>CP126895.1:62341678-65082511 GCA_030440675.1 Furcifer pardalis
AATTAAGACAAATTTCCTTCTTCCATACAACCCTTCAGAGGAGAAGGAACCCATATCCTCTTGTGTATCAGTCCACAATTCCTGTTTCAGTGACAGATTTTCTTTCTCTATGAGTGTGCAAAAGCTAGGTTGAGACTCAACATTAAGAAAACAAAGATAATGGCAACACATCCTATCAGCTCCTGGAAAATAGATGGAGAAGAGCAGTGAGAGACTTTACATTCTTAGGATCCAATATCACTGTAGATGGTGACTGCAGCCATGAAATAAAAAGGAGTCTAATTCTTGGGAGGCAAGCTATGAGAAATCCAGGGAACATAGTTAAAAGTAGAGACATCACCTTGCAAACAAAAGTCTGCATAGTCAAAGCAATGGTATTCCCCGTAGTAAAGTATGGCTGTGAGAGTTGGACCATAAGAAAAGCTGAGCATAGAAGAATAGACACCTTTGAAATGTGGTGTTGAAGGAGAGTTTTGAGGGTACCCTGCATAGGGAGGAGAACAATCAGGTCAATCTTAGAAGAAATCAACCCTGACTGCTCCTTAGAAGGTCAAATGGTGATGATGAAGCTAAAGTACTTTGGTCATCAAATGAGAAGAGAGAATTCACTTGAGAAGGCCTTGAAGCTGGGAAAGATTGAAGGCAAAAGAGCAAGGGGCAGCAGAAAATGAGATGGTTAGATGGTATTGTTGATGCAATGGGCACAGAGCTAGGCAGGTTGAGAGGGATGGTGGAGGATAGAGGTGCCTGCCGTGTGATGGTCCATGGGGTCGCAAAGGGTCGGAACTGACTGTGTGACTGAACAACAACAATGTCACCTCTGTAATACAATCTTGTCTGGGAACCTCTCCTGCTAGTGTTATACAGTTATTCAGATTAGTCATGCTGAAGTCATTAACAGAATGATGTGGTACAGGTGTACTCAAGAATAAGATCAACTGTGTTCAATGAGGTTTATCCTAAGCTAAGCCAGTATAAGATCACAGTCTTAAAGATTGGTTATTGGTTTGTACTTTTGAACAAGATGCTTTTGAACAATCTTATACTTGGCAGGAGTTTTGAAACATTCATACCAAAGCCATCCTTAGTGTTTAAGTTCATTGACATTAGCCAATTTGTTAAGCATTAATCCTCCTTGTCCATGACTAATTTCGTGATTATGGAAACAGGTTGTTTGCTATGTTAGCAGTGCTTATCGACTCAAACAATGTTCTTCAGACTGCTAGTCACAGTGCAAACACATGTTGGATGTAGACTCCAGCTGTATAAACCAGCACCATTCTTCTTGTGATTTAAGCTTGTTTAGTTAGTGCCCTGTAAAATCCACCAAATCTATTTCAGTCATCACCTGAGATCAATTGGAACAGAAGCTCCTGGAATGAGAATAAGGCAAGCATTTTGGACTAAGTCCAGGTCTGTTGTTTCTTCACCCTTCCTTAAATCATGTGAAAATGCTTAAGAGACATTTCTCACAAAAGATATAAGCAGCCAAGACTTGACAACTGGGTGTTATAAGTGCTGGGTGGTATATGCAGTGATAATATTGTAACAGGCCAGGTTTTAAAAATAATATTACTGTAATTGTATTTCAGCCAGAGGTCATTGCTTTGCACTTTTCAACACAGCAAGTGTATGAATTCACTATATGGGATCCAGTTACCTTTCAAAGTGGGAGTGATATTGAAACTTTGCAGCAGGCATTGTGTTATCTAAGACCTAAAATGATAACTCCATGCAGTGAAACACATGCTTTCTTTGGCACTGCTGAGTTCTTTCTTTGTAGGCATATGCCAGAGGGAGTCTAATTACTGCAAATCATACAACTATGTGTTTTCACATATTTAATGTCCATTAAAACCAAGATTCTGCATGTATAAAACAATTTTATATATCACCACTCTTTCCAAAGGGTCCTCTGTGCTGTCACTCATGTAAATAAAGTATATTAGTGTTTTAGAATATGCTGTTAGGTAATGACAATGTACAGTATTTTTCACAAAATACAGGAACCATGGTTGAAAAGCATTTGCAAACCAGCTATGCTATGCACATTGTTTAACTCAAAACTAATTCTGGCTCTCTTCCATGACCTGAAGTTGCTATATCATAAAATCAGAGAGTGAAACAGAAAACTAAAGCAGACACCTAGCTCATCCTAGTTACCAGGAAG
Organism: Furcifer pardalis; assembly: GCA_030440675.1. Lineage (NCBI taxonomy): Eukaryota > Metazoa > Chordata > Lepidosauria > Squamata > Chamaeleonidae > Furcifer > Furcifer pardalis. The sequence continues at coordinate 62,343,849 of CP126895.1, forward strand.
AAGCATACAGTATTGTACTCAGGTGGATTAAAATCTAACTGGAGTCCTACTTTTAGCAGAGCTGATAGCTGTCTTTGAGTTAATAAACTTGCAAAGCCACATTTGTAGTATAATAATTGTTATGGCTCAAGCTACACCTAAACAATAGCAAGAAAGTCTAGAAACCAGCCACTTAAACCCTTATTTTAGAAGGAATACATAGGATGACATATTTTCAGATCTTTCGCCCTATGTTATGATACAAAAAAAAAGTGGGTGGGGGAAGAAATGGGTGGAGAAAACCCAATCTTAAAACCCAAGATATGAAGGCTTTGCAGATTTTCAGAGGAGCTTATTGGGTGATGTGATAGTATAATGTGTTTAAATATTATGTTAGAATTAAAAAGCGGGATCGGATCCCATGGATCATTTAGTTCAGCACCTATCAAGGAGGCACAATGGGGAATCAAACTCCCAACCTCTGGCTCTGCAACTAAATATCTAAACCACTGAGCTAGGCTTCATCTTGAGTGAATCCCAGACTTGCAAATGTAGGAAAGCTTGATCCTCTTATCTTAGAAAATAAGAAAATCTCCATAGTCAACTTGCAGTTGTTTCTACCTTTTTTTTAAAGTCCTAGGTGTCTTTGTTAATAGAAAACCTGAGAGCTTTCCACGTTTATTTTACCAAGGCAAAATATAATTGATTGATCAGGTAAAACATACTGATGGAAGACAAAGTAACCAAATTGACCCAGCAGTTGAAGGGAAAGAACATTGGGGAGGGGGTGTCTCAGTTCCTTGCATGCAATTTTGTTCCTTTTTCGGTTTGCTGAAGAAAGTATTGGTCCAGTTGAGTTCTTTATGGCCAGTACTCCTACCTTTGCCTTTTTTAGGAAGCTGGAATTAGCTGGAAAAGTATTGGATTTTTTTTTATATAAATAGACACACTGTTTGCATCATTGTATTATAAATGCCTAAACTGACTACTCAATAAATATGATAGTAAAGGGATGTGGTTGTTGAGAAATGAAATCAGTGGGGTTGGCTTCTCAATAGGACTGCACTATCAAAATTAATTCACTTTTACAGATGCTGCCCTCCATCAAGATGGTTTCAAGTGGGATTTAATCCACTTGGGGACCATCACCCTTCCCTGTGGACTTTGCCAAAGCCGTTAGTCTCTGGGTTGTCAGGTTAGTTAACTGCTGCCTGAGGCTTGGCATTGCTGGCAGTATGGTCTACTTTGTTATCATAGCAGGATAACTTAGCTGGACTTGCTGTGGGCTTCTGGTGGAGTTAATTAGTTTTACACTCAATGTGACCCTCAGCTTTTACCTGCATAAATTCTTCAGGAACAAATTCACCATTAGTAGGTTCTTTTTGTAATTGGACATATCCCCATGCTATCCCTATTCCAACAGTTCTGAATAAAATGGTTTTAATGTATCTAAATATCCTCCATGAACTAACCATTTAGCCATGTATTGATTGTGTGTTTGATCTATATCTACTTCTTTTTCCCATATAAAAGCTCTTTAATGGTTTTCTTACTGACCTTTACTGTAAATACTAAGGCCAGAGATTGACAAGACTACATTTCTGGATTAGACTCTCCAAAATACAACAGACGGCAGGCCACTGGAGCTGCTGGCTAGAGTATTCTGGAAACTGTGGTCCAAATATAGTATGTAAGTTTTTCTGACTCTAATTAAGGCTCATCAGTGTTAGAGCTCATTATTAGAGTGGATCTGAAACCTGGGAATATTTGAAGACCAAGGTTAGCAAATGCTGTTGAGCAGTTAACTGGACCTCCCAGCTGAGCTGTAACTGAAATTTATCATTACCTGGTTCTATGATTCAATAAGAACCAAACTCCAATTACATAAATTTACACTTTTTAAAAAGTTGATGATGTCATCACCTGTAGCCTTTTATTTCTAATTAAAAATGTCTAATCCTTCCTCAAGATTCTGAAGGTCCCTAAGGGATCCTTTTCATCCTTTTTCTGTATTTGAGATGGGAGACTTTAAAGTCTGAAACTGTTGCTGATATCCCTGGTTTCTATTCAATAGACCTCACCTCCCCTGCCCTTTTAAAGAGCCTTCTGGGGATTTTTATTATCATTATTGTGTCAGAAGCAGACAAAGGTGCTTTCTGGGTTGAAAAGATTTTTGCTGGAGGAATTCCCCTCAGGGGACACCCAAATGATGCTCCTTTCATGTTCCTAAGACCTTTTCCCCACCAAAGTGGTCCCTATTTATCTACTTGCAATGTCTTGCTTTCGAACTGCTAGGTTGGCAGGAGCTGGAACAAAGATGGGTGCTCATTTCATCATGCAGTACTTGGGTCTTGAACTGCTGATTTGCCGACCTCTAGCTAACAAGGCAAGCTTCTTAATCACTGAGCCACCGCATTTCTGTATTCTGGGAATGAAATGCTCCTATTGTTTTTGCATATACAAAAGAGGTGTTTGATATTTGTACAAGTGGCAGGAAAAATTCCATTCTACTACTTTGCTACTACAATGGTTAAGTGCTTGTCACCTTCTGGTTTAATTATCATCATTGAATACCAGAACTGAAATTTGAAGTGAGTCTGTGAGAATCTGAACTGTTTAATCTGTAGACTTTTCTAGTTTACCTTTTAAAATTTCTAGTGATCTGGTTTCCTTCCAGTGCACCCCTCTGTGTGCTCAGTGCATAGAACAGGTACTGATAAAGCACATGATATAATGAGCACTACAAAGGCAACTCTCATGGTATCTCACCATTGACTATACAGTCTAGGGCTAATAGGGTCTGTGGTCCAACAATATCAGAAAAGTTACCAGTTGCCACCTTATACTAAAATATGCATATACAGTGGACTCCCAATTTAAGGAATTAATCCATTCTGTAAGGTTTTCCTTATAGCGATTTTTTCTTTAAAGCAGTTTCCCATAGGAATGTGTTGAAAAGCATGGGAGAAGCCCATTCTGTAAAGCAATTTATCGTGATTGTTTTCCATGAAGTGGACCATTGTTTCCTATGGATTTCTTTCCTTGAAATGAGTTTTCCTGTAGGCAGACCTTCTTTAAAATGGGGGTCCACTGTAGTGCCTAATATTTCATGTCTGCCTTCATGAGGGAGGATAGTGTTATCAACATCTATTATCATTACCTGGTAATAGTGATAATAAGCAATAGTGTTCAAACGGTTTTCAAAAGTAAATAGTTGTTTTGACCCTTGTCTGGATTGTGACCTTTGTTGTAGAACACATGGAGCCTTTAACAATTTGCTCCCTTCTGAACTCCCTGACTGGATGCTCTTGATGCCCTGCAGAGCTATTTCCCATTTTATGAAATGTGTGACAATTTCTTTGGTACAAGTGGAAACCTGCTGTCAAATGCTAATAGGTGAGAGACCTACTCTGGGTTGGGACCCTGGTTTGTTTGCTTGCTTGTTGCGTTTCTAGGCCACCTTCCTCACAATAAGGGACTCAAAACAGCTCACAATGTTTAGAAAAATTAAAGGAAATGCAATAAATTATGCATTTTAAACAATTAACAATTAAATACATTGAATATTAAAAACATGATTAAAACACTAAAATTTTTTAAAACAGGCTTAACCAGCATCCAGGGACTCAGTTATGATTATTAGAAGTGTACCTGAAGAGTTGGGTCTTCAACTGTTGGCAGAAAAAGGAAAGGGAGGGAGCCAAACTAACCACCTGAGGGAAAGCATTCCACAATTTGGGAGCTACCACAGAGAAGGCCTTTTCTCAGGTCCCCATCAAGCATACTTCCAGTCTCAAAGGAACAGAAAGAAGGGCCTCCTTTAAAGATCCTAAGAGCACAGAAATCTGGACCCAAACTGTACAGGGCTTTATATGTAATGACCAGCGCTTTGAATTGGATGTAGAAACAGATTGGTAGCCAGTGCGCTTGTAGCAGGGGCATTTATATGCTCCCTATAACTGGCCCCAGTCAGCAGTCTGGCTGCTGCATTTTGAACTAACTAAAGCTTCCAAATTGTCTTCAAAGGCAGCTCTACTTAGAGTGCATTACAGTAATCCAAGCAGGATGTAACTAAGCCATGTGTCACTGCAGCCAAATCAGGCATCTTCAGGAACAGGAACAGCTGATACATTAATTTTAACTGTGCAAATGCACTCCTGACCACCACTGAAACCTGGGCCTCCAAGATGAGGGTTGAGTTCAGTACATCCAAACTGCAGACCTGAGTTTTTAGGAGGAGTGTAACCCCATCTAGCACAAGTTGCATCCTTATTCCCTCATATGCCTTCCAATTGAGCAGGAGCACCTCTGTCTTGTCTGAATTAAGCTTCTGTTTGTTTGCCCTCATCCAGTCCACTACTGACAACAGATGCTGGTTTAGAACCAAGAGAGCACCCTTTGAATTAGGTGAGAAGGAGAGATAAATTTGGGTGTCATCAGCATACTAGTCACATCAAACGCCAATAGAGTTGTACTTCGCTTAAAGAGCATAATGTGTTCCACAGGGTTGCTCTCGGGTTGAATTCTAGCTGACATATGTGCATATGTGGGTTTCCAAATGTTGAAAATAGCTCTCATATTATATTAGATTGCCAGTTGTACACTGATATTAGATTTAAATACCTTGCATCCCTATTGGAAAAAACAACTTTTTGGGACTCAAAAAACAAACTGTCTTATCTCTTTCTGGGCTCTAACATCCACGTTGTGTGTAGAACTGCCAAGTTTATAATTAAGGCATCAGCTAAAAGAATCGAATATGTCAATCAAATTGGGGTATCCTGCAAGGGAGATTCACTTATCTGACTATCGATATACATGTATTAATTGTATTTTGGGACCTTCTCCAGTTTACATTCTTTAAAAGTAGTTCAGGTATGTATATATTGTATTTATTGTATTTTTATTGTATTTTATTGCATTTCATTGCATTGTACAGATTTTAAACTCTTATGTTATTGATAAGGTCGAAAGACTAATCAATTAATAAATTCATTCATTCATTCATTCACAGGGTTGCTCTTTAAGTGAGTTTGCTCTTTAAGCGAAACGCCATTGTAAGTGACCAATTGTGACTGGGGGGGGGGATTGCTAACCACAATTTATTTGTTAAGTGAGTTTTTGGTTGATTTTAGTTGTTATGCGAAGCAAGCATTCAGAAAAAATTCTGCTCTTTAAGCGAGTTACTCTTTAAGCAAGGCACTCTTTATGCGAGGTTAACTGTACTTTGGGCAACCTCTGCCAGCAGTTTCATGTGTATGTTAAAAAGATATGTAGGAAGAAGGTGATATCTTTATTGGATCACTCAAAAAAAAATCAATCATTGTGCAAGCTTTTGTGGTTCAAGATCACTTCTTCAGGCAGGCAGGCACTGGTTTCTTGTGGATAGGACAGGAAAATTATCAGTGAAAGTCCCAAATGTTCTTGGCATGATGGTTCTGCCAGGCTATCTTCTTAGAAATGAATGTGAAAAAGCAGCAGGGTGTACCTGGCTTTCCGGGGGCAGGGGGGGGGGTACCATACAGCCTGCTTCTTTTTCACATTCATTTCTAAGAAGAGAGCCTGGTAGAACCATCATTCCCAGTGGTGGGATTCATCAGGTTTGCCCCAGTTCACCAGAACTGGTAGCAGAAATTCTGGCTAGCCCCACTCATCCAAGTTTTGAAATAATGCAAGGTGTTCCCCCTGGTCACACCCACCATACCACACCCACAGAGTAGGTAGTAAAAAAAATTAATCGCACCACTGATCATGCCATGAATGTTCAGGACTTTCATTGATAATTTTCCTTTCCTATCCACAAGAAAGCAATGCCTGCCTGCCTGAAGAAGTTATCTTGAATCACGAAAGTTTGCATAATGATTGATTTTTTTTAGTGATCCAATAAAGGTAATTCCTTCTTCCTATGTTTGCTTTGTGTATGGATCACATGGCTAACTTTGTTTGTCTATTAAAAAGGGACCAATACCTTGCCCACAAATGAAATATCCGAGACTGGCTGATAATTGTCTGATAGAGAGGGATTCATAGAGAGCCTTTTCAATAATTCTCTTATTACTGCCTCCTTTAAAGAGACTGGAATCCTACCCTGATGCAAAGAAGCATTCAGCATTCACAATGCCCACTCAGCCATTCCTCTTCAGGATGCTTTTATAAGCCAGGAAGGGCAAGGATCCAGAATGCATGCAGTGGAAATCACCTCTCCAAAAACTAAAATATGTAAGAAATGTGCTTTAATGGAAGCCCTCTGGAGTGGTGTAATAAGAGAGAGAACATTTTCTATCCCTGTGCATTGCATTCAATGTGGTCACTGGCCGGTCCTGTGGCCAATCATGATTACATTAAAAGGTATTATTATATTATAATACCAATTTCAGTTAGTATTACAATGTCATAATGTTTTTTATTTTGGTTCTACTGCTGTTTTCAAAAATGTATTGTCTGGGGAGTGGGGGGAATAAAGTATTCCTTCTTTCATGGGATTGCCAGCTGGTCTGCCAAATAGATGTATAATCTACAGGTGTATTCATGAAAATTGCAATGCCTTTGTCTTTATCTCATGCAAGTTTATGATTGGCAGGAACAGACAAAATTCATTTTGTGGCTTCAGTGGGGGAAAACAAAGTACAGTATAATAAATGACTGCCTATGAATATTGCAATAATGTATGCTTTTTTCAAGCATAGTAGAATACACATACAGTACATATGAATATGTATATATGACCATGTAAGAATATAGTCTTAAAACAACAGTAGTTAAAAATGGTTGTAAGACCCAATATAGGTTTTGCCAAAATTTTGTGAGCAAGAGGTTAAGAACACTCAGTAAGAGTCACTACAGGATATTAATAATATAGTCAGTTTGTATGTATAATTTTCATGGAAGAGGTAAATTAGTAAAGAGAATATTTAAATGAAACATGGAAATCTAGGATTTGGAGAAATAAGGCATCATGCTGATAGATTTCTTGGCTGGCTTCTTATAAAAAACAACATTACTGAAAAGGTACTTACTTAACCACAGATTCTATAAACTATAGAACTGGCATGATTCAAATTATTCCTAGGGAACATCTGAATTGTTTTTACAGGTGCTGCCTTTAATCAGGGGACTGCAACATTTACTATCCTAGGCATTTATTGAGTAGCTTTGGCTTTTGGAAACAAAGAGTTCTGAAGAACTAAGAGTTCACCATTCACTTTAATAGCAGAAGTGGTTCTGCTCATGAAACAGAATTGTGTACATAGAACCTAAATTAAAATGAAGTAGGGTCTGTAGTTAATACAGTGTAGAAATAATAATCATCTGCTGTCAAGTCAATTCAGATTTATGGTAACTCTTTTCAGGATTTTCCTGGTAGAAACTACTCATAAATGGTTTACCACTCTCTTCTTCTGAGGATATCATGGAACTGTGAAATTTGCCCAAGCTACGTAGGCTGGATCTACTGGCTGAATTCCCAACCTCTGTCTCCACAACCAGATACCTAAGCCACTGAGTTTTATAGACAGTCACATACAGTGGACCTGGCTGTAAATACACATCTCTTGTATGTGACAGAGATTGAGGAACAAAGAGTTTTACTGACATGTACACTATTTAGAGAACATGTAGATTTGATTCGCTTACATTTGAAATCCCAGTCAGTGCTCACATAGGAGCTGTGGATTGATTATGGAGTTCATTATTTCCACCGGATGAGATGTGGGTTACATGCCAGTCAATAACTTCCAATTTTTTTCCTTTCTTCCTCTGGGCCTGACTCTGCTGATTGTTTTATAAGTATACAGTATAAGTACAGGTAGGGTTGCCATAATTATCTCCCACCAAACTGGTACAGCCATGTGACATCATTGCATTCTTCAATCTATGCCTGTGTCAGAAGGGGCTGTCTAGGAGACTGCAGCTCTAAGAACCCATGGACTCCCTGTCCAAGGCAGCCAGCCACCATCAGTTTAAAATAAGCTGTAGTCAAGAGGTTGTTTCCCATATGATTCTTATTGAAAAAGATTATTCTTGATACTGTAGTTCTATTGCCAACCTAACAGTTTGAAAGTAAGAAATTGCAAGCAGATAAATAGGGATGACTTTGGTGGGAAGGTAAAACAGAATTCTGTGCACTCCGGTGTCTAGTCATGCCTGCCACATTACTATGGAAATGTCTGAAGATGCAGACAGCACTGGCTCTTCAGCTATGAAACAGAGATGAGCGCTGAACCCTAGAGTCAGATGGGACTGGCTTTTGAGCAAGGATGACCTTTACCTTTTTAACACTTCTTGGGCCACTCTTGAAACCACCCTTCCTCCCCCTGAGGTCACCTCCCTCCCCTTGACCCCCCCCCCCAATTGAAGCAGACTCACCTTCAAACCCCACATGAGGATCCCTTGGAAGAAAGTTCTAAGGAGGGGCCCAGAACAGCTATGCAGTCCATGGAGCATCCGTTTCCCTCTGGAAGGAGAAAAGCAGGAGACAGGAAGGGACTAATTTTGGAGGAGGACCTTTGCAATGGACTCTTCACTTTCTGTCTTCCTTGTTCCCTTCTTCTCTAGGAATAGCAACTCTGCAATTACCCCTTTGTGGTCACATGAAGAAGAAATTATCCATCCCAGTGTCTGGTGGAGGTTTCTGGGATTTTACATGTTTTTTCTTGAACCGGCCAGGGCAGCTTCAAAACAGGAAAACCCTAGAAAAACAGGACATATGGCAACTCTAAGTACAGGAAATAATAGTAATGATGACATGCCAAAAAATGCTATGGTGATCTTGCACTAATCTCATATACAAGTAATACCTCATATAACATTAGTATCGAATAACACTAAAATCGCATAACATTAAGGAATCTGGGGGGAAGAATTGCATCAGATAACATTAAGATCCTATGGGATGCTTCAGATAACAACCGCTAAAGCCTGTGTGGTTACAATGTATCTCTATGGATCCCATAGAGGATCAGATAACACTAAAAATCATATAACACCAAGACTTGTGGAACCAGGTTTTAGTGTTATATGAGGTTTTACTATGTAAAATATTTTCTAAAATTTTAAAAACTGGAGGATGACTCAGAAATAGAAAAGAGTGTGGGGGCATGTGTTCCTCAGCCCTGAGCATCATGCCCCAACTGCTTAGGTCATCTAAACACTACCTAAAGACATCCCACCCTTTTTTTATAAGAATGTAGCATGATTAATTACACAGGGGGGAAGTCCATTTGAATAACTTTGACTTGAAAATATAGAAGCCCCTGAATGGCAGGAGAAAAGAACTGTCTCGGAAGCAAATGGGGCTAGATCAATTCAAGTCAGCCTTTGTGTCATGTGGTCAATAAAAAACACTTTAAATTCACCTGTTTTATAAGCAGAGCAAATACTTTCATATTGATAGTTACAGCCCAAGCTGACTATATGTCAGCCCAAGCTGACAAAAGGCTAAGCAAAGAACTTTCTCTTAATTTAGCAAGTATTTCAACTACATTGCTTCAGCACATTTAGGCCCAAAATCGTAGTTCCAACTAGAGCAGACTCATTGAATCAACTGAAGTTGCATAAGTGTTGAGTTACCATTCAACAATTAATTTAATTGTATCTAACTGGAACTAGCAACAGGATTTTGGTTTTTGTGCCTATCCAAACTGAAGACCTTTCACATATTCCCTAGCATATAACATCTCTGGAGGGGTTTAAAGTTCATGTGTATACAAACTTCCATACATAGATGAATCCTTCCTTAGATTCCTCACTTATTACATGAAGAAAGTGAAGATGAGAGTGACCTTAGCATGCTTCCTCCTTTGTGTGTTGCATCAATATTGTAAATAATGCCTCAGTGGCATTAGTTTGTTGCTCTTAGTCCCTGCTGAAATGAATAGGACAATGGTGGGACTAACTCTTATTTCTTTTCTTTCTGTCTCTATCTCAATGATTTATTTGAATATCTTGAAAAGTTACAATTTTTCACAGTAGGAACGAGTCTCCTCTGCCAGCTTGTGCACCCTCTTCACCACATTTTCTCCTTCCATCATGGCACAAATGCAGTTTTGGTGTAGCGCTCAAATCCTAAAATGTGGCTAACCATAAACGTAGTTTGCTGAAATAATCCAACTTGATCATTTTGTTCTAAAAGTTGACTTGTTTAAAAATGTTTTCCTTGTTATTGCAATAGTTGTTTGCCAATGCAGTAATGCAATCAATTACTTAAAAATGTAGCTATTGTCACAAAAGTTGCCATGATTACATCTCTATTGCTGCATAGAGTTTTCAACGGGCTCTATGGGAGCAAGAAACGTGAAGGTAAAATTTGTACAGAAAGTGGCAACCATGTGATATTTGGTCATCTGCAATGATGCCATATTCATCTGTGGAACTGTGAGCTTATCCATTAGCAGTGGCTGTACTGATGCGTTCATAGTCACTTATGCTGAATTTGGAAAGTTAGAGCCCTCTAATATTTTTCAAGTCATTTATAACTCCCTTTCAGTTTACTTCCAACTCCATATTTACTTCCTGATCATGTTAACAAAGTAGAAATTGAAGTGAGCTCAGAAGTTTTGTTATTCCAGCCATTTGACCATGGATCGTGTAAAGAGGCCAAAATAGTGAGCTTTAGCCTTGGAACTGTAAATAACCCAAGGAAAAAAAATTATTTTGGTAACTCTCCCAGGCCTGAGGTTAGGCAGGTTAGAGGGAAAGGGAGGGGATATATGCCACCAGCAAGCAGGAATGCTTCTTTAGAAAATACCTTGGAAAGCCTTTGAAAGGACAGAGACTTAAATGGTTGCAAGAAATCTCATTTATCACATTTAATTTGAATAACACATATAATGATGGGCAATAGTTTTTCTTTTTTTCACACACTCATTTTTATAAATAAAAATTGACAAATTTGTTAACTTCAGAAAGTTCTCACAAAAGGGAAACATAGAAAAACAATAGTTACGCTCCAACTAAGGAGGAGATTATTTGGCACATATATACCACATAGATGTCACATGGTGTCTACAAGAGATGGATACCCTGGTTCGGCACCAGAAACATGACTGCATATATAGGAGTACAAACAGTGGTGGGCCAAAAAACTTTTTACTACCACACTGTGAAGCGGTATGATGGGCATGGCCGGGGGGGGGGGGAGCCCTGCATTGCACCCAAATTAGGACTACTTTATTTCAAAACTTGGATGGGACCAGCCAGAATTTCTGCTATCAGTTCTGGCGAACTGATGCAAACCTGCTGATGCCCACCACTGAGTACAAAGTTTGACTGTATGATCTAAGCTTTCACAGCTGTCTGCTTGAATGGGTTTTGTTTTCTCACACATTCAGTATTCATGTTTTTGCTATTGAATATGTGAACAAACTACGCTCTGAAAATTTTTCTCCATACCAAGATCATGCAAAATTCTCACCCATACTAATCTGGAGATGGGAAAGCCAGCAGTTTGGATTACAAAGTATACTGGGATTTCTGAAACCCTTTGTTGACACCAGTAACTTTATCCATATCTGTCCTAATGATAGATACTCTTGATCTGTTGGCCTAGGCCCAGCCTTCCACAGCTAGTGTGTGTCTACACTTTTTTAGGAGTGTTTACCCCACAATTTGAAAAAGTGGTTTTTTTAAAAATATATGGTAATGTGGAATGTGAACAGTGAATGTTGGCGGTTAATCTGAGGGCTGTTTTAGTTCTTTGCATTAAATGGAAACCGATTTCATTGCACCTAAGCAATTGTCAGTTTGGGCTTTGGGCGTCTCAGAATTGAGACTTCCCAGCACTGCAATTGGCTGCTATTGTGGCCGTTGTCATTGCCTTCCTTGTGCTGGTAATTTTCATCCTCAGTGTCTTGCTGTTTGCAAAGTGCCCCCTGCTCAAAGCTGTCAGTGCCTGTGGGTGCCAAACTATACTTCAAACACTTTCTTTCCCTTCCCTTCCTCGGCAGGATTTATGTGGGCATCATTCATGTGATACTCTGGGAATGGCTGACGTTGGAACCATATGCTCTCCTGAGCGCAGCTGTGCAGTGATTGAAGATGACGGCCTCCATGCGGCTTTTACAGTGGCTCACGAAATTGGTATGCAGTGCCTTTTTTGTTCCCTTGCCAAATACAACACTTGTAACAGCTGCATTAGTAACCAAAATACTTTACAAGTAATTCCAGATTTCCCCCTGGTTCAGATATACGCTTGGGGATTAAAGCTGTGTACATATGCACTTTGGGGTTAACTAATAGGGGATCAGAAGGCAAGTGGAGGTACGCAGTAGGAGTTTCCTTTCTGACAGAGTCACTTTTAAGCAACAGCTGGTATGGAAACTGGAAGGCTGCTACTGTCCCTACATGTCCGTATGAGATTCTTGTTGCATCTAGAAATATCTTAAATGCATGCATTGAGTAAATGTGTACATGTGTATGTGTGCCTACTAAGGATGTAACATATACTTCTGGATTTTCTCATGCTTAATTAGCAAAAATAAGTTGACACATTAACACAACCCATTAGAAAAACTGTCAATGACCATAGGATTTTTGACTCCTACATGAGAGTGAAAAAAACCATTTTTCATCAGCAAATGGTTTGTTAGTGAATAGTTTTAACAAAAAAATTGTACACAATTTTAGCAGAAAAGTCATAATTCTGGTGTAAAATATAAGCTTTTGTTCCAAAATAAAAAAGGACATAATGTTTGTTTTTGCAAAATAGGCCTGAAATGCGAAAAATACACAAAAACTCCTGATTTCATTAGGTGTGAGGAAAACATTTGAAAGTTTCCAATTTTTTCAACTTACACAAAACAAATAAGTGAAATTTTACATACTCAGTGTCTAGTTCAATTCAGCTCCTTGCTGCTTCTATTGTACAGTAGTATTCTTTTGAGTGGCAAGAAAGAACATACTGAGATTAGATGATGAGAAACACTGATGAAAGAAATCACGGTTTCCTTTAATAAGAGTGTTATATCATTGGTAAAAGTGTACATGAGAGTCAGGCTAAATCATTTGAGATTCTGTAATAACTACCAAACAAATCTAACAGGAACAGTCTCAAACATTATCTTCACTGTACCATCAGTGAAATGGAATCATGCATTATTCCCAATCTTGGGCATCCAGATGTTCTCTTGTAATAAGCTCCAGGACTTCTGAACATCAGCAGGGCAGCAGTTTTGGGATTTATTATCTAAAATGTCTTGCCACCGCCTCCCGCACCACTGCCCAATTGGAGAACTAGTGCATTTGAGATAATTTAACTGTGAGTTAAAGCAGACATTGTTCAGGTGACATAACTAGCACAAAATATTGTTTCCATTTTTACTGTAGAATAGTTGCAGGGGATCTGATCCTGACTGAAAACTTAATACAGGGGTTTTAACCTTTTCTTTTCTTAGTCTTGATCCAAGAGTCCTTTGTAGTCCTGGTCCAGCAATTTATATTGCACAATAGTAATTAAAGCATTTACATTAAGAACCAAAAGCAACAGCGGCAACAACATACCACACACAGTTGCTTAGTGTAGTAAATCTTAGTAGAGCAGGTCCATTGAATCAGTTGGGGATTTGGTGAGTCAACTCCTCCATAATTTCAGTTGATTCAATGGGCCTATTTTGGTTGCAAAATTTACTTTAGCATAGTATCTTGTAATTAGAGTTGGCCTATTGATTTCTAGAGTAGGAATCAATGGAATATACAGAGATGTTGACTTACCAAGACCCACTGATCCAATGGGTCTACTTTAGTGTTGCTTATTATATAAAGCAATAGGATTTCAACCACTGTGTAAAAATTGTTTTTCTAAGAGATAGTTCTGATAATTCCTCATTTGATTTCTGTGCACAGTTGTAGCTGTGCATGAGGACCCCCAGATTACACACCGGGTCTGTTTGGGACAAAACAGTCACATACAGAACCAAAGATGGTAATTCCTGAGATAACTCAGGGCCCCTGACCCATAGCCACTCAATCTTGCCGGGATTCAGTTGTAGCCCGTTGTCCCCCATCCAGACTCCAACAGCCTCCAGACACCTGGATAGGACTTCCATTACAATACTTGGATCTCCACAGGCCAAGATGCATAGCTGAGTATCATCTGCATATTGATGATATCTCACCCCATGGGAACGGATGATCTCACTCAGAGGCTTCATGTAGATATTAAATAGGAGAGGTGAAAGAACAGAACCCTGAGACACCCCATAATGGAGTGGCCTAGGGCTGGACCTCTCGCTCTCCAACCACACCGACTGGGTCTGGCCCTTCAGAAATGAGGAAAACCAGCACCAAACAGTACCCTAGACCCCCACTCCTCAGAGCCATTCCAGAAGGATACCATGGTCGACCGGATCGAAAACCACTGAGAGGTCAAGGAGAGCCAGGAAGGATGGATGCCCTCTGTCCCACTCTCGCCAGAGATCATCCAACAGTACGACCAATGCAGTCTTGGTGCCATATCTGGGCCTGAAACCTGACTGAAAAGGTTCAGATAATCCGCGTCATCCAGGATCTCCTGTAACTGTCATGCCACTGCCTTCTCCAACACCTTCCCCAAGAAGGGGAGGTTGGATACAGGCTGGTAGTTAGTGAGCACTGTGGGGGCGAGCAATGACTTTTTCAGGAGGGGCACATCAAAGCATGTTTTAGTGTTTCTGGAAAGACCTCCTCCCGCAGTGAGGCATTTATAATCGCTCCAACCCAACCGCCTGTCACCACCCTGGTAGATTTACCTAACCAGGCGGGGCATGGATCTAATACACAAGCAGTGGCACGAACAGATCCTAGGAGCCTGTCCACTTCCTCAGGGACAACTGGATCAAATAAATCCCAGAAAACATGGCCAGACTGCTCTCCAGTCAACCCCAGCCCTGCATTTTCCACGCTGGGATTAAACTTCAAGCGAATCCGAGCAATTTTCTCTGTCAGATAATCAGCAAAAGCCTCAGCAGACCCCTGCTAACCTGGGCCCGACCCCCCTCTGTCGAGGAGGGACCTGGTCACCTGGCACAGGGTCGCTGGGTGATTATCCACAGAGGCAATAAGGGTGGTAAAATATTGAAGTTTCACCACCCCATTGCCACTAGATAAGCTTTAATAGCAGCTCTAGCAAGTGTTCAGTCGGACTCACTCTAGGCCTTCACCCAGCAGTACGCTTAGCATCTGTTTGTCTGTTTGAGCTCCCACAATACCTCCGTGAACCACAGGGATGAGCATTGCCCCCGGGCACGGAGAGGCCGTAGTGGCGCAACTGCATCCAAGGCTGTCATTGCCCCCTTATTCCAGAGGTCAACAAGAGCCTCAGGTGAATTGTATTGCCAGTCCAGAGGAAAAAAACCCAGTTCCCTTTGGAATCCGTCTGGATCCATTAGTCACCAGGGGTGGGCCAATTTAACTGCCCCTACCTCCCTGCAGTGAAACCTCACCCCCAGAAAGTCCAGAGTCACCAGGTAGTGATCTGACCATGACACAGGAGTTATGTCTAATTTCTGATCACTCTGCCCCAACTCCGACAAAAAAAACTAAATCCAGGGTGTGGCCACTACTCCTGGTTGGGTCCTGAATTACCTGAGTCAGGGCCACAGCTGCCATGGAAGCAATGAACTCCCATGCTACCTCAGAGCCAGCCCCCAGTGAAGGCAAATTAAAGTCCCCCAGGACCATAAGTCTGGGGAATCCAACGCTAAAATCGTGACAGCCTCAAGGAGCTCAGGCAGGGAATCTGCTACACTGCAGGTAGGAAGGTACAGGAGCAAGATTCCCAACTGACTCTTAGGGCTCAAACACAGAAGCAGGGCCTCACAACCTGGAACTTGCAGAGCCATGGCTCTAGTGACTCCAAATGACTCTCTGGCTACAATGGTGATGCCACCGCCCTGCCCCTCAACCCTAGGCTGGTGCCAAATACCAAACCTGGCAGGACACAGTTCCAATAGAGGCAAGCCGTCCTCTGCTTTCAGCCAGGTTTCAGTGATGCATGCCAGTTCAGCCCACTCTCCCGAGATAGAATCTAAAAGCAGGGGAGTCTTGTTACAAACTGACCTGGCATTCACCAGCAGCAGTTGAAGGGAGTGGGCACTCTGGACCAGCTGCTCAGGAACCAGAGATGTAGCCGGGGGTGTGTGGAACAGGGGACAGAGATTAAACATCTTTCCTGCATTCCCCAAGTGCGGCCCACCCCTTGGATCCCACAATATTGCCCCATGCTCATCACTACATCAATTTGGACCCCAGGAACCACACTGCCTGCTCCAAACAGAGCACTATCCCCTTCCACTGGCTGGCAGGACCCTCTCTCCCTCCCTCCCCACCCCATCCAATTCCCATCAGCCATGGTGCAGCTGTTCCCACTCCCCTCTGGCCAAGGGGAAAAACACGACATGCCTGTCCATGGTGTTGTTGCTGCCACGGGTGCCACAGGGCCGGAATTCCCCACCGGCCAGACCAGCCGAGGGGAGAGGCACAACAGGACCTCCTCCTCCTCCTGTGTTGCCAACAAGCATCCAGCAGCCCAGGGAGAGTTCAGTGTCCCCAGTGCTTCTTTTGAAGGTAACCAGGAGCTGCATCAGCTGCATCCAGTTCCCCCCTCTCCCGGCTGGCCCGGCCCATGGAGAGATTGGCGATGGTGTAGGCGTCCCCAGCACCTCTTTTGAAAGTAGCCAGGAGCCACAGCAGCTGTGTCCAGTTCCCCTCCCCCAGCTGGCCCGGCCCAGGGAGAGTTCGGCAATGGTGTCGGTGTCTCCAGCGCCTGTTTTGAAGGTAGCTGGGAGCTGCAACAGCTGCATCCAGTTCCACTTCCAGCTGGACTGCAGTTCACGTCTTAGTTCTCCATTCAGGAGTTGCTTTTTATCCAGCATATTATTTCATTTTTCTGCCAAGTACTTATGGGTGAAATCAGAATTTGATATTGATGAAAGTATCTTGAGAGAGTTGCAGAATGGATTCTAGATGGAAAAAGACAGTGCAGAAAAATCTACCATAGTACTGGGTCCAATACATCACCGACTTGCAGCCCTTTCAAACAGT
The DNA here is from genome assembly GCA_030440675.1 of Furcifer pardalis. Taxonomy (NCBI): domain Eukaryota; kingdom Metazoa; phylum Chordata; class Lepidosauria; order Squamata; family Chamaeleonidae; genus Furcifer; species Furcifer pardalis. The sequence goes on from CP126895.1 coordinate 62,360,841, forward strand.
GATGCTGATTTTTAAATTAATACTGTAGACATAGGTAAAAACTTAAAAGCATCTAAAACATTTAAGAACTTATAGAATAGCAATAGAAATTCAAACATATTCCCAACTGAATGCTGTATATGTATGTACATATGTATTTTGTGTATGTTTGCATGTACGTCCCCTCATTACAAAGCATCATTACATAAGCTGGTTGGAGAGATGTCACATAAAGCCTTTCTACTCTCAAATTTCCAGACATTGGAATTTTATTGATTACCCAAATTTGTCCTGTGTACTCCAGAGCATAGGGAGGTTAATTGTTGCAATCAGAATTTTTTTTAAGTGAAATGAAATATAATGCATAATAGCCGGTACAAACAATTTGCTCTTCCACACTTCCTGTACACATTAATAATAATAATTTTGCTGAAGCAACTCAGAGTGGCTAGCAATATTACAATCTCAAATAAAAAATGACAGAATATAAATATAACAGCAAATATCAATAAATCTTACATAAAAATAAAAATACAATACAATCAGAAAAATACAATACAATCAGAGAAATACACTACAGTCAAAAAATACATTACAAAACAGTTGGGAAAGTCCTCATCCTTTCCTGACGGAGTGGTTGGCTGTGGCACAGCTGTGGTGGTCGTAGCGGCAGCGGCAGTCTTCGGCCAGTCAGCCAGTCCATCCAGCTGGCCCTCATTCTCCCCACCCGACCGGCTGGGGAGAGTGTCTGGCAATGGTCTTGCGGCAGTGGTGGCAAGGTCTTTACAGCTGCCTGCCTGGTCCATCCAGCTGGCCCTCATTCTCCCCGCCTGACCAGCTGGGAAGAGCATCCAGCGATGGTCTTGCGGCGGCGGCAAGGTCTTAAAAGCTGCCCGCCCGGTCCATCCAGCTGGCCCTCATTCTCCCCACCCAACCAGCTGGGGAGAGCGTCCGGCGATGGTCTTGCAGCAGTGGCAGCAAGGTCTTTATAGCCAGCCACCTGGTCCATCCAGCTGGCCCTCATTCTCCCCACCTGACTGGCTGTGGAGAGCGTCCGGCGATGGTCTTGCAGTGGCAAGGTCTTTGTAGCAACCTGCCCAGTCCATCCAGCTGACCCTCATTCTCCCTGCTGGGGAGAGTGTCCGGCGATAATTTGAAATGTCATTATTCAGCTCAAAGTTGGCCAATGTTGGCATTATGGGGGTCAACTCCTTTTCCCCAGAAATGTTAGTCACCACATATCCTGCCCCCTAAAAATCTAAATAATGATAGAACAAAAGGAAGAAATGACTAGAAGTCATCTTCCAATTCTCAAACACAGATAATTTCCTGTGTTAAACTATGTAGGGAGAGGGCTGTGACCTGTTTTAAAGATGAAATGTTATTCTTGGAGTCTTTCAGCAGCTGTAATTCACCCCTTTTTTTCTAGAAGAATAGAGCAGTTTGGGGGATGAACACATCCTCAGAACCACACTTTGCCCACCCCTAACCGAAATGGGGCTTTAATTATGGCTTTAAAATCTTCTCTGTGGGATTTGGATGCAGAACATGTGTTGAACGGAAGGTGGGATAAAGACTAGTGCTGACTTGTAAAGTACAGGGTTTGTATGCAGAAGGTCCTAGATTTCTGTCCTGGATATCTTGAAGTAGAGCTTAGAAACCTTGCTTCAAGCCATCCAGCAGAACAGACACAACTGAGCTGGACAAGCCAAAGGCATTTTCCCATGTTCCAGAAATCTGGAGTTATTTCAGCAAGGAACATTGCTGAAATGCAGCTGCTGCCTTTGTGAGTACCCAAACAGTCCACAACTATTTAAGCTTTCATTCCCCAAGGAAGAGTATCCAGCCAAGACTTAGGCAAAGAACAGCTGGGTGAAAATTTAAATGGCAGATCTTCTGTAGGGAGACAGAAATGTTCCCAAAACAGATCTGTTTTCATGAGGAGTTTTTGTGACATAGTGTAGGAAAGAGCATGCAGTGCTTCTTACCTAAAGTGACAGACTCTGGAGAGCCAGAGTTTGGGAGTTTGATTCCCTACTGGGCCTCCTGAGTGAAAAGCCAATCTTGTGGGGACATCCTGAAACAAGTACTGCAGTTCCAGGATGTCCCCAGAAGAAGGGACAGGTAAACCACTTCTGTGTATTCTCTACCTAAAAATTATAGCAACCTTGGAAAAGGTTGCCATAATTTCATGGGACATAATTAAATTAAGAGAAGGTAAGAATTGAACAGTTGTTGCCTTTCAAAATGACTACAGTGCTGATCACTGCATTGGAAGTTCTCTATATAATTGTGGTAGTTGTTTCTTCTTCATCAATGGACAAATTCATGGCATTTCTGAAAATACAAAGCTAAGAAAAGAATGACTAGGAAGAAATATAAGAAATCTTTGACCTGTAGAATCTTATTTTTTGGAGAATGTCTGTGTATTTCATCAAATAAATAACAAATACAGTAACAAGGTTTGTGGGCTAAACAGAGAGTAGGAAATAATTTCAAACCACTACAAATAATTCAGCAATGAAATTATAGGGAAGTAAGCTATTATTATAATTTCTTCTGAAAGAGGAAGAAGATGCAGCCTCCTTTTGGTTGGTCCTGTATCCATGTAACAGAACTGGCAGACCATAAGATAGAAGAGCAGATCTCAGCAGTGACCAAGGCTGCTTTCTGTCAGCTGAAGCAGATCACCCAGCTCTGCCCATATCTGCACAGGAGATCCTTTACCATATTGGTCTATGCCAGTGATGGCAACCCCTTTAACGACTGAGTGCCCATTCTGCAACCCAAAACCCACTTATTTATTGCAAAGTGCCAACATAGCAACAGGGGAGGAAGGAAATGCTCCCATTGGGCTGCTAGGCAGAGGGGCGGGGTGAACTCTGTGCTAGGGTGACTGCATGGGTGCCCACAGAGAGGGCTCCGAGTGCCACCTCTGGCACATGTGCCATAAATTCGCCATCACTGGTCTATGCATTGGTATTCTCCAAGAATGATTACTATAATGCTCTCTACATGGAACTTCCCTTAAATTTTGTATGGAGATTACAGCGAGTACAAACCTTAGCCATCAGATTGATTACGGGAGTACATAGATTTGATCATATTTCCCCATTTCTAGCAAATTATAATTGTCAAGTCTGTCTCAACTGGGCCATTTCACACAAAAAAATTGCAAAAAAATGCAGGACTCCTTTATATATAGCCATCAGATTTGCATAAATCACTGATTTTTATAGACATATGTCCAAGGGTGCATCCATATGTTTACTAAAGTACTAATCTGTAAGACTTTGAGATTTTTTTTTTAAAGAATGCTAAAGTGGGTATCTTCAAAAGTCTATTCTAGCACATTTGTGAAGGACCTGAATTTACACTGTCTGCCTTAATCTTCCTCTCTCTCTTTGACTGTGAACCCAGCTGTGGTGTGGAGAGAACAAGTGAGTGTGTAAATTAGTCCACCATCTGGACAGTTCCAGTGTGCCCGTTAGCTAAAATTGAAGCCAACAAAAAGCTGAAAATACTAGTGGACAGCTGAACATTTTAACAATGTTTTCTGTTTCCTTGAAAGTTTATAATCCAGACCAAAAGTCAAATCTGTTGAAATCTCAGTTCAATCCTAATTAGCTGTTAAAAGTATTAAAATTAATTTATACAAGTTTATGATGTCATTCATCTTGGCTCTAAGCCTCCAGCACCTGCCACAATGATCTATGCTTCCCTTTATGACCTGTCATCAACCACCCCACTCATGAAGAAAAACTTCTTCATTCTGCCAGAGACCAATTAGAACAAACTATGTGACTTATGCAAATGCAGGCAAATTAACAAAAACCTGCAATATTTTAGCTACGAATTTAGCTCATTTTTTCACATGAGTCTTAATGTATGCCTACCTTTTGTTATATATTGTTTGGCACTGAGTGTATTCATCTCTAAAGATTACCACAGATTATATGTTCCTCACTCCTTTCCATTTTGGGGCCTGATCAGCTGTTACTTTATCACAGCATTTGAACTCTCTCCAGAACCTTTATTATCTATTTCATCTGTAAATTTATTATAGTTGGCTTAATAGGGGCATCCCTTATTTAGTAAAACCCAGAAGTTCTAGATTGGTTCTCAAATGACTTTTTACCCCCAAATGAAGGAGCAAAGAAGAAAATTAAGGAAGAAATGTGAAACCTGAAGGCCCAGTGGTTGTCTCAGCCTAGTCTTCATGGAATTATGGTGGCAAACTATAAAAAGGGGGTGGGTGAGAAATTTATTAAATAAAATACAGTATATCAAAAATGTGCTGAGGTCCAATGTGCATTACCAGAACTGGCCACTTGAGACCACTATCTACAATATAATGTTAAGAAGGAACAGATTGTTTCAAGGGGAATTATTTCCTGAGTGGACTAGAAAGATTCAAGGAAGCATTTGCAGTACACACAATAATATGGGCCTCATTGCTTTCAGATATCACTCAAAAGTGATTTACCAATCCCTTCTTCTAGAGCAGGGATTCTCAACATGCAGCCCACAGCACCATATTATGCTTCCCCCCTGCCTCCACCACACCAGGAAGTGCTGTGTGGTGGAGGAAGGGCAAAATGGCCATCCAGCTGTCTGAGGGAACATGACCAAGCCTGTGGCTTTAAAAAGTTGAGAGCTCCTGTCTAAAGACACGCTAGGATCATATAACTTGTCCAACACCACTCAGGCTGGCTTTTCTCCTGCAAGGCAATGACCTTTTACCCAAAATGATGGAGCAGAGAAGAAAATAGAGAAATAAATGTGAACTTCCACATTGTTCTGAACATTTCACTTTTAAAAATCTGCTTTTAAAAACAATTTTTTCATAGGCAATTATTATTGAAATGATGCATTGTGGGAGGGTATGAACTGCCCAAGATCATATCAGACATCTGTAGCAGAGAGCCAAAGATTCCTGAATCAAATATTTTGGTCATTGAACTAACCCTTCCACAGTATTTACTCATATCATTTACATCAATAAAAGTGTTGTACAAAGATAGATTTAGAGCAGGGTTCCCAAACAACAGCCCATGGGCTGGATCCGACCCATGGCACCTAATAATCCAGCCCACATCTTCCACGCCGCTCCCAGAAGTGGAAATTAAGTATGCCCTGCATGCACAAAAAAACTGCCATAATGTACCCGCAGCTGTCATAAATGTGTTTATGACAGCTGTTGGTGCTTTACAGCAGTGTTTTGCGCAGGTGCTTTACGGCAGTGTTTTGCACATGTGTGGGTGCATTTTACTAAGAGGAACCACGTGATCAGCCACTCAACCACATGACCACCCCGCACTCCAAAAAGTTTGGCCACCCCGATTTAGAGGATCAGTCACAAAGTTTGCTTTGTTCATCCTGCTTTAGAGAGGGCACATCTGCCACAAAAAGAAGGAGAAAGTTGGAAACCATTGTCTGGCTTTGAAATATTTTCTGATGCTATTGATGCAGCAACACTTGCATACCACACAACTTCAAGTAACATGGCTTACCCAAATGCTTTGTACTGGTTTATTTTTAGACTATAGCTTGAAATTTATGGGGCTGTAAGAAAATAACTTTTTTTGTTTACTTTTTACCTTTTATGTGTAATTCCAGCCATACCTCGCTCAGTTTTCTCTTAATTTACAGGGGATGGGGAGAATACAGAGCCAGTGCTTGGGGATAACCTAACATTAACAGTGACAGCTCTGTCATTGGGGGAGTTCATATTTCCTCAGGATGTTGGTCTTAAGGGAGTGCAATTTGATGAACTGCTGGATACCTCAGAAGAGAAGGAAGTGGGTCCCCACCCTCTGTCAAATTCTTATAGGCATTCAGTAAACCACCAACATAAAATCCTGGGGAAAGGAAGGGAAACCTCCATTTGGGAAATGATTATCATTCTGCCCTGCCCTGCAATTTTCTTGCTAAGGTAGCAAGTGTTATTCATTCATTCATTCATTCCATTTCTATACTGCCCAACTGACTTAAAAGTCATGGGGGGGGAGGGGGTTTGAACTGTAACTGTAAAAAATATTATTTGTATAACACAAAATGACCCGACAATAAAGGTGAAGGTCTCTTTTGTTTGAAATTATGCAGTGATAAAGTGATTGGTGATAAAAGGAAAAAGAAAAAACTCTTTGTATCCCTGTTATGTGGCACATTTAGCATTTTTTCTTTTTGTAGATACTTAAAGAGGCCAGAAAAGTTACTTTTTTGGAAAACACCTCCCAGAATACCGTAGTTGGTATGACCAGTGACCATGTTAACTGAAATATTCTGGAAGCTACAGTCCATCTTCTTTGAGTGTTGTATCCGATTCTGAATATTGGCTATCATCATGATGCTCAGCCATGAAAGATTGTCCTGGGAGCAATATAATGCAGTGGCCTTTCATTTGCTTTCCGCACTACAGCATGACACCCGTGCCACTGATCCAGTTCCATGAGTCACTTTCTTGTCTTGAGCCCTTTTGGTACACAAAGTCCTCATCAGGCCCAGTTTGATGAAGCTGCTGCCCTCTATAAGGATAGATTCAAGTGGGGTTTAATCAATTTGGGGACCATCACCCTTTCCTGTGTACTTTGCCACCAAAGACCATTAGTCCTCAGGGTTGTCAGGTTAGTTAACCACCACCTGATGATTGAGTTGCTAGCAGTAGGGTTTACTCTATCACCATAGCAGGATTACCTGGCCTGACAACCAGCTGTAGTCCAAAAAAGTAAATTTTCCCACTTGGAGATATGTAGTGTTCTTGCATGCAAAACATCGTTACTGGCAGATTTTTAAAGTGTATAGGTTCCTTAGGAAGTCTGTTCAATCTCAACCATTGTATTTGGCTACTGTCAACTGGAGTACCAAAAAAAAGTGCAGTTAATAAGCCCTTTCCAGAACAGAACTGAAGGAAGATAGGAATTGTAAGCCTTTGGAGCAAGAGGTTTACATTCCTTCCCACCTGAAAGACAGTATAACTGCTAGGAAACTCTCATGTAAATGGTGCTAAGTGTTGGTCTTCAATGGGCCATAAGTATAGATGATGTCTGATTTTGGGTATATGATAGAAGTAGTAGCCTAAGGGAATTTCACCTCTTAGGTTTAAACCATCTGCTTCCATAGTAGGTCACCCTGGCTTGAAAGCCAGTCCTATCTGACTATAGGATCCAGTGCTCATCTCTGTTTACAGCCAAAGAACTAGTCCTGCTTGCATTTGCAGACATTTCCGTGGACATGTGGCAAGCATGACTAGACATGGAATGCTGACTTCCATAGTAGGGAAAATACATCTGTGGTAGCCAGTATGTGTGCTTTATTTCTCCATAGTTATCTCCTGCTTTCCATCCTACACTTGAGACCTTGGCTCAAGTACTATCTCAAGAAGGAAGGAAAGAAGGCCCTTTTAGCATTACATGGGTAAATGTCCTGAGTGCATTTTCAGAATTTGCTGAAATAATTTTAATGCTTCTGTTGCTCTTTAATTTGAATATTACAATCCCACATTAAATTACACATGGGTGAATGGCAGAAAAGAATGTTAGGCCTTGTTCAGCAAATAGGACGCAATCCAAGTGGTGGTGGTGGTGGTGGTGGTTGCTGTTGTTGTTGTTGTTGTTGTTGCTGCTGCTGCTGCTGCTGCTGCTGCTGCTGTTGTTGTTCAGTCGCATAGTTGATTCCGACCCTCTGAGACCCCATGGACCATTGCCCTCTGGGCACTCCTGTCCTCCACCATCCTCCTCAATTCGCTCAGCTCTGTGCCCATTGTGTCTACAATACCATCTAGCCATCTCATTTTTGGCCGCCCCCTTATTCTTTTGCCCTCCACCTTTTCCAGCATCAAGGCTTTCTCAAGTGAATTCTCTCTTCTCATTTGATGTCCAAATTACTTTAGCTTCATCTTTACTATTTGACCTTCTAGGGAGCCATCAGGGTTTATTTCTTTTAGGATTGACTTATTTGTTCTCGCTGTCCAGGGGACTCTCAAAACTCTCCTCCAACACCACATTTCAAAGGCATCAATTCTTCTGCCCTCATCTTTCCTAATAGTCCAGCTTTCACAACCATACATTGCCACCGGGAATACCATTGCTTTGACTATGCAAAATTTTGTTTGCAAGGTGATGTTCCCTATGTTCCCCAGGTTTCCCATCACTTGTCTCCCAAGCATCAGTCGCCTTTTTATTTCATGGCTGCAATCACCATCTGAAGTGAGTTTTGATCCTAAGAAAGTAAAATCTGTCACTGCTTCTATTTCTTCCCCATCTATTTTCCAGGGACTGATAGGGCCTGTTGCCATTATCATGGTTTTCTTGATATTGAGTCTCAAGCCAGCTTTTGCACTTTCTTATTTCACCCTAAGCAGCAGCTTCTTTAGGTCTTCCTCACTTTCTGCCATTAGGGTGGAAACATCTGCGTATCTCAAACTGTTGATGTTTCGCCCAGAAATTTTGATCCCAACTTGTGATTTGTCCATCCCTGCATTGTGCATTATGTGTTCTGTGTATAAGTTGAATAAGCAGGGTGATAAAATGCAGCCTTGTCTTATCCTTTTTCCTATTCCAAACCATTCCAGCATCATTGCTCCACCCAGTCTCTGTTGCATAGGCAGAGATCATGGAGATTGCCCAATGAAATCCCAAGGCCTCTGCTTGTATAAGGAAATACTGGATACAGTAGACCCCACCCCATCTGTAGGTTCAATATCCATGGTTTCAGTTATGCAGGGCCCAAAAATATTCACTGACAAATCCCAGAAATATAAAATATACCGTACTGTATAGTACTGTATATGTATTTTTCAAGTGCCATTACCAGAACTGGCCACTAGAGGTCAATATATACAATATCAGCTATATGGTTTACTATTATCTGTGGCTTCAGGCAATCACAATACCTATTCCCAGCTAATAAGGCAGATGTACTGTACCTGTGTACAGGTGTGTTTGTGTTTCTTGTAACTGTGGATAGATGGTTGGATGTATTTAGTCAATATCTGTCCGAGATCCAGAATCTGGAGCAGGATCAAGAGATAGCATTAAGGTATGATATAGATTTCTAACTCCAAAACAAAGGTAGAGGTAACTGGTTTCACTTGGGAGGCTGACAATGCAAGGAAGGCTGATGCAGGAGGGATGGCACAGGGAACTTGGCAGATAAAAAGTTGCTGATGTGAAGCTTAAAGACAGAAAGTGCCAACTTCCATCCAGAACACACAACAAAATGCATTGTTTTCAGCCAAGCCATCAGCATTAATTGCATCTGCTCAGACTCACACAACAGGGATGCCAAGCTCAAAGACTTACAAAATGCATTTCTCAAACTACAGTACCCATCCAATATGGTTAAAGAACAAATCAACCAGGCTAGATGAATACCCAGGAGTGATCTACTACAAGACAGGTCCAGAAGGGAAAGCAATCGCACATCACTGGTTGTCACCTTCAGCCCTCAACTTAAACCCCTCACAGGCATAATGAGGGATCTACAACACATCTTGGACAAGAGTGCTTCGCTTTCCAAAGCCCTTGGTGACAGACCCCTACTCACTTATAGACAACCTTCCAATCTCAATTATTGATACGCAACAGACTACACAGGAATGGAGCAGATATGGGAACTAGAGCCTGCTGGAAATCCAGATGTCAACTATGCCCCCACGCTCTCTCTGGAAACAGTATTACTGGACCCAACAGCACCACACACAACATTAAAGGCAGTTTTACTTGTGCTTCTGCCAATGTGATTTATGCTATTTCTTGTCGAAAATGTCCGTCTGTGCTTTATGTAGGACAAACAGGACAATCTTTACGCAAAAGAATTAATGGACACAAATCAGATATACGGAATGGCCACACAGAAAAACCTGTCTCAAACCACTTCAATCTAACTGGACACTCTATCCAAGACCTGAAAGTTACAATTCTGGAACAGAGAAATTACAAAATTAGGAGTGAAAGGGAGACAGCAGAAATCAAATACATTCATCTGTTAGACACCCATCACAGGGGATTAAATATTAGTGAAGGGTTTCTGGGGCTTTATCAAATTTGATACACAGATTGCTATATGCTGCTAGATATTTTATATATTATATTACAACCTTCCTGCCAATTCTCTTTTGCAAAACAGGAAGTAACCAAGTACAGTGTTTTTGTCAAAGGTTGATCAGATATCAGAATGGGCTTTCCTAGACCCTTTGAGATTGAAAGGGAGACATTAAGATCTAATCTGAATAATCTATTGTTGCTGGTGGCTGTGGGAAGCTGTATTGTTATGCTTGCTTCTTGTCTGCTTGAACACACCCTGCTCCCTTTGACCCCTGAATTTCCTGTATAAAAACCATGCCAGTAAGTTTCACTCCTTGTCTGAAGAAGTGGACTTGATCCACGAAAGCTAACAATAAAAATATAGCAATTAGTCTTTAAAGTGCTACAGTGTTTTTTATTTTGTTTTGTTTATTTTGTTTTGTTTTCTGACATAAGTAAAATCAAGTGCACAATCAAGTCCACTGGTCTGACGAAGTGTCACAGTGTTTTTGATTGTTTTTGTTTTGTTTACTCTCTGATGTTGTGGAAACACAGAGTAACATGGCTACTATTCCAAAACATTCAAACATAAAAGGGAGATATTGATAGGCTCAGAGGAACTCCAAAGTTTACAGACACATAAAAAAATCAAGGAATGAGTATGGAGTAAACTTCCCCCACTTCCCTCAGAAAGCCCAGTGTTAGTTTAAACAGTTTAGTGGTCACCAACACCAGGTAGGACAGAACACCAGGTAGGAGAGAACATGGAATGAGGATCCAAAATAGGAGCATTCTGTGCGACAATTTTTTGTTGTGGGTCCCATTTACTGTTGTTGTGTTATTGGTTTTTGCTGATTCCATTGCTGCAGATTATTATTTTTTATGTGCAACATGTAACAAGCATTCTTTGTTAACAGGTACTCTGAAACGCAGGCCTGGCATTCTATGATTCAGTTATTTGTCCACAATGACTAATCTAATTAAAACATACATATTGCTTTCAGCACATACAACTTCCTTTGTGACATTTTATTATTTGAATTACACAAATCAACCAACACTGTATGTGTGTACATGTGTTTTGTTAGCAAAAGCATAAGATTAACAGTCTTTTCTTTCTTTTCCTTTTTGAAAAAAAAAGTGCTGCCGCTGAATAGGGAGTCTTTTGAGTTGATGGCTTGTCAGGTTAGCTTAGATAAGAGCAAGCCCTAGACTAGACAGGAGCAAATCTCTTGGAGTCTTATGGGCAGAAGGAAAAATGTGAAGCTTTCATCTTATCCTTCCCTTGGGAGTGATAAAGTTTGGGCAAATATCCAGGTGTCTGAATCAGGCTCTGCAACTTTTCTTTAAAAAGAAGAGAGAGAGAGAAACTATAATTAACCCACAGCTGTTCTGCTGACATTTGTGGGGAGAAAATATTTAATGCATTTACTTTGTTACTTCTTTGTAAGGTTTCCCATTTAAACTGATACTAGCATAGGTTTTACTGTAAGCCAATGATGGTGAACCTTTCAGAGACCAAGTGCCCAAACTGTAACCCCAAACCCACTTATTTATTGCAAAGTGCCAATACAACAACAGGGGAGGAAAGAAATACTCCCCCTGGGCTGCTGGGCAGAGGGGCAGGGCACTCTATTCTGTGATACTGCACGGGTGCCCAAAGAGAGGGCGCCAAGTGTCTTCTCTGGCACACATTCCATAAGATCACCACCTCTGTTCTAAGCCTTCACAAATGTGCTCATGCTGGTAAAGACAAAAGATGGGCATGCAGCAGTAAGCTTTGGGGGAGATGAGCGATAAGGCAGAAATATTGATTTTTGCAACAATTACTCTACAAAAAGTTGCCTGTTAGAGCAGCCTTATAGTTTAAGTATAAATGTTTGACTTTCTTAAAAATATTCTCATTAAATTGTAAGGGCAAGTAATTCTCCTACCTGCTAAATCTTTGATGGTTTCTAGTATCCCCTTTTCTGAATGAACTCTGGGCTTCTCTGCAGTTGGTTCATATGAACACAAATAAGCATAGTCTTATAGAGTCAGAGCCGGCTGAATATGCTTTGCTTCCTGAAAGAGAAGTAGTAAAGAAAAGCAGCCAAGTCAACCAACCAACCAACCAAGCACTTTATTACAGTCTATGTCAGGGATGGCAAACTTCTTAGAGACCAAGTGCCAAAACTCACCTTTGCCATAGGCTCAGCAGTCTGTGAGCTGCCCGCCTTACTCCAGACAGGAGAGGGAGGAAGTGCTCCCATTGGGCTGCTGGACAGAGGGGTGGGGCAAACTCTGTGCTGGGGGGAGGGAGGAAGAGCTCCCATTGGGCTGCTGGGCCGAGGGGCAGGGCAAACTATGTGTTGGGGGAAGAAACACTCCCATTGGGCTACTGGGGCAGAGGGGCAGAATTAACTCTGTGTTGGGGTGATGGCGCACATGCCCATAGAGAATGCTCTGAGTGCTCCCTCTTGCACACATGTCATAGGTTCACCACCACTGATCTATGAGTAGCACAGTGAAATGAGTTAACATTTAAATAAATAATATTGCTTAGAATGTAGTTAAAATATGTTATTTTAAAAACATATTCATTCAAATTTAAAAGAAACAGAATAAAATCAGTTTTTAAAATTAGTGCTATAGTAACTGCTACTACAATATAGCATTCATGGTTTGTGCCACTGAGGGTCCAGCCAAATCCAAAGAAAAAAATACCAAACTTAAATAACATATAAGGCAGAAAGGACCATAAGTAGCTGTCCTTATTATTGGCAGAAAAAAAATAATTACAAGGTAAATGATGCCCTTTTATTAAACAAAACCTGAGCTTCATCACTTTGCATAATGATAGAGCCATCCCTCTTTTCTTCTAAAAAATAATGGGCATTTTTAGTGCTGTAGAGAGGCTGTACATACTCAGTGCTAAGATTTTAATGAATTGCTAAAAGCAAAATCCAGCCTTGGAATAGCCTTGGAGGCTAAGACATACTGATTAGATAGAACTAAGATACAGTCAAACCTCACATAAAGAGTGCCTCGCTTAAAGAGCAGAATTTTTTCTGAATGTTCGCTTCGCTTAACAAATAAAACCAACCAAAAACTTGCTTAACAAATAAATCAGGGTTCGCATTCCCCTCCACAATTGATCATTTACAACGGTGTTTCGCTTAAAGAGCAAACTCGCTTAAAGAACAATCCTGTGGAATGCATTATGCTCTTTAAGTGAGGTACCACTGTATTGGAAAGTTAATGTGAACAGTGCAGTCCCAGACCAGGGAAGTGCCTCAGACACAACAGAAAATCCACTTGCCTTTGGCTGTGGTTTGAGGTTTCCTACAGTTGTGCTGATGTCTGTGTGAATTGGACTCCATAGATGATTAGATTAAGAAAGGTCAGGTTTTCAAAAGCTTACAGCAGAGCTTGAAAATTTAAGAACCACAGCCAAATATGTGTATTGCTACTCTCAGGAAAACAGCAGGAATGCAATGGGGATTGAACTTGGAGCTGGGCATCTAGGCTGTTACAAGCAAAGGTACCTGAGTGTTTAATCTACACAGCTTCTTTTATTCTCTGCTAGCTGTAAATTGGGCTAGGAAAATGTGAAGCAGTGAAATTTTACAATCTTTTTTAAGAAAGCCAGGAAAAACCAAAAAAGCATTCTTCTTCTGCTGCTTCTTCTGCTGCTGCTTCTGTTTCTAGTGCCGTGCATATTTCTAATATTGGCTATCATCATGGTGATCAGCCATGAAAATTGTCCTTCTTCTTTTGTGTCACTGGACTGCCAAAATGAAGCCAATTTCTTCACTTTGTGGTTGCCCAAACATAAGTCCCCATCACTGTATGTTTCTGGCAGTCATTGGCAGACCAGTAAATGAATTGGATTCTGTATGTCTCCACATTCACACCATGTATTGTTGTCCACCAGCAGCCCCCCCCCCCCCACTTGAACATATTGGCCTTGCATTTAGGGACTCCAACCCTCAGCCTATTCTGGGTCCTCCAAGTGACACATGAGAGGTTGATTTCCTCACTTATATTCTCTCTAGATTGTCCTGAGAACAATATGATGTGGCCTCCCTTTTGCCTTCTGCATTGCAGTGAGACACCCATACCACTAAGCCAGTTCCATGAGTCACTTTCTGGTCTTGAGCTTTTTTGGCACACAAAGACCTCATCAGCCCCAGGCCAGTATTGATTAAGCTACTTCCCTCCATCAAGATGGATTCAAGTGAGACTTAATCCATTTGGGAACCATCACTCTTCCCTGTGTACTTTGCCGCTCAAGGCCATTAGTCCTCAGGGTTGTCAGGTTAGTTAACTGCTATGTGATACCCAAGCTTTATAAAAGCCATTCTTTAAAAACCATTTCCATCAGGGGATGTCCCTGGTTGGAGGAATTTGCTCAGAATAAGGCCATCTGATAGTCCTGTAATTTCTTGTTGGATATTGGCAGGCACCCATAGTAGTTTAAGCAGAGTAGAGTGCTAGGGAGCATTTTAATTTCAGGCAAACCCAAGAAAAGCATAAAATGGATGTGTGATAACAGATTTTGTCAAAATCTGATTGGATCCAGATGAGAAATGGGGTTTCCGATGCTCAACGCACAGTAGACACTTGTCCTCTACCATTAAATACCAGATTCTATGTTCTTTGCCAAAAACCAAAATTCTCAAAGGATTTTTTTTGTTCCCAGCACCTTTGCAAAAGGTATTTCCAGGTATCCACCTTTTTTACAATTACTGAGAGGCAATAAACATAGCAACGGAAAATTTCCATCTTATCATTTATTTAACATGATTATATATGGCATAACTAATTATTTTAAAACAAGGAATCATGTAAATTACAAATACAAAGTGTTAGAAAGTAGTTATTGCTTACATTAGTTACTAACAGAGTAAATATGACACTTGTATATTATAGCATGGATATATGGATTTATAGTGTAGTTACTTAATTCATTAAAGTGTAACAGAATGGAATAACAAAGACAACCTGTAATTTTTTCAGTGCAGTGCATTGAGGCAAACTTTAAAGTTACAAGGTTAATTGGGAACAAATAACCAAAAATAGCACTTATAGCAGTTAGTGCACTTATTACTTATGTTAATAACATAGAGATACATAACATATCGTGATGTATGTAGAGATGACATATCAGATCCATCAATTCATCTGTACTGATGCCCACTTGATTTTTTATGTTAAAAGAGAGAAAACAGCAAAACAGTATGACATCTCAAATGCATCACTATTAAACTTGTACTTTCAGTTTTACAGTTAAGAAAGTGTTAACACAGGAAGTTAATTATGTGTTTAAAATCAGAAGTGAAAAAACACTCTTTGAATAAGAGACTTAATATTTTCAATACTTATTCTGAAGAAAGCATTTGGCTTATTTAAATTAAAACAGAATGTACCCATATTGTAAAATATAAGAGAAAACTGAGTAATAGAAAAAATAGGTGAATAAAAAGTAATGACATATCTGTTTTCAGTGTACCTTCTTATTGTTTTGGAACACATAAGCAAAACATACTGCTAAGAAGCATACTCTTTCTTGGTGGAGTGCCCAGATAATTTGTCTGCAAACAGCAGGTCAGGTCTTCAAGTGAAACTGGTAGAAGCCAGTCTCTGTGTTTAACTGTAAAGAGGCATGTATTTATACTTTGAGGAGATTATGTATTCTACCCCACCCCTTTATCGGGCTGCCTGGCTGTGCATAGCTTGGCCAATTAGGTGTTGTTTGGCAGGGCTAGCTCATCTCCTCTTCTTCTATCCAACATCCTTCATTTTTTTCTAACTGACTTGTTGAGCAGTTTTTTTCTGGTGTAGCTAGCTCATGTAAGTCCATAAAGCATCATATATTGCTTTAAACAGTGATGGGATGTAATAGGTTCGCACCAGTTCACCAGAACCGGTAGTAACTTTCCCCAGTGTCCTGGAGAACCGGTAGCAGCTTTTGGGGAGAACCACCTTCGGGGCTTACCTTTTCACTGGTTCCCCCACTGTGCATGCACGCCAAGCACTTAGTGTGCATGCACCCCTACAGTGCTTGGCGCGTATGCACGGCCTCCTTGCTGTCCTCCCAAGCAGGGAGGAGGAAGAGAAGGTGCTAACTTGAAGCTCCCTATAGCCTGTTCCCCAGGGTAAGTGACTCACCTTTCGATGTGGTGTGTCTGTGTGTATTTTAATGTGTATTTAATACCTTTACCTATATTGACATACTACCACAGTTCCTAAAAAGGCCTGGTGGCTGGCAGGCCTGGCTTGGGGTTTTTAAGCAAAGTCTTGGAGTTACCTCATCAAAAAGCTACACCTGTGCTGTTCCAATTGCTGTTCCAATTGGAGAACCCTTAAGGAGGTACAGCTGTTTTACATTTACATTAAGGCATATTATCATAGAGAACTGGTTAGGCAAAGACTTAGTACCTAACTTCTTTAACTGTTGAAAAGTTGAAAAGTGCCAAAATGAAGCCATCTTGTGTTGAGTTCATTCTGTAGTTCCTTCCATCTGACCTAGTGTGAGAAAGATTAGCCAGAATAAGCTTTAAGCTCTGGTTTAAAAGCTCTGGTTGATTTGTGTTTGGGGTGGGTGGGTAGGTGTATTTTAATGTATTTTTATTTTATTTATTTATTTAATTTGTTTACGGGTTTGTGTTGTGGGTGGGTGGGTGGGTTGAGGTGTGTGTGTGCTCATTTTTATTTTATTTTATATTATTTATTTATTTATTTATTTTTTCTTTGGTCCCGCCCACAACATCATGATGTCATGATATTGGCTCCGCCCATGATTTCATGACATCATGATTTTAGCTCCACCCACACTGTGATGACATCACGGTGGGGTAGTAAAATTTTTGACATCCCACCACTGGCTTTAAAGAGTAAATGCTTTCATGCCACTTTTTATTAATTTATGCACTCTGACAGGTGCCATTATTGAAAGTTTCTATGATAGTTAGAATTAGTTGTCAAGTGTTGTCCAGGGTGCTAGACAACACTGAAACAAACGAAAGTAAGCTTTCAGGAGGTGTCAGCCTGTACTGTACATCTGCCAGGATGCTAGAAAGTTATCAGAGGATCTCAGAGATTGATATCAACTTGGATTATCCTCAAGTTCATAAACTGTTAGTGTGGACATATTTCTGGACAAGAGATTGGAAGGATATAACCAGTAATGATAAAGAAAAATGAAGTTAGCTAGATTGGCTTGTGAAAACAAAACAAAAACAAATCCACCACTGGACAAAATTAACATTCCACAAAAGTAGACAAGTTTTTGTGTTCCCCAGAATGCTTAAAAAGGTGAAACATTATCCCAGATGGGGATGTCAAACCAAATAAGTCACTAATAAGTGTCTGATTTCACCTAGCAATCCACAATGAGAGAGAAAAGAAATTGTTCTTTTCCCTTTCTCCAGTTGAGCTATATGCCTCTTGCATTAAGCAAAACACATCAGTTCCTAAAGTAGCACAGAAAAATCTTGTCCAGCACAATAACACTTTTGCCAAGCTCCTGGCTCTTCTCTGATCCTTCTTTATTCTCATTTCTTTAAATTATTTGGTCTAATGAAGAGTTCTGGAGAGCTTGGAATTCTTGGATATGTCTGTGGAATATTTGTTGTTCCTAATAAAAATTACTCACAACCTCTAATAAGGAGGTTTCTTTATATTGTAGTTCACGAAGCAAACACATAGCGTTTCATAGACCTTTGTGTTGGAAAGTTCATGTGCAAGTTGCTGAGTCAACTTGGACAAATAATCAGAACTTATTCTACCTCAGCTAAACCAGCTGGAAAACTAGGCAAAACCATCACCATTCTGGAAAACTGATACTTTGTGCAAGCTGTAGTTTTTTGAATAAACATTAGGGTGACCACAGTGATAATGGGAGAAAATTATTTCCCGAATTTTGTCAACGGGAACTCCTCAAAATGATCAGTCTTTGCAGATTTTACGATAGCCAAAGTATGAGCACGATTGGAGTTAAAATTTCCCTAACCCCATGCTTCATCTTTTTGCTATGAGATGGTCCAGGAAGTTCCTCGGTTTCTTGAGAAGTACAAACGTCCATTCGCAGCACATCCTCAATCTATTCATCGCATGTGTTTTCCTCTTCATCACTGTCCTCATCTTCTTCTTCATCAGTTGCTATGAACAAAAGAAGAGAAAGAAAAGGACCAAATTAATTATGAAAATAGGTTGGTTATCTTGTTTTGCTGGTGCTTGGGTAAAAACTACACAATAAAAACCAGGGGACGTAAACGTACCTAGCAAAAGATCAATATTAAAGCATAAATAAAAGACTCTTACCTATGTCAAATAAACATTCCGCTTGAATTTGCTCGTTCATTTTCGCAAGTTCCTTTTGTAGTTTTCTTTCTTCAGTTCGAGCTAACTTCAGATCAACTCCAAGCATAGAGCCTTGCCGACCTTTATCCCTTTGTTTCAAAAGAAACTCCTTGTCTTCTTCTGATTTCATCATGGCCAAGGCATCTTGATGGGCGATATCAAAGATATCATCTACCTTTGAGGTGAATTCTTTGATTTTGTTCTTTGCAGCTTCCGATTTTTTATTCAGGTCTTTTTGTACATTTCTCCACTCTGCGTGAAATTTCTCTAATTTACTAATAGCATCTTTCACATGTTTTGTAGGAATCCGAGCTTTTCCACAAAAAACAAGTACTTTTTGTATGGTAATTCTTGCTGAATCTCTTAGATTCAATTTCACAGTAAGCAAATTGTAGAACAAAGTGGCCAAAACTTGATGATTAGAGGGCAATTTACAACCGGTTATCTGGTGAGCTGGATAGCCTACAATGAAAATTCTATCTTTGGTTCTGCTTCTTATGGCAGAGGTGGAAGCCATTGCTTTACTCTTTTATTTTAATCTGAAAAAAATTAATAATATACATTACAACGAATATTGGTTTCGGAAATTAGATGTAAAAATAACAAAAAAAGAAATAAAAAATGTCTCCTTAAATCTAAATTTACATGAAAATCATGATATAATGATGATGAAGCTGTTATATTATAGCTCGGTTCGACTAGAAGTAGCAATAAATATATATAGAATATAAATTAGTTACAATAATATTGCCTTTAATTTGAAACATAAATCAGGAGAAAATAATGAGGAGTTCCAGGGATACCGCCCCAAAACATCGCTAGTCAGCCCCAAAAATGCATTTTTTGTAACTTTAAGTGCCCAGCAGCATGGGTTAACATGTTCCAATTGTGCTCAAAAGTTTAACTACCTTAAAATCTGGAAAGGCTGATCACTTTGTGGGGTTCCCATTGAAATAATTCCGACATCGATTTTTTATGGTCACCCCAATAAACATATTACAAGACATGTAGCCTTCTTCACAAGCTGTGTCACTGCTTGTGCCCACTGTTCTGACTGTAACAGTCTGGTGAATATGCAGAATAAAAAAATCTACACCAACACGTAATGTTTCCAATTTTATTTTATTTTTTTGCTTGACTTTGGTTTCATCCCTGTGTATTGATTTATGTTATGAAATTTGTACTATTATAATGCTTTGCACCGCAAGATTGAAAAAGTTTAAAACAAAAGCATTAGAAATCCATATGCAAAGAAACTAATGACGTTCTACAAGATAACTTAGAGCAGTTTGTCCTTTGATGAATGAACAATGCATTTTCCAATTGGTCTTTTTATGTGTGCGCATATACTCAATTGTCTTTTTTCCCCAAACACTATACCTTGCATTTAAATATATACAATTGTCTGGTATTTGCATTTATATGTATACAGGTATACTGAGTAGGCTGGAAGTACAATTCCAAGAAAGAAAGCTACCCATGTATAGCTATCACTATAGATCAGGGGTGGCCAACCTTTTTATGCTGCTGGCCTGACTATGCCCCTGGACAGCTGGGTGGGCTGGACCATGCTCCCGGAAGCAGAAGCAGGTGCATTTACAGCTGTCCACATTTAAGATAGCTGTGGGACTGTTTGTGCACATGTAGGCACATTTTATAGCTGATGTAAACATGCCTGCTTCCACTTCTGGGTGTGGAGGAGGCAGTGACAGGCACAGGCTAGGTCCAGCCCATGGGCCATAGGTTGTGAACCCCTACTATAGATGATAGTGGGTGTACCCTCACTTCTAACCCTGGTCTCGCTATTTCCTGTTTCTCTATGCAGAGCCATGGAGTTCCATCCCTTTCCTGTACACAAAGGAAACGACATTGTCTTATCAAAACAGGGGATCTGCTGCTACATTATTATCGCTATCACAACTGAGACTTCAGGTTGTGCAAAAAACTGAGTCTCACCATTGAGAATGAATATCTGGATCATCTGATCTCCTGTCAACAAAGATTAGATAAAGCAAGAGAGGAGCCAGTTAAGAAGAGTTATGAGAGCTCTATTTCCAATCAATTGTCAGATAAAAAAGATAAGATCTTCAGACATGATACACCTTATCAATTAGAATGGCAACTAGTGTAAAGAAAATTGTTTCATCTCATCAGTGAGTGGCGACCCCACATTAGGACACCAAGAGGTATGCTGAAGGGAATTTCCCTGCTTTGGGAGAAGAGAGGAAGATCCCTGGCTCTGCCACAATGGGAAACTTCTGTATTTCGAATAGGCTTAATGATTAGATGTTTCCCTCTCCATCGTGGGAGAATATTGCTCTCTAGAACATTCAAGTATGAGTTAAAAGAAGGTCTAGATATTTATTTTCTTACTTTACTTATATCCCACCTTTTTTCCTCAGTAAGGGAATTCAAGAAGACTAAAAAAAAACTTGAATGTAAGTAGATCCAAGATCTCATTAGAAGAGAATCAGGACAAAGTAAGGAGGTCCAAGGGAATGCTTTGAAGAGTCAGCACATCTCACTGGTGCAGCTAATGCTCTGCATCCAGAAGATCCTTGGTTTAATCCCAGTAACTCTTGGTACAGCTAGGAAAGAATGCTGCCCTTAGCTCTGTGAGCTGTTGCTAGTCACTGTTAACACTACTGGCCTGGTGGTTTGACTCAGTATCAGACAGTTCCTATATTCCTACAGTGTCCTTTGGTAGACCTGGTTTTCTATTGTTCAGCCCTGGCATGCTTGTGTTGGGCAAGGACACTTTATGTAGCATTTTGCAGTGACTCAAGTGACTAAGATGCTGACTGGAAGATGGGAGGTCAGCAGTTCAATTCCTGAGTACTGTAGGATGGAATGAGCTCCTGTCTTTGTCCCAGCTCCTGTCAACCTAGCAGTTCGAAAGCAAGAAATTGCAAGTAGATAAATAAGGACCACTTCGGTGGGAAGATGAACAGCGTTCTGTATGCTCCGGTGTCTACTCATGGCTGCCAATGACCACGGAAACATCTGCAGAAGCAGACAGTGCTGGCTCTTCAGCTTTGAAACAGAGGAGCACTGAACCCTAGAGTCGGATATGATTGGCTTTCAAGCAAGGGAAACCTTTACCTTTACTTTTAAGCATCTAGCACATGCTACTAGTTTAATGTCTTGGCGTATCCTGGAGCAATAAATGCCAAACACATTGTGAGAAATTTTTTTAAATTGCTAGACTTGGGGGCATTGTCTTTAAAAGAACATAGCCCCAGAAACTACACAAAGATTTTGATTAAGTTTAATTCTCTATTAAGAATGTTTTCTTATGTAAACTCTTCTGACCTGGAAATAAGAAGGACATTACAATGAGATGTTAGGTACCCTTGAATATTTAGCACCTGTCAAGGAGAGCAAATATTCTTTGAGCTTAAAATGTATTATTATTATTTCCTTTAGTACTTCAATGAAATTATTAGTGCATTCTTAATCTCTCAACAAGAATGAATTGACAGAGCAGTACACATTCTGCTACAAAAGAAGTAACATAATTAAAAATGAGCTTCACTTTGAATAGAACACATTGGAGAAGCCCACATCTGCTCTGATCTCTAGGTTGTTGTTTTTTTAAACAACAACACTTTAAACATTTCTCTGGTCTAAACAGCACCCTGCTGCCAAAATTGCATGTCATCTTCACTGAACTGGAAATATCTGTACTAAAACACTATCATTAAGTCGTGTGTGCTTAAAAAACACACCATTGAATCAATAAAGTTGAAAGAGACCTCAAAGGTTTTCTAGTCCAGCCCTTAGAAATGCAGGAAATTTGGAGTTGCTGCATGTGGGTAGGTAGCTATCCCATCTCTTCTTAATAATCTCTGAGCAAAGAACATCTACCATGTTGCCAGGCCATCATTTCCACTGTCAAACAGTTTATACCATCATGAAATTCCTTCCAATGTTTGCAGAAAGTCCCCTTGAGATTTGGACTTGCTAGTTTGGGTCTAGAAATCAAAGGAAAGTTTTGCCACATAACTCTTCAAATAATTGAAGTTGGTTGCATATTACCTCCTCCTTGTATCTCCTCCAAGATAGAACTATGAAGTTCCTTCATCATTTCCTCATAGAATTTTGGATGGTCCACAAACCAATTCATCTATGCCAAAAATCTCTTTTCTCTCTCTAATTCTAAAAACCTTTATTAGAACTAACTGAAATATCATAAAATTATGAAGAAACTCCCCGTAAGTCTTCACTAAACTTTGTGACAAGCAAATTAAAAGGAATGTACAGCACATCAGTAGCTGAGTATGACGTATCCATTCAGTTTTATAACTATAGGCAGAAAGTTACAGATATTGTAGATATTTGTCGCTATGTAGAAGACAGTTATCAAATATGGTATGATAGTTGATTTAACTAGTGGTCCTATGCAATTGCTGCAGTCAGTTTCTTGATTAAAAGAACAAAGGGAATGTCTAGTGACAGGTCACTTGTAAACTCTGAAAAGTGTGCATCTCTTCAACCATGAGGAGGTTAAAGAGAGGAAAAAATAAAGAAAAAAGACAAATAATGTTCCAAATTAAAGTAGACTATTATTAATGTAAAGTTTTGGTTTACTAATGAAAAGTCAACTTAAACCTGCAGCACTGCAGTGGCTTAGTAGTTAAGATGCTGAGCTTGGAGACTGGAAGGTCAAGGTTCAATACCCGAGTGCATCACAACAAATCGTGGGGATGTGAGGAGCCTCATTCAGGCACCCACTGAGTGGAGTTTCTCCAGCAAAAATCCTTTCAACACAGAGTAATTTCTGACACTACATTTATTTAACTTGAACCTCATAGCTTCTTTGCGTAGAGACGTGCATACCCTGATGTTGTTCAGTTTTTTGTTAGGTACTGCTTTTGAAAAATTAAATACAGTACTTGCTTTTTTTCATAAGCATGTTTTCTTCTCGTGCTGTATCCAATTCTGAATATTGGTGATCATCATGGTTATCAGCCATGAAGACTGTCCTGTGAATATAATGTAGTGGCCTTTCATCTGCCTTCCACACCACAGTGTGACACCAGTACCACTGCTCCAGCTCCGCAAATCATTTTCTGGTCCTGAGCCCTTTTGGCATGCAAAGCCCCCTAGTATTGATGAAGCTGCTGCCCTCCATCAAGATGGATTCAAGTGGGATTTGGTCCATTTGGGGACCATCACCCTTCCCTGTGGACTTTGGCATCCAAGCCATTAGTCCTCAGGGTGGTCAGGTTAGTTAACTGCCACCTGACACATAGCATTGAGTTGCTGTCAGTATGGTCTACTCTATTACCATAGCAGGATTACCTGGCAAGACTTTAGCAAACATTTATAGACATTAAATTAGAAATATTTAGCACTGAAGTAAAACATGTAGTACTGTATTCAAAACTATATTCACGGATGTGCTATGTTTAAATACAGTGCATCACTTTAAAATAGAACTGAACTGAATTTTCCGCTGTTTGTTTCCATTTTAGAAAGATTTTTTTTAATGACAAATCAAGTTGGGGTAGGTGTGGGGAACCTGCAGCCTTAAAGTCAGTCCAAGTACACCTGGAGGCCCAAGGTTGAGAAACCCTGGCCTAGAGGAAACAGGCTAGTCCTTAAATTCCCAGAAGCCCAGGCTCTCCTCAGGGCAACAGGTTCCACACCCCTGGCCTGGTAGGGTATAGAACAGTATTTTTCATAGGCCATGGAATTAAAGTAATCTTTCTACAAAGATTGACTGTTTTTAACGCGGGGAAGGGTATTTTATTTACCAACAATGCCTCTGGAATAACACTCAGTCCTGACAAACCATTTCCAAGAGATAGGGAAGGGACGTGGTGGTCCATAAATATAGTGAATGCATATAATCACCGCAAATGGTAGCAGCCCAGTTCTTATACAGGGAAAAACACACAAGCTGATTCACCACCTGATAAGGCAGAGCATTTCAAGAAAATCACTTAGCACTCAAAAACTTCACTGAAAACACCCTATTTCTGTGATTTAAAATAAATTCACAAAGCTGTGTTGGTGTCTTTATATAGCTTTAATTGACCCTCTGTCCACATGAATGCCAAGACTCCCAACCATATCAGCCATATTCAAAGGCTCTTCAGGGTGCTCAAGGCAGTTGGACAGGAAAAGTTTACTATATAAATATCTTTTTGGGGCACTGCAATTAATAGAACTAGAATTGGAAGGAAACCCATGGTCCTTCTGGTCAATACCCTCCAAAACAGGATATCCAGAGCTCATGTGTCCATAAAAGATGGTGATTCAAACTCTGTTACAAGATCTCCAGTGTAAAAGAGTCAACCACCTACCATAATAAGATTGGAAGGTCAGGTTTTGATACCCAAGAACTGTACTTGGGGACATGAAAGGAACCTCATCCAGGCATCCCCTAAAAATCCTTTCAACCCAGGGTAATTTCTGATACAAAATTATTATCAGTTTTTTAAGAGCTTATAATGTCTGGAAATTCTTCTTAATACTTAGTCAAAATCTCCCTGTAACTGAATCTATTGGTTTTGGTGTTATTTTCTGGATCAGTAGAAATCAAGCTTGCTACATATAGTTCCACAACTTGAAAGAGGCTACAGTCTAATATACCTGCTGACATCTTTCATGTAACCAGAGTGTAGGCTTGCATTCACCGTAGTCTGCAACAAGGGAGAGAGTAATTTGCTGTGGGGCATCCTTCCACTAGCATGGAAAGGAGATACCCCTTTATCAGGAATCAGGAATAGCTTAGCCAGTCAGTCACTGATGGTTTCACTTAGCTTGGGGATGCTATAGTGCAGTGATGGCGAACCTATGGCACATGTGCCACAGGTGGCACTTGGAGCCCTCTCTGTGGGCATTCACTCAGTCACCCCAGCACAGAGTTTGTCCTGCCCCTCTGACCAGGAGCCCAATGGGAGCATTTTCTTCCTCCCCCATTGCTATGTTTGTATTTTGTGATAAATAAGTAGGTTTTTGGGTTGCAATTTGGACACATGGTCTCTAAAAGGTTCACCATCACTGCTATAGTGCATCTACCTCTGATAATTTTATGTTTTCACTTCATAAAAAGAGCATTCTGTGAGAAGGGGCTAACATTTTTCATACTAAAAATCCTTGAATGTAGCAAACGAAGGGTTAAAGATAGTGTTGCACTGCAAGGATCCTGTCTCTGCCCCACTGTTTGGGGGGAAGTATTCTATCAGGTATCTAAGGAAGCACCCCTAACTATATTCAGAGACACAGTTCATGATGGCTTTGATGTAGAGAGAAAATGCCATAACAAGAAGAAATAGACATTTGCATTAACATACTATCACATCCTGTGAACATCTGCAACTGAGGCCAAAAAAGTATCAGATGCAGCCCATGATTAGAGCTGAAAGCACATTAATATTGCAAGAGAGGTGACTATGGAAGTCTTTTCAGGTTTGTGAAATTTCAAAATATTCCTATGCCTAAGTCCTGAAGACTAATTGCCAAACATCACATTATTATTTTTTAATTCACAGAGATGAGTTAAGGTTTTTCCTTTTTTAATTCCAGGTTACTTCCACTGTTTGTTTCTCGCCTGAATTTTTTTCAGCCTCTCAAGCACCTTGCTCAAACAGAGATACTTGTACTTGATTATTATTTGGTATGCATCAATTGATCCAAAAGACAAGCGGGTTTACTAGAGCCAGTATTAAGATCACACAGTATTATAATAAGGATAATTTAATGTCAGAAATTATTCTGGATTGAAAGGATTTTTGCGGAAGAAACTTCCCTCAGGGAACTCCCAAATGAGGCTCCTTTCATGTTCCCAAGAGCTGGGGCAGAGACGGGTGCTCAATCTGTCAAGCTGGGACAGAGATGGATGCTCAATCTGTCATGCAGTACCTGGGTCTTGAACTGCTGACTTGCCAGCCTTCCAGCTAAGGTGAGCTTCTTAACCACTAACCCACCACAGAACAGTATTAATTTATAATTATTTAAATTGGTGGTGAAATATTTTCATTTGCAAAGCAAATAGACTGAGATGAGGGCCTTTGCCTATGCATTCTGAACAATGAAACCTTATCTTTTATTGTTTCCTTCAAACAGGACATCTTCTTGGACTTTCCCATGATGACTCCAAATTCTGTGAAGAAAACTTTGGTTCCATGGAAGACAAAAGACTTATGTCTTCCATCTTAACAAGTATTGATGCTTCCAAACCATGGTCCAAGTGCACTTCAGCAACCATAACTGAATTTCTGGATGATGGTCATGGTACGTATGGAGATATTGGCATACTGCATCTGTTGCTGACCTTGTGTAGTTCTAGAATCTTTACAAAGAGTTTATGACTTTTGTTTTTAAAATGGTAATGTGATGTGTTTATTACTATGATAAAAACTATAATTGTTTCCATACCTATTTAACAGTTATTTTACTTTATTACAATAATTATACGACTCACACCATTCTCTGATCCTATTGTGCTAAATGTAACATTATCTTGCCCATAATACCCTGCTACTGCTGTCTAATGAGGATCAAGTATTGTATAATAGTAAACAACAGCATAATTTGTAGTGTTAGCAAAAGTAATAAGTAGGTATAAATAGTGGTATGTGCAAAATAAGGGTGATTATTATTTACTTCAGGAATGACCATGTGATGTGGTCTATCATCATTATTATTAATTTATAGATAAAGGAGTAAAATTGAGCTGACTTCCTCAAGATTACTTAGGGCTTTTCTACATACTTTTCTCTTAAAAATCCAGTCAAGAGCTAGTTGAGAAAAACATACAAAAATTCCCCTCATTCCCACCTCCTGCTTCAAAGAGGAAGTTTTCTGTTTGGCTTTTATTTTATTTTTAAGTGATGCAGCACATATGCCCTATTCCAGCGATGATGAACATTTTAGAGACTGAGGAGGAGGAGGTGCATGGGCAGGCATTACACATGCCCATGTGACAACACCAGTGTGCCTCTGGCAATGTCACATGGGTGCATGCACTCACACACTCTTTGAGACAGTGGTGGCATCACATGGGCATATGTACATCCCCCCAGGGTGTGTGCCATCTCCTCTTCCTCACCGCCTAAGAGGGGTGAGTGGGGGTGTCTGGTCACCTCACCTTGTTCCCACTGCCACCTTCTGGGTGGGATTTCAGCCTCCCCTTTCACCTCCCCATTGGCTGGGAGAGGGGTGGGTGGGGAAGCTGCACAGCCATTTTTGCCAGTGGGGCAGGGTACAGCTTGCACAAAACGGTGTGTGTGCCCACAAAAAGGGCTCTGTGTGCCACCACTGGCATGCATGCCATAGGTTTGCCTACACTGCACTATTCTAATACAGTGGTAACTCGCTTAAAGAGCATAATGTGTTCCACAGGATTGCTCTTTAAGTGAGCTTGATCTTTAAACGAAACACCATTGTAAGTCACCAGTTGTGACTTCTGGTGTGGGGGATTGTGAACCCCAATTTATTTGTTAAGTGGTTTTTGGTTGGTTTTATTTGTTAAGCAAAACAAACATTCAGAGAAAATTCTGCTCTTTAAGCGAGGCACTCTTTAAGCGAGGCACTCTTTATGTGAGGTTTGACTGTACACTTAACTGTTTTTTAAAATTTCCTTGACACCTCCAAAGAGCCAAGGAAGTATCTAATTTCCCAATAACCTTAAGTGATTTTCTTCTCAAGCCATTTTATGATATTGGTAATTTAAACAGGAAGTCTTGCTTTTGGTTCATTTCCAGTAATTGTACACACTGGAAACAAACCCAGAAAGAGTGATCCTAACTGCACCAACAAACAGAAGCCTCTGACAGGAGCAACAAAGATTATTGTGGGCAAGCTCCCCCACTCTGAGAGCAGGCTAGGTATCTCCAGCACAGGCAGACTAAATGTGTGTGCAATCAGTCTCTTAGTGCACCACAGTGGTGGGATGTCAAAAATTTTACTACCCCACCGTGATGTCATCATAGTGTGGGCGGAGCTAATGTCATGATGTTGTGGGCGGGGCTAAAGAAAAATATAAAAAAAAAATAAAAATAAGCACGCACGCACACACACACACACCTCAACCCACCCACCCACCCACAACACAAACCCATAAATAAATAAATAAATAAATAAATAAATAAATAAATAAATAAATAAAAATTACATTAAAAACCCCAAGCCAGGCCACCAGTCCTGCCGGCCACCAGGCCTCTTTAGGAACTGTGGTAGTATGTCAATATAGGTAAAGGTGTTAAATACACATTAAAATACACACAGACTCACCACATCCAAAGGTGAGTCACTTACCCTGGGGAGCAGGCTATAGGGAGCTTCAGGCTAGCAGCTTCTCTTCCTCCTCCCCGCTTGGGAGGACAGCAAGGAGGCTGTGCATACGTGGCAAACACTGTAGGCGTGCATGCATACCAAGTGTTTGGCGCGCATGCACAGTGGGGGAACCAGTGAAAAGGTAAGCCACGAAGGTGGTTCCCACCAAAAGCTGCTACCAGTTTTCCGGGACACTGGGAAAAGTTACTACCGGTTCTGGAGAACTGGTGAGAACCTCTTACATCCCATCACTGGTGCACCAAGGTCTATGTAGAGATGTCCTTCTATCCAGAATTTCTAGTTTGTTTAATCAACAGCTTCAAAGAATGGACCATTGGAGAAATTCAGCTAATATTGGTATTTGCCTGTTCTTAATCAAACTTCTTCTGAACAAAATGCTCTTAAAATTTTCCACTGTGTTCCTGCAACATTCAAACTGTAACTCTTAAATACCCATTTCAAATTCCTGAATGCTTAGATAAAAATTACCTAACCAAACAACTGGATCCAGTTGTTATGGCAACTGAAATGCTTATGGATGAAAAACATATTGTATGCATGCAAAACTTGTAAAACGAGCAGTGTGTGGGCTAGTTTTCAATGCTATATCTAATCTGATGTTTTATCCTATTATCATAATAGCTTTCTGTTATTTTATTAAGCAGTTAGTGGGTGAAGATGTCTTTTCCATACTACATCTATATTGCTTTGGTGTTAAATACACTGCAGCACTACAGTTAAGTGATCTTAACCAAGTTGCACTAACTGAGCAAGGATAGGAATGCCATAAAAACCCTTATTTGTTTAAAACCAACATCTGGGAAATAACTTTCCATCAATCATTTCAAAGGTATTGGCTGCCTATAGTTTTTGTGTTTTATTTTGTTTCCATGGCACAGCTGCCATTATTCCTATTTATTTATTTTTGCTGAATTTATATTCTGTCTTTCTCCCCAAAACAGTACTCAAGGTAATATGGTTTTTTAAAAAAATAAACTTAAGCAAGTGCAAATATTCCAAAATAATTAAATTGAAAACACAGTTTACAACACAGCCAAAAAAAGAAAAAGTACAGCAGTCACCCAATAAAAAGCCATTTACTCAGTGGCCAATCCATTGATTGAATCCTCTCTGTAGAGATGAGAGCATCCCAGGAAAAGATCAAAGGAGAAGGCACATTATTAAATCATTTCCTCTCCCAGGACTGTGTGTCACCTCTCCTGCTAGGAGTTAATGCATGCTGTCAAAATAACTATCATAACAAAGTAGACATCTCAGTGGCGTAGCGTGGGGGGGGCGGGGGGGGCAAATGCCCCGGGCAGCGGCTTTCAGGGGGCGGCAAAATGTCCCCTCCCCACCCTTTTGCTGGTGAGCGCCCCACGTGCGCTTCGCCGCTTGCAGGCGAGGAGGAGAAAAAGGGTTTTTTAAAAGGCGGACAATTCAAGGAGCGGCCCACTCGCCCGCCCGGCTGGCCGTCGGGGGCTGTCCTGGCGGCGGCCCGCGTGCGCGCGCACGCTGCTCGCCTCCGCCCGCCCACTCACCCACCCAACTTGCCGTGAGACGGGGCGCTCGTCGGGGGTGGGTGGCGCCGTGGCGAGGAGCCCCTGGTGGCTGGCTGGGCAGGAGGAGGTGGGCAGCGTGCGCGCGCACGCGGGCCGCCGCCAGGACAGCCCCCGACGGCCAGCCGGGCCCCTCCTTGAATTGTCCGCTTAAAATAAAAACACTTTTTCTCCTCCTCGCCTGGAAGCGGCGAAGCGCAAGCCGGGCTCTCGCCAGCAAAAGGGTGGGGAGGGGACAGTTTGCCGCGCCCCCTGAAAGCCGCTGCCATCGAGCAAGAGGACGGGTTGCGCGCGGCGAGCGATCGCCTTCTGCCTGGGGGGCGCCTTCTGCCTGGGTCAGGGGGAGGGGGCGGCGGCAGCGGCGAGCTGGGGGGGGCGGCGGCGAGTTTGTTCTTCGCCCCCGGCGGCTGAAGACTGCGCGACGCCACTGAGACATCTGAGAAGTCAGCCTGGTGTCCAGAACAGACTGCCCTCCCGCAGGCCCCCATGCCTTCTTTTCCTATCCTGCATTGGAGAGTAATACAGGAGGAGAGCATAGCATGCCACTAAGAATATATGTTCCCTTCCAGCAAGAGAACAAAACTCATATACAGTATTAATATGTGGTGGATCAAATGGTTAAGACCCTGAACTTGATAACTGGAAGGTTGGCAAGTCAGCATGATGGAGTGAGCTTCTCTCTCTGATCCAGTTCCTGCCAACCTAGCAGTTCAAAATCAAGAAATTGCAAGTAGATAAATAGGTACCACTTCAGGCGGAAGCTAAACAGTATTCCATGCACTGTGATGTCTAGTCATGCCTGCCACATATCCATGGAAACTTCTGCAAATGCAGACAGTGCTGGCTATGAACAGAGATGAGCACTGAACCCTAGAGTCAGATACAACTGGCATTAGAGCAAGGGCGATCTTTACCTTTCATGGCCCCTTTACACAAAACAAACACTCAAGTAGGAGCTCTGGAATTAACAATGTTTAAACAGTGTTCAAACAAAGTGATGTTTGGGTAGGATATGTTAGCTTGTCCCTGCACAATTACATTCCCTCACCCACCCACCCCTGATTGTATGTGTCTTTTATCTGCTGTTATGGCTGTGTGGTTAGTTTTGCTTAGCAGGGTGGAATCCTTGAGGTCTAACCCTGCCTTAGTCTGCCTCGCCCTTTTTTCTTTCTCTTGAAGTTGTTGTTTTTGGAAGGAGGGCATATGAAAGCGAGAGCTTGTGAGGCAAACAGTTTAAAATGTTGGATGGGATAACCTCCGGTTGCTTATTTTTTAAAAAATGATGCTTAGTATTACAGAAGCAAATGGTTAAAAAATGGCTGCACAAACTCGGTTCAAATCCCTACCTTTTGCCATCCTCCAAAAAAGCTTCTGAAGAGAAGCTGAAAACCTCCCCACACATTCAAGAAAGCTAAAATATCAACCTGCCTGGTCAGATATAGGAGAGGCTGCTCTTTTTATGTGAAGCGATCGAAAAGGCCACCAAGTGAAGAAGACCTGCCTCATTCTGTCACTTTATTCAAATTGGCTAAAATCCTTTGCTGTAAATTATGCTGTTTGGGCAAATGGTTAACTCCTCCACAAATTCAATTGCTTAAAGTAGGCCTATTCAGTTGAACTTATAGAGGAGTTGACTCACCAAATCCTAACTGATTCATTGTTCCTACTGTAGTGTCCAAAAATGAGATGGCTAGATGGTATTGTAGACACCATGGGCACAAAGCTGAGCGAGTTGAGGAGAATAGTGGAGGACAGAAGTGCCTGGCGGACAGTGGTCCATGGGGTCGCAAAGGGTCGGAATCGACTGTGCGACTGAACAACAAACTGTAGTGTGATTTACTATGCTGAGCATCAGGATTTTGGCCAGTTTACAGAAACTGGGGTGAAACTGTTTTCTTAAAATAATTGGGGGGGGGAGGTATTTTATGCAAGATTAGGACTGCAGAGAAGAGAACCAGCTTTAACTTACTTCCTCTAGTTTAGTCCCAGGCTGAACTGACCCTATCTTCAAATTGGATTATGCAATAACAAAGATACTTGCTGACTTGCTAAATAGCCTCTTATCTATTACATGAATTTTTTGGAATAGTAGCTGTGTTAGTCTGTGGTTCAGGCATCTCAGAAAACAAAACAAAACAAAATAAACAAAATAAAGTAAAATAAAAATAAAAAACACAGTAGCACTTTAAAGACTAACTGCTATGTTTTCACTGTTAGCTTTCGTGGATCAAGTCCACTTCATCAGACAAGGAATGAAACTTACAGGCATGTTCTTATATACCAAATTCAGGAGGTTGTCGGGAGAAGGATTGGTGTCAAGCAAGATGACAGACAAGCAAGCACAAGAATGCAGTTTCACACAGCCATTAGCAACAATAGATTATTCAGATAAACTCTAAAAGACTCCCTTTCAATCCCCCCCCCCCCACATGCAGGTCACAAGTTGATCAGATACCATAGTGGGCTTACTCAGCAACCTTGAGATTGAAAGGGAGTCTTTTAGAGTTTATCTGAATAATCTATTGTTGCTAATGGCTGTGTGAAACTGCATTCTTGTGCTTGCTTGTCTGTCATCTTGCTTGACACCAACCCTTCTCCCATCGACCTCCTGAATTTGGTATATAAGAACATGCCTGTAAGTTTCATTCCTTGTCTGATGAAGTGGACTTGATCCACGAAAGCTAACAGTGAAAATATAGCAGTTAGTCTTTAAAGTGCTATTGTGTTTTTTATTTTTACTTTACTTTATTTTGTTTGTTTTGTTTTGTTTTCTGAGTTATCTATTACAGGCACTTGTAATTTTGATTTCTATTTAATTTACAGTCTCCTCTGTTCCATAAATAAGGTAGGAGATACAAAAACAGATTTATTTATTTTTCAGATGTAATTAACAATAAATCTGCATCGGAAGCTTTTAGGCTGCTATTTGGGAAATGTTACTATAAAATATTAATGTCAGTGATCTTTTTCTCAGGTCATCCTAGGGACAATCATGAGTCACAACGTTTCTGCTGCAGAGAGATCAAACAGAAGTATTCTAGTAGTTTATGATTCTTGCCAGCCAGTCATGCCTTCTTCCATCAGGCCATTCCATCTTCCTGTTTTATTTTCCAACTGACAGTCAACAGTCAATCATTAGGTTGAGTAATAGTCAGTGTTTGTAATGCTGCCAGTAGAAGCTTTATCCCAGCTTGATTTATTTCTCTTTGGTGTAAGAAGAAATGACAATTGCAGAATTCTATCATTTATTAGTTCTGGCCTAACGCAAAAGTGGTTAACCCAATTCATTTTCCAGTGTTTCATGAAATCTAAGGGAGAATCACAGAAGAAAATGCTGATTATTTAATTTTTATTTTTGGCAGTACAAACTGAAGAAGTCAAATTAAAATTCAGTAGTACTCTGACTTACAGTCATCCTGCTGACTGAGAGGGCAGATAAACCTATTATGCCTTCAGGGTCAAGTTATGTATCACATTTAACATCCTTTTTAAAAAAATTGTGTGCAACAGTAACACTTTTGTTCTGATGAAAAAGCAGATTAATAGGCAGTAAATAATATGAACATTCTTTCCTTATGGAATTGGAATTAACTAGATAATGGTAATTCTGTTAACTATAGCTAGCTTTCTTTGCAGGGGAGAATGGAGAAACCAATTTAATTAAAATTTTATTTAAAGTTAAATCACTGTATATACTAGAATTTAAAGGGCTGGTTCATTCTGAGTTGAAACCAGCTCCTTTTTATTGACCCTCCCTCACCACCCCATCACCTTCAAGGTCTTTGAAGAAGATATTCACATTGGAAAAAAGTTACAGGAATGCAAGATCAGTTGTGTTGTGGATTTAGCCATCTGAATTAATGCACATCCTTCTTCATAAAGAGTTAGCAGAATTAACCAACCAACTCAATTTTCACTTTGTAGTTTATTTTTTAGTCATCCTCTCCCCCTCACCCACCACCCACCCAGCTGCCCATAAAACAAAGCATAATATTTTCTCACAGAGTGGGCAATCTCCAAAGGCACAAATTGGAGCACTTCCGTCACTCCCACAAACCCCACACATACACACTGAAAATATTTTACAAATGAGTTTTGAGCAAAACTTTTCTTCCACATTTGGAGGACGTGGGACCATTAGATTGCCCAATAGAATTGAAATGGAGTTTCCAGAGTGCATATTGTCATCTGATAGTAAGAAACTTAAGCAACAATTTAACATTAGATTGTGAACAAATCTCTTGTGCTCCCTTAAATGTAAATGAAGGTGTAACTGCCCAGGGAAGTTGACAGCTCAGATTTTTCTGTACCAAGAAGCTTTCAGTTTCCACTAGTGAAATTGCTGTTGTTCTTCACACGGGTAATGACAGAGAACGGTGTTGCAGGACTTCACACTGCATGTAAAATCATTGTAATTATTAATTGGAGCAAAATATCCCACCTGACACTGTCCTCCCCCTTGCCCCTTCACCCCTGCCCTTTATCCATATTCTTTTTCCTTTTAAAAAATGTTGTCTAGTACAGCATTAAATTGACATATCAACCTGGTGCCATGTATTTCTATGTTGTTTTTTTAAAAAGAGGCAGCTAAGTATGCAGGCACCAGTCTGGCCAGGTTATCTTGCCATGGTAATTGAGTAGACCAGGGGTTCCCAACCTATGGCCCATGGGCCAGACCCAGCCTGCAGCACCAATTAATCCAGCCTGTAGTGAGGATCTGCTGCCACCGCTGAGAATGGCAAAAATGTGCCAGAAGTGCCGCATGTGTGGCAAAAACACGTTAGAAGCCCCACAGATGCACTGAAAACAGCAAAAAATGTGGGGAAATGCAGCACCCTGACTCCCACCACCACAGTAAGTGGTGGAAGTGGTGTGAGAAACTATACCTCTGGCCCACACATCTGTTCAAGGGGGCATGGCCAAGCCAACAGGGCGAAAAGGTTGGCCACCCCGGAGTAGACCATACCGCTAGTGACTCAACGCTGAGTGTCAGGCAGCAGTTAACTAACCTGACCACCCTGAGTACTAATGGCTTGGGTGCCAAAGTCCACAAAGAAGGGTAATGGTCACCAAGTGTATTAAATCCCACTTGAATCCATCTTGAAGGAGGGTAGCAGCTTCATCAACACTAACCTGATGAGGACTTTGTGTGCCAAAAGGGCTCAGAAGCAGAAAGTGACTCGTGGAACTGGATCAGCAGTATGCGGGTCATGCTGCAATGCAGACAGCAGATGAAAGGCCACTACATTATATTCTCAGGACAGTCTTCATGGCTGATCATCATGCTGATCATCAATGTTCGGATTCAAATACAACAGAAGAAGTGTGAAGGTAGGGGGATCCTTTTCATGAGAGAAAACAACTAAGCATGGAGATGGGGGGAGGCCAAGCTATGTAAAAGGCACTGGAGCCTAACCAGTTTTTGGGAGGGGTGATGAGCTAGAAGCTGAAGCCAGAGTTGCTGCTTTCACAAGTGTCTCTGTATGGGTGCTTCAGCTCTTTCCAGCCAGGTCCTGTGACACATCTTTACTTCTTTGTATCTGAATAAGTGATCACGCAAGGCAAAAAGCTGATAAAAAACAGTGCAGAATAAAATAAACCATCCTTTGCCAGCTGAACAAAAGAAAATAATTCCACACTAGAAACAGCAGACACCCAGCATATTGTTTACATTGTGTAGTCACAGGTAAATACTTCAGTTTTAACTGTGCCAACTCAGTGCAAACTGTGGGGTAAATTGCCAATGTAGTCACATCCTGAGTTAAATTTTTGGAATCAATTATAATTAACTAAAGGGTTAACTTTTCACTGCTGCCTTTTCATTCAGCCTGTAGTCTTTAGGGTGGCCATATGTCCTCCATTTGAGGACTCTGTCCTCTCTGAAGGCATTGTACGTTGGATGGGTATTTAGTTTTATTTATTTATTTATTTATTCATGTAAGCAAACTTTTATGCCGCCCTCCTCAAAAAGACCCAGGGCAGCTGACACAACTTTTAACAACCTAAACCACAATAAAAACATAATATAAAATCAAGATTAAAAGATTTAAAAAATTAAAAAGCTAAAACAAGACAAACAGAAAGAGGGGTTTCAAATGAGCCAACAGACTGGGGCATCTGTCTGGCCCATACCCCACACATGCTCTCCCAGCCAAGTCTTGACCCCCTTCCTAAAGGGCAGCAGCTCCGTCTGGAGATACAACTCACTTGGCAAGAGGTTCCATAGGGCCGGAGCAGACACAGAGAAGGCCCTCCTCCTTGTGCTAGAGAGGTGCGCCTCTCTAGCTGATGGTACAACCAGAGTGCCTCTCCAGTCTGCTCTGGTGGGATGGACAGATGTCCTTAAGGCAATACGGTCTCTTAGGTAAAGAACTGAGAGGCAAAGTGAGTGTGAGGATTGAAATTGACCATTTGTTGTTCCCAGTAGACCAGCAGACTAAGCAATTTGACAGTTGTAGTCTTCTCCCATATCGGTGAGAAAAAATTGTGTTTATTTCTAAATTACAGTCATTATTTCTGAAGTTGTGTTTATTCACGTAAATTAGCCTAAGCAAATATTGAGCAAAGTTGTGTCTTTTGCCCTCATCTTGGTGATGCAACATTTCATTTTTTAGGCAATTTATAAGCTGTCAGCCTAGCTGTCCTGCTTGCACAGAAGAAGTAACCAGCAACTTCTGTATGTTTGTTTGCAAAACTGTTCAATGGAGCACTTTTCAAGAATGGCCTTAATTTTTACTTTGGCTACCATGTGTCTTCTCCAGGCACTTGTACTAAAAGCCACCATTAGCTTTACTCAATCTGTCTGTATAGCACTTGCCAACTTACAAAATGGCTGGTTTATTTTCTATTTATTGTTAGAATAAACAATGTGGTGAGTCAATATTGAGGGTCGCATGCTGAGCTACCAAAAATATGGTTTTAACCATTAAATGGAATTTATAAGCTTGTTTTTAGTTTCTAAATATGTTTGTCTAACAGCTGGAACAAAATGTTATTGGAAAAAAGAATTCAGGTATCCAGCAGAATTCTTATATGACAGGGGCTTAACATTAGGATTGCTGGACATTTTTTAATTCCTTATCCAGCCCAGATATTTCACAGACACTTCATTGGAAAACTACCCAAAAAAAGGGGGACAATTATCTTCGAAAACTAGATAAAAACTTTTATGAAAAAATATTCCAATTTTATTTTTAAATGAGTATGTGACAGGTATCTTGTGGAATAAAATCTAGGATCTTAGCTGGACCCTGTACATCTGTGATCTTTAGAAGATTTTGCCACCAATAGCACTGCAAAGACTTTGGAAACTCAAGACTGTGGTTCCTACAAGTCAACCCATCTCATCCTTCCCTACTGATTTAGCTTTTCATGTC
Source organism: Furcifer pardalis (assembly GCA_030440675.1). Taxonomy (NCBI): domain Eukaryota; kingdom Metazoa; phylum Chordata; class Lepidosauria; order Squamata; family Chamaeleonidae; genus Furcifer; species Furcifer pardalis. The sequence continues at coordinate 62,398,413 of CP126895.1, forward strand.
ACAGGCCAGATACACTTCAACATATAAGTCCTACTCAGGTACAGTAAAACCCCGATTTATGAATGCCCCTACTTACAAATAATTTGACTTATGAATTGGTTCTGCACTGAAATCCATGCTTCGAGTTACAAACATGCCCCAATTTAGGAATTAATCCTTTTTCCTCTGTGTTGCCTACAGTGAAGCAAAAGAAGCCATTTCCCCTATGGGTTTGCTTCAGGTTACAATCTCATTCCCCAGAGTGCATTGTGCACATGCAGCCTTTCTGAACCCTGTAGGTGGCATTAGAGTGTTTGGAGTGATTTCTTATCTGGAGTTTTGGCACCCAAATGGCTGCCGGTTGCTGTTTCTTGCTGAATTTTTCTGAGTTTTCTGTCCATTTTCAAAGCTTCTTTAAGGTAAGGAACAGCATTTTTGCTTATGTGTGCTTTCCTTTCAATGCTGCTGTTGTTTTTGGGTAGTTTGATTGATTTTTGGCAGGTGAGGGGCTGTTTTTATTTTTGGAGGGGGTGGGGCTTTTTCTTCATCCTAATGGAAATGTCTTGAGTTATGAACAAATTAGACTTACGTACAAGGCCATGGAACTGGTTTTATTCGTAATTCGAGGTTTTACTGCATTCTAATTGCTTTACTTATGTATAATTTTCCTTAAAATATTTTGGCTGTGGGAAGGATGGGGTTAAAAAATGTTCTCTGAATGTCTGAACTATATCCTTATACAGTGAAACATCGTATAATGAAAAGAATCTGTTCCACGAGACTGTTCACAATGTGTTTTTTTTGTTATATGAAATTATTTTTTAATAACAAAAATCCCTATGGAAAAAATTGTATAACAAAAAAAATTGCTGTGCGAATGTTCCCGTAGAAATTTTTGTTGTGTGAGTTTTCCCCATAGGTATGCTATTCTGCATAGTGAAAAAAATTGTTATGCTAGTTTTCCCCACAGGGAGCACTATTTTTGCCTAGCAAAAAAATTTTCCAATTTCTTTTCATTATGCACATTTTTCGCTATAAGAGGCATTCGTTATGCGAGGTCCCACTGTATATACTGGCAGATCAAATAGGGCAGTGGACAAGCAATCTGTATATGTTGTCACACAAGTAAAATATTGACTATGCTGGTCACTATGATGGAAGGCCGCTGTCCAGAGAATGGTGAGATTTAGATACAGTTGCTCAATGTATATTACTGGATTGGTTTGGGTGCTGGAGACACAGCTATAGTGTAGTTCTGATCTTACCTGCAGGGTTTCAGAAAATAAACATTAAAGATAGAACACAGTGGCATTTGATCTATGGAGCCCATGGTTTTTAATATCTATGGATACCGTGGAGTGAAGTAATTGATGAAATGTCAACAACATACTGAGTTCTGTTTTTCCTTGTTGTCTGAGTTGGATATGGATCAAGTGTCTTTCAGTAAGTTGGATAAGGCCCAATAAAACAGGCTGAGACATATATCTTTTTTTTCAAAATTAGTAACTGGTGCCATGTAATGTCTCCAGAGGGTGGAAATGTGAAATCCAATTTGACAACATTCCCTTATGAAGAAAATATATTTAATTCTCCTTAAAAACTTGTAGTGTAAGCAAATCAGTAAGCAAGAGGGTGAAACGTCTGCTGTAGCTTAGGCACAAATAGCCAGTGCATCTGAATCAAGATTTTAATGAAGCATGTTCAGCAAACCCCCTTTCTATTAAGTGTTTGAGGAAGAATACTATGGCTGGATGAGAGAAATGATGCCTCCAGGCCTCATGCTTCTCAGGTGTGGCAATACACACAGATGGCAATACTTAGCATCTTCGATACCTACAGAAGAGACCTTAGGAGGTGTGAAACAGTATTAAACATGAGATGTTTTATACTCTTGCCAGATGCTTCCTGTGTGTGCTTCAGACTAGGTGCATGTGTAGGTCTTTTATCTCTGAAGGAGGAGAGATTTTTAAGATGACAGAAATAGCATGCTGAAGATTGTGTATTACACCACAAGCCTTGGTGTGTTTGGAGGCCACTTTTGAATGAAGACCAATGAAACCAGAATATTTCCATGAGCATTACCTGAAACATTGGCTCCTTCTGCACCTGTTTAGAAACACATGAATGATTAATAGCAGAATTGCCAATGGTAGCATGCCATTTTTCTCAGTTGCAGTAAGTCCTGGGCACTTACTTTTAATAGGATTTGGAGGAAAGCATTCACTCTGCTTCGACTTGCAATTTTTCTTCTGCAAAAAATAAATAAATTGAAATCCTCTTATTAGAGCCATGAACCAAATGATGAAATTTAAGCCAATTAATTGCATAAGCTTTTATCAATTAGTCAATCAATTCAATATGTGCATGTCTTCATTTTAAAAAAAATAGTTCTATGGGAGGAAGTAGTACTTTGCTTTTAGTATTATGTACTGTGGTGGCTAAGACACTGAACTTGATGACTGGAAGATCAGCAAGTCAGCAGTTTGAGACCCAAGTATTGTACGATGGAGTGAGCTCCCATCTCTGTCCCAGCTCCTGCCAACTTGGCAGTTCGAAAACAAGGAATTGCAAGTAGATAAATAGGTATCACTTCGGGTAAAAGGTAAACAGCATTCCGTGCACTCTAGGCATGCCTGCCACATATCCATGGAAATGTCTGCAAAAGCAGACATTGCTGGCTCTTTGGTTATGAACAGAGATGAGCACTGAACCCTAGAGTCAAATATGACTAGCTTTCAAGCAAGGGAAAACTCCACCTTTACCTTTACACAAGTGTTGTGGCAAATAGCATATTATATACAAAGTACCTGGAACCTTATCTGCATAGCCTTGGAAGCTAGGCTCCTGAGAGGTTACAGCAACCTTGTTATGAACATTGTCAGGGAAACCAGGGGGAAGGCTCTCCAAGGATTATCTTGGGGACTCCAGCTGGGGTACCCACACAGTTGAATCCTCTAGGTTCAGCTGCCCATCTGCCCTGAGACCACTCTCCCTCGGCCCCCACACTGCTTGAATGGGGAAGATGACACTTCTGCTCTTTAGGTAGGAATGTGGTAGCATCTATGGCAACAAGGCTGAATAACAGTCTGTTTATATTTTGCCACCTTCCCACACAACACCACAGAAATGGAGCTTCTCTCTGGCCCTGGGAACTGCCCTCCAATAGATTTACCTTCAAAGACAGAGACTTCTTGAAAAGCTGTGCCTCCACAGGTTCACTCCCTCCCCATCTCCATGGAGACCTTATCAGCCCTTGAGAAAAGTCCCCTTCCCAAGGCAGTGCCCCTGTTCTGGGCTTATCTCAGGTCTGCTCCACTCTGCAAAACTATTCCCCTTCTGGTTTGGTAGCCAAAGACAAAACTTCTGGATGACTTTAAGGCATTTTACTGAAGAAAAATAATGATCTAAGAATATGCAGGATACATATTGAAGAAATAACCTATTGTACTCTAACTTTAGCAAACTAAGAAAATAAGAAAATAGCTAACCTCACTGAAAAAGCATTTCTTTTCTATGGGCTTGAAAGCCTACATCAGGATTTTCTTTATGGGTCCATGTTCTGAGTTCAAAGTGGCATGAGCTACACCTCTTCCCAAATGGTCGCTTCTGAGCAGTCAAAAGCTCAGGTTTAAACATGTTTTGTGGCTCCTGACACCCACCTATAGAATGTTAAACATGTGAGGTGACTTAATTGTTTTGACTGTGTGTTGTTTACCGAAACAGGTGTTTTATGATGTAACCAAATTCTCAAACATGTATTGACGTAATCTGAAATTCTCAGATGTATGTATGTTGCCCTGTCTCCAGATGTGTGAACAGGTGTTGATGTCCCATAATCCACTTCTGTGTGAATATCATCTTTCCCCTCTCTCTAAGGTGATGGGTATTTGACCTATTGTAACTTTGGGGATCCCCCTTGTAATGCAAGTGTGAGCTCACTCACAGGTGTCTAAATGAGTGTCATTGCTACCTAGCAACCTTGATATGTGGTGACATGTTGATGTGTGGTATGTGTTTGGTATGTGTACTGGAATGTCAATGACATCAGTTTCTTCTCTATGAGTAGCTATCCTCAGACCTACAGAGAATATACTATATTAATCTTAACACTTAATAAATGTAAAGAAAATTAAAATATGTAATTTTCATGACACATCTCAGTGCTGCTATGAGCTACTATGGCTCAGCATTTCTCCCTTTTTATATTTGAAATTACAGATCCAAAAGGTAGCTCTCGATGGGGAAGCAGTCACCAGTTGATCTTCTCACAGCTGGGGTCCAACCACAAATTCACTGTGTTGCTCCATAGTTCTTTCCTATGGAAGTATCATACAAATGGATCATGTTGCCTCTTCCTTCATACAGAAAGAAATAAAATGAACATGATTGCTATAAATGTTGACTTTATTGTTAAGACTTTTTGGAGGCACAACTGCAGTGCAGCATTGGTGGCTACCTTGGTGGTACAGTGACATCCCTATATAGTCCACCATGGGATCTATATATGAATATGTATCTGCTAAAAACCCTATAGATCAGGTTACCATAGTTATGTTGTGCTTACAGTCTTAACACTCCAAAAATGTAGTACCACACAAGGGAGATATTTTAGGGATAATTTTATCTTAGCTAAGGTTTCAGTTGGTTATTTTTTATCTCAGTGAAGTTGCAGGAACACAGACTTGGAAGGGCATTTGATTCCTTTTGTTTTAATACAGGAAAATACAAAGTGGGTAGTAGAGGTTATATACTGCATGCTGTCTCACAATCATCAGAGGATAAAAGGGGAAAATGTGGAAGCAAATCAATGTTGCTGAAATGTTCAACTTAGAAAGAAGCAGATAATTGCAATGGGCAAATTTTCTTTTGAGAAGAAATGAGCTGTCACTCTTCTTTTTAATTATTATTGAAAGTGGTGATCTTGAAATGTGGGTTATCCCCATCATATTTTCTTAGCAAAAGAAGTTACAGGGGGGAAATATTTCTATTTTCTCAGGAAAAGAAATTTGGGGAAAATATATTTTTATTTTGAATGATTTTTCATCCATGGTACTGCATGCAGAGGAGAACAATTTGTGGCTGAGCAAAATGAAACTACAGTGAAGCACACAGTCCTCCCAAAAGATATAGATACCCTTACAAGGCTTAAAAAGACAAGAATGGGTAGAGGACATGGACAAGTAACTAACTATTGTCAGGCAGGAAGCATTTGCCTCCACACAGAAACAATACAGGCTCTGTTTAACTCTTAGAATATAATTTCCAGAGCAACTCTATAGGTGCTTTAAGCTTTTCCCCAGGAAAAAGAGATACTTTCAAGTCAATATTTGACATCATTTATACCAATGCTACCTTTCATGCTGTGTTCCTTTCAAAAAAATTTAACTACATCAACTGTTTGCTCTCGTGTCTTGTAGTTTTTCTGGCTTTTCAGGTGTGCCCAATGCATATTTTGCATCAATAGTAGCTTTTCTTACCTAATTTTGTTTTGTTTTTATTTGAAGCATTCCTCCTGGCCCCTTCATCCCTTTCTCCTTTGGGCAATATCCTTATTTCATGCATTTTCCAGCTTCCTTTAAGGTTTCCCTTTGCAAAAGTGGCATGTATCAAAAACTTCCAAGGACAGCTATGTTTATTTTGAGACATCTCTAGGTCACTTTGGTACTCATGGAAGGCCCTACTCACCAAGTCAGTGTGGGTGCATAGCAAATACAGAGAGAGAAAATCAGGAAACAGTCAGAGAAACTTCCTCATCTTCCAACTTTAAAATTGATAGCACATATCGGAATGATTATTAGTTGGATGGCAGAGGAAGAAAAGTTACTAAAGCTGTGATTTATAAACCTTCATTTTTCATTGTGATTATTCCAAAATAGATGAAGTGGGAATTGCAGCCTATGATATAAGATATATTGCAAAAGCAGATAGTATATAATCACTAGCTGATTGCAGTTTTATGATGTCCTACAACAGGGGTGCCCAAACTATGGCCTGGAGGCCAGATCCAGCCTCCAACACCAATTCATCCAGCCCGCAAAGCCCTTGTTGCTCCTGGAAGCTTCCAGGAGTGATGAGGGCTTCACGGGCAGGATGAATGGGGGGGGGCAGTCCAGACCCTGAGCCATAGTGACTAGCTCTTTGAATCACATGACTGACCTGTGTCCTGAAAAGCTTGGGCACCCCTGTCCTACAAGAACTCAGTTGTACATGAATAGACTTGGAACAAAATCTTTATCATTTTATCTAGTTTGGATGCTTGGGGGTATGGTATGAATCAGAGAGAGGAAGCAAATTATAAACTGGTTTGTGCTTTCAGGTAACTGTTTACTGGATCAACCACGAAAACAGATCTTAGGCCCTGAAGAACTTCCAGGACAAACATATGATGCTATTCGTCAATGCAAGTTGGCATTTGGGCCTGAATACACAGTGTGTCCTGGAATGGATGTGTGCTCGCGTCTGTGGTGTGCGGTTGTTCGCCAAGGTCAGATGGTATGTTTGACAAAAAAACTTCCTGCTGTGGAAGGGACACCATGTGGAAAAGGAAGAATCTGCCTTCAGGGAAAGTGTGTGGATAAAACGAAGAAAAAATATTATTCGGTATGTTGCTACTTTAATAGTCAAACCATGTGAATTTGAATCATGCTTGGGCTTGTTTTGAGTGATCATTCAAATGGAATCAGTCTTTGGCAGAAGATGTTACTTTAGTCTCCCAGTTTTCTATGGTTTGATACTGCTGATACTTAATTCTCTCCAGTTCATTTAAGAGAATGAAATCTTTTCCTATAATTATCTCTTGGTGGACCATCAAATGTTTGCTTCTGGGCTTAATTTTTTCTCATTAAGTTTTAAAATGTTTAGTTAATTGTTGTTAAAACATATACCCTGCCCGTCAATAAAATTATCAGGGTTGCTTATATAATTTATAATTAAAACAAAATAAAACATTTAAAAAGATGATAAAACATTGATTCTATAGAATGAACTATAACCAGAAGAACTAAAAATTGCATGCAAGTAGGTACAGGCAAGAGTATGCCTATCCATCAAATGCCTAACACATGGTAAGTCAATTGTACTTCTACCCTTGAGTATTCTCTTCACATCTCCAGTTCAGTTATTCTTGTGTATACAATGATGTAAACATTTCACGCTGAATTCAGTGGTTATTTCCAACCTGGATAGACTGCTTGACTCAATAGGAACATGGTAAATCAACACTTATGTAACTTTCACTGTCTCAGCCAGTCTACTCTACTCTTGACTAATATTGGTATTAGGCCTCCCAATTGGATTTCAGGAAAGATGAAATACAAGAAAAAGACATGAAGGCAAAGTTGAGATGTGTTGTGCTTTTCCAGGATTGGCTTGTGGTCTTCTATAATGCATTATCACTTTTCTTTCAGTCTTCAAACCATGGGAATTGGGGGTCATGGGGACCTTGGGGACAATGTTCTCGCTCGTGTGGAGGAGGTGTACAGTTTGCCTATCGTCACTGCAATAACCCAGCCCCTAGAAACAACGGACGGTATTGCACGGGAAAGCGGGCAGTCTATCGTTCCTGTAATGTCATGCCTTGTCCTCTGAATGGTATGTTTCCATATATCAAAGGTCATCTCAGGGTGGGCAGAAAGATAGGCCTGGGACTATTTGCAGATAAGCCAAAATCAATTATCACTTGCAAACTGATATTGAAAATGATTGCACAAATTTGGAAGGAACACATTGCACAATTGTCTGGGCTGAATAGAGAACTTCCAAGAACCACATGAGCCTTCAGGCCACAAGTTGTTCACCTTTACTTCAATAAGTATCCCATTTGCACATCATGCCAAAGAGTGAACTATAGAAGCATTATCAGTGTTGAGCATGAGAGAAAGTTTGGTTTGTCAGGATATGACACATAGGAATTGTGCTTCCTGTGTCTTAACAAGTGATTTGGATCTTTGAACATTGGTATTTCATATCAGTAATGGAGTAGACTGTACAGCCAGTGACTCAACGCTGGGTGTTGGGCAGTGGTAAATAACCTGACCCCCTAAAGGGACCAATGGCTATGGGCAGATGAGCCCCTTTAGGTGGGGTGGTCCCCTCAGTGGAGGAAATGCCACAAGAAACCATCATATTGGGACCAACAGCAAAATGAGCAGAGGAGGAACTCTGATTCCCAATGATCATGGAGGCAGAAGAGGTCATGCCAGATAGACTGGCTGTGAAGGCACACCTTGTTAATATCAAGGCTGCAGCAATCCATTGCAATCCTGGTGTTAAATCCTGCAGGTTTCATTTCATACGTGCTGCAGGAAATGGCTCTGTGATCAGTGTGTGGATCACTTTAGGCAAGCTGGGATCCACTGAAACAAATTCACGCCAATGGCTTTTTACTGCTTCAGGTCAAAAAATGCATTCTCTGATACAAATTGCAGCTGATGATGACAATTTCATATTAAAAATAACATACACAGTATTCATATTTGTGAAAAAATATTTTTAAAATTATCCTTTTCAGCTAAAGCTTTTCGCCAGGAACAATGTGAAGCAAGAAACGGCTACCAATCAGATACAAAAGGTGTCAAGACCTTTGTCGAATGGGTCCCCAAGTATGCAGGAGTGCTGCCGGGAGATGTTTGCAAGCTTACCTGTCGAGCCAAAGGAACTGGATACTATGTGGTTTTCTCTCAAAAGGTAACTGTAACTTCATTAATTCTTGCACCGTATATACTTGAGTATAAGTCAAGTTTTTAGCCCTCAAAATGAGGTCCAAAAATAGAATTCAACGTACACTTGGGTCAACGTGAACACTCACGTAAACATACCCACAAAAATGTCTAAAGTAATTAATTTTACCATATTTTCATGTATTTTATTATTGAAACTCATTAGCAGTTTCTGTATTTTCCACCCCAACTTATACTCTGGTCAATCTATTTTCCTAGTTTTAAAGGTCCAAATTAGGTGCCTTGACTTATATTCAGGATGACTTGTAGTTGAGTATATACCGTATTTCAGATGCATAAGTAATTTAAGTTTAAAGTCCTCTGTATAGCAAGCATGTGCAGAAGTCAGAACAGGGAGCATGAAATTTGTGTTATGCATTTTAATATAAACTAGCACTTCCCAAAATAATATAGGCACTAGAAAGAAATTGATCTTTAGTTTTTGCATTGCTCTGAATTTTGCAAGGAAGCTGTAAATTAAAAATATGTACAAAAAAGGAAATCTATGAATTAAAAAGTATACAGTAAGAAGGACAGCATACAACAAAACATGTATTGGGAGTTGCTTGCAAACATGTATATAGTTGTGAAAAGCCAAGCAAAATGAATACAAATACTAATGCACAAATAGAACTGTCTGGACTTGTAGCAACAATATGATGTACTGCAAATGATGTTTATTATCCGGAGACAATGAATCATTTCTAGTCATCATGTCCTACTCATTCTTGGGCAAAATTTTGCTTCTGTTGAAGGATACAATTATACTGAACAAAGTAGGAAAATGTTAGAGTGATCCATTGCTGTGATTGACTCAATTGGTGGTGAAGACAAACTAGCTTATTTCTACCCTTCATATCAAAATAAATAGTGTTTGCTACCATGAGCCTCTTCAGTTATTTTAGATCACAATTCCCACTCCCATTAGCCCCACCAAAATGACCCTTAGGTCTGATGGGAGTGGGAGTTCAAAAGATCTGACAGGTGCCATGTTGGGGAAATTTGTTAAAAATGCAAGACTGACAACCACTATCAGTGCACAGACATCTACCAATAATAACATATTAGAATATCCATTGATCTTTTTCATGCAGAAAAAAATATTACTATGTATGTTTTTAATGAACAAAAACTTTATTGAACAGGTTACTGATGGAACAGAATGTAGACCATATAGCAATTCAGTCTGTGTCCGTGGCAAGTGTGTGAGAACGGGGTGTGATGGCATTATTGGCTCAAAGCTCCAATATGATAAATGTGGACTCTGTGGTGGAGACAATTCCAGCTGCACAAAAATTATGGGAACCTTTAATAAAAAGAGGTAACAAACTATGAATCTGTTTATAGTTACTGTTTTATCAGAAAAACTGTTTGTTCTAATAATGAGAAATGCGATACTGAGGATCAAACTTATGTGACATATAAACAACTTAAAATATCTCATTCTCCACTGAAATGATCTCATACTTACTTATGCTGGTCCATGTATTGGGGGGGGGGCACATTGCACTTGTGCAACTTGAACATAATGGGATACACAGCCACCACAATGGTGGTTATTTATTTATTCCAGTCATTCAACATGCAGAAGACATCTCAAATATCTAGTCTTCACCCAAAACTTTCTAAAAGCATGAAACTAATACCTTAAAAAGTAAATACTATATCAGCATAATTTGATTGGACTAGGCTTCTCAGTGTAAATACTTCCTCAATCTAGCTTCCTTTAGATTATTTGAATGAGACCTTCTATGACCTAGAAAATGGCTACCCTGAACTAGTGACGTGAGAACTAAACCCCAAAAGGCATCAGAATGGGCAAGGCTGGCCGGATATCATAGAACTCTTTCAGTGTTAAATGTGGTGAAGGAGTCAAGCAATGTGGCTCTGCATGCTGTGGTTCATATATTCCTTCCAGTCCTGTGGTAATATGATGACCTTCCTCACTTTTGAAAAGAGCAAAGTACATGAACTAGGCATTATTGGGCACTCCTATGTATACTCTAGTTTATGCCTGATCCAAGGTTGTGGAACTGTATTTCTACCTTCCTCCATGCAATCTGATAAAGCAGCTTGCTCTACTTTCAAGTTTTCCCAATCTTGCTCCACTAGTGGCATGACTCCATTTCATTAAAATGGGAAAAGTTAGGCTAGGGAAGCCAGCAATTCTCTCTCTTTTGGACCTCAGTAACTCACTTCTCCTAATGAGCCAACAGTATTACTAGATACACTGTTCATTATATTCTGATGCTTCCATTGGCTTTATTAGGATTTAAATTAACTCATTTTCCATTAGAGATAAGAAAAGCCAAAGCATGTAATGTTTAATCAAGATCTAAGTGAAGTTTGTAATATAATTCCATTAGCTTCAGTAGATTTTGAAAGGTTGTTCATTTATTTGCATGTCTTTTCCTATGTTTCAGTAAGGGCTACACAGATGTTGTGAAAATACCTGAGGGAGCAACACACATCAAAATACGACAGTTCAAAGCTAAAGACCAGAGTAGGTTTACAGCTTACTTGGCCCTGAAAAAGAAAAATGGTGAATACCTTGTCAATGGAAAATACATGATCTCAACTTCAGAAACCATAATTGACCTCAATGGAACTGTCATGAACTACAGTGGCTGGAGTCACAAAGATGATTACCTGCATGCAATGGGACATTCAGGCACAAAAGAGGTCCTTATAGTCCAGATTCTTGCAACTGACCCAACTAAACCAGTGGACGTCCGTTACAGTTTCTATGTGCCAAAGAAACAAACTCAAATAACGAACTCTGTCACCAGCAACAACAGTAGTAACAAAGTGACAGCAATAAACACACAACCCCAATGGGTGCCTGGACCATGGCTTTCTTGTTCTCGAACATGTGATACAGGCTGGCACACAAGAACTGTCCAGTGTAAAGATGGGAATAACAAATTAGCTAAAGGATGTCTTTTATCTCAAAGACCCTCTGCATTTAAGCAGTGCTTACTGAAGAAATGTTAACCTGTGGTTGTAGGCTTCTTGTCAAGGAGTCTCATTACATCATAGTCTACACAACTGTTGTAAGATCTACAGAAGAAAGCCAACACTTCAATATACTTTCATATTGTCTGAAATTATGGGCAGAATCTGCCTGTTTGGACCAAATGAAGACATGCACTGCTCTGAGTGAAAGTGAGATCTTTATATTTCAAATGCACTAAGCATTAGTTGTCACAAGCCCTTTGTATCTGCAAATAAGAAGAGGATAAACCAGTGAAAGGATGATCATGGGGTATCTCAAGGTTACAGAATCATCTCCCTTTTTTTCACCTACCTCTTAACACAGTATGTCCTTAGTAAGTTGTCACACTTACCCATGATACCACAATATCTTCTTTTATACTGTTTGTAAATATGTTTGTTTTGGTATGTCATTTTATATCACTTGCTCTTCTTGGCAAAAAAACAACAGTCTTTCTCCATGACACAAGTCACTGACCAAAGTATGTCTGCAGCATTCTTTTTTAAAAGCTGTGGATATTTTACTGGAAACTTAAGAGCTTGCTGCTTTAAAAAAATGTAGTTCATTTTTAACAAGAAATAAGTTTTCATTCTAGGAATTTCTTGACAATAGTTTTGTTCTATATTAATGCCTTTCTAATAAGAAAGTTTCACTTTCGTGCATCTCTGCAGCAATTTAAAAAAGCTGCTTCTTTAAAAAAAGGGGGGGCATACTTTATCCAGTATCAGCATTTTAGAGAACAAAACAGCAATAATGAAATTTACTGAAGACATGACCCAGGGTCAAATGTGTCACGTTCATTGTGACACAAAGACTTATGGAAAAGAACAATAGAAAAATTGATATGTGGGGAGTCTTTCTTATGTGAGAAACACCATCCTTTCTGACAGGGCTTTGTGCTAGAAGTGGGAGGGGTTGAACCAAGTGGTGGTCTAAGCCATCTTTTTCTTTCTCCTCTCCTAATAACATATTCATTCTTTCTTCTATTTCTCTTCCCTGCTGAAAAGGCTACAGGGAAGAGGCAGATCATCTTTTCCTAGAAAGGTCTGAACTGACTGTTTGCAGAAGAAGGTTGAAATTAGACAAAGGATAGTGTCTGGCCACTAGATCAAATGTTGTCAACTCATGTTGGTGAGGAAGGGAAAAATTCCATGAAGCACTGGATCCTGTTCTAAGTGTCTTCTAATTCAAACATTCCAAAACATATTGATATATAGTTTATTTGGTGGCTATTAGATAGCTAACAACATGTAATGAGTTTGTTATCTACTGAAAAGCTATGATGAAGTCAAAATTCATAGCAAATATACCTTGAACATAACAATATTTTATATAAAACTTTTAATTCTGGAGTACATTGTATCACTCAAAACTCCCTAATCCAGAGATCTGCATATGCTCTGACATCAACACTGATTTTAGGTGAACTAATTGCTCTTTTGTTTTAATGAAGGATGGGCAGTCTTCTGCACATGTAGACTGAATCCTTCAATTAACATGGGTAGGGCATTTCTTCAGGTGCATGGCAAAACTCACATGTGTATAGATGGGGCAGCCATTCACATTTTTTCCTAAGATGTGGATAGTTTGATTTCTTCTTGCACTGAAGGATAGTTTTATTTTTGGAGGCATTACATATTTTTTTTATATGAAGGATGCAGCCCTGTACTCACTAACTTGGGAGTAAGTACTATTGAACTCAATAGAATTACCTTTTGACTATAAATAAACAAAAAAATAAAATAAATAATAAATAAATGTAACATCTACAAGAAAGTACAGCTCATTTAGAAATAGTAGACATAGCCATTATTCATAATCTTATTTCCATACAGCAAATTATTTTCCCCAAATTAAAGGCAAATGAACTTTTCTTTTTAGAAAGGTGACATAAATACCTCATCTGAAACCTAAGGAAGTCAATTAACTTTTACATCATGTTTATATAATATGGATTAAATAGGTATATATAATATGGATGAAAATAGATTACATTTCTGGCCTCAGTGCCTTCCCCAAGTGTTATAAATACAAGCAATTTAAGTTTCTAATGAAACTTCCATGTGAATTTTATTATATATTTCAGCAGGATCAGAATCATATTCCAGTATCCAAATGTAACTTTGGTCAGCAACATAATCTGAAATCTTTCAACTTTTATATTTTCCTCCAGCAACAGGTTTTGATATTGCTTTCGAACAATCCTCAAGATACATCATTCTATGCATAGTATATATTTTCTGATAAAGAACATTTTATGAGTAGATCTGGCTTATATTGTTAAACCACTCCATTTATATAATCTCTGTTTACTTGAGTGAGGCCAATAGCTCAGACACATTTCAAGAATTAAACACTGGGTAGAGTGTAAAGATTTTAGTACAGAAACATTTTCACCTCATAGTTTCATCTCTGTTCGTGATGAATAACCTGACTGGATAAGAAGCAGTCATTTAAGATAACTGATAGCACTTTCACATCTGAAGATCATCACCAACAGGCATGTACATTAAGAATATTAAGTGCATTTATATTAGGTACAATATATGGAGATCCAAAATGAAATAAAAAATTAAGTGCAATCTCCAGAACAAAATATTTTGTTTCTAATTCAGAACTAGCCATGTGCAGTTTTGTATGATTAGCTTGGAACAGAAGTTGGCTACAGCAAAACCAACAAAGAGTCTTGAGATACCCTTAAAGCAGTGATGGGGAACCTTGCCACTCCAGCTGTTCTTGAAATTTCAGTTCCCAGAAGCCCTGATGAGCAGGAGTGCTGACTTGGGCGTCTGGTAATTGAAGTCCAAGATTACCTGGAGTGCCAAGGTTCACCATCACGACCTTAAAGACTTATGGTTTATGCAACCTACGCTTTCAGCAACTGTAGCCCATTGCATCAGATATGTTGAGCTTATCAGATGTATCTAATAAAGTGAAAGCATGTGACACTATGAGCTACAGTCCATGGAAATGTATGCCAAAAAAAGCAGGCTAGTCTCTGAGGTGTCACAATCCTCTTTGAACCATTACTTGCAGCAAAATGTGGATTGGCATCAAGATGTAGCTGTGCTTCAGGCTCCATTGAACACCATGGAATATTAATAAAATCTACATTCATATACAATTTTGTTTATAAGAATGAATGATTATGTGACCATCTGTTTCAGGTGAGTTATTATAGGTGAATCATTTCATGTGCTTAGAATCTCTTCTAGATTGCAGAATTCTGTGATTCTGGGAGTGATAAAAGTTTTAGCTTATGTGAACATTCTAAGGGTAAAATCCTACTGAATAGCTACAATCAACATTACACAAGTTATAGCTGCAATAGCAAAAAGGCAGAAGTGCTATTGCAAAGCACTAATGCTGGTGCACTATATAATTGGTCATGACAGGAACTACATGATTAAACATGACAGGAACTACATGCAGTCCTTGTTACCTGGGCAGAATATCCAGCAAAGTTACACCTTCATAAGTTTACAAGAATCTAGTCACAACCCATGCCACATTTTGGAGGTTCTCTAATTCAGATCCTTCAGTTCTTCATTAAAAAGAAAGCAACCCCAAGAAGATTCAGATTTAAATCAATAGCCTCAACTAGAGTAAAACTCCTAAACTGATGGATGTTGGCAAGTTCTGCAATTTATTGGTTAATTCAAGGCAAATGTAAGGTTCTTCTTATGGTACAGAAAAATATGCACCCCTTCAGTTTCTTCGGGATAGAGCAAGATTCAAGATGACAAAAAGGAAGGAGTCAGTGCCAAGTTTAACTAAAAAAAACCACAAGAAACAAATATCAAGGTGTTCCTCATCTTTAATATGTAGTCATAATTAAGTCATAATTTGGCAACATCTTCAGCTTTTTTAGGATTGTCATAAACTCCTTATGAAGTAAGACTGGGAGGTGCTAGAAATAGATGGCATAATTTCGGTGAATCAGATTTCCCCTACACTTAATTTGTGCTAGTATCATGGGAAACCTTCGATTAATGGAACACCATCCATTCAGGCACAGAAAAGGAAAAACTCAAAGGGCTACTGATGTTAAGTTAGACAAAGAGGATGGTCTACATATAGAGATCTCATTTATGTGGTATGGGTAAAATAACCAAGCACAGAAAAAAGTATGACAATAATGTGACTTTCAGTTTCTTTACAGTATGGCCATCTGATATAAACAACATGTGGTAATCACAGCTACTTTTGGCAAAAATTGAAAAAAAAGGAAAGGAAAATGGAAATCTGTATTTTGTGCCGCCTGCAAAAAAATTCTGATTTATTTCCATTTATTTTCCACGCTGCTTTGTATGTTCATTAATGTGAAACTGGTGTCAATGATGTCACTTTATAATTTCTGTGTTTGAACCAGGTTAGTCCCAAGGACTCATATCTGAGCAGTGCTTAGTTAATCTCATTTTCTCCATAAAACTCTACTGCAAATGTATTGAATGCTAAAATTACAATGGCTGTCATGATTCTGGGTATCTCTGCATTGGGTACAGTCATCCCCACTAAACTCAGCAATGGATATGGCAATGAATTTCCAAATTATCCTAGATATCTAAGCTCTAATTGAGTAACCTGATTGAAAAGCATTGGGAAACAATCACTTGTTCATGGAAATTTTATCTCATGGAAAGGACGTGGGGGGAAATGTTGGTAACTGATCACAAATGTTTTTTAAAAATGATTTTTAAATCGCACACACTCATACAAACATTAAAATAACAACCTAGCACTGAAAAGAAATAAATAATTTATTGTTTTTACAAATCCATATGTGAATGGATGTAATGAATTTATTTATTCTTATTTAACGTGAAATGCCAATTATGTAAATTCATCTATATTTAAATTGTTTTGCTTTTGCGTCTATATTTTTCTCTTTTTTTAATTTATACTTATATTTGAATGGAAAGTACTATGTGACTTTATCAACACACAGCTCTGGTTGCTTTTATATTGTTTTTGTGGTGGGAGTTATGGAATGTGTGTGTGTGAATGTGGTTGCATGCAGGTGTGAGTATGGCAAATAGTATGAATAAAAAAAATATTTGCGTGTATGGAAGTACAGGTGTACAACATAATTTACAACCAAGGTGTACAACCAAGAACACTCTTGCATGCACGAGTATATGGACATCTGTGTACCTATAGTAACATATTTTTCAACAACAGTTTTTCTTAAGAAAAACTACATTGTAGCATGTTATTCACACATCTTCTACTTGTTGGTTTACCTCACTTGTCTGAGCAAAAACAGCAGTTATGCAAGCTATCAGTCAGTCTAGCCAGTTTTCCTTGAAGTTATTAACTCTGGGGTTATTTTCAAAACAAGCTACACAAATCATTTTTGATGGGTGAAAAAGCTCCTGTTGCAAGAACAGAGCCTGATGAAATTGTTTTGAACTACAGCTATCAGCATCCCTTAGCCAATATGCCCAGTCACAGCTGGTTGGAGGATTCTGGGAAATGTTTACAAAAATAGATTTTTTTCCAATCTCTGTGCCAGACCAAAACAATGTCACCAGAAGCGAGGCATTTCAGCTCATTACACCCCTTTATCATATATTGTGCCTATATGTTAAACCTCCTTTGTAGTAGTGATATAATTTTCATTGCTCTTAATAGGGTTGATTTAAGAGTTCAATTATATCTAGAAAGTTCTCAAACTATACATAGAGAAGTTCAGATGGACCACTGGGCATTTACCCCAAAATGAGTGGTTTAAAAGCAATATAACCCATGATCAGGCAATAGAGGTTTCCTGGCAAACTGGCACTGCCAAGTCCAAAATGAAAACTGCTTCTTTCATGCATGAACATCTTCTAGCAAAAATTATAATGGAGATGTTCCTATTCTTCCTCACAAAAGCTCCTTCAGATGAGCTGATGATTACAGAGATCTCTGTTAGTTCATCCATTACAAAACATAAACAGGTGTCAACTTTTAACATATCCTCAAGTAAAAAACACACATGCCCAAAAATGGTTGGGGTGGGGACCCATGAGGATCTTGCTGAGGTATTTAGAAGAAGTAAGATGAATGAAGAGATCTGAAGCTAAACAGCAATTCAACCAGCAACTAGCTTGTGAAATGAGTATCCTGCAAATCATCAATAGGGAGTGTAAGGCTCTCCTGATGGTGGACTGTATTTGTATTGACTATGTTAGCTACAGCTGGTGGGATTTGCAGTCCGACATTGTTTGGGGGATCAGAGGATTCCTTTCCTGGTCATGAATTACCTGTGCTGCTTAGTCTGGATGAAATCTTAGTATACTCTCATCAATTTAAAGAAATTTTTTTCTGGTGCATATCTGAAATAAGTAAAAAAAATAGCATAGATCCTATTAGCAATTGTGAAATATTTTCTGGATGGAAACCATCATGTTTGTAACCATCTCTTTTTGACATACTATTAAAGCTGATATTTTCATCCACAGAACTTTAAAGAACTACTATTTTTGGTCCAGACAGAATATCAGAAATAATTCTGGGATATTTGAAAAGGAAGAATGTACAGAAGATGTAAACACTAACTCTGTTTCACACAGGCAATAACTGTTGTATAGCTGAAGAAATCTGATTCCCAAGAAGTACAGTAGAGAGAAAGAAAGAGACAGGCATATAAATTCATGTGATAAGTATCTGCCATCAAGTTGATTCTGACTTACAGACTCAAGTGTAGATATTGTCTGTTGTAACTACATGTACAATTTTGCACAGACAGAAATGCTGAACAACAATATCCCTAAAAATACAAGGATTTTTTTTTGCAACTGGCTAATCATTTGGAATTGCTTTGCTTATTTTCCTGATTCTTGAACTTGAATTCAAAATAACACAGGTTTAAACACAGATACATATGCCCAAAAAAGGACCATTTAGGATGTGCATATGTAACTAAATAATCAAATAGTTATATAAAAATGCATAAATATCTAGCTCAAAATACAGATACTGTACATAAATGAGAAAACACTCCTGTTCTCCTCTTGTGTATATAACATGCATTTAATATCTGGTAACTTGACTTCATTGGAGTTCTTGCATTAATATTCTTCTTTGTGAAATTAATATCATGATAAAAAATCCATGTACAGCCCACTAAATAAAATCAAATATACTGTAAACAATGACACTGTAAAAACATCTAGAATCACTGCTCTTCAGGACAGAACTGAAAGTCTAACAATCAAGTAATCAAATCCAGTTGTATAGAAAATAGCACTAGAAACAAATGTACATATATGTTGTGGAAACAGAAATATTGCTCTAGATAAGTGATTGCAAACCTTTTAGAGTGCCCAAACACACCTTTACCACAAACTCAATAGGCTGTGGGCCTTTCCCCAGACAGGAGAGGGAGGAATCACTCCCATTGGGCTGCTGGACAGAGGTGTGGGATGAATTCTGTGCTTGGGTGACAGCATGCATGCCCACAGAGAATGCTCTGAGTGCTCTCTCTGGCATGCATGCCATAGGTTTTCCACCACTGCTCTAGGTTAACCTCTATAGTTACAAATGTATCAAGGAAGATAATTCAAAGCCATATTGGATCAATGTCACTTGACAAGACAGACTATGTTACATCAAAACACAACCCAGTAGCCCTTACTGTGTGTATCCCAACTGGCATGGATAGTAGTATTTCCTGACACTTCTTTGACAGAAGGAAGAAAGTCTAAAACTTTTGCATGTCTTCTAGGGCATAAATCAAGGCTATGAGTATCATAACTTAAGGACAAATCACAGGTTATAATTAAGACATCATTAGAAGAGAAGACATGTGAGTCCTTCAGCCTCACAATCCTCTCCTGTCATGACTGAGCTAGGAGAAAGCAAATCAAGCTTGTACTGTATTTAGTGCCTGGTAACTAATCACAAAACAAGACAAGGTAATCTGCAGCTACAGGATATATGAGAAGCTCACTTAACACTTAAGAACTTTCTCCTTCTTATGATGAGTCCCACTGCCTTGTCTGATTTGATCCTCCTCCTTCAGGAAATGAAGTTTTGACTAGATTACTATTCACTTGCAAGATCACATAAAGCCAGTTGCATTAAAAAAAAAACACCTTCAATTGCCATGCAATTTTGTAAGGCATACTCAAGCTATTTCTATATTACAAAAGATCAGTTGTGTTTACAGTAAAACCTCATATAACACTAAAACCTGGTTCCACAAGTCTTGGTGTTATATGATTTTTAGTGTTATCTGATCCTCTATGTATGGGATCCATAGAGTTACATTGTAACCACACAGGCTTTAGCGGTTGTTATCTGAAGCATCCCATAGGATCTTAATGTTATCTGATGCAATTCTTCCCCCCAGATTCCTTAATGTTATGCGATTTTAGTGTTATTCGATACTAATGTTATATGAGGTATTACTGTATCCCAATTCACAATGGCTATATCCTGTTATAATCTCAACCATTTCACTTGTCATTATACAGTCAAACCCTGCATAAAGAGTGCCTCGCTTAAACAGTAACTCGCTTAAAGACCAGAATTTTCTCTGAATGTTTGCTTCGCTTAACAAATAAAACCAACCAAAACCTCATTTAACAAATAAATCAGGGTTCACAATTCCCCCCCACCAGAAGTCACAATTGGTCACTTACCCAATGGTGTTTCACTTAAAGAGCAAACTCACTTAAAGAGCAATCCTGTGGAACACATTATGCTCTTTAAGCGAGGTACAATGTTTCCAAAGTTTTTCTATCACTAAAGGTAAAGGTTTCCCTTGCTCAAAAGCCAGTCGTATCTGACTCTAGGGGTCAGTGCTCATCTGTTTCTAAGCCGAAGAGCCAGCGCTGTCTGCTTCTCCAGACGTTTTCATGGTCATGTGGCAGGCATGACTAGACACCGGAGCGCACGGAACGCTGTTACCTTCCCACCAAAGTGGTCCCTATTTATCTACTTGCAATTTCTTGCTTTCAAACTGCTAGGTTGGCAGGAGCTGGGACAGAGACGGGAGCTCATTCTGTCCTGCATCACCAAAAAAAAATATTCTCTGATACTTAGTCTAAACACTAGTCTAAACACTAAATCAAGTGCGCTGAATCCAAATCTGAAGTCTGATTCTGCCTAGGACATCAAGATCTTAAGTTAGGAAATGTCATCTTCTTGGTTAGGTTCTTGCATTGATAACGTTGGGTATATTTGCCACAAATGTAGCAAAAAATGTCCAGTTTATTAAAAAGGCTGTGCCTACTTATTTTTAGCTCAAAACAGACTCACTATGGCCTAGCTGTACTATCCAATAAGATGGTTTTGCACTAGAGACAAGCCTTTGGGCCATCTTACCTTATATACCTATTTCTGATGTCAGCTCACTGACTTGCCCAGACTTACCAAGCTGCTGCTGGAACATGCATGCCACCAGGGGATGTGATTCTTCTGAAGTGAAGGCATAGTGCAACTGTCATAATGCTCCCATGTAAAAATATGTTACCCAATTATTGACGATTTGAACAGCTATAGGACACCTTACAATCTGTTAGCATTATACCAGGGGTTTTCAACCTAAGGCCCATGGGCTGGCTCCAGCCCCTGACGCCATCTCATCCAGTCCGTCACTGCCTCCACCACACCCAGAAGTGGAAGTGGGCACATTTATGTCATCCATAAAACATGTCTGCACATGCGCAAAGACGCCCAGGGCCATCATAAACACTGAAGTGGGTGCATTTATGACAGCTGTAGATGCACCCACTTCTATTTCCGGGGAATAGTTCAGCCCGCTCAGCTGTCCACGACATAAAAAGATTGGCCACCTCTGCATTATACCAACAATCATCACACAACTAATAAGTAGATAAAGACAGTTTCCAAATTATAATCATTTATTTATTAAAAGAATTGTTTTATAAATCTATCCAGGCAAGTACATGGCTGTCCAAAAATGATAAATATATGGGAACAGAAAAGTACAAGATGCTACATTGATAACTGGAAGGCAATAACATATTTCCTCTCTAGACACGTACTTTTTTGCATACCTTTGTAACTAAACTCATATTTGTAAGCTAAACTCTTATTTAACTCTCAGTGATTAATAAAAAAAATAAAAGCATGCTTCATTTGCAACTTGAAGAGCTGGTAAACAATTTAAAATCTTAAGGGAGCCGTCTTCAAATGACATGTTAACTGTATTATCTGTTTTTGATCTATGACAGCAGAAAATCTAGGCAATCCCCCCCCCCCCCCAAAAAAAAAAGTTCTTTACTAAGCGGTTGCTGATGTTAGTTTGCCACCTGCTGGTGTCCATTATTCACTGCATCCTGATTTCACTACTACTTTCTTCCAAAAAAAGTTTTTCAAAAACTCTGAAGAGTGTTTAATAACACTTTTCCAATGTTTGGCAACACACGCATTAACAGCAATTAGATACATGGTTGACAAAGTCAGAATGTCACTGCAACAGTCAGTAATTGTCATCATCGGAACCCTTATTGTTTCAGTCCAAGCAGCAGGCCTAGGTTTGGACAAGCTCAGAATAGGCATACATGGGTAACATATAAAGTAATTTGGAGGGCATGAAAAAGTGGCAAAGCATGCTGCAGTGTGATCAACATCACTGTAAATTCTGATGCAAAAGCATATCAGTTTTGGAACTATATCATTATGGTCCCAAACTAAGACTACAATCTTGTCCACACTAGGATGGCCCCTTACAAGACTGTTTTGTAAGTTGGCATATATTAGCCATTAAAATAAAAGGCTGGATCCATATTGAGTCATTCTTACAATAGACCCACTGAAATGAATGGGCATTAGCCCTAATTATTTTGTCCCACTGATTTCAAAAACAAAATCGATGAAAAATGGCCAATGTGCTCAGGGTTCCATCACTATAAATGGAACAGAGGTTGAAGAAGTAGCTGATTATGTCTACCTTGGCCAGCAAATCCAACCAGATAACATACCATGTGGTGAGAAGATAAGAAGAAGCAAAGCAGCTTGGATTGGCTTTAGTATAAACAGAATGACAGTCTAACAAATGACAGTCTGCTGGTGAATATCAGGGCAAATGAATTCAATATGACAGTGTTACCAGCAATGTTGTATACATCTGAAACATTGGCAATAACAAAATCAGAGGAAGAAAAACTAGCGGTAACCCAAAGAACAATGGAAAGATGAATGTGCAGAGTAACAGTAAGGGATAAGTTCAGTAATAAGGAATTACAGCAAAGATCTGGACTGTGTGATGTGGTTGATGAATTATACTTGGCAAAAAAAAGATGGGCAGGGCATTTCTCCCACCTAAAGGATACTAGATCAAGGTAACACAAAAGGACCACTAGGCAAACCCCAAAAATTATGGAGTGAGCCAATGATTAAGCTGTTCAGCCAGAGATAGAAACAGAAGGCAAAGGAAAGAACATTTTGAAGTTCAGTTGATTTGCACTTAAAAAGATATGTGACAACAAATTGATATTGGATTGGATATTGGATTACAATAGATCTGATTTTAGAATTACTTAGTTTGTAGCTAATCCATGAGATTTAGGCTCTATTTCTTCCATTTGGACTGAAATATTTTTCAGTCTATGTCCAACAAAATATGTGAGGGAAAGCCTTTTTTAGTAGAAATAAGGAGGCTGCCGAGGCTCTGTGGTTAAGAAGCTCATCTTGTTAGATGGAAGGCTGGCAAGTTGACAGTTTGAGACCTGGGTACTGCATATTGGATTGAGCACCTGTCTCTGCCACAGCTCTTGGGAACATGAAAGGAGCCTTGTTTGGGCATTCCCTAAGCAGTTTCTTCTGCAGAAATCCTTGCAACCCAGAATAATTTCTGACACGAAATTATTATTAGTAGTATGAATAGTAGAATTAGTAGCAGTAGTAGTAGAGCGGACGGGAGAGGAGCCCTAGTTGTCCCAGGAGAGCCTTCTCTGTGTCTGTTCTGGCCCTATGGAACCTCATGCCAACCGAGCTATGTCTCCAGATGGAGTTGCTGTCCTTTAGGAAGATCTTAAAAACATGGCTGGCAGGGCAGGTATGGGGTCCTGATGGTACAATGACCCCAGCTCTCTGGTTAGTTTGAGCTCTATCTCTCCCCTAATCTTTTAGTCTTTAATTGTTTTATTTTTAAGATTTAGCTTTTAATTTTTGATTTACTATTGTATCTTTTAAAATTTTAAGATTTTTTTATAACTCGAAGTTTTGGGTATTGGCTTTGGTTTTTATGGTGTTGTAAACCACCCTGGGGTCACCCTGGTGAGGAGGGCGGTATATAAATTCGAAAAAATAAATAAATAAATAGAATTACAGTATATTCCTATTGTGCATTTGCTGCCTACAAGGTCATTTTATAACATCTACCTAGTCAATATTGTGTACTAACCTGAAGTTTACCAGATTGCCTGGCTTTACAAAACGTAAGATTGATAAAATGTCTGCTTCCAAATACTTTGAACTAAGTACTGTACACCATTATTTAAATAGGATTTACTCCCAAACCAAGCAGAAAAAGAGACTCTACTTCTTCTATATACAATCACTTTGTAAGAATGCCTCTTCAGATGCTATACAGATAAGAAAACACTGATAAACAAATTGTTCTAACAAAACATCAAATATAACAAAATTTGTATGCTGTTAAGAGAATTGTAATACTGTATTCAGTAGACCACAAAGATTGTTAGGGAAGTAATGATTTTTAGTAGCAGACTGCCACCTGGTGGTGAAATTGTTAGATTTTAAGGTGGACTGTATCTTTTTGTTTGAGTTAAACTTCGCCAGAGTAGATGTGATGCATTTACAATGAATAGGGGGTTAATATTGGGGTTTTCCCTTGCATTTGATAGGTTCAGGAATTACCATTACAACGTAGCCATTGCTATGATCATAGGTATTATCATGAGAGCGGCAATCAAATACTTTAAAACGTATAAATAAATGCTTTTGATTGCACATGTTCCACTACATTTAATTATGTAAAATAATAGTTCCTAGATCTCTACCCTTTGTTTCCTAGTAGGGTCCTTTGGATGTCAGCCTAAAGCTTCTATACATATTTTGAAGTGATTCCTATTGGATTCACAAGCTTAATTTCAACGAAACATGCACAGGAGCAGACTGAACAAATCCTCAAAAAACTAATGTAGAGAGACTATGTGGATCAAGCTATGCTCCGCTTTATGCGTTCTATCAGGGACATGAAAATGGAATAGTCGTTCTGAAATAATTCATTTGCTCTGGAATTTCATATTAGCCTGCTAATGTTATAATGAAAGAAGAAATCCTCTCCTGGGCAAGAACAGGAGCATCTTTCATAGCTGGTACTTTGCAGCTTCTACTACATTTCTATCTGGAGACAGATAAATTAGTAAAATAAATCATTATTGGGAGTAAAAACAAAATGTAGCAATGGACTACATCTCCAAGCAGTACCAGTCAGCATAACTGATGAGAAATGCTAGGAGAAACTTAACTCTCATAACATTTGGGAGGCTTCACTTTGCTCATCTCTGTTCTAGAGCCTCCTAGTCTTTAATAGCACAACTTGTTTCAGTTGATGGAGAGTTAGTGGTGCCTTGGACAGTGCTACATTCAGTCATGGAAATGTTCCACAAAAACAAGTAGCAGAACAAAACTAACTGCATTGCAACATGGTTGCATTGTATCAGATACAATGCTACAAAATAAATATCCCAAAGAAACTTTGAAACTCTGCCAGCAGCAGCACTTTAGCATGAATTGAATACACACACCTGGATGTATATGCTAAATATATATTAAATATGCAACATGTGTGTCCACATATCTATGCCTCTGTGACATAACAGCAATATAACAATTGGCACACACTTTCAACCTATGGAGCCAGCCATTAGGACTAAATCACCATGCTGAAATTGGAATTGTGCAAAAGCTGAGTGAAAGACATTCCCTGACGTTTAATGTGCAGCAGCTGACGCAAGAGAGAACTTTGGATTCTAAAGCATTATTTGCTCCAGACATGTATCTTTGCTCTTTACCCAGGGTTTCTAGAAGAGGCCCAAATTCTCTGGGTTGGGGGAAGCAGAAAACATGCACTCTAGTTGGTCGACATCTCAGACATATTGGATTAGCTGTACTTTTTAAGTTTAGTTGGGATTTTAAGGTATATACACTAACTGCACCTAGGCAAAAGCATCTGCCAAAATGGATTTAGATTCATATAAACTTCTCAAATAGTACAGGTGTACAGCAGGCAGCTGTAAAAGAGCAATAAGCCATTAATTCTGATTTATGGCAACCTTTTCCAAGATTTTCCAAGTAGAGGACACTCAGAAGTGACTTAACATCCCCTTCTTCTGGAGGTGCCCCAGGAATGTACAGGTTGCTCACGACTACACACGCTGAACCTTCTCCCAGGTGGCACAATGGGGAATAGAACTCCCCAGCCAATACCTAAAACATTGAGCTATCCAGCCAGCAATTCTATTTCTTTAAACTCTCCTGCCATTAGGTATACCTTTCTTAGACCTCTTGGTTCTTTTAGTCTTTGCATTAAGGGCAAGAGAGGAAGTGAAAAATTTTCTTAGGACCAGAGGCACCAAATAAGCAACATTATCCATTATAAAGAAAACAGATGATTATGAGATAGCTTATGCTTCTTGATCTTACTATGTGGTGGGTAAGTATTTTAAAAAGTAATAATTGTACAGGTTAACTAAAATTAAGAAAAAACACTGCCAGCAACTCATATCCACACCTTCTGTGTCTAGGTCAGATGTTAAACTGTTGAAAGGAAGCCACCTTTTGGTGAATTCATTCAGCAGTTCCTTTTACCTGACCTAGTGTGAGAAAGATTAGCCAGCACAACCACCACTATTGCCCATGGTATGTCCCGCTGTAGTTCAAAAATACTAGTTTGCTAGGGGGCTCTTCCTGAGTGCCCCCTGAGAAGAGCTAAAAATGCAAGACATTCAAAGTCCAGAAATTCACCTGTTCTGGGATCTTTACATTTGGGAGCAATTTATATCCTTCTCCCACTGTTTTAGAGCTCAGTCCAGGGGTTTGCTGGGTGAGTGGGGGATAGAAAAAGACTTCTATTTGTATTTTTCCCCTTTTTTTGGCAGTGAGAATCACACGCGGGCGACTACAAATCTGCCTGGCGGGAAAGAAAGAAATGCACGCTCTCTTTTGCCTAAAAACCTTGGCTCCCCAAAGGGAGCCTGGAAGAGCGTGGGTCGAGAGGAAGGAAAGGATCTGGCAGGGACAGAGCAGATCTGTTTGAGTGGAAGGGAGTCAAGTCAAAAGTTCCCTCTTTCCCCCTAACACCGTGTCCTCTCCTTTTCCCTTAACACCGAGAGCAACCGCATCAAGGAGCCTCCTACGTGGAAGGAAAAAAAACTCTCCGAGATCTCTGGCAGAAGGGGGAGGCCAGGGCGGCGAGCCCGGGGTCGGGTGCTTTCCTTGGCTCGTGCACGTGTACGCGTGAGTGTGTGTGTCAGGGCCTTAGCCAGGGGGTCAAAAAACCCTCCTGAGCTAACAGCCCACACCCGTGATGCCAATGTTATATGTGCGAGTGTGACATTGTTGCCCATCCTGAAATTTGTTTGCCCCTCCTGAAAGTGTGTGTGTGTGTGTGTGTGTGTGTGTGTGTGTGTGTGTGTGTGTGTGTGTGTGTGTGAGAATGTGGTGCTTTCCTTTGCTTGCTTGTCAATGTTATATATGAGTGTGTGACATTGTTGCCCATCCTGAAATTTGTTTTGCCCCTCCTGAAAAACTTTTCACCCTCCCAAATCTAGAATCCTGGCTATGGCCCTGGTTTTTGTGTGTGTGTGTGTGTGTGTGTGTGTGTGTGTTGCTTTCCTTTACTCCTGTGTGTGTATATGTGAGTGTGTGTGGTGGTGCTTTCCTCTTTCACCCTCCCAAATCTAGAATCCTGGCTATGGCCCTGGTTTTGTGTGTGTGTGTGTGTTGCTTTCCTTTACTCCTGTGTGTGTATATGTGAGAGTGTGTGGTGCTTTCCTCTGCTTGCTCGCGTGTGTGTGTGAGAGAGAGAGAGAGAGAGTCGAGGTAGGTCTTTCTCTCGCCCTTCCCCACCCTCCCCATACACACCCCGCCTGGGCTCCGCTCCCCTCCCTCACGGCGGCGGAGGTGGCGGCCGGCCAGGCTCAAGGCACGCATCCAGCGGGGGGGAGGAGGAGGAGGATGGGGCCGCAAGTTACGCACACCATGAGTCAAAAGCTGGCGGGGGCTCCCCCAGCCGGCCCAATAAAGGGAAGCGCGGGCCGCCCTGGCTCTCGCATTCAAGGCGAACCCGCCGAGGCGCTCGCAAACAGGAGCCGGGCCTCGCCTCTCGCTCGCCTACCAGCCAGCCGCGGGGACTTCTTGGGGCAAGTTCCCTCCGAGCGAGAGGAGAAGCCGAGTCCTGCCTTCCGAGGCCGCCTGGCCCTGAGGCGAGACCACCCGTTCGGCCCCTGAGGCGCGGCTTTGCTTCCCACCGCCTTTTCCCCTCAGCCTTTTTTCCCGCGCGCCACTTCCAATGGAAAAGAGAGGGGCGGCGGCGCTGGTTGCCTTGTGGCTCTGCCTGGCCGCCTGGGCGAGCCCGGAGCCGGAGCGGCACGAAGAAGAGGCGCTGGTGGTGCCCGTGCGGCTGCTGAGTCCCCCCGCGGGCGGCGCGCGGCTCTACCGCCTGGAGGCCTTGGGCGAGCGCCTCCGCTTGGAGCTGCGGCCGGACAGCAGCTTCTTGGCGCCGGGACTGACGCTGCAGTACGTGGGCAGCCGAGGCCGGAGCGGAGAGCCCGAGGAGGGAGAGGAGGGGGGCGCGTCCCCACAGCCCCTGGCCAGCTGCTTCTACTCCGGCACCGTCGACGGCGACCCGGGCTCGGCCGTGGCCCTCAGCCTGTGCGGAGGGATGCGGGGGGCCTTCTACCTGCGCGGGGCAGAGTACCTCATCCAGCCGGCCAACGCTTCCCACCCCCGGGGAGGAGGAGAGGAGGCGCCCCAGCTGCACGTCCTGAGGCGGCGCTGGCGGAGCAGGCTCCCCACCTCAGGCGCCAAGTGTGGGGTGACGGACGAGGGCGACCCCTCGAGGGCGGCAGGCGAGGGGCGGCAGGCGGAGCCACGGGCGGAGCATCTGCAGCGCGCAGGTATCGCTCGCTCCCTCCCTCTCCCTCCTTTCCCTCTTCTCGCCCCAGGCGGGTTCGGGCCGGCTTGGGGAACGTCGGTAGGGCGCATGCGCGCCGTCTGGCCGGAGTGGTCTAGACCACGGGTCTGCAAACTTGGCTCTCCAGGTGTTCTTGGACTTCAGTTACCAGAAGCCCAAGTCAGTATGCCTGCTGAACAGGACTTCTGGGAATTGAAGTCCAAGAACAGCTGGAGAGCCAAGTTTGCTGATCCCTGGTCTAGAGCCGTGACGGCCAACCTTGGCACGCCAGATGTTCTTGGACTTCAGTTCCCAGAAGCCCTGATCAGCAGCAGTGCTGACTTGGACTTGACTTGTGGAAATTGAAGTCCAAGAACACCCGGAGTGCCAAGGTTCGCCATCACTGGTCTCTAGACCAGGGATGCCCAAACATTTCTGATCCACGGGGCGGTCCTGTGGCTCAGTGGGCTGCTCATGTGGTCCCTCCCACCACCGGAAGCAAAAGGAAAAGGCACCTTTGCAATCTGTTTTGCAACAGGATGAGATAGATGTTTAGGCTGCCACTTTCTCAGCTTAAACCGGAGGGGGGGGGAACTCGGATCCAGCCCCCGACACCAATTTGTCCGGCCCACACCACTCTTGCCACTTCTGGTGCATTTTACTTCTGCTTCCAGGAGCGGCAAGTGTCGTGAACCGGATGAATTGGGTTTGGGCTGGATACGGCCCACGGGCTGTAGTTTGGGCAGCCCTAGTCTAGAGGCTCCTGTCATGTTTCCCAGTTAAAGTCACTAAACCCAACTGCTGCCTAATGGGACAGCAGGTGGGTTTGCAGCTGGAAGGAAAAGAAAACTTGCCAGCAGAGTAGGGTTGGGCTGCTTGTATTTTGCACCCAATTGTGTGCACCCAATTTTACAGTCAGGGCCATAGCCAGGATTCTAGATGAGGGTGGGCGAGTATTTTTTCAGGATGGGCAACAATGTCATATATATATGTCATAGATATAAGCAGCCAGGAGTTTGAGGGTGGGCAAACTACTAACTCAGGGTGGGCAGCACCCACCCTGGTAAACCCCTGGATACGGCCCTGTATACAATCCTCAAAAGTCACTGGCTCAGGCTAGAGCAGTCCCAAAGAAGTCATCCTTGGTGCTTGCTGTTCAGCAGAGTCAGGTAAAGGCAGCTGTCTCTTTTGGACATTTCTTAGGGTCAAAAGACAAGCGAACAATGGACGACTCTTTTCTAATTTCTGATCTTAACGAATTTATGCTTAAGAAGGAAGCCCCAAATAGCTGAAGGCTAAAATCCTGTGAAATGGGAGGAAATCCCATGGATCGCTATAACACTGAGCGATCAACACTAAAACAGTCTGCAAGGAATGTCTTCTCTGAAATAAATGGTTGTGACTTGCAATCATTGTTTCTGTGAGACATTTTAGAACCGATCAGGTCCAGATGCCGAGTGTCCTCACTTACTCTAGAAAACAATCAAGTTGGGGGTTGCCTTAGTGTGACTGAAAAGGATAAACATTTAGATCCTTCAAAAAGTCACAATGTGATCTACTTTTTTTTAAAAAATGTACACATTATTTGAAGAATCAGAATAATGTAATGTTTAGCTAACTGATTTTTAAAAACTATTTATGTGGAATATTAGAAATATACTGTACTTTAAAACAAGTGGTCTGATTATGTTCACATTTGTTTGGAAGTACAGTACTGTATGTACTCCCTGTGTTTTGAATGCTATGAAATTTGTTTTCTTTAGATTTGAAATAAGGTAGGGATTTGCATCTAGCAATGAAGTTAGAGTCTTCCTATATTGGAATATATACTACTTAATTAGGATTAACTTTCAAGAAAATATAACTAAAATTATGTTATAACTTATAAATGAATGTATCTAAATCAAATTCCATTGGGATGTTTTAAGCTTTAAATACCTATGAATAATTACATATATTATGTTTCATTATAGTTTGGGCGTGGCACCTTAATCTGTAAACCAGTCTCATTGCAGTGGGTTAATTGTAACAAAGTAGGTGTAGGATAGTGATGGCCAACCTTGGCACTCCAGGTGTTCTTGGACTTCAATTCCCTGAAGCTCAAGTCAACACATCTGCTGATCAGGGCTTCAGGGAATTAAAGTTCAAGAACATCTGGAGTGCCAAGGTTGGCCATCACTGATATAGGATCATAGTCAAATGCTACAGACAAATGGGGCTCATTTGTCCCAAGGGGAGGTAGTTTAAGTGTATTTTTCATATGCTTCATTTGATCTTAATGTGTAACTCAATATAACCTTACAGAACACATTCATTTTCTGAAGTTTAGGAACCTGCCTTTAGCAGTAACAATAAATGGTTATGGAACAAACTTCCTTGCCTTTCCTAGTCTAAATCTCCCCCAACCTGTTTTTTGTTGAATGAGTAAGAAAGAAAGGAATAGCATCTGGACCTATATATAAAACCTAGTACAGTACTGTTTCTGTATCCAGCAATTGGTGTAGTCTTTATGACTGGGAAATTTCCACTGAATTTTACTCTTTCTCTCTCCTTCTCACTCCCTCTCTGATTGAGAAAAATCAACAGTGAATTAAGTTCACTGCATCCTTAAATATATACTTATAGGGGGAAATTATTGACACAAATATATCCTAAATGGTGTTACTTACTGTACAATATGATCATTCATTGAAAGAATACCTGAAGCCAGTGGTTTTGACACAGGTGCAATGAAGGAGATGTAGTTCCTTTCCAAGAACTTATGAAGACCATTTAATATGACTCATGCAACCACTGAGAGAGCAGAGAAAAAGCATGTAAAGTAACAGAAGGGCACATTATTTCAAACAGAAAGTTATGGGTCAGAGAAGCAATCAACAGATTGGCACATACTTTTATTGCTGTACTCTGCTTTCCACGTGGAACCCACATACCAGTTTCTTTTGGTTAATTATGATTTTTAAAGTACAACTTGTCATAACAGAAATCAGATTTCAGCATAAATGGGGTTTTTTTTTCTCATCAGTGAATAGGGTCCCCATAGAGCCCTAGTGGCCGACCTTTGCACTCCAGCTGTTCTTGGACTTCAGTTACCAGAAGCCGAAGTCAACACTCCTGCTGATAAGGACTTCTGGGAATTGAAGTCCAAGAACAGCTAGAGTGTCAAGGTTAGCCATCACTATATAGAGCAACGTATCAGAAGAAAATACATTTATATCTGAAAAATCATTATTATAATGATTTTAAGGTTGAGGACAGGAGAATGAAACCCTTCACTGCAGCACTCATAAATGAAGAAGGATGAGAATCTTTTCTCATTGTGAAGGTCACCAGGGAGACCACTGTTTCTCCAGGAGTTAAAGAGAGAGTGATGTGGCACATTCCCATACAAGGTGCATTTCTTGAGCACCAGAATTAGAGGTCTACATATTTGCCTCCCAATTTGTTCCTTTATTTGTAAGGTACAGGTCTCTATTTTTTGCCAGGCAGGTGAAAAATTTGGTTTTCAGACCAAGCAATAAGATGCTATCTTCATAATATTATGCCATTTCCTAGAAGAATCAGGAGTACCTCATTCCTTGTTCATTGCCATGTTTTGGGACATGAGCATACATAGGTGGGTGTGGATTCATGCTATTGGTGGGGCTATGGACCTGATCCACAGAAAACCATGGACATTTCTTGGCCCCAGGAAAGGAGATAATATTGCATCCTTTCTATCAAAAAAAAAATTAGGAGAAAAAACCAATGCTGTTAAGCTCCAATTTAACACTTCCCCATCTTATATTTTAATAATAATTCTAGACAGTGCCTTTTTGCTTACTTATTGAAATGTTTTTCCTGATTTACAGAACTTGAGCAATAAATAGGTTTCAAGTGGATATTCAAAGTTCATTTCCTTTTTTCTTTCTTTTTTCTTTTCTTTCCTTTGTTTTTTTTAAATTGAATAAAGGAAATAGAAGTGCACGGAGAAAAAGATTTGTGTCAACCCCTCGCTATGTGGAAACCTTACTTGTAGCAGACCAGTCTATGGCAGAGTTCCATGGCAGTGGACTCAAGCATTACCTCCTTACCCTCCTGTCTGTGGCTGCTAAATTGTACAAGCATCCCAGTATCCGGAACTCCATTAGCTTGGTGGTAGTAAAAATAATGGTTATCTATGATGAGCAGAAAGGACCTGATGTATCTTCAAATGCTGCCCTCACCTTGAGGAATTTCTGCAGCTGGCAAAAGCAGCACAATCCTCCCAGCGACCGGCATGCTGAACACTATGACACTGCAATTCTGTTCACCAGACAGGTAAAAGAATCAAAAGAACAAGAACTGAGGCAGCTTGGTTTTAGCCTGAACTTCTGCAACCAGTGATTTCAAAGACAATTCATTTAGTTCAAGCTGGGAGGAGGGACATTTGCATGCAGTTTGTACTGATGATTTTTAAAGAAAATTACAAAGATTAACTACAAAGAGTACCAAGGTAGTTGGGCATACATTCTACTGAGAGTTTGAATTCTGAGTGTCTGATTTTGTTTTTTAATTACATTTAGAAAGACTTCTAGGTAGATTTTTGGTACCCCACAGGTGTGAACAGTAGGTAGAAAAAACTCTCCTTGATTGAAGAATGGGATATTTAAACAGTTCGCTTTAAAGTGTCTGTTGGAGCTGAGTGTTTCTGAATTGTAATTTATACTTTACACCAAAGTCACAATAATTATTGCCAAAGAGTAGTGTTATGCATTGTGGAAGACTTTGCATATCTTTCAAAAAAGAATTATCTTTATAACTGTTGAAATGCCAAGTATTAGTGTTTTTCCATAAGAAGAGGCAAACTGCCAAAATAAGATTCTTCCTTCTAGAGTTGTGCTCCTGACCTGATTAATAATGAAACTGACTCTTCTTTTCCTTATATAGGATCTCTGTGGTGCCAAAACATGTGATACTCTTGGGATGGCTGATGTGGGAACTGCTTGTGATCTAAACCGCAGTTGCTCTGTCATAGAAGATGATGGCTTGCAAGCTGCTTTTACAGCTACTCATGAATTAGGTAACAAGCTTATTTGTTTTTAAAAAACACTCTGAGTTATACATACTGGTCTATATTTCAATAATCAAATCAATCTCACCCTCCCAGTACAGTTGTCCAAGGCCTTAGTGAGGTGTCATGCTAATGATCTTTAAAGAAGGGAAGCAAATAGATATACATTTCAGAACAAATAGTGGCTAGGCATTCCAGATGTGACAACTTTGGGGATTCAAATACATGTGCTCAATTCTGACATTTATGTAGCAATTCATCCTTCAATGATATCTGTATAATTGACTCCAAAATAGGTTTTCTTAGGATCATTGTGCCAAAACTTAGAAGAGTTATTTTCTGGGCTGTAACTAGCAGAAACCCCAAGCCAACATTGTGGGGTTCTGGGAGTTGTAGTTCAAAAAGATCAACTTTATCGTCCTCTGGTCTGTGTATATTTACCTGAAAGTTTGCACTATTGCATGGGAGCAAACTGTGTGTATAGAAAATATACAGTGGCTTTTAAAAAAAAGTTTTGTGGGGGTGAGGAGTAGCTTAAATTGCTAAATGAAGTAAGCAAAAATTTAATGTTTAAGATTTGCTTATGTTTTGAATAGTAGACTACTAACATGAAGTTCCTGTAGTCCTAAAATAAAACTTTTATTTTACACTTAGATGAGCACTTCATGTATGCAAAGATAAAGTCTTGAAATATTATTATATTGCTGCAGCAACATAATATCAAGTTACATTTATGGAAATGCTTGAGAGCAGTGAATGTTTGACTAAATAAAAGCAAATAATTTCAAAGAACCTTTAATGCAAAGTGGGCACCATATGATCTCTCTTCTTCCTTTTGCTTATAAAATAGGCCATGTGTTTAATATGCCACACGATGATGCAAAACAATGTGTTGCCCTTAATGGCATAAGTAGAGACTCCCACATGATGGCATCTATGCTTTCCAATCTGGACCGAAGCGAGCCCTGGTCTCCATGCAGTGCCTATATGATTACAACATTTTTGGATAATGGTCATGGTAGGTTGTGTCTTCAGTTCATCTTGATGATTTTAGAAATTAAAGACATACTTATAAGCCTCATAGGAATCCAAAATTTACATATTAAATATACATACAGTGGTACTTTGCTTAAAGAGCATAATGCATTTCACAGGATTGCTCTTTAAGTGAGTTTGCTCTTTAAGCAAAACACCATTGTAAGTGACCAATTGTGACTTTGGGGTGGGGGTGGAGATTGCGAACCCTGATCTAGTTGTAAAGCGAGTTCTTGGTTGATTTTAATTGTTAAGTGAGGTGACCATTCAGAGAAAATTCTGCTCTTTAAGCGAGTTAGTCTCTAAGCGAGGTGCTCTTTATGCAAGTTTTTATTGTATAATGCAAATTCTAATATGAGTTTGGCTATGGAGTTGCCCTTTGTGTCTCTCCTGGAAATTTCAGTGACCCAGTTTCATGGGTGGAGAAATCAGAGTGACACCCAAGTCCAAAAAGGAGGTATGGGAATTCCACAGAAACATCTATGCAATTGGACACTTACCCATCTACCTATATGGATAGTAATTTTAGGAACATACATTCCATCATGTTCTTGATGGAAGATTTTGCAAGATGTTTCTGCAAAATTCTCTGTTTAGATATAGTGAAAACCCATGTGGAATTTTGAAATAGGCTTCTTTTGAATGCCAGAAGTGAAGGACGGAAGGGGCAGGAATGATGCCTTTCCAGAGCTGCCAGGAAAGTTCCTGAAAGTGTCTGACCAACGAAAAAACTACAGAAAAGACCTTGGAATCTCTTACATTCAAACAGCAGCTTAATTGCCTAAAAAAGTAGCAAACGTAGGTTAATATACCAGATTAAAACATAAGTACTATAGTCTGACATTTTTATGTCTTCTGATGTGCTGGAATAGATTGCTGGGCCATAGTTTTTGAGGGCATAAGGTTCTACAGAACACAGCTTTTGAGGGCATAAGGTTCTACTTCTTATAAGGCTGCAAAATAATTTTGTTTGAAGCCCTGCAGAGATTGTGACTATTGCTATATAGACACTATATTATGAAGTGGGAACAAGAATTTTTGTAAACATTTTCACATCACTTGTACACATTTTGTGAGCAGCTTTCAGAGGTTGGTCACTATTGTAGTACCGTATATACTCGAGTATAAGTTGAGTTTTTTAGGGGAGGGCATGAGGTCGAAAACTGGGACTCGACTTATACTTGGGTCAATGTAAACACTCAAAAACATACCCACATAAATGTCTAAATTAATTAATTTTACCATATTTTCATGCATTTTAGTTAATGAAACTCGCTAGCAGCTGCTGCATTTTCCACCCCCGACTTAAACTTGGGTCAATCTATTTTCCTAGTTTTAGAGGTCCAAATTAGGTACCTCAATTTATATTTGGGACAACTTATAGTCGAGTATATACGGTAAGTAAATATGAAAACTCAGAGCTTGCTTGAATTTGTACAGTCAGTTGAAAGCTCCACGTGCACTGAAAAAGATACTTCTTTTTGCCAAGACTGGTACACCAGATCTTACTATATTCTTTGACGGAAGTCCATACTAATTTTGTGACAACATCTATCTTTTCCCCACAGGAGAGTGTTTGTTGGACAAGCCTCACAAGCCTATACATCTCCCTTCTGATCTGCCTGGAACACTTTATGATGCCAATAGGCAATGCCAGTTCACATTTGGAGAGGATTCGAAACATTGTCCCGATGTGTCCAGCACATGTACCACTCTGTGGTGTACTGGCACTTCAGGTGGATTGCTTGTGTGCCAAACCAAACATTTCCCTTGGGCTGATGGCACTACTTGTGGAGAAGGAAAATGGTGTATGAATGGGAAGTGTGTGAATAAGACAGACAAGAAGCATTATGACGTAAGTGTGGTTTTATTCTTCCCCTTTAATTGAATGTAGCATTTGTATTGTAGCAAAAATAATAAGGAATAATAAGCAAAAATAATAAGGAATGCTCTTGTTTGCTCAAGTCAATTTGAGAGTTTATTGAAAAAAGGTTTTAATCTGGAAATATCTATTCTATGCATATTGACTTGGAGCAAAGTTTCATTAAAGTAAGGGAAATACTTGTATTCTGTTTAGACTGAGGCACATATGATTTATTTTATGTGCATTTCAGATTACAAGGGCAAGGGCCTGTTATACATGTTCTTTGTAAGGCAGAGCTTATGAAATTTAGGGTTTTTTTTAAGATTACAATTGCCAGAATCCCCTGATAGTTGTTGAGAGGGAGGCATGATTCCAGGACTTGTGTCTCAGACACATAATTTCTCAATGCTCTGTTGTAGGGATTCATGTATGTCAATAAAAATAAATAAATAATTGTAGGACTGTAGCCTAAAATATGTTTAAAATTACTATATATGTTTTCAAACTACTTAAATATGACCTTTTGCTTTTGTGTTTCCCTGTGCAGACACCTATCCATGGGGCATGGGGCTTCTGGGGGCCTTGGGGGGAGTGTTCAAGGACATGTGGAGGAGGAGTACAATACTCTCTGAGAGAATGTGACAATCCAGTTCCCAAGAATGGAGGGAAATACTGTGAAGGCAAGCGAGTGCAGTATAGGTCCTGTAATACTGAAGACTGTCCAGACAATGGTGGTAAGTTTTTACAGTTCAGTTTATTTTTCATAGAAGGAGGTTGCTGTTATGATATAATAACCTGAATGACGGGTCTCTAAAGGCTAGTAAGCATATTTTCTGTGCACAGGAAAAACCTTCCGGGAGGAACAATGTGAAACCCACAACGATATTTCCAAGTCTCCTTTTGGAACTGGGCCTGCAGTGGAATGGACACCCAAGTATGCTGGAATCCCTCCCAAAGACAGATGCAAACTTGTCTGCCTTGCAAAAGGCACGGGTCATTTCTTCGTTCTTCAGCCAAAGGTAGTTCTGAATGTGGATATGGGTAACATATATGGAATTTATTTATGTTCACCATTAAATTTTATCACTTTGAGGTTGATGAGAGGATCACATTCTAATATGAAAATTTTAATACATTATTTGAATGGCTGTCTTTCTATAAAATCACCCACAGTCTAATCTTACCAGTGCATAAGATATACTGTTTTTGTATCTGAAAGGTATTGATCAGACATAGGATTTGTTTATTCATCATGGCTAATATGGGTGTGCAAGCCTAGGTAGAGGGAGAGCTCTGTGGGGGTGTAACAGCCCTTTTTGATTATTTACAGTTTGAATGCAGGCCTTTTGCTTAAACCAAAGGAAGTAGGCCTTATTTTACAGTATATATACCAGGGGTTCTCAACATTTTCCCACCATGGGCCAGACCATGTCCCCTCAGACAGCTGAGCAGGCCAGACATGTTCCTCCACCATAAATGCTGCCATAAAATGTGTCCGCAGTTGTCATAAACACATTTACGACAGCTGTGGGTGCATATACAGCACATTTTCAGCTGTTTTCGCTGCTTCTGCTGGTGGGGGCATTTTTGGCTGTTTTTGCTGCTTCCACCTCTTTTGGCGGTGGTGGTGGTGGGAGTGAGGGTGGTGGGCCACATTAAATGGGACCGTAGGCCGGGTCTGGCCCACAGGTCATAGGTTACAAACCCCTGATATGTAGAGAGGCAGTTCCTCCATGTATATAGGCAGGAATGGGGTGGGGGGTGAAACCTATGTGATCTACAAACCCACCCTGTTCTTGGTCTACAATCACAGATGGTCTTGGAACCACTTTAGTCACTTGTTCAAAAATTGTAGTGCTGTAGTTATTTTTATTTTTGTTTGTTAATATTCTGAACACAAATTAGCTAGCAAGGTGAAGACTTGCAGCATTATACTGTCAATGGGTATAACAATTGGACAGTGCTTAAGGGACTACTTCATATTCAGTGCTTTTAAGTGTTCAGGATTAGTATTATGTAGAAATGTGTACTTTTTTTAAAAAAAATGGCCTCTTTCTTTAAAGGTGGTGGATGGAACCTTATGCAGCCCAGAGTCCACTTCAGTCTGTGTCCAGGGGCAGTGCGTAAAAGCTGGATGTGATCACATTATAGGATCGAGTAAGAAGTTTGACAAATGTGGTGTCTGTGGAGGCAATGGATCAACTTGCAAAAAAGTGTCTGGGATGTTATCTAGTTCCAGGTGAGTTTTCCAGCAGTTGTGGTATAGTTTTCCTTGGTGACTCAAGAGCATCTTTTTTGCTACAATTGTAGAGCAATTATACTCCCTCAGTTTGAGAAACACTTCTATAATCAACTATTTAAGCTTACATAAATGTGTAACAACCTTACCCAATTTAGTAACTTTCAAAGGTTTTTTTTTTTTTACTACTATTAAGTCTTGGCGGTATTTGTCAGAGAAGATGGAAGTTGTAATCCAAAAAATATGGAATCCCGTAGATTGAAGAAGGCTGGTATACTGGAATCCTCAGTTCTGGAGCATAAAAGAGCCAAGCTATTAAAGTTCTTATAGATCAGTGATGGCGAACCTTGGCACTCCAGCTGTTCTTGAACTTTGATTCCCAGAAGCCCTGATCAGCAGGAGTGCTGACTTGGGTAATTGAAGTCCAAGAACACCTGGCGTGTCAAGGTTCACCATGACAGTTATTGATGATGTGGTTCTTGAATAAATAAGAAAGTGCTGGTAATTCAACTCTGGTCCTTTTTTTCTCCTCCCTGTAGACCTGGATATCATGATGTTATTGTGATCCCTGCTGGGGCAACGAACATAGAAATTAAGCAACGGAATAACAGAGGTGCAAGACAGGATGGTAGCTTCCTTGCTATTAGAGCTGCTGATGGTTCTTACATTCTTAATGGTGACTATACATTATCAACACTTGAGCAGGACATTACCCATAAAGGCAGTGTTTTGAGGTACAGTGGCTCATCTGCTTCTCTGGAAAGAATTCGTAGCTTCGCTCCACTGAAAGAGCCTTTGACTATACAGGTCCTTACTGTGGGTAATACATTTCGACCTAAAATCAAATATACATATTTTGTGAAGAAAACTGCACAGTCAGGATCTGAGAAGTCTTCTGGTAAGAAAGCTGAATCTTTCAATGCAATCAAAGAGACAATTTTATCCGAATGGATTATTGAAGAATGGGGAGAATGTTCTAAATCATGTGGTACCGGTTGGCAGAGGCGGTCTGTAGAATGTAGAGACCTTAATGGACAGCCTGCCTCAGACTGCGCAAGAGAACTCAAACCAAGTGATGTTCGGCCCTGTGCAGACACACCATGCCCACGGTGGCAGCTAGGAGACTGGTCTCCATGTTCTAAGACCTGTGGGAAAGGTTTCAAGAAGAGATTATTAAAATGCCTTTCCTTTGATGGTGCCACATTGTCACATGAAAGTTGTGACCTTTCAAAGAAACCTAAACATTTAATAGATTTCTGTAACATCATGGACTGCAGCTGAACCATAGTGGACTGGGAATGCTAACAATATATTATTTTTCAGACCAAAGCACTGAAAAAGGGGGTGAAGGCCAATAATATAATTAGTCTGAAAAACATTCACAGTGAATTCACTGAGGGGGACAGTGCAAATAATGTTGGAAAGTGTTGAGTGGTTTTGAAAAGCACTCACACAAACATTCTTGCTGATTAGAAAAATGACAAATCAGTCACTAGCTATTTCATCTTCAGCAGGTCAAGCCCTAAGGCATTACAATTTCCTCTTTTAGTCTGTCACAAGTTAAACAAAATATAGGCAGTGGCCAAAGCAAGTTTCTGTCTTTGTGAGGGTTGAGTTTTATAGTTTGTTTCCCTCAGACTTCTGGAGTTCGTATTGTGGTAGTCAGATACGACTGGCTTTCGAGCAAGGGCAACCTTT
This sequence comes from Furcifer pardalis, assembly GCA_030440675.1. Classification (NCBI taxonomy): domain Eukaryota; kingdom Metazoa; phylum Chordata; class Lepidosauria; order Squamata; family Chamaeleonidae; genus Furcifer; species Furcifer pardalis. The sequence continues at coordinate 62,439,070 of CP126895.1, forward strand.
ACCTTTACTGATAAAATCCCTTTCTTGATCAAAGTTGGGGGGGGGGGAGAGAGACAGCTTTTCTCTAAGATTAATTATTGGTCAGGTCTTGCCTACCTCACAGAGCAACACAACCACAGTATTTGAAAAAAATATTCAACTCTTTTGCTCATAGCTGCTATTTTTTTTTAACAAAAGTAAGTTTTAGTGTAACAGTACAGTAGTACTGTCCACGTGGGGAACATGAGTATAGTCCTGATTGCTTGTTTCATCTCCTAATGGGCAGAATATTGGACTGTTAATTATTAATGATTTACATAATCATTAATTGATTGATTAGTTGATTTAATGATTTTTTTTTTTTGTGCAGCTGTAACATTCAGTCTTTAGAGTTAGAACAGTAACAATTCCAGATCTGTTCTTATTACTTGTGCTCCATTTTGTGTGTGTTTGTGGATCATACTGTTTTTACTCCAGAGTACACTAGTGGCTCTTTGGCTATAAACAGAGATGAGCACTGAACCCTAGAGTCGGATACGACTGGCTTTCGAGCAAGGGCGGCCTTTTACACTAGGGAAAGCAAGAATAACTTTGGAGCATACATATGTCTTTTGTTTGTTTGTGAAATGTAGTTTCTTCATGAAAATGTAACATGCTGCCATGTTTGATTTGTGGTAATAGTCACCATTTTGTTAAGATAACCGCTGTATCATGTGCTGGTCATCCATAATGTGTTTATATGTGATTACTACAAACATACACAGTTGAATTATGAGTTTTAAAAAATCTCTTAATATATGACACCCAACAATTTTACACTGCTAATATCACTTGTAAAGCAAGGAAGATTAAGCTGAGGGATAGCAGGTCCATCCACAGCAATGGGCCAATACTATGGCTCTCCATATGTACATAGTAAACTATATTACTATAGAGGCTACATACTTTATAAGTACTGTATTTGGATTTTTTTTCCTTCTGTGAAGGGTTATATTTGGCAATAAATTCATATTATAAACCTATTTATTTTTATATTTCTTGTCTAACATGATCTAAGTTATCACTTTTAAAAAAGAAGACATATAACAAGGATAGAGTATTTATGCAATATGATATGATATTAGAGATAATAAACACTGAATTTTGGAAACTGTGTGGGGCTTTTATTTCGTTGAAGTGAACATTCGAGCAGAAAAACAATAGCAATTGTGAGGTTTACAGAGGATCTAACACAAGTTACAATTTATCTTTGGTATTTTTACAATGCTCATATTCATAAACATCACACAGGACTAACCAGAGACATTTTGGTCTTCTTTATCCATTAGCATGAACAGTTCACTTCACATGGTTTATTACAGGGAATGAGAGTTCCACCAGCCCTATTATAAGCCAGCTTTCATTTTCTGATCCAAAGATATTCAAGTGGAGCTAATCAGCGTCTGTTCTGTTTGGATGCAGATGTTAAGGCTGATTCTTTTACACATAGCAGTGTGGTAGCCATGTGAAATCAACTACACAGGCAAGCATTTAAATAAGGCATCTGAGAACAATATCTTTCTGTTTTCACCTGAAGAGCAAACGTTTTGCTAGAAATTACAAAGACTGATGTTTTGTACATTTCAAGTCCCATTATGGTACTGTTCAAAATTAAAACTATATAGAATAAAAGGTGAAACTCTTAATGTAGCAGAAGCCAAAACAAACCAAGTTTAGAAAATATAAAAGAGCAGTGTGATTTAACCATTAGCGTTAGATGTTAAATGTTTCATTATTTCTACAGAAAAATATTGTGGGTTGGATCCCAGATGTTTCTTGGGTGGATAGAATGGCAAAAGTGCCCCTGCCATAATATGGAGGCTCTCCTCTCTCAAACACTGTGGCTTATCCCATTCAATAGAGGTCTACCAACACTTCAGCATTTTCGAGAAGCTAGAGGGACTGTCGTGGGTAGGAGGGGGAGTGAGATCTATTAATAACAATCCAGCTGCAAGCGCTAAAAGCTAGGTCTTCTACTCCATTTCAATCCGGTTTCACACCAGGATTTTGCACTGAAACAGCTCTACCCTGCTGCATCTGCTCTATTGAGGAAAATTGGAATAAGGCTCCTGGATCTTAATCAATGTTTTTCACTAGTCTGGGTTAAAGAGCCACATGATACTAAGGATCTGCTCTTATCCTACAAATCATTTTCAACAAGCAGCATTGCAGGATCTTCTATCAGCCTAATGTTGTGGCTTGTGGAATCCCACAGGTTTCATTTTATTCCCCCATGCTTCTTAATGCCTATATAAAGGTAATAGTTGAGATCTTAAATTTTCATCAGCATATTGATTAGAGTCAGCCATGCTTTAGCTTTATGATTAGAATTGTATGAGGCTGTGTAACATGCAGAACTGCTGCCCATTGAGGACTAACAAGCAGGATTATTACTACTGAAGAGAGAAGTCGCTATGGGTAGCTGTTTCAGACACCCCTATCCCCAAAGGAACAGCTTTTACTTAGATTAATTCAACCAAAGAAAACATATTAACCAACTAATATAGTCCACTAAGTATATTTTCTATGAAAAACATATGTTTTTCCAGTAAAATCTCAGTTATAACATTTCCAGATGTCTTTCTCCTAAAATCTCAAGTGTATTGATGTTGTAAAAGAAAAAAAATAGGTGGATTGGGACAAGAATGGGACGGGAGACCTATGCTGGAACATATACAGTTGTTAAAAAGACTCCAATCTCTGCCTATAGATCATAGGAAAGATTAAAGGTAGAACACAATCTGTGTGTGACTTTGCAAGGAATATGGCACAAATATGAACAGGATATATTTTGAATATTTCAATCACACACTTCAGCATAAAATGAACTTGACAGGTCACAATATGCAATGTGTGATTAGAAAACACTTAGGACACAAGCAACCAGTTAGTACAGGGGTTCCGAATCTAGGGCCCATGGGCCAGACCCAGCCCATGACATCATTCTATCTGGCCCATCGCTGTCTTTGCCGCGCCCGGGAGTGGAAGCAGGCACATTTACGTCAGCCGTAAAATGTGCCCGTGCATGCGGAAATGCACCGGTGGCTGTCATAAATGCGAAAGTGGGTGCATTTCTGACAGCCGTAAATATGCCCACTTCCAGGAAGTATGGTCTGGCCTCCTCAACTGTGCAGGAGTGGGGTCAGATCCATGGCATAAAAAGGTTAGCCACCCATGAGTTAGTATAACACAACACGTTGGTGAGGATGCTCTGATACATAGGACCCAACTTTCTCATCCAGTCTTAGAGGACAGCACATTCACCAGTGTGGAAAGACCACTAACGCTGACACCAGTCTAAAATCAAGACAAAAAATATTCCATACCTTACCACCATTAAAAAGAAGGCACTATTTAAAGCCCCATAAGTTCAAATATTATTATCAAACAGTATAATCAAAAGGATCTTTTGTTTGTAACATGTTTTATTTCACTAGTAAAAAGAAATAGGAGGGGATGCTTTTTTATGCAGCCTTGACTCAAACCATTTTGGGGATTTATACATCACAGGAAGCCTATTGAAGTGGATTTCATGACAAACAGGCAGACAACACAACCTTTAAGGACTCCCGTTATACATCCCTTCTCTCCTCTGTGGGCCCATGCAGATTACCACCCTATACATTATTGATAACTAGTCAGGGAAGGAAGGTTGGGTTTTTACCCCTTAAAGCATGATGGAGGCATTTGAGAAGACTTTACCATGGCAACAAAAACCACTTCATGACAATACCAAGGCAGTAGCTCTGGATACATTTTTTCTTGGCCTTCTAATGCAGTTTTTATTTGTTCACAATACAAATCAGAATAATAGGTTGTGGCAGGCAGGAGGTTTCCTGCAGTACTGTTTAGTCATTTCTCCTGCTAGAATGCATCCAAGAAGACATACTGTTGTTACACAGCAGCTGACACCAGTCTAACATCCAAAGAGAACATATTCTCTTAAAATCATATAATAGTATAAATGTAAAAATCTGGCATGAAATTATGTGGATTGTAAGGCTGCCAAAGTCATGCACTTTGGACTTCCAAACTTCTGGGTGTTTTTTTTTTCCCTTTTTTAAAATAAGGCTTTACTTTTGTTTGGCTGGTTAAACAGCTCGGTGGTTTAGGCTGTGGAGCTAGTGGTTGGAAATTCAATTCCCCATGGTGCCTCCTGGGAGAAGAGCCAGCCAATGTAGTTACACAGTCCTGGGATGCCCCCTAGAAAAAGAGAATGGTAAATCACTTCTGCGCATTGTCTATCTAGAAAACCCAGGATTTAATTTTGCTGGCATTGATGACACATCATCATCATCATCATCATCATCATCATTATTATTATTATTATTATTATTATTATTATTATTATTATTATTATTATTATTATTATTATTATTATTATTATTATTATTATTATTAAGAATAGCTGAATGTAGGCTCACTGGAGTCAATCCACTATTAAAATGAAATTTGTCTTAGAAGCTGGAGTACATGGACAAGTGAGGCTATTGCAATTCACAAGCATCTAATTGACTCCAGGCCCTTGGTTTATACTAAACACAAGGCAAGGCATCGCACCCTGGAAATGATTCCCATTTGGAGGGATCTACAGTACATCTACTCATTGTCTCAGGGAACAATAGCAATGTCCCATATGCTTTTTCTAACCCCTTTTACCACAGTAGTCCCATTGATTCAATAGGATTTACACCTGTGTTGATTTATCACACAGTAACTGTCCCTGACTAGATAGCTCAGCGTATAGGCATGTGGCTGCAAAACCAGAGGTTTGTAGTTCGATTTCCCATTGAGTCTCCTGGGAGAAAAGCTAGCCTATGTACTCTCCCAATCATCTACACTAAATTTCTACCTTTAAGTCTGTTTCTCATGTTACATTATGTACCCCATCACTTTTCATTAAAATTTATAATCCTCACAAACTAACCCTTTTGTTGAGATCTCATTTTGTTCTAACTGTATTATTAATTCTTCAATTTTTTTAAACTTTCTACATACTTGACTGGCCGGATGTCCCACTATGATAATGGAGTAGACCGTACAGCCTGCAATTCAATGCCGAGTGTTGGGAGGTGGTAAATAACATGACTCCCTGAGGAGGCTAATGGCTACAGGTGGATAAGCCTCTTTGGGTGGGGTGATGGCCCCTCAGCGAAGGAAATGCCACTGAAACCATCACATTAGGCCTAATGGCAAAATGAGCAGAGGAGGAACCACTTTACTATTCTGATTCCCAATGGTTAGGGAGACAGACGAGGCCGTGCCAGATGGAGTGGCTGTGAAGGCACACCTTCATAATATACTCAAGGCTGTGGCAGTCCATTGCAGTCCTGGTGTTAAATCCTGCATGTCTCATTTCATATGTGCCACAGGAGATGGCTCCAAGATCATAGTGTGTGGGTCATTTCAAGGGAAGCTGGGATCCACCTTAAACAAATTCATGCCAGAGGGCAAAGGCAGCCCAGAACCAGCCAGCCTCCAAGACCAGGTCTCCCGGTGCCCTGGGGCAGGAAAAAACATATACTCCAAGTTGCAGTTGATGACATGGTCCATATTTTTCATCCAGTATCCCAATATCCATTTGTAATCTATTAAACCATGCTGATTTTATATCTACATATATCTTCTCCCTTTCCTCCCTATTCTCACCTTTATCTATCCCATCCTTTATACTTGTTACTCCATATTTTTTTCTAATTCCTTTATCACTCCTTTCTTAAGATTATCAGGAATTTCCTCTAAATCCCCTAAAATAAGTTATTGGAGAGATCCCCTACCAGGATTGTACCCTGTGCCAGCTGCTCAGAATCATCACATAAATTTAGCAAATTTTTGGGCAGCTCTCTAGTAACCACAAGTAACTAGGTTTCCCTTGCTTGAAAGCCAGTCGTATCAGATTCTAGGGGTCAGTGCTCATCTCTGTTTCAAAGCCGAAGAGCCAGCATTGTCTGCTTCTGCAGACATTTCCGTGGTCATGTGGCAGGCATGACTAGACACCAGAGCGCATGGAGCGCTGTTACCTTCCCACCGAAGTGGTCCCTATTTATCTACTTGCAATTTCTTGCTTTCAAACTGCTAGGTTGGCAGGAGCTGGGACAAAGACGGGAGCTCATTCCGTCCTGCAGTACTCGGGAATCGAACTGCTGACCTTCTGCCTCCCAGTCAGCATCTTAGCCACTTGAGCCACTACAGTCCCTATTTTCACAATAATCAAACCTTGCTTTCTGTCTCTGTATTCAGCTCAAATGTCAGCTGTTATTGTATTCACCTATAACTGCTGTGATCTGGATGAGTTATTTCTACTGAGCTTTACTAACATGGTACCCTAACACCCAGAGTTATCATCTGGATCAAGGTTCCTCAAACTTCACTCTCCAGATGCTCTTAAACTTCAATTCCCCGAAGCCCTGATCAGCATGTGTGCTGACTTGGGCTTGTAGTAATTGAAGTCCAAGAACACCTGGAAAGTCAATTTTGAGGAACCCTTATCTGGACTACCAGCAGTCCTTTCAAGTCTCAAAGGGCTGCTAGCAGTGTTGGGCAGCACCTCCTCGGCGGGGGGGGGGGGGAAGCAAAATTGGGAGGCCTTTGGGCAGGGGCGTTTTAGCAAAATTGGGTGGCCATGCCCACCTCCCTGCCCTGCCCAGACTAACACAGCTACCATTTAAAAAGTTTTATTCTGAGCAAGCATATCAGAAAGTAAACAAAACAAAAAGACAAAAACGTTATGGTACCTTAAAGACGAACTGCTGTATTTTAATGTGAGCTTTTGTGGATCAAGTCCACTGGCTCTTTGGCTATAAACAGAGATGAGCACTGAACCCTAGAGTCAGATACGACTGGCTTTCAAGCAAGGGCAACCTTTACCTAATAACGGAAGATTCCTGATTGGTATTCAAATTTGATGTCAGGTTTTGTCCCTGCAAGTAGTTCAAAGTCTCCCTTGCTGAAAAGCCAGTCATATCTGACTCTAGGCGCAGTGCTCATCTCCATTTACAGCCAAAGAGCCAGTGCTGCCTGTGTTTGCAGATGTATACATGGCCATATGTCGGGCATGACTAGATTGTCCATGACTTAGGCTCCACCCATGATGTAGGCTCCACCTATGATGTAGGCTCCGCCCATGATGTAGGCTCCACCTATGATGTAGGCTCCACCCATGATGTAGGCTCCACCTATGATGTAGGCTCCGCCCATGATGTAGGCTCCGGCCACTGTGTGGTAGCAAAAAATGTTGCTGCCCACCACTGGCTGCTAGCACTAAGAATGAGAAGGTAGTGCAATCTCTTGAACAGATATTCTTCAAGGGGAGAGAAAAGAAGATGGAAGAAGTGGCAGCAAACCAAGAGAGGGTCATGAAAAGAAGATGACCTCTGAAAACCCTGTAAAATGAAATAGATAAGAGAGGAAACAATGGCATAAGAAAAGCTTCATCTGAAATCTCTCAAAAAGGCTGGCCAAGAATTGCCATAGGGCTACCCACATCGATCATGTCTTAGAAATCTGATAGGAAATACTTAACCCAAAAATAATAAAATTAAAGCAGATAATAGCATCACTGTTGTGACCATACCAGTACTACAGCATAGTATAAAATTCCAAAACCAGTGGTAGAAATGTAGGTGAGCAAAAAAGAAGGCAATTCTTCATTCAAAAGAATTGCCTTGTCATTAAAAAAGATTGCTGTGCAGGGGAGAAATGACAATCCCTTCATCTCTGCCTTCTGTGTTCACAAAGAACCCTGCCAGACAGATGCTACAAGGGAAGTTCACTAGCAGGTCATGATGACACTACTCATCCCATACTGTTTCAGCCCAGCATCTGGAAGTCAGAAGCAAACACAATAAGCAGGCATCTGCCAAGTCTCTCACCTGAGCAAGGGACCCTTAGCAGCCCTTAATGTTTTTCTTCTTGTCACTTCTTCTTCTTCACCAACACACTCTGAGAGAATAGTAGCAGATATGACAAAGGGGCATCACTAACGGTTAGTCTGCCTGTCTTTGTCCTGTGGGCCAAAGTATACATAACAGAATATCTGTCAAGAGCAGGAGCTTTTCCCATGGATGTCATGGTTTCCATGAGACCCACAGCTGCTTCGGACAAGAAAGCCTCTGGATTGATGTTGAAGACACCCAGGACCAGTAGCCTAGAGCCATGATGGTGAACCTTTGCACTCCAGATGTTCTTGGACTTCAATTCCCAGAAGCCCAAGCCCCCATGAATCCACACGAATGGGTTTGCTGCGATTCATCCGGCCTGTGCCGCGCTGCCCTCATCGCTCCTGGAAGCATTAGTAAAACACGCCTGTACGGGCATGTTTTACTTCCGCTTCTAGAAGTGACAAGGGTGGCACAGTGCAGGCCAGATGAATCGCAGCAAACCCATTCGTGTGGATTCACAGGGGATTGGGCTTCTGAGAATTAAAATCCAAGAACATCTGGAGTGCCAAGGTTCACCATCACGGGCCTAGAGGATGTCAACACTGCACCAGAGACAAAGTCCGAGAGCTCCGGAAGGGAGAGAGTTGTGTCATGAGGAGCTTGATAAACCCACACAATCTTGAATTTATTCCTGGCTCCCAACTCAATGTGCAGGCACTCAAGATCCGATCTCAAGAGCGCAGTGGTTAAGCTGCAGTACTACAGTTAAAACTCTGCTCTTTATGTCTGTTCGATCCTGACCAGGTTGACTCTGCCTTCCATCCTTCTAAGTTCAGTAAAAAAAAGTACCAAACTTGTTGGTGGCTCAAATTGCTAATTACCCTCTGAATGGCCCTATGGGGCAGTATATAGGCATAAGTGCTCTAAGTGCGATTGCTATTATATCCGAGGAAGTTGAATTAATCCATAAAAGCTCACATTAAAATAGGGCAGTTAGTTTTTAAGGTGACACAATGTTTATGTCTTATGTATTTATTGGTTTTACTTTTTTTCTGGTCTGACATTTAATATGTATCTCTGGCTTGCATAGGGCTCTGACATGAATAGAAGCATGTCTGCAGCACAACAAATGACCAATGTGAAGTGATATATCTAAAACAGCCCTGGAAGAAAGGAAAACTATTTTCAGTTTGAGAATGTGAGAGCAGCATAAAGACTCATGCCTAATATTGTTTTATAATGTTCAGTCTGAAAGTGATGAAATGGTTCCATATTGATTTGTGATCCTTCTCCCCTAGGCTATAAAAGTACTATCTATTAAAAAGAACATTTCCCAAAACTTCCCTGTTGGATTGAATTGGCAGAAGTCATAAATTCTACACACCCACTCTTTTCTTCAACAATAGAATTTATGAGAGAAAGGCTGATGAAGCTTAAATAAGAGACACCCAGCTCAGTCAGCAGTACTGTTTTTAAAGAAGACAGTGGTATTTTGCTGTTGTTATTGCAGATAATAAACCATTTTCGTGCCGTTATTAAATTAAAATCCTTTGGAAAAGAAACATAAAGGAAGTCATTCTCTCACAGAAGCACCAATTAGTGACATTTTTTCCTGGCTTTCGGTTAACATCATTTAAAATTATACAGAGACTTTGTTTCATAAATGTCTGCATTTTTTTTCAGCAAGTATACCCTTCAAAGAAGAGAAAAAGAAAAAAGGGGGATATGGGACGGAAAATGTTCACAATAACACTATTCCATAGTAATTGCTTGTGCTGCTATAGTTTTATATATTTCAATGCTAACATTGTGTTGCTCAAAATAATTATTAATTTGCAGCCCACAGCTCATTGGAAAAGATGGATCCATTGGCTGATAGAGGCTAAAGTTCTCAATGTTCATTTTGGGAGCCTAATCGGTAAAAGTCTGGCCAGGTTATCCTGGTATGGCAATAGGTCTCCCTTGCTCGAAAGACATTTGTAGCCACCTCTAGGGTTCAGTGCTCATCTCTGTTTATAGTCAAAGAGCCAGCACTGTCTGTGTCTGCAGACGATTCCATGAACATATTGCAAGCATGAGAATAAATGATCTCACCCAGTGGTTTTATGTAGATATTGAATAGGAGAGGCGAGCGAACCGAGCCCTGGGGCGCCCCATATTGAAGGGGCTTCTGGCTGGACTTCTCGCTCTCCAACCACACTGACTGGGTCCAGCCCTTCAGAATTGAGGAAAACCAGAGTTAATACCAATAATTTTTGTCTTAACTCTTAAATCATATCATACTTTATTTAACATTCCCAAATCCATATGTTATATCAGCCTTTGTGTTGCTTATCCATAGGAATAAGAAGATGAATTTAAAGCTAGAATGCCAAACTAGGTTAATGTTGCATAAAGAAGCAACAGAAAGTGTTGCTCAAGGTACATTAGCTTGTGGAAAGAAACATACAGAAAATGGGACACCAGCTGATTAAAAGAAAGAAGGGAATTATATAGTGGTGTCTGGAAGATATAAATACCACACTATAATACAGAGACTGTGGTCTACAATAAATTACCAAAGCATTGTGTGGTCTTTTAGGCTTTGGTTTGCTGTTATTCAAGCAACAGAAATCCCATTGAGCATTTATGAGAAACATGTTTCATGCTTAGATGCCTCCAGGTATACGTTTGAAAATATATGCTGAGTTAGCAACTTGATATTCAAAATTGCTTTGAAATTATAACATTCCAATTATGCATTTTTTAGAGATTGTTTTGGTCCATATGTTAACTATTTGCAGTTATAAATGTAATCTTCCTTCTGTGAATGATGGGGACTCTAAGTGGCCCTCAAAACTGAACCTGTTTCTCATTCTGAGAGAAAGGGAAATTTTGTGGTGCACGACACTATTGGCTTCATGAATAAATGAAACACATTAGCACAAATGTTTAGGACACAAGTGCTTTTCCTGTCACAACACTCAAAAGATGGCGAACCACTGTACTGAAAAATGCAATGTGTGAAGCATTCTTTTGTTGTGCGTTTTGCTTAATCTGCTATAATTTGCTGCACAGTATTCTTGTATTCCCCAGACAACTTGAAATGATTTAGAAGATCCAAGTTATTTGTATGCAAACAATGAAGCATCAGAGAAGAAAACAGGAAACTGAGTGGAGTCTTTAAAAAGAAACAGTCTTGAGAAGATGGAGCCAGTAGATTGAGAATCCCTGGTCTACTCTATTACCATAGACTGCGAGACTGCAATGGCTCAAGTTGTTAAGACGCTGGGACCATTTATTTATTTTTTATTTTATTTATTTAATTAAATTTATATTCCGCCCTACTTGCACAGGCAACTCAGGGCGGATCACAATCGACATACAATAAACAGTTAAAACCTCTAAAAACTAAGTAAAAGATTAAAAACCAATTTAAAACAACCTCTCATTCCTTTAACTAAAGGAATGAGTGGAATAAAAGGGATAAGAGGGAACGTGTAAGATGTTAAATAAGCCATCATAACCCCACACCATTCCCGCCAGCCAAGTTTTCAGACCCTTCCTGAAAGCCAATAGCTCCATCTGTAGCTCACCACCACCTCCACCACACCTGGAAGTGCCATGTGGTGGAGGAAGGACAAAATGGTCATCCGGCCCCTGAAGCTCTCTAAGGGAACATGAAAGGTTGAGAACTCCTGAAGTAGACCATACTGCCAGCAACTCAATGCTGATCGTCAGCAATGGTTAACTAAACTGACAACCCTGATGATTAACACCCTTACAGCCAAAAAATTTACTAAGACACTGTGGATGGAGCTGACATCATGGGTGGAGTCAATGTCATGACATCATGATGTCATGGGTGGAGCCAATGTCATGACGTCATAGGCGGAGCCAAAGTAAAAAACATAAAAATAAGTACACATAAAAGTACACATAAAAATACAAATTAAATACACATAAAACACATAAAATACACATAAAACACATAAAAATAAGCATTAAAAATAAATACACATTAAATGTACATTAAAATATACCCACCCACCCCATACCCAAAGGTGAGTCACTTATCCTGGGGAGCAGGCTGTAGGGAGCTTCAGGCTAGCAGCTGCTCTTCCTCCTCCCCACTTGGGAGGACAGCAAGGAGGCAGCTAAGGACCTCAACAGCATCCACCAGTTCCTCTGTGGCTGTGTGTGGCTGCCCAATGCTCTGCACTGCCACACTCCAATTAGTGAATGGCTGCTTGGCTTGGCAGTCAGAGTGCTGTAGGCATGCATGCACACCAAGCACTGTAGGTGCACATGCGCATCAAGCGCTGTAGGTGCGCATGCGAGCCAAGCACTGTAGGCGTGCATGTGCAGTGGAGAAACCAGCAAAAAGGTGAGCCCCCAAGGTGGTTATTATTATTATTATTATTTATTACATTTGTTACCCCGCCCCAATCGGGAGAACCCGACTCTGAGCGGCTTACATCAAAACAGGAAATAAAAACATAGAACAACCCATATCAATGAAAATCAACAAGAGTTAAAAGTCATCAAAAGTTAAAAACAGTACAGAATCAACACACGAATCCCACATTCAGATCCAGGGTTAACAATCCATTAAATAAGCCACTTAATATGAGAACCTACGTTCCCGGGTCCCCAAACTTGTCCTGCCAGCCAGGTTTTTAAGCCCTTCCGGAAGGGCAAGAGCTCAGTCTGAAGGCGCAGCTCGGTGGGCAGGAGGTTCCAGAGGGTCGGGGCGGACACGGAGAAGGCTCTCCTCCTGGTGCAGGTGAGGTGCGCCTCCCTCGCCGAAGGAATAACAAGGGAGCCTCTCCGATCCGCCTTGGTGGGACGGACCGATATTCTTGGGGTGACGCGGTCTCTTAGGTATCCTGGCCCACTACCATATAGGGCTTTAAAGGTAATGACCAGCACCTTGAATTGCACCCGGAGACATACTGGCAACCAATGCAGCTCCCGGAGCAGCGGTGAAGCATGAGCATGACGCCCACACCCCACCACTACCTGGGCCACTACCCCCAAAAGCTGTTACCGGTTCTCTGGGACATTGGGAAAAGCTACTATCGGTTCTGGCGAACTGGTGAGAACTGGCTGCTGCCCATCACTGGGTATGGGAATCTTCCGCATACCCTTCCCAAATGTCCTGCACGCACACATGCTTGTCAGCGGGGCATTTGTGAAGGGTACCAGGAAGATTCCCGTACCCTTCACAAATGCCCCACTGACGCTCGCTCCACAGCAGCGGGGCTTTGGGGAAGGATGTGGGGATCTTCCCCGTACCCTTCCCAAATGCCCCGTTGATGTGCGACGCACATCTGTGGGGTGTTTTGGAATGCAGCGAGGGATTCCCCTACTGTATTCCAAAACACCCCGCCAGCGCACGCGCCTGTCAGCTGGGCATTTTGGAACACAGACGGAGACTCCCCAGCTGGATTCCAAAACACCTCGCTGGCACGCGCACATCTGCGGGGTGTTTTGGAACGCGGTGGGGAATCCCCCATCCGTGTTCCAAAATACCCCGCAGACATGAAGCTTCTCATTAAGTGAGTTTTTGCTCATTCAATGAAGCAGCAGACCTTTTGGGGAAAGGTCTGCTCGTTAAGCGAGTTACCTGCTAAGCGAGATGCGCACTTACTGTACATAAATACAGTTACTATGCTGTGGAGAACACCCGTGAGCAAAACTAATATTGTTGTAAAAACAATCTACACTATTGATAAGGTGGTGCACTACACTTCTTGGGACTGGCGGCACAACTGCTTTTATACCTAGTCATGCAACAGGCACCTCACCAAACAGGATGGACACTTGTGCCATGTTACTTGCAAGCATAGAAATACTCAGTAGGATACCAGCAATTTACTGTAATTTATTTTGATCCCGCCCCCTGGGTAAAAGTGTGCATTTGCACACTTTTTTAACAGCAACAACAAAAACAAAGGGGGTTGGGTTGGGATAGGTCTAGCAATATTTGTGCTTTTCCATAATGAGAGCAACGGAGCTGTTACCAAAGTCAGATGTCAGCCAATTAAGGGGAAAGAGTAGCAGTGAGAGGGAAGCAGTAGATGATGTGGTGTGGAAATAAAAAAATTGACATGTGACTGAAGGGAACATTTCTTTTCCAAAAAAAGAAAGAAAGAAATTGAGATGTTCAGAAGCATGGTCAGGTCACACAGCTACTGACTGTATTGAACATGTGTGGTTCATATTGTATCTTGGAGGAACTACAATGAAAAGAAAAGGAAATGGTGAATATTAAAGTCATGTGTTTCAGAAGACGATTAATCTCTTATTGCTTCACTCCAGTCGTCATCTACTACTACCACCACACACACACACACACACACAAAATGGGTTGGGGCTTGCAATCCACAATTATTTGGGGAAATCTGAGCAACACCCTGCTTTACATCAGTCTAAATTGTAATGATGCAAAGATGATATTGGAATATAATCCCCCCCTTTTTTTGTCTTCCAATTCCCCCCCCCAAAAAATTTTTTTTACAGTATAACAACAGATACTATATTAAATGTAAAATAGGAAATGGGTAATATTAAAAGTCCAAATTCAAAACAATCAACATATATTATTAAACTAGGAGCATGACTTAAAATAGTGCTTAGAGGCTCTTTCAAGATCCTTGACAGGATCCCAGAGGTTTTCAGTTTACACTGCCTTCTCTTCTTTACACAGGGAGGGAAAGCAAAATTGTCCACCACCACTCTTGGGAAGGAAGGGGAAATATTTTAAATTTATTAAGAAGGGGAATTTTATCATTTGCCTGCATAGTAATTTAGCCTCTAACCCTCCCCCCCCTTTTTTTTTCTTTTTTTTTTACAACCTGAAAAAGAATGAATCCAGTCTGGAAACGCAATAGGTTTCATTTCAGATTTGTTTTGCATCCTCAGTAAGATGTTGAGGATAAAATGTTTTTCCAAAATTTTTGATATTGCTTTTGTAATCTGTGAGTCTGTTCTGACAAAGTCATAAAATCTATAAATGGAATGCCGTATTTCATCTTTACACAAAGAACCTCTTGCCATTTTTCTTTTCTTGGTTAATTTCTCTAATGTCATTGTTTCACACAGACTCTTTCTCCAAGTATTTATTGAAATCTTCTTCAGTATTTTTTAATCTTGCATTCATCAAATCAATTCTAGCTCCTTGCTAACATAAATGAGGTTGTTTATGTAACTAAATTTAATTCATAGGAATTTAATAAAGGGCAGCATGCTATTAAGATTTTTGGCCTGTCAAGTCTTGTATTAGATTAAGTGTTTCTTCCTAGCCCAACAGTAACATGGTACTGTAGTTTCTAATTTGATATTTTTACTGGGATTAGAAGACACTTGTGTACTATTTTGAGTATTTTTGTGGATTTAATAAATATTGGTTTAAATTGAGGCGATACAGTATATTGTTCCACTGTGCCTTGGAATAAATCTTTCCTATGCCTAGTTCCCAAGTCATTTTTGACCCATCCGCAACCCTAGATTTTACATCTATGATCCAAAGTGTATTATGGATAGTTAATCTCATGTTACATTTGGGTGTTTGTTGCATATTTCTGTGAATTGTGTTACTGATCAAAATGGTCTTTGTGGATTATTTTCCTGATAACAACTGGAGTTTGTCTTTGTTGAAGCCAATTAGATTTTGTTTCTTCCAATTTAATTTGATTGTCCTTAGAAGTTATTGAATTCCCATGCCTGGTGAAATCTTTGAATCTATATACACCTTTGACTCTCCACTCTATAAACTGCTGAATTTTATCTGCAAGGAAAAAATTGTGTGATAATGTTAATATGCACATGCAACTGCACACTACCAGCAGAAGGTGCCACCACTCCCAAAGCCATTGGTAAGTGTGAGAGCATACTTATATAATCACACACAGTGAAAAACATTTTCTAAAGAGAGGCAAAGAGGAAGAAATAACAAGGAAGGGGGAGTGCCTGAGAAATGAAAAACTGCCTTATTCATAACCATGTATACGAGCCTGAAAATATATAAAAGCAATGTAAATTTCCTGAAAAAATCAGTTGTGAACCCAGGAACATCCAGGAGCTATAAGTCTACATTGCACAGATATTTAATAAAAACCTCTGGTTCTATTCACAATGTGAAAACTCTCTTGTATTGTGATCAAAGTCAGCCAAGGTACTGACATGCAAGAAGTAAACAATTCCAATTCCTCAAACATGTTTCTTTATTCATCAGAGGAAAGTCCTAAAATAAACAGGCAAATAACTATCCCTATTCTATCCTTTCATGAAATCAAAATGCTTCTTCTTCAGAATAGAGCTGACCATAAGTGTCCCAAAGAAGACAGCACAGCAAACCACAGACAACATTGCCCAAACATTTCCCCCTACTTTTACGACCAAAATTCAAGTGGCCCAAGCTGGTTCCAAGCTGGAAAGTGAAAATGCATCGACTCACAAGTCAAGATGACCCAGTTTTCCTAATTAATTCAGTTTTCATTTACATTTGCTGACTCTACTGGCACAGATCTGGTTCCTATTCAGAAAATGCTCCTGCCATTTCATCACGTGCTTTGCATTTAGATGGCAACAGATGGTCCAGGAAGGGCACCCACATTGCGGAAGTATGCAAATCTGGGCTAGAACAATATTTCTTTAACTGCAAGTTGACCTTTCCTGGCTGATTGCCCTTGATTCTTACATGACACTTACCTACATCAGGATTACAGGGAACAGTCACTGTCTCACTGCTGTGGCAGAGAGATCGGCTGTGATGCATTGTTGTGGGGCTACATGCCAGCATTCAGCCCATTTGCAATTAGTCGGAGGTCTAGAAGCTTTTCTTGGATTTCTGGACATCTGGCTTTTGCAGTGGCTTCTTTGTTAAGCTTCCTATCTAGATGTCTGAATGTGCCTCATTCTTCCTGGATAGAATAAGTTCTCTGTGACTGTGACATCAGTTTGTTACTTATGCAGCAGGTGCAGGTTGTGGGGGAGGAACAGGTGGTGGCCAGGTTGCCCTTGCTGCTTCACTGCATTTGACACCACTTGGGGTCCCTGCCAATTGCAGCTTCTGGGACAGAATCCCTTAGCTTTCACCTCACCTATAACCGTCTGTTTGCACACTGTCCCAGGAACAACTAAAACTGCCATCTTATACTGAGATGATGGCATTTAGCCATCAGAGGCAGAGAGCAATTTGGCTGCAGACTATAACAGGGCAGCTCAAAGAGAGCAGCTGCTCTGTTTTGTGTCTCGTGGTGATACATAGTCTGTCCAGCTTTGCAGCCTGCAGGCTTTCCTGGTTTAAAAACAAAAAACCAGAACCTTTCTGCTCTACATTTTTAGCCCTTCATCTGGGGAAACAATTCAAACCAGATTTATCCAGAATACCCTAACCATGCTGCAAAATAGTGCCACTGGTATTAATGGGATAGCCCATGGGTTCCCAACCTAAGGCCCGTGGGCCGTATCCGGACCCTGGCACCATTTCATGTGGAGGCCCCTCCAAGAAACAAAATAGCACCCCTTTGAAGCTGTTGGGACAAAATGAACACCCCCAACATGCAGGCAGGGCAAATTGGCCATCTGGCTGTCGAAGCTGACTGAGAGAGTGTGATCCGGCCCCTGGCTTGAAAAGGTTGTGAACCCCTGAGGTAGCCTGTTATTACCTGCCCTGCACTCTGGGATTATTAAGAACAGATTCTGCCCCTCTTCTTTAAGACTATCTTTCAAGTATTTGAAAGTGCTATCATATCCCCTGTCAGTCTCCTTTTCTAAAGACCAAATATGCCCAGTTCTTCAGTCTTTCTTCATAGGGTTTGGTTTCTAATTCTCTGATCATCCTTGTTACTCTCCTCTGAACTTATTCCAATTTGTCAGCATCCTTCTTAAAGTGCAGTGTCTGGACCTGGACACAATACTCTTTATGTGGTCTGACTAGTGCCAAATAGAGGGGAACTAGTATCATACTCAGCCTTGTAGTGTCCTGCTTGCTACCTCCTCCCAGCTTGAGAAGGAGGCATTAATAAGAACTGAGTATACAGTAAACCTATAACCAATTACAGTAATACCTCGGATAACGCTAAGACTTGGTTCCACAAGTCTTGGTGTTATCCGATTTTTAGTGTTATCCGATCCATGATACAATCCTATGGGATGGATCGGATAACGTTAAAGCTCCATAGAGTTACATTGTAACCGCACAGGCTTTAGCGGTTGTTATGGGGTCCATCCCATAGGACCTTAACGTTATTCAATGCAATTCTCCCCCCCCCCCTGATTACTTAACGTTATGCGATTTTAGCGTTATCCGAGATAAACGTTATCCTAGGTATTACTGTATACATCTACCTGGCACTTGTGCTATCCATGTTGATACTAAAATAAATCCAAAATAAGCAATCAAACAAATAAACCAAATAACTCATTTTTTTCTTTCTTTTTCTTTTCTTTTTGTTATAATAGAAAAGACCAACACAACGTCTTCTTTAAGTATGAGTAGGTTATGACCTTGTCTCCATAATTCTGCTTCTATCTCCCCAATTATGAAATGTATTTTTGCCTAAATATGTTTTAGCAACAGACGCCAATTTTCAGTGTCAATTTCTTTTGGTTAAATAATAATATGAATTTTAATGCATAATTACACTGTAGCTATTGATACCTCTAATTCTCTGAGATTGCTTTTGATCCCCATGGTTAAATGTGGTTCACCAAAAGCTGACATATGTGGGTTTCTCTCCACAGATCCTTTTAGTAATATGAATGGAGCAGGAGACTGAAATCATTAAACCAAGTGTGCTAGATACTGAATGCCAATGTGGTATCAGAAGAGTACCAAACTTTGTGGCACCAGAAAACATTAGGCATATCGTATATATTGTATCTCCAGCAGCTTTATCTTTCATTTCTGGTTTCTTCCACCCACCATAGATAATTCTCCTGCACAATTGTCTTCAAATTGCCTTCATTATTTTTTTGTAGTCTTCTCACAATTTCAGTGCCCCAAAATGACATTAGAGAAGGTCTAACCATTTAGAGATGGAGAATGGCTTTGAAGCTGTCAAAAGACATCAGCTGTTGTCACTTGTAGTGGCAATGAAAAAACAACAACCATACATACCGGAGGTGAGTGGAAATGAAGTTATGCTACATCCACACCTATGGTGTATGTTGTCAGAAAATGTTTTCTCTCACTGGAAAAAAAATCAGTGAAATATTCCCCCTAATTTTTCTGTGCACATCTCCATTGGTGAATTTTAAAAGACCTTGTACAGACAGCTACAGTTTTATCCACTCACTGAGTAAAATTTTTATTTGCATATCAGATTATTTGAAAAAAATGGATGAAAAAATTTATTCCATACAATATTAAAGAAATTAATTAATCAAATTGATTTTTCTGTGTTCTACAGAACATTTCCTTCCTCTCCTCCCTTCCTTGCCTTCAGATTTATCTGTCACTCCCAGACCCACAGAGATGCAGGATTTCAAGAGGAATAGAGAAACCATTCTACTGGTGGATGAACTCAGTTGGATACCATCCAATACACAATCAGGCAGGCATATGAAGACTTTAAATAGACAAGCATATTTTATTATTGGGAACAGTATTATTCATAATATGCCTGCATGTGTGGGAAAGCTGAAAGAGGTTCCTGGAAGAACAGGAAGTACAGTAAGTTGTTCTAATATCCTCTCAAACATAAACACATATCTGTCTGAGTATCACAAGATTTTCTATAAGGAGATATTGTTTGTTATGGCTATTATCACTTTTCAAACTCACCCTATCCTGACAAAGAGAAGGCTCATCCTGTCATTGAATGCCACACCCATCCTCTGCAGTAAATCCTCTTGATTTCATAGATGGGGAAGTGAAGCAGAAATAGCAACTTGCTCAAGGACAAAAGCAAAGCAATTTTAAGTGTCATCTTATTGGCCATCATATCTGCTTCCTAAGACTTGAGATAATAAAGCTTTCCAGGAATAGCCTGCAACACTATTAATAGCCATTAGACCATTTTATTAAATTGAAGTAGCTAGGCATTTCAAGTCTCACCTTGGGAAATTTTTTGAGTTCCCTTAAGATCTAAACATTCAAGGAGTTAAAATATTATGGACTCAAAGGTCATTTCTAAACCTCCTTGACCTCTGTTACAATAGTGCTTAGAACAGTTTGCTCAATTTCCTCTGGGTTTTATGAGACCCGTTTGGGAAGCAGACTTTCCCACAGTTGTGAGATAGAAAAGAACTCTTTATGAATGGAAGTTATACATGCAGATTGTGTTCAGAACAGGGCAGGTTGCTCGAAGATGTGTTTATAGCTATAGAGATTATATTCTTTGATTCTACCTGGCCAAGCTGTGTATTCAGTTCTCTTCTATGTCTCATAGTGTTGGAGAAACGTCTAATGTCTCTTTTCTCCAAATGACCAGCCAATGTGGTTAATAAGCCAATGCTAGCTGTGATTTACTGCTTACCTCTTAAAATATTTTCATTTTATGAATACTGCCACCTTGCCTAATAGGTGCTTTTCTTTGGCTTTATTTTCCAAACTCATTAATGTCATCTTCCCCCTCTGGTTAAATCACCTCTTATATTGTTTGATTCAGGAAATCAATCATCCATATAATCAAAACTTGGCAAAAATGTGTCACCAGTAACCTCATTATATGTAGCAACTGTATCTGCAATTCATTGCTTTTTTTTGAGTGAGATCAATAATGCATTTCCTCTTGCAACAACTAATGTTCACTTATTGTTTTTCCCCATTAATTTGGGGAGGGGCAAACATGTTCTCAGGGCCATTTTGAAGTTATTCTTTTCTCCCCAAATGTTAGCCCACCTTACTTTTTAAAATGGAATTTATTTAAAAAGTATATGAAGTAACAAAAAGGAATGAGTAATAAGGAAAACAGAATAACAAGTAACCATAACAAAGAGGGGATCAATAACAAGTGACAGCAACAATTCCTTTTAAAAGGTAACTTTCCAAGTCCATATTGTTAGATCCGGAGATCCTTGCGCGGGAGTGAGGACACGGACGCCATTGAAGGTGAACCAAACAACACGTATGTTTATTGTGACCGCTGGTAACAACAACAACAACGGCTGGGTCAGCAAGGGTTTAAATACCCTGCTTGACCCAGCCCACTGACCAATTGGAAGCAGCGATTTTCCCGCCGCTTAGACTTTTAAATATCCAACACCCCTTTCCCCCAGAATGCCTTAGTCCGCTATTTACATATGTAATCGTTCAGGTGACGGGGGCGTGTCCGTACACGATCGGACCTGCGCAGTTCAGTCGGCGCTGGGGCATCGAGCAGAGCGGACCTGTCGCTCTCGCTCTGCCCCGGCTGGGCCGCTGGCGGTTCCGGGACACGACCGTCGGGCTCCGCGGTGACCGGGGGTGAGCCTGCTCCACACGGTAAGTTGACTGGTGGTGGTGCTGCGTAACTGGGGGTGTCTTCTGGCCGAACCGGGTCGGTGACCGGTTCGTCCATCGGGTGCATGTCTGGCTCAGCGCCGGTCTGCACTCCCTGGGGAAGGTTGCTATCCGTGTCGGGACTTGTTCGCCTCCTGAGTTGGTCGACATGGCGTTTCCATGTCCGACCATCAGCGAGGCGAACCGTGTAGGTGTAGGGACCCAGCATCTCGCTGACGGTTCCCTCTTCCCACGGTGGGCCGGGCGCATAGTTCCTGGCAAAGATTGGCGAGTCAATGGCTAGTGTCCTGCCCTGTGGTTGATCTCCCTTGAATTTGTCTGGGGAGTACCTGGGATGTAACCGATCGAGATGACAGCGGAGTCTCCTACCCATGAGCAACTCCGCGGGGGCCCTTCCTGTGGCAGCGCAGGGAAGGTTGTGTTGGGCCAACAAGAACGTGTCCACGCGTTCCTGCCAGTCCCCCGGACCTAGCCTTCCCAGGGCTTCCTTTGCGCTTCGTACGAACCTCTCTGCCTGCCCGTTCCCTTGTGCCCTGAACGGGGATGTGAGAGCGTGTCTGGTTCCCAGGGATGCCAGGTACTGCTCGAACTCCGTGGCCGTGAACTGAGGCCCGTTATCGGAGATGAGTGTGTCGGGGATGCCGTGCGTGGCAAAGATTTGTCTGAGTTGCCTGATTATTGTTCTAGCTGTGGTGCTACTCAAGAGTCGGACTTCCAACCATTTTGAGTATGCATCCACGACAATCAGGAACGTTTGGCCATGGAATGGGCCGGCGAGGTCAATGTGAATCCTCTGCCATGGGCCCGAGGGTTGTTCCCATTCCCTGATCGGGGCTGCCGGGGGATTGGGCCGTGATGATTGGCAAGGTGTACATTTGGCCACCCATGACTCTATGTCTTTGTCAATGCCAGGCCACCACACGTAACTTCGGGCCAATCCTTTCATTTTTACTATTCCCGGGTGGCTGGCGTGCAGAGTGTCTAAGACCTTGGGACGGAGTTTCCTGGGAATCACTACCCGGTCCCCCCACAGCAAGCAACCCCCCACGTAACACATCTCGTTCCTTTTGTCGTGAAATACCTTGAATTCCCCTTCCCCCTTGTCCGGCCAACCCCGGTGAACCCAGCTGGACACAGTCCTGAGGTCGGCGTCTCTCGCCGTTTCCCTGGCAACCTCGGCCGATGTAGTGGGGGAAGAATCCAGGACGTCTAGGGCAAGAACCGATGCCTCCCCCTTTTCCGCGCCTTCCTGGGTCGGAAGGGGGCATCTGCTTAAGGCGTCAGCGTTGCCCATGTGTTTCCCGGGGCGGTAGACCAAGGTGTATGAGTACCCCGACAGGAAAAGGGCCCAACATTGCATCTGGGGAGACAAGGCAGAGGGTGTAGGCCGGTCACCAGCCAGAAGTCCCAACAAGGGTTTATGATCAGTCACGAGTTCAAAGTCCCGGCCATATAAGTAATCATGGAATTTCCTTACCCCTGCCACTGCCGCCAGCGCCTCCTTATCGATCTGGCCGTAGTTTCTCTCGGTCAGCGACATGGTCCTGGAATAATAGGCGATGGGCGCCTCGAGGCCGTTGGGTAGACGGTGGGCCAGGACCGCGCCGACGCCGTAGGGAGACGCGTCGCAGGCGAGGACCAGTGGCAGGGTCGCGTTGTACTGTATCAGGAAACTGTCCTGGGAGAGGAGATTTTTTACAGTGGCGAAGGCCGACTTTTGTTCGGGACCCCACACCCACTCTGCCCTTGCCGCTAACAGTCTGTGTAGGGGTTCAGCCGCCGTGGCCTTCCCTTTCAGGAAGGCCGCGTAGAAATTCAGGAGACCCAGGAACGCCTGCAGCTCCTGCTTGTTTTTTGGGGCCGGGGCGTTCCGGATCGCCTCTACCTTCCCCTTTGTCGGGTGGATGCCCTTGGCGTCAATGCGGAATCCCAAGAAATCCACGGAGGGGACCCCCAGCAGGCACTTGTCCTTTTTTACCTTGAGCCCAGCGGCTCTGAATTTAGCCAGGACAGCGGCGACCCTGTCCTTTAGCTGTCCAGGATCCCTTGCAATTATCAGTACGTCGTCAAAATATGGGACCACCCCCGGGAGTCCTTGGAGGAGCCGTTCCATCGTGCTCTGAAACAGTCCCGGAGCTATGCTGACCCCAAACTGCAGCCTCGTGCACTTGAATGCCCCCCGGTGTGTGACAATGGTCTGGGCTTCGGCCGTGGCGTCGTCCACCGGGAGTTGTTGGTAGGCTTGGGCCAGGTCTAGCTTGGCAAAGATCTTGCCAGGGCCCAGCGAATGGAGTAAGTGGTCTATGACGGGAACCGGGTACGCGCTCGGCTCTAGTGCCTTGTTGATCGTGCATTTGTAGTCTGCACAGATGCGCACTGACCCGTCCGGCTTGATAGGGGTCACTATGGGGGTCTCCCACCTAGCATGGTCCACGGGAACGAGGATTCCTTGGGCCACCAGTTTGTCGAGTTCCTTCTCGACCCTGGGTTTAAGTGCCAGCGGAACTCTCCGAGCCTTGAGTCTAATGGGGGCGACGCTTGGGTTGAGCGCAAAAGAAATAGGGGACCCCACATACCTGCCTAAGCCTTCCCCGAAAACGTCCTGGAATTCGGTCATCAGGTCGTTTCTCAGCTAAACGTCTCCGGGCTGGTCAGTCGCGGTGTTGTGGATGCCGGCGATGGACAGTCCCAGGGCGGGGAACCAGTTTGTGCCTAGCAGCGTTGGAATGTTGCCGTGGACGATGGTCAGTGGGAGGCGTTCTTCCCTTGGTCCGTACTTAACTTGGACCCACTTCTGCCCTGCGACGGAGAGGAATCTGCCCTGGCAGTCCTTGATCCGGATCCGCTGAGTCTGGAGGTACGCTACCTTCAGAGACGGGAATGCCTTCTTCATCCACCGCCATGGGATGATGGATATGGCGGCCCCAGAGTCGACCTCCATGGGACACTCAGCCCCGTCGATCGTGACTGTGGTGTGGTACTTTCCTCCTTTCTGTGTGGCGGTGTGGCTTATCGTTAGCGTGTGCGTCTCGGCATCTTCGAATTTGCCGCTGTTTCGTCCTTGGCGCCTCTGATTCGCCCTCTGGTTGGCGGCCATCTTGCCCGGCGGGAACTTTTGAATGTGCCGGTCGGCTTGGCTCTCCGCTTGCCTGGCCCGGCAGACCTTTCCAATGTGTCCCCTCTTTTCGCAATAGCGGCAGATGGCGTCCCTGAAGCGGCAATGTGCCTGCTGGTGTGGCCCTCCGCAGCTAGCGCAGCACTGACCGCTCCTGCCCGAGTTTCCCCCGTCGGTCGCACACACCTCCGCTTCTTCATCTTCGTCCTCATCGGGAACGACATCTTGATGGTGAGTGGAGGCTTGGCGGGGCGCCGACGGGGGCCGGTTGAAGGAGGATGTTGTTGTCGTCGAGAGTTCGAAAGCTCTGGCTTCCTCGATGGCCGCGGCCAGGGTCAGGTCTCTCCGGGCCAATAGTCTCTTGCGGAGTTTGTTGTCGCGGACTCCCCTGATGAGCTGCTCGATTAGGGAGTCCTCGAGAAATGCCCCGAATACCGCCGGAACGGCTGCTGCCCTTAGGGCGGCCACGTACTCGCCGATGGTTTCCCCCGAGATCTGGAATCGGTCCCGGAACTGAAGTCTGAACACAAATCTCGAGGGCTCCGGCGCGTAGTGATTCTTGAGGGCCAGCTGTAGTGCTTCCCACGAGACGTCCAGAATTGGCGTGGGGTCCACCAGGGACTGGGCCACTTCGTAAACTTTGGGCCCGCAATGGGTCAGGAAGAACGCTTTCTTCCGCTCCGGTGCGATCTCTCCCAGCTCTGCAGCCAGGAGGGAGAATTCAAACCGGTCCATATAGCTCTTCCATCTCTCGTCCTTCGGCTGGAAGGGTGCCGGAGGGACGTAAGTAGCCATGGCGAGGTGGCTTCGAGAGTGGTGGCTCTGGCGTGTGTTGGTTCTGGTCCGTTCCTCAGGATCCCATCCTCGTCGCCAGTGTTAGATCCGGAGATCCTTGCGCGGGAGTGAGGACACGGACGCCATTGAAGGTGAACCAAACAACACGTATGTTTATTGTGACCGCTGGTAACAACAACAACAACGTCTGGGTCAGCAAGGGTTTAAATACCCTGCTTGACCCAGCCCACTGACCAATTGGAAGCAGCGATTTTCCCACCGCTTAGACTTTTAAATATCCAACACATATGTTGTCTTTTTAAGTACTTTATACAGTACCCTCATATGGACTTTACACTAGTTAATACTTTGCAGAATCTGTCTCCATGTTTGGATACCCTTTTAAAACTGTTTTGCATTCAAACAGAATTCAGATTGTAGAAACATCTGGCCCTTTGCATTGTTCAGCCCACCAGAGGTTGTACTAAAGACCACCAGAGGCTTTTCAATGGTCCTGTTGACCAGTTCCATCCCAAATTTCTTGAGAGTTTTGGGAGAGAGGAGAAATGATCTAGTCCACTAAGCCAGAATCTTCTGAGACCACAAACTGAAAGCAGCAAAGGAAATCCTTCCTGTTTCCTTCCATGTAGCAAAAAAAAAAAAAAAAAAAAGTGGGATGGGGCGCAGCACTCTATTCTTAGGAAGGCCCTGAATCCATCAGCTGAGAATGTTTTGTGTACTTCCCACATTCACTCAAGATGAGACACAGGGAAATGAAAAAAATGTTTTCAGTTGATGCCTCTATGGATTCCAGGAGAGTGCCACTAGAGAGCATTAACTCTGATACCTCCTTGCCAGGTAGAAGTGCAGCAAGAGCACATGAGAAAGTTCCATGTGATGCTTCTTTTGGGAACCTACAGTGTTAATTAACAAGGACCATGGTGACATTGGGTCGTGGGATTGGTAGATTGCAGCCTCCTCGCCAGTTTCATGTTTTCACTTGTGTTTTGGGGGCTAATTTTGGAGTATTTACTGATATCAGTTGCAGATTATTATTATTATTATTATTATTATTATTATTATTATTATTATTATTATTATTATTATTATTATTATTATTATTATTATTATTATTATTATTATTATTATTATTATTACTACTACACTAAGAGAGATAAGGGCAGCCTACCTATAAATCATAATCAACTGCAACTCATATCCGAGAATGCAATTTTTTCCCCTGAAGCAGGAAAAATGCCACTGGCGTGAAATTATTTAAGGTGGATCCCATCTTGCTATGAAGTGACCTAGATACTATGATCTCAGAGCCATCACCCATAGTACACATGAAGCGCAACATGCAGGATTTAACACCGGGACTGTAATGAACCACTGAAGCCTTGAGAATATGGACAAGGTGTGGGGGCCATCACCCAACATAAAGGGGTTTATCTGCCCATAGCCATGGGCCCCTTTAGGGAGTCAGGTTAGTTAACCACTACCTGACACTCGGCATTGAGTCGCTGGCTGTATGGTCTACTCCATTACCGTAGCGGGATGTCCGGCCAGACATACAAATATGTCGAACCAAAATGAACACTTCCATTTGGAAACACTTTTACAGCAGTTCATTGGTAAGAGTTCCGTCTTGTGGGAAACAGTATTTTTTTTCCATGTGTAATTGTCCCTTCTGTCGTATTGCCCACACCCCTTCTCCCTTTGAGCCCCTGAATTTGGTATATAAAGAACATGCCTGTAAGTTTCACTCTTTGTCTGATGAAGTGGACTTGATACACAAAAGCTAACAATAAAAATATAGCAGTTAGTCTTTAAAGTGCTACAGTGTTTTTTATTTTATTTTATTTTGTTTAGTTTAGTTTTCTGATATGACAGAAAAGTAGGAAAAGCAAAGCACAACAGAAAACCAACTTTAATCAGTTATGGGAAGACAGAAAATAAGAGATCATGACTGGTTATCTTCTCAGTTCTGCATTCAGTCTTAGAAGGTCGGTATAACGCATGACATATATACTACCTGGTCAATAGGTTTTCAGTTTTTTGCCTCAAAAAGTTGTAATTGGATGAACATCTTCTGGTACATTCTGTTATCCCCATCACTCAGGGGAACAATTCTATTCTCATGCTTAGGATGAGATACAGATAGTATGCAGGTACTGTTTTAAGGTACCATTGTAGCTGTTAACTGTTATCACAAGTTAACTAAACTAAACCATATAAAATCTCTCTGTGTGTCTCTCTCTTATTTAATGTTCCTGTGTGTCTTTGCTTCCTGGTTTTGGTTAATATCAGAAACAGATGTGTCAAAATACAAGGAGTGGGGGGAGGAAGGAAGAATATTTTGTGGTATTTCTGGCTTGATCATATCCAGGAAATACTGTGCAACAGGCCTACTGCATCACTGAAGCTCAGTTCCTAATCTGGAAAATTACTCAGGCTTCCAAACTTTAAAACCTGAGCTCAAACAGATTTTGGAAGAGGTGTATTTTTACATTATTATTCCGCAGAGCACTTTAACAGGAAGTTCTAGTATCACTAAGGTCCAAAATTACCAACTCCTTTCTTCTAATTAAATCTTAATTCTATTATCCACTATGCATAACAAATCTGGCTTAGACATGGAAGAAGAGGAAGGGACCATTTTGCAAGCAAATTATCTACAACTGAGCTATAGCCTCTTCCAGTTTTATTGATGCCTGTGGTACAGCTGCTCACAAAGTAATTGTTCCAACCACATTTAGATATGCTAACAGTGACATCTCTTCAGTTATAGTCTTGGTGTCTGTACTGTCTTGAGGAGATCTGTTCTGCAGGAATGCCGGAGGATTGTTTAAGCTGCCGGAAATTGTTATTTTTTGGAATAGTAGTCGTGTTAGTCTGTGGTTCAGGCATATCAGAAAACAAAATAAAATAAACAAAACAAAATTTAAAACACTGTAGCACTTTAAAGACTAACTGCTATATTTTCATTGCTAACAATAAAAATATAGCCGTTGGTCTTACAGTGCTACAGTGGAAATTGTTATGTTGACAATTGGGATTTCCAGCTCTCAGTTCCTAGGCATGCTGCAATAATTGATTTAATTGTTGGAAAATTGTGCGCTACTCTTCCTTCCATTTCAATGGCACGACAGGGTTTGTTTTCCACTAAATGCTGCTGACCTTGTGCAATGGCTCAAGTAACAGGGAAGGCTGTGTACAGCCTTGCAATTTATAAAAGAGAAGAGAACTTTCCAAAGGACTGGTCTGTTCTTGAATCACTGCTTATATAACAGAAGCAAAGAGGGCTTCACTTCTTCTTAAGAAGTGAACAAAGAGAGGTGGAAAGACTGACCCCAGTAGAAACTTATTGAAACTATGCAGGGAGAAGAAAACATAACTTCAGAGAGGAGGCAATGGCTTCTGTATAAATTGTTGGTAATGATTTTTTGTTTTGTTTTTGGTGGTGTTATTTTTAAATGCACATAGAGGTTTGATCCAACAAATATAGTTAAGGAAACCTGATTTTCTCCTTTAATACACAGGTAGCCTCCAATATCACTTGCCTTTTTCAGGAGGCCAGTTCTTGATACTGCAGAAGATTTAGTAGAAGGCATCTATGGAATTTTCTTTTTTGGAACAGGTTCTGGTCTCCAACTGTACTGTTTCAGCTGGGTTAGCTTTGGCAACTGCTGCTACTGCAAAGTATCCTGGTTTATTAAAAAGCTAGCATGCAGAAGAAGCACCTGGCATTCATAAAGGAATGACTCACTACTTTTCCTCCTCTGATCTGAGCCTCATCCTTTGCCCTGAAGGCCTTCACACTGTTTCTTCTAAAATTCCTAACCTCAAATGACCAACCAAGCCATTATATAGCCAGAGGAGGGTTACCAGCTGCAAGAGGGATGCAGGCACACATTTCTGTTGTGAAGCAAAGGTCAACTCAAGGTTTTTTAACTGAATGGATTATTACTTCTCACAGTGAGATCAAGATGAAATAGCAAAGGCGTTGTTGGGATATATAATATTTTTGATACTGTTGAAGTGGATATGTGGGTAGCCAGAGCAACAAATAATCCCCCCCTCCTCCCACACACCAACTTGAGAACCTGTCATGTATCTCAGTTATAGCTCTGCACAAATAGCCTATTGAAATTCTACACCTTATTTTTAGGAAGAAAAACATGGGGAACATTTTCAGTGAATTTCTCCAGGAACAGAGGAAATGGAGAATCTCTCAGTTTTCTCAAAAGTAATCACCATAAGTACTGATTGTAGCACAGCTTATTCCCTCTCCCCCACCCACCCACCCACACACAATGATTTTTGTGTTTTACATCTTCCAGTTGTACCAGGCCACCATTTTTCTTTCCCCATCATTTTTCTTTCTCCATAAGATACTCTAACTAGTATCTTCCTAGGACTTCTTGGTGCCTATGGAGAGGAAACAGACACCAGAAATGTGTGGATAAATTTTTGGAACAATCTCCCTTACCTGAAGTACTTTTTATTTATTTATTTATTTATTTATTTATTTATTTATTTATTTATTTATTTATTTATTTATTTATTTATTTTCACAGCTTCTCTATTACTTATTAAGAATACAGAGGAAACATGAAGAAAGCAATTGCAGGACAATAAGTAATTGTTATAAACCAGATTTTCACCTCTGAACATTTTTTATGACCACAGATAACCTTTGTTGCAACTACACTCCCAGAAAGGAATGAAGAAGCCCTACAGCATGTCTAGACTATCCATTATGGCTGATCTGGGCAATCTCATTGTCAGGTTTCTAGAGGATGGAGGAAGGGCTACATTATATCTGCTCCCCACCACCATCCAAAAGCCCAGCAAACTGTTTGTCCATATGGTGATGTGGCTGACAAGCCTTTACACCATGTGGGCAGGGGATTGCTTTGGCTCAGTGGTTAAGAAGCTTGCCTTGTTAGCTGGAAGGTCAGCAAGTCAGTAGTTCAAGACCTGGGTACTACATGACAGTTTGAGCACCCATTTCTGTCCCAGCTCCTGCTAACCTAGCAGTTTGAAATCAAGAAATTACAAGTAGACAAATAGGGACCACTTTGGTGGGAAAAGATTTTGGGGACATGAAAGGAGCCTCATTCTGGTTTCCCCTGAGCAGAGTTCCTCCAGCAAAAATCCTTTCAACCCAGAATAATTTCTAACATGAAATTATTATTATTACCATGTGGGCAAATGATACACTTCCCCTGCTTCTTTACAGAAAGTGTAAATGCCTTTTTACCCCATTGCACACCCATTATTGGCATGAAGGCAAACAATTTACTTGCTGTTTCCCTTTGATCAGCAATGGAAGCTGCAGCTGTTTGTGGTCAGCTGCAGCTCTGATTTGCAATCAAAGGACAATTGGAAATAAATATTCCCCCCTTTTCCAAGACAGGTCAGCAAAGAGAAAATAATTACGCTTTCCCTCCCCATGTAAAGAAGCAGGGAAAGTGTAAACCGAAAACATATGGTATGGTGACTGGCTTGTTATCTCTGTCAGCAAACCGGATATTGACAGAGGAAGGAGGCTGCTGCTTCTGTTAAATTGCATCCCAAGCATCTGGAAGGACACAGCAATCTGAAAAACTAGATCGCACATCAGTGCTTGCTTAGAGGGAAGTTGGGATGCCCAGAAAATACCCCCAAGAGTTTGAATGACCTATCTCAGCATCCATTTAGACATGCTCCTAGATTGGTTTTTAAAAGTATGCATTAGTACAATTTTATAAATTGCAGCAGGGCTTTCACTCCAACCAAACAATGCTAGGAGACTTCTCAGCTATTGATGGTCATGGCTAGGGCCCATCATAAAGCAAAAGCAGAGCTGCCTGGACTGTGCCTACAGCTAGAATGCCGTACCACAGAGGCTGTTCAGACACCTTGAAAATGGCCGACTATTGATGTTGTGTCTGGTGAGGTGGATGTGCTCCTATGGTTACTTTCCTACTTCATGGCAAGTAGGTGAGGCTGCCTCAACCCTTATGTTGTCAGTAGTGGCAGAAAGATTTCCATTACTGACCCAACTGTGGGGACAGCTCCACATTCTGTTTTAAAGTGACAATTGGATGTTTGACACCTATTTTCAAATAACCTGTGGTTAGAAATATATTGTGGGTTATCTGAATTGTGTAGTTCCTGCTCTGAGAAGAGTGCCCCCCACTCCCAGTTTTCCTTTCTATCTCATTGAAAAGGGAAGACTTTTCTGTGTGTTTTCCAAATTCTACTCTTGCTGGTGTTGTTTCTTCCATAAACCAACTTTTTCTAGAACAGCTTTTTATCTTTTTTTACACCATGCACTGCTACACCATGCACTGCTTTGCAGCTGGAAGTTGCAAATACAAAGAGAATCACCCCCTCTACCAGAGTAGATCTCTCCTTCCTTGGTGACAGCTCTGCCAATTTTTACATCACCTCCTGTAATTTTATATACTGTACCTCCTTAGATGACAGCTCATGATGGTGCAACTGTGGCACTTTCCTACTGATGTTCATGTCCTTCATAAAACCACCTACTATGTGGAGCAGTAATGAGGTATTTCCCCAGCAGATACACAGATGGATGACAACTCTCCTGAACTTGTCAAACAGGCTGAGATATAAGCAGAGTGATCTTTTCAACTTGAAAAGAGTTTGGCTTGTTTTGGAGCAAATGTGAAATCAACAGCTTCTCCTCAGCAAATAGTAGTGCACTGTGGCACTGAGAAAGTACAAGTAAGCATTTGTCAACATTCTACCCTTGTTGTAATCTTTTCTTCCACTGACTGCTATTTGTCTCCCCTCCCCTGCTCCCCAATAATGTTGATTGTTGATTGTCTGGCCAGGTTATCCAGCTATAGTAATAGAGTAGACAATACTGTCCGTGACTCAATGCTGATTGTCAGGCAGTGGTTAACTAACCTGACAACCCTGAGGACTAATGACCTTGGGTGGCAAAGTCCTCAGGGAAGGGTGATGGTCCCCAAGTGTATTAAATCCCACTTGAATCCATCTTGATGGAGAGCATCAGCTTCATCAATATTGGCCTGGAGATGATGAGGATTTTGTGTGCAAAAAGGGCTCAGGAACAGAAAGTTACTTGTGGAACTGGATCACTGGTGTCACACTAGAATGTGGAAGGCAAATGGAAGGCCACTGCATTATATTGTTCCAAGGGCAAGCTTCATGGCTGATTGCTATGACGATAGCCAATATTTGGAATTGGATATGGCACTTGAAGAAAAACTGATTATTGGGATTATGTGTTATTTTAATAATTTATTCTTTACTTCATTTATTTTGGTGCACTGAGGGGTATATAGGTTTATTTTGTGTCATTAGTATTCTAAGCAGTCCAGAGTAACAATCTTGTTAGATGAGTGGTATATAAATGAAAGCAAGCAAACCTCCTTTCTCGTATTTTTTACGTTCATGCTACAACAAGGATCAGCAAACTGCGGACCTTGGTCTGCATGAAGTCCCACAAAATTGTTCTTGCAAATCCTCCATCCTAAAATTCACTTATAGTCAAGAAATCCAGTCAAGTACACAATTGTGTAGTGATAAGTCTCAAAGTCCCGAAAAGCAATCCACATTTTAAGCATGCTCACAACATTTAAACCCCACAAATATCTATTTTTCAAAACTGGAAGTAGACCTCTGGCTGCATTTGGTTTCTTTCTTTCTTTCGTTCTTTCTTTCTTTCTTTCGTTCGTTCGTTCATTCGTTCGTCCATTTGTTCGTTCTTTCTTTCTTTCTTTCTTTCGTTCTTTCTTTCTATAGGAGGCATTTTGGACTGTTTGTACAGCCCTGGAGGACCTGCCAATCTTGGCCATCCTTAAATAAAAGGTTTTCTCCAAAAGCTGCATTTCCGCAAGAATAATCTGTAGAAGTCACATGCGGTGGCAGAAAATGATGAAGGCAGAACCAAAAAGGGTCAAAGCTACTAATTCTCTCTTTCTACTAATCTCAATCTCTTCTTTAAATGGCTGTCCAGGAAGCTGCCAGGAAGCTAACAGATGGTGCCTGAGAAAGATTTGATTCACTTGGCCAAGAGCAAACACACTTCAGGATGTCCACTTTAGGGCTTTCCTGTCATGTAGCCAGAAGACATCAGATTTCCAATTCTATACTATGCTATTGGCGCTGTGGTGGTTTAGAGGTTAAGATGCTGAACTTGATGATTAGAAGCAGTTCGAGACCCAAATAGTGCACGATAGAGTAAGCTCCCGTTACTGACCCAGCTCCTGCCAAGCTAGCAGTTTGAAAGCAAGAAATTGCAAGTAGAAAAGTAGTCATCACTTCAATAGGAAGGTAAACAGTGTCTAGTCATGCATGCCACAGAAATGTCTGCCAATGCAGACAACACTGGCTCTTTGGCTATAAACAGAGATGAGCACTGAACCTTAGAGTTGGATATGACTAGCTTTCAAGCAAAGGTGACCTTTACCTTTATTTAATATGATATTGATTCATAGATTTAAAATACATCTTGTTTTGTGAGGAACATTCCCAACCTTTATGAAATGCCATGGGATACAAGTCTACCTTACCTGCATACTGATCATAGATGTAAAAGTACTTGCTTATTGCCTCTGTGAGAGTCTGATGGAATGCCATTTTTCCATTATGACTTATCCACCACTGAATATATGTTTCATTATGTTGCAGGAAATAGTGTAAAAATTAAGAAATGCTAAGGGATAGTTCTTTAAGAGATCCTTTATGGGACAATCCATTCAAAGTGAAAACAAAAAGAAAAACCAAACAACTTTATGTTAAACCAAACAACTTTATGTTAACTAACTGTATAAGCTGCCTTTCTCACCTCAGACATACCAATACTTTGGACAACAACTCCCAGCAATAAGTCTGCAAGTCTTGGTTTATATATGAACACAATGTTCTTTGAGTGGCTGATAATAATCATGAAGACAATTTAAATTAAAAATAAACCTATGGTACAAATCCTATAGCAATTCTCATCTTACATTTCCAACTAGAACAAGAAAAAAAGGCTTGTGGAGATGAATCATGGGAGGATTTTAGATAATGCCAGTTTGTGAAGGACAGAGTCCTTCACAAAGAAGTGGTTGAGTGGACAAGCTGAAAATGACTTGAAGAAGCACAATGTTCTTTTTTGAAATTGTACTCATTATGCATCTCAACAGTTGATAATTACAAAGACTCTTCATGAATATGAAGTGTGAGGAAGACAGATGTTCAGTTCCTATTGTACTCCATTGTTTCACCATCCAGCTTAAACAACTCCTTAGAATGTACAAGACAGTAACAGGGAGTTCTGGCTTAAATTGTGTGTTTGTGTTTATGTGTCATGCAATTGTCCATGTGTGTGAGAGAGAGGGAGTGACGGACAGTTTGGACAAAATGAAAAAAATGGCAAAACAAATATTTTGTTCAGATGATGTAAACAGAGAATATATAGTTTGAGATGAATCACCCTTCAGGGATGAAGGTGAAGACATTATGTTACCACATGGACTTCTGGTAAGAACAGGCCATGAGTATAACTAAAACATGACAGACTTGGAGTATTTGAAGGCAGGGGTGTGCTGCGCACCTTGGGAGGGTGGTGCACAGGAAGTGATGGGGGCACCTATTGGGAAGGTTGGGGCAGTGGTGGGCTGTTTTAAAAATTACTACCACACTGTGGGCGGAGCCGACATCATGGGTGGAGCCAACATCATGACATTATGATGTCATGGGCGGAGCCAAAATAATAAAATAAAATAAAATAAAAATACAGTACACATAAAAATACAAATTAAAATAGACATTAAATAGAAATAAAAACATAAAAATACAAATTAAAATAGACACTAAAAGAAATAAAAACATAAAAATACAAATTAAAATAGACATTAAATAGAAATAAAAACATAAAAATGCAAATTAAAATAGACATTAAACAGAAATAAAAAACATAAAAATACAAATTAAAATAGACATTAAATACACATAAAAACACACTACATAAAACACACACACACCTCAACCCACCCACCCACCAACCAACCTCAAACACAAACCCTAGTCACTTACCCTGGGGTTGGGGAGTAGCAGGGAGGCAGCAACAGCAGCAACAGGTGCGGCGGCACAGCAAAGCGGCAGCGCGGCAAAATGGTGCAGTGTGGCAGCAAAGTGGTGTGGCGGACTGGCAGTGCTGCCTAGCCCAGCCTGGTCTGGCCCAGCCCAGCAGTGCGGCCTTGCCCGGCCCAGCAGTGTGCCAAAGAAAGGCCACCGCCGCTGCTCCTCCAAATAAGCTGCTGCACTCTTCCTTGCAGCCCAAAATGGCTGCTCGGAAGTGCGCATGTGTCAAAATACCATATGACGCATGCACACTTCTATTTTTCAGTGTGCATTCATCAAATGGTGTTTTGATGCATACGCACTTCGGAGCAGCCATTTTGGGCTGCCCAGAAAAGAAATCTGGAGGGCAGCTGGAGAGGCGACCGATCCAGTTGCCCAGGGGTTTACTACCCCCCTGGCGAACCCCTCTGGATTTCTGCTACCAGTTTGGCCAAACCGGTCCAAACCGGCAGCAACCCACCACTGGGTTGGGGGGAGAAATCCCACACATTCCCATTACCTCTGCCTGCCTCTGAGGGACATCAGTCTCTGGGGTGCACTGGGATGGGTCCCACCACTATTTGAAGGACTGAAGCTGAAAATGTGGATTTTAGGAACTGGTTTTCTTTAACAAAATCACTAAAAGCTGTGTTGCCTGCCTTGCCCAAAAGGTGGCACTAGATACTCAAACTAATGCCACTAAATTAGCCACTAGTACTAATGATTAATCTTAGCAGGGCCACCTTTATAGTACAGGAGAAAATATTGTAGTGTGTATTTGAAGAAGACTGTTATACTCTGAAATCTTGTTTAAATCAAATTCTGGCTGAGTTTTTGTTTGTCAAGTAGGAGTTGCATTTCTCATGCTACTAAACTTCAGAATGTGAATACCTCCCCAAGAAGCTGGGTGAAACTGGAACAGATCAATAGAAGAAGTGTCTCTGTGCTGCCATGGAGGCTCTGGATCTGCAGGTCTGTCTTCTCCAAGCCTCAGAAGAGAAGAATTTTGAGCGTGTCCTGGACCATGATTTGGGGACATCAATTTTTGCACTATAAATCCACAAATACTCCAGATAGTGTGGCCAGCTCTGGCCTCAACTGTGTCATCAGCTGCTAAAGGCTAAAAAGGTTCCATCCACAAACCTATTCACAGGTTTAATCCTGTGTCTTGTAGCCAGTGTGTCAAGAGTGTGAAACTCTGTTCGTGGAAGGCAGGGCAACCAGTCTTCACTACTCCTTGCTCCCTTTTGGAAGACAAAAATGGTTGAAAGGAATTGGATCAGATTATAGAAAAATTACTCCAGGACAGTGGTGGCAAACCTATGGCCCATGTGCCAGAGGGAGCATTGAAAGCCCTCTCTGTGGGCATGCATGCCATCGCCCCAGGACCGAGTTTGCACCACCCCTCTGCCCAGCAGCCCAATGGGAGTGCTTCCTCCCTCCCCCCCATCCCTCTGCCCATCAGCCCAATGGGAACACTTCCTCTTTCCCCTGTCTGGGATAAAGGTAGGCAGCTCAAATGCAGCCTGAGGGTATGGTCCGGACAGCAGCCTGCTGAGACTGGTGAAGGTGAGTTGGTTTTTCTAAACTAAAACCTCAGTACAATTGTGCCTCACTTAAAGAGCATAATGTGTTCCACAGGATTGCTCTTTAAGCGAGTTTGCTCTTTAAGCAAAACACCATTGTAAATGACTAATTGTGACTTCTGGGGTGGGGGGATTGCGAACCCGATTTATTTGTTAAGCAAGTTTTTGGTTGGTTTTATTTGTTAAATAAAGCAAACATTAAGAGAAAATTCTGCTCCTTAAGCGAGTTACTCTTTAAGCAAGGTGCTCTTTATGCGAGGTTTGACTGTATTCAAGTTAAATTGCCATGTTGGCACTTTGCAATAAATAAGTGGGCTTTGGGTTACAGTTTTGGCACTTGGTCTCTAAAAGGTTTGCCAGCACTGCTTTAGGGTCTCCTAGGTGCTCTGACACAACAGCATCGAGCCTTTAGGAAGGAAGGAAGGCAAGCAAATCCATGCACCAGGTTTGAGCTGGAACCCAGGTCAGCTGACCTCATTTATCTCCGCTATGTTACAACGCATTATGCTGGAATTAATATAATTATTTCTAAATTTGCACCAATGTATTTATATTAGCAAATGCATTTTTTTTCCTCATTCCACAATTCATGCAAATCCTTTTTTGCCCTCTCTTTTCTGTGATATGTAACTAACATTATACAACTCTACCACTTCTTTGTGGCATAGATGGTGATCTTAGGTTCTTAACGGGTATGCTACTGAAGGGTAATATCTGGCAGGTTCTACTAGGCTTTGAGTAAAGCCCCTGAGATAGACTGCATGTAAATAATTCAAGAACTAGTTTGATTGAATGCTCGTTGTAATAGGAATGTCTGCTGGCAACTGTCCTTAATTACTGTGCTTAGAATAATTGCACTTTTCATTGGTAAAGGGATCTCCTCTGTTGATGAAATTATAGATTCTCATGGCGTTTAAGGTTATAATAAATGGTTGCCCTAACACAGGAGTTCTCAACCTTTTAAAGCTGAGGGCCAGGTCATGCTCCCTCAGACAGCTTTAGGGGCCGGATGTCCATTTTGCCCTTCCTCCACCACATGGCACTTCCTGGTGTGGTGGAGGGGGGCACATGAAATTGTGCTGTGGGCAGCAGGTTGAGAATCCCTGCCCTAACACAATTATTTCATCCAGAGCAGTTTGGGACATGGTACCATGTCAACTGAAAAATTCTGAGTATATAAACTTTCTCATGCTCTCCTATAATTGTACTGATGGAAGGGAAAGGAAACCCACTTATGCATAATTTCTGTGCAAAGGCCCATGCTTAATCTATATTAATATATGCAATTAAATTTACTTAAGAGTAAAAGATATCTGGATTGTATCAGAAGGAGAATAAAATTCCTAGATAATCTGATTTAGAAAATATTGAACATGTGTGATGTTTTTCCAGCTGTTTGTAAGCATGATCACCAGCAATTTTGATCCAAAATTGGTGGGAGCACTGTAGGAGCTAAATAAAAGTGTGGTAATATAGCACATTGTTATGTTTGAATTTCACAGGAAAGTACAATTATTTGGCAAATTTTGGAATTATTGACAGGAAGTGGGCACTTTACCAGTTATACAATGTCTGACTGAAAGGACTATGTTTATATACATATTAGGAATGTGCACTGACATGTTTTGGTAGAGAACCCAATTGAGGCAATTCAGAAAATGTTCCAATTTGCCTTAGAGGTATTTGATGGCTATCAAGTTCAACTTAATTCCCAGACCCATGTCAAGGGTTGGAAACATAAAGATTCAACCCTGCCCTGGTTATCACTAGTAATCAGAAAATGGCTCTAACATATTTTTTTTTCTGTCTGTCAGAGTCAGACAAATAAAGAATTTATTTAAGCTGAGGTACCTAATTTTCTTCGGAAAACCCAGGAAAATAGATTGAGCCGAATATAAGCTGAGGGTGGGAAATGCAGCAGCTGCTAGTGAGTTTTAATAATCAAAATACATGAAAATATGGTAAAATTTAATTAAATTGTTGGTCCATCTCAATCCAGCATGGTCTTGTGACTCTCATGGTTGTTGACCCAAGTATAAGCTATGTCCCCTTTTGGGGGCTCATTGTGGGGCTAAAAACTCGCTTATACTCGAGTATATATGGTATGATATATATCTGAGTTAAATATGCACTTTATTACACTGCTATGATTGGCTCTGTCATTAGGCAAAGTGAGGCAGCTGCCTTCTGGAGTAAATTCTGACAGTAAGTAAATTGTGTAGGAGAGTGTTGCCCACATGCCCTGCCCTGAACATCATGTAGTCTGCTGTGTCACCGTGAAGAAGTCTGCCTATCCATCTGCAGTAATGGAAGATTCAGCTGTTAATCTGGCTAGTATTTGTGCTGGTGTGTTGTTTTATCCCTTGCCTAAGGCAGAAAAAGGCCTTGAGCCAGTCCTGTAGTAAAACCAAAAGGTTTCTTCCTATCCAGAAGATCCCTATAGCCACAAACCATTTCTCAGTTCCATTCATTCAGCTATACTCTTGAGCAGTGTTCACACCTAATTCATGTGGAAACTGATTCATTATTTTCCACATGAAGGTCAAAATATTCAAGCTTGAATG
This sequence comes from Furcifer pardalis, assembly GCA_030440675.1. Lineage (NCBI taxonomy): Eukaryota > Metazoa > Chordata > Lepidosauria > Squamata > Chamaeleonidae > Furcifer > Furcifer pardalis. Next base: position 62,478,531 of record CP126895.1, read on the forward strand.
AGTCCCTGGACATACAAGCCTAAAATGAGATTTGTTACTCTATTAGTAACCAATAGAGCATTAAATATCACCAGGAAATGCCAAATAACTGCTGAACTTATTGGACATACTGGTAAACAACTTGACTAGTAAATAATGTCTCATGATGTATGTGAAAGAGAAGTACAGTGGGGGAAGTATGCAGTCATAAGAAAGACAGTGCTGATTTGCTCTTCCTGCTTAACTCTCATGCAGTCAGGGTCACAAATGCTTTGTATTTTAGCTGATATTTATTATACAAAGCATATAAATTCATCTGGCCTGGATTTCACAGTTATTAATTTAAAAGAGGAGCCCAGGGTTTTCTTTGTGTATGTCTGGAGTGGGAAAGACACTTACTGAATGTATAATAATAATGTATAACGTGTGATTTTATTCATAAGAATACAAAATAGAAGCTTCTTTTTCCACTAAGCTGATGTAGGTTTATCAGCTATTTCTCAAACGTGAGCTAGTGTAATCTGTTTTTTTTTATTAACATTAACACTTACATTATACTTTATAATCCTTTCCTATCAGGAATGCTGTAAGTTATTCACTAGCTTTATGACAAAAGATGCTAATTTTGTGATAGAAGCAACAATCTATGAGTTTCAGCCATTACTAGCAAAAGGAATCAATGCATTACATTTGAACCCCAAACATGCACACCTGTATATTCAAAATAACAACTTGGTTTATGACATGATGCTAGTTAGAAGGCACTTCTACCCTGAGGGTACAATCCTGTATCGATCTATAGTGATAAAACCACAACTGAATATAGTCTGAGTTGACATGGGTAGGATTGTTCTACAAATTCCATGATAGGACGTTGGGCACGTGGTTCTCATATTATATAAGTAGTTGCTTCTGTAACGACAAAACAGTAAAAATTGTAATGAGTGCAAATCAACATTAAGACCAATGTCTTTGTAGCAAGTCCAAAATAGTATGCGGAGTACCATTCATCCAAAATTCAGTTCACTAGCACCTGCTCATTCTCAGTGCAAGTTTTTCATATGGTTTTAACTATTTTATTGAAATGTGTAAGACTGAAGTGTGACTGCTGAAGCTGTCTCATGCCCCTATGGAATGGATTTCATGTACAGAATCCCTTGGGCACATGGGACTTTCCAAGAAGGAATAGGAATCAGGCCTCATGATGAGAAGGTGGCAGTGGGAGGGCTCTGAGTGCTCTTGGTGTCATAAAAAGACTTTTCAAAATTCTGGATTTACTCCTACAGTAGCATGTAGAAATACTATTAAAAAGTAGGGTATCTTGCCATCCTTCTTCCCACCATCAATCAATCAGTGAGTTTTGTTGAATGGGGCAGGTTAAGTTATATGGTGCTTCCCCATGTGACTGAATATAGACCTAACATGAGAATTGTAGCTTGGGCGGTCACTGTTGTATTGCCCAAAGAAGCAAAGATGGACTGAAATTGCTAGAAAGGAGGACATAGAAATAAGGAACATGAAAAAGGACAACATTCTTCACACACAAAAAGAGTATTTTTCCAATATATGTGTGTTTGCTAATTTAATATATGCTGTTGTGGCCTGGGGTCCTGGGTGCAAGGAGGAGGAGGACAGTTGGCCAGCCCAGTTGCCTGCTACTAGGTCCTATCTGGAGTCTGAGCCTGAGCCAGATCAGGACGCCAAGCAGAAGGACATGGATCTGATCTCTGCAGCCAGCTGTCAATTCTGAGCTGGTCCCTCATGGCCAAGCGAGGCCAGACAATCGGAGCTTGACAGCTAGGCCAGATGACAGTACTGGGGATGATCAGGAGCAGAGTCTTGTTAAAATAAACCCTACAGCTGAGGCAAAGGAGTACTCAGACACACCTCTTGAACCGGCCATCAGCTGTGGGTCCTGAATCTCCTTAAATGAGGGCCATCAGACCAATCTATTGTGGACCCAATACTGCATACCTGGACATGGAACCTTGGATATCGGACTTTAGACTCCTGCTTGTGACCTTGATGATGCCTCTGGAAAAACCCATACATCTGTAGTTGCTCTTGACCAGCTTTGACTCTGAATACTCCCAAAGACTCTACTTAGCCCCTTTGAACTGAAAGCAAGGACTCTCTCTTGCCTTTTGATGCAGCAGCTGCCAGCTGAACAGCTTGGCCGGTGTCCAGGCCACAACAATTGGCTTGGACAAATATAACAACTAGATATTATTATTCTAAGCTGAAATAGCAATGAAGTACAAAATAAGAACTCAGCATATAACCGGCTTTGGAAATAAAACAAGAAATTTTAGAAATAATGGAAAGAAGAGGAATTAAGATATTGAGTCTGTCTGATATAAGATGAAAAGAACATGGGAGTAAGAAAGTTCATAAAAGGACACTTATTTATTTAGTCAGGAGGGAATCACAGTGAAGAACGGAGTGGTACATCCAGATATAGCTAATGCATACTAGACTATCCAAACAAAATAATAAGACTAAAAATCAAGAGAGGAAAGCAAACTTAAATGTATGTACAGTTATATGCCCCATGTAATGACAGATACACAGAAGAACAAATGGATGTTTTTCAATAAACTATTCTAAGTGATAGAGGAAGTACAACCTAATAGTACATTGTACGTAATGGGAGATTTTAATGGTAGGGTGGGTATTAACAGAAGAGAGTCTTAAAATGGTGGATATTTAAGTCTTTCTCAGAAAGTGAATATTTTCAAGTACAATCTTCTGAAACAAAACTTTCAGGGAATCCAGCTAAGAGGAAAACAACCAGAGAGAAACGTGAATGTGTTTATTAATTCTGGATGACCCAATTCTAGCACACCTATTTCATATCGACTTGAATGTTATTAGAGAACATTCAACCTTATGGAATTGGAGCTCAAGGCTACTTGTGAGATCTCAGTAAACATAAGAGTGCCTCTTTTTCTCTCAAGCCAGAAATGGAACATGAGATTAGAATTTGAACAGGAAATTACTGAGTAAAAGGAGATGCAGTGCGTTAAGAAGATGTTTATACTGAAAATCTTGAAATTGTGTTTCCCCACTGTTTTCCAGTAAACTACACTCAGCATGCAGAGATTCTCAACATATTTTGTTGTCCTGACAAGATTTACAAAATGTGTTTACATCCAATGATGAAAATGAAGGACATGGAAAATACCGGAGAAATGTATAAAAGTAATGGTTAGTCCAGTGTTGGGGGAAGTAAAAATAGATGACTTGCACAGCATGGTATATTAACATAACCATTATATTTAGGTATCACTATGTGTGGGCTAATGAGTCTCAGAAAAAAGCAGAGCATAAAATATACATACAATACACACACCACACACACACTCCAAAAAAGAATATACAGTGCAGGAAATACCAAGCATGCAAGGGGTGCTGAACATAGCTTTATATCTTTGCTTTTCAAAGCTGAAATGTAAAGTCCCTCCAGAGATTGCTGTGATGCAAATATTGTTTTCAGCTGTACTGATTTGGACTGTAAGTGCCTTGGACAGAGGGATCACTTGCTCTCTTAGAGTCCTAAATATATTTATTTGTAAAATGCACACAGAGACATTGGTTGAAATTTTGAGAACTCTGCCTTTCTCAGTTGAGTCAATATAGTGGTTATACGTTTTATGCAACAGAATTTCTGCCACTGTGGTATGGGGTGTTTATTCTTTTCCCCTATTATCCTAATGTTATGCTATGTTGATCATCTCCATCCTCCACCACCCAATTTGTCTTTATCACAGTTCTCCCTTCTGAACAGAAAGAATGCATGATACAAGATCAAGAGCTTTACCACAGGTCCTCTGAGGTTTATATACTGGTGATAATTTTCTGTGACTAGGAAGTAAGGTACATCATATCCAGTACTCTGTGGTCAGGGAAAAAGCGATGGCAGAGGTAGCAATCTTTGGATATTTTCCTTCTCCTGCCAATAGAAAAGAATCTGATATGCCACTCAGCCATTATGAGGGATTTGGCTGTGTATTGAAAGATAGACATAAGCATGCTTATCCTGCCTATAGTTCCACTCTATTTAAATTGTCCTGCTACAGTGGAGTGTCCACCACCAGTAGAGTATATGTTGATGTTTCTCTTGCTGCAGCAGATCTGGCATTTCATCCATTTAATCCTACAGCCCTCCTGTTGCCTTAGGGCATGTCTCCATGGGTTCACTGACAAGCCCTATGACTGCTGGATTAGATTAGAACCATTGTTCTGCAATAACATCCCCTCCAGTTGCCACAAACACCTGTCCAAATGACAATTTGGGATTACAAAGGACTCGGTTAGGCACACTCCAAAGATAAGAAGGGAAAGGGATGTTGGAGCATGAGAGTATGCAAGTGCATGTCACCCTGTTGCCAACTTTTAGGGGAGCTGGGGATAGTGAGAGTCACCAGGATCAAACCCTCCCACCCCAAATACCAACAACTCAGAACTTCTTTAGGTCAGAACAATTCATTCCTCAAAGTGGCTGCTTTGCAAAGCTTGAGAACAGCGTGTACCAGCTCACTGGTGGGAAGAAAACAATAAATTTGCCATCAAAGAAGCAATGGCCATGGGTTTCCACATCAGGGGGAAGGAACTGAAAGTATTTTTTATCTGATTTTTTTTCCCGGAATAGTAGTTTCTGTTTCTGGGACATTATCAAATTTGATACACAGATTGCTATATGCTGCTAGATATTTTATATATTATATTTTGGTGTATTACAACCTTCCTGCCAATTCTCTTTTACCACTTTAGCAGAACAGGAAGTAACCAAGTAACAGTAAGAGCTATAGTGTTTTTGTTTTATAACTTTTTTGTTTCCTGATATGCAAGTAAGAGGTTACTCAGAAACCAGGAAGGGCTGTACTCCACACCTTTGAGATTGAAAGGGAGACATTTAAAATTAATCTGAATAATCTATTGTTATTGATAACTGTAGGAAGCTGTATTGTTATGCTTGCTTGTCTGTCATTCTGCTTGAGCACATCCACCGTCCCCTTTAACATCCAGACCCCTACATTTGGTATATATAAACCATGCCTGGAAGTTTCACTCCTTGTCTGAAGAAGTGGACTTGCTCTATGAAAGCTAACAACAAAAATATAGCAGTTAGTCTTTAAAGTGCTACAGTGTTTTTGTTTTGGTTTATTACTTTTTTTTTGTTTTTGTTTTCCTATATTTCTTACCTGGAAGGGAGTGAGAGATACTGTAGCACCTGAGTCTGAACCAGATAGAACTCGGAAAACATTGTGGATATCTTGGATTTCTCAGAATCTGTCCTCCAACTGTCCATCATTGTCTCATTGCTGGCATAAATAATGGGCCAAACAGCAGGCTAAAAGGCTGTGTAGACACTCTTCTGACCCATATTATCAGATGTTACAAACTTGTATTGCATATAGGACAAGTCCTGTAAAAAGACAGGGAATTCAGATTGGTGCCTCTTCCCTGACCTTTGCTTTTAGAAGACATTCCATGTCTGGCTCCAGGTTTGTGTTTATATCACAAGCACGTTTCCAGATCTCTTGAGAAAATCCATTCTTGCAAATGAGGAAATGCAAACAGTAAGGCCAGGTCACAGCAAACAGGCCCCACAGTTTTGGAAGTCCTGGAAGTGTAGGCAGGATAGAAGAACTTCTGGCTAGAACTATGACAGTCTATTAATTTCCATTAGCGGAATCAACTGTGCGACTGAACAACAACAAAATACAAAAGATCAACTCCCAGGGAAGAAGAAAAATGCTCTAATTGTTCTTTTGTTATATGTTGGGAGGAGGAGTCAAATGCAATCCATGAACTGCACAGAGCCATAGGTCCCCAAATATGGCCCCCAAGTACTTACCATACCTTAAAGCAATCTCCCAAAATTAATTTCAAATATGTATCTATTTTTGTTACAACATCCCTTTATGGAAACATATACACTCACACACATAAACAATTCTAGTATAAATTCTGTGTCAGTTCTGAAACAGTAAAGCTTCTTGATGGCTATATCATGAGTCTTTCCTGGACGGTTGAATTGGTACTATGGTAAGTATTGCAGAATTATTGTTCTCTTTTTGTTCACACTTGTTTATATAATGAAGGCTGCAGAACAGTTGTCTCTATAAATAGAAAATAAAATTAAGATCAACAGCAAACCTAGCAGTGCTATTCAGATAAATATTGGCAAAAACAGACAGTTATTAAATATTGAGGAAATAAAATGCAGTTTGAACACACAAAAGTTCCACAATACATCTCCAATTAGAAGGACAATTTTGGCTTGCAGCTGTCCCTAGAGAAGGGGTGCCCAAACTTTACAAGTCACAGGCCAGTCACTATTGCCCGGGGGCAGGATCTGACACCCAACACCAATTCATCCAGCCTGCGAAGCCCTCATCACTCCTGGAAGCGGAAGTAAAACGCACCCATACGGGAGCATTTTACTTCCACTTCCAGGAGCAATGAGGGCTTTGCAGGCTGGATGAATTGCCATTGGGGCCTGGATCTGGCCCCTGGGCCATAGTTTGGGAACCCCTGCCCTAGAACCTGAAGATTCTTATTTAATGTATTGTCTCTGAAGATGTACAAATCACAGTTTTGAATGACAACACTCCATTGCCAGTCTCCTATTACCAGTCCTGAATAGAATAAATATGTTGAATTAATGGTATTTACTTTTGTGTTGACTTAACATACAGCCATTGGAGCCATTGGTTCAATAAGTCTATTCTAGTTTGGACTCAAAATAGGATCCCAGCCAACAGGTGATCTTTCTTGCAAGTTAAATATGAAGCAAAGTGCATAAATTGTACATATCATATAATCTATATTTATTTACAAGCACACAAGAACTCAACATCTCTATGAAAGTTTGAGGTAGAAGAACAAAAACAAAATGTATTTCAACTGAAAAAAAACCCCTAAATTCTTAGGTTTAAGAAGAAAATATTTAGCTCCCATGGTTGGGAAAATCTTGGCAAATATTACAGTAATGTGTACTTGATCAGTGACGCTTCAAAAATGTCAGGTAGCTTGACCTTTTGTAATCACAGTACTTAGGCAAGCAGTATCTTGACAACTGTACTTTAATGACATTTGGCTGTTGAAAAGTTTACATTTCAGGAATATTCTGTGATGTTTGAGGTGATCACATAAAAAGTATTCCCTTTATTTCTGAGCGATTTTAACTGTACAATCCAAAGTATTGCTGAAATGAAAACTGGCCTGTCTGGATCTTATCAAGTTATACCCATGGTGTTTACTAGGCTGGCATTTCAGATATTTTGGACTGCAAATCTTACAATTCTCCTTTTTGGGAGGAGCCCTTGTAGATCTTAACCTTACAGATAACTAAACTGTACCCACCTGGAGGGAAGGCCAAGCTGACAAGCTTCATCCCTTGGAGACACCTGTGAAAAGAAACTTCCCTGAAGACTGCTGGGAAGCTTCATTTTCACACTGTAAATTAGAGACATTGCTGAAAGAAATTATTCTTGGGTTCCTCAGAAATGATGGAGAACAACAGCTTATGAGTGGCTTCAGGTTGTAAATCTCCATTTACAGTCAAACTGGCTGTGTCTAAAGTGTCTTTGGAGCAAAACCAATGAACAGTCTTAGTGGACCTCATCAATAGTATTAGAACAAAATTCTTCCAATTCTTACTTATCTACAAACAGGAGTGCCCAAACTATGTCCCATGGGCTGGATCCGGCCCCCAGTGCCAGTTCATCCAGCCCACACCACCCTCGTTACTCCTGGAAGCAGAAGCAAAATGCACCCACAAGGTGCATGTTGCTTCCACTTCCAGGAGTGACAAGGGTGGCATGGGCCGGATGAGTTGGTGTCAGGTGCTGGATACAGCTCCAGGCTATATTTTGGCCACCCCTGGTTTAAGCAGAGAAAATGGCAGTTTAAAATCTATCTCATCCTGTTGCAAAACAGATTGCAAGGCACGCTTTACTTCCGTTTCTGGTGGGAGGAACCACATGACCGGCCTGCTGAACTACGTTTAGACACCCCTGTCTTAGAAGAACATATTTCTTCAGAATAATGGCACTACCATGAGTATTCACATGCTACTATCTTTATGACAGACTTGAAGCTTCTGTTTCTACAAGCATCTATTCTATATGAGGTTGGCTGGTGGATTCTTTATTATGTGGACTCACAGAGTGGGTGCTCCATTAACATGACATCAGAATGTTCATCTCATCCTCAGCCTGAGCTTAGACCCATCTGTGAAACAGGTTCTGTAAGAATAACACACCCACGTTGTGGTAGGTTCACTTTCTAGACACTACCATTCAGCTATATTCTGGACAAAAAAGACCTCCCTGCTCAGAAAAAAGAAGATGAATTTGGCATGAAAAGCTCTCTTCTTCATGGCAAAAACCCAACAGCCAGCATTAGTGGGTGGCATCAAACCAAGGCCTGAGGGCACTTCAGTGAAGCTGCCACTTGCAGTTAGTAATTTTTCTTATTCTTCAGGTGCCATATCCATTCTGGGTATTGTCTATCATCATAGTGATAATCTTCCTGTTCTTATCTCCTCAGAATAGTTCTTCTGAGAACATGCCGCACCAGTCTTGCAGGTTCTTCAGCCATGAAGTCCATCTACATCCAGGGCCTCTCTTCCAAGAGATCTTTCCTTGCAGAGTGAGTTGGAGTATTCTGTACTGTATGTTGTTCCTCATGATATGGCCAAGTTTTTGAAGCTTTCTTTGCTTAATGGTCTTAAACAGTTCTTTATCCATCCAGTGCAACACTTCTACATTAGTCACATGGTCAACTCATGATATCCTTAGCAGCCGTCTGTAGATCCACATTCCAAAAGCTTCAATTCTCTTTTTAGATGCTTTAGTCAATATCCAAGCTTTCACAATAGCAATTACACTTATATTCCACCCCATGGTGCTTAGTACACTCTCTGGATGGTTCACAAATAAATTAGCATTTTGCCCCCAACAGTTCTCTGTCTCATCATATAAGACAGCTGCCCTCAGATCCTGGCAGTGCTAGACAGTGTCTATTATGTTCAGTATTGCTTTCCTGTCAGTACAAAATCCCAGCTAGGCTAATCCTAGAAATGTAGTTTAAAAAGTATCAAAAGCAGAAAAGTTCTGACAGTACAGTACTAGTGTTTGCAGAGTTTTGAGAATAGAACATGAAAAACCAATTAATGGCAGAATTTTTCTCAGAAGGAAATACAGAAGCTTTTGTGCTATGCAAGAGAGGGTGGGGTAGCAACTATATTCTTTCATGATGAAGAACAGCTAAAATGTTATTCCCACCATGGCACAATGCTACCACGTCATAGCCATGCACAGCATGAACCAAGCTCCTTATATTTAAGTAATTTCTATTTCTGCTTTTTAGTGTGTTTATTTAGACTTTCACATGCCTCAGTCATAATCCTCACTTTAGGACTTCCAGATTTATACAGTTCTTCAGAATAATTTGCAGTCTGTTAAACCTATCATTCATTTGGACAACAGCAGTGGTGGGTTGTCAAAATTTCCGCTACCCCACCGTGAGGTCATGGACATCGTGGGTGTCATGACATCATGACGTCGTGGGCAGAACAAAAATTTTTTAAAAAAATGCCTGTGCATGCGTCAAACCTCCTATGGAAAAATTTGTATAATAAGCATTTCTATGGGGAAAACTCACATTAAAAAAATTCGCTATGCAAGTTTTTCCATAGAAATTTTCATTATGCGAGTTTTTCCATAGGCATTTTCACTATGCACAAAAAATTAGAAAGCAAAACACTCGCATAGTGAGCAGCCTCACAGAACAAATTATTTTCATTATGCAAAGTTTGACTGTACTGACATGAGGTATATGAATGTACAAAAGTCTGTTCAAGAGAAACTGATTAAATTGGTATATTGTGTTTCTGATCAAAACATAGCTGACCATTTTACTAAAGCTCAAGCCATTGAGAAGCATGAACAATGTTGTTTGCATTATAATCTAAGATTGTAAATAAGAGAAACTACCATATTTGCTGGTGTATAAGATGACTTTTCCCCCCTGAAATACATGCCTCCAAGTGGGGGAGTCGTCTTATATGCCTGGTGCACTTCAGTTGGGATCGACATAGCTGCCCATAGTGGCCTCCCGATGCTCGCCCACCTCATTCTACATACCATCCAGATGAAGAAAGAAGCTCTACATTACAGTTGTGTCTCCCGTTCAAACTGGTGGGGAAAAAGAAAGGGTTTCACTTACTGGTACCTTCTGCCCTTGTCTCTCTGCTCTGCCCAAGATGGAGGAAAAAGCCATGCTTCTTTCAAGCAGAGGAAGCAAGAGGCTAGGGTAGAGAAACACTTCCTGCCTCAGTGCAATTGACCTGCCCACCCACTTTACCTGCAGCGCCACCACTGGTGGGTGGTGCAAGTACAGTTCTAAAAAATCAATAAAATAATTAATATTACTGTATTTTAATTACTGAAACTCACTAGCAGTTGCTACATTTCCCACTCTTGGCTTATACTCAGGTCAATCTATTTTCCTGGGTTTCAAGGTCAAAATTAGGTACCTTGGGTTATATTCGGGTCAGCTTATATTCATGTATATATAGTAGATAAATAAGTACCACTTTGCACTTGCACTGTTTTATGTTTACTGTACATGTTTGATAACATACAGCCTTGTGACAGTTTTTCTGCATGCCATAAGCATTTGAATGTAAATTAACATGTTGAAATCAAATCTGATGTTATTTTACGTTTTATTTGGTGTGTGGAAGGTGTGCGGAAGAGGGGGTAGTCTTATACGGCAAGTATATAACAAACTCTATATTTTGAGTGGAAATGTTGGGGGGTTGTCTTATACGCCCAGTCGTCTTATATGCCAGCATATATGGTATGCTATTTGGGTTTTTTTCTGTATACACACGTGTAAGCATTGTTATCCTATTCAATAGGAGGAGCATGACAGCACAAATATGTATTGTATTGAATGAGTATACCAATGTACATTGTAGCTGCGCCTTTAACTGTGCTATCCCACCTGTTGGTACTAATTACGCTAAATCAGCAAACCTACTGTATATAATATGAGGAGTTTTGAGAAGGACTCAGAGAGGTGTCAAAGAGCATTGCTGTATACTGGAAAGAGGTTTGCAGAGGTCTTGCACCAGACTCGAAGGAAAGCCTGAGTGTTTTGGAGCACTGCCAAGAGTCTTCAAGGGAAGCAAGAGGTGAACTATTCCAGATAAACCTTGTCACTGGACTGTCATCAGATAAGGTATTGGTGGTGAACTGTGTCAGTTGCACTCTGTGTATGCTTTTGCTGCTAAAGACTTTATTTGCTATAAATAGACTGTTTCACCTTGGGCTATTTGTTAGCCGAACCACTAAACTTAGAGGCAAACTCTAAGTTTTTTGTAACCAGAGATGATATCTTATTTTGAGTTTCTGACCTTGAAAGTAAAGCACTGTATGGCGATTTCCACAGCAGCTGAGATTTTTCTATGACAAAAAATGGCATGTTTTGGATGCAAATATGGATGCATTGTTGTATTTAACACAAATTGGTTTGATCAAAGAAGCTGATTCAGATTGGATAGTAACGAGAACAGAACTGGCCAGGGTGGGTGTGATGGGACCGTTAGTGGGTCGGGAGGAGGAGGGAGCAGTGGGTGGAGCGGATGTTCCAGGTACAAGTGGGGAACAAGTGGGGTGAATATAACTACAGATTTAATTAATGTCAGAGGGAAAAGGTCAACAGAAGATTGATATGCCTTTTTTCGCCGGTCCCCCCCTCCCCTCTTTGGAGACCAAAGGTGGCATTAGAAGGAAAGATGTGGGGAGGGTAGAAGAAGAGAATAAGATAGGTAAGTTTTTTTTCTTTTGTCGATGTTGTTATTTTCAATTTTTTCTTAGTTTGAATAGTATTTTTGCTTTATTGTATTTTGTCTTGTTTAATCTTTTTAGTTGTGGGGAAGTTAGGGGTTTGTTAGGGAACACGTCCGGGGAGGGGAAAGAAAGATGGGAAGTGGATTTAAATATAAATGGTTAAGTCATTAAAGGTTGTAACATGGAATGTGAAGGGGGCAGGGAACGCCCTGAAAAGAAAGAGGTTGCGGATATCGCTTAACAAAGATAGGGCTGATGTAATTTTTTTGCAAGAGACCCATCAGAAATCGGCAGAAGTTAATAATTTGGCGGTGAGGGGAATCGATATATATGAAAAGGCATATGGGACATCCAAAGCCAGGGGAGTCGCAACCCTGATTTCGGAAAAATTGGGGTTTACGATGAATAAGATTATAGCTGATCCAGAAGGGAGATACTTAATAGTTAAAGGGAAAATCAAAGAAGAGGAGATAACGTTGGCCAACATTTATGCTCCAAATGATAAACAGCAGGACTTTTTAGATAAAGTGGGGAAAATATTGAAAGAGGAGGGGACTAAGAACATGGTTGTAGGTGGAGATTTTAATATGATGTGTACGGATATTGATAGCACAAGTGCAAAAAAGAGAAGTAAAAAGTACATATTAGAGGACTGGAGAAAACTAATGGGGTTAAAGGATGTGTGGAGAGAGTTAAAAGCCCAGGAAAGAGAATATACGTATTATTCACATGTGCACGATATGTACTCAAGAATAGACTATGTTTTTGTAACAGAAGAGTTAGTAAAAAAAATTGAGGATATTAAGATTGGAACATTTAGAGAATCTGACCATGCAAAAATGATAGTAGATATAAATTTTAAAGAGGATGAAAAAAGCGGATATATTTGGAGATACGATGGGAAGCTATACGGGCAGGAATCAACAAGGAAACAAATAATGGAGAAATGGGAGGAAAGCTGGAAATTTAATGAAAATAATGAGATCAGCGGGGGAGGAGTTTGGGACACAATGAAGGCAATTTTTAGAGGGGAATCGATAAAATTAAAAAGTTATAGGAATAGGCAAATCAGAGTTAGGAATCAGGAATTGGAAGGGCAGTTAAAACATCTTCATACTGTATACGCTAAAAAGAAGGATCAGAGAATATTTCAAGAGATTAAAAAAATTAAGAAAGAATTGGATGGGAAAGATATCGAAAGAGTAAAGAAAGATTTGATTTTTCTTAAAAGGGAATATTTTGAATACGGCAATAAAAATTCTAAGCTATTGGCAAAAGCCGCAAGAGATAAAAAAAATAAAGGGCAAGTAGGTGTGTTGGTAGATAAAAACGGGAAAAGATGTAATAAAAAGAGAGAGAAGGCAGAATTGATTGAAACCTTTTATAAAAAGCTGTATTCAAAAAAGGAGGTAAATTTAAGTAAATTGCGAGAATATTTTGATCAGCAACAAATTAAGAAGGTCATAGAGGAACATAGGAATAAAATGGAGGAAGTAATTTCAACTGGGGAAATAGAAGAAGTAATAAAGAAACTAAAAAAGGAGAAAGCACCTGGGGAAGATGGGTTACCTGCGGAATTTTACAAAGATTTTATGCCGTGGATTGTCCCGAGACTATACAAGTTATATAATGGGATTCTAGAGGGAGACGCGACTCCAAATTCCTGGAATAGATCGATAATTGCACTGATTCCCAAGCCGGGCAAAAATTTAGAAAAAATTGAGTCCTACAGACCTATATCTCTGATTAATCAGGATGCAAAAATTTTCACTACGATTTTAGCAAATAGACTGAATGGTTTCATAGCCAATTATATCAACGAGGATCAAGCTGGGTTTGTTAAAAATAGACACATGGCAGATCTTATAAGAAGAGCAGTGGATATTTTAGATATAATGGAAAAAAGAAAAGAAAAGGTAGGGTTTCTAGCATTAGACATATTTAAGGCATTTGACTCATTACAATGGGCAACAATTCACGAGATGATCAAACTATATGGATTTGGGGAAAATTTTCAAAGGGTTATTGGAGAATTGTATAAAACAGGTATGGCAAGAGTCAAATTTAATGATAGTTACACAAGTGATATAAGGTTAGAGGCGGGTACGAGGCAGGGCTGCCCCTTGTCGCAATCGTTGTTTATATTGGCTATAGAATTCTTAGCTAACGTAATTCGGCAAGATAAAGGAATAGTAGGGATAGAAGGTACCAAAGTAAGTCTCTACGCAGATGATACCCTGTTGACGGTGAAGCATCCAGTGGAGAGTCTAGTGAGGATTAATAAACATTTGAAAGATTTTGAGGAAGTTACGGGTTTGAAAGTTAATTGGGATAAAACAGAAATGTTTTTAATCAATGGGAAGAAAGAAGATGAAGAGTTAATAAAGAGAAATTATAATATACAAATTACACAGAAAATGAGATATCTGGGGGTAATGCTATCGTGTAAAATTGGGGAACTTAAAAGTATGAACTGTGACAGACAAAAGAAGGAAATAAAGGAGAAAATAGCAAAATATAGCAAATTAAATTTGTCATGGTTCGGAAGAACAGCTATATGCAAGATGATGTTATTACCTAAACTGAACTTTCTATTCGATGCTTTGCCATTAAAACATACTGATAAGGAGCTGAGTGAGTATCAAAATATGATTAATCGGTATTGTAATGGGAATAAAGGAGCCAGAATACCTAAATCATTATGGTATGCTCCACAAAAAGAGGGAGGATTGGGAATTCCAAATGTTGCAAAATATTACAGAGCCTTTCAAATAAGAAATGTTATAAAAATTTTAAATAGGGAAGAAACAGTCTGGGAAAAATTTGAAAGGAAAGATTTATCGAAAGTGGGTAAGGCACAATTCTTATGTGAGGGAAGAGAAAAAGGAAAAAAAGCGGCTCAAGTTATGATGTTAAAATCAACAATTGAAACATGGAATAAAGTGAGGAAAGAGCTTACTTTGGGAACCTCGCCTATCTTAGAAGTGGAAGACTTTCAGGATTTTCCGATAAAAATAGATACAAAAATCAGAGATATATTGGTGGAAAATAAAGTACTATTATTAAAAGACTGGGTCAATGCTTGCAAAGATCAAGAGAAAAGATATAAGCTATATTCGCAACTTCAGTTGGATTGGTTCAAGATCCTCCAGATAAACAATTGGAATAAGAAATTTTCACGGGAAAATGGTTTAGATAGAGAATGTACGGAGTTTGAGAAACTCTTGGCTAAAGTTAGAAATAGAGAAATGGGAATTAAAGGGATAGTTAGTAAGGTTTATAAAATTTTGAATAAAAGTCAAAATATACAAGAAGTGTTGAGAGAAAGTTGGGAACAAGAATTAGATATAAGGATAACGGCAACAAATTGGCAGAAGATGTGGAAAAGAAAGATAATGAGAACTATGTCTGTGAGAATTAAAGAGCATAATTATAAGTTGATATGGAGATGGTATAGGACTCCAGTAGGTCTGCATAAAATGTATAGTAACATGAGTGATACATGTTGGAGGTGTAGGAAAACAAAAGGAACATATGAACATATGTGGTGTAGTTGTGAGGTACTTAAAAATTTATGGGAAGAAACAAAAAAGGAAATAGAGAATATAATGGGTACACAGATCGGATTGGGGTCAAAAACAATTCTGTTAACAGACATAGAAGATCAGGATATGAATAAAGATAATAAAGAGTTATTAGCTATAATGCTGATGGTTGCAAGATTAGGTATTGCCAAAAAGTGGAAAAGTAATGAACAAATTACTTTACAGGATTGGTATATACAAATGTGGAATTTAGCTCTAAATGAAAAACTTACTTGGGAAATTAACTGTAGAAAAGGAAAAGCTAACAATAATAAATTCTGGAGGATCTGGGAACCTTTTATAAATTATACATTAAAAGAAAAACGGGGCATACCCCCTGAAAAAGATCATAACGACTTTTGGAAATTGTGAAAGGTACAGAACCCCCTGGACTTTGTATATAGCACAAGGGTGATTTTTAATGGTGTAACAGCGATGAATAAGAAGATTATGTATTAAGAAAAGAGGAGAAGTCAATAGCAATGTGTATAAATTATGTCACATGATCTATACAAAGTTTTTATATTTTTGTAATGTCTTTATTTGTATTTCTGTATTTTCTGTATTTTCTTTTTAAATACCTAATAAAAAATTAAAAAAAAAGAAAGAAAGTAAAGCACTTGTTTTTGGCTTCATCAAGTGGCTGTTTGTGCGAGCAGTTTGTAGGTGCATCATTCTTCTGCTGCTAAAGCCAAAAGGCTCTATGCTAGAATTGTGACATATTCACATATCAATAACCCAATTAGTTATCAATATTCAGTTAAACCTCACATAAAGAGCACCTCGCTTAAAGAGTAACTCGCTTAAAGAGCAGAATTTTGTCTGAATGTTTGCTTCGCTTAACAAATAAAACCCAAAAACTTGCTTAACAAATAAATCGAGTTCGCAATCCCTCCCCCCACACACACACAATTGATCATTTACAATGGTATTTCGCTTAAAGAGCAAACTCTCTTAAAGAGCAATCCTGTGGAACGCATTGTGCTCTTTAAGCAAGGTACAACTGTTTATCAAAATTGACTGTGTGACTGAACAACAACAACAAAAAGAACACTGTGGGAAGGGAAGTTAAAGAAGAGAGAGCTGATTAGAATGAGGAAGCATCAAAGTAACAAAAGAACTGGAAGTTGACAGTCAAGGCATAGTGTACTTTTTTATTGTGTTCCAGCCTTGTAAACAAAGTGTTCTACTTTCTCTTTATCTGTATGTAGGCAAGGAAAGCTAGTGGAATCCAAACCTACACCTGTACTTCTGATAATACCTGCTATCAGTTCTTTTGTGGGAGTCTTTTATCTCCTTCAGAAACTCTTGAAAGAAGATATAAGGGAAAACACAAAGGCTCTTTCAGCTCTGAGCAAGCAAACAAATTCCAAAAATATGTTGGAAGATGAAAGTAATTGCTATTCTACAACCAGGCAACAGAACTCAAAAGCTAAAGGCCAATCTCTCTACTATGTTACGTATATAAAGGTTTGAATGAGCAATATTAAACCATCTAGCACCCCTAAAATTGAACCTCTTCTAATTCCAGAACAGACAGGTTTTAGTCCTAGCAAAAGATGTATGGTCCAAATCTTAAATCTAGTCCAGCATATAGAAGGTGGTTTTAAAATGAATAACTGGAGCAGGATTTACCAACCTTAGATATAATACTGTCCACCATTGATTGCTGCTCAGAAAGCTCTACCTCAGGGGTTCTCAATCTTTTTAAGCCAGGGCCCAGGTCACACCCCCTCAAACTATATGCAGACTGGACTGGTGTTCCCCCTGCCACTGTCACCTTCAGAGGCAGCATGGCAGGACCATCCCAAGCCAAACACAACCCAAAAGGGCCTCCCCCCCCCCCACCCAGCCATCCAAACCACTGCCCTGCTTACTGGCCTGGAGCAGCTGCATGGTGTGAGTGAAGGATACATCCCCGGAGCCACTGGGAACACAACACCAGCTGCCAGGAACACCTCCACGGCCGCTGCAAAAAATCTGGCAGCCACCGAGAATGCATCTGCAGTTACCGGGAACACACCTGCAGCTGCCCCTGGCAGTGGTGGAAGTAGCATCTGGAGCAAGGTGGTAGGGCAGATGATTTGGGGCCATGGGCCAGATCTGGCCCACAGTCCATAGGTTGAGAATCCCTGCTCTAACTCCTTACTTAAGATTATTGACTAATAGAAATAATTGAAACACTAGACACCAAATATTATTTGTTGAATTTCAAAGGAGGTGAACTCACTGGAGAAATCAAAGGAACTAAGTGTAGTGCAGTGATTCCCAACATGGGGCCCACGTTGACTCTGAGGTTTCTGCCTGGACTGTTAAGGCAAGATCACCAGCGTAAATGAAATTCCTGGAGTATGAGAATGTGGATGGATCACTTGTACATAAACATTAAAAAGCAAAGGTGCCAAAACACTAAACGAGTGTTTTCCAACCTTTAGTTTTTGGACTTCAATTCCCTGAAGCCTAAGTCAGTACAATGGCTGATCAGTGCTTTGGGAAATTGACTTAGGAAATTGACTTAGACTTCTGGGAATTGAAGTCCAAAACTGGTTTCATGTTTTGGCACCTTTGCTTTTTAATGTTTATATACAAGTGATCCATCTACATTTTCATACTCCAGTAATTTCATTTATGCTGGTGATCTTGCCTTAACAGTCCAGGTAGAAACTGTAGAGTCCATCGAGCTTATTTCTGCATCATCTTTCCTTATATTATAAAAACTACCAGCTAAATCCAAATCCTTTAAAAGTTTAATTATTAAAACCTTTGAAAAAATCAAATACTTTAAAATTTTGGCAGGTAATCAGTATGAAAGAAAGGATACCAGTATAGGTACAAGTGCAAATAAGATTACAGGAGCTTGGAATACTTCAGTTTACCCACTGGCCTTCCATGTTCTTACATTCAAACAGAACTAGGCTACCGGTGAGAAGAACAATTCCCCCCCCCCCCGATTCGCTCTGTTGTTGTTGTTTTTCAGACTGATATGCCATCAACCCCTGATTACTCATGCAAGACAGATTGAGCATCTAGATGGCATTTGGTGACAGATGGTAGCAATCCAATGGCAAAACTTGATGACACAGACATTTATTGGGAAAATGCTAACTGAATAGAGCACTTGAGCTATGGAAGCTAGAATCAAGGGCACATGAACAAAGTCAGCTACCAACAGTGCTTCTCTGCTGATGCCTGGATCAAGTCAGGCAGGGTTTCCTAGGTATATTAGAATTTAGATCTTGCAAACCAAATGAGCTGTTTCAGGTCAAGGGAGGGACCACAGCCAGATGGAGGAGTCACTTCTTGTCTCTTTCTCACACCTGCTTCTATTACAATACCTCATGTGTTTCAAAAGGCAGTAAAAATATGGAATCTATCAAGAGTACCCAGCTTTTCCATCTTGCAGCTGAAGTCCCTCAAATATGAATTAACTGAAGAATGTAAAAATGCATGCCTGTGGCAGTTTATTACAGTTTCACTGCTCAGATTACCACTGTATCTACCCACCTACTGGCCTACTGAGTTGATCAATTTGGGGAAATTTGGTGTTTCATTCATAATTCTGAGACATACTTCAAGATGAAGAGGCCCTCACCCATCAAAAAGAAAGCTGAAAAAATAAATTAAAATATTATAAAAATAATTCTTTATGAGCCTGAATAGAAAGAATGATTTCCCCTCTGCCTTTCTTTCCCTGTTTTGCCAATAAAAAGAAAGTGTTACTGCATTTTCTTTGCTCATCCATGAACTCTTCTTACCTCTAGGAGGAGTCACAACTTCATCTCATTCATTGCACATGTAGCACAGCCAAGCCTTCTTTCTGGTGAAAGATTATTTATTTGATTATTTATTTATTTATTTTCTGATTTATATTGCCGCCCAACTCAGAAGACTCTGGGTGGCACACAGAGAATAAAAACTTTAAAACCTGTAAAAACCCATCAAAACTACTACCAAAGGTTACCCCAACCCCTACAGATTAAAAGAGTGTTCTCTAAATCAGCCAGCAGGCAGAGGTCACCACATTGCTGATGATCCACACCTAATTTGCCAGCCAGGTATTTAGCCCTTTCCTGAAGGATAGCATCTCTGTCTGGAGATGGAGCTCAATTGGCAGAAAGTTCCATAGGGCCTCTCTAGCAGATGGAAAAATTAGAGAGCCTCTCCGGTCTGCCCTGGTGGGACGGACAGATGTTCTTGGGGTGACTCAGTCTCTTAAGTATTCTGGTCTACTACCATGCAGGGCTTTAAAGGTAACTACCGGCACCTTGAATTGTATCCAGAAGCACACCAGCAACCAGTGCAGTTCCTGAAGCAGCGGCGAGGGACAGGCATACTGCCCGCACCCCATCACCACCTGCATTCTGGACAGTTGCACCCTCCAAATTGTCATCAAGGGCAGCCCCATGTAGAGTGCACTGCAGTAGTCAATTCTGGAGGTGACCAGAGCATACATGACCATGAGCAAGGTGTTCCAGTTTAGGAGTGGGCATAACTGGCGTATAACATGAAGTTGTGCAAAAATCCTCCTGGCCACGACTGCCACCTGCTTTATGAGCAGGAGTCATGAGCCCAGGATCGGCCCCAGATAGCTCCATCTAGGGGTAGAAATTAAACACACAGTAGACCAATTGATACCTCACACAATAAGCCCATTGATACCCCATTGTGTGTGTCAAGGGGTGTTTAGTAAGTCAACTTCATTGTAAGTTCCTTTGATTCATATGGGCCCACTCTAACTGTGACTGAATATGTCAAAGTAACTCACAAGTATAGCAGGCCCATAACTTATGGAGGCGTTGTCTCACCAAATTCTCATAAAGATCAAATTTTAGTGCGTTCTACTGTATTAAACAATAGGATTTTGGCAATTGTTTATGCCAAAGCTACAATAAGCTTTCAGGTAGAAAAAAGGATAGAAAACAACAAATAAGAACATCTACAATTGTCTCATTCTCTGATACCTAGATTGGACTATGTAGTCAAGCTTTATCATATATGTGGATGTACTGTACTAGTCTCTTTACTTGACCCTATTGTTTTTAAAGGCTTCCAAAAGTGATACAGCAGTAGGAATTATTTTCATATTTCTCTTGCCTCGCTTTCCTCCTAGAAAATTATATTACAGAAGCAGAAAGTCATAAAGTGAGATAATTTAATAATCAAGTTTGTTGTTCAGTTGCACAGTCGAGTCCGACCCTTTGTGACCCCATTGACCACAGCATGCCAGGCTCCAAGTTATACTATAATAAAACAACAATGGTTTTGTAAAATGGACTGTATAGCGTGATCCTCCTAAATGTCAGCTTTATGTTTAATCACATATTCTCTTCCTTGCTCCTTCAAAAATTCAAGGACTATATTAAAAAGATATGATCATTATTATGGTTACAGCAATTAGATTACTAATGGCTAAAATTGGAAAATTTATTTAGGCTTTGTAATAGAAGATTGGTATAAATAATAATGGAATGCTGCTGTAAATGATACATTGACATGTGGTTTAAAACCAAAGAAATTTTTGATTTAAAAAATGATTGTATAGACATCTGGGGTGAATTTATTGATTATATATTTGTTAAAACTAAAGGGATAAAACCAGGACAATAATATTTAACTTTTTTGAAATAGGGGATTTGAATAAGAAAGGGAAAATGTGTTTGGATTATATGAATAGGATAAAAAAAATGTCCCAATGGTGATGGGAGCACTTGTATTAGTGTTTTTATTATTATTATTTTATTATTAAGCTTAGTGTTGTTTATTATTTGTATGTATTTTTCATATATTTTTATTTTATGTTGTTTATTAATAAAAAAATAAATTTAAGGGCTGGAATTTAGCTACCACAGTTTTTCCTACACCTCGATCAGCATATTATTTTATGAAATATCACCTTTTATATCATTACTTAAGCTCCGTATTAAACACACTGCAAGTTCATGACAGTAGAACGAAGGAGCAATTTTATGGCACAATAGCCTAATTAAATTAGATATAGGGATTTGCTTTGCATTATGTTTTTTTTTTCTTCAAAGAGCACTTTGTTATATCCTAGCTTATAACCCATAAAACACAGGGAAAGGATGCTAAGAGTATGGTGTGAAAATTAAAAAGCCTGAAAAATTTACCCTGTGAGGTTACAGGAAGTAATTTTTCAAAAGTGTTTCATTAAAAACACTTGAGATTAACAGGGAAAAGCACTGGGAGGAAATAAGAAACTTTTCACTCTGTAGACATTAAAAGTGAATATTCTCCCTGCATTTTGCAGATAAGCTGAATTAGTCTTCACAGTGTTGAACACTGTGTGCTCTTCCAGCTCGAATCTCAACCAAACACAGTATTGTAAAACATAATTAGCAGCAACATCTGCTTATAGCTGTATCATTGTCAATAAGCATTTTGCACTATCTACTCAAATAGCATACTTTCTAAGGATCTCTTCAGAGTAGAGCAGAAGGTTCTCCTTTATATTATATATTTTATTCTGTGTTGTTAATAGAGCTCTCTCTTTCTCTCTCTCTCTCACTGTGGTGTGTGTGTGTGTACATATATTTAGTGGTTTCTTAATAGAGAGCTTTTTTCCGGCAAATGGAAGGAGATTTGGAACATCAGAGGCCATTCTGCTGTACTTCGTCCAAAAAGGTCTGTCTGTCTATCTATTTATTAGATTTCTATTTCCTTTGATAGAAGAAGCACTGGAATTCAATTCATTCCAGAGGCAATCCTCAGTACTAAAATGATCAGGCACAGAATGTAATTAAAAATAAATAAAAGGGAGTGATTCTCTAGTTATGCGAAGAGATTAATAATGCAACATGAAACATGGAACTTACTCCTAGGTGAGTGCTATTGATCTCCAGTGTGTAGAAATGAATTTTGTACTACAATTCCCTGAATTCCACAACCAGTATGGCCAATAACCATGGTGGCTGAAGGTTCTAAGAATAGCAGTCCAAAAAAGGTATTTTCTGGGCTCTGCTGAGTCCCCTCTTGAGACCAGATGTAGATGAAAGACCCCAGTTGTTTTTAAAAGTATCATTTATTCTCCTTCCATTTTTGACCAAGGTTAAGCTTTTTATTTTTGCTCAATTTGATACAGTCCATACTTTTACATGAAATTTCTATCTATATTTTTCTCCATAGAGACGTTTATCGTTTTCCATTGCATTTTCTATTTTTGCTTAAAATTGCATTACCCTTTTAAATGAATCTTGAACTAGTGGGAATCTAGGTGCAATGTATCCCGTTCTTTGTACTGTCATCATTCAGAAGAACAACCAACCCCAAAGGAGCAGAAAAGACTAGATGTTATATGTCATGACTTCATCCTATTACCTTTATGAGCAAAATATCTGTGTTCATTTAAAAAAAAAGAAATTAATATGAAGAATAAGCTCTATTAACTAGGAAATCTACATGTTAAATTAAGATCTTTTTGGAGGCACAATAATGTTTCATCACAAATCACATAATAAATGTTTGTTACCACATCAATCCCGATTTATGGTACTCTTTTCAGAGTTTTCTAGATAGGGGATACTCAGAAGATGTTTATCATTCTCTTCTTCTGGGAGTGCCCTGGGACTGTGCAGCATGCCCAAATCCACAAAGACTGGCTCTTCTTTTGACATATATATATTAAAATGGAGACACTGGCATCACAGTTTTCTTCTTTATATTACTCCAGTGTTTGTTGTTGTTCAGTCACACAGTCGAGTCCAACCATTGTGCTCCAGACTCCTCTATCTTCCACCATCGTTCTCAGCCCACTCAAATCTACGTACATTGCATTTACAACGCCATCTTCCACCTCATCTTCTGACGTCCCCTTCTCCTTTTTCCTTCTATCTTTCCCAGCATCAATGCCTTCTCTTGTGAGTCTTCTCATTTGTAGCCAAAATACTTGAGCTTCATCTTCAGTATTTGTCCCTCTAATGAGCCATCAGGGTTGATTTCCTTCAGGATCAACTGATTTGTTCTCCTCACAGTCCAGGGGACTCTCAAGATTCTCCTTCAGTGATCAGTACAGATAATGCATAATATCCATCTAGATTGAGGAATAAATTATATGCAGATCGGGGAATAAATTATATGCAAATGTCAAAAGGTACAGTCAAACCTTGCATAAAGAGTGCCTGGATTAAATAATAACTCACTTAAAGAGCAGAATTTTCTCTGAATGTTCACTTAACAAATAAATCGGGGTTCGCAATCCCCACCCCCAGATGTCACATTTGGTCACTTACAATAGTGTTTCACTTAAAGAGCAAACTCGCTTAAAGAGCAATCCTGTGGAATGCATTATGCTCTTTAAGCAAAGTACAACTGTATTATGTAAGCCTAATATTTGTAGTCTGGGAAAAAAAATTATTTGCAATCTGCCTGATAGTTTGCTTAGATATTGAATATCAGATATTTTTGTTCTGATGTTTTCATTAATAGGTGTTTCTGCAACTGAGACTGGTGGTTTCATGCATTTCAAAATATTTTGACAACTATAGTTCACTCAAAGAAGAAGCTTTACATATTGCTTGTTTTACACCTGGCATTAGAGAACAATATAATTGATGTCAATGCATGTGCATTTATCTAGCCTACCAATTTCTGAAAAACATTACAGTCAAACCTTGCATAAAGAGCCCCTTGCTTAAAGAGTAACTTGCTTAAAGAGCAGAATTTTCTCTGAATGTTCGCTTCGCTTAACAAATAAAACCACCAAAAACTCGCTTAACAAATAAATTGGGGTTCGCAATCCCTACCCCCACCAGAAGTCACAATTGGTCACTTACAAGAGGAAACTCGCTTAAAGAACAATCCTGTGGAACACATTATGCTCTTTAAGTGAGGTACAACTGTAAATATTTAATATTTCTCAGAAATACTGAGCAAAAGATTGTACATTCAAAAGGGTGAACTAATGGAAAGCCTATAGCTAATGATGTTTTAAACCTGAAAAAAAATTCCTAATTTCACAAACTAACAGTTTTATTACTGAAGCAGTAACAATCAAAGAAGACATAAGTTATTTTTGCTTTGTCTGTAGGGTTGCTGCCATCAATCTCAAAGAAAAGAAATGGTTATTTATTATTTGAATATATGAACTGGTAAATATCTATATACATAAGAAAATAGTAAGTGTTTTTACATTGAAAATTCCTAGAATGAATTTAAGTATAGAGAACAAACAATTATAAGCCAATAATAATACCCATGATACCCAAGAAAAAATTACAGAAAGCATATGTGTTCAAAATGACACCTACATAACCACATTCACAGAGTATTTAAATCAAATACATATATAGTTCAATAGTAGCTGAGACTAGTACTGAAGAGCCACCGTTCTGGGCAGCTGGAGCGCCACTGTGACCCTGGGCCATGCCCAATGGCCGCGGTTCAACAGCCACCGCTCTGGGCAGCTGGAGCACTGCTATGACCCCAGGCCACACCCAATGACTGGGGCTGAAGAGCCACCATTCCAGATGGTTGGAGCACTGCTGCGACCCCGGGCCACACCCAATGGCTGGGGTTGTTTTGGTGCCAGGACTTGGCCCTTGGGGAAGGGGCCAAAGATCACCTCCCTGGTCAACCTGGCCAGCCTAGCCCCTCGACTGTTTGTGGCTGTCTGAAACCTTTGTGCCTTGGACAACTGGTATTTTATTGCAAATGTTATTACAAATGTTTTTATTGTAATTTTATTGTGTATTGTACTGTATTGTAATTTTATTGTACTGTAATTTTATTGTGTACTGTACTGTTGTGAGCTGCCCTGAGTCTCGTGTGTGATTGGGCGGCATAGAAATATGAATTTATTATAATATCATCATCATCACCCCTCCATGGAACAGTACCTTAATACTCTGGAGGGGCTTGAGTGTTTGCAAGAACCAGACTAAATCTGTTCCACAACCCATTTAATATGGTGAGAAGACATAATTTTAACTCCATGCCAGCTCAGTCATCACCCAGATTAACAAGGATTGTGATAGATGCTATGGCTACTGAGCATCCATGGAAAAATGGACTAGAGGGCTCAACTCCAGTGCATGGAGATGATGGGTGACTGGAAGACAATAAAAACCCCAGAAGAATATGGACAAGAGAAGACAAGTATTCAATTATAAAAGCCGATTACCAGTCTGAGCCATCAGGACATGGATTCCAAAAACATACGTACCAAATTTGGAAAGAAAATCACCCAGATTTGGAAATTGGTGAGCAAAGACTAATGGACAAGAGACGTGTTATTTTTAAACACAAATTCTTCAATGAACTTGAATTACAAGAGATTATAAACAGATTAGTGCACGATCCATATCCAAGCATAATTTATAAGACAGCTACATTACAAATAGAGAAGCAAGTGGTGGAGGATAGAGAGGAGACCAATAGGGCTACTGTGAAACAAAAAACAACACCTAGAAAACATATTGTAGAACCAATGACCAGTGATAATTAAGTTAAGAAGATTAAAGTTCAAATCAAAATGGCAGAGTCTAACTGCAAAACTGAACCAAGTTAGTAAGGAAAGTTGGCTAAAATATTGAAGAAAGTGAATGAAGGTATCTAAAATATTCCAACAGAAACAATAACTCAAACAAATCAACTAATGTATGCAGCAGCTTATGTTACCACTAAAGAACTGGGTTTGAAAATCCAAGAGAGTCAAGGGAACAAAAACGGAAACAAAAATAGAAAAATCATTTGGAGTTGAAAATTAAAAACATTTGCTCAGATTTAAGTAATCTGAAGAATCTGAGACAAGGAACTCTAAAAGCTAGGAAGATCAAAAGAGGCCTGATAACAAGGAATTACTTGAGCAACAAAGGAATTGCAGTTATAATTGAAGAGTTGAAACAAAGAGTTGTGGCCATTGCAGAAAAGACCACGCAATGTAATAACCAAGCGATGCAGTTTCAGCAAAATTCACAGTTTCGAGCTAACCAACACTATTTTTACAAGACCCTTGAAAACAGGAGTGAAGCCAGCACAGGTGAAAAGATTAACAGAAAAAAACACACTGAGGTTTTGGAGAAGGTTATGGGAAAACAATGAGCATAATGAAAATGCAATATGGATCAAGCAAGCTGAAAATCTAGCAAAAGCATCCAAAATGGAAAGTTTTAAAATAATGAAAACAGTCATACAAGAACAGGCAAAGAAGATCAAAAGCTAGAGTGCTCCTGGTTTAGATTAACTCCATGGATTCTGTCTAAAAATGCTAACAAACTTACATGCAAAAATGACAAACCATATGAATCAGGCTTTGGTAACACCAGCAAGTGAAAAATGGTTAACAACTGGAAGGACATTCCTAATTCAGAAGGATAAAGAAAAGGGAAATGAGCCTGGAAACTACAGACCAATAACTTGTCTACCAACAATGTACAAATTACTCACAGGCATAATTGCAAACCAGATATATGGACATTTGCATAACAGCAATTTGTTGCCTGTAGAGTAGAAAGGGTGCTACAAAAACTCAAGAGGAGCCAAAGATCAGCTATTAATTGACAAATTGGTTTTCAAGAATTCAAAGAAAAAGCAAACAAATTTGATCGACTATAAAAAGGCATTTGATTCAGTTCCACATACAGTAATACCCCGGATAACGTTATGACTTGGTTCCACAAGTCATGATGTTATCCGGTTTTTAGCGTTGTCCGATACATGCATCGAACAATGCTAAAAATAAAGCCCTGACTTCAGGGATAAACTGCTTTAAAGGCAGGCAGGGAAAGAAAGAGACCTCCCTACCTTTAAAGCCACCCCCATGCGACTGCAGTATGGTCGGGGAGAGTGCCATTCCGACGGTACTGCAGGGTTCCCTCTGCTTACCTTCCTTTCCTTCTCCAACTCCCAGCTGATTGCGAAAGGCTTGGTTTTTTTAAACTGCAGGGAAGGGGGGGGGAGAGAAAGGAGTTTCTTTCCACGCTGTTCTTGCTTTACTTCCTGAATTGAAAAAATACAGAGATGTGATTGGTTCTCTAGATCAGCTGATCTAGAGAACCAATCAAACAGGAAAGGGGGGAAATACAGAGATGTGATTGGTTCTCTAGATCAGTTGATCTAGAGAACCAATCACATCTCTGTATTTTTTCAATTCAGGAAGTAAAGCAAGAACAGCGTGGAAAGAAACTCCTTTCTCTCCTCCCCCCTTCCCTGCAGTTTAAAAAAACCAAGCCATTCGCAATCAGCTGGGAGTCGGAGAAGGAAAGGAAGGAAAGCAGAGGGAACCCTGCAGTAGCGTCGGGGGGAAAGGCAGGCAGGCGCTGGGGAAGGGGTTGGATTGGGTAGATGTTCTACCCAATCCAACTCCCCCCCCCCACGCACATGCTTGTACCGGATAACGCTAAAAATCGTGTTATCCAATGCAAGATTTTTCCGAAAATCTTGCAACGTTATGCGGTTTTAGTGCTATCTGGTACAAACGTTATCCGGGTTATTACTGTACAGTAAAAACCCAGGTTACAACAGAGGTCCGTTCCAACAGCCTCTGTTGTAACCTGAAAAAATTGTAACCCAAAACATCAATAGGAATGCATTGAATTTTTTTAATGGTCATGAATTGATTAGATTCACGAAGACTTCAATGTGCAGTAGCTGCTATGAACTATAAATTGGTTAAAAAAATATGAGATATGTAGAAACCTAACAAAATTTGAGAAATTAGTCATTCAGATGGAACAGGAGGATTTAAAAATAACAAGGAAAGGCCTGATAAGCCACTTGATATATACAGTATATAATTTTAATAGAATTAAGGGATCAACAGCAAGGTTTAAGAATAAATTGGGAAACAGATAAGTACAAAACAAGAGGAACAGGATAAAATTTGGAAGAAAAGGATTTTGAGGAATATGTCTGTTAAAGTTAAAGAGAATTCATATAAAACTATTTGGAGTTAGTGCCTCATGACAGGAATGGATATTAGGAAATCGCTGTTCAGACTATTCTTTTTAAATAGCTTATTATTGTCCAGTTGATCATTTGAGCAAAATGAGAGTGATCTCCCCTCCCCCCCCCCACACACACACACTATCCAAGCAAACTCTTTGTGTAGTCTCCAGTGGCAGCAAAAAGGAATGATGCCCAAAGAAAGATGATTTACCCAAAGATACTCCAAAATCTGGTATCATTAGTGTTGTTATTTTGAGTATTCCCCCTCCCATTTTTCTACTTTGATGTGTGAAGATGGTCACATATTATATATTTTATCTTCCTGTTCATTTGTGCAGGGTGGCTCCCACTATTTTACATAATCTTTACCTCTCTGTTTATTTGTACATTAAATAAAATCAATGCAACAGACCTTTCCATTTCTGTGATAAAAAATGTGCAAGACTTTGAATTCTACATATTTCTTCAGTGGCTAAAATAATAGCAAAATACTTTATATTCACTTCTTCCTTCTTTTTCATTTTTATAAGTCCAACTCGTTCTTGTAGTTACAAGGATGCAGTCTCTGTAAAATCTTTATTTGCTGTCATAAGTGAAGATTGTAGTCCCAACCCTTATATATTGTTCCCAGGTCAAGGTCAGTTCTTAGATTTAGATACCTTGTGCAGTATATAAACACACACACACACACACACACACACACACACGAAATATCACCCCCCAAAAAGGGAACCTATATTGCTTACAAGCAAGGGACTGCAGTGGCTCAAGTGGCTAAGACACTGGGAGGTCAGCAGTTCGATTCCCACGTACTGCAAGACAGTATGAGCTCCCATCTTTGTCCTACCTCCTGCCAACCTAGCAGTTTGAAAGCAAGAAATTGCAAGTAGATATATAGGGACCACTTTGGTGGGAAGGTAAACAGCGTTCTGTGCGCTCCGGTGTCTAGTCATGCCTGCCACATGACCATGGAAACGTCTGCAGAAGCAAACGGTGTTGGCTCTTCGCCTTTGAAACAGAGATGAGCACTGAACCGTATAGTCAGATATGACTGGCTTTCGAGCAAGGGAAACCTTTACCTATTGCTTAGAAGACAAATTCTTCTAAGTTAATTATTGTAGAATTCAAGAATGAGATCTCTCCATGGCAACCTCATTGGCAAACAAAACATTTTAAAAATCTAGCAAGGCAGCAATCACAGTTGTATTTTCTTTGTTCTCAAGAAATGGTGAAAGAAAGCAGATAGTACTTTTTATAGTGTCTTGCAAGGATAACAAAATCATCATATTTTCTTTCATAACAGGCAAACTACAATCGCTAAAGGTATGTTAATGGTAGAGCGAGGGGCTTGCCTCAGGTGTCAAAACCCAGACATTGGAAGACGACAGTTAATTATTTGCTTTAATGCTATTCAGATATTGCCTTCACCTCCAGACTTGACTACTGCAATGCGCTCTACATGGGGCTGCCCCTGGTGACCATTCGGAGACTACAGCTGGTCCAAAATGCGGCGGCCCGGGTAGTGATGGGGCGCGGGCTATATGCTCGTGCTGCACCACTGCTCCGGGAGCTGCACTGGTTGCCAGTATGTCTCCGGGTGCAATTCAAGGTGCTGGTTATTACCTTTAAAGCCCTATATGGTAGTGGGCCAGGATACCTAAGAGACCGCGTCACCCTAAGAATGTCTGTCCATTCCACCAGGGCGGACCGGAGGGGCTCTCTTGTTATTCCATCAGCTAGGGAGGCTTGCCTCACTAGCACCAGGAGGAGAGCCTTCTCTGTGTTCGCCCCGGCCCTTTGGAACCTTCTACCAACGGAACTGCGCTTACAGGCAGAGCTCTTACCTTTTTGAAAAGGCTTAAAGACCTGGCTGGCGGAGCATGTGTGGGGACCCAGTAACACGGGATCCCATACAGGCTGGTTGATTTGAGGGACAGCCACCTCCCCACCCGGGTTTCATCCGTTACGCTGTTTTAATCTTTTCTTATGAATTCTTTCTTATGAATTCCTAAGATTTTAAACATTATTATTTTTATTGGATTTGGTCTGTGTTTTTAGCTATGCTGTAAGCCGCCCAGAGTCGGGTTTACCCGATTGGGGCGGGATAGCAAACGTGAATAAATAAATAAATAAATAAATTGCCTTCAAAGTAGGTCTTGAAGCATGGCATATATATATCTATGACATTGTTGCCCACTCACATCTAGAATCCTGGCTACAGCCCTGGCCCACTCAGGGATTATGCAGACCTCCATGTGTTCTCCATGAAGGTCTATAGTGATGCTTGCAAGTGTGTTCAACCTTATCAAGCTCCAGGAAAAAAAGCAGAATAGAACTTTTGTTATTATTATATTTGTACTGTGAGGAATGGTGATATGTGTCTATGAGATTTCTTCCTTGAACCATTTTCTCTACATAGGGCAGTTTAGAGGCAAAGCTGGAATGTATGGCTGAAATAACTTGGTTGGTTACTAAGGTCCTTGATTTAGTTTGGTAGGTGGTAGGTTTTTCAAACCAGATAGCAAAAGAAAGAATTGGTGACAATGTATTTGTAATCAGCTACCTGGTACATTGTTGTTCTTGTTTGTCCCAAAGTCACTTGGGAGTGAGTTGTAAATATGGAGGATATTCTCAAACTGAGAAGCTTGTTAGAGATTTCTCTAAGGGTGTGGCTACATTGGTTACATTGATAGCGTTTTGATTTGCAGCCTTTATTACACTTGAAATGGTAATCAGTGCTCATGCTGGGCTTGCCAATTGAATTGGGAGTTCATTGTTCACAATCGATGCAAAATGTGATTGACTTTCCATTTCACAGCCCCCTTCTTTTCTTCCAACTCTTGGTTCTGCCTCTGCTCATCCTTTCTTCCTGGGGTCCTGCCTCAGCAAATCCTCTTGTGGTTCACTGTCTTGTCAGTTTTGTGTGTCGAAGTAAAGAAAATAATTTCAGAGACAATCTAATTGAAACCACAAAAGGAAATATCCTTAGCCATCTTATTAATACCAGCCCAAGAATGTTAGAATATGCCCTACTAAAAGAAAAGAGCTGGGACTTTGACATGCATGTGTGCACACCACACACACTTAATTGGGATTTCTCCTTCCCCATCCGATTCAATGGCTCAACACCTTGGTTATCTCTCAAGATAAGAAGATCTTTCCATCTGAAATTTTGCTGAAAGTATTGCTAAATGTTCAACCCTTCCTCCCTTCCTTCCCCGTCATCTTCCATTTATTTATTTTTTTAAATAGATGTATTGTACATGCAGCAAAAATTACTTCGAATTCACCCATTTTATAAGTGGGGAAATCCTGAGGTATTTGACCGTATTTTTGGGCTGTAAATTATGTCTTCAGTATCTCATCTCAGTATATATTTTTGATACATAACTAAGAAAGAAAGAGACAAACACCAATTTAGGACTTCTTTTTTATGAATAAGGAATTTATCCAAACTTCACTTCCACTTAACAAAGTAAAGAATAATTTCACTGTTATTTATTAGTTCAAACTTCACAATAAAAGGGAAAATGTATTCTAAAACAATAACTTAAAAATCCCAGAACAGTGCCCATTAAAATGACAGCTTTTATACTTGAGGGATTTGTTTCATTATATATGTATTGGAGAGACAGGGGCAATAATTAGAGCTTTATTATCTATTTCCTTTTAATTGAAGCAGACTGAAAATTGTAGGGAGTAATAAAGTTACATTCTTTGTTGTTTTTTATTTCATGCCTATATAGGAACCCAGGAATGGAAATCTTGAAAATGGAAATGCTTCGTCTTTGGTATAT
This sequence comes from Furcifer pardalis, assembly GCA_030440675.1. Classification (NCBI taxonomy): domain Eukaryota; kingdom Metazoa; phylum Chordata; class Lepidosauria; order Squamata; family Chamaeleonidae; genus Furcifer; species Furcifer pardalis. Next base: position 62,510,661 of record CP126895.1, read on the forward strand.
ACATATTTATTCCTACTTAATAAACCATTGACTCCCACTAGAACTATTTGTCTATCAGCTAAATAATTAGCTGATAATTAGGTTGTTAAAGAGCATATAATGTACCCAGCAGACCAAAGTGGCAAAGCAGAATATGTTAGTGCTAATCTAGTAAACAGACAATTACTGTATCTTTATTATACCGTATTAAACTTTCTGTTTACCACCTAAGTGGATCATTTAAAATCAATGAATTTATATGTAAATAACTTTTAATAAAAATAAATAAAATGGTATTATGAAGATTTCTAAGATACTAGTTACTAATGTAATCTACAACTTAAGTGTGCTTACTTGTGCTTAAATCAGGTAATGCCAATGGGAATCCTTGGTTTAATTTAAAGAATAATATCAAATTAAGAGATGATGACATGCCACTTTAAATCTAATGTGGATGCCATGTTTTGTTGCCCACAGAAATGATTTTCTGCTACATTAAAATTTCCCTTTTCCATCCATTTTTAATCTGCATGTTTTATTATTTGTTTGTTTGTTTTCTTTGTTTTCTTTGTTTGTTTGCTTGCTTGCTTGCTTGCTTGTATTTTTATACCACCCATTTGGAAAATTTCCCACTCTGGGCAGTGTACATACCAATATCAAAATAAAATAATGAAACACACAACAAATTAAAAATAAACCAGCCAGATAAATCCATCCTGAAATAAAATAAAATAACTAGAGTCTGAGGGCATAGAGGATGAACTGACTGGTTTATTTATTGCTAAAGGGATAACATTCTGAAAGGCTCCCTTAAATAAGAAAGTTTTGAATTGTTTTTTGAAGATAGCCGGTGATGGCGCCTGGAGTAGCTTCACCAGTAGTGTGTTCCACAGTGTTGGTGCCACCACTGAGAAGGCTCTATTTCTAGTTATAGACTTTTGAGCCATCCTCGGGATCAGCACCTGGGACTGCAGAGACTGTGACAAACGGGTGATGCAGAGAGTTGTTCTGAGGGAGAGATGCTCCAACAGATAACAAAGTCCCAAACTATATTCGTGGCCTTATATGATAACACTAATACCTTGTATCTGACACAGTAGGCAACAGGTAACCAGTGCAGGCCTGCCAAGTCTGGGGAAATATAATTGCATTTCTTTATGCTGCATTCTGGACCCACTTTAATCTCCACATCAGACACAAAGACACATGTAGAGAGCACTACAGTAGTCAATCTGTGAGATTACCAATGAGTGGGTCAGGGTTCTTCTTCTTTGCTTCCTCTTTTACTGAATTGGGTGTCATGGGACATGCAAGGTTCTTGTTCAGGCACTTCTAGCAGCCTCCTCTAGTGTTATTAGTGTTCTTGTAATATTTGTTTAATGTTATCTCTCCACCTCCCTCTGGGTCTTCCTTGTGGTCTTTTTCCCTCTCCTCTTTTAACATAAGCCTTGTATGGTATGGAATTCTAAGACATTCTCTCCAGATGGACAACCCACTTTATTTGTTGTCTCTGTTTGTAGTTTAAAATTGGTTCTCTTCCAATTCATTCCCTTATAATCATTCCTTATTTTATCCCCTCTAGTCACTCCAGCAGCCTTCCTTAAACATCTCATTTCCATGATAATCAACTTTTATGTTTTGTTGTAAGCGTCCATGTTTTGGCACTGGTAACGTAAGGTGGGAATGAATATGTTTTGTATGAAGTGTTTCTTTGTGCTGGTCAGTTTGCCTTATGCTGTAAGAGCAGAGTTAATGTCCCAATATGAGATGTTTACATAAAGCATTCTCCAAAACATTTATAGGTTTTTTTAAGTACCGTACAGCTATATCCTAACAGACCAACAGAGGGACTTTGTTAAGAAATCTGAAAGCTACAAGGAATTGTTCACTATTGATTCCTTCTCATACTGATTCTTGGTTGAAAGAACTTCAGATATGTATCAGTTGCTTGGGTAGCTAAATGAGTTGGATAAGATGGGAGTTTAGTTGCCCACTGTACATCCCAGAAGAATAGTCTGTGTAGCCATAGATAAACTAAGCTCTACAGTCCCAGGATGCCACAAGAAGAAGGGAATGATAAACCACTTCTGATTTACCTAGAAAACCTATAGGTACTATAGGTACTTAGCCACTTAGCCTCTCTACCTAGAAAGCCTATAGGTACTATATTAATTACCAAAAGACATTTGATTCTATATGTCAGTGATGGTTTCTTGAAATTTTGAGGATTTACAAAACTGATAGAATTATTGCTTTACTATCTAAATTTATGATGAAATGGAAGACAAAAATAATTATCTAATAATATCCTTATCACAACAAGTTTTTTCAGGGTGGTCATTTGAGCCTGTTGTGGTTCCATCTGGCTTTAAATTTCCTATCCATCAACACCTGAAGAGGTAAAAGAAGAAGTAAAGAAGAAAACGAATAAGAAGATCTAGACAGCTAAACACATCTGGCCAGGTTATCTTGCTATGGTAACAGAGTAGACCATACTGCCAGCGACTTAGCGCTGGGTGTCAGGCGGTAGTTAACAAACCTGACAACCCTGAGGACTAATGGCATGAGTATCAAAGTCCACAGGGAATGGTGATGGTCCCCAAATGGATTAAATCCCATTTGAATCCATCTTTATGAAGGGCAGCAGCTGGGGCCAATGAGAGCTTTGTGTGCCAAAAGGGCCTCAGGACCAGAAATTGACTCACAGAACTGACTCAGTTTTACGGGGGTCATGCTGTGATGCGGAAGGCAGATGAAAGGTCACTGCATTATATTCTTAGGACAGTCTTCATGGCTGATCACCAATATTTGGATTCAAATATGGCACAACAACAAGATAGCTAAAAGCTGTAAGCCTAATTTTTGGAAATATGACTTTGATTATTCTTATTCTTTCAGATCAAACTTTGAACTGCCAAAATGAAGCCACTTTCTTGGCTTTGAAGTTTTTAGGATGGTAGCCGTGTTAACCTGTTGTTCAGGAATATCAGAAAACAAAAACAAAAAAGTAAGAAATCAAAAACAAAAACACTGTAGCACTTTAAAGACTAACTGCTATATTTTATAGCAGTTATATAGCAGTTAGTCTTTAAAGCGCTACAGTGTTTTTGTTTTTGTTTTATTACTTTTTTGTTTTTGTTTTCTGATATGTCTTGGCTTTGTCATTGACCAAAATTAAGTTCTCATGCTTCTAGTTGTAATAGGCAAACCAGAAAATGAGCCATATTCTGCATCTCTCCACATTCACACAATATGTTTTTGTCTGCCAGCATCCCCCACTTGAGCATGTTGGTCCTGCATTTAGTCACTCCATTCCTCAGCCTATTCAGCGTCCTCCAAATAATACCCTCAAGAGTGTTTGTTGTCACAATATGCATTGTTTCATCAACAGGGATGTTTTGTATGTGTGGATGCAGTACAAACTGGAGCAGCATACTCTATTTCCTGATGATATTGTTCCTCTTACTAACTTTAGCTTTGGTCTTCAGGCAGTGCTGCTTAAAAAAGAGTGTCCCTTCAAGTGTCATGCCAAGGTATTTTGGTGCTGAATAATGCATGACCATGATGTTTCACATTGAATGTATGTAGAAGTTATTTGAAAACTCTCCTGATAAACTGAGTAGTCTCATAAGAATCTTACTGTACATATACTAGCATGAACTGTGGTGTTGGTAAATGTGCTATTATCCATATCAAATGAGGCAAATTCTCAGAGAACAATAACTACAAACACACTAATGAACAGTTTGTTTAATGCTTAGAAAAGCAGAAATGCTATAATTATCTAGGCAGCCATGAAAATCTCAATATAGATAACAAGGAACGTAAATCATTAAGCAGGAGTAAGCACTTTGATACAATAAAGTTGATATTCAAAACAGAACTCTATGCAAAATGGAAAAAAATATGTTATTAATTGCTGAGTAACCTCAGTATTGACATATTCTGTTGGCATTTCAGATTGGAAATACATTGACCGTGATGGTTTGAATAGGAAAACTTGAGTCCTCCTGTAACAAGACCAGTGCCAAAACAAACAGATATATTGTATAGAGTATCTTGTTTGCCCTGTAACATGGGAAGGATCTCAAGAATCTTTATATAGGTCAAATAGTCAAACTTTGAAACTTTTGCATGGTAACACAGTCCCACTTCATCAGATGGTAATAGAAAATAATAAAGGACTAATAAAACTGGCAAGTGAAAACAATGCAGATATGCACAGGTTGAGAAACTGTATCATGGACAGCACCTCAGTTACCTCCTAAATCTGCAGTGGTGAACAATGGCACTCCAGCTGTTCTTGGACTTCAATTCCCAGAATTCCTGATCAGCAGGTGTACTGACTTGGACTTTTGGTAATTGAAATCCAAGAACACCTGGAGTGCCAAGGTTTACCACCACTGTCCTAGATGATACTGTCAATAAACAATAATTGAACCTGTGGTTTAAATTAGCCATCTTTAGGCTGAAACTCAGGGATTCATATTCATAACCCAAGATCAAATTATTTGCACCAGATACTAACAGAAAACAATGATAACTCACGGTGTGGTTTATATAGGGCCGGTCATGAATCTATAGCAATAATGCATCATGTCATAGCTAGATACTCTGAAGTAGCATCAATAGATGATATGTGCAGATGTAACCAAGTTACAAAAGCCATTCATCAGCAGGTGGCTAAATCTTATGTATTACTTGAATCTTTTCCTCAATATTATAAATTTAGCAGTTTTAGAAAATGAAACCACAATACTATACTGTATTGGCTTGTCATGGTTAAAACAGTTGATTCTAATAAGAAGAATATTATACTTATGGGTAAACAACAAAGGCAAATAGCATTCCGTGCAGTCAAGGCATGCCTGCCATGTGTCCATGGAAACATCTGCAGACACAGACAGCACTGGCTCTTTTGCTATAAACAGAGATGAGCACTGAAACCTAGAGTCAGATATGACTGGCTTTTGAGCAAGGGTAACCTTTACCTTTACTAAACAACAAAGAAAAACTTACCTTATAGAAAATCGAGTTCCATCAACAAGCAACCTCAAAAGCACAGAAAATACAATTGTGAAGTACTAGACTTTAAAACAAGAAATTGGATGGGAGGGGGGGGATCTGGAAGCAAAATAAGATCATCCTCCACCACACGCTAATTTCAACAACCTGAGTTGTCAAAAGGTTTTTATGACAAATGTGAAACAGTTGCCAATAACTGATCATTTGGTTTTGGAAATCCAAAAATCGGTGATTTTGCAAACATGTCACCTCACCTGCAAATTTTTGGGACTTAGTTTCCAATTTTTGGGGAATATGTAATTAGGCTGTTAAAGAGCATATTATATACCCAGCAGACCAACTACTATCATTATTGCTGCAGCTAATTCTGCTACAAATTATAAGAGAACAGAAGTAGTTGGCATAATGTAAGGACACTGAAAGGAAACAACATTAAGAAGACTGAAGGAATAAGATTTGTCAAAACCATGAATACCAGATATAAAGGAAGGAAGGAAGTGGTAGAAACAAAAAGCAAGGTTACCACAGTGAGGGGAGGAGAGATAAACAAAAACAACAGTGATTTCCTGCTCCAGACAACCTTCAAAAGTGCTTGCTGTGGAGCCAGCTTTCTCTTATGATAGCTGGAAACTTTTAGCCCAGGGATTCCCAACCTATGGCCTGTGGGCTGGGCCGGCTCCGGCCCATGACACCATTTCATCCAGGCTGTCACCACTGCACCCGCACCCAGAAGTGAAAGCGGACACATTTACACATGCGCAGGTGTGTCTTACGTCAGCCGTAAAACATGCCTGCACGTGCGTAAACATGCCTGCAACAGCCGTAAATGCACCCCTTTCCGCTTCTGGGGGTCTGGCCCCCTCAGCTCTCTGGGGGGGGGGGGCAGGCCTGCAGCCAATTTTTTTGGGAACCCCTGTTATAGCCATTGGGAGAGAAAAGGGTGATAGGAAAGGTTGTGTAAAGCTTGCAAACTTTGAATAATCTCAGTGGGCCATTTAAAAGTCATCTTATAATGTTAAAAGGGGACAATTAATGGGAGGGTTTTGACTTGAATGCCAACAGGGCAGCCAGGGGAGCAACCCTGCACCTGTCAGCTCCTTTGTAAAATATGCATCCTGGCCTAATTGACCAGTAGGTATGGATGAGTAGCAAAAGGGACTCAGGTGGGAATCCAAGTGGTTAGTGTTAACAAACCCCAAAATAACAATTTAAAGGTAGAATTAGGAGAAAAAACACATATGTCATGATCTCTCTTCATGCCATTGCATAGCATGTAGTGTTATCCAGAGCCATTTTATGCCCCAAATGAAGGGTTAAGCTTATTAGTTAACTGGTACCATATTCCCCAATGACTATGTTGGCTTAGTGGTTATGATGTGGAACTTGATGGCTGGAAGGTCGGCAGCTCAGCAGTTCAAGACCTGAGTACTGCACGATGGAGTGAGCTCCCATCTCTGTCCTAGCTCCTGCCAACCTAGCAGTTCAAAAGCAAAGAAATTGCAAGTAGATAAATAGATACCATGGTCTGGTAAACCCAATAGGGTTAGCCATAATCTAATAAATCGTAGCATTTCTCAAAGGTCACTGGAATCTGCACGTATACCAGAATCATGAGTTGATCCTAAAGATCTAACCTGAGGCTAGACATTTGGCAGAACAGAGGATAGGTCTGTCAACAGCTTTAGGCACAACAGCTGCATTGGACTACACTATCCAGAGGAGGCATACAACTGCTGCCACTAAGAAATAAAGGGAGAAATATTTCCTTCAGGCTTTGAAGCTAAAGTCACCTGTGGCCAGACGCAGCAGGAATCTTCTTGTGTTCTTGAATAGAACAGAAGATTAAAGTAATATCTTTGGATGTTAAAGATCACCGAGTATTTTATTCATCTAAAATAAACTGTTTTTGACATTTAAAAAATGTCTTGCTTGACAGAATATCACTGAATATAAAAGGTGACAATCCATAGTTCTTTTTAAACTTATGTGAAGTTGAGTTTAGAAAAAGTTTTTTCACTATAATTGCCAGAATGCTCCAGCCAGTCCATAGTCAGTGGCCATATTGCCTGGGAAAATCTCAAAAAAGTAATACACCCAAGCAATGGTTCAGAGTGAATTTTGAAAGAATTCTTCTGCCTCTGTCAAGTCCCCATGTAATGCACCAGATTTTGAAGCTCCCTTTTGCCTGAAAGGTGCCTTTTTATAAGAATAATTAAAGTTTTGAGCATGGACTCCTTCTGCAAGTTCTAGTTTATAGCTGTTTTGAGAGCCTTCTTGAAATTTTTATTCTGACCATTCTCCTGACTGAATGATGGCTTTTGATTGTTAAGTCAAATGCCATTGTAAGTCTTGACTATTACCCTCTGTCATCTTGGCACATATATATCCCAGGGGTTGTAAATTGTCATTACCCATTTTGCCAGGTTGTCTGGAAAGTAAAGTTCATGTGGAATAGAGTAGATAACTGAGTCAAGAACTGCTATTGGAATTTTAGCAGAGGAAGAGAGTCTTTAAAACAGTAAGAGCTAGAAATACATTGCCTTATACTCAGTGGTGGGCAGCAAAAAAATTTGCTACCACATATGGGCGGAGCCTATGTTGTGGGCAGAGCCTATGTCATGGGTGTAGCCTACATCGTGGGCGATCTAGTCATGCCTGCCATATGACCAATGATGGGATGTAGCAGGTTCTCACCAGTTCGCCAAAACTGGTAGTAACTTTTCCCAGTGTCCCAGAAAACTGGTAGCAGCTTTTGGGGGGAACCACCTTCAGGGCTTACCTTTTCACTGGTTCCCCCACTGTGCATGTGCACCAAGCACTTGGTGTGCATGCATGTCTACAGTGCTTGGTGCATATGCATAGCCTCCTTGCTGTCCTCGTGTTGTGGGTGGGTGGGTGGGTTGAGGTAGGGGTGTGTGTGTGTGTGCTTATTTTTATTTTATTTTATTATTTTATTTTTTCTTTGGCTCTGACCACAATGTCATGACATCATGACATTGGCTCCGCCCACACTGATGACATCACGGTGGGGTAGTAAAAAAATTGACATCCCACCACTGCATATGACCATTTATATACAGCAGGGGTGGCCAACTTAATTAGACCCAAGATCTACTGTTTACTGAGGAAACCCTGTGCAATCTACTACCACGCCATGGGCGTGGCCGACGTCATGACGTCATGGGCGGAGCCGACGTCATGACGTCATGGGCGGAGCCGACGTCATGACGTTGTGGGCGGGGCCAAAAATAAAAATAAATAAATAAAACAAGGGAGGGGGAAGGGGGGATTCGCCCTCCCTGACCCAGAATCAGGAACAATAAAAACCGGAGGGGAGGCTCCTCCGCTGCTCTACCCGGTCTTTCCTCTCTCTCTCTCTCTCTCTCAGCGCACAGAGCCAGGCACCTGGTCTCGGCACCAGCGCCCATTTCGCGGCGGCGTCCCAGCGGGCCGAAAGGAAGCGCGACGGGGAGGGAAGGAGGGGAAGGGCTGGCTGTGGGGTGGACGGCCTGCAAACTCACCTCTCCTTCCCGTCTCTGCCCTACTTGGGTAGGGCCGCCGCTAGGAAAACGACTGCTTCCCTCCCTGCTCCTCCCGGTAGCCCCGGAGGGCGGGGACTCTTGGGAAATGGTGGGCGAAAGTGTGGCGGTGTCGCCAGCCTTCTCCTCCATGGAGCCAGTGCTGGCTATGAGGGCGGCGGCTCCGGTTCCTCCTGCTGCCTGCCTGCCTGCCTGCTCTGCTTCCTCCACGCCTTGGCTCCTCAGGATGGCCAATGTCTTGGGCTTCCTCCTTTCCCCTCTCCTGGCGTTCTCGACTCGGCCAGCTGCAGCTCCGGCAAGCGCCAGCCACCTGTGCGAGTCGGCCGGGCTCTCCCCACCCATGGAGGCTTCAGTCAGCTCCGACCGCGCTGACTTCCGGCGGTGCACAGGCCTCGCCTGCCTCTGCGGCCCCTCATTTTATTCCTCCTCCTCCACTGCCTGCAGCCCTGTGGAAGACAAGCCCCCATGCCCAGGGGACGCCCGGCGGGCCGCACCGTCGCCTGCAACTTCCTCCTCCGCCGGGCGCCGCAGCCAGAACCGGGCCAAAAAGGCCCAAGGAGGAGGCCACAGGCGCCCGGCGGAGGCGGCAGCGGTGTGCCTCGCCGGGCGTCCCCAGGGCATGGGGCTTTTCGGCAGCAGACGCCCCAGACAAGCCTCAATGTGCCCCGGGGGAGGTGCCCTCCTCTGAGGGCTGGTGGTGCCGCTGCCGCCGCCCTGAAAGCTCCAAAATCCTGGCTAGTAGTCCAGTCGATCCGGAGTCAACGTTTGAGGCGTCCGGTTCCGCCTCACCGAAAGAATTTTTTTTTTAAATCGGAGCAAAAATGGCTCCAATTGACTGCGCATGCTCAGAAACTCAATCTGATTGAGTTTCTGCACATGCGCAGTCAATTGGAGCCATTTTTGCTCCGATTTTTAAAAAAACTTTCTTTCGGTGAGGCGGAACCGGACGCCTCAAACGTTGACTCCGGATCGACTGGACTACTAGCCGGGATCGACCGGTCGATCGCGATCGACCGGTTGGCCACCCCTGATATACAGTATCTGTAAACACAGGCAGCACTGGCTCTTTGGCTGTAAATGGAGATGAGCACTGCACCCTAGAGTCAGATATGACTGGCTTTTGAGCAAGGGAGACCTTGAACCACTTGCAGCGACAAAACCTGACATCAAATTTGAATACTAATCAGGGATCTTCTGTTATTAGGTAAAGGTTGCCCTTGCTCAAAAGCAGGTCGTTACCAACTCTAGGGTTCAGTGCTCATCTCTGTTTATAGCTAAAGAGCCAGTGGACTTGATCCACAAAAGCTCACATTAAAATACAGCAGTTAGTCTTTAAGGTGCCACAACATTTTTGCCTTTTTGTTTTGTTTACTCTCTGATATGCTTGCACAGACTAAAACTTTTTAAATGGTAGCTGTGTTAGTCTGGGCAGGGCAGGGAGGTGGGCGTGGCCACCCAATTTCGCTCCCCCACCCACCCGAAGGCCACCCAATTTTGTCACCCGCCTGCCTGAAGGCCACCCAATTTTGCCAACAGGTGCGAACCTGTTGCTGCCCACCACTGCTTATACTGTACAATCTAGTTGACTTCTGTACAGGGTCATAGCCAGGATTCTAGATGTGGGTGGGTGAATATTTTTTTCAGGAGAGGCAACAAAGCCTCTTTTCAGTGCATTCCTATGGGAAACCACACTTTGCCAGGGTGGACAAAGTGCTAATTCCGTGTGAGCCAAGCCCACCCTAGCTGCTCCTTGGCCATGGCCCTGCTTCTGTAGGCACTCTGGCCAGTGAAATTAGGGTAAGGGTATGACACCAGAAAATATATCACTCTTAACAGTATTCCCAGTAGGAAAAAGCCTCAGGAGACATTTCATTATCAGCATAACTTGGTTACAATTTTTATCCTCAGTGAGAAAACAAACATTACTGTAGACTGCGCAAGGCATCTCTATGGAACAAAACTATTGTGCTTCATGAAGACAGAGATCCTATAGATTTACACTTTAATGAAAAGTCAAGAATATACTGAAGTCCAATTTATTAAATAAATTAATAAAAGCCCAGACCTATTGATCTTTATGTTAGTAACTTCCCATTCAACAGCAACATTTAAACAAATTATTTCATTTGGTATCTTTATATACTGACCATCTGGGAAAGGAACAGTAAAACAAACGAAAAAACTTTTAAAAATATGTAAATTGATCCCCCCTCAAGCAACAACGTACAACAAATCATTTCATTTTGACATTTCAGGCACGCAGAATTGAGTATTATAGGTCATCCCTAGAAGATATTAAAGAAATAGGATTTATACTGCAATTTCCATCAGTTCTATCTAGCATGGTTAATGTGTACAAGAGATAGATTTATTACTAGGGATGCATGTAGACAGTTGGAAGTAGACTGGAAGACATGAGGACCTTCCTGTCCAGGCTGCTTCATGTACCTTCCTTCATCATGGAAAAGTAGTATTGGATGACAATACTATTTTGTGTTATATTGCTGGATTATTCATTATTTATTGTATATGAAATATTGTTTTGCAGTGATTATATATATTAGCTCTATATTTATTATGTAGGTAGGTAGGTAGGTAGATGGATGGATAGATAGATAGATGTACACACAAACATGCACACGCGCAGACACGCATGCACGCACACACCAAAATTCTAACATCCTCATGTGCGCTGGTCCCATCCTCTTGAGTTTGGACTTTGCTGTGTTAACTTCCAAAGTATGGATTCTACTAGCAATTGCTTGGGCATGAATTGATTTTAGTGAAGCAAAATGGTACTTGATTGTTCAATACATAAGGGTTAAAACTGAGTTTGCCCATGTCCCATTGATGAATTCACCCTGCCTTGTTCAGGATGAATACCTGGGCAAGACTCCTGACTGGAGGGGGGGGGGAGAGAGAGACTCCCACTCAGTGGTGGGCATGGGTCGGTTCACACCAATTCACCAGAACTGGTAGTAACAATTCTGGGTGGTCTCCCGGGGGAGGGTAGTAACCACCTGGGGTTGTTACATTTTTTTAGGTGGCCAATTTGGCCGCCTTTCTGACCCCTGACAGTGCAGCCCAAAATGGCTACTTGGTCAGTGCGCATGCATTTTAAGATACTAATTGACACATGCGTGCATGAGTCAATTGATATCTTAAAACACATGCACACTGACCAAGCAGCCATTTTGAGCTGCATTGTTAAGTAGCTGTGGAGGCCCTCAGTGGCCTCCTCAGAGGTGCAATGGTGGCGGTGGCAGCTGAGGCCCTCACGCTGCACCGCCGGGCTGGGCCGCCACACTGCACCACCAGGCTGCACCTCACCACCAGACTGCACCGCCGGGCCAGGCCACCATGCCACACCACCGGGATGTGCCATGCTGGGCTTCCGGGACACACCACCATGCTGGGCCGCGCCACTGGGCCATGCCAGGCTGGACCACCAAACTGGGCTGCGCAATGCTGCACCATGCCATGCCACTACACCGTGCCACCAGGCCACAATGCATCAAGCCACACCGCCGCACCACCACTGTAGTGAGTACCCTGCTACCTGCTCCCCAGGGTAAGTGACTCATGTTTGGGTTTGAGGTGGGTGGGTGGAATGTGTATTTAATGTGTATTTTTGTGTATTTTATGTGTATTTTTGTTTTAATGTGTATTTTTGTTTTAATGTGTATTTTTGTGTGTTTTTATGTGTATTTAATTTGTATATTTATGTGTTTTTTTGTGTGTGTTTTTTTTACTTTGGCTCCACCCATGACATTGGCTCCACCCATGATGTCATGATGTTGGCTCCACCCATGACATTGGCTCCACCCACAGTGTGGTAGTAAAAAATTTGGCTGCCCATCACTGCTACCACTGCTTGGATAGTTATTCCCATATGTTATTCTTCTGTGTTCCTGCTGATTGACTTGGTTTCTTAAATAAATGTTTTCATTCAATAAAGAAATAAAGCACAAGAGTGACTTTATTTTTAAACACTGGAAAGAATGTAAATATGCAGAATATGTCAACATAAGTATGCAAGTCATCTTTGGTCCTCTCGCCAAAGGAAAAAGGTGCAAAGAACTATCTGTTTTAAAAGTGTGTTGGCTTTGCTTTCTTAAAGAACTCTCTTTCTCTTGTTTTGTACTTTTACTTCAATAATTACATTCTTCAAGTGTCAGATTTTGTATTTTGAAGAGCAAAATACATGCCAGCAAATAATGACAACAGTCAGCAAGGCAACCCTTCATTCTCCACTGCCTGGAGTCTCTATAAATGTGAATCTGAAGAAATATTTAGGCTGGTTATTTCAACAAATTATAGAAACTTCTCTTCAAGCCAGAACAGCCAGAAATGGTCATGAGGTGCTCAGTCCCTTTAAAGGATATAGGCATGAGACTTCTCTATGTAACAACCTCTCATGACCCTTGCAAACAGCTTGCTTCCAGCCAAAATGAAGACCATTTTCAGCTGTAAAAAGGGAGAATGTTAGAATCAGAGTGGCCATTATACTCTGGCCCCAGGGCACTTGCATCAAAGGAGTACAGGGAGGGGCTGTTCAAACCATGGGAATGTCTCCCTTCCCAATTTTAGAATGATGCGCCACCCAGCTGATCCCGAACAATGTGACTGCAGTGATCAGAAACAGGCTGCTTCTAGGCAAATGGTTCTTTATGCTAGTAAACAGAAACACTGGACAGATGTTCCTTTTTTTTTTCTTTGAGAGATTTTTTGTGTGTGAAGAAAAAAGCCATAGAGAAATGATCAAGAGTGGAAGGTGGCATTTATTTTCACATCCTGGTAAAATTCACTGAATGAAGAAGAGGAATAGTATAACAAATGCCTCATCTGAGAGTAGCCTCAAGCATAAGGCAGCTGCAAATATCCCATAAGGTTTGTCTTCTTTTATATGAAGAAAAATGGCATTTAAGTGATTTCCATAACATGAGACGGGAGGACAGCCATTTGAATTGTTTTTGCAAATTACTTTGGAAGGCTGACAAATTATGTTGCTCTTCTGGAATCTCTTAGTTATGAGACATTTATGGAAATGCAGGGGGGAAAGATGGAGATGAGTGAGTGCAAAAGCTCTACAACCACACCAACGGCCAGGGAAGAAGAACCCAGGGCAGGTTGAGGACTTTGCCACCCCTCCCCCTGACCTCCATCAAGATATTGTAATGTAAATATTTATAAAATTAGCTCATATTTAAAATCTAAATCCAGACCATGTATTACACTTTATATCTGCCAAAATATGTAGATAAATGTTTGTAAGCCACCCTGAGTCGCTACAGTGAGTGGGTGGCAATATAAATTTGAACTAATAAATAAAAAATAAATGTAAGAAAAAACTGAGACAGGAAATACAAAAATAGGTTATCAACATTTATAAAATTAGCTCATATTTAAAATCTAAATCCAGACCATGTATTACACTTTATATCTGCCAAAATATGTAGATAAATGTTTTCTTTTAAAATAGATTTGATCTAGCTATGATTAAGGAAAGCCTACAGAAAACTGTGATGCCTTTCCAGTGATCCCAGCCTTTTTGGTGTTGTCGTCATGTGCCATCAAGTCAACTCTTATTTACAGCAATACAATGATAAATGACCTCCAAAATGTTGTATCAGTAACAGCATTATTCAGCTCTTGTAAGCTCAAGCCTATGGTTCCTTTAGGGAATCAATTCAACTCACATTCAATCCTCATTTTTTTCCTACTATCTTCAGCTTTTCCTAGCATTACTGTCATTTTAGTGAGTCTTGTCTTTCTCACGATATGCCTGATATATGACAACTCAAGGCTTGACTTGATCTAGCAGCTGCTGGTTTGTCTTTCTGGCATTTCCATGTGTCCATAAAGCTCTCCCTCAGCACCATATTTATTTGCTATCCAGGTTCTGCATTCATACATAGTAACTGGAAATATAGTGTGAATGACCTTAGCCTCCAGTGACAATCCCTAACGCTTGATGATCATTTGTAGTTCCTATATTGTCACCATTTTAATCTCAGCACTCATATGATTTCTTGGGTGCACTCTTCAGACTGAATCATAGCATTCAAAATTACAGATGACAACAGGAAACTGGGGAACATTAGGGCCATACCTTTAATACACAGCTTGGATACCTGACCAAAATGTATGAATTGAAAGTCTAACAGCACAAGTGTAACTATAAGTTATAAGATGTTAAAATATATTCTTTTCTTTTGGCTTTTAAGCTTTTATGTTTCCCTGTTGGAAGGAGAGATGGGCTTTTATTTTTTCTGTAACCAAGAAATGTACTTCCTGAAATGAAAGAGCAGCCTTCACATATTCACAAGATCCCTGGGGTTTTAACAAAGCACAGGTTATTGCATAGCCTATGATAAAAATCATCAGAGCTGGCACCTCTACTGCTACTGTCAGATAGTACGTACAATTTTCTACCAGATAACATTTTTCTTTATTAGTCTCTTGTGCTGGCATTGCATTGCATGTTAAATATAGTTTACAATAATGTTCCCTCCAGGCTGCTGGATATGAATGCCACAAAGCTGCTGAAGCATAAGATAAAAGGTTTAGCACTTGAAACACACACGCATACGCACATGCATGTGCTCACAAACACACACACACACACACACACACAATCTTAAGGCATGCAGGTTGAGCTGTGTTTGTGTGAATGTGTAAAATCCATCTTTTAGTTTGACATGGACATAACTCATCTTTACAAGTTATTGTTTAGTGGAAGCCAGGATGCAATATTTTTAATCTCAGTTGGTGCTTAAAACATACACTACTATTCTCATTCTGGGAGACTTTAAATAAATGGCATGTATTCCAGTTACTGCAGGACGGAATGAGCTCCCGTCTTTGTCCCAGTTCCTGCCAACCTAGGAGTTCAAAAGCAAGAAATTGCAAGTAGATAAATAGGGACCACTTCAGTGGGAAGGTAACAGCGTTCCGTGCGCTCCGGTGTTTAGTCATGCCTGCCACATGACCATGAAAATGTCTGCAGAACCAGATAGCGCTGGCTCTTTGGCTTTGAAACAGAGATGAGTACTGACCCCTAGAGTCGGATATGACTGGCTTTCGAGCAAGGGAAACCTTTACCTTTTATTCCAGTTAATGAATGCAGTAGGCATTAAAGTGGCAAACAAAGGGAGTTCAAAGTGGGCTTTTATAGCTTAAAAATGATCCTAGTATGGGGCTTCCTATGTCTGAAAGTCTCCTCTCAGATCAGAAATATATATGTAAAGTTTCTGGTACCCCAACAGTTCTGCCATTTAACAAGTGACACATGAGAGGGACTTCATTGCCTCCCCCAGCAAATAAGTGCAAGGATTTTCTCTCATGCACCTGTGCAAATAAAACAAATGAACACTGTTTGAGATCACTGGGATAGGAGGGAAGCCACAGCCGATTTGCTACCCCATAATTTTTAGGAGAATCTTAAGGTAGAGAGGAGACTTTAACTTTACCTCCATCTCACAAATTCTGCTCAGGGTCTTCCCCTCAACAGCTCACTAAGACTACAATATCTAACCACCCTGACCAAGTGCCATTTTCTGGTAAAGAAGCTCTACTGTGTGACTGTGCCTACTTGCACAACTCTGACATTGCAGGCTTTATCATCACACACACACACACACACACACACACACACACACACACACACACACACACACACACACACACACACACCGCTGCCGCCGCCGCTGCCGCCGATGACGACGACGACAAAATGGCAGAGGGTGGTGTGTGTGTTTGAGAGAGAGGGGGGGGGGGAAATGGCTGTTAATATCCTTGATCTTATTATTTGTATTTCTCAAAATGGGCAGACATTGTTTCCTTAAGCGGGGTGGAATGATCCCTCCTGCAAATTAATTGTAACAATCTGGGTGGTCTAATACCTCTGCATCCGCTTTTACAAGCCAAGAATGGATGGTGTTAAGTGGGGAAATCATGTCCTTGTATCAAGCAAATGCCTGTTCCGTGTCATCCGGCATCACAGGTTGAAATAGATCCAATACAACTGGACAAAAATGTATATTGGACATCTCTTCTCAATTAACTGTTCCAAGAGTCCAAGTCTCTTTAAATGCCTTCAACCTTGGATCTAAACGTGCTGCAAATATTTCACTAGTGTTAATGTCAGATTGAAGTTCCAGATTTCCTTGTCCCGAGGAAGTGAGGTTCCTAAGTACTTTATAAAGTTCTGCCTGCCTGTTATAGGCCTCACTAACCAATTTGGTTGAATAAATTATTTTGACAAATCTTGTGAACTTTAAATATGCTCTGGCTGTGTTCCTTACTGCAACCAGATTTCCATTTGAGAGAGCTCCCCCCCCCCCTCATTTTATTGATTTAGCTAGTTACAGGATTTTTATTGTGTTTATGTAGTTATTGTTTTGTATGATTTGTTATGTCTTGATGGGTTATGAGCCACAACAGAATGGGATGATATAGAATTCAAAATAGTAAATGAATAAATGCCCAGCTGTCTAAGGCGACCTTGGTTCTGCTTCAGCCACAGATAAGCAGGTGTCTTCTCATGAAAATTGATCTATTGCTTCATCCTAGATGGTAGCACTTCACTTTGTACCTGGGGAGGGTTCAGCTCTTTATATTTCATAGTCTCTTATCTTTAAGTAACTATTACCGTTAAAGTCAAATATTGCACAATTATTCCTATTTGTCCATAGGAGGGAATTGTCATTTTTGGATATGTGTACTATTTTCCTGAACTTTTAATGCCAATTAAAGGAATAATGGATCTTCTCTATGTTATTTATGTCTGTGCATTGTTTAGATCACTATCTTTATTTTATCTTCTCTAATACTGTTTTGTAAGTTTTTATATAATTCTCTGTATTTGATGTTGTCTTTTAAATTTCTTTTTTCTTTTTGTTTTTCTTCCATTAGTTCGCATATGCCTTCTTCCATCTATTTTTCTTTTTTTAATTTACATTTCTGCTTTTGAGGTTCTGTTGGCCACTATTCAATTAAATCATTTTATTATGGTCCACAATCAGCACAATAAGCCACATTTACTAATATTCCTGTCAGCTCAGAGCAGGTACCTTTTATATCTGAGTTATTTGAGCATACAATCTTTTTTATTTCATCTTGAATATCTTCTTTAACAACTGTATATACAATGGATTCAATTATTGAATTTCTATATTATTTGTTTCTAATGTTCACTAATTTGTTTAATTTTAGCAAAAAGCACAGTTGAAACAGGATTATGATCTGAATTTGCTGGAACATGCTTTCACTAATTTGACACTGAATACTTCTGATTCCTTATGATATTTTTATTATTGCTGTCTTGCAGGGACTTCCATGCATTTAGTTTCATTGAGGTAACTTCAATATGATATCAGTTTCTTCTCATTTTCAAAGTTGTATTATTTGTTCTCCACATTCATTCTTATTCCTAATCCATATTTCCCAACTAAACCTTCACAGACTTCTTTTATCTTTCTATTAATACTCTCCATTATGGAATGTGTTACTCATTCGTGATAGTAAATAATAAATCAACGTAGAATATTAAATAGTTTTCTGATTCATTATATTCCTTCAGCATAACTGTAAATGTTAGTTTTTTTGTTAACAACAAGTATGACTAAATTGCTTTCAGCAACAGAAAAGAAACATAAAGTGGACTTCCTGAGTCTACATATTTGGAGGGGGAGCGTAATTTTGCCTAGAGTGGATTAAAGCATCAGGTCAAGCCTGTAGTGAAGGCTGATAATAATGTAATAAGTTACAAACATGTTAAGATGCAATTTTATGTGCTTTTACTATGCCACTGTGTAGTCTTGAACTTACAATATTTCATAAAAACAGGATATTGTTTTGCTCAGTGTAATAATAACTGAAAAACATACTGCTGTGTTGAGGCTACCCCCTACTGCTGCTTTTACTGTGCTTAGGCTGAGAACATTTTCTTATAAGTATTTTTGACTTAACAGTGCCAGTTGTTCGTTTCATTGCAAATATTGCTAACTCAGATTTTCCTGCTGTGCTGCTAAGGAAAAATGCATTTTATTATTGTTTCCTGTTAATGATATCTGATATGTTTCCAGTTAAAAAGAAAGTAAAAAGAAAAGCTTATGATCATTCCTGTGAAATTCAACAATTTCATCTCCACACAGATTATCCAGGAGACACCGTGGGGAATTGAACTCCCAACCTGCAGCCAGATACCTAAACCATTGAGCTATTCAGCCAGCTTCTATATATACAAAGCATTAAGCTTTGGCATGTAGACTGGATTAAGAGAAGATCTATATCATCACTATAATGAAGGCTCAAATGTACCACAAGAAAAAGAAATATATGTAGCCCCCCTGGCCAATTTTCAACTTTAAAAACAGTGTTCAGGTAGTGTGCTTCAGTGTGTTTTATCTGTTTGCATTGCTGGAATATTAAATTCCAAATCATTGCCTTTCTACCCTCTACTCATAGTTGTTACTTATATAATACCATCAATTTAACAAGCTATGTACCATTGTGTACACACCAACTGGATATATGAATGTTATGATCACAACAAACAAGTGCATTTTCAAGATAAAGAGGTCATGGTCATCGGTTTCAGCATTTTGGCAAAAGAAAAGAGAAGACAATCGTTGAGTGTTTTAAATTTTTGCTGTTTGATTTTAAATTGCTTTAAATATATGTTTTTACATTGTTTTATACAGCCCAGAGACCCTTTGATATATGTATAGGCTGGACAACAAATGTTTAAAATAAATAAATAAATAAATAATTTTTTTTTGCAGCACCTTAAAGATTAAGAGATTTTATATCGAAATCTATTTCCATGTGTCCCCCAAACACATCTGTCCTTTTTTAAGGTGCCATGAAATTTTGCCTTCCACCATAGATAAAGTAGATAAATGGGCCACAGAACATATGGTCTTTATATTATGTTTTAAGTTAGTTGAATGCATGTTGTTAATAAATTAGCAGGAAAGTATATTTTAAAAATATTTATTAGGCATAGGGAATGACTAAGGTAAAGATAAGGGTCGCCCTTGCTTGAAATCCAGTCATATCCAACTCTAGGATGAGATGTTTATCTCCATTTATAGCCAAAGTCCCAGCCTTGTGTGCATCTTCAGACATTACCATGGTTAAGATGCTGAACTTGATGACTATACCAAAATCAAACTGGTGTATATGACTCTGTGGATTTGACACTTCATGAGTTACAGTGATATCAGAATCATAGTTTATCACATAAAATATGGAACGTCCCCAAAGACAAACAAAAATAACCTAGATTTTAAAATAGACCTTTCTGTTTAAAAGCATTGTCTCACTTTTGATCATTTAGGATAACATTCCTCCCAGCAGAATTTAGTTAAATGGCATTTAATTGAGTTGCTTTGGGTTAGATTTTGTTCTTATGATTGTCTAGCTCTTCAGATTTCTTTGAGAGCCACCCTGAAAACTTGAGGGGATGGAGAATGAATGCTAATCTAAAGGTTTCTTGGCTTCTACCTGTTCCCTTAATTGACTGGAAAACACTGGGAAATGAAAACTGTCTTTTCCTGCTGTGTTGATAGATTGTTTTAAAAAGAGGTGGTGGAAGAGAGAGAAAAAGGTTTGGAAGAGGTGTTATGAGAGGGAGAAGAAGCTTGCCATTCAAGGCAAGGGAGCACACCTACCAACATTTTTTAAAAATCACATGAGTCATGTCCATCTCACTTTGTTCACAAGCATTAGCTGGAGACCAGAATGGCCTTTTTTTCTTTCTCTTTCTTTTTCTTTCTTTCTTTCTTTTTTTTGCAGAAGGAAAAGATTGTGGGCTTAGGTTTTATATTTAAAATCCTGTGGAAGGAAGCATTCCTAAATGCTAGGTGTTTAGAGAACTAGGACACAGTAAGGTAAAGGTAAAAAAAACCCTCTGATTTATATTCCTTTCATATTCTAAAACTCAGACTTGGAGCTGAAAGCAGACTGCTTGTAAGATCTCCACACAGATTAAACTCCCCAGAGAAGGGAGAGAATAATCAAGTCTATCACAAAATAAAATAAAGGGAGGATGGAGAGAGAAGCTTTTTTTTTTTTAACAAATGGTTGTGAAGCAAGCGGAGAAAGGAGAAAGAGACCATGGATATGAAAGAATAGTGTGTTCTCCAGTTGTAATGTGTTGTCCATGGAAGTGGAGTCAGTGGTTCACTAGTAAAGGGAAAGATTCTCTGAGTGGGATGTATAAAATCACTTTGTGAATTATGCTTCCTCATTCTTACCATATAGGTCAAGGGAAGAAGCAATTGCCCAGTAATGAGGGTGAAATGCTTTCCATGTTCTCAGGGCCATTTTACTGTTTCCTAATTCCAACAAGAGGAGAATTTGTTATATATTATCCAATAATCAGAGGCAGGGCATTATGCCTTTCCTCTTGGTGATGTGTTAGTGTTAGTGTGTTTGATGCCACATTATCATAAGGCATACCCAAGTTCAAGAAAGCTGAGGGATGTACACACTAAATCTGGTTTTACAGGAGGCCCTAAAGATGGGCCGGGGATCTTTAAAAGGCTGCTTGCACCCTTAGGGGGCATAGGGCAAAATGTTGCCTTCCTTCCCCTAATCTGTTTTAGGTCACTTTCTAACAGGTCAGAAGGGGCCCAAATCATAGTGATATTACTTTTCGTGAGACTACGAGGGTCTCTTTTAATTCAAAGGAAAGAAACCTTGAGAATGCAGAGAGTCACATCCACCTACAGTACTTTGTATAGTCTCTCCCACTGATTTTGTATAATTAAGGAGAAACCATGCAATATAAATATTTTTTTCCTAGTGACAACAGCAGTAATCACCCATTTCTGAAACTGTCCTGTGAGATAAGAATGGAATCATTGCAATTAGTCCTTCATAATTGTAAGGAGAATAATAGTTGTTGTCATAGCACCTTATAATATTCTATATAATACAGAACTTATTGTTTTCCTGATAATGAGCTTGTTATTATTTACTATACCTTTAGTGAATGTTTAACAGGATGAGACAAGGAAACAAAGCATTTATTTCATTGTGTAGAGTGGTGTTTCCCAACCTTTGGTTTTTGGACTTCAATTCCCAAAAGCCTAAGTCAATTCCCCAAAACACAGACCAGCCAATGTACTGACTTAGGCTTCTGGGAATTGAAGTCGCCCTGTGGAGCATGTGTCACATGTTGGGAACCACTGGTGTAGAGGATACATACCAAAATGTAGCCAGCAATTAAAGAAAAAAAATGGAACACTAAGTAATGCAGGACGGAAGGACCTCCCATCTTTGTCCCAGCTCCTGCCAACCAAGCAGTTCGAAAGCAAGAAATTGCAAGTACAGTAAAACCTTGCATAAAGAGCACCTCGCTTAGAGACTAACTCACTTAAAGAGCAGAATTTTCTCTGAATGGTCACCCTCGCTTAACAACTAAAAACAACCAAAAACTCGCTTAACAACTATGTATTTTCCAAAGATCCCAGAGTTTCAGTGGGAGAACATGTATTTTGGTCCATGATAACTTTCCTACTAGTGTAAGCATTTTGTAAAAATGTAATACATAATACACACTGCTTCTAAGAGTACTGTATGTATTAGCTCTTACTTATATTTCAAATACAGTACCTATGTTTTATTGCCACACTGTAATGTTCCAAACAGCAAGTGTGAGGATAGTATGTGGGGCTGTCTGTGAGAGTGATACTGTGAATCCGGCAGCACTAATGTGTGTATTTCTCAAACAACACCATTAGGAAATTAGTTATTGAAAAACCCCATTCGGCAGCTTCAAATCGTATCCAAGAATGCATTTTTACCTGAAGCAGGAAAAATTCCATTAGCTTGAATTTGTTTGAGGTGGAGCCCAGCTTTCCATGGAGTGACCCACACACTATGATCATACAGCCATCTCCTGCAGCACATATGAAATGAGACATGCAGGATTTAACAATGGGACTGCAATGGACTGCTGCAGCCTTGAGGATATTATCAAGGTGCAGCTTCATAGCCAGTGGAGGAAATGTCACTGGAAACCATCACATTGGGCCCAGTGGCAAAAAGAGAGGAGGAGGAACTCTCCCAACAGTCATGAAGGTGGAAGAGGCCATATCCTCATTAAATTAGTGGATTCTACAATAAATATGAGCAAAATGAAAAGATGGACAAACTATAATCATTTCTAAAATCCTGAGTTTGGAATCAGTGAACTCATACCTTCTTATTCAACCAGATAGTTATGCGTTACAGGCTCAGTCACATTCTACAGGCCACCTTTTCTCTGTCTCTGTTCTGTTCCCAAGCATCAAAAGAGAAATTGTAGGACAGGGGTGGACAAACCACGGCCTATGGCCACCCTCATTGCTCCCAGAAGTGGAAATAGGCACATTTACAACAACCGTAAAACGCACCCATGCATGTGCAAATGTGCCCACATAAACGCACCCACGACTGTCATAAACACTGCCATAAATGCACCTGTAGGAGGAGGAACCACATGACTGGCCCACTCAACCACATGACCAGCACATGGCATGAAAAATTTGGGAACCCCTGTTATAGGGTATTAGATTACTTCCTGGTGCCATTGAGGAAACTCCTGTTGCTTCTAAAACTGGGGAAGTTGCTGCTGTTTGGAAGTGAGCAGAAGGGCATAGAACATTGCTTCCTTTTACAAGGTTGACTTTGGTTTTTGATAAAATCTTTGAGAATGTGAGGAGATAGCCTGTTTAAATAAATAAAAGGGTACGAAGCTGTAGCAGTCTTTAGCTTAAATAAATTGAAAGGAGGAAGAAAATAGGAAATAGCATTATAATGTTCTCCACTTATAGCATGAACTCCGCTATAGAATGAAAATAGATCTGTTTATCCTGTGGAGATGAATGATGAAATTTGTTTATACCAAGCACTCAAGTAGCAATTTAGTTTAAACCAGCATGAACTTAGTGTTGGGGTATGCAGTTGAACAATGAAAGTGGGACAATTATTAAGATTTGAACTGCATGCAAGTACCCCCCACCAAAGTTCCCCTCATGTTCAGCATGCTTCTAAGCCAAAAAGTAATTACACAGACCAAATGTTTGAGTTAAAAAGAGAAAAGGATATTTACTCACTATATGATTTATGAGTAAGTTGGTTTCAGGTTTGGTAGAAGAGGATGATGATCTAGATTAGTTACAAGGAAAAACTGGAAAGGGTGTTCTTCCATTTCAGCCATGTGGCTGAAAAAGAATTACAGAGATTGTTCAAAATGGCTGCATCACCAGTCCACTTTACCCAACAAACAAGAGACAAGGGATTGTTAGACAATTAAATTTCAGGTGGGAAGGCAGGGACTTTTTCTGACTGGTTAGCAAACAAAACATGCGTGAAATTTAGTCCTGGTTAGAGAAGCTCCCTCCTCCCAAGGATTACATGTTAACCTTTTGCATGCTGATTTGCCACATCCAAACACTTAGACATGGCCCGTAAGTCCCTACCCATCCATATGGACAGAGAAGTGGAGCGAATTCTGTGTTGGGAGGAGGGAGGAAGTGCTCCCATTGGATTGCTGGGCAGAGGGGTGGGGTGAATTCTGCATTGGGAGGAGAGAGGAAGCACTCCCATTGGACTGCTGAGCAGAGGGGCAGGGCAAACTCTGTGCTCTGGTCCACAGAGAGGATGGGTAGGGACTTACGGGCCACCCTATAATAAGACCTGTAAATGATGTAAGGGATGTGTCGTGCTTTATTAAGAAAATGAGAGGGTGCAATCAGACAAGTATTTAGCCTTCTATTTGGTCTGCTGTAGGGTTGGGCTGATTCACTCCTAATCATACAATGTAATTTCTACTATGTTTGTTGAACAGGAGGCACACACTGCTATACAGACTGGAATGTAGCAGCTATAGACCAGACAAGAGAATTAGCCTTCTTGAGAGAAATCCAAACAGCTCACCATATCTCAATCTGTGTTATTTCTTGATACTAAATTGCTGCATTACTTCTGAAAGCTTTGAGATGATATTAAAAATCAAGAAGGATTTGCCACCACTGAAATAATTGCTATTTGGTCTTTTTTTTCCCATTAAGGATATAAGTACTCAATACCTCATCCAAATTATTAATATTCTTTTGAATGGACTGTGAATTATCAATGGCCCAAATCCATTTTTTTACATATGCATGTGAAATTAAAGAAATAGATCAGGGGAGACTTGCCTAGTCTCTCACCCAACATGTAGTCAATATTCCACTGACACCTTGCCAATGAACTGTTTTTGCTTCCGCAGCTTCCCTTCTTTGTGTGGTAAAAAGAAATTAGAGTCTAGATTATATTCCAGGCCAGGCTATCCACAGACCATAAGAGGAATATTTCTACTGGAAAACCTGTCTTTAATTGCTGATCATTTCTCTTATGGGCAGAATGGGGGAGGTTCTGAAGCAATGGATACATAAAGGATATCTCAGTTCCACAGAGCTTTCTTCTGCAGCTGTGGAGGCTGATCCTTCTCTGAAGACCATTTTGTATTCCATGGTTTTCCCACCACGGGCCAGACAACTCCCCCTCAGACAGATGAGCAGGCTGGACCCATGGTTCCCCCTTCTGTAAATAAGTGTTTGTGCATGCACATCCACTTCCGGAGTCATTGTGGCAAGCCAGATGGAATGGTGCTGGCGGCCTTCCCTCTTGTTTTCCATGGCCCTCTTTTAGGATATTAAGATTATTTTCAACACATGCCATGAGTTTCATATTTCAACTGCCACTAATTTATACATAAATAAATGAACTGGCCTCAAATAAAGACTTAACTAGCAGACATGTAAATTCTTTTCAGACATCGTTTCCTCTCCTTTTCGAACAATGTGTGGAGAGGAAGTGAAGTTGTGCATATTGGCTATGCCTCCCAAACTTCATTTCTTGTCAGTTTCATTCCATACCTTTCCGCACTGAATAGGAAGATCCAGAAGGATTCTAGAAACATGTTATTGGATATACTCAAAATCCTCCGTCCTGTGGTTGACTTCTCTGTCCCGCTTAATACAAGGTTCTCACCATAATGCAGGGTTCCTGTCTCTAGAAATTAATCTAAATGCAGTCAATTATATGAGTAAGTATCTCCCTTCACCCCTTCCCTACCAACACAGGAATGCTGGATAGAGCAGCATGTCCAGGGAAATTGAAGAAGAGTTTAAGTGAATGCCTCATTTCTCCTCACTTTTGAAAATAAGCTACATTGTGTGTGGCCAATTATTATTATATTTTACAATTCCTTTTCCAGTTTTTACAAGACTAGCAACCATCAGCATTCTATAAGCCATAATTTTAACTGTCATACATGTTGAAGTTATTTAAAAATATTTATTTCTTTTTTAGGTTACAAATTTGGAGTCTTCTACAGACCAATACAGCCCACAAGGCATATTAAAGCAACAACCCTGTCTCTGAGTGGCCTCCTTCTATGTCCCAATTAATAAGCAACTGGTGGTGCCATGGTTAAACTGCTGTACTGCAACCAAAAGGTTGTGAGTTCAATCCTGACTAGGATCAAGGTTGACTCAGCCTTCCATCCATCTGAGGTAGGTAAAATGAGTACCCAGCATGTTAGGGACAAAATTCTAGTTAACTTGTGAACCGCCCAGAGAGTGCACTAAGCGCTACGGAGCGGTATATAAGTGTGATTGCTTTGCTTTTGTGATTGCTTTTTGCTTTGCTTTACTCTTTGGGGAATGGTTTTGTTATTACCAAAAAAATACATTGTTGCTTTCCTTTGATTTAGTTAAAAGATAGCTATTTGTAGTCTTGTACATTTCTAAAACAGGTTCATTTGATTCAACAGTATTTATTGAAGAGTTGACATATGAAATCCCCACTGAGTTAATAGGCCTTCTGTCATATGACTTATCATGCTTAACAATAGGATATCATCCAGTGTATTAATATAGTCTAATAGCCTGTGTATTCTACCCTGTTTCCCCAAAAATAGGACCTCCTCCTATAGTAAGGCACCCCCTATTTTTCCCCACCTCGGAAATATAACTCCCACCCTCCTGAAAATAAGGCACTCACCTAAATCTTGCCCTGGTAATCCGCTGTATCAGCAATAAATGTGTATTGTATTCTTCTTCGTCATGGAAAAATAAGACATCCCCTGAAAATAAGACCTTGTGCATGTTTTGGAGTTTTTTAAAATATAAGACAGTGTCTTATTTACGGGGAAACACGGTAATAGCCAGCAAAATATTTTTTGCATAGTTATGTGAACTAGAAGTTACTAGGTGCTTGTGACTGGATTACATAAGTGTAATCATGTAAGCTATTCAGTAGGATAAATTTTGATAAATGTTTACAGAGATTCTGATTGCTTATCTGATGCAATTTTATGATGGTTTAGGATTGTTTACAATTTACATACTGCATAGACTGTCTTGTTTTTCTGGAGTACTAAATACCTGCAACACCATTGACTTAAGTGAAATTAGAAGCTTCTTGAGCACTTAGTAAATACATATAACTTTGTTAATGTGTCTTTTATTCATGCCAGCTCATGATGGAATGATCTCATTTCCCCTCTTTATTCTAAAACTGTCACATGTTCCTGAGGATCTCTGAGAAAATGAGAGTATGCTGTATGCATTAGCTTCATCTAAAATAAACATGTAGTAAATTAAAATGCAATATACCTCCTCTTCTGATTCATGTTCTTTTAAGCGATCAGGCAAGAAGTACAGGGATAAATCCTTGGAGAAATATTACTAAATGCCCTGAAGATTTGCATATTTAAACAATTTGTTCAGCTGTCTGCTGAATCTTTCATGACCAAATGAAATAGAAAACATAAATCATACAGCAATTTAGTATAAATGGGGTTTCTTTACTGAGAGACAAAAATGAACTGCATGTTTGTACAATTCTGTCAAGCTCAGATTTTCCTTCTATTCAAAAAATTATTGAAATTAGTAGTTAATTATTCTGCTCTAAGATCAGACTGTTAATATTGGTTTTAAGCAAATTACATTACATTTTATTTATTTTGTGCTGGTGATTTGACTGATTTCTCACTTTCTGAATCCCAGGGCAGATGGCGAGTCTCTTCACAATTCAAATGCAATTCAAATTCTGCATATTACAGTTCTACTCAAAGGTACATAAAGGTTTGCCAAAGATTTAGGACAGGGGTGCCCAAACTATGGCCAGTGGGCCATAGTTTGGGCGCCCCTGGTTTAAGCAGAGAAAATGGCAACTTAAAATCTATCTCATCCTGTTGCAAAAGGTGTGTTTTACTTCCACTTCTGGAGGGAGGAACCACATGACCGGCCCATGGAACCACAAGACCAGCCCACAGGCTGAAAGGTTTGGAAACCCTTCCTTTAGGAAGAGAGTGGATACCTGTATAAACATTGGCAGTTAAAGGAAATATAGTAAAAAAAACAGCTCTGCCACTTTTCAGCAACAAGATCAATTAACATTATAAACAGTAAATGAAAAAAATAATGAATAACTTGCTTTTTGAGTTTTATCCTTAATGTAGAAATAGAAAAGTGGAAATTTTATAGTACTCTCTAATCAACCAACCCCCTAAAAACTACAATAATGTGTCAGATCCAGATTATGTTACAGCAGAATATTGGAAATGCACATGCCTCAAAAACTGAGTTGCTCTAATGGATCTATTCACTTTCAGTACTACTCAAAGCTAATGTGTTTACTTTCTGTGCTAGTGTATTGTATTTTTTTTTCTTTTTTGTATTGTATATCTGTGCTATTATTTGGTAATAGTTTTTCTCAGCAGGAGGTAGTTCATTTTTTAATGGATAAATTGCTACAGGGACTGACTCTCCTGACTCTATTACATTTTCATTTTTATATTGGATTTATTGATTGTATTGATGGTATTGCATTATGTTATATTTATATTATGTTTTTGTATCTGTATTTGATATTGTAATATTGTAATATATGGTGCCTATGTTATATTAGCTGCTCTGAGTCACTTCAGTGAGTAGAGCGGCATACAAGTCTAAAAATAAATACAAAATACAAATACAAAATTCATATTTTGGTTTTGTTTATAGAACTTTAAAGGATTAGACATAGTCTTGAGAAATAGCATGTGTGTCAATTTTCTATTTCTTGTATCAGGCCAATTTTGCAAGCAGAGAAGGTAGTCATCATTCCTTCACCCAGCCTAACATTTTATTCAAGCAGAGCATTAACTTCAAAGGAGAACATGTTGTTTGACACCATTAACTAATGTTGGTGATTCATCTCTGCTATCGTCCAATTGGCTTAAAAGGATACAGTCAAACCTCGCACAACGAATGCCTCGCTGAGCAAAAAACCTGCATAACAAGCGGGCATTCTACAAACATTTCTGACTCGCATAACGAAAATTTTCATTATGTGAAACCGGCATTTCCTATGGAAAAACTTGCATAACAAACATTTCTATGGGAAAAACTCACGTAACAAAAAATTTTCATTATGCAAATTTTTCAGTAGAAATTTTCGTTATGCAAGTTTGTCAATATGATTTTTCATTATGCGGGGAAAAAATCACATAACAAAAAACTTGCATAGCAAGCAGACTCACAGAACGAAATATTTTCATTATGTGAGGTTTGACTACTTGAAACCTTCCTGGATGTTTACAAATATATACAGGTAGATATGAGCAAGGTGCAAGTTCACTGGTGATTAAAAAGGGGGTTCATTATTATTATTATTATTATTGTTCGCATTTAATACCCTGCCCCACTCGGGTAAACCCGACTCTGGGCGGCTTACAATATAAATTACCATAGTAGGTAATCTGTAAACAAACAATATAAAGAACCTTCATGAACAATCAAGTTGAACAGAGACTGCCTAAACTAATGAAAATAGATTTCAAATGTATTTTATTTCTGCCACTGTAGAAATATGACTAATCAGGGATCAAGCTTGGCAAAATGTTATCTTATGAGCAGTGAGAAATTGATACCAAATCCCAGCTAGACAAACTCTTCTCACCGGCAGTCTTCTTTGTAAATTAGTGTTGCTGTTGTTGTTTTTAATAGAAAGGAGGTCTGGTTTCTCTATCCTTCTCTTTTTTAATAAGGATTTGGTGAACAACATGTTCTCTCCAGCACAGGAGCTGAGGAAGCAGGAAGCTGAACAACAGAGAACAAGGTGAGAATAAGAGACATCATACCATGAATGTGGGACATTCTATATTGCATGATATGCTGGCACTTTCTTTTGGAAGTGTCTGTTTGTTTGTTCACTACATTTCACCATTATTATGGCTGCCTTCTGGTTCACACAGAAGTGAACCATTTGTGCTGATTAAGATGCTAGTTTATTTTAGTTTACTTTTGAATTAGATACATTGTAGAATGGCATCTCTGCATTTAAAATAAAAAAATAGAACTCCTGCTAAACTGGTAAATGAAAGCTAAATAGATTTCCATCTATTTCATATTATTCCAGAACCCTACAATTTGGCCCATGCAAAGAATTTCCTGAAAGTGTTCATTACTAGCAGAATGTCATGGTGAGATGCTTTAAAAGCTAATGGTTTCTTACAATATATTTACAAAGACTCTGACTATCTTCCTTCTTATGTGCGCTTGTTAGATATGGAAGGTTTTCCCTAGAATGCCAGCTAGCTGCTCCTTTCAAGGCTCCTGAAAATAGTTGGCTCATCCTCCCGTTAAATATGTACAGTAATGGTCATGACCATGGCAGTAGGTTGTGTACCCTCCTTTTTGATGAAGATAAATATTCAGACCATTCTTTTAAGGTCAAATTTCTGTGTGATCTAAATGACTACAAGCCCGTTGCAAACATTCCTTTTAAGGGACAAGGTGTGGCCAATCAGCAACAGTTGTTCCTGGATAAGACCAACTCCTTTGATCCTTTCCAGACTGGATTCAGACTGCTGAATGACACGGAGACAGCACTGGTTGTCCTGCAAGATGACTTGTAGACCTACTGGTTCTCCTTGACCTATCAGTAGGCTTTCATACCATCAACTGCGGGATTGTTTTGAACAGACTGTTGAGGTTAGGTATTAGAGGTTCAGCAATTTACTAGTTCCAGTCCTTCCCCAATGGTTGTCTCTAGAGAGTTCAACTTGTGGAAATGGTCTCTACCATGTGGGTCTTGTGAGGGTCAAATATTTCCTTAATATTGTTTAACATCTATGTGAGGCTGCTGAGAAAGGTCATCTGGAGATTCGGAGTCTGAAGACATGCAGCTCTATCTCTCCTTTAACACCTCTGCAGTGGATGTTGTCCAATATCTTTACCATTGCCATATAGATCCATTTTACTTTAAATGTATTTTTGCCTTCACAGCAGCATGTAAAGTGACAGTCAATATATACCATTTTGTGTGTAGTTTCTCCCTCACAGATAATATGGTGCTTTATAGGTGTCACAGTCTTGGATCAAAATGGCCTATTTGAGAAGTGAACATCACATTTAAAAGGTCAAGGACTGTTAGAGAATTCCCTTAATGATGCAATCAAATCTCATACTCTTTCATGTTTTGGGGTTTATAAGAATTCAAAGATTATAAGAATCACTATCTACTTTTAACTTTTCTGGGGGCCCAAAGTTAAAAGAAACACCACTTTTTAAATTTTAAACAGTAAGCCACTTCTGTGTAATTTCTAACTTTATTTTGCAACTCCCATTTTGAAGCTCACTTTTCACAAAAAGTCTGAATGCAGATTTCTAATTATGATTTTTGGAACCTTTATGGGTTGTTGTTGGTTCTTTTTTCTTTTCTTTTCTTTTCTTTTCTTTTTGCAATATCCATTTATATATGGTGCCTAGCCTGATGAAGACTATGCAGGGTTGAAGAGTAAATTTTGCTCTTGAATTTGTAGTCATTCAATAAAGATATCACTATACCAAGGCTGTAAATATGTAACTTATGGAGTTTTGTAATTAAAATTGTCCTCTTGGAGCCTGATCAGATGACAAGAGAGGTTTGTGTCCCAGGGCCATAGCCAGGATTCTAGATGTTGGTGGGCAAATATTTTTTCAGGATGGGCAACAAAGCCTCTTTTCAATGCATTCCTATGGGAAACCGTGCTTTGCCAGGGTGGGCAAAGTGCTAACTCAGGGTGGGCCAAGCCCGCCCTGGCCACCCCTGGCTACGGCCCTGTTGTATCCGGTTGTGCTGGAAAGGGTTGTTTTTAATTATCTCCTTTAAAATGACTCTTCTGTCTATATAGGAATTGTTCCAGCAAGGCCCCAGAAGAGAATAGCCCTGATGCTGGTTAAAAACAACAACACCCGCTTGGGCACAGATCAGAATTGGGATTGTTTCTGATATCCTGCATGCCATGTTATCATTGGGAAAAGGTCACACCAGACATGTGCAAATGGTCCAGAATGTGATCTAAGGTAGAATGTTAATGAAATTTTGAAGTTTCACTGGAAAAATACATAGAGCCTGGTGATATAAGCACTTTCTACTGAAATATTTTTTTTACAAACCATAGAAACCAAGCTCCCCATCAGAAGCGTATAAAAATTTGTTTGGGGGCCCTTAGGAAGGGTAAAGATTTGTTTTGCTTACACACGTTGGGGGACCCCGTGACCCGGGGCCCCCGTATAATTGATACGGCAGATACGGCGGTAGCTATGCCCCTGCTCCCCATTTAAAAGATATGCAAACATTTGTGAAAGAGTCTGACTCATTTAAAACTGCTAATGAGGCACAGAAGTTGTTTCTGCAGCTTTCCTCCTTTAAAATTATGAGATGCTGTTGTTTAAGATGAAACGGCCCTGTCAGGAAATGACATCTTTTTCCTAATGTTCTCAAAGCTTGGAGAGGTTGTAGTTTAAACTAAGCCTCAAAAATCCTTTCTTCTCTCTGTCTCACGAGACTCTGTGTCACGAGACAGTTTGTTTTCAATTCAGTGTTCCTATTTCTTATCTCTCTAGCTAGCTGAGCTTTTTGGTGTTGTGACTACTCACTGTACACGTGTGTCAACAATCCTTTGTCATGAGAAAGTTTTTCTCTGTTCCCTGATTGGTTAAAGGTCCCCCCCCCCCGACTGCAGAATCTCCATCTTGGAGAGAGGAGAAGGAGTTCATTTTTGGATGTCTATGAGCTAACATCTTTGCCTGGGGGCTATGCCTTTTTGCTTCTTTATAATGGTTACCTAATGTACCTGTGGATTGTTTGCTGGACTGTCTTATGCTACTGACCTATGCTTTATGAACCTGATAAATATACCTGATCATTAAACCTACGTGTGCTTGAACAATGTTTCTTCATTGGACCTAGGGGGTAAGAGAAGCAATGCATTCACACACAAGCCTCTGAATATGCTACCTGTTTAAACCTCCTTGTGAAGAGAAGCAGCTAAGGGGTGTTTAGCTGCATTGCTGGCCAGCTCGCCCTCTGGGGGCTTTGGTGTAGGAGGGCCAAGGCAGAGGGGGATGGCTGGTT
This sequence comes from Furcifer pardalis, assembly GCA_030440675.1. Lineage (NCBI taxonomy): Eukaryota > Metazoa > Chordata > Lepidosauria > Squamata > Chamaeleonidae > Furcifer > Furcifer pardalis. The sequence continues at coordinate 62,543,633 of CP126895.1, forward strand.
TAGTGACAGCCCCACATTGTGATGTATAGAATGATCTTAGTGAAATAATGGACATAAGTGACATACATAATTTTAGTAATGCGGAAATGTAAATATCAAGTCCATTATGAAGTAACCCAATGACTGTAAAAATAAAATTGTTTACTTTGTTGGTTGTTTATATGTAATATCATATTGTAGAATTCAGAATAGCAAAAATTTAAAATCTTCAAATAACAGTATGAATTTAATAGAAGAGGCACATGTTTCTAAGTAGAGTGTTTGCATACTGAAACCTCATTACAATCAGTGTTATTTTTACCACGTGTACAGTTATACATTATTACTATGTTAGATTGCTTTTCTAGCACAACATTTCCCAAAATAGGAAAGATATGCTTCTCAAAAGTGTGTAGAACTTGTGCCTGCTTTGTTTATGTCTCCCATGCTCCTATTCTCTTAGCAAAGTTTGGACAGTATAATTGACCCTAAACATGGCAGTTAGGTAACATTTGAACTCCTTGTTCTTTGATGAAGTATGATTTTAGTAAGAGATTACTTATCAGTCTCTTTTTTAATATGGACAAGGCATTCATTTTTTTTTTTACTACAAATTCCATAACTCTCTATTCTGGGAGTGTTGTCTGACAGGTAGGCACCTACAGCCACCTAAATAAATATCAGAGAGTTGGGTCAAAATTTAATTGTTTATTACATAGATCCACTGATATTCATGGGCCTTTCAGTGAAGAATGACTAATTTGTCTTTAAGCATGACTAATTTATCTTTAAGTATAATTCCTAATCCAAGCTTATTTTTTAAAAAAAGTATTGATACATTAGAAATACAAGTGCGATATAATCATGAAATCTAAAACTTACTGAAACAAAACTGTATCTTGTATATCTACTAACAAAATGGCATCCATCAGTGTGATACTCAGCTGCGAACTGCTGAAATTTAAGAAGTCAATACATACGTTTGCTGTCATGAGTTGAGTCACATGACATTATGGCAGCAAGCCTCTTGAATTACAAAAGAGCTTAGTTAACGGCTGGTGGGCACCCAACTTTACTTTCCAAGTAACGTAATGAACTATTGCAACTTGTAACAAATGTGAGTGATTCATTTCATGATTCTCCTCCTTAATTTTTATCCTGGCATTGATTCAATTTTAAAAAAGAAGGAAATTAAAATAGGAATAAATGCCAACTGTTAAAATACAGAAATCATCCTGGCATTTATGACAGCCAGGCAGCAAGCTGTTTATAAATGGGATGAAATGTCTAACGGTAGTCAAATAATATTGGCCAAGTAGACCAGCCAATTCTTGGTGTTCTAATTTCAATTCACTTGCCAGCTGAGGACAAAGAAAGTCCCATAATTTCATCTGGTGGGAAAAAATGTGAGTTCAACATTTCAGCAGGCAGTCATTTACAAGAACATGAAGTCATATTTCTAGTTTTAAACCACTGACCAGGGTTTTTTCTCCCTTGCAATATGTTTGGTCATTTCTCTTTATTTAGACTAAGGATTCTCTCAAGTATAAAAGTTCCTGGGTGGTGGCCAGACTTTCACCTGAACTATATTCCTTCTGATTTGGCGTCACACCTAGAGACTAAGTTCAGCCTTTTCCTCTTAATTATTCTCGCACCTTACTTTGGTCTTTTCTTTTGATAATTCCAGTGCTGACATGAACTGATCCTGTTACCCAAAATGCTTTCTTTGATAAAGATGGAACTAGGTAAAGGTAATGGTAACGGTAAAGTTAAAGGTTGACATTGCTTGAAAGTGGGTTGTATACTATTCTAGGGTTCAGTGCTCATCTCTGTTTATAGCCAAAGAGCCAGAGCTGTCTGCATCTGCAGTAGTTTCCATGAACATGTGGCAAGCATGCCTCAACACCAAAGTGCACAGAACGCTGTTTACCTTCCCACTGAAATGGTCCCTATTTATCTATTTGCAATTTCTTGCTTTTGAACTGCTAGGTTGGCAGTAGCGAGGACCAGGGGTGTGCAGGGCGCAATGGGAAGGCACTGGACAGGGAGTAGGGGTGGGGGCGCCTATTGGGTGGGTTTGGGGGGAATCCCATACATTGGCACCCCAGGGTGCCAGAGGTGAGGGTGGGTGGGACAAAGCCTGATTGCCTGATATACCAGCACGCGCCTGGATGGATAGCTCAAGGAATTGGCTACCTGGCTGTGGAGCCAAAGGTTGGGAGTTTAATTCTATGTTATGTGTCCCAGGAGGAGGAAAACAAGCATGTATTTTCCTCCTCCATGAGTGCCCTAAAAAAGGGGAATAGTAAAACCACTTTTGAATGTAAAATGTGCCTAGGCACAACGAGGGCATCGCAGGCCGGATTAATTGGCATCATGGCCTGATCTGGCTCCTGGGCTATAGTGACCATAGTTTGGGCACTCCTGGTTTAGATAAAAACTCTGTGCGTGGGCTTAGGTTGAGAATCTGTTATGAGAAGAAAGATTTCTTAGTGCGAAATTTTATATTAGCTTATGGATTTTTCTCTAAAGATATACTTTTCTTTGAAGTATTCTTTTGTTTAAAGACATACTGCAGAGAAGCAAAATATGATCCATGCTGGGTATGAGCTTTTTTTGAACAGTGGAAGAGACTTTCAGCCAGTTAAAGATGATTTCACACAAGAGGCTCATCATTTAGTGCATGTCATACTGTGAACAAGAGACTAGCTATAGATAACTTTTATAGCTCTGTGGGTTAGGTATCTGGCTGATGGGCAAAAGGTTAGAAGTTTGATTCCCCACTTCTGTATCCCAGAAGTAGCCTGGGGCAAGCTGAACAATCCCAGGGAATCAGGGAGTGATACACCTCTTGTGTATTCTCAACCTAAAAAATCTTAGAAAGGGTTACTATAAATCAGAATTGATTTTATAGCATTATTATTTTGTAATAAAAAAATCTACTGTTAGATCCACAGTTAAAGACTGGTATAAAATTAACAGTTCAAGACTTACTCAAATACCTAAGAACATGCTTTGGTATGCCCGCTCCTGGAAAAGTCATCACTTGACTCCAGAGTGCTTGCCAACTACCACCCTGCATCTAATCTGCCCTTTTTGGGAAAGGTCTTGGAGGAAGCAGTGGCACAACAGTTACAGGAGATCCTGGACCCTTTTCAGCCAGGTTTCAGGCCCAGATATGGTACCGAGACTGCATTGGTCATGCTGTTGGATGATCCCTGGTGAGAGCGGGATGGAAGTCATCTGTCCGTCCTGGCTCTTCTTGACCTTTCAGCGGCTTTTGATACTGTCGACCACAGTATCCTTCTGGAACAGCTCCGAGGAGTGGGGATCCAGGGCACTGTTTGGTCCTGGTTTTCCTCATTTCTGAAGGGCTGGACCCAGTTGGTGTGGCTGGAGAGCAAGAGGTCCAGTCCTAGGCCCCTCCAATATGGGGTGCCTCAGGGCTTTGTGCTCTCACCTCTCCTATTTAATATCTACATGAAGCCTCTGGGTGAGATCATCCATTCTCACAGGGTGAGGTATCATCAATATGCAGATGATACTGAGCTATACATCTTGGCCCATGGAGATCCAAGTGATGGAGTTGAAGTCCTATCCAGGTGTGTGGAGGCTGTTAGGGTCTGGATGGGGGACAACGGGCTACAACTGAATCCTGACAAGACTGAGTGGCTGTGGGTCAGGGGCCCTGCATTATCTTGGGAGCTACCATCTTTGGTTCTGGATGGGACTGTTTTGCCCCAAACAGGACTGGTGCGTAATCTGGGGGTCCTCCTGGACTCACGACTCCTGCTCAAAGAGCAGGTGGCAGTCGTAGCCAGGAGGGCTTTGGTACAGCTTCGAATGATATGCCAATTACGCCTGCTCCTAGATCAGGACTCATGGTCACACACACTCTGGTCACCTCCAGACTTGACTATTGTAATGCGCTCTACATGGGGCTGCCTTTGATGACCATTCAGAGGCTGCAACTGGTTCAGAATGTGGCGGTTCAGGTGGTGTTGGGATGTGGTCGTTATGCACGTGCCTCACCACTGCTTCGGAAGCTGCACTGGTTTCCAGTGTTCCTCCGGGTGCAATTCAAGGTGCTGGTAATTACCTTTAAAGCCCTATATGGAAGTGGGCCAGGATATTTAAGAGACTGCGTCACTCCAAGAACATCTGTCCATCCCACCAGAGCGAACCAGAGAGGCTCTCTAATTGTTCAATCAGCTAAAGAGGCGCATCTCTCTTGCACCAGGAGGAGGACCTTCTCTGTGTCCGCTCTGGCCCTACAGAACCTCCTGCCAATTGAGTTGAGTCTCTAGAGAGAGCTGCTGCTTACAGTGTTTTAATTTGAATACTCTCATGGCTTTAGGATTTTTATCCCACCTGGCTGTCCTCTGCGGGTTTTTTCCTTGTGTTTTTATTTGATATATATTTTTTAGTTTTAAAAATGTTATATATATAATGTTTTTACATTATTTTTCTTGAAGAAATAATTATTGTTCAGATTTTTATTGAAGGATTTTTTAAATTAAAAATTATATTTGTTTAGTAATGAAGACATATATTTAAGGATCAGGATGCTTGGAAAGTCTAATTATTGTGTAAAAGAAGACAAACTGACTAAAAGCTAAAACTCTAAGAATGGTAAGAATTTTAATTTATATAATAAAATAAAAAGGTATACAATTTTAAAACATGACTAACATATTTACAATTTATAAATCTGGACAATTATTATTTCAGCTACCAACCACTTGGATGTAGGTTACTTCACTAAACAAATGGTTCAAAAAGTAACATTTGTAATGTTGTGAGAAAATCACACAGCAAGTAATGATTCTTTCGAGTAAAGTTGTTCTTTACACCAGAACTGCTACAGTACAGTATAATGAATGCTTCACTTACATATGATTGTACAACACTTATTATTTCACTCTTTATTTATTAAATGTAACCTCTGATTTTTCACAAGAGTGCAAAAGTAGAAAATGCCAGAAAATATTGTTGTGAGAGGCACTAGAAAAAGCTTTTTCAACCCTTTTGGGTCACCGACCTGACCACACCTCCTGGTGATCGGGCCAGTCATGTGGTTTCACCCACTTAGAAGTAGAAGTAAAATGTGCAGCATTCTTGCTCAGAATGCATTTAGTGGCCATCTCTGTGCATGCGCAGCATCCAGTTTTTTCTGCTTACGGATTTGGAGAGGGCGTCGTGAGCCTGATGAAATGGCTTTGGGGGCCAGGTTTGGCTCACAGGCCGGTGGTTGAGAATGCCTGCACTAGAACCTAAGCTGAAAAAATAAAGTATAACTCCAATATGTAAAATATCTGCAGTGAGTAACTCCAGCGTGTTGATATGAAGTCATTTAAGGACAGGTCAACAAAATAGGTATCTGGCTGTGGAGCATGAGGTTAGGAGTCCAGTCCCCATTATGTATCCCAGAAGAATCAGCCTTGTGCCCATGGGTAAGCTGCACAGTCCCAGGATGCCCGCAGAAGGAGGGAATGGTAAACCACTTCTGAGTATTGTCTCCCTAGAAACCTTGTAAATGGTCTCTATAAGCTAGAAGTGCCTTGATGGCATACAATTTTGATCATGTTAAAGCAGTTTTATGGATTAGCTGACAAATATATCTCCAGGAATAAGTTGGGGATCTTGTATTAGAGGAGATATACATACATATGGAATTATTTGATCTCCTGGTTATTTGGATACATAAGAAAACACAGCTCCAACACTGGAATTATTTGGTGTACCTACAGGGAGTTTTAAATCAAGAGCTTCAGTTTATCGATTTCCAATATTTGTAATTGGCCTTGTAACCTGATTTTCAGCGTGGCTTACAGTACAATCCTCACCCAAAACTGCACTGGCTATAATCAGCTTGGAATGGACAGAAAGCTTTTGTGCCAACTGATCTCAGAGACCTGCTGACAGAAAGCTCTTCTAGCATAACAGCTGGCAGAAGCGATAAAGTGAGGTGGAACAGGCTGGAGATGAAAGAGCTGAGATACCCCATATCCAGGTACATCACCATAATGCTGAAACAAAATTAGGCTAGGATAAAGATAGTTCTGGGCAGAGAGCAATTTAAATTCAACACAACTTCCTCTGTCCTGTCAGTTATCTTGGCTAATTAGGTTTATACCCTTGTTCTATTAAATACAGATTTAAAGTACATTAAAAGGGAATATTAACAGAAGCCACTTAAAACAGCGAAGGTGAAATATTAGTTGGAATATATTAAAAAGGCTGGGCAAATAAAATCCTCAGGCCATCATCAGATAGGCACAGATGGAAAGGAGCTAAAACACTTGTATTTCCCTTCCATGCTCAGTTAACACAAGATATATTTGTATCTTTCTTTCTGCAAGCCATTGCTACATCAGTCAAGCTGCTGAAAAGGTTGTCTCTGGTCTTCAGAGAAGCTCTGGTCTTTTTAGGAAGAAAGAAGCAAAGAGGTTGGTTATGGAAGCAGTCTTCATTTTGCCCAACTGTTGGATGGTCAGATTGAAGAAAAATAGGTTGAAAAGATCATGAAATATCAGTATTTGAGACGAGAGTTACAGCACCTCTGGGAGAAAAGAGCAACATTGATACCAGGGCTGTTGGTAGCCAGAAGAGTAGCGTGCCTTGGCAGGGCCCCGTATAAAAATTTGTTTGGGGGGCCCTAGGAAGGGTAAAGATTTGTTTTGCTTACGCACGTTGGGGGCCCCCGTGGCCCGGGGCCCCCGTATAATTGATACGGCAGATACGGCGGTAGCTACGCCTCTGTTGGTAGCATTACTCAACTAGGCCCCAAGCTGTGAGTTTCCAAAACACCAGTCTGAACATCTGGTGGACCATGTACACCTTTGATAATACAGTAGTACCTTGCTTAAAGAGCATAATGTGTTCCCCGGGGTTGCTCTTTAAATGAGTTGCTCTTTAAGCAAAAACACTTTGAAAAAGTGCCACCAATGCCAGTGTAAGTGACCGATTGTGACTTCTGGCAGGAAAGATTGTGAACCCTGATTTAGTTGTTAAGCGAGTTTTTGGTTGTTTTTAGTTGTTAAGCGAAGGTGACCATTCAGAGAAAATTCTGCTCTTTAAGTGAGTTAGTCTCTAAGCAAGGCACTCTTTATGCAAGGTTTTACTGTAATAATCTTGGAATTGCAGTTTCCTGCAGGGAAGAGACCCTATTGATCAAGTCAAGGAAACACAGTGGAGAATCAAACTCTCGGCCTCTAAACCCCTGAGCTATCCAGTAGCTACTAGAAAGATGTTTACTTTTTCCAAGGCATCTGGTCAGAGAAAGCCTGTCCAAACCAGTTCAACTGGGTGAGACAACAGAATAAATGTGTTTTTATATATAGGCATCAGAAATGCCTCTTTGTGTGTGTGAGAGAGAGGCATGTAATAAATCAATCAATAGACAATAGTTTAAAGTGTCTTTTTTTTTCCTCCTTCAAAATCATGTTATGGGTATCATGATATATAGGAATCATGATTAGGACTTCCACTGGTACCATGGAGGGGTTTGGCTGCTTTTCTTACCACTATGATTTTAGTGAAATCTCCCTACTGTTTCCTTCTTGAGGTAACTAACTCTTTGTTTGCCTCTTGAGGTAACTAACAAAAGGGACTTTTTGCTGCTAGTGGAAAGGGTTGGATTCCCCTTTCTTATGTACCATGGTCTCACACAATTGCTACATTTAATTTTTATAAAAATAATAAGGGCCAGAATCGACTGTGCAATTGAATAACAACAACAACAAAAATAATATATTTAGAATTCACATAGAGATTTAATATAGTGCCTTTGTCCCAAAAGTTATCTTCACCTCAAGTCTGGTTAACATAACACTATTCAGTTATTATACTTTTTGGGCAAGCTTCCCATTCAATTACAGAGCTAGCATTTCTATCTGCATCCTTATTGCAGACTGTTATGTTTATTCTCTCCCCACCACCACCACAGTTCTAATCCTGTTCTGATAAACCTGGTTGCAATTGTCTTCATTATAGCAGTATTACTCTTTCTGATGGAGAATGAACAATAAAGAAAAGAACCATTAGGATTCACAACTATAAAACTGCTGAAAAGGCATCTTTACCACCCAAGAGTCATTAGGCAGTGGGGTGAGGATAAGGGAGAAGTTTGATAAAGATATCCAGCAGGAAATACTTTGCCCTGAGCCAGTATCTAGGGGGTGAAATATTCCATTTATTATTTATATAGGCACTTTATTTTAGTAAACACAGAAGAATTAGCAATCAGGAGATAACTACTCAGTTTCATTTTTCTGGTTCCCTGTAAATTTATTTGTAAATAAAGTATTTTATAAACATATTTTGAAATGTCCCACATATCTTAGATTTGCCAGACAAATGAATTAGTGCTAACCATTTATGTTAGAGCCAATTGAAATGTGGTTTCCCCCATTCAGTTAATACCATATTTTCTAGCTACCAAAACTCCATTCCAACACCTGTGTTACACTTCTAATAAGTTATTTATGAGTAAAAAGAGAGAGAGAGTATGTGTGTGTGTGTGTGAGAGAGAGAGAGAGAAACAGCTCTCAAGTTATTCCCTAGTGGTTTCCTGAACTGAGCTCATAATTGGGAGAGTTGATCAAGTTTTTATGGCAGCTGATTTTAACTACAAATGAGACATAAGCAATCTCTCTTTTGGAATAGTAGCCATGTTAGTCTGTGTTTCAGGCATATCAGAGAATAAACTAAACAAAAACGTTGTAGCACTTTAAAGACTAACTATTATATTTCAATGTGAGCTTTTGTGGCTCAAGTCTACTTGATCAGACTTGGGAGTGAGACTTCATGGCATCAATTTATACACATCAAGTCCAGAGGTCAGGTCCAGAGAGGTTGGTTAGCATACAAATCAGTGTGGCTTTATACAATTGGTGATTTCTGTCTGATATTTGGATTAGCTGTGAATGCCCCCTTTACAATTGCAAATATTGGGAAGATACAAAACAAACACCGGACATTGAACATTTGCTAATGAATTTAACCTTTGTGCTGCTGCGTGAGCATATTCTTTGTTCTGTGAGACAGCCTATGTTGTGAAAGAGAATTTCTCTTTCAGGACAGTTTGCGAAGATGGTATAATATAACAAAATATACAAAATTCATAGCAGTATATAACAATCTGTGTATCAAATATAATATCCCAGAAACCCTTGGCTAATATTCAAAGCTTTGTGATGGGTGTCCAACAGATGAATGTATTTTATTTCTGCTGTCTCTCTCTGGATACTAATCTTGTAATTTCTCTGTTCCAGAATCACAACTTTCAGGGCTTGGATAGTGTGTCTAGGCAGATTGAAGTGGTTTGAAATGGGTTTCTCTGTGTTGACATTCTGGATATCTGATTTATGTTCATTAACTCTTTTGCACAAAGATTGTCCTGTTTGTCCTATATATAGCACAGTAGGGCATTTTTAGCAAGGAATGGCGTAAATCACATTGGCAGAACAAGTAACACTGCTTTTAATGTAGTGTGTGGCATCATTGGGTCCAATAATACTGTTTCCAGAGTGACTGTGGGGACAAAGCTGACACCTGGGTTTACAGCAGGGTTTAGTTCCCATCTCCGTTTCACTTTTGTGTAGTCTGTTGTGGATCAATAGTTTTTTGAGATTGGACAGTTGCCTATCAGCAAGTAGAGGTTTGTCACCAAGGGCTTTGGAGAGTGAAGTATTCTTGTCCAATATGGATTGGAGATTATTATGCATGTGAGGTGTTTAAGTTGAGGGCTAAAATGACAACCAAGTGTGTTCAATTGCTTTCTTTTCTAGGCCTGTCTTGTAGTAGATTGCTTCTGGGTATTCGTCTAGCCCGGTTGATTTGTTCTTTAACCATATTGGATGGGTATTGAGAAATACATTTTGTAGGTCCTTGAACTTGGAGTCCCTGTCTTGTGGGTCTGAGCAGATGCAGTTGTACCTGAGGGCTTGGCTGAAGACAATGGATTATGTTGTGTGTTTTGGATGGAAGTTGAATGCATATAGGTAGGTGTATCTGTCTGTGGGTTTGCAATATAGTGTGGTACTGAGATGTCCATTTTGTAGTTTCCTTATTACCAATTGTATGAAACCACACTAATTTGTATGCTAACTAATCACTCTGTACCTGACCTCTGTACCTGATGTGTATAAACTGATGCCATGAAGTCTCACTCCCATTTCTGATTAAGTGGACTTTGATCCATGAAAGCTCACATTGAAATATAACAGTTAGTCTTTAAAGTGCTACAGCATTTTTGTTTTATTTATTCTCTGATGTGGCTAATGTAATCTGTTTCGATTTATCTTTTTACACAGCTGTTCACCCCAGTTTTAGATGGCACGGATACAGTCCTTTTACTGGTGTTCAAGTAAAGTAATTTGTTGTGACTAGGTGCTGGTGTGTGTATCAGTCACATACCTGGTCACATACCCAAACATGCAGCCAAAATGCTGGCACGATGTCAATTATTAATAATTAGCTTCAATAATTGTTCAAAATGTATACAAGCATAAATAGGTTTCTGGCTATAGCTCTAAAATAATTCTCAAAGTGTTTGGAGCACAATTATCCTGGGTTTCCCAAACACTTTGAAACTTGGTCCATACTACCTTTTTTTTTCAGCGGCTGTAGTTTAGGTAAACAACATTGGGTCTAGTTGATTGACAAAGTCCAATGCTCCATAGCTAAATTGAGAGTTTTACTGGGATTTTCTATTTCATACTCTTAAACAATAAAGTATGCCAGTTGCATGAAGTTAAAGGTAAACATCTTTTAAACAGGGCCAAAATTATCTCTATCTGTTGAACTCACAAAAAGTTCACTTCATAAGTGGTCAAATCTTCATCATGTTTGCACAAGGAGGCATTTGGTAACTGTTGGAGAAATTTGATTATTCCTTCCTAGTTAACAGAGAATGAGGTAAAAAAGAACAATAGCAGCACAGAGAAACATGAGAAATTAGTTCAGGTTTCAGCAGTAACCACAAAAAGTATCTTTACTTAAAATTGTGATCTGTACTTATGGTCAAAAGAATAAAAGGAAGAGAAAGGAAACTGGAGTCTCTACCATGTAAAAGTTATACTCGCCATGCCTGCTGTATGGTCAGGAGTAAAAAGAGCAATGGAAGAGAACAAACAATTGTCAGAGGTGAGGAAAGAACTTTATCAATAGGTTAGTGGCAACTTACAATCACATTAGGATGTAAAAGACACTTTACACTCATAACCACTCGGCAAGGGGGCGGCAGTAGAAATGTGAGTAATAAATGCGAGTAATAAATCGTGCATACAAAATAGTTATTGTTCCAACAGTAATTACTTTCACAAATATAAACCCCTGCTCCTTTCTGGAAGACTGTCTCCAGCATATAAAGTAGCAAGCTGGAGGTTGTGTGGAGATGTCTGTCAAGGAGGAGTTACTTTCTGTGATCTCCAACAGAGTAATGGTCTCAGTTTCATTTCTCCTTTGAATAAAATCTTAAGAAACATTTGATGCAGTTTGGGCTTAGACATTTAGTTAAAACATTCAGGCACTTTTTCTAATACATTTTCGTGGAATGTGAATATCAAACTTACTCTACTTCTTATTACAGTGACAGTGAACCTTGGCACTCCAGGTGTTTTTGAACTTCAGTTCCCATAAACCCTGATCAGCAGGAGTGCTGACTCGGGCTTCTGGTAATTGAAGTCCAAGAACACCTAGAGTGCCAAGGTTCACCATCACTGTCTTATTATCTGTTCTCAGTAGATTTCCCTCTTTATAGTTATGACTAGTCATGACTATGAGATGGATTACTCAGTATCTTTGTCTTGCTTTACACCAGAACCCCAGAGACTTCAGTGCAGTAAGCACCACCTCCTCTGTACCCTGGATCTCTACAGAGATAATGAAGTGGGGGGAGGTTTGCAAATTTCTACATAAGAACCACAAGAGGAGCTGTCTTAACAGTAGCTAGAAAGTTGATGTCTACCACAAAATGAAGTATAACTGTTTTGTATCAAGATGTCTCCAGAGGAGTAACAGAGCATGACATCTTGTCTGGATCATGCCATTTTACAATTAATTTATCCTCTAATTACATTACCTTTTGTGTGAAGTTACAAAGAACATGATCACAGGACCTTGATGCTGGAACTGTAAAAATAGTCAGCAATCTGTTGCCTAGTAAATTTCAGCTAATGGCAAAAAGAACAATGAAGACTGAAAGTCCTCACGGAGTACCATTCTCTTAATTCATGATTTATACTCTGTATCAACACATACGTTCCATTAAGTGAATTGTACATTATGATGCTATGAAAACAGCCCATAATACCCTTGTCAATTTAAGTCATTACTTTTCATTAATTCAAGTTCCTTGAAGAATATGTATTTACAGAGACTGAAATGGGTTAATCCAAAGCCTTTTGTGTAGAGAAATTGAAAGAGTAATTTTGGAATAGCTACACATATTGCAATTTGTTTGAAATATTCATTCAGTTCTGTCAGATCTTCTAATAATAGAAATGTGAAAATTTTGTATTGAAATTATATTGATTTTAATCTATTTTTGAACTGATATAGTATGTGTACTAAAAATAGCTACCTATTTATATATTTATGGCTCTCTCCAATTATAATATTGATTAACCTGTAAGAAGACAAACACCCCATCTCAGTAATATGTTGCATTCCAGTCATCAGCAGCCCTATTTGTGAAATGACATTTCAGTTTGATTTGGCATTGAAGTACAGTCTCTTCCTTTGCACATTTGGATAAAGGTCTTAACTTGAAATGAATGCATATAAACCTCATATAACACTAAAACCTGGTTCCACAAGTCTTGGTGTTATATGATTTTTAGTGTTATCTGATGCATGTTAAAATCCTATGGGATCCATAGAGATACATTGTAACCACACAGGCTTTAGCGGTTGTTATCTGATGCATCCCATAGGATCTTAATGTTATCTGATGCAATTCTTCCCCCCAGATTCCTTAATGTTGTGCGATTTTAGTGTTATTCGATACTAATGTTATATGAGGTATTACTGTACAAGATGTTATTCATGTATCTAAAAATGGGGTGAAATTGTGTGAGTGTATGTAATTAAAGCAATGTATTCTATTTCTTATTCCTTTGTGTCCTGATAAAACCCTGGAAGTCCAAAATGAAGCCATTTTCTTCGCTTTGTCATTGGCTGAACTTAAGTCCTCATCAGTGCATGTTTCTGACAGTAATTGGCAGACCAGTAAATGAGCAGGATTCTGTGTCTGTCCACATTCACACAGCGGTGTTGTTGTATGCTAGTAGCCCCCACTTGAGCATGTTGGTCTTACATTTAGGCACTCCAACCCTCAGCCTCAGCCTTCCAATTGATCAGATATTGAGTTCCTCAGCTACATCATCCTTTAATGTTGTTCCTTGTTCAATATGCTCCTTCCTCCATCTTCTAATTTGGTTTTGCTCTGTGTACCCTCAAGAATGTTTGTTCTTGCCAGAAAGTTCTTCCTGGAACTGAGCTGGCTTTATTTATTTATTTATTTATTTATTTATTTATTTATTTATGTTTACACTTGTATGCTGCCCACTTGTGACACGACTCAGGGCGGTTAACAAAGTACCACATAAACATCACAACATGGAAGTCTGCTACAAACAACAACAGAAAAAGTTCACAAAAACAACCAGAGAAATACAAGATATGGAATCACCCGGAGGTCAACAATTCATTTAGAGGATATCAACAATGATTCTCTCTGCGTCCACTGCTACTGCCTGGGGCTGTATCAAATGGTTACCTAAACAGAAAGCAATAGCAAGAATCCTGTACATGTTGGTTTAATGTAAAGTTAGGTAAAGATCACTCTTCCTCAAAAGCCAGTTGTATTTGACTCTAGGGTTTGGTGCTCATCTATGTTTAGAGCCAAAGAGCCAGCAGTGTCTGCGTGTGCAGACTTTTCTGTGGTCATGTGGCAGTCTTGACTAGATGCCAGAGCACATAGATTGTTTTGACCTTCCCACTGAAGTAGTACCTACTTATCTACTTGCATTGTCTTGCTTTTGAACTGCAAGGTTGGCAGGATCTGGGACAGACAACAGGAGCTCACTCTGTCATGCAGCATTTGGGTCTTGTACTGCCAACCTTCCAGTGATCAAGTTCAGCATCTTAACCACTAAGCCAATGCAGTGTATAGTTACACTAGTAAATGTACTCAGATTGTGTGATACGCTTGCACAATTGGTCCCATGTCCCAAACATGTCTGACTATGAAATGGGCCACTGGAAGGATGTCTCAACTGTTGCCCAACCATCTCAGGCACAACCTCAACTTCTAGGGTTTAGCCATTTTGTGCAAGCCATCTTCCCCTTATGTTCCAAAATGTCACCTCTGGACTAATAGAGGTAGGCGAATTACATAAAATTATATGAAGATACCTTGCACAAGATACCTTCACCTGATATGGAATGATTCCCCATCTTATCTCTCATGACATAGCCCTCAATTTATTTATTTATTTATTTATTCAAATTTATTATCCCGCCCCAGTCAGGTAAACCCGACTCTAGGCGGCTTACAACATAAATTAAAAGAGAACATAGATTAAACAATAAATTCCCAAGTCAGTGTAAAACAGACTAGACAATCCCATCATACCCTACGCATACTACAATTCAATTTAACAATCTAAACGTTAAAACTATAATTTATAGAATACTAAAAGGAATTTAAAACTTTAAAAGTTTACAAAAATTAAAACAGTGAGAAGCAAGAAGGGTGGCTGTCCCATTAGATCAGCCACCCAACATGGGACCCCACATTCCTGGATCCCCACACTTGCCCTGCCAGCCAGGTTTTTAGGCCCTTCCAGAAGGGCAGGAGCTCTGTCTGTAGGCGTAACTCAGTTGGCAGGAGGTTCCAAAGGGTCGGGGTGGACACAGAGAAGGCCCTCTTCCTGGTGCTAGAGAGGCGCGCCTCTCTAGCCGATGGAATGATAAGAGAGCCTCTCCGATCCGCCCTGGAACATTATTAAAGCATAATGTTCCTTCTGTTTTTATAACCACATACATGCAAATTAATAAATCAAATATCCAAACTTAGTTTTGAATATTGCAATGTTATGTTACATTAGACGAAATTTTCTGCATTCCTTATCTTAGTTCTATATAAATCCATCCACTATTGAAATGCCAGTCATTAAAGTGCAAATGGGTTGCATTAAGATGAGACTGACTTATTCACTTCCTGATGATGAGGCCGAGATTAGTTCGAGTTATATGTTTTGCCTCTATAATGTGAGTGAAATCATAGTCAAATACAAGGAAAAGTGCTTTCTTTTCTTCTTGTTTGTCTGACAGTGTAAATGATTGCTTTCCTTGGGTTAAGGTAAGGGGGGGAAATGGAAATTAGATTTGCCATTCTGTTTAAGAATTTTACACTCACTTGACATTGAAGCACAAACAACTTGCCCTTTCTTATACAACAGCTTTCCTAACACTCTGGTAAATGTGTTTCATGAGAAATTCCATTAAGTGCATCAGCAAAAAGGAATCTCATTTCATTTGGGGTTTTCCCCCACCAAAATTATAATTCATGCCATTGCCTTTGTTATTAGCCATTTTCAGTTAAAGGCAGAAATTGAAAAATAGATGAATTACTATGACCACAAAAAGTAAAAGCAAGTTTTGAATGATGCACCACAGAAATACAGTGTTGGTTACTCTCTGTTGTCTAAAACAGTCAGATTGCCTCTTTAAATTCTGTATTCTTAAATATAATCTTGAAAACAAACATGTTTGCTTTACGCAAGTTTTGGTAGAGGGTTGGACTTGCTGACCCTTATGATCTCTTCCCACTTTAGTCTTCTTGATTCTATGAATCTAGTGTTCTCTATATGTACCATATCTGGAGAGTAACAGGTTCAAAAGACCAATATACAGTAATACCTTGGATAACGTTTACCTCGGATAACGCTAAAATCGCATAAAGTTAAGTAATCTGGGGAGGAGAATTGGATCGAATAGCGTTAAGGTCCTATGGGATGGATCGGATAACAACTTCTAAAGCCTGTCCGGTTACAATGTATCTCTATGGAGCTTTAACATTATCCTATTCATCCCATAGGATTTTAATATGCATCGGATAACACTAAAAATCGGATAACACCAAGACTTGTGGAACCAAGTCTTAGCGTTATCCGAGGTATTACTGTATATGATCCAAGGTCTGAAGTTGTAATATAAAGTGAGAATACAATATGGCAGGAAACCACCACTACTAAACTTGACAAAAGGGTTTATTTCAATCCCCTGTAAATTTTGTATTGAAATCTATTTATTTTAATCTACAGTATTTTTGAACTGATATAATATGTGTCCTAAATGATAGCTATCTGCAAAATTCTTGATGTAGGCAAAACCATAAAAATCAGTTATGGTTTTGTTCTTTTTATGAAGGGAGCAGGCATCAATAGATTTTCCACATCCCAAATCTGCAAAAAATATACTGTATGTCCTTTATCCATAGGTTTTTATATTTAGAAAATAATATTTAGATTTTAATATTTCAAGAGAGTCGGGGTGATCATAGTTAATTTTGTGTGTACAGATGTAAAAAATTACCCTTGTGTGACCATCCAAGCAGTGGTGGTATGCCTCTTCTGGGCTAGCTGCAGATATACTAATACATTTGTCACTATCCTATTAGTGTTTCCCAAATGCTGGTTTTTGGACTTCAATTCCCAGAAGCCTAAGTCATTTCCCCAAAGCACTGATCAGCCAATGTACTGACTTAGGCTTCTGGGAATTGAAGTCCAACTAGTGGGCTGTGTACCCCTTGTTGGGAACCACTTATTATAGGAACAGTGAGAAATCAACAGTCTAGCATTTTTCCCATGTATTTTTTTTTACCTATGGTGTAATCTCTCCTCTTTACCACTTAGTGGCTTATATTTATTCATTTTCTAAATCCTAGCAGGGGAAATTTCCTTTAGGGAGATTAGAACAAGGGAAATAGAAATTTACATTTTCTTATTTACCCTGCTGCTTTTCTTCTCCAAATTCCTAGCTGCTTCATGAAGCAGTTTGGTTTTAATGAAAATTATCTGTGCATTTTTAGAGTGTTACTGTGTAAAATTTGGTTATAGTTGCATTTCACATACAACCTCAACAATTGAATTTTGCCCTAAAACGGACTTATAGAAATATTTTGTCACAGTGAATAATCATCGAATTCTTTCTCCAATAATTATCTTTTAAAGCACCCATTTGCTTATGACAATAGACAGAGAAGTAGAAAATGAACATGAAGTCAATTCTACTGTAATCTTTAAACACCAGCAACCACCCCAACCTGCATAATACACCTATTATCTCATGTTACCCCTTGTCAGTGAATATTAATTCAGAATAGATTCATTTATAATCCAGTAATGAATTTGATCAATGATGTCATGTAACATCCATTAATGCTGATACTCACACAAAGACAGCCATGCTGGGGTTGTAGATCTGAAACTCTGGTTATAGGCTTTGGTCTGGAAACATGTATAGCCATCTGTTAAGATGATTGTCAGTCTCTGTTAACCGGCCAGTTTCATCAGCTGGTCAGCCTGCTGAATTCAGCAGATATATTTCAAACTACAGGGATTCCCTTCAAAACTACATCTAGGCACTGCTGGCTATTTTACGACCAATTAAGCACAAAAACATCTGTGTGCCAAAGTGGCTCCTCAAGGGAAAGTGAAGCCTGCCTGATTTAACAACAAAATTCCCCAGTCCATTTTCTTGAAAATCTGCACGTTCACACTGTAAATTGTGATGGACTTTAACTGTGCTGATATCAGTTTGTGCTGATATCAGTTATTAAAGGGTAATTTCATCAGTGTATCAGCAACATATTCAAGGACACTGTCTTTCTCTTTTCCCTGAGAACAAGGACAAATCAGTGATCAGAGGTCGAAAGAGTTTTCTGAAACACCTCAGCCATTTAGTTGGTAAATGGTTTGTCAGTGATCATGGAAAAACTGAAATCATATGTAGTTGAAACCCAAATTAAGACTTTAATTCCAAAGAAAATTGTTACCACAGGCCCGTCTTCAGACTATTGTGCTCAAAGGTCTGGCCAATTTTGTAGGGAATATTTATGTTTGGCCACTTGCTAAAACAGGATAGAGAAAATACTGGCATTGAGAAAGAGCAAAATGACTCCAAATCTTACACCCCATCGCCTATACTCTAGCAGGAGGGACAACTTAAAAAGTCATCAACTCCTATCACCTGTTCCGCTCTTACTACTTCAACTGAACAAGCAGTGTTTAATGATCACACACAGCATTTTCCATTTGTGGGTTGTGTGCCAACATATTAATTATGAGGAGCATTCACAGATTCAGATATATGTTTGGGAATTGTTAGAATCATGGCCATCACTAGCTTTTAGGTTAATGAATTTGCTCTGTGTGATGTCATTTTATTTCTGTTGTGCAGGGCTGTGGACTAGAAGCGCATTTCAATTGTGACTAGTTCAGCAACTCTCTCAACAGATGGGCAGCATTTGAGTGTTATCATTGGTACAGAGCCTGATTTGTATATATTTTGTAGCATCTCCAGAGATTAGCCACATGTCACAAAACCAGCCGGCCCCCTCTGCCTTGACCTTCCTAAACCAAAGCCCCCAGAGGGCAAGCTGGCCAGCAATGCAGCTAAACAGCCCTTAGCTGCTTCTCTTCCACAAGGAGGTTTAAACAGGTAGCGTATTCAGAGGCTTGTGTGTGAATGCACTGCTTCTCTTACCCTTTAGTCCAATGAAGAGACATTGTTCAAACACACGTAGGTTTATTGATCAGGTTCATAAAGCATAGGTCAGTAGCATAAGACAGTCCAGCAACAGTCCACAGGTACATTAGGTAACCATTATGAAGAAGCAAAAAGGCATAGCCCCCAGGCAAAGATGTTAGCCCATAGACATCCAAAAATGAACTCCCTCTCCTCTCTCCAAGATGGAGATTCTCCAGTCAGGTGGGGTACCTTTAACCAATCAGGGAACAAAGACAACTTTCTCATAACAAGAGATGTTTACACACATGTAGAGACCTATAGTTATATCAGGAGATAAAGGTTATGCTGAACTGGAAACAAGCTGTCTCGTGACACCCAGTCTTGTGAGACCGAGAGGAAAGGATTTTTAGGCCTAGTCAAACCTCAAGCTCTCCAAGCTTTGAGAACATTAGGAAAAAGATGTTGTTTCATGACACCACATTTGCTTCCTTATTCATTTTCAGATTTTGTATTCAGTGTGTTTCCTCCTTTTTTATCAAGATAAGGAGGCATAGGATATGGTAGCCATTTCTCCCCTTAGCAAAAATATTGGACATGTGGCCACCAATATATTAGCAATAACTCCCCATTCCTTGTGTAGAATGATTCTGTTAGTCACCATAGAGCTTCTTCCACTGGATTCTGAGCTAAGAAATATTAGCTTGCTAGAATCCCAATGTTGATTTATGCTTGCATAAGTTAAATTGTATAATTCAGCATAACAAAGCCTGCCAACTAATGAGTTGCCTCATGACAGGCACAATGAAAGGATAATGCAACCACTGCATTCTTCATTGGTAGTGATTTATTGTGGTGAGTTATACAGTTTGACTGGTGCACATGTCAAATCACCAACATGATTTTGGCCGGAGTGCCTTAATAAAGGTAAAGCATATAGTGTCTGAAAGTCGGGTGGTGCTTATCTCAGTTTAGAGTCAAAGAGACAGTGTTGTCTGTGTCTGCAGACATTTCCGTTGTTATGTGGTAGGCATGAATCGACACTGGAGTGCACGGAACACTGCGTCCTTTCCCACCAAAGCAGTACCTTGTTGTTGTTGCTGCTGCTGTGGTTGAGTACCTGTTTATTTACTTGCAATTTCTTGCTTTTGAACTGCTAAGTTGGCTGGAACTGGGCCAGACAATGGGCGCATACTCCGTTTTGCAGCACTTGGGTCTCTAACAGCTGGCGTGCTGACCTTCTGGTAGTTAAGCTCAGCGTTTTAGCCACTAACCCACTGTGTGTCTCACTGGTTTAATAGGAGACCTTATATAGTTCATACATATGCTGCCAGTTAATTTTTCTTAACTAAGGAATGCTTTCCCCAAATGGTTTGCTTTTTTAAAATATGTGGATATTCAGCATTTTCAAAAATAAAAGAAAAAGCCAGCAGAAATAAATATGTGTGTCACCTATCAGTATTTCTAAGTACTTTAAGTTCAGCCGTTGTTGGTATGAAATACTGTACCAGTAAATCTTTAGCCATTGAATAATGTGCCACTCTGTCAGTCTAATAGGTTGCACTAGGGCAATTAATAGTTCAGTACATCATTGTGACTTGGTACCCATAAGCACCTTTTTAATCTAGTAGTGGACAATAGCAGTATTTTCTGACAGCATTGATGACCTTGGGTCTTCATACATATGTCCAGTTGATGCTATTACCTCTGCTGCTTCCACTCATGACTAATGGCTGACTTTTTCCTTCTGTTAGTTTATGAACTATTACCAAACTGTCCAGCTGCAGGAAAAGAATACACAGTGTATTTCATCAATCTGGGGTAAGTGTAGGCTTCTAATCCACATTTTGAAGATCTGTCTGCTCAGGCTGACACCCCAGCCATTAGAAATAGATCTGGTACTTTGAATCTGCAGTGAAGATGCTTTGTTTCACAATTGCTTGAAGGGTTGGTAGAGAAAAAGGTTAAAATCCAGATGTATTTTAGTAACAATGTGCAATGTTTTTGAGGAAATGTTTGCATAAACACTGAAACAGGGTTATTTGTGTATTTCTGAGGCAATTGTAGGGCAGAGCAAGGGCCCACAAGCCACACCAGGACCTTGAGTGGATGGCTCAAGTTCAGTCTAGTATTATTAGAGTTAAACATGGGAAAATAAAACAACATGAGACAGATGGTGGTGGCTTTCTTAGGATCAAGTCTGAACTTCAGTATAGCTCAATAGCCACCCCCTCTTTTCTTTGTGGTGTGGTGCTATCACTTCCAAACTTCATAAAAGTTGTCTCCTGCTTCTCTCTCTTTGTGTATTCTGTGGCCTGGAGGTGGGAAAACAATTCTGACAGAAATGATTCTGATGAAATTATGTAATTTCATCCCACCCCCCACCCCCCAAGTCATAGATGTTTCCATTTTCCCCATTGGAAAAAACAGTGTTTTCACAGAGGTCTGGAAACATACAAATACTAAAATGGGTGCAAAGAAGCATGGAGCCAGAGCATCTCTTAAGGGGCACAGGGCAGGGTGAACTTCAATATGTGAGCCCTCGTTCAGGCTCAGGATATGTATGCTGCATATATATTTAATGGCAAGTTTGGGGATCCAGGAATGACAAGTTTGGGGATCCAGGAATGTGGGATCCCAGGTTGGGTGGCTGATCTGATCGGACAGCCACCCTTCTTGTTTCTCGTTGTTTTAATCTTTTTAACTTTTTAAGTCTTAAAGTTTTAAATTCTTTTAGTATCCTGTAGATTATAGTCGGAATTTTTAAGTTAATTTTTAAACTAATTGTAATATGCCTCATAGGATTCTGTATTGTCAATTTGTGTTTTTTAACACCGATGTTTGTAAGCCGCCCAGAGTCGGGTTTGGCTGATTAGGGCGGGATATTAAATTTGACTAAATAAATAATTAAATAAATAAATAAATAATGTGACTTTGAAATCCAAATTAGCATCAGTTTCCCACATTTCCTTTTACAACTCCAATTTAAATTTGGTTGATAGTTGCTCAACCTTCACTAGGCAATAATTTGTTGTTGTTGTTCAGTTGCACAGTCAAAACCGACCCTTTGCGACCCCATGGACCACTGCATGCCAGGCTCCTCTGTCATCTGACATCCTCCGTAGTCCACCCACATCTACGCCTGCAGTGTCAATGATGCTAGGGAGCACCAAATGAATTTACTTGGATACAAACCAGATTATTTTTGTTCATTTCAAATAACATTGAGGAATGCTAGCCCTTTTTTTCTTGATACTACCAGTGCCTTCCAAAAAAGTTTCACACAAGCAGATTTGGATTGCTCATCATCTATGTCTGGTGCTCCCAACCTTTTCAAGCTGGGGGCTGGGTAATGCTTTCTCACTCAGCTTTGAGGGCCAGATAGCCATTTTGCCCTGCTTGCATGATGGGGGCAGCTATTTTGTTCCAACAGCTTCAAAGGAGTGGCCATTTTGTTTCTCAAATGCCCTTGGAGGGGGTGCACATTAAATTGCACCATGGGCTAGATCCAGCCCATAGGCCTTAGGTTGGGAATCCATGATCTATGTCTAGGTTTTTTGCAGTTAGTGTAACTTTTATGCCCAAAGGACAGAAGAAACTAGCAAAAGAAATCTGCTCAAGCACCCTTAAGTCATTTGCAGAACTTCAGTTTGGTAATGATCTGCCAGACAAGATAAAGAGAAATTGGACAAAAGCCATGGAAGGTTATTTGGACAATCATTACTTAATTATCCATTCTCCAGTGCATGCTACTTAATCTAATCAAGGAAAACATTTCTTTAAACAATAATACATTAAACATTGAAGGTTCCTGTAATCATTTTGAGAAATAAAAAATATTCTGCTTAGTTTTTCTAGCAGGGGATGAAATTACTGGGATCTATGAAGCAGAAGGTAAAGCTGCAAACATAAACTAAATTTTAAACATTAAATATTTTATGGTTCTAAGGCCCCTTGGCATACCAGGAGTAGAGATACATCAGCATAATGTATGCCTCCTGATGTTTTACAAGCTTACCATTAATGTCTCATCTTTTATCAGATCAACATTCATATAAATGATAGCTCTTATTATGAGCTGCTAGTCTGGTGCACTTAATAAACTGGGATATTACAATACAAACAGTGATATGAGACACAACTAATGACCTTGCTGGATATCTTCTCCCTGCTGCTGACTGCAAGAGTATTATGGGTTTCCCCCCTTCTTTATCAATGCTGAGGGGCAAAGATGAAATGTGGAACATTTCTGGCTCAGATTTATGGGATGATCAACTACTGTGTCCACAGGAAAAATGCTGTGGCCTTGTGTCATGTTTTGGGGACCTTAATTCCTGGGGATGTTGCACTGGTAAGGGAGGATTTTCCAGGGTTCATGCCAAACAGATGGTACTTAGCTGTTGTCTGAGTCTTGTGGATGTTTCCAGTTTGCTGCCCACACCTCTATTTCCATATCTGTGGTAGATCAGATAGAGATAAGCCATTATTTGCACTGATGGAGCAAAGATGTTACATCTTGTTTTATAGAATACCTGACAGAACTAAGATGTTCCTTTTATGGTTATGAGTCATTATTCATAAAAATAAATTTATTCCTGTGTTACCTGTACAGAAAATAATAAACAACAAATCCTGTTGTGAAGAGGCTAGCGTTTTCATGCTCAAGGCCTCATCTGAAATTAGTGAAGCATTATGGGGTGCTAGCTTTAGGGTTGAGAAGTGAATATCTGAAGGATCCTTTTCTGTCATACCTTTCTAATACTTCTCAGTGGTTAAGAAGCTCACCTTGTTCACTTGAAGGCTGGCAAGTTTTCAGCTCATGACCCAGGTACTCCTTGATGGATTGAACACCTGTCTCTGTCACAGTTCTTGGGGACATGAAAAGAGCCTCATTTGGGCATTCCCTGAGCGGAGTTTTTTTTTCACAAAAATCTTTTCAACCCAAAATAGTTTCTGACATGAAATTATTATAATACTTCACCTGACCGCCAACTAAGGCTCTAAAATGAAAACCGATGAAACCAGCTAAATGAGGATAATCAGTAGTGCAAACCATGGATCTGGTCTGTTTGATCTTTGGAATTAGTTGTTACTTATTTCTAATATTAATTTCTTGTATTTTCTTTTTTAATGCCAAGAACCCCCTGCTCCCTTCCATTTGCATGACACAGTCACATAGTTAGATGGCTATGGCACTCACATAAGGAGTTCTCCAGTATGCTTTTTCCAAGCAGAGGCCCTGTTTTTGTTAATGAGTGCCCTCCAATTTTTTTACCTTCAAAATGGAAATTGCAGAGTCCTTGTGATGTGATACACTCTTCTTTCATACTGGTCTAAATATTTATTACTGTTAGTTGCCTTGAGACTTTGGCAGCAAAAAGAGATGAAAATGTTAATAAGCACACATAGATCATTCTGACCTGATTAGCTGATGTGATTTCTCCCCTCTTCTGGAGTCTTTCATGGTGGAAAATAGAGTGGTACTTCACTTAAAGAGCATAATGCATTCCACGGGATTGCTCTTTAAGCGAGTTTGCTCTTTAAGAGAAACACCATTGTAAGTGACCAATTGTGACTTCTGGTGTGTGTGTGGGGGGGGTGAGATTGTGAATACCGATTTAGTTGTTAAGTGAGTTTTGAGTTGGTTTTTGTTGTTAAGCAAGGCAACCCTTCAGAGAAAATTCTGCTCTTTAAGTCAGTTAGTCTCTAAGCGAGGCACTCTTTATGGAAGATTTTACTGTATATCACTTCCATTGTTTCGTATTGTCCTTTTGCTCATCTACAATGTGAGTTACTCAGTCTCTGTATATGCCAGCTTTGTGTCCATCCAGTTTCCCTATGTATTGAGGTTTCCCAGTGATGGGATGACCCCAGTTCCATCCGGTTCTCCGGGAGGGGAGCCAACTTTTGAAGCGTCCGGTTCCGGACTCCTCACCAAAAGAAAGATTTTTTAAAAAAAACTGGAGCCAAAATGGCTCCAATTTACTGCACATGTGCAGAAACTCAATCTGACGCATTGTGCATGCATCAGATTGAGTTTCTGCGCATGCGCAGTAAGAGGCAGCCATTTGCTGCCTCTTTTAGCCGGAGCCACATCTTTTTGGAGCGGCTCCGGTGGCAGCGGCAGCGGCGGCGGAGATGGCAGCAGCTATGGCAGCGATGGTGGCGGTGGCGGCGATGGTGGCAGCGGCGGCAGCTGTGGCGACTGCAGCGATGATGGCGATGGCGGCAATGGCAGCCTGGGCAGGCGGCACCAGCCCTCAGAGGAGGGCACCTCCCCCGGGGCCGCTGAGCCCCCACAGGCAAGTTGAGGCCTGGCCTGCCCAGGCCGTCCGTCGCCGCCGAGCCCTCCCAGGGGTAAGTGAGGGGTTTGTGTTTGGGATGGGTGGGTGGGTGTATTTTTATTTAATTTTTATTTTATTTCTTTATTTCTTTTATTTCTTTAATTTATTTACTGGTTTGTGTTGTGGGTGGGTGGGTGGGTGGGTGGGTTGAAGGGGATGTGTGTGTGTGTATTTATTTATTTTATTTTATTTTATTTTATTAATTATTTTTTTATTTTTAAGGCCCCGCCCACAACATCATGACGTCATGACATCAGCTCTGCCCATGATGTCATGATGTCATGACATTGGCCACGCCCATGACGTCCGTGATGTTATGGCATGGAAGTAAAAAAATTGTCATCCCATCACTGAGGTTTCCCTAGCTGCAGGCAAGGGCAGGAGCTGACATTGGTAGCCCTTGAACCAGGATGCCATATGATGATTACCATCTTTTCCATCTGCCATTTGGACACCTTACCTATTGCCAGGAAGCGGTGCATCCTTTCATGTTATGAAGTTCCTGAGTGACCCTAGTAAACAGATCAGTGTCTGCTTGGGCAGATGACCAAAAAAGATATTTTCATTTTTATTCACTCTTCTTGGTTTGGAAGGAGAGCACATAGCATTCTGTTGTCTGAAGGAAAGGACAATAATTTTGTTCAGTCACACAGTCGATCACAGCCCTTTGCGACCCAATGGACCATTGCCCGCCAGGCACCTCTGTCCTCCATCATCTTCCTCAGCCCGCTTTCCCAAGTACAAAAAGGCAGCTGGACTGGGCAGTTGGGTTTCCTTGAGCTCTGACTATGGCAGCAGCATCTTTGACTGCATATAGCTTGCCAGTTTAGTGAGGCATCACAAGGCAAGCTCTGTAGCACACAGCTCACTCCTACCAAATCTTGTTTGTTGGCTTCCAGCATCTGGAGCATCAGACTACTGTCTCACTTTGCCCAATAATAGGACTAGCTCTTCAGCACTGATCTGAACATATTCAAAATAACTGACAATATCACAACATGATCCTGAATATATAATTCTTCAGAACCCACCAAGGTCAGCTCTTTGGCTGACTGTTTTTGTTATTGTATATTGTTGTACATTTATTATACAGTTCTAACTGTATTCCAAGACAATGCTTATCCAGTAGGGACAGAGCTGCTTTTCTGTTGTTGTTTTCCCCATTGTCCCTCAGAGGTCACTGTATCAAAACAAACAGATCTTACATAAACATTCTGAAGAAACCCGTCTTGTCTTGACAATGTATTTCCCTAGTGGCTACTGTGCCTTATCTTTTCTCTTGAGTTGTCTCCTTCTATTGCTTTGGGCAAGATATATATTCTAATTGACACTGAGAAAGAGGCTTTGCAATCTTCCTGTAATGGCTCTTTATGGCCTTTGTGGATAGAAGCCATAACTTGAGAATGCATTGTTTAGTTTCTAACATATAAATAATTTATACTGGATATAATTCCTTTTTATGAGTCCTATTCATTAGGGGAAATTCAGTAGGAAAGTACATTCTTTTACTATTATTTGCCTTGAGAGTGGACTGGGTAGTCCTTCCATGGTTTAAAAGGGAGAAGGATTAAAAATCATTTTTCGGAGAGTTTTTTGCGGTTTGAGACTTAATTAATGTAAATAAGTATTTACTATGAAACTTGTACAGAGGCAATGTAACACAAGATACTCTACAATCAAAAAGGCACTTCAGTACTAGAAATGCTGTTGTTGTTGTTGCTGCTGCTGCTGCTGCTGTTATTTTATTCATCGTTGTTGTTTTCCTCCTCACCATCATCATCATCAATCCAGCCCTATTAACTTCCTTATCCTAAATCTGGGAACCATTCCTCTCCATATCAGGGTTCAGGTCAGCTCTGATTCAGCTCACCAGTGTATTTAAAGTAGAGTGTGGTCTCTTCTGATTGTGATGTAATACAGTAATACATCGGATAACGTTAAGACTTGGTTGCACAAGTCTTAACGTTATGCGATTTTCAGCCTTATCCGATGCATGCGTCTCTTGCTGCCTTGGCAACCATTCCTCTCCATTTTCTGATCTCTTGCATCGGCGCTTGGCTGCCTCTGCCTGCCATGAGGCATAGCTCTGTGCTCTGCAATCGGCTGGTCAAGCCTGGCTCAGTCGGAGCAAAGAGCATCTCATTCATTCATTTCATTCATTTATTTAATTTGTATACCGCCCTACTCGGTGCAACCGACTCAGGGCGGTTTACAGGGACCCTACATATCAAACAATCAAAGGCAATAAACATAATAAAAATCATACAATACAATGCAGTAAATATAATAATACAGTACAGCAGTGCCACAAACAAAATGACACTGCAAAACAAAGTTACAAAGTACAGTTACATATACATATACATGACATAGTTTAAAGTAATAGGATACAATATAAAAAAAATAAAAAAAAAATAAAGTACATGATCCAGCAATGTTATACTCAGGCTGACTCCACATGGGCGAAGCCAGCTTGATCGTGCACGCTACCCTTGCCTGGGCCAGCCATGAGTTCCAGTGCAAAGGGCTGTCTGGGGAACCTGTTTGGAGCAGCAGCTGTGGTGGCTTGAAGGTAAGCAGGGCCAGGGCTGGGCTGGATTCTCTCGGCAGTACGGCACCCCATTGCTGGGGGTGGGGGGGGGAGGAAGGAGGGAAGTGGCAGGGAGAGGAGCTTTGGCCTCCTTTACTTCTTTATTATGATGCATCGGATAACGCTAGAAAGAACGTTCTCCGGTACAAATCTTTCCCCCAAATTTGTTGTCGTTATGCGGTTTTAGCGTTATCCGGTGCAATCGTTATCCGGGGTATTACTGTACAGAAATAGATTTCAGAGCTACTTCTTCTTCCATATCTAGGCCAGACATGAAACTACCAAAATGAAGGCACCTTTTGGTGAGTTCATTCTGCAGTTCCTTTCATCTGACCTAGTGTGAGAAAGATTAGCCAGCAACACAAGGTTACTGTTGCCCAGGGTACGCTCGATTGTGGTTCAAAAATCTCACAATTTTCAAGGAGGCTCTTTCTGTGTACTGACATATTAATGACCTCTTTTAAAATATCTTAATGATTATATCCAACAGTTGCTATAAATATTAAATAGCACTAACAATAAGATGTAAAGTGTGAGATAGCCCACGACAACACTGTTTCAGGGCATGAATATAACATAAGAGTCTTCCTCAGTTATTCTGTAAAACCTACGTAGGAGATGGGAGTAAAATGACAGCTTCCAGTTTAAAGGTCAATCTGAGCAAGTGTCATGGCCAATGGTATCAAAACCTCCTCAGATGAGAATCACCCAATTGCACTCCTGTTGTCTTTTTGGTAATAAGAAGGTGGCTATAAAGCAGAGAGACTACTTTGTAATCTGCTCCAGAATTGTCCTTGAGATTGTCAGGCTGCCAGGTCAGTAGTTCCCAGCTTCCTCCTTTTTGCCCCTTTTGAAGTC
Source organism: Furcifer pardalis (assembly GCA_030440675.1). Taxonomy (NCBI): domain Eukaryota; kingdom Metazoa; phylum Chordata; class Lepidosauria; order Squamata; family Chamaeleonidae; genus Furcifer; species Furcifer pardalis. The sequence goes on from CP126895.1 coordinate 62,572,163, forward strand.
AGGGATGATATTAGTCCTCCTCCAATCATCTGGCACTTCCCCCATCCTCCATGATTTCAAGAAAATAATAAATAATAGAGATTGATTCTCAGAGTTCTTTTCTTGTCGTCTATTATCATTTTACTATCCCCACGGAGAAGCTGTCCTAATGTTTCTTTCCTTTTTCTTTTGCTACACATGTACCTGAAGAATGCTTTTTTGTTTTTGTTTCTTTTGTTGCTTTTAGCATCTCTTGCTAACCTCAGCTCCAGCTTTTGCCTTCCTACTGCCAGCACTGGAATTTTTTTGCTACATATTTGTACTGTTCCTTTGTGGCCTGGCCTTCCTTTCAGCTTTATACATTGTTCTCTCCTTTTATGTTCAGGACCACTTTGGGCTTTTTGTGAAGCTGTAATTTATTTATTTATTTATTTTGCAGGGGGGAGGGTTGCTGTTCCCCGTGTTTCTTTTCTTGTTGAAATTGTTTGTAATTGTACCTGTAGAATTTCCTTTTTGAGGAAACCCCCACCCATCTTGGACTCCTTTTCTTGGTAGGTTCTCCAACCATAGCACATTACTTATCGTTATTCTTAGTTGATTAAAATTGTCTTTCCTGAAATCCACTGTAAACATGTGGTTATACTTTGCCTTTCTTTCCTTTGAAATAAAATAAAGCAAATAAAACATGATCACTCTCCCCCAAATTTCCACTTATTTCCACATCTTCCACTCATTCATCTTTATTGGTTAGAATTAAGTCAAGAATAGCTAATCCTCTAATTTATTCCTTCAGTTTTTAGGATAAAATTATCAGCAACACAAACCAAGAATTGGCCATGTTTAGCAGAATTTGCCTCCTAAAAGATATCAAGATAATTGAAATCTCCCATTGCTACAACATTGTGCCTCTTTGAAATTCCTGCTATTTGTTCATCAAATGTTTCATCCAAATCTTCTCTTTATTAGGTGGTCACAAGTAGACTGTCGACTGTTTAATGTGTATTATTTAGTGATGTATTATTGTTTATTGGTTGTGGACTTTGTTTCCTTTTAATATTTGTAAAATTTGTAATATTTTAATGGTTGTATACCACCGAGTGTAGGAAAATATCCTAGATGTGTGGTATATGAATAAATAAACTCCAACTACAATGTTCATTTTGCTTTTCACCCCAATATATTAATCCATATATCACAAACAGGACAACCAAGCTCCTCACGTATTTATGTGCAGGAATATGTAATTTTGACATATAATGTAACTCTACTTCCTTATCTCTTCTTTTTGTTCTTTCTAAACTATTTATTTCCTTCAATTCTGTTTTCTGGTAATGAGAGATACCCACAAATTTTCAGTTATCCCTATCAAGTAATATTTACTCTCCTAAAGTAAGATTCCAAGTTAATCTTATTTATTTCCCATGTTTCTCTTAAAGAGAAAACTCACTTAAAGGGCAATCCTGTGGAATGCATTATGCTCTTTAAGCAAGGTACCACTGTACATCTCAACTAAAAACTTAGCCCTCTTTATTCTGGTCATTGTAGCATCCTTTATTTCTTATTATTATAAATATATATTTTAGCCAGAAAAGTACTGACAAGCCTTGCAGATAGCTACCAATGTTCATTTTATTTACACCACTTTTAAAACTTCAGTGTTTATTCTGTCTTGACCAAGGACCGAAATATAACACAAATGTATGTATTTAGCCTCAGGACAGCAGACAAAAACCCAGTTTTATTCCTACCATTATGTTGGTTGTATGACTGTGACTTTAGATCGGATCATAGATTAAGGCAAATAAATATTCCTCTTCTTATGTACCTTTCCTGGTACAGTATACAATTCAGTGCTGCATGCATGAGACATCATACATATAAACAATGCCATGCTAAAACCCAAATAACTAACAGAAAACAAAAGCAGGATGATTTACAAAATAAAAATCCAGTGAAGCCCGTGTCATAAAAGACAGTTTTTCCCATTTAAGTGGAGCCCCATCTAATGTAACTATATTGTACAATTTGCCTTAATTGATATGTTTTCACCAGCCAGAATCCTATTAGCATTCACATAAGGTTTGTGTAACTTGCCAGGACTAATTGACACTAACTGTTGGGGTGCTGAGCCTAGTAATGTGCCTAATTTGAGACCCAAGATGCACCCTGGCATTCTGTCAATCAACTACAATTAGCCATAGCAACTTGTGCAAACACACACACATTTACACACGCGCACACACGTACGCATGCGCACACACGGTCCCACCATCTTGCACAGTGCTGCTCGAAAAGATAGTGGCTACTCTTTTCCCAGGCCAACAAGGACTCGCCTATACCGAGGATGTGTCGGCTGATCGCCGCTTCAACGTGCCAATTATTTCAGAGGGGGAGTTGATCACGGCCTGTAGTAATATCAAGGATGTGAAGACCCCTGGCCTGGATGGTGTCCCCAACATTGCTCTTAAAACTGCCATCAGGTCCTGACCAGAAATCTTCCCAACCTGGTGGAAACTGCAGAAATTGGTCCTTCTCCCGAAAGGGAAAAAGCTGCTGGACAATCCATCATCTTATCAACCAATATGCCTGCTGGATACGGCAGGTAAGGTACTCAAGAGGAGCATCTGCAATCAGATGGAAGAATTCAGCGAAAGAACTCATGGACTGTCCAAAAGCTAACATGGATTCCAGAAGGTGAGATCTACAATGGATGCCATCAACGTAGTCATAGATATTGTCCGCAAGGCCATAGAAGGCAAATGTTGGAAGAGAGGTGCCAAGAAGTACTGTGCTATCATCACCTTGGACATGAGGAATGCATTCAATTCAGCAAACTGGGATCGTATCCTGGATGCACTTAGATTGATGGAGGTTCCGGAGTATATCAGACACATAATCGTGAGTTATTTCACAGATCAAACCATGATGTATAACACCGATGCCAGACTTCAAACCTATAACATCACAGGAGGTGTTCCACAAGGTTCGGTGCTTGGTCCCTTATTGTGGGATATTATGTATGACGGGGTGCATTGGTTTCCTATGCCAGTAGGGACAAGGACAGTTGGGTTTGGAGACAATGGGGCAGTAGTGGTTGTCACTAAACATCTGGAGGAAGTTGTCAAAACCGCAAACGAAAGTGCTGCCAAGTGTTAGCTGGCTTGCACCTAGCAGATCATAAGACTGAGGCAGTTCTTGTGACCAGTAGGAAAGCTAGGGAGAACATCACCATTACTATTGGAGGCTGCAGTATACTCTCACAGCCATCATTACAATATATGGGTGTCCAGATAGATGCCATGCCAGGCTACGCTTCGATGAGCATTTGCAAATTGTGAGCGCAAGGGCTCAGTATGTAATTTATTTATTTATTTATTTATCAAATATCTATTCCACCCTACTCGCATAAGCGACTCAGGGCAGATTACAACTGATCAAGTAAAACATATAAAATACAATTAAAAATCTAAAACCAATTTAAAACAGCGTCTCATTACTTTACGTAAAGGAGAGGGGGGAGGGGATAGGATGTTAAATAAGACAGCGGGCAGGGATCAGTGAACCATCACTACCCCACACCAGTCCCACCAGCCAAGTCTGCACTCCCTTCCTAAAAGCCAGCTGCTCCGTCTGGAGATGTAACTCTAGAGGCAGGTGGTTCCACAGGGCCAGAGCGGACATGGAGAAGGCTGTCCTTCTAGTGCCAGAGAGCTGAGCCTCTCTAGCTGATGGCACAGCTGGGGAGCCTCTCCAGTCTGCTCTGTAATGCATTGACAAGGATCATGCCAAATATTGGAGGCCCGCTACAGACATGCCAAAGACTTCTCTTGAGTATTGTTAGTTCCGTGTTACTGTATGCAGCCCTGATTTGGTTGGAAGCCATGGCAGGGACATTATATGTGCGACAAATAACTTTGATTTACCGTAGGAGTGCCCTGCAGGTGCCTTGGCATTTTGAACAGTCTTGTACAATGCCATGTGTGTCATTGCCGATATGATCCTGATCCATTTGATGGCAGAGGAATGGACAGAGATCTTCCGGCAGAAGTGAGAAACTCAGGTGACAGAAAAAATGCACAAATGCAACAGAAGCCAGGATAGAGAGGATAGCGCAATGGCAGCAGATCTGGAATACATCAAACAAGGGATGGTGGACTCATCGTCTCATCCCAGATATTAACTCATGGTCAACAAGACAGCATGGAAGGTGGATGGCTGCTTCAGAGCCTACCAACACCGCTTTAGGCTGGTTGAAGATGTTTTGTGCCCCGTCTGCCAGCCCATGCAGGAAGCACTCCCCCCCCCCCCACTGTCCATGCTTTGATGCAGAATGGGAAATTTTACAGAGGCATGTTCAATGACATTTGTCTCCGGAAGACATCATCGGTAAGATGTTGAGCAGGGAGACTACCACAATTAGGCGGCTGGGATCATATTGAAACTTAGACGTGTGGAGAGACTGAGAAGAAGGCAGCCAGAGGCATAGAAGAGGGAGTGTAGCCAAATTGGAGGAGGTTTTTTAACAGCCAGTCTGCACCATGCAAAGTAATGCCTGACGGCAGTTCCGTGGGGCAGTGGGGCATAATGGGAGGTGGTTTTAGTGGGTAAAAATCCCACACACTGTGAAGCAAGGGCTCCACAGTCTTTTGAAGATTTCACCTTGCCCTAACAAAAACACAAAGAGAGAGAGAGAGAGTCCTTTTCCGCAATATTTTTTACTGGCTGCACTTATAAATGATAGTTGTAAGTAAATATACCTTTTTCTACTTTAAATGGATCTGGAGTAATTTTATTATGCAAAGTGTAGCTATTGTGCAGTGATGGGATGTCACCGGTTCCAGACGGTTCCCTGGAACCGGTAAGAACAATTTCGGAGGGTTCTCCGAGAGGGTAATCTATTTTTAAGGCGTCCGGTTCCGGACGCCTGAAAAAAAGAAAAAAAATTTTTTAAATTGGAGTCAAAATGGCTCCAATTCAGTGCGCATGCGCAGAAGTCAATCTGACGCATGCGTGCTGCAATTTTAAATTGCGCATGCGTCAGATTCTGTTTCTGCGCATGCGCACTTGTTTTTGCCGGAGCCGGACCATTTTGAAGTGGCTCTGGCAGTGGCGGAGGGCTTAGGAGGAGGAGCCGTGCCTAGCCGGGCGGCCCAGCGCTCCCGGCCGCAACGCTCCACGGGCGCCCCAAGCCTCGCCGCCCGGCGGTGTGCCTAGCCGGGCGGCCCACGCTCCCGGCCGCAACTCTCCATGGGCAGCTCGGGGCCGCCCGGCTAGGCGCGCCGCGGGGCGCCGAGGGTCGGGGCCGCCCATGGAGCGTTGCGGCCGGGAGCGTGGGCCGCCCGGCTAGGCGCGCCGCGGAGCGCCGAGGGTCGGGGCCGCCCATGGAGCGTTGCGGCCGGGAGCGTGGGCCGCCCGGCTAGGCGCGCCGCGGGGCGCCGAGGGTCGGGGCCGCCCATGGAGCGTTGCGGCCGGGAGCGTGGGCCGCCCGGCTAGGCGCGCCGCGGAGCGCCGAGGGTCGGGGCCGCCCATGGAGCGTTGCGGCCGGGAGCGTGGGCTGCCCGGCTAGGCGCGGCGCCGGGCACCAAGGCTGGGGGCCAGCCCCAACGGTCCCCATTGTAAGTGGGGTTTGTGTTTGGGGTGGGTGGGTGTTTGGGTGTATTTTTATTTAATTATTATTTTATTTATTTATTTTATTAACGGTTTTGTGGGGGGGGGTTGAGGGGTGTGTGTGTGTGTGTTTTATTTTTATTTTATTTATTTTATTTTTGGCCCCGCCTACAACGTCATGATGTCATGACGTTGGCTCCACCCATGACGTCATGACGTTAGCTCCGCCCCCACTGTGATGACGTCAGGGTGGGGTACAAAATTTTTTATCATCCCATCACTGCTATTGTGGGAGAAACCAAGTGGAGGCAGTGACAAGACTGGGCTGATCAATCAACATTTTCTGTGCTGTTGTTGTTTTTCTACTTCATCCTCTACTAAGCAAAGAATAACCAAAATTCCCCAATGTAACTACAATAATGTATGCAAACACCAATATGTTTACAGTTCTGGGTGAAGGAAGGAATGTGTGTACACACACACACACACACACACACACACACACACAGAGTATATGAAATGTGCACAAGGGGGATGAAAACAGAAGATAAAATATTATTTGTGTATTCCACAAAACCATAACAATGTTGTTTTGCCTAAAACACCATAAGGTCTATAGCCCAAAATCGCCCAGCTGCACTACTGACTGATGTATCCAAAAATTGCTTTGCTGAATTAGCATCTTTCCTGATGTATAACAATTATTCATAATAATAATACTACCATCATCAAAACAACCACAATACATTTCAAGGCAGTCTTCTGAGTTAGAAGAACACTTTTTTTAAAATGACATGGAGCCAATTACTGTACTTTCTTATAGATTCTTTTTGAATAAAACATTCAATATACTTATTAAAGAGGTCTGGGTATGTAAACTTAATAACTAAGTAAGGTCATTATAATGTCCTCCTTATCAGATTTGGAGACATATGGCATCCTTCCAGATAGTGTGTCCCCATGTAGAAATAAAATAATCTTTGCAAATTCATCTCCAGAGTACTGTACACTTAATTTAGCTCTCTTATTAGATCTTGTGTACACCGCAAAAAGGGTTCACTATTGAGCTATGGATTCTAAATCAAGTTGAAGCTAAAATGATTACTGAACAGCACTCACTGGCCAAAGTGGAAGGAACAAAAATGGGATTTTCTTAAATGATACAAATAGTGAGATGAATAGTGTGGCCAGGTTATCCTGCTATGGTAATAGAGAAGACCATACTACCAACAACTCAATGCCAAGTGTCAGGAGGTGGTTAACTAAACTGACAACACTAAGGACTAATGGCTTTGAGTACCGAAATCCACAGGGAAGGGTGATGGTCCCCAAGTGGATTAAATCCCACTTGAATCCATTTTGATGGAGGGCAAAGAGTATATTGAATACTTTTGGCAGTTTGGGGGACAGCAGATTGTTACAGCATTCAACATGAATCTATTATACATCAAGTATGGCAGTACAGTAATACCTCATATAACATTAGTATCGAATAACACGAAAATCGCATAACATCAAGGAATCTGGGGGGAAGAATTGCATCAGATAACATTAAGATCCTATGGGATGCTTCAGATAACAACCGCGAAAGCCTGTGTGGTTACAATGTATCTCTATGGATCCCATAGAGGATCAGATAACACGAAAAATCATATAACACGAAGACTTGTGGAACCAGGTTTTAGTGTTATATGAGGTTTTACTGTACTTCAAATATTAAAGGGATTATAGGGAGCATTGGTGGACTTCACAAGCTCTAGTATTTGATCGTACAATTTTTGCAAAATCATCACACACACCCCGCGCGCGATATTTGATAATAGTAGCTAAATGGGTTTATAGTGAAGGCAAAGAGGAAGGTTCTTTTTTCAGTGACTTAAGTGTACATTTTGGTTTAGCACAAAAGGCAGACTTACATACAGATGAGCAAAAAGCAGCTTCTTTGCTTTCAAGAGGTTTTATTTGCCTTGTCTGTAACTTGTCTCCCTTCTATTATAATTTTCTGCCGCAAGCTCTGTAATATAAACTAAAACCTCAAGGAGAATCAACACAATACTCCTGCCTCATCCATCTCCCAGCACAATTATCCAAGAAAACTAGAACAGTTTCCATGCCAAAACCTGACCTGAATCCTGATTGAAATGAGTTGAATGATAATAACTGTGTCCCATCAAGTGAATTCTGATTTGGTAATGGAAACGGTAATGGTAATGGTTGCCCTTGCTTGAAAGCCAGTCATATCTGACTTTAGGGTTCAGTGCACATCTCTGTTTATAGCTAAAAAGCCAGCGCTGACTGCATTTGCAGACGTTTCCATGGACATGTGGCAGGCATGCCTAGAGTGCACGGAATGCTGTTTACCTCCCCACCGAAGAGGTCCCTATTTATCTACTTGCGATGTCTTGCTTTCAAACTGCAAGGTTGGCAGGAGCTGGGACGAAGACGGGAGCGCACTCTGTCATGCAGTACTCTAGAATCAGACTCTGACCTTCCAGTGCTTGAGTTCAGCATCTTAACCACTTGAGCCACGGCAGTCCACCGAATACTGACTTATGGCAACCCTTTTCAGGGTTTTCTGGCAGAAAATACACAGAAGTGGTTTACTATTCCCTTTCTCTGAGGGCATGAGATTGTGCAGCTTGCTCAAGGCCACATAGGCTGGCTCTTCTGGGATGCACAGTGGGTGACTGAACTCCCAATGTAATATAGATATCTAGTCTAGATATCCAGCTTTGCACCATGATGTTTTATTTTATTGTAATTACACATTGCAATGCACAGTCAGTCTTACGTAGAAAAAGATGGTCCATGAGATATCCTCATCTTAGGTCACTTCAATAGTACAGGACTAGGAAATGGCTTCCGTTCCTGTCTTCCTTTCTTCTAAATGCAAGTTTACCATGTATTTCTTGGTCATCCTGATCTTCTGTTTTGGACTACTTTTTTGGATCACACCTTTCAGAATCCACTTGCCATGTGGTCTCAGGAATGCTTGAGTTGTAGGCCAAAGAAATAGCATGTCTGGTGTTATGACCTGTGGTGAGGAAAGGAGTTCAGCTGTTGAAGGGGACTTTTACCTTTCTGAATTTGCATTCAGCTAAGCCTCTTGTTTTGTTCAGTCTAATAAGTTTAAATTAGCTTTATATTTTTATGAGCCAAGTGCCTATTTTCTTTTAAGCAAAAGAAAAAGAAAAATATCTCAGAGAACCTTTACCATCTGCAGTCCTAATTTGATGGCTGCTAATGGCAGCCATATGAACACATTGGGAACAGATTTTTAAATTCTCTCTACAGCTATGGTTAGCTTTTAGATATTCTTTAGTATAGGAACTATGACTGAAATGATATCTTAATTGCTGTATTTAGGGGGGAACTGAAAACTGGTCTTCTCTTTAGGAAGTGAAGATTACAGCAAATAATGGTCTCCACAAACTTAAATATTGAGAGCATCAATTTCACAATCTAGTCTGAAGCAGACAAATATCTGCTGAGACTACAAAAGCCTTTCATTAAAATGGCTGGTAATTACAGTTATTGACTCATAGCTGTGGAAAATGTTTGTTCTGCCAGCATCTGCAGGTAATGATGAAACCATTGAAATAAACTTTGCTTTTAGAATTCAGCACTAGATATTTCCTAAGTGTTTGCAGTCAGCAGTAACTAGGATTTATATTAAACTTTTGAAACATGTAGCCTGGTCCTGAAAGGAATTCAAACATTAATTCCTTGGGTGTACATATTGTAGGTGAAATAATGCATTATGGATTAAGGCAAAATATAATCAAGCAAAATAAGAATTTTTCTATGACAAAGTTTCTGTGAATACTGAGAAATTAAATAATGCAGCATTTAATGCAGTTTATGGTCCATCATGTGTACAAAAGAAGATCTAGAAAACAGCCAAAATAATGAAGCTATTGAAAAGAGAGAAGATAACCCATCTCAGGTTTATAGATGATATAGTATTAATTGCCAGGAATGCTCAAAGACTCCAAAAATACTGTGCATGTGAGCTCGATGTAGAAAGTAGGAAAGTTGGCCTAAAATTGAATGGCATGAAAACAAAATATATGCTATCAAGCAACCAATGGAAATCCAAAATAAAAATCCAGAATGAACCCATCGAACAGGTCAACCACTACATCTATCTTGGCCCTTTGATTGGGATGAACAACAATCAGTGAGCAGATCTAGCCAGAAGAAAGAAAGCAGGATGGGCGGCATTTAACTCCATCAAAGAAATTTTGCTATATGGGAAAATTGGCAAGAAATAACACACCAACCTTTTTAATTTGACAATACTACCTGTGATCCTCTATGGGAGTGCAACATGGTCATTAATAAAGGCTGAGGAAGAAGAACTATCAAGAGCCGTATGAGCCATGAGAAGATCAGTGCTAAAGATATCCCTTCATGACCACATCCCCAAAGCCCAGATAAGAAAACAAAGTGCAATAAATGAAGCTGTTGCTGAATATCTGTTGTGGCCCCAGACACTTGGCAGAGCAAGCTGGCTTGCAGTCACTCCACAAGAGGTAAAGATGAGAGTCTTATGATAGTCTGCGGGGTTAAGCAAAGCAGTTAGTCAGGAATAGACAGGTTCAGAAGACAGTCACTTGTAGAACTAGAGACAAAGGGATGATCCAAATTGGCAACAGGCTGAGGAGCCAGAAGAAGGTCTTCCTCCTTGAACCCAGATTCGAGGGCCACAATATCACAAATGGAAATTGCATTGGGCTGGATACATCTCTTGAATGACAGATGGGTGTTGGACAACAGCAGTTAACGAGTGGTGTCCCAGAGGGGTAAAAAAGACCCTTTGGAAAGCCTCCCCAAAAGATGAGAGGACCCAGTCATGAAAAGTTTTGGTCGAACATGGAGAAGAAGAGCACAGCAGTGAAACAAATGGAAAACAAGTTGCGACCAGCAGGAACTTATCCCTGGATAGTTTGGTCAATCAAAAAATAAAAAATTGAAGGAGCCCACTTCTGGTAGGAAATAGTATAATCATTTAAATATTCTAATTAATTTGAATTTTATTTGTATTTTATACAAAGTAACTATGTGCCATCAAGTTTTTAGGATTTTCTAGGCAGGTTTTTATTTGGTTGCTGGATCTTTTTGGCCCAACATTCCTAGACATAATCTTATTTTAAAATCATATACTTTGCTGATAAGTATTTTAGCTATTGGCATATATATACATTGTTCCAGAGTTTTCAGTGCCATGTCACGTTCTTCTTATCTCTGTTGTGCTTAGGATATAAATGAGAAAATAATATATACACACTTTTGTTTTACCATTGAAAAAGGAAAGTATGAGCCAGTAATCTTGAGTCTTTGAACATGAAACGGAGCATCTTGCAAAGCAAAAGCCGTAACAGAATCAGAAAGAAGTTTTTAGGTGTTGACTCTTTAGAAGATAGAGATCTAAAGAGAAGACAAAGACTACAGAATTGTTTAAAACAGTGAGATTCTAGCCAAAGAGAAAAACCATTACACGGATCATCTTCTTTCATCCTCTTGCATAAATTTAATACTCTGAGATTATATATTTCAATAATCTCCACTTTTCAGTGTCATGTGGCACTTCTCCGAGAAAGGCTTTCTTCTGTGAGCTTGCACCAAATTGTGTTTAAAATTAAACAATAATGCAATCCATTTTACTAATTGCAATTTAGTTTTATAAGAAGTGATTCATGAAATTGCTGAACTGCACAACAACCAATTATTTATTTATTATTATTTATTAGTTCAAATTTATATTGCCACCCACTCGCCTTGGGACTCAGGGCGGCTTACAGACATTACATTACATTACATTACAATATGTTGGGGTGGGCACGGGGTAGGGGCGGCAAGGTCCTCATCCTGCCCTGGCTTCTTCCTCCCCTGGCAGTTGGTATAGGCACAGGGGTAGGGGCGGCAAGGTCCTCATCCTGCCCTGGCTTCTTCTTCCCCTGGCAGTTTATTTATTTATTTATTTATTGTTCATACTTGATATCCCGCCCCAATCGGGTAAACCCGACTCTGGGCGGCTTACATCCTGAATCATAATATAAAAGCCTTAAAAATTCATATAGGCACAGGGGTAGGGGGGGGGCAAGGTCCTCATCCTGCCCTGGCTTCTTCTTCCCCTGGCAGTTGGTGTAGGCACAGGGGGAGGGGTGGCAAGGTCCTCATCCTGCCCTGGCTTCTTCCTCCCCTGGCACTTGGTATAGGCACAGGGGGAAGAGCGGCAAGGTCCTCATCCTGCCCTGGCTTCTTCCTCCCCTGGCAGTTGGTGTAGGCACAGGGGGAGGGGCGGCAAGGTCCTCATTATACTCATTATAAACCCTACTTCCAAAACAAGTTCAGCAACTTAAACAACTGCTTTATAATTTGGATACAGTACCTAAGTGGCTTTACCACCTCACTGACATCAGTGCTGTAGACAATACACTTCCTTGTGGTAGTCCATTCTTCATTTATAGAATGATCTACAGGTAGAAGGAGAGAAGTCAAATAATAGCCTGCCATTACACAATAAATACATTATTGTTTAACATACTCAATTATCAAATCAATTGTATTATTTGAAATCACTGTGAGTTATTTCCAATTTTTCTCCCCAGCTCCTTTTTTGTTAAATTTCCTGTGACCCTCTGAAGAACACATTGTAACAAATCAGTGTGTGCATTTTATAGCATATTTGTTCTCAAGAGGGTATTTTAGAAAAAGCTGATACAGTATGTACAATTGGAAGGGTAAAATTGGTAAATGCTTGTATAAACTCAACAGGTATACTATGAGCAAAAGAGTTATTCTAGACTATTGTCAAGATAATGTTCCAACACTGTAAAATATATAAAGCTTTATTGATGGGGTAGCTGGAAAACTTACTGGAACACTTGAAAAATTAGGACAATGTTACAACATCAACCATTTGAAGCCTAATCCAAGCAAGACTCAAGTGTGTACTTTCCACCTTCGAAACCTAGAGGCAAAAGTTGAGTTGGATGTTGCATGGCAAGGGAATCAATTGCAGCAGTTTTCAGCACCAAAATACCTTGGTGTGTTGCGTGACAGGAAACTTTCTTTTAAGCAACACTGCCTGAATACCAAAACCAAAGTTAGTACAAGGAACAACATCACCAGAAAACTCACAATCCACACATGCAAAAGAAGTTGACATTGCTGTTAATTAAGCCATGTGTATAGTGACAGGATGCCTCAAACCTACACCAGTTGAGATAATATACCCTCTTGTTGGTAATGCTCCACCTAAGATAAGGAGAGAAGCAGCAGTGGATGCTGAGAGAACTAAGCAAGAGAATGACCCTCTACATCCTCGGAAAGAATATGAGCCTCAATCTGCCAGCTCAGATCCAGGCAAGAACAAATATTCTTGTGGTTACAAGAGCAAAACCAAATTAGAAGATGGAAGCAGGAGCTCACTCAACAAAGAACAATATTAAAAGAGGATATACCTGAGGAATTCAAACTCCCCTACATCACTTGGAGGACTCTGAATAGGCTGAGGGTTGGAGTCCCTAAATGCAAGACCAACATGCTCAAGTGCAGGCTGCTAGCAGACAACAACATGATCAAATGCTCCCTACACACTCCTTCCTAAATCCAATTTTAACCATCATTGGAGTAGTCTGAGTTAAAACTTGATTAGTCAAGACTGCTGTAATTGCCACTGGTTCAAAATCCTGGTAGTGGAAGTAATTTATGTCTATCATGACTATTATCCATTGATAGCACACTTCATTAACTTTTCTAACCCTCTTTACAAACTGTCCAAGTTGATCACAATGTCTACACCTTGGATATGCTAAAGTGCCTTCAAATGAATTCCATTATATCCTGTAGATTTCAAGAAAAGTAAGTATATAGGGTTTAAGCATAAATAACAGCAATAGTTTGGCTAGAGTTACAGATGAGAGGCAGCACTGGCTGTCAAACAAAGAAATTAAAGGAAAGTCTCTTGGTATTAAATATGTTTGTAGCTGTGTAAAAGAAAATAAAATAGTTTCCATTGAGACTTGCTAGGCACTTAAGTAAAAAAAATGAATTAGCAAACAGAAAGAAGCTTGCCTTGTTAACTAAAAGGCTGGCAAGTCAGTAGTTTGAGACCCTGGTACTCCATGATGGACTGAGCATCAATCTCTGTCCCAGCTCCTGCCAACCAGCAAAAATCCTTTCAACACAAAATAATTTCTGGCCTGAAATTATTATTATAACTAGCAAACAAAAGAAGCAGAAAAGAACTGAAAAGTCACACTGATGTCTGCAAGAAATAGTCACATGTTAATGTTTATAGAGAATTTTATCTTTCTGATGGCAAAACTAATAGTGCAACATCCTTCATTAATTAACATGTTGGTTAAAAAAACATTAGGACTTAGGGTAAAAGTAAAAGACCAAATTGCTTCATTTTGGTGACTTATATAATCAGGAATACTGTGGCCTTTGAGATGGCAAAACCATTAGAAGTATGCTGAGGCAATATAGTTCATCTTTCTTTCTTTATGTCATAGCTTTGCACAGTTTTAAATTATGGATTTATATAAAATATAAATAAAATTCAAATGAATTAGAATATTAATATGATTAGACTATTTCCTATCAGAATTGGGCTACTTCAATAGCTTCATTATTTTGGTTGTTTTCTAGATCTTTTGAACACATGATGGACCACAAACTGCATTAAATGTATTATTTAATTTCTCAGTACAGTATTCACAAAAACTTTGTCCTATTTTTTAAAAAAAACTTATTTTGCTTGATTATTTTCTAATCTTTCTCCTTCACTTCAAAGTTTATTATATCACTTCCAAATAGCCCAACCAGAGCCTTATCCAAATAGCCCAACCAAAGCTCATATATGCGTGAGATTTCATCCTACTTCTCAATGTTACTGTATGACTCTGAAACATGGACCCTCTATTGCCAAGACATCAAAAAGCTTGAACATTTTCACCAACAGAAGCTAAGGTCCATTTTGAACATCAAATGGGATAACTATGTCACCAACATCACAGTCCCCAAGAATGGCAAATGTAAATAGCATTGAAGCTTCCATCATAGGTCATTGTCTTAGAGGGACAGAACATGTCCACCATATGGATGGTTCCAGGCTTCCTCATCAATTTTTTTATGGGGAACTTAGCTCCAGTGCAAGATTTGTGGAGCTCCTTTGAAGCGCTATAAGGACCAGCTGAAACGAACAATGAAGATGTCAGGTATAAATCCACAAATTCGGGAAGCAGCGGCCATAGATCATCCACTTTGGGTGCCAAACTATCTCTGCTGCTACTGATCACTTCAAAGGAGAACGCTGCAGACACGAAGAGGCTAAGCAACAAACACGAAAGCTTCATCAAATTCAACTACACCCTCCACTATCTATTCAGTGCAATGTGTGTGTTCACATGTTTCATGCCAGGATCGGTTTATTGAGTCACCAGAGACACATCCATCAATTGAGAAAATGACTTTCAGGAAAAATGTATGCTCAGATATGAGTAGCAGCCAACAAAATGGTTGGCCATTGGGAACAGGAGATGGAAAAAACAGTATGATGGATAAAATCTACAAGGTGGGGGAATTTGTAGCATAGCTCATCCCAGAATTTCAGGATGAATAGCCCTTCTGTTTAAGCAATAGGCAGCAAAAAAAAAAAAAAAAAAAAAAAGGGATGTATGACATAATGTGGCATTTCTTTGTTTTAAATGTCTGCATATGTGAAAGAACTAGCTGAATAGTTCAGTGGTTTTGGTATCTTGTTGCAGAACCAGAGGTCAGGATTTCAATTCCCCATTGTGCCTCCCAAGAGAAGAGCCAACCTGTGTAGCTTCTACCTAGAAAACCCTGGAAAGGTTGCCATAAATCACAATTGAGTTGATGGCACACAATTATTATATGTGAGAGGCTTCCCTTTGCAAGCATTTAGAAAGCCCTTTTCCTGCCCAAATTTATTCTGAGAAACAGCACTGAAAGAACATGGAGGGAACTGGACTTGACTGCTAAGCAGAGGCTCTGTCTAATTAAACTCTGAATAAGTGACATTGAATATGTGGGTCTCTCTCTGTGTGTGGGGATCTCTCTCTACTGTCTGTCTATCAGTCTTCTCTCCCCCCTTCTCTCTGCATTAAGCAATACTCAGACTGTTTTAAATAATGCTAATCCATCACACTACACATTAACATGTATCATAAAATCCTTTTATGGGATTGCCAAAATACATCAACGTTACAAATTAAAGCAGCAATATTTTCTTTAAAAATCACATTTATATGATTTAACAAGTGAAATATTTTAAGTTTCTGACAATCAAGATGTTATACTGTATATTGGGCCTAATATATGGGTGTTGTATTAATTTTCCAGCAACGTTATTGAAGTAGAAAAGTGTGGTTTCAGGGGAATGAAGTCAGCCGTAAAACTAGCTTTAAAATATAGAACAGCTTTTAATAAATCTTGGTTTTTATCATCAGTGTAGGTGAAGAACTCAGACATATATTGTAAGGATCACAGAAGAAGATTGAACACACATTCAGGATTCTAGAAACAAATACTGTACCTTGGAATACCAGAAATATATGATATGAAATTATTTAAGACTGCTTTTTCTTTCTGGGAGACTGTATTCTAAATATTTTATTATTTATGCCCTAGACTGAATGACATTTTAAACTTTACATCAGTCTTATCGGATAAGATGGCAATTTATGAAAATGTATTCTGGTGTGGGCAACTTTCTTGAAGTGATTTGCACTGAGTTTGGACAAGTTATTTTTATAGAGTACAACCCCAAGAATGTCCCATCCAATATGGCAAGTGATCATGCTGGCTGGGCGATTCAGTGAGTTGTAGTTCAAAAAGGTAACTATCTTAATCTCTGCATTTGATATCTGGTTCCTCTTGTCCAAATATATCATTTTGTCTATTTTTCCCTTCCAGTTGAGCAGGAGTTGCCACAAATAGAAGGGGAAGCTTAAAACTAGAATCACAATTTTAGGGAGTAGATTTCTGGTGTGGGTCCATAGCTCAATGGCACAGTGCTTATTTTGCCTGCTGTACCTTAAACTGAAATCTGGGTGCAGAGACAGACATTGGGCGTATGATTCCCCACTGTGCCACCCAAGAGAAGAGCTAGGCTGTGTAGCTATGGCCAAGCTGCTCACTCCCAGGGTACCCTCAGAAGAATGGAATGATAAGCCACTTCTGTGTATTCACTACCTAGAAGACCCTGGGAAAGGTTGCCATAAGTCAGAACTGACTTAACAGCATGCAGCTATGAATGTTTATTATCTGTAGTTTAAAAAGTCTCAGGTGGTAGAAATATTGTTAGTTGGAGCAGATTGCTTGATAATGTTTATTTTATTATTGTTTCAAACATGTGGATTTCAACCAACAGGAATTTTAAAAATGTACTAGGACTGAAGTTCTTGTCACTGATTTAACCTCAAAAAGATGATCCTATTCGCAGTGCTTATAACAAAAGTGGTACTCAAGAACAGCCTTTTTAAAAGTTGACAATTATAAAGTCATTCAGCAGCAGGCTTTAGTCATTGTTCTCATTATTCAGAGTCAATTTTCCCTCCTGCAAAGACAAAATAAATTTTCAGTTTCTTACATCAAGGTCAAGATCTAGCAAATTTGATTGTTGGTAGCATCACGTCTATTTCTTACATTATTTTTAAAAGAGATGATGGCAAATTTGCACATCATTTGCCATGTTTGTTTCAAAATCTGCTCAAGTGTTCAAGTGCAACGTAAAGACAATGCAATCACTATCTCCCATCTCCCAAATTATAGCATGCTAAAGCAATTGCTGAAGTTGCTTTTCATTTCATATATATTATTTTGTATGTTTAAGTCCAAAAACATTAATCTTGGTTTCTCATTATTGATTTCCTTTGGCTGCAAAAAAGGCTCACAAAGTTTTCCAGAATTTGTTCATTTGTTTGTTCGTTTGGTCAGTCAGTTTGGTTGGTCAGTCGGTCGGTTGCATGCATGACCATGTACATGACAGCTATAATATGTGTTTTGCTAAGGATTCTGAGATACTGCTTGATAAATTAAGAATTAGCAATGTTTTCTTTCATACCACAGAGAAATCCCATATGAGAGAAGGAACTATAAAAGGTTCTTATCCTTCAGACTTTCTGTGAATTTCTACCATTCCATGTAGAATACAATAAAACCTAACTTGAAATACCAGTCTCTATCAACTATTTGGCCCAAATTGTCTTGGGTCAAATGTAATATAAGGAGAGGATGACTCGCTTTCAGATTTGTTGTTGCAGTGTGATACTGTGACCCCTAATTTATGGCAACCCTGTGAGTGAGCATTCTTCAAAATGTCCTATTCTCCACCACCCTGTTCAGTTCATGTAAACTCAAGGCTATGACTTCATCTAGTGACTCAATCAATTTGGTCTTTCTTTTTCCCTGTTGCCTTCAAGTTTTCTCAGCTTTATTGTCTTTCTTAGCCAGTATTGTCTTTTGTTGTTGTTGTTGCTTTATGCAGTATTTTTAAAAAAATCACAGAAGCAACAAGTTCATATGGAAAATGTTGAGTACCACTGGGGAATCTGTGAGATTCTTGAATGGGAAAAAACCTGATAACTGACAAGATCTGGCAGCAATTCAAAATACACGTAGAAGAAGGAAGTAACTCTTTCTGAATATGGTAGAACATACTCTGAGTAAACATACTGAAGATTACATTGTATGCACACTAACTTTTTAAGTCCTGTACAGCTTTCTTCAACAATGTAAATGAAGGTCAAAGTATCATTTGCTCTTCGTGAAACATTGCAGGTAAAATAATTACAGTCAAACCTCGCATAAAGAGCGTCTCGCTTAAAGAATAACTCGCTTAAAGAGCAGAATTTTCTCTGAATGTTCGCTTCGCTTAACAAATAAAACCAACAAAAAACTCGCTTAACAAATCAATCAGGGATCACAATCCCCCCCCCCCCGAAGTCACAATTGGTCACTTACAATGGTGTTTCACTTAAAGAGCAAACTCACTTAAAGAGCAATCCTGTGGAACACATTATGCTCTTTAAGCAAGGTACAACTGTATTGGAAAGCTTCTGTTTCCTCCCTGACATTAAATGCACAAGGAAGTATATTCTGATTTCAATAAAAGAAATTGAATTCTTGAAGTGTACATGTTGTATCAAGTTATTATAAAACCATGAAGAAAGAGGTAATCGTGGGAGTGGAATGGTTGCAGGTACAGGTATCAGAAATACAGTTTCCCTACTATGAAGGATTTGTATATCAAAGATTTGTATTCCCTTTAGCTTTCAACCTGGGGGCAAGAAAGGCAGGATTTACTATAGTAAAGGTAAAGGTTTCCCTTGCATAGGAGCTCCATATATTACTACAATGATGTTGTTTTAATCCTCATGCTTACTTCTACAAATGTCACAGTCTGTATAGATAATAAATCTTGTATATTTTTCACATCCCTTTCCTTTTTTTTAACCACCTTACCCCTCACTAATCTCATGTTTTACCCTTTCTTACAGAATTATACTGATGGGAAATGAGTAGGTGGCTTTCTTGCTTCTATCCATGCTTATGATAGAAAATCATATCAGGCAATAATGAGCTTACGATGCTTCAGAATTTATCTCATGTAATGTTTAGACAACTGCTGTAAATTGCCATAGCTCAATAGCATCTGCTAGAATATTTTGTAAGTTGACACCATGGCCCATTCACCTCTCCATTTCACTCTTTCCTCTCTTAAACTCATCCAAAATATCAGCTGTTTTAAACAACACTCTGTGTCCGCTCCGGCCCTATGGAAGCTCCTACCAACTGAGTTATGTCTACAGATGGACTTGCTGTCTTTTAGGAAGAAATTAAAACATGGCTGGTGGGACAGGTATGGGGTCCTGGTGGTAACCATGACCCCAGCTCACTAGTTAGTTTGAGCTCCCTCTCTCCCCTGGTCTTTTAGTCTTTTATCTTTAAGTTGTTTTTAACTGTTTTAATTATTATTGAAATCTGTTGATTTTTATAAATTTTAAAAACTTTTAAAATTTTTATAATTGTAATGGGTTTGAGTTGTATTATGTTATGCTTTTGTGATGATGTAAACCGCCCTGAGTCAGCCCGGTGAGGAGGGCGGTATAAAAATGTGAATAAATAAATAAATAAATAAATAAATAAATAAAATATCTTGTTCAAACCAACTGGTGCTTTTAATACTCTTCTTTATGAAGAAGAGTCCATACATTAAATTTCTAATTTACTTGCTTGGCCATCAACATCAGAAATGGGTACTACACGATTAGACAAAACAGGCAACATTTGCTAAGAGGGCTTTTTATTGAGTTCAGATTCCCATAAAAGTTCTTGTCATCTTCCTAATAAAATCTAATCAGAGCCCAAGGTGCTGTATCTCAGCTCATCGTCTCTGCAATGAATTCTGCATATACTTGAAACTCAAGCCTCTGTTCAGGTAAGTGGTATTTAATTACTAACTAGGTGAAATTGTCTGGATTTATTATATTATATATTCTGTGTATCTCTTATTATTGCTTGGTCTCCCCCTCCTTTCCCCCAGAGGGAGATTTTTATAGTCAAGGAATACATTATGACTTTAAATAAGATCATATTTATGTTGCCAGATGAGCTGAATCCAAGAATGTTGAAAGAATTGGCTGAAGATATCTCATAACCACTGTTTATCATTTGCTTGAAATCATGGAGGAAGATTGAAATGCCAGATGATTGGAGGATGGCTAACATTGTTCCTGTCTTCAAAAGGGCGGGGGGGGGGGAGGACCAAGGAATTACAGACTAGTCAGCCTGACATCAATCCTAGCAGAAATTATGCAGTAGATTAAAAAGTAGTTGCTTTGCAAGGATCTTGAAAACACCTAGTAATAACAACAACCCAACATGAGTTTGTCAAAAACAGATCCTGCCAGATAAATTTTATCTCATTTTCAATCAGATTACTTCCTTACTAATCTGAATGCTGCAGATGTGATATATCTTGACTTCAGGAAAGCCTTTGGCAAGGTGCACCATGATATTCTGATTAGCAAGTTAACCAGGTGCAGGTTGCATAGCACAAATGTCAGGTGGGTATTTGATTGATTACAGAATTGTACTCAGAGAGTATTTATCAATAGCTCCTTCACAGATTGGGAGTAGATAACAACTCGGGTAGCACAAGGCTCAGTCCTAGGCCTGGTGATCTTCAATATTTTCATTAATGACTTGGATGAGAGAGTGCAGGAAATTCTTATCAAATATATGGATCATACAAAATTAGGTGTAAGAGCTAATACAACAGAAGACAGGAATAGAATTCCCAAAGATCTTGGTAGGCTTGAAAATTGGTTGAAAAACTGATAGAATGAAATTTAATAGGGATAAATGTGAAGTTCTACATCAAGGAGGAAAAACCAAAATACACAGTTACAAGATGGGGGATACTTGGTTCAGTAATACAAGTGAGAAGGATTTTGGAATAGTTGTAGATCACAAGTGAACAGTGAGATGTAGCTGTAAAAACATCAAATGCTATTTTAGGCTACATAAACAGATGTATCATCTCCAAATCATGTGGGATTATTGTCCCGCACTGTTCAGCACTAGCTAGGCACTCCAACTCTGGAGGCATTCATGAGAAAATTGGACAGATCTGCCAACATACGTTGGATCATGGAGAAAACAAAGGAATATCAGAAACAAGTCTTCTTCTGTTTCATTGACTACACCAAGGCCTTTGACTGTATGGACCACAACAAAATGTGGCAAGTAATTAAAGAGATGGGAATACCAGAACACCTTATACACCTCATGAGAAATCTGTACATGAGTCAAGAAGCAACAGTTAGGACAGAATGAGGAATGACAGAGTGGTTTGGAATAGGAAAAGAGTAAGATAAGGCTGCATTTTATCACCCTGCTTATTCAACTTATACACAGGGCACCTTGGTCTCCTTCCATCTGTCCATTTCATAGCTGCCAATGCCACTCATTTCTCTCATCATTTTGAACTTCTTTAAATTCCTGCATTGGTTTCCTATCTGTCCCCAAATCTAATACCACCTCTTTGTTTTTCCTTTCAAAGCTCTGATTACCATTTAAACTAGAAGACTCCCCCTGTCACTGAATCAGTCAGAAGGGAAACAAGAAAGTGAAAAATCTTGGGGAATTTTTTTGTAAGTGAAGAAAACTTAAGGTTTACATTACAAGGTATGGTTCTCCTTAGTTCATAACTATTCAGAAAATCATGTAGTTGGATATAAAGCAGTGGTGGGCAATAACTGATCCACACATACCCAGGAAGGGGTGTTGGCAACATTGGGTGGCCTTTGAGCAGGGGGTGGCAAATTAGGGACCTCTCGGGCAGGGTGGTAGTAAAATTTGGTGACCATGCCCACCTCCCTGCCCTGCCCCTCCTCACCCACCACCCTCCCTTCCCTGCCTCACCCCGCCCACCTCCTCCTCCACTTCCTAGTATGGGCAGTGAGCGGAGTTGATGGCCTGGAGGCTGTGGCCTGGCCTTGTTGTGTCCGGCTCCCCTGGAGTCCCACTCCCCCTGTGTGCCATGCTGTGCACCTTGCTGCATGCGCGCAATGCTGGGAGGAGGAGAAAGCGCGGTTTGGCCCAGCATGGCCATGCCGCCCCCACTGTGGCCCAGGCGCTCTCCTTCCTTGGTGTCAGCCAGAGTGTGGAGGAGGAAGAGGAGAAAAAACAGCCACCCAAGCACCCTGCCGCGTGCTCCCCAGGGTAAGTGACTTTCAGGTGGGTGTGGAGAGGAATGGAGCATGGAGGGTGTGTGTGTGGGGGGTCTGGAGCAAGCTAAGGGAGGTTCTTTTTGTTTTGTTTACTCTGATATGTTTGAAACACAGACACTAACACAGCTACCAGTTAAAAAGTTTTATTCTGTGCAAGCATATCAGAGAGTAAACAAAACAAAAAGACAAAAATGTTGTGGCACTTTAAAGACTAACTGCTGTATTTTAATGTTAGCTTTTGTGGATCAAGTCCACTGGCTCTTTGGCTATAAACAGAGATGAGCACTGAACCCTAGAGTTGGTAACGACTGGCTTTTAAGCAAGGACAACCTTTACCTAATAACAGAAGATCCCTGATTGGTATTCAAATTTGACGTCAGGTTTTGTCCCTGCAAGTGGTTCAAGGTCTCCCTTGCTCAGAAGCCAGTCCTATCTGGCTCTAGGGTGCAATGCTCATCTCCATTTACAGCCAAAGAGCCAGTGTTGCCTGTATTTGCAGATGTATACATGACCATATGGCAGGCATGGCTAGATTGCCCATGATGTAGGCTCCGCCCATTATGTTGGCTCCACCCATGATATAGGCTCCACCCATAACATAGGCTCAGCCCACAGTGTGGTAGCACTGATATAAAGCAAACCAAATGACATTCTATGAATGGAAAACAAAATAATAGAGCAAATGCTTCTTATTAAGAAGCACTGGGTTGAATAATGAAGCTCAGTGCTAAAAGTGTATTTCTTGAGGAGATTTTCCCCCAAAGTAATAAACAATACTGTAATCTGTCTTTTGTTCAATTTTTTAATCATTTAAGTTTTACAAAAAGCCCCACTTCTGAGTTAGCTGGTCAAATAAATGTGCTAGGGCTCAGCCCATAGATTGATGTTTCTGCAGTAGGTCTGAATTTCTGTTCGTCACAATTAATGCCCAGACAGAAAGCTCTATGCATTTCAGAACAGAAAGGGCCCGTATCCAGATCTAGCAGGGATGGTACATTGGTGAAGTTAGAGAAAAACTGACATTTCTATTTTCTATGCCCTGTTTTCTCAGATAAGTCATTTCTTTAGGTTTTCCCACAAACAGTCTACTGAAGACTATTATTATTATTATTATTATTATTATTATTAACTCACATTTACTACCCTGCCCCAATCAGGTATACCCGACTCTGGGCGGCTTACAACATGAAATTGACATCACAAGTAAATCTAATATAGTAATGGTATTTAAAATCTTAAAACCTTAAAATTTATAAAAAGATTAAAACAGTGCCGCAAATAAAAACAAAGGCAAGAGGGGTGGCTGTCCCTTAAATAAGCCAACCTATATGGGATCCCGTGTTACTGGGTCCCCATACATGCTCCGCCAGCCAGGTCTTTAAGCCTTTTCGAAAAGGTAAGAGCTCTGCCTGTAGGCGCAGTTCCGTTGGGAGAAGGTTCCACAGGGCCGGGGCAAACACAGAGAAGGCCCTCTTCCTAGTGCTAGAGAGATGAGCCTCCCTAGTCGATGGGATAACAAGAGAGCCCCTCCGATCTGCCCTGGTGGGACAGACAGACGTTCTTAGGGTGACGCGGTCTCTTAAGTATCCTGGCCCACTACCATATAGGGCTTTAAAGGTAATGACCAGCACCTTGAATTGCACCCGGAGACATACTGGCAACCAGTGCAGCTCCCGGAGCAGTGGTGTGGCACAAGCATAACGCCCGCACCCCATCACTACCCGGGCCGCCGCATTTTGGACTAGCTGCAGTTTCCGGATGGTCACCAAGGGCAGCCCCATGTAGAGCGCATTACAGTAATCAAGTCTGGAGGTGACCGGTCTACTGATTACTGAGATAATCCTAAACATTTTTCTAGAGGTGCAGCATCTTTCCAGGATCAGAGAAGCAGAACAATTCAATGTGAGTTGGAGATGTGAATGTCTACAAGCAGCTCTCCTGTGTCAACAATGATATGAATCCAGAAAGCATTCATTCATTCATTCATTCAAGCAATTTTCTCATTGCACACATTCCCCCCATAATATACAATGAAAATAGCACCTCTAAGCATTATATTTTCATCCCAGTGCACTATGCCTGAATTGTTTGTGTTGACCAACTTTTCTTGATTTCTTAAACCTTTCATCTCAAAACCGTACTTTCTAATATCTGTCCATGTTTATTCTTGTTTTATTTTTTGTTAAGTCATTACAAAAAGTCTTGCAATATAATTTGGATTCTGCTATGCTGATGTAAAACCACATTATAAAATCGCTGTTGCCTTCTTTGTAGTCAATTGAGTAATTTGTTTAATGCTTACTCCAGACATTTCACATACTTTCTGCAGTAGCTCTGTGCAGCTCTTAGCAGAAATTTAACTCATATCTTGGAATGTGAATAAGAACATGTTGCTCTCAGCCTGCACAGAAACTGGGGTTTGGATTAATCACCAAAAGACTGTCTTCAATGAAGAATAAATTGTTTCTCAAATAACTCCATGAGAGGGTTGGGAAGAGAATGAGAGATGGGGTCTACTGCCATTGGCTTTTGTTGTTGTTCAGTCGCACAGTCGATTCCGACCCTTTGCGACCCCATGGACCACTGTCCGCCAGGCACTTCTGTCCTCCACCATCCTCCTCAACTCGCTCAGCTCTGTGCCCATTGTGTCTACAATACCATCTAGCCATCTCATTTTGGGCCGCCCCTTCTTCTTTTGCCCTCCACCCTTCCCAGCATCAAGGCTTTCTCAAGCGAATCCTCTCTTCTCATTTGATGTCCAAAGTACTTTAGCTTCATCTTAACTATTTGACCTTCTAAGGAGCAGTCAGGGTTAATTTCTTCTAAGATTGACCTATTTGTTCTCCTCGCTGTCCAGAGGACTCTCAAAACTCTCCTCCAACACCACATCTCAAAGGCATCTATTCTTCTGCACTCAGCTTTCCTAATGGTCCAGCTCTCACAACCATACATTGCCACTGGAAATACCATTGATTTGACTATACGAATTTTTGTTTGCAATGTGATGTCTCTACTTTTCACTATGTTCCCCAGGTTTCTCATAGCTTGCCTTCCAAGAATCAGTCGCCTTTTTATTTCATGGCTGCAATCTCCATCTGCAGTGAGGTTTGATCCTTAAAAAGTAAAATGTGTCACTGCTTCTACTTCCCCATCTATTTTCCAAGGACTGATAGGACCTGTTGCCATGATCTTGGTTTCCTTTATATTGAGTCTCAAGCCAGCTTTTGTACTTTCTTCTTTCAACCTAATCAGGAGCTTTTTTAAGTCCTCCTCACTTTCTGCCATTAGGGTGGTATCATCTGAATATCTCAAATTGTTGATGTTTCTCCCAGCAATTTTGATTCCAAATTGTGATTCCTCCATCCCTGCATTGTGCATTATGTGCTCTGTGTATAAGTTGAATAAGCAAGGTGACAAAATGCAGCCTTGTCTTACTCCTTTTCCTATTCCAAACCACTCTGTCCTTCCATATTACATAACTAAAAAAGAAGAAGAAAGAAATGAATTGATGTATGGGAGTAGGTAAAGTTAAGTCTAAATCAAGAAGCAACAGAATACCACCTACCTCCTGTATGCACCTAACTATGTGTTCATGAGTGATTTTACATTTTTCTATTTCCAACAGTTGCCTACATGGGAAAATATGCATGGATTACCTTCTCTAAAGGAATTTACAATCTTGCATGTTCAGCTTTTACTGATTGGGAGGAGGAACAAAAAAAATCCTGAAGCCAATACTGACAAGAACTGATCTTCAACTTTTGATGTGTACTACACTCACTCAACCTTTTGCCCAAGATCATTCAAAGTTGTTCTCAGTTCTAAAAGAAAGAGAAAGTTAAAATGAGAAATGTCAATTACCCTCCATCTTCAGTCTCTTATTTAAAAACTGTAGTTGGTTCCAACCTACAGTGACCCATTCCAGGGTTTAATAGGTAGTGATTATTCAGAAGAGGTATACTATTGCTTTCTTCTATAAGTGCTTTGAGACCTTTTGATTGTCCAAGACCACACAAGCTGGGCCTTCTCCTAGGAGGTAAAATGGAGAAATCATTCCAGGGTTTAATAGGTAATGATTATTCAGAAGAGATATGCTATTGCTTTCTTCTATAAGTGCTTTGAGACCTTTTGATTGTCCAAGGCCACACAAGCTGGGCCTTCTCCTAGGAGGTAAAATGGAGAAATCAAACTCCAGATCTCTGAGTGTGAAGCCAGGCACCCATCTCACTGAGCTATGTAGCCCCGACTCTTACTCATTGAACTCCTATAAAGACACAGTGGGGTGATTCCTGCAAGAGCCAGTTCTGGAAGCAGAGAAATCTAAGCAGCCTTTAGTCCCTGACATGCCAGTGGATATTCTAAGGCAACCATTAATTATGGCCACTGATAGAGACAGTTCTGAGATCAAAGAAACCAAAATGGTTAGTGATGGCCCCATTGTACTGATGGAAGAGACTACTCTGCCTTGCCTTCCCATTAGAATTATTCCAGTGAAACAGGAACAGTCGGAAGTGCACATCTACATAGAAAAAGATTCCCTCTGTTTTTGTTTATTTTTAACCAGAAAGTAATAAAAGTAAAATACGAAGTGTTAACATACTGAATGTGGAAAGAGCTTTTTATTTATAGCATAATACTCTTGTTTTAATGAAACAGTGAGAGTGAAATGTATTTTATGACCTGAACAAATAATTTGCTCACTTTCTTATCTGTGTAGGTTAAAGTACTGAGATGTCAGCATCTTACATTGTATCTGTATCTGTTAGTTAAACTGCATTTTTATCTGCAATAATAAAAGGCCCTTCTCAGCTCACAGGTTTTAAAATCTGAAATATTTTCAACATCCTGTTAGGTATGGAAGCATATTGTTCTTCAGAAACAAAAGTGAGGGAAGAACCAGTCGGTATACAGTATGTGGAAAGAGAACAGTAAAAAAGGAGAAATGGCTGGGGCTGAGCTTACAACAGCCCTATTGGTTTGGTTCACAGCCATTGCTTTTATACTTCCTAGCAAGGAAAGATTGGAGACAGTGTACATGCCAAAAGTGGATAGGTTTGTGCCTGTCTGGCAAAACCTTATAACCCTCAGTAAAATTTGGAATTAAGGGTCAAAGTCCCTGTTGCCTCATTGTAGCTACCGCTGTGGGGGGAAGAAACTGGTTCTTCAACTTAGCATTGAATCAATAGATGGGTGAACTATTCTGAAAGGGAGCTACTTTAAGCAGTGCATATGCAAAGAGAAACAAAGGCAAAACATATGCCAAAAATGTCCACAGTTTAAATTAGGAAACCAACATTTTCTATATCTATATTGTATAGCAAAATTATGACTCTCACCTTGTTTTTGGACTCGAGCTGCCTCATGATCAACTATGGTGCGATATTTAGTCCAATAACATCTGCAGAGTCACAGCTTCCCCACATGTACAATAAGAAGCCATTTCAAAATACTTATTGTTGTTGTTCAGCCGCACAGTTGATTCCGACCCTTTGTGACCCCACAGACCATTGCACGCCAGGTACCCCTATCCTCTACCATCCTCCTCAACCCACCCAACTCTGTGCCCACTGTGTCAACAATGACATCCAGCCATCTCATTCTCTGATGCCCCCTTCTTCTTTTGCCCTCAACCTTTCACTGCATCAAGGCTTTCTCAAGTGAGTCCTTTCCTCTCATCTGTTGTCTAAAGTATTTTAGCTTCATCTTCACTATTTGACCTTCCAAGGAGCAATCAGGGTTGATTTCTTCTAAGATTGATCTATTTGTTCTCCTCACTGTCCAGGGTACTCTCAAAACTCTCCTCCAATACCACATTTCAAAGGCATCTATTCTTCAAAATACTGCTTCTGTATAATACTTCCTCCTTTTTTTTTTGACTGAGTGTAAAATACTTTTCCCTTAGAAAGCAAAAAGATTGACCTCCTTGCTTTTATTGCCAAGGACAAACAACATTTTCTCATGTTCTTCTCTCTGCAACCAGACAGAAAATCAATCATTGCATTCAAGAAATACATGTCTGAACCTGACAATGGTGTAATAGGAGCCATCAACACACACTAAATTTGTGTATTTTTCATGCATCAGATAAAATATTTGCTGACTAATATCCTTGGGTGGAAATCTTCAAGAAGCAATTTTAATTAACCACCACCACCTCTTTTTTACAATTCTGAAAGTCACAAGCAGATATGTTATAGGTGGCATCTGAATAGAAAGATGGGAATCCTTAAGTGCTGTTTCTGTGAGAGTATCACAGCAGGAGTTTCTCTCACTTCCCAGACATTGCAAATTATCTTATTTTGCTTTATGTTTCAATCATCAGCACCTTTTCCCTCTTGGATGCACATCATAATATAGTGAAGGTGTTTGAGTGTGTCAGTGAAGCTGAGAGCAATGATGTGAAGAAAGACTCCATTACAAGCTGGAATCCTAGCTGGGCTACTCAAAGTGGAAAGGTCACAGCTGAGACTCCAAACTAAGAGCATTTCCAGACTGCTCTTTGTGGGGCATTCTGAGATTGCTGTTTTTTAAGACATTTGAGAACAGGGGAGAAGCTAAATCACATTTAGCCTGCTTTATTCTCCCCCTCCCTCCAATCTAAACACAACACTATGAAGTGACTAAAAAGCAAATTAAATACTTCCCCTGCTCTTCTAGGAGGGACAGGAAAGTGTAGTTATTTTCCCTCTCCTAGTTTATCACTTTATCTGTATTGCTACAACCTATAACGAGCAGTACACAGAAAAAGCCTTCTTGAAGACTGTGGTATTTTTGAACCACAATCGGGTGTACTCTGGGCAATGGCAACCTTGTGTTGCCAGCTAATCTTTCTCCCACTAGGTCAGGTAAAGGGAACTGCAGAATGAACTCACCAAAAGGTGCCTTCATTTTGGCAGCTTCACATCTGGCCTAGACATGCAAGAAGAAGAAGACCTAGACTGAAAGTGAAAGAACCGAAGCAGGACTGCAGTTGAGTAATCTTAACATAATGGCAACAATGATAAAATTGAGAAAGTGAAAGATTTTCTATACTTAGGCTCTGTCATCAATCCAAATAGGGACTGTAACCTAAAAATCAGAAGACTAACATTTGGAAGGGCACAAATGAATAACTAGAAAAAAAATATCAAGTGTATGGAGGTATCACTGGAAACCAAGACCAGATCACCTACACTAGTGATGGCAAATCTTTTAGAGACTGAGTGCCCAAACTGCAACCCAAGACCCACTTATTTATCGCAAAGTGCCAAAATAACAACAGAGGAGGAAGAAAATGCTCCCATTGGGCAGCTGGGCAGGGGTGGGTGGGGCAAACTCTGTGCTGGGGGAGTGAGGAAGTGTTCCCATTGGGCAGCTGGGCAGAGGGGCAGGGTGAACTCTGTGCTGGGTTGACTGAACAGCTGCCCACAGAGAGGGCTCCGAGTGCCAGCTCTGGCACATGTGCCATAAGTTCGCCACCACTGACCTATACTCTTGTATTCTCAATCACTATAGGACAGAGATAGGAGCTCACTCCATTGTGTAGCTGTTGGGTCTTGAACGGCTGACCTGCTGACCTTTCAGTCATAAAGTTCAGCATCTTAACCCCTAAACCACTACAGTCCCAAACATATTTATAACTTGGCCTAACATTGATGGTTGCAAAGTATTACACTGTGTAATACTTTGCAACCATCAATGTTAGGCCAAGGTATAAATAAGTAATTTACACAGTCAATAGCATGACTTAAACAATCTAAACAGTTTAAAACAGTAAATAATTCATTCAGCAAGAGCAAAATAGAATGTAGAAGCATAAAGATGGAAAACCAAATCTAGCATTAGATGCTGAGGTGAAGAAGAACTTTGAGCCGAAATACAGCCAACATCAGGGCCCCCTAGAGAAGATTATTCTACACCTGGAATGTTATAGCGAAGAAGGCCCTCAATAGTACTTTTGAATAATATGCTGCTCCCAAAAGTTGAACATAGAGGAAGCATCCCAGCAAATGTTAACAACTGAACAGTTATTTATAAAGAGAGGTGTTCCCTGAACTATCTAGTTTGCAGACCATATGTGTTATCATGGACTGATATCTGGCAAGCAGAGCAATACCCACAAAAACTTGATGTAATATGGTCTTAACCAAATGTTTTCAGCAAAAATCTAGCCACTGCAGTTTGTTCTAGCTGTAGTTTCAGTGTCATCTTGATGTGCAGGCCCATACAAAGCATAGCAATCAGGATAGGATGTCCATTGTAGATGATCTACTCTGGCCAAATGACCCCATGCAAGGAAAGGTCACAGTCACGATTCTCAACCTAATCTGCTTCATAGAATAAAACGGGATCAGAGGGAGAGGACCCGCTTTTTATTGTTGTTCAGTCGCACAGTTGATTCCAATTCTTTGCGACCCCATGGATATAGCCCTAATTCCATAGACAAAGATCTACTAATATCAAAGTAAATTAAACTGAAGATCAAGTTATAGTAATACCACCTTCAATGAAATGCTATGCTAAGGGGGAAATTGCTTACTTTCACATAAAGGATTTAGCTGTGCAAGGATAACTGTACAAAATCTAATCAATGTGGAATTTTGTGACATGAACTTAGGTGATTCTTGCACATACACCTATGTAAATATTCTTCTGGTTTTAGCCATAGTCATCAATAGTTGTAACAGGCCATCTCTCATGCACGCTGACATGTTTCAAAGCACATTCATGCCAACCTGGGTGTGACATCGACAGCATGCCTCAGTATGTAATGTATAGTTGTCAAGATTACATTTACTACTGTCAAAATTGCTGGTTTGGTCTGCATAATACCAACCAGATTCTGACCCTGAATCCATATTATCAAAATTGAATCTTAGGTTTAGGTAAAGGTCTCCCTTGCTTGAAAGCCAATTGTGTCTGACTCTAGGAGGGTGTGTGCTCATCTCTGTTTCTAGTCAAAGAGCCAACACTGCAGATATTTACATGGTCATGTGACAGGCATGACTAGAAGCTGGAGCTCAGAAAACACTGTTATTTATTTATTGCATTTTATATCTTTCCTGCCAAAGTGGTACCTATTTATCTACTTGCAATTTCTCGCTTTCCAGCTGGTAGGTTGGCAGGAGCTAGGCCAGAGACAGGAGCTCACTCTGCTGTGCAGTACTCGGGTCTCGGTCTGCTGACCTGCCAACCTTCCAGTCCTCACATTCAGAGTCTTAACCACCACATTCTCTACACTTAGCTTTACCAAGGAACAAATGTTCTTAGATACGTAGTTCAACAGATTATGGCACAGTGTGGTGATTTTTAAAGAACCTTTCATGCATATCTGATTTCCAGAGGATTTTTTTTTTAAGGAAAGAATTGAGTTTGCAAAAATGGATTTTTAAAAATCTTACTAAACTAAATATGCCCAAGGTGCTTTTCAATGTGGCATTCAGATAGATACAATTCATTATTGCTGTTAGCCTCAGAAATATTGCTGCATCTGTGAGTCATCTGCTGTTATGAGGCAGGGTTGTTGCTGCTGGCTCACTGCAGAACTCTTGAGGGGGGGGTTCTTTCTCTAGTTTGATCTGCTATCCTTTGACAACTATACTTGGTTACTAAGAAGTGTAAAAGGAACAGGAATTAGCTATTCACAGTCATCCTCAGACTTAGATGATAAAAGTTCACAAAACAGTTTGGTCAAAGTTCATCTCTACCATCTTTCTCTCTGGTGCTCTGAGACCTCTCTATACATACAATGAAAATGGAGAAGAAACAATAGTGAACATCTTAAAATTGAAAAGGTCCTGGTGTATCTTAGTCTGTAAGAATTTACACCAATAATCCCTGCTGTTTTCAGCATACAAGTGGAACCTCACATAACAAATTTAATGCGTTCTCCAGGACCTTTTGGACTTTGAAAAATTTGTAAAGCAGATTTCCTATAGGAATGCTTTGCATCCAATTTCCCACAAAAATGCATTGAAAACTGAAAATTGTTAACTAAAATGCAGTTTCCCATAAAATGCATTGAAAACCAATTTATCTGTTCCCATTTTGTTTCTCAAATGCCCTTGGAGGGGTGGGGGGCCACTTGAAATGGTGCCAGGGGTCAGATCTGGCCCTGCAGCCTTAAGTTGGGAACCCCTGATTTATCCTATAGGTAATGCTAGAGACAGATATTAAGACCCTGAATTCACTGATGCTGCCCGCATCTGTGTTTTGCAGACTCAAACTGAACCATACCATGTAGATAGACTCCATGATTAGCAAGTCAAAAACTTCTGATTCTGGCTGCCGACTGCCAACTACCTGTTGAGGTAAATTCTTGACTATCCAGGTCCCTTGGAATTTACCCTGGAGAATAAGAATATTTTTCATATTCAGAATATACCAGGTGTTTGCATTCAAAGGACTTTAATTTATTCTGTCCTCATTCTTGTGAATAAAACCGAGACAACCAAAAAGGATATTCCAAAAAAATGAAGAATGTTGATTATTTGAAAATGAATGGCATGTTGCAGGCATGCAAAATAATGATACTATACAGGGAGAGGAGTTAAAAGATAGTATATTAAAATTCTCCCAACCTGAAATAAATCAAACTGCCTTTTAAGGCTTTTGACTGTGCAAGGGAACACATACTTTCAAGAGCTTTTGAAATCTCTCCCCTCCCCTGGTTAGTCTAGACATAGATGCAAGCTGGATATTTCCCAAGAGGCCACAGTAACAAAAAGACTGAAATTCTAATGATATAATAAAAAAGCAGAGAGATTTTGCTTGCCTAAACTGTTTTCATAGGGCTGTGCCAAAATAATTGCTTGGTGGTTATTGTGAAATTGCTCTGTTATTCTTGTATCCAAGTATTTTTCCCTTTTCACAGTACTGTACTATGTAACACAGATTGATATTTTATGATCAGAGGTACAGATTAGCATGTGGCCATGTGCCAAATAAATGTTTTTGCTAACTTTCTCTCTACCTTTTTTTTCTGCTCCTAAAAGAGGACCTGAAATAGAGAAGAGAAAAGCTCTGTTCTGGCATTAATAATATGCATAAATGAAATGATCCAAAAGGGGAGCATTGTTATCCTGCCCGCAAAAGTCTCTGCTGTGTGTGAAAATGCTTTGTGTGTGTTAAAACCTGGATTTTTCAAGTTCTCTCACTTTACTTGAAAGGTTTTCCAAATACAGCATGCAAAGAGGGTGACAAAAATAATGGTGGAAGCAGAGGTATTGCCATGTTCTTTCTCCTTTTGTATTTGATCTGTACAAATTGGGAACATCTTAATAGAGTTAAAGACATGCCAAGACATCCGTAAACATTTAACAGGGACAGATGTTAATAAGTTGTGATTTCTGAAGCCAAACATAGCCAATTTACCTTCTGACCTTCCTGGTATTTGGCACACATCTGCATTACTGAGGTTCTAAAAGGCAGCAAAAGATTAATCAACTCTCCTCAATAGCCTTCCTCAACCTGATGCCCTCCAGATGTGTATGGACTTGCTTCACTTCATGGGTGGTTATAGACATAACTTGGAGAACTTATTTTCTAGACCATTGTAGGCGAATCTATGGCACATGTTCCAGAGGTGACACGGAGGGCCCTTTCCGTGGGCACATGTTTTGCCGCAGGTAAGCCCTACACCGCACCACCAGTGCCAACTGCATTGCTGCTTCCCCACCCACCTCTCTCCCTCCACTAATGGGGAGGTAAGAGGGGAGGCTTAAATCCCACCCAGGAGGCGGCAGCAGGGATGAGGTGAATGATGAGACACCCCCCACCCACTCCTCTTAGGTGCCTGCCCATGCACCTCCTCCTCTTCCTTGGACACTCGGTCTCTAAATTGTTTGCCATCACTATTCTAGACAATAACTTTTTTGATCTTTCAGCCACAGTGGCTTCAGATCGTGCTGACAGAGAAAATCTAGGAACTGCAGTCTGTCTGTCCGTCCATTCCCCCCCCCCCCAGCCATTTAAAAAAATCACAAAAAAAAACTTCTCCAAGCTATGGTTGAGTATTTGTGGAAGTTGCAGTTCAACACAGTTTGAGGGCTGTTTGGTTTAGTAATTGTAAAGATTTGATCTGATTTATAGTACCACATTCACTCGCTTACTCACCCACTCTATTTCAAGATGAAAAAGATCTTATCTAGCCAGCTAGCCATTGAATGATATATTCAAATGTGACATTTGATTTCAGCTAGCTTAGGAGATGCATCTTGAACAACCACTTTTGAATAAATTGCTATTCACTTTTAGCAGATTCCATCCAGTGTGGATGGAATTCCAGCTTGGAATCAGGATGATGATGATGATGATGATGATGATGATGATGATGATGATGATGATGATGATGATGATGATGATGATGATGATGATGATAGCGCCCTAAAAAATTATAAAGAGCTGATGATACTGGCATTTCACAGGCTGTCCAGAAGACACAGCGTTTAAACTGTGACAAAGTGCAATATAGTATAACCCATTTGTGCATACTTTTAAAAACCAGTACAGTATTGTAGTTTGTTTTTCTTTGAGCTGGTAGTAGATTTCAAGAGGTTGACAAGTCAAAAGTTTTCCGTTTAGCACTAATCTTTCTGTTGTGTATAATTGCATGCTGTCAAGTCACCCCCAAACTATGGTAACTCTATGACTGGGTTATCTCCAAAATATTCTGTCCTCTTCCCAGATCCTGTAAACTCAAGCCTTTATGAAGTCAATTAATCTCTTATTTGGTCTTTCTCTTTCCCTGCTTCCTTCACTTTTTCCAACAATTATTTTTTCCAGATAATCTTGTCTTCCTATGATATTGTCAGAATAAATTCTAATTTCTTTTGTCCTCATTCATGTAAAGAAATCTGAAAGTTGAAAGAGAACACTAAAAGAATAATAATGCCAAAATATAATATAAACAACATTCTTGATTAATTTAAATTCCATACGAGGAACAGATATGCATTACTAAATTTGATTGACTGAGAACCAAAAGAACTGCAAGTTGAAACCTATATATTATTAGGGAAAATCCTCATTAATCCTAATTAAAAATTACTCCTATAACCAAAAGAAAGGAAAAGCCTACATGGATAATGAAAGAAATATCTGAAATTGTTACAGATAGGAAAGAAGCAAAAGTAAAAAGGTGACAGGAGTAGGTCAGAATCCTCCATGCAACTTTTCAGTGACTATCAAGGAGATACAAAGAACACTAGTATAATGATCTGTAAAAATTGAAGAGAAGAGCACAAGTGAAAAGTAATAAATCTCTTCTTGAATGCTCAAGAAATCAAGGTAAAATTTAAACCTAGATTAAGGATACTGAAAGATCAATAGGATCAATAGAGATTTGCCCAAAGTAGGACAGCTTCAGATTTGCTCTTGGATACACTTGTTTGGCAAAGCTCTTCTCCAGCACCATATTTCAAGTGATTCAGTGTTTTCTTTCCTGTAAACCTTCACTTTCCAGATTTCACAATGATATATAATGGCCAGAAATCCCGCTACGGTAATGGAATAGACTGTACAGCCAGAGACTCAACACCAAGTATCAGATGGTGGTTTACTAACCTGACTCCCTAAAGGGACCAGTGGCTACGGCGGCTGAGTCCCTTTAGGTGGGATAATGGTCCCTCTCAGGGGAGGAAATGTCACTGGAAACCATCATTTTGGGCCCAACAACAAAATGAGCGGAGGAGGAACTCTGATTCCCAATGGTCATGGATGTCGTGATCCTGGGTTGCTAAGCAGTGTCTATGCTGCACTTCTTTCTCTCTCTGTGTGTGGATTAAGTAAAATGTTTAGTTTAGTTGATAGAAATGTGTTTAAAAGGTTGAGAAACTACCATGCTGCTTGGTTAAAGCACAGCTTTCTGAGTGCATTCCTTTTTGTCTGTGTGTTCATGCTTTGGATTCCAGAGGGATGATCTCATTGAGAGGGAGCCAGGTGGATGCTCAAACTTTTACTGACCAAGAGTAAACTCTTGCCAAGGCTTAATGACTCCTAGTGACCACATTCCTAAGGGATTAGGTAACCAGCAGTGTCCTAAGGTGTTTTCCTCCAGAAGTGACAAGAAGAAGGGAACTTTTCAACCCTTTCTTAACCTTTTCCCTTTTGGCCCCTGAACTCTCACATAAGAGGTAGAAGGGGAAAGAATGGAGGTAGAGGGGGAAAGGGCAACTCCCAAACACATTTGGAAGACACCTGCAGGAACACAGGACTTTCCCATGATGAAATCACATTTCTAACGGGTGGGGAACCACTCAATTTCCCTATAAAAGATCAGATTTTTGCAGTTAAAACCACTTCTCTAATGGACTGCTTAAATGCTGTTCCATTGGCTGAACCAAATGCCTGAAGAAATTGGCAGGATGTAGTCCAGTCAGGGCGAAGGATTACATCGGAGGAGATTCCCTGCCTGGATGCTGATGGACTATTGGCAATGCCTTGCCTGGACTTGTCGGGACTTGTCTGGATTTCCCTGGATGTTACCATTCTACGGATATTGGACATATCTGATACGTTGAATTTATGGACATTTAATTTTTGTTGTTCAGTCGCACAGTTGATTCCGACCCTCTGAGACCCCATGGACTACTGTCCGCCAGGCACCTCTGTCCTCCATCATCCTCCTCAATTCGCTCAGCTTTGTGCCCATTGTGTCTACAATACCATCTAGCCATCTCATTTTGGGCCACCCCCTTCTTTTGCCCTCCACCCTTCCCAGCATCAAGGCTTTTTCAAGCGAATCCTCTCTTCTCATTTGATGTCCAAAGTACTTTAGCTTCATCTTCACTAGTTGACCTTCTAAGGAGCAGTCAGGGTTGATTTCTTCTAAGATTGACCTATTTGTTCTCCTCGCTGTCCAGGGGACTCTCAAAACTCTCCTCCAACACCACATCTCAAAGGTATCTATTATTCTGCGCTCAGCTTTCCTAATGGTCCAGCTCTCACAACCATACATTGCCACCAGAAATACCATTGCTTTGACTATATGAATTTTTGTTTGCAATGTGATGTCTCTACTTTTCACTATGTTCCCCAGGTTTCTCATCGCTTGCCTCCCAAGAATCAGTCATCTTTTTATTTCATAGCTGCAATCTCCAGCTGCAGTGAGCTTTGATCCTAAGAAAGTAAAATCTGTCACTGCTTCTACTTCTTCCCCATCTATTTTCCAGGGACTGATAGGACCTGTTGCCATGATCTTGGTTTTCTTGATGTTGAGTCTCAAGCCAGCTTTTGCACTTTCTTCTTTCAACCTAATCAGGAGCTTTTTTAATTCCTCCTCACTTTCTTCCATTAGGGTGGTATCATCTGCATATCTCAAGTTGTTGATGTTTCTCCCAGCAATTTTGATCCCAAATTGTGATTCCTCCATCCCTGCATTGCTCATTATGTGCTCTGTGTATAAGTTGAATAAGCAGGGTGACAAAATGCAGCCTTGTCTTACTCCTTTTCCTATTCCAAACCACTCTGTCATTCCATATTCTGTCCTAACTGTTGCTTCTTGATTCATGTACAGGTTTCTCTTGAGGCATATAAGGTGTTCTGGTATTCCCATCTCTTTAATTACTTGCCACATTTTGTTGTGGTCCACACAGTCAAAGGCCTTAGTGTAGTCAATGAAACAGAAGTAGACTTGTTTCTGATATTCCTTTGTTTTTTCCATGATCCAACGTATGTTGGCAATGTGGTCTCTAGTTCCCCTGCCTCTCCGGAACCCTGCCTGCACTTCTGGTAATTCTCTCTTCATATGCTGCTGCAGTCTATCCTGTATTATCTTGAGCATCACCTTGCTAGCGTGTGGGATGAGTGTAATTTTTCGATAATTTGAACATTATTTGGCATTACCCTTTTTGGGGATTGGAACGTATACTGATCTTTTCCAATCTTATGGCCATTGTGTTTTCCAAATCTGCTGATATATAGAACACAATAATTCCATGGACATTTCATGGACTGTTTTTCCTTTACAGGTTTACTTCTTTGCATTATGGATTTACAACTTGAAAAATAAAGTTCTGTTTGGGACTTTTACAATTTTCTGAGTTTGGATTCTACTTGGGGATAGTTAGCACTTTGCTCTCTGCTTCATCCACACTGTTACTGCTTTAACTCCGCTACAGTTGGAATAATCACACTCCCTGTGACTGTGTAAGCTAGCGATTCCAGGGTCCTTTGGGGAGAGGCAGCAGAGGCTGTACAACGGGAGTTGTGGAGGATTGCATCATATACAGCACTGTCACAACCAGTGTCTCTCAGGACCCCCACGGACATCGTTACAATGGAGACAGAAGAGGCCATGCCAGACGGACTGGCTGTGAAAATGCACTTTGATAATATCATCAAGGCTGCGGCAATCCATTGCAGTCGTGGTGTTAAATTCTGCTTGTCTCATTTCATGTTCCTGCAGGAGATAGCTCCATGATCATAGTGTGTGGGTCACTTCATGGCTAGCTGGGATCCACCTTAAACAAATTCGCCCCTATGACATTTTTCCTGCCTCAGGAAAAATGCATTCTTGGATACGAGTTGCAGTCAATCATGATGATGATGATGATCAGGAATAAAATTGTATAGATGATCATGATCTTGGTCTCCAATGACACATCCTTACATTCAGTTATCTTTTCTAACCCCTTTATTGCTGCCCTTCCAAGTCTCAGTTTTCTCTTGATTGAGGTCATTGTTGCATTTGGACTGATGATTGAACAAAGGTACACAAGAATATTTTAAAAAATCAAAATGTCCCACAAAAAACAGCATAGAATTCCAGCAAAATTATCTAGTTTCTAAGGCAGTTGATGGATTAGCAGCAAATGGCCACTTGTAACTTTAGCTTTCAATATACTGTAGTATTATTCCATGAAAAATACAGGATAGTATTGGGTCTACCTGCTTTACAACAGTGGTTTTTGAAGACGACAAACTGTTGAGGTGGATTAACACTAGATGTCTACTACCATTGGAACATTTCAATTTAGTGCTAATTTTCTAAAGCAAAAGAGGAAATTGACCCAGCAGACAAGATTGTTTTAAAGATTTTTAAATAGGACTATAAAGGATTTCTACAAAGGCTTTTGCAGTACCATCAAGGAAGATTTGTTATATCGGATCGGTATAGCAGTATGCATCAATGCTTCCTCTATGCCCAAGCCAGCCTGCATCCATCGGGTTCTTTGCTTATGTCTTTACTGGCCATCATTAACCTAGGTCTTTTCTAAATGCTAGTTCTGTTCCACAGTCCTGGTACCCTTAGCATGACCTGATGGATGGATACCTGGTAAGAACATGTGTTTATTCTAGTTGTAGTAAGCCAAGACCTAACTTTAAATACCTGGAACTGGGGTTCTCTGGTGTTTTGAAGATATCAGTATTACTTTTCAAAATTAGCCAAATATCTTATTATCATTGCAGCAATTAGTGAATTGTTCTTTTATCATTTTGACAGAGGGACTGTGGTGGCTCAGTGGTTAAGAAGCTTATTAGCTGGAAGGTCAGCAAGTCCGTAGTTCAAGACCTGGGTACTACATGACAGTTTGAGCACCCATCTCTGTCCCAGCTCCAGCCAACCTAGCAGTTCAAAAGGAAGAAATTGCAAGTAGATAAATAGGGACCACTTTGGTGGGGAAAAGATCTTGGGGACATGAAAGGAGCCTCATTTGGGCATCTCCTGAGTGGAGTTCCTCCGGCAAAAATCCTTTCAACCCAGAAAGCACTTCTGTGTGCTTCTGAGATGATAAAAAAATCATTTTTACAATTAAGAAAGAATGTGTTATGGTTCCAGTTGGGGTACAGGTGCCAGAAAAGTGAAGATATATAAGGACCCCAAAGTCTTTGTTTGGAAAGCTTCACAAGAGAGGTCATTACCAATGAGCTGCCAATGAGCACAATCTTAGACAGAATGACTCACTATTGCTCTTCAAGAGCTTCCAGCAAGTAGAACAGGTGCAGGTCACATCTTATTCAATTTTCCTCTCTTCTCTTCTGTTGTACTGTACTAGTCTTATCTGGGTTATTTCATAATACCATTTTGAAACCTCTCCTTTCCTTGCTAATTGATTCTTGAATCCAGTGGTATGCTGGCCCACAGGGATACAGGGACTTATCCTGGTGTGCCCCAGCAACTGGCACCCCCAGAGGCAGGCAGAGGTAATGAGAATGTATGGGATTTCTCCCCCCACCCCCCCACCCCCAGCAAGCACCCACATCACTTCCTGTCCACCGCCCTCCCAAGGTGCCCAGAACACCCCTGCTTGGATCCAAAAGAACCTGCTTCCATCCAGACATGACAGCTTCTTCAAGTTTTATGAAAGATCCCCCCCTCCACCCCATTTCTTAAAGAATGCTAGTTTCTTAAGGGAGAAATAAGTGGGATACCAAGGGAGGTCAGTGAAACATCATGCCACCTTCCCCCCCCCCCCCAGGGCAAGAGCAGGGAGGACGTGGCAACCAAGATCCTAACTGACATTTGACATTGCAGGAGCCCAGGGGGAGCTACGTTTGAACTATGGTAATATGATTCTCACAACTTTTCAAGATATTCTAAGCACCCACCAACAGCTGGAGGGGCGAGAGAAATCTATTATTGATTTAGAAAAATGTATTAAGTTTTTTTTTTGTGCTGTGTTGTTTTGGTGATTGTAAGCCACCCTGAGTCGCCATTGCGAGTGGGCGGTGATATAAATCTAAATAAATAAATAAATTCACAAAAATAATAGTTTGTTTATTGGAAAACCATAGATTTTTTGTCGATTTCCGAGGACAATGCAGCTGATGGGGAAAACAAAGAAATGGCCTCCCACAGGGCAGTGTGCTAGCTCCCACACTCTTTAACATATATACTAATGATCAACCATTGCTGGAAGCCACTAGGAAGCTCACTTTTCAAGAAGATGAGCAACCACAATATACCAAACCTATGTAAGCTATAATTACCAATCTTAGAATAACTTTTGCTGATTTCAGGTGGCCTTCAAAATATTGCTGCCTTGTGGTAGCTCTAGTCCACCAACATCTTGAAAGGTATTAGATTTACATTATCTACTGTAGTTCTGGGACATTTCCCAGAATCCATTCAACACGCTACTAAAGATGTTTAAAGTGCTACTTGACTCATGACTTGACCATATCACAAATTGCTTGTTTCACACAGACCTACTGCGCATATTGAAGTTTCCAAGAAAGGCTGTTCTGTGGCTCAGACTACTAGCCCAATGAGAGGAGTAATGACTTGTAACAGGGATTTCTCTGGAATATTTGCTCTGGAAATCTCACCTGCTACCAGCTATCCCACTAGTTAATACAGGCCAGATGAAAGAGCAGGGAAATGGTGCTTCATTAATCAATGCACAATATGTGTCTGGGACCCCAATGGTAGGCTCCCCACTGGGGCCGCACCACACCAGCCCCTGGGTGTCATCCTGGGGCCAGGGGCGGCCGCCTTGGCCGCCAGGAAGTCCAGGGCAGTGGCGGTGATGCCCCCCTGCAAAGTGCTGTCCGCGGAGGGCCGCCCCCTCGCCCCTCTTGCTACATCAGTGTGTTTACCTCTGTGTGTGGGATAGGGGTGGGGAGTATTTTTTAAATAACAGTTTCCCATCAGGCCCCTCTGTCTTATTCTCAATACTAGCATACTACTGACCTTTAAGGGGAGCCATTACAAAATCTGGAGCGTGTGCTTCCTGGGCCTCCTGGGAAGTATTGTATTGCCTTCTGCAAAGTCCTGAGAGATTTCAGCAGGTCTGGAATTTTGCAAAGGGATTTCTTAAAAGCCTCCCTTTTTCTTCTTCCACAAGGGATGTATTTGTTTGTTCTGTTTTTGATTTTGTGTGTGTGTGTGCGCGCGCGCATGTATTCTGTTATTGTGTGTACACCACCCAGCGTGGGAAATTTATAAATAAATAAATAAATAAATATTGTGTTCAAAAAATAATTCTCCCCTCCCCAACAGTCTGTGGGAGCTTGACCTGCCCCCCCCTTAAAAAGGTTGAGAACCCCTGACCTAGTGTATTGGGGCAAAATGCGAGTGGGCGGTGATATAAATCTAAATAAATAAATAAATTCACAAAAATAATAGTTTGTTTATTGGAAAACCATAGATTTTTTGTCGATTTCCGAGGACAATGCAGCTGATGGGGAAAACAAAGAAATGGCCTCCCACAGGGCAGTGTGCTAGCTCCCACACTCTTTAACATATATACTAATGATCAACCATTGCTGGAAGCCACTAGGAGCTTTCTTTATGCTGACAACTTGGCAATTGCCACACAGTGTGCAACTTTTGAAGGTGCTGAGAAAAAAACTGACTGAGGCTTTGAATTTAATGGCTATATATTATAGGACTAACCAACTGAAGTCAAACTGCCTAAAAACTCAGCTCTGTGCTTTTTATATAAAAAATCGTGAGGCATCAAGAAGGCTGTACGTGACTTAGAATGGCAACAGGCTCGAACACTGCATCACACCCACCCACACCAATACCTGTGAGTTACCCTGGATTGAACTCTCACTTTTAAGACCAACTGCCTTAATACCAAACATAAGGTTTTTGCCAGAAACTATATTCTGAGGTTAATAAAGGCACGAAATGGGGTGCCCAAACACACCTATGTGCTAGTTTTTTGTTACTCTGCAGGAGAGTATACTAGGTCAGTGTGGTACAAAACATGCAAAACAGGTGGATGTGGCCTTAAATGAAACAGTGAGATTGGTCACAGGATGTTTAAAACCAACTCCATTATAAAAAGTGCATTACTTATCTGGCATCCCTCCACCAAAATTCTGTCGAGAAAGTGCTGATCAGAAATTGTGTGTCAAAGCAAGTTGCTTGGAAACACTCCTGTTATTTGATAACCAACCACCAAAGCAGAGACTGAAATCAAGGCATAGCTTCCTCACAACTTCTGCCCCTCCGAAGAACCAGTCCCCACAGAGTGCCTTAGAAGTATGGAAGGCGAGCAAGGAGCTACCAGATAACTGGGCAGAACCACATGACTCTCTACCACCTGGCCAAGAACAACCACGGCCTATGTGGAAAGCTTTAAACAGACTGCGTGCCAGGGTAGGAAGTTCAAGGGTAATCTGAGAAAGTGGGATTCCTCTGTAGATGACAGCCTGTGTGAATGTGGAGAAGAACAAACTATCTCCCATATGGTACAATGCACATGATGTCCCTCAATGTGCACTGAGGAAGACCTTATGTTGGCAAGAGGAAATGCTGTTGATGTGGCCAGATATTGGGCGGATGTCATCTAGGCCTTTTTAATTCTACTTTGTTTTACATGTGTTAATTTTAGCTTTGTATGTTATTATATGCTAGTGGTGCATCTGAGATGAATAAAGAAGAAAGACCTGTTGAGACCTCTGGGTAAGAGGCATCAAGTGACTATCTTCTTGTTTTGTGTTTGTTGAACAAAGGCTTTTTTATTAGAAGGTAGAATAGAAATATTTGTAAATTAGTAAAGGTAAAGGTTTCTCTTGATCAAAAGCCAGGCGTATTCGACTCTAGGGTTCAGTGTTCATCTCTGTTTCAAAGCCAAAGAGCCAGTGCTGTCTGCTTCCGCAAATGTTTCTGTTATGTGGCAGGCATGACTAGACATCTGCAACGCTGTTTACCTTCCCACCAAAGTGGTCCCTCTTTATCTACTTGCAATTTCTTGCTTTCAAACTACTAGGTTGGCAGGAGCTGGGGCAAAGACAGGGAGCTTATTCTGTCCTGTAGTACTGACCTCCCACCTTCCAGTCAGCATCTTAGCCACTTGAGCCACTGCTATCCTTGGATTTCCAATTTG
This sequence comes from Furcifer pardalis, assembly GCA_030440675.1. NCBI lineage: Eukaryota > Metazoa > Chordata > Lepidosauria > Squamata > Chamaeleonidae > Furcifer > Furcifer pardalis. Next base: position 62,616,282 of record CP126895.1, read on the forward strand.
TCTATTTCTGAGAGTATAAAGAATTTGTTTTTACTTAACAGAAAAAAGTGTACAAGAATATAATTGACATTTTACAGAAATCTATCATAAAAGTTCTGCTTCTCCAGAGAACACTGTATTTTTGAAGAATGAAATATTCTTCTCACGTTGTTTATGTGCTATAGCTATCCAATTTAGACAGATGCTGCTGTTTACTCTTTTCCCATTTCCCTGCCCCCCCCCCCACTGAAAGAAGTGCTTCCCCTCATTCCCACTGACAGGATAAGGACAGATTAGCAAGTGTTTTAGCATGTCACTGTGCCCTGTACATTGTGTATTCAATGAGGTAAATTACTCAATTGCAAATGACAATACAGTACAGTACTGTACTATCATCTCTTTTTCTTTTCTGTGCTTTACTTTGGAGAGTAAATATCTGCAACAAAACACATTTCAAAAACTTGCTATTTTCTACATCTGGATCTACTCAGTGTTACGATGTGTTACAGTATCAACTATTAGACCACGACCTTGATTTGCTAAATGCATATTCTTTTCACTGATTCGTCTAAATTTTTAAGCCATATTTTAGCCAACACTTTTAAGTGGCTATTTTCAAGAAAGTGTCACCTAGGGCAGTATGTTGAGCTATTCCTGAATGCTCAGAGGGCTCTCAGTCAGTCTAAATGGTTTTTTTGGCTACTCCCGAGTTACCTTTTTAAAACAGCTACCCTATTTTCTGGTGTATAAGACCTACTTTTTCGCCCTTAAGATACACTGGAAAAATGTGTATCTTATATTGTATATTATTTATTTGCTCATATTTACTATCCCGCCCCAATCGGGTAATCCCGACTCTGAGTGGCTTACAGATTAGAATCATAGGTTAAGCATATGATAGTACTAATTCATCTTAAAACTTCATACTTAAAACTATAAAAATTCATAAAACATTAAAACAGCACCAGAAATTGAACCGAAAGGGTGGTTGTTCATTAGTGGGCTATAGTGGGCTATTTCGATAATAATGGGGTGTATCTTATACTCCAATGCATCTTGTAGGTCAACAAATATGGTAATTTTTACTGCTATGTTTACAAATAATGAAAGGAGATACAGACATAATTTTGTGGTGATCCCACTGTGAATGTTGCAAAGCATACAATATGATTTCCTATATCAAATTCAATAGCCAGCCAGGCTGGTGCATTTTTGAAGTCATGGTCCAGGGCTTAAATCTTAGTGTTGACCTCATTAAAAGTAGGCCCCCTGTATCCATCACATGAGCTTGTCAGGTTTCAGGGAATTTCTATGTTTATATCAGTTTTTGGACAAAGAGAGAAATGTCAAGGTGAGTGAGACTGGTGGAGCAGCACATTTCATTTTATTATGTGAAACTGCAGTCAGGTATTCATCTCCTCTTTGTTCCCAACTAATGTGTCCCTGACTTAGCATGAAGATGTTTAAACCTACACTACACAAACATTTCTTAGGCAGTTGTGAAGTAAATCTATATTGTCTTCATTCTGACACTCACAAAGAGAGAGCTAGAGCAAGAGAGAGAGAGATTTTTTGTTGTTGTTTTGCAATTTCTAAAAGAAGGACTTTCCCCTGTGACATCAGGAATATCCAATTCCTATGACCATAAGGAGTTTGGCTCTAAAATTTTGGGCAATGGGAAGCTGCTGCTGATTTTATATGGGCAGGGAAGGCAAGGATTGGGATAGGGATCAAAACTGCTCCTGGGCCAATCGATTAAGTGAAATGCCATAAGAGGAATCAGGGTAAATGTACCCAGAATCTGGCTAAAATCCAAATAAAAAGTTCTCATGAAAACTTAGAGCAGGGAAGAGTTGGGGCAACCAGGCAGATGACAAAATATGCCCAGCGGTTGTTTTTCACCATTTTCACTAGGGCTTGAATCCCTTGTGTGTACACCACCTATGACAAGGGCTGTATCCAAGATTCTAGATGAGGGAGAGGACAAAAAAAATTCAGGAGGGGCAAGAATCACACACCCACATCCCGGGGTGGGTTGGGATGGATGGGCTGTTAGCTCAGGAGGGTTTTTGCCCCCTCGGCCTCACTCTAGCTATGGCCCTGTCTATGATGTGATGAGTTTCCTAGGCCATGTATTGTCCCTGGCTCTTGAAAAAGGCTCATCATTTGTCCATGGGGAGTCATATCCCCCCCAGTGGCATTGTGTATTGGGGGGGGGCCCTAGGGGGTGCTTTTTGATCTCTTCGTGTTCTTGAACTACAATTCCCAGAAGTCCTAGCGGGAGCGGGCACCAGCGTCCAACAGGAGGCCGCAAATTTGGCTTCAGCCCTGGGCGGCTGAAATCCATGCAACATTACTGCCCCGCCTACACTTTGTACCATTGTTGCCAGGACTTTGTGCAGCAAGATGCTCTTTGTACTTTTAAAATAAGCCTAAAATGAATGTTCATTTTTCTGTGAAACTGATAGCACATTTCTGGGGTTAGCTGGTTGTTCCTAAACCCATCTTTTCTGAATTCTTCATCCTGACTTCAACCTCTCCTTAACTTTCTGTAAACCATACAAGATGCTGCTGTCATGGTTGTTTAATTCATCACTCTGACCATGCCATCTTTGTTTTGAATGATTCCGCTCTTGTCACAGCAGGTTAATCCCCCCCCCCCCTCTGCTTGCAAAGAGGAATGATTTTGCTGATTCACACATGGCAGCAACTGCCTCTTTTCATGCCGTCTTCCTGATCATTTCCATTTCATGAGGTTCTTTTGATAATTAATCAGCTCATCATCAATGCTCCATAGAGAAAACAATTGTTTCACATTTATCAAAATATCTTGCAGCTAACTCTAATTTGGGTCAGGAGTCTTCTGCTGATTTGGAATACACAGCAAAAAGTGGCAGTAGGAAAGTCAGGATTTTTTCACCTTGACATTTTTCTGCATATTTATGTCTACTAAATATGCCACTTACCTATGGCAACCATGCAGTCTACAGCTAGGAACTGATATCACCACTACTTTGCAGCACTAAAAGCTTTCATGGATTCAAGAATAATTGTTTACCTTGCTTGATAGCTGCACAATTTCACACCAGATCATTTGAAGGCTGTCATCTGAAGACTGCCTGAAAGAAACGTGATGTTCCACTATAGCAAAATATACAGCTATGAAATTCCTATGAGTCATTCTCTAAAACAACAGGAAAGATCAGTCCAGAACAGGCTGAAGTCTGCCCCTTCCAATGCATCTCTAATCACAGCCAAAATATCCTTTTTTGTTGTTGTTCAGTCGCACAGTCGATTCCAACCCTTTGCAACACCATGGGCCACCGCTCTCCAGGCACTCCTGTCCTCCACCATCCTTCTCAACCCGCCCAGCTCTGTGCCCATTGCATATACATTACCATCTAGCCATCTCATTTTTAGTCCCCTTTCTTCTTTTGCCCTCCACCTTTCCCAGCATCAAAGCTTTCTCAAGTGAATCCTCTCTTCTCATTTGATGTCCAAAGTACTTTAGCTTCATCTTTACATTTGACCTTCTAAGGAGCAGTCAGAGTTGATTTCGTCTAAGATTTCCCTATTTGTTCTCCTCGCTGCCCAGGCTACTCTCAAAACTCTCCTCCAACACCACATTTCAAAGGCATCTATTCTTCTACGCTCAGATGAGCAAAAGTGAAAAATATTTAAGAATGCCAGCAGAAAGCAAGTGTGAAGACTTTTCAAGAAGATGAGTGATCACAATATAATTACCAAACCTATGTAAGCTATAATTACCAATCTTAGAATAACTTTTGCTGATTTCAGGTGGACAGCTTGTGGCCTTCAAAATATTGCTGCCATGTGGTAGCTCTAGTCCACCAACATCTGGAGAGGTACTAGATTTACATTATCTACTGTAGTTCTGGGACATTTCCCAGAATCTATTCAACTAAAGATGTTTAAAGTGCTACTTGACTCATGACTTGACCATATCACAAATTGCTTGTTTCACACAGACCTACAGTGCATATTAAAGTTTCCAAGAAAGGCTGTTCTGTGGCTCAGACTACTAGCCCAATGAGAGGAGTAATGACTTGTAACAGGGATTTCTCTGGAATATTTGCTCTGGAAATCTCACCTGCTACCAGCTATCCCACTAGGTAATACAGGCCAGATGAAAGAGCAGGGAAATGGTGCTTCATTAATCAATGCACAATATGTGTCTGGGACCCCAATGGTAGGCTCCCCACTAGGGCCGCGCCACACCAGCCCCTGGGTGTCAACTTGGGGCCAGGGGCGGCCACCAGGAAGTCCAGGGCAGTGGCGGTGGTGCCCCCCTGCAAAGTGCTGTCCACGGAGGGCCGCCCCCTCACCCCTCTTGCTACATCAGTGTGTTTACCTCTGTGTGTGGGATAGGGGTAGGGAGTATTTTTTAAATAACAGTTTCCCATCAGGCCCCTTTGTCTTATTCTCAGTACTAGCATACTACTGACCTTTAAGGGGAGCCATTACAAAATCTGGAGCGTGTGCTTCCTGGGCCTCCTGGGAAGTATTGTATTGCCTTCTGCATAGTCCTGAGAGATTTCAGCAGGTCTGGAATTTTGCAAAGGGATTTCTTAAAAGCCTCCCTTTTTCTTCTTCCACAAGGGATGTATTTGTTTGTTCTGTTTTTGATTTTGTGTGTGTGTGCGCGCACGCGCATGTATTCTGATATTGTGTGTACACCACCCAGAGTGGGAAATTTATAAATAAATAAATAAATAAATAAATATTGTGTTCAAAAATAATTCTCCCCTCCCCAATAGTCTGTGGGAGCTTGACCTGCCACGCCCCCACTTAAAAAGGTTGAGAACCCCTGACCTAGTGTATTGGGGCAAAATGCTAATTACCTGGTGAATAACAAAAGTGTTTTAAGCACTATAGGGTGGTACAAACATGTAATGGCTATTGCTGTTTTTATACTTTTTATCTTTGTGTAGTTAAATAACCATAAATGTATAACAAACATAAATGGTTCTGTCAATAGTAATACTAAAGAGCTAGAGTTTCCTCTAAGCACTTGGAAAAATAACTTTAGCATAGATGTATCAACCAGGTGCTATCCAAGTGTTCTGGAGTGTAAATTTCACTATTCCTAGCTTCAGAATAAATCAGGATGGTCCTAAGGGAGGCTGAATGTCTATGGCACCCCTCTTCCAAGTACACAACACTGTTCTTCTCATTTGACTTCACACAGAAATTTTCATTTTTAAAGCCGCATTTATACTATAAAATCTCTCATCCAATGTGTTCAAGCAATGAGTCACCTCACACGATTGCTTCTGGAGTGAAGGATCAGCCAACAGATGTTGTTGTTGCTCCTGGAATGCCCAAATAATTCACATTCTTTGAGCTGTGACCTGTGTTCTGCCAAACTGGCAGAACCAAAGTGAAGCTAAGGAAATTGGGTTTTGCACATACAAACCCCTTCCAAGTGTGGAGAAGAACAGACAACTTCAACTGTATGCCAGTGTACCCAGTGGTGGATCAAAAAATTTTTACTACCACTCTGTGGCCGTGGTATGGTGGGTGTGGCCAGGGGGAAAGCCCTGCATTGCACCTGAATTAGGACTACTTTATTTCAAAACTTGGATGGGCAGGGCCAGCCAGAATTTCTGCTACCGGTTCTGGCGAACTGGTGCAAACCTGCTGATGCCTACCACTGAAGAGTTCCATTTGGAATGTTAGTTCCATCCCTCTTTGTACCCTCAACATGCACTATTGAAGATTTGATACTAGCTGTCCTAAATGCTCTTGATGTTCTGTTATTGGGTAAAAAATATCTGATATATTTATTAATTATACAGTGGTGCTTCTGACAAAATAAAAGTGGGACATAAAACTTAAATGAAAAGTACAGTACTATTATCAACTGACCATGAACTGACCATGAAGTGACCATTTTCTCAAGTTACATGCACCACAATCATTACACTGCTTCCTGTTGCTAGTAATTATAAGTCATTTGCTTTCAAATCCATAAACCAGGCATATGTTTGCTTTAAATGTGCCTGCTAAACAGCTGTTTGCCACATAAAAATAAACACAGGTCATCAATGCATTAAGAACCCATTATAGGCTACAGTTAGCTTTCATTATTTCCCTTTGATACGATGGACCATGGTATCCTTCTGGGACAGCTTTGAGGATTGGGGATCCAGGGCACGTTTTTGTCCTGGTTTGCCTCATTTCTGAGGGGCTGGACTCAATTGGTGTGTTTAGAGGATGAGCTGTCCAGCCCTAGGCCTCTCCAGTATGGGATGCCTCAGGGTTCTGTTCTCTCCCCTCTTCTATTTAACATTTACATGAAGCTGCTGGGGTAGATCATCCGTTCCCACAGGGTGTGGTATCATCAGTATGCTGATGATACTCAACTACAGTAAAACACTGGATAACGATTGGATCATATAACACTAAAATCGCATAACGTTAAGTAATCTGGGGAGGAGAATTGGATCGAATAACGTTAAGGTCCTATGGGATGGATCGGATAACAACCGCTAAAGCCTGTGCGGTTACAATGTATCTCTATGGAGCTTTAACGTTATCCGATCCATCCCATAGGATTTTAACATGGATCAGATAACACTAAAAATCGGATGACACCAAGACTTGTGGAACCAAGTTTTGGCATTATCCGGTGTTTTACTGTATACATCTCAGCCCATGGTGATCCCAGCGATGCACTCAGAGTCCTTTCCGGGTGCCTGAAGGCTGTTGAGGCCTGGGTGGGGGACAATGGGCTACAACTCAATCCCAGCAAAACTGACTGCAGTTCTAGCCTTGCACAAACTCCAGTTGCCTCTAAGGTTGCCTCCTTCCTTTTTTCTGCCATAAAGCTGTAAAAGGGGTTGATGAATAAGCATGGTTGTGGTGAGAATATGGGTAACACTTCTTAAAAAAACATTCTAAAGGCAGACCTTATCTTCTTGGTGTCTGATCTTTTTATACTCAAGGCTAAACAGCACACAAAGGGCTATTGATTTCTTCATCTTACTATTGAATGTTACATTTTGCTACATTACTATTCTAACTTTTAATACTAACATAAGTATATATAGTATCCTTAAAGTATAGTAATACCCCAGTTAGCATTTGCGCCGCACAAGGTTAAAACGGGATAACGAAAGGGGAATTTGAGGCAAACTTTTGCACCACACAGCGTTAAGATAACATTGTGCAATGCAAAAGTTTGCCTCAAATTCCCCTTTGTTGATCTCTGCCCCAAAGCTTGCTCACAGCACCAGTTTGGTTGGGGATCAGGTGGGCGCACCCATTCTCCCTCTAACCAAACCGCCAGTGTAATGTACGCAGTGCCGGTTTGGTTGGGAGGAAAGGTGCGCACGCCCATTCTCCCCCTAACCAAACCACCGCTGCAATGCTTGCAACACTGGTTTGGTTGGTGGGAAAGGCATGCCACCTGTTCTCCCCTAACCAAACCACTGCTGCGATGCATGCAGCACTGGTTTGGTTGGTAGGGAAGATGCACCTGCCCATTCTCCGCCTAACCAAACTGCCGCTGTGATGCTCAGAGTGCCGGTTTGATTGGAGGGGGAGACTGGGTGTGCGTGCCCTCACCACAAACAAACCAGCACTTGGCTCGACCCACCTGCCTCTTTGGAAAGGGCAGCAGGGATTCCACACATGAAATCCCCACTGCCCTTTCCAAACAGTCAGGCGGATCGACCCCTTGTTCCTTTTCTTCATTGGAAAGGGAACAGGGCTTTCTTTTAAGGTTGTGCAATCAGCGTTAAAAAACGGATAATGCTAAGACTTAGCGTTATCTGGGGTATTAGTGTATATCTAAGGATATTGGTATAGAGTTTCTATGGATAAATGAATGAACATAATAAGCAACATGTGAATATACTAAGCAATACATAGACACTAGTTTTAAGTAGATTATATGCAAGAATAAAATAACTTCTATATGCTTATGGGTATGACTACCATACATATAAGACTACTGTTACAAGTATAGCATACCCAAGAATATTGTAGTCTAGTATATCTAAATGTGTGTGTGTGTGTGTGTGTGTGTGTGTGTGTGTGTGTGTGTGTGTGTGTGTGTGTGTGTGTGTGTGTGTGTGTGTACAACTAATATATAAACTAATATTTTTAATATTCTTCATCACTTTGTTGGCACAACCACCAGTAAATCTAGTGCCCAAGAAATGTACTTACACTTCATGAAATTTCCACAAAAAGGAGACTGTTTAATATATGCAGGATGCATTTGTATGTGATGGCCATAACTTTGTTTAAAATTCTAGATGCAACACAGATGTTTCAGAGTAAATGTTCCTTATTCCATTGCCCTGAGATTTTCCTAGTAACGAAGGTCTTGCCGCTTCAGATATTTTGAACTACAACCCCTATGATCCTCTACCATTAGCTGGAGATTCTGAGAAATTTTGAATTTCCTCTGATGATAGGAGGATACAAAGGTATATGGAGTGACTTAATGATCCTGTTTATATAGTCAATAAAAACTCACAATAAACTCATAGAATTGCAGGTTTTGAAGAGCTCTCCAGTATCAATGAATCCAACTCTATGAGGAAACAGAAAATCCACATCTAAACAACTCTTATCTCTGCTATTCAGTCCATTTCTTCTTATAAATGACTCTAGAAAAACCAACAGAGATAACAAATCAGTTGGGAAGCCTTGGCACAATTAGTTTCACATTTCCAGCCACCTTCACAGAAACTTCCCTTCCCTTAATAAGTCTTTTTTTAAGCTGTATATTTTCTCCCAAGTTGTTCTCCCAGATATCTTTCTAATTACAACATATGAACTCACCCGAGCCAGCTATGAAAAGTTATTGTTTAAATCATCATTTTTTAAAGGGAGGAACTGAAGAGTACAAAAATTTTAGGTGTCTCCATGAGATCAGTGGGCGTCGTCTCCTCCGAAACAACTCTGAAATTTGCCCCATCTTCCAAATATATAGCTCCTCAAGTATATAGCTTAATGAGATGAAGTGAGAGTTCTAATCCCCTCTGTGCCATGGAGGAGAAAAGCCAGCCTGTGTGATCTTGGACCACCTACATGGAGTCAGAGCACTCACAGAAGGGAATGAGAAATCCAGCCCTAGGCTTCTCCAATATGGGGTGCCTCAGGGCTCGGTGCTTTTACCTTTCCTGTTTAACATCTACATGAAACCACTGGGTGAGATCATCTGTTCCCATGGGGTGAGGTATCATCAATATGCAGATGATACCCAGTTGTATATCTTGGCCTGTGGGGACCCTAGCAATGCAGTGGAAGTCCTTTCCAGGTGCCTGGAGACTGTTAGCGTCTGGATGGGGGACAACAGGCTACAACTGAATCCTGGCAAGACTGAGTGGCTGTGGGTCAGGGGTCCTGTGTTATCTTGGGAGCTACCATCTTTGGTTCTGGATGGGGCTACTTTGCCCCAAACAGACCCGGTACATAATGTGGGGGTCCTCCTGGATTCGTGACTCCTGCTCGAAGAGCAGGTGGCAGTCGTGGCTAGGAGGGCTTTTGCACAACTTCATGTTGTATGCCAGTTACACCAGCTCCTAGACCGGGACTCTTTGCTCATGATTACACATGCTTTGGTCACCTCCAGACTTGATTACTGCAATGCGCTCTACATGGGGCTGCCCTTGGTGATCATTCGGAGACTGCAGCTGGTCCAGAATGTGGCTACTCAGGTTGTGATGGGGTGCAGTCATTATGCTCGTGTCTCACCACTGCTCCAAGAGCTGCACTGGCTCCCAGTATGCTTCCGAGTGCAATTCAAGGTGCTGGTTATTACCTTTAAAGCCCTACATGGTAGTGGGCCAGGATACTTAAGAGACTGCATCACCCCAGGAACATCTGTCCGTCCCACCAGAGAGAGGCTCTCTGGTCATGCCATCAGCTAGAGAGGCTCATCTCTCTAGCACTAGAAGTAGATCGTTTTCTTTGTCCGCTCCGGCCCTATAGAACCTCCTGCCAAGTGAGTTGCGTCTCCAGACAGAGCTGCTGCCCTTCAGAAAGGGGGATAAAGACCTGGCTGGCGGGACGTGTGGGGTGTGGGCCAGATGGCCATTTTGGTCAGCTGGCTCTTTTAAATAACCCCCACCTCTTTCCCTGTTGTTTTAACTTTTTAAATTCTTTTTAAACCTTTTAATGTAATTAATGTGTTTTTAACTGTGCTTTGATTTTGTAAGCCACCCTGAGACTTTGGATGAGGGCGGAATATAAATGTGATTGATAAATAAATAAATAAATAAATAAATAAATGGTACAGGGTCACCATAAGTAAGAATCAGCTTGAAAATATTTCATTTTTCTTGTGCCGCCAGTCAGCCATCTCTGTTCTTAGTTAAACATACACAACTTGCTTAATGATTCTTCATAGCATTTGGTTTCCATATCATTTTACCTTCTTGTCACCTCCCTTGACATGTTCCAGTTTATTAATACCCTTTGAACTAACAAAATAGAACAGTACTATTACTTCTATTGATTTGGACCCTATACTTCTGTTGATGTACCCTTTCTGATAGCACGTTACACAGTTCACTCATGTTTAGATTACGATCTATTAAAACCCTTAGATTCTTTTCACATGTATAATTGCTAAGCCAGATGTCACTCATCACATATTTGTGTGTCTGACATTTCCTGTGTAAATGCAGAAACTCATTTTGTTTATTTTTATCAGGTTTCCAATATCTTAACTTTTTCTTTAATTGTGATTATGGCCTCTGAAGTATTAACTAGTACTGTACTTCCCATTAGGTATATCTGTACATTTGATGAGCATCCACTTAATGAACTTATTCAAGTTATTTATACAGATGTTGAAAAACACCAGAACCAGGACAGAATTCTTCAGCACATCCCTTGCCACTTCTCTTTAGGATAATGAGGAAATGCTGTTAAGCATTCAACTAGCTACAAAGCCACGACACTAATATTGCCTAGCTCCCATTTTACCAACATTTTATCAACTGGCCACGAAGATATAGTATAATAATTTCATGTCAGAAATTATTTTGAGTTGAAAGGATTTTTGCTGGAGAAACTCCGCTCAGGGGATGCCCAAAGGAGGCTCCTTTCATATCCCCAAGATCTTTTCCCACTGAAGTAGTCCCTATTTATCTACTTGCAATTTCTTGCTTTTGAACTGCTAGGTTGGCAGGAGCTGGGACAGAGATGGCACTCATTCTGTCATGCAGTACCTTGGTCTCGAACTGCCAACTTGCCAGCCTTCCAGCTAACAAGTCGAGCTTCTTAACCACTGATCCACTGCAGCCCATGAGAATATAGTGAGGACCCTTGTAATATGCTACATCTTCAACATATCCACCATCTACCAAACTTGTAACTCTATCAAAACAAGAGATGAGAGGAACCCACGTCTTAGTTATCATCTAATTCATTTCTAAATCTGCACAAACTGACTGTTTCTCCCTTTTTGGAGATGGGGGCATGGCAGTAAGGGAAAGAGCAGAATGAAGTATTCAAGGGAAAGACATGTCTGCCTGGCTAGAATACTGAAAAGGATTAGATTTATTTTGAATCTGTCTGTTGGACGTTAACTAGCACACAAAAGGATACCCTTGTAATCTAGTTCAACTTGTCACTCAATGAACATCATTATCAGAAATTCCTTTTCAGGTCAAGCATTATGTTTTCCACACTTTTGTTAATTATTTTTTTCAAGTAGGGATCATTAGTCAGCACTGCCTAAATCAGTAGGCAAAACTAGAAGTGTCTTTGTCTGATACAAAGCAGAGTCAGATAATATTTGATGAAGGAGAGGAGATGCTGGGATCTTACATAAATGTTATTATTATCTCCCTTGGCCAGTGATGGGATGTAACAGGATCGCACCAGTTCGCTAGAACTGGTAGTAACTTTTCCCAGTGTCTCGGAGAACCAGCAGCTTTTTTGGGGGGAACCACCTTCGGGGCTTACCTTTTCACTGGTTCCCCAACTGTGCATGCATGCCAAGCACTTGGTGTGCATGCATGCCAACAGTGCTTGACACGTATGCACGGCCTCCTTGCTGTCCTCCCAAGCAGGGAGGAAAAAGAGAAGCTGCTAACCTGAAGCTCCCTATAGCCTGCTCCCCAGGGTAAGTGACTCACCTTTATATGTGGTGTGTCTGTGTGTATTTTAATGTGTATTTAATACCTTTACCTATATTGACGTACTACCACAGTTCCTAAAAAGGCCTGGCAGCTGGCAGCCCTGGCGGCCTGGCTTGGGTTTTTAAGCAAAGTCTTGGAGTTACCTCATCAATAAGCTACACCTATGCTGTTCCAATTGCTGTTCCAATTGGAGAACCCTTAAGGAGGTACAGCTGTTTTACATTTACATTAAGGCATATTATCCTAGAGAATTGGTTAGGCAAAGACTTAGTACCTAACTTCTTTAACTGTTGAAAAGTTGAAAAGTGCCAAAATGAAGCCATCTTGTGGTGAGTTCATTCTGTAGTTCCTTCCATCTGACCTAGTGTGAGAAAGATTAGCCAGAATAAGCTTTAAGCTCTGGTTTAAAAGCTCTGGTTGATTTGTGTTTGGGGTGGGTGGGTGTATTTTATATTTTATTTATTTAATTTATTTACGGGTTTGTGTTATGGGTGGGTGGGTGGGTGGGTGCGTGCACGCGCATGAGCGCTTATTTTTATTTTATTATTATTTATTTTTTTATTTGGCCCCGCTGCCCACAATATCATGGCATCATGACGTTAGCTCCACCCACACTGTGATGACATCATGGTGGGGTAGTAAAATTTTTGACATCCCACCACTGCCCTTGGCTCATGTTACACAGGAAGTAGCCTTTTCTACTTCAGCTTGGAAAAAATGAGGAATGGCCGATTTCCTAGCCAAAACCATGCCATCTTTATATTTTAGTTACCATATTTGCCAGCATATAAGACACATCAGAGTATAAGACGCACCCTGTTATTACCAAAATAGCGCACTATAGGCCACTATGTACAGTACAAGATGCACTCCATTTTTTTCAGTGTATTTTAGGGAGTGGGGAGTGGGTCTTATACGCCAGCAAATACGGTAGTTATTCTATTTAAAATGACTTGTAGAGCTTTCCAAAGTAGAGATGACCTGATGCATGAAGAGTTATATGGATATAGTTGATTCTCCAACTGCTTTTGGGAGGTTTTAAAAAAATACATATTTTAGAAGACAGAACTTTCTCTTTTAGCTTGTTACTATGACAACACATTACCTGTTTTTTCCTGGAACCAAACTATATAGTTAAGGTCAGCATTCTCTGTTTCTCATAAAGCAATCTGTGCTTAATGAAAGTACTTTGACTCTCCCAAGTGAAAAAGCTCAAATTTTTGGATCAAGGGCAGTCACGTGTTTTTCCACTCATCACTGTAATGTTTGAAACATCTTGGTCTTCCTAATATTCTTCATACTAAAGATACAAATTATTTTTATCTAGGCGTGTGTCTGTGAATTCAGATACTGAGTTTGGGAATTTGATTCTCCACTGTGTGTTGCAGAAAAGTCAGTTTGTGTGGCCTTGGATAAGCTGTACAGTTCCAGGATGGATGCCCCTTAGATTAAACCTACTTCTGTGTATTCTCTAACTTGGAAACTTTGGAAAGGGTTGTCATACGTCTGAATTGACCTGATGGTAAAGTCACACTAATTTGTAAGCAAGTCGTATCTGACGCTATGGTGCTGTTTGTCTACTTTCAACTTCTTGCTTTCGATCTGCTAGGCTTGCAGGAGCTGGGACAGAGACGGAACCTCAGTCCGTCATGCAGCACTCAGGTCCCGAACTGCTGACCTGCTGACCATCTGTTCAGCAATTTAATCACTAAGCCACTGCAGTCCCTACACCTCAAAACACCATATATTGTGCTTGCACTACGAATTTTTTTTTTATTCTGTGCACTCTTTCTGAAACATAAGAGGGCAAAGTGGTAAAATATTCTTTGTGTGTTTTGGACAAATGAAAAATAAGTATATCGTGTGTACAAATCATATTCATTAAAACCAGTGGGAGTTTGCTATTCATTTCAAAAAGATACAGGTTATATTCAGGGTTATTAGAATGCCTTTCATTTCTTTGAGCATATTAGCTAAAGTAGATATGCACTTTCTCATCCAATTATGATGAGCAGGGAGCCACTATTTGTCTGCTAATTTGGTATAACAGAACCACCATACAGCAGCTTACTTCAAATTCTTTTGAAAATAAATGACACTTTTGTTTATCTGCAATGGCTATGTCTCCTCCATGCTTTGTTTCTCACTCTCTCTCTCTCTCTGTATATATGTACACATGTTTATATCTAAGTGAACTTGAATGTTTTTGTGTGAGTTTCAAAACAAAATGTTGCCACTTGAAGCATAGTAATATTCCTCTCTGGAAGCTGAGGTGACCTGCCACAGCCAAGGGTGGCTTTGCTAATTTCAGACAACATACCAGCTATACTCCTTCCCAGATTGTGGAACATATATTTTTCAGACTACAACACCCAGAATCTCCAATCCACCTACTCCTACTTGCGCTGAAATGTAAATTTTCCAGATTCTGCTCCTTTCTGGAAAATAGGCAGTGCTGGGTTGTCCATCAACAGCACTAAAGTAGCATAACACATTTAGCAGCAAACACAAAGATTGCCTAAAATTGAATTTGTTTAATTATAATTGTTGGACAAGGGAAATATTACTTTTTTGGTCTAATGTGGTGGTGGGATTCTAAAATTTTTACTACCTACTCTATGGTATGGTATGGTGTGGCCAGCGGGAAAGCCCTGCATTGCACCTGAATAAGGACTACTTTATTTCAAAACTTGTAGGGGGGGGGGAGGCAGAATTTCTGCTACCTGTTCTGGTGAACTGGGGCGAACCTGCTGAACCCCATCACTAGTCTAATGCTCCAAGAATTCCACTGGCCATGCTGCCTATGAGTTTTTGCAATTATGTGAAGAGTAACTTTTCTCATTTCTAGTACTTATTCCTAAAATTACAATTACACACATAGATGGAGAGCGAACAATTTTTATGCATATGTGCCTTCTTTTCTGCTCATATAGAAATGTCTGCTCTGCTGAACTCGTACAGCAAATACAAACCCAGAGATTTTAAAATGGCAGATGATGAGACAAATAACTGGATGGACTGCATAGCTAAATCATCTGAGGTTCCTGTGCCACATCTAGAGCACATGACATACTTACTCCAGCACTGAGACTTGGTATACAGTCTTAAAAACTATTGCTTTGCAGAAGAAGTGCATAGGACATGAACAATTTTAAATCAGGCTGTGTATGACTAGTGTTTCACTGGAGTTGAGGGCTTGACCAACTAGTGAAATGATTCTTAGATTTTACGGATCAGGAAGCCAAAAATCACATAGATCTTACTGAACACTTATGGGTCTCTAGGTACAAGAAGACAGGCTATGGCATGGTATTGTTGTTGTTGATGATGATGATGATGACAATTCATTGTGTACCTTACAGGGTTACACACACAAGTGGTTCTAAAGGATTCATATCTTATATTCCACCCATATCATTAAGAAACTGAATCCCACTACACTATAAAAGGTCACCTCTTTCCAAGAACATTCTGTGGTCATGTGGCAGGCATGCTTAGACACTGGAGTGTACAGAATGCTATTTTCCTTCCCATTGAAGTGGTACCTATTTATTTACTTGCAATTTTTTGCTTTCAAACTGCCAGGTTGGCAGGAATTGGGACAGAGACAGAAACTCACTCCATCCTGCAGGACTTGGATCTTGAACTGCTGACCTGCCAACCTTCCAGTTGTCAAGTTCTGCGCCTTAACTACTAAGCCACCACAGTCTGAAGAACTTGCAAGACTGTTTAAAAACAGGAAGACTATCTCCATGATGATAGACAATATCTGGAGCAGATATAGCACCTGAAGAAGAAGAAATTTCCTGATAGTCTGATTTAGCAAATAAATATTTCTGGGGAAGTTACTTTTTTGGACTGCAGCTCACAGATTCCTCCACCATCATGCAGTCCAAAAAAGTATTATTTCCATGCTCTGCTTGCCAGTTTTTCACAATTTTTCTTGGCTGGTAGTTAGACTAACACAACATTAATCTAAAAACTTAATCTTGGACTTGAATCAGCTGCTAATTAAGTAGATTGATTGTTCTGGCTGAGAACACAAGCATCAACTCTAAAATCACAGTTTTTCCTTTGCCATTTAGAGGAACCTAGAATCTGAGAAGCACAGATTAGCAGGGAGGGGCTTTTTGTAAAGGAAGAAGGCTCCTTAGCCATGAAAATATGCTAATTGGATTTTGAGTGTGTGTTTTTCCAGCATTTGGTGTTTCCATGTCATTTTTTTCTGAAATTAAGTAGTTTACAAGAACATGATCAGGCTCATACCATACCAGACATTCCATTCTTGTAATTACACAGATGTTCATTGTGCACTGAGACCCGATGCATTTGCAATGCCTAACAGACTCAGCAATGGACAAAAATGCCCTTTTCCAAACCTCAAGAAGGTGGTTACATGCTAAACACCTCCTCACAGCCACTCAGATGCAATATTCGCACAACAACGATGATGTCCTGAATCACCTTTCCTGCCTCAAATGCCCTCAACTTTTATTAGGCAACAATCTGCAAAACATATAATTTATATGTCAACCTTTATTCTTACAGCTAGAGTTCCTTTTCAATGTCCACTAAGGATGATGGCTTTGCATAGTCATATGACATAGATACCTTTTGTTTGGCAGAGGCAGAGCAGAGCACAGCATTACACAAAGAGGTTTGGACAGTTTAATATTGCTCTATGAATCAAAAACCTCCTCACACTCTTTGTTTTTGCCAGCAGCGTTTGGCCTAGGCAGTATTTTAAATGTTCCCATCTGTCTTTTTGCAGGCACTTGAAAATTTCTCTCCCGTTGTGCTCAAGCGTCTTTTGCAGCTAGGAGCAAATTTCTGCAGCCAGGAGCAATTTTTTTCATTAGATTTCTTAAAATACAAGTACTGTACAATTAATGTTAGAACATAATGATCGGTGATTGATACACAGAATACTAACTCTGTAAAAGACACTTTACAGCTGAATTCAGAAGTTGGCAAAGTTCATTTTTGGGACTACATTTTGGACTACATTTCCAAGAATGAAATGGAAAATTCTGGGAGTTTCTTCTCCCCCCACCCATTTCCCAATTCCATTTTGGAGATGAAGGTACAGATGCTTTTTTCAGCATGTAACAAAAACCAACTTTAATACAACCCCCTTCAATGCAATGTTCAGAATCAATTTTAACTATTTACCCTCAAGGTTGGCCAACAATTACTTCCCTGCCCCACATTCCCATGAATGCCATGTGACATGCTATGGGCAGTGGGGACACTTGGGAGGACATATCCCAACTGTGCTCCCCTCATCGAATTGTCCACCAACCTGGCTTGCCCATTGGGCCTCTTGAACCTCCAATCATTGTTGCTCCTGACACTCCCTTTCCTCACTATACCTACTTGGTTACTTAGTTGATCTGCGTTTCAAACGTCATTTTGACGTGGTGGATCAAAGCATCATCTCCCACTGTTTCTGATCCTGTGCCAGTCTCACCCAGGGCTGTGGGAACTTTGCCCTAAACTGGTCTTCTCATCTGGTTGCTGGCCTTCCTCATGGTCACCTTATGTCCAGTGGAATCCACTATAGAAGGATTTGTGAAGTATCTTTGCCGTAGCTTGGTGCTCTGCTTCCAACAGAAAAACTTTCATCCATACCAGCTCTCCAGTCCACAGTTCTTCCTTACACATAAAGGTTCCCCCAGGTAGCCTGAATTCCTCTTGTTCTGGAGACCTTCCTTAAGACTTTCTCAATTGTTGCCCTTTATCTCTTCTCTTTCCTGCTCTGTTTCATCCACCATCTCAGCTGTTTTAGCTCCTCTTTTACCATTCTTAACTCTTTCCTCTCTTCCTCCATTTTCCTCTTCCAGATACTTTTCAAACACAGCAAAAAATGCCAGCCCTTTCAGTAATCCTGACCCAATCTTCCAGGGAACTGGGATCTTGAAGTCTTGACCCTCATCTCCACAAAGTTATAGTTTAAAAAACCCAGAGAATTTCAGTTTGAAGTGCACCCTTATCTACTCCAGAAATAAGTTACACTGCCTTCAGTATGACCTACAACAACATGAATACTAACATTTTCTCTTTTGCAGTTTCTCCCACTATTGTATCTCAAAGGTTGGTGCAGACCTTTTTGTAAATAAGCCCAACTGAACTCAAAGTTATTACTTTCAGTATTCAGTAATGGGATCAAGTTTCACGGATGGGATATTCTGTTGGTAAGTTTTACTCTGGTGGGAAAGAAACTGTTAGATATTCAAAAGTTCTTCGGCGGGAAAACCGCCGATTCCCATTGGCTAGTGGGCTGGGCTTAGCGGGGTATTTAAACCCCAGCCTTCCTGGCCGTTGTTGTTGTTATCATGTTGTCCTCACAATAAACAAACGTGACGTTCGGTTCAACTACCGGTGGCTACTGAGTCCTCATTCCCACGCACGGATCTCCAGATCCAGCACTGGCGACGAGGATGGGATCCTGAGGAGCGAGCCACAATTTCCACCAGAGCCAACGAGCCATCTCCAGTCGGCACAACGCCATGGCTACCTACACTGCTCCGCCACCTTTACAGCCAAAAGAGGAGAAATGGGAAAGCTACATGGACCGTTTTGAATTCTCCCTTCTAGCCGCTGAGTTGGGAGACATTTTGGAGGACAGGAAGAAGGCGTTCTTCCTTTCACACTGTGGCGGGAAGGTGTACGAAGTGGCCCAGGCGCTGGTGGCCCCGACACCCATCATGACGGTATCGTGGCAGACGCTACAGGCCGCCCTCAAGGGGCATTTTTCGCTGGCTCCCTCCAAGTACGTCCATCGGATCAATTTTCAGAATCGGTTCCAGAAGGAGGGGGAGACCGTGAGCGATTTCGTAGCCGCCCTTCGAGCAGCCGCCATCCCCGCCGAATTCGGATCGGGGCTAGAAGAGGCTCTCATCGAGCAGATCATACGTGGGGTAGTGGACACGCGGCTCAGAAGGCGCCTTTTAGCCCGCCAGGAGTTATCTCTGGTCACTGTCATGGATGAAGCAAGGGCATATGAAGTATCATCATCTGCCGCATCCTCCCTCCAGAGAAACCCGTCGGCGCCACGGCCAGCCACCGTACACTAAGAGGATACCGTCCCTAATGCAGAGGACGAGGAAGGGGAAGACGTGTGTGCCACGGACGGAGGAAACCAAGACAGGAGCGGCCGCTGTTGTGCCAGTTGCGGCGGGCCCCATCTGAGGGCACATTGCCGTTTCAAGGATGCTATTTGCCGCCATTGCGACAAAAGGGGGCACATTGCAAGAGCCTGCCACACGAGGCAAACGGCGAGCCGAGCAGACCGGCAAATTCAAAATTTCCCGCCCAACAAGATGGCCACCAACCAACGGGCGAATCAAAGGCGCCAATCGAACTACGGCGCGACATTCGAACACGCGGAGACACACACGGTCACCATTAGCCACGCAAACACACTTAAAGGAAAGAAGATCTTCACCACAGTCCAACTCGACGGGCAGGACTGTAAGATGGAGATCGACTCAGGTTCCGCTGTCTCAACCGTCTCCTGGAACTGGATGAAGCGAACCTTCCCTTCTCTCAAGGAGGCAGACTTGGACGCTCAACAGCTCCAACTAACAGATTGCCAGGGCAGAGCAGAGCGGGAGCGACAGGTCCGCTCCGCTCGATGCCCCAGCGCCAACTGAACTGCGCAGGTCCAGTAGGGTTCGCACACGCCCTCGTCACCTGGCTGATTTTGTATGTAAATAGGATTGCAGGGCATTCTGGGGGGAAGGGGTGTTAGATATTCAAAAGTTCTTCGGCGGGAAAACCACCGATTCCCATTGGCTAGTGGGCTGGGCTTAGCGGGGTATTTAAACCCCAGCCTTCCTGGCCATTGTTGTTGTTATCATGTTGTCCTCACAATAAACAAACGTGACGTTCGGTTCAACTACCGGTGGCTACTGAGTCCTCATTCCCACGCACGGATGTCTGGATCCAGCAGAAACCTAAAGTGGGCAAGAATTATTTTACTTTGATTTTGCATTCAAGGCAAAAGTGGTATAAATTAAATTTGCTTCTTGGCAGAACTGTTTCCATCCAACTACTAGGCTTCTATGTGAAGCCAAAGTCTGCTCCAGCTGAGCAAATGTATGTGTGAGGAGAGAGGACAGGACAAGAATGTCCTGCCTCTGCCGCCGCTCGGAACACCTGTGGCAGGCAAGAGAGACGCCGACATCGTCGAGCCCTGCTGCTGCTCCTGCCGGGCGGGAACTTTAAAAGCCCCGCGCCGGCCAGGTCAGCTCGCCTCTGCCGCTGCTCGGAACACCTGTGGCAGGCGAGCGAGACGCCGACATCATCGAGCCCTGCTGCTGCTCCTGCCAGGCGGGAACTTTAAAAGCCCTGCGCCGGCCAGGTCAGCTCGCCTCTGCCGCCGCTCGGAACACCTGTGGCAGGCGAGAGAGACGCCGACATCATCGAGCCCTGCTGCTGCTCCTGCCAGGCGGGAACAGCTGCGGGACTCGGGCAGCTTCAAAAGACCTTCACCGCCACCACCGCCTTCGCCGGTCTCTCCCTCGGCCAGCCGGACACGAGGGAGCAACAGCTGCGGGACTCGGGCGGCTTCAAAAGACCTTCGCCGCCGCCGGTCTCTCCCTCGGCCAGCCAGACGCGAGGGAGCAACAGCTGCGGGACTTGGGTGGCAGGCAGCCATGGACGTCTCCGCTCTCTCCCGTGAACGCTTCCTTGGCTGTGCAGGTGGCCGCCGCACAGTAACATCTGCGGCCGAGATAAGTGGCTGCAGTGGCGTTCAGCCTTGGGACTTGTTCCATCTGCCCCCAGAATCCCGCCCTGCTGGGACTTTAAGAGACGCTGTGCGGTGGACGGAGAGGCTCGTTACTTGTCGTGGTGCTTTGCTTAGTTTTGTTTCTTTGTATGGAAATTTTTTAACTACTGCTTGATATTGATGTTTATTGAATTTTTTGTTACTGTTTATTGAATTACTTTTACTGTAATGATGTTTATGTGCTGATGTTCTATGATTCTGATATTGACTATTCATTGACTATTTTCATTTGATATTGACTATTGATTTATTGATATGTTGTGACTGTAACTATACATGTGTGTAAACCGCCCTGAGTTGGCTCTGCCAAGTAGGGCGGTATAGAAATTCAAATATAATAATAATAACATCAGAGTAGAAGAATGTCTAATAGCTATATTCTACATTGCAGGCAAAGTCAGAGTGGCCGTCTGTGACATCCTCCCGTTTTCTACTCTACTTCAAAGTAGGTAAAAGAGAAGAGGATGAGAGTACAGCAGGAGGAAAACACAGGTAAGACCTAACCTTTTATCACAGATAAGGAGGCAAACAAGAGAAGACTAGCTGTGGATGGTGTGAGCTAAAGGTAGGAAAGTGTTCTACTTTCCCTAATGGACTATTTGCTCTAGTCGCAAAGTAAGAAGAAACAAAATGGAGCTGCACACAACAAAGCTATGTGTTTTTGTGTGTCAGCCTCCACTGTCTCCTCCAGTTAGCCTGTTGCCTTCAGGTGTAGTGGAGGATATCATCTTAACTTTAGAGTTGACTGGGCTGCCAGTCTGATCAGTTCCTGAAAACCGAATTGGGAATGCCATCTCAGGCAACAAAATGCAGTTTCCTTGCCAAAAAAGAAAGGAACATGGAAAAAGGCAGGGGTAGTCAGATGGAATTCATTTTTATTTAAATTGTATATAATCATGAAGCAGATAACATCTTCAGCACTCAGGACCTTATCAAGATCCAAATCAGAAAAAGAACATATCTGTATATTTAGGAAATTGTGACATTAAGAACCAGAATGGTGTAACCATGAAACCCACTGGGTGACCTTTGGTCAATCATTGGGACTCAGCTTGATCTATTCCTTATTGGGGAATTTGGGTTATTTCTTTTAGTCAGTAGAGTCTGAGGTGAAGAAAAAAAAATAACAGCCACTTAGAGAAAAACACGGAGAGTCTCATCAGCTACCCCCCCCCTCACAACTTGGTTTTCTTCACACAACTAGCACTTTGTATAATAAAATCACTCTAGAAGCATTTAAAGTAGAGATAGGTACTTCGTAGTTACCATTTGTAGATAGTTAGAAGAAACAAAATAGAAAAATTGAGTCGTGAACCTCCATTCTTGTTTCTTGGTGAAAGACAGAAGAAACAATGAAAACACAAACATAACAGGAAGAGAAGGCAGAGACTTGTCTCAAATGATTTAGATAAGAAAAGAACTTTACCAATCAAATTAGTGGCAAACAATAATCAAATTAGGCTGTAAATCCCCTTTCATCAGATATCCAGTGTTAGTGCATGCAAGACTGCTATTATCCCAATGCTGGGGGGAGGGGTCTACTGTGAGGATAAAGTGTTCTGTATACTGTACTTCCCTGAACTTACTGGATGAGTGATCATGATGTGTGCTATCAACTCGATTCTGACTTGCAGTGACTCTTTCAGGGATCTTCTACTTACAGAATATTCAGAAGTGATTTACTATTCCCTTCTTAGTAAAGGATACCCTAGCTGCCTCTTTCCCCAGGAAACAACTCACAATCAAAACCCCTACTGCTATAGCACAGGATGCAAATCCTGTTACAATAAATAGCATTCCAAATAATGACAAACAGTACAAACTTCACAGGTCCCATCAGTTTTTGCCTCTGTTTGACACCTTCTGGGTAATTACACTTCCTATTATTATTATTAAGCTTGTTTAATCTGAGAAGGAAAAGGTACCCTGTGGTTTGTTTTTGAAGTGGTAGCTGTGTTTGTCTGTGCAAGCATTCCAGAAAAACAAACAAAAAAAAAAGACAAAAACTTTGCGGCACCTTAAAGACTAACTCATGTATTTTAATGATCAAGGTCTGATCCACAAAAGTTAACATTAAAATACAGCAGTTAGTCCTTAAGGTGCCACAACATTTTTGTCTTTTTGTTTTGTTTACACATGCCTGTGGTTTGTGTGCATCGCATTTCTTCTGCGGCTAGGGAGGATTTTCATCTCCTAGGGTTAAGAAAATCTTTCCTTTTAGAAAAGTAAGTAACGTTTTCCCCCAAAACTACATCCTCTCGTTAGCCCTCGAAACAAAGACACCAGGAAGGAGTCGCCACTCGCCAGGTAGGGGTGGCGTCCCTCGAAAGGCACGCGCTGCAGTGCCTATAAACAGGTGGCGGCCAGCGCCTCCCCCTAAACACCAAGTAAAAGTCGAAGGCCTGGGCCTGACCCGTGGCAGTGGAGGACTAACGCGGCCGCCGTCCACGGGGCTCCTCGGCAGTGGTGGGATGTCAAAAACTTTACTACCCCACCGTGATGTCATCACAGTGTGGGCGGAGCTAGCATCATGATGTCACGTCATGGGCGGGGCCAAAGAAAAAAATATGAAATAATAAAAATAGGGAGCTTCAGGCTATCGAGACCTTCAGGCTAGCAGCTTCTCTTCCTCCTCCCCATTTGGGAGGACAGCAAGGAGGCCATGCATATGTGGTATGCATGCACACCAAGTGCTTGGCATGCATGCACAGTGGAAAAGGTAAGCCCTGAAGGTGGTCCCCCCCCAAAAGCTGCTACAGGTTCTCTGGGAAAAGTTACTACCGGTTCTGGAGAGCTGGTGAGAACCTGTTATAATACTTTGCAACCATCAATGTTAGGCCAAGTTATAAATATATTTGGGACTGGAGTGGTTTAGGGGTTAAGATGCTGAACTTTATGACTGAAAGGTCAGCAGGTCAGCCATTCAAGACCCAAGAGCTACACAATGGAGTGAGCGCCTATCTCTGTCCTATAGTGATTGAGAATACAAGAGTATAGGTCAGTGGTGGCGGCGAATCTATGGCACATGTGCCAGAGCTGGCACTCAGAGCCCTCTCTGTGGGCAGCTGTTCAGTCAACACAGCACAGAGTTCACCCTGCCCCTCTGCCCAATGGGAACACTTCCTCACTCCCCCAGCACAGAGTTTGCCCCACCCACCCCTGCCCAGCTGCCCAATGGGAGCATTTTCTTCCTCCTCTGTTGTTATTTTGGCACTTTGCGATAAATAAGTGGGTCTTGGATTGCAGTTTGGGCACTCAGTCTCTAAAAGGTTTGCCATCACTAGTGTAGGTGATCTGGTCTTGGTTTCCAGTGATACCTCCATACACTTGATATTTTTTTTCTAGTTATTCATTTGTGCCCTTCCAAATGTTAGTCTTCTGATTTTTAGGTTACAGTCCCTATTTGGATTGATGACAGAGCCTAAGTATAGAAAACCTTTCACTTTCTCAATTTTATCATTGTTGCCATTATGTTAAGATTACTCAACTGCAGTCCTGCTTCGGTTCTTTCACTTTCAGTCTAGGTCTTTTTCTTCTTGCATGTCTCTAGGCCAGATGTGAAGCTGCCAAAATGAAGGCACCTTTTTGGTGAGTTCATTCTGCAGTTCCCTTTTACCTGACCTAGTGGGAGAAAGATTAGCTGGCAACACAAGGTTGCCACTGCCCAGAGTACACCCGATTGTGGTTCAAAAATACCACAGTCTTCAAGAAGGCTCTTTTCTGTGTACTGCTCGGTATAGGTGAAGTTACTACTGGTTCTGGAGAACTGGTGAGAACCTGTTACATCCCATCACTGCTCCTCAGCTTTCCGTCGGCTTGGCGCCTATGATTAGGCCGGCGCGCCTTGTGCGTGAGGCGGCCGCCGGTGAGGAAGCTCAGGCCGGGCAGCAGGAGGGGCTTGCAGTGGCGCAGGTCTTTCGGTAGGGGTCTCTCTCTCTCTCTCTGCGGAGACTCGGCCTGCCCTTAGCCATTGCCTCTGCCCATTGCCGTGGCTGCTGCTTTGGGAGGGCCGGGCTATCAGCTGACTCGCCTTCTTCTGCTCCCTGGAGCTCGGCTGCTGCCGCCGCGGCTCGCTTCCATTCCCCAGCAGCAGCAGCAGCAGGAGGAGCAGCAGAGGCGGCGACGCCGAGCCGCCGGGGCGGATTCTCTTTTTGCTAAGCCGCTGCTGGAGCCCGTCGCGGCTTTGCTCCCGGACGCGCCATGCCGCCGCATTTCGCCGCCTTGCTGCTCGTGGCTTCTTGGACGGCCGGTGCTTTGGAGGTAGGAGAGAGACACACACAGAGAGGGGGGGGTTCTCACCCCACCAACCCCAGGTTTCCAAGGAAAGGCTTTGTGGGGCGCCAGGGCTTCCAGGGGCTTACGGCTCTCGCCCATCCCCGGCAGCAGGCAGGGGGAAAGAGGCCTGCTTTCCCACCCTGCTCCCTCCATCCGCTCCTGGACGGAGTGCTTGCCTCCTTCCCCCCCCCCCCCCGAACAATGGGATCCGGGGAATGGCGCGCGGGGGGGGGGGTCCGTAAAGCGCCTTCTTGGCCAGAATTGGGGTTTTGCATTGAGTTGGGGGGGGGGGGAAGGCTATATGGCAGAATATTTATTTAACACGTATGGCATATATATGGAAGAAGGGAGGGGCGATCCCGCTTTTTTCTTACTCCTCCCCCTTTACCCGCCCCCCCGCGTCCAGCCTGGCGCCTTCTTTGCGGGGGGGCTTCGGCGATGGGTCTGGCTCGGTGTTTACTCTCGTCCTCTCCCTCTTTGGTTACCCGTGTGTGTGTGTCTGTCCGTCTGTCTTTTGTTGCCCCTGCTTTGCTTTCTGCGGGGGGGCAGGGCTGAGGAAGGGAGACGGAGGGGTGTGATTTGGGACGAGGAAGAGGCTGGTTCTTTGCATCCCCCCCCCACCTCCCTCCGCCTTCTCTTGCTCTGGCCGCTTGCCTTGCCTTGTCCCTTCCTCCCTCCGGGGCAGAGCACGAAACAGACGAGGTGCCCCGACGGGGAAGCATCGGCCATTCAGCCCTGTGGAGCGCAGACGGGGTGGGGTGGGAAGAGGGCAAGTTCTTGGCTCAGGTGCCTCCAGGCCACTTGAAAGACTGGACCTCAGTGCATCGCAGCTCCTGTAGCCCCCCACCAACCCACCCAATGGCTCATTGGCTTTCTCCATAGGAAAGTCAACGCGCCCCCCCCTTTCTAGTTTAATGAACCCCCACTTTTTTTTTTCCAGAGGAAGGGAATCTCCGAGATCACTTCCACACACAGGATCCAGTGCCTGGGATATACTGTACTTGTTTATTCTGGAGTGGCCTCCACACTTTGTTTCTATGAGGCTTGAGTGGGGGATACAATATAGAAGGGGTCTCTCTCTCTCTCTCTTATTTTCTCTCTCTTTTTGTTGTTCAGTCGCACAGTTGATTCCGACCCTCTGCGACCCCATGGACCGCTGTCCGCCAGGCACTCCTGTCCTCCACCATCCCCCTCAACTCACCCAGCTCTGTGCCCATTATCTCCACAATACCATCCAGCCATCTCATCTTGGGCCGTCCCCTTCTTCTTTTGCCCTCGACCCTTCCAAGCATCAAGGCTTTCTCAAGTGAATCCTCTCTTCTCATTTGATGTCCAAAGTGCTTTAGCTTCATCTTTACTATTTGGCCTTCCAAGGAGCAGTCAGGGGTGATTTCTTCCAAGATCGACCTATTTGTTCTCCTCGCTGTGCAGGGGACTCTCAAAACCCTCCTCCAACACCACATCTCAAAGGCGTCTATTTTTCTGCACTCAGCTCTCCTAATGGTCCAGCTCTCACAACCATACATTGCCACAGGGAATACCATCGCTTTGACTATGCGAATCTTTGTTTGCAATTTGATGTCTCTACTTTTCACTATGCTCCCCAGGTTTCTCATCGCTTGCCTCCCAAGAATCAGTCGCCTTATTTATTTCATGGCTGCAATCACCATCTGCAGTGAGCTTTGATCCTAGGAAAGTAAAATCTGTCACTGCTTCTACTTCTTCCCCATCTATTTTCCAGGGACTGATAGGGCCTGTTGCCATGATCTTGGTTTTCTTGATATTGAGTCTCAAGCCAGCTTTTTCACTTTCTTCTTTCAACCTAATCAGGAGCTTCTTTACGTCCTCCTCTCTCTAGATAGATAGATATTCCTATATATAGAGAGAGAATAGAGAGAGGGAGAGAGACCGGCCCGGGGTGGGGAAGAACGACTCCCCTTCCCTTTACGTAGTAGTAATTCTCTCCCTTTCAGGCGTGCTTTCCAGTTGCCCCTTGTTACGGGAGGGGGGGCTTCCTCTCAGGTGTAGGGCTTTTGTTTTAAGGGAGCAAAGGGAAAGGGATGGGAACGGAGATGAAGTGCGAGAAGATGGCGCCTCTGCAGTGCAGCAAGGAGACGCTGTAATGAAAGCTGCAGCCTGGGGAAGGGGAGGGAAAAAGCCCTCCCCATCGCTAGGTGTGTTTCCAGAGTCTCCCTGCCTGCCTTTCCATTCGTGACAGGTCCCCATCGGTGCCCGGCTGGGGCGACCTAGATCAGCCCTGGGTACCGGAGAAAGGAAGCAGAGACCTGCGCATAGCCTTGTTTTCTGTCTGCTTCCCTCGCCCCTTCTTCTTTGGCTTTGGGGGTTTTCAGGGCAGATGTCTGTTGCCCCCAATCCTCCCAGCCTCATCGAGGCATCCCTGGAGATATCTGGGATATTGCCAATGTGTCTCTTCTCCTTTTTTGTTACATGGGGGCGGTGAGAGGACAGGGGTGTGTCCCAGTCTGCCACACCTCCTAGGGGCTCTGCCAAAACTGGAAAAGGTTTGGGATGCCATGTTGCCCTTGCTAATGTATCGATTTTGTAGGCTCAACGGTGTTGCTCTTTTGGAAGGAGGAAAGAGAGGTAATCTCTCTCAGTGTTGTGCTTTGTCTGTTTTGCAAGCCTTGCGTTCAGGCTAGTTGCCTTGCCATCATTGCCTTCAGTTCATGCCTACTCAGAAGTAAGTCCTGTTGAACTCATTGGTGCTTCTGGAAGGAGAAGGGTTTGTAACCTAAGGCTGCATTACTATTATATGCACACTTGCCATTGAGCAGATCCTAGGGAGGAAAGCTAATGTGCCTTCATTATTGTGTAGGATGGGATAGTTCAGTGTCTGACTAGTAAGATGTGGGTGGAGAAAAGCTAAACAGCAAAATCTGCAAAAGAACAGCTAGGCAAAGCCTACTGATACTGCTTTTGGGTGTGTGCGCTTTTTAAGCACTGAGGTGTCACCCTTAAAGGAGAAATGCCTTCCAGCATATTCTGAAACTATTTCTAAGACAAAATTTGCCTCTCTTTTCCAGTTGTAGTTGAATCCATTGACATGACAACTATAGCAGTCTCTGAAAGTAATTTGTCTAAACCTGCCCTGCAAGTCTAAACTGAGTCTGATCTCATGTCTTTCATTGATTTTATTGGATCGAAAAATAGTGGTCAGCTCAAGGTCACTCTGCAGAGTTTATGGTTGAGAGAAAGGTTAGAATGTGGGTTTTACCAATCCTGAGCCCAAAGGCTTACTGTTGCAATGCCATAGTGCAGTGATGGTGAACCTTGGCACTCCAGGTGTTCTTGGACTTAAATTCCCAGAAGCCCAAGTCAGCACTCCTGCTGATTTGGGCTTCTGGGAATTGAAGTTCAAGAACAACTGGAGTGCCAGGGTTTGCCATCACTGCCAAAGTGCATCATAAACTCCAATTTCATTTGAACATCTCAGTTCTTAGAGGCAAAAGTATTATGTTGTCCTTGAGTAAAAACAACAGGTCTTTATTAGCCCAATGAAATTGAACAAAAATGTGTACAAGCGACTAAGATTTTTGCACATCATTGGGCAGGATGTCACAAACAATGCATTGAAGGGTAATTAATAAGATGAAGAATAAGTGTGACATTATATTGATCATCTGTTTTCTCCACAATGTCCTGAGATGGAATAAGGGAGGAAAGATCTGCAGAAATTCACATGGACTGGGTGAAGTGCAGGTGTGGTTGAACTGTGGACCCTACTATCCCTCAACATTGGTATGCTGCATATGTTTGAAGTTGCTGTCCAAGAATATCTGGAAGATTACAAGTTGTTCACCTTGGTGGTTCTGTGTTATTTTTGTAGTAGTCCTAAAAATACTAGGAGGGAGGAAAACAGAATAATTTCTATTGGCAACATTTCCTATTTTCATATACAATGTTAGTTCTTCAGAGTGCTTTGTAACCTAATTCCACGATCTTTACCATTGTCACGTAACCTCGGTCTGTATTGTTAGCCTTTTACTATGGTGAAGATCATGATAGTTATTGTTAGTTGTCTTGGAGCCACTAGGTCAGTGGTGATGAACCTATGGCACACAGGCCAGAAGAGACACACATATCCCCCCAGAGGGGGCATGTGGCTATTGCCCCAGCGAGGTGACCAGACAATCCCCCCCCCCCACACACCGTGTGTGTGTGTGTGTGTGTGTGTGTGTGTGTGTGTGTGTGTGTGTGTGTGTGTGTGTGTGAGAGAGAGAGAGAGAGAGAGAGAGTGAGTGAGTACCTGAGGAAGCGACAGAACGTGGGCAGGCATCGCATGTGCGCATGCATGCACATGATGTCGCCAGCACACCTCAAGTGGTGCATGTGCGTGCGCCCATTTGATGTCACTTCCTCTTCGTCCTTGGACACTCGGTCTCTAAAAGGTTCGCCATCACTGCACTAGGTGAATGTGTGGCCCAAGCTAGAAGTCCCTAGCTCAGCTCACTTTTAAAGCCTTGACACCATACTAACCATTGTCATACAAAGGCTTATTAAACTCTGAAATTGTATGTGCCATACATATGCTCATTTTAGTAATGCTTCTAGGACAGGGATTTGGATTATACATCATAGTAGAATTGCATGAAGTTAACTCAAGTGCTAGAAGGGTTCATCTGCTTCATCCCTTAAAACTATCTTTCTCAGTATGGTTTTTATAATACCGTACAGTAATACCTCGCTTAACGAGATGAGCATCTCACTTAGAGAGTGATTTTCCCCAAAAGTTCTGCCTCATTGAACAAGCAAAAACTCGCTTAACGAGAACAGTTCTCTCACCTGCGCTGGTGGATAAAGGCAGGAAAGAGCTTGCATTCCACTCTCATTGAAGAGAAACCGCAACCTCTTTCCTGCCTTTATCCACCAGCGTAGGTGAGAGAACTGTTCGCTTTTTACCCCCTTCTCTTTCTCGAACAGTTCTCTCACCCACAGCGGCGGCATGTTTGGAAATGAGACTGGAAGCCCCTGTTGTCCTTCCAAACATGCTGCCCCTGCGTGCTTCAAAGCAGTGGCATGGCTGGGAAGCAGACCGGGGGCTCATCGTTCTGCTTCCCAAACCAACACTGTTAGCAAGACAGATTTGCCTGCCCACCCTACTCAGGCAACAGGGTGGGCAGGCGAATCATCTCGCTAACAGCGCTGGCTTGCCTTTGGCCAGATAAGCACTTTTCCAAGGGAAAAGGGCTTCTCCGGCCAAAGGTAAACCTAACAGTGAGGGATTTGCCCTGCCCACCCTGTCAACTTTCCAAACACGTGAGCCCCCGGTCGGGTTCCCAAACACACCACAACTACAAAGGGCACAGCTGTGGCGTGGCTGGGAAGCAGACCAGGGGCTCCCTGTTCTGCTTCCCAAACCAGGGCTGTTAGTGAGATGGATTCACCTGCCCACCCTGCTCAAGCATGCAAATTCGTCTTGCTGACAGTGCTGGCTTCCCTGTGAAACATGCAGCAGTGGTGTGTTTGGGAAGCAGAACGGCATGGTGCTGCATGCTTTGTAGCGGCAGTGTGGCTGGGAACATGCCGCTGCTGCGCACTTCGCAGGCAAGTCAGCCCTGTTTGCGAGACGAATTCACCTGCCCACCCGGTTGCTTGAGCAGGCTGGGCAGGCAAATCCGTCTCGCTAACAGCGCTGGTTTGCCTTTGGCCAGAGAAGCTTTATTAATTAATTCTTTGGAGTTGGGCGGCAATACAAATTAGGGAAAATTAATTAATTAATTACATTTTGCTATGATATTGACCATGCTGCCTGGGGATAATGGAACTCGAAGTTCAGCAGAACTGGATGGTTGTGTATTGAAAAGGCTAACCCATGCAAACAGAAATGTTGCATGACAATTGGGAAAGGGAGATAGAAATCTGAGAGAGGACTTGTTACTTGGCTTTATTGAGTCTCTGATGTCTGAAATTACCTAAAGCAGTGGTGGTGATCCTATGGCACGTGTGCCAGAGGTGGCGCTTGGAGCCTTCTCTGTGGATACCCGTGCAGTCACCCCAGCACAGAGTTTGCCCTGCCCCTCTGTCCAGCAGCCCAATGGGAGTGCTTCCTCCCTCCCCAGCACAGTGTTCACCCCACCCCTCTGCCCAGCAGCCCAATGGGAGCGTTTCCTTCCTCCACTGTTGCTATGTTGGCATTTTGCAATAAATAAGTGGGTTTTGGGTTGCAGTTTGGGCACTCAGTTTCTAAAAGGTTTGCCATCACTGACCTAAAGGAAGGGATACATAAACTGCAAAGTTTTATAGCTCCTCTTGTTGCTGTAGAAAATAAAACTGTCCTACAGTAATTGTATAATTTGGTTAAGTCTTTGTTTAGTTCTGAAGAATGTGAGATTCTTTGTGCTTAGATTGGTAATATGTTCAAAAAAATTTCAGTACCTCTTGGTATTGAATAAATCCTTTTTCTACTTTTAATTACCATAGCGTTCAATAGATTCTCTATTCCCTACCCCAAGTGTCTGTTTCTGCAGATTTCAAGATTCCAGTGTTAACACAATCGAACATAATTAAATTGTCTTTGTGAACGTCTTGATGAACATGCTCACTTTATGAATAAAAATTATGAAGTAAAGAGGTTTTAATTATAGTCTTAACTAAAGATTTATGATTTTATTTGATCATTCAAATTATTTCATGGCCACTGTTTACAAAGGAAGCTGGAACTCGCAAACATAAGCAGTTGCAAAATAAAGATGTAGATACAGTGGAACCTCATACAACAATTGCCCCATATAGCAATGAAATGGCATAAAATTAGGTTTTTGGGGGGATATTGTGCCCCACATAACAATTTTCCCTGTGGAAAAAAAATCATACCCTCTTAGACAGTCAGTCACTAAGTGATAACCTGCCTGAAGAAAAAAGTCTCTGTTTGCTTGTTGAAGGACAGCAAAGATGAAGCCAACTTGGTTTACTGTGGGAGAAGTTCCAGAATTTCGGAGTAGTGACAAAGTCAGCTTTCTCCTATGTGATAATTATATTTGTTTTAATGTTTTATGTTGTAAGCTGCCTTGAGTCATTTTTAGGAGAAAGATAGGTATTTTAATCAATAAGATATACTGTTTTTTCACTCACAGAATCAAGAAAGATCTATCAATCTGTCAAGCCTTTCCATGTCCAGGCTGGTGAGGTTGCCAGTGGTTTTCACTATGATTTGATTATTTGTAACCAGAATGCAGTTACTTCATCATCTCATAATCATGTATTGTCAAGGTCTGTATATAGAAATGCAACCAGTATTAGAAACAGATTATTTTTGGAGGGCGGGTGTGAGTGAGTGGGAAGAACCTTTTTGTTGTTGGTTTTAAGCAACTGTGAGCTATAAAGCTCACCAATCTGTTGTTTATCCAGCAGTCTACATGTAAATTACTTTTTTACTCCCTCCACAATACTGTAATGACTAATAAATTAGTGGAGAATCATAACTTGGGAACCTTTAGAAGAGTATTCTTTGGTGCAGAGGTAAGATAAGTTCATTCTTGTGTTCTCTTGAAATATGTCGTTCCCTGGTGTCTATTAAATTTACAAATCAACTGTGAACAATCAATGTGTGAACAGTTGAGGCATTGCTAATGTGTGTTAAATAACCATGAGTATGCAATTTTGGTTATGAACAGATGGTGTATTTGCTTGTGTGTCTCTCTTGGTGTCTGTTTAAAAGTAAGACCCATAGAGTTTAATGCAGTGTTTCCCAACCTTTGGTTTTGGGACTTTTATTTCCCAGAAGTCTAAGTCATTTTCCCAAAGCACTGATCAGCCAATGTACTGACTTAGGCTTCTAGGAATCGAAGTTCTCCCTACGGGGCATGTGCCTCACGTTGGGAACCACTGGTTTGATGAGATTTGTACTCAGCTAGACGTGTATAGGATTGCAGCCTTCGATTACCAGAGTTTAAAAAAAGTCAGGAACCGTTGAATGCTTGGTGGATGAAGAACATGAACAACATTTGGTTGTTGGTCCAGTGATGGATTGTATATCTGCTTTCCGACCATACCTGGTTTTCATGGACAGATACTATATACATTAATTACAGATAATTAAACAGAATGATGAATTTGGTTCTGCTCAAGGCAATCATAATTTTATGAAGGCTTAAAAGGTGGCTATGGGTGGCAAATTAAATGTGTCCCAATGAGGAAAAGGTGACTATGTAAATGTTGAAGTACAATACAGTAAAACACTGGATAACAATTGGATCAGATAATGCTAGAATTGGATAACGATGCAAGTTTTTTGGAAAAACTTGCATCGGATAACGATTCTGGATAACAATTCTATAGCCTTATCCGAGCCAATCGTTGGGGAGGGGGGTTTGGATTGGATAGAACTTCTACCCAATCCACCCCCCCCGATGGATCGCTGCTACTGAACTAGGGTCGGGGGAAAGGCACGTGGGTGCCTGCCTTTCTCCCAACCCTAGTTCAGCTGGAGTGATCGCTGGATGAAACCTAGTGGTGCCCAGGCTAGCTAGCTCGAGCACCTCTAGGCTTCGTCAACAGCACGTCCGGGCTGTGTTCAAAACCTAGCAGGGCCCAGGCTAGCTAGCTTGGGTGCCACTAGGCTTCAAACACAGCCTGGACGGGGTTCGGAAGAAGCCTAGTGCAGCCCAGTTGGGCTGCACTAGGCTTTTTCCAAACCCCGTCCGGGCTGTGTCCGATGCCGCTAGTGATTGCTAGCTGGCTAGTGATTGCTAGCTGAAGTTGAGTTTGACTTCGGCGACAACACGCGCACCCACTTGGGTGCGTGGGTTGTCTCCAAAGTCAAGCTGAGCTCTGGCTAGCAATCGCTAGCCAGGACTTAGCTGTCAAACTCTGCTCCGGCTAGCGATCGCTAGCCAGGGCTTAGCTTGACTTTGGGAAGAACCCGCGCTATTGTCCGGGTTGTCGCCAAAGTCAAGCTCAGCTCTTGCTAGCGATGGCAGGGGCTGAGCTTGACTTCAGGGACAAACCGCGCAGCTGCGCGGTTTGTCCCCTGAAGCCCCCGAGCCCCATGGATCCCCGGTTTGCTTGGGGAGGGAGGGTGCTTTCCCTCCCCAAGCCAACCTGATCTCCCCCCTGTTCTCTTTCCTCTTTGGAAAGGGAACAGGGCTTTTTTTTAAACGTTGTTCGATCAATGTATCGGACAACGCTAAAAATCGGATAACGTCATGACTTGTGGAACGAAGTCATAATGTTATCCGATGTTCTAGTGTATTGTGAAGTGTCTTATTTCAGGGATTTTCAAAAGAGGTACCCATACCAGTCTGTCTCAGCATGTGTAAGAAGAAAACCCCCACCACCACTACCACCACTGTGGTATTTTTAAGGAATTTTAAAATTTATTGCAGCCTGTTCATTCATGGATTATAGTACACTTCCTCACACAAAGGAAGCATGCACGTTAGGACTCATTTTTATATACGCACCATATAGGCTAGTAGGAGTGGCAGCCAAATGAGATGGAGAAAGAAGGGTGATAGTTACATAATTAACATTGCTGCTGAACTTTCATAGAATGAATGGCATTAAAAACAATTAGCATTCAAAGCCATGGTGATAAGATACCTTGGTAGTCTTTCTTTATAAACCCATGTTCCAATTATTGTGCTTGACTTACCTGAGGAAGTTTATTGTAATTCATGAAATCTGGAATACTGTACATATGTAAGTCTTTAAGGTACCACAGGTTTTGTTTCTGCTTTTTAAAAGTATTTCTTACACATTCAGGGCACGAAGTTCATTGTTGTTGACCTTTCCTCACTGCAATGAAGTAAATCAGGTTCTGAAGCTCTAGCCTAGATATTTGACACTGGTGTCACTACAGATTACAAGCCTTTAGAAATACTTAATTCAGGAATAAGAAATCAGTCAGTGTTGCTTGGAGAAGAAAATAGAAACCAATTTATTGGTATCTTGCATGCAAAATGGTGCCTTCTTTATGCCATTGTACGTCTTATATACTGATGAACAAACAACTTACGCTGTTATAAGCAACATACACAATGGCTCCTCCCATCAATATATTCCCAAAAATATAATAAATGTTGCACACACCAAACATATGAACTTCTTAAGAAGAAATACTAGGATATTAAGCTTATTAACTAAAAAAGCATGTCTCTCTCAAACAGATAAATATGTGAACTAATCATATGAAGCAATGTGTTTAAGCTGGTTTTACGTAGTTTCATTTTACCGTATATGCTGGTGTGTAAGATGACTTTTTACCCCTGAAAAACATGCCTCCAAGTGGGGGGGGGGGTCTTATACTCCGGGTGCACTTCAGTTGAATAAAATACAGTAATACCTCGGATAACATTTATCTCAGGTAACGTTTATCTCAGATAACACTTAAATCCCATAACGTTAAGCAATCTGGGGAGGAGAATTGCATCGAATAACGTTAAGGTCCTATGGGATGGACAGATAACAACTTTTAATATCAGATGACGAACAGGAGTTTGAAGGCTTTTAAAGGGAAACTGTCACACCAGCAAACTTGCTAGGGACTTGCCTGGCACTTGCTCTCTCCCTCTATTTGTTACCTTCCTTCTATCATTGACAGTTCCAGTTTGGTTAACAGATTAGAAAACAAACAGCATGGCAGCTCCCATAGGTTTATTGTTTCATTCAGCTTTAGTGAATTGTCTTTGGTGAATTACGTTTAATAAACTTGCACTGTTTTATGTTTACTGTACATGTTTGATAACATACAGCCTTGTGACAATTTCTCTGCATGTCATAAGCATTTGAATATAAATTAACATGTTGAAATCAAATCTGATGTTCTTTTACGTTTTATTTGGTGTGTGGAAGGTGTGCGGAAGAGGGGGTAGTCTTATACAGCAAGTATATAACAAACTCATGTACACCGGCATATACGGTATCTATTTCATGTCATGCATGGTCTTAGCTCTTCCGAAGGGGTTAACTTGTAAACAAGTAGTCAAGCCTCTGTTTCCTTCTGCTGTTAGAACATCTGTTGGAATCTAGATAAGAAAGGGTGTGAGTCTTCAGCTAGCTTATTCTGAAAACAACTTTTGCAATTTAGAAATGAATTTCTTCATATCAAAATGGTTCTGGTTCTGCTAGAAGTCACATTGGGACATGTTATTTTTCTCAATGGGCTAGTCTTTGTTTTTCTTACCTAGAAGGTTAGATCCAAAGATACCATTCTGTGCATGGAAGGCATCTTTTTGTAGAAGGGCTGCTTTTTAGTAGAGTGTTACTTAGAATAAAATGAAGTGGAATAATGTTTGTCTGCTTCTGCAATGGTCCATAGGTTCTCCAGATGTTCTAGGACTTCAATTACCAGAAGCCTCAATTGGCTTCTGATAAATGTAGCCCAAGAACACCTGGGGGCCCAAGGTTGAGAAACCTTGCAGTAGACCATACCTGCTGTGCCAGTGTGTGAACTATTAAAGTATGTTATATTTCATGATTTTTTTGTATAAAACAACATGACTCCATTTATCGTGGCATAGCTATACCTTTGTACCTTTCTCTTAAAAATTATCAAAAAGGGAATAATTATACTCCCTCCTCTAGTATGTCTGCCAAAGATGTTTCATTTTCTGTTACTGTGCTGGTGCAAATGAATAGAGTAATAAATAAATGCACTGAGGGGAAATGATACAATACTGTATATATAAGATTTTCTCTTTTTGTGCAGTAATAGAACCCTAGTTACATTCCTAGCTTTGTTCCATAAATTACAAAATGACTTGACAGTTCCATATTACAGTTTGAATTCATAATTCTGAAATTGCTATTTAATTGGCCTTAGATTGTTGGGGATTTTTGGAGAGGAAATCCCAAAAGAAGATTAAAAGTAGAGCAAATATTAAAAATAAAACTATGGCATAGCTTTGAGGAACTGTACGGTTGCAGCACAGAGGAAGATTTTAAGGCTATGGATGGTTAAAGAACAGGCAGATGTGACTGCATTTTTTTATGAAACCCCCTTATTTAGCATTTCTTTTGATGGAGATTGGTTCTCTGTGTCTTGAACGAGCCCCACGAGGAGTTGTGAGTGATTGAAATTGAGAGCTTTATTATATTGAACATATACATTCAGTGACTGAATTGATGATCTTGTAAAAATCAGGTTAACAAGTCTGATGTGAATTTAATCTGACAAAACAGACTACAGTCACTGATTTTCGTATCATTTGCACTCCTGCAAACTAGACCGAAGGGTCATTTGAATTGAGTTTTTCATAACATCATCATTCCCATCTTATTGCATGATAGTTTTTTATGATAT
Organism: Furcifer pardalis; assembly: GCA_030440675.1. Lineage (NCBI taxonomy): Eukaryota > Metazoa > Chordata > Lepidosauria > Squamata > Chamaeleonidae > Furcifer > Furcifer pardalis. The sequence continues at coordinate 62,653,720 of CP126895.1, forward strand.
AGCCATGATATAGCAGGTTCCACAAATGCCAAGAGAATTTGTATGATTCTGAAGTAGCAGCAGCAGCAATTTTAATTAGAGTACACTAGTACCCCGAATAACGTTATGACTTGGTTCCACAAGTCCCGTCGTTATCCGGTTTTTAACGTTGTGCGATACATTGATCACACAATGTTAAAAAAAGCCCTGTTTCCCTGGAGGCTGCAGGAAGCCAGAACGTCGGGATTTGAAGCCTCCAGGGAGGTGGGGGAACTTTGGAAACAGCTTGGATCGGGTCTCCCCAACTCCCTGGACCTGGCGGGGGGGTCAGAGACCCCAAAATTGGTTTTTAAAAAAGTCCGTTTTTTTACCAATTTTGGGGTCTCTGACCCCTCCCCCCGCCGGGTCCAGGGAGGTGTGGAGACCCGCTCCAAGCTGTTTCTGGGCTTCCCCGACGTCCTCAGCCAGTGCAGCAAGCCAGAATGTCAGGGTTCGAATCCCGAAATTCTGGCTTGCTGCAGCCTCAAAGAACTTCTGGATTTTCTTCCTTTTAATGCTAGCATGGGGGTGAGGGGTGGTTGGGGGGGGGAATACCCACCCACCCCCATGCTAGTATTAAAAGACTTATCTCCCTGGAGCAGGCAGGGGAGTTAGAGATCCCGAAATGGGTAAAAAACCAAACTTTTTTTTTTACCCCTTTCGGGATTTCTGATTCCCCCTGCCTACTCCAGCGAGATCAGAGGAGCTGATCTAAGCTGTTTCCAAAGGTTTCCTGTTTCCACTTCAAAAATAACCTGTTTCCACTTCAAAAATAGCGCACATCAGCTCTAGGGAGGTCGGGAGACCCGATGCGCGCTATTTTTGAAGTTCCCCTACGCTGCTGCAAGCTACAATGAGTCAAAACGTCAGGATTCAAATCCTTAACACATGAGCTTTCCTTTTTGGCTTGTTACAGTTTCTATCAGGGTGTGGTTTTGTAGCAGAAGGGTGGCTTATCTTATCTGCAGATTATCTCCCTGGAGCAGGCTGGGAGGTTAGAGATCCCGAAATGGGTAAAAAAAACGGACATTTTTTTTTACTCATTTCGGGCTCCCCTGCCTGCTCTAGGGAGATAAGATAAGCTGCAGATAAGATAAGCCTGATGTTTGACTCATTGTAGCTTGCATTGACTCATTGTAGCTTGCATTGTAGCTGACGTTTTGACTCATTGTAGCTTGCAGCAGTGTGTGGGAACTTCAAAAATAGCGCGCATCGGGTCTCCCGACCTCCCTAGAGCTGATGTGCGCTATTTTTGAAGTGGAAACAGCTTATACGGTTTTAGCGCTATATGATACTCACGTTATACGGGGTATTACTGTACCTGCCTGAAGCAATGGTACCTATGTAAATGTAAACAGTCAAGAAACTTTGTCTTGATGCCTAACAAAAGCGAAATATGAAGAGTGATTGAGACAAAAAAAGCCAGGTAGCAACATATACTATGGGCAGAATCATGTTTATTATCCCACATGCATAATGTTTTGTAATGTTTTTTCTCCTTCCCATTTCCCCACAACTTGCCCCAAAGGGTTATGCATTATTCTGTCAGCCAAGTGGAAACCCAGCACACACATTTGTAAGCTGGAGGTGGAGTGGAACATGCAGGCCAGATATGCCCATGGAGAAGTGATCCTCCATGTTTTGTATCAGGATACTTGACAGTACTGTACTTTATATTTTATCCAAAACCAATATTGCTCCAGCCAGACGTGCTGAAGAAGACCATGCTCTCATGGTCTTTTTCTATTTACATCATCATCGGGATAAAAGGGCTCATAAATAAATAATATTTATTAATATAACTGTGGAATTTCTTGCACCATATATTTCACACTTTGACAGACATCATCCTGTCAGGCAAAGATTTACAACTTGATCAGTGGTATAAATACCACTTGTTGTTTGTCTGCTTTTATTTTTTTGTTGTTGTTTCAAAATGAAAGCCAAACCTATTGACATGGACTCTCTCATGCAATTAGAAACTAGTTACAGATTCTCTGATCCTCCTGTTTTGTTCCTTTCGGTTTTTGCTTTCCTTCAGTACTGTGAAAGTAGGTCTGCCATTAAATTTCAAAGTGTCAAAATGTGTATACAGTCAAACCTCGCATAAAGAGCGCCTTGCCTAAAAAGTAACTCGCTTAAAGAGCAGAAATTTCTCTGAATGTTCGCTTCGCTTAACAAATAAAAACAACCAAAAACTTGCTTAACAAATAAATCGGGGTTCGCAATCCCCCCCACCAGAAGCCACAATGGGTCACTTACAATGGTGTTTCGCTTAAAGAGCAAACTCACTTAAAGAGCAATCCTGTGGAACGCATTATGCTCTTTAAGTGAGGTACAACTGTACATTGCACAACTGTAGCTGTGTGTTGCATGGCAGCTTCTAGCTCTCCTTGCAAGCAAAGGGCATCATGATTGTAGCAGAAGGAAAAAAGCTCTGTAGTAATACTACCTGTGCTTTCATAAACCCTTGGTAGTATGAAGTGGGCTGGGGAAGATTGCTATGTGAAATATTGACAAGTGGCTGCCTGTGTAAAGACCATGGCAGACAACTCCTGGCTTCTAAGTCTTGTTGGACTGCAGCTCCTAGCCAGCATATTTGGTTATAAGGAATCATGAAAATTTCAAAACAACCGTATCTAAAGGGCTTCAAGTTGTCTTCATTTATTAAGATCTGTGCAGAGCCAAAAGGTCCAATGATTGATTGGATACAAGGCAATTTCCTATTCTTTAGAGAAATATAGCCAATTCTGAGAACATGATAATTTTACATGTAAGCAGGAAGCAAGATGCAATATGAGGATTGGTTTCTTGCATAGTCTCTAACAAGACTAAAATTCTGCTGGGTGTGGTAGAACATTTTTGGTGGAGTATTTCCTTTTGAATGCTGTAATTTTAAGCGTGGATTGTGGAAAGTGTCTAGGCAAAAGCAGTACTTTACCTCTTAAGGCAGTCTTGCCTGTGCCAGTCTGCTTGCCCTAATATGACATTTTGAATGATGGAAATCGGTAGTGAAACGGAAATTCTGGTTCTCTGTTATTTGGAATGCTCAAATAACACACTCAGCATTGATTGTTGGAGACAGCTCTTTGTCTGATCTGTGCTATGGAGCTGCTTTACAACCTGTTGCTACATACCATTAATTTGCTTCAGATTTATAATATCCCTGATAGAATTGTTGAGGTATGTGTGACGTTCCAGGTATACCATTGTCGCCCCACTCCAGTTATTTTCTGTGACAAAGTGGGGGAATTGAACCCAGGCCTCTTGAGTGCTACTCCAACACACTCTGTGCTATACCATACTAATTGTTGCATACAACATCCAGTCTTCTGAAAGAAGGAGTTCTTCTGATTTGTAGATTCATTTACTTGGAGGAAATAAATGCAGCTGAGCTAGTGAGTTTTATAATTGGTTTGGTGTGATGTAGCTAATTGCAGAACAGTCTTGAATGAATAATCAAACTTAATTGGTTGATTGGTTTGTCTCTTCCAATCTACTTCAGTCTGATTATCTATAGCAGTGACCACTGGCTTAAGGAGCAAAAGGGGGTGACCATTTTTAGTGGTGGTAAAATGTAGTACAGTAGAACCCCGCATAACAAAAAAACTCTGTTCCATGGAGCTCTTTGCTATGCAGGTTTTTTTGTTATGCGAAGAGAATTGGCAATACCCCACATAATGAAAAAAGTTCATTATACGGGCTTTCGTTAAGCAAGACATATCTCGCTTAACGAAAACCCTGTATAACTTTTTTTGTTATGTGGGTTATCGCAAATAGCGCATGAACGCTTTGTTGTATGATTCTTGAAATATTTGAAAACAGATATGGGTAATACTTGTTTGTGATATTTCAGTGGAACAATAAAAGTTAGTTTTTGAACCTTCCAGGGCTGAGCTGGGTGATGCTTTGAGGAGGGAGGAAAACCAAAGTCCAGAAATTGTCCTGGCTTTATATTTGAAGCTGAATGAGCTGTAGTAGAAGCTGAAGCTGGAGACTTGAAAACTGAAGAATCAGTTTGAGCTGCACTGGTGGTGGTAAAAAGTGCCTCAGTCATAAACACAGTTGCCTATTTCACTTAGTATAGATGCCAGTCACTCAGTATTCAGCATACTACTGAAAGTTGATTGCTCAAGGGCAGACAGTGGCAGACGGGTATTGCCTTCATGTTCTGCTTTTTGGCTTCCTGAAAGACTCATTTTATGATCTGATAACTGTTGCATTGTTCTCATGTGCCGTCAAATTGTCTCTGATATAGGTGACCCCTCTCAATGGGAGAGCTCCAAAATGTCCTGTCCTCAACAACTCTGCTCAGCTCCTATAAACCCAAGATTGTGGCATCCCTCACAGAGTTAATCCATGTCAGTTTGGTCTTTTTTTTTTTGCTGTCTTCCATCTTTTCCAGCATTCTATTTTACAGAGAATCCTTCTCATTATGTACCCAAAGTAGGACAGTCGCAGCTTCGTCATTTTTGCCTCTACAGACAGTTCCCTGCTTGGGGCACACCAGTGACACCACATGTAAATCTGCCCCCTGTGGGTGTTCCCCATCTCCCTGTGGGGTATTCCCCTCCCCATGAGTGCTCTCGACCCCCTGTGGGGCCTCCCCCCATGAGTGCTTCCCACCACCCCACTGTGCTTCCCCACATCCCTACGAGCGCACTGCATCTTACCTTGCACAGCTGCTGCCTCCGAGACTGGATTTCAGCCTCCGTTCTTGCCTCCCCTTTGGCATAGGGAGAGGGGTGGTGGGGAACATCAGTGTGAATGGTTTTGGTCACCAGTGAAACATTCTTAGACTTGATGTTCATTTTTAATTCCCTTTTTTGTAAAAGAGCTTGGAAAAATTTATTTGTGGATTACAGCTCCCAGACTCACCAATGAACATGACCATTTTAGACGTTGTACTTCAGAACAACAGCTTCATCAGGCTCTAGTTCTACCATTAAATTAGGAAAAATGAATTGCAAATGGTACTCTTACATCATGGACTTTTAAAAGTCTGCTCACTTTTGTTTTTAAAGCCACATGCTCTTAGCCTTGCTGCAATGACTTTAACTATAAATATGCTTTGAGGAACAGCTTGTGGGGATTGTGTCCAGTGCTATATTTATATTTTAGTTCATGATGTGCTAGTGTGACTTTAGAAGAATATATAAATATAATGTCTGAAAGAGGAAATTAAGTGAGTAGGTGTGTTAATTTAGAACTTCCAGCAACTTTGACTCTAAGTTCATACTGGCTAGCATTCTTAAGAGAGAGAAAATAGATTGGATATATTTGTCTGAACCACATACATAGGAAAAGTGGAAGATTTCTGAGTAGGCTTGCAGAATAAACATAGTAAAATGGTAAAATAAATTTAATGAGTGTTTCCTTTTTTGTTTACTATGTTTACTAAGTTCTTAGAAGCTTTTTTTGAGAAAAAGAATGTACAGTAATACTTCGGATAGCGTTTACCTCGGATTACGCTAAAATCGCATAACGTTAAGTAATCTGGGGAGGAGAATTGGATCGAATAACATTAAGGTCCTATGGGATGGATCGGATAACAACCGCTAAAGCCTGTGCAGTTACAACGTGTCTCTATGGAGCTTTAATGTTATCCGATCCATCCCATAGGATTGTACCATGGATCGGATAACACTAAAAATCGGATAACACCAAGACTTGTGGAACCAAGTCTTAGCATTATCCGAGGTATTACTGTACTTCTATAATTTTCTGAGATTAATAAATGTTAAGATTTTTATCAGAAAGTTTTCTTTTTTGTTAGAAAAAAAAAACTAATTTAGTTATGCTGAGAAGTAAAAATGATCAAGCAAACACTAATTTGTATTCCTGGTTATTCTTTTACAAGTACTTCTATGTTTCTTTCCTTTCCAAACCAGATTTCTGGTTTTGCCCAGTATCAGACAGCTCTGTACAGGAAGGTACCAGACTCATTTGTGCATTCAGCAGAGTGCTGGTTTGGTCAGTATCTGTTCTTTGATAATAATATTGTGTCAGAAATTATTCTGGGTTGAGATATTTTTTTCTGGAGAAACTCCACACAGGGGACACCGGAATGATTCTCCTTTCATTTCCTCAAGATCTTTTCCCACCAAAATGTTCCCTATTGTTCTACTTGTAATTTCTTGCTTTTGAACTGCTAGGTTGGTAGGAACTGGGACATGTACTCAAACTGGCATGCAGTGCCTGGGTCTCGAACTGCTGACTTGCTGGCCTTCCAGCTAACAAGGTGAGCATCTTAACCACTGAGCTACCGCAGCCCCACTGTTCTTTGATATCTATAGCTTCTCGTGATTGATGAATCTGTGGAGTTGTACAATGACATTGAAGCTGTATAACTTACCTTGCTCTTAAGTTTGTCTAGAAAGACTCTTGTCTTGGTCCTGTCACCTTTATAGGTACATTTGACAGGGACCCAAGAGCTGGCCTTTTATTGGTAACCTGATTAAAGAACAGCCTCTTTCCTGATGTTGGGATCTCTTCTCCCTTTTTCAGAGTTAGCAAAAACATTTTTGATCCAAAAGTGTTTGGAATGTAGAGTCTAAATTTGACATAGCTGCTTGCAGTATGTTCTCTGCTAATATTTCCTTTTAATGTGTTTTTACATATATTTATTTTTAATCTGTTTTATATTCTTAATTATTTTTATTTGTTTATTTATTTTATTGCATTTTTAGACCACCCATATGGGATATTGTTGTTTATATGTTGTTTTTAATTCTTGTTATTTTAATGACGTGTGATCCTCCTTGAAGCTGATGGTTAGGAGAAAGGTGATATATAAAAATAATAAGATAAGTAAGTTTGTTGCATCTATACCCAGCCCATCTGGGGTTTTCTCCCACTCTGGGCAGCTAACAACACATTTTTTTAAATCTATACAGTAAGAACTTAAACAAAACAAATAAATAAACTGAATAAATTATAAATGACAACACAAAGATAATACCTCTCAATTAAAAATAACAATCAACAAAGAATATATTTTGGTGACGGAAAGAGTTAATCAAAACCTATTGCCGTTGGCAGTATATCCTTAAAAGCCTCTTAAACCCAGTGCTTGGTCTTAGTGATTTTTCAGTTTGTTTGGCCCAGTTTCCAGTTTAACAGGCTGTTGGTGCTTTTGAGATGCTTTGTTTTTCTATTAACCATCATACAGATGGACAGCTGAAGCTCCTTCTAGCCATGATGTACATTTTGAAGTGTGGAGAAGAAACTGCCAATTATGAGATTAATGGGGAGAATCAAAGTTGCAAAAAAAAAAAAAATGACACCTAATAGAATTTGAATTGTTTTATAGGAATGTGCAACGTAGAAATAGTTTCATGTTTATCTGATTTCCTTTCAACCTCTCCATAGCTAACCATATTTACTCGGTAGCTACTAAACCTACTTGTAATCTTACATGCTGGAGTTACCCTTAGGCAAGTACTGTGTCCAGCATGTAAGTACTGGTACTCCTCTGTGTTAACATTTCCATCTAATCCTGATGGTAAGATTGATAGTCGCTCCTTCTGTTACATTTGTTATTTCTGTGTTAGGGATGTTTGCCTCCTGCTTCAGGAAGATAAGTCTGCTTCTAATTAAAGACCTCATCTCAATGATTCTGACAGCCAGATTCTTGGCCTGCTTATACAAACAGGAGGCGAGGACCAGGTATATACACCTTACTTTGAATTTCTCATTAAATGACTGGTTGAAATGGCATTGAATCAGATTTAATAAAATAGGAATGTAGTTGAGGATGCGAAGAGAAAGTCATGTGAATCAAAGGGATAGAATTTTACCGTAAAATGGTAGCATTAGCCAAGGAGGCTTACTATGATTGGATATTAATAACATAAACTATTAAGTTTAAAAAGCTTGTAATAGCTGGAGCTCATACTTTACTCTCTAAATCCTTGTACTCTACTTATATTTATCAAAATTGGTGATGCTAAGCATATCCTGACATACCTAGAAAGGAAAGAGGTTCATTCTGCTCCATATGACATTAGAGTCTTGTGCAGCCATCGTAGCGGGGGATATATTCTGCTGAAAACTGATCCTTATGAGGAGTGGTTGAGGAAAATGTATATGTTTAGTCTTTAGAAGAGAAAATTGAAAGTATATGGTGAACCTTGGCACTCCAGCTGTTCTTGAACTTCAATTCCCAGAAGCCCTGATCAGCAGGAGTGCTGACTTGGGCTTCTGATAATTGAAGTCCAAGAACAGCTGGAATAGCCGTCACTGGTCTATATACTATATCTGTCTTCAAACATCACATAGGTGATAAACCAAGATTGTTTTCTTTTATTCTAAAAGGTAGGATCTGAATCAGTAAATTCAAACTTTTTTAAAAAAAGAGACGTGGCCAGAAAGACAAACAAGTGTTGCTTGATCCTCAAATAAGTGATTACTACTGCTGCACTGTGTAGAGTTGGAAGTTAAGTTCCAGTGGAGGATGCCTCCATAGACTAGTTGATGTCAGACCTCATCCGTCTATGTATTATGAATTACAGGGAATCTTTGTGATTCCCACAGTGCAGTAGACATTTTTCTTACAATCTTAAGAAGCCTGAGGGGTTCTGGCTGAATTATAGGAGTAGAAGCCCTGGAAATCTGAGAGTCTCATTCTTAGTACCTTATACCAAAGGATCACTGTACACAGATACAAAAATCTAAAACATCTGATCCTTTCAGCCAAACGTTTTAGGTTAGATTTTTGGATTGCAAGCTCCCAGAATCCCCCAGATCCTTTGTGTAACTTCTCTTCCAACTTGTATTTCCCCAGCCTTATGGCTGGCCAGTGTTACCCAAGAAGGTGTGGTAGCTTAGGGCATTAGAGGTGAGAGGTTCCTACTGTATTTGGCTTACGTGGAGGAGGTTTTCCTCCATACTTTGAAACAAACCGCAGGCCAAGCTTGGCAAGAAGTGATATGTGACTGCTACTTTGGAAGTTTCAAGGTGGCACTCGAAAGAGATGTTTGATATGTGGGTGTTGGGTAGGCTGTGAACTCTGTTAATGTGACTCACCTTTTGCATCCAGTGTCTTCTGAAGCACTATTATCAATTGAGAGTTGTACATTGCGAGTAGATGTTTTGAAATAGATCAGCTGTCTCTGGTGGGTGAATATGCTGGATACTACTACATTCCTGTGTTTTTGTTTCTCATTATTTTATGTAACCACAACCAAAAGGAAAAATGGGAAATGTGAGGCCTTCCAAAGAACTGCCATGATCCTTTTTGATCTTTCATTATTGGCTGTGCTGGCTGGCTATAAGTGGTGGGGATCAACACCAAGCAGCTTTTGGGTAGTCATGCATGGCTTACTGCTTGGGCTTTTGGTTCTTGTGAACAACTTGGATAAATGGAAAGTTGTAGCTGTGCTAACTGAAAGTGCCAGTGTGAATGAGTATGTGCACATAATCACCTTTATAGGAGAGAGGTATGCGAAGCCAGGGATCCAGCATAACCAAGAAACACAGAGCAGACTGTTGCCTTTTGGTCTCTGATCTTTTATTTTTGGTCTCTGATCTTTTATTCTCTGTTTATTATGGAGTATTGAATATACATTGTGCTCTTGAGTAGTGCTAAGTGTCTGTTGAACATTTCAAAATGTTTCAAGTTCCAGACTTCTTATTGTATGATATTATCTGTCACTGGGAGCATTTCTCCGTTAACACTTCTGAATGGAGCTGTTGAACTTTAAGGAGAAAGGAAGAGAACAAAAAAAAACTTTTTAGCTGAATATCACAATAAATGTTAGACATAATAAGACAACCAATACAATAAAGAGCCAACAAAACAAATACCGTAATATATAACAACAAAAAGCAAAAATAATATATAACCTCAGTTGGCCGTTGCAAAAACCTAGACAGCTCTATCACCAAGGTACTAACGTGATGTAATTTTATCCTAGAAAAACTTAGTGAAATAGAAAAGTTTTCAGAGATTTTTGGGTAGCCAATAAAGAGCTCTGATTTCAGGTGATGGCTTATTCCAGAGCCTGGGGGCCACAGCTGAAAATGCACGATTTCTGGTGCCAGCTTTCCTAACCTTTTTCGGTGTGGCCACCCTCAATTTCATAATTTGGGTGCTTTGAGGTTTGTTGTTCTGGAGGAAGAGGCATTCTCAAAGGTAGCGTGGTCCCAAACAGTATAGGGTGTTGTATATTAATAATAAAGCCTTGAACCTGGCATGGGATTCAACTCAAGTCTATTGCTGACCAGGGTAATGGTCATAACCAACAGTACCTGTGATCAGTCTCGCTGTTGCATTTTGCACTCATTGGAGTCTCTGTACCAGTCTCAAGGGCAGCCCCTTTCGAGAGCATTGCAATAGTCAATTTTGGATATTACCAAGGCATAGGTCAGTGTGAATAAAGAGTTACTGTGCAGGAACAGGCAAAGCTGGACAGTGCACCACAGATGGAAAAATGTGCACTATAGCAGCCATCTGCTGTTCCATAGATAGGGTAGGGTCAAGCAAACCATTGAACTAAAGAGCATTTTGATAGAGGAGTACACTGTATCTACACCCTTCTTTATAGGCAGGGCACCAACCCTTGAATTAAGACTAATTCTCCTGACCTGAGACTGGTTACTCCCAACAACATGACCTCTATCTTGTCTGGTTTCACTTTCGCCCTATTTCCCTCCTTCCACTGCATAACTGCCTCCAGGCAACCTTTTAAGTGTACTGATGAAAGCAAACTCTAAATCTACTGATTTCTCACAACAGTCTTACATAGATGTTGAAATAATAAAAACTATTCATGGAGGAAAGGGCTGGAAAGCTCTCCCAAAAGAAAAGAAAAAAGAAAATATAAAGTGACAAGTAGAGCATTAAAAAGGTGACAAATTTAGTTACAGTATTTTAAAATTAATCATCTATAGCCTCGTTCAGTGGTGGCAAACCTATGGCATCTGTGCTAGAAGTGGTATGCAGAAACCTTTCTCCCAGCACACGTGCCATTGAGGGGAAGCCCTGCCCTGTGCAGCTTAGCTGGCACCACTTCCCCACCATTCCTCTCTCTTTCTGCCAAAGGAGAGAGGGGAAGTTGAAATTGGGGGAGGGGGAGAAGGTCTGACAGGGATTAGAAGGCCCGTCATGGGGTGGGAAGGCTCTGTGGGGGTTTTCTGGAGCCTGGGAGGCCTTTCTGGCGGACACGTGGGGCTTTTCTGGAGCCTGGGAGACTTTTCTGGTGGCCACGTGGGGCTTTTCTGGAGCTTGAGAGGCTTTTCTGCAGCACTTGTCGGGGCAGTGGTGGCGGAGCCTGGCGCAGCGGCAGGGGTTTGCCCAAGGTTGGCTTGCCACTGGAGAGGCGGTGCAAAGTTGGTGGTGCGCATGTGCAACTTGGAGCATGCTGGTGACATGTGGATACACATGCACCTACTTGACATCACTGGCACATGTGATGCTGCCACCCATCTTCCCCCTCCTCCTTGGGCACTCAGTCTCTAAAATGTTTGCCATCACTGGCCTAGTTAATTATCCAGTTAATCAGTTGCTTGATTTATCCTTAGGTCTCTAAAACCAATACATCAAATTAATAAAGAGAACCACTATAGCAATAAATCATATTTATGTACAACAATATAAAATTTTCAAATTATGCAAAACAAAATATTTACAAATGGTATTCCCTGTAACCATGAGGTAGTCAATCCAGTAGCAAGGCTATTAGATCAGTTATGGGAAAGCCATGGAATCTAATTATTTACTTTAAAACATTGACCTAATCAAGACTAATTCATCCAAATTGCTGTTATACATTTCAAGCCTCTTCCTAGGATACTTCAGAGTTCTCAACTCTCTATCATATCCAGCTTAGATTACTCTTCCTTGTCCAATATACAGACTCTTTTTATAATTCCCATCTCCATTCTTAGACTCAATTGCAACTATCCAATATCCATTTTTCTGTTAACAAATGTCCATCTTTAAACACAATTCAGAACCCATTTACAATCCACCTCCGTCTTAAACCATCCCAACTGATCACCAACCCACATCCAGCTAACTTGCAGCCCAGGTTGAAAACAACAACATCCATTTTAGCTGGCAAACCAAGATCCCATTTCATTTCATTACAATACCAATTCTTCAATGTTGCCAATCGTCAGGAGACTCCCCATGGCTCCAATGTCAGATTTTACTCAAAGTGCAGCATACTGTAAGTCAAATCTAAAGGGGTACCTAATAATAACTATACTAAACTATAAAATATAATAACTAAACTAATCAAAACTGTTCTACCAAATGTAAAACAACAACAACAAACTGACCAGAAACACAAGAAATTGACAAAGGAATAGTCAGTGCTAATTAACAGCCATCTTCCCAGGGTATCATCTTTTTTAACCAATTCCAGCTATCTGATAGAACAGAACAGGTACAGTGAAACACCGGATAACGATTGGATTGGATAACGCTAAAATTGCATAACGTTAAGTAATCTGGGGAGGAGAATTGGATCGAATAACGTTAAGGTCCTATGGGATGGATCGGATAACAACCACTAAAGCCTGTGCAGTTACAATGTATCTCTATGGAGCTTTAACGTTATCCGATCCGTCCCATAGGATTTTAACATGGATCGGATAAGACTAAAAATCGGATAACGCTAAGACTTGTAGAACCAAGTTTTGGCATTATCCGATGTTTTACTGTAGAACAAAGCAAAATTTGATAAGACTGTGAGAATTGAGTCTCTCCTTTTATCTTGTAGCTTGCTTTGAGTTGCTTCTAGAAGTGGTTTGACAGGCCCTGGAATGCTGGTTTCCATGAAATTCAGCCGTTTAATCTTAGGGAGTCCTGTGAAATTTTATCTATTATTTATTTTATTTGCTTTATTTATAGACCACCTTTCTCCCCATAGAGAATTCATGGTGGCTTATAATATATTTTGTTAAAATACAAAGACAAAATTTTTGCAGTTTAAAAAGGAATTAAACTTGCATAATAATTAAAATATGTTAAATATTTAAAATAGAATAAAACTTTATAAACTTTAAAAACAGGCAAAATAAAACATTAAATTTGATATTTTATGACCAAATGGAATTGAAAACCGCTGCGGGTTTTTTTATAGTTTTCTTAGTGTTATGATCTAGGTATCACACTTTAAGAATGATGCTGAAAGACTGAAACAAGTTCAGAGGAGGACAACAGAGTGGAAACCCAAGTCTAATGAGGAAAGACTGAAAGAACTGAGCATGCTTAGCCTTGAGAAAAGGATACTAAGGGTAAATATAGCATTCTTTCAATACTCTAAAGCAGGGATTCTCAACCTGCGGCCCACAGGCCGGATGTGGTCCACAACACCATTTCATGTGGCCTACCAAACCCGGAAGTGCCATGTGGTGGAGGAAGGGTAAAATGGCCATCTGCCCCCCAAAGGTGTGATCCGGCCCCTGGCTTAAAAAGGTTGAGAACTCCTGCTCTAAAATTGTTATATAGAGGAGGGGCAGGATCTGTTCTCAGTGATCCCAGAGTGCAGGGCATGTAGTTACAGGAAGCCAGATTTCAGTTGAATATCAGAAAAAACTTCTTGTTAGAGTAGTGCAACAATGGAACCAATTATCTTGGTCAGTGGTGTCCTTAATGGCAGGTGTCCTTAATGGCAGCTGGGGAGAAAACTTTCGAGGAGACTCTTTCCCCCTCCCTCCCTCTGCTAAAGAAGCACCTTCCCCCCCCCTGAGAGAGAGCTAATGGTTGGGCAGTGGGGAGGAGAGGGTGTGTGGCCTGGTCTGTGCTGAAGCTGTCAGTGGATTCTGGGAGTTGTAGTAGCAGCAGGGGAAACACAAAGGGAACCATTTCCCAAGCGCTGTTTCCCCTCCTCCTCCCACCCCTTTCTTTCCTAAGTGGTCTCTGGTTGGGAGGGTTTTTTCCTTTTTCCCGCTCAGGGCGAAAGGAAGGGTTGTGACTTCTTCATCCCTGGAAGGAAGGAACGAAGGGGGAAACTACTTCTTCCTCCTCTCCTGGCAGAGGAATGGCGTTACTTTCTCCCCCCCCCCGCGTTTGTATTTGTATTTTGGATTTGTATGCCGCTCTAATTGCTGAAGCGACTCTTCCCTGAGAAGATCTGGTAAGCAGCCTTTGAAGTCCCCCCACCTTTATTTATTTGTTTGTTTCTTTCTCTTTATATATCCTGCCGCTGTCTTGGGTATTTCTTGCCCAAATTATCTTTCGATACTTTAGGAGTCATGTGACTTCACACTGAACCCCCCCTGTGGTTTTCTGTGACTTTTGGTCGGACCCCCCTCCAAAAAAATGGTCATGTGATATTTGAATGAGCCCTTAGATTCCTGCATTAAACAGGAGGTTGGACTTGATGGCTTTTTCCAGTTCCTTTATTTGATGATTTTCTGTCTTAAAAATACAGATATTTTACAAATAAAGTACAGTAATACCTCGGATAACGTTTACCTAGGATAACGCTAAAATCGCATAACGTTAAGTAATCTGGGGAGGAGAATTGCATCGAATAACATTAAGGTCCTATGGGATGGATCGGATAACAACCGCTAAAGCCTGTGCGGTTACAATGTAACTCTATGGAGCTTTAACGTTATCCGATCCATCCCATAGGATTTTAACATGCATCGGATAACACTAAAAATCGGATAACATCAAGACTTGTGGAACCAAGTCTTAGCGTTATCCGAGGTATTACTGTACTAGGAATATAATGCAGCCACTAATTTTTTATTGCATGCTTATGTCAGTGTTGCTTGTCTTTTGGAATAAACAGATGAAAGTTGGAATTCTAGGGCAGTTGGAATTACATCAGTTGTGCATGAGCAAGTTTGTCCTCTTCTTACCTTTTAGGAGAACAAACAACAAAGACTTCAGATGGAATGCCTACAAAAATCATTTTGCCCTTGTTTACAGAACACTAAACTTATCATTTGGTGTCATCTGGAAAAATATTCTTAATAATAAAAAGTCCCAAGCTAGCAGTAAAACAACTGCTACAAGTGACTGCAAATTCATAGCATAACCATATGGTCAATTTATACAGCTTTCTTCTGCTAGTGGTGCCTCAAGGTTGAAAGCTGCAGCTTGGAGAGAAGTCGCCTGCAGTTTATGCACCTGCTCATCCTAATTGTTGGAGTCAATGTGTAGAATAGTCAAGGGCTTTGTTTCTCTGCTTTCTTCCTTTTCCATGACCAGCTTTGAACCCAGAAATGATTCTTCTGATGGCAAAATTAAAGCTCACTTCTTAGACACACAATTACTGTTTCCTAAACTTCAGAACTATTCCTGACAGGATTTCTCCTCCAGAAGAAAAGTGTTTCTCTATTGTTACAGATGGCACAGAGCAATAATTAGATGCTGTTGTCTTGAGGAGGGAGAAAAATACAATTTGTATGTTAATGCTAATTACGTTTATAGGAAATATTTTTTAAGAGTATTCCTTATGTTCTTAGATTGATATTTTGGCAGCAACAGATGTGCTCTGCTTATTAAAAACAATAATAATCAACGTATAGCCTCCAGCTCATGATCCCTTCTGGATCTTGCAGTGGATGTGTATTTTTATGTGTATTAGAGAGGAAAGCTTAGTTGGCCCAAATGTTGTGGATTGAGTGAAGACTAAATTGTACTAGGATCACATCAGAATTGTTTGGGGCAGGCTGATGTCAGTGTAGTTTAAGTGGAAGCTACTCATTGTGGAGTCAACAGTTAGAACTGTAGAAAAGTACTTTGATCCCAATTAATTTACCAAAAGTTTAGTTCAAGGTTGAATAGGGAAAATGAAAGAACAGGAGGAAGGCCATATCGTGTCAGGTAGCACGGTGGCAGAGTCTGTTAAATTTAAGGCCGATCCATCTAAACCAGTCTAGAGGGAATGTATGAACGTGATAGATAATAATAATAATAATAATAATAATAATAATAATAATAATAATAATAATAATAATAATAATAATAATAATAATAATAATAATAATAATAAAATGAAGACATGTTGTGATATTAAAGCTAATTTTATTTGTTCTTGTATAGCTGTGGAAGGTTTTCCAAACTTCATTACTAATTGGATATGTTTGAATTAACACCTCCACACACACAAAAAGGGCTGTCTGTAAGCAGAAATTTTCCAGTTAGATATGTCTTGATGTGATAGCAAAAATTGCTTAATGCAGAGTATTCTTCAAATATAGCACAACACACTGCATTTTAATACATATAATACTTTATCAAATTAACTTCTGTACAGAATGGTTGTGGTGCATTATTCCGTCTAGCTTTTTTCTGTGACAACATTCCATGGTGAGGAATATGCAGACCTTGATGAACTTGGCATGGATACCTCCAGATCAAATGTTGGATCCTGTGATCTCCTAACAGTCATATCCTGTAGCCTGTTCCAAATATTTTGATGCCTATTTGATACTGGTAGGTTTAACAGCTGCTCTCTGGAGTTTTCTTTATAATTGAATAAACTGAAAACTTGAAATGGCTGGCAGGTTTCACAAAGGCTCCCCCCCCTCCCTTTCTGCTTGCTTACACTGAATTTCTTTTTTCTTTTTATCAAGAAGGGTTTTTTATGTTGCTATGTTACATGGTGTTTTTTCCCCAGCCTAAAAATAGCATACAGTAATACCTCGGATAACGCTAAGACTTGGTTCCACAAGTCTTGGTGTTATCCGATTTTTAGTGTTATCCGATGCATGTTAAAATCCTATGGGATGTATCGGATAACGTTAAAGCTCCATAGAGATACATTGTAACCGCACAGGCTTTAGCGGTTGTTATCCGATACATCCCATAGGACCTTAACATTATTCGATCCAATTCTCCTCCCCAGATTACAGTAAAACTTCAGATAACACTAAAACTTGGTTTCACAAGTCTTAGTGTTATCTGATTTTTAATGTTAACCGATGCATCCTATGGGATGCACTGGATAACATTAAAACTCCATAGAGATACATTGTAACTGGCACAGGCTTTAGCAAATGTTATCCAATGCATCCCATAGGATTTTAACGTTATGCGATGCAATCCCCCCCTCCGATTGCTTTACGTTATGTGGTTTTAGCGTTATCTGATGCAAACGTTATCCGAGGTATTACTGTAAAAGCTATTCTGTTCCTTCTTTCTTTGGAGGACGTGCATGGATCTCTATTGCGAGAGTTCATTTAATTTCATATCTTGGGCCTAAAAGCTTTTCTTGAATGTACCCTTCCCTGTGTGCTCTCTTCTTTGCCATCCACCCACATTTGAAAAAGCCTGCCCAGACAGACATATGGAATCATTAATTCTAACATTAAAATGCCATGGATAATCATGCAGTCCAGAACTATGATTCTAAATGTGATCATCAGAAGGTGGGGGTAAGAAAAGAAGTGGAAAGGAGAATTCTTTTTTCAAAAGAAATATTTTATGAAAAGCCAACCAGAGGAGATACAAAGAAAAGCCAGCCTTCCTGATGGGTAAAGCAAGAGCTACTCTGCTTGAATTTCAGCCTGATCAAAGCAGGGAAAGAGAAAACTTTGGTGACTATTAAACAAAACCTGCCCTGTGAAAAGCAAAAATGCTTCAAAAGTCATAAAATGGCTTGTTTTGTGTTAAAAAGGAGTGTTTTAACTTTTTGAGTATTTCGACTACTTAAATAGATTTGCTGCACATAAAAAAAGGTTTAAAATAACTATTCCTTTTAGATTAAAAAGGTTAGATGTTTGAAAATATATTTTAACAATTTCTTATCTGCTGACAAAAATGGTCACTGATGGAAGAGGGATTGTATCTATACTTTAAGAAGTTAAAGTTATTTTTCCAGGACGTTGCCATATTCAGAATTAATATGTAGAATGTTGTTTTGCTCTGTGACACTGTAACCTCTGCACTCTCTCCCACTGATAACAATTCCCAGATTATCCTAAACATGTCTCAGATATGATTGAATAGGAACTGAGGCACTATAGATGGTATTGCTTGGTCCTCCTGCCATAAGTCTCTTGAGTTTTTCTTAGAGACTCTGTATTATTTCAAGCATATCAGGGAGTAAACAAAACACAACAAAAACATTGTGGCACTTTGAAGAATAATTGCTGCATTTTAATGTTAGCTTTCATGGATCAGGTCCACTTCATCAGACATAGGTGGTTTACTAATGAAAACATTTTCCCTTGCTTTATGTCAGGGTTTCTCAATATTTTCCTGCCATGGACAGGATCACAGCCTCTTGGACAGCTGAGCAGGTGGAACACATGGTTTCCCTGCCATAAACCGTATCCATGGCTGTCATAAACACATTTACGACAGCCACAGTGCATTTACAGTGCATTTTGACTGTTTACACTGCTTCCTGTGGCAGCAGGAGTGAGGGCAGACGGCCACATGAAATGGTGCTGCAGGCTGTATGTTGCGAATCCCTGTTTTATGTCAATGGTAGTGATCACAAGAGGGTATCCATTTTAATTGCTGCCCTTAGTGTCATAAACATTCAAGCTGTCCTTTTCTATGTAAAGCATGGCATCCCTTTTTCCTCCTGGGAATGCAGGTGCAAAATCAAGCCATTCTCTGGCACTCTGAATGCTGGATGAAGACGCACAATATTCTACATTCATAAACAGATGGGGATTTTAAAATAATTGAATAATTTAAAAAGGAAGAAGCATGTTGAAAGAAGGGGAGCAGATTTAACTTACAATACATGAAAACAACAAGGAAATGTAGTGTTGTAGTGCTTGCGTAAAAATGGCGTAAAATGATTAAACTACTCCAATGACAGTGTGTGAATTGGAGTCATCAACCCTGCCATACATTTAATTAGGGAATACAGTATTGCCTCGGATAACGTTTACCTCGGATAACGCTAAAATCACATAAAGTTAAGTACAGTAATACCCCGGATAACGTTATGACTTGGTTCCACAAGTCATGACGTTATCCGGTTTTTAGTGTTGTCCGATGCATGCATCGAACAACACTAAAAAAAAAGCCCTGACTTCAGGGACAAACCGAGCAGGCAGGGGGGTGCCTTTAAAGCCACCCCCCACCGCTGTGACTGCAGTAGGCTCGGGGGAAAGCACCTTTCCCCCCCATTCTACTGCAATCTTTTCCCTCCGTGCTTACCTGCATGCTCCGAACGAGGCTTGTTTTTTTTCTGTCCGAAGTCTCTTTGTCTCTTTATTTCCTTCCCTGTACATTTAACTACAGGGCAGGGGGAAAGAGATAAATGTGATTGGTTCTCTAGAGAACCAGTGACCTTGCTCTCTTTCCCCCTCCCTGTATTGTCAATACAGGAAGTAGGAAGTGAAAGAGAAAGAGCGATCAGCTGCATGTCGGAGCTCCAAAGCAACAAGAAGGTATAGGTGGGCTGGATTCTCTCCGAGCAGGCAGTGGGGTGGGGTGTGGGGAGTCCCCAAACTGGGGTTGGGGGTGGGGGAATGGAAGGAGGGAGGTGGCAGGGAGAGGAGCTGTGGCCTCCTTCTTTAATACGATGGATCGGATAACGTTAAAATGAGTGTTATCCGGTGCAAATCTTCCCCCCAAATTTGTCGTCGTTATGCTATTTTAGCGTTATCCGGTGCAATCGTTATCCGGGGTATTGCTGTATTTGCATTCCTCCAGCTAATCTCTAATTTGTATGTGATTTAAAATGAAACCTAATCTTTTGCCTGGTCATTGGGGTAGTGAGCAGAAAGCTGACAGGTTGGGAATCCTTGCTGCTGCTGCTGCTGTTGTTGTTCACTCACACAGTCGATTCTTTTTTTATTATTATTTATATTTTTATTGTTTTAAAGCAATAAAAAGAAAAACATTCAACATACATAATAATACATAGTAACCAGAATCAGCTACAATACAGCAAAAAATAACAAAATCAAATCTTAACCAAACATCATACTAAGTGTGAAATACAATTATTCTTAACTCGTTTTCATGTTATACTTTCCATAGTGTTATGTTTCACATAATATTGTATTGTCTCTCTTCATAGACTATTAACGGACAAACAAAAAACAATAGATTATAATAAAAAATAATAACACCCTAGTGATATTTACATTGCCTTGGTAATCATGGTTCATTTTTCTTTTCTTGTATTATTCGCAAAAACTCAGTTGATCTGGTGCTGGCATGGCACCTTTACCCTCACTCAATGTATAATTTAGAAAAGGTCTCCATATTTCCCCAAAATTATTCTCTTTAATTAAACCTTTTTTGTGATTCAATTCCCATGTTAACTTATCATTTAATGCTAACTGCCACATTTCTTTATAACAATCTTCTATTTTTACTAAAGAATCACTCTTCCAATTTCTTGCAATGCACTGTCTTGCTACAGTCAATATTAGAGAAAGTAATTCAGTTTTACATTTATCCAATTTCATATTATCAATTTCTATCAATAAGGCGGTACCCGATTCCAGTGTAAAGCTCATTCCCGTTATTCCTGATATTTCTTTTTCTATTTTCAACCAGAAAACTCTGAGTACTTTACATCACCACCACATATGTTCATAAGTTCCCATTTCTGTTTTATATCTCCAACACATTTTTGATTTTGAACTATCTGATTAAGCCGAACTGGAGTCAGGTACCACCTCCATAACATTTTATAATTATGTTCTTTAACCCTCACTGACATTGTTTTCACAATCCTTCTCTTCCATTTATTATTCTACAGTCGATTCTGACCCTTTGTGATCCCATGGACCACCACACACCAGGCTGCTCTGTCATCTGCCATCCTCCTTAGCCCACCCAGATCTACGCCAACTGTGTCAACTATGCCATCTAGCCATCTCATCCTCTTCCGCCCCCTTCTCCTTTTGCCTTTGATCTTTCCTAGCATCAGGGTCTGTTCCAGTGAGTTCTCTCTTCTCATTTGGGTGGCCAAAGTACTTGAGCTTCAGCTTCAGTATTTGTCCTTCCAAGGAGCAGTCATGGTTGCTTTCCTTCAGAATTGACTGATTTGATCTCCTTGCAGTTCAGGGGACTCTCAAGAGTCTCCTCTAGCACTGTAGTTCAAAGCCTGCTTACCTGCTGATAATGTCCAAGAGTCTTTTGAAGAAACTGCCCTGTCACCTAATGATTGGAGCAATGTCCCAATTAGGTGGTTTGAGTAGGTAAAAGGGTGCCTAGGGAGAGGGCTTGAGTATGATCTGTGATGTGAGGCATGCAACATGGGGTATACTATTTCCAACACAGGCAACATCACGCCTCTGCCAGTGATTCACTGGCTAACCTTCTGCTAAGCGTTTGTCATCTTATGGGAAACCTTCCCATGTAGCTTACCACACAGAGTTACTGTAGGTTCTGCCTTCAGCAATTTTGAGGAAACATGGAATATTAAATGAACTAAAAAAGTAAATATTTCATTTTTCTCTTCTTTTATCTTAGCTTAGTTGGTACCATCCATGGATTCGAATGTAGCCTCCTGAACATCATGAATCTGAGTTTGACACTGTCACTGCACTGTACTGGCTTTTGTATAGTTATAAAAATAATGAAAACTATTAGTTACACCAGATTTAGATATGACTAATTTCAGTGAATTTACTCTTTTTTCCCTACCATGCATGTGGTGAGAAGCCACTGCGAACTAAGGACAGTTATACTATACATTCTTTTTGTTATAAAGTGGAAAATTCAGCTGTATTTGAATGTAACAGCAAAAAGATAGTCTGAAATATGTGAAAAAATGATGGGTTAGGCTCTGTTCTGGTTTCTATACCAGCTCATCATTAGAGAGTTGTGCCAAACCTTGTTACACTCTTGGTGAGTAGTGTCATTAGGGTTTCTGTGGATTTCTTTGTAATGAAACTTGAACTGCTGGAGCCAAAACAGAGTAGACTTTCCTACAGTAATGGTAGAACTAATGACCCATTTCGCAATATGACTGCTTCTCATTAGGTCCTAATTTAAAAAAAGGGGGAGGGGAGGTGTTACCCTGAGGAATAGGATATATTTCTTTCTATTTATTTTGTTGGTGTCAGAATATGACATGTTTTTGCACAAATGAGTTCAGATGTATATTGCATCGCTTTTCACAAACATATATGCCTCTTCAATAACTGGTTGCTGTTAATGTCTGCTGTGTATCCTTTCTACCTGACTTTTTTGCCAGAATATAATTGTAATAAGACTCTGTTGATGACTGTTTCATAAAACAAGTGTTCATTTCTCATTATGGTTGTTATTCTGTAGCTGTTCAAATCGGAGTCAGCCATTAAATCTGCGAGACCTGTTTCTCACTACACATGTAGATAATTGTGTAGGAGGGTCTCTGCGTACTGTGAAAATGTCTAAGCTGGGAAAGTTGGGCTGAACTGGAATTTTTGTCTGTATGTTGTGAAATACTTAGAGGCCAAACAATTGGGATGCCTCTTATTGCAGTAGGAATAAGGGACTTGACAAATAATATTTGAAAGGAAATGCTAAATATATTTAGACAAAAATAAAAGTTGTGGCACCTTAAGGATTAATTCAGTATCCATTTTCATGGATAACGTCAACTTCTTTAGACATATCTGTAAAAACTTGCATTGAAATATAAGATGCCACATCTGGAATATATTAGTGGTCCACTCCCTAAAGACCGCAGTGTTTTTCTTCTTGGACTGCATATCGGCAACTCAACTACAGTATAAGAAACCTTGCTTCTGTGTGTAGAGCAATACTGTATAATTTTAATGCATTCTTGAAGATATTTTTTTTAAAAAAAATCTTATAATGTGGTTGCTGGGGGAGGGTACATGAAATTTTAAACAATGTTATATTTTTAATGTTTTTATTTCATTGTTTTGTATAGCTGCGTAGTGATTTTTATATGTGTAAGCCGCCCAGAGTCGCCTAGGCAAGAGGGCAGCAGCATAAATGTGACTAAATGAATAAATAATAAATAAATAAAAAGTAATGACTTACAAAAAGCCATTTACTTAGTGAAATTTCTCTGTGATAATTCCCTTTTGAGTTTAAAAATTTCCTCGCTAATTTTCTTAGCGGATGGAAACAGTTGTCTGAAATCCTATTGCCTAACATAGTAAGTCATGTTAGAGTAGACCTATTGAATGAGTGGATATTTGGGAAATGAGCTCCTCTTAAGTTCAGTTGCTGCAAATGGGCTTGCTCAACTTACAACTTACTAAATTATGCTAAGAAACAGGATTTCAGCCATAGTGTAAGAAACAGTAAAACTTTTGAGATCTATATTAGAATAAAGGCTACAGTTGTGACACCAAGAATAGTTTGAAGAGTTGAAGGCTTCTTGAATTCCTCAAAATAAAATCAGGACTTTTCTGTCCAGTGGCATCAAGATGTGTCTTTGTAAATAAAAATCAAATTATCATTATTTGTGTGCTGCTTTCTTTTAAAAACTATTTCAGTATTTCCACCCCCACCCCACCTTGGTTACATTTGCAGATATCTTAAAATTTTGTTTTTAGCAATACAAGACATATCCTTGATGCTAGAAATAATGTTAGAACACAGTTCTTAATGAGTTCATTAGTTAGTGTAGGGCCGGGGTTCCCATCCTTTTCAAGCTGGGGGATGGGTCATGCTCTCTCAGTCAGCTTTGAGGGCTGGACAGCCATTTTGCCCTGCCTGCGTGATGGGGGTGTGCCATTTTGTCCCAACAGCTTTAAAGGGGATAGCCATTTTGTTTCTTAAATGCCCTTGGAGGGGTGGGGGCCACATGAAATGGTGCCCCAGGGCAGATCTGGCCTGCAGTCATTAGGTTGGGAGCCTAATGCTCCTGAAGAGCATTATAGTATGGGTAAAGCTCTGAGTGGCCAGAGTTAGCTTAGATCAAGAGAAGTCCTGAATGAATGGAATACTACTTTTGCTTAATGTCATCCCCACCCCCGGTGAATTTCACTGAGTCTCCCTTAGTCCCTGTGCCATTTTGGAGAGTCCATTAACCTTCAGGAGTGGCTTTGTGAAGCCATTGTATTTTTTGTGAAAAACATAGGGTATATCAATGATTATATGAAGTATTTCCAGCCACTGGCAATAGCCTTTGGGTGTGCTGCCCTGTACACATGACATATGGTTTCAGCATCTGCCATTTTCTGGTATCTGGTGGCTGGATTCCAAATTAACTTACTTTAATTCTTTATTGCCAGTAGAGAGTGTTTATTTCTTCTTGAGGATTTTAAAAAGATTTAAGGCATCTTTCAAAGTAGGTTTATTGGTTTAGGTGTCAGTTGGGGAAGAGCAGAAGTCCTCTTGAAAAGTATTGGATGGAATCCAGAGTCAACTTTAATGTCTAGTAGCCTGTGATACGGTTTCCATGACAAATATATTTACAATAGTGGGATAGTACTGAAACTTAGAAATGTTTTTTAACAAATTAACTACAACTTGCAGAATCTCTCAGCCAACATGGTCACTGGATTTGTCTTGCTAGGTCTGTTGCCTTTGTTATAAAATGTATTGGTCTAAATTCAAATTCTAGAACCCAGCTAGAATGGACCACTGAAGTGGAGAGAAGTGTTGACTGACTATTCAGCAACTGATGTAGTGGCTTGATTTTTGTTGAGGCGTATATTGGATTTAACCCAGTATTTCCACTTGTGGATATTAGATTGGAGAGTACAGTGGAACCTCGCTTAACAAATTTAATGAATTATCCGGGATCTTTTGTACGACGAAAAATTCATAAAGTGAATTTCCCATAGGAATGCATTGAATGCACTTTCCCATAGGAATGTGTTAAAACAAAAATTTGTTAACCATAATGTGGTTTCCAATAGGAATGCATTAAAAACCAATTAATCTGTTCCGAAAAAAATTTGTTAGTTGAGCCACTATTTGCTTTGGATTTCCTTTTTGTTATGTGATTTTTGTGTTAAGCAAGTCGTTTGTTAAGCGAGGTTCCACTGTACAGTCCTTTAAGTGTATTGTAACTTTAAAAATAGTAAAATACTTTCCCTTGGGCCGGGGGACGGGGGACGGGGACATATATCTGTGTAGCAAAGAGACACTGGGTTTTCTCAATGTTGTGTACTTGGTAAAAAAAATATGGAAGCATGTAGTACTAGGTTTGTAACACAAGAAATTTGCATGAGCATATATAGCTCATTTTCATTGGCTGCAAAACAATTGAACAAGCATTTGGCTGCAAACCTAACTGACAATGCATGGCACAGTTGAAAAATGATGTTTTGTTACATATTACTACTGCTAATGGCTGCTGTAACAATGTGTGTATACAGCGTGTTCCAGAGTTTTATCAAAGCAAGATGGAGCCAAGCAAGGTTGCAAATGGATGCATTTCCTTCTTTATTAAAATGTCTTTTCAGTGGAACCATGTGTTTCTCTCTCCCTATCCATATCCAGTATTTTGGTAGAGCTTCCCTCATGTGAAAAGTCCCACAAGTATAGTAATGTGGGATTGCACTGCTTACCTAAGTTTTGTTGTTGTGCATGCAAAGGATGGATTTTCTTCATGGTAATTGCCACTTTGCAACAGTGGTGATGCCTCTGTAGGCAACACAGTACTGTATGTGCTACTGTTGTAGGAGGACTTTCCACTTTGTGGATTTCAATAGTTACTATCCAGTTACTCTGGGAATGCAATGGTGTTTTCTCATACAGTGCATCTTCCAATTGGGGGTGCTTTGAGTAAGTGACCTCTCTTCTGCTTGCCTGTTGGGCAGGCATGACTATTTGGTAAATAATCTTTAGGCCATGGGTTCTCAACCTACAGCCTGTGAACCAGACCTGGCCCACGGCACCATTTCATGTGGCCCATGTTGCCGCTGTCGCCACTGAAAACAGATGCATTTACAATAGCCATAAATGCGTCCACGGTTGTTGGAAATACATTTACAAGAGATGTGGATGTGTGATGCGTTTTATGGCAGCATTTATTGCTGAGGGTGCAACCAGCTTGACCTACTCAGCTGTCTGAGGGGGTGTGGTCTGGCCCACAGCTTGAAAAGCCCAGACTTAGGCCCTTGCTCTCCCCCTTGTCTAAGTTACTTTACATTTAAAGTGGACATAGACTGGTTAGCCCCTCAAATAGAAGGATCTTCCTGTACAATATGGGACATCTGGCTACTGTCCAGCAAGAAAAGCTGTAAAGCCATTTATTTTATTTTATTTATTTAAAATTTAAAATGTCTGAAGCTCTACTCTTGAACTGAGCCAGTGGGTGGGCCAATCAGAGAGGAGGCATTCCTTTAATTGTATCATTCTAGTTACTATGAGAAGTGTGTGTGTGTTTCTGTAATTTTATGCAAAGAGAGATAGACAGCTTGTAATTTAATCTTTTCTGTCTTGCTCCCTTATACTGTACTACTATATTATACAAAGATAGGCTTCTTCCATTACAGTAATACCTTGGATAACGCTAAGACTTGGTTCCACAAGTCTTGGTGTTATCCAATTTTTAGTGTTATCCGATGCATGTTAAAATCCTATGGGATGGATCGGATAAAGTTAAAGCTCCATAGAGATACATTGTAACCTGCACAGGCTTTACTGGTTGTTATCCGATCCATCCCATAGGACCTTAACGTTATTCGATCCAATTCTCCTCGCCAGATTACTTAACGTTATGCGATTTTAGCGTTATCCGAGGTAAACGTTATCTGAGGTATTACTATATATATATAGTAATCCCCCGCATGTCTAAGGTTTGTGTTGAAATCATTGGTTCCTAAGAATGGTGCATTTTTATTGCTGCATGTTCCAGCCTTTTCATTAAAAAAAATGACTCTAACTTCTTGTGATGTAAAAGAAACTTTTCCCCCATTGTATTCCCAGTGGAGAAAGAGTTGTATTCTGTTTTTAAAATGACATTAAACCGTGCTTACAAATTATTTGTGTTGCCTTTGACAGTTTCATTCTCCTGAAGCCTTCTTCACAAGCTATCTTGTTCTTGGAACATTTCTCTGACTCCTGGCAGAAGACCATTTCTGTAATTTTATGAAAAGAGAGATAGACAGTTTGTAATTTAATCTTTTCTATCTTGCTCCCTTATACTACTATATTATACAAAGACAGGCTTCTTCCATTATTAATTCAAATCAGTCTGTGTTAGGTAGGGTTAAAGTATAGGAGGAATGTAACTTGAAGACTTATCTCAGATTCCTTGGGTGTCTTCATTCTTAAAGGTAATAATTTCAGCTCTAGAAGGCTATCTTTCCCACAGTTTATTTGCTGCTTTTGTTCAGGCTATATTTGGGGGGTTTAATTTAAAGACAAAAGCAATTTAGCTTGTGAAGACGCAGTATGACTTTCTAGAATTATACATGGGGTAGAGATGAAGAACTAAATCTATGGTTGTCTTATCCTTCCGAAATCATTCTCCTTGTCTTGTGTGAGGATAAGATATTTTGTTGCTCTCTTGACGAAGAGATAGAAAACAAAAAGGATTTTTTGCACAAGTTAAGCAAATTGTGCAAAACAAACATTTCAGTGCAAATAACGTTTCTTGTACAAAATGTTTGCTGCTATTTTGCTTTAATTTTTAATATTAGTGGCATTAAAAGGAGTTGTGTGCATGTTTTAAAATAATAAGTTTCTTGATCTCTCTGTGCTTTGTTTCTCAGACAAAGAACAGTAATTTTATGCAGAAACAATTTGTACAGATTATGGAGGCATTGAAGAAAACAAAAGTTGTACAGTAAAACCTCAGATAACACTAAAACCTGGTTCCACAAGTCTTGGTGTTATACGATTTTTAGTGTTATCTGATGCATGTTAAAATCCTATGGGATCCATAGAGATACATTGTAACCGCACAGGCTTTAGCGGTTGTTATCCGATGCATCCCATAGGATCTTAATGTTATCCGATGCAATTCTTCCCCCCAGATTGCTTAATGTTATGCGATTTTAGTGTTATTCGATACTAATGTTATCTGAGGTATTACTTGTACTCCCTGTATTCTTTCCTGCTGCAAAGAATCTTTT
Source organism: Furcifer pardalis (assembly GCA_030440675.1). Taxonomy (NCBI): domain Eukaryota; kingdom Metazoa; phylum Chordata; class Lepidosauria; order Squamata; family Chamaeleonidae; genus Furcifer; species Furcifer pardalis. The sequence continues at coordinate 62,681,626 of CP126895.1, forward strand.
GGGGATTGACAATTCTTTGTTGAGGTGTCTCATTAAGTAGTAATAGCCTAAATATATAAGTAGAAATAAGATTCTTTTCATCCATAGACAGCTTTCTTACTGAGAATATTTAGGGTCATCTGATCAAAACCGACAAGCAAAGGAAGTAATCCTCCTCCAGTCCGTGGAGAGTACTTTATAAATAAAATAGTTACAGCTATAATTCTGAGATTTTTAGAAAGAGGTTAGTTATCCCTGTTGGCTGGAGATTTGCAGCCAATTTCGAGTTTCAGGAATTGTGATACATTATGAAGTGCAGCTTGATTGCAAAATGAAAGCATCAGATTGCATTTTGTGGGGATTATTGCAAATTGGGGATTATTGCCATTGTTATGTAATTCGGCACTTGATATCAGTATTTTATTCAGGCTTGTAGTTCTTGATGAGCACAGAGTCTTAAAGTCTTTCATTAAACACTGTATTATTGCCCATCTAGAATCCCATGAGTCACTTGACTGTGCTTACAATGTATCTGGGAAGCCACCTATTACATATTTGCTGTTTACATAGTAATTAGTATGTAGAGGAAGCAGACAGACTGAGCACCTCTAATTAATCTTTTCACCACTTGTACTGCTGCCTTCTGCATCTGATTAACCCCTGACTGAGCAAATCTGAGACTAAAAGATGCTAAGCAATTCCTTGATGTTTGGATTTAGAGACAAAATTGGTCTTTAGTGTTAATGTGAATTTAATTGAAAAAGATGTAACTAATTTACTCTTTAAAAGTACTTGTCAGCTCAGGAATGTTTTGTGATGTGAGCAAAGAGACAATTGTAGTTTTCTGATTTTTATGTTCAGGGCTAATATTTAAGGCATTCTTCTTCATTACTCATCACATGTGTTCATTTCTTTACCTATGCAAGAGAGCTTTTTTATTTTTGTCCCATTCATTGCTGGGTTGTATTACTGTTTGTGTAAATGTCATCAAGGGTATTTATATGGGCGTTGTATAAATTCAAATAATAAATATATATCGCCAGCCCCGCAGTGTGCTTAATGTGTGTTAAACTTGCTGACCTTTGGCCCATTGATTTCTTAGCCTGATCTACTTTGCAAGGTTTTTGTGAAGGCAAGGGGAGGAGCCAGGTGTGGCACTTTTGTGCCTATTGGAGGAGAAACAAAATCCAGATGTAAACTTAATACATAATGAATAATACAGTGCTGTCATTTCTGAACAGGCCACATTCCTGTTTTCAAGCCCTTCATTTTACCCCTTCTTTGTAATAGCAGTCACACTTATACAGTAATACCTCCGATAACGCTAAAATCGCATGACATTAAGTAACCTGGGGAGGAGAATTGGATCGAATAACGTTAAGGTCCTATGGGATGGATCGGATAACAACCGCTAAAGCCTGTGCGGTTACAATGTATCTCTATGGAGCTTTAACATTATCCGACCCATCCCATAGGATTTTAACATGCATCGGATAACACTAAAAATCGGATAACACCAAGACTTGTGGAACCAAGTCTTAGCGTTATCTGAGGTATTACTGTATCCTGCTTAGAGCACTCTCTGGGTGGTTCACAGGTAATTAGCATTTTGCTCCCAGCCTTGGAAGGATGGAAGGCCCCTTCACGATAGAACTTAGAATGTGTGCAGAGTTTTGGGTGTAATACTATAACTTAACTGCTGCACCACAACTACCTTGAAGTTGACTGGATGGTGGAATATCTTCTTTTTCAGACTAGTCCTCTAACCAGAAGTACATACGCACAACTGCTACCTGTTGACTTTGACATGTGGCTAAGAGTTGGTTTTAGAGGCTCTCTGCATAGGGGTTCTTTCAAATACCATGTGACCTAAAATGGGCCACTTTTTGACCCCCTTCCCCCTCTGTGATTTTCTGTGACCTTTGACCGCCCCTCCTTACATGGTTTGAAGATAGATCTATGGCCAGCTGGATGTGAAAAGCAAATTATAATTTTAGAGTCACGTGACTTCATGCTGCCCCCCTCCCGGCGACTTTCCATGACTTTTGGTCAATCCCCTCTCCTCCTAAAATGTTCACATCGTATTTGAACAATCCCTAGCATCTGAGGAGGATTGCACCATTCTCATCCTTCTGGAGATGCCTGGATACAAAAGGATGTTAATGCTGATTTCCATATGTTCGCCTAGCCGCCGCCACCACTACCACAACAACAACAATAATAATTTTGTGTCAGAAATTATTCTGGGTTGAAAGGATTTTTGCTGGAGAAACTCTGCTCAGAGGATGCCCGAATAAGGCTCCTATCTTGCATTCAAATTGCTAGGTTGGCAGGAGCTGGGACAGATGACGGGCGCTCATTCTGTCATGTAGTACCTGGGTCTCAAACTGCTGATTGCCAGCCTTTCAGCTAACAAGAAGAGCTTCTTAACCACTGAGCCACTCCAGACTCTGTCTGACCACCATTACTCAGGTTGAGCTTGAGGTGCCAGCAGCATGGGATCTAATCAGTCTTCCCTGATTCCATTCTTGTCTGGTTTGTGGAACACATTCTTTGTGACAATCAACTCTGCAGTTTATGGATAGGAGAAAGATTGGTTTGAATGTTTTATCTCCTGCTCTCTCTATATATTGAATTTATTTTTGATTAATATGGAGCAGTGGTTCCCAATGTAGGGCACATGCCCAACCAGGGAGGTGGGGCCCTTCAATTTCTAGAAGCCTAAGTCAGTACATTGGCTGATCAGTGCTTTGGGGAATTGACTTAGGCTTCTGGGAATTGAAGTCCAAAAACCAAAGGTTGGGAAACACTGATATAGAGGCATTCAGAAACAGGTATTTGAATCATTTAGACAGCAGTCTTGTATTCTTGAGAAGTAATAATGCTTACTTTTTAGTAGTGGACATACGTACGTTTGCAGCATCATGTTGCAGTCCCTTTCATGCTTTACAGATGATAAGCCCCAGAAGATATGATGGGGGCATACGTTTAACTAATGCAACCACTAAACTTTCAGTCATTGACTTGGTCACTAAGTAGTCACTTTTCATAATCACTGCAATATAATATTTCTTTTTTCTCCTGATCAATTGAATTATTCAGACAACTTATGAGAACACAGGGATTCATTCATATCATGGGAGTTGACAGGCATTGGCTAATTAAGCCTTTCACATATTTAGTATTGTACATTAGTTATTTGTGGAAGACAGTTTAATGTTTCTTGTCATATGGAGATGTGGATGCAATTAAGAGACACTTTAAATTGCTCAAAGATTTTGATCATAATCATGATTAATATAGATGTATATAACTTCCCATAGTTCAGCTCTTTCTTTATGTGGCTCCAGTGTATTGGACAGCCAGCTAATGAATTTCCTGTATTTACAGCTGTTTGTAGCAGATGCCAGTGTGATGTTTCTGTTTTAATTAGAAATATATGTTTTCACCAAAGGATAGGTCTTTGACTTCAGTGTTATCTACATTAAATTACAGAAAATATATTTATTAGCTTCTAAGTATTCTAGAATATGATCTCTTTTACTACTTTTCTGTGTCTATATCACTCCCTGCTTTGTAATGAAGCTAGTGTTCCACCTTAGTTTTTGGCTTTCCTTTTTAGAGTAGGGTTTGTTGTTCATTACTCAATGCTTTGTTATTCATTGCTCTTAGGAAGCTGAACTGTATTACATCATTCCAGTTAGACTACTGGGAATGTTCCACTTCTGCAGCGTGCTTTGTTGTTTGTACCACCTCCTTTTTATAGTGAGAGGAATAGTTCTTTTTTCTCCATAGACATTGCAGGGCTTCACACATTGGACCAAATTCCTCAAGAATACGTGTTTGTCTGCAGGCAGCACGTGATGAGACAAATGAATTATTTGTTACCTGATAGTCCATAGGGAGGCTAATCTGTAAGTCTCATAAATAGTTCTTAAAAGAGATTGACCAAATTTTGTGCAGGTACCTCTTTTTGAATGTTTATGGTTCTGATGTTTATGTGTCAGACTATGGTAATAGAGTAGACCAGATTGCCAACAACTCAATTCCGAGTGTCAAGTGGGAGCTAACTAACCTGACAACTCTGAGGATTTGTTAGTCCGCATTAGGTGTCGAAGTCCACAAGGAAGGGTGATAGTGCTAAATCCCACTTGAATATTTTTCCTACCTTCTTCACTATCCAAATGTCACAGTCATATATAGTAGCTGGGAATTTGAAAGTTTGGATGATCTTGCCCTTGGTTTTCAGTTACCCATCCTTAGATTTGATGATCCTATTATTCATTCTGCTCTTCCAAGTTTTAGATTTTTTGGTTGCAGTCTCCATTTGGATTGATGGTTGGACCAATGTGTACAAAACAGTTTCAGTTTCTTCATTGTCAATAACTGATTATGATGATTTTTAAAAAAAGTTTAATTGTTCCTTGAAAAAGAGAAGCCACCTAGCGTCATCCCTTCTGAGATGTTTTGAAATAACTTTATGCTTCAGTTCCAGAAATCAGTATGATTATTATTCATGACAAAAAATACAGAGAATGATAAACTCTCTTTGAATCACCAGCTGATCATCTTTATTGAGGAAGTGCCACTCCTTTTACTTATTCAGCAGCTACGAGTTCATTCTTGTATCTAAATATACCCAGTGGGTATACATCTGGCTCACATCCTGTTGACATAACTATACTTGTGGCAGACTTGTGTTGTCACCAGAAGCGACTGATTTTCAGTAGTTAAAACTTCCTACTTTGCTCTTGTGGTTTTTTTAAAAACTCCTTTGTGATCACTTCCATTACTCAGAAGCTATGTAAGCTATATGAGAGGAGAGGAACTTTCATCAGTGAAAAATGACACAACAAGATGGCATTGCTGGCTAGGATCGCCTTTTGGTAGTTGAAGACTTTATGCTCCCATCTCATGGCTCCCACATCTTTCATTCAATGAAAGGGATTACACAGGAGCCAGAAAAGCTGTGGGACAGATTTTGAAAGTTTTTAATTAACATCTATCTGTACCTTCATTTATGCATGAACTATTTTTCAACACACACTTCATTAGGATAGGTTTGCATAAGACTTGATGGTGCAAGCCACTCTGTCTCAATTTCCATACATAAAAGCATTGAGTTAAATATCACACACATGCATAAATCCCTCCCCAAGTTTTCATATGCTTTTAATTTTAAGGTCTGGAAATTCTGTACAGTTCTGGTATTCCAACAAATTCCTGGGGCCACAGTCCATCAGTATCAAATGTTGATGTGTCTCAGAGTTTCTTTAAAAAGCAGGTCTCAGCTCTTGAAATGTTCCTGTTCCTCATCTGCAAAAGCACATGGTCTTAAAATTAAAAATAGGCTATAAGATGTTGCAAAGACCAAGTATTGTATTTTCTTAAACAATTTTAGACAGATGTGAATAAATACGAAATATACCCCTTAGATTAAGAACTTGTCAGCTGGAGACTAAACAAATTTTGGAATATGAAGACCATTGTATGCAAAATCCAAAAAGTCTTTGGAGTGGAAACAGTTTCATGAAATCACACACATACCTAATATATATCTTTTTTTTTGCTTATTTCCATTTTCTTGATTTTTGCAGCAGTGAAGAGTACGCTTCCTGAATGTACTGGTAATGTTAGTATTCATGCTCATGTTGAACTGGGTTTTCTGGGTTTGCTTGCCTATTTTAAAATATCTCTATCATGACTTGTCTAGAATTCTCAGGGCAAGTCACAACAAATAAAAATATTTGGGAAACAGTTTAAAACAATTCTATGTGGTGAAACTAACCAACCAACCCTCCACAGTCTGATAGGCCCAAACCCACCACTATTATTGCTGAGCCCTTAATTACAGACCTCAGCTAGAAGCTTCAGCAGGTGTAGTACAAAATATTGCTATAGTATTCAGTTGTTTATCTCAGGACAGGCAAACTTTGATTTGATGCATAGTGAAGCTGAGTAAGGTTGGTAGTAGTTGGTTCTGAAAGGGAGATGGTGTAACACAAAACCCTGTAAAGCTACACAAAAAGCCAGAATTGACTTCATGGTAAATAATAATTATTCTTAATATTTAAAGTCCTCTGTAGAGATACTTAGATAATCTCAAATTGCTTTTGCTAATTTGAACATTGAGTTTGTGTTCTTTGAGTTGTTATGAATACAAAAATCCACTGATACTTTAGAAGGTCTATAAAATGGTCAGCATGTTATCTACGTACGATAGGCTACTCTTACATGAATAGGTTTTTTATGTTCAGGATGCCATATACAATTTCTTTCTGCACTCATGCATTCTACAATGCTGGTGTCATGTTCATGAAAATAGTGTACAAATGTACACTATTTTACACACACACAAATCCAATCCAGATTTTGTGGTTTTTCCAGAAACTTACTTTCAGACACACAATGTTTTCATTGTATTTGTGTGAGATGCAAAGTGTAGACAGAATCGTTGTGGTTTTATATGTCTGCTGATATTGACATTTCATGCAGATGAGCATCTCCTGTTACATGCTTTTATTGTTGTACTCTGGCCATCATGAAGTTAATTTTATTTTTAAAGAAGATTAATGTTGAGCTATAAAAATGCTCGTGAGTCAGATGGCTGCTCTCTTGAGCACAATTTTGGCTGGCCCTGACAACACAGTATTTTTAATTATTTTTAAAATGGCTTTCATTTTAATAACCTGGATGAGTAAGGAATACATGCATCATCCAGATGCTAAAATAAAATACTGTAGAACTAAAAGCATATGAAAACTTTGGGAGGGATTTATTCATGTCTGTGACATTTAGCACTATCCTTTTATGCATGGAAATGGAGACAAAGTGTCTTGAACCATCAGGTCTTATGCACATCTATCCTAATGAAGTGTATATTGGAAAATTATAGATATAGTTTGAGAATTAGAGTTATGTGTTCCTTTCACATAGTTCCACTACAAATCGATTCCATTGAATTGCACGTACTCTGAAATCTATATGTTCGTGACTTCTCAAGGAAATAATGATTGGAGGGTTTGATCATCACTGTGTGTTGTATCACTTATAAGGAGCAGACTTTGGCTCTGTTCATTCGTACAACTAGCACATTATCTGGGTTTTTATTTTGCACGATAGTAGGATTCCCAATATGTCAGGGAGAATTTTCCTCTAGTGCCGAAAATTCTTAATTCGAAATACTGGGAATTGAACTGGAGACTTTTTACATATAAAGTACATCCTCTGTCTTGAAATTGTATATGTAAAGTAAAATATGTGAGGCTAGTAAAATATGTATTTTACTATATTTTGGAAATATTTAGATGTGTTCATACACTGAAAGTCTGCAAAAATTTTAATGCTCAGCCTTGTGATAAGAATTATTTTAAAGCTGCTTAACTCCTTGGCATCAGACATATGATTGAAATTCTGTATATCAGTCCATCATTGTTTCATAATAATAAACAATAATTTTATACCATCAAATCAATTCTGACGTGTAGTAACCCTTCCCAGGGTTTTCTAAGTAGAGAATATTTGGAAGTGGTTTACTTAGGACTGTGAAGCTTGCTCATGACTATACAGGTTGGCTCTTCTGCTGGAGGCTTAGTAGAGAACTGAACTCCCAATTGTTGGCTCTACTGTCAGATACAGTGGTGGGATGTCAAAAATTTTACTACCCCACCGTGATGTCATCACAGTGTGGGAGGAGCTAACATCATGATGTCATGTCATGGGCGGGGCCAAAGAAAAAAAATACAAAATAAAAAAAGGAAGCTTCAGGCTATAGGTAGCTTCAGGCTAGCAGCTTCTCTTCCTCCTCCCCGTTTGGGAGGACAGCAAGGAGGCCGCGCATATGTGCCAAGCACTAGGCGTGCGTGCACACCAAGTGCTTGGCATGCATGCGTGTGTGTGTGTGGGAAACCAGTGAAAAAGTAAGCCCCAAAGGTGGTTCCCCCCAAAAGCTACTACAGGTTCTCTGGGACACTGGGAAAAATTACTACCGGTTCTGGAGAACTGGTGAGAACCTGTTACATCCCATCACTGGTCAGATACCTAAACTACTAAGCTATCCAACCAGCTGGGCGTTATAAAGGGTATCAAAATACTGAATTTGCTTTCCTAATGGAAGAATGGCTCACTTCAAATGGCAAGCCTGAAATATGAAGTGTTTTGCCTGAATTTAGTCACAGAGTTCCTTGTTCAGGATAGCTCCTACATAAATTGGATTGACTTTTAGAAATTAACAGTATTATTTTGAACCCTGTAAACTTGTTCAACCAAAAACACGTACAGGACCATTTTTTGTAGCTCCAATGAGTTCCAAGTGTTAGAAAGAGAATCCACAGGACCTGTGGGAGCTTTGGCATGTGAGGGTGACATTTTAGCTCATGTATATTGTCACTGCTAATGACATTATCATGGAAGTTACGCAAACAGAATTTCAATCATTGTTTAGGATTGTAGCTCAGTGGTTGGACATGTGGCAGAAGGTCTGAATGAGGTCTTGTAGAGGGAAAGATTTGGAGTCCTGGAGATCTGTGGCCTGCCAGCACAACCATGTCCCGGTTTACGTAAATGTCCTAATTTACATAGTACGATTTCCTATGGGTTTGTTCCGAGTTACATAAAAAAATCATTTTCCCTATGGGTTTGCTTCAAGTTATGAAAAAAATTCTTATGAGTTTGCTTTGAGTTGCATAAAAAACCAATTTAAGCAAAAGCATACGGAACGGACTTTTTACGAAAGTAGGAGTTTTACTGTATAGTGACTGTGTGCACAAATAGGCAGTCATTTGCTCTTTCTGTTGTCAGCAACAGGCTTAGCCCAAGATTAGTACTTACTCTGAAATCTCCTTTCCCTTTTCAAGTCTCAAAGAGGAAAGTGATTATCTGTTTTGTTTTTCAACACTGGTGCAATGCTCCCTGTCATGTTTGCTCCCCCCTCCCCCATGTTGACAAGTTAATAATCTCTGTTTTTTCTCCTAGGTGCCTACTGATGGAAATGCTGGCCTGTTGGCAGAGCCCCAAGTGGCCATGTTTTGTGGCAAGCTGAATATGCATATGAATGTTCAGAATGGGAAATGGGAATCTGATCCTTCTGGAACCAAGAGCTGCATTGGGACAAAAGAAGGCATTTTGCAGTATTGCCAACAAGTAGGTTTGGATATATTTACCCTAGGAGGCAAATCTTTTTTTCAGCTTTGAAGTAGAATGGCATGCAAATTTAAATTTGTCCTGATTTTTTTTTCATTCCCTTCTATTCTGTGAGGTTTCCTTTGGCTTGTGACTGGTGAGTTCTGCCTGAAGCTGAGGAGGAATGTGAGGGTTGTTGATGCTAATGAATGGCATAGCCTGCTGCTCTTTAATCTTGTATTTAGTTCACATCAAAGTAATGCTTTGAGGTGAAGATAACACTAGTCCTCATGTCAGATAGGACACTGAACATCAAGATCTCATTGATGGTGGTGGTGGTTTGCCTTGTAGAGTAAACCAGGGGGAAATGGTTTGGTTCCACCTGTTTATATCCCAAGAGCCTAGGGTCATAATTTAATGGTCATGTCAACGAAACAGGAATGAGTAGATTTAACTGTCTTCACAGTCAAGGAACCAAAATGGCTGATTAAGTTTGTATCACTTTAAAACATGACTTCAGTGAAAATGTGTACAAGTAGCGAGCACTGCTTTAACCTTGTAGGACACACCTTTGTTTGTTTTCCCCCAAAAGACCATGGCTTATCATTACATTTAAATGTGCCTAGTATCTGTGAGTAGGGGTGGTTGCACATACAGAAATAAATAGTGTAGTTCATAGCAATGATGGTATATTTAACTAATAAAGTACCTGAATGGAAAAGAAAATAGAAAGCATTTTGTCTGTTGCAGAGTTATATGTAATGGTTGCTATTGGAAAGCAGTTAACCTTGATTCATTTTGCCAGCTGATAACCTTCCTCCTGTCCCTCTGGACTTTGTTGCTTCCTGGAGAGCAGGAATTATACTTGTTAAATTAATTTAAGTAAGAAAATGCACATGTCCTCAAGCCAATCTCAGCAGGAACAAATGGCAACACAGACGGTGTGTTGGTTTCAGCAATGTTATGATCATTTCTACCTATATGGAGAAAAAAAGATGACATGTAGATGGCTGCTGTCCCGGGAAAAGATTTCAGAGCTTTTTCTAGACAGAGCAAGCAAAGGTATACAATCTGTGCTTTATTCATGTGTTTTTCCTTCCTGTAAAATGGTGTGGAGCCATTAATTTTTTTTAAATGATGTGACAGATTATGGAATAGTATTACACAAAGGTGGATGAATTCTGGATGACAGTGCTTTCGGGATTTATTGGCTGTGACTAGCCCCTAAAATAGTAATAATGTTCTTACTGAATTTAGACCATTTATTTATTTATTTATTTAGATTTATTATCCCGCCCCAATCAGGCGAACCTGACTCTAGGCGGCTTACAAAAAAGAAAAAGATCACACATGAGTGCAAAACAAACTAAACAATCCCACTATACCCCTACAAATTCAGAAATTAAAAACTTAAGGTTCAAAATTAATTAAAAAAAATTAAACTATACATTTATAAAATACTAAAAAAGATTTAAAAGGTTTAAAAAGTTTAAAAGAGTGAGAGAGGGGTGGTTGTCCCATCAGATCAGCCATCCAGCACGGGACCCCATATCGCTTTTTTTTAGGCCCTTCCGAAAGGGCAGGAGCTCTGTCTGTAGATGTAACTCAGTTGGTAGGAGGTTCCAAAGGGCCGGGGCGGCCATGGAGAAGGCCCTCCTTCTGGTGCTAGAAAGATGCGCCTCTCTAGCTGATGGAATGATAAGAGAGCCTCTCCGATCCACCCTGGTGGGACGGACAGATGTTCTTGGGGTGAGGCGGTCTCTTAAGTATCCTGGCCCACTACCATGTAGGGCTTTAAAGGTAGTGACCAGCACCTTGAATTGCACCCTGAGACATACTGGCAACCAGTGCAGCTCCTGAAGTAGTGGTGAGGCATGAGCATAACGCCTGCACCCCATCACTACCCGAGCAGCTGCATTCTGGACCAGCTGCAGCCTCCGAATGGTCACCAAGGGCAGCCTCATGTAGAGAGCATTACAGTAATCAAGTCTGGAGGTGATCAAAGCATGTGTGATCATGAGCAAGGAGTCCCGATCTAGGAGCGGGCGTAACTGGCGTATTACACGAAGTTGTGCAAAAGCTCTCCTGGCCACGACTGCCACCTGCTCTTCGAGCAGTAGTCGTGAGTCCAAGAGGACCCCCAGATTACGCACCGGGTCTGTTTGGGTCAAAGCTGCCCCATCCAGAACCAAAGATGGCAACTCCCGAGATAGCTCAGGACCCCTTACCCATACTACACATTGCCAATCCCAATTGTTAGGTATTTACATTGAAATCAGATTCTGTTGCACAGCATAGAAAGCCAGAAGACTAAATGACTGAGTCAGAAGAGGGAACCCCGAGCCTCATAAAACCAACATCAGTAACATCAGGGAAAGCTGCTGTTGCGTCTTTTTCTTCTTCCGTGTCTAGGCCAGATGTGGAACTGCCAAAATGAGGGCACCTTTTGGTGAGTTCATTCTGCAGTTCCTTTCACCTGACCTAGTATGAGAAAGATTAGCCAGCAACACAAGATTGCGGTTACCAGAGTACACTCAATTATGGGTCAGAAATACCACAATCTTTGAGGAGGCTCTTTCTATGTATCCCACTTTTTTATATTTTTTTTATTTTTTTATTTTATTATTTTATTTTTAAATTCTTCTTCTAGTTGGGAGACATATTTTTGTTCTTGAAGTAGAGAGAGTATATGGTATCCTGTTATATCTTAATTAAATTACATTCAACGGATAATATTGTAGTTCAGCCAGAGGGAGATCTGTGCAAATTTTCAAATTTCCATTTAGCAGGAAACAATATAAAGGCAAAGTAGAGTAATTTAACTACAGGAAAAAGAAGTTAAGAATATGATATTTTAAAATGTATTATTAAACTGTTAGGCTAGCCTCCTTCTCTTTTCATGATTGGCCACAACTGATATTGATGAAAGATGAGCTAAGCAGAAGGAGGGTTAGTAGCCCTTTTAAAAATGAATGTTCCTTGTACACTTTGAAATTCTACTAAAGATAATTATTTTCAGGGGTTCTGAACTATTAATTAGTCCTTAAGAACAGTAATTGGCATTAGTCAGCATTCAAGGAGGGGAGCATGCCATCCTCTCCCTGTTGCGTGTCACTTTGTTTGTGTGAAAAACGATTTCTGTCCATTAAGATTCTCTCTATGAGCCAGAATATGTGAAAATCAAAGTTCTGGCTCATGACAGATATGTGGGTTGATCTTCAGGCCCACATACAAGCAGACCTACAATAGGGGGAAAGTTGGAGTAAGAAAGATAACTAATCTGGAGATTAGGAACTCTGCTTTCTTTTCCTTTCATGGCCATATTGGGATCCAGGACATATATTGTTGGTTATTAAACACTATATAAGTATTGATCCAAAGTGTTTTGTTGTGATGAACGTGACATGGCGAGCAGTTGCTTCTAAAATTGCAAAGTTAATCTGACCTAAACAGTGAGGAATGTATGTGGAAGAGTGATAGCTGCAACCATGTTTCCTACCGCTAGTAATCAAGCTATGTTGGGTCACGGTCACCGAAGCATTATTTGTTTATTTATTCATATTTATATTGCTGCCCGTTCGCCGAGGCGACTCAGGGTGGCTTACAGTGAAAACAGCAACATTACAGTAAAAATTAAGTCTGTGGTGCCCAAACTAGGAACCGGGTGCGACCCCCGATGCCAATTCATTCAGCCCACGAAGCCCTCATTGCTCCTGGAAGTGGAAGTAAAACGCTTCCAGGAGCGATGAGGGCTTCGTGGGCCAGATGAATTGGCGTTGGGGCCCGCACCCGGCCTCCAGGCTTTAGTGACCAGTTCCCTGAACCACATAATCGGCCCATGGCCCAAAAAAATATGTATACTGTACTAGATATGAATCTGGGAATCTTTTAAGATTAGCCATGAGGCAGCAATGCTTCAGCAGCAAATATGAAATATTTATGTAACAAAGTAAGACTTAGCTTAGTAAGCATTAGTATGAGTAAGACAAGTAGTATCTAAGTATTTGTGGTTTGTTGTATTATGTTGCCTATTTAATTATTTGTACACCATCCAGTGTGGGAACTATCCCAGATGGGCAGTATAAAAATCTAATAAATAAATAAGTCTAAATAAATCAAGTGTTATTACATTTATGTATAATTTTCTTAGTACTTTTCCTAATTACTGGATGAAATCCTGTTGTGCAACCTTATGCCATACAGCGAAGAAGATGTCCTCACCTGTGGCAATTTTGTGTCTGTTTTGAGGCAATAAACAGCTTCCTAGATTCATCCCCTGTGTCACCCTTCAGGAGCTGTTGAACAGTAAGAGGAACTACCTTATATAATTCATGAACTTCACTGCCAGAAGTCCCACAGCCTATCTCATGCCCCTCTGCTTGCACATTCTCCTAATTGTGGAGGAAACAGGCTAGCACAGTCAGTGTCGGTTCTTAGTGACAGGGATGTGTATATGAGGTAGCCAGAATATTTTTCTCAACACAGTTGGGAGTAGGTTGGGTAGAAGCTGGGAAAGGTCCATTGGAAAGCATTGCCAGTGTGTGTTTGGCAAGGTGGTGACAGGTTCAGTTTGGTTGACAAGTGTTAGAGAAAAGGGACTCCAGAACAAACATGTAGGTGGATGCAGCTTGGTTGGTCAGCAGTGCAGGAGCAACAGCTGGTGCTGGGATGAATCAGAGGAATCACGTTTAGAAAAGCTAAGTCAAGAGCCAAGTGTTCTGCCTTACAGGCAAGGAGAGGGAACAGCAGCTCAGAATGGTGTCTGGGGAAAAACACAGAGAGAGTGAAGTTTTGGGAGGTTGACTCCCAAACAAAGGTTAGTTCTGACCTAGAAGTATGGGAACTGGCATAGCATAAAGTTGGTGTTTTGAAAGCTGGTCATTATTTTTCATCCCAGTCTACCTCATAGGAGATTGAGAAGTTAAAAGTGGGAAGGATAATTTGCAGTGATTTGGTCTTCAGACATGAACACAATTTGAATGTACAGTGGAACCCTGTATAACGAAAATAATTCATTCTACAGGGGTTTTCGCTATGCGATTTTTTTCGTTGTATAATTTTTTCCCTATACAGTAATACCTCGGATAACGCTAAGACAGTGGTTCCCAACAAGGGTTACACAGCCCACTAGTGGACTTCAATTCCCAGAAGCCTCAGTCAGTACATTGGCTGATCAGTGCTTTGGGGAAATGACTTAGGCTTCTGGGAATTGAAGTCCAAAAACCAGCATTTGGGAAACACTGTGCTAAGACTTGGTTCCACAAGTCTTGGTGTTATCCGATTTTTAGAGTTATCCAATGCATGTTAAAATCCTATGGGATGGATCGGATAACGTTAAAGCTCCATAGAGATACACTGTAACCGCACAGGCTTTAACGGTCATTATCCGATCCATCCCATAGTACCTTAACGTTATTCGATCCAATTCTCCTCCCCAGATTACTTAACGTTATGCGATTTTAGCGTTATCCGAGGTAAACGTTATCCGAGGTATTACTGTACTAATGAAAATCCCTATGGGGGAAAAAAATCTTACAATAAAAATCCTATGGGAAAAATCGTATATATAAAAAATCCCCTATGTTATTTTCCCCATAGAGATTTGTGTTGTATGACATCCCCCCCCCCAATATATAAAAACAAATGCCAAATATAAGTTTGGCTTTGAGTCTGTTGATGTAGGTTGTATCGTTTGTATCACTAGTTCAAAGTTTTGAGCTTTACCACTTCTTTTACTTTTGTGGCTTTTTAAAAAAAGTTTCACAGGAAAGGAGAAATCACAGCTGTTTTCTGTTGCCTGGGATATGCTTTAGATTGAATCCAACTTCTTAGATTAGGAAATTGCCTTTGGCGACTTCTGCAGTAAAACCAGGAGTGCATAAATTAATTAGATTATTAAAAAAAAGTTCTCAGGACTATTCATTTCTAACAGCTCATACAGGGCCCGGAGGAGAACTTTGACATAAAGTAGGTCACTGTATAAAGTGATGGAAGATGGAACAGTTGTTGAATAGAATTATAAAGTGATTGTTTTTTCTTTCAAGAAAGGTCTAGCAAATGTCATTTAGCAATGAAAAATGCATGTCTCAAACATTCATTTCTAATGTCTATGGCTGCCCAAACTATGGCCTGTAGGCCAGATCTGGCCCCCGACACCAATTCATTCAGTCCACGCCGCCCTTGGCACTCCTGGAAGCGGAAGGAAAATGCGCCCATACGGGTGCATTTTACTTCCGCTTCCAGGAATGGCAAGGGTGGCATGGGCTGGATGAATTGGTGTCAGGGACCGGATCCATCCCACAGGCCTTAGTTTGAGCACCCCTGGTTTAAGCAGAGAGAATGGCAGCCTAAAAATCTATCCCATCCTGTTGCCAAACAGATTGCAAGGCACATTTTACTTCTGCTTCTGGTGGGAGGAACCACGTGAGTGGTCCACTGAGCCACATGACTGGCCTGCAGCCCAAAAAGTTTGGGCACCCCGGCCTACATCAACCCAACAAATTTTGAAGTTTTACTTTTAGAGTTAACATAGAGTTTTCCAAAAAAATGATGATGATGGTGTCTGCCCTCCCTCTTCCTCTGACTAGGATTGGGAAAGCTTTAGTGACTGTCCAGGTAGTATGATTTCTTGTCTTGCCAATCCAGGAAGATTCTTCACCCAAACTTACTTTGGCTTCAGCCTGATGGTGTGGTGTGTGTCTTCCCTGAGACCTTCTTTGAAATTAAAGCCAGAGGAACAGGAAAGCTCTATGCTTTAGAAGTGCTTTAGAGATATCTCTATCTGTGTTTTGTCACTAGTCTTCATCTTTATTCTTCATCATAAATTGGTAGGGCCTGTCAGTTTCTTCTGCCAAAGTTAACTAGGCTGCTGTTGTAGCCCAGCATGCCTTTATTAATGGAGTCCTAATATTTCACCGTCCTACTGTGAAAACTTACCTCAAGGGATTAAATAGCCTTTATTCCTACCTCTAGTCAACCTGCAGCCCTAGAGTTTCTCTGTGGTCCTGAAGGGATGGTCTTCAACAACGAGCAAACCAGTGGTTTGTATTTCTAATTATCTGTTACCATGTAAAGTGATTTTTCTTCTCGCTGTAATATCAAAGAGAATGAATTCTTTGCACACTATATTGATACCCTATTTATGCTCTTGGACCAAAACATGGTTGTTCTTTGACTCACTTATTCTTTTCTGACCAAAGCTGCTACTGAGTTTCTCCTTTCTCCAGCCATCATCCTATCTGCCTTTTCCAGGACCCTTATTCACCTCTAGAAAAAAACTTTGCAGTCACTGGCTATACATAGGTCTATAGCAGTGGTGGCGAACCAATGGCACATGTGCTGGAGGGGGGACTCAGAGCCCTGTCTGTGGGCATGTGTGCAGTTGCCCAAGCAGAGTTCGCTCAGCCCAGCAGCCCAATGGGAGTACTTCCTCCCTTCCCCTAGCACAGAGTCCGCCCCGTCCTTCTGCCCAGCAGCTCAGTGGGAATGCTCCCTCCCCACACAGAGTTCACCCTATCCCTTTGCGATGTAGACAGCAGCCTGTTGAGTTTGGGCATTCTGACTCTAAAGGGTTCACCATCACTGGTCTATAGTATTTTAGAGCTCTAAAACAGTTCCTCTTTGTGAAAAGTAGCATAACCCTTTATAGCTCCCTATGGATCCAGAAAAGACGTTACTGTTTCATCACAATGCTTGTCCAGGTGAATTGGGTACTGTTCCTGACATGGTTCATTCTCAGTTCCATTCCAAACGGTGTTGACATTAGCAGTGTATTCAATTTCAGTGTATTCAATTTCAGGATACAGTATATGCTAAAGCAATGACATTAACCCAACTAGCATTTTTTGTTAAATATTATTGCAATGACATTTGAGCACAAGTTGATGTCTATTCTAGAAGAACAGTTCTCTGAGCATGACCTAGGGCAGTAGTGGCTAACCTTGGCAGTTCAGATGTTCTTGGATTTCAGTTCCTAGAAGCCTTGATCATTGGGTGTGCTGACTTGGGCTTCTGGGATTTGAAGTCCAGAAACAGCTAGAGTGCCAAGGTTAGCCACCATTGACCTAGGGGCACTTTGGGCATGGGTACTTGTCTTCCTCTGGTGCATATGGTTTTATTCATAAAATGTGATGAATAGAGATCACAAAAAAGGGCAGGTTGTTATCTATAAATGTGATTCTTTGTGTGGATGTCTATATTCATACAAGTTGTTCTGCTAGGCTTCCTGTTCTCTGTATCCAACTATATGCTAGTTTCCAGGAAGATGACACCTCATTGTCTAGTAGGTAGTCACATTGGCAGGTGGGCTTCTGCCTAAACATTGCTTAGAAACAGTAGTGGCGTGCCAGAGGTGGCACACACAACCATCTCTATGGGCACGGGTGCTGTCACCCCAGTGAGGTGAGGTGACCAGACACCCCCTCCTATACTTACAATTGTGTGTGTGAGTGAGTGCCAAAGGAGGAGGTGTGTGGGCAGGCACTGCACATGTGCACACACCCATGTGACATCACCAGTGCACCTCGAGCAATGCACTGTGTGTGTACACACCAACATGATATCACTGGCGTGCCTTGAGCAGCATAGTTCATGCATGTGCACGCATGTGCGCCGCTTGAGGTGTGCTGCAGACCTCACATGGGTGTGTGCCCGCTTGCCTCCTTGGGTACTCAGCCTCTAAAAGGTTCACCAACACTGGGTTAGAACATTTTCAAATGGTGCATTATTACTTGTATGAGTGAAGTCACGGCTAACCACTTCAATACCCATAGTTATAGATAAGCAACCTGTTCATATTTAAAAGTGGAAGTGAACACAGGAAAATTTGTATAGGAAGGGATGAAATGAAGGGGAAGAAAATGAGCTTGAGAAATGAGTGCGTAAGACTAAATTGTGTCTTATTACAACTGGTTTAAGGAGAGCGTATCAATCTTGGTTAATAGATATTGTGCAACAATAATTAAAACAAGGAAATATTTCTAATGAAATGTTGGTAAAAATTTCTGCTTACATTATGAGATGAGCACCTTGTTTTTACAAAGACACAAAAGGAAGGAAATGTTCATTCAGGTAAGCATTTTAACAGAGAAAGTATATTTTGTGAGACATATGGAGATATATTAGGAGGGGTTTAAAGCAAAATTGTTCATGAGATCAGAAGCAAAAGAACCGAGTTTGTCCTTTGAGGGAAGGCAGGCTTGAATAGACAAGGCTGATTAGTTTTAACAGCTGTGTTTAGGATGAGCAAGAAAAGAGGTTGAAAAGAAAGTACTGTTTCGTTTAAGGCCTAAAGGAAGTTGACATGATATCAAATGACTATTGCAGTTTTAAAAGTTAGGAAATGTCTGTATCAATAAAGATTTAAAACCTTCACAGAAGTGATTCCAAGATCATGCATGAAAAGGAACTTGCCAAGTTGAAAATTGCTAGTTCTCATTTCCTTTTTAAACGTTTGTTGTTCTACACTTTTAGGTGTAGAATAAAAAGCAGCCCTGGTTTTCAGATTACAAATTGGTTATATGTTCAGAGAACAAAAATGCAAAAGTAGGCTTTTTAGGTATTTCTCTTTGTCTGTTTTTGATTTTGAAACTACAGGTGGGGTGGGGAACAGTATTGAGATTTCACTCTTGAAGTTGAATGATTGTTTATTAATTGATTAGTCTTATGACCTTATCTGTACAATGCAATGGAGTGCAATAAAATACAGTAAAAATACAATAAAATACAATATGTACATACCTGAGCTACTTTTAAAGACTGTAAACTGGAGAAGGTGCCTTAATACAATTAATACATGCATATCCATAGTCAGATAAGTGAATCTCCCTTGCAGGATACCCCAATTTGATTGACATATTCGATTCTTTTAGCTGATGCCTTAATTATAAACTTGGCAGTTCTACATACAATGTGAATGTTAGAACCCAGAAGGAGAAAGGACAGTTTGTTATTAGTGTCCCAAAAACTTGTCTCCCCCCCCCCCCCGATAGGGATGCAAGGTATTTAAATCTAATATCAGTGTACAACTGGCAATCTAATAAAATAAGAGAGATATTTTAAACATTTTGAGAACCACATGGTAAGTGGTGAAAATGCCACTTGAAGTTGATAAGATAACAAGGCAAAAGTATAATGTTAAAATGGTTCCCATTATTGTTTGTTGGCCATGATGGACAAAGAAGGAGCCAAAGTTTATGCTTAAGGAAAAGCATCTTGAAGTGGAGTTTGTTTGTTTGTTTGTCATTGATTATTCCAAGGTATCAATTTATTTATTTAGTCTCATATATAAACTGCCGTTTTCCCCAATGAGAGGACTCACAGTAGCTCTTTATTAAGTCGTGGTGTGATCAGATGTCACTTTCTACTGCTTTGGGGACTGACTGGTTCACTCCATTTTCCAGTGATGGCATGTTGTTCTCCTAATTACAAACCAATTTTATCCTTATCCATGCCTACCTGTACTTTTTTGGGTCCTTGGTAGGGGAATTTTAAATTGTGGGGAGGGTCACTCCATTTTGGTTTAGTTTTACACGTATAATCACTGATATCAAATCAAGATGGATCCCCCCCAAATATCAATCATATTTAAAAATGGGGAAATAAAAGAGGATAGGGAAGGAGGATTTAAAATTTTGTTGTTGTTAAAAATCTGGTGTTGTGTCTTTTGGTAGCATTTGCTGGCAGGCTGAATCATTGGCATATCCCAGCCAGCTCTTCTGTCCCCACCCCCCACCCCATGTGGAGGGAGATTTCCTTCATACCCAACCTGTGGAAGGGACTAAGATTTGATGAGGAAGCATGATATTTAATCAGACTCATTTTCTGAGCTATACCATCCATACAGTTTTTGAAATGATTTGGAGAATATATGATACATTGTATTAAATATTTTATTCATTGTGTTAAAATATTCCATCATCAATTTCCCCCCTCCCCCATTTTTTTTTTTTTAGAAAAAAACAAGAAAAAAAGGCTTAAGAGGGAAAAAACTAAAAATAACCCATGGTTTTCTTCTGATTGTTTTGTTTTGTCACCACCCCCAGGTCTTCACATCTCTACTCTTGCTCCCTGCAGAGGGAGAGACTTAAGAGAATGCTGGACGCTCAATAAGTTTGCTTTTTATTGTGGGGTGTTTTCTGTCCTGAAACCACCTAATCTTTCTGTGTAGATACAAATATCTCCCCATAGAGCAAACTTCTCTCAAAGCCCAATCCAGCCTGATCCAGCTGGATATCTAGTTGCTTCTTTAGTCTTTCCCAACGTAAATTCAAATATGTGTCTGTAATAGTTCTTGCCTTCTTACCTTTCAACTACTAGAATGTTTTCTTTTAGAAATAAATACTGGGAGTCTTTACACCAGTTTAAGCTAAGTATTTCCCTTCAGTAATACACTACCACCTGGGTTTTTAGTCTCCTTATCTTAGTATGTATACAAGAAATGTAAATGTAAATTATTTGTTTTCTTAAGCCATTTTCTATGGGCAATAAACAAGCAGTAGGCATAAGCAGGTAAACACCAAATACTATTTTATTAATAGCATAGACTTGAAATATTAATGTGGGTACAAGATTCTTCTCATTCTTAAACTACTATATATAGGTATTTAGTTGCATAAGTATAACATCACAGTATTCAGCTTCTTAATATATTAAAATAAGGGGCTGTGGTGGCTCAGTGGTTAAGAAGGTCACCTTGTTAGCTGGAAGGCTGGCAAGTCAGCAGTTCAAACCCCAGGTACTGCATGACAGGTTGAGCGCCCATCTCAGTTCCAGCTCTTGGGGACATGAAAGGAGCCTCATTTGGGCGTTCCCTGAGCAGAGTTTCTCCCACAAAACCCTTTCAACCCAGAATAATTTCTGCCACAAAATTATATTACTTAATAAATTGAAATAATTGTGTGTTTGCTATTTGCAATAGTTTGCTATTTCTTCTCAGCCTATGCACCTTGCCTAAGGCCACATAGGCTGCTCTTCTCCAAGGTGGTACAGTGGTACTTTCAACCTCTGATTCTGAAACCTAACCTATTAAGATATCCAGTCACTTTGTTTACATAATGCTGCTTTTAAATGCCAAGTACTTTGGACATCAAATGAGAAGAGAGGATTCACTTCAGAAAGCCTTGATGCTGGGAAAGACTGAAGGCAAAAGAAGAAGGGGGCAGCAGAGAATGAGATAGACACAAAGCTGGGTGGGTTGAGGAGGATGGTGGAGGATGGGGTGCCTGCCGTGCAATGGTCAATTGGGTTGCGAAGGGTCGGAGTCAACTATGCGACTCAACAACAACAATATTTGCTTCCATGTTCCTCCCACTAACTTTCTCTCTCTTAGCTAAACAACATTACACCATTTTAAAACATTCCTATCTCTCTTGTTTTCCCACAGCCAATCCAACTGCATATCCATCTTCTCTGTCTCCACATTTGTTCTGGAACAGGCCTCTATTCCAGGTTGCCACATAAATACTAGTCACTACTATAAAACCCTTCATTACATGACAGTGACCAGTGAAGTTTTCTTTTCAATGCATCTGAAACAGAGGTGTTGGATTTTTTTAACAAGTTGAGTCCATTTATCTAGCATTTAAAATCAGGAGAATTCTTTCCATAACTAGTGCTTAGTCCATACTGGATTAATATACAGTTGTACTTCGCTCAAATAACATAACGTGTTCCACAAGATTGCTCTAAGCGAGTTTGCTCTTTAAGCGAAACACCATTGTAAGTGACCAAATGTGAGTTGGGGGGGGGGGGAATTGCGAACCCTGATTTATTTGTTAAGTGAGTTTTTGGTTGGTGTTTTTTTGTTAAGCGAAGTGAACATTCAGAAAATTCTGCTCTCTTTTTTCATTTCTGTATCTTTTTTATTATTGTACTTTTTCCTTATCTTAATTTCAATTATTGTCTATTTCTATTATTGTATGTTTATATTGTTTAAATACCTATAAAAATTTAATAAAAAAGAAAAGAAAATTCTGCTCTTTAAGCGAGTTACTCTTTAAGCGAGGCACTCTTTATGTGAGGTTTGACTGTATCTATTAGGTCCATCAAATAATAAAATGATATGCAGACTTTCAAGTTCACATATCTGTTTCCCATGCAGGATGTGAAAAAGTGAGCAGATGGACGAAGGGTACAATGCAAGAGGCAGGGATGGTGATCTGAAAGCTATGTAGTCTGCTTATTTTGAAAAGCAGTAGATTAAGGTTCTGCAGACAGGATGTTAAATTCACCCCAGTGAAAAAAACTATGGATTCATTTTTGTTGTTCAGTCACACAGTTGAGTCTGACCCTTTGTGACCCCATGGACACCAGGCTCCAGTGTCATCTGCCATCCTCCGTAGACTGCCCAGTTCGACACCCACTGCATCAACAATGCCATCTAGCTATCTTATCCTCTGTTGCCTCTTCTCTTTTTGCCTTCGATCTTTCCTAACATTAGGGGCTTCTCCAGTGAGTTCTCTTTTCATTTGGTGGCCAAAGTACTTGAGCTTCAACTTCAGTATTTGTCCTTCCAAGGAGCAGTGAGGGATGGTTTTCTTCAGTGGTTCCCAACAAGGGGTACACAGCCCACAGGGGGACTTCAATTCCCAGAAGGTTAAGTCAGTACATTGGCTGATCAGTGCTTTGGGGAAATGACTTAGGCTTCTGGGAATTGAAGTCCAAAAACCAGCATTTGGGAAACACTGCTGATATGATCTTCTTGTAGTCTAGGGGACTCTCAAAAGTCTACTCCAAAGGCTCTATTCTTCTGCTCTTAGCCTTCTTTACGGTCCAGCTCTCACAGGCATCCATTACTGCTGGGAAGACCATCACTTTTAACTATGCAGACATTTGTTGGCAGGGTGATGTCTCTACTTTTTATTATGCTGATGGATTCATAGGGAGCTGGAAATGTAGCTAAATTTTATGTGCTCTCTTAGAAATGTAAATTTTCACTGTGAACTTTGCTGTTCTAGCCTGGCTGAGCTCTCAGTCTCTTTAGTTGGTAGAAAACAGCACTATTGCTCCAGGCAAATCTTTACAGAGGGAGATGTTATATAGCAGCAGTATCTGGCATTGATGTTGATGATGAGAACCCAAGGTAGTGGAGGAATGGTGTGTGGGGTGGGACAGGATTTCAGCCTCTTGGAAAGGGAATGCCCATTTACATTATTATACTGAGAGCTCTTACTAGTCTAATTCTAAGCCAGAATAGTTCTTGTCTGTTTTGTATTCTTTTTTCGTGATCAGTAACTAAAAAAGAAAATAATTACACTACAATTTTGGGGAAGTGTTTTAAGATAGACTCAAGTTCCATGCATATAATAGGGCTTACTCACTATCAAGAGTTTAGAAACATTTTTTAAAAATGGATGAAAATTGTTGTGAATCCCCCTGTAGGATTCCAGTATTTTGTTGTTCAGTCGCACAGTTGATTCCTACCCTTTGCGACCCCATGGACCATTGCCCTCCAGGCACCCCTGTCCTCCACCATCCTCCTGTCCCCATTGCGACTACAATACCATCTGGACATCTCATTTTTGGCTGCCCCCTTCTTCTTTTGCCTTCCACCTTTCCCAGCATCAAGGCTTTCTCAGACTCTCTTCTCATTTGATGTCCAAAGTACTTTAGCTTCATCTTTACTATTTGACCTTCTAGGAGCAGTCAGGGTTGATTTCTTCTAAGATTGACCTATTTGTTCTCTTCGCTGTCCAGCGGACTCTCAAAACTCTCCTCCAACACCACATCTCAAAGGTGTCTATTCTATTGTGCTGCACTTTCTTAATGGTCCAGCTCTCAAGTCACAACCATATATTACCAGAGGGAATACCATTGCTTTGACTATGCGAATTTTTGTTTGCAAGGTGATGTCTCTACTTTTAACTATGTTCCCCAGGTTTCTCATAGCTTGTCTCCCAAGCATCAGTCACCTTTTTATTTCATGGCTGCAGTCTCCATCTGCAGGGATCTTGGACCTTAAAAAAGTAAAATCTGTCACTGCTTCTACTTCCCCATCTATTTTCTAGGGACTGATAGGGCCTGTTGCCATTATCTTTGTTTTCTTGATGTTGAGTCTCAAGCCAGCTTTTGCACTCTCTTCTTTCAACCTAAGCCAGAGGTTCTTTAGGTCTTCCTCACTTTCTGCCATTAGGATGGTTTCTTCTGCATATCTCACATTGTTGATGTTTTCTCCAGCAATTTTGATTCCAAATTGTGATTCCCCCATCCCTGCATTGTGCATTATGTGCTCTGTGTATAAGTTGAATAAGCAGGGTGACAAAATGCAGCCTTGTCTTACTCCTTTTCCTGTTCCAAAGCACTCTGTCAACCAGTATTCTGTCCTAACTGTTGCTTCTTGACTCATGTACAGATTTCTCATGAGGCATATAAAGTTTTCTGATATTCCCATCTCTTTAATTACTTGCCACATTTTGTTGTGATCAACACAGTCAAAGGCCTTAGTGTAGTCAATGTGTTATATTCCAGGAAAGTACAGTTTCCAGTAAATGCATCCTGGCTCATACGGTCCCAGACTTTAAAATTTCTTAGGAAAAGGAATATGGCAATTGTTACAGCTTTGTGCTAAGGATTGCATGCTTGCTTGTTGAAAAATATTGCTACACAGAATACAGAAGTCATGGTAAATTTATTTTCCACAATAGATTTGGACATCGCAAAACTTCTTTTCATTTTGAATTTCTTTGAAATTTTGCAACACTGATTTCAGACTTCTTTAATCATTCAGATTAAAGTTCTGCCATGATTTTTTGACTTACGAGCATGAGGCTTAACCATCAGTGAAAATTTGGTTCTGCTTTTCCTACAACTCTAAATAATATTAATGATGAGCTGGAATGTCAATTCTAACCTGTGGCAACCTCTTCCAGGATGTTTCAGGTATTTTTCAGAAGTGGTTTTTCAATCCATATGTATTCTGGGACTATGCAGTTTGCCCAGAACCAAAGTTACAACCCCTGATTTCTCTGCTATTTGCGCCAGCCCATTGAACTGTCCAGTCTGCTTAACCGAAATGAACTTTAATGTGATTTCATTTCAGATTCTGTTCATTATTCTTTAATGTGTTACTTAAGTTGATGTAAGAAATTGGTTTTCCAGTATTCATTCTACTTGGATGTCATTCAGAGCTCATTACCAATTAAAAGATGTTGGTGCAGCTATTCAGACTTCTTCTGCTCATTAGTTGATTGGCTTTAGTAATAAGAAAAATTAAGGTTCAATAGAAAATATGGGAGAATTGCATCTGGAAGACATTGCCATTTACCCCCTGCCCCCGCTGGCAAAATTATATGAAGGGGGAGGGTGGCTGCACTAGAAAGAAATGATATTAAGGAATCCTTTCCTGTGTTTCTTCGCTCAGCCTACACACAAAGGCTCATTTCTGTGTCATGTCAAAAAAAATTAGGAATCCAGTCTCTGAAATAAAATAGAACAGACGAGTTCTTTATGTGCCGTGCTTTTTCTTGTCATTATGCAACATTTCATCAAAATAGGCTAGTTCTGCTGTTGCATTCGGTAAAATTGCATTACCCAAGATCAGGATTTTCCCCCTTTTAGACAGGGTGTGGAATGACACATATACTAATTTCTTGCTCTTTGATTGAAGAAGACATAAAAGGAAGTGGCATTTTTTAAAAAAGATGTGTTGGCTGGGAACAGAGAAAAGCATAAAAAAATGTAAATTGCTCAGCAATGAGGTTGTACTGCTGTGGCAGCTAACTGGAGGGTGGGAACATGGAATATGACATAAAAAAGTTCCATTAGCAAATGACTTGGGAAAGGTGGAAATATGAGAAATCGTTGGGATAATAAGACAGAAGTAAATACCACAGACAAGAAGGATGGGGGAAATGATGATTTACCCCCTCTTCCCCCAGTTGGTTCTGACATTTAAAAAAAGTAATGCAAACTAAGTAATGAGAGGAGGTGGCTTTAGCAATCATGCTAGTCCCTGAGGGTGACAAAGGTAGGTAAAGGTCACCCTTGCTTGAAAGCCAGTCCTATCGGACTCTAGGATTCAGTGTTCATCTCTGTTTCATAGCCGAAGAACCTGCGCTGTCTGCTTCTGCAGACGTTTTTGTGGTCATGTGGCAGGCATGCCTAGATACAGGAGCACATGGAACACTGTTTACCTTCCCACCAAAGTGGTCCCTATTTATCTACTTGCAATTTCTTGCTTTCGAACTGCTAGGTTGGCAGGAGCTTGGATAAAAACAGGAGCTCATTCTGTCCTGCAGTATTTGGATATTGAACTGCTGATCTGCCTTCCAGTCAGCATCTTAGCCACTTGAACCACTGCACTGTAGAGCTCAGGAAAATAGCAAAGCCGATCTCAAAGAGTTGTCTCAGCATACAAATTAATCTTCATGGATATGCACACATGAGCAAGAGGTGAAAGTGGAAAGCAAGAGAAAACAATTGGGAGAGTGGAGAGATGAAGACAATGGAGCTCTAAGATGAAGTGCACACAACGCTGGAAAACTTTGCTGGGAGGCTAGGTAACCCAAGTAGCGACTAGTCAAATTCGGAGAGAGCAAGGGACATTAGATGCTGGTCCTGCCTGTGTTCCATTGAACCACTCTTTCAGAAGACAGAGCAGGAGACATTTAGAGGAGTAGTAGAGGCCGCAGTGGCTTAGTGTTAAGACACTGACAGACAGAAGGTCATCTGTTCGAGAGCAGAGTGCTGCGTGACAAAATGAGTGTCCATTGTCTGTCCCAGCTCCTGACAACCTAGCAGTTCAAAAACAAGAAATTGCAAATAGATAAACAGGTTCTGCTTGGGTGGGAAAGGTAACAGTGTTCCATACACTGGTGTCTAGTCATTCCTGCTACGTGGCCATGAAAAAATTGGCATACAGAGACATTGCTGGCTCTTTGGTTGTAAACGGAAATGAGCATTGCCCCCCAAGGACTGCAAAAGCTACCATTTTGGACTACAACTCCCAGTATTCTCCCAGTCACCATGGTCACTTCTGATTGGAACTAGGGACATTTGAGAAATGCAGTTCAATCTTATCAGTCAACATTTTAGCTTTGATATAGACTGATTTGAATTCTCAGATAGCAGAAGTCTTTTATCCTCCTCTTCCCCCATGTGGGTCTGAAATAGAAAAAGTACAGTCAAACCTCGCATAAAGAGTGTTTCGCTTAAAGAGTAACTCACTTAAAGAGCTGAATTTTCTCTGAATGTTCGCTTCACATAAAAAATAAAACCAACCAAAAACTCGCTTAACAAATAAATCGGGGTTTGCAATCCCCCCCACAATTGGTCACTTACAATGGTGTTTTGCTTAAAGAGCAAACTTGCTTAAAGAGCAATCCTGTGGAACGCATTATGCTCTTTAAGCGAGGTACAACTGTAATATAAACCAAGCAGTAAGTGAAGGTGGTTTTTAGTAACCATGCTAGTCCCTGGGAGGGAGAAAGGTAATTGTTGTCGGCTGCTACTCAGAGCCGAGTACAGTTGTACCTTGCTTAAAGAGCATAATGTGTTCCATAGGATTGCTCTTTACATGAAACACCATTGTAAGTGACCAATTGTGATTTCTGGTGGGGGGGATTGTGAACCCCAGTTTATTTGTTAAGCGAGTTTTTGGTTGGTTTTATTTGTTAAGTGAAGCGAACATTCAGAAAAATTCTGCTCTTTAAGTGAGTTACTCTTTAAGCAAAGCGCTCTTTATGCAAGGATTGACTTGTATACAATTTTCCCCCTGGAAACAGGAAAAATGGCACTAACGTGAATTTGTTTAAGGTAGATCACAGCTTGCCATGAAATGACCCACACACTTTGATCATGGAGCTATCTCTTGTGGCACCTATGAAATGAAACATGCAGGATTTAACACCAGGACTGCAATGAGCTGCCACAGCCTTGAGGATATTAACAAGATGCTCCTTCGCAGCCAGTCCATCTGGCTTGGCCTCTTCCACCTCCATGACCATTGGGAATCAGAATAGTGTAATGGTTTCTCTTCTGCTCATTTTGCTGTTGGGCCCAATATGATGGATTTCCAGTGATGTTTTCTCCACTGAGGGGGCCATTCCCCCACCTAAAGGGGCTCATCCACCCATAGCTGTTGGCTCCTTTAGGGAGTCAAGTTATTTACCACAGCCCAACACTCAGTGTTGAGTTGCTGGCTGTAAGGTCTACTCCATTACTGTAGCAGGATGTCCAGCCAGACAAGAGTGAGAAAGGTAGAGTTCAGGAAAATGGCAAAGCCTGTCTTAAGGAGCTGTCTCAGAATCAAAGTTAAGCTAACATTTCTTCATGGATAGCAAGACTAGTGAAAGAAAGGTTTGTACATGTGAGCTTCTCCTCAGTCTTCATAGCAAGAAATTTACAATCTGTTAAATGTATTGTATTTCTGTAGCAAAGGGAACAGATGATAGTGTTCTCTCTTTGATGTAGGCATGACTCCCTGTAGGAACTGTTTCCTCAGGATCTCCTTGAGGTGTCTCCAAAATTAGAGTAAAAAAAAGGAAGTATTGTGTTTACAATCTAAAAGCCCTTTCTCTTAGTAGCTTGGTATTGGTGATTCTAATTGCAAATTTGTAAGAATAATGAATCATCTCCACAAAATCAGGAGGCATTGACAATTTGTGTGTGTTCTTTCATTTTCTAGCACTTTGTTATCTGAGATTTCATTGACAAAGGCTCAGTAGGAAAAGGAAAAAAGGTGACGGGATAAGAGAGGTTCTGAGAATTCAGGCTGCTGAAGGGATACATGAGGCTGCTGTAATCCTAAAGAGATTTACTATCTGCAGTCTAGGGGGGGCGGGGGCGGAAATCTTCACTAGTCTTTTTCCTGGAATGCTTCTAACTGCTATTTAATCCCACAGTACTAATTTCCCACTAGTTGAATGTAGTTCCCAGCTAGTTGAATGTAGTTCTACAATAACAGTAGAGTTGACTTCGAAATAGTAAATCATTAAAGAGGAAGTAAAGAAGAATGGGTAAGGACAGATCTTGGAAAAGTAACCTTTTGAGGAGTGGAAGGAAAAGGTCATGGCCATGATCACCAAATGAATTCCTCCATATCCTTGCCTAAAATTGAACAATAGGAGTAGTCAAGCGTTCTTGCAAATTGAGATCCTCTGTATGTTATAGCTTCCATGTTGCAGCCCAACTGCTGTTAAAAATGTTTGGCGACTAATTCAGAGTAGTGCCATTACCCAGGTTTTTACTGTGTTAATTATTCTCTGGAATTTCTGTATCACCCAACAGCCACAGTGAGTATAAAAGATGCACCTGGGCAGCCATTGAAACTTAAGATAATGAGTGGAATTTTTTGTGATAGTAGTAGCAGTACCACCTTTTTATGCAGCAACTTGAAATTCAGCATGCATTTGAAAACCTTGGATATGAAATGAGAAGTATGCTTTACATCTGCATTATATGATGGAGTGTGGTGTAGTGGCTAGAGTGACAGACTAGAACTTTGGAAACCATGGTTCAAATCCCCACTGGCCATGCAAACCTGCTGGTGGTGTAGAATTGGTAAAACCACTCTAAATATTTCACCTTAGAAGGCCTGCTATTAACTCATTCATATCTGAGAGAGCAATTTTCTGGGTCATATCATAGGCCTGTCTCTTGCACCTAAATCCCTGTCTACTGCAATCTACCTTTTTGCTTTAATTGTATTTCACCTTGGTACCAATACAACCTGGATAAATTGAACATACAGTAATACCCCGGATAACGTTATGACTTGGTTCCACAAGTCATAACGTTATCCGATTTTTAGCGTTGTCTGATGCATGCATTGTGGACACAATGGGCACAGAGCTGAGCGAGTTGAGAGGGATGGTGGAGGACACGAGTGCCTGGCAGACAGTGGTCCATGGGGTCGCAAAGGGTCGGAATCGACTGTGCGACTGAACAACAAAAAAGGACAATGGGATGTTTCCTTTCTCAAGAATTATGTTTTGTTTGTGAAATCCACATGAACTGTACCTACACTGTTGGCATTCTCTTTTGGGTTTTTTCCCTGAAGAATTGTGAGCAGTGTCTCTGAGCTTAATCCCTTGGACTTGTATACAATATTTTTTTTGACAAACAGTAGTGGTCTAAACAAAACTATTGCATTTTCACAAAGTAGTGTATTGGAGCAAAAGAGGGAAATGAAATGAAACAAAAGAAAACTCAGTGTCTTTATTTTAAAAAATCAAATCCCGATTTTGAGAAGTAAATGAAACCTATTGCTGTTGCTGATAAATTTACTTCATTTGTAGGAGATTGCAGTTCTGAAGAAAAACAAGGACCTGGATCTAGCAGGTTGTCCCAGCTAGGGTGGACTAATTGAATAAGTGGAATTTTCATAAATGTGGTATCACCGTTTAACACTTCATTCACAATGCTTGCTCTAGTTGCAGCTGGTTTCATGCCAAGAAGTGTATATAGTAAATTTTAACCACAACCCTAAAAGTGCTCAACCTTAATATATTGCAGACAGAAAATACAAAATACTGTACTTCACTCAGTGCACATGAAATTCTGATGGATTAAGGTTAAAATAAACATCAGCAGGTGGGACATGAGAGGGATAGCATAAAGGTTTGCCATGTTTTTATGAAGAGGGGTTTAACAAAAGTGGAAAAAATAGTCTGATAATAGACGTTTGGATGAACCACTGATTTTGATGCTGTTGGATGGAAAGCAGAAGAAACTTGATTCTGGTGGGGAAATCAATTGTTGATACAGCAATTGTTGAGAGCCTGCATTTAGAAGGAACTGTGGTCAGGGATAGATCATTTTTAATACTTTTACTAATGAATTGCTAGAGTGGCTTCCTAGCACTGACCTCTACTATCCTAACTCCAGGAAGATCTCTGCTTATGATAGGTGGAATTAATAATACTTTAATGTTAGTAAGTTTTTGCAGGCATCTGTAATTATATCTGGTGTGATTTAATCTCATTGCATTCTTTCTATTCTTAATAATAGGTTTACCCTGAACTACAAATTACCAATGTTGTTGAAGCCAACCAACCAGTAACAATTCAGAACTGGTGCAAGCGAGGATGGAAGCAGTGCAAAAGTCACCCTCACATTGTAGTTCCCTATAGATGCTTGGGTAAGTACATTCAGACATTCTGTGATTATGTGAACTTGACTGCATGTATTTATTCCTCCTAGCACCTTCTGGATAAATTGTTTCTAAACTGAATGAGATCATTTTTGTCCAACAACATGAGGTGACTCTTCCCAGTTTTGATTAGCCCATGACATCATTGGCGTGTGTTTTACTGCATGAGCAAGAATTAGATAGATTTGTATAGTAAGTAACTTATAAAGCATTTACGATGCTGACACTAGCCAGTGGGGATACTCATCACTCAGTCAAGCAAATTCCATCAGCAGCAGCTGTAGAAATGGATCTCTGAAGTGATAAAAAGGATGTATTTTCCCAGAAGGTCAGTATTATATATTATAAGACAGTGGTTCCAACAAGGGGTACGCAGCCCACAGGGGGACTTCAATTCCCAGAAACCTAAGTCAGTACATTGGCTGATCAGTGCTTTGGGGAAATGACTTAGGCTTCTGGGAATTGAAGTCCAAACACCAGCATTTGGGAAACACTGTTCTAAGACATCCTGAAGACAACTAAGGGACAGAAGTATTTCTAATTTATCAAGGAAGTTGTCTGAAAATGTCTCTTTTCTCTCCAAGGTTTTTTTGTTTTCTCCCAAGTTGGGGAAGAAAGGTCAAAGGTCAGGATGTATAATTAGTTATTCTGAAGTCCTTGATGATTTCCCATGTCTTAGGATGGTGATTGTGAACCTTGGCACTTTAGGTGTTCTTTGACTTTAGTTGCCAAAAGTGCAAGTCAGCACTCCTGCTGATTAGGGCTTCTGGGAATTGAAGTTCACGAACAACTGGAATGGCAAGGTTCGCCATCACTGTTAGGAAGTATGCAAAGCTGATAAAAGGAGCTTTCTCTGACTATGCATGGATCTGTTGAACACGTACTGGATTTCCTGCTCAGAATTAGCAACTATATAGAATAATAGACTTTCTAAATATTTGGGCAAACCAGAGTCAGTTGAGTCTACTTCTCTAGCTTCTTCTACTGTAGCAGTACTGCTGTCTCATGTTGAGTCAGTGCTTATGCTGTGTAATAGTATTCGGTGAGGAACATGCAGCTCTCACTTGGTGCAACAATTCTGTTTTCTTTACAGAGCTGTGACTGACCTAAATGTAATCTGCTGTGACCAATTTGTCAGCATAATTGTCTGTTGTAATAAGCAGACCATGAGCTCAGCTTGTGCCCTGTTGCAGGTTTGGTCCTCAATGATTTTCTACTCTAGTTCATTGGGGCATGGCTCAGTGTCCTTTCACAGAGTTTGGTAAAGTTGCTTCTTTGGACCTCAGCTCCTGTAATTCAGTATGGTCGCTGAATGTGTTGGCAGGGGTGTGTGTTTCAGTTGTAATTTAAAAAGTAGCTTTTACATGCTAATAAAGTAAAAGATCCACAATTGCAGCATTACATTGTACATTTTATTAAGTAGGCTGTGAAACATTCCCAATGGTTTCTATTATATTAGAAGCCTTTCATTCTGACTTTGCAAGTGTATGGTGCTTGAAGTGGAAAGTTTACACTTCCATCTTAGAACAGCACGCTTGAGGGGGGAGCCTAAGGTAGCTGCTGAAGTGATTTATGTCGTCGCCTTCAGACAAAGAAAAAAGGTACAGTAAAACACCGGATAACGCTAAAACTTGGTTCCACAAGTCTTGGTGTTAACCGATTTTAGTGTTATCCGATCCATGTTAAAATCCTATGGGATGGATCGGATAATGTTAAAGCTCCATAGAGATAGGTACATTGTAACCGCACAGGTTTTAGCGGTTGTTATCCGATCCATCTCATAGGACCTTAACGTTATTCGATCCAATTCTCCTCCCCAGATTACTTAACGTTATGCGATTTTAGCGTTATCCAATCCAATCGTTATCCGGTGTTTTACTGTACTAATATGTGTTAAAAGTACAATGGAACTTGTCAAAAGATAACTACTGCATTCCTTTGGATGATAAGATATCATGGGAAGTGTTGAAGGTCTTGTTGACAAACTCTTTGCTGATAATTTTTTTGTTGAAAAAGACTGGGGAGAAAAGTGCTACAATGCCCGCGCGCCGGCAGGAGCTTCCTGTCGGCGCGCGCTTTGCCCACCCGGGCGGAAAAGGAAGTCGCACCGGGGGCGCGCTCCGTGGGCGGTGACGAGCGGCCCATAAAAGGGCCGCTCGTGCACGGAGCGGCGCCATTTTCAAATTTGCGGAGCTGCAGCTAGCGCCGCAAGTTCTCCCCGCCGCTCGGTTTTTTCGGCGGGAAATTCAAAAGTTGAACTACGGTTTTTCGTAACTTGCTGCTGCTGCACGCTCCCTCCTTGCCTTCTGCCTCCGGACTGAAGGCTATCGCTTGTCGGGCTGCGGAAAGGCTCGACCCTCGCCGCCCCAACGCCGCGAGTTACGGTGGTGTAGTGGTTAAGCTGCTGTTCCTGCAGCCGAACGGTCGCGAGTTCGACTCTATCCGGAGCAGGGCCCAGCGCTCGTTGGAGGCGCGCAGCATGGCCCCCAGGAGGCCTCCGGCCAGGAAGGCAGCCGCGCCGACCAGCCGCAGGTCCACGCGGAGGAGCCAGTTGGCCGCCGGCCTACGCTCCGCTGGCCCGCGGTCACCCGCAGCGGGGACATTGCCCAACGCGGGCGGCCTGGCCGAGCGTGTTGCGGCCCTAGAGGGGGCCGCGGACCAGCCACCGGACCCGGCGGCGCGCCATCCGGCCCGCCACGTGGCACCGGCGGCACCAGAGGCCAGCGACCCGGACCTGAGGACCCTCCTCACGACCCTACTGCAACGCTTCGACCGCCTTGAGGCGGCCCAACAGCCCGCGCGACCGTCTGGCCCGACCCGTACTGAAGAACAGCCGGACGGCGAACCCGGACCGGCAGAGGTGGCGATGGCAGTGGAGGATCCACCGACGGAGGCCCCGGTGACTGCGGCGCCGAGCCCGGGTGAGTGTGCGGCGCCACTTAGCGTCCCGGTCCCCCCTGCCCCGACCACCGGTCCACCGACCCAGTGGCCGTGGGCTCAACAACTGCCCAACCCCACGTGGCCCCCGCCCTCGGCGGCGGACAGCGTCGCGCCCCCGCCAGCGCCCTCCGGTTAGCCTGCAACTCCCGGCCTGCAGGCCGCCGCGGGGCTGGCACAGCATCCTCAGCTGTGGCCAGGGAGCACCACACAGTCTGCCCCGACTGCCCCGCCTGCGGGGGCCACGTGGCCCTCGCCGGCAGGGCAACAGACCGCCCCGTGGGTTGCACCATATCCTCCTCCCCCGACGGAGGCCACCTTTGGACATCCAACGCTCCCACCCCCGGGTTGGCCTTACGGTTCGGTGGGCAACACCGGGTACAATTCGGTCCCCAGGGCGGCCCTGCCTTTCGGAGATCAGTCCTTACCCCTCGGTGACCATTTACTCCCGGCGACCAGAGACAAGATATGGCGCCGGGAGTATGTGGACATCTTTAGTCTATTAAACCGTGACTCTACTAAAGAGGAGCGGGAGAGGGAGGACGATCATGACAGGGAACTGCTGCGGCGCAAGAAGCCGCCACGCACGTGGGACAACTGGCTCCCCGGTTTTATTATCTACGCGTCGGTCCTTACCAAGGCGTACCCTGACATGGCCATCCCCCTGTTCCAGTACCTGGACATTATTTACCGGGCGAACGTAGACTTCCCGGGCCAGGCATGGAGGGTTTACGATGAGACATTTAGGATGCGCGCCGCCATCCGGCCCACCATGCGCTGGGATGAGCTGCACTCAACCCTCTGGCTGCAGCTCATGACCCCATCTCGCCCTGCCCTCGGTGACCGCTATGATTGCGGGCATTTGGTGCAGCGCCCCGGCCCGACACAGTCTCCCCGCCAATCGGCGGGGCAGGGGGTTCAAACCCGCCTGCTGTGCTGGGATTTTTCATCCACGGGGCGGTGCAACAGAAAGCAATGCCGCTTCCGGCATGAGTGCGCGGTCTGCGCTGGCCCACACCCTGCCTCGTCCTGCTCCAAAGCGGGTCCGGCACGGGGACGGGGCCGGGACCAGCCCGGAAGCAAGCGCACCACAGTTGAGTCGGCCGCTCCAAAAGGGTCCCAGCCCAATTCGGCTTGAGGTCCTCAACAGGTGGCTGCGGGACTACCCTAAACGGGCGGACGCGGCCTACCTGGCGGACGGGTTTGCCGTCGGCTTCAGGATCCCATTTTCCGGCCCTCGGTCACCCCAGGACGCGCGGAACTTGCGCTCACTGGTGGGCCTCGAACAGGTGGCCAGGGAGCAGATATTTAAAGAGGTGCGCTTGGGTAGAGTAGCGGGTCCGTTCGATCAACCACCATACCCCAACCTGAAAGTGTCCCCCTTGGGGCTGGTCCCCAAGAAGGCCCCTGGCGAGTATCGCTTAATCCATCACCTCTCCTACCCCGAAGGGTCGTCAGTTAACGACGCTATACCGGACGCACTCTGCTCAGTCCGGTATACCTCGTTTGACGAGGCCGTTGCCATGGTCCGTTCCTGTGGGCCGGGGGCATTGTTGGCCAAATGCGACATAAAGTCCGCGTTTCGGCTCCTCCCGGTTCATCCGGACGACTTCGAACTACTGGGCTTCTGTTTCGAAGGCCAGTACTTCGTTGACCGGGCCATGCCATTTGGCTGCTCCATATCATGTGCCGCGTTCGAGCGCTTTAGCACCTTTCTCCAGTGGGCACTGAGCCGCAGGGCGCGGTCAGTTACGGTGGCACACTACCTTGATGATTTCCTGCTGGCAGGGCCTGCAAGATCCAGCAGTTGTGCGCACCTGCTGCGCTCGTTCCAGGAGCTGGCAGCCGAACTGGCTTTACCGCTGGCCCCAGAGAAGACCGAGGGTCCGGCCACCACCCTCACGTTCCTGGGCATAGAACTAGACACCGTTGCCCAAACCTCCCGGCTACCGCTGGAGAAGGTGGAGAAGGTGGCCTCATTAATACGGCAGCTCCTTGGCAGGCGTAAGGTGACGCTTAAAGAATTGCAGGAGCTGCACGGCCACCTCAATTTCGCTTGCAGGGTGGTGGCCCCGGGCCGGGCGTTTGCGCGACGCATTTGCGACGCCACAGTTGGCCTAACCAAACCCCGGCACCGCACCCGGGTTACGAAGGGTATGCGGGCCGACCTCAGGGTTTGGCTTGACTTCCTGCGCGAATACAACGGGGTGTCCTTTTGGCGTGCCGAGTTGCCGTTGAATTCGAGGTTCCAGGTGCACTCGGATGCAGCGGGGTCCTTCGGGTACGGCATCTTTTTCGATGGTCAGTGGTGCTGCGGCGAGTGGCCTCCACACTGGCAGGGCACCGAGATCCTGCAGGACCTCACGTTCCTAGAGTTCTTTCCGATACTGGGCGCCATCACCCTGTGGGGCAGCGCATGGGCCGATTCGGTCGTCACCTTTTGGTGCGACAATGCAGCCGTGGTTCAGATCGTCAACACGCAAACCTCACGCTCCCCCAGGGTCATGGCACTGGTGCGTCAGTTCGTGCTGGCAGCTCTCCGTTATAACGTCGTTTTTCGGGCCCGCCACATACCGGGCGTGGACAACTCCATCGCTGATGCCCTGTCCCGCTTACAGATCTCGCGGTTCAGGGCGCTGGCACCCGGGGCCCAACCACACCCCCTCCGACTCCCGGACGCGCTGTGGAACCTTGGAGAGCTGAGGTGATCAGAGCCGTCGGCCTCTCACTTTCTGCACGAACCCGCCGGGCATACGAGCAGGCTTACCAATCCTTCGCTGAATTTAGTACCCGCGCGCGGATCCCGGATTTATGGCCCCTGCCGGTTGACCACGTATTATGGTACATGGTCTACCTGCACGATAGTGGCCTGGCACCACGCACCATCGGGGGGCGACTATCCGCACTCTCATTTGCGGCCAAGGCCAACGGTTACCCCGATACGTTGGGCGATTTCCGTATCCGCCGCGTATTGGAGGGGTGGGGCAGGGAAAGGGGCCGCAGGCCGGACTCCCGACACCCCATCTCGCCACAGGTATTGCGGCGTTTGGCAGCAACCTGGCAACAGATATGTAGGGACCCCTACGAGGCCTGCCTTTTCCATGCAGCGGCCTCCGTGGCCTTTTTCGCTGCCCTCCGAGTCAGCGAGCTGGTGGCGGCCTCCAAAGCCGACAGGTCAGGGAGGGCCCTGGACTTCTCTGACGTCATCTCGACAGGGGACACGGTCCAACTTACCATCCGCTTCTCTAAGACGGACCAACAGGGAAGGGGTGCGACCCTGCTACTGCGAACCTGTAGCCTCACGGACATCTGCCCAGTAGGGGCGGTGTCCCGCTATCTGGCGGTGCGCCCGGCCCGAGCGGGCCCCTTCTTTATCCACTCCGACTCCTCCCCACTCACCCGATTCCAATTCTGGAGGGTGACGGGAATGGCCCTCTCCATGGTCGGACTCCCAGGGGTGTGCTACGGGTCCCACTCCTTCCGTATCGGCGCCGCCTCTACGGCAGCGGCTATGGGCTACGCAGACCAGGACATCATGCGTGTGGGGAGGTGGGGGTCCGGTAGGTTCTGGACCTACGTGCGGCCGCTTCTGCATTAACCATTTAGCTGGCACAGTGTCTTTTCCCTCCACAGACCAACCACCCTTGCCGGTGCCCGCGCGGGTTTGGATCGTGGGACACAGCTACGTCTTTTGGGCCGCCCGCCACGCGGCTTCCTCCGAGTGCGGGACCCATCTGGGTTTACGGAACCTTGCTGACCTCACATGGCGGGGAATCAGGGGCATGGAATGGAGCGACTTGCTGCGTCTGGTGGAGGCCCCCGGCTGCACCCCACCTCCTAATATCCTGGTCATTCACCTAGGCGGCAATGACCTGGCAAAGCGGACGGGTATCGATTTATCTAAAACGATCTGCCACGATCTCGCTTATATCCGTGCCAGGTGGCCTGCCACCAGGCTCGTTTGGTCGGCTATTATACCACGCTTGGTCTACCGGGGCGCCGGTGACCCGCGACGCGTCGATCGCGCCCGGCGGGGCGTCAATCGGGTCGTTGCCCGCTTCTTCCGGAGCGAAGCCTTGGGCACCGTTGTGGAGCATCCGCGTATAAGGGTCGAGGACCCGCGTTGGTACCGCCGAGATGGGGTGCACCTCTCGGCGGAAGGCCTGGCGGCGTTTCTGGAGGCCCTGCACCTGGGCCTGCGGGCCGAGTTGTCGCCCCTTTGAGGGGTGGGGCGGGGCGTAGTTCGCACTCCCCCCCGTGTGGCGGGTAGCACTGGTAAGATAATGAGGCGATCCCTGTTAATCTGGTTGGGACGCAACTCATCGGTCAGCTTCGGGTGAAGCATAGATAGAACGGCAGGACTGGCCGATGAGAGGCGTCCGGGAACAAGGCAATGCCAGTTTTGACAGACTGCATTCCCAACAAAATTGTTCGCCTGATTTAGAGGTCCGAGGGCCTACGGAGCACTCGGACAAGGGATCATAAAAATTGGTAATTTGAGAAATTAACAATGCAAATTAGGTTTAACCCTGATTCACCACTTACCAGTGCTACTTCGGCCCGGTGCAGGCCTGATAAAGTGTTATGCGTTATAAGAGTTCAGTGTGGTTGAGTTAATAAAGTGGCCCAGTTTTACAACCAAACAAATGTGTGCGATTTCTCATTCCGCCGTGTTGTGGGCAAAGCAGAGGCCTTTGGCTGCAAGGCTTTTTAAAGCAATAGAGCTGCCATCTTCCTTTTTTTGCTGTATGGACTTTCTTATTCTTTCACCTCTTTACCTTTGATACAATATTGGAGGAAAAGGCTTGAAACAAGATTCGTTTGGAGAAAGAGTGTCTACAGTTTACATTTCATCCACTAAAGCTGTTTGTTGTTGTTCTAACTTCAGAGGGAGGAACCGCCATGTTGGGCTGGCAGGAAGCCCCATGAGCTTTTCGTGATAAGATAAAGCTCTGTGGTTGTACATGAAAAAAAAGCAGCAGCTTTGCTTTCTAAGTCTCTTAGTAGCCTCTGAAAAAATATTTGTGGACTATTGATAGCTGCATGTTGTTGAGCAAATAGTATCATCTACCGGAAGAGAGAAAGAAATTGAAAATCTGGAGGCAAAACTACCCTCTAAGGAAAAACTGAGTGGAGATCTGACTCTGTGGGAATTAAAAGGCCTTTTGGTTACAAAATCTAATGAAGATAAAAAAGTAATTAAACAGTTCGTCAAAGAGGTGATCAGAGAGGAAGTGCAATCTTTGGAAAAAATCAGTATCTGGAATAAATATGAAAATCAGTGCCTTGGAATCAGAGGTTAAGGACTTGGCGGAAACTACACTAAGGCATGAAAATATTATGGACAAAAGATTTAAGCAATTGGTGAAGCTAGGATCAATCAAAAAAGAAAAACATCAGGATTAAGTTCTTCCCTGACATGGACAATGACAATTTAAAAATTAAAGTGGTTAAATGGTTACAAACCTTTGTTTTGGACTCTGGCCCAATTAAAGAAGAAGAGATTGAAGCAATTTTTAAGGTTGGTCATGAGAGAGTTCAACGCTCCAGAGATATGATAATCATTTTTGTTTTGGGTTATAAAAAAGGATCAAGTAATGGACTATTTAAGGAAGCATGGTGACTCTGCATTAAAGATATGAGAAGTAAAAGTACAATTATATCATGATTTAAGTAATGAGACTATTCAATGGAGAAGAGAGATGAAGCCGAAAACTGAAATTTAGTTTAATCATAATATAAGATATCAAGGGGTTTTCCTATCTTCTTAAAGATATTTTATGATGGGAAGATGGTTAGTTCAGATGACCCAAAGGGGGCAATGACACAGCTGGAATTATTAAAAATTATAAAGGTGGGGGACCTGACCTGGGAAAAACTGGTTTAAAAACTATATGAAGAAGGTTTAGAATGATCAAAGGGGACAGAGAAGTACCAAGCAAAGGAGACAGACCATTCAAGGGAGAAACAAAGGGAGAAACCTTTAAGTCATGGAAGTGGAAGAGAAATAAGAGAAGAGAAAGATGCAGAAGTGTCTGGTGCAAAGAGAAAGTCAAAAAGTAAAAATAATATAGAAATAAGCAATAAAGAGGTAACAATGTAGGAATAAGAATAGAATAAGGACCAATAGAATTAAAATAGAGGGGAAATTAAAGAAGGAGACACGGAATAGCAAAGAAGGAATTTAGATTAAAAGGGATGGGTTCTCTCCCACCACCCACCACCCCCATTCCTAAATGGAAGCCTCCAGGCAGCATTTGACCTGGTGGGTGGGGGAAGCTTTTGAGTGTTGTGTGTTGGCGGGTGGAGGATTTTTTGGGGTGTGTGTGCTTTGTTTAATGTGTTTTTTTATGTTTCCTTGTATTTTTGCGCTGTGTTTTTCTTATATGTTTTATTGTTTGCTTTATTGTTTAATAATTTTTTTAAATAAAAGAACAGCATGCTTGAATGTAAACCTTGTTGATTATATTTGAATTTGTTCCAAAGCAATTGTGTTTGGGGTTAGGTGGTTATAGAGAGTTAAAAACTATCTTTAAGGTCTAAATGGCTTTGTAGATTGTTTTGTTTAAAAACAGGGTTAAACAAAAGAAAAAGAGCACATAAACATCTGTCCCTAATCTGTATTAGCATTGTATAGGAATTGTTTTCTCTGTATTGTATTCCATTGACTACCTTCATAGCTCTGATGCTACAAATTAAAAACCCTTCTCCAAGGGTTGGAATTAGGATACTCAGATTCTAACCCTCTACTACAGGGCCCAATGTGTGGATACTATGAACTACAAAGTAGATTTTAAAAATAAAATATGTTTTACATGCAGTGCAGTTACATACTGTTGTTGACATAAATATCTGCCCATTTTGGCTCAGCTCTTGTTTTGCTTTGAGTATAAGTTTAGAGAAAATGGAATCTGATGGATATAAATTAGTATCTAGAGGGTTTAGT
This sequence comes from Furcifer pardalis, assembly GCA_030440675.1. Classification (NCBI taxonomy): domain Eukaryota; kingdom Metazoa; phylum Chordata; class Lepidosauria; order Squamata; family Chamaeleonidae; genus Furcifer; species Furcifer pardalis. Next base: position 62,722,695 of record CP126895.1, read on the forward strand.
TGTTTAGTCGGTAGCTGTAATTGATGGGAAGATGTCCACAGTGGCTTTTAAAATTATGCTTGCCTTCCTCAGAGATGCAGTAATATGAAAAACAAAATACCAGGACAGTTCTCTAGTGATCCTTCACTTATGAAATGGATAAACTCTTGTCTTGGCTTGCTTTATCAAGTCCCGGTTGCATCAATTGCCTGTGTTCTCTTGGCTGGAAGGGGAAAAAGGAAAATGCTGGTTTTCTTTTCCAATGTTACAGATTTTCTTCTCCCAGTGGTTCAATTACCAGCAGCATTGTGTTCTGTGGAGGACATCAGTGTGTGTGTTCTGTGTAAAATTATTTGTGGATGTAGGGGGATCCTATGATCTGTTAAAAATGAATCAGCTCTCATGAAAGCTTCTGGTAGTCACAGTTTACCTGTTTTGATAGAAAAGGTGAGGGCGGCAGGCAGCCCCAAGAGCTGCATGTTGCCCCAAGTCTGTACCTTGTTTATCCTTAGCCTTCATCTAGTAAAGCAAGATCCTGAATTCTTAATTGTGGTGCATGTGCAGAAGTGATGAATTATTTTAAAACAAGAAAAGGTTGATCATTTCTACCCAATGCTTCCATGCTTGGCTTCAAAAGTCAGCCGTGTTTACTATACAGTATAACTTGTTGTAACTGCTGCCTTCATGCAGTGATTATAAGATAGCCTTGTAGAATAGTGAGGTGACTATGATGGTGTCCCTTCATGAAGATAACTGAGAGTTAAAATTAAATTTGATTATTTGTTTGTTTGTTGAATTCTTCTTCTTGTTTTAATTTCTACCCAAGGCTTTTTCCCCCTGCTAGTTGGACCCAAGGCAGCTTACACTTAAATGGGAGAAATACAATTGAAAAATGAAGCAAGTAAAAGCCATGAAATGTTTGAACTAAATTTAAAGCCACACTAGTTAAAGACAAGAGATCTGTTGTCCACTTAATAGAAATGTCTTTGTCTGTTGGTGAGAAAACAGCATGGAGGTAACTCCCCTAGCCTTGCTAGGTGGGAAATTCTAGAACATGGGAATGGCCATTGAGGAAAAAGTCAAAAGAACATAGTAGTTTATTAAATAATTTGAAGAAAGTTTAGTTAGGAAGTATGCACATCATGATGTGAAAATTATTCTTAGTCCTGGTAGCCATATTTATTAATTAATTTTTTAAGAAACAAAGTTATTAAAAATTATGTTTCACAATTATTGCTATTCAAAAGTCACTTAGGTTCAGTGTGCTATTTTATCCTTTTAGGTGCTAGCCTTCCTATAGGGCTGAGAAATATGCTTTGATTGAAAGAAAGATGTTGACTCTTATGCTAGAGTATATTCACGATCCATTTTGTGCTGGCCTATAGTATTGCCCTTCTGGGATTTGTTGTGGCAAACGCCTTCAACACTTGACTGATTCTTTAGCTCCTGTCTAGTGAAGTGGCTTATCTAGTATGACAGGCAGGTTGTGTGCAGCAAATGCTCCACAGTTGTAATTGAGTTTATGGGATTACAAGATTTGCTTTGAGTTAATGTGACTAAAGCATGCAAAGTGGGAATAATTTAAATAATACTCAATCACAACCTGTTCCCTGTGAAACCCTGACACTAATTCTGTGATTATGTAAATTTATCAGAGAAATAAGAGCTCCTAATTTATATTATGGAAGGGTAGTACCAGCTGTACATTGTTTTAGATCTGAAATATTATTTATTGTTCATGGTTCAATCAGATTATAAAATCAGTTGTGAAGTCATTGGTTTGTATCCAGTGATTTCCTTAATGAGTAGAATACTTTTTGATCTACGGCTGGGTATTTTCAGAGTTAGCACAAAATGGTATTAAGTACAGGAGAGATTTTTGGCCCAGTAATTGTGCAAGAGTTGTGCAACCTCTCTTGTGCAACAGTGTAATCCTGGCATAGTCCTCAACAGCATTACTGAGGAACTTTCATTTTGGAAATTTGATGTGAAATGTTTCTTTAATTGGAGAATAATTTTCTATATTTGTGTACAGTCAAAACTCGCATAAAGAGTACCTCACTTAAAGAGCAGAATTTTCTCTGAATGTTCTCTTCGCTTAACAAATAAAACCAACCAAAAACTCGCTTAACAAATAAATCGGGGTTCACAATCCCTCCCACAATTGGTCTCTTACAATGGTGTTTTGCTTAAAGAGCAATCCTGTGGAACACATTATGTTCTTTAAGCGAGGTACAACTGTATTTTGTGTTACACCAGGATACTCATTATTTCAAACAATGTAACTATTCAGTCACATGTATGTTTATTCAGAAGTATAAACATTGATTTCAGTAAGAGTAAGACATAGGTAGCTGTGTGCTTACTGAAGTAAGTGCTATGAAGTTACATAGACCTTTTCCTTCTCTCACACTGCATTTAAAAAACCCTCCAACCCCCCATAGTTCCACAGGATTGCTCTTTAAGCAAGTTTGCTCTTTAAGCAAAACACCATTGTAAGTGACCCATTGTGACTTCTGACGGGGGGAGGGATTGCGAACCCCGATTTAGTTGTTAAGCGAGTTTTTGATTGGTTTTAGTTGTCAAGTGAGGTGACTATTTAGAGCAAATTCTGCTTGTTAAACGAGTTAGTTTCTAAGCGAAGCACTCTATGCAAGGTTTTACTGTACTTGCATCTACTACTGTAATTTGTATTTGTTTCTTGATTTTGAAATACAGTTGTACCTCACTTAAAGAGCATAATGCATTCCACAGGATTGCTCTTTAAGCGAGTCTGCTCTTTAAGTGAAACACCATTGTAAGTGACCAATTGTGACTTCTGGTGAGGTGGGTTGCAAACCCTGATTTATTTGTTAAGTGAGTTTTTGGTTGGTTTTATTTGTTAAGCGAAGCGAACATTCAGAGAAAATTCTGCTCTTTAAGCGAGACACTCTTTATGCAAGGTTTGACTGTAACTGATTAGATTTTGAAATTCATAGATGAGGATTTTAAATGAGGTTTGTTTATTTTAAAAAATGAGAAATGATGTCAAATATGCAAGTTCAGTAGGTTTCATGAAGGAGGTTGGAATTTAATTATAATTGTGTATCATCAAGTCAGTTCTGATTTATGACCTTTCCCTGAGTTTTCTAGGTTGAGAATACACATAAATGGTTCACTATTTCTTTCTAGGGCATCCTGAAACTGTGCAGCTTGTCCATGACTGCATATACAGTAAAACCTCAGATAACACTAAAACCTGGTTCCACAAGTCTTGGTGTTATACGATTTTTAGTGTTATCCGATGCATGTTAAAATCCTATGGGATCCATAGAGATACATTGTAACCACACAGGCTTTAGCCGTTGTTATCTGATGCATCCCATAGGATCTTAATGTTATCCGATGCAATTCTTCCCCCCAGATTGCTTAATGTTATGCGATTTTAGTGTTATTTGATACTAATGTTATCTGAGGTATTACTGTATCTGTAAAAATCCCATTGGTTGCAGACCATGTGACATGTGTAGATTAAAAAGCTAATCGTGGCAAGAATTTTAGTATTCCAGGCATTTAAATATGAGAAGTAGAAGTCGTAGTTTAAAATGTATGATATTTCAACTAGGGGTCTTCTTTGTGGTTTATCACTCCATTGCTTCTTAATCCCATTGTCATATTTTCTTAGTGGAAATAGCTTCTCTCCTTACAAATGAGCTTCCTGTGCTTGAGAGAGTTATAAATCCAGACACTGGATTTCCTGTCTGCTGCCTGATTGATGAGACAAAATTAACTAATTGTGTCTCAGAATTTTGATGCCATTGTGGGTTTAGCTTCTCCAGCTCTTTTAAAATGATTCCATCTCCACTTAGCTGTGTGATTGAGAGAGACAAGCCTCACAAAGCCTTGTTTTCCTTTTAAATAAAGAATGCATTATGGCTTTGTTTATGCGACAGCACAGCATGTAAGTCTGAGTATAAGCTTGGCTTGCTAAGGCAGTGGACATACCAATTGTGTGAGGCAACTTGGTTTAAGGTTTCCCTTGCTCGAAAGCTAGTCGTATCGGACTCTAGAGGTCAATGCTCATCTCTTTCAAAGCCGAAGAGCCAGCGTTGTCTGCTTCTACAGACGTTTCTGTGGTCATGTGGCAGGCATGACTAGACACCGGAGCGCAAGGAACACTGTTACCTTCCCACCGAAGTGATCCCTATCTATCTACTTGCAATTTCTTGCTTTTGAACTGCTAGGTTGGCAGGAGCTGGGAGAAAGACGGGAGCTCATTCCGTCCTGCAGTACTCGGGAATCGAACTGCTGACCTTCTGCCTCCCAGTCAGCTTCTTAACCACTTGAGTCTGTAAATTAGAATGGGGTTTTGGGAGATGGAGAGTATTGAGGCTCTTTGGAGAGGCAAGATTTCGACCACAAGATAATTCCTGAACACATACGCACTAAATAACCAAGGATATCTTTTCTGATCTTCCCATAGCTTAGAATTTGTTGTGTATCAGGTTTTGCTTAGGTGCCGTGCAAGTAGAATAGAACTTAGGTATACATGTCGCCCATTGGTGGGCAGCCAAAAATTTTACTTCCACACTGTGGGCGGAGCCAATGTCGTGGGCAGAGCCAACATCATGATGCCATGGGAGGAGCCAACATCATGGGAAGAGCCAATGATGTGGGTGGAGCCAACATAAAAAATAAAAATACAGTACACATAAAAATAGAAATAAAAACACATAAAAATGCAAATTACATACATTAAATAGAAATAACAAACACATAAAATACAAATTAAATAGACATTAAATAGAAATAACAAACACATAAAGTACAAATTAAATAGCAAATAGAAATATAAAACATAAAAATACAAATTAAAATAGACATTAAATGCACATAAAAGCACACTACATTTGGACGCACATTGGAGGACTTGCCGCCACAGATGAAGTACTTCAATGACTTTTAAACCTGGATGTGGAACTCTAGCTAGGAACTTGAGACTGGACAATTAGTGCTTACTGTATGTATCAACATTAATGGAGACAACTGAAGTTCATCATACGATAAATAAAATTAGAAAGGATGACAGTCCTGGGAAAGGCGGGAAATAGTAATAAAAGAGGAAGACTGAGCAAGAGATGATTGAATTAGTAAAAGAACCAAGGCCTTGAATTTACAGTATGTGAGCAGGACTCTTAATGACTGCGCCTTTTGGTTACTGTTGATTCATAGGATTGTAATAAATTGGAAGTGATGCTTGTAAGTAAGAACAAGTGCAGTTGAACATTAAGTTTAATTAATATATAGTTTGGTTTTTGATTTATCCCACCTCTTCCTCCTCTGTGTCCAGGACAGGTGTGAAACTGCCAAAATGAAGCCATCTTTGGGGAGCTCATTCTGTATTTCCTTTTGCCTGACCCAGTGTGAGAAAGATTAACATGCACAAGGGTACACCCGATTGTGGTTCAAAAATACCGCCATCTTTGAGTGGGCTCTTTCTGTGAACCCCACACTTATTAAATATAGCAATTTTCACTTTTAATTAGATTTGTTTGCTTCACTTTTAACTTGCAGCACCAGATCTGTTAGTATTTGTGGGAAATTCAAGTGCAGCAGAACCTAATTAGGGTACACGATCAGATGTAAGGTATAGTTTACTCTTTTTTCATGGTGACAGCTTTCTCATGTGGCATTTGAAGCCTAAATGTTTTTGATGTTTAGCCATCTTGTTGGGACTCAACCACTCCACCCCCAAACAGTCGACAAGGATACAACTACAGTGGAATGAAAATCAGTAAAACCATTTTATGTTGAGCTGTATTATGTGAAGTGACACATTTTGGGATTCATTTTGGAAATGCTCCCCAGGGAAGGTTAGAGCTTTTGGTGGCTGTGTCAATATGCAAAGAAAGAAAACATTGACATTTCCCATATATAATTGACTTGGTGTGGGTATATTTTGGAATGATGGCAAGTCTCTTTTATTTTTAAGAAGGGATTTAATCCCAATCCACGATAAATAGCCCTGGTCCAAGATATTCTGTCTGCAGCAGAGCAACAAAGAGTGCCAGCTACTCAGATCAAGGTACTGTACACAGAAAATCACATCGGGTAGTGAAAATGTGATGATAATAATTTAAATTACTAGAAGAAATAAAAGCAGTGACAGATTTTACTTTCTTAGGATCAAAGCTCACTGCAGATTGAGATTTCAGCCATGAAATAAAAAGGCGACTGATTCTTGGGAGGCAAGCGATGAGAAACCTGGGGAGCATAGTGAAAAGTAGAGACATCAAATTGCAAACAAAGATTCGCATAGTCAAAGCAATGGTATTCCCTGTGGCAATTTATGGGTGTGAGAGTTGGACCATTAGGAAAGCTGAGCGCAGAAGAATAGACGCCTTTGAGATGTGGTGTTGGAGAAGGATTTTGAGAGTCCCCTGGACAGTGAGGAGAACAAATAGGTCAATCTTAGAAGAAATTAACCCTGACTGCTCCTTAGAAGGTCAAATAATAAAGATGAAGCTAAAGTACTTTGGACATCAGATGAGAAGAGAGGATTCATTTGAGAAAGCCTTGATGCTTGGAAAGGTTGAGGGCAAAAGAGGAAGGGGACAGCCCAAGATGAGATGGCTAGATGGTATTGTGGAGACAATGGGCACAGAGCTGAGCGAGTTGAGGGGGATGGTGGAGGACAGGAGTGTCTGGTGGACAGTGGTCCATGGGGTCGCAGAGGATCGGACTCGACTGTGCAACTGAACAACAAGAAGAAGTCTCCACAAGCAAGGAGTTTCTAAAATCAATAAAGGAGTAAACAACCGACATGGAGCAAAATCTGAAAAAAATTAAATAGTCCCTCTCATACGGAGGTCTCTGAAACTGCTGTGCCACTATACTCTGAAGATACATTATTGAAAATTGCTACTAATGAATTGGAGACTGCGGTGGCTTAGTGATTAAGATGCTGATCTTGATGACTGGAAGGTTGGCAGGTCAGCAGTTCAAGACTTGTGTACTGCATGATGGAATGAGCTCCCATCTCTGTCCCAGTTCCTGCCAAACTAGAAGTTCAAAAGCAAGCCTTCCGTACTGTTGACCATTGTATCCTTCTGGAATGGCTCCAAGGAGTCGGGATCCAGGGCACTGTGTGGTCCTGGTTTGCCTCATTTCTGAAGAGCCAGACTCATTCGGTGTGGTTGGAGGATGGGATGTCCAGCCCTAGGCCTCTCCAGTATGGTGTGCCTCAGGGCTTGGTCCTCTCTCCTGTTTAACTTCTACATGAAACTGCTGGGGGAGATAAATCGCACCCATGGGGTGAATTATCAGCAGTATGCTGATGATACTCAGCTGTATATCTCAGCCCATAGTGATCCAAGCAATGCAATCGGAGTCCTATCCAGGTCTCTGGAGGCTGTTGGGGTCTGGATGAGGGACAATGGGCTGCAACTGAATCCCGCCAAGACTGAGTGGCTATGGCTCGGGGGCCCTGTGTTATTTTGGGAGCTACCATCTTTGGTTCTGGATGGGACTGTTTTGCCCCAAACAGACCAGGTGCGTAATCTGGACTCGCGACTCCTGCTTGATGAGCAGGTGGCAGTCGTGGCCAGGAGGGCTTTTGCGCAATGTTGTGTTATATGCCAGTTACGCCCACTGCTAGATTGGGATTCCTTGCTCATGGTCACACACATTCTGGTCACCTCTAGACTGGACTATTGCAATGTGCTCTACATGGGGCTGCCTTGATGACCATTCGGAGGCTGCAGCTGGTCCAGAACGTGGCTTCTAGGGTGGTGATGGGGTGCGTTTGAAACCCTCAGAATGGGGAAAAGAGGAGCCGCCAGTTTTCTGCTACAGGGATCGGGGCCACTCAACCCTACATGTCATGGTTTTTAGTCTAATAATGTAGGGGAGGGGCTTTTTAATGGGAAAGTCCTTCTGAAAATATGTATATTGGAGGGAAATCTCTATTAATTTTATATGTTGAAATATATGTACAGAATACATGCAAGTTTGCAAAGTAATGAAGATTTAAAATTTTCAAACTGATGCAGATATGTACTGGAACAAATTTATGGTTAAAAAAGATGGCTGTTATTTGAAAATGTAAGAGACTGATTTTTCAGTCCCTGGCGGAGGCCAAATGCAGACGTTTTGTTCTGTGAAGGTTAATAACAATTTGCAGTGTGTGAAATTTCTTGTGAAGTACAGGGGAATGTCCTGAATGCAAAATGAAATACAGTATATAACAACATAAAAAGGATGGCAGACCCAGCAGTATGATGAAGGAATTGATTTGCCAAGTGCTTCAAAGAATTGTAAATATGTGTAGAATAGGCATTTGTTCCTAGTGCCCTCTTTACCTTCCTGTTTCAACTGATGCTTCTTAAGCTCAGCAGGAATATATTTTCCTACAGTAAAACCTCGCATAAAGAGCACCTCACTTAGAGAGTAACTCACTTAAAGAGCAGAATTTTCTCTGGTCACCGCGCCTAACAACTAAAACCAACTAAAAACTCACTTAACAATTAAATCAGAGTCCGCAATCCCCCTCCCCCAGAAGTCACAATTGGTCACTTAAAATGGTGTTTCGCTTAAAGAGCAAACTCGCCTAAAGATTAATCCCATGGAACACATTATGCTCTTTAAGTGAGGTACCACTGTACTTCCCTTCCCTTCGAAATTTTGAATATAGCGTTCAATTTTGCAGCCACTGTTAACTGCTAAGAATATTTCTGTTGCTAAGCATGTAGTTAATGTAATTAATAGCATTGAATGATGTGTATTGAAGTGAAGTTTCTTGCCAAGTGGACAGTAGATATTTAGTTTCTGAGGTACAGTAAAACACCGGATAACGATTGGATTGGATAACGCTAAAATTGCATAACGTTGGGGAATTTGAGGCAAACATTTGGATCCGATAACATTATGTTAACCATTATGTTAACATTATCCGATCCATCAGATAACCTAACTATTTCTGAGGCTAATGTTTGCCTCAACTTCCCTGAGGTGTGTCTGTGACTCACTAGTTTCTCTTGGGAGAAAGGGAGGGGGCTGCCTGCTCTCTTTATCTCAAACTTGCAACATTTGAATAACAAAAGCTTGCACAAACAGTCTGACTAGTTTAGCAAAGCAAAGCAAAAGCAGACGTGGGGGGTGGGGGGTGTGACTATTTCAATATGTTCTGACTCCAATTTAAAAACTAAGACGCCCCAAATGTATGACAACATGCAGAGTTGCCATTTGGACCCTTGTGCACAGGAATCAGTTTTAATAGCTAACGGCAAGGGTACCCAAACTTTTCAGGCCATGGGCCAGTCACGTGGTTCATGGGTGCCCAAACTACAGCCTGTTTGCCAGATCTGGCCCTGACACCAATTCATCTGGCCCGTTCCACCGTTGCCACTCCCAGAAGCTGGGTGAGTTTTACTTCCACTTCTGGTGTCATTGGCTGGATCTGGCCCATAGGCCATAGTTTGAGCACCCCTGGCTAATGGATAGAAGCAGGACCCAAAATGGATGCCACCATTTACCAACATGCAAGGTTGCCATCTGGAGCCATGAGCACAGGAATCCATTGGTGTCATGGGCCAGATCCGGCCCATGCCCTGTGGATGCTATGGTTTTGATGGCCCTATTCATAACCCGAGGTTTAACTGTAATAAATTAAAAGAAACTCATTTCATAAAAAGCAATTTCGAATTTATTCTGGTAGATCTTGTTTATTGCAAATTAACTATAGTTAAGACTAATCATATTTAAGGCTAGCCACTGTTTGACCAGTTTCAGAAATGTCAAGCCTTTCAGACAAATTAGAGTAATAAGGCTTGATGGTAGTCTAAGTGGCTTAATCCTAAACTATAGAAATTGGAAGAGCATATGAAAAATAAAATTCATACTTGTAATCAGAACAATTGTTGTGTGAACAGCATTAGAAAGTATGAATTGCATTTACGTATTCTTCTGCATAGCTAAAAACACCCACACAGAAAGTCCCTCCCTGCCCCCACAACTCTCTAGAAATCTGTGTCTTAACTATTCATCACTTTTATAATTAAGATGGATTGGGAGTGCCAGATCTGCCAGAGAATGCCAACAGCTGCATGATAATAAATCATACAACTTATCCGGTAATAATCTCCAGAACCACATGAAAGGAAAACATTTATTCTCAAATGATGTTAACAATGCATTAATGTGTTGTTATCATTCAATGTGTGGATCTATTTTGGTAATTTACATCTAATTGCAATGCTGAGCTGGGAAGCCCTGTCCTCTGCTTTTGTGAAGAACAAGCTGTGTTGCACAGTAGACAAGAAATAGTTCGCCCAGAAGCATACTGATAAGAGTTAAAAGGTATTGAGTCTCTTGTTAGTTCTGCTTCCTGTGACCCTAGTTTGTTTTTTTTTAGCCTAGAGGAGAGGAAAGTTATCTTCACAGAAAGATCCCATTTCATGAGCAAATCTTTTCTTCCATGAATGGAAATATTTTCTTTCTTGGAGCCAGCACTTTGAATCAAAGAATAATGCTAAAAGACAGTTTTAATCGGCTGCTCATGCCCTTGGCAAATGGGCCAACCCAATTTTTACTTGTCAACATGAGATTGCTCATGAGTATGCTTTTCTGTTATCCACTTTATTTTTACATACCTAGTATGTGGTAAAGGGATAGTTTTAGTCAATTTACATCTAGCAGAAATATCAGATTCCATCATCGAATCAGACAGTACATTTTGACCACGCAAGCAAGATGAAAGGGTTTTTAATACCTCCCCAAAGTATCTTTTTTTTTGTATAAAACTAAGGATGGGAGGAAATGTGAGTTCAGTAATACTGTACCTCGGATAACGATTGCCTCAGATAACACTAAAATCAGATAATGTTGGGGAATCGGAGGCAAACATTTGCATCACACAACGTTAAGATAACGCTGTGCGATGCAATTGTTTGCCTCAAATTCCTCGATGTTGATCTCTGCCCCAAAGCCCGCAGGGCTAGAGACCAGCCCTGTGGGGTTTGGGGCAGAGACCTACCGAGGCTTAGATCCACTGGTTTGGTTGGGGGGAGATTGGACATGCCTGTTCCCTGCCCCAGCCAAACTGGCGCTACTGGGTCTCTGCTTTGGGATGGGGTGGCTGGGGGTGTCAGGCACCTCCAGCCAGCCCAGTCCCAAAGCAGGGAGCCTGGGCTGGCTGCCTGTTTTAAGATCGGACTGGCTGGAAGTGCCTGCCACCCCCCAGCCAACCCGATCCCAAAGCAGGCATCACAGGCGGGCACTCTGCTTTAAGATTGGGCTGGCTGGGGTTGCCTGCCACCCCCAGCCAGCCCATTCCCAAAACTGGCACCTCAGGCAGGCTGCCTGCTTTGGGATCAGGGTGGCTGGAGGTGCCTCCCCAAGCAAACCAGATGCCCCTATGTTCCCTGTTCTCTTTGGAAAGGCAACAGGGCATTTTTTTTAAACATTGTGCGATCAATGCATCGCGCAACATTAAAAACCGGATAACGTTATGATTTGTGGAACCAAGTCATAACGTTATCCAAGGTACTAGTGTAACTGAATGTCAGCAAAGCCAAAAACACTGAACACACACCCTACAAAAGGAAGAAGAGATGCGTAGCTGTAGCAGGAGATTCCTTCCTACATGGGATTGAAAGGGGGTATTATAACATTTTTCAAAATCTTGAAAGATTGTCATAAAGAGAAGGGGAAGGATCTGTTCTCGATCATCCCAGAGTGTAGGACATGTATTGGCTCAAGATATAGGAAGCCAGATAAAAACTGATATGAGGAAGAACTCCTTAACAGTAAAAGCAGTATGACATTAGGACTGATTACCTTGGATGGTGGTGAACGCTCCAACATGGGAGCCATTCAGGAAAAAATTGTTAGATCTGCTATCTAGCACTGTTAATTATGGTGTGATTTGTTTCACAGGAACCCTTTATTCCCTGATAACAAACTAGTAGAATATTTGCTTCTAAATGTTAAATTCCCAAGCACATATTTCAAATTGTAAGAAAATAAAGATGTTGTATTATTTGTTTTTCAGTTGGAGAATTTGTGAGTGATGCTCTTTTGGTGCCAGATAAATGCAAGTTCCTTCACCAGGAAAGAATGGATATATGCGAAACTCATCTGCATTGGCATACAGTTGCTAAGGAGGTATGTTGTATGCATATATTGTTGTTATTAACTGTTACCTTTTTAAAACAGCAAGTATTAGCATAATTATTAAAAAAAATAAGTGAACAAAGTCTTGTTAAATAAATAAGGACCATGTGGCTAAGTTAATAATTGTTATTTTGTATGTACTTTATTCAATACTGGACTTCTGCTCATGCAAACTTTAGATCAGTGGTGCCAAACAATTTTTTTCACAGGCTGGTCCCGCCTCCGATACACAGCTGCAGGGGCTGGAGGTGAGCTGCTCCCGCCACTGACAGTTTTGACATCAGCAGCGGCGGTGGCGATGATGCTATGCCCGGCCTGCTCTGAACAGCCTCTGGGTCAGCCCCATCCCCTCTACAGCATTTGTCAAAGTTGATTGCTGCATTGGGGAAATCTTCGGAGCCTCTGTTTCAAAATCCACAGCGCTGGACAGGTAAATCTAGCGTGCTGCGGTGACATCATCCCTGGCATGCCAGGGGGCTCTCCTAGCGCCACGGATTTTGAAACCGAGGAGGCGCTGAAGGTTTCCCCAACGCAGCAGTTGGCTTTGGCAAAGGCTGCAGAGGGGATGGGACCGAGCAAGAGGCTGCTTGGAGCACCTGGGTCAAAGCGCGATTGCCGCCGCTGCTGCTGATGTCAGGTGGTGGTGGCAGTCCAGTGTGAACCCGGGTGCTCACCATGGGCCGCATTAATGATATGCAGAGGCCTAATTGGGCCTGTGGGCCATAGCTCGGGCACCCCTGCTTTAGATGCTGCATAAGGAAACAGAGCCAGCTATAGTCTCTATAACTCTCTTCAAGAAATAGTGTATAGTACCAAATTGGTCATAAGGAATAACAGTACAATCTAGCTGTGGAACATAATAGTCAAACTTACATGATGGTTCCATCATCCTCAAACTGGATGTTTCCCCCCAAACATACTCATTCAGGTGGACAGATGAAATTGTGAGGTAGGAAAATGAGGACTGACACAAAGATTTATATTTGTGAATTCTTTGTGTGAATGAGTATTTTCTCATTATGAATCTAGTGGGAAGAAATATATCTTACTTCAAAATGATTCATCCTTTCAGTGACTTGTTTTTTCAAAAAAAAAAACACTGGTTTCTCTGACAAAATGACTGCTGTTGATGCTATTTCAGCATGTGAAAAAAATGTGTTATATAAATTATTCAGAATTGATACCTGTTTTTAAGATGCTAAAAAGATTGGATGTTCTCTTGCTGAAGCAATGGCTAAGCAAGATGATTGCAGTTACATTAGGAATTTTGAAACAACAGTCTCAGGGCTAAATGTAGCCCTGACTCTTATTTTGTGCTCATTTGCTGTTTGGGAGAGTAGGCCCTACTGACCACAGAGGAACCTGCATATGAGTAGACAGTGGAAGAACCTTCCCTGATTCCTTCTATGAGGAATGCTGTAAATGAAATGCATGTACAGAATAAGTACAGTGTCTAGAGATCATTCTTCCTGTTCTTAATTCTTTTCACAAGGATGAGTCTTCTTTTTCAGTGAACACCAAAGGGCATTTTTGTATAATTTTAGTATGTACTCAAACAAGCTGTCTTCCAGACACTCTTGAGTTATAGTACTGTACAAGATTCTATCGGTAGAGCTACATCTACGTGCTTAGAAAACAGAAATACAAAATACTTTATTTCTTTCTAGTTGGCTTCTAATCCTAATATGAGTTTCCTTTTGTTTCACACATATTTGTATCTGAACCAACCATCCATATAAAATGTGCACACATACACATTCCTGTTTAAACTGTGAACAAGTCATCCCCTCCTCCCATATCCTTGGTTTCAATTATCTGGAGTTCTAAAAATATTCAACAAAAAATCCTGAAGTGTAATACAGTCAAACCTTGCATAAAGAGCGCCTCACTTAAAGAGTAACTCACTTAAAGAGCAGAATTTTCTCTGAATGTTCGCTTCGCTTAACAAAACCAACCAAAAATTTGCTTAACAAATAAATTGGGGTTTGCAATTCCCCCACACACACAATTGGTCACTTACAATGGTGTTTTACTTAAAGAGCAAACTCGCTTAAAGACCAGTCCTGTGGAACACATTATGCTCTTTAAGCGAGGTGCAACTGTGCATGCATGCGCGCGCGCGCGCACACACACACACACACATTTCTATGGTGCTTAACCCAAGCTGGCCACTAGAGATCACTGTCTGCAATGTAAAATACAGGGTTTGCTGTTATCTGTGGTTTCAGGTATCTGCGGTAGGTCTTGGAATGTATTTCCCCCCCCCCCAGATATGAGGGGGTGTATCTATAGTTTAATCAAATTTTTACTTAAAGATTACATAATGTTCAAAAACACAGAACCAATAAAACATAGGTATATCTGGTTACAATGGTTTCCAAACAGCTATATTATTGCAGCAGAGCAATCCAATAAATCTATTTGTTTTCCCCCAAGATTAGCAAAATTGTAATACCTTTTGGTTCTGAATTCTGAAAGTTGTATATGCTCTGTCCTAGCAACACATGCATAGAAAAACACATTTTGTTTTGTTGTTTTGGCATCTAGTGGAGAGAGAGTGAAAAAGAGGATGTGGAGTCAATTATATTTGTCTTGCTAGATGTTTCTACACCAGATGTATATCTGTTCTGATAGAAATTAGAGTGTCCCATTGTTTATTTTATTTCCAATCCCATTGCTAATATGTATTTCTTTCTTTAGTCTGCATAGCCAGCTTAATTTTTAGGATATGTGTAAGGATATGTACCGTTTGTTCATAGTTGAATTATTCTAGCTATGTTTGGATGTTCAGAAAAGGTTTATTTTGAACCTATGAAGAATAAAAGAGAGTGACCTTTAGTCTGCTTTTGTTGATGTTTTCTGCATTTGGAGAATGACAGTCTGAAGAGGCAGTCAAATCAGTTATGTGTAGTGATTGTCTGCACTTCTGGAAAGCCATGATCTATATTAGGGTTCTGAATCACTTAGAGAGTTCATATGAGTCCATATGACTTGCCTCTTTAGACTATTCCTTTCCTCATATAGAAAATGGCAGCAGAAATGGGAGCCTCTCATCTTTTCTTCTTGCTGACACATTCAGATTGATCCTTTTCTGAAAGTTTAGCCATAAGTCTCTGCAGAGTTGTGCAGGGCACCATGAGAAGATGCTGGACAGGGAGTGTTGGGGTGCCTATTTTGGGGTTGGGGGGGAATCCCATACATTGCTATTGGAGCTCCAGGACACCAGAGGCAAGGGGGGTGGGGGGTGGGACAAAGCCTAATTCACAGATATACCAACACACTCCTGAGTCTCTGTCATGTTTGAAAAGCCATCCTATGGACCTAGCATAATGCAGACATGTTTCTAGCACATCTGTGTGGCTGTTCTGTGATTTAATTTACAGGCCACTCTTACTAAGAAATAGTATTTATTTTCTCTCTCTTATTCTCAGTCCTGTAGTGAAAAGAGTATGAATCTACATGACTATGGCATGCTGTTACCTTGTGGGATTGACAAGTTCCGTGGCGTGGAATTCGTTTGCTGCCCGGTAGCTGATGAGAGTGACATTGTTGACTCCACTGAGGCTGAAGAAGATGACTCTGATGTTTGGTGGGGTGGTGCTGATACAGACTATGCAGATGGCAGGTAAGACTATAGCCTCTCCCATCATCCAACAGCTTAGTGGGTCTCTGGGGGCGGGGGTGGAGTAAAAGGGTCTGTAAGCTAAAGGTCTCTCAGTGTCTGTGTCTGAACAATTGTTAGTACTGTGAGAGATGCAGATTGTCCATTCGAAAGTAGCTACCTTCAATACCCTGGGGTCCGCTAATCAGTGAAGGAGTTCCTAGATGAGTAATCTCCGCAACAACATTCTGCACATAAAAAGTATCTACCAGTGGAAATTGTAGAGAAAGTGGTTACTTGGTTCTAAAAGACATATATTTTCCATATCATGGGTTGTGTTGGATATTGCCCAGTTTTTCATTTTTTAAATTAGGGATGCCAACACAGATTCGTTTGTGGAATATTCATAAGAACTTCATTATGTGATTGTCATGAACAGATTTAGAACTGATATTGAAGTCTTGCATGTGACAAATCTTAACTAGCAAGGAAGCGTAATGAAAAATTGAAATAGGCCCATCACATCTGCAATGTTATTTGGTAATTGAGACAAAATTACATCTGTCTTCACTTCGGGGGGCTTAGGGAAAGATTCTAAATCAAACACTCTTAATTGTTGAAGTATGTTAGAATGTGTCACCATAACATTTTAGCATTAAAATGGCACAAAAATGTTATTTTTTAGTAGGGAAGAATAGATCAATGTAGGAATGGAAATTCTCAAGATGCCTGAGAGCTGCCGACATCTACCAGTGGTTGTTGGGGGAGTTCACCCCAAAATAATTAGACCAGAATTCCTTTTTTCATCAGTAACATTAGCAGGTGGGGAAAAAAGTAAAAAAAAAAAGAAGGAAAGAAAACTTATAGCATTTGTGCATGAGACCTGTATTTTCTACCAAGAAAAATTAGTTTGTATTAAACTTTTTTTTGAAAAATACAAGTTCTTCTGTATAAAACACAAGGGACATAATCCTACTAGATGATGATGATGATGATGATGATGATGATGATGATGATGATGATGATGATGATGATGAGTTCAAATTTATATTGCTGCCCACTCGCCGTGGCGACTCAGGGCGGCTTACAAACAATACATTATTTGTTCATGAACAAAAGTTACCCCAGAAGTTACTGTGGCTAACTGAGAACGTGTCAGGAACATGCAGGGACATGTGCTGATCACTCAGTTAAATAATGTGGTTGACTTTCAGCTGGCACCTGCTCAGGTGGCTGTGACAGCTTTTGCAATTCTTGCAAACATGTAGCTGTCTGATATGATTTTGACCAGTGTTTTATGATCAAGGGATCTTTTCTGTCAATATGTCACAAAATGCTGAAGTGCAGAAAACTAATCAAAGTCTTGTGTTCTCACCCAGTAAACAAAAAACCTGATTCCCCCCTTGTTTTCATCAACAAGAATGTGATAAGTGAGGACTTACATTATTGACCTATGTCACAGTTTACTGCTACATGGATTAGTCTTTCTTTCTTTCTATCTTTCCTTCTTTCTTTCCTACCTACCTACCTACCTACCTACCTGGGTTACAACGTGTACTGGTAGAGGGTTGCTTACCCTTAAGTGGCAAACTATCCCCTATAACTTAGGCAACCAGTGAGAAACATGTATAGTAATACCTTGGATAATGACTGCATAGTATAACACTAAAATCGGATAACAATCTGTTAGCGTTATCCGATGCAGTCGTTTGTAGCAGGAGAGTAGCTGGAAAGCTGAACTGGATTCTCAGTTCGGCTTCCCAGGCACCCTACAGCTGCGGAGGCATGGGTGGGGTGGCTGGAAAGCTGATGGGGGGATCCCCCGACGGCTTCCCCAGCCACCCCACAGCTGCAGAGGCAGGGGCGAGTAGCTAGGGAAGCAGACGGGGAGTTCCCGTCGACTTCTGCAACCACCCTGCAGCTGTGGATCAGGTTGTCCGACGGAGAGCCCGAAATGGGCGGAAAAAAGCATCAATTTTTCCACCCATTTCGGGCTCTCTGCAGGTTCCGGGAAGGTCGGGGGACCCGATCCAGGCTATTTCCGAAGTTCTCCCAACTCACTGGAGGCTGTAGCATGCCAAAACGTCGGGATTCGAATCCCGACATTTTGGCTTACTGCACTGGGTGGGGGGTGGAGGAATTCCGGAAACAGTGCGGATTGGTCCAGCAGGGGGGTCAGGGAGCCCGTAATGGGTGAAAAAAACGGACAAGTCTCGTCGTTATCCAGTTTTTAACATTGTGCAATGCATTGATCACACAACGTTAAAAAAAGCCCTCTTCCCCTGGAGGCTGCAGCAAGCCAAAAGTTGGGATTTGAATCCCAACGTTTTGGCTTGCTGTAGCCTCCAGGGAGGTGGGGGAACTTCCGAAACAGTGCAGATCAGGTCCCCCAACCTCTCTGGAGCCGGCAGGGGGGTCAGGGAGCCCGTAATGGGTGAAAGAAAATGGATACATAGAGATACCAGTTGAAACAATGCACTGAGATCAGCATATGAATGGAAAAGCAGTATCAACTCTGCCTGACAACTTTACCTTTTCATATGTTTTACTCATATGTATTTTAGCCCTCCAAATAGTCAATTGTGGGAGAAACTGCTATCCAGATAGCTCTGCTATTAAGCAAATCCAAAGTCTGTTTTCTGAAATCTTACTACATATAACTAGATTCTAGCTCTTTTAAAAAACTGAAATGTGTTATGAGAGACCAGACAGTGATGGTAAACCTTGGCACTCCAGGTATTCTTGAACTTCAATTCCCAGAAGTCCTGATCAGCAAGAATGCTAACTTGGGCTTCTGGTAATTGAAGTCCAAGAACACCCGGATTGCCAAGATTTGCCATCACTGGTCTAGACTGTGGTGGGGAAGGAATAGGTAGCTTATTAGAGCAAAAGTGTCTCCTGTCTCTTCCCAAATTCCCACTGCTCAGTCTGTAGGCCACACCCACATTAGGAACTTCCTCTGGTAGGCCTCTCCAGATTTTCTTTAAGTTACAGGTAAAAATGCTTTGCTAGTTCTCATTCCAGGTGACCATAGGCCAGTGGTGGTTAACCTTGGCATTCCAGATGTTCTCAGACTTCAATTCCCAGAAACCCTCATCATTGGGTGTATGGACTTGGGCTTCTGGTAATTGAAGTCCAGGAATAGCTAGAGTACCAAGTTTAGCCATCACTGCCATAGGCTATATAATGTACATTTTGCTTATAATTAGCATTCAAGATTTTGGAAAGTAAGATGGGGTGATGGTTTGAGAATAAGATAGACAGTGAGGCACACAAGCTACATCTGGCCAGCTTTGCCTGTTTCCCAGTGTACATGATCCAGTGCCCTGCAGTTGGGCTACAGAATGTCAGTAATTGATGGAGTCCTTAAAAATAAATGCTTACACAGCAGATTATGCAATATCATGATGGGCAAAGAGCAGGCCCTCCAGAAGATGTTGGATTGCAATCCACAGCATTGTGCACCACTGGCTCTGTTGACTAAGGCTGTAGAGAATTAGATTGCAACAACATGTGGAAGGTTCACTTGACCAATCCCTAGTATTCTATGTCTACTTTAAGAGTCTGGCTGATCTGGAATAAAAAAATTACCAGTGTGATGCATATGCTGGGAATTTACACTTAAATTTGACTGTATTGTAGAGAGAAAAACAGGTATCAAGTGAGTAGATCTCCAAAGGAAGGTCATTAAATGAGCCAGCAGTTGATACCTTTGTTATCTCTGTCTCATGTGGCATCTAAACTCCATTGTGCTTGGTTGGCACTTTGTTTTCATGAGCTAACGACATTGCAACTGTTTGCTATAACCCAAAGTTTTACACCATCTTTGCCTGAAGAATAGTAGAATTTGAAACTCAAGTTATTTGTACTTTTTTGTTTATCTAGTAAAGCTGTTGTATATTCTTAGACTTCATTGCTATGAATGTATCACACAGCCTCACCTTCTTCCTTCCTTTCCTTCCTCTTTCCTTTCCTTACTTCTTTTACTTTTTTCCTATATCACAAAAGGAAATTCTGGACCATTTACCAGATGGGTGGGACTGAACTCAGAACTTTCAGAGTTCTATACCATATAATATCCTGCTAATACAGAATGTGATCCTTGCTTTAAACCAAATATTGGAAATGTTACCTTCTTGAATTGTAGCTCTTAGAGTCTCATAGCCAGAAAAATCAGTTGGCATTATCGTTGTGGGGTGCTGTGAGTTGTAGTGCAAAAAAGTGACTTTTCCATAGCTTTGCTCCACACATTCAGATCCCAAATACAATATGTAGAGTTGTCCTGCAGAAAACCCTTTTCATTGTGAGAAATAGTAATTCTAGTGGTCAGAAATCTTGAAGGGGGGAGAGAGATGGGGGGTGGGGGGGTGGGGTGGGGTGGGAATAGAGTTTGTGATTTTCTACATATGAGTGCTCAGTCTCATATCATATAAGGGCTAAGAGATTTGCCTGTAATGGGCTATAACCTATGCTGTTATGCATTAGCAAGAATATCTGAATAAGCTGCTTTTAAAAAGATGCATATAACGATGTTTGGAGTAGATGTCTCTTTCTAAGTTTTTAAAGCACAGACATTAAATCAAGTAAACAAGACGATAATGCATTAATATCTGAAATGGACATAAGCTGGCAGAGACACTGGATACATTTGTAGACTGGAAGTTGCACTTAGCGGATTGTATGATCAAATTATTCTAAAGAGTTGAGCCCTGAAAGCAGTAAGCATAGAAATCTTGGAGTGGCTGTTAATGTTTCATCTTCACTTAGATGTCTCTCTTCTTCTGCCTTCACCATTGCATATATTCTTTAAAGATGGTGTCATACTTTTAAAGTCTTCATCTGTTTTACTAGGGTTGAAATCCTTTTGAACTTGATTTAGCATAAAGTTACACCTATTCACAGGGGGGTTACACCCAGGGAATACATTACTTGCTTGACTGAACCACTAGTTGCATACGTGTGTAAAATATTTTCTAACTCTTCAGCAGAGGTCATAAAGATGAATGCAGAGAGATAACAGAAAACAACATTTTTGGGCTGGAGTTCACAGAAGATAGGGTATTCTGGGACTTCTTGTTTAAACAAGTAACATACTATTGAGAGTTATACACACTCCAATCATACGGATCTTGTTTCCCTTGTATTTTTTTCAGAAGTATATTTTCTTGAATGATTAGCCTTGATATTTGTAAAAAATAAACCTGAGTAAAATATGGCTTAGAAATTGTACTGAGAGTGACTTGGCCAACTATTGTTGCTACTTGCAGTTATGACAAGGTAGCAGAAGAACAGCTAACTGAAGAGGAAAATGTTGCAGATGTGGATGATGAAAACACTGATGATGATGATGATGATGAAGATGGTGATGAAGAAGAAACAGAAGATCAGTTTCAGGAAACCACGGAAAGAACAACTAGTATTGCTACTACCACCACCACTACTACAGAGTCTGTGGAAGAAGTTGTTCGAGGTAAGATTGTGATTTGTAGTGTAGAAGCTGCAAGAAATTGATCTTTGTAGTACGTGTTTGCCCTTTACTGTTAAAAATGTTCCAAACAGCAAAATTCTAAGCTGCAACACTTACCATTTTTCATTATAATTTGCAAATGCTGTGCTATGCATTGCTTCTTGTATTAGCCATCTCGGACTCCTGTTTTACAGGCAGTCCACATGGTCAAAGATTCTCATTTCTGTGTGCATAGATAGTGATTCAAAATAGCTGTGAACCTTTAAAATAGTAGCAAGGTTGTGATGACCAATTTTAGTAAGGTATGGAACGGTGAAGGATGCATGTCAGTAAAGGAGCTTGCTTGTCAGATCATCAGTTTAAATTAAGATTGAAAAAAGTTCAATAAAAATAGACTCAAAGGGTCGGAATCGACTGTGCAACTGAACCACACATACACATAGATAGATAGATAGAGAGAGAGAGAGAGAGAGAGATATATATTCCCATTTTTCATATACAGTAAAACCTTGGATAACGCTAAAACTTGGTTCCACAAGTCTTGGTGTTATCCGATTTTTAGTGTTATCGGATAACGTTAAAGCTCCATAGAGATACATTGTAACCGCACAGGCTTTATCTGATGCATCCCATAGGACCTTAACGTTATTCAATGCAATTCTCCCCCCCCCCGATTACTTAACGTTATGTGATTTTAGCGTTATCCGAGGTAAACGTTATCCGAGGTATTACTGTATTAGAAAGAAATGTTGTATACAAATATAAACTAAACAATAATCATGGCATTTAAGAAACAGTTACAGTAAAACCCCGGCTTACGACTGCCCTGGGTTACGTTTGCCGCGGTTTACAATGGCAAATTCTATGACGGCTTATGATTTTTTTCCTGGCTTACGACTAGGAATTAGACTGCCGTTGCCATTTTAGACTCTAAAATGGTGGCCCTACACCATTTTAGACTCTAAAATGGTGGCCCTGCACCACTTTAGACTCTAAAACAGCGCCCACTCCCTACCGCCAGAAATCACAATTCGAGTCACTTACTGCTGCTACAGTGGCGGGGACCATATCTACTCTATTCCAGTCTTCGTATGGGGTCCTGCCACGGCGCTACAGTTGGGAACATGCGCCTGAATGCCCGACATGTAACTAGGAAGTTCCAGAGTGGCGCACGTTCCCGGCTAAGGCGCTGCGGGGGAACCTTGGACGAAGACTGGAATGGAGCAGATATGGTCCCCACAGTCTCCTGCCATAACTGCCTGGGCTCCACTGGCAGCCATGAAGAATCAGCAGCATGCAAAAGGTAGGGTGATCACTTCATTGTTTGTTTTTCCTCTTTGCTTTGGTTCCCCCCTCTTTTTTTCCTGGTACCTCCTCCGCACCTAGATCAATTGATCTCCACCTCTGTGTCTCAGCGGGGCAGGGGGGTATTCTTAGGGGCTTCCCCTTTCCCTCCCACACCTCAAGAACTCCAGCTCTTTTCCACCTCAGCCACTAATCAGCTGGGGAGTTTGATCAATGGAGGTGCAGCGGAGCAGGATACCAGTTGGTGGAGTCAATGGAAGTATGGGAGAGGATTGTGTCTGGCAATTTTTTGGATTGTGGGTGGGGCTGTATTTATTATTATTATTATTATTATTGGTCCGGTCAAGACAGGGTTTTTTTTTTAATTTTTCAATGCATTCCTATGGGTTAACATGCTTTGGTTTATGATTTTTCTGGTTTACGACAAAGCTGTCAGAACGGACCAAAATTGTAAACTGGGGTTTTACTATATATGAGAAAGATGCTTTTTGTTGCAGCAATGATGAAAAACAAAGAACATTGCTTTTGCACGTTTTCTGTAGGAGTCATAGACAGTAATGAGAGAGAATGGGTTTGCAGAGGAGCCTAAGCAGAGTTTTTAATGTCACTATTTTACTCACAACATTTATATCCTCTCTTCTTTCATTTATGCTTATAGCATTTATACCCTGTCATTCATTCTTGTGCTTCTCTTCCCTGCTTCAGCAGTGCTAAATCCTAGGCTAGGTAGAGAGATAGTGAATGGACCAAGGTTGTCCAGCTAGTTTCATGTGTGAATGGGTTTCTCTAGAGCAGTGGATCCCAATGTGGGGCCCACGCCCGACAAGGGGGCTTCAGTTCCGAGAAGCCTAAATCAGTATATTGGCAGATCAGTGCTTTGGGGAAATGACTTAGGCTTCTGGGAATTGAAGTCCAAAAACCAAAGGTTGGGGAACACTGCTCTAGAGATAGTGCTTGTCTAACACTAAACAGAATGCTAGTCTGGCCACATAATGTATTGCCCTTCTACAGTAGCTATTATCATGTACTCCTTTTTCCTGCCGTCTGTACCCAACCATAACAATTCTCATGTTTATTTCAATGTGCGCCCTCCTAAAATATGTGATGTAATTTGTTTTGGTTCTTTTAATCTTGAGGGGGAAAAGAGGAATCAAATATTACAAGTTACCATGTTTTTTAAAATGCCATTATGGCCTCATTATACCCAAAACTAACATGTTACTACTTCTAACATGTTGCCCCCAAGCTTTGAGGAATCTAGCACAGATATAATTCTTGGCTGTCTATTGAAGTAGATTCATACTCCAGATTAGATTCCTGTCTGTCCTTGTTGCCTTGAATCATCTTTTAACATTTCATATATACCAACCATAGCCCAGAGTAGTGCTTTTGAAAGTTGCTTTATTATGTTGAGTTATACATTTTTATACTCCCTATTTAGTGAAAATTCACTACTCTGCTCAGTTTATATACAAAGGGAGACAACCCAGACCAACAACTGACAAACAGATATAATACAAATACAGTAGTACCTCGGATAACGATGAGACTTGGTTCCACAAGTCTCGTCGTTATCCGGTTTTTAACGTTGTGCGATGCATTGACCCCTGGCAGGGGTCAGAGAGCCCGAAATGGGTAAAAAATTGGATTTTTTTTTAAAACCAATTTTGGGCTCCCTGACTGGGTCCAGAGAGGTGGGAAGACCCGATCCAAGCTGTTTCCAAAGTTCCCCCACCCTCCTGAAGGCTGTAACAAGCCAAAATGTCAGGATTCGAATCCTGACGTTTTGGCTTGTTGCAGCCTCCAGGAGGCTGGGGGAACTTCAAAAATAGCGCGCATCAGCTCTAGGGAGGTTGGGAGACCCGATGGGCGCTAATTTTGAAGTTCCTCCCATGACTCCCTGTCGGGTTCCCTTGCCTCCGCAGCTGTGGGGTGGCTGGGGAAGTTGACAGGGGAGCCCCCCATCAGCTTTCCAGCCACCCCACCCCTGCCTCCGTAGCTGCAGGGTGGCTGGGAAGCTGAACGGAGAACCCCGTTCAGCTTTCCAGCCACCCTGCTGCTACGAAGGACTGTATCGGATAACGCCAACAGATCGTTATCCAATTTTAGTGTTATCCGATGCAGGCGTTATCCGAGGTATTACTGTACTGTAAATCATATAAGGGTAAAAAATACAATTTGATCAGAAATACTCATATGGTGACCCCATAAAACAGGGGTGCCCAAACTACGTCCCGTGGGTTGGATCTGGCTCCTGACACCCAATTCATCTGGCCTGCAAAACCCTTGTCGCTTCCGGAAGTGGAAGTAAAACGCGCCTGTCTGGGCACGTTTTGCTTCTGGAAGTGATGAGGGTTTTGTGGGCCGAATGATTTGGCATCAGGGACCGGATCCGGCCTGTGGGCCATAGTGACTGGCCTCCTGAACTATGCGACCAGCCTGTGGCCAAAAAAATTTGGGCACCCCACCACTGGGTCAGTGGGCCTCTTTGAGGAGGGAGAATATTTCTAAATGCTTCTTGAAGATCCAGAAGGAGTGGGGCTGGCATACCTAAAGTGGAAAGCTATTCCTCAAGGACGAGAAGGCCTGGTTCCTTGTACTAACTTTCTTGCTTCTCTTGGTGAAGACACCTGTAGCCACAAAGCCTTGGAGGATCAGGTGAAGCAAGTAGTAGATCTTTGAGATGCTCCGACAGGTATTGGAGTCCCAAACCATAAAGGGTTTTATGTACTTGAATCTGGTATGAAAAATGGCAAGAAATTCTGTGTGAATAGATCAGAGAGATGTGAGCTCTATTCCAAATTTTTTTCACATCAGATACAACAAAACTGCTGGATAGCTCAATGGTTTAGGTATCTGGCTATGGAACCAGAAGTTGGGAGTTCAGTTGCTCACTGTGTGCCTCCTTGAAAGAGGCTGGAATTGATGATCCATAGGGTTCGTTCCAGCTATACTGTTCTAAGATTATGGTGATGCTGATGATTATCTTTATTATTTTTTAAAGCTTCAGTAAGGTTCCTTTCAATGACCTGCCATAAATGACAAGAACTTTAACTAGGCTAAGAAACCAATGAAGTCCAAACAGACGTATTCTGGGGCAGGGATTTCAACATCCTGATAGTGACAACAAAAGTGGTTTGTTTTCCCCTGCATTTCCAAGCAGCTTCCTCATAGTTTGTTCTTCCCAAGTCAAAATACATGACAGCTGAGGAACATGATCCCTTTGATGTACATATTTCCATGTTACTTGAAAATCTGTTCTTACAGAGGGTGCAAAGCATGAGCACACATTTCATAACTCCTTCTGCTCAGTGGAAGAATATGCAGTGAAAGGTTATGTGTTGAGGATATTTTTTTGCCTACAGCAATTTTAGCTCCCCATTCATATTTAATCAGTAGAAGCAAAAAATGTTCTTGCTGGAAAGGCACGTAAATATTTTTCCATTTTCTAGGAATGTAATAGTTTCACTCCTACCTAGAGAAAGACGGGTAAACACCTGTTATTTTATGCCTGCTGGCAAAATTTACTTTTGAAAAGTATTTTTTTAACAGCTAATCCACTTCAGCAAAGAAGGATAAAGAAGGAAGAGGAAAGAATAGGGTTGAGAGTTTGGTTTCATTTTAGACTAGTACAGTAAAACCTCAGATAACACTAAAACCTGGTTCCACAAGTCTTGGTGTTATACGATTTTTAGTGTTATCTGATGCATGTTAAAATCCTATGGGATCCATAGAGATACATTGTAACCACACAGGCTTTAGCGGTTGTTATCTGAAGCATCCCATAGGATCTTAATGTTATCCGATGCAATTCTTCCCCCCAGATTCCTTAATGTTATGCGATTTTCGTGTTATTCGATACTAATGTTATATGAGGTATTACTGTACAGTGTTTACATCCTGGCAATATTCTGTTGTGACAAACACTTCTAATGTTTTTGTATGTTTTCAGTAGCATCAGGGAACCCAA
The DNA here is from genome assembly GCA_030440675.1 of Furcifer pardalis. Lineage (NCBI taxonomy): Eukaryota > Metazoa > Chordata > Lepidosauria > Squamata > Chamaeleonidae > Furcifer > Furcifer pardalis. Next base: position 62,749,167 of record CP126895.1, read on the forward strand.
GTCTCGGTGATGGAAGCAACATTTCCCAAGACATATCTTTCCTGTGGGGCCAGTAATTTAACTAGAATTCTGTTCTCCCAGGTTCTGTGATATGTGAGTTGTAATAGTGCCTTACATACCCAATAGCATAGTGTTGCCTTAAGTCTATAGCAATGTGCTAGTACAAAACAAGAACATAGCACCTTAGTTTGAGCTGCTGATACTTTGCCTGTCATAGATGCAAACATTGTCACCTTCTTGGCTACTTTTGCAGAGAATGGGAAATGATGTGTCAAAAAGTCAAAGGAATATTGTAGGAAAGCAGAGGTTCGTTATTGGAACAACAGATGTGTTCCCATTGGACTACCACAGGTTAAAGAACCAGGTATTATGTATCCAGTAGCTGAATAATATTCTATAATGGCATTTTAGGAAAAAATATTTTATCCTGTGTTTATCCTCTGCTTATATCTTTGCAAGAATAAAATAGCATACAAGATCTTTAAAATATTAAAGGTTTTTAATATTGCCTTCTGTATGTTGATTCTAGCAGTAAGTAGTAGAGTACTGCCTGTCCACAGGCCAGTGAAAGATGATTCATGTCAATCACAGGCCATTACAAAAAAAGTACTAATTTCTACTCCATTATCTTTCATGTTACTTCAGTATGGAATGGAAATGTTGATGACATCTGGAATAAGTATCATTTTGGAAGTTCTAGAGCAGGGGAACCCAAACTACAGCCTGTGGGCAACATACGGCCCACAACACCAATTCATCAGGCCTGCAGAACCCTCACTGCTCCCAGAAGTGGATGGGGACACACATGCACAAATGCATCCACGTCAGTCGCGCAAGTGGTGCAGACACATTTGTGCATGTGCAGGGGCATCCAGAACCACTCCCATAAGTGGATGGGGACGCCTCCATGCATGCACAAATGCACCCGTGCTACTCCTGTAAGTGGTTTCTGCCCTATACGGTTTGGGATCTGTCGGAATGTCTGTCCCTCAGAACAACACCCTCCATCACCCGGTCGCCACAGTCGGCGCAGCTCCATGTGGAAACACCAAGGATAGCTTGAAAGCCTTTAACTAGAAATAGAGCCTTCTCGGTGGTGGCACCAATACTCTGGAATATACTACTGGTGGAGCTGCACCAGGCCCCATCACTGGCTATTTTTAAAAAACAACTAAAATAGTCTTTTTAAAGGAGGCATTTCAGGACATTGTCCCCTTATAGATATTAGCCAGTTAGGTTAAATCCTGATGCCATCAGACACGAGTTATTCTGTTTTAATTTAGTTTGTGAGGTATTTGTTGCTGGTGGGTTTTAATTTGTTGTGTATATTTCTGTTACTGGTTTCTCTTCTTGTTCACCATCGCAGGTGGGATAACCCAGATGGGTGGTATGGAAATCCAATAAATAAATAAATGTGCAAACATGCCCATTTTGGAGGGCATGGTCAGGCCTGCTCAGCTGTTCCGGGGGCGTGGTCAGTCCCCCAGTGCAAAATGTTTGGGCATCCCTGGTCTAGAGCAGTGGTTCCTAATCTTTTTTGACCATGCCCCACCTAAGCATATCTAAAATCCTGTGCTGCCGCCCCCGCCGGGGGCCCCTCCTGTTACATATAATTATTATTTAAAATGTGAACTTTTCACGTGGACGAAGCCTAAAAGGAAATTTACTGTTAATAACCCTTTCTCACATTGACCCCCTTAAAAATCAAATTGCCCCTCTGTGGGGCATGTGCCCCATGTTGGGAACCACGGGTCTAGAGCAGGGATTCTCAACTGGCAGCCCATGGGCCAGATGCGTCCCACAGCACCATTTCATGTGGCACCACCTCCACCAAACCAGGAAGTGCCATGTCGTGTAGGAAGGGCTGTTTGAGCGAGCCCCCGGCTTTAAAAGGTTGAGAACTCCTGGTCTAGAGGAAGTAACAAGAATCTAAATACAATCAAACCTCACATAAAGAGTGCCTCACATAAAGAATAACTCGCTTAAAGAGCAGACTTTTCTCTAAATGTTCGCTTCGCTTAACAAATAAAGCCATCCAAAAACTCGCATAACAAATAAATTGGGATTCGCAGTCTCCCCCCCCCCCCCCCACAATTGGTCATTTACAAGGGTGTTTCGCTTAAAGAGCAAACTCGCTTAAAGAGCAATCCTGTGGAACGCATTATGCTCTTTAAGCGAGGTGCAACTGTGTGTGTGTGTGTGTGTGTGTGTGTGTGTGTGTGTGTGTGTGTGTGTGTGTAATGTGTTACAGTGGAATGTGAACAGTGGTTTCATTCAAGAGGGGCAGCATTATTTCATTTAGCTTCCATTTTGTTTTGTGATATCTTCATTTTAAATTGATAGATCAGAGCTATTCAACAGTAAGTAGTTCATTTTTCAATGGTTCTTACAAATCTGCCACATGTTGGCTGAAAATTCTGGTTATGGATGTTCTGTGGAACAATTCTTTTGGAAATCAAATGTTTTTCCATCCTGTCCCGTGTAATCTCTTTCATCTGATTTAGTGGTGCCTCTAATGGGGTTTTTGGGGGATGTGAGACATTGCCACCCCCAGCAAGGTTCCATGGGTGAGCAGTGATTTGAACCCAGATGCCTCGAATTCTAGTCTGAATGCAATCTACTACACCACACTGGCTCTCTTTGTGAAATTAGTCCTCTTAAGTATTCAAATGTTGTGTACAGTGATACCTCGCCTAAAGAGCATAATGTGTTCCACAGGATTGCTCTTTAAGCGAGTTTGCTCTTTAAGCGAAACACCATTGTAAGTGACCAATTGTGGGAGGGATTGAGAACCCCGATTTATTTGTTAAGCGAGTTTTTGGTTGGTTTTATTTGTTAAGTGAAGCAAACATTCAGAGAAAATTTTGCTCTTTCAGCGAGTTACTCTTTAAGCGAGGCGCTCTTTATACGATGTTTGATTGTATTTTGGTTCTTATATTTAAGTATACTGTATTTTTAGAATTAGAAGCTTTCTTCATTGAAAATTTTAACACCAATGCTCAAATTGGATAATAAGGCTGCAGTCTCTATATGCACTTATACTGTATAGTGATCTGAATGAGACTTACTTCTGAGCAAACATTATAAGATTGTAATGTAAGCAAAAGTTAAAACATTTTTGTTTGTTTTCATTAAGACAACATTTATTGAAGCTTACATATTTTCAAAAGCCTTGTGTGATTTGAATGTTATTTCTGCATTTCTTTTGTTCTTCTGTTGTGCAGGTAAATATGCCATTAATCTGAATTTGAACAATGTTTACGGACTTTTATATTCAGCTATTATTATATCAGCCATTTTTGGGAAGGGTGTAATTCTCTGTTGCATTAGTGCAGTAGAACATTGGTCTGCAAGATGTGAGGTTTTTGAATATGCATGCAATTTATTACAGATTATCACGGATAATGGTAATCTACTTTGTTCTGCAGCAAGCAAAGAATGGAAAAGTTACTTTGTTGAACTATAGTTCTCTGAAAGCTGTTGCTGGCATGGCCATAGGAAAAAAGTAAATTTCTCCTTTTCTAGTTGTGAACAATATACATTTAATGAGAATGTTCATAAATTTCAGAGAAGAACTACTTAGCTGGTAAAATAATGTTTTTACTTTAAAATTATAAATGTGTTTTCTAGATGCATCTGTAAAAAGAGATGTAGAATAAGATTTCTTAAATTATGAGAAAAATGTCAAAAGCTTTCAAGAGAATTTAAGTCATTGGTAATATAGTAAGAGCTAATAGGGGTTATATACAAGAATATTAATTTAAGTGGTTCTAATTATGATGGTGATTGCAGCCATGAAATAAAAAGGCGACTGATTCTTGGGAGGCAAGTGATGAGAAACCTGGGGAGCATAGTGAAAAGTAGAGACATTAAATTGCAAACAAAGATTCGCATAGTCAGGGCAATGGTATTCCCTGTGGCAATGTATAGTTGTGAGAGCTGGACCATTAGGAAAGCGGAGCGCAGAAAAATAGACGCCTTTGAGATGTGGTGTTGGAGGAGGGTTTTGAGAGTACCCTGGACAGCGAGGAAAACAAATAGGTCAATCTTAGAAGAAATCAACCCTGACTGCTCCTTAGAAGGTCAAATAATAAAGATGAAGCTAAAGTACTTTGGACATCAAATGAGAAGAGAGGATTCACTTGAGAAAGCCTTGATGCTTGGAAGGGTCGAGGGCAATAGAAGAAGGGGACAGCCCAAGATGAAATGGCTAGATGGTATTGTAGAGATAATGGGCACAGAGCTGAGCGAGTTGAGGGGGATGGTGGAGGACAGGAGTGCCTGGCGGTCAGTGGTCCATGGGGTCGCAGAGGGTCAGAATCGACTGTGCGACTGAACAACAAAAAATTATGATATAGAAACAATAGTGTGAGGAGGATGTGTTTTAGACTGTAACACTTGCAAGAATAAAGAGCAAGGAGAACACTAACAAATCTAAATAAACATATCAGCTAAGAGGGTAATGAAGCAATGTCATAACACCGCTTTAGACAGGAAACTGTTTATGCATATATTATTTTTTTTCTGTTTGGAACATTATTAGTAAAGGGCTACAGCTACGTAGCTGATTTTTTTAAAATCCAAGTTTATGGATTTGTATATGTGAAAGATCTTGAATTTATAGGAATTGTATCCTGTGTACACAATTTAAGCCATTTTAATATGTATTCTGTAAGCATATGGTTGCCTCTCAAACACTGAATATGATAACCAGGGTTTAAGGACACATTTGATCCTGTAGCAAGTTCTGTATCAAGAGGAATTGTCACTGTTACTCCTTCCTTCCTTGGTTTGTGAAATTGTAAATTAATGCACAAACATTTCCAGATAGGACCATTGCTTTCAGTTTTGATTCTTGACAGATTTAAGGCATTTCACTGAAAGCTTGGTAGGCTAAGGTTTAAGTCTGGTTTTGAAATTAGAACGTCTGAAGCATCTTCAAAGTAGCAAATTATTGATGGACACGTCCGAAATAGACCACTCTTTAGGGTGTTTCTTGATTTGTCTCAGGGTTGTATGTATCAAATACAACTAGTATTCCACCTTCACGCTAAACACAGTTCCTCCACATCTCCTATAATTAGAGGTGTGCTCTGAACAAGCTGAGGCTGGTCCTTGCCGAGCAATGATCTCCCGCTGGTACTTTGATGTGACTGAACGAAAATGTGCACCATTCTTTTACGGCGGATGTGGTGGAAACCGAAACAACTTTGACACTGAGGAGTACTGCATGGCAGTCTGTGGCAGCGTCAGTAAGTGGACCTTTCCAGCCTGTAGCAGTCTCTTTCTCTCTTTCTCTCTCTCTCTCTCTCTTGTGCCAGTGTGCCTCTGCTGTTCTGTAGCAAATTGTTTTTTTAACCTCCCTAAGAATGGATCCATACTACCACTAACCATATCTCTGTCAGCTTCTCTAATTCCCCACTTATAGAGTGTGTTCAGCCAATACTACGTGTCTCTGTCTCGTTCTTTCTATTCAAGCATGACAATTGGTTATTTCTTTCCTTTGTGTCCCAAACACAAATGGTTTTGCAGCAAGATAATAGGAATTGGAAGACAAGGTATTTAGACTTGGATATCTTTTATAGGAGTAGCTACAGAAATGTCTTCTCTTGTCTGTATTCATATCAGTCGTGGAGGGATGTGATCAAAAGAGAAACAACCCACAAATCTATAAAATTCGCTATGGTTATTTTGTTTTCTTTTGATGACCTGATAGTCATGCATCAAAAGGCCAAGAAATTGACACACGCACACTTAACAAACAATAATTTGTTGCCTATAAGAAGTGGTACTTCGTTTTATCATGGAAATATATGTACAGTAGAACCCTGTATAACAAATGCCTTGTACAGCAATTAAATTGTACAACAACAAGGATTTAAAAAAACATTTTGCTCTGTATTACAACTAAAATTGTTATATGATGCAATGCATCTCTATGGGAAAAAATCGTACAACGAATTTTTGTTGTTGTACGATTTTCCCCATAGAGATAATGCATCCCATAGGGAAAAATCACTATACGATTCATGCATCGTGTAGCAATTTTTTCGTACAACAATGAGCCCCATGGAATAGATTAAAATCATTGTACGAGGTACCACTGTATTTGTTAATAGATAGAAAGGTAGATTTGGTTCACACAAACATGTGTGCCATTGCTGTACATTTAATGACTAGCAGTTACAAGACTGAGATAGTATGTTATGATGAGTCATGATTAATTTGTGACTATTTCATAATATATGCTTAATCTGCAGTCTCCATTTCTAGTTGTCACTAAGGAGTGAGCCTTTGGTGATTTATCTCTGAGCAGTCATGCTTAGAACTCTATTATGTCTTTCAATGGGACCAGCTTACCCTTGCTAAAGATAATGACCCTCTAAAAACCTTTGCTAGTTTGTGGACTAGCTAACATAATGTATCTATGGCCTCAAAGTTGGGAAGACCCACATTCTTAGTGTTGTGCAAGAAAAAGCTTTTCTCCTTTACCTCACTACCCACACACTTGGACAGTCAGGAGTAATGGTGGGGGAGGATGAGCTCATCAGTACATTATAGGGATACAGTACTTGCAAGACATAATAGTTGCCAGTTGTGTTGTAAACTTAGAGATGGGTCAACAGAATTCCACAAGTACGGAATAATCTTCTTAATTCCTTGCTCTTAAGTGCACGTGAAGCTTCAGTTGTTTCACTGTTACCACGAAGCATTTTGTTTCCCTGTCTTACAAGGTGTCGAAGCTTCATAATATATACTGTAAGATGGTTTCTGTGCCAATACAAGTTGAGCATGTCTCATTGGGGAAGAAGAAGAGCTGGGAACCAGTATATTTTCAGGCCATACAAACTGGGACTCCTTATTGTACATCCGCTGTGAAGGGCTGTTTTTGCTCATAGCCCACACTGTCTTACTGGTAATTTGTCAAGAAAGGTTGGAATCGCCTAAGGAATTCCAACCAATGATCTTACAGCATGACAGTCAGGGCATATAAATGTGAATATAAATAAATAAATAAATAAAAATCTCTTTTTCTAACTCCTCCTAATAACTTCTCTCTCTTTCTTTTTGCTGTTCTCTTTGTGTGCTCACACTTGGTCTCCCGTTTCATTTTTCCATTCTGGAACTCATTTCTTTTTCTCTTTGTCTTTTTGGTCCTTCCTTTCCAACAGAGTGAATCACCTTCCTGGATTAATATAGTTTTCAGGGGAATATGACTGTTCAACCTTTTTACTCCATTTGGTTAGATGGGATTGATTCTGTTTGTCTGGTTGGTGGCAGTACCACTTATGGCCAAGTTAATCTTTGAGGGAAAACCTGTCAAACAAAGAGTTACAATTTTTTAAAATGAATAAACAGGAGGTCACCTTTCTTCACCTTTTCTTTTAATAAAGCCCTTCACCTTTATTTTCAAATCGGCTGAGTCTTTTGTATCTGCTCCCCTATCTGCTTTGGACATTTCTTTCCCCAGGTACCAAAGTGGGCATTCCCCTCAGTGTGCACATACAAATATAAGAGAAGCTGCACTTGGCACTAGATCATGGCATCAAAACTATATCAGGCATTGGGGAAAAGTAGAAAGGTTTTAGCATCAAAGAAGGAAATGAAATGAAAGGGCCAATCAATTTGGGTCTCATAAAATCTGGCTGAAGCTGTATCACAGCCATTGCCTGTAGGTTCCCCAAGTCTGCAATATAAGATATTCCAGTAACAACCACATTAGATCAGGGGTTCCAAACCTAAGGCCTTGGCCATTTCATGTGGCCCCCTCATCCCTCCAGGGGCATTTGGAAAAAAATGGCCATCCCTTTGAAGTTGTTGAGAGAAATTGGCTGCTCCCATCATGTAGGCAGGGCAAAATGACCATCTGGCCCTTGAAACTGACTGAGAGAGCGTGACTTGGCCCCCAGCTTGAAAAATTGGAAACCTCTGTATTAGACCTTTAATCCAGAACACATTACTGTATACTATGAAGATACAGTGAAACCTCGTATAACGATTTTAATTGGTTCCAATGGGTCCATCGTTGTATGAAAAAGTCACTGTACGATACATGTATTGTATAGCAACTTTCCCTATGGGATGATTTGTACAACGATTAATAGCAAACCTGTGCTGTTAGCGAGAGGCTGCCCCCCTTGCTAAAACAACAGAGGGCCAGCGATAATCCCTCTCTCTAACAGCGCTGGTTTTCCTTTGGCTTGAGAAGTCCTTTCTCCTTTGGTGCTAAAGGGCGCCTCGCTAAGAGAGTAACTCGCTTAAAGAGCAGAATTTTCTCTGAATTGTCACTTTGCTTAACAACTAAAACAAACCAAAGATTCGCTTAACAAATAAATCAGGGTTCACAATCTCCCCTGCCAGAAGTCACAATGGATCACTTACAATGGTGTTTCACTTAAAGAGCAAACTTGCTTAAAGAGCAATCCTGTGGAATTATGCTCTTTAAGCCGAGGTACAACTGTATCTGTTAAATACAGGTGGATGGTGGTGATTATCATTATTACCATCCTCTAAATTTGACTAGTGTTGAATAGTGTCCTTTGTTTATACAATGATTTACGCTAATTGCATTATTATTGCTGCTGCTACTACTCTACATTTTAGTTGAAATGCTTGAAGTGGCAGCCGTGTTAATCTGTACAACCATATCAGAGAGTAAACAAAACAGGAAAAAAAGACAAAGCTATTGTGGCACCTTAAAGACTAACTCCTGTACAGGAGTTAGTCTTTAAGGTGCCACAACAATTTTGTATTTTTATTTTTTGCTGTTTTGTTTTATATACTCTCTGATATACATTTCAGTTGTTGCATTTAGTTTCCCTCTCAAATAAATAAGGCAGATTAGATTAGATATTCTTTGGGTTTGGTAAAACACTGCTAATGTTTTGTCATTTTGAACTTCCTGAAGTTGAACATCTAATTGTTCTAGATCTACTATTATAAGTTATACAAAAGTGTAGCTTCTTCTTGAGCTCTGTGAATCCACACTGATGGATTCTGCCCAGGCTTATAGTCTTCCTCTCTCCTCCCCTAGAACGGCAGGGAACTTCCAATGTTCACTGCAACTTATGTGTTATCTGAATTTGGCCATCTGTGGTTAGTCTTAACAAAAGTTTGCTCAAAATAAGTTCATTTCAAGGAGTGGGCTATGAAGGTGGCTTGTTTTTAAAGGAGCCATAGTTAACATTAGCCATACTTTACGGTTCAGATGCCATAGTAACCTGCAGTCATTTGAAAATGAAAGAGAAAGATTTTGATCTCACAGGGATAGAAGGAGAAAGCATGTGAGCCAAGATATTAAAAAGAAACCCTTTGGATGAATTACCAGTTGCTGTGAATAATTAATATATCTCTGGTCTTGTACATTGATTGAGAGGAATGAGGAGTAAGCACATCTTCTGGCTCAAAACAAGATTTCACATTGTTGGGAATTCAGATGCTCCACGCCAAGATGCAGAAACAGGCCTTTGTAAAATTCTCAGTTAAGAATAGGTTCCTAAAGCCTGCAGGTCCTATGTTTCAGTCCCTTCCTGTCCCACCCCCAGAATATAGAGCAGCAGTTCTCTGTTGGCAGCATCTGTTTCCTTAGAAATCAAGAAGTGATTTAAAAGGAAATGTTCCTTATCAGTAGCACTTTGATGTTATTCCTCGTGCTGTCAGTAAAGAAGAAACATTGCCTTTGGGGCTTTGCCAAGTTTAGTGAGTTGTGTGGATTATCCATACCTTAAAAATTGTTAAAGTTAACTGTTTTACTGCTGATACTGTACTACCATGGCCTTTTTGGTTATTTGAAACAGGTTAATTAAAAAAAAATTAAGCTGTGGAAGGTCATGTTTTAAACAGTAATTGCCATAGTAATAATAATTTTGTGTCAGAAATTATTCTGGGTTGAAAAGATTTTTGCTGGAGAAACTCTGCTCAGGGGAAGCCGGAATGAGGCTTCTTTCATGTCCCCAAGAGCTGGGACAGAGACAGGCACTAAATCCGTCATGCAGTACCCGGGTCTTGAACTGCTGACTTGCCAACCTTCTAGCTAACAAGATGGGCTTCTTAACCACTGAGCCACCGTAGCCATAGTGACCATGGAATACTGTTTTTCAGAGAAAGGGGACATATACAGTCAGACCTCGCTTAGCGAGTGTTTCGCTTTGCAAAAAAACCCGCATACTGAGTGGGGTTTTCAAAAAGTGATCCAACTTGCATAACGAATATTCCCTATAGGAAACTTGCATAATGAGCGTTTCTGTGGGGAAAACTCGCATAACGAAAAAAATTCGCTATGCAAGTTTTTCCCCTAAAAAAGCTCACTATGCAAGTTTTTCCATTGGAATTTTCTCTATGCGAGTCTGACTTGCATAGCGAAAACCTCGCATAGCAAGCATAAATTCATTATGCGAGGTATTACTGTACTTTTTTGGACTGCCGCTATACTGACTGGGTAAGTTTGGGAGTTGTAGTCTGAAGAGGTAACATTTACTGTACTCTATTTGGTGCTCTGAAGGAGTTAAAGAGGCCAAAAGGCAAACATATAAAAACATTTTATTTTATGAGGTTGCTGCATCAACAGTAAAATAATATAACAGTTTTAGATGATACATAATTTATTTTATTTATTATTTAATTTTATTTGTCCAATTTATTTAGCCACCCAACTCGAAACGACTCTGGGCGTCTGACAACATTAAAATCAACACCACAATCTAAAACTTAAAATCTATAAAAACCCAATTAAAAATACTACAAGATTTACCCCAAACAGCTAAAAGAACAAGGGAGCAATAATGCTTTTTCAGAGGCATAGAACATAATGGATAGTGGCTTACATTTCAAAACTATGTTTAAATTCAAGATACTGTGTTCGATAAGAAGGAAGTATAGAATTATAAAAAATCATGCAGTGGTAACTATATGTGGTGGCATCGTTTTGACTTTCATGTTAAAAAAGCACTTGAACCTAATTTAACTGATGAACATGAACAGTTTAGGTGTAATAGTTAAAATATTATTTTACAAGGTTATCTTTGAACCTTGAATGTCAATTGTTATCCTGCACTATGTGCAGTTCTACAGTGCAGTAATGCCAACTTATATAGTGCAGGGACTGTAAGTTATATAGATGTAACAATAAATCCTTTCCACAAAATAATAAATCCTATCAACAAAACAATAAATTCATTACATGAAAGGTCATGTAATGTATAAATTTTTCTGGCTCTTGCATTTGTATCGTGTAAGATTCACATGTCTCTCTTTGTTTCCTTATACTGCAGTATTTCAAATGCATGTCCATTTGGAACAGTACTTGATGTATGAAGTGTTATTTATCCTCAGTATTGGTGACCATATGTAAGCCAGTTTAAAGCCAGCTGGTCAGGTGTTTGGAGTGATGGGTGGAAAGATGGATATCCTTGCTTTAAAATACAGTTTTGTTGGCCTTAAAAATGAGGAGTTGCAGATTAAAAGGATGAGTCTCATACACAAACTGATCAGAGATTTCACTAAATGTGTAATCAGTCTGAAGCAAACGGGTAACAGTGCAATGTTAAACATAATTTGGCTTTTTAATTTATATTTTTAATTAAATATCTAGAGTTCTGGAAACAGAATAATGGGGATGCAATTTATAGTGGCAATGCAATATAATTGCATAATTTATAATCTAATTGCAACAAGGATGAATGATTTTTTGTCATGGAAGAGCACATTTTCTTCATCTGCTATAGCTCCCACCCTGCTGCCCACCAAGTGCTATTGAAATCCAGCAACAGCAGCTATGTTGTTACAGAAGGATGTTAGGTGTTATCCTGCACCATGAAACACTGCAAAAACCAAAGAATAGAGTCTGAGTTTTAAAATGTTATGTCATTCAAGGAAAGGACAAGGAAGGAAATACTGCTGATTGCAGTAGTACAGATAATAAGCAAAGGATTCTGTTGGACATGGTTGTGTGGACCACCCCTAAATTAGAGGATAAGCCTGAGTATATTTGTAGAATAGTTGTTGAAGACATTTTTTGCATAATGTATGTTTTTTTTAAGCCTGCAGCCTATTTCACATAAAAGGCAATGAGTCTGTGTTTGATAGACTCTTTTTTATCTGTAAGCATGTATCTCAAATTAGTTCTTTCTTAATTTCTCAGTGCTAATGTGTAAGCTAAATAAAATGCCAAGATAAGACTTTGAAATAAATCTAAAATGTTAAAACTGTCAGTCTTGTTATAGAAATTGGCAGCATATGGGGAATCTTGGGAGAATAAAGTAACAACTGGGATAATACAGTCGTGTGAGACTGAAGACCTGGATATCTCTTGCTTCCTTCCTGTCTACCTCTCCACCACTCTAGTTTGCTCAGCAGCACAGACTGCTGAAGTTCAGAATTATAGGAGCAGATGGCTGATTTTCCAGACCCTGTTCTCAATGGATGCAGTGAAGTAACCATGTTTTTCTCTATGCCCTTTTTCTCACTGAGTCGCTGGGATTGGAGGAGGTATCTCTCTAAGTCCACATCTGCATGAAAAGCTTTTATTGGCCTGCAACCGTTTCCATGGGATAGATTACAATATAAAGAATTTATTTGTAATGTTTAACTTAGTGTATTTCAGAGCAAATTTTCACCATACAGTAATACCCCGGATAACGTTATGACTTGGTTCCACAAGTCGTGACGTTATCCGATTTTTAGCATTGTCCGATGCATGCATCGAACAACGCTAAAAAAAAGCCCTGACTTCAGGGACAAACCGCTTTAAAGGCAGACAGGGAAAGAAAGAGACCTCCCTGCCTTTAAAGCCACCCCCCACGCGCAGCGGTCTCTACGACTGCAGTAGGGTCGGGGAAAGTGCCTTTCCCCCGACCCTACTGAAGTCGCAGAGACGCCTTGTCTCTTTCCCTCCCTGTATTTAAACTACAGGGAAGGGGGAAAGAGAGAGACGTGATTGGTTCTCTAGAGAACCAATCACATCTCTCTCTTTCCCCCTTCCTGTAGTTTAAATATAGGGAGGGAAAGAAAGACAAAAACAGTTCTCTCTCTCCCTGTAGTTTAAATACAGGGAGGAAAAAAGACGTGATCGCTGGAGAGAGAAACTGTGTCTCTAAAGAACCAATCACGTCTCTCTTTCCCCCTCCCTGTAGTTTAAATACAGGAAGGGAAAGAGAGACAAGCAGTCTCTGCAACTGCAGTAGGGTCGGGGGGAAAGGCATGTGCTCTCCCCGACCCTTACTGCAGTCGCAGAGACCGCTGCGGGTTGGGGGTGGATTGGTTAGTTCTACCCAAACCACCCCACACCCGCAAACCATTGCCTCGGATAACGCTAAGAATCATTATCCAGAATCGTTATCCGATGCAAGTTTTTTCCAAAAAAACTTGCATCGTTATCCGATTCTAGCGTTATCTGATGCAATCGTTATTTGGGGTATTACTGTACTTATTTTGTTGTGATTGAAAAGTCAGGGAAATCAGGCTAACCACCACATGCCCTATGCTCTGTGATGACGAAACTAGTCACTCCAGGTGTTGTTGAATTTCAATTCTCAGAAGCCCAAGATAGCGCTCCTGCTGATCAGGGCTTCTGAGAATTGAAGTTCAGGAACAGCTGGAGTGCCAAGGCTTGCCATCACTGCGTATGTTCAAAAAGACCCCATCCATATTCCAGTAACTATTATATAAAGGTAAAGGACTCCCTTGCTCGAAAGCCAGTCGTTTCCTACTCTAGGGTACAGTGCTCATCTCCATTTACGCTGTTTGTGTCTTCAGGCATGACTAGACACTGAAGCTCACAGAACGGTTACCTTTCCCCCAAAGCAGTACCTATTTATCTACTTGCAATATTTTGCTTTCAAACTGCTAGGATGATGGGAGCTGGGACAGAGATGGCAGCTCACTCCATTGTGTAGCACAGGTCATGAATTGATGAGCTTCCAGTTGTCAAGTTTCGCATCCCAGTAACTGTTAGGCTGAGTATGAAACCTTTCCACAGCTAGTCTTTTCATTCCAAGCAGGTTTCTCCTGAACCAGACTCTCATATAAGAAGATAATTCAGCTAGAAGGAAAGCATTTAAGAAGGGAGGGTGTAAAAGCAAAAAACAGCAATCACACTTATATACCACCCCATAGTTCTTAGTGCACTCTCTGGGCATATCACTTTAATTACATTTTGCCCCCACATGCTAGGTGCTCATTTTACCGATCTCGAAAGGATGGAAGGCTGAGTTTAACCACTGCGACACCAGGTGTATATAGACCAAAGCTGTAAGTGCAAACGTTTTGTTGTCTCCTCCTTTCCAACTAAATGTGGCAGGCTGGAGATTAAACAATCAGGCGTGCTTCTGTCACATCACATCAGTCTGGATTGTATTTATCCCTTATAAAGGTTGCTTTTTTCTCTAGTGCCAGATATGCTTGTTGACAGAAATGCATAACAGTTGTCTAAGGGAAGCAGTCAAATATCAAACTACATCTGTCTTTAACTCTATTGCTCGGATAGCAACGTCTTGTGACACAGAAGTCTCTGCTTATTCTTCTGTACACCTTTTTTTCACTGCACAAATTCTTTGTCATTAGATTCATTTACGGAATAATGAGCCTTTTTCTGCAAGAATTGAGTTTATGAGCCAAAAAATGCCATGGACACAGAAAAGCAAAGACTATCTAATCCACTGTAGATTTCATATTGGATATCCACGATTCTCATCCAGCCATGTGGCATTGAAAACTATAGTACTGCCCAATATATGGTGAGACAGGATTAATAACGATGACTTACACTTACCCCCATATAGAACAGCTTGAATAGCCAGGTATGATATCTCCCCCATAATAATAATAATAATAATAATAATAATAATAATAATAATAATAATAATAATAATAATAATAATAATAATAATAATAATAATAATAATAATGCTTCCACAAGGAAAATGACATGTTAAGCCTTTCAGAAAACATAGCTTCTTTTGCCTTGTTGAGAAGGATTTTTGTTGTAACACACAGGTGGAAAACAGGTTCTTGTTTGTGTGATTTTGCTATTTGAATTGGTGCTGTTTTGTAATGGTGACTGTGATGTGATACTGATGCTTGTCTTACAATGAACTCTGTAACCGTTTCATGAACACCTGATTCCCCATCTAGATTTTGTAGCGATTAACAACGTCGCGGTTGTAGCAGGAGAGAGCTGCTGTGATACTTATTGCTGACGGATGATTAGGGCTTAGCTCTTAACTATGTTTGATGTATTTGTACAGTATTTTAGAAAGGAAACAGATGTTCATATCTTCAACATTTGTAAAGGGTTTTTCAAATATAGGTGCAGTCAAAAAATATGAAGCTACATTCAAATAGTGTATGCCAAGGAAAATATATTGTTGCATACATGTTTTCCCCCTATAAAGGTGCCTGGAAAAATGTGTGTATGTTCTGGTTGGGTGTTGGCCTCATACAAATGTGTTCTGGATATGTTTTAGACTGTAATTTCACAACACTGACATTTTATAATGAAAAAATAGGACTTCTGTACATAGAAAGGGATCATAATGTAATTCCTCAAGGCTGAGAAGATAAATTTGCCTTTGGAGGTGCATTTAAAATGTGTGTGTGTGTGTGATGGCGCACATGCTTGTATTTCAAAATGAAGCATGTGGTTTTCAAATCTTGCCTTTTCACTGTGTGCATAGTTTTGGTAGACTGGAATAACTTCACTTGATTATTAATATGTTGTTACATGAGCAGAATATTTTCCCGTTTGTGTCTTCTCTGCAAAGTGTAAAAAAAATTTCCTCCTCATACTCTTTCTATATATATATGTACTTTCTTCTGATAGGCAGTTGCTTGTAATAGCTGCATTATATTGGAGTCATTCAAATGGTTTTATATTAAAGTTCTAAGTAAATATTTATCTCTCTGTTTCTTTCATAAATTCCCATCCCTAGTTCCCACCACAGCGGCCAGCACTCCGGATGCTGTTGACAAGTACTTGGAAACCCCGGGTGATGAGAATGAGCATTCCCACTTCCAAAAAGCCAAAGAGCGGCTTGAAGCCAAGCATCGTGAAAGGATGTCTCAGGTAAGTTGATCTTCCAAAGTGAACTTTAGATTGTCACCTCATATCTTCTCTCTGTTCTCCAGGTGTCAAAAAGTTAAGGAATTTCTGAGCTTTCTTCATTTTAACACAGCCCCCCCCCCCACTTGGGCTATTTAGAAAGTAATTTCTGAATACAGTAATACCTCATATAACATTAGTATCGAATAACACTAAAATCGCATAACATTAAGGAATCTGGGGGGAAGAATTGCATCAAATAACATTAAGATCCTATGGGATGCTTCAGATAACAACCGCAAAAGCCTGTGTGGTTACAATGTATCTCTATGGATCCCATAGAGGATCAGATAACACTAAAAATCATATAACACCAAGACTTGTGGAACCAGGTTTTAGTGTTATATGAGGTTTTACTGTATGTAACTCAGTCTTGGATTTGATATACAGCCAGATTCCCTGCCAACTTTCATAATACTGAGGTAATTTTATGATGTCCTGCACATCAGTATGTACTGGCATTTTTTCTATTTGTTTGGTTTATTGAAATATTCTAAGAATTGCCACGGTGTTACCATCTTCTATAGGACTTTCTCCTTACTAAGAAACTATTTGTAGTAATAGCTGAAAAATTCTACAAATCAGTTATCTGCACAGGATAAAATCCACTCTCTCCCTGTGAAGTATAAATGGGATTAGTGTGATAACAATTTGTCTCAGTAAGGAAACATTTTTGTTATTTTCCTGTCCTTTTGCAATGCTCTCCATTCTACACATATGTTGTAAGTCCTGAATTCTGAGTAGTGCTTGGCTTTTAAAAATCATAGCCTCAAAATTGTAGTGTTGTTGACATGAAAGAGCCAAGTCTTTCAAGTACCATAAATCTTATGACAGTGATAGGTTTGTCTTCACTGAAGAAGAGAAGCTTTATAAGCACATATGGGACAACTTAATGATCGCAGTGTACCTGCCCTTCAAAGAATACACCTCTTTCAGATGATGATTCTTCTTGTTGTTTTATTTCTTTGAAGGGCTTTTCTCCTCTGTAGATGCTCATAGTTTTTCTGAGACTGACCCTCTTCTAGGGGTGAGATTGGAATGAGAGGGAGAAGAGTATATTTTCCCCCTTGGAACTCCAGATGGATAGTTTTTAGCAAAGATATTTAGGATTATTTGTGCCCACCTCCCAATCCCAACAATTTAGTATAAATAGACCATTCAGATTTTACTTAGGTGAAAAACATAGCCTTCTAAAATAGCAGTTTGGGCAGTGTCTTATTTTAAAGATAATCATGCTGCTCAAGTTTAGCAATTAATGTGTTAACCCTACACAAGAACTGAACTTTGGGCTTTTATATTTATACCTCCTCTAAACTACCACCTGATATACCATTTTAACAGCTCTACCTGACTCAGTCTGAAAGATTTGAGAGCATGTTAAATGTTTCTGAAAACTGGTTTAAACAGAATATAGTCTTGTCATTTTGTCAGCAAGTCTTGTTTCTGCCATGTGTTTTTAGCCAAGTGGCTGTGATTTTAAATTTGCACGTTGGCTGAAAAGACAAAGAAGTTGGGAGATGATACTTAAAACATAACCATGGTTGTAAAGTAAAACTGCTGGAAGAACATCAAGGTGGATACTGAGGAATGATAGAATTTAAATGAGGGGTTGGAGACTTGGGGACCTCCAGATGTTGATCTACTTGTATTTCCATGTTCCCTTACTATTTGTTGGATTAGTAAGAGGCCAGCAATATCTATAGGACCATCATCTGCCCAGAGTGAGGTAGATTGCTCGCTAAATCTCTAATACAAAAACCAAACAAACAGAGATGTTAGGTGATCTAATCTGAAAGAATTGGATCAAAACATACAGTGTTTATGTTTTCTCCTGGATAAACCAATGGAAGTCTTTGACATACCTTATGTCTGAATTACCAGCTATGTCTACATGAGTGACTTGCAGTTGATGAACTATGACTCTCTTTTGTTTGATAATTGAAACAGCCAGAAAGCTTTCTTCAATCTCATCTGGATAGCTCGGTGATGGTGGCCGTGGATATTGATAGAAGCCACAGATTTCTATGTGAAAGGACTTCTGGCCTATGTTCTAGTCCTTATTAAATATTTCTGGGTTTAGCATGTGCTCAGGCACCCTGTTCCTTAATTCTTAGCATTTTTAGATACAGTCTTGCTCTTCCCTGCTCCATGAAGAGCAGACTGGAGCTTTTACGAAGGTTGGCCAAGATTTGGGAGGTAAATATATTTGTAGCCTCTCCTAATTTGTGACTCTAGATATTTTGTACTACAACCCTGAACAAGTCTGACCCATGATCAAGGAAGAAGCAAGAAGTAAATTAAACCATATGAAGAATGCTGAGTTGTGTTGAAGAAAAGTAACATATATTAAAGAGTCTCCTGGGAATGAGGCTGCCGAGATTTTAATTTAGAGCTTCATGAAGATTTTGCAAAACTCAGTTAAAGACCTTGTAAACCCAGAATGCAGTATAAGATTAAAAGTACAAGTTAGTTATGTGGTACCAAGTCAAAACTGACTCGTAGTGAGCCCAGTAGTTTGGACTTTCAAAGTAAGAGATATTTAAGGAGTGTTTTTACTAGTTCCATTCCCCCAGTGAGTTTCCATGGCTGAGTGGGGATTCAAACCCTGGTCTCCTAGTCCACCAGTCTATCCTCTACATCAGTGTTTCCCAAATGCTGGTGTTTGGACTTCAGTTCTCAGAAGCCTAAACCAGTATATTGACTGATCAGTACTTTGGGGAATTGACTTAAGCTTCTGGGAATTGAAGTCCAAACACCAGCATTTGGGAAACACTGCTCTACATCATTCTGTCCATAACACCCACAAAATACAAGCACAGAATTAAAATTGGTAATGATTGGGCCAGCTTCATAAATGTTTGCTTGCCTTACATTTGGTCTGAAATAATTGTGACTTTTTTTAAAAAAAGTTTCTGGCTGAGTGATATGTTGAAGGGAAAATCAGTTTCTTTTTTGTTTCTACCACTTAATTATAGAGCTTCCCAAGTAACATCTGACTAATTTTTATATTTTGCATATTGGGAATATTCAATTCCCAGTGCTCTGTCGAAGGCAGAATAGCACATTAGTAAAGTTCTCCGTTGCTCAAGAGCCAGCCATATCCAACTCTCGGGGGTGGTTTACAGCCAAAGAGCCAGCAATGTCTGTGTCTGCAGATGTTTCCATGGTTGTGTTGCAGACATGACTAGACGCCAAAGCATACAGAATGCTGTTACCTTTCCTATTGAAGAAGTACCTTTTAATTTACTGTACGTGCAATCTCTTGCTTTCAGACTGCTAGGTTGGCAGACGGGTGGGAGCTTACTCTGTCACACAGCCCTTGGGTCTCAAACTGCTGATTTGCTGACCTTCCCGGTAGTCAAGCTCAGTGTCTTAACCAGGCTGGTCACGTGGTTGAGTATGCAAGTCACGTGGTTGTTCCCACCTGGAAGTAGATGTAAAAGGTGTATGCATGGGTGTGTTATGCACTCACACATGCATGTTTTATTTCTGCTTCCGGGAGCGGTGAGGGTGCCACAGACCGTAGTTTGGACACCCCTTTGGGAACCTGTTTTTGAAATCATAGCTTAGCCATCACTTTGTCGTAGCTTAAATTTGATGAATGGTGGGAAGCTAAATGAAGTAGGATTTGTACAGCTGTTAAAGGTGCAGAAAGATTTGCCTCTGCTGTGCTCTGTAGAAACTGTTTAGATACACAATACTGGAAAGAAATAGATGTTTTATAGTGGCTGTCTCAAAGTTACTTTTGATATTTATCAGAAAGTACCACTTGATCCTTTGAAATCTTTTCAAACATACCCCTTGATCCTTTAACGTCATCTTTAGTTTCCTAACTGCAATGTGTCATTGATTTTTGTTTCAAAAGTTGTTAGTCTGTCCTTGGCTCAGAAAGGTTCTATTGTGCATATCACATATTTTTTAAATTGATCGTACAGCAGCAATGCAGTTGGATCTCATACAATCTCTGCAGTTGACATCTTGAAAATGTGGAAGAGAACAAGAGATTTCAGTTTATTGCCAGTGCCTCCAACCACCACCACCGCCGCCCCCCAAAAAAAAGTCTGATCTGGCAATTAAATACTGTATACAGTTATGAATGGTGAACTCAGACAGCCATAATTCTGCATAGAACTATACAAAATTGCACTTGAATCATTGATCAGAAATAAAAATGCAGCTTCTTCTTTCGTGATCAAACCCTGGACTGCTAAAATGCATGTTTCTGGCAAGAATCAGCAGACCGGAAAATGAGCCGGATTCTATATCTTCACATTCACACAGTGTGTTGTTGTCCGCCAGCAGCTCCCACTTTGATCTTACATTTAGGGACTCCAACCCTCAACCTACTCAGGGTCCTCCAAGTGATGTAGGGAAGGTTTAATTCCTCAGCTATATACTCCTTTAATGTTGTTCCTTGTCCAGTGAACTCCTTCCTCCATCTTTTAATTTGGTTTTACTCTTGTGTATCCTCAAGAATGTTTGTTCTTGCCATAAAGCTCTTTCAGGATCTGAGCCAGGAGACTTGAGCCTCATATCCATTCAGGGGATGTTGAGAATCATTCTTTTGCTTAGTTCTCTTGGTGTCCACTGCTGCTTCTCTCCTGATCTTAGATGGAGCAATACTAACAAGAGGGTATATTTTCTCAACTGGTGTAGGTTTGAGGCATCCTGTCACTTATTTGCATGGTTTCATTAATAGCGAAAATGCAGCTAGCACATCGGATTGTTTTCGAGGTCAAAATCTCAATAATTGTTCATCAAGTTTGTTAGCTTAATCAACTGGGTATTTTCGCAACCTTACAAAGTATGTAAACATAATAAAACTTGTTCTTTTTTGTTTACATCTGGGTAGGTCATGAGGGAATGGGAAGAGGCAGAACACCAAGCAAAGAATTTGCCAAAGGCTGATAAAAAGGCTGTCATACAGGTAAAGAAAGAGAAATTATCTCTATCTTAGTAAAGGTAAAGGTCACCCTTGCCCAAAATCCAGTCGTATTCAAATCTAGGGTTCAGAGTTCATCTCTGTTTCATAGCCAAAGAGCCAGCATGGTCTGCTTCTGCAGACATTTCACTGGTCATTTGGTAGGCATGACTAGACACCGGAGCACATGGAACACTGTTTACCTTCACACCAAAGTGGTCCCTATTTATCTACTTGCAATTTCTTGCTTTTGAACTGCTAGGTTGGCAGGTTTTGCAAATGTGTAGTGGCTTTTTTGTCTTCTGTAAGCTGAGAAATAATACATCAACGAAATATCAGATGCGCAAAGTGGACTTAAATTTGCCCATCTGTTACTAGAATAGCTGTTAGTCCTTATGAGGTAAGGAGCAAGGACTCTCTCCTTTTCTTCATAACTCAAATAACATGTGAACCAGAGGCTGCAGTTCACCCCTATTTCTTTTGTTTGAAGGAGAAGGATACCATGAGTGGGTCCTCTGTCCAGCCCACCACTGATACGGCTGCCTTGGCTCACATGTTCTTCTTTGTTGGTGTTTCTGATTTTGCTTGGTGGAAGGGATGGGCTTCTTCCTAATGGAACCACATGTTGCCCACTAGGAAACACATGAATTAGGCATGCTGTGAAACCCAAATTCAGTTGTTAATGTCAACTAGAATGGACCTAGCTGCAGAATAGGACCTGAATAAATTCCACAGATTCCATTGATTTGGCTTCAGGGTTTCAGCTTCAACTGATTATATCTCTTTTTTCTGTGACCATCCATTGTATTACATTACATTCCCTTCCTTTATTTTGTTTTGTTCTATTCTGTTTCAAATATCATTTTTATTTATTTTATGTTATGCTCTGTGAAGAAGAGTCTTTACTTTCTCAGTTAAATACATTAAAATCGTGATTTTGCTGATGAAGATCTGAGGGTAGGCATGTATCCCTCATCAAGTCATTTTCAAGATCAAGTAGTATTATTACAGTAGAAATATTACTTTCTGCCACAATTTTTGAAAAGAGGTATGTGAAAGGTTATGGCAAAAATACAGAAAATGCTAAATGTCAGAAAATCCCTTGTAAATCAGAGTATGAATCTCCATGGCATCTGCTACATAATTCTCTTTTGTTTATTTTTGAAATTTCTGTCTCTTTTACAACAGCATTTCCAAGAGAAGGTGGAATCGTTAGAACAAGAAGCTGCAAATGAGAGACAACAGTTGGTGGAAACTCACATGGCAAGAGTGGAAGCCATGCTCAATGATCGTCGCCGGATTGCACTGGAAAACTATATCACAGCTCTGCAGGCTAAACCCCCCAAAGTAAGCAGAACTAAGATTGTTCTGAGCATAGATCTGTGGCATTGTTCTATGAAAGCTACTGAGTGAATCTGGGTGCAACTTTTCATTGAACATACTGAGATTTGCACAAGTAAATAGGGTTAGGATGTGAAACTCAATTAACTAGACTATGATCCCAAATAGAACTATGAGGCGTCTTTAAAAATCATCATTAATCATGTCATATTAATGATTTTTAGGTTGTTATCTGCTATCAGATTATACAAGTTACGGATGATTAGGTCAGGTCAAAGGAAACTCAGTAAAGGCAGGAAATAAATCAGGAAACTAATCTGAAATTCATATTATAAAACCCAAGATCTTGGTAATCAATAAAAAGCAAGCAGTCTAAGAAATACAATTAAAGATCCAGAATGTTAAGCGTGGAGTGTATTGAAAATTTAAATACCTTGGAATTTCTTTGAATTAATCAATGAGATCATAACTATGCAATAAAAATCCAATTAGAGATGGCCAAGAGCAAATTTCTTAAGATGAAGAATGTGGTGTTTAAGCTGTGGGATGGACCACGCCCCCTCAGATAGCTGAGTGGGCTGGGCTGGTGGTTCCCCTGCTGTAAACGCTCGTATAAATTGTGTCTGAGGCTGTCGTAAATGCATTTACGGCTGTTGTAAACACATCTGCTTCTGGCAGTGCAGGCCATATGAAAAGGTGCCCGCAGGCCGTAGGTTGAGAACCCCTGCTGTAAACCATCTGAAAAAATTTTTAGTAGCTGGTCTTTGCTTTATAAAGTTTGGCAACACAGCCACAATATTGTACAGCAATATCAAGTCATTCCCTAGCTTTTTCAATTTTTGATACAGAAGCACAATATCCCACAATCATAATCCAGATTTTTTTTTAATTGCATTTTTATTTCCCTGTTCATGGACATGAGGGAAAGCTAATCAGATACTGTTCCATTTTCTTCTGCATACCCGGAAAATGCAAGGGTTTGTTAAATAGGGTTAGAAATTGTCAAAGTAGCATTAAGAAGATTAAATGTATACAATGTCAATATCTAAACCCTAGACACAGGTTATCGGAGTTGATTGGATAGTTTACAGTTTGGCTTAAGATACAAATGTTAAGGCAGTGTTAATCCCCTGCAGTTCAATTATATCATTCTGCAAGCTTACACACAAATGGGAGCTACAAATGAGCTATGATTAGAATCTCTAGTTTTTAATTATCTTGTTCAAAGAATAATCCTAATATCTTCCCTTCCTCCTGTTCTAACTAATAAATGAGATAGTTGAATTCAGGTCATAGTGTGTTTTCTTCTAAAAAGCATTTAGTAATTCCTTGACTTTAGTAATGATAAAGGCTAGAACATGTTTATATTCAATATCCTTTTCTCTAGCTCTGCATGTTTAACTTGTGTTTGGCATACAATGCATTTCCAGTGTTCTCTCATTCATGTAGGAAGAAGAAATCATGCTTGCATTTGTTTCTTTTCTATGATGCTTTTTCTAGAATTTCTCTCTTTTGAAAAATTATATCCAGGAAGCTTATTTCAGTATGGTATTTCAAAGCACGTAGTGGTAAAACTACTCATGACATTTCATGTTTTTAAATATTACAGCAGATGTCATCTTTAAATGTCCATTGTTAATGTAAAGACAACTAAATTGTCTTTGAAATGTCAGTAGTAGATAACCTAATGTTTCTGGTTTTTTTCCCTTTTTTGTATTCTAGTCTACATGCAAACAATATTTTATTGGGAAACTGAATCAAAACATTAGCTTATATTTGAATACAAGTGACATTTATGTGCTATATCAAAAGAAAAACTAGCCTCCAAGTAATTTTTTCTCCTTAAACTGCTAAATGAGCTCTCTCCTGAAGGAAGGGTGTTTTTATAGACAACTGTGTTTCCATAACACTGCTTAACGCTGTGCTGTGGTGTTTATAAGAAGAGTTTGCAACTGCCTGTATTTTCAGATTAGCTCCTTTGTTTAAACGCTGTGTCAAGAGGAACCTCACAACAATTTTAAGCATGCCATGCTTTCCCTGTAACAGCTTCATTTAATAATATATTGTTGAAGCCTTGATCATTTTTGGATATGTCACTTTATTTCAATGAATGTGCAATATTTTCAGTAGTTTTGCTTACATCCGTCTGCACTTCAAATGATCATGAATTCCTGTGGTGGAAATGCTAGCTGTGTTGACTGCTTTTAGTATGAATGGTATCTGTGGGTGTTTTTGTCTCCATAGCCTCGACAGGTGTTTAACATGCTAAAGAAATATGTGCGAGCTGAACAAAAGGACAGGCAACATACACTGAAGCACTTTGAACATGTCCGTATGGTGGATCCCAAAAAAGCTGCTCAAATCAGATCTCAGGTAGCTTGTTCCTTAAAGTGGGTTCCTGGATTTAATATTGTGGGAATTCAAGAGTCTTATACAGTAATACCTTGGATAACGCTAAGACTTGGTTCCACAAGTCTTGGTGTTATCCGATTTTTAGTGTTATCCAATGCATGTTAAAATCCTATGGGATGGATCGGATAACGTTAAAGCTCCATAGAGATACATTGTAACCGCACAGGCTTTAGCGGTTGTTATCCGATCCATCCCATAGGACCTTAACATTATTCGATCCAATTCTCCTCCCCAGATTACTTAACGTTATGCGATTTTAGCATTATCCGAGGTAAACGTTATCCGAGATATTACTGTAATGTGATCATTCTTGTCGCTTTCAGTTTACATGTTCATAACATTTTTGTATCATTTTTAGTAAGGCTTTTATGCCTTGGTTAAATTTTTGTAATTTATTCCTCTTTGATTTAAGCTTAGATGGTTAATTGTCTGTCCAACACACACTCTCTCTCTCTCTCTCTGCAGTTAAGGGTTCCAATCTCTAAAGATGGAGATGGATTAAAAAACGTCCAGACTTTCCCCCATTTGTTTCCTTACCCATTGCAACAGTCCCTATTAAAGCAGTGGTGTTTTGATACTTTTTGCCCCTTGGGTCACCCAGTCACAAGCAGATGAATGCACAGTCAGTGTCAAAAATTAGTGGCCGGAAGTTGGTGTATTTTTCAGACAGTCAAGTATTTCTATTACCTCTTAGTACAACAAATAGGGACATTGTAATAATGATAGGGCAATACTTTTCCCCCCGTATGAGTTCCTTTGTTTGATTTTGTGTGCATATGGGTGTGGGGGAAGAATAAACCTTCTTAGGCATTCAAAATATGTTCCAACAGAAACTGGGAAAGGAAGTATAATGTAATTTTTTTTTTAATGTCAACATGCCTAAAACTGTTAAAACTGATACTTCCACCTGTAGACTCCACCTGCTTCAGTTTAACTGTGGGATACTACTTGAAAACTTTCCTCGGTTTATGATTGCCCTACTATTCCACATTTATGTAAATACATTCCTCTCTTCCTCACTAGTTCCAGGGCAGGTTCTTCCTATTGAACATGGGCTGGACTTTCCTCCATCTGACATACTAACCTTATGCAAGCATGCTGATAGTAGTTTTCATGGGCAGCTGTAATGTGAGGTAATGCTTTTGATAACAGTCGTAGCAGCTGCAAAGCATCCTGTTTAGAAATCTGCCAGAAAGCTTTACCCATTCAAAAATTAGATGGCAGCATAGAATTACTGACTGACTTCTTAATAGACTCTTAGGCATAAAATCAGTAAGTGATTGATGGGGCTGCAAGTTGTCTTTTTCTACAAAATATGCTGAAAGTTGCAATAGAGAGAACTACGTAACTTTTGTTTTCCTTGGCACACTGAAGCTTAAAACTGCAAACCAGCTTGTTATAGCTGTTGTTGTTTTAATATCTTTTAGGTTATGACACACCTACGTGTGACCTATGAACGCATGAACCAGTCTCTTTCCCTCCTTTACAATGTGCCAGCCGTTGCTGAGGAGATTCAGGATGAAGTCGGTAGGTTTTGCATTCCTAAATTTGTACAGTGCATTGAAGTTTGCTTGGTTTTTTGTCATTAAAGAAGTTGGTGGTAAATGAGGCCAGAAGGTAGTTTTCTTATTCTGCAGAAACCTGTGGGAGGTGAGGGAACAGCAATGCAACATAGGAAAGAATGCATAGAGAATTCATATGGAAAGATGTCTTAAAAGCAAAGGTTGCCCTTGCTCGAAACCCAGCTGTATCTGACTCTGGGGGATGGTGCTCATCTCCATTTACAGCCAAAGATCCAGCCTTGTCTGTGTCTACAGACATTTCCATGATCATGTGGCAGATATGACTAGATACTGGAGCACATAGAACACTGTTAACCTTTCCACTGAAGTGGTACCTATTTATCTACTTGCAATTTCTTGATTTCAGACTGCTAGGTTGGCAAGAGCTGGGACAGAGATGGGAGCTAACTCCATCATGTAGTACTCAGGTCTTCAACTGGTGACCTGCCAACATTCCAGTCATCAAGTTCAGTGTCTTAACCACTAAACCACCACATTCCCTAAGATGGGTTAAGGCAGTGATGGTGAACCTTGGCACTCTAGCTGTTCTTGGACTTCAAATACCAGAACCCCAAGTCAGCACTCCTGCTGATCAGGGCTTCTAGGAATTGAAGTTCAGGAGCAGCTGGCGTGCCAAGGTTTGCTATCACTGGCTTAGGGTCTTAGGCTATCCCAAATTCTTTGGAATCACTTCAGTATATTTCTCCCTTCTTATGGGCAGAAAAGCAGTGTGGAAATGTCCAAGAATTAGATAGTTGAGTCTTCAGGAAACCTTTGTTAAAATAGACACTGAGGCGCAGTCTCCATCTTTATTCTTCCCTTCCCCTTCTTCTGGGAGATTGGGAGAAAAGACATCATTCTACTTCAAGGCAGTTGTAAAATTAGGAAATTTTAGCTGCTTTTACACACACAATGAATGGAGAGCCAGTCTAAATAGATATTACTAATGATAGTTCATTTTAAAACTGCACCTTATAATCAGAACATTTCAAAGCTGTTAACACTTATTGTGTGAAACAGTTTTGTATTTCAAAGTATGCAGGTGAATGTCCAAATATGTCTCTTCAGCCTTGATAATTAGTCCTTCTAAGGTTTGGGGTATCAACAGTACAAAGTTGTTTAATGGATTCCTGGAACTTCAAAAAATTCTATACAGTAATACCTCGGATAACGCTAAGACTTGGTTCCACAAGTCTTGGTGTTATCCGATTTTTAGTGTTATCCGATGCATGTTAAAATGCTATGGGATGGATCGGATAACGTTAAAGCTCCATAGAGATACATTGTAACCGCACAGGCTTTAGCAGTTGTTATCCGATACATCCCATAGGACCTTAACGTTATTCAATCCAATTCTCCTCTCCAGATTACTTAACATTATGCGATTTTCGTGTTATCCGAGGTATTACTGTACTTGTTTCAGACTTACAGTGTTAGAACAGTTAGCAACGTCTGCTTTTCATTTGCTCGCTGACTTCTTTCTCAACAAATGCTGAATTTTGCTTCATTCCTACCTTTCGTACAATTAATATCAATTTTTACTATCTAACTTTAATTCTTCCTACAATGTGAATTCCCCCCCCCCCCCCATGTCTTGGTTGACTGACTTTTACTCTTTGTTGCGCTAGTTTGAGTAGGACAGTATTTAATCTATATGGGTTTTCAAATGTTAAATAATATAATGTATTGTAATGTTGAGAGTGAAAGCAGGCCATCCAGAAGAATTAGATCTAGACATTTGGATATAAAGATGTCATTGGTTGGCCTTGTTTTGTTTGTTTGCAATTTTGGGGGGAAGAGCTCATCTGTACCAAATTAGACTATTTGCTTGCGATACAGAAGGAAAAGTTTCCACCCAAAAATGTGCTTATGAAATAAGAGAATTGATGGAAGAGACATCATATAAATAGGTCATATATATTTCTAGATACAGAAAACAGTTCAGTGCAGTTGTATCCCAGATTTCTGTCTGACATATTGTGGTTCTTTACACTTGTGGTGCATCACAGAAATAACTGCACTGATTACAGTTGACAGAGTGATTCTCTGTTCAGTAAAATGCACCATACATTGTTCATCAAACTAGGAGATTTTGTCATCAGCAAGAGGGATGTGTCAGATGTGATGATTTTTAATTGATAGTGAGACTGTAAGGATCACTCCCCCCGCCAAACAACAACAACAACAAAAACACCAGCTGAATTGAAAGCAAGAAGTAGAACTAGGAGGAGAAGAAGGGACAGCCTAAAACAAGATGGCTAGATGTTATCGTAGACTCAATGGGCACAGAGCTGGGCTGTTTGAGGAGGATGGTGGAGGACAGGAGTACCTGATGGACAATGGTCCACGGGGTCACAAAGGGTTGGAATCGACTGTGCGACTGAACAACAACAAAGAACTAGGACTGCCTGACAAAAGAAACTAGATTTTTCCAATATACTATCTTAAGACTATCTAGAATGCATAATTTGAAACAACTACCAGGTACAGTTGGGGATTTCAACTTCCAATCCCTGGTTCACCAGTTGATGGAACAATTAAAACCTGACTATAATGACATCTGAAAAGCAGGATACAACAATTAATAAAATATATAAATCTGGGGAATTAAAATGTGATCCCATGACTATGATATGCTGGTCCTTTTCTGCTGTGTAGTCCTATCTTCACAGATCAGATCCTGCTTCGTTAGGCACTATTGGGTTGCTAGAAAGAAAAGCAATCTTCAGTTGTCCTGCATCAGTGATGGCAAACCTTGGCACTCCAGGTGTTCTTGGACTTCAATTTCTAGAAGCCCAAGTCAGCACTCTGCTGATCAGGGCTTCTGGGAATTGCAGTTCCAGAACATCTGTAGTGCCAAGGTGTGAACTGTCCTAGATGGCTAATTTTGAACATAGTGCTAAACCTTCTCTGCTCTTTTTGTTCAGTTAGTTCTTGTGTTTCTGCGTAGC
Organism: Furcifer pardalis; assembly: GCA_030440675.1. Lineage (NCBI taxonomy): Eukaryota > Metazoa > Chordata > Lepidosauria > Squamata > Chamaeleonidae > Furcifer > Furcifer pardalis. Next base: position 62,778,450 of record CP126895.1, read on the forward strand.
TGGACTCAAGAGAGTTCATGTTGTTGTGTCCAATAAGGATGATGGCAGAAAAGGCTTTCCCATTGAAAAATCAAAACCAGGCCCATTTTTCAACAATGCCCAACGTACCATGAAATGTATTTCCCATTTAAGCGACACAGTACGGTAAAGCTGCAGCCTGATGTAATAATCCATTGTACTTTTTGCATTATACCAGCAGTAGGCCTGTCTTCAGTTCACTTGTTAAGATTTTAATAATGTTGAGCCATTGTGAGATTATAAGTCCACCTAGACGAAGATATTCATGAATCTAAAGAAGACTGCTGAACAGCTTTGAAGATTGCAGAGCGGGTTGGATTTATACTGGAATAGATGGACTATAATGAAGTGGAAGAGTTAGTCTATAAATTAGTGAGTGGAAAAAGCTTTGAAATAGAGCTAGTGAATAGAGGTGTCTGTATAGTTTCAGGATCCATGAGAATGAAACTGCAGGAGTTCCAAAGAGGTAATTTCCATTTTTTTGCTTCTGTAGTGCCTCTTGTCTGCACAACAGCTGCTTAAAATCTAGAATTTAAAATGTAATCGCCTGTTTAATGAATAGAAGCACAAGTGAATAGTATCAGTAAAAAAATTGCACACACATTGATCACAAAATACAACTTTCAGAGCTTAGAAAGTTCTTTTTTAAAAGTAGTTTGTCAGTTAAGGTTGCATATCTCAAAAAGATAACAAGTTGGCATTATAATTGTTTTTTTAAAGCTGTTTAGTTTCTTGTTATTCAAAAAGTAATTAAATAAAAAAGCTTGAATCCTATGATAAAAACAACCTAAATAATGGGATCATATTTGTTAATTGATTCATTTATTTACAATATTTATACCACCATTCTAATGCGTACCACTATTCCAGACGATTTACAAAGCAATCATAAACATCCAAATATAACTTTTTAAAAACAGAATAATTAAAAGTGTTTCCTTATCTAAGTAGCTAAGGAGTGAAATGAAACAGAGAGAAGGTGAAGTACAGTTCCCTTGACAAAAGCTCTGAAAGAATTGTTTTAAGCAAAGTGATAAAGATGATATGAGCATTATGCAAATGAGTTGAAATATGTCATCCCTGTGCAGAAGGTTGGTAACAGAAATTGAGATGATAGTATGTAGAATATGTGGAACAGGTTTGTCATTTTTAGGTAGTCTCTCTATATAAGCTACCATAGCAGAGCTGACTGTTTTATTCTATGAAATAAGTTTTATACAAATTTTGTGCCCTATCTCTTGCAGTAATTTCCCAGTGTAGATTGCATTAACAACCAATTGTTGTAATAGTTCCAAATGTATTCTTAGCTGAATATCTTTTTTTTACCAGATGAACTACTTCAGAAAGAGCAAAACTACTCTGATGATGTCTTGGCAAATATGATTAACGAGCCCAGGATCAGCTATGGAAACGATGCCCTCATGCCTTCATTGACAGAGACTAAAACAACAGTCGAACTCCTTCCTGTCAATGGGGAATTCAGCCTAGATAACCTTCAGCCTTGGCATCCCTTTGCGGTTGATTCAGTTCCAGCGAATACTGAAAATGAAGGTAATGTAAAATGATGGAAACATTTCTCATATGGAAAATGATGCTTGAATGTAGCTGGGTTCGTTATGAGAAAGGCTTCACCTCTGTGACACAAGGAAGAAATTGTTCTTTCCGAGTGGTGAAAGGTCTGCTAGAGTAGGTAACCTTCCTCTAGAATACAGATATTGAGATGCATAATAAGTCTCAGAGTTGAACTAAGTGTGCTGCCTAAACAGAGGAGCAGTCAAAACCATAAGAGAGAGATCTGACCTGTCTGAAAAATTAATATGGTTAACTTGTTAGAATTGGGTGCAGCTTGAAATAATAAAAGCCCAGTTGAGGGTATGGGGTGTTCTGAGCTGTTAATGAGAATCTGTGGAAATGAAACTTATCCAGCTAGGATATTATCAGAGGGCTCATTTCAGAATTGCTGAAGTTAAAGCTTCTTTGATAATACAAAGCAATCACATTTCTATACCACCCCATAGCGCTTGGTGCACTTGCTGGACGGTTCATAAGATTCCTTATCTCATAGAATAAATACTTGGGAAAGAAGCTGTATGTTCCCTTCATTTAGTAAAAAAAATTAACTTCAATAAATCAATCATCCTGTTGCAAAGTAAGACAGTATTAAATTCTAAATCTAGGTCAGGAGTTTATTATTATTATTATTATTATTATTATTATTATTATTATTATTATTATTATTATTATTATTATTATTATTATTATTATTATTATTATTATTATTATTAATTATTTATTTATTTATTTATTTATTTATTTATTTATTTATTTATTTATTTATTTATTTATTTAAGTTCTCAACCTTTTTAAGCCAGGGACCGGGGTCACACTTGCTCAGGCAGTTTGGGGGGGGGGGGCTGGATGGCCATTTTGCCCTTCCTCCGCCACATGGCACTTCCTGGTGTGGTGGAAGTAGTGTGGGGCCGGATGAAATGGTGCCGTGGGTTGCATACAACCTGCAGGCCCTGATATATGTACTGGGATCTGAAGAAAATTAAAGACTGACTGGTTGCTTTAGTCATAATTGTCAAAACGAGTTCTGTAGAATAAAATACTGAGTTGATCAGAAAGGTAACTTCTGTAAAATGTATGGGAAAGAATAATGTGTGTGTGTGTATATATAATTATTCCCAAAGGTTGTTGACAACATTATGTGCGAACTTTTTAATATTCATGATGTCTTAAAAAGTTCACTAGTACCTTACAAGCATATGCAATATATCAAACATTAAAATATAGCATATTTATATATTAAAAAGTGTACTTATTTAAAAGTGTGCTTATCAGTTATTCCCTCAAAACCCGATGGGGTAAAAGAGGAAGCAAAGAAGAAGAAGCTTATCAGTTATAATAAATGGGTGTTTCTTGGAAATTATACGGTGTGGTGAAGAATTAAAGTTTGTATATGCTGGCAATTAGAGCGCTATAAATAAAGATATCTGTTTGCAACTAGCAAATTCAGAGAGCTCTAATCAGCTGTGTCCCTCCATAAATAGAAGGCTTTTTGAATTAGATGAATCTGTGAGCAAGAAGGGAGAGAAATGATCACACACTTTCTCTTTCTTCTGAAACTACCTGCTCTCAATCACCCTGTTCCATATGATTTTCTAGTCTTTTATAGAAGAGGCACAGGAAACTTCAGAGAAAATAGGATCAATGAAATTCACAGATACCTTGGCTGGATCAGAGAGTTTTCCGTGGGCAAGAGGACACAGTTGTACACAACCTACCGGGAAATGGGAGTTTCTCCTTTACCAAAAGAAAGTATATAACAGTTCAGCTGTGTGATGGGTTTCCATTCATTGCAGTGTGCATTGTACTTATGTTTCTTATACCCAGTGTAATATATGGTCTACCTAGATATTTGGGCTTGATATACCACTTGAGACTTTTCATTTGGTACAGATTAAGCAGGAAAATATCTCGGCCTGTGGAAACCTGAGTTATGCAGTTGAAGTCCTATCCAGGTGCCTGGATGGGGGTCTGGATGGGGGACAATGGGCTTCAGCTAAATCCTGGCAAGGCTGAGTGGCTATGGGTTTGGGGGCCTGTGTTATCCCAGGAGCTACCATCTTTTGTGCTGGATGGGGCTTTTTTTGCCCCAGATAGATCCGGTGCATAATTTGGGGGTCCTCCAGGACTCATGACTCCTGCTCAAATAAAAGGTGGTACTCAGGGCCAGGAGGGCGTTTGTGCAACTTCATTTCATCTGCCAATTGCGCCCGCTCCTGGACCAGGACTCCTAACTTTCGGTCACCCATGCTCTGGTCACCTCCAGACTGGATTATTGCAATGCGCTCTACATGGGGCTGCCCTTGATGACCATTCAGAAGTTACAGCTGGTTCAAAATGCAGCTGCCCGGGTGGTGATGGGGTGCAGGTGTTATACCCATACCTTGCCGCTGCTACACAAGCTGCATTGGTTGCCAGTATGCCGCTGGGTGCAATTCAAGGTGCTGATTTTGACCTTTAAACCCTTTATGGTAATGGGCCAGGATACTTAAGAGACCACGTCACCCCAAGGTTTTCAACCTGTCCTACGAGAGCAGATCGTAGGGGCTCCCTAGTGGTCCCATCAGCCAGGGAGGCACATCTTACTGGGACCAGGAAAAAGAGCCTTCTCGGTATCTACTCTGACCCTATAGAACCTCCGGCCATTTGAATTTCACCTCCCAGCAGAGTTGTTTCCCTTCAGTAAGGCCTTAAAAATGTGGCTATGCCAATAGGTGTGGGGTACAACTGGTACCCCAACCCAGACCTGCTGGCTTATTTAGCCCTACACGGGGTTCTTATTTACTCCTGCTCTGGTGTCCGTCTTTTTAAGGGGATTGGGGAGGTTTTATAAAAAAAATAGATGGTTCTATAGTATTTAGTTTTAATTAGCATTGGGTATAGATTTTAACTGACGTTGTGAGCCTCCCTTGGCCACCTAGATGAAAAGGGTGGCTATATAAATCCAACAAATAAATAAAATAAAATAAAATACTGTTCTTTTAAAAAAATGTGGATGATGATGATGATAATGTTAAATAAATCTATAAGTTTGTGACTAGTATTTTCTCTTTCAAATGCTGGTAGCTGATCATGCTTTATCTTCATACATCCTTGAGGTTGATTGATCTGTGCCAGATTTTGAAATAAGAGGCAGAAATCTGTTGGTGATTTACACATGCACAGGTCAGGTTGCACACATTACAGTGGCAAATTACTACTAAATAACAAAGTGCTGGTTGCATTTCTGGTTCTGTGATAGTCATATAACTGGGAATCAATTGGCATCTTGCTAATTAGCAGCAGTTGGTTAATGTTACTTATACTGTTTCACTTAACATGTTAATCATTAGCAGGATTTTGGCCATTGTTTCAGGGGGTTTTTATTTGCGGGGGGGGGGTGTTTGTATGTGGAGTTCATAGATGTGCTTTGCTTCCTATGTAACTGAGCATCATAAACGTAGGCCTTGGGTTAAATGGCCATCTGTTCGATTCACATACCATATATACTCAAATATAAGCCGACCCGGATATAAGATTAGGTACAGTAAAACACCGGATAATGATTGGATCAGATAACGCTAAAGTCGCATAATGTTGAGTAATCTGGGGAGGAGAATTGGATCAAATAACGTTAAGGTCCTATGGGATGGATCGGATAACAACCGCTAAAGCCTGTATGGGCGCATTTTACTTCCACTTCCAGGAGCGACGAGGGTGGCACGGGCCGGATGAATTACAGTAAACCCATTTGTGTGGATTCACTTGGGCTTGGGCTTCTGGGAATTGAAGTCCAAGAACATCTGGAATGCCAAGGTTCACCATCACAACTATATATTATACTCATCATTAACAGACAGACAATAATGCAGAGTGGTCGTAAATTCCCCAAAGACATGGGGGTGACATAGTGCAGAATATAAAAAGGGCCTTGAAGATTCTAGTGGTGAAAGCTTAGCATTCACTTTACCCGTCTGGACACCTGAACTTATTGCTTTGATATCCCTGGATTCTGTGATTTCTTCTCTTGCCTGTGGGCCAGGAAACGTAACCACTTTGGGTAATTCGTTTCAGTCTGAGCAACTGTGGTTTGTTCTGTGTGGCCTGAATGACTACAAAAGACTAGCCAGTTAATTAATGTTGGTGCCACAAGGAGAAATCACTGCTGTAAGGTGAAGCGGGAGGGTGTCAAGAAAGACCTCCATATGCATTCTGGTTACTTTTGACATTCTGTTGCCATTCTTTGGAATATTTTTTTGTATAGTGCCTAATATGCAAAATATCTGTGCTGCCACTTCTTGGTACTTTGGATAAAGCAGTGCTGTCTTCCATTGTAACAAATGGCATTATATAGTATTGTGGCAGTTGTAACAATCCCACATTTCCAGAACATACTCTTGGCTATGCACCCACGTCAATAATAATAATAATAACAATAATAACAATAATAACAATAATAACAATAATAATAATAATAATAATAATAATAATAATAATAATAATAATAATAATGCAATTAGCTTTTTAGGAGATGATTGTTGGAGAAGTGGAAGAGGGAAGAATATTTGTTTAATGTTGATTGATACAGTCAATCTTTGTTTCCACTGCATTTTAAATTGCCACCCATCCCTGTTTTATGTTCCAGTTTTAGAGACTTCTGAGCAACCACAACAACGAAAGTCCCATATTAAAGAAACACTGTGGGTTTTTCTACTCTGGCTGTTGTCCTGCTTTCTCCTTCATTAGCAGAGCATTTTATGAGGGACAGGGACATTTTATGAGGGATTTGCTCCTTTGCATCCATGTACCCACTTAGTCACCAAGTTGAACTGTTTTTATGGTTCTAGGCAGGCTGCAAAACAAGGTTTTTCTCTAGTGTATGTCAGCACGTTGTATGGGGCTTGACCTAAACAACTCGTTAATTGTATTTGATTTCTTTAGTAGAAACTGAACTTGCCAAGCCGCAGCTACATGAAATTGCCCAAATATTGTTGTCCAGCTCCTCATTTTTAAAGGAAGAAATGTAATTATACAAAGATGTGGTGAAAGAGAGTAAGCCTGAAGTGTGCTTTAAATAAACAGTAGCCTGGGCTAAGAAGCAGATATAAAATTAAATGGTTGGTCAGCTAGTCCGAAGGCATGATTTAAGATTTACAGTACCTAATGGAATGTTAGGACTCCCAATATGATGTCACATTATGCAACAAAAACAATAGCATATGTAATCAGCGGATTTTAACATACAGTAATATCTCGGATAACGCTAAAATCGCATAACGTTAAGTAATCTGGGGAGGAGAATTGGATCGAATAACGTTAAGGTCCTATGGGATGTATCGGATAACAACCGCTAAAGCCTGTGTAGTTACAATGTATCTCTATGGAGCTTTAACGTTATCCGATACATCCTATAGGATTTTAACATTCATCGGATAACACTAAAAATCGGTTCCACGAGTCTTAGCGTTATCCGAGGTATTACTGTACCTCCCCAGGTCTCCCTCCCCAGAAAGTGTTGAATCACTTGAATAGCAGTAGCAATGTCAATTATATACCACCCACAGCATTAGTGCAGTCTCTGGGTAGTTCACAAGTTAATTAGCATTTTGCCTGCTACATGCTAGGTACTCATTTTATCGACCTCCAAAGGATGGAACGCCGAGTTCAATCTTTAGCCCTGGTCTGGATTGAACTTCACAACCTTTGGGTTGCAGTACAGCAATTCAGTCACTGTGCCACCAATATTGGCACCACTCACATTTATATGGTAATATTATTGCATCAACATTGATTGTGAGGCATGGATTCAGTCATGATATTAATGTCCCTTTGTGTACTTTTACCAGGATCTGTTCCCAAACATGGATTGCATCAGAGATGCACAGGGTTAAAGCAGATTTCCCCAATGTGTTTTGGACTACAGTTCCCATCCATCTTAGTCAGTCTGACAGCTAACTGTAGTTCAAAATATTTGGAGGGCACCAGGTTGGGTAAGGTAGAAATATAAGCACGTTTGTGAGACATGGAGCAAGGTTAACAGAACTGCTGCCTAGGAAATAGTCCTCTCCTTAATGTCTCACAGCTAAATCTCCAGCAGATGTTTTGGAATCCCCTAGAACCGTGATGGTGAACTTTGACACTCCAGATGTTTTTGGACTTCAGTTCCCAGAAGCCCAATCCCCCATGAATCCACATGAATGAGTTTACTGCAATTCGTCCAGGCTGCACTGCCCTCATCGCTCCCAGAAGTGGAAGTAAAATGGATGGGGACTTGGGCTTCTGGGAATTGAAGTCCAAGAACATCTGGCGTGCCAAGGTTCGACATCATGGCCCTAGAAATACTATAAACATGCCCACCAGAAATAAATAAAGAACTAATGAAGTTAGCACAGAACTCTGGGTAATATAAGTAGGTGATCAGAGTGCAGAGCAAGGTTTAATATACCTAAATGCAGTTTGTTAAAAATACACTAAATATTTATGCAACTTAAAAGGTATTCTGGAAGATATTTGTCAGTTCTGTTATTGAAAGATAATATTCTCCATCCTTCACTCCATTGTTTTGTAACAAGCCAGACTCCTGCATAATTGCCATAAGAAGATCATATGATGATGTCTGAAACATTCAAACCCCCCCCCCGAAAGACCAAGAGAAATTGGAATATATCAGAAACAACATTTATGTGTGATATTTATGCTGATTTAAGGAAAAGGCAACAATTTCCCCTTCTCTCCCCCCCCTCTATCTTTAGTAGTGAAGTAGACCTTACTCTCCATTTAGCTGTTTGCACATGATTTTGACAGCCAACATGTAAAGCAACCAGAAATCAATTGACACATCTTTGCATTATGGACAGTTAGTCTGAAATTGTTCCCATTCCTTCCCTTTTATTTCTAGGATTAATTTAAAGCAGTGGTGCCCAAACTACAGGCGGGTTGTACTTGTGGGCTGGATGAATTGGCATTGGGGGGCCTCATCCACCCCCCAGGCCTTAGTGACCGGCTCCCTGAACCATGTGATCAGCCCACAACCCAAAAGGTTTGGGCACCCCTGAATTAAAGCAAGTCCTTTTTCAAGCTGTTGCTTTTGTAACTTTGTTTATGGCACATCTCTTTCCTGCTCCGTACCAAGCAAAATCACAGGCAACTTATTTTTGAAGCTTTTGTTTATTTCTTTGATTTGCTCTTCTTTTCTTTCCTTTTGTTTTGTTTCTTTGGCTGCACGTGCCCAGTTGAGCCAGTTGATGCCCGGCCAGCTGCCGACAGAGGACTCACCACCCGACCAGGTATAAAATGTGCATGGCTTTTATCTAACTTGTGTTTGCTCTGCATGCAGATGTTTGGCTTGAGCGGGATGGATCACCTTTCTCTTATAATATTCCTCTGCTGAGCTTTTGTGTCTTCTTGAAGAAATGGTTTAAGCAGCAATTGCCCACTAGTACTTGAAAGAGGTCCTTAAACGTTTCAACCTGATGCATGAATTGTCTCTACCAGGAGTATATGGCTGAGTAGGGCGGGATATAAATTTGAAATACAGTAATACCTCGGATAATGTTTACCTCGGATAACGCTAAAATTGCATAACGTTAAGTAATGGGGGGGGGGAATTGCATCGAATAACGTTAAGGTCCTATGGGATGGATCGGATAACAACCGCTAAAGCCTGTGCGGTTACAATGTATCTCTATGGAGCTTTAACGTTATCCGATACATCCCATAGGATTTTAACATGCATCGGATAACACTAAAAATCGGATAACACCAAGACTTTTGGAACCATGTTTTAGCGTTATCCGAGGTATTACTGTAATAATAAATGTGGGGAGCCATTGTATGGTAGAGTGTTGGAGTTGGACTCTGGAGAGATGGGTTCAATTAATCACTCAACTATGGAAACTCACTGGTGGGGTGGCAATGTCAAACCCCCTTTTTCAGGCATATCAGAGAATAAACACAACAAAAATGCTGTAGCACTTTAAAGACTAACTTTTATATTTTAATGTGAGCTTTCATTGATCAAATCTACTTTGTCAGACATGGGAGTGAGACTTCATGGCATCAAGTTATATACATCAGATACAGAGGCACAGAGTGATTAGTCAGCATGTCAAATAAGTATACAAATAAATATGTCTCTTTACAACTGGCAGTAGCAATCTCTGGCTGTTATTAGGATTATCTCTAAATGCCCCCTTTTCAATTGCAGATGGTGGGAAGATACAAAACAATCACCTGGCATTGAACATTTGCTAATGCGTTTAATCTTTGTGTTACTGTGTGAACACATCCTTTGTTCTGTGAAACAGACTATGTTATGAAAGAGAATTTTACAGAAAAGTTTGTGAAGGTGGTATAATATTACAAAATATATAGTAGCATATAACAATATATACAACAGCATATAACAGTCTGTATCAAATTTGATAATGTTCCCTTTTTAAATATCTCACATATTTTGCAAATCCTGTTAGGGTTGTCATAGTTTGGAAGCAGCTTGATGAAACGTAGCATAAACACACACATAAGGTTGTCAGGTGGCTTGTAAATGTGTTTTCTCATTTAGTGTCCTTTTCGCCCTCACAGCTTTAACATTAGGCAGGAGCTCTGGGTATTCCAAGTATGTATATGTTCCATGCGATGCATTTTTGTGGTTGAAGCATACATATTTTGGTTTGGAAACCGAAAATACTAAGTTCAGCAGTTGCATGAGCTTTAGAAAGGAATTCAACTGTTTAATTTATGGGACTTTCAAAGTTTTTAAAGAATCTCTCTTGTTTGCTCTAAGTCCTGTGTGTTCCATCAGAAGTATACTAGCAGTTACCTATGAAAAGATTTCAAACAAATGCAGTAGATGATTTAACTGTAAGTGCTTTAATTACATCTGTACAGATCCGTGGACAGAAACATCATATTACCTGGTAAAATTACTAGAATCTGTAGTGTTCCAAATCATTGTAGGCTACTGAGGTTTTTTTTGTAAATAATAAAATATAGAACAGTTTTATTTGCTTATTTGACACATTGAAATAGCCTATTTCGCATATGTAAATCGGGTCCCAAACTACAGCCTTGATCTGGCCCCCGATACCAATTCATCGGGCCCACAATGCCCTCATCGCTCCTGGAAGCAGAAGTAAAACACATCAGTACAGGCACTTTTTACTTCCATTTCCGGAAACAACGAGGGCATTGGGGGCTGGATGAATTGGTATCAGGGGCCAAATCCGGCCCTTGGGCCATTGTGACAGGCCCCCCAAACCACATGACTGGCCCATGGCCTGAAAAGTTTGGGCACCCCTGTTGCAAATGATCATGAGGAACAGAAATACAATCCATACTCTACTGGAGCTCCAAATCGACAGCAAATTAATGTAGAGCACTAAGGTCAAAGCAGAGTCTCTCCTAAGATTAACCTCCCTCTAATTCCTTACTTGACATATCCAGTGACATGCTATGGTTCCACTATGCCAGCAGAGTGCTCTTTAAATATCATCACTGATAGTGTCATTAGAAGGCAAGATGATCTTGGTCTTCTCAGGTCAACAAATGACTTCCTATATTGAAGCAGTGGTAGATGTGTTAGTCTGTTCAGGCATATCAGACAAGAAATGGAACAAAAAAAAGTAATGGCAACAGGCCATATCACTTCCTGGAAGATAGACGAAGAAGAAGTAGAAGCAGTGACAGACTTTACCTTCTTAGGATCCAGGATCATTGCGGATGGTGCCTGCAGCCATGAAATAAAAAGGCAACTGATTATTCGGAGGCAGGCTATGAGAAACCTGAGGAACATAGTGAAAAGTATGGACATCACCTTACAAACAAAAGTTTGCATAGTCAAAGCAATGATATTCCCGGTAGTAATGTATGTTTGTGACAGCTGGACTTTTAGGAAAGCTGAGCGCAGAAGGATAGACACCCTTGAAATGTGGTGTTGGAAGAGAGTCTTGAGAGTACCCTGGACAGCAAGGAGAACAAATATTTCTATCTTAGAAGAAATCAACCCTGACTGCTCCTTGGAAGGTCAGATAGTGAAGATGAAGCTAAAGTACTTCAGATGAGAAGAGAGGATTCACTTGAGAAAGTCTTGATGCTGGGAAAAGTTGAGGACAAAAAAAGAAGGGGGCGGCAGAAAATGAGACGTATTATGGATGGTATTATGGATGCAATGGGCACAGAGTTGGGCAGGCTGAGGAGGATGGTGGAGGATAGAGGTGATAATCCAGGGGACTGCAGCGGGGTCGGAATCAACTGTGTGACTGAACAACAACAAAACTAATGATTGCTGTGTAGTTGCAGTCTTAATTCTGAATGTGTGGACTTAAACTATGAAAGCTCACATTAAAATATTAACATTAGCCTTTAAGGTACCACAACGTTTTTTGACTTTATTTTTGCTTTGTTTCTTATCTGATGTTCATGTATTGAATCCCACGTAGTATACCAGTCTTCCCCACAGAGTCCCAAGTCGTTCATAGCCTTTAAAAGTATTGTTGTCAAGAATGAAGGTGTCATTTCTTATCCTTTTCCTAATAGAGACCCACAAATCAAATAATGAACTGAATGCTTATTAACTTATTACACTGTATTTCCCATTGAAAATGTAACCAGTAGATGGCACAGAGTTTGAGATAGCATTTCCTATCTCTACACAAATCTTCAAATATAAGGGTTTTTAACGGCCTCTTCTGTTTTCCAAAAGCAGAGAAGGTGAAACACTCCAGTACTTTATGACCTAGATAGTGAACTTTCATTTGAAATCTTGCAAAATAAAATGATTTGACTTGCAGATGCTGTGTTGATATGGAAGTTATCTTCCAAAAGTCTCACATAAATCATGTATTACTATTTTTTGTCTCAGTTCCTATGTACTTGGCAGTTTAGTAACCCTGTACTAATTCTCCAGAATTATTGGAGATTTGGAGTTGAAAGCAGGTGTAAGGATGCTGTGCAGTCTGTTACCCTTCGAAAGCTAATTATTAAATCCATTTCCCTACTGACCTCATGCTGCCTTCAAAATACAGCTCCAAGTCAAGTCTGCAAACCATTGGCATGTCCATCTGTTTTTTTTTTTTTAATTTTTATTTATACTTTTCAATACACAAAAATCAAAAATAATAATAATATGAAAACAGACATGAAAACAGACATGAAAGTATAAGTACATCTATATAAATATATATATATATATGTATAAAAGAAAAAAAGAAAAAAAAGAAGAAAGAAAAAAAAGAAATCACCCTGTGTTATTTACAATATCCGGAGAAACTACGGTTATCCTTATTCATTTGTTTTTCCAAAAACTCAGTTGATCTGGTTCTGGTTGATTCCCTTTACCCTTAATACAATGAATGTTCTATCAGGGGATGCCATATCTTCCAAAATCTATTCTCACGAATTGCACCTTTCCTGACCATCACCTCCCATGTTAGTTTGTCATTCAACGCTAATTCCCATATCTCTCTGTACCAATCTTCCATGTTTAGTTGAACATCCTTCTTCCAATTTCTCGCAATAATATGCCTTGCTGATGACAACATTATTGATATCAACTCTTTCTTATCATTATTCACATTCATTTTTTCAACATTTGTTAGTAGCACAGTATCTGGCCCCAGTTTTGGTCGCATTCCCATAATATTTCCTATTTCTTTTTCGATTTTCCCCCAAAATGCATTGACCACCTTACATGACCACCACATATGCTCGTATGAGCCCAGTGCTTGATTGCACCTCCAACATTTGTTACTTTTTTTATCGTCAATCTGGTGCAACTTCACCGGGGTCAGATACCATTTCCATAATAGTTTGTAATTGTGCTCTTTCACTCTTATTGACATATTTTTCATGATTCTTCTCTTCCATTTTTTCCTCCATTCTTGATTTGAAATTTCCACCTTCAACTCCTCTTCCCATATATTTTTTAATATTTCTTGGGCTCTGGTCCCTTTACTTAATATTTTGTAAATTTTACTAACCAGTCCTTTAATTACTATCTCTCCTTTTCTTAATTTACTTATTATTTCCTCCATTTCTGTTTTTGATCTTTCTAAGGATTTCTCTTGTATATATTTCTTGTTCCAGTTCTCTATCGCAATACGTTGGAACCAATTTAGGCCTAACTGTGTAAATATCTCTTCTTTTTTTGTCTTATCTTTACATTTCTGTATCCAGTCCTTGACTAATGTTACTCCATTTTCCTCTAAGATGTCCATTTTTGTGTCGATCTTTATAGGAAAATTTTTAATGTCTTGAAGTTCGATAATAGGGGAGATATCCGGTACTAATTCTTGCTTTACTTTTTTCCATTCTTCCAGTAATGTTCTTAGCATTTTGTTTTTAATTCCTTTTATATTAATTTCTTTGTCTAAAAACAACAAATTTCCTAGTTGTCTTATTTCCTTTAGCTCTATATTTTCCCAAATTGTTTCTTCTCTCATTAAGATCTTAATCACGTTTTTAATCTGGAACGCTCTATAGTAATTCTTAAGATTCGGCAATCCTAATCCCCCCTCTTGTTGTGACACGTACCATAAACTTTGCGACACCCTCACTCTTCGTTTCCCGTTACAAAAACTATTTAATTTATTCTGAATCTCTTTCATCTCTTTATCTGTTATTCTAATGGGTAGCGTTTCAAACAAAAAATTTATCTTCGGTACTAGCATCATCTTGCATAAGGCGATTCTCCCAAACCACGATAAGTTTAATTTTTGGTATTGCTTTATCTTTTCTTCTATTATCTTCCTTTGTTTGTCATAATTTAATCTCTTTAATTCCTCCCATTTGTTTGAGATGGTTATACCTAAATACTTCAAATTATTTTTAACCTGTATTTTATATTTTGTTTTTATTTTATCTTGGTCTTCTTTATCACTGTTAATTAATATCATTTCCGATTTGTCCCAATTAATTCTAAGTCCAGTGGTGTCTTCTAGCATGTCCATCTCTGTAAGCTTCACCCGAAATGGCAGTTTCTTTAATACTCTTCAATTTGTCCTGTTTTTAAACATCAAAATAATGACTAAACTATCAGTATAAACAAATTGAGAACACTTCCATTAGGGGCAATGGAAGGTCATTTTGAAATTCAAATATTTTATTCTCTGTTAGGAGCATGGCAAAAAGAAAATTTCTACTCCGCCAACAATTCAGACATTGCTCAGGCTTGTACTTCCATTAGAATAAAGAAAGTGTGCTCTTTTGCAAATTTATTTTGTTTTCAAAGTCTGAAGCAAATTATTGAGCACATAGAATTTGTGTGACATATGTTTAGTAGTTTGCACTAACACATACCAAAAGCAAAGCATATCGGTTATTGTTGTTCTCTTTAGGATTCTGGCCAAATTTCCTTTCTTGGTGCAGACTGGCAAGAACTCACACTTCCCAGCCTGTCATGCCAATAGCAAGAAGCTAGGTTGCCATTTCATAGCCACCTCTCTAACATTTTATGCAAAACCCCATAAAAAGTGTCTGGGGTAATGGATTTTCATGAGATACACTCATAACATGTTTGGTGCCAGTGATTTTATGGAAAGAGACATTTTGAGTGACTAACCCCAACACTCCTATTTTGCAGTGTTACAAACCTCCTAAGTTGCTCTGGGAATTATTAGCTTCAAATTTTGTTTGAACGTTTAGCCAGTAGACTATACAGCTCATTTAGCTGCTTCAGAAAGGGCAAATTGTTACAGACTTCTTCAGCAACTATAGCCTTCTGTGCCAGATGTTTACGCGTATTGCAGGAATTGGGAATGTGTAGCCCTCATGGTGTTGCTGGAGTACAGCGTATGAGTTCCAGCTAAGACTAGACCGCAGTGGTTCTCACCATGGGACACAGGCCCCACAGGGGGGATAGTTCCCAGAAGCCTAAGTGATATATTGTGTTTTTAGTTTTCCTTGTTTTAACATTGTGAGTTGCCTTGAGTCCCCTCATCAGGAGAAAGGCATCCTAAAAATGAGATAAATTTGTATGTCAGGAGTGTTTTCATTAAAATCCATTTATATTACTAGTTACATAAGTTTGGGAAAGAACATTACAATAACTTAGTACCATCTTAGTGTAGATTTTTAGTTCTCTTCCTGTAAAAATGGATTCCCAGAGAATGGGAGCATAATGCCAGATAAGAACCAATTCCAGGCACAGAGTGCCAGTCCTTCTGGATATACTATTAAAAACATAAGCTGTTAAAAATTAGATTTGGCAGTGTTCAGTGTGGAAATGCAAAAAACAAAGTACTACAAAATTCAGCTACTTAAGGTTGCTGTTTTGATATTTATTTAGCAAAGTGATGGGACCCTAGAACATTGGGTCTTAAAAGGGAAATGAAATATAGTATGTGCTTTGTTATCCAGTAAACAAGGTTTGGTTAACACATGCTGATAAATGTGAAGTTGCTTTTTTATGTGACAAAATATCAGTAACTGTCATATATAGAGAGGGAGGGAGGGACTGTTCCTCGAAATTACTATGCTGTATTGCCACAATCTCCTTTCCTGTAGTTAATATGTTGATGTTGCACTTCAAAGGAAAACTGTTTCGCTATGGGGCACTGGTGGTTATCTGTAACAGGGCCGTTGTGTTTTATTTAGCCATGATTGTTTGAACAGAATACAAATCTCAACCCCAGCTGCTTAACCACTGTTAGGAGTGTACTGCATATCTCTTACCAGTAGAAAAATACCCATTGCCTTTTTTTTATTTTGTTGCATTTTTGATACATTCTCTCATCATGCATTTAGTCCATTAGAGGTGCCCTCATTTGTGACTCTTAATATAATTCTTGGTGGCTATGGTGGAAAGTATTCCTATGGGCATTTAAATGTTTTACTTGATTTATTTTGCATAATGCAGGTTCTGGATTAACCAATGTTAAGACAGAAGAGACTGCAGAATTAAAGATGGATGCAGAGTATAGACACAATTCAGGATATGAAGTACATCATCAAAAACTGGTACGTGTAGCCTGCTTCCATGCCTCCTCCACCTTCCTCCTCCTCCATGTCTAGGCCTAATGTATTCTTTGTAATTATATCATTTCCTAAGTTTGACTATTAAAAAATAAGGAATAAATTCCATGTTTTGGTTTTTATGTTTCTATGACTATGTAATTTTTTATATCATTTTAAAAATATTTTACATGTACTTTTGATGCACAAGAGCTTTCTGCACTATTGCATATCAGCATTTGCTATCTGAAAGTAATAGCTTCTACTACATGCTGAATGGAGGAAAGCACAAGGTTTTGGAGATTGTAGGAGGCACAGGAGAATTTAGCAAACTTCATCAAAACTTCCCATTGCTGCCTAGTTTGGTGTTCCTTTCACCAGCACCCATTATATGCAGATCAGACAGACCTATGTTTAAAGAGGAATACCTGAGGCACTTGGATCTAGTTTGGCCCCCAAAGGAAGTGGTTTGGTTTTTGTTTGGTTTTTGACGTGAATTTGATTAACATCTTACGTTTCAGTAGGGTGGTCTGACTGCGTTTGCCATGTAACGGAAATTGTGTACTTTTGACGAGTTGCCATGATGAAACTACACCACTGACAAATAAGGATTATGCCATATGAAAGATCGTCTCAGCGACTTTCAGGAATGCTAGGACCCAAAGTCTGGGAATGCAAAATGATGGCATCATTAAACTTGAAAGGTGCCTCGGAAAAATGACATTTTTGCTGGGTGCGTCCCGTTGTCGGTGAGACAGCGACCAAACCATGCAACTGATCGAGGTGATCCAAACTGCGTTAGATAGAGGATAAAATAACTTTTGTTATGATACTACAGTAAAACTCTGATTTACGAATAATTTACAAATAATTCGACTTACGAATTGGTTCTGCACTGATATCCATGCCTCAAGTTACAAACATGCCCCGATTTACGAATTAATTCTTTTTCCTGTGTTGCCTCCAGTGAAGCAAAAAACGCTATTTCCCCTATGGGTTTGCTTCAGGTTAAATAATCTGATTCCCCAGAATCCATTGCGCTCTGGGAGGTTTATATACAGCCTTTCTTAGCCCTGTAGATGGCAGTAGAGTGTTTGTAGTGATTTCTTTGTCTGGAGTTTTGGCATCAAAATGGCTGCCTGTTGCTGTTTCTTGCTGGATTTTTCTGAGTTTTCTGTCAATTTTCAAAGCTGCTTTAAGGTAAGGAACAGCATTTTTGCTTTTGCATGTTTTCCTTTCAATGCTGCTGTTGTTTTTGGGTGTTTTGATTGATTTTTGGAGGGTGGGGGGGACTATTTTGATTTTTGGAGGGGGGACTTTTTCTTTATCCCTATGGGGATGCCTCAAGTTACAAACAAATTTGACTTATGAACAAGGCCATGGAACTGATTTTATTTGTAACTCAAGGTTTTACTGTATTAGAATTTTGGTCGGACTTCAGAAACAGTTTTTGTGAGAACGTTTACAAAAAAAAACCTCAAACGACATCACAAAAGCACTCAGATGAAAGGGACAAATCTGTTGGAAACTGAGCAAAACCATCCAATGGCTTCATCAGCAAACTATCAACCATGGAAAGTGGTTTTGGTTGATTTAAGACAGATTTGTCCCTTTTATCTGAGTTTTTTCAGGATTCTGGTTGAAGACTTTTGGATAAACATTGTCATAAAAACTTTTTGGAAAGCCCAAACAAAATTCTAATAGTGTCAGAACATATGTCATTTTATCCTCTAACACACTTTGGATCACTACGATCGGTTGAGTGGTTTGGTCGCTGGCTCACTGACAACTGGACACCCCTAGCGAAAATGTCATTTTTATAGGCAACTTCCAAATATAATGACGTCATCAATTTGTCTTCCCGACCATTGAGTCCTAGCATTCCTGAAAGTTGCCGAGATGATCTTTCATATGGCATAATCCTTATTTTTGTCAGTGCTGTAGTTTTGTTGTGGCAACTCATCAAAAGTACACAATCGAATTCACGAACGAAATCCCTGACGGTAGTGTCCTTAGACTCTACCTGCCACACTCTTTTTTTTTTACCTTGAAAAGGAAAAGCAGACAATTAGCATCAAATCCTGAAGAGAAATACTCATTTTAGATTATCAGCTCCTTTAATACAGGGATAGAATCTTTCTGGTCTGGCCAGACATCCTGCTACAGTAATGGAGTGGACTGTACAACCAGTGACTCAACACTGAGTGTTGGCCAGTGGTAAATAACTTGACACTCCCTAAAGGCGCCAATGGCTATGAGTGGATGAGCCCCTTTAAGTGGGGTGATGGTCCCCTCAGTGGAGGAATTGCCACTGGAAACCATCATATTGGATCCAACGGCAAAATGAACAGAGGAGGAACTCTGATTCCCAATGGTCACGGAGGCAGAAGAGGCCATGCCAGATGGACTGGTTGTGAAGGCACACCTTGTCCATGTCCTCAAGACTGCAGCAGTCTATCACAGTCCAGATGTTAAATCCTGCATGTCTCATTTCATACATGCTGCAGGAGATAGCTCTGTGATCATAGTGTGTGAGTCACTTCATGGCAAGCTAGGATCCACCTTAAACAAATCCACACAAATGGTGTTTTTCCTGCTTCAGGAAAAATGCATTCTTGGATACGAGTTGCAGACAATGATGAGAATCTTTCAAGAATCATGTATACAGATAAAATTGAGATGTTTGTATGAATCTGATCACTTCTGGGAAATCATCTAATTGAGAGCAATGTTATTAATATGGGAAATTGCTAAATGCACCGGACAAAAACAAGTACTAGTTCTAATAATTGTTTGTCTTTTTTAAGGTATTCTTTGCTGAAGATGTAGGTTCAAACAAAGGTGCCATTATTGGATTAATGGTGGGAGGTGTCGTCATTGCAACAGTGATTGTCATTACTTTGGTGATGCTAAAGAAAAAACAATATACATCTATCCATCATGGTGTAGTGGAGGTGAGTGCAAGTTAAAGAGAAATTATTTTCCCATGAATTAAGGTTGCGGCCAAATAATTCAGGCGCAGCTATGCCATTTGTTTAGCACCATCTAAAGGAGGTTAAGTGCCAATCCAATCTTCAAATGAGGTCTGAGTGTTCTGTTAACATTACTGCTGTTTTGTGAGGTGAAATCAGAGAGCTGGTACTATGAGATTGAATTCAAACTATAAATATAAACAGAAATTATATTTTGCAAAATCCAATTCCATTCTAGAATCTAAGTCCAATTGATTGCCCAAGAATAGGTCAAAGACTTCCAGATCTTCCCCTGGTCCATTGTTTGGGCACTAGTCTAATACAAGCTGTCTTCAAGCCTGAGTAGTTAGAAGTAGCCCTTGACCAAGTTATGGCACGCAGAAGTGACAAGGGCTTGATTACTTTAATAGCTGGAGTAGACTGTCCCTTACGTTTATTGTTCTTGTTATCTACATTGTCCCTCTATCCAGAGACAGCTGGTATTGAGCATCATTAGCGTCTTGGTTTTCATCTTGGAAAACTCCGATGAGCAGAACAGTAATGTTTTTGTAGGCATAAAAACCAAGGAACATTTAAATAGGAATAGTTCAGGCTATTCATCCATAGATTCTAGCACCAGCTGTACTAAATGGTTTGAAAGCAGAATGTGATTGATCTGTACCAAGCATGCAGAGCTTTCATTATGCAGAGTAGTAGGAAGGCAAAACAAGAACTGAAGGTTTGTCAGTGTAGATTGTTGAAGCAGGAACTGAGCAAATCTTTATACTAATATTCTTTGTCGAGTGTCTTAGAAATTGCTATTACGTTCGGTGTAATAGATCTTAGAAACGGAAGAAAGGTGAGGGTGCGACCGCAGAAAAGTAGTTCTGCCACCCCTTTTCAGTATGCACTTCGGTGGACCCAGCTCAGTGTAATTATTTCCACACAACAGCTGAAACCCTGTTACTAGCAAGTCACAACTAGAGCAGGCCCATTGAATTAGCCACAGTTTGGTGAGTCATCTCTGTAAATTCCATGGATTAAACGGACCCGCTGTAGCTGTGACTTAATAATGCTAAGCTATAAAATTTCAGTCAGTGAGTTACGTAGTCTGAAAAACAATGTTAATTCAGCCATTATTCCCTTTATGTGAACTCGAAGACTGCTTGCTTCAGTGAAAACTCCTGGGAATAGAATGTACATGTGTTACAAGAGTGGAATTCAAAGCAGGAGCAGTAATCTATTACATGCTGACCATATTTGTTTTGAACAGTTGGAAGGAGCTGTATCACACACTGGGTTTCTCCAATTTTTGCCCATTCTTGGATGAGGCTTCCATTTATATGGGTTGTTTACATTTGGAGATTGCCAAAGTTTTGGCCAGGTGTGTGAGAGAAGAAGAATCTGTGCAGTCCAGTGACACTTTCAGGCAATGTGTGAATGGTTTGCTTGAAGATCCTGGATGCGTAGAGAGGGAAGAGAGTCATATACAGTAATACCTCATATAACATTAGTATCAAATAACACTAAAATCGCATAACATTAAGGAATCTGGGGGGAAGAATTGCATCAGATAACATTAAGATCCTATGGGATGCTTCAGATAACAACCGCTAAAGCCTGTGTGGTTACAATGTATCTCTATGGATCCCATAGGATTTTAACATGCATCAGATAACACTAAAAATCATATAACACCAAGACTTGTGGAACCAGGTTTTAGTGTTATATGAGGTTTTACTGTACAGTAATACCTCGGATAACGCTAAAATCGCATAACGTTAAGTAATCTGTGGAGGAGAATTGGATCGAATAATGTTAAGGTCCTATGGGATATATCGGATAACAACCGCTAAAGCTTGTGCTGTTACAGTGTATCTCTATGGAGCTTTAACATTATCCGATCCATCCCATAGGATTTTAACATGCATCAGATAACACTAAAAATCGGATAACACCAAGACTTGTGGAACCAAGTCTTAGCGTTATCCAAGGTATTACTGTATGTTACTTTCTATCTTTCCAGCTACATGGCGTGATGTATGAATTGTCCACAAACAGGCTTTGTTTCTATCAAATTGGCAATATCACTTCTTTCATGAACAAGTTCCACACAAATATTGATGTTTCATTCATGTGTCTAACACATTGTTTCCCAACCTTTGGTTTTTGGACTTCAGTTCCCAGAAACCTAAGTCAAGTCCCCAAAGCATTGATCAGCCAATGTACTGACTTAGGCTTCTGGGAACTGAAGTCCCCTTGTGGGGTGTTGGCCCCACGTTGGGAACTACTGGCCTAACATAACCAATTCTGCTGACATCACTCTTCAGTATTGCATTGGCAATCACCCAAAGTTGCCTTTGCTTTTGGCCCCATGTACTAATTTGATATCGTGTGCCAGGTTTTCTTTTTAGTACAAGTATGTGCAATAGTGGAGCAGAGGGCCAATTCCCAGATTTCTAAGCAGTTCTAGTGCTGTACTCCCAATGAGATGGGGCTGAAGGGTAAACATGCAAACAAAGAAGCTAAAATAGTGGTTATGTACTGTTTTTGTTGCTACAGTGGGTTTGGGAGCGATAGATAGATAGATAGATAGATAGATAGATAGATAGATAGATAGATAGATAGATAGATAGATAGATAGATAGATAGAGTGGTACCTCGCTTAAAGAGCATAATGCATTCCACGGGATTGCTCTTTAAGCGCCACCACCATGATAAGTGACTTCTAGTGGGGGGGATTACAAACCCTGATTTAGTTGTTAAGTGTGTTTTTAGTTGTTCTGTGAGGCGACTATTTGGAGAAAATCCTGCTCTTTAAGCGAGTTAGTCTCTAAGTGAGGCACTCTTTATGCGAAGTTTTAATGTAAATAGAGGGATGGATGGATGGATGGATGGATGGATGGATGGATGGATGGATAGATAGATAGATAGATAGATAGATAGATAGATAGATAGATAGATAGATAGATAGATAGATAGATAGATAGATAGATAGATAGATAGATAGATAGATGGATGGATGGATGGATGGATGGATGGATGGATGGATAAACTAGCACCCATCTTGGGTTTTCTAGTGGCCAGAATATGTATTATTTTTTTAAATCAGGAAAATAGGATCCCATCAAACCATGACTAAATTTCCCCTAGAGAAAATGGAGAGGAGGAAGAAGTCTTTTTAAAAAATTGGGACATTTTTGGAGTGATGTGGAGGAACCCCGTATTCGCTGAAGAGCCATAAAAATGGTTGTGAGGGAACAAACTGTGGCCAACCCCTGTTTTAAATTCAAGCTAGTTCCCTTGTGGAACTAGCGTCAGACATTTTAAGTGCAACAGTGTTGAGGCGTCTGTGCCATAACTCGACTGGACTGAGGTCTTCCATTCTTCTGTCTGCCGTAGGTGGATGCAGCAGTGACGCCCGAGGAACGCCATCTTTCAAAGATGCAACAAAACGGCTACGAAAACCCAACCTACAAGTTCTTTGAACAGATGCAGAACTAGACCACCCCAGCAGCCTCATGAGTTGGACAGCAAAACGATTGCTTCACTGCCCATCGGTGTTAAGAGAATAATGTGGAAACAAGCAAACAGACAAACACTTTCGTTTTATTATTTACTCATTATCGCCTTTTGACAGCTGTGCTGTAACACAAGTAGATGCCTGAACTTGAATTATAAAATCAGTAATGTATTCTCTCTCTATCTCTTTTTACATTTCAGTCTTTAAACTACATTATTAATGAATGTTTTTTGTGTACTGTAAAGTTAAGCTGTACCTAACTAGTGCATGAATAGATTCTTTCCCAATTATTTATCATATAGCTCCTTAGGCAGTTGTATATTATTCTTGTGATTTGTGATGGAGAAACAAAAAACAGTCATAATTGAAATATGCTTTAAGAGTTGACGAGGATGCTTTCTGTGTATGTGGGATTGAGCTGCTTCTCTTTGCTGGGTTCTCTTCTTCTGATCACTATGCATTTAAAGGTCAAGATTTTTTTTCCTTTCCTTTTCCCTCTTTTTTTTTAAAGAAAAGTATTCCAGATGAGTTGAGATTTTCCTCTGCAGCTGCATTTTATTGTACAGATTGTTGCTTCTGCTGTACTAGTGATGTAGAAATCATGGGAATACACGTTTGTTTCTTTGTGCCTGTTTTATGTGCACACTTGAGGCATTAAAAGGGGGGGGGTCAACATTTTTCCATGTGTCTTTTCATCTTTAAATAAAACAAATCCCCTGTTAATTGTGAGCACTTTTATAGGGGTGGGGGTAGGGAAAGTGCCTGCTAGTTAAAAAAATTGACGGGGATCCTACAAATGTTTCTGCAGGATGATTGTACAGAACCATTGCTTATGAATTGATAGCTTTCTATACTGTGTTACATAAATAAATTACAAATAAAAACATTGTACAAGAGTTTTATTTGGATGATTAAATAAGTTTTGGGAGGGGTTTTAACAGTGACTGTCATTTGTTCACACTTGGGGTTGTGTAGGGTTTTTTTCTTCCCCTTCAAGTAGACCTCGATCATAAAATTCCCCCTTTTTTGACATAGTGGAACAAAATGGCAGTGGGTGAAAGGGGTGTTTGATCGGGCATGTCTTCCCTCAAAAATGTCTCTTTTTTGAGTTTGTATAATAGTGTTTTAATGTAAATAAATACATTCCTGGAGGAGTTCTGTTGTGGTGGTGTGAATCTGTAGCATCTATTCCTGACTTGTCTACTTAACTGGTTGCATACATAGTTACAGAATGAATTCTCAGGGTCCTTGGGAAGTATAAAAATTGGAAAGTGTTCACTTAAGAGAGGTCTTCTAGCAGCCCTTTTTAAATATAATTCTGCCTTATTGGAACTAGAAAACACATATATCTTGAGGAAAACATTCCAAGATCTTCCGTGGGTAGCCAAAACCATGAAAAGAAGCAAACCTTGCATTTTAGCACACATACTGGAGTTATACTAACAGGTGGGGCTGCAAATGCCTCTGCCAGTTTCCACGTGCACTCATGAAATGGCTCCCCTGGAAATGGCGTAAACAGTGCGAAAGCAATTGTGTGCAAAAGTGTATGAATGGCATGATTTCTTATTCATGGTGTCTCATTGGGAAGTTGTGTCTTCCTTGGCCAATCAATGTTCATTTCTTACTTACACAGAAGTAATTTTCTCTGAATCCTCTGTGAGATTTCCCCAAGTTTTTTCTCCCTCTTGTTCAGTAATAGAAAGTTATTCTCTTGTTCTCCCCTTTTTTGTAGGAATTAGCCCTGTAGCAAAGTGCAGCCTTCCAGAGGTTCTTAGACTGTAAACTTCCCTTGTTTAATGCAAAACATGAGCAGAGCTGTAGTCTAGCAGTATCAGCAGGTCAGGGGTGGGTGGGTGTTGCATCCGATCTAGAGACTTCCAGGTTAACCCTGGCCAGTCCTCAAGTGTCTGGATTGTCTATTTGCCTTGGAAGCCATTTTCAAGCCCTCGAATGCAAGAATATGCTCAATCCCAGCTTCAAGTTCATATTCCTATTCCCATCCCTAGGATTACTATTGTGACTTTTCCTGGATTAATACAGGATCTTTCTCTTTTCTTGTATGGGTACAAAAAGATGCAATAGTTCTGTTAGGACTCTCCTGACGTATAGACTCTGGGTTTCTTAAACTTGGGCCCTGGATGTTCTTGGATTTCAATTCCCAGAAGCCCTGATCAGCAGGTGTGCTGACTTAGGTTTCTGGTAATTCAAGTCCAAGAACACCTGGAGAACCAAGGTTGAGAACCTGGAGTAGGTGGTTAGATTTAGGGTCCATAGCCATTGACTTCTCTCCTCTAGCACTGTGGGCCCTCGAGGCCTGCGAGCTCTTCCTCCTTGTCTCTTCTGCCTCCTTCGAGCCCAATGGAAGGTTCTCGGAGGCAGCCGGACTAAGCAGATTCTTCTATTGCTTCCAGTCCTGACTGGAAAGCCCACCTCTGGTTCCAGTAGGCAGCTCTTCCAGCACCTCTAGGTGGGTCCTGGGTGTGTTTTTGTTTTTCAAATTCTTCCTTTGTGTTGAGGGAAGCTGGAGAAAAAGATACAGCAGCTGCCACAAAAAGATAGGTCGCTTTCTCTTTTTAATACAGGATTGGGAGCCAGACAGGGACAGAATGAACATGAGAAAGATGCATTATTGATTTATTTTATTAAAAAAAACTGGAGAACTGAAGCACATAATATCTGTACTGTATATTAAAAATAACCTAATCTTTCCTCTTTTAAACCTGTTTTTAATACTACATCTTGGGTTTTGGTTTCCAAATCTCCCTCCTTCCTCTTTTTGCCTGTCCCTTGCCTGATGTCCTGAAAATTATTTCTGCATTATGTTTGTCTGCATTTCAAAATAGGAGTTTAGAAGTGTGTGTCATGAAAACAAAACCCCAAACTCCCTTATTGCTGTTGATCTCTGCCAAGTGACCTTCCTCTGCCTTGCCTGTGTTTGGTTTCAACTGGAGACTCCGCTTTTTGTTCCTTTGTTCCCTTCCCATTTTGCATTTATAATCCAGTGGGGGCTCTTCACAAAGAGTGTTTATCTGTATTTGAAATGGATGCCACACTTGCTACAGCTGTTCAGCCTTGAGAGTTCACATTCCCCAGGGCCTTTTCCGGCTCTTGTGCTTCAAAGAGATATTATTTTCGGGTGAAAACCGTGCACCTGTGGTCATGCTTGTAGACATGATGCCATATTTGTGCAACAAGACAGAAATTATGAGATGCTTATAAACAGGGACTGCAGTGGCTCAAGTCACTAAGACGCTGACTGTGAGGCGGAAGGTCAGCAGTTCGATTCCCGAATACTGCAGGACGGAATGAGCTCCCGTCTCTGTCCCAGCTCCTGCCAACCTAGCAGTTCGAAAGCAAGAAATTGCAAGTAGATGAATAGGGACCCCTTCGGTGGGAAGCCATGTGCTCCGGTGTCTAGTCATGCCTGCCACATGACCATGGAAACATCTGCAGAAGCAGACAGCGCTGGCTCTTCGGCTTAGAAACAGAGATGAGCACTGACCCCTAGAGTCGGATACGACCGGCTTTCGAGCAAGGGAAACCTTTACCTCAGTGGCGTCGCGCAGTCTTCAGCCGCCGGGGGCGAAGAACAAACTCGCCGCCGCCCCCCCCCAGCTCGCCGCTGCCGCCGCCCCCTCCCCCTGACCCAGGCAGAAGGCGCCCCCCAGGCAGAAGGCGATCGCTCGCGCGCGCAACCCGTCCTCTTGCTCGATGGCAGCGGCTTTCAGGGGGCGCGGCAAACTGTCCCCTCCCCACCCTTTTGCTGGCGAGAGCCCGGCTTGCGCTTCGCCGCTTCCAGGCGAGGAGGAGAAAAAGTGTTTTTATTTTAAGCGGACAATTCAAGGAGGGGCCCGGCTGGCCGTCGGGGGCTGTCCTGGCGGCGGCCCGCGTGCGCGCGCACGCTGCCCACCTCCTCCTGCCCAGCCAGCCACCAGGGGCTCCTCGCCACGGCGCCACCCACCCCCGACGAGCGCCCCGTCTCACGGCAAGTTGGGTGGGTGAGTGGGCGGGCGGAGGCGAGCAGCGTGCGCGCGCACGCGGGCCGCCGCCAGGACAGCCCCCGACGGCCAGCCGGGCGGGCGAGTGGGCCGCTCCTTGAATTGTCCGCCTTTTAAAAAACCCTTTTTCTCCTCCTCGCCTGCAAGCGGCGAAGCGCACGTGGGGCGCTCACCAGCAAAAGGGTGGGGAGGGGACATTTTGCCGCCCCCTGAAAGCCGCTGCCCGGGGCATTTGCCCCCCCCCGCCCCCCCCACGCTACGCCACTGCTTTACCTTTATAAACAGGGAAAGGTGGCACTCTACACCTGGGGAACTACAGGTAGGTTGCATATTTTGGGCTATGTATGAGTCAGATTTTCATTGCTACACAGGAAAACTAGGTTGGTGGCATGAAAAAGAACTGCAATAGTATGAATCTTTCCCTCAGAATGTTACTTCTTTTTAGGGATGACTATAAATTGGACATAATTTACACCTAGCTCAGAAATATTCTAGCCAGCTGCTTCCAATTCCCCTGATTCTGCCACATCTGTAATGAGGTGTTCTTGGAGGGCGTATGTAATGCAGTGAGTTGAGCAGGTAGGTTAACAAGTCAGGTTACTACATCCTGATGAATTTCTCTGTCTCCTGTTACCAAGCGCACAATTTACTCATCTGTTTATTATTTGTCTTTATGGCTACTAAGAGTACCTGTGTGTCTCCTTTTGCAGAATTGCGCCTCATCAGCACCCTCTGCTGTTCATCTCAGTATAACAGCCAGTCTCGCAGTATGACAGCCAGGTTTCCTACAAATGTAACCACCCTACAAAAGGATTTTCCCCTGCTGTGTTTATTTTTTTTAGCATAGCTTCAGACAGGCTTGTTCAGGTTAGTAGAGATCAAAGCCACTTTTTATTCCCTTTAAAAGGGTTATTCTTTTTAACACTTTTTTGTGGCTCTACTGAGAAGATGGCAGAAGCCAACAGAAGATGAAAAAATCCAATTATATGTAAGCCCCCCAAAAAATGTGCAGCCCTATTCTCTCCCTCTTGCAGCTAATTTGCTTCTGTTTATGATCAACTGAACAGGAGCCATTCCCTCAACTTACAAAGACCACCTCTTATGTGGGAGTCAAACTATATACTGTACTACTTTTTCTTTTGAGTATCCGATTCCAAATATTGGCTATCATGGAGATCAGCCATAAAATTTGTCCTGAGAGCAATATAAGGCAGTGGCCTTCCATCTGCCTTCCATATTGCAGCATGGCACCAGTACCACTGATCCAGTTCTGCGAGTCACTTTCTGGTCCTGAGCCCTTTTGTCGCACAAAGTCCTCATCAGCCCCAGGCCAGGGTTGATGAAGCTGCTGCCCTCCATCAAGATGGATTCAAGTGGGATATTGCCCACTTGGGGGCCATCATCCTTCCCTGTGGACCTTGCCACCCAAGGCCATTAGTCCTCAGGGTTGTCAGGTTAGTTAACTGCTGCCTGACAAGCATTGAGTTGCTGGCAGTATGGTCTATTACCATAGCAGATTGGTCTGGCCATACTATTAAAATGGGGCGTACTGTATAGTGCTACACATTTTCTAAAACTGACTTTTTCATAATCAAATTTAAATTGCAACAGTTCTGCTCTCATCTGAGCAAGGCCTGTCCTGAACTCTGTTTCTACAGTGCAGCTGGATGTGGATTGGGGGCCCATCCTTGCAATTTGCCTTACCACCTCCACTTCCTAATGAGTGTTTCTTTAATGCAGGGGTACCCAAACTATAGCTTGTGGGCCAGATCCAGCCCCGGACACCAATTCATCCGGCCAGCGCTGCCCTCGTCACTCCTGGAAGCAGAAGTAAAATGTTCAAATTAATCATGATTATATTATGCATTGATTCCTATGTATCTTTTCTTATGATGACTGTATCTGGATCAAATCCAGTGTACACAAATATCAAAAACAGATTTGAAATGCTGGTAACTTTAACGTGTAAACAGGTAACAAATGGTTGCTCATCTCTCTTTAAACACAGTTCAACAACTGAGGAGGGGTATGGTGGGGTTTTTTTTTTTGCTTCTTTAGCTGGCAAGAATAAGACTTCAGAAGAAACAAGTCCAAATTAAGTCCTATCTATAACAAGAGTGATGGCCTTCTCCCAGGTACAGAGAACCTTGAAGGCTTTGCTGGGCCCTTGCATCTTGCCTCCTTTACCTCTTCTGTTCTCTCCAGTAAGATGGTTTGCCTTGCTAGCAGTACCCTTAGAGGAGCCAGCCCCCCCACCCCCAAGTCCACTGATCTTCCTTTGGTAAGGGCTGCTCTTCCTCCAGAGCTGGTTGGTTCACCCCAGGACCGGGCTCATTGTCTCCCTCCAGGGTTGTCTCACTAGGTTCCCTTTGCTGCTCCTTCTCCATGTCCTCCCAGGTCTTTTCTACCACTTTCACCATGGACTCCCTTAACTCCTTCACACACCTCTTGACTTCTCCCCCTCTGGGTTGACAGGGAAACGTATAGTCTGAAATTCCATGTATGGGTCGGCTGGAGTGATGGACCATGAAACCCTAGGGTATTTCTTCACAATGGTAAAAAAAAACCCTTTAAAGTTATACATATTATCATTCAAAAGTGACAGGAATCCAAGCTTTTTTACTGTGTAAAATTTTATTTTCTTACTTTACTATATCGACAATTTTATGCACAAATATTTTAGAGTAAAAATAGAAAATAATTGTTTCATGTAAAATTACCAAAAATTCAACACAAAAAGAAATACATAATTATCAGAGTATGTGACCTTAAGAGTAAAAATGTATGCAAAAAACCCTTCCATTTACAAAAAAATGGGAATATACCATTTATATTTTTCTTCCAGCAGCCAAACAAATGCTATCTGATATATGATAATCTATTCCTCTTACTGAAGACCTCAAATTAGCGACAGATTGTCCCCCACAAAAAAATCTGACAAATATTTCATCTAGTGATGGATGGAGCCAACCCATTTAAATTAGTCGTGACAGCCTTATTTCATTGATATCAATTGGTCTAACTCTAAGCATGACTCAGACTGGATCTAATCCAGTGTTTAAAAAATACATTGCTTTATAAATGGGTAAAATATTACAAGAAGTGCAGCAAACTTACCAATTATAATGAAAGTTCAAAGTTCAGAAAACAAATTCCATGTATATAAAAGAATGGCCATATGCCATGTTCCCTATTATGGCTTATTCTATTATGTGCATAGCTGAATATATCTAAGAAAGCATTAATGCATGTAACTTGTGATCACTCTAGGAAATATTAGATGCCTGGTACACCTCAAAACATATCTTACAGAAAATATGAACTAGTAAAGTGAATTACATTATTTGTCTTCCTTAGTACTGCCATCCTGAAGCCTATCTTTTCAGGTACAGTCAAATCCCCTTTCACTCTTTAGATGAATGGCTTCTACTATGCATAGAAGAATTCACATTTTTGATGTATGATTCAAAAGGGATTTTCTGTTACCATAATTATTTTTAAGACTTTGGACACAAGCGGTAAACACAAGCAGTCTGAAGAATAGGCTGGAACAATAGCACAACTCAAAACTGCAGTCCTTGGTACTTATATAGCAAGTCCCACTTGAGACAGTAGACAACTGACGAGACTGAATTGACATGAAAATACGAATGCTTTCTTTGCTTACAATGCTTTTGTTGTTGCCATAATATGTTCCTCTGGCTTCTCTGAATAGCCTGAAAAACAACATCAATAGCCTGACTTGGAAATAGCCAGACTTGCAGTTTTACTGTACGTCCAACTATAGCCTACAAGTCCCAGAGTTAAGTTACAATTTATGTGGAGTGCTCCTTACGATCAGCTTGATTTTCAACTCTGAATTAACTGCTCATAAAGGCTGAAGATGCTCTGTTTAACATTTCCATTTTCCTAGACTGCTAAGCAAAACCACAACTTGTAATAACTTTGTCCTTTTAATTATGATACAATAAAAAAGGCCTGCATTTAGAACATTTTGCACAAATGGAAAATGGAAGAGGCAAATGTACACAATGAATCAACTTTTCAGGTTTTATGAGGTGTCCAAAAGATTATAATGGAAAATATGCAGGGGCTAACAATGCACTACTACCAGTATTTTTGCATATAATTTGGAAAGTATTAAAAATATTAACTCACTGAACTACATTTTTTTAAATAATATACACCCTTTTATTTCCAAAGCACCAAAAATAACAGCTTGGAAATCAAGTAACGCAAAGAAAATAACTGCATTTTCCTTATATAAAGAAGTCAGACTTCATTTCTGATCAGTGTAGCTGCAGTTCATCTCGTTTCTGAAGGGGTTTCTCTTTGTGATTAACACAAGTCTTCAGTTCAAAGTCAACTATAGAATCAAGTGATATACTCTGAAGTATAGAGTAAAAGCAAAACCTATTATAAGAGACAGAATTTCGTGTGTTTAATCTCCTAAGTGGAAGAATGTGGAAAATCTTTTTGTGTCACGTATTAAGCTCAGTAACATCTCTCAAGATAAGCATTTCCCCTCAAATATGCATACTATCTACATATTATATCAAAATTCTCATAATTGGGTTTTGACCTTGATGGTCTTGAACTTGGATCTTTTATCATTAATGCTCTTCGGTTCTGTCTATATTACACTTCTTTTGCTAATGAACAAAGAAATCACATTATAAGCATGGTACTTTTCAGTGCGTATCTTCCAACTCTGCATGCTTACATAATAATGAGCATGTTAACAGAAGCTGCTCTGTTTCTGAAAATATATTACATCCCGTCCAGCAGCTTAAAGACAGAACTGCACAAGACTTAATTAAAAATATGGACTGTTTATATTGTGTAAATGCCTGTTTCTTATAACGGTGGATAAATTCATCAATTGGTCTTTACAAAGATCACCAATTTTGGATTTATTTATTTTTTTACCAATCACAGATATCTTCATGCTGAGGAAGAATCTGCAGAGTGCCCTCAACACTCTAAACATTAAAAAAGATCCAAATTCATGGGAGTCTCTAGTTTTCTGTTCTAAAAAAAACATGTGTAATGAACTGCTGAGAAACAGAAGTTCCCATTTTAAGACCAGAAACTGCTCAGTATACAAATAAAGGCTTCATGCTTCCAAGCTTTTTGGTCCTGTTACTTAATTATCTTTCTCTGTTTGTAGAGATGCTGTAGCCAAAGTAACTTGTGTGACAGGTTGTGCAATGCCATGGAGTTGCATCCTTGTCAGTTTCTTTTGTTCACACTCTGTAACCAACCGGTTCAACTCTGCAGCACTGTATCCAATCAGAGTTTTCAAGTCACAAACAAATTTGTAGACAAATCTCTTGCCTTGTACTTTGCAGATCATATCTCCATCATAGTAATACCTACAATTAGGAAAGAGAAGGAAAGGAAAATGTTCTTGAAAAGTAACTGATTGTGAAAAATGCTGAATCAGAATGTGAAGTTATGAGTACATTCAGTGGTAGAGACCTGAGCTTTATTCAACACCCTGCCTCTGAAAACCAATAACTTGCTATAGAGTGATTCAACACACATTGAAGTGTAGGTGTGTGTGTGTGTGTGTGTGTGTGTGTGTGTGTGTGTGTGTGTGTGTGTCTGTTTGTGTTGCCAAACACTCACACAAATTGGCAGCATAAAAGATTAGCTCCACTCTCAGCCCAATACAATATATAAAATAAGCATGAATAACTTTCGAGAGAAGAAAGTGTTGTGAATTGTTCAAAAATGGGAAAGCCAAATAAAAAAACTTTAAAAGATAAAGCAGGAGTGCCCAAACTACGGCCCACAGCCCTAGTTTGGGCACCCATGGTTTAAGCAGAGAAAATGACAGCCTAAAAAAATCTATCTCATCCTGTTGCAAAACAGATTGCAAGGCGTGTTTTACTTCCGCTTCTTGTGGGAGGAACCACGTGAACGGGCCATGGCCTGAAAAGTTTGGGCGCCCCTGAGATAAAGCATTGGATACCTCCACAGAATAGCAAGATCAAAGAGATCTTACTGCAACGTTCAAGGAAGAAATGGAGAGTGAAGGGGAGGTAGCCAGTAAGAAAAGAAAAACACAAAAGAAATCTAATAAGGCTAACAAGGAAATGTAAATGTTTATAAAACAATTAAGAAAATATTTACAATCTGACATGGAAGCAGCAATTTCTCCTTTGAAGAAGGCTTTATTAGAATTAAAACCAGACATTGTTAAAGGAGCATTGCTAAATTGCTGTTGCGCAAAATGTACTAAGGCTGAAATGTTTAACAGGCCAAGACATCAAAATCTCTACCTGGGATTTTTTAAAGAGACTGAGGATAATTTAAAACAAA
This sequence comes from Furcifer pardalis, assembly GCA_030440675.1. Taxonomy (NCBI): domain Eukaryota; kingdom Metazoa; phylum Chordata; class Lepidosauria; order Squamata; family Chamaeleonidae; genus Furcifer; species Furcifer pardalis. The sequence continues at coordinate 62,811,764 of CP126895.1, forward strand.
TTATTTTAAGTTGGATTCAAGAACTCTTCTGAAGTGGAAGAGTTACACATAAAGACTTGGACAGAGTTCATAGAATTGGAAGAAAACAAGAAAGAAGGCAGAGATATAACTGTTAGATTTGCTTGCTTCCTTTGCAGTGAACTCTGAAATGTTTCGCATCATGAATAATGTACAGGAGCTTACATATGAAAGTCATAAAATTCAACTACTTCAAGATCTGGCTCCTGATAATTTGAAAAATGTAAACAATTCCATCCATAAACAAAGAGTCTGCAAGAACAAAGAATCAGATATATTGTATTTGGGGATTTCGGTTTAATGTGATTATCTGGAATAGAAAAATGCCAAAGCAGTGACTACGCTGAAAGAGGTGCAGTCTCTCTTTAAAGACAAGAACACCTTAACAGGAACCTGATGTGCTTTCAGACCAGAAAGAGCAGTACAGGGGTAGGCAGTTTTGTCAGCAGAAAGCAGAGGCAGAAGACACAGCTATTAGGCATCAGCTATTCCATCAGGCCGGTTAGACAGGGATGTGGGAAGGACAGCCAACCCACCAGCTTGAATAGAAGACTACTTCCCATCAACCTCCTGTTTCTGCATTTTTTCCACTCTGGATTGTCAATATAAAAACTATCATGTAATTGGATGAGTGGGAGCTAATTTCGCTATTTTCCGCTTCCCTTCCATCTCATCCCATATTTTTATTGATCATTGGCAAACTGTTCCAGCACCCTTTCCAGCTCAACAGGAGGATGCACTTACCGTAAAGCACGGCTGAGTTTCTCATAGTTCATAGTAGGCTTGTTTTTACGCTGCCCCCATTTCTGTGCAACTAACTCTGGTTGGTTTAGCTTGAATTCTCCTTCATCACCGACCCAGGAAATGCAATCTCGAGCATCTTTATCAGTCAGAAGCTCAAGTAAAAACTGCCATAATTGGATCTGACCATTGTTTCCTGTTGCAAAGGAAATGATGAAAACAGAAATGCACATGAATCTTTTAAACTATAAATCAAATTAAAATAAACTGTGAGGGGGGAAAATCAAGCCGTTATGCTACACTATTACAATAAATAAATACAATTATATTGAGACCAACTGAAATTTCAAAACAAGGAAGCTTAGTCATGAAATATAAAAATATGTTCAATGCGCAGCTTACATGATGTGCAGCTTACATGCCGATCCATTTTTAAAATGCATCTTAACTACATTGTTCATGCTTCATTAGCAAGTAACCAGTTCTAGCACATTAAAAACTATGGGTTAAATTCAATTTTTTATCCAAACTAAAGTAACTGAAATGAATGAGACATTCCAGTGAACATTGAACTATTCTAGCTAGAACTAGTAAAGCAAATACTGTCATCATCTAATTAAAATTGACTTTTGTTTCATCGTATTAAGACGTTTATGCATTTTACAACTAGTCCTACGGCTTGCATTATTCAGTGCATGAATTTTGCAAGCTTTTTCTTTTTCTTAAAAAAAAAATACCTGTTCTGTTACCAGGTGAACTTCTATCTTCTCCTGAAATCCTTGGTGCTCTCTGCACTTTAGCTGGTTTTGTGCCACTGTTTATGACTTTAATAGTGGTTGGTGTAGATGTTTGTACAGAAGCCGGAATAATCTGCACAGCTACAGAAAAGAAAGCAATAGACAATAAGATTATAGGAAAGTGGTAGAGACATATAAAGTCAATAAACAAAACTATAATACAGAAGAGCCCCTCCCATTATACAGATGAATTTCCTTATTGTAAGGCAGGGTAGTTTGGGCACTCCTGGTTTAAGCAGAGAAAAATGCAGCCTAAAAAATCCGCTTCCTGTGGGAGGAACCACGCGACTGGCCTGCTAAACCATGTGACCGGCCCAGGGTCCAAAAATTTGGGCATTCCTGTTGTAAGGACTTGGGCATGTCAGAGTACTGTATTTATTATGAGCAAATCAGTATGTTGTATTAGAAACATGTACCTGAAAGACATACCAATCTTTTCAGCTGGGCTGCCTATATTTAAAAATCAGAGTACTGTACTAGGTGGGGCTGGTACAGACAGTGATTCATGCACTGTATCATTTTTGTGTTTTTACAATAAACACTTGGTAGTGTTGTGGTAACAAAGTCTGTATTATGTATTAAATGTATCTCAAATTTTGTGACTATGCTAAACTATTTATGTTTATTTGCTTACATTGGCTTAAACCTATTCCTCTTAATCACAAAATTCAGAAAGCAAAAAAGCTACAATATCTGCTCACTGGAAATTATGCACAATCTCTTTTTTGCTTTACAGATTTTATTAGATCATAATTCATTCGCTTTCAAATTTATTTTAGCAACCGTAAAACCACAAAACTGCTTTAATAATGCAAGCAAAATTTAGTGCTGCACACAATACTAAATCAGAAAACAAATATTTATATTCCAGCTTTTTTTGCAGAAATTAATCTCCATCTCCAAGTCCATAAACTTTCTACTAACATCTGTATCCAAGATTATGGAAATTTATTCAATATTCTAAACATCATAGAGATAAGTTAGATCGCTACATTTTTTTGAATATTATATGCACAAAATCTGGAAGTTTTAAAAATGCAGTAAAATGTAATGAAAAGAAGACTTTTATAAAGCTAGGTTAATTATAAAAGCAGCTGACCAGTCTCAGAAGTCCAAAATCAAAATATATGCCCTCCTAGAAGCACCACTAAAAATTCAGAAATATGTGCTTCATAACTGTAGGTAAGCCTGGTATTTATATTTATCTCCAAATAAATGTTTCAGATTTTTTTAAAAAATAAAAAGGTATGACACAACAACTTACGTTGATCAATAGTAACTGTTGCTATTTCTCCAGAATGATCCTGGCTAGCCAACACATCTGTAATATAAAACAAGATCATCACATTATTTAAAAATGAATTCATAACTAAATCTTAGAGGTATTTTATTTGAAAAATAAGAGAACAAGAAACAACTAACTTGAAAAGGAATACTGTATAGTGGTTAAAAGTACATGTGTATGTGTAAGTGTATGCATTTGAAAATGAAATAAAGATGAAAAATGAGTTTATGTATTCATGTATTGGTAATATTCATGTTTTTCAATTTATGCCCAATTATTTATTGCATGTTTTTGAACATTTAGTTATTATCAGTAATGCCTTAATTTTTAAAAACCGAGTCACAATTGTCTTGTTATTTTTCAAGAAAACAGGCAATCACTGAAATTCCAGTAGCAGTCTTAGAAAAATTAAAATTTTGGTTTGAATGAGGACTTTCTTTTCACATTATATTAAGATTATTTTATTCTAACAAAAACTGCAAGCATTGTAACTCATCAAAGGCTAGAAATTGATATGCTTTGGCATTACATTATGTAAAAATGATGGCAACATATCAGTAGTATTTTAAGTCATATTGATCTCTACTTGCAATGTTTAGTAATTAAGATTAGTATGCTATAAAGACTTTTTAGTTTAAAACTTAACTATATATTTATTGACAAAACTCACATACATTTTCGAAGAAGTTCAAGGTGGCTCCAAAGGATTTCTCCCCGAGGGACCCTTTGGAAAAAGTCTTCTTGGCTGAGATTGCACAATTCTCTCCCAGGAATGCTAAGAGTATTGAGATCTATGTCTGTCATACTGAACTCCTTCATCACCCACACTACCCAGTGAAGTACTTGGTCAGTTGACCACTGTATAGGATCTAGAAAAGAACAAAAGTATTCTGAGTATCTCTATTTATTTAAACTCTGCAACTGACCATAATACCTCATCTTCAGTACAGAACCAACAAAATATTTCTCAAAGGTAGAGTCATCAGAAAAACACAAAAAAAAGTTCACTTTTTGAATAATAAGAATTGTAAGTCACAAGGGGGAGGGCAATCAGGATTTTAGAGATGCTTAGGTGGGGCATGGCCAAAGAAAACTCAGCAACCACTGCTCTGGTGCCTCAAATTTTGGACCCTTTCCCCCCAATGTTGCCAAACATCACATTTGTAGCAGAAAATGCAATTGGATCTTCTGCACATGAAGTATGTACAGTAAAACCTCATATAACACTAAAACCTGGTTCCACAAGTCTTCGTGTTATATGATTTTTAGTGTTATCTGATCCTCTATGGGATCCATAGAGATACATTGTAACCACACAGGCTTTCGCGGTTGTTATCTGAAGCATCCCATAGGATCTTAATGTTATCTGATGCAATTCTTCCCCCCAGATTCCTTGATGTTATGCGATTTTAGTGTTATTCGATACTAATGTTATATGAGGTATTACTGTACTCTCTTCCATGCCCCTGATAATCTGGCTTCACTTTAAAACTGTTGCATTGATGGGATATAAGATACATTGTTTCATGATGTAAATTGAGATACTCCAACATACCAAAGAAGAATGAACAAATAGAGTAGCTTCCTTACTTTGTTAAAGCAGCAATATTTTCAGATTCATGATGATTAATGAATGCACTTTATGAAAAAAGAATATTTTTATCTCAGTTTGTATATATTTTAATAGGATATGTATAGTAACTCTGCTTCTTGAAATTCTAAAGAATAAATCTACAACTGCCTTAAGAAAAGTTTCAGTTGCTACATTGTCAATGAGAAATACAGTAATACCCCGTATAACGCGAGTACCGTATATCGTTAAATCCGCATAACGTTACAAGATTTTCAGAAACATCTTGTATCGAGTAACGCGATTTTAACGTTACACGAAACAGTCGTTCTTAGCAGCAGGGTGGGTGGAAAGCTGAACGGGGTTCTCCGTTCAGCTTCCCAGCCACCCTGCAGCTACGGAGGCAGGGGTGGGGTGGCTGGAAAGCTGACGGGGGGCTCCCCCATCGGCTTACCCAGCCACCCCACAGCTGCGGAGGCATGGGCGGGTGGCTAGGGAAGCCGACAGGGAGTCCCCGTCAGCTTCCCCAGCCACCCTGCAGCTGTAGATCGGGTCCTCTGATCTCTCTGGAGGTGTTTCTGGGCTTCCCCGACGTCCTGAGCCAGTGCAGCAAGCCAGAATGTCAGATTTCGAATCCCGATGTTCTGGCTTCCTGCACTGGCTCAGGACGTCGGGGAAGCCCAGAAACACCTTGGATCGGGTCCCCACACCTCCCTGGACCCGGCGGGGGGGTCAGAGCCCCCAAAATTGGTAAAAAAAACGTCCGTTTTTTTTACCAATTTTGGGGTTTCTGACCCCCCCGCCGGGTCCAGGGAGGTGGGCAGACCTAATCCAAGGTGTTTCTGGGCTTCCCCGACGTCCTGAGCCAGTGCAGGAAGCCAGAATGTCAGATTTCGAATCCCGATGTTCTGGCTTCCTGCACCGGCTCAGGACGTCGGGGAAGCCCAGAAACACCTTGGATCGGGTCCCCACACCTCCCTGGACCCGGCGGGGGGGTCAGAGCCCCCAAAATTGGTAAAAAAAAGTCCGTTTTTTTTACCAATTTTGGGGTTTCTGACCCCCCCCCCGCTGGGTCCAGGGAGGTGTGGGGACCCGATCCAAGGTGTTTCTGCGCTTCCCCGACGTCCTGAGCCAGTGCAGGAAGCCAGAATGTCAGATTTCGAATCCCGATGTTCTGGCTTCCTGCACCGGCTCAGGACGTCGGGGAAGCGCAGAAACACCTTGGATCGGGTCCCCACACCTCCCTGGACCCGGCGGGGGGGTCAGAGCCCCCAAAATTGGTAAAAAAAACGTCCGTTTTTTTACCAATTTTGGGGTTTCTGACCCCCCCGCCGGGTCCAGGGAGGTGGGCAGACCTGATCCAAGGTGTTTCTGGGCTTCCCCGACGTCCTGAGCCAGTGCAGCAAGCCAGAATGTCAGATTTCGAATCCCGATGTTCTGGCTTCCTGCACTGGCTCAGGACGTCGGGGAAGCCCAGAAACACCTTGGATCGGGTCCCCACACCTCCCTGGACCCAGCGGGGGGGTCAAAAACCCCAAAATTGGTTAAAAAAACGGACGTTTTTTTTACCAATTTTGGGGGCTCTGACCCCCCCGCCGGGTCCAGGGAGGTGTGGGGACCCGATCCAAGGTGTTTCTGGGCTTCCCCGACGTCCTGAGCCGGTGCAGGAAGCCAGAACATCGGGATTCGAAATCTGACATTCTGGCTTCCTGCACTGGCTCAGGACGTCGGGGAAGCGCAGAAACACCTTGGATCGGGTCCCCACACCTCCCTGGACCCAGCGGGGGGGGTCAGAGCCCCCAAAATTGGTAAAAAAAAGGACGTTTTTTTTACCAATTTTGGGGGCTCTGACCCCCCCGCCGGGTCCAGGGAGGTGGGGAAACCCGCTCCAAGCTGTTTCCAAAGTTCTCCCACCTCCCTGGAGGCAGCAGCAAGGCAAAATGTCAGGATTCAAATCCCGATGTTCTCGCTTCCTGCAGCCTCCAGGGAAACAGGGCTTTTTTTAACATTGTGTGTTCAATGTATCGCCCAACGTTAAAACCCGAATAACGACGGGACTTGTGGAACCAAGTCATAACGTTATTCGGGGTACTAGTGTACCTTGAATTTGAAATTCTGTCCACTCTCAAGCTTTATATAGCAAATACTTCCATCATTTTTTTCTGTCAGCAAATAGTTATTCAATCCCTATAATCTTGTAAAATTATTTAACAATTTATCTGAAAAGCTACTCATCTACAGTAATTAGACAATTTAAAATTAACCAGATGATGGTTGTTTTTACCTCACAGTGTACTGTACTATCTCATTATTTCCAAAAAGAAAATGCAACCATACATATCAGTTTAGATGTTTTTAATGGCTAAGTGTCTCTCTTTTGATTCATTACTTTGGTAATTAATGCAAAACATGTGCGTTTCAAATATACAGTATGTCAACCATAATTTTGTAAAAACAAAACAAATAACAAAAACTAAGTACAGTATCTACTTAGCTTTCCATAAATGAAGGGAAAATGAAAAATTTTGGAAAGGGAAAATGAAAGTTAACTAAAGAAATATACATGTGTGCATGTATTATTTTTTTACCATAAGGTATTCCTAAGCGTTCTTGTTCTTTCCGGTAGCCTTCTAATGCTGCTGCCCACCGAGTAACTTGTTCAGATGTTTCGTCAGATATTGTAGTAATATGCTTCGTCCCATCCAGTGTTATCACTTGAGCTTCTTCAACAAGGTGAGCCTCAGTTTCAGTATGGTGGGCATCTGGATCAATCACTACCTCAACAGTTTCTACTGGTTTTACAATTTCAAGGATATTTAATTTTGGTTCTATTCCTGCACACAGAGAAGAACAGAGAATGAGTAAGCAACTAAAAACAAACTGCAGTTTAGAGGGAAAAAAACCTTATTCAACTGTTCCATCCCATAATAAACACAAAGTTTAGAAAGGCAGGTTGCCCCCTTATCTATGTGGGAATAAATTTTAAGACCTACAGCAGTTAGCTGCAATTGTGGGTAACAGCAAACTGATATTACAGTGCAGTCAGTGGCCTTTAGTGGTCAGCTCTGGTAACGCACCATATTATGTACCAGTATTTCAGGGATTTTTATTTACTAAATATCTTAGGCCCATAGATAATTGAACTTGTGCATATGGGAGGTGACCATTATAATGCAAATAACCAGTTGTAGAAAGCCATATTGATTTGTATACTTATGCTAGCCAATCACTCTGTATCTCTGTACCTGATATATATACATTGATGCCATGAAGTCCCACTCCCGTGTCTGATGAAGTGGACTTGATCCACAAAAGCTAACATTAGAATCTAACAGTTAGTCTTCAAAGTTAGTGCAACAATGTTTTTTGTTTTGTTTATTATCTGATATGCTTGTCTACAAAAAGAATCCCATAACAAAGCTCATTTGGATCCTAAATGTCATTCTACCTTACTAACTTAATTCTGGTGCAAGCTTATGTCACAGTGAAATAGGAATTAAACTAGGATGGCCACATGAAAATGAATGCAGAGTTCCTGCAATTACTGTGTAAAAAAAAGGATTCCAGCAGATGCAGCTTAGCATGCAAGAAACATCTGTTGAAATTGCCACAATTATTGAGAGTACAAGATCCTTTCCCTTCTTTTCATGTTGCCAGTCTAATTAACATCTCTATACCATAAATGTGCAAAACTGGCATATCAGAAAGCAAAAACAGTGCAGCACTTTAAAGACTAACTGCTATATTTTTAATGTAAGCTTTCGTGGATCAAGTCCACTTCATCAGGCACTGTGCAAAACTGATTACTTAATTGTAACATTTTACGGTTATTGTTTCTTGATGAGGAAATACTATTAGCATACAAGAGCACAGTGTACTTCTTTTCATTATTTTACTCAGGCATATTAGACTTCTGTTTTAATTTTTCTATTTTTTTTCTCAGTTGTGTTTTCTAATAGGCTAATGACAACTGCCTAGTCACATATCTGCTTTTTCTTAAACTCATATATCACATCAGTCTCTAACAGAACAAATGTAGGCTGAATTCCTGTTGGTTTTTATGCACACAGAAGGCAAACTGTGTAACATTCAGCCATTTCTAATTGACAATTAAAGAGTCCCTGCTGGAATTCTTGAGCACATGCCAAGCCACTGGGCATACATACCCCTGAATATCACAGCAGTGACTTACCTACCAGCTAGAAATTACAGAATGTCCTGCTGTTTGTTTTCAGCAGCAATTTAGACTAAGTTCTACAATTAAAAAGACACATTCATTATATGGATTTTGTTGAAAACTATAATAATTTAGACTTTCATTACAAAAATTTGGATAACTTGTAAGGGAATAAAATTCAGTACTGAAACTGACTGTGTGCCTGAACTATAACAACGGAAACTGAATTCTTGGGTTCAGTAATGAGATGTTAAATTTATGGAGCTTGAACTATGTTGCTACATTTTTGGGAAATGACACCATTAAGATCTATTTTCATATTAAACAGGAATTATTTTGAAATAAGTCACCTTTAATTCCATCAAGAATTTAAATGTGTTTGCTGGATCTCAATGATTCAAAAACTGATTTTAAAATAATATCTTAAAAAATAGCATTAGGTGATTTAAATCTTTATAAAGGGCTTTTAAAGACAGATTCCAAACCTGATAAGTTCCATATTAAAATTCTAAGTGTATCATTCATACACATACAGTAAAACCTCATATAACACTAAAACCTGGTTCCACAAGTCTTGGTGTTATATGATTTTTAGTGTTATCTGATCCTCTATGGGATCCATAGAGATACATTGTAACCACACAGGCTTTAGCGGTTGTTATCTGAAGCATCCCATAGGATCTTAATGTTATCTGATGCAATTCTTCCCCCCAGATTCCTTAATGTTATGCGATTTTAGTGTTATTCGATACTAATGTTATATGAGGTATTACTGTACACTAAAACCATTTTGCAAATTTTGAATTCAAATTCATCAACTCTCGCCTTTCAAAATACTGGAAAGAACCCAGATTTCCAGGCTCATTATTTATGAACTTTGAATTTATTATGCAGTCAAGCCACCCACAAGGTGTTATCATCACTTCTCTTGAGGCCAAGGGCCTCTAGATTAACTTTCTTTTGGGTCTGACAGATGGTGGTCTCTCCCCTCAGGCAACCAGTGGCTTGTGTATCTTCAGATGAGTCCTTCCTTCAATCACCTCTCCTTTAGCATCTCTTAGGGATAGTCCAGCCCCCCACATCAAACCAACTCCCCCTTCATATGGGGAGGAACCTTGCACTTTGCCACAGGCACAACAGCCAGTTTGGTCTTCAATATACCTACTAGCCTACTAGAAAGGCTTGGGTGCCGCTTCACTTTATGCACCCCAGTTTTGATGTGTTGTGCGTGTGTATATACACACACTGTCAACTAAAACCCATAAAGGAAACCATCCTGCAACTCCCTCATCAGGTGGATTTAAAAACTTTGCTTATTACTGGAAGGAAAAGGAAAGAAGGCGGGTAGACACATGGGAGATATAGCAAGAAAACTGTGGCATCTATAGCTTCCTTTGCATTTCTTAAGTAGCACAAGAAGAATGATGGAGATTGCAGCTTTTTCCTCCCTCCCTATCAACTCCAGTACAGCCGGGGGAGGGGGCAGATAGTTGCAGGTAATTCAATTTGGAGGACGTGTAGAATAGAATAGAACAGAAGGAGAGAGAGAGATACACAGGAAAAGGAGGTATAAGTCTTATGGAGGAAACCTAAACTTCTGAATATGTATCTATAGTGGTGTTGCAGCTGTACCTTCTCCAACAGTTATTTGATTGCACGTTGAACATTTACATAAACATAGTGGAAAAGTAGCTTACAACAGGAAAATAAGTACATTACATGTCCAGGACAAAGACTAAATATTATAATGCTGTCCTTAAATAGAAGTATACTTTAAAAATATATTTCCACACTTACAGTGCATACCATTTATCTGAAGAATTTGTTAATTACCTTGTCTCGATATTACTTGGACACTAAGTTGCACAGTTCCATCTGTCTTGACACCTTGATCAAAGAGACTACGATCTGGATCAAGCTTGATAATAAAATATAATTCAATAAAATGGAAAAGTCAACTATCATCAATTGTCAATATTAACAAATCTTTTAGAAAATTAAAGATCTTCATTTTTTCAAGCAAGGTTGTGATTCTGAATTTTGGAAACAATATTATCCCAATAATAAATTTCAAATGAAACAATAATTTAATGTCAGAAATTATTCTGGGTTGAAAGGATTTTTGCTGGAGAAATTCCACTCAGGGGATGCCCAAATAAGGCTCCTTTCATGTCCCCAAGATCTTTTCCCAACAAAATGACCACTATTTATCTACTTGCAAATTCAACACAATGGCTAATCAACACACACACAGAAAGACAGGTACTAGAGCTGCATGTTACCCCCTGCAAATGGCCTTATCTAGAACATGTAAGGGTTTTTTTTTGTGTGGCCAGAGGCCTTTCAATGATAATTTTCCTGCACTATCCACAAGAAAATGGTGCATGCCTGAAGAGATCTTGAATCATGAAAGCTCAGTATTGCTTGATTGTTTTTTAGTGATCCAATCAAGTTATCACCTTCTTCCTAGATGTATTTGTATTTTGTATAGATAACACAGCTGTCTTTGTTCCTGGGATAAGACATCTTTCTAAAAACAAATACACAACTTTCCTCTCCAAGAACTTTACTGTGGGGCATTACAGATCATTTGCAATTCTTCTTTCATGAGTTACCAGAAGATGAACAGCTTGCTATTTTAGAGTTTCAGTGTTTGCTTATTTGAGCTTATTTATGATGTATATTTTGAACTGATTTATTCTAGTTGCCTGAAGTTAATCAAAACCTTTGGTGCACAAAAAAGTTCTTTCTACTTAAAAATAGGTTGTATACATGCTATAAAGAAAAGGTAAACAGCATGGTTGAAAATTCTGCTAGAATAAGATCAGATTACACGAACCTACATCAAATTCATTTGACTGATATTCATCTTTGTTAAGTACAGTGGTACCTTACATAACGAACGCTTCATATAACAAAAAATGCACATAACGAAGCGTTCATTATGCAAGAACGATACCCCACATAAAGAAAAAACGTACATTATGCAGGGTTTTCAGTAGCCGAGGTATACCTGCTCAGTGGGAACCCTGGTTAACAAACTTTTTCCCATTATGCAGGGTACCACCAATAGTGTTTCGCATAAAAAATCCACATAGCTAAGAGCTCTGTGGAACTGAGCTTTTTCGTTATGCAGGGTTTTACTGTAGAGCAAATTTCTATGAATCTATTTCACAGAAGCAATATTGATTAATATACACAAGAATAAAACCATGAATAAAGATAACCAGAAGATAAAATAAATTTAACATATTACAAACTGTCTACCTAGAATCATTTTGCTCTACCTGTATATCCTGCAGACAAATTTCATGTGCTTCCAAAGAACACTGAAGTCTTGGTTCTAGTAGTTTCTTCAGATTTCCAACTGGTTCATTGATATCAATAGCCTGACTCACAAATTCAGCAGTAGTGTACGTTTGTTCAACAATGCTGAAAGAAAAGTTAAAATGAGGTTTCCGCTGTATTTAACAAAAAAAATACTATTGTTCTATTTATAAACATAATAATAAGTAGGGTCTCTATGATGGACCAAAACCTTATTTTAACATTTTAAAAGTTTCTAGATTCATTATTTGATTATCAACTAAAGATCCAACTTCTAGTATACTCTTGAAGCCAAACTAGAACAAATTCAGTTGAAAGTCTTCTCTCCCCCTCCCTTTATACTAAATGTCTATACTGTATACCTTTCTTCGGTGCACTCTTGTTTCACAGTACCATCAATTTCAATTTCTATTAGCTCTTCTGCATCTCTTTTAGTCATGGCTGAAATATTTCAGCAGGTAGTCTGAAAAAATGAAATTTAACAAAGTAATTTATCACATGAAAATAGATCATAAAAAATGTACACTCCATAAAAACTGATTTTAGTAAAAATGTTTCCACAATACATTATACCTAAAAACTGATTATGCTGTAAAAATTTATAGAAGAACATTGGATGAAACAGGAGTTGAGATAATAAGAGTATGATTAATCAGATCAGTAACTGATAAATTTAGCAGTGTTTGCCTGAGGTCTACACGAGTGTTTGGATGGGATCTAGCACATGAGTAGCAGTGCTAGAGCCCATCCAAACTCTCGTGTAGACCTCAGGCAAACACAAGTTGATAAGCAACTACCATATAACAGAAAAATTGGAAGTATATTTTTCCCAAGAGAACCTGCTTGGTTAGTTTTATCTATTAATATTGTTTGTCAAACATTATAATATGTTGAAAATCAAATTGTCAACAAAGCTTTCAACTGAAAAGAAATTACCATTCTAGCTGACAGTGATCATAATTGCTTTATGCAGCAAACACAAATTTTCATTAAGAAACATTGAAGAAGCCTAGTAATGGGCACAAGGTAATCTTTTGATTTACTATATGACCCCAACATGTGAAAATATTAGCCAGTTTCCGCACAACCTGTGCAAACTTTAGAGCTAATGTTGATTTAATGCATTCATATTGTGGTAATGTTACATTTGTGGAAATGTTTGCAATTCTGCTTCTTATCTTTAGCACTTATTTACGAAGGTATGTGTTCCATTGGAAATCCCAGAGGTCATCAGGAATTGTGATAGGAAGGTCAGTTTCCCATACCAACTTAGTATCTCATAGGGAGGAGTATGTGGCTGATAAGAGGATACAATTTAGTGCAGGGGTTCCCAAGCTTTTCAAGACTGGGGCTGGGTCACACTCTCTCCGTCAGCTTCGAGGTCTGGATTACCATTTTGCCCTACCTGCATGATGGCGATGGCCATTTTGTCCCAACAGCTTTAAGGGGGATGGCCATTGTTTCTTGAATGCCTTTGGAGAGTGGGGGGCCCACATGAAATGGTGCCATGGGCAAGATCCAGCCACAAGCCTTAGGTTTGGAACCTATGATTTAGAGACTTAGCTTTTGTAAGTAAAAATAGTCCTTTAAAAGTGAGATATGCATGAGAAGCCTGCTATCATTTTTACTTTCTGGGGTCTTGGTAGAATCTGTTCATTTCATGACACTTCTATCATTGCAGGTAAGGTCCTGATTACACACTCACCACTGTTAAATAGATAGTCCTGTTGCTAATCCTTAAGGATAGCTAGTTACAACAGCATCCCTTGTAGTTTAAAAAAAGGGAGGATTCTAGCCTAACTGGAAGCAGCAGCAAATGCAGGTGGCAGTTCCTCACTGTCTGCTAAATCTTGAAGGACTGGGATCTGAACTTCCTCTTTCCCCTTCTATCCTGTTTCCACGTGACTTCTTTCCTTGGAAGGGTGAGGGTAGGTACTGAGTCACCATTCATCTCTATGTGATCTGTTTTCGGAATGCTTTCAGCAAAGAAGTAAGTCTGATGAGGCTCTTAAAATAGTGGAAGAAAGGGAACGCAAAAGGTAAAGGCGAAAGAGAAAAGTTAATCAATTAAACAGATTTTCAAAGAAAAGCAAGGAGATAAGGAAACCTTCTTAAATGAACAGTGTAAAGAAATAGAGGAAAACAACAGAAGGGGAAGGACTAGAGATCTATTTTAAAAAATTGGGGAAATCAAGGGAACATTTATAGCAAAAATGACCATGATAAGGGACAACAATGGCAGGGAACTAGGTGATGCAGAAGAGATTAAGAAAAAATGGCAAGAGCACACAGAGGAATTTTACAAAAAGGACCTCAACACACCTGACAATCACAGTGATGAGAACTCTGAACTGGAGCCAGACATCCTGGAGACTGAAGTAAGATAAACCCTTAAAAGCCCTAAAAAGTACTGCTAATAACAAAGCTAGTGGAGATGATGGTATTCCAGTTGAATTAATCAAAGCCCTAAAAGATGATGTAATTAAAGTATTGCATTCTATATAGCAGATTTAAAAAACACAAAAATGGCCACAGGATTGGAAAAGATCAGTAGAGTAAAACTTCGGATAACGCTAAGACTTGGTTCCACAAGTCTTGGTGTTATCCAATTTTTAGTGTTATCCGATGCATGTTAAAATCCTATGAGATGGATCAGATAACATTAAAGCTCCATAGAGATACATTGTAACTGCACAGGCTTTAGCGGTTGTTATTCGATCCATCCCATAGGACTTTAAAGTTATTCAATCCAATCCCCCCCCCATTTCTTAACGTTATGCGATTTTAGCATTATCCGAGGTAAACGTTATCCGAGGTATTACTGTATATGTTCCAATCCCAAAAAAGGCCAACGCCAAAGAATCCTCAAATTATCAAACAATTACACTCATTCCACATGCTAGCAAGGTTATGCTCAAGATAACACAGGGAAGGCTTCAGCAGCACATGGAGAGAGAACTACCAGAAGTGCAGGCTGGGTTCTGAAGAGGCAGGAGAACTAGAAACCAAATTGCCAACATAAGTTGGATCAAGGAAAAAACAAAGGAATACCAAAAACAAGTCTACTTCTGTTTCATTGACTACACCAAGGCCTTGGACTGTGTAGACCACAATAAAACGTGACAAGTAATTAAAGAGATGGGAATACCAGAACACCTTATATGTCTCATGAGAAATTGGTACATCAGTCAAGAAGCAACAGTTAGGACAGGATACGGAATGACAGAATGGTTTAGAATAGGAAAAGGAGTAAGACAAGGCTGCATTTTGTCACCCTGCTTATTTAACATACACAGAGCACATAATGCACAATGTAGGGCTGGCAGAATCAAAAGTTGGAATTGAAATTGTTGGGAGAAACATCAACAATTTGAGATATGGAGATGATACTACCATAATGGCAGAAAGAGAGGAAGACCTAAAGAAGCTCTTGCTTAGGTTGAAGGAGGAGAGTGCAAAAGCTGGCTTGAGACTCAATATCAAGAAAACCAAGATAATGGCAACAGGCCCTATCAGTCCCTGGAAAATAGATGGGGAAGAAGTAGCAGTGACAGATGTTACATTCTTAGGATCTAAGATCACTGCAGATGGAGATTGCAGCCATGAAATAAAAAGACAACTAGTTCTTGGGAAGCAAACTATGAGAAATTTGGACAACATAGCTAAAAGTAGAGACCTCACCTTGCAAACAAAAGTCCGCATAGTCAAAGCAATGGTATTTCCGGTAGTGATGTATGGTTGTGAGAGCTGGACCATAAGGAAAGTGAAGAAGAATATACAGCTTTGAGATGTGGTGCTGGAGGAGAATGTTGAGAGAACCCTGGACAGCAAAGAGAACAAAAAGGTTGATCTTAAAAGAAATCAACCCCGACTGCTCCATGGAAGGTCAAATATTGAAGATGAAGTTAAAGTACTTTGGACATCAAATGAGAAGAGAGGACTCACTTGAGAAAGCCTTGATGCTGGGAAAGGTTGAGGGCAAAAGAAGGAGTGGCAGAGAATGAGAAGGCTAGATGGCACTGTTGACGCAATGGGCACAAAGTTGGGCAGGCTGAGGAGGATGGTGAAGGATGGGGGTGCCTGGTCCATGGTGTTGCGAATGGTTGGAATTGACTGTGTGACTTAACAACCAAAAAGATTAATATGGTTGCAAAGAATACATTTTAAGAAGTTATTTCATTATACCAAAATAATTGTGGCTTTAAGCCAGGGGTGTCCAAACTATGGCCCATGGGCCAGATCCATCCCCTGATGCCAATTCATCCGGCCCACCCCTCACCTGGAGTTAGAAGTAAAATGTGCATGCACAGAACCCTGCCACAAATGACCCACAGTGTCATAAACACATTTATGGTACAGTAGTTGCGGGTCATTTACGGCAGCATTTTGCACATGCACGTTTTACTTCCGTTTCCAGTAGGAGGAACCACATGACCGGCACTCTCAATCATGTGACCTACTTGCAGCCCGAAAAGTTTGGGCACCCCTGCTTTAAGCAGTCTAATTTTAAAAAGTTGCAAGAATATTCTGACCTTTGGATAAGAGAACTAAAACTCAAGCTATTCTTTAACACAAGGGTGCCCAAACTTTTCAGCCCGGGGGCCGGATAACATTTTATCAGAGGCTCCGAGGGCCGAACTATCTCTCCATGGTACATACATCCACCCAGCCTTGCCGCCGCCACCACCACCACTAACGCCTTTGCCGCCGGCTCCTCTTTCACCGGCTCCTCCTTCGCCGCCTTCGCGGTGTCCTTTAAAAATGTCCTTTTAAAAAAATATGACAGATCCTAGAAACTCACATCCAGCTTGGTCATTGTGGCATCCAAGGAGCTGTTGTTGTGTTCCAAAGCTTCAGGTAGGTGGGATTTTAATTAGCAATGAAAAGTCATTAGCCTTAGAAAAGATCCGCTTCCTGACATGATGTCAGGAAGCGGATCTTTTCTAAGGCTAATGACTTTTCATTGCCAATTAAAACCCCACCTACCTGAAACTTTGGATTTTAATTGGCAATGAAAAGTCATTAGCCTTAGAAAAGATCCGCTTCCTGAAGCAGATCTTTTCTAAGGGTAATGACTTTTCATTGCCAATTAAAACCCCACCTACCTGAAACTTTGGATTTTAAATAGCAATGAAAAGTCATTAGCCTTAGAAAAGATCTGCTTCTGACATCATGTCAGGAAGCAGATCTTTTATAAGGCTAATGACTTTTCATTGCCAATTAAAACCCCACATACCTGGAACTCTGGATTTTAATTAGCAATGAAAAGTCATTAGCCTTATAAAAGATCCGCTTCCTGACAGGAAGCGGATCTTTTCTAAGGCTAATGACTTTTCATTGCCAATTAAAACCCCACCTACCTGAAACTTTAGATTTTAATTAGCAATGAAAAGTCATTAGCCTTAGAAAAGATCTGCTTCCTGACATCATGTCCTGCCTGGCTTCCTGCAGCCTCAGAGGGTGGGGGAACTTCAAAATTAGCGCGCATTGGGTCTCCCAATCAATTTAAAATCAGGAATTACACAATGCACAGCCATAATACTGTAAATCAATTTTGACTTCCAACTTATACCAATACAGTAATACCCCGTATAACGTGAGTATCATATAGCGCTAAAACCGTATAACGTTACAAGATTTTCGGAAAAATCTTGTATCGAATAACACGATTTTAACGTTATCCGATACAGTCGTTCTTAGCAGCAGGGTGGGTGGAAAGCTGAACGGGGTTCTCCGTTCAGCTTCCCAGCCACCCTGCAGCTACGGAGGCAGGGGCAGGTGGCTACGGAAGCCGACAGGGAGTCCCCGTCAGCTTTCCCAGCCACCCTGCAGCTGTAGATCGGGTCCTCTGATCTCTCTGGAGCAGGCAGGGGACCCGATCCAAGCTGTTTCTGGGATTCCCCGACGTCCTGAGCCAGTGCAGCAAGCCAGAATGTCAGGGTTCGAATCCCGACATTCTGGCTTGCTGCACTGGTTGAGGACGTCGGGGATGCCCACAAACAGCTTGTATCGGGTCCCCACACCTCCCTGGACCCAGCCGGGGGGGGGGTCAGAAACCCCAAAATTGGTAAAAAAACGGCCTTTTTTTTTTTTTTTTTTACCAATTTTGGGGTTTCTGACCCCCCCCCCCGGCGGGTCCAGGGAGGTGGGCAGACACGATCCAAGCTGTTTCTGGGCTTCCCCGACGTCCTGAGCCAGTGCAGCAAGCCAGAATGTCAGAGTTCGAATCCCAACATTCTGGCTTGCTGCTCTGGCTCAGGACGTCGGGGAAGCCCAGAAACAGCTTGGATCGGGTCCCCACACCTCCCTGGACCCGGCGGGGGGGTCAGAAACCCCAAAATTGGTAAAAAAAAAACAGACGTTTTTTTTTTTACCAATTTTGGGGTCTCTGACACCCCCGCCGGGTCCAGGGAGGTGTGGGGACCCGCTCCAAGGTGTTTCCAAAGTTCTCCCACCTCCCTGGAGGCTGCAGCAAGGCAAAATATCAGGATTTGAATCCCGACATTCTGGCTTGCTGCAGCATAAAAGAGGATGGGGGAAGTTCAAAAGTAGCGCGCATCAGCTCTAGGGAGGTCGGGAGACACACACACACACACACACCTCTTTCTCTCCCCCCCCCACACCTCTTTCTCTCCCCCCCACACACCTCTTTCTCCCTCTCCCAGAAGAAACTGCTTGTAATCCTGGACACACACACACACACACACATCTCTCTCTCTCACACACACACACACACATACACCTCTTTCTCCCTCTCCCAGAAGAAACCATTCTCCCCCCCCCTCAGCCCTGAATAAGCGGAAGGCTAAGACAAAATGGTGAACGCTTACTTTTAGCTCCCGGATGGCCTCAGGCTCAGTCTCTCTCTCCACTCTTAACAGCCAAATCAGCTAGGCGGAGGGATTCAGCAATTCTAAATTAGATTCGGCAGAAGTCCTAGTACTAAGCAGCAGAAGGAAGGAACTAGGCACTGATTTGTGATCCCTCCGCAAAAAAAAAAAGTCAGCAAAAAAAAAAAAATTAAAAATAAAATAAAATAATAAGAGTTCCTATACCATGTCGGGGGCCGGATGAAATGGCCTGGCGGGCCGGATCCGGCCCGCGGGCCGTAGTTTGGGCATGCCTACTTTAACACAATAAAAAACTTGCATGAGCAAAACTGTTGCATTTTAGACAAGGAAATATTGATTAGACAACATACCGCTATTGAAATAAGAACTCCTTACTTTAAAAAAATATTGGAAAGTAACCAGAGCAAAGCAAAAGGACAAAAAACCATGTGGCACCTTAAATACTAACTACTGTATTTTAATGTTAGCTTTTGTAGATCAAGTCCACTGTTTGACAAATGCAGTAGTCTTTAAGGTGCCAGGTTTTTGTCTTTTTGTTTTGTTTATTCTTGGATATGCTTGCACAGACTAACATGGCTACCTCTTCAAAAAAATTCAACTCTTTAAAAAAGAAAAGACACCCCAATTTTAGCATACCTGGAAGAACCAGTATTAAAAGAGTGACTTCTCTTTAAGTGTTCATACTTAGTACATTAGCAAACCCACAAATCAAAAAGAGCCTAGGAACAGAAATACCTTATGCTCATGGTTCTATAAAACCCTCATATCCTGTGTCGGAAGGGATGAGGTGGACAGTGCTTTGTTTATGTAACAGTGAACAACTATTTTCGATAGCGGCCTTTATTGTATCTGAAGGCTCTCTTACCGGTATGTTATTTTTTCAAAAAGGGAAAGTGATAGATACATTCGCATGTAAGTGGAAACAGCTAACATATATCTGAGGAAAACTTATTAGACATAGTTTCTGGGTTTTGACAGACCTCCTCCTAAGTCTATAGCAGTGATAAACAAGAACATCCCCCACCGGTCAATTAAGAGATTGTATGAAACATTCAAAACCATCAAGCTGCAATCTCATTTCTTCTTTTTCCATGTCTAGGTCACTTTAAACGGCTAAAACTAAACCAACTTTTAGTGAATTCATTCTGCAATTCCTTTCACCTGACCTACTGTGAGAAAGATTGGCCAGCAACACAAGGAGGTTGCCATTGCCCAGGGTATGCTCAACTGTAGTTCAAAAAATACAGTACAGTGGCACGTGTACCACAATCTTAGAGGAGGCACTTTCTGAGTATCCCTGTGCAAAGGGACGAAGAAACACAGGGATAATGGAGCATGAATGTGAGGCCGTAGGTCAGGAAGGGGCTGTGAAATCCCCAAGGCTTATGGTGTGGTGGCTCAAGAGGTTAAGAGGCTGAACTCGACGACTGGAAGGTCGAAGTTCGGTTCTCAAGTCTTGCGTGACAGAGTGAGCTCCCATCTCCGTCCCAGCTTCTGCCAACCTAGCAGTTCGAAAGCAAGACAATTTGTTGTTGTTGTTCAGTCGCACAGTCGATTCCGACCCTCTGCGACCCCATGGACCGCTGTCCGCCAGGCACTCCTGTCCTCCACCATCCCCCTCAACTCGCCCAGCTCTGTGCCCATTGCCTCTACAATACCATCCAGCCATCTCATCTTGGGCCGTCCCCTTCTTCTTTTGCCCTCGACCCTTCCAAGCATCAAGGCTTTCTCAAGTGAATCCTCTCTTCTCATCTGATGTCCAAAGTACTTTAGCTTCATCTTTATTATTTGACCTTCTAAGGAGCAGTCAGGGTTGATTTCTTCCAAGATTAACCTACAGTAAAACCTCAGATAACACTAAAACCTGGTTCCACAAGTCTTGGTGTTATACGATTTTTAGTGTTATCCGATGCATGTTAAAATCCTATGGGATCCATAGAGATACATTGTAACCACACAGGCTTTAGCGGTTGTTATCTGATGCATCCCATAGGATCTTAATGTTATCCGATGCAATTCTTCCCCCCAGATTGCTTAATGTTATGCGATTTTAGTGTTATTCGATACTAATTTTATCTGAGGTATTACTGTATTTGTTCTCCTCGCTGTCCAGGGGACTCTCAAAACTCTCCTCCAACACCACATCTCAAAGGCGTCTATCCTTCTGCGCTCCGCTTTCCTAATGGTCCAGCTCTCACAACCATACATTGCCACAGGGAATACCATTGCTTTGACCATGAGAATCTTGCTTTCTTAAGAAATTCCCAATGTAGGACAGTCACAATTACATAATTTTTGTCTCCAGAGATAGTTCAGGTTAACTTGTCTGTTGTTGTTCAGTCACACAGTCGATTCCGACCCTTTGTGACTCCATGGACCACTGCCCTCCAGGCACCTCTGTCCTCCACCATCCTCCTCAGCCCACACAGCTCTGCTCCCACTGCATCCACAATACCATCTAGCCATCTCATTTTTGGACGTCCCCTTCTTCTTTTGCCCTCCACCCTTCCAAGCATCAAGGCTTTCTCAAGCGAATCCTCTCTTCTCATTTGGTGTCCAAAGTACTTTAGCTTCATCTAAGGAGCAGTCAGGGTTGATTTCTTCTAAGATTGACCTATGTGTTCTCCTCGCTGTCCAGGGGACTCTCAAAACTCTCCTCCAACACCACATCTCAAAGGCGTCTATCCTTCTGCGCTCCGCTTTCCTAATGGTCCAGCTCTCACAACCATACATTGCCACCGGGAATACCTTTTCTTTGACTATACGAATTTTTGTTTGCAAGGTGATGTCTCTACTTTTCACTATGCTCCCCAGGTTTCTCATCGCTTGCCTCCCAAGAATCAGTCGCAAGACAATGCAAGTACAGTAATACCTCATATAACATTAGTATCGAATTACACTAAAATCGCATAACATTAAGGAATCTGGGGGGAAGAATTGCATCAGATAACATTAAGATCCTATGGGATGCTTCAGATAACAACCGCTAAAGCCTGTGTGGTTACAATGTATCTCTATGGATCCCATAGAGGATCAGATAACACTAAAAATCATATAACACCAAGACTTGTGGAACCAGGTTTTAGTGTTATATGAGGTTTTACTGTAGATAAATAAGAGACCACTTCGGTGGCAAGGTGAACAGAGCGTCGTCGAGGCATGCCTGCCACATGTCCACAGACAGAGACGCCTGCAGACAGAGACAGCGCTGGCTCTTGGGCTATAAAGGGAGAGGAGCACTGAAGCCTAGAGTCGGATACGACTGGCTTTCTCGAGTCAGGGCGACCTATGGGTCTCGCTGTCGCCACTTGGGTTCCTTTGGGTCCTCCAGCGGCCTCCCTTCAAAGGAGCCGACTCGTTCCCGCCCCGTCATTTGAGGGGGGAAAAGGCGAGAGACGCCGCCACAGACAGGAGGCCCCGCGCGCGGCTAGGCGGGAAAGGGGGGGGAACCATTCTCTCCTCTTCCTCCGCCATCACCAACCAACCCCCCCCCCCTTTCCCTTCACTTCAGGGCCTTCCTCTTCCCTCCCGCAGCGGCGCCTTCCTTGTCGTTTGAACTCGGAACGGAAATGAGGCTGGCGCCGCGCGGGGCAGGAACGGAAACAAAACACAAGAAGCGAAGGAGGAGGCCACGAGACCCCCCCCCCTCTTCCTCCCCCCCCCCCACAATCCGGATACAGCGCGAGGCGCTTCCCGTTCCCTTTCCCCCCTTCCCTCCCCCCCCCCCCCGTTACAGTCTCTCGCGCGCGCCTCAGGAGGACTCACCCGCTACCTCAGGCTTTCCCTCACACACACAAAACCCCCACACACCAGCTCGCTTTCCGTTTTTTTTCCCCCCTCGCTCGAGGGCCGCGCCTCAGTGAATGAGAAGAGGGAAGGAAGCGAATGAAAAGACCTGAGCGCGCAACTCAGAGTCGGGCGGCAAGGCCTGCGCGCGGGGCCCTGGCGGGGGAGGAGAAGCTCACACACGGTTCCCCCCCCTCCGCGCGCGCCGGCGGCGAAAAACTACAACTCCCGGCATCCCTTGCGACTCGGCGGCTCCTCTCCCGAGCCCAAGGCAGCGCAGTTTTTCCCACCCCCTTCCTCTCATTCCAACCGCCTCTTTTGAAAACCGGAAGGGAATCTCACCGTTTCCGGTGGCGGGTCGGGACAACAACGTCCCTCTCTCTCTCTCTCTCAATAGGCAAGGCCTTTATTTTTGGGTGTCCCTTGAGGAAAGGCGAAGGGGGCCAGTTAGTTGGCTCCGTACGGTAAGTCCGTGTTTGGGGATGAGGGCGACGGCGGTTTTTAAAAAAAAAATAATAAACTCCCGAAAGGCCTTGCGCTCGTGGGGGGGCGGGGCCGCTCTAGGACTTCAGTCGGGAGCAGCAAGGTGACCGGCGGCGAGTGGAGCCTGGGCAAGGTGAGGCGAGACAGAGGAGGGCCCGGGAAGGGAATCAAGAACGGGGGCCTTGGTTCGGTATTGTCTTGCCTCGGGCGGGCCGTCGCTTTGGAAACCCCACCCGTCCCCGGCTGTGCAAACGTTTGGACGCCTTAGCGACCCACCCGACGTGTGGGCAGGTCAAGGAGACCTCTGGGCTAGTGTGAGTTTTGTTCCTCGCCTCCCAAAGGTTAAAACAGCATGGCTTTGCTCCCCTTAGCAGTTCGAAAGCAAGAAAATTCAGTTAGATAAATAGGTGCCACTTAGGTAAGGTAACAGCGTTCCGTGTGCGTCTAGTCATGCCCTGGCATATGGCTATGGAAATGTCTGCAGACGTAGACAGCGCTGGCTCTTTGGCTATAAACTGAGATTTATTTATTTATTTATTTTCTTCAACTTGCTACCCCGCCCCAATCGGGTAAAAACCCAACTCTGGGCGGCTTACATAAACAATTTTAAAAATACATAGCTGAAGACCACAGATCAATATACATTACCCTATTAACAGTTAGAAATGTGAATTAATACAATATTAAAAGCTGAGCTAAAAGAAATTAAACATTTCCAAGTTATAAAATTACAAAAATTATTAAAAACAGGACCGGCGTAAGGAGGTAAGAACAAAGGGTGGCTGTCTCATCTGATAAGCCACCCAACATGAGATCCGGTGTTTTCGGATCCCCAAACTTGTCCTGCCAGCCAGGTTTTAAGGCCTTTCCGGAAGGGCAGGAGCTCTGTCTGTTGACGTAGATCGATTGGCAGGAGGTTCCACAGGGCCGGGGCGGTCACGGAGAAGGCCCTCCTCCTGGTGCTAGTGAGGCGAGCCTCTCTAGCTGATGGGATTGCAAGGGAGCCTCTCCGATCCGCCCTGGTGGGACGGACAGACGTTCTTGGGGTGACGCGGTCTCTGAGGTATCCTGGCCCACTACCATATAGGGCTAAAACCCTAGAATTGGATACGACTGGCTTTTGAGCAAGGGAGACTTACTTATAGGATGGAGGCATGTGTCAGTCACAAGGTTTGGCAGAAACTAATTCCCATATTGTCTTTAAAAACCCTCCATTTTGGCTTAGAGTGAGTTAGACCCCTCTGTGCTACCCAGTGTTTTAATGGTTAAGACACTGAGCTTGACAACCGGAAGGTCTGTAGTTCAAGACCCGAGTTCTGTGCATTAGAATGAATTCCCATTGGCCGTCACAGCTCCTGCCAACCTAGCAGTTCAAAGACAAAAAATTGCTGGTAGACAAATAGGTATTGCTTCAGAGGGAAAGGTAACAGCATTCCGTATGCTCCAGCATCTAGTCATGCCTTCCACATGACCATGGAACTGTCTATAGACAGCTCTGGCGCTTTGGCAGTAAATGGAAATGAGCACTAAACACTAGAGTTGGATACGACTGGCTTTCAAGCAAGGTTGACTTTTACCTTTTACCAAGTGGGAGAAGATGAGTCTCAGCAGGAACCAAGTCATGAAAGAGTGCTAGGCTTCCCAGCAAGGGTGGGTGGGTGTGGTGTTGCCAGTGTTCCCATCCTGCAGAATAGAGTGGTGGTCCTCATTGCCGGTGGTTGAGTCACTTGTCTTTACCTTCTGGGCCAGGTTTATACCCCTACTCAAAGATAGAGGCAAAGTAAGCCGAGGACGGACCTTCTGAATCTAAGCTACTAGCCTTGCTTTTCAGAGAGGGTAAATGGGTAGGAAAAACAATAGCCATTACACTTGCATACCCACAGCACTTAGTGCCCCCGGGGTGGTTCACCAGGTAATTAGCATTTTGCCCCAACATGCTGGGTACTCATTTTACCAACCTTGGAAGGATGGAAGGCTGAGTCACCCTTGAACCCAGGTCAGGATCAAACTCACAAACTTTTGGGTGATGTACAGAGGTTTAATCACTGCACCACGAGGACAAGGAGCAGAAGCAGCAGCTGTTGTGAGTTCCATGGGCTGGCAGTGGACTCCAGGAGATGCCCAACAATGTCAGTTCCAGTTCTCTGGGGAGGACCTTCACCCAAGTTCCATGTGATGTAGACTTCAGTTACAACTGTTTCTTGTTGAATGCTTTCCTTCAGGCCCAACTTCCCAAACATAACAGCCCCCAAACCTAGCTCTGATCTGTTTCTGTATGTGAACTCAGGATAGACATACAGCATACTTAAGCAACTGGATGTCAGATATGAAAGTGCAAAACATTTTCAAAATGTTGTATAATTTAGACATTTTCTACCTGAATTTGGTACAGTTTAGGATTGTAACCCATGCATGTTTATTTAATAGTGTTTTTGTTCTAACATAGTCTGCACAACATTGGCTATCTATAGAGGACTCAATTGGTTTGAGACATCTGTAAATTATGGGGATCTTGTAATGGTCCTAGAGGCCTGTGACTTTTGGGAAATTTTCAGTAATTTTTGAGATCTGTCTGCATGTGAAAGATGTAACAGTAACTATTCAGATATGTTCTTTGGGAATGGTCTCTGCCCTTTGTTTTTAATTGTAAAAATGTTTTAAATATCCCATTTAAGCCTGGTTCAGTGTTTAATGTATAGAAAAGCTTGGGAATTGTCAGTTGGAGGGGAAAAAATCTATCCTGCTCTTTAGCTAAAAAGATTGCAGGGCCTTTTGAATTTTAAAAACCAAGCCTCCTCCTCTCAGATTACAACCTGAAATAAACAAGGGAAGAGAGCTGTGTGGGAGTAAAGAAAAACTTCAATATTTATCCTTATAGTTCTGGTAATAACTAAGAAGGAGTTTAGGTTGCCTAGAATGGCAGGGCAAAAGGTAAAGGGATTTAGATAAAAACTGATGGAATCGTGGTCCTTTGTTCTCTCATTTGTTGCAGCCTGGTAGAATTACTAATGCAAATCAGAGTAAGGTATGATGGAAAAACCTCTTACCTCTATGATAAGTGTTTAATCAGGCACAATCAATCTAACCCTGGCTTTGCAATATAAACATAAAAATCCTTGTTTTTCTGCAAAGACTTGTCGGAACTCACAGTAAAGTGGAACCTGAAACAAGACTTTCTCAGCTGGTTTCAGATTATTATTTACAAGATGATATGTCATACAGATGCAGTGTAACTAATGCATACTCTGTCATTCTAGCTGAATTGTGCAAATTCACCATGATTCTCCAGCATCTCTTCAGATTTTCTTCGGTTTTTCATTCTGCATTCTTCATTCAGTTGCGTAGAAACATTGGCTTTTCTGCCATTGTGTTTAATAAGACAAAAGAACTTGATCCTGTGCAGAAGCTCTTCTTGGACAAGATCAGAGAATATAACACAAAAAGCCAGTAAGTAAAAGAAGAGTTCGGTAATAAATGGCAAATTTATAGCCATCAATCAGCCTTTCAAAGTTCCTTGCGAATAATTTATTCATTGAAATATTCATTGTTAGAAGTTTGTCCTTCATAATGCTATAGTAGTACAGTACTTGATTCTGAGTAGTACAGTAATACCTCGGATAACACTAAAATCGCATAACGTTAAGTAATCTGGGGAAGAGAATTGGATCAAATAATGTTAAGGTCCAATAGGATGGATCGGATAACAACCGCTGAAGCCTGTGCGGTTACAATGTATCTCTATGGAGCTTTAACGTTATCCAATCCATCCCATAGGATTTTAACATGCATCAGATAACACTAAAAATCAGATAACACCAAGACTTGTGGAACCAAGTCTTAGCATTATCCGAGGTATTACTGTATTGAAGTTTGTGTGGTTTATCTGTTTACATAGTTGCATTCTTGCATGTTGGTTGCTTCTATGTAGTCAAACCTCTTATAACGAAAATATTTCGTTCTATGAGGCTGCCCGCTATGTGAGTTTTTTGTTATGTGAGGTTTTTTTCGCATAATGAAAATTCCTATGGAAAAACTCATATAACGAAAATTTGTTATGTGAGTTTTTCCATAGAAATTTTCATTATGCGAGTTTTTTCATAAGGAAAGACTGTTTCAGAGTGAAAATGTACGTTATATGAGTTGGAAAGGTTTTTGAAATGGCTGCTCGTTATGCGAGTTTTTCGCAATGCGAGGCATTCATTATGCGAGGTTTGACTGTATTGGAAAATCATCATGTTTCATATAAAAGGAACTAAATGTTATCCATATAAATATCTCTATTCCAAAGCGACCCAAATAAGACCTTCCTAACTAATATTTTTAAAGTAACTTATGTTCAAAATTCAGTAGGGAAATTTTGTTACATTAAATATTACACCAATATAACAGCTGCAATCTTTTTGCTTAGCAGAGTAAGTTACACTAGAATAGGCCTGCTGAATCGGTGAGAACTTTGTGAGCCCATTCTCTGGTTGTGAGCTACGTTGGTAATATATTGGCTTACTTAATTAGCTGCAACTAGAATAAGCCCATTTGAATCAATAGAGCTTGCATAGGAATTGACTCACCGAATGCCTACTCATTAAGTGAGCCTACTTTAATGCAGTTTACTATGCCAAACAACAGGACTTCAACCATTATATGTTCATGGCTTTAGCAGCTTAGATTAGGAGGGAGGCTGTCTCGTGGACTTGACATGCATGGGCCCTAAAAAAATCAGCAGCAATGGTGGCAGGTACTATACAGACTGTAAAATAGTTTTATAAAAAGTTTGGATGAATCCAAATTTAATATTACGTTAATCTAAAGATAGGCGTGATTGAAATAAGTCTCATTGATTTCAGAGAGTTTATTCTAAGCACGACTATCCAAAATATGTCATCGTAATTCCTTCCACCATAACTTTGCATGGAGTAGATTTATCTTTTACAAACTGCCTTGAATATCCTTTAGCTAAAGACAGAATATAATCATTCTAAATGAATATATCAAATAAAAAAATGCAATATTAGGTCAATATTGTCTTCAACAGTAACCAAAATTGTTATCAGTTGTCTGTTGTGACATGATACTGTGAAATGAAAAAAAGATATAATCACGATAGTAATTCTTTATTGGATGCAATGGGTCAGGTCCGTAAATAATGATGTAAAGCAATCTTAAAAATGAAAAATTTGTTCTCTGCATATTTAATGGGTGTCACGTATTTGGCAAGACTTCTAGCAATGGGTTACTTCCCGAGTGATAAGGGAGGCAGGCATGACCCACACAGCTCCTGTGTGGGTCTTTACTTGGCATATTAAGGATTTTTTTTCTCATCTCTCAAACTAATACTAAGCACCGGGGGGGGGGGGGGGAACTACATTTACTCCGCCACTGCTCTTTGCTTATTAGCTGTGATGAGGTCAGATGGCTATTCTCTAAAAGAAAAGAGCTGGTCTGCTACTTTGGTTTGTGCTTATGAAGTTTTGTTATGCAGTTATCTATAAACTGTACTGAAAGTGGTATAATATTTGGAGCTGAGATATGGCTGTCTGTTGGATAGATAAAACCATGTTTGTGTAAAATTACATAACTGCAACAAAAATAGGTGTAGTGTGGCAGAGGGCAGCAGTGTACCCCTTCCCATTTCTTGTTGACACCCGTTTCATACAGCCCAGATGAAAAGTTAAGACTGAAAGGGGCACTTTTCTGCTTCTATATTTCCTTCAGGGGCACATTTTTTTTTAAATCAGAAAAGTTTGCAGGTCTTTTCAAAAAGTCTCCTAATAACTCCAAAACTAGAATACTGGAAATAAGTCCCCTTTTATATTCAGGATTACTACAGCCTGTGGTGGGACCAGGGAGTGGAGAATTGGCTCTTGGACCCTCCGTAGTTGCCCAGCCTTGGAATGCAGAAAGAAATTGTGTGTGGCTAATAAGAAATGTCGGCCTCTTCAATGTACAAAACTATCAGATGGTTGGAATTAAGATTTCATGAGACTTGAATTTGATGTTTCCTTCTAAAGGGTTTATGCAATTGTTTAATAAAAACCTTCAAACAAAACATTTGCTCAAGTTTTCATCTTTCTAGACTCGGTATTAAGTAGGACATATATTCTTGCCTTTGTAGGAAATCTGGTGGTCCTGTCGATGCTGGTTCTCAATATGAGAAATCTATGACTGAACAAGTTGCTAAACTTCAACGGTTATATGGAGGTGGAGACCTAGACAAATTTCCAGACTTCAAATTTGAAGGTACATTGAGACATTTGTTAGTTGAATTGACATACAGTAATACCTCATATAACATTAGTATCGAATAACACTAAAATCGCATAACATTAAGGAATCTGGGGGGAAGAATTGCATCAGATAACATTAAGATCCTATGGGATGCTTCAGATAACAACCGCTATAGCCTGTGTGGTTACAATGTATCTCTATGGATCCCAAAGAGGATCAGATAACACTAAAAATCATATAACACCAAGACTTGTGGAACCAGGTTTTAGTGTTATATGAGGTTTTACTGTATAGTAATTTTTCTGTTGTGAAGTTTATGAAGTGTTTGTAGGCATTTACCTTGTTGTTCAGATATAATTTCCCATACATTTCAGTGGGCTTAACATTATTAATTATATTGATTTAATGTATCGCAGTACATTAGTGAATAACCAGTATGGGGTAGTGGATAAAGTGGTGAACTCAGGAGGCCAAGGGCTTGCATCCCTGGTCCACCATGAAAACTCACTGGGGCGGAGTAGAACTGGTAAATGTAAACTTTTCCCTTGCTCGAAAGCCAGTTGTATCTGACTGTAGGGTGCAGTGCTCATCTCTGTTTCAAAGTGAAGAGCCAGCACTGTCTGCTGCAGATGTTTCTGTGGTCATATGGAAGGCATGACTAGACACAGAACGCTGTTTACCTTCCCACCAAAGTGGTCCCTATTTATCTACTTGTAATTTCTTGCTTTCGAACTGCAAAGTTGGCAGAAGCTGGGACAAAGAAGGGAGCTCATTATGTCCTGCAGTACTCAGGACCTTCCAGTCAGCATCATAGCCACTTGAGGCACTGCAGTCCCTGGAACTGGTAAAACCACTCCTTATATATCTCAATTCCTTTAGAAGCCCTAGGAAGGTCACTGTAAGTTGATTTTGACTTGATGGCAAATAACAGATACATTAGTAGTAATTTCAGTATGTGTATGACAAAAAAGTTCAGGCGTTAAGCCAGACATAATAACACATACAGATTATTTTATACACCTATATTATTTGTGTTTTAATCTCTGTGGATGTCCTTGGTAATAATGTATGCCTTCAAATCAATTCTGACTTATGAGGAACCTTTCCAGGTGTTTCTAAATAGAGAAAACACAAAAGTGGTTTAACATTCTCTTCTGGGGGTGCCCCAGGACTGTGCAGCGTGCCCATAGCTATACAGCCTGGCTTTTTCTCCTGGGAGACACAGTGGAGAATTGAACTCGCAATCTCTGGATCCTAGCAAAGTCATTCATGGATTTTTAGGTGTGTCAGCAACTTGTATCAAAATCAGACCAACAAGCATTGCTTCTGTGCTGTTTGCATTTCACTGAAGTTAAGTCACCTGCAGCGTGCATTGAAAAGGATAAATGCTTGCTGGTTCTGTTGCTAAAAACATTTAAATATATTGTAGAAGTAAGCCACACTGAATAAAACATGTAGTAAAAACCTACTATCAACTGTGGGAGGAACATTTTTATAAGCACAAAAGTGTGGATGTATTTGGAAATAACTCCCATTAAATTGAAATTACATTCCGGTAAACTATTGTTAGAATCAGGTTATAAAACTGTTTAGAAAACCCACATAAACTGACTCCACTTTTTCCTCTCTCACAGAACCCAAATTTGAAGATGAACAGAAGTGACAGGATAATACATACACCAAGTTGCTTTGTTGAATAGGCCTGTGGTTGTAACTTAAATAAACAGTTCAGTGTTTAATGGATATGTTGGCATTCGGAGTTTTGGAGCACAAATGCAATTAGTTGTTTTATCACATATAAATGTCAAGTACTAGTTTAATGATCATTTCAATATAAGCTAAACACAAAAAATCTATTTGCTTTTTTAAATAAGTAGTTTAAAATTTTATACTCTACTTTTTTTCAGGCAAGCAGAGTCTGGAATCTGTTTAAACATTATGAATGGAAAATTAAGTATATCAAAATACTGTACTCAGCATAACCTACAATTTAAAAAAATGTGATTGCACAAATAGTTGAAATCCTAAAGTTCAGTTGTTATACATTTCAGTAATTCTAATACTGTTTGGCAGTTTTTTAAATTATATGATGTTTTATTGAGGGACCCATTGAAATCTGCAGGAATTTTTCTCTGTAAATCTCTACAGGCTTCAAATAGATAATGATTGTATGCAGTGTCATTTCAACCTATTAGCCTTGGGATATTTTTTGATATATTGGATTAATGGGATTTGTAGTCCAAAGAATTCCCCAAATCCCATGCTTACACATAATTTCTTGAATCACACTGAGTGTGCCTGTTGAACAATTGGGTAGAAGCAGTAAACGGGCTTATACCAGATAGTACAAGATGGGGTATGAAAATAATAATTCATTTGATGCTTATACTAAGAAATAATGTTGGAACAAATGTTTTTGCAAAAACGAAACAAAACACAACATTTAAGTTAGGTTAGTTATAGTTAGGAACATAAGGCATGTAGTTGATCGCTTGGCTATTCAAATAATTGTCTCTGCTATAATCTTAAGGTTTTTCATGTACTATTATTGGGATCCATCCATGAACACCACATGAATATAGTCTGTCACAAGAAGTTATTATCAACTGCAGCAGGATAAGTTTCATGGTTACCATAGCAGTTTCTAGTTTTCACAAATTCTAAATGAAGAAATCTGTAAATCAGTTAATTTTTCAGCTTATATATTTCTATTTGATGTAAACAAGAGAGTACTTGTATGTTGCTTCTGTTGTCTTTGCAGTGAGACTGATGTGTAACACAGTAGCCAGACTCCTACCTGAATGTTATTCTAGAGCAGTTCTCAACCTTTTTAAGCAGGGGGCCAGGTCACGCTCTCTCAGACTGCTTCGAGGGCCGAATGGGTACTTTATTTTATTTATTTATGCCGCCCTCCTCAATGAGACTCAGGGTGGCTAACAAAAGCTTTACTCTTCCTCCACAACATGGCACTTCTTGGTGTGGTGGAAGCGATGGGAAGCCACATGAAATGGCGCCACAGACTGCATCTGGCCCATGGGCCACAAGTTGAGAATCCCTGTTCTAGAGTGAGTCAAATCATAAGCTGAGATGGCAAACAGGAGCAAATTGACAAGGTGCTGGTCTTGTAGATGGTCACCTAGATTGGCATTTAACCAGGCACATGGCTAGCTCCTTAATTAGCTACAATTTGCTGTCTTGACTTATATGAGGTCACTTTCTTGAGCATAAA
Source organism: Furcifer pardalis (assembly GCA_030440675.1). Taxonomy (NCBI): domain Eukaryota; kingdom Metazoa; phylum Chordata; class Lepidosauria; order Squamata; family Chamaeleonidae; genus Furcifer; species Furcifer pardalis. The sequence goes on from CP126895.1 coordinate 62,844,253, forward strand.
ATCCCAGTAGGACTTTGGTGAGTATGGCCTAGCTGTCCATATGCCAGAAAGAGTATCACTTTAAATGCTGTTTGAAGGAAATACTTTTGCCTTGTTTCAAGTACAATAGAGCAATACAAAATAAATATCTTAGGATCTGGATATTTTTTAATTGGAAAAATATACTATTGCCCTGTAAAGTAGGGATAGGCAATTCATTGTCCTCCAAATTCTGAACAGTGGAAGGTAGAAAATGGCAGACGGGGAGTAAATTGCAGGTAGAGATAGGCCCATTGGGGATGAAGGGATTTGGTAAGTCAACCTCTCCCTAAATTTCAATGATTCATTGGGCTTAGTCTAGTTGTGACTTAAGTACATTAAGCAACAGGTTTTCAGCCACTGTTTAATGTTTTAAAGACATTCAGCAGTATTGGATGTTGCACAAGATTTTGTCTGAAACGATACAAGTTTTAGGGTGAGACTGTTTTTTAAATGAACAGTGGTAAAGACACATCACATTTAAGCAAACTTATACCTGCATATTTGATCACCGATAAATGAGTGGAAGGTGTCAAGGCACTTAAACAAATAGTCATGTTTTGATCCGGCTTGTGAAGAGAACATCTAGAATGGCCCAGAATAAACAAAGACTTAAAGAGACATTTCAGTCTTCAAGTTTGTTTTCAAACATGTTGAAGTTAAGTTTACATGTTTCCAGGGTCAGGCATCCATGTGTGATTCTGATATCTATTAATTTCACCTAACTTTTACTGTGATTCCAGTGATTTTGGCAGTGGGCGAAAGAGCGAACCCTCCACAGGTAGTCAGTCACTAGGCCAGATCTATGAGTTGATATCAATGTCCAGGTAAAGCCCTGGGCAGTGGAGAAAAGAACAAACCTCCAAAACAAACCAAAATCCCAAACTCTTGTCTGGGAATACAGTACATAACACTGACAAAACCAGATGGTTGAAGCCTTCCTGGAACTGCCCAAAGGCTTCTGTAATCCATTATCTTTGTTTCCCAAATGGTCCACCAGAAGCCTGCTGTTATTCACCAAAAGATATTTGGAGGAATGTAATTTCTAAACTTGGGTGGGGCAGGGGTTCAAAGCTGTCATACTAATAACTAATTGACAGCCTTATCATCCACAGATTTGTTGTTTCTATTTAAAGACACCTGCACCAGTGGCTTGCCTTCTTTTATGGCAGCATTAGAGCTACTTCCTTTTGTCTATGTTTTAATAGGTTTTTAAAAGCCTTTCCTATATCCAATTTCTCCATGTTCTAATAAAACTTGGTTGTAATCCCATTACTCATTTTTCCTAATTTAGAAAGTGCTCAGTATTACCACCTTTTGTATGTAGAAGACAGTCCATGCCTATTTTACATCTTTACTGGCTTCACAGCACCTTTTCCCTCAATATAGACTGAGCTGAACAGTTCAGTTCATCAGCAGTTCTTTTTAGCTTATGGTAATGCTCTTCTGGTTACATTACACCACCAGGTAAACTACATTTGTGCACCCTTCCTACCACCTTTTCATTAGAAACTGCCACACTATGTTGAAAGTTTTTGACCATGTTATGTCAACTTGTAAACTGGAGTGTCTTGACTGTGCTGCTAGCTTTTTGTGTGCATCACTCTTCATATTTACAGAACAGTTCAAACATTCATATTCTGGGCAGCAAGTGGTCATTTGATGATTCTTGAACAAGATATTTCCTTTAAATGACAAAAGACTTGGTATGCTTGAAATCCTACAGAGGAGGGAATTTGAAAGGCAAGAAGATTATTACGATCAGCCAGACATTTTCAATAAAAGCATTTGCTCCAGTCAGTGAAAAACCAAAAAACATGAAAAGTTCTCCATAGTAGATAAGAGTATGCAGTTTGATCAAGGTATGTTTCTTAAAAAAGAAATCCCTACAATGATGTGTTTAACCAGATTTTTTGTTGTTCCTTTAAGCATAGGAACTAGATTCCTTACAGTGGCCAGTGTCCTGTTGTGTGAGCCTGCCTGCGTGATGGGAATGTCAGATTTCTGCTCATTGAAGACTTCTCTTCCCACTTTCGCTTACACAGAACTCATGCAATGAGACAAAATCTTGTGCACCCCAAAATAAGAAAGATTTTAATTTGTAGCAGTGTGTCACTGATAATGACATTCACATGTCACAGTTGAAACTACAAAACAGGATACTGGCCAAAGTGTTGGTGCAAATTAAACTTATTTTTACTGTTCAGTGTGACCTGGGGACAGCTTCGGTGCCAACAATTAATTCACTGGGCTTTCAACAATGGCTAAGGATCATACTCCTGCTCTTTATATTGTGGTTGTATCTACCACTGCCCCCTCCCAAGCATTTGATTATTGCAGAATTCTTTGCAGTCTAGCTTTCAGTTGCTAAGATTATTCACACATGGGCATCAAACATCCCCCTTGCTCTAACAAGCCACACTTGAACTAAACAGAGAAGCCTTAACATGAACTGAACTAAACCCTAGGTATTGCAGTATTGGCACTACTGTGATGGTGGAAGCTTTGATGTGAATATGCATGTGAGAGACAGTTTGGGATATCTAAATGCAGGTTTGTCTTCTATAAACAAGATGGCTTGGGGTACAATATATTCTCTAGCATATTTCTGTCCATATGAATCTAGACACAAGTGAAAAGGTAATGTCTAATAAAACTAGGCAAGACTGGATATAGAATTGTCCATGCTTAGACCTTGACTAAGATGTCTCTTCCAAAGGTCTGGCTCATGTTCAGTGTGTAATGAGGCTGCTGGAATCTAACAGCTGCTGTGTCCTGCAGCAGTAACAGATGGAAGAACTAACAGCTGGTGGAAAAAAGAAGTCATGAGATACATTATTCTTCCACCAGTAACTGGGAATGTGCATAGAAACTATTCAATTTTATATATGTAAAAAATAAATTTAAAATGCGAAAGGTTCTAGTTTGGCATTCTTCCTGACATTTCAAGTGGGGCTTTTTTATGTGAAGGAGAATCTTTTAGGTGGGGGCACATTCAAAATTAAGGCCTCCCATCACATTATATATCTAAAGCAAGCCAGTGGAATAAGAAATGTGATATGATTGGCAAGGTGACACGTCTGTTAAATTCTGTGGTCATTCTGTTGTTTGATACATGGCAATTTTAAGGTTTTTCACTTAAAAGAATAAGAAAAGTGGCCTTACTACATACATGCAGATGTGGAACACTCACCTTTTCATGTGATTTAGTTTTGTACTTGGATGTGTTCTTCCTGCTAGTGAAAGAAGAAGAAAAAGGAAGTATATTGTTACACCTGGGTAACAAAAATCATTAATTCTACAGACAGGTTGTGTGGCATTTTCCCTTCATTCCAAACACTCATATTTAAATATATTTGCATGGAAACCAAATAACTTCATTACAGGTATGATTCAGTACTTGGACAATATAGACAACTGATGTTGCCTGTATGAATGAAGTTAGCCAACAGTTACATTTCTAAATGAGGGACTTAAAATCAGATGAAATTCAATTTTGTGGCCATAACTATATTAAAAAGCTGGCATTAATTGTAAGATTTAATACCCCGGATAACAATTGCATCGGATAACGCTAAAACCGCATAACGACGACAAATTTGGGGGGAAGATTTGCACCGGATAACGTTCTTTTTAGCGTTATCCGATAGTCATTCTTAGCAGCAGGGTGGCTGGAAAGCTGAACGGGGTTCTCTGTTCAGCTTCCCAGCCACCCTGCAGCTATGGAGGCAGGGGTGGGGTGGCTGGAAAGCTGACCGGGGGGGGGGGGGGCTCCCCCGTCGGCTTCCCCAGCCACCCCACAGCTGCGGAGGCAAGGGCGGGTGGCTAGGGAAGCCAACAGGGAGTCCCCGTCAGCTTCCCCAGCCACCCTGCAGCTGTAGATCGGGTCCTCTGATCTCTGGAGCAGGCAGGGGACCTGATCTACAGCTGTTACTGGGCTTCCCCGACGTCCCCAGGCAGTGGAGCAAGCCAAAATGTCAGAGTTCGAACTCTGACGTTTTGGCTTGCTCCACTGGCTGAGGACGTCGGGGAAGCCCAGAAACAGCTTGGATCGGGTCTTCCTACCTCCCTGGACCCAGCAGGGGGGTCAGGGACCCCAAAATTGGTTTTTAAAAAATGTCCATTTTTAAAACCAATTTTGGGGTCCCTGACCCCCCTGCCGGGTCCAGGGAGGTGGGAAGACCCGATCCAAGCTGTTTCTGGGCTTCCCCAACGTCCTCAGCAAGTGCAGCAATCCAAAACGTCAGGATTCAAATCCCGACGTTCTGGCTTGCTGCAGCCTCCAGGGAAACAGGACTTTTTTAAACGTCGTGTGATTAATGTATCGCACAACGTTAAAAACCGGATAACAACGAGACTAGTGGAACCAAGTCTCATCGTTATCTGGGGTACTAGTGTACTTTTATTTAACTATATGAATTCATTTAGATATACAGTATGTTATGAAAGTTTCAACACTGATCCATTCTATTTTTAACAACTTTTTTTTAAAGAAGTGTATACCACTACCCATGAAATCTGAAGAGGAAAGGAGAAGGCCTTTTGCATTTTCCCTGGGGGAACAAATATGTGTAAGATTCTCCAGATATAATGTGCTTCTAAGCAATTATAGTAAAAAAAAATAGGAAGAATGACAAAATCTTATTTTGCCAGCTGGGTACACCTTTAGAAATTACTAACAAGTGAAATATTTCTGAGAAAGTGCAGGAGCTGTTTTACAGGCTTCTTCCTTTTAGCAGTAGAATGTAACCAAACTTTAGTTGATTTTTCAGTTTAGAAGTAACAGAAAAAGTACTTACGCTGAAGAATTTCTTCCTGCAAAAGGGGAGGGGGGGAGAGAGATGAATTAAAACTGTTGCCAAACTTCATGCTGCATATCCACAAGGTATTCAGATTGTTAGAACAGTTGTATTTGAAGCAACTGCCATGGGTAAGTAGGGGAGATCAAATATTCCATTCTGGTATGTAAATGACTCACTTTTGGACTTGTGTACTGTTTTTGTAGATATTTCTTACCTTATTGTGCCTATGGTGTGGGTTGTTATACTGGGGAAAATATTTCAGGGTTCCTCTAAGCAATATGTTTGTTTCTAGGTCCACTACAATTTGGCTGCCTGTTCTGTTTCTAGGCCAGTAAAGACTGCTTACTATCTTTAAAGTCCTGTGCCAGGGGTGCCCAAACTTTTCGGGCCACGACCTTGTCGTGTGGTTCAGGAGGGCAGTCACTATGCCCTGGGGGCTGGATGCAGCCCCCGACACCAATTCTTCTGGCCCGTGACATCCTTGTTCCCGGAATCGGAAGTAAAATGTGCCCGAACGGACACATTTTACTTCCGCAAATGATGAGGGTATCATAAGCCGAATGAATTGGTGTTGGGGGTCACATCCGGGCCCCCGGGTAATAGTTTGGGCACCCCTGCCCTGTGCAGTTTGGGTTAAGGCTGTCTGAAGGACTGTATATAGGCTTGCCTGAGTTTCAGGACCTTGGGGCAATTGCTTCTTTTGATCCTTTCCTGTCCCCGTCACACCCATGTTGAGGATGAGACAGGTTTTTTTCTATGGTTGTCAGGTTGTGAGATTCCCTCCCTTAAGAGGCCAGGTTTGATCTCTCTGGCCTGTCCCTCCAGGTGCCAGGCAAAGATTTCACTTCTTAGGCAAACCTTCAAAATCTGAACATAATTAAGTTGCATTACAGAGTGCTACACATTATTTTTTGTTGTTGTTATGTGAATCTGTTCTTAAAGCACTTTAATTAACATTTTATTCACATTTTAAAATTATGGTTTTTTTTTTAATGTTGCTACTGCTTTTAGTTGTACATATTTCAGCTATTTATGAACCTTCATAAGTCCCTATACTGGGAGAAAGGCAGTACAGACATTCAATAAATAAAATGCTGTTTATTGATTTTGGTGTTTTGCACATCATCATGCCGATGGCATTTTTCCTGAAAACATTTGGGGGAGGGGATGTATACTCAGGCACGAGTAACAGCTGACAAATAACATCATTTAGATTTTCACTGTGTAATGAACATCTATTGAATTATGATCTGTGAGCTCATCTTGAACTCTTTAAATATGAAAAAACGAGTTCAGTGACACTGCTTCTGATTTAGAGCTAGTTGTTTGTTTGCTTATATTTGCACTTTAAGAAATGCATTGCAACCTTCCAATGGAGACATTCCCATAGCACTAAAGTCTGCCCTCCAGCAAGCTGAGACAAAAGAACAATGGTGTCTAGGACAGATATTTTAGCATCTTTCAGTTTGACATCCGTGGTCCAAGCTTTTTAGTAGAGAAGACCCTGAGATACAATCAGATACATTTCACAAAACAAACAACAGGTACTGAAAACACAGTAAAATAATGTTGATCATTTAAACATTCACGGTAAGGTATCACCCTTATTCAAACTTCATAAAATATTAAAGGTTGAACAAGATTTCTCAAAATTCTAATATATTTGGTATTGTCCAGAAAGGCTTATTTGTGATTAGATCCCACAGATAATACAATCATGTCAATACATTATGAAGCAATAATGCCTTAGATTCAACCAGGCTAAATATAGACCAGGGGTTCCCAACCTACAGTCCGTGGGCTGAATCTGCCCCCCGGGCCAAATTGCTACTGATGCTGGAAGTGCCTCAATGTCACTGGAAGTGCTGAAATCACTGCAAAAAAAGTGGCAAAAAAATTCAAAAGTGGCTCAAAAATGTTCCTTGCTTCCTCCTCCAAGGGAAGTGGTGGAGATGGGGGAAATGCATGCACCATGTGACCGGCCCCTCAGCTGGCTGAGGGGGCATGGTCAGGCCCCTGGCATGAAAAGGTTGGGAACCCCTTCTCTAGACTTTATTCATTGCTCCTAGGAAAAATGATGGACCTGCCTTATAGTTAACAGCTCAGGCAAATTAAAGTTGGTTTCTTGTAAAAAGTGTTCTTTGGGTGACATGTACTTTTTGATCCAGCAGAGGGAGCTGGGGGCTCAAACTCCACCATCTGACCATGACTTGGACAAAATAATATTGTAAAAACAAACATTTATGGCATTTCAGCTTTGAAATGGAAGCCAGCTTTTGAAATGTCCACATTTTCTGATTCACTCTTTCAGGACTGTAATACATTTCATATATTATGCAACTGTAAAGGAGTGAGTAACTGAAGGACATGTAACAACACTTTATAGAAGGATAAAGTTTTACTTACTTGAAAAGTAGCCCTTCTTTTGTGCATAATATACCCCAAGACCACAGGAAGCCATTACTAAAGCCACAATGACCACAGCAGCAATGATGCCACTTACATTAAGGTCATCTGAAATTCAAAACAAATTGAATATTGTGTTGGATGGGTACAATGGATAGTGTAATTATTTTGTATCAGAAGAACAAAGTTAGTGATATATTCACTGCCAAAATAGTTGGTAGGTGAGTTCCTTGTTTGTGCAGTGTTGCACATAGAAAATGCAAGTCCAAATTTTATCTCAAGCCCATATTTTAGCCAAACATCTTTCTTTTTCAGTGACTACACAGCACAAGTTAAGAGCAGCAGGATGTATCTTGGAAGGTTGTGGCAAGAATTACAGTGTTTGAATATGTGAAATGGTATAGAATAGGGATGGGCAAACTAATACCCACCATATGTGCCTGGACTACATTTTCCAGCCACCTCAGTCAGTGTTCATAGATTGCAGGAGTTGTAATTCAGCACATTTGAAGGGCACCATCTTACCTATACCAGTATAGATAACTGTTTTAAAAGTGGGTTCCCCCTTCTACTGAACATTCGGGAAGATCGAAGAATAAAATTCTTTTCAACTCTTGTGACATAGAACATACAAGATAAATAATAGAAAGTGGATATGTTATAGTGATGGTGTACCTTAACACTCCAGCTGTTCTTGAACTTCAATTCCTAGATGCCCTGATCTGCAGAAGTGCTGATTTGGGCTTCTGGGAATTGAAGTCCAAGAACACCTAGAGTGCCATGATGGTCTTAGGACCTAGTCCTTCCTATAAGTCAGTTTTAGCAGTTGCATAATTGCAAAAGGGGAGGGGGCTAAAACTGGGTTACAGTTCTAGACATTGGTACAAAGACATTCTGATCTTGCTAGAATATGTCTGTTACAGATCCTAAATATTTCTCTCCCTGTACTAATTTACTGATTTCTGTCCATTTTTCAGTTGTTATTGACTTACCAGACCAAGCCACTCTACTTCTATTATTCTGTACACATTTTAATACTATCACAAACTCATGCAACTGAAATTGACTAAACTGTCTATTCTTGTAACTTTGTCTTTCAAAATTAACAAAAACAATAAAATAAAAAACAACCCACCTCCAGAAGTACACAATATACAAATACCAGTAATGATAAAACCATAGCTAAAAGACATGAAGGCTGAAATCTTGCACTTATCTATCAGCCTAGTTTAAATGTTTGAAGTGGTAGACGTGTTAATCTGTGCAAAAATATCTGGGAGTAAATAAAGCAAAACAGCAAAAAAAAATATTGTGCCACCTTAAAGACTCAAGCTCTGTATGTAACTCAGCTTTCGTGACACAAGTCCACTTCATCAGACATCATCTGACGGAGTGGACTTTGTCCACAAAAGCTCACGGTTAAATACAGGAGTTAGTCTTTAAGGTGCCACAACCTTTTTTGTCTTTTTTTCGCTGTTCTGTTTTATTTACTCTCAGATATTCTATCAGCCTAGGCATCAGGTTGAATGATGCATTAGTAAAATATGAATAGATATACCCAGTTTACTTCTTTACACCAAAGCCCAGAACTGTCATATTAACTAAAGCTGGTGAAAAACATTCTATGTTCTGGATACCAGTTTTGGATCCATAACATCTAAAAACACTTGAGTCTACAAATCTAGTCAGTAAAGGAGGAGATGTAGTCATAAACAGAACAGAATGAATGCCAATACTGGAGTCTCCAGTCAAGTGAGATATTAACCTTTATCCAGCCTAGTACCTGTTCAGAACATCCAGGGCTGTACCTGGATTCAATGAAAAATGAAATACAGAGCTGGATGCCATTGGGTTTAGGGTATGCAACTCTAGAATTTTGAATGCCATCTCACTGATTTACAAATGACTTTAAAGAATACCAGGGGCACGGTGTGTTATGGAATGCTATACCATCATCCACAGCACTGAACTACAAAAGGATGACTTTGGTGATGATACTAAAACTCATTGACAGGGCCAGGAAAAACAAGTCTCACTTCCAAGATAGCTTGTCTACCGTTAAGGACCAAAGGGATTTCTGCTCTAAAATTAGCTTGGAAACCAGACAAAAATAGGTGAACATTTGGAGCGTAGCATTCCAACTAGATGATATTTAAGGAAACCACTCCACAATCTTCTTTGTTCAAAAGAGGCTTTATGGCTACATTTCTTAAAGTAACTGGGTGAAATTCTGAATGCATGTACACTTCCCAACCTCAGAAAAACCTTTAGCACCAGCTATGCCTTCTTCAAGAGATATCTAAAAGTAACTATTGTGCAAGATACTCAGATGTGTGGCAGTACTGACTCTAGATATTCCTAGATGATTGATCATACCTGTCTACATAGAACATGTGATATAATCACCAGATATTTTTTTAAAATGTGGTTTCTCCATGTTAAAATGGAAAAAGTTGTCTTGCGAAGATAAACTACATATTTATCTTCTAGAACTTCAGCTTATCGTATCATCCTTATTTCTCAGCTTTGTCTTATAATGAAGACATTTCCATCTGAAAGCTTATTGGCCTTATTTATGTCTGACATTTACCAACTTGCATTCGCTTCACAGGACATTTCTGAGGCTGCCCAATTTTGTTGTCAGCTTCACAGTAATATTCTCCAGTGTCATTCTTTGAAACAGGATTGAATAGCTGGTAAAAAGAAGACATGCTTTCTGTTAAAAAGCTTGTGAATGAGTAATCAAAAGGAGTACATTTCCAAAGCATCAATTTCCAAGGTTATTTTTATTATTATAGTTTTTATTATCATAACTGATGAGCGATTTAGAATGTATCATATTTCTAAAGAATACAGTTAAGTTGATTTGTCTGAGATAAGTTCTGAAACATAATACAGTAAATGTTTTTGCCAGAGAAAACCTGAACAGAATTAATATATTACCATTCCTGACACTTTAAGAATAAAGCTAGGTGGTTCACAGATTTTGTGTAAGAAAGGGGGAAACAGCCAAAACATATGACAGATCTATTCATTAAATATGGAAAAGTAACATTTCTTTTTAAACATTTTCTCCCAGAGATATATGAAGAAATAACTTTGGTTCATGGCAGATATCACTAACTAATTTGGCTCCTTTAGTTCTTAAGTGCATAGAACTAGGAACAATGAAAGCGATTTTTATCAGAAGTATGTAAATTTTGCCTTATATAAATCAGGTTCTTTGAAAGATCTGCTAAGTATTTGGAAATAAAGTAAAAAAAACAATGCTTCAGTAGTTATTATTAGTATCATTATTAATTCTGGGGCTGCGGTGGCTCAGTGGTTAAGAAGTTCACCTTGTTAGCTGGAAGGCCGGCAAGTCGGCAGTTCAAAACCTGTGTACTGCATGACAGAATGAGCACCCATCTCTGTCCCAGCTCCTGCCAACCTTGTAGTTTGAAAGAAATTGCAAGTAGATAAATAAGGACCACTTTGATGGGAAAAGATCTTGGGGACATGAAGGGAGCTTCATTCAGGCATCCCCTGAGCAGAGTTTCTCCAGAAAAAATCCTTTCAACCCAGAATAATTTCTGACATGAAATTATTATCATTATTATCATTATTATTAATTCTGAAGGTGAAAAATAAGACATAACAGTGTGATTAAAACTAGAGATTAATGGTTCTCAGATTAAATATTTCAAATCAGGAAAACCAAATTTTTAATTAATCTAAACAATTACTAAGAAAGAAGTTGGCTGCTTTTTCATTCAGTTCAGACTGCAAATCACTCTTGACTGGTAACATCAAGTTCTTATTACACAGAAGATGCCATTTGAAGCCTGATATAGTCAACACAAGTTAATGCCATTATCAATCCAATTTAGTGAATCAGATCTTTGTTTAAACTTTGCACTGTTGTACCCAAAAAGGAATGAAGGTCAGGACCCATTTGTACATCACTAATTCCAGTGAATAGAACACAACTATCTTTTAATTATTTTGGTAAAGCTCATACATTAGTACTGGGTTTTATATAAGCAAAAGAAGAAGAGATTTCACATTGTGAAAATTGTTTGTCCTCTTTGTTATATTTCAATATAAGCTAATTCTATTGAGTGAAATTAGTCTGAATTTTCTCATTACTACTACAGTACAAGTTTAGCCCTTTTTTAACCCAAAGAAACATAATGTGAAGTATTACTGAACATTTAACTTACCAGCGTTCCTGATGTGGTATTCATAGTATAATGAACTCTGTCTTTTTTAACCTCTGAGGCTGGGTTCTCTAGCAGAAGAGCTCCATTCCTATACCATCTGTACTTTGAAGCAGGAACACCTTCGTTTTCTTTACACCGTAGTTCCACTACTGTCCCACTCATAGCTGAGATGGGTACTTCACAAATTGGAGCAGCTGGTTGAACTAGAAAATGGTATCTATGTAAGGTGGATATCTATATGCTAAACCTTCTTATACGTTCCAAATTGGCACCAATAAAATCACATGGTTTGTGTATTACTTTCCCCAAAGAGTTAAATCTTATATTAAAAGGGTTTAAAAGTGTGTGGCCAGAAAGCCTTGAAGACAGACTAGTGTAAATGGTCAAGAGCACTGGTATGCCAACTTCTTGTTGTGCCATATCCGATTCAGAATATTGGCGATAATTATGGCAATCAGCCATGAAGACTGTCCTGCGAATATAATGCCGTGGCCTTTCATCTGCCTTCTGCATTGCAGCATGACACCCATACCACTGATCCAGCTCCACGAGTAACTTTCTGGCACACAAAGTCCTCATCAGCCCCAGTCCAGTATTGATGAAGCTGCTGCCCTCCATCAAGATGGATTCAAATGGAATTTAATCCACTCGAAGACCATCACCCTTCCCTGTGGACTTCACCAAGGACACTAGTCCTCAAGGTTGTCAGGTTAGTTAACCACCACCTGACGCTTGGCAATGAGTCACTGGCAGTATGGTCTACTCTATTACCATAGAAGGATAATCTGGCCTGACATATGCTATCTTCTTATCTCACCTGATTCCCACTCTAACCTTGACAATTATCATCACAGCTGAAGATAGATTGGTGCAGAATATCTGTGGAGTGATGAGCTCACTATAGGCCAGGATGTCACTGGGCTGAAGAGCACCCCTGTGACCCTGCACCCCAAATCCCATTAGTCTGTGGGACATCAGGAGTTGGGACAAGGGGTATAATTCTTCCCTAGAACAGCATGGAGTGGGTTAGGGGCTAGCTTTCCTACACAAAGCGCTGGGTGGGTCATATCAGCCATCTGACCCAAGCCGAGGGAGATTCCCCTGAGACTTGCCCCATGGAACATTTGAAATTTAGTTACTTCATAGTAGAAGGGAAATGGTACACTAGCCCGATGGAGCAGCTGCAAGACTTTGCCAGGTCCTGCTCTTTTGTTCCTTTTGGAAAGGGCAGAATTTTTGGTAAACCCAAAGTTTGTTCCATCTTTCATTTTGGCTTGCTGAGATTGAGCTGCCTGTTTTCCTCTCCGAGTCCTTGTTTGGGTATGGGTCCTGTTTCTTTTGATGTGCATGGCAGCCACCTTATCAAGCCTTGTTCTACCATCCTGTTTTCCTTTTGTTTTCAATAAAATGTTTTGTTTGCAAGCCAAAGTTGGCTGCCGAGGCATTTACTAGGTCATTCTGAAGTGTTTTGCTCAGATGCCATGGTTCTCAGTCATCTGGGGTAGGCGGAGACCAGTCACTCAGAACAGCTACTAGAGAAGGACATGTTCATTTAGACCAGTGGTTCCCAACAAGGGGTACACAGCCCACAGGGGGACTTCAATTCCCAGAAGCCTAAGTCAGTACATTGGCTGATCAGTGCTTTGGGGAAATGACTTAGGCTTCTGGGAATTGGTCCAAACACCAGCATTTGGGAAACACTGATTTAGACCTTGCCTGTATTTTGTCTTTCTCATTCATGTGTTCCATCTTTGGAGCAAGAAAAGTGGGAATGAGCAAGGAGCATCTCCCTTGCCGAGGAAGCCAGTTCTCCCAACCCTATACTGGGCGCCCCGGAGTGGTACCAAGGCAGGCCAGTGAAAATCCTCCTCACAACCCCTGGGGACACTCACATTTTCAACCACATTTTGTGCTTATAGTACGCTCACACTTGGTAGACTCTCACTGATGTTTTAAATGTAAGGGGCAATGAAATAAGTTCTTACATACCCTTAAACAGAACACCAAATTTAATATACTATTTTGGTTGCTCCATACAAAATATGACTCCCACAAGAATATACTGTGTCAAATTTTTCTTTCACAGCTACACACAAAATATTAGTGGTATAAAATAGTTTAAGATTGAAATATAATGATATAAAATGAAATTCCATTATTGTAATAGTTCCATCTATAATAAAAAAGCAAATTAACTTTTTTTAAAAAGTGTACCTGCTCCTACTACGCAACTGAATTAAATTTAAATCTCAAGTAATTGCATTTAAATTCCTACCAAACACTATGAGAGAGATTTCAATTTCTCCTGCTTCTTGTCCACTTTCTGAAGGTGCACTAATTTCACAACGATACTTTCCAGAATCTTTTCTAGTCACATTGTGGATCTGGATGCTTGAGTGCAAAATTTCAGCTCGACCTTTAAAATTGCCTGTCAAATAAATAAAAGAGACACCAAGGGAGGTCACTAGAAAGAAGATTCTTTGGAGACAGATTCTGGTTTGCATTCCAAACATATAAATAAAATCAGACACAAGTGGCACACTTTTCCAGCATATAATATTGGTCGGCCATCCACATCCCAAACACACAGAAAGAAACAAGGACAAGACATTTTCCCTTGAAAATCCTTCCAATCAGCTGGCTCAGTCTTCTGCAGACTGATGCCCTTTAAATATGATGGGTTAAAAGTCCTATAATTAATTCCTAAAAGAAAAATATATATTTATTTTAAAATTACAATTGAAGTTGTACCACCATCACCCAGTATGAAATGCAGACTAGAGATCAGTGTTCCCCATGGTCACTCAGAACATGAACATATTAATAAACTTTTCTCATACCTTAACTTCTATCCCAAGCACAGATTACCACATAATCCCACCATTTACACCACTTCCATATTTCTAGTGATGCAGAAGAGCTGATCTGAAGAAACATAGGCTTTGATAGTGTTAATGTCTAGAAGAGACACCAGATTTGCAGGACAGACCTGTCTACAGTCACACCACCTTTATTGCTCCAGTCCAGTTTCAAAACTTGTGGGAAAGAAATCTATTCTGTTTAATGGATTTAGTCCAGTGGAACTTTCTTCTTGTGTTTATTTGGACTGGAATTTAAGATAGACAAAGAATACATCTTGTGTCCATGATTTAAGGGAGGATTACAGATACCATGCCACAGTGTGGTAGTAAAATTTTTTTGGAGCCAACCATTGGATATAGGGACATAAAAACAATTTCATCAAGAGAAAGTATGTCTTTAATTATAATAAAGAACCACTACAGAAATAAACAAATACCTTGGATGTGCTGTAGAAGACTGAACAACCAGCTTTAGCAGGACTTATAAACAATTATGGAGTATTGGTGTGAGCCTCAAAGCATTCCCCTGGGAAACAACACATTGAAACACCAAGCACATTCTATCAAACTTAATGTCTTCTGGAGGCAGAGGGCTTAGAAAACCTCACTTCTCAACTGTTATTCTACTTTGAGGAGTTAGGTATAAGGTGAAAGAAGTTTTCAGAAGGTGGCAGGATGGGGCGGTACAACTGCAGCATCAGTCTATAACAGGCATAACAAAAATGTTTTGAGGGGAAACAAAAGTACAGTCTCAAATCAATTCTGTGGAAGAAATAACATGAAAATCTATCACCTATTATAACTATTTGTTGGTTAGAGCCATTATATAAATAACAGAAACAGCTATTAGTGAGTGCAGGCTCAATCCAGGAAACCCAGATTCATACCCCACTGAACTGTGTTTGATTAAGTTGTTATCTCTTATTATAACCTATCATATTGTAACCTGCAGTGCTGGTAGAGAAGCAACAGTACATACTACATATTTTCTCTTTGTTCCAGTGCCCATATACTACATTTGCAACATACACACATGAGGTTGACGCTAAGCCATCTTACCTACAAAAGAGCCTTGAAAGTAGACAAATGAAACGTCAGAACCCGTAACTTTTTTCCATTCTACCCTTGCGTTACTTTGCTTCTCTGCATTGTGCTTACAGCTTAAATATGCCCCTGCAAGGGAAAAATATAGACCATGGTTGCTACTCTGAGTTGGCACACATTAGGATTAACAATACAACTGGCAAACTTTCAAAGCTGACTTCAGCAGAATTATCCATTCTCACTCACTCTATATTTTGTACTTCTGTACAAACACGTGAATAAAAAAATACACGGAGCTCTTTTTACAGAGAGAATTCTACTTGAAGGGCTGCAAGAGTATGTCTCTTTTTTTAAAAAAAACCTGGTGTAGATCAGGGGTGCCCAAACTTTTTGGGTCGTGGGCCGATCATGTGGTTCAGGGAGCCAGTCACTAAGGCCCAGGGGCTGGGTGCAGCCCCCAACACCAATTTATTTGGTCCACGAAGCCCTAGTTGTTCCACACCCGGCCCTTGGGCCTTAGTTTGGGCACCACTGGTGTAGATAAAGAACTATTCAAAAAAAGTTGAAGCCACTGAACTTTGAAGGAGTTGAATATGGCTGTCAAGGACATGACATTTTGGAGATATCTCAATCATAAGGTCACCAAAAAGTCAGAGATAATTTGACAGCACATAATAACAACTGTAAGTTACTACCTGGATAGCAGATTTGGCAGGCACAAAGGTCACCTAGACAGAAGCATTGTAATCCTGTTTAAATTATAAAAACAGTTTTGCCATCTATATATACAACTTTAGCATATGCAATTGATTGCAAATTATCACCCTTTTGTTGTCCTTTTTGGGATTTATCTCTGTTAGGGATGTGCAAAAGGGATACAAGCATTCAAAATCTAGTTGGTGCTTCTTTGAGATAATAGGGCCCAATCCTTTCTAATCAGTGTTTCCAGTTCTCTTAACCGCTTAGATCTTTCAGACAGTATAGGAAACAAAATATTTTACACCAGAGGTGAGGGATATTTGGCCCTCTATACACTTTAGACTTCACTTCCCTGTAGCTCCTTCAGCATGGCCAATGATAAGGATAAAGTGAGGTTGTAGTTCAAAATCTCTGATGAGTGGAAGGTTTCCCACCTTATTTAACACAAATATATCCACAGTAGAATAGAAAATTTAAAACGAAAATTCTGCTTAGTTCACACCTTTTTAACAAAAATATCCCATGCAGTTACTAATAAAGACAAAATTCAATGCCAAGAATACTAAATAAATAATCATGAAACATTTGTAGATCCTCATCACACTCCGATCTCTGTCCTCAAGATCTTCTTGAAGAAAGAAACTTAAAAGAGACATTGCATCCTTAAGGGAAAAATCTGAAGCAAGCAAGCTAGCTTCCCTGAATTCAGTCTCAATCTGCAGCTATAGCAGATGTTCCACTTTCTTGTCACGACATTTCCTTCCATTCTGTGTACACACACAGTCCAGCAGCAGCATGAATCAAGTCTGGCCCTTTACTAAATTTCTAATGTTAACAATCTGCTCTGCCTCATTTCTTCTTTCACATCTAAAATGTTTCATACCACAAATGTTTGAACAAACAGGTATGACTGAACTACTTCTTTCTTTGCTGTGCAAGTTTCTGTACTTGAGTATGAAAGCAGCTCAAGAATTAGCTTGTGAGTGAGCTTGGCCAGATTTTTTTTTAATATTATGAGGGTCAACAAATTTCCTCATAAAAAGTTTTTTAAAGGGGAAAAGCTCTTAAATGTAAAGGACATATATGGTTTTATTGTCACTTTATTTTAGAAAATGTCTAAGTCAGTAGTAACAGAAAGCAGCTCTTGTTTGTTAAGGATACATATTTGACATTTTCTTCAAAAACCCTTTGTTGTTTATTGAACATACTCCTTTAAAAATCTGTATCTAATATGGGAGGCTGCTGTGCTCTAAAGAAATACATAAAATAGAATAGTAATGGAAATGCTTGTTTTGCATGTTCTGAACGGAATAGGCGTTGGCATTTCCTGCCATTTATACAGAAATCAGTATTATTATTACTTTTTAATGCTTTTAGGAATCAAAGTCACAAGTCAAGTCACTGTGTTTTATTATTTCAGTATAGTTTCAGGCAGACTTCTGAAGTATTCTAAGAGTAACACTATAAGATCTCTTTTCAGAATAGTTATGGAAGTTTAATTAAATAATTACAAATCTATCCTTTAAGGTACTCAATGAATAAGAAATAATCCCTCTCTTATTCATTCATTTTCACTTTAAACTGAAACGTTTTTAAACTAGGCTTCTCATTGTTGTGTTGTGGTTTTTAAGGAAAAAACAGACTTCTACACATTGTAACATTAAAAAGTGACTGTCCTAGCTGTCCTGTACAGAATGCTGAGGGATCTACAGGCATTAGAAGATTAACAAGGAAATGATCCCCTAATGTTTTGAGTCAGTTCTTAGGATCTATAATCTACTTGCCAGAGTAGACGTGGGGACATGGAAGAAATGACCAAACAGAATTAAATGCTTCCATAGGGACTAAATGCTTCCATAGGGACAACCTATATTCTTTACCTGGCAGTATTGCTTCCAGTCTTCTTCTTCCGTGTCTATATCAAAATGAAGGCACCTTTTGGTGAGTTCATTCTGCAGTTCCTTTCACCTGACCTAGTGTGAGAAAGATTAGCCAGCAACACAAGGTTGCCGTTATCAAGGTACGTCAGACTGTGCTTCAAAAACACCACGATCTTTGAGGAGGCTCTTAAGCTAGAACACTATATTAGTCCTCATTTTATTCTGGTATATCAGAGAATAAACAAAACAAAAATGCTGTAGCACTTTAAAGACTAAATATTATATTTCAATGTGAGCTTATGTGGATCAAGTCCAATTCATCAGACTTGATCTATGAAAGCTCACTTTGAAATACTCTATAACAGTCTTTAAAGTGCTACAGCATTTTTTTTTTTGGAGGGGGGGATCTCTGATATACCTGAAACACATCCCCTCTCCCTCTTTCTCTCTCTCTCTCACACACACAAACACACACAGAAAAAAAGAAATAATATCAGAGAGCAAACAAAACAAAAAAGACTAACTGCTGTACGTTAGCTCGCATGGATCAAGTCCACTTTGTCAGACATAGGAAGTCTCAGACATCAGTACTGATAAAACTGTTTGTGTACAACTAATCAATATCAAATCCCAGAAAGCAGTTAAATGGCAATTTACAAGGTGAACTGAGAGAACTGGACAAACTGAGGACAGAAGGGACTGGGAAAAAAGAAGACATTTTTAGAGGAATAAGGGTAAAGGAGAAGAATCAAGACAGTCATCTGTCAATATTCCTTTCACTCTTATTTCCACTGAGCAAGCTGATTGCATTATATTAACATTATAATCCTAGAAATGTATTCCAGTTTGATAGGGGAGGACTGCAGAAAAAAAAAACTTTGGCATGTCTTTCATCTTAAAATTACTACCAAAGAAAGCATGTAGCCAAATGTGTACAATAAAATCCTAATGGTTTACCCTGCTGGGTCTGATCATCGCCTATGTTTCTGTTATTAAAATCAGTGGGACACAGAAACTGTAGGGTGTTTTAACTTTCTACAACCTACTACACTTTTGCCCAATAGACTTTTTTACTTATCAGCATTGTTATGCATATATAAACACTCAAGCACATACCATACCTTCAAATTCCCTTGTTGTCACACGTTCATTATCTGTTTCTACTGTGATTCCATATGCTTTATAATCTGAAAAGAAAAAGAAATCCATTACACTGCAGTAACCTGTTCATTTGTATCAAAACCTTGCTCACAAACAGTCAGGCTTCTTCATCTCCTGTGTAGGTAAGTGGCCTACACAAGACCACTCATAGAACAATTGAGAGACATTTCATTCATCCACTTATGCTATCTTTTAATGTCTAAACCAGCTGAGTTTGCTCTCTCTTAGGATTCACTTATATAAAAGCAACAAGCCTCCCCACTACCACCACTCAATTGGAAGCAATTCAACTGAACTTTAAGATTACTTTGTCCATGCCAATAAAACAAGGAAGAAAGGAATAGTCACACAGTGAATGAGAACAGTTATTACAGATGGAATTTAACTTATTTTCAAGTGGGTATTGTTGTTATTGGTTTTCTGTTTGTTCACTGCCCAGAGTGGGATAACACCCAGATTGGGGGGGGGGGGGGGATAGAAATTCAATAAATAAATAAATAAATAACAGCAGCTTGTCTAGAAATTCCTGTACTGAGTTAATGGGGTAAAACTATACAGGTGTAAGAAATGAGAAATCTAGATTCAAATCCCTGGTGAGATCATTGGCTATTATAGTTATGTTATGTCTCCAAGCCAAGCCAGTCCTATAAATATTGGGACTGCAATGAGTATTGATACAGTCACTGCCTTTAATAGCCTTGTCAGGTGTAATATGCCAACAAGCATGCAGCCAAAACAAGGCCACTGAAAATGAAAACAGATTTTCAGTGAAAATTGCATTTCCTGCTCTTACAATATTTATCTACAGCAGCTTCCTGTTTGTGATGTGTGAATGTACAATGAGACCTTCAAGGAAGCTTGTATTTACATCTCAATTAACAATTACGTGTCAGATGGTGAAGTTCCCTAGTAGCACATGATACAATTCTTCCTGTCCCTATTTTTATCTTTCTCTATTGCTGTGATGAAAACCCTATGTTCCAAACCATCTGTCCTCCAGAAAGAAAAGACTTTACATTACAATGAGTAGTGGCAGAATCTAAATTTACCTTTTTTTATTTCCAATATTTGCTTCCAAACATGTTTTTATTCTCTCTGGATACCAGTAGAAAAATCATCCAATATGAACAGTGAACTCTCAAATCAATCCACAACCCCAGTGTGGGCACTGGGTGTGGTTTCAAATATAATGCAGGCTACAAATCTCTTCAGTGTAGTTATTATTATAGTCATAGTCTAACTTAGTTGGAATCAAACCTAATGATCCTGGACAACATACATAAATGTTTAAAAACAAAAGCTACTTATCTAAGCATTAATGCTCCTTTCATTTTTCTGGTCCCTCTGCTCCTCTCTTGATTATTCTGTTCATATTTAAAATATTTAAAATAATAATTTCGTGTCAGAAATTATTCTGGGTTGAAAGGATTTTTGCTGGATATACTCAGGGGATGCCTGAATGGGGCTCCATTCATGTATCCAAGAGCTGGGACAGAGATAGGCGCTCAATCCGTCATGCAGTACCAGGGTCTTACTAGGACAACTTGCCGGCCTTCCAGATAACAAGACAAGCTTCTTAACCACTGAACTACCACAACCCCTATTTTGTAAATAAAATAAAGAGAAACTTGTGCTTCTTCCATTGAAGTTTATTTCATTTGATTTCTTCCTACTTGAAGGAACAGGCAAAATGGGAATGAATTACTTTTATCTACCAATACTATGTGGCATAAAATATTCTGTTCTTATTATTAATGCAAGTATTGTATTTTAAAAAATATTCTGCTGTTTTCCATTTTCAAAACAAAAAGATATGCAACCACATTCTTAGCATCTTCAATTATTTTGAAAACTACACAAGTGTTCCAGAAATCTAAAGAGAGCTATTTATTTTTTTAAAAGAAAAAAGTACCGGTAAACAGAATAATGCATTATGCACATTCACAAGACTGGAATAATTAGAAGCCTGAAACAAAGTTCAGAAAGAAATGAATATTTAATGTTATACAGTAAATGTTTAAAAAGAGCCCACCCCCACCCAAAAGTACAGTCTCAACCCTACTTAGGGCAAGCCATCGTTTGCTCCCAC
This sequence comes from Furcifer pardalis, assembly GCA_030440675.1. Classification (NCBI taxonomy): domain Eukaryota; kingdom Metazoa; phylum Chordata; class Lepidosauria; order Squamata; family Chamaeleonidae; genus Furcifer; species Furcifer pardalis. The sequence goes on from CP126895.1 coordinate 62,865,415, forward strand.
ACGTAAATCTGTTCTGGTGTTCCAAGGATCCATCTCTCCTACAGTTCATCCCACTGAGTAAGCTCTTGGAGTCTTGAGTATTTTATGAGGTGCCTCCATGTGAAAGAGGGCAAATAACTCCGCATCTGCCAGCCCAAGCTATACATACAGTACCTAAATCTAGACTCAACTCACTGTATGAGTGTGTAGATATGTGAGCCACACACACACACAAAATAATACAGAATAAACAATTAAAGCAAAATGAATCCAGCACCGGATCTTGCAAAAGTTCTTTTCTTGGGCTATAACATGCGGAATCTCTTGCCTCCAAGCATAATTACCACGCGGGCTAAGAAATTATTTGACCTGTAGTTTGAAAAAAAAAAAAGAATTTTCAAAACTCTAGTGCTGTACACAAAATGCATCTGCATGGATTGTTTTTCTCAAGCTTGCTGGAGCAAAAATATCAGCACTCTGCTTTCAAAGTAGTCTTGAGAATTTTGCTGCCAATCCTGTTCCCTTGGTAATGAATAGGGAAATGGGGGTTGAAATGTTTTAAATCACTTAGCCTCTCATAAACAATAGACTTCAACTGCTATTGCTAATACTGTACAGAGTTTATTTCCACACCAATCAAGTTGCCAGAAAGTTTGTGAACATATCAATCCTAAAAATGCAAATTCCCTTTTTTTAATGGCAATTTTCCTCTTTTTAATGGCTGTTGGCATAAGATGCCCAAATTCTTTTTTCCCCCTCCTTCAGTTAAGAAAAAGATACAGGGAAGACATTTCCGAAGACAGTACAATACACATTTGGTGTTGACAGAAGTGTACTGTATTATAGATATAGGCTGGGTGCAAAAGGAGAGCACTGTGACAAAGTGATATTCTAAATAGCAATTTAGGGAAGCACATGTGTCAGTAGATACACAGTTGGTTACAGAATTATACTCTGAGTTCTCTTTTTTTTTCTGAAGTAAGCTGAAAATTGCAGCCCTAGCTTTGTGGCAATTCTTTTTTTTAATACTTTTATTTATAATTTTCTGACAAAAAATAACAATACAACAAATACAAAAAATCATAACTTGAGTTACAAATCAATTTTGATTACATTCTTGTTAAGAAGTACTTTAACTAAAGAAATACATAAATCATCAAAAAGTGAAAAGGTAATCTACTTATACCTCTTCTCCGACAATTTATACCTCTTATAGTTTATTCAACTCTACATATAAACCACCCATGTGCTATATACATTGTCCAGGAATTACAGCAATTCATTTTTCCCAAAAGTTAGCATGTTCTGGTACAGGTTTAATTCCTTTATTTTTAACCATCACATATTCCACAAATCTTTTCCAAATCCTCCAGAATCTATTTTCATGAACTATACCTTTTCTAACATTCAGCTCCCATGTTAGTTTGTCATTGAGTGCTAACTGCCACATTTCTTTGTACCAATCTTCTATTTTTATCATTAGCTCATTTTTCCATTTTTTTGCAATACATATATTCTGAGTTCTTATTACTGGCTCCTTCTCAAACTGGGAAGAGGTAACAGGTGTGGTAGCACAAGGCTCAGTCCTGGGCCCAGTGCTTTTCAATATTTTTATTAATGACTTGAATGTGAAAGTACAGGGAATATTTATTAAATCTGTAGATGACACAAAATTGGGATGGAATAACTTATATCTTAGAAGACAGAAACAGAATTCAAAAAGATCTCGATAGGCTTGAACAACAGGCTGAAAACAATAGAATGAAATTTCAGAGGAATAAGTGCAAAATTCTACACCTATGGGGAGAAAATCCAAATACTGTACACAGTTACAAGATGGGGGGCACTTGGCTTCATAATACCATGAGTGAGAAGGATCTTGGAATTGTTATAGATCACAAGCTGAACAGCGCAATGTGGCTGCAAAAAAGGCAAATGCTGCTTTAGACTGCATTAACTGAGGTATAGTCTCCAGAATTCTTGAGGTACTAGTCCCCTTCTATTTAGCACTGATTAGACCTCATCTAGAGAAGGATGCTAACAAACTGAAACAAGTTCAGAAGCGAGCAACAAGGATGATCAGGAGATTGAAAATCAAATCCTATGAAGAAAAACTGAAAGAACTGGGCATGTTTTGCCTTTTAAAAAAAGGAGACTAAGGGGGAATATGATAGCACTTTTCAAAAACTTCAAATACTGTATAGTCATAAAGAAGAAGGGTAGAATCTATTTTTGATCATTCCAGAGTAGAGCACATAAAATAAAAGGCTCAAGTTACAGGAAGACAGATAGAGGTTGAACATCAGGAAAAACGTAACTGCTAGAGTAGTACAACAATGGAACCAAATGCCTCAAGAGGCGTTGGGTGCTCCAACGTTGGAGGCATTCAAGAGAAAATTGAGCAACCACCTGTTAGATCTGCTTTGAGTTGGATTCCTGTATTGATGTCCTAATAGGCTCCTTCCAAATCAACTATTCTATGATTCGATCTATGGCTACCACTCTTCTATAAACATTTAAGCAATCATGGAAAGATTAAATAGGTAAGTGTCTAGCAGATCTCATGGTCCCATTTATGCATAGCTTGCAGAGGTACTGTATCCATACTTGACTTTATCTTCACTGTTTTCACAAATCAACACACTTGTCTGTGGTGTAGAACAACTTTTATATGAGCAGAAGGATACTTTTAGATCTAAGCCTTTAGTACAATGCTTGACAGATCATCCAGGTCTCTTCCAGAACATCTACCTATTCATGGAGTATGTGTCCAAATGCCTTAAATAAATAAGTGACTCTCTCTATACCAAACATTGAACTGTGAATAAGGAAGTCCTCAATTCAGAATCATATTTTATATTTGCCCTTGCTATTAATTTACATCAAATAAGCTTCCCTTCACAAACAAGCTTCACTCCATTTCCCTTAACTCTGTATCTGTAGAATACAGAATATCACACCAATTTATCAGAAGAGTTGTAGTAAGGATTACACCTAGACAATGCATGTGTAAGGCTTTGAAACTTGAATGTTCTGTACTACTTAAGGGTTCATCAAAAGAAGATATTCTACCAGTGCTCACCTGCTGGCAGAAGCATCATTTTCATGCCTACAAAAGCACTTATACTTTTATTTCTAGGATTGTCAGACTTGTAGAATCCCATTGTCTAGTTAGTTTCATGGCTAAAACCTGAGTCCTTTAATTTAAGATATGCAGATGATGACACCATTTTACTGGCAGAAAACAGCAGTGACTTAGCAATAGCAATAACACTTATATACTGCCCTGTAGTGCTTAGTGCACTCTCTGAGTAGGTCACAAGGTAATTAGCATTTTGCCCCCAACATGCTGGGTACTCATTTTACCAACCTGGGAACGATGGAATGCTGAGTCTACCTTGAGCCCAATCATGATCAAACTCAAAATGTTAGTCATTTTGGCTGCATTATAGCAGCTTAACTACTGCGGCATGGAAATAAAATAACCTTTAATGAAAGTGAAGAAAAAAATATCAAACCAGGGCTGCAAATAAACAGAAGTTTTTAAAAATCATGACTACAAAATAACTGTTCAATTGAAGAAATATAGTGAGTTTTTGTGCTCAATTCAATCCAAAAGGGGACTGCAGCCAAGATATCAGAAGACTGATATTCAGAAAGGCAACAATGAATGAATTAGAAAAGGTCGTCAAGTATAAGGACATATCATGGGAGACCAAGACCATCCACACTATTGTGTTCCCAATTACCATGTACAGGTGTGAAAGCTCATCAGGAAAGAAAACTGACTGGAGGGGGGGGGATGGATTCATTTGAAATGTGGTCCTGGAGGAGAGCTTTGCGGCTTCCTTGAACTGGCAAAAAGACAAGCAAGTTGGCCCTAGAGCAAGTCAAGCCTGAACTGTCTCAGGAGGCAAAAGTGATGAAATTGAAACTGTCCTAATTTGGGCACATCATGTGAAGACAAGACTCTCTAGAAAAGACAATAATGCTGGGAAAGGTAGAAGACAGAAGAAAGTGAGGAAGGCCAAAAGAAAGATGGATTGATTCCCTAAGGAAAGCCACAAACTATAACTTGCAGGAGTTGAGTGGGACTGTTGAGGACAGGGCATTTTACAGATCTCACATTCATAGAGTTGCCATAAGTCAGACAACTTGATGGTACGTAACAACATCAAAATATGTTCTTGTGATGATATAAATGAAAACAAGAACAAAGGGATAAAGCTCACTCTCTTCTTATATCATGGACCCAATCCAGTTCTGTTCTTCTCTCTCCATCATCCAGCTGTCTATTTGTTTTTCAAAAACCAGCTATTCACTGTAACACTACGTGATAAATGTCTTGAATGATTTGGCACTGGAGAGTCTTCTGTAAATTTGCTCCCTAGATTCTTTTACGAGAGAAGAGAAGCATTGACTCTTGTCTTTTCTTCTTTCAAAGCATATGCTTCCTTGTGTAGTTATAGCTTTTCGTTCATAAGCCCAACAAAGTTCTCAACTGTTTTTAGCAGCTGGAATTAAACCTTGACATTTTACATAAAAGAATGATTATTTTTTCAGGCATGAAATCATATGTTTATGAAGATAAAAGTGTGCTAGCTTTAGTAAACTTTGATACACATCTACTGGCTTTTGAAGCCTTTTAAAAACAAACATGAAAAGTGAATCAACACATGGTGGATGCAGATTACACAAAACAATAGTAAGGCAAACTGAAACACACACTGCATCATGTTTTGCTATGTATCAAATTCATTGGTTAACAGTACTCTTTTAAGTGGGATTAATTGCTATTTTTCACTCTACTTCTTTTGAACAAAAGGAGAGGCTGTTGAAAGTGAATCTCTATGGAAGCCTTCATTACCATGCAGCCCTTTACTTCAGCTTCTGTAAAGGCAACAAAGTGGAAAAACCATTCAAGGATCTTCAACATTGACCAAAAATGTTCCAACCCCAACCCCCAAGCAGCCCCCCCCCCAAAAAAAAAAAAAAAGCAAAAAAACACCCACAGGCATTTTTGTCAGCAGGCATTTGGTTCTAAGAAAGTAGCAGACAATCATTGCATAACTTCTGCTATTTAACAAAATTAGACAAAAACAGACACTGGTCTTCCATCTCTATGGTTAGTACTTAATAGTAATTCCTCTGTTGCTCACATCAACCCTGGTATAATTGGTTCACTAATAGCAGGTAGGGGTCAACAAAGACACCCCCTCATGTCTTGGTCTTCCATTACTCTATGAAGAATCTGAGCTGCACTGTATTGCTAAAGAGGCGGTACAATCCTAAACCAAAGATGTGGTGGCTGCAGACTGATAGCATTAGTTACATGCTTCTTCTACTAGAAAAGCCCTCTTCCCATTGGCTGACACCAGAGATCCATCAATAGAGCAATTTGTCATCTTAATTGCTGTACTGGTCAAGATCTGCTGGTAGAAAAGAAGGGGAAGAAAGATACAAAAAGAGATACAATAGGGAGTTGTGCCAAATTTAAACTTCCTTCAGTCCAAGGACACAAACACAATGCTGGCAAAAAGGTTAAGACAGGGTGGGGTTGTCATGAGTAATTTCCAACACTTCTTGTTTGGGAGGAGTTTGGATTCAACAGTTCTTTTAACTTGATAATAGCTCTGCTGGTCCTTGGACATATTGGCAAGTTCGGATTGCACAGGGGCTCACTTGCAAATTGTCCCATGTTTTTCTAATGTTGAGGCTTATCACAGAGAAACCTTGCTGCTAACCAAATAGTCTTGTCTTGTCTTGTCTATGAGCTAGGCTCAATTGCTGTGTACAGGTAAAAGATATTCTATGATTCTATATGTTTAGTGTCATTTTATAATCATCATCGCAGGAAAAAAAAGTCCACTTTTATGTTTGGATTCACATGTTCAGTTGTAATTCAGAAGTCATGAAGAATGCATTCTAGAACATCTTTTTTTAAAAAAAATAGACAGTTTCAAAGGCAGATTAAATCAATCAAGTTCTGCATTTAAGCATTTATTCTATCTCTATACCTGGATTTATAAAACCAGATTACAGTTATTTATTTATTTATTTATTTATTTAGCACATGGCATTTGTACATATTGAGTCAACATATAACAAAATATATATAAACTATATAAAATAGTAAACCAGGTTACAATCTTATGTAGACATACCTTGGAGGAACTGAGAAAAGGCTTACAGATTTTTTTTCTGATTAAACATTCATAGGCTTGTGCTGCCAATAAACTAAAGAGTAGCATAAAAGATAGCATATCAAGCAATGACTAGTTAGAATCAAGTACAAATTTACACCCACTGTGTAATTCCTTGAGAGATCTGGGGGGAAACACAGCAATCCAGTAGAGTTTCTGATGTGAAAAGATAAACTGAGAGGATGCTGGGTAAAAGACAGAAGCTCTCCCAGCTAATCCTTCTACTTCAGAAGCACCACTGGCTTCTAAGATGAATCACAATCAGGTGATTGTAAGCTGATCACTATTCCCAATAATCATCTATCATTACAAGCCATTTGGAGGAATGATAGGATGTAAAACAAAGTGCGAGCTGTGTCGGATGGTCATGCAAAGAGGAAAATGAAATTGGATGTAGTAATTTTCAAAGACATGAAAAAGAAAAAAAGAAAACTTTCACTGATGATGGAAAATTTGAAATCACAAATGCATTAAATTTAAAAAGTGTCTGCATCTGTCATAGATTAACATTCAATATGCATTCTTATCACATGTCCAAGATATTTCACCCTACATTGTTTTGACAGCTGCGTGTTTCAACTTCACATATCTGCACTCACCACATTGATGGGGTGTGGCATTTTATTCTAGCTTACTTATATTTTCCTAACTTCTTATCTCCATTAAAATTAAACATACCTAATAGAAAGCAAAGTTACTAACCTATTGTTATAGTACTACATGTTGCTTCCATTTTCATAGCTGTGATAGACGGTGTTTTTAAATATACTGAATGGCTAATGAACAAGCCCTTCAATTTTTACATTATCCTCTTGAAGAACATTAACCTTATGGATGGGTGTTCTCCAATGATGTGGTTAAACAAAATGTAACTGTTTACCAAGAGGAAGCAAATGCAGGCCTTCGGATGCCCTGGCCATCCAAATCTAAACCATTCAAGCCAAAAGTAAGTGAGATATTATGAGAGCTGAAGTTCCACAACTTTCGAGAACAAGAGCCTGTTTTGGCCTAGGTGTGACTGAAGTTATAACACTTCAGACAGCTAAGATTCACATGACTGAATGTGTTTCCAACAACAACAAAAATTTCTCTCCACACGGAAAGCTAGATGTCACAGAACAGGATGCTAGCTTTCTTCTCTCTCTCTCCAGCATGCTAGCTTTCATGTGGATGGGTTTCAAATATGTAGCATATTGAAATAGATGTAACAGGCTGTCTATCTTCAATTTTGAGGAACATTTCTCCATCAGAGGTTCTAAATCAGTGGCTGTGTGGTCACCTACCAGGGACATTCAACTCTAGCAATGGATTTACTACACCATTATGCATTTGAATTAATGACCTTTCTCATCATTTCCTACTCTGTGGTTCTATTCTCAGTGTCTATGTGAAATGATGTTATACAGAATAATGCAATCTCAAAAGCCCTTTCTGCATTACAATTAAAAAAACCCACATAGGAATTCTAACGTGTCCCAGGCTGCATCTGACTTAAATCATAACCACCATCTCTACCACCTCAACCAACTTTACATATTTCCTTCCTCTTCTCTCTCTCTTTTAAATGAAGGTTTTAAGTCTCATAATTTTGGAATTTTCAGTTTTAGAGTACCGTATATACTCGAATATAAGTCGGGTTTTTTAGCCACCAAAATTAGGTCCAAAAATGGGACTCAACTTATACTTGGGTCAACATAAACACTGAAAAACATACCCACACAAATGTATAAATTAATTAATTTTACCATACAGTATTTTCATATATTTTAATTTTTGAAATTCATTAGCAGCTGCTGCATTTCCACCCCCAACTTATACTTGGGTCAATCTATTTTCCTAGTTTTAGAGGTCGAAATTAGGTACCTCGACTTATATTCTGGGCGACTTATACTCGAGTATATACAGTAAAAATCATTAAGGGAAGAATCTGGATCTCACAGAAACAGGCAGAGGCCACACTGCCCATTTTTATCAGAGTTGTGGGATACAGGGTCCTGCAGATGAATATAGACTTGAACTCACATCAACCCAATCTAGCACAATTATCAGAGAGGGCTGAAGGGAAATGTAGTCCAAAGACAGTCAGAGGCTCGCATGTCTCAACTATAATAAAGATCACCTATCTTCCATGAAATGTGGGACACATCTGTAAAGAGAACCTCTAGGCCAGTGTTTCCCATCCTTTGGTTCTTGGCCTTCAATTCCCAGAAGCTTAAGTCAATTCCCAAAAGCACTGATCAGGGAATGTACTGACTTAGGCTTCTGGGAACTGAAGTCCCCCCTGTGGGGCATGTGCCCCATGTTAGGAAGCACTGCTCAAGGCACAAACAGGTCCTTTGTTGAAACAAAACAACAAATGATCACATTCTACATCATAAAGGAAATCTGCATACAGCCTCTCCTCATGGCCCTCAAGTATCAGAAATATAACACTTGAGTGTCTGCTGTGCATACCTGTGGAATAGGAAGGAAAGGTGGGGGAAGTACACTTGAATTTCAAAATTCAGCAGTCAAGTATCTCCTGCTGATGATTTCTAGTTATCTACAAAACCTAAGAACTGAAATAGGCAAGCCAGCTGAGAATATTGGGCACGTGCACAGTTGATGCTGCTTGCTCTCTCCAGGGACTGTGGAGTACATTTGACATGCAAGAGATAATGCCTTCAGAGATTTCTTAACTTACAGCAATTCGCATCTAAAATATATGTCATTTATGTAACCGCACAAAAGGATTTCCACCTGTACACTGAATTAAATTACAGACGCTACCTTCAGTTATTTCTCCACAGCTGAGTTACAAAAAATAGAATCCTTTGCCACTGCTTACGTTTGCTAGGACTTCTAGGGGTTTCCAGATAGCTTGAGATAGAAGCAGTGGTTTCTTCTACTTGTGCAAGAGCAGTCATGCTGGCTGGAGAATCCAGGCGTTAGACTCCCCCAAAGTTATTCTCAAGCTTTGAAAGAAGACCTGTAGGATAGTGACCTTCTGACAATTGGTAAGAGAGCAGAGCTCTGCCATCACCAGTTTGGAATTCAGTGGATACCGTTAATAGAAAAGCACAGCTTGATAGCTATTGCCTTCAGCATAAGAAAAAAAATGAAATATACTGTACATCCATATGGCCAAGGCAGGGGAAAAGAAAATAGAAAGTAAGTGGGGGGAAAGCCCAAAAGGGAAAAAGAAAGATAGCACGCCCTGGATCTGTTTGGATGGTTGGTGAAAAGAATCAAATGATTTAGAAATAGAACAGCTTTCAAAGAGACAGCCATGTTAATCTGTAGAAGTGGTACACACGATGCAGAGGGTAGCATCTTGCTTGCAAAAGATACAAAATATTCTGAGTGTAAAAAGGTCATAAAGGAAGCCACCTGAAGAGAAATTGAAAAGGAATCAAGAGCTTTGGTGATGCAAGCAGAAGCACCCAAATTGGAAAGTTTCCCATATGATTTCCTCAAAGAATGATTCCTTGGATGGGCGGAATGGTTGGTTTGCTTGTATTTAAACAACTGGCCTATTCTGCCAGGCTATTTCTCATATCACATCAAGGGTGATAATCAATCTTTTCACTGAGTTCTTCAACTCTCAAAATCCATTTATCACTGGCCATGTTGGCTAAAACTTTTGGGAGCTGGACTCAAAACAACAACGCTTTAAGAACTTCACTGTTTTTCATTGATTAATCCCTTCCTTAAATCCTCTTGCACCAAAGAGACTGTTCTGAACTCTGCCCTTATTTTATTTTTTGCTTCCTAACTTTCTGGCTTATGTTTAACTAACGCCTCACTTGCCATGAACGTCTCTAAGGTAAAACTCTGCCAATCCATCCCTGTTATTAGAAATACCTTTTGTTTCCATGGCAAGAGCAATCTGAATGTCAGACCTGTGGTCTCACATTTATCCAAAAGCAGTTCCAATTAATCTCAGGGACTTACTTCCAAGAAAAGAAAATCCTATTTATGGGACTAAGTAGTACCACTAAATTAAATAGGACTTGTTGCTTGGAAAGCATTCATATATTGGGCTGCACAGCTGCAAATGTAATTAACTACAAGCCAGTGTTGCATAGTTGGTTAAAAGCAATAGTCTGGGAGTAGAGAGGTCAAGGTTGAAATCCCCACTCATCCATGAAACTCACCATATGCCCCTAGACTGGTTATCCTCTTTCAGTCTGAACTACTTTAGTCGGGGCTTCTATGTGTGTGTTATTTGCCATCAAATAAATATTAACATACCAACTCTAATAGGACTTTCCAGGTACAGTATGTGAGATATTTGATGAGTGGTTTTACCAATGCTAACCTGCCCTCTCACTCCATAAAGTTTTTCCATGGATGAGTGAGGATTCAAACCCAGATCTCCTGAGTCTCAGCATGTGACTACAGGGGGGCTTGTCCCGCTTTTAGGTCCACTCTGGAAATGGACTGTTTCACTCCTTTTCCTGGCACCCACATGGTGTAAATGCCAGCATGAACCAGACCATCCTCAGAGATTTCCTATTTACACCTTTTAGTACCTGTTTTAAGTATAAGTAGGATCACTTTGTTTCATTCAATTCTAGTACAGTGGTACCTCGGATAACGTTTACGTTGGATAGCGTTGGGGTATCTGAGGTAAACATTTGCATTGCACAACGTTAAGATAACGTTGTCTGATACAAATGTTTGTCTCAAATTCCCCAACGTTATCTTTCCTTGTGAAGGGAAGGAAACTCCCTTTGCATGCAAAGAGGTATTCCAGCCTCGAATAGCCCTGTGGAGGGGGCTTCGTTCCCTTCCCAAGCAAAGGACTATTTGAGGCTGGAATAGCTCTTTGCTAGCTCTTTGCTTGTGAGGGAAGCTTCTTTCCCTTTGCAAACAAAGGGCTATGCAAGGTGTTTTCCCTCCCCAAGCCCCGTTTCCATTCCTCTTCAGAAAGGGAACAGGACTTTTTTTAACTTTGTGCAATCAATGCATGGCACAACATTAAAAACCGGATAACGTTATGACTTGTGTAACCAAGTCATAATATTATCCAAGGTACTAGTGTACATGGGATTGCTAGAATTGTACCAAAGCAAATAGCTTGATTTCTATTTTCCAGTAATTTTAAGCAGATAGCTTAAGCCACTTAAAAATAGCAGGAAATTGAGAACCTCCTCTTCTCTTCCATGAGGGAAAACAGAGAGAAAGCAAAGATTTTTTTAAAAGTCTACCTAGGGCAGTGTTGATGTACTATACCTTTACCATTCCTTTCTTCTGGAGATACTGGGACTAAGCAGCTTGGCCAAAACTATGTAGGCTGGAATTTTAGAAAGTAAAATGAAAGCTGCTCTGAAAGCATGGAGAAGAAATAAATCACAATGCATATGTGGAATGCATATGTGGACTGAGGTGGCTCAAATGGTTAAGATGCTGAACTCGATGACTGAAAGGTCGGAGTTCGATTCCTGAGTAATGCATGACAAAGTGAGCGCCCATCTCTGTCCAAGCTTCTGTCAACATAGCAGTTCGAAAGCAAGAAATTGCAAGTACTGTAGATAAATAGGTACCACTTTGGTGGAAAGATAAACAGTGTTCCATGAACTCAGGTGTTGAGGCATACCTGCCACATGTCCACGGAAATGTCTGCAAGCGCAGACAGCGCTGGCTCTTTAGCTATAAACAGAGATGAGCACTGAACCCTAGAGTCAGATATGACTGGCTTTTGAGTAAGAACAACCTTTACCATTACCTATACAGTGTGTGGAATATTGATAAAATTATTTCAAGCCACACAAACTGACTGCCAATAAATCTGGAAAACAAAACAATGATCCACAGACTAAAGGTAAAGGTAAAGGTTTCCCTTGCTCGAAAGCCAGTCATATCTGACTCTAGGGGTCAGTGCTCATCTCTGTTTCTAAGCCGAAGAGCCAGTGCTGTCTGCTTCTGCAGACGTTTCCATGGGCATGTGGCAGGCATGACTAGACACCGGAGCGCATGGAACGCTGTTTACCTTCCCACCGGAGTGATCCCAATTGATCTACTTGCAATTTCTTGCTTTTGAACTGCTAGGTTGGCAGGAGCTGGGATAGAGACGGGAGCTCATTCTGTCCTGCAGTATTCGGGAATCGAACTGCTGACCTTCCGCCTCCCAGTCAGCATCTTAGTGACTTGAGCCACTGCAGTCCCAGACTGGCAATGTTAAAAATACATTCCAGTCTCCAAGAAAGAAAATGCAAGGAGATCACTGTAATAGAGACTATTGCTTTAATTTTCCATGCAAACAAATTGATGCTCAAGAAACTGTAATAAAGTCTTTTATTTTATATGGAGCAAGAAATGCATGGTGGTGAGGCTGGATTCTGCAAAGGAAAAGGCACTTGAGATCATATTGCAAATATCCACTGGCTGCTGTAGTACACCAAAAAATCTCAGAAGATCAGTTTGTTCTCTACAAAATACTCATATGGAAAGCTGGACTAGGTTCAGACAAAGGAGGAGTGAAAATTGGTGGAAGAAACATGAATAATTTAAGATGTGCAGATGACACCATCTTATTGTCAGAAAACAGCAATGACCTGAAATAGCTTTTGACAAGATGAAAAAAGAAAGTGCCAAATCAGGCCTGCAGTTGAATATGAAGAAGACAAAACTGTGCAATGTTAATTTTGCTACTGAAGAAATTGAAATACTGAATGATTTTGTATACCTTGGTTCAATCATCAATCCAAATGGAGGGTATAACCAAGATGTGAGAAGAAGACTGAGACTAAGCAAGGCAGTAGTTAAATTTAAAAAGATTATTGACTGTAAGGATGTGTCACTAGAGATCAAAACCAGGATCGTTCACTCTTGTATTCCTGATTACCACGTAAAAGTGTGAAAGATAGGGTCTATAGAAAGTTGACGGGAAAAAAGATTAATTTGAATTATGGTGCTGGAGGAGAGCTTTGCATATGCCCTGAACTGCCAGAAAGACAAACAAATGGATCCTAGAACAGACCAAGTGCAAACTATCCCTGGAAGCAAAAATGATGAAATTGAAATTGTCCTACTTTGGGCACATCATGAAAAGGTAAGCCTCTCTGGAAACAGTAATGCTGGGAATGGTCACCATGAGTCAGAGACAACTTGACCACACGTAACAACAATGTATTTACAAATGAACTTGCTTTGATTTATTATTATGGCTGAAGACCCAACCCAAACCTGAAGACTTCTCAGACACAGCAGATCACCTCCATGTTAAGTTTCCTGACATCATCTTCTTCTATGTCTGGGCCAAAAGTGAAACTGCTAAAATGAAGGTACAAGCAATACCTCGGATAACGTTTACCTCGGATAACGCTAAAATCGCATAACGTTAAGTAATCTGGGGAGGAGAATTGGATCGAATAACGTTAAGGTCCTATGGGATGGATCGGATAACAACCAATAAAGCCTGTGCGGTTACAATGTATCTCTATGGAGCTTTAACGTTATCCAATCCATCCCATAGGATTTTAACATGCATTGGATAACACTAAAAATCGGATAACACCATGATTTGTGGAACCAAGTCTTAGCGTTATCTGAGGTATTACTGTACCTTTTAGTGAGTTAATCTGTAGTTCCTTTTGCCTGAATTAGTGTGAGAAACATTAGCCAGCAACACAAAGTTGCAGTTACCAGGGTACGCCAGATTGTGGTTCAAAAAGACTACAATCTTTGAGGTGACTCTTTCCATTTACCCCTCTGGACAGCTTTAACAATGGTTATCTATAAAAAAAGGCAGAATTATCTGCCTTCAAGTTCAAGGGTGTGAATGCTCAGGGAAACTTGCAGACCATTGCCAATATCCCCAAACATGTTCAGGCCTAGGAGCCCACCCTTTGCTCTGAAATGTATCTTTAATGCTCATCAGCCACCTTAAGAGCCCTGGTAGTGCAATGGTTAAAACTGCTGTACCGCAACCAGAAGGCTGTGTGTTCAATCCCTACCAGGAATCAAGTATAACTCAGCCTTCCATCCTTCCAAGGTCAGTAAAATGAGTACCCAACATGTTGGGGGCAAGATGCTAATTAACTTGAGAACCGCCCAGAGAGTGCACTAAGCACTTCTTCCATGTCTAAGACCAGATGTGAAACAGCCAAAATGAAATGTTTGAAGTGGTAGCCATGTTAGTCTGTGCAAGCATATCTGAGATTAAACAAAACAGAAAGGGGGGGGGGGACAAAAAATGTTGTGGCACCCTTTGGTGAGTTCATTCTGCAGTTCCCTTCACCTAGTGCAGGGATAGTGAACCTTTCAGAGACCAAGTGCCCAAACCGCAATCCAAAACCCACTTATTTATCGTGAAGTGCCAACACAGCAACAGGGGAGGAAGGAAACACTCCCATTGGGCTGCTGGGCAAAGGGAGGACGAGCTCCCATTGGGCTCCTGGGCAGAGGTGGGGTAAACTCTGTGCTGGGGGAGGGAGGAAGCACTCCCATTGGGCTGCTGGGAAGAGGGGGGCAAACTCTGCCCTGGGGTGACTGCACAGGTGCCCACAGAGAGGGCTCCGAGCAGTGATGGGATGCAACAGGTTCTCACCAGTTCGCCAGAACCGGTAGTAACTTTTCCCAGTCTCCCGGAGAACCGGTACCAGCTTTTGTGGGGAACCACCTTTGGGGCTTACCTTTTCACTAGTTCCTCCATTGGGTGTATTTAAAGGTATTTTTTATTTAATTAATGAATTAGTTAATTTACGGGTTTGTGTTATGAATGAATATTTATTAATTGATTAGTCTTTCGACCTTATCAATAATATAAGAGTTTAAAATCTGTACAATGCAATAATGTGCGATAAAATACAATAAAAATACAATAAAAATACAATATATACATACCTGAACTACTTTTAAAGAATGCAAACTGGAGAAGGTCCCTAAATACAATTAATTCATGCATATCGATAGTCAGATAAGTGAATCTCCCTTGCAGGATACCTCAATTTGATTGACATACAGTAAAACCTCATATAACACTAAAACCTGGTTCCGCAAGTCTTGGTGTTATATGATTTTTAGTGTTATCTGATGCATGTTAAAATCCTATGGGATCCATAGAGATACATTGTAACCACACAGGCTTTCGCGGTTGTTATCTGAAGCATCCCATAGGATCTTAATGTTATCTGATGCAATTCTTCCCCCCAGATTCCTTAATGTTATGCGATTTTAGTGTTATTCGATACTAATGTTATATGAGGTATTACTGTATTCGATTCTTTTAGCTGATGCCTTAATTATAAACTTGGCAGTTCTACACACAACGTGGATAGGTTTGTGTTATGGGTGGGTGGGTGGGTGGGTTGAGGTGTGTGTGTGTGTATGCTTATTTTTATTTTATTATTTTGTATTTTTTAATTTTTTTTCTTTGGCCCCACCCACATCATGACATCATGATGTTACCTCCACCCACACTGATGACATCACGGTGAGGTAGTAAAATTTTTGACATCCCACCACTGGCTCCGGAGTGCCATCACTGACTTAGTGTGAGAAAGATTAGCTGGCAACACAAGGTTGCCATTACCAGGGTACACTTGATAGTGACTCAAGAGCACCACAATTTTTCAAGGAGCCTCTTTCTGTGTACCCATATGGGGCAGGATATAAAGTGTCACTGCTTTGCAGCCAAACACAACTTATTTCGGTTGCCTCGTTCTGGATTTCGAGAGTTGGCCCTTGTGGCCACGAATGTCGGTTAACTCACAAGGGCCTTGGAACGTGTGGCGCGGTGTCCAATGCACACTTTTGAAAGGGACACGAGGAGGGGGGGACACCCTCGCCTTGCAAATAAGTGAAGGGCGCAGGTGGGACTTGAACGCCCGCCAGGTGGGCGGTGGGTTTGTCTCCTCACCGGGGCGAGGAGAACAGGCGAATGTGAGGGCGGGCGAATGAGAGGAACAAACCCAGCCCAACCTTTGGCGCGGGCTCTGTGGAAACAGGGATGGAGGCGGCCAGTTTCGGCCCGCGAGGTGGCGGCGGCGACGGGCACTGAAGCGCACTCTCATGCCCCCTTCCCCTGCTTTCCTTCCAAAGCAGACGTGGGATTCTCCCCATAGCCTCCAATAATAATAATAATAATAATAATAATAATAATAATAATAATAATATAATAATAATAATAATAAAACAAGCGTGTGTCGACTTACAGCCAAAGGACGCCAAGTGAGAGAGGAGAAGCCCGAGGAGGAGGAGGACGCGGCGGCTCGCCATCTTCGTAGCAACAGCTGTTTATTAATTCCCCACCCCACACACACACCCCACTTCGCCGCCCTCCTCCCAAGCCAGGGCGCGAAGAGTCGCCGGCGGCGTCACTCCAGCTGGAAGGAGAAAGGCCGGAGGGAGGGAAGGAGGGAAAGGGGGGGGCAGAGTGGCCGCAGCTGGGGAGAGAGAGAGAGAGATGGAGGGGGGGGGACTACTCTCTAACAGCCTTTGGGCATCTGGAGGGGCGAGTGGGGGGCGTCCCTGCCTCCCTTCCCAGCCCGGAGTGTAAAAGGGCCGAGAGGTTTCCGTTGGGTCTTTTGTCAACGAGCGACCAAGCACGCCCCGAGGGGGGGGAAGGCGGTGTGTTTGGGCTCCGCGTCCCGAGTTCAATAGAGGAACGTGCTGGAGCCGCTGTGCCGCGTCCCCCCCCCCCCCCCGTCTCCCTCGGCGCCTTTGGTGAATGTTTTCTTTCACTTTGAGGCAGGGCCATCATAGCCAGGATTCTAGATATGGGTGGGTGGATATTGTTACAATGCTTCTTTTCAATGCATTACTATTGGAAACCACGTTTCGCCAGGGTGGGCCAAGCCCACCCTGGCCACGGCCCTGCTCTGAGTCCTCTGGGGATTCTGACAGGGAGAGGAAGGACTGTGTTGCTTTAATGCAGGGGTACCCAAACTACAGCCTGGGGGCCAGATTCGGCCCTCGATGCCAATTCAGCTGACCTGCAGAGCCCCGAAAGCAGAAGTAAAACATACCCTTACGGGAGCAACAAGGGCTTTGTAGGGCGGATGAATTGGTGTCAGGGGCCGGATTCGCCCCCCAGGGTGTAGTGACCACATGACTGGCCCATGACTTGATGCTGAACCACATGACTGGCCCATGGCCCGAAAATTTTGGGCACCCCTGCTTTAATAGGGCATGGAATCCACATTACCCGTTAGCCTGTACATGAGAAACAGTACTTCTCCCACTTGGGCTGGGGAATCTATACAGCTGGGAGCCCTACTTAATTTCCCCTGAGCAGAGATTGAGTCAAGAGAGAGACCGCACACTGTGCGCAAAAATAACAATAGTTTCAGCGAGGCAGGCTGAGGATCACCCTTAACCAGGCATGGGTGGTTGTTGCGTTATCAGTGCTAACAGGGTTTTTCCTCTTAGCAGAGGCACAACAGGACAGTGGCTGTTTTTTTTTTTTTTTTTTAATCTTAAATGTATAGCTCCTGCCAACCTAGCAATTTGAAAGCAAGAAATTGCAAGTAGATAAATAGGCACTTCAGTGGGAAGATAAACAGTGTTCCGTCCACTCCGGTGCCTAGTCATGCCTGCCACATGTCCACGGAAATGTCTGCAGATTTAGACACCACTGGTTCTTTGGCTGTAAACAGAGATAAGCGCTGAACCCTAGAATTGGATATGACTGGGTTTCGAGCAACGGTTCTCAACCTTTTTAAACCAGGGGCCGGGTCACTCTACCTCAGATAGCTTTGGGGGCCAGACAGCCATTTTGCCATTCCTACAACTCATGGCACTTTCTGGTGTGGTGTAGGTGGGGGGGCACATGAAATTGTGCCACAAGCTGCAGTTTGAGAATCCTTGACCTATAGGATGGAGATCCCCAAGTGCTGTGTGACGAAGTGAGCTCTCGTCTCTCCCAGCTCTTGCTAACCTAGCAATTCAAAAGTAAGAAATTGCAAGTAGATAAATAGGTACTACTTCTGTGGGAAAGGTAACAGCATTCTGTGCACCCCAGCACCTAGTCATGCCTGGCACATGACCATGGAAACGACTGCAGACTCTGGCTGTAAAGGGAGATGAGCACCTACAGTTGGATACGACTGGTTTTCGAGCGAGGGAGACCTTTACCTATAAATGGAGGTGTATGTCAGTCACAAGATTTGGATGAAACTTTAATTTCCTAGATTGGCTGATAAAAGCCACATTTAGCTTAGTGACTTGGACCCCTCTCACTGCCCAGGTTTGACTTGGATCTGAATCCTGACTTTAAAGTCTCAATTTTCATGCTTCCTATGGAATAGAAGTATAAATTTAAAAACAATGACAGCTCTTGCACATATGTATCAGGATTGCAAGGGATTTTTGGGAATAACTTATTTTACAGGAGAGGCCAACCCCTTTAAGAATAGTGCAGAGAATTTTATGTACAAATGGGGTGGTTGTGGTCCAGAAAGGGATGCTGTTTATCCCCTTAATTTATTTTGTTTTGTGGACACCTAGTTGTTGCCATTGGCTGCTACCCGTATCCAAGTATACATCCCCCCTCCTCGGGAAATCATAGTGACAAATAGGAAAAATGCCACTGGCATGAATTTGTTTAAGGTGGATCCCAGCTTACCATGAAGTGACCCACAGACTGTGATTACGGAGCCATCTCCTGTGGCATGAAATGAGACATTCAGGATTTAACACTGGGACTGCAATGGACTTCCGCAGCCTTGAGGATATTAACAAGGTGCATCTTCACAGCCAGTCCATCTGGCATGGCCTCTTCCGCCTCCATGACCTTTGGGAATCAGAATAATGAAGTGATTCCTCCTCTCATTTTACTGTTGGGCCCAATATGAATGGCATTTCCTCCACTGACGGGGCCATCATCCCACCTAAAGGGGCTCATCCACCTGTAGCCATTGGCTTCTTTAGGGAGTCAGCCTAGGTTATTTACCACCGCCCAACAGCTGGCATTGAGTCACTGGCTTTACAGTCTACTGCATTATCATAGTTGGATGGCTGGCCAGACTAAGGGGCACTTAGTAAGAAAATGGAGGTCATGGAGGCGGAAGTCGCCATGCCAAATGGACTGGCTATACTGTATAAGAGAGAAGGTCCTTGTTAAGAAACATGTAAAATTTCAGACAGGTTCTTTTGAGTAGAAGGAAAGCATCGGGGAGGGGCAGGATATCAAAAGTATTTGATTGTTTTCCAGTGAAACACCCACCGAAATCAGCTCTCATGGGCTCTATCTACCAAAACAATTCTAATTTTCCCATCCTTACTTTAACATTCCTTTCTGCTTGAGAAAACAAAAGACAACACTGACCACAAGTTCACACCTACTTTATTTTTTTGGCAGCAACACTCTCTTGCCTGGAAAGTCTGGAAATGAAGGACATGGTTAAACCTTTCTCTGTGACTGTGAGCTAGAGCTGTCTATCATAGAACTACACTACTCTTTGAAGTCTTCATTATATGTATGGAGATCGGGGAGGGGGGGGAATATTTCAATTATTGGAAACATACTGTCTTGTCTCTTAGTGTCCCGTCAGGTTGCTAAAAGTACTAGGGTGGCAATATAGTCCTCCTTTAGGGAGGATGGTCCTCTGTTTGCTTCATTTTTGGTGACATATAAGTATCCACCCTACTCCTCCAGTAAGTTTCCCTGTGTGAGAGGGTACATTAGAGGCTGTGAATGATAGATATATCCAATCACTCCTCTTTTTCTGGGAGTGGGTCATTTTGTAACTTTATTTATTTCCCCTTTTTTCTGTTTTTCTCTCAGTGCTATGCCCAAGATTGTTATCTAGTCACAATCTTGTACAATGTGGGGAGCAGTAGTGTATTTCCATGTGTTTGGAGTGGCTTAGTGGTTAAGATATTGAATTTGATTATCAGAAGGTCGGCAGGTCAGCAGTTTGAGACGAAAGTGCTGTGCAATGGAACATTTGTCGTCTGTCTCAGCTCCAGCCAATGTAGCAGTTTGAAAGCAAGAAATTGCAAGTAGATAAATAGGTACCACCTCATCTGGAAAGATGACAGCGTTCTGTGTACTCCAGCATCTAGTCATGTCTGCCACATTACCACAGAAAGTCTGCAGATGCAGACAGAGCTGGCTCTTAGGCTGTAAATGGAGATGAGCACCACCCACTAGAATCAGACATGACTGGCTTTCAAGCAAAGAAGACCTTTATTTTTATCTTTTAGTGTATTTCCACTTACATTATATTAATAATGTCTAATTGTGATATGTGCGTGTGGTAATTCCCCATTAACACATGCAACTTTAGTGCAAAATTTCATTTTTAGCAATGAATTAGTGGTCACCCCATAGTATGCCCAACTGAACTCAGGATATTCTTTGCAATCACATAAGTCAGCAGGACTTACACAATTTGCAGCTAGTTTACTGATTTCCTTCAGTCCACCTCTATGTATAATGTGAATACTTGACATTTTACAGTGGATAGTTTACAGATTTTTTCAAGATTATTCTAAAGCAAATCCTATTGTGCTTACTTTCAGTTAAATGTACATAGTAATTTCCAGAGAATCTAAGAAATGATTAAAAAAGGAAACAGGTTATTAGTTTGAAAGATTGGTTAAGGAAAATGATTAATAGAGATAAACTAAGGGTTATTTTCGAAGGAGAAAGGATATGGTATATGTTTCAATTGAATCAATGAAGTAGAAACGGGGGAAATCATGGTAAGTGTAGAAAGATGACAAAGTTTGAAGAATTAATAGCTCAGAGGAAAATTGATGAAAGAAATAAAAAGAGGAAATGATTGATAATAAAAATTTATAGAGGCAGAAGACCAACAGCAAAACAGATTTAGGTGTAGAAAGTAATGAACAGTGAAGAATTTTATGGAAGAATAGAATCTCAAAGAATATGTAAGGATTAAAGAACATTGGTATAAAGCAATACATTTAGCACCAGTAAAAATAAATTGTTATACTTCTAAAGTGGTTCCCAACAGGGGGTACACAGCCCACAGGGGGACTTCAATTCCCAGAAACCTAAGTCAGTACATTGGCTGATCAGTGCTTTGGGGAAATGACTTAGGCTTCTGGGAATTGAATTCCAAACACCAGCATTTGGGAA
Source organism: Furcifer pardalis (assembly GCA_030440675.1). Classification (NCBI taxonomy): domain Eukaryota; kingdom Metazoa; phylum Chordata; class Lepidosauria; order Squamata; family Chamaeleonidae; genus Furcifer; species Furcifer pardalis. Next base: position 62,886,631 of record CP126895.1, read on the forward strand.
ACACTCAAGAAGTAGGAACCTATTATCATTTATAGTTGAAATGTGGTGATATTCAGAAATTTTGGAAAATTATCTTCAAATAAATGAATGAAAATGTTAAGTACAAAACTTGATGCACTTGGTTGCATTTTTATCCAGCTTTGGAAAGGATTAACTGAAATGGCAAAAAAACAAAAATGAATCACAATCTTGCTAAAAGCAGCAAGATTAATTATAGCTAAACATTGGAAAGTTAACTATGAGTTTCAGTGTAACGTATGGAATGAAGATGTCTGGAATTCAGCTGTAAATGATACATTAATATGCAAGAGTAAAGTAAAAAAAGATTATTAAAAGTGATTAATTTTAATGATATTTGGGGAGATTTTATAGAACTCTAAATGGTCCCAATTGTGATGGGGAGTACATTGTTATTTTTTATTTGCATGAATTTTGTTTTATATGTCAGGGATCCTTACCTTGCGGCCCACAGGCCGAATACAAGCCACGGCGCTATTTCTCCCTGTTATTTGTCTCCTGGTTTCCTAAAATGGATGGTCCAGGAAGAAGCAGCTAAAGGTTGATTTAGCTGGAAGGCTGAACAGCTAGCCCCTGGGTGCCTTGGTGAGTTCTGGGGAGCTTTGGTGCTATTTCTCCCAACGTAAGGAACGAAGGGAGAGCCAGGGCAGAGGGAGCCAGCTGGTTGCGTGACATGGTATGACATGGTGTGCCTCCACCACACCAGAAAGTGCCATGTGGTAGAGGAAAGGTAAAATGGTTGCCCGGCCCCAGAAGCTGTATGAGGGAGCATGGCCCGGCCCCTGACTTTAAATGGTTAAGAACTCCTGTTATATGTGTTTCTTTCTCCTTAGCATACCTGATATTTATACCAAGAGCAGTCTTTGGGAGTTGCAATGCTTCCATGTTTGTTTTTTCCAACATCCACAGGCACTGGGAATGGCATGTATAGCAGTGCCAAAAAAGTTGAACCTCCTGACAGGGGCTCAAGAGACATACATGGGGTGGAGGACTGGGAAAACTCTACTGTTCAAAAAGTGTCAGTCCTCAAAAAAAAAAAAAAAAAAAAAGGGCCAGCCTGCCCGTTCCCTGGACAGTGGACTTAATGCCTGTCTGCACAGGCTGTTATACTTACATGTCTCAGAACAAGTACATTATCTGGAGAGACACTTGTTAATTTCAAACAAGAGTGGAGAATTAGTGAACTAATCTGTATGTTGAAAATCTTGCATTTTGTCTATCTACTAGTCTCAGCATGAGTGACCTGAATCATGCTGAATTAGGATTGTGATTATACATATTCACGGAAAAAACAAAATAAACATCTGCCTTCATCACTTTGGACTGAGGGGTTTTTTGAAAAACAAAATACAGGATGAGGCCAGGTTCTTCATTTAGAATTCGCCATATGGAAAAGCTATGCCAGTGTAGCATAATTCACAATTAATATATGATATCAATCACTATACATAACCAGAGTAAAATGTTAATAGGGCATTAGCCTGGACACCATAATTGCCTAAGTATCTAAGATTAACATTGGAATGGTATTTTGTATTGTATATTGTACATTGTCGAATCAATTATTTTTGTATTGGGTATTAGCTATTGATTATACAGTACTGTGATTTTATTGTTTATTCTGCACTGAGTATTGTTTATGGATTGTATTCTAATTATATTGTGTATATATATATATGCATGACTGTGAGCTGCCCTAAGTCGGATATCCTCTGATTGGGTGGGATATAAATATAAAATTTAATTAAACTAAATTAATCTACTTGTTTCTATGGTGATTTGTATGAGTCTCCTCTCTCCTGTTTCAGCCTATGGTAGAGAACAGATTAACTTCATTAGCTTATTCTGCTGTATCCAAATATAGGTGATCCTCATGACAATCAGCCATGAAGACTGTCCTGAGAATATAATGCAGTAGCCTTTCATCTGTCTTCTGCATTGCAGCATGACACTCGTACCACTGACCCAGTTTTGTGAGTCACTTTCTGGTCTTGAGTCCTTTTAGCACGCAAAGTCCTCATCAGCCACAGGCCAGTATTGGTGAAGCTGCTGCCATCCATCAAGATGGATTCAAGTGGGATTTAATACACATGGGAACAATCATAATTCCCTATGGACTTTACCATGCAAAGCTGTTAGTTAGTCCTAAGGGTTGTCAGGTTACGCTGCCTGACACTCGGTGTTGAGTCACTGGCAGTATGGTCTACTGCAGGATAACATGGCCAGACATTGTCTAGACATGTTAAATGGGAAGTGGTGGCAAAGGAAAGTTAACTGCCTCCTAGTGGTGTCTGTGAGAAGCACTTCTGAAAACAGCACTGTTCAGCCGCAAAGTAATTCCATGGTAATAATATTCCTGTTTGTCTTAATCTTTCCCTAATCCCTAGGAAACTATATTTCCTAGGAGGATATACAGCAGTATAATCTCATTGTATTATCCCCCCCCCCCCAATATCATAGTATATTCCCCAACGTAAGAGTCAAAAAGCTATAGCAAAGTGGAGCAAGGGACCTATTCTGAAAAGCAGCATATCTGGTTGGGGGTTGGGTTAACATCCTGCTAAAGAAACAATGAGAAGCCTCATTGCTTGATATGCTGTAGTGGTGGAGACAGGCACCATGCAGCATGAGAAGGAACTCCTGTGCTTAATAGCTTTTTTCATGTAAGAAGAAACACTAAATGTTTCTGTGATGGTTTCAGGGGGGGCTCCCTTTCTAGCCAATCAGCTACAGTACCCTACTTATCTTGGACTGGGTGAGCCTAGGAAAAGTCAATTGTGCTGAAGACTATGAGCCAAACTGGCAACAGATGCTCCCACACTCCAGTCTATCCAGACTTGGTAGTGTTTCAGGGAATCCAACAAATCCACAATGTTGGGTACCAATGTTGTCCACGTTGTAAGACAGGGTTGTCACCACATCCACACAATTACTAAAATTCTGGTAGTTGGTCAGGGAAGATCTTATTTTAGTACCACAAACCATCAGAGCCAAAAAACCAGGTAGTTGGTTGACGATTTTTAAATATTTTATTAAAATAAGCCAAAAAAGTTAAAAACAACAAGAAAAGGTTTCAGAAAAAGCACTTGGAGCAAAATACAGTTTTGAGACAATCTAAGGCAATTCAAGAGTACACACCAGAAAATAACAGTATACCTGATACAGATTTATTTATTTTTATGATTTATATTGCCACCCAACTCCAAAGACTCTGGGTGGCTCACAGAAAATAAAACCAATCAAATTTTTAAAATCCCATTAAAACAGCCACCAAAAATTACTCCAACCCCTACAGATTAAAAGAGATTAAAAGATTAGCATTTTGACAGTGTATTTCTGAGGTATACAGAGAATGCATCCTTTCTGGTATCTCAGGACACTAGTTGTGTAAAGCCTTCCCTGTTAGAGATAGCCCAAGCTGTCCAAACTATGGCCCGACCCCCGGATCTGGTCCATGACACCTATTCATCCGGCCCATGACACCCTCGTCACTCCCGGAAGCAGAAGTAAAAAGTGTGTTTTACTTCAACTTCCAGAAGTGACAAGAGTGTCGCGGGCTGGATTTAGCAAATGAGGGGTTTTTTTCCCCCAATGCTTTGATACTGTGATATTGATACTTTTTGATACTATGATTTGTGATGATGACATGTCGAAATGTTGTATTATGATAATGTTGAACCTTATAATTTGTAACTGTATATTTTGTATCTTTGTTAGCCACCCAGTCACTCTGAGTGGGGTGGCATACAAGTATTATAACAACAACAACAACAACAACAACAACAACATATTTATCATCATACATCTATGCCACCCTCCTCACAAATGACTCAGGGCGGCTGACAACAAATAAAACATACCAATTATACAATTCCACAATATAAACCCACCCATCACAAAAGATAATAAAAAGTTAACACCCTTCCTAAAGAGCAGCAACTCTGTCTGGAGACGCAATTCTGTTGGCAGAAGGTTCCATAGGGTCAGAGTGGACACAGAGAAGGCTCTTCTTCTAGTGCTAGAGAGGTGCACCCAGTGATGGGATGTAACAGGTTCTCACCAATTTGCCAGAACCGGTAGTAACTTTTTACAGTGTCCCAGAGAACCGGTAGCAGCTTTTGGGGGGTACCACCTTCGGGGCTTACCTTTTACTGGTTCCTCCACTGCACATGCGCACCAAGCACTTGGTGTGCATGCATGCCTACAGTGCTTGGTGCGTACGCACGGCCTCCTTGCTGTCCTCCCAAGCAGGGAGGAGGAAGCGAAGCTGCTAGCCTGAAGCTCCATATAGCCTGCTCCCCAGGGTAAGTGACTGACCTTTGGATGTGGTGTGTCTGTGTGTATTTTAATGTGTATTTAATACCTTTACCTGTATTGACCGCAGTTCCTAAAAAGGCCTGGCGGCCCGCAGGCCTAGCGGCCTAGCTTGGGGTTTTTAAGCAAAGTCTTGGAGTTACCTCATCAATAAGCTACACCTGTGCTGTTCCAATTGCTGTTCCAGTTGGAGAACCCTTAAGGAGGTACAGCTGTTTTACATTCACATTAAAGCATATTATCCTAGAGAACCGGTACGATGTAGAATGCGAGGGACCTTCCCGCATCTTCCCGTCACCGGCGCTGCACCGCGCCACGCAACTCTCCAAGACGCCTGAAGTTCCAAAAGGGTAAAGATCCTTACACTTTTCGAACTTCAGGCGTGCGCGCGCATGTCGTTCGGGGTTAGGGCAGGGGACGGGGGTCTTTCCCGTACTTTGCCCTAACCCCGAACAACACGCAATTGCGTGCCTACCCGGGGGGGGGGGAATGCCGAGCCTTGCCTCGGTGTGGTTTGTCCCTGACGTCAGGGCTTTTTTTTAGCATTGTTCGATCAATGTATCGAACAACATTAAAAACCGAACAACGTCATGACTTGTGGAACCATGTCATCACGTTGTTCGGGGTTCTATTGTATTTAAAATGCTGATAGCAATAGCAATTACACTTATATACCACCCCATAGCAATTACACTTATATACCACCCCATAGCGCTTACTGCACACTCTGGGCGGTTGACATTAATTAGCATTCCCATCCCCAACATGCTGGGTACTCATTTTGCCAACTTCCGAAAGATGGAAAGCTGAGTCAACCTTGAGGCTTGTCAGGATGTTGCATTACCCAACATTTTGGATGCAGTACAGCAGTTAAATCATTGTGCCACCAGGGCTGATGTATGCTGATTTATGCAGACAAAGTATGGTTCTGATTTCTATGCAATCTACTCTTTGCATCTACATTTATTCATTTGTATATTCCATTAATTTCAAAGGCACTAATTTTTCTGCATGGTATTTAAGATTACATTTTCTTCAAATCTATACTCACAAGAAAGCAATTGCATGTTGTTCTGCACAGTAAAGTAGCTTCTAACTTTGGTGACCCAATGAGTCATTGAGCTGGTTGGATGGCTCAGTGAGTTCAGCTGCAGCCAGAGGTTGAGAGGTCGATTCCCAACTGTGTCTCCTGGGAGAAGAGCCAACCTGTATAGTCTCGGCCAAGCAACACATTTCCCAGAAGAAAATAATGGAGAACTACTTCTCAGTACTGTACTCTAGAAAACCTTGGAAAATGTCACCATAAGTTGAAATTGATTTAACAGACACAATTCTTATTAGCGATTACTCAAAACTCTTCATTAAATGCCTGCTCAGCCCTTACAAAATTAGGACAATAGGTTCCTTTGACTCAATCCCTCTCATGTTTGGTCTTTCTCTTTTCCTGTTGCTTTCACCTTTTCCCAGCATTGTCTCTTCTAGTAAGCCTTCTTACGATATACTCAAAGTATGATAGCTCAGTTTAACTACCTTTGCCAGTTAGAATTTCATTTGAGCCAGTCTCCTTCACACACAAGTTTTCAGTGTTCTAAAGTAATCCTGTAGAGAACATGCAGAGTTCCTCATGTCTAACTACTGAGCCTTATCTAAGATTTCAATTGTGGGACACGATATCTGGGAGGCTTGATACTTGGTATTTAAATTTTTACAAAGATAATATTGCTTAGCTCTACAAGTCAAGGTAGTGGCTTCTACCTTTTCTCCCCCAGCAAAACTTGTTAGAATTGCAGATATTTGAGCGGGTGGAGTGGGGTTGGAATGTTGTTCTTTACGGCATCTGCTAAACTTCTGTCTGTCATGTGGCAGCTCTTTAAACACTCTTGTCAATTCTGTCTGTCATTATGTACAGTACTGTGCTAAAGTATTAGGCCACCCAGTGGTGGGATGTCAAATTATTTACTACCCCACCGTGATGTCATCAGTGTGGGTGGAGCCAACATCATGACATCATGACATTGTGGGCGGAGCCAAAGAAAAATAATAATAAATAATAATAAAATAAAATAAAAATAAGCACACACACATACACACCCCTCAACCAGTGATGGGATGTAGCAGGTTCTCACCAGTTCGCCAGAACCGGTAGTAACTTTTCCCAGTGTCCCAGACACGCCAAGCACTTAATGTAATTTTATTTATTTATTTATTTATTTAACGGGTTTGTGCTGTGGGTGGGTGGGTGGGTGGGTTGAGGGGTGTGTGTTTATTTTTATTTTATTATTATTTATTTTTCTTTGGCCCCGCCCACAACATCATGAAGTCATGACATTAGCTCCGCCCACACAGTGATGACATCACGGTGGGGTAGTAAAATTTTTGACATCCCACCACTGCCCTCAACCCTCCCACCCACCCACAACACGAGGACAGCAAGGAGGACAGCAAGGAGGACAGCAAGGAGGCCGTGCATATGCGCCAAGCACTATAGACATGCATGCACACCAAGTGCTTGGTGCACATGTGTAGTGGGGGAACCAGTGAAAAGGTAAGCCCCAAAGGTGGTTCCCCCCAAAAGCTGCTACCGGTTCCCTGGGACACTGGGAAAAGGTATTACCGGTTCTGGCGAACTGGTGAGAACCTGTTACATCCCATCACTGAGGCCACCACTAGCTAGTGACTCAGCCTTCCATCCTTCCAAGGTCTGCAAAATTAGTACCCAGCATGTTGGGTGCAAAATGTTAATTAACTTGTGAACCGCCCAGAGAATGCACTAAGTGCTATACAGTATGTGACTGCTTTGCTCTTGAGTGATGGGGGGATAACTCGACCCCCAAGCCACCTGGACACACCAAAACTGAAGAGTCTTCTGCTGACTCTCCTCTCAACCCTCACCTAATCTGGTGAAGTTCAGAATTAGAGGATCCGAGTTATTCCCCCCCACAAAGCGAGCTGGTGGTGTCTTAAGACTTTTGCACAGTACTGTTCTGTTATCTCCAACCGAACATATGAAAGAAAAATCTCGACAGAGAACTGGGCAAAACATCTTAGCCTGGCAGGATTGGATCACCGCCTCCACACTGGGAGAATCGTAAGGTTTTTTCTCTAATTACTGTATGCGAATTCATGGCAGGATGAGGGGAGAGCTGCGGTGGCTCAGTAATTAAGAAGCTCGCCTTGTTAGCTGGAAGGCTGGCAAGTCTGCAGTTCGAGTACTGCATGAGTCCAGTGGTGTGATGTCAAACTTTTTACTACCCCACCGTGATGTCATCAGTGTGGGTAGAGCCAACATCATGATATCATGACATTGTGGGCGGAGCCAAAGAAAAAAATAATAAATAGAATAAAAATAAGCGCACGCGCACACACACACACCTCAACCCACCCACCCACCCACAACACAAGGACAACAAGGAGGACAGTAAGGAGGCCGTGCATAAGTGCCAAGCAGCACTGTAGACATGCATGCACACCAAGTGCTTGGTGCACATGCGCAGTGGGGGAACCAGTGAAAAGGTAAGCCCCGAAGGTGGTTCCCCCCAAAAGCTGCTACAGGTTCTCTGGGACACTGGGAAAAGTTACTACCGGTTCTGGCGAACTGGTGAGAACCTGTTACATCCCATCACTGCAGCATGACGGATTGAGCTCCCGTCTCTGTCCCAGCTCTTGGGGACATGAAAGGAGCCTCATTTGGACGTTCCCTGAGCAGAGTTTCTCCCGCAAAAACCCTTTCAGCCCAGAATAGTTTCTGACATGAAATTATTATTATTATTATTATTATTATTATTATTATTATTATTATTATTATTATTATTATTATTATATCGCAAGATGGGGAGGTTTAAATAATAGAGCACTGCTGACGGGTGGTGTTCCTTCTGCGAGGCAACGCGGAGCGAAAACGCTGAAGCACGACTACCGGGTGGAGAAGCGGAACTTTGGTGCCGCAGCAATTGTTTCGGGAGGGCGGTGAATGTGGGTGCGCCTTTTTTTTGCTCAGGACTCCTGGAAGGGGACCAAGTGTGAGAAAGGAGCTCAAACGGGCCATGGTTGTTCGCTGGGTCGCTCGTGGTCTGTGGCGAGGATGCGGCAGGAGTGAGTGCGAAGGGGGAAGTAGGGGACGGGGCACGCGTGTCTGAGAGGGGTTTGGCCTTTGGAGGGAGCGGAGGCTTCGCTCACCTAGAAACCGTGCTCAGGAAGATTACAGGCCCTGTTCTTCCTATGGGCTTAATTTCTCAAAGGAAAATACTTTTCACTCATCTGTATCCCCCTTTTAAAAAAAAGGCCTCCCTGAAACAATAGTGCCCGATTTGTTGCGAGCGATTAGTATTGGGCACATTAGAGTGCCAAAAATGTATCCACATTCTAAGAAAAGATATTTTGATTTGTCAGAAACAGATCCTGCCAGAGTAATCTTCTCTCTTTTTATGATCATGTAGCGGTGGCTTAATGGTTAAGGTGCTGAGCTTGAGGACAGGAAGCGCAGCCTTTTGAGAGCCAAGTGCTGCACGATGGAGTGAGCGTATCCGTCCCAGCTCCTGCCAACCTAGCAAGAAATTTTGCAAGTAGATAAATAGGTACTGTTTTGGCAGGAAAGGTAGCAATGTTTTGTGCACTTCGGTGTCTAGTCATGCCTGCTACATGACCACAGAAATGTCTGAAGACAGTACTTTTATTATTATTATTATTATTATTATTATTATTATTATTATTATTATTATTATTATTATTATTATTATTATTATTAGACTTGTATGCCGCCCCACTCGCCAAGCGACTCTGGGCGGCTAACAAAGTTACAAAGTATACAATAACAAAAAACAATACAGTATATCACAGTTACAAGATATGGCATCACAAAAAAAAAATTCAAAGGCATTTCAAAGCATCCCCAATCACAGTTCAAGTCATTATAAAACAGTTCAAAAATACTTCATAAATAATGCACAAATAATGTACTGGCTCTTGGGTTGTAAACAGAGATGAGCACTGACCCTTAGAGTCAGGCATTACTGGCTTGACCTTTAACTGCCATGGGGTACTTTGTCAAATTCTTTGCTGAAGCCAATTCAATCATTCCATCTCGCATTTGGCTGTTCCTTGCTTCCTGTTGACTTCCATCTTTCTTAGCATTAATGCAGAAGTGTAGCGTGCCTTGGCGGGGCCCCGTATAAAAATTTGTTTGGGGGCCCTTAGGAAGGGTAAAGATTTCTCACAAAAGAAAAAAAATGCATAAAATTAAAAGAAATATATCGTATGTACATCGATTATTGTGGGATTCCCCCGTTGAAGTAAATGACTTAAACGGGGAAATCCCGCAGCCCGCGATAACCGATGTAGGGTGTTGCCAACTTTTGAACGCACGCTTTACGCGGGAAAAAAAGAAATTGCTTTTTTTGACTTTGTCATTTGTGAAATTAAAAAAATCGGGAAGTTTTTATTAATTTTTGCTTACGCACGTTGGGGCCCCCCCGTGGCCCGGGGCCCCCGTATAATTGATACGGTGGTAGCTACGCCCCTGCATTAATGTCTTTTCCAAAGAGTTTTGCCTTCTCTTGTGTGCCTGAAGTAGGGCAGCCTTTGAAAAGTAATACATAGATTACATCTCACAAAATGTGTACACTTTTTTTGCACCCTCTGTAAATATATACTCATATATATTTTCTGTGTGTCTCTCTCTCACACACACCCATCATCCAATATATCTATGTGTTCAATAGATAAATAAGTGGGTCCTACAGCAAGTCAAGCCTGAACTTCCTTTGGTGACAAAAATGGTGAAATTGAGGCTGTCCTACTTCAGGTACACAAGGGAAGGCAAAACTCTTTGGAAAATACAATAATGCCAAGAAAAATGGAAGTCAGCAGGAAGCAAGGAACAGCCAAATGCAAGATGGAATGATTCCCTAAGTGAAGCCAAAGGTTATAACTTATAGGAGTTGAAGAAGACATTTTAGATATCTCTCATTCTTAAGGTTACCATAGGGAAGAGATGACTTGACAGCATGTAAAAACTAATACAGTATATATATTCCAGGCATTGAGCTAGAGTTTAATTTTGGATTTGGTGGCTGTAAACCCTGGATTCAGTTATGTAGTTGATGGTATATTCCCCGTTGAGAGGTTTTATGATTTGGAAATTATAGCTGGACACTATATACACTAAAGAACATTTTTCTTTTTCCTGATTATCAGTAGCAAAGACAGCTATGCTGGTTGAAATGACCTGCATTTGGAATGATGAATATTGGTGTTAGTGTGATATTTGTACAGCACTTCTAATGTAAACAGTTTATATTATTTTAAAAAGTTTTATTATATTTGTTGCTGTGTAACAGTGGCTTCTAAAAATGGCATGGTCATATCTGTCTTAAACATATTTTCCCCCTAGTCAACAGCAAACATCCATATTTCATAGGCTTTGGAGGCCCTCTTTAGTTTTATTTAAATCAGTGAAGCTTGATGCCAATTAAATGTGGTCAGAAATGAGGTTTTTTGTCTATTAAGAAGAAGCAGTACACTGTTTAATGAGACTTCCTTTATTTCCAGGGTTTGTTTCAACAGCTCCTGCTTCTCAACTCTCAACAGCTGAGATTGCTCAGATGCGCAATGAGCTATTCACAAAAGAAAAAGAGAGACAAATGTCTCTTTATCCACGAATTGAGAAGATTGAAGTAAAATATATTGGCACATCTCACCCAGGCACAGTATTTATAATGAACAAAGGGCTTTCCACTCCATCCAGTTGTGCTATGCGTAAGTGAATGGAATAGAGGGATTTGGTAGTATCAGTCTGAATAACAAATGATAGGCAGACTTTGTTTGCAGATACACAGTCCGTAAACTGCAGGAAGAAAGAATGTTTATTCCATGATTAAATAAGTACTGGCTGTTTATGTTACGATCAGTTGCACTCCTAGTTAATCATTGGCCTTAAGATCTCACACTCCATTGATAAATTCCCATCCAATTTATATTTCATGTTTTACTATGCGAGCATAATGATTGTTCATATCTGAGTTGGAGAATGCCTGGACCTTCAGATATTTTAAAGCTCCAGAAGTTTTATCCAGCATACTTAATAATGTGGGATGGGAGTTGCAGACCAACTCTCTGCAACTCCCAGGCTAAACATTTCCTATCAATGTTGTATCTCTTACTTCATTAGTTCTATTTCTTCCTAGCCATTATCATGAATATGTTCTGTCAGACTCTTGTAACAAACTAAAAAAAATAAAGGGGAGGAGGCACATTTGTAGAGGAATCTGAATACAGGACAAGTAAATTATCTTAGCCCACACACTCACAACTTCTTTTAGCTCAAAGGTTTGGGGGTTGTAGTAGCATCTAATGCAGATAGCAGCAGCTGGCCATAGGTATGAGACTTTCAGATTTCTTACTTTGCAACCACCAGAATTTGCCAGGCAGTCCCTCAGGCAGAATTCTGGGAGCAGCAGCCAATAGCAATAGCACAACAACACCACTTATATAACACACACACACCCCATAGCACTCTCTCAGGATGGTTCACAAGGTAAATAGCACTTTGTCCCTCGACATCCTGGCTGGGTACTAATTTTATTGACCTTGGAAGGCTGAGTCAACCTTGAGATCAGGATCGAACTCAAATCATAAGCAGACTTTTGGCTGCAGTACAGCAGTTTAACCACTGCACCACACAGGTTCTAGGCCAAGAAATTTAAGTTTGAGTGCTTTTCATCATTTACATGTGATCCTCAGGAATGACCATCATCTGCCTCTGAACAAGGAGGAAATGGCTGGGAGTAGTTAAGCTTTGTTGTACCACAAGAGATTATGGGACTGGTAGGTTTTTTTTTTAAAAAAAAAAAATTAAGCTAATAGACACAATCCTAGAATTGTTCGTAGCATCCCTAGAGTTAAGCAGTCACAGCCATTTCATTCCTCTGAGATAAATGGTGATGGCTCCAGAAGCTTATTTTGACACGTATGTGAATGATGAAAAACTCCTCTCTGGACTTAGGTTTCTTGACTGAAGCTCCTAGAATTCTGTCTAGAGGAGTTTTGGGTGAATTCTGAGCGTTGCAGTGCAAAAATGCAGGAGTCCCAGCCTAGTTGGTCTAAAAAGTATCCACCTGCTCCCTATTTTTTCTCTAAATTATTAATTACCTGTCTGAAAATCTAAACCTATTTATTCTTTGGCTGACTGTTTGATTTATTATTGCAGTTGTAGTATAATTTCATGATGAATGTTTTTGCCCTTTTGGAATTTTTGTCCTTTGCCAGATTTAAGTGAATGGCATTGTAAGAAATCTGTACTTGCCCTGGTGGATGGACAACTCTGGGATATGTACAAGCCTTTGACCCACTCATGTGAAATTCAGTTCCTTACTTTTAAAGATGAAGATCCAAAGGAAGTGAACCAAGTATGTTTGTGTTGATTTTCTTTAGAATATTTCCTTCCATTTGGTTTTGATTTTTTTCTCTATAGAGCTTCTGGGCTGTAAAAATCCTATTAAGTGCTGTTGAATTCAAGCACAAAGATTGGGTTAATAATAATGAGAACAAAACATATGTTGTTTTCTCTGTCTTGTTTCCTGATTTTTCTATTACTTTTTAAAATCACACATTTCTGTTTTTATTTTGCCACAAATTATATAGACCAGTGATTACCACCCTAGGGTATGTGTATCCCCAAGGGAATGAATGTATCCCCAAGGGTACATATTAGACTTTTGGGGTACATGAATGATGGTTGAAAAAGGCATATGTGTCAACAGAGTCTACAGGCGCAACTAGATTTCTGTTGACATTTCTCTGGTTCTGCAGAGAAGAGAGATCACCTGCAGTCATGTGAAGTTCTGTATAAGAGGAGGGAGGTGTGTATTATGGATTGTGAGAGCTTCCTGACAAGTTGCATCTCCAGACAGAGTTGCTGGACTTTAGAAAGGGTGTGAAGACCTGGCTGGTGGGGCAGGTGTGAGGTGGGCCAGTTGGCTATCTCAGCTGGCTGGCTAATCTGATGTCTCCCCCCCCCCCCTCTCATAATTTTAACTGGTGAATTTTTTAAACTTTTAATCTTTTAAACTTTTAATCTTTAAATTTTAACTTTCTGAGTGGGTGGGTATTTTATGTTGATTGTGTTTTTAACTGTTGTTCGCCGCACTGAGTCATTTGTGAGGAGGGCGGCTTAGAAACATGACTAAATAAATAAATAAATCCTACACAGGAGCCAGGTTGGGAGATGCCCATGGCTTGATGAAAACCTAGGGGTGGTGAGTGGGGTTGGCCAGCATAAGAAATGGATGTGTGTCTCCTGCTGTGTTCCACCAGGATGAGAAGGCTTTCTCTTCTTGTACCTTTATGAAAAAATAAATACTGCAAGTGGAATACAATTCCAAATTTAAGATAGTTGAGGAGGATGGTGGAGGACAGAGGTGCCTGCCGGACAGTGGTCCATGGGGTTGCAAAGGGTCGGAATCGCCTGTGCGACTGAACAAAAATCTTACATTTGAATGTGATTTCAAAAAACAACTATGTCCTTCAAAACAAGCTCAAAAATTGCTGTGCACATTTGTTGTGTATTGAAATATTTGTTGTGTGTTTTATAAATATTTCAAAACATACTAGAAATTTTTAATTTTTTAATAAACACATTTCATTTGTTACCTAATGTAATGTATTTCTAACATAATCTGTGATGTATTTGGTTGAATTAATTGTATTTTTTTTATTTTTTTTATTTTTTTTAATAATTTTTATTAGGTATTTAAAAGAAGCATACAAAAGAATACAAAAAAAACATATAATGACATTATAAAAGTATAAAAAGCTTTGTAGAGATCATGTAGCATAATTTTATACACATTACTTTTAACTTCTCCTTTCTTGATACATACTCTTCTCGTTCATCTCTGTTACACCAATGAAAAAAACAAACTAACAAAAGACACCCATGTGCTATTTACAGAGTCCAGGGGGTTCTATACCTTTCACATTTTCCAGAAGTCATTGTGATCTTTTGCAGGGGGTATGCCCCGTTTGTCTTTTAAAGTATAATTTATAAATGGTTCCCAGATCCTCCAGAATTTGTTATCGTTAACTTTTCCTTTTCTACAATTAATTTCCCACGTAAGTTTTTCATTTAAAGCTAAATTCCACATTTGTGTATACCACTCCTGTAAACTTGCTTGTTCGTTACTTTTCCACTTTTTGGCAATACCTAATCTGGCAACCGTCAACATTATGGTTAATAACTCTTTATTGTCATTGTTAATATCTTGATCTTCTATGTCTGTTAACAAAATTGCCTCTGACCCCAATCCGATCTGTGTACCCAGTATATTCTCTATTTCCTTATTTATTTTTTCCCAAAAGTTTTTAACTACCTCACAGCTGCACCACATATGTTCATATGTTCCTCTCGTTTTCTTACACCTCCAACATATATCACTCATATTACTATACATTTTGTGCAGACCGACTGGGGTCCTATACCATCTCCATATCAGCTTATAATTGTGCTCTTTAACTCTCACAGACATGGTTCTCATTATCTTTCTTTTCCACATCTTCTGCCATTTTGTTGCGGTTATCCTTATATCTAGTTCTTGTTCCCAACTCTCTCTCAGGACCTCTTGTATATTTTGACCTTTATTCAAAATTTTGTAAACTTTACTAACTATCCCTTTAATTCCCATTTCTCTATTTCTGACTTTGGCCAAAAGTGTCTCAAACTCCGTACATTCTCTGTCTAAACCATTTTCCCGTAAAAATTTCTTATTCCAATTATTTATCTGGAGGATCTTGAACCAATCCAATTGAAGTTGCGAATACAGCTTATGTCTTTTCTCTTGATCTTTGCAAGCATTGACCCAGTCTTTTAATAATAGTACTTTATTTTCCACCAATATATCTCTGATTTTTATATCTATTTTTATCGGAAAATCTTGAAAGTCTTCCACTTCTAAAATAGGCGAGGTTCCCAAAGTAAGCTCTTTCCTCACTTTATTCCATGTTTCCATTGTTGATTTTAACATCATAATTTGAGCCTTTTTTTTCCTTTTTCTTTTCCCTCGCATAGAAATTGTGCCTTACCCACCTTCGATAGGTCTTTCCTTTCAAATTTTTCCCAGACTGTTTCATCCCTGTTTAAAATTTTTATGACGTTTCTTATTTGAAATGCTCTATAATATTTTGTAACATTTGGAATTCCTAATCCTCCCTCTTTTTGCGGAGCGTACCATAATGATTTAGTTATTCTGGCTCCTTTATTCCCATTACAATACCGGTTAATCATATTTTGATACTCATTCAGTTCCTTATCAGTATGTTTTAATGGCAAAGCATCGAATAGAAAGTTCAGTTTAGGTAGTAACATCATCTTACATATAGCTATTCTTCCGAACCATGACAGATTTAATTTGCTATATTTTACTATTTTCTCCTTTATTTCCTTCTTTTGTCTGTCATAATTCATGCTTTTAAGTTCCCCAATTTTACAAGATAACATTACCCCCAAATATCTCATTTTCTGTGTGATTTGTATATTATGATTTCTCTTTATTAACTCTTCATCTTCTTTCTTCCCATTGATTAAAATCATTTCTGTTTTATCCCAATTAACCTTCAAACCCGTGACCTCCTCGAAATCTTTCAAATGTTTATTAATCTTAACTAGACTTTCCACTGGATGCTTCACCGTCAACAGAGTGTCATCTGCATAGAGACTTACTTTGGTACCTTCTATCCCTATTATTCCTTTATCTTGTCGAATTGTATTAGCTAAAAATTCCATAGCCAATATAAACAACGATGGCGACAAAGGGCAGCCCTGCCTCGTGCCCGCCTCTAGCCTTATATCACCTGTATAACCATCATTAAATTTGACTCTTGCCGTACCTTTTTTATACAATTCTTCAATAACCCCTTGAAATTTTTCCCCAAATCCATATAATTTAATCATCTCGTGAATGGTTGTCCATTGTAGTGAGTCAAATGCCTTAAATATATCTAATGCCAGAAACCCTACCTTTTCCTTTCTTTTTTCCGTTGTATCTAGAATGTCCACTGCTCTTCTTATAAGGTCTGCCATGTGTCTATTTTTAACAAACCCAGCTTGATCCTCGTTGATATAATTGGCTATGAAACCGTTCAATCTATTTGCTAAAATCGTAGTGAAGATTTTTGCATCCTGATTAATCAGAGATATAGGTCTATGAGACTCAATTTTTTCTAAATTTTTGCCCGGCTTGGGGATCAATGCAATTATCGATCTGTTCCAAGAATTTGGAGTCGCATCTCCCTCTAGAATCCCATTGTATAGCTTGTGTAGTCTCGGGACAATCCACGGCATAAAATCTTTATAAAATTCCGCAGATAACCCATCTTCCCCAGGTGCTTTCTCCTTTTTCAATTTTTTTATTACTTCTTCAATTTCCCCAGTTGAAATTGCTTCCTCCATTTTATTCCTGTGTTCTTCTATGACCTTCTTAATTTGTTGCTGGTCAAAATATTCTCGCAATTTACTTAAATTTACCTCCTTTCTTGAATACAACTGTTTATAAAAATTTTCAATTAATTCTGCTTTCTCTCTCTTTTTATTACATCTTTTCCCGTTTTTATCTACCAATACACCTACTTGCCCTTTATTTTTTTTGTCTCTTGCAGCTTTTGCCAATAGCTTAGAATTTTTATTGCCGTACTCAAAGTATTCCCTTTTGAGAAAAATCAAGTCTTTCTTTACTTTTTCAATATCTTTCCCATCCAATTCTTTCTTAATTTTTTTAATCTCTTGAAGCGTTCTCTGATCCTTCTTTTTAGCATATACAGTATGAAGACGTTTTAACTGCCCTTCCAATTCCTGATTTCTAATTCTAATTTGCCTATTCCTGTAGCTTTTTAATTTTATCGATTCCCCTCTAAAAATTGCCTTCATTGTATCCCAAACTCCTCCCCCGCTGATCTCGTTGTTTTCATTAAATTTCCAACTCTCCTCCCATTTCTCCATTATTTGTTTCCTTATTGATTCCTTCCCGTATAGCTTCCCATCATATCTCCAAATGTAGCCACTTTTTTCCTCCTCTCTAAAATTTATATCTACTGTCATTTTTGCATGGTCAGATTCTCTAAATGTTCCAGTCTTAATGTCCTCGATTCTTTTTACTAGCTCTTCTGTTACAAAAACGTAATCTATTCTTGAGTACATATCATGCACTTGCGAATAATATGTATATTCTCTTTCTTGAGCTTTTAACTCTCTCCACACATCCTTTAACCCCATTATTTTCCTCCAATCCTCTAATATGTACTTTTTGCCTCTCTTTTTTACACTTGTACTATCAATATCCGAGCACCTCATATTAAAATCACCACCTACGACCATGTTCTTAGTCCCCTCCTCTTTCAGTATCTTCTCCATTTTATCTAAAAAGTCCTGCTGTTTATCATTTGGAGCATAGATGTTGGCCAACGTTATCTCCTCTTCTTCAATTTTCCCTTTAATTATTAAATATCTCCCTTCTGGATCAGCTATAGTTTTATTCACCGTGAACCCCAATTTTTCCGAAATCAGAGTTGCGACTCCCCTAGCCTTGGATGTCCCATATGCCTTTTCATATATGTCAATTCCCCTCACTGACAAATTATTGACTTCTGCAGATTTTTGGTGGGTCTCTTGCAAAAATATTACATCAGCCCTATCTTTGTTAAGCGATATCCGCAACCTCTTTCTTTTCAGGGCATTCCCTGCCCCCTTCACATTCCACGTTACAACCCTTAATGACTTAACCATTTATATTTAAATCCACTTCCCATCTTTCTTTCCCCTCCCTGGACGTGTTCCCTATCAAACCCCTAATTTCCCCACAACTAAAAAGATTAAACAAAGCAAAATACAGTAAGTCAAAAATACTATTTAAACTAAGAAAAAATTGAAAAAAACGACATCGACAAAAGAAAGAAAACTTACCTATCTTGTTCTCTTCTTCTACCCTCCCCACATCTTTTCTTTTAATGTCACCTTTGGTCTCCAAAGAGGGGAGGGGGGGGCCGGAGAAAAAAGACATACCAATCTTCTATTATCCTCCTCCCTCTGACGTTAATTAAATTTGTAATTATATTCACCCCACCTGTTCCCCGCTTGTACCTGGTGCCTCCGCTCCACCCACTGCTCCCTCCTCCTCCCGACCCACTAACGGTCCCATCACACCCACCCTGGCCAATTCTGATCTCATCAATATCCAGTCTGAATCAGCTTCTTTGATCAAACCAATTTGTGTTAGATATAACAATGCATCCGTATTCACATCCAACACATGCCATTTTTTGTCATAAAAAAATCTCAACTGCTGTGGAAATCGCCATACATACTTGACTCCTTTTGCAATCAGTATCTTCGTAACAGGTTTCATGATGTACTTCCACTTCCTCTCTTGGGGCGCAATATCATTATAGACCTCCACATCCACCCCATCTATTTTAAGGACACCAGACCCAGCTTGTCTAATGAAAGACATCACCTTCAACTTATCTGCCCAGTTTGCAAATTTAACTAAAACATTCCTAGGTGTCTTCCTATCTCTCCTTCCACCCACCCTATACACCGCTCCAATATCATCTAATCCGAATTCTTTACCCATTTTGAGTGAGTTCAACCATTCCACTATTCTCTCTTTCAGCCTGTCTGGTGTCCTTTCAATCACATGACGGACCACTATATTAAATTTTCTCCACCCCTCTTCCATCATCATCAATCTTTGATCCTGTACTGTCATCCTATCTTCCAAAATATGCTCTTGAATGTAAAGTTCATTTACAGATATAATGGCATGTTTGACTTCTTTGTCCATTGTCTTTGTAATCTCATCAATCTTTTGTGTGTTCGCTGTCACATCCTTCTTCACATCTGTAAGGGATTTTGCCAGGCTTTCATATTGTAGCCTGGCTAGTTCCCTATCTTTCTTCATTTCCTCACTATTAGCCTCCACCGTTTTGTTCAGTTTGGTTTGATTCTCATCCAACTTTTGCATTGTAGCCTGCAATTGTTGTAGAATTGTAGTCATAGTGTCCATTCTTTGGGCCAGGTCAAGGGAGGCCGTCTGTTCCATAGCTGTGGAACTCGTTGCTATCTCTTGAGCCTCCAAATTTGGTGATGGAGTGTGTCTCTCTTCCTCTTCCTGATCTTTGCCCTTTCTGCCTTTGCGACCTTTCGGTTTAACAACAGCTTCCTCCATTTCCTCCCCCTCTTTCCCCAGCATACACCCCAGCGTCCTTATTCAGACCGTCCCGTTCAAAGTCTATGTCTATGTTGAGGGGGAGGGAATAGACAAGAAAAAAATATTCCGTTTGCCCCAAAAAAATGTATCTAGTATCGGATTTTTAAAATCACCATCACCTATTGCAATGTCTTGTATATTTAATGTCTTGTATATTTAATTTGCAAGCCTTGACGAAGATGGAAGGAAATCAGAAGTACGAATCTGCCGATCACATTCAGAGGGCTGCTTTACTCAGTATTTCTTTGTGCGCAACTCGCCAAACAAAGGAAAGCGCCTTAACTCCGCCCCTTAAAAAATTCTTTCGTCCGCCATTACAGCCCAAACAAACAACAGAGTTATGTAAGCGAGCACAGTTAGTCGATAACCCAGAATCTCAGACCCCCCTCCGTCCCAGCTTACTGCAGGGCTCCCAGCGCGGCTCAACAACCAGCGAGGCTCGCAACGTTCCCCCCGTTGCTCGGAGCACACACGCCTCCGATCCCCGCTCACCCTTCGTCTCCAATTGCTTCCGACCTCCACTCAGAAATCCGCTTTCTTCAGACAGTCTCACGAAGGCACTGGAACGTTGCCGCTTGGTTTCGCCAGCTTCGCAGCAAAAAAGAAACGAACTCCAGCACCAGGGGAGCTCCCCTCTTTTTTCCTTTCAAAAACAGACTCCACGCACGTCTCCAGTTTAGTCCAACCTCTATCGCACCCTCAAATTCCTCAAAATTTGGTTGAATTAATTGTATTTTTAATGTTTTGGATGTACATATATCCCTTGCATATCACTTGCATATATCACTTGTATATCCCTTGACAGCCTATTTCCGTTAATTGTGCCCCTCATATTAGCAAAATGTTAGTAATCAATATTGTTGATATTATTTCAAATTTATGTTACAACTGTAAATATATATATATAAATGAAATGATAAGGTGAATATTCAGGCATATATATATATGCATATATATGCATATATCAGGCATATATATATATGCCTGATAAAAAGATCAGTAATAACTTCATACTTGATATTCTGATTCTTTGAAGCTCTATTTTAATTTAATTTAATTATTTTGGCATAATTTGACTTCAAATAGTAAAATGAAGCTAAAATACTTTGAACATCAAATGAGAAGAGAGGATTCACTTGAGAAAGACTTGATACTGGGAAAGGTTGAAGGCAAGAGAAGAAGGGGTGGCAGAAAATGAGATGGTTAGATGGTATTGTGGATGCAATGGGCATAGAGTTGGGCAGACTGAGGAGGATGGTGGAGGATAAGGGTGCCTGGTGTGCAGTGGTCCATGGGGTCAGAGGGGGTCGGAGTTGACTGAACCAAAAAAAAATTGACTTCAGAATAATATCTGTCTCACATTCTTTGTTACAGGCTTATTGGCGTTCTTGTGCTATGATGCTGGGCTATGTATTAGAAGACGCATTTAAAGATGAATACTTAGTCACTCTTGTCAAAGCTCCAGAGGTTCCAGGTACATTATTTTTCTTTACAGATGTCTCTTTTTCAGCATGGGTTGAATGTTGCAATGCATGTAGATGTTTTAGAAATGTGGGACTTGTTTAATTTATGTATTCTAAAAATTTAGCTAGTCATGGTGGGAACATATATTTGTAAATTAATAACTATCACCGAATTGTGCAATATATAACCCTGCAATTTAGCTTCAGGCTGACTGAAGAAATACTGTACTGTTTTTTACTTGTGCAGAGTAAATTGTCCATCTGTTTTATTGAGCAGAAGCAAGCTCTAATATTTTGGTTGTATGAAATTAATTTCCTTCCAAATATGTTTGCCTTGAATTTGCTAAGCAATATCATATGTATTAACTAGTCATCATGATTTCATGTTATTTCTTCTAGATATAATTATGTACATATATTATTTTTCTTTATGATGTAGGAAGCATATAGCTACCTAGTCTGGCTTATAAATAAAATAAAATATACTGCAATATGTTGTTAAAAACTCAGAGGAGAGCAGAATAAAATGTCTGTGTAAAATGATGTATGCAATCTGTCTTTCTACGTGCTGAAATTTACTCCTATTTGTTCTGAACAAATAAAACATTTTCATCTCTGCTGGAAGGAAAATTAATATAGCTTAGAGGAAATTATAATGATCTTTCTCTACTCATCATATGTAAGAATGTGGTGGAACCAGGACATCAAAGGGTGATAATATTTTATATTCCATTCTTTTCTCAAACATGTTTACCTTGTAACAAAGGTGCTTTGACTTTCAAAGATGCCTTTTTGTTGCTTTTTTCAGCACCTATTTTTGGGTACACAAAAAGAGCCTCCTTGAAGATTGTATCAGAAAACAAAAACACTGCAGCACTTTAAAGACTAGCTGCCATATTTTTAATGTGGGCTTTTGTGGATCAATTCCACTTCATCAGACATAGGAGTGAAAATTCAAGGCATGAGTTTATACCCTATTTGCTGGCATATAAGACCCACTCCTCCCCCCCCCCCCCCATACACTGGAAAAATGGAGTGCGTCTTGTACTGTGTATAGTGGCTATAGTGGGCTATTTTGGTAATAACAGGGTGCATCTTATACTCCGATGTGTCTTATACGCCAGCAAATATGGTATACGTCAGATACAGAGGTAAAGAATAATCAATCAGAATGACAGATAAGCATGCATAGCAATACAGCTTCCCACAGTTAGCAGTAGCAGATAATCTTTGGTTTGTTATTTGGATTAGCTCTAAATGTCATCTTTTCAATTTTAAAAGATTGTGGTATTCTTGAACCACAACTGGTTGTTCCCTGGTAATGGCAAACTGCTGCCTAATATTTCTCACACTAGTTCAAGTGAAGGGAACTGCAGAATGAACTCACCAAAAGGTACCTTCATTTTGACAGTTTTACATCTGGCCTAGACATGTAAGAAACAGCAGCACCTCTTTTAGCTCTATAGCAGGGGTGGCCAACCTTGGTGCTCCAGCTTTTCTTGGACTTCAATTCCCAGAAGCCCTGATAAGCAGGTGTGCTGACTTGGGCTTCTGGTAATTGAAGTCTTAAGAAAAAGCTGGAGCAGCCTGCTCTATGATATCATTTTTGGAGGTGAGCAAATACTGGTATTTTAATAGCATAGGACAGTGATGACAAACCTTTTAGAGACTGAGTGCCCAAACTACCACCCCCAAACCCACTTATTTATCACAAAGTGCCAACAGAGCAACAGGGGAGGAAGGAAGCATTCCCATTGGGCTGATGAGCAGAGAGGAGGAACAAACTGTGCTGGGGAGGGAGGAAGTGCTCCCAGTGGGCTGCTGGACAGAGGGGCAGGACAAACTCTGTGCTGGGGTGATTGCATACATGCCCACAGAGAGGACTCTGAGTGCCACCTCTGGCATGCATGCCATGGGTTCGCACCACTGGCATAGGAAGAGCCCTTGTGTTTCCAACAGAATCCCAGTTGTTGTTTTTTTAATTACTCCACTTTTTGACTCACTTTCTGCAGTGATATCTGGAGCTTTCTGCTATGATGTCATCTTGGATAACAGACTTGTTGACTGGAAGCCAACTGAGGTAAGGGTAATGTTGATTAATGGACCACTTTATATTATGGCTCTTCTCCCAGGAGAATCAAAGTCTACTCAGGAAAATGGACACACTCTTCAATATAGAGATCTACTTAACTTCATGCTACTGTGCTGCATTTCCCATAATAAGGATAGGGGATGTGTGGCCCTGCACTTGTTGTGTGATCACAGCTCACTTCAGCCCCAGCCAAAAAATCCAGTCATCAGAAATCATGGGAACAGTCATACAGAAACCTCTGAAGGGCCAGAATTCTTTATTCCTAATTTATAGTAAAGAATAGATTTTATTAAAATAGTTTGTTAATAGTTTGTTAGGGGATGCTTGATGAATTTGATATTTGGGAATTCCTTTGTAAAACTGAGCACTCAAGTATTATTTGAAATGTAATGCTTTATATTTTGGACTTTTTCAGCTGTCAGAATGTAGTTCTGGGTTTAGTGCAAAAAACATTGAAAAGTAATACATCAGCTGCCAAATCAGTCTGTCAATTGATATTCACTTTGCTGTTGTTGCCTTCACACATGATATCACTGCCTTTATCATTCTACAAAGAATCTTGTGGCACCTTAAAAACTGACATGCCTTTTTGGAATAAGCTTTCACGACTTGCAGTCCATTTCATCAGATACAGCTGATGTGTCTCATGAGGTGGGCTGCAGTCTGCAGAATCTTCAGCCAAATAAAACTTGTTAATCATTAAGCAGTCTTAATGATCCCCCTGAAAATGTATATAATTCAAAGTACTTTGCTTATTAAATATAACTTTGTGTGGAACATCCAGATATAAATCCACTCTGCACTGGGCAAGTCAGCATAGACTCTGGATTGAACCAGTTGCCTAAACGTTATACTCTTAAGCCAAAAGTGAAACAGAAACAAACCTATCCTAACTAGATTAGTTTTGGAAGACCTCCGGAAGATGTTGCTGGATCCTTGCAGACTGAATTTCAGCCACCTCAATTATCAGAAACCTTTATTCCAAATTTGGCGGGGAGGGGGGTTATAAATGCAACAAACAAATAAATTGTGGGAATCCCCTGGCCTTGCATTTAATCCTCGCTCCGGGATGGATAGGTCCTCTGGAAGGAATCGAATGAAGTTTTGATATCTCACAGTTCCCAAGGAAGTTTGGTTTCTCTCATGCCCAGGAACAGAGAAGGATTGTAAAAATTTATTACCCCTCTGCTTTATGACCAGTGAACCAACCTCAAAGTATTTCCATTGCTAGATAAGGATCAACCCTATTATCCTGTATGCACCGAGGTTTGGCATGGCTCTTCTCCCTAAATCATGTACCCTCGAGATCTGAGAAGATCCTTGCATTGGGTCTATGTACTGACTTCAGTTTGATGTAAGCGCCCTTTCCTTTAGACCATTTGGTTACTTTCTCCTGTTGTATTACCAATAAAAATAGCTGCTGGCAGTGGGAAAGACACACAGATTCCATGGAAGCTAGCTAGCAAAAAGATATATACAGGTCTTCTCTCTTTCCTTCACCTAATCATCCCTGCTGGCTGGAGATCGCAACAATAAATAAATATTCCTTTCTTTGTTTGTTGATCTGTGCATGATAAGTCTTTTTCTTTTCCAAGGAAAGCCTCCGTTCTCTTACAAAAGATGTGTACAAACTAATTCAGAAAGACCTGCCGTTTGAACCGCTTGATGTTGACCCTAATGTGGCACGTGAAATATTTCAGCATAACAAGTTAGTATAAATGCAGATGTAAAATGTTATTTAAAAACAACTGTTATCTTTCACAACACAAATTAAACTTTAATTGAATGGCCATAGTCATATTGGTTAATTATCCTGGCCCAAGTGTAATGAAATGAATTGCAGTGGCAAGTTGCCACTAATTAACAAATTGTCATTGTATCCCTCATTGCATATCATATCACAAGACAGGTGATGGCTTTTTAAATTAATTAATTAATTAACTGCAGTTTATACCATGACATTTATGCACATCAAATATTATTGTAGCATTTTTTTTTAAAAAAATCATTTTTACCAAGCATGCTACAGTGAATGTGGTAAAAATGACATTGTAAAGTTAAATGTTCAGTAAAATTCATCCAGTCAGTTAGATTTCTGTACTGTACTTACATTCATATTTACTTAATGGAATGCAAATCTAGAAATTTTTTGGAATAGTAGCCGTGTTAGTCTGTGGTTCAGGCATATCAGACAACAAAATAAAATAAACAAAAAAAATAAAAAACACTAGCACTTTAAAGACTAACTGCTATATTTTTATTGTTAGCTTTCGTGGATCAAGTCTACTTCTTCAGACAAGGAGTGAAACTTACAGGCATGGTTTTTATGCACCAAATTCAGGGGTCAAAGGGAGAAGGGTGTGTTCAAGCAAAATGACAGACAAGAAAGCACAACAATACAAAACAACAATACAAAATACAAAACAACAATACAAAACAGAACAATACAAAGCACAACGACAAAACAATTGAAAGGGAGACATTTAGAGCTAATCTGAATAATATTGTTGCTAATGGCCATGAGAAGCTGTATTGTTGTGCTTGTTTGTCTGTCATTTGGTGCATAAAAACCATGTCTGTACGTTTTACTCCTTGTCTGAGGAAGTGGACTTGATCCACGAAAGCTGACAATAAAAATATAGTAGTTAGTCTTTACAGTGTTTTTAATTTTTTTGTTTATTTTGTTTTGTTTTGTTTTCTGATATGCCAAATCTAGAAACATTTCTTGCTTTTTACCAGTAGATGGCAGTAAAGTATTTTTGAGACAGTTAATAACATAAGGTGGTTTGCTCATTTGGAGATAATTTCTTGGAATTACATACCATACAAGGCATATATGAGAATAGAAGAAGGACAAAGAACACGAGGCATACACAGAGGAAGATGTAGAGATACCATCAAAAACATATTGCAGCAATACCAAATAACGCTGGTGGGGGGCTGCTAGAAGGGGAAAGGAGGCGTAAAGAAAGACAAAGGCTTATGTAAACTAAGAGGAACAAACGGAGTACCTCCAATGAAGACCAATAATAATAATAATAATAATAATAATAATAATAATCTTCATAAGAGAGAAAGAAAAGTAGGCCACAAATAAAACAATCTTCTATGTCTATTTGAGAATGAAGGGAGTATGGGAAACAACTAAGAAGAATTGAAACTTTTAGTTCAGGAGGCAAAATATTTAATAGGGTTAATAGAAACTTGGTGGGATGACTTACATAACTGAAACACAGAAATTGAAGGCTATAAACTGTTCAAAAGACCCAAAGGGGCAGAAAGGAAGGCAGAGTTGCTGTATATGTTTAAAAATACATACATATCCCTGCACAGAAATACAGGAAGATGAAATTGCATGTCCCATAGAGAACATCAGGATTAATATGATTGGGGGTGGGGACACAAAAAAGAACATGGTAGTTGGAGTTTACTATTGACTGCCCAGTCAAGGAGAGGATGCGGGTGAAACCTGGGGGGGGGGGGGGGATGTGTGTGCAAAAAATGTCAAAGATACACGATGTAGTAATGGGAGATTTCAGCTATCCTGATATCTGTTAGGAGACAAATTCTGCCACATATGGCCCTTCTGAGAAATTCCTAGCTTATGTGGCTGATAATTTTCTCCTACAATAAGGAAAAAAACTAGATGAGTAGTTATCCTTGTTTTGATTCTAACCAATAGAAATAACTTGGTAGAAAATGTGACAGCAAGAAGACCTCTGGGGAAAGGTGATTGTGTTCTGCTTGAATAGTCCCACTACATGTCTTCTGGCGTATAGTAGGGTAATAGCCATTGTTATGAGAGTTCCAGTGAGGATAGATATGCATTATCTGGGTTTATCACTGTGCTTGCTTATTTATTTATTTACTTATTTATTTTATCACATTTGTATGCCGCCCTACTCTCATAACGACTCAGGGCGGCTAACACAATATTGGAAGACAACAATCCAGTGAACCCATCCATAAACCCAACTATACCCGTAAAAATGCAGAGAGATTAAAAACTTAAGAGTTCAGAGTTGATTAAGAATTTAAAACTATAAATTTAAAGGACTCAAAAATTTAAAAAAATTAAAAGGTTTAAAAGATAGAGAGGTGGCTGTCCAATCAAATCAATCACCCAACATGGGACCCTGTATTACAGGAGCCCCACACCTGCCCTGCCAGCCAGGTTTTTAGGCCCTTCCGAAAGGGCAGTAGCTCTGTCTGTAAGCATAACACAGTTGACAGGAGGTTCCAAAGGGCCGGGGAAGACACAGAGAAGGCTCTCCTTCTGGTGCTAGAGAGATACCCCTCTCTAGCTGATGGAATAATAAGAGAGCTTCTCCGATCCACCCTGGTGAGCTTCAATGAACAGTAGTCTCACAAGTTATACTGGAATTACTTTCTCCTGCTGACCAATCTGTGATAATTAGAGGAAGGCATCCAACTGCTACTAATTAAGGCCTAGCAAGAGGAATCTCACTCCTTCAAAGAGAAACTCTTAGGACAGAAGTGGAGAATCTTTGTGAGCTAGATGTTTGGAAGCATGACTCCCAAAGTCCTTTACTATTGACTGGCTTGGCATGTGCTCATGTATCCTGGTTGAAACTCATTACCAGCTAAAATATCCGGAAGGACATTTGTCTTCAACATCCATAGCAACATAAATAGATTTCAGCCCATGTGTTGTAGTGGCACCTAAAACATGCAGTCTAAAACATCTAGAGGGCCCCATGTTCCTCCGCTATGGCCCAAAGAAAAATATTTTGCATTGTTGGAGCATTTTTAATTGTGTCAGAAGCACACAAATGTCCTTTCTGGGTTGAGAGGATTTTTGCTGGAGGAACTCCACTCAGGTGATGCCCGACTGAGTCTCTTTTCATGTTCCCAAGATCTTTCCCCACCAAAGTGTTCCCTGTTTATCTACTTGCAATTTCTTGCTTTCACACTGCTAGGTTGGCAGGAGCTGGGACAGAGACAGGAGCTCACTCTGTCATGCAGCACTCAAGTCTTGAACTGCCAATTTGCCAACCTAGCTAACAAGGCTTCTTAACCACTGAGCTACTGCAGTTCCTGTGGGGCTGACAGTTGTAAAGTGAAAGTTATATACTGTATATAGTTGTGAATATACAAAAAAGAATGGAGTATCAAGTGTGTGCTCTTCTACCAATTTTTTTACCCTATGTTGTATGCCTTGTGATTAGCTGCAAGTTTATTTATTTTTGTGTGCGTTCAAGGTATAAACTAGATGTAATTGAACAAAAAGCTTCGGAAAATTCAGAAGGAAAAATAAGATTGCATCGGTGAGTAAAACCCATACGTCCCTTGTTTTATAGCTAGCATTCTTTCTCATTGTGAACTGCTCTCATCAAGTAATAATATAGTCTGAGCACATATGAATGCGCAAGTTGTTTGGTACTATTTGGTCTTATTCCATTTATGGGATAGGCAATAAATCAGCAAGGAGCCAGCTTTACAAGAATTAGATAAGAAGAACTTTTTCTTCTTTTGATTTTTTTTAAAAAATGTGTCAAGTATTTTAGTATATACCCATGGTGGTTGAAAGAGTTTGTGTCAGATGTCCTTCTGATATTCTAGTCTTATACTAGAACTCATGGAATTTAAGATAAGCATCTGAACTTTTGATGCTTATTCCTAGCCACTTCTGTGAATTAATAATGAGCCAAACGTATTAGTTCAGTGGTGCCCCAAAATGGTGTAAATTCCATTTTTATCCACTCTGAAGATAAAGCATTCATCCTTTCCTAGCAGTTTTGTATGCACCATAGTGAAATGGTATAAATTTAGATACAGTTAGATAGGTGGGGTTCTCTCCTTTTTGAGTAACTAGACCCATATTCATCCAGGATGTAATTTTTAATGTATTATTGGAGATGCACTGCAGAGGAGCAGCATCTGTAATTCAAAGGCAGATGTTTGCTTTTTCTGCATGAATTATTTCAGTGTGATAGACTATTAGTCTGTTTAAATGAAATGAAATTACTGTATTTGGCAACAAATAAGATGCATTCCCCCCACCCCCTTAAAATACTCTGGAAAAATGGAGTGTGTCTTATACTCCAATGCATCTTACATGCTGGCAAATACAGTACAGTACAGTACTTTAAATTACATTAAAAAGAAATGTGGCAATTGATGTCATCATTACCATTTATGGCTAGTAGAGCTGTGCAGCAGGATTTCACCCAATACTATATGTTTCAGAAGCATTTCAAAGTGACTACTGATGTAACAGTGTGTAAAGGCTTTAATTTGTAGTTCTAAGGGAAATCTTACTTTTTAGAAAAATATGTATGTAGTAGTGTTAATCTTTTTGTTTTGTTTTACTTTGGATCAGATTTGGTCATTTTGTAGACATTAGTGAAGGCCCTCATATTCCCAGAACTAGCGTGTGCCACCAGTATGAAGTGACAGCAGGTTACAATCTTGAAAGCAGCCAACCTGAGGTAATTCGGAGATTCCAGGGTCTCTCTGTTCCAGTTGCCTTAAAGGTTAGTAATCGATTTATTTAACAATATTCATGATTTGGACAAGAGACATAAAGGATGTTTATTGTGTATAGCTTATATATATGTACCCTCCCCACCCCTTGACTCCAGAATATAGGGAACAATAGTGACTATTGTTTAATAATTTTGTAAACCTTGGGGGTAGGGATATGAACATACTTAATAATGAGTAATCTCTAGTCTAGATGATGAAAAGAAAAATGATGATATGGGTAAAGTTCAGACCTCTGTTGCTCTTTCAGTCGGTCTTGCTTAAAAATATTTTCGTCCTATGTTGAGATCTAGGATCATATAGAACGAGCTGATTGTGAGTGTTGCTTTTTGTTTGTGAAATTGATTTGTTCAGTAATTTCTGGCTCTAAAAGGCTAATACTATATCATCTTTACTTCAGTGTGGATTGGATTTTTTTTTACATCTGTGTAAAGGGAATATATCTGTTTAAACTTGGGTTGGGTTTGCAAATCTTTGAATGCTAATCTATGTATTAAATGTTTTTAAAAGTATTTAACACTAATATTTATAGGCATGTAATCACAATAGCTAGTACAGAGCTTTCTACTCTAATGTAGGAAAATACCCTTTCATTGCCTGTTGAAGTGAATTAGAAAAAAATGTTAAAGTGGGTTTGCATGTATATTCAAATCCTGGGAAGAGCCAGAAGACACCCGCCTCTCCGCATAGTTAGATAATTCTATAAAAATCACTTGCTTGTAGTTAAACATGATAATAAATATTTATTACAAAACTGAAGTGACAGAAGGTCTCATAAAAACAAGCAGTTCATATAATAGGCAGTTAGATTACTAGAGTATCAGAAGTCATACTGACTATTTTTTTGTTTTGTTATATAATTCATTGCTTGTTTCCATTTTCCAGCTTCATCATGCGGTATGGCACAAATTGTGGGAAAGAGCTAAAAAACCAGTAAGTCTGAACGTCGGAGGACAATCCCTACATCTAGAAAACTTATTTTTCTCTCATATAATAAAAAAACTGTAATAGGGTCTTTAACAGTAAGATGTATGGTTGAATGTGAATTAGATGTCAGTCATCTGTTCCAGAATTCTGAACGTCTGATCCATGGAATAATATCACATTGTTAACTTACCATAGTGTGAATGTTGCTGTGGTGTCCTGAGTTGCTAATCCTTGACAAGGCATGGCCGTAGCACTGTTCTGTGTCTACTGGGTTTTGCTCTTTTGGATCTCATTTTTGATGACACTGCATAGCATCTTTGTCTAATGTAGCAATCTGCCTTATCAAAGTTGAGGTAGTTAAACTCCAGTCATACTCTATACCAGTGGTTCCCAATGTGGGGTCCACGCCCCACAGGGGGACTTCACTTCCCAGAAGCTTAAGTCAGTACATTGTGGGGAATTGACTTAGGCTTCTGGAAATTGAAATCCAAAAACCAAAGGTTGGGAAACACTGCTCTATACCTAATCTGATGGTGGTTGCAGATATTTAGTTGTTTGCTGAATTGCTTTGACCAAGGCTCTGCTTTTAACTGAAGCAATAAATGGAAGATGCCAACTTACAACAAAAAGAGTGTCCCAGCCAGTAATGGGTGGCTAATAAAAAGACTTCCCTTCTTGGCACAAATAAAATACTGTACAGCTAGAAATGCACCAAATTTACACTGATTTTGCCCTGTGACTCCAATGGAGTGGGTACATAGTGGCTGTTAGCTTTACACCCCACTAGAACATCTAACCTCATTACCAGCAACCATGACTTCAGGTTGACAAGCTCATTCCCCCTCCTGAAAAGCCCTGCATTACTATCTGAGCTAAGTTTCTTGTCTCTTTTTGCCTTTCCTCCCTGCTAAAGAGAACTGGTTTGTTGTGGGTCTTCCCATTCCACCCAACTCTTCTTCCCTAATTGGCCTGTGATAGTGGTTCTTTGTTCTAGATAGGAGTGGCCTATGCTTTTACTGGCTGCATCTGAGCCTTTTTGACTTCTCCTAGTCCCCTGCAGGGCTAGGGCCACCCAGCTGCATTAATGTATGAATAACTGCCAGTTCTTACTTTGTAATAAATGGGAGCAGGAGCCCTGATAATTTTCATTTTCTTCCTGTGTATATTGTAAGGACAAATCTGGTAATTTTTTATAAATGTAAGCTCTTTTTATTTTCTGCTATTTGAGTATCTTCTACTATTTGCTCGAACCCATCTTGTAAAAAATGGCCCTTTAACGCAGAAACTGTTCAGAGAGAGGGATAAGGAGGACAGACAACATGAGTAAATGTTTTGGAACATAAAATAGATGGAATAAAAACCGAAGAATTATAATTGACTTAAGGAATTTACTGAAATATATTAGTCACTAGTCAAGATTTCTCACCTGTACAATCTTTTAAAGTCTTTAATACAGTGTTACCCCACCTTTGGTTTTTGGACTTCAGTTTTCAGAAGCCTAAGTCAATTCCCCAAAGCACTGATCACTTAGGGTTCTGGGAATTGAAATCCCATATGGAGTGTGGGTCCCATGTTGGAAAGGTCTGTTAGGAATCACTGCTTTAAGACTACCTTATTTTTCAACTCCAATATAAATATATAATGAAACCTTTACTGTAATCTTATTTGTTGAGCTCATTAACAAAAATAGTTTTCACGATAATGTGTTAATTTTGTATTATGAAGCAAAATAGTTTTTCCCAAAGTTGTAAAACTCATGAAATGTCTGTGTCAGATACCACATTTATATTACTGTAAAGCATTTGCCACTTTGGTGGGAAGGTAAACAGTGTTCCATGTGCTCCGGTGTTTAGTCATGCCTGTCACATGACCACAGAAATGTCTGCAGAAGCAGACAGTGCTGGCTCTTTGGCTTTGAAACAGATAAGCATTGAACCCTAGAGTCTGATATGACTGGCTTTCGATCAAGGGAAACCTTTACCTTTACTAAAGCCATTTGTGTTAAGAAGAGAATGGCTGTTAGATGGGATAGGAGTGATTTTAAAAATTGAGGTAAGAAAAAATATAGATTTCAAGTAAGGTATGTGCCATATTTTACAGATAAGAGTGAAAGAAACAAGACAGAAAAGTAAAGAACAAAAGGAGCAAGACACAAAAGATACAAATGACGGAAATGACATCTCAGAGGTCAAATTGGCCTGAGTCTTCTAACCTGTCTATGAGAAAAGCCTTCACAACTAGGACTTTTTGAAAGCACCATGTCATCGTTCAAATTAATTCCCCTGGGAGAGATTTTGACCAAAGGTCAAGTTTTTCACAGACAGAAAAGCATTTGTTGCTCCTTGCTGCCTACTCCATCCCATCAGATTATAGATGTAAACATCAACACACCAAGAAGAATCTCAAAGGTGCAGAGGCTCCCTGGAGTTGAAACTACTGCAAATCTTTTCAACAGGATGCCTTCAGCTGAAGTCTTTTGATCAGGATGTCTGCAGAAAAAATTGATGGGGTGGATGTGATTTGTGATCCTGGCACATGATAATATCCTCTCATGCACAATACATGTTCATAATCTGGTGACCTAATACAATTGACAAGTGCTATGTATGGACAAACATGTTTTTGTCATCTGGTTTGAAGAATGAAAAACCCTAAGGTAACTTGCGAAGAAGGGCTACAAAAGTCAGACTGAATCTGGCAAACTCTGGTTTTAACGATGTAATTTGTTAATTTAGAATACTATGTAAGGAATTGGAGGCATGGATTTAGAGCTTTTTTGGCGCTAGTGGATTTGTTCATTCACTACATATTAAAGTTTAGAATTATAGAGTTTGATTTTTTTAAAAAAATAAAATAAACTTAGTATGTAAATCTAAGTGCAATAAGAATAAAATGGTCAGAAAATCACCTTTTGAGCCTGACTGTGTCACTTGTCTTGGCTGCAGTGAATGCATTTGTAGCAGGGGTCCACAACCTTTGGGCCTCATATAGCACTCTTATTGTGTCATGTAATATCCATAAGTTCCTTGCTACTGAAATATTCCCTTTGTTGCCAACATATCTGCCAGCATTGTTGCTTTCCAATTGCCGATGGTAGTGTGAGAACAGTGATACTCATTGAGGTCACCACTGGGAGACTTAAGCAAGAAGCCACGCTATTCCAGCAATCTTGCACAGGATTGCTGGAATTGGTAAGGTTAATACTCCTGCCCATGTGTTTACACATTATAGAGCTTTGGTCAATTTAAGAATAAATACAATATGCAGTAGTAGTACATAGGCAGAGTGACAGGATTGCAGATACAGTATGCTTGTTTTAAATCTCTCCTACTTTCACAGATGCTGCTAGTAGTGTAATTGGTGTGTAGCTGAAAATCTAAGGCACGGTGCCCAAACTATGGCCCGGGGGCCGGATTCATCCAGCCCGTGAAGTCCTTGTCACTCTTAGTAGCGGAAGTAAAATGTGCCTGTACATTTTACTTCTGCTCCCAGGAGCAATGAGGGCTTTGTGGGTCGGATGAATTGGTGTCAGGGGCTGAATCTGGCCCCCAGGCTGTAGTGACCAGCCCCCTGAACCACATTACTGGCCTGTGGCCCAAAAAGTTTGGGCACTCCTGATCTAAGGCATTCTCAGATTATATTTCAGTTTGCTTCTCATTAGAGAATTCATCCAAATGATTAAATTGTATCGGAGAGCTTACTCTCAGTCAAGGACCTCCTGTTTGCTCAGAGTTTCATGCCAGTGATAGATAGTGATTATAACTTCAGTAATGTAAATCATTACAAAGAATTCCCCGCTTTATTTTAAATTTTGTCATATATTTGCAGCCCTGTTCCTCCCTTGCTTTCATTGCTGTTGGTTAGTTTCCTATACATGAGCATCTCATGTTACATCTTGTATTGTGAAAGCATCTTTTTTCATAACATGCATATGTGGCAGCTTTTGTTGATGGAAGAAGAAGAAGAGCTCTTGAGCTACATGGCCTTCCTTAATGCAGAGGTATGGCTGGTTGTGGGGCTGAATTTGATTTCTACTAGATCACTGAAGAGTGTCCATGCAGGATGCTCCAGTCCTTTTTGTTTGATACTGTTCAGCACAGAACATAATTATTTTCTATGAACTGGCAGGTTTGTCTTTGTATGTGGGGAAGCTTGTCTGTTTTGTGGGTAGTGATATACAGCTGCATCAAAGCCTTGGTTGCTATGAAGTCATCTTCACTCATTGCAGCATTTGGTAGTTTTCCTTTACTTCTGTATAGTCACAAACTCTATTCAGAGAGTAAGCATAAAGCCTTATTGGGGTGTAATGCTGGTTAAGGCCTGCCCCAATGTTCACACTGCCACTTGTGAGTATGTTCTACAGGAAGTGTTTATATTATTTGCTTGTTTTAGACCTCTGGTAAGAAGCTCCTGGACATACTGTAAATTTATTCAGCTGAATTTGTTTATGTGTATTACTGCAGACTTTTGCAGTGAACTAATGAAAGTCTGCCTTATGACTAGGTGGGGTGAACTTCATTAAGCAGGGACTCCATACATGCTCACTCACTATGATTACAGTCTTATATATTTTCAGGCCCAACATGGTAGTGGGCCAGGATACTTAAGAGACTGTGTCACCCTGAGAACGTCTGTCTGTCCCACCAGAGCAGGCCGGAGAGGCTCTATCATTGTGCCATCTGCTAGGGAGGCTCGTCTCTCTAGCATCAGAAGGAGGGCCTTCTCTGTGTCTGCTCCAGCCCTATGAAACCTCGTGCCAATTGAGCTGCGTCTCCAGATGGAGTTGTTGTCCTTTGGGAAAGAACTGAAAACCTGGCTGGCAGGGCAGGTGTGAGGCATCGATGGAGGGGTGACCCCAAGTTGCTGGCTTATATAATTAAGATTTATCTCTTTTCAGTGGATGGGGTGTGTTGGGTAAATTATCTTGACTTTTTAATGGGGCTTTTTAGTTAGCTTTGATACTGTTTTTAATTGTTAGTCACCCAGAGTCATTGCTGAGTTGGGCGGCAATAGAAATTTGATTAAATAAATAAACAAACAAACAAATCTGTATAGAATACAATGGTGGGCCTTTTTTGCTGCTGAAACTTAGAGTGTGGCTCTAAAAGTTTAAGGTTTCTGGAAACATTGTTTTGTAGAAGGGGAAAGGTTAGTTTTTGGTTGGACAGTAGATGAAGGAAATGGAAATTTTGAACTATATAATACTTTTTAAAAATCCTACTTTAAAAACAAGAAGTGAAACTTTCTGTGAAACTTGAGCATTTAAAGTCCATATTCCTAACCTGCACAGCAGTAAATAACCTTGAAAGTATGAGAATATCTCTAGTTCATTTCTTCTGTTATCTGAAAGAGCTATAGAGTTTGAGGTACCATTTAATCTTCATAGGCTTCAGAGAGTGTAAGGTTTGCATAAATTTAACAAGCTTCTCTATTCTTTCATAAGTAGCCCCAAATCTTAATAATTCCCACAAATATAACAATATTGGTATAAATTGCATTAGCAAATAAATTTAGATTAAGAAGTCACAATTGCCATTTGTCTAATGAGAATCACCACTCAGTAGCAAATCCCTATGCTACTTTACAGCAATTCACTACTAAGATTTAGGTCAGTTCCATAAGGCTGGCATAAAATACAAGTGGACTTAGGCTGTTATTTGGTATATGACTGCTTTAAACTCATCTTCATGGAAATGTTTCAAATAAAATTGGAAAGTAAGAAATAAGAGGAGCGGTGGTGGTGTCAAAGTCAATAGTTATTCTGTACCAAATGCTTGTATTCTGCAATTGGAATTATTTTTATGACACCAAGTCCTAAGGCCAGTGATGGGATGTAACAGGTTCTCACCAGTTCGCCAGAATGGTAATAACTTTTCCCAGTGTCCCAGAGAACCGGTAGCAGCTTTTGGGGGGAACCACCTTCGGGGCTTACCTTTTCACTGGTTCCCCCACTCCGCATGCGTGCCAAGCACTTGGTGTGCATGCATGCCTACAGTGCTTGTCAGATATGCACGGCCTCCTTGCTGTCCTCCCAAGCAGGGAGGAGGAAGAGAATCTGCTAGCCTGAAGCTCCCTATAGCCTGCTCCCCAGGGTAAGTGACTCACCTTTGGATGTGGTGTGTCTGTGTGTATTTAATACCTTTACCTATATGGACGTACTACCACAGTTCCTAGAAATGCCTGGCGGCCGGCAGGCCTAGTGGCCTGGCTTGGGGTTTTTAAGCAAAGTGGGTAGGTGGGTGTATTTTAATGTATTTTATATTTTATTTATTTATTTTGTTTTATTTATTTACGGGTTTGTGTTGTGGGTGGGTGGGTGGGTTGAGGTGTGTGTGTGTGCTTATTTTTATTTTTTTATTTTTTCTTTGGCCCTGTCCACAATGTCATGACATCATGATGTTGGCTCCGCCCATGATATCATGACATTAGATCCGCCCACAATGTGCTACCATCACAATGGGGTAGTAAAATTTTTGACATCCCACCACTGCCTAAGACTTGATTACAGTAATACCTCGGATAACGTTTACCTCGGATAACGCTAAAATCGTATAACGTTAAGTAATCTGGGGAGGAGAATTGGATCGAATAACGTTAAGGTCCTATGGGATGGATCGGATAACAACCGCTAAAGCCTGTGCGGTTACAATGTATCTCTATGGAGCTTTAATGTTATCCGATACATCCCATTGGATTTTAACATGCATCGGATAACACTAAAAATCGGATAACTCCAAGACTTGTGGAACCAAGTCTTAGTGTTATCCGAGGTATTACTGTATTTAGTAATCCAGGCATTTTCAGTAGCAAAGCTATTCCTTTTCCCCCCTCCCTTCCTACATCTGGATACAGTATATCTCTACTTGGAGGCCCTCCTTTTAAGATCATGACCTTTTACTTCCCCATTGAAAATGTTGAAACACAATGGCCATAACACTATTGTGCCTTTGGCAGGATTGCTGTTTCAGTTTCATTTGCTTGAAGTACTTAATTTTTTCAACCTAGACCACTATTTTTATTTTATAATCACAATCACAATCTGAGTTCCTGTATTGAGTTTTCCCCATTTGGTTCCCTATGAACAAACTGCAGTGTAATCTATGAGTGGCTTAATATGAACTACATCAGAGATTCTCAACCTGTGGCCCATAGGCCAGATGTGGCCCATGGCACCATTTCATGTGGCCCCCCACTGACTCCACCACACCAGGAAGTGCCATGTGGTGGAGGAATGACAAAATGATTGTTGGGGCCCCCAAAGCTATCTGAGGGAGCATGACCTGGCCCCTTAAAAAGGTTGAGAACTCCTGAACTGTATGAATAAGTGGATTCTACCTATCAGAAAACAAAACAAAATAAATAAAATAAAATAAAAAACACTGTAGCACTTTAAAGACTAACTGCTATATTTTTATTGCTTCGGCAAGGAGAGCGGCATATAAATTGAATTTAATAATAAATAATAATAATAATAATAAATAGCTTTCGTGGATCAAGTCCACTTCATCAGTTTTCATAGTCTTCAATAATACATTCCTTGCCCTTCCCTTCCCATATGACCATTTTGAAGAAAGAAAGAAAAAATCTGATCAAGTTTGGTTTCTGCATTAGTCTTTTTCTGAGTTTAACATTGTATGCAAGAATTTTTTGGAATAGTAGCCGTGTTAGTCTGTGGTTCAGGCATATCAGAAAATAAGTCCACTTCTTCAGACAAGGAGTGAAACTTACAGGCATGGTTTTATACACCAAATTCAGGGGTCAAAGGGAGAAGGGTGTGCTCAACCAAAATGACAGCCAAGCAAGCACAACAATACAGCTTTCCACAGCCATCAGCAACAATAGATTATTCAGATAAGCTCTAAATGTCTCCCTTTCAATCCCAAAGGTGCTGAAAAAGCCCATGGGGCCCCCATGCCTGTAAGTTTCACTCCTTGTCTGAAGAAGTGAACTTGATTCACGAAAGCTAACAATAAAAATATAGCAATTAGTCTTTAAAGTGCTACAGTGTTTTTTTTCCCCCCTGATATATCTTATGCAAGATTTCTCTTGGAATAATCTAGAAATATAGGGAATTTATGTGGTCTTGATGGTGTTTAACTCAAAATGATCAGGCAGATGCTTGATTAACTTTACTTGAAAAGACATCCCACTCCTAATCAGATTAATAGAAGTTAATCATAATTGTCAACTGTTCTAATCAAGATTTATTGATAAAATGGCTTAATTTTGGTAGAGGAAGAATAACACATTGAAACAAGTAGATATATATATGAAGCAGTTCTTCCAGAGACAGGAAATTTCCCAGCATCATAGTGACACATCTCATATTCTTTGCTTTCCTCCCACCAGTGATATCAGGTGTTTTTCTTGTCAGTTCTGGGAATAAGCACCACACACTATTAATGCTAACATGTAGGAGTCAGTGTGAGATAAAAAACCCCTATCACAATTAGCATTAACAACATGTGGCCTGCACATCAAATCCTCAATTTAATGTAGGGCCCGTGAAATAAAAGCATTGAAATCTTCACTTTGATCCACCTACAATAGAAAAGAGAAAACATTAGAAGGAACAACAGCAACAATAACAACAACAACATAGAAACAAATGTTGTAAATACAGTTTGGTATCCATTTAACACATTGCCCATGTTCAGAATGGGGGAGGGAATAATTTTTTCATGTTTGCGTCAGAATCTGATGCACAGGCATGGTGGGCCATGTGAAAGTTGTGTTGGATTTCAGTGATAGGATAGATTTTCTTAAGGCTGTCTTGTATTGTGCATTTGAGCTTATAAAAATAAACTATTTTAATGATGCTATAATGTCTAGGGAGCCAATTCTGTAGCCATTCAACTAGGAATAAGCCCCACTGAAGGCAGTGGGGTTTGCTTCTGGATAGAGATGTGTGGAATTGAACTGTGTATCAAAAGTGATTATGTAAAAAAAAAACCTCATTTTTAATCATTTTGACTTAAAGATGCAGGTTCTAACTGATTTGGATGAAATGTTAGAAATCAACAGCTGTTGATACAGTGCAGAATTAAAAGGCATGATTGGGGAAAAATCCTTTTTATCATGCTTTCAGTACTTTTGTAGCATACTTCTCCAAGGAGTTCAGTATATGCTCATCGCCTTGCCCCATCTTGCAAATTTAGCTAGGCTTATCAATAACTAGCATAACATCTTCAACTGTGTAAAAAATTAGAAGCTGGATTTCCTATGTCTTAATTCAAGTCATTGTCTATTACATCGTATGTTGAAGAATACCCTTTAATTTGTTTTGGGTTTTTTAAAGGGAAGTGGGTAACAAATATTTTAAATGATATTTTTTCTCCAGACAACTGTAATCTAACGAAGGCTGATGTTGCTCTCCCCCAGTACTGTATTCCTGTGAGACTACTTTTAACATTTCCAGCTCTGTCTTTGTAGCTTGGTATAGCTCCCCCACAACATGGCCTTCTGACTTGTAAATAAATTGTGAGGCATGTTCTTCACAGATTTTGTTTGAAGTGAAACAGCTTGTTTTCAGTCGTTTTTTAATGTTTAGGGAAGTGAGTGAGACTGCATATATTTTCATACCACACTTAATTCATAACTGAAGATTATGAGGAAGTGAATGTCATCTTAAGATGTGGCAAGTTAATTTAAGTGATAAACGAAAATTGCCTCTTCCTTTTCCTTCTAAAATAAACCAACCAATGTCCTCACAAGTCAGCACATGCAAAGGTCCGGAAGAAACAGTTGGTATGTGTGAGGGACAGGGGCATTTGTAAAACAAATATTTTCTAATGTGACAGGTACTTGAGTGTGAAGTGTATAACGGTTATAAAGTTAGAATTGGGAGCCAAAGTTGCCTCCCCACTGATTGTCAGAACAAGCACAATTTTCCTCCCAAAAAATATTAGGCTCTGGGTCCCAGTTACTAATAGCAAAAGCAAAGCAATCACACTTATTTACCACCCATAGCACTTAGTACACTCTCTGGGCGGTTAACAAGTTAATTAGCATTTTGCCCTGAACATACTGGGTACTCATTTTACCGACCTTGGAAAGATGGAAGGCTTATTGTTTACTAATAAGTAAACAAACAAAATTATACCATTTCATGTGCATCTAAGAATATATTAATTCTCACACTTAAAGTTTGGGAAACATGACTTTTTTTTTTTGAATACAACTCCCAGAATCCTTCAACCACCATTGCATTTTGTACTTCAGAAAAGTCGTTTGCAAGCTTTGTTATTGCACAATAGTACCATTCCTCTCTCTGGCAGATGGAAGAAATAAATTGACCTGTGCTTACTTTCAAAGGTCAAAATTTAAAAATCCCTAATGCAGTCACTTAGAGAATGAGAGTGGAAATAGTGGCCAGTTCTACACCTTCCTACTTTATTGCTTTGTTTTGTTGAGGATGTTGCAAACACTGGCCAGCATCCTATTAGTGATTGAAGAAGGTTTGTGTGGTTAATTGTGGGATTTGCAATTAATTAATGAGATGCCAAGGCGTCACAGTTGCACAGTTGGATACATCAAGACATGCTTCGGCACCTTGTCACTTAACCATGGAGAGTTGCACAAAAATATGCAATCATCAATATGATAGGATTGTGCCCTATGAATATCTGCTACAGTTACTACCACCAGTTGATACCAATTCTGCAGTTTAAGCTGAGAACGCATATATACTCAATTTAAAAACCATGGCATTTGCCAGTCCTAGCTAGAATAGACTTAATGAACCAGCACTTTAAATATCCCACTGATTTCATGGGTATTCTGTAACTGGGACTAACAGTTAGTTGGATCTAACATAGTTAAGTCCAAGACTACACTTGATTGACATCATTTTGGTTTTTATCATAGATCAGAAATGGCATCTGCAATTTTTAAATGATATAGATTGTTAAACGGTGTGATCCACTTTCCAGATGGCATGAGCATTTGGAATTTGCCACGACTCATTGTATCACTGATTTCAATGGGCATAACTGGTTGAATCGGGTTAATTGACAGTAATCAGCCTGAATTTTAGCTAAACGTGTAACTAAAAAATAAACTTTATTCTTTCTTGTTTTAACCATCATGCAAGGATCTCTACGTTTAGACTATTCCTAGGATGTATAATTCTAGGTTCTGAATGAAGGATTGCACTTATATACATGCTACTTCAAGGAAGAATCAGATTTTACTGTTATAATGTCAAGATGTGTTCACCCTGATCTTTAAAAAATATAAATGAGGGAGTATTACCCCTCAAATGAAGGAAAAACCCCACCCAATTGAAGGAACATTCAAATGTGGCAATATCCTGCCTAGTCAGCCTGATTCAAAAAATATTGCTCAGCAAATATTTCTGCACTGCTGCATCTATAAAGTGCTGACTGATTTGTAGTTATTGCTTTGAGTATTTGTACCTTGTGAGTTTTAGCCTGTATTTTTGTAAAGATTCCAAATATGCTTTTTAAATTGCTGTAAAATACTTCTGCAGTTATTTGATTCTTAAACCTTATAACTAATATTTTCATATAGACCTGATAATCTAGATAGGAAGTTCATAAATTACTTTTTAAATGTTAAGGATGGCTTACACAAAACAGCCTCTTCTAAAGAAGGCCATTACTAAGTCCCAATTAAAACCAATGGGACAAATTATTAGTAACTAGTGTTCTTAATTTTGTTGGTCTTAAATACAACTCTCTTGGATAAAGGTACAGTAATACCTTGGATAACGCTAAGACTTGGTTCCACAAGTCTTGGGTGTTATCCAATTTTTAGTGTTATCCGATGCATGTTAAAATCCTATGGGATGGATCGGATAACGTTAAAGCTCCATAGAGATACATTTTAACCACATAGGCTTTAGCAGTTGTTATCCGATACATCCCATAGGACCTTAACGTTATTCGATCCAATTCTCCTCCCCAGATTACTTAACGTTATGTGATTTTAGCGTTATCCGAGGTAAACGTTATCCGAGGTATTACTGTATATGACAAATATACGCATGACATGTACATTGTATATGTATCAAATAAGGCATATGTTTTACATATATGCTTTACATGCCATAGTCTATAACAGAGTTTCCCAAACTATGTTCTGTGGAACACTGGTGGACTTCAATTCCCAGAAGTATTTGGAGTCCTAGCCCTAAAATACAGCAAACCAGAGCAAAATACAATCTTTCAGGTGTGGTGGCAGTAACACTTGTAGGTATAGGTGTCAGTTAATGCTTAGGTAGTAGTGAAACTGCCAATGTTGTCATTTCTATGTCCATACAATTCTAAGTTTAAAGTACCTTTGGTATTCTTATTAGTGCATTTATAACATGGTTTTATGCAAAGAGCCCTTCCTTTTTTTGTCCACCTGTTTAATATATTTACTTTAGGGTTCACGGAAACTTAATATCTGCTTGAAAATGGAGATCCTTTAATATTTACATTTTTTCCTATGCTCTGTTCCTTTGTACATTC
Organism: Furcifer pardalis; assembly: GCA_030440675.1. NCBI lineage: Eukaryota > Metazoa > Chordata > Lepidosauria > Squamata > Chamaeleonidae > Furcifer > Furcifer pardalis. The sequence goes on from CP126895.1 coordinate 62,929,679, forward strand.
TATATTTCAACTTTTTAAAAAGATAACAAAACATCAGTATTCCTACCTGTTGTTGGAAGCTGTTTCCTCACAGACAAGTCATAAAAGAGGCTTCAGACTTCCTTTTGTTCCATCTTGCAAACCAAAAAGCACTCAGTGTGTAGGTTCATCTCTCTTTCTCTCTCACAAGAGAAAAGGAGAGTGAAAGCCACCTAGAAGTCACAGAAATCTGCCCATCTCCCTAGTTCTATTCCCTTCATTCTTCTAACAGAGGTTAGGCAGCCAACCCCATACAACTCTGAGACGGTTTATAAACCATGCAGGTGACTCATCTCTTTGCTTTCAGTAAATCCCCTGCCCTTCTTTCCTCTGTGTCTCTCTTCTCAGAATTAAAAGCTTGATATTTTCTGGAGGATAAGAGAAAATTCCCATGTAGTGTTAAAATGCACTGTGTACTTTCTGCAAAATATGTAGCTTAATTATCTTTTTAAAAAAATAACAATTATCTATAGAAATGATTATTTATGGTCACATGTTAAGGCAGAAAAATACCAGGTGAAGAAGCAGCTTGACATACTAGCTGCTACCTTGAATGTGTGCAAAGGAAAGATAGTATCTTTAGGTGAAGTGCGTCTATTTTTAATTGGAGAGGTAATTAAGGTTGCCCTTGCTCAAAAGCCAGTTGCATCCGACTCTAGGAGTCAGTGCTCATTTCTGTTTATAGCCCAAGAGCCAGCACTGTCTGTGTCTGCATTTCCACTGTTTACCTTCTCACTGAAGTGGTACCTATTTATCTACTTGCAGTTTCTTGCTTTCAAACTGCTATTAAAGAGGAGGACCCCTTTAATAGTTCAAAAACATTTATAGTAGTTAAAGGTAATAAGTTTAATGGCAAAACACTTTTCTAGCCCATGTCACATAGGTCATAGGAGAGTCACATACAGTATAAGACAAATATACGCATGACATGTACATTGCATATGTATCAAATAAGGCATATGTTTTACATATATGCTTTACATGCCATAGTCTATAACAGAGTTTCCCAAACTATGTTCTGTGGAACACTGGTGGACTTCAAGTCCCAGAAGCCTAAGTCAGTACATTGGCTGATCAGTGCTTTGGGAAATTGACTTAGAATTCTGAGAACTGAAGTCCAGAAACCAAAGGTTGGGAAACATGCAAGGAATATAGATGAACTATTATGTAAGATATAAGACATAATGTACAAAAGAAATAAATAAGATATCTAAGACATGAATTATTTTTCTTTAGTGTCCAGATCAAACTTTAAACTGCCGAAATGAAACCAACTTCTTGGCTTTGTTGTTGGCCAAAATTAAATCCTCATTGGTACACGTTTCCAGTAGTAATCAGCAGACCAGCAAATGAGCCTGATTCTGTATCTCTCCACTTCCAAACAGCATGTTGTTGTCTGCCAGCATGTTGAGCATGTTGGTCTTGGATTTAGAGACTCCCAACTCCCAGCCTGTTCAGGTTCTTCAAAGTGGCGTCCGAGGGGAGGTTGAATTCCTCAGCCATATCCTACATTAATGTTATTCTTTGTTCAGGAAGATCCTTTCTCCATCTTCTAGTTTGATTTTGCTCTTGCAAACCCTCAAGAAGGTTTGTTCTTGCCATAAAGCTCTTCCTGAATTTGAGTCAGCAGATGTGAGGCACATATTAATTGAGGGTCAATCTTTGACTCAGTTTTCTCAGCAAAATGCTGTTACTTTTCTCCATATCTTAGTGGAGTGATACCAACCAGAGGATATATTTTCTCAACTGGTGAAGGTTTGAGGCATCCTGTCACTATACACACTGTATATATTTATTTAAGACATAAATAGGACAGATGTATCTAAGATAAATAAGGCATGTAAATATGTCATATCATTTATTTGCCTTGTGCATTTTACTTACGTATTTTATATACAGAAAACACATAATTGAAGCATATAAATGGGATATGTAATTAAAGGTACAGTAATACCTCGGATAACTACCTCGGATAACACTAAAATCGCATAACATTAAGTAATCTGGGGAAGAGAATTGGATCAAATAATGTTAAGGTCCTATGGGATGTATCGGATAACAACCACTAAAGTTGTTACAGTGTGGTTACAGTGTATCTCTATGGAGCTTTAACGTTATCCGATCCATCCCATAGGATTTTAACATGCATCAGATAACACTAAAAATCAGATAACACCAAGACTTGTGGAACCAAGTCTTAGCGTTATCCGAGGTATTACTGTATACAAAAAGAACATGTAACAAATAAGCTATCTATAGTGAGGAATATCTTTATGTACATTATTTATGTATCTTCTTACTGATGTTACTACATTCTTGTGCCAGATTACTGGTGGCACAGGAAAAAAACAAGAAATGTGGAAAGCATAGATAGCAGTAACAGTGATCCACAAAATCTACCTCATCATTTTTCATCTGAACTTTAATTTTCTATCTAATCCATTCAGTTTCCAAGGAATCTTTTTTTCCTTCCTAAACATTTTTGTACCCCACCACTGTGTCTTAAAGCAGTGTATTTTTAAGATATAGTCCATCTATTCCAAAAAGTAACATTTAGTTCCCCACTAATAGGTAATAGCTTCCTGCCAAAACAAAATAAAACCCCATAAGGATGCCTTCTTTTTACTTCAGTTTTTGTCACAAATTTATCATTCAACTATATAAATCCAGATGTGTCATTTAAATGCTTTATATCTGGGGTTCCCAACCTATGGCCTGTGAGATGGACCCAGCCCGCAGCACCGTTCCATCCGGCCTGTCACCACCTCCACCGCACCTGGAAGTGGAAGCAGATGTGTTTGTGCATGCACAGGTGTGTCTTAGGTGAGCTGTAAAATGCACCTGCACATGTGTAAATGCACCCACAACTGTTCTAAATGTGGAAGTGGCCACATTTACAACAGCCATAAATGTGCCCGATTCCACTTCTGGGAGATGTGGTCCGTCCTGCTCAGCTGTCCAGGGGGCATGGTCAGGCCCATGTCAGAAAAAGGCTGGAAACCCTTATTTTATATCCTACTCATTTGTTTTATTTGTCATATATGCATCCTATAGAAAGAAAACACAAAATCAGGACATGTAATGCATGTAAATGAGATCTAACAGGCGAGGCTTATCTGGTATGTAGGTTAATTGTTGCAAAAGCTCTTTCTCAATTGCAATGCCAGACTGCTGGTGGCAAAGGAGCAAAAGAAAAAAGTGGCAGTCTCATAATCTCCTCCACCTAGTCAATTCAGTCACCAAATAGTCATCTTTTTCCCCATGAGTTTTTAGAACAACCCATTCTTTCCTAAAGCACCAGGGTTTTTCAATGCAGTTCATATATTTAGTCATCAGCAGGTAATCATTAGTGTAAAAAGATATAGAAATGAGATACTGCATATAGAAATGACTTACAAGTAAGGAAAGGAGGAGATGGATTTATTTTAATGATGTGCCATTAAGTGAGTTCCAACTTATAGTGCCCATAGTAGGATTTCCAAGATATGTGAGATATGCCAAAATCTCAGTGAGTTTCCATTGGCAAGTGGGAATTTGAACCCAGGTCTCCTGAGTCCTAGTCAACACTCTGTTCACTATATTGGCTCCAAAGGATATACTGTAATTGTCTTAAATTCTTACTAACTTTTTCATAAGCTGTATATATATTATTTACATGTCTTATGTACTTTACTTACATGCCTGGTGAATTTTATTTATATGTCTTATCTATATGACGAAAATCTTAATTGCTTATGTACTTACTTTACAGTAATCACATAATTATCCCCCAGCAGACACCTTTGTACAACCTGGTGTACACAGTTTGACAAATTGGACATACAGAAGATATTTACATGTCTTATTTATATGCCATGTTTGTAAGAAAGACATATAAAAAAGACATAAATTAACTAAAGGTAAATTTGTTTGAAGCTAGTGCACATCCCTAGGTAAAGGTAAAGTTCTCTCTTACTCAAAAGCCAGTCATGTCCATCTCTAAGGGGAGGTACTCATATCCATTTACAGCTAAAAAGCCAGGGTTGTCTGTGTCTGCAGACATTTCTATGGTCTGCAGTGTATGGTGTTACCTTTCCTGCCAAAGTGGTACCTCTCCAGACGTTTCTATGGACACATGGCAGGCATGCCTCAACACCGGAGTGCATGGAACGCTGTTTACCTTCCCAACCGAAGTGGTCCCTATTTATCTACTTGCAGTTTCTTGCTTTCGAACTGCTAGTTTGGCAGGAGCTGGGAAATTGACGGGAGCTCACTCTGTCGTGCAGTACTCGGAAATCAAACTCTGACCTTCCAGTTGTCGAGTTGTGTCTTAACCACTTGAACCACCACAGTCCTAGTGTTCCTGAATTCCCTCAGGCAACAGGCTACCAGGTAGAAATCTCTCAAGATTTTTTTTAAAAATGAGGAACATTGCTCCTACCTCTTGATAACCTAACATAGACACCCTGCATGTGCAGGAGAGCTGGGTTTCATTGTGGGGTGCTGCCATCTCAGGATCTTCCTTATAAATTACTTTAACAGCAGCAAGTCCAGTAATGAGAGGGATTACATGAGAGCCTCAGGAGCTGTGAAACAGAAGTCAGAAACATCTAATTTTCAACGGGGAAATCCACTGCTAATCAACCTTATGTAACATAATCAACCTTATGTAGCATAAGTTACACCAACAGGATTTCAGACTTTCCTACTTTTAATTCTCTTCCCCAGCTTTTAAAATTGTCCCTGGAAGTCCTCTGCCTTATAAATAGAGTGAAGAGCTTCAAAAGGCCATTTGTGGACAGCTATGTGGCGAAGACACTGAGCTTGATGACCAGAACGTCAGCATGACAGCAGTTCAAGACCCGAGTACTTTATGACAGAGTGAGCGCATGTTGTCTCTCAACTTCTGCCAACCTAGCAGTTTGAAAGCAAGAAATTGCAAGTTGATAAATAGGCACCACTTCGGCTGGGAAGGTAAACAGTGTTCCATGCACTCTGGTGTCGAAGCATGCCTGCCACATGTCCACAGAAACATCTGCAGACGCAGACAACATTGGCTCTTTGGCTGTAAACAGAGATGAGCACTGAACCCTAGAGTCGGATACGATTGGCTTTCGGGCAAGGGCGACCTTTACCTTTACCAAGGAACACAAAGTCCAATCAATCTACTACTTGTTTGATGTCTCTCACTTTGTACTGCAGATTAAGTGAAGAAACAGGGAGGGAGCTTTTTTGAAAGATTGCTGGCTATTACACTCAGTGATGGGATGTAACAGGTTCTCACCAGTTCTCCAGAACTGGTAGTGACTTTACCCAGTATCCCAGAGAACCTGTAGCAGCTTTTGGGGGGAACCACCTTAGGGGCTTACCTTTTCACTGCACATGCGTGCCAAGCACTTGGTGTGCATGCACGCCTAGTGCTCTTGGCGCATATGCACGGCCTCCTTGCTGTCCTCCCAAACGGAGAGGAGGAAGAGAAGCTGCTAGCCTGAAGCTCCCTATAGCATGAAGCTCCCTATTTTTATTATTTTGTATTTTTTTTCCTTTGGCCCCGCCCTGCCCATGACATGACATCATGATGTTGCTCCGCCCACACTGTGATGACATCACAGTGGGGTAGTAAAATTTTTGACATCCCACCACTGATTACACTACTAGGAAGGAGTGTGCATTTTTGTGCACCATAATACATTCCTATATAGATTTTCAGTAGTTTTCTTCTTGATATGGTGGTGTCATTGCCAAAGTTTATAGCAGCTGCTTTTTGCTCCTCTTTTTCTTGTACAGTTTTGGGCAAGTAATTTTGTTGGTGTTCTATAACTGCTGTCAAGTCATACTATTTGTCTTTTATTTATGAGAATGGCTCCCTCCTCTCCCACCGCCCACCCCAATCTTTCCCTGCAATCCCTTCAGTTAGCCTGTCTATCTGAAAGAATATTTTGTCCTCAACTTTCCCAGAAGCTAATTTCCCCTTTGAAAGCCGCTTCTATTTTTTCTGCTGATTTTGAGGTCTGTATAATCTTTCTCAGTGGAGAAAGATTCTACAAGTAGAGCTAGAAGTCGGGAGTTTGATTCCACACTGTTACTCCTGTGAAAACAGTCAGCCTTTGTAGTCATGGATAAACTGAGAAACCATTTCTCAGTACCTCCTATGTAGAAAACTCTGGAAAGGATTGATGTGAGACAGAATTGACTTGACAGCAAGTAATTATTATTAATTATACTTCTGAGTTTAGTGTAAGATTGCAGCGCTGTTTTTTCTTTTCCTTTTCCAATCACTCATCGCATTGTCCCTCTCTGCCTTCCCTGATTGTTCAATTCTGTAATCTGAAAAATCCCTGATGAAGAAAATACATTTCCCCTGGATTTTAGCATATGTGTGGGATGCTTACTGCCACAGAGATAATATTACAAGATGCACACACACATTTCTGAACCACCTTAGAACCACAAGAATCCTCAACATCATCTGAAAAAAAAATATATATCCAAAATACCTGTACTTTTTTTTTTAAAATACACTTTCTTTTCTGTCAGAGTCAGAATGGTCAAAATTCTCAATGGAGACATTTTTAGCACAAATAAGATGTATAAGACTCATATGTATCAGATATGACACAAGTACAAGTATCTATATATTGTATAAAGCAGACTTATGTCTTATATGTATGTGAGACATAGGCCAGAAGCCAGTTGGAAAAACCCTGTATTCCCAACAGTACTTGTCAAAAAATAGCCTCAACAGTTGCTTTGTGTGAGAAGTGGTCACTGTTTGGAAGTGGTAGTGTACGCTGTAGACCATCTTGACTGCTGACATTGGTGTTGTCAGTATTTAAGCTGCCCTTTGCTATTTAAAGCTTGCCATTTTGCTGCTACAAGCATCGGCACAATATTGTACAGCAATGTCAGGCCATTTCCTTGTGTTTGGAATTGTGTATACAGAAACACAATATTGCACATTCATAAACCAGAGGGTTGAAGTTTTACAAGGAACTATTTTTCTTTGGGGGAAGAAAACAAAAGTTTTGTGCTATCTTTGGGACCAGCACATTTTCTTTGAATAATCTTTTTTGGATTGTAAGGGATACTTCAGATGCATGGAGTGGAATCTCACCAGACAGATATGTAGATTTGTAGACCTACAGCGGAGCCCTTTACTTCAATACTAGAATCCCTATTGTGGTCAATGGTACTTTCAGGTAGTAGGTACAAGATTGCAGACTGAGTTTATTTTAGTCTGCTGTATATACTTTGTAGTAGGTTTATGGTATAGATTCTGATAGTGTGATTTCCACCTTTGTTATGAAATTAAATATATCCTTGAAGCAACGTGTTTCTCCTTTCTAGAATATATAGTGATTTTTGATGATTTATGCAAAACACATAATAAGCAGATTTCAAACTCCCACTGTGTACTGGAAATCTCATATTGCAACAAGGTCAGATGGAATCCAGTCTTTAGTGACTCAGTTTCTCCTGCCTTCTTGTATTTACATTGTAGGATCACATTGTCATTAAGTGATTAACTGTCAGAGAACATGATGTTATACGGCAGGTAATAGTTGCTTCATTTCAAGCTTTCCTTTTTTTAGCATTACTCTCTTTGAGACCCCAGCTTAAAGCAGGAAATAAGCCAGAATAAATTATAATACCAGCTAAGGTTGCAATGAACAAGATCCAGCCCTGCTCAAACAGGTGGAATATATCCAAAGGATGATGAAAAGAACCCGACCAGAGAAATTAAGGGTAGGCAGGTACCTTAAAACTAAGAAAAGTGCTACTTAGCATAGAGGTGAGAGGTGATGGCAAACGCCTTGAAGAATAGGTGAATTGAATCTAGAGAACATCATATTGATGTCACAAGCCAGGGAAGAACACAGCAACAGATGAATTGGAGACCTAAATCTGCATATGTTGCAAAGAAAAAGCAGGACCAATATAAATTGCATGTTATATGGAAAAATGTTTATGTATAATCTGAATGCTTATTATAAACTGATTCCATTCACTTGATAGATAGGACACAGAGCAATGGAATATATTTCATCAAAATCTAACCACTATTTGTTCAGTACTGTATGGAATGTCAGCTTGAGTGACCCAATTGAACACTTTTTTAAAAATCACTCTCTTTCAAACCATTATTATGTTGGCTGGCTCTATTTCTTTGGAGTATGTTGTCTTTATCCTTAATTCTATCATTTAAACCTTGAAGTAATATTCAATAGCTTAAATTATTTTTTCATTTCTGATTATTATTGTTGATTGATTTGTTTTATTCTTTTTTAAAAAGAACATTCTTGTCTGTTTTAGCATACATCATTTTGGGAGATCTGGTGGGCTGAATATTGATAAAAAAACATTTCAAAGAAAGGATGAAATTAATCCCTTCTCATTACTTCTTGGTTTTATTCTTATCACCCTTTTTAAGACTGAGTCTAAAGAATATAAGATTATAGCCAATTGTTCCTTGTGTAAGCAGCTATATGTTTTCAGAGCTTTCACAACAAGCTATCTAATGCCCCCTCATGCAAAGGTGAGATCTCTTAGGTTCAATGGGGTGGAGTTCATGACATTCACAGTGGTGAGCAGATCACAAAAAACAACAGTTGGAACATGAAGCTTAGCTTGTGTTGCAATAGCATTCTGGTTAATATCTGTTACTTGTAAGGACAAAATATGAGGATTATGTTGCATGCTACTGACTAAGCTAATGAAGGGTCGAAATAAATGTTAGGAAAACGTGTTTATACAATGGTATTTTGCCAGTACTCAGACTTGCAAATTAATGATGAATTTAGCCTACAATAACTGATCAAAAACAAACCATGCTAAATGCAAGCTATTTAGAGAAGAGGAATCATGTGTTGCAACAAACAGATTGTCCAGCACATGTGGGAGACCCTCTTGGGGAAAAAAAACATGTTGAGAGTATCATTTAGTTTGATTTTTTATTTTTTAAAAAAAGAGTATTACAAAGGTGGCTATTAAGTAAGAATAGGCTCACCAAAATGTGCTACTACACATTCAGTGGTCACTTCAAATATGGTCATTTAAAGAAGAAGCTTAAACGTACTGTATCACTAATCAAATGGTAGCTATTATTCATCAAAGCAGAGGCAAATCTGAAACAAATGTATTTCATGCAGCTGAGAGGGAAAGCACCAAATGGCAGTACAGTATCATGAAGATTTTCCCATTAGCTCATGGGTGGCACCCTGAATTGCCCTGTGAGAAACCCAACAAGACTATTTCACCCTAAGACCTGTAGAGAATAAGAAGAGAAGAAGGGAAACTATGTATTTGAGAGTCTGCAGATATTGGTGTTTGGGTCAAAAATAACATCAGATCTATGTAAGTAAATTATAAAATAATTAGAAATATATACAATATAAGTTCATATTCTTATGAAAAGTAATTAATTCCTTCTTCCAGGAATTAGTCTGTACGTACTTAAAATGTTTTATAGTTATAAACTGAAAATGAATATAATGATTTATTTTACAATATTGAAGCAACATTTGGAATAATAAGACTCACTTGACCAGATAAGATGGTCTTACTAAAGTCACAGTCTTGAATTTGCAAAAACTGAGTATAGCTCTTAAAACAGAACCTTTTGGAGGTCACCAGTTAATAGAGTTGATTAATTCACAAGTGAGCTGATGGCACAGAACAACAATAGTAACAACCAACATTATTAAGTATAAGTAACCAGGAGGCCAGAAATGCCTCATACCAGTTTAAGTTTGCTACACAATTATGAACCCATCTGGGGATAACAGAGATTGTCTCACTCATGCTTTAAGTATATACAGCCTAGGCTACCATCCTATTACTAATACTAATACAGTAATACCTCATATAACATTAGTATCGAATAACACGAAAATCGCATAACATTAAGGAATCTGGGGGGAAGAATTGCATCAGATAACATTAAGATCCTATGGGATGCTTCAGATAACAACCGCTAAAGCCTGTGTGGTTACAATGTATCTCTATGGATCCCATAGAGGATCAGATAACACTAAAAATCATATAACACCAAGACTTGTGGAACCAGGTTTTAGTGTTATATGAGGTTTTACTGTACTATTTCACTTCTGTTCCACCTTTCCACTAAAAGATATAACCCTCAGAATGGCCAACAAATGCCACTGGAAATACTAGAAAACAATAAAACCATTTGAATCATCACCATAATTTAAAAGGCTATCCTGCATTTCCATAACATTCCTTAAGGCACATCAAAGAGAAACCATTGCACCTCCTGAGAGAAAATTCTCTATAATCTGGAAGAACACAGGAGAAACTGACCAGTGCCAAAAATAGATGTGAAATAGACTTGACAAACAGATTTAAAAAGGGTCCTCCTGACTGCAAATTACTCCCCTAAAGTGAAGTGGATAGTTTTCAATGGATAAAAAGTCTTCACTGGTACCCACTGATGGATTTTCATTGTGATCACAGCTTGAGAAGACAAGGAAGATTAGCCATGTGATCCATATTCAAATTGTAAAGATGCAAAAGATGCAGGAAACAGGTGATACCTTTATTGAATCACTAAGAAAAACAACATGATTCAAGACCACTTCTTCAGGCATGTATTAAAGTGTTCATGGTGTGACGGTCTGCCAGGTTCATGGTTCATATTTTGCTGTCCTCAAGAAGACAGCCTGGCAGACCACCATGCCATGAACCTGGCAGATCATCATTTGCATCTTTACAGCTTGAGGAGAGAAATTTAGTTGTCACATGTGGTATTAGTGCTGCTTGTATTTAATAATTAATTATGGACAATCAAATCAATTTTGACTTATGATCACTGTTTCTAGACTTTTCTAGGTATACACATCTAGAAGTATTTTGCCCTTTATTTCTGGGGGCACTTGTTTGCCCATCTCTACATAGACTACCTTATTTTCTTTGGATGCACAGGCTGACAAGATCAATGCTTCAACAAAACACTTAGACGTGAAATACTGGTTAATGCAGGAGATGAATAAGCAAGTGCATCTTACAGGTGACCCATTGTCCAGTAGGAGAGATGGCAGTTGACATCCTAAACAAGCCACTGCCAAGAGACTGCTTCGAGAAACATAGACGAAAACTGGGACTCTTTGATGACAAAGTAGCCAACACAACTGACATATCTAATTTAACTCTAGAGAAAGAGATGGAAGAAAGCACAAAAGGTCTGGGAGCCACACATGTCTATCACTGGATCTTAGATGGGCTACAGATGATCCTGCAACCCCTATTTCCCCCACCAGTTTTATCTGTTACAGGATCAGGTTTTTAAAAAATAAATTGTAAAAGCTACCCTGTGCCTTCTAGTGGCATTCTGAGGTACAGTAATTTCATTTCCAAATGTACACATTTTTGTGGTGTGTTTATGTGTATTGTATATTTTTTGCCATAGTATCCTATCCAGGTTTTGCAAACTTGATATAAATGTCATACAGAGAGTGATCTAGCCCAGCTACCCATAATTTTTACTGTTGCGGCCTTTCATGTGGAAGATGAAAGAAGTGAAATGGAGATGCTCCAAAATTTGGGCACTATCCATGTAATTCAGGACTGTTATATTTTCCAGGGACCATATCTTATTGACAGCCCTTGTGCACAGCAGAGGCTCTTCATTGCCAGACTCATCAGCCTTCACATATAAGTTGACAATGTGATTATCGCAGAGTGGCAGGGCTAGAATGCTCCCTCTTTTGTGTGTATTTTCTGTTCAATGTGCAACATCCAAATAAGTATTTAGTGCAATTTTATTTTTATGAATTTTTAACAATGCTCTGAGAACATTGGGTTTAAGGCACTGGTTCCTCTGATTTAATAGAGATTGGGTTCACAGGATCAAAACCACAATAGGGGTTGTGACATCATCTGCCATCACTCTCAGACTTCCTTATTTCCTCTGAACACAAATGCAATACTCACAATACCAGAGAGACAAATGGATTGTTCAAGGAACAGTAAATTGTTGCAAGCTATATTTGTAAAAAAAAGTGTTTTTTTTTTAAAAAAAATGGTTATTCAGAGCTGTTAGCTTTAAAAGAGACCTGTTTCTTATTTATTGATATGGACAGATCCAATTGTCTGCATTTCAGGACTTTTTATTAGGGCATCTGTCTATAGGGACTGTTATGATGAGCCCCTGTCCTTCCAAAAGTATCATTACACCACTGATCACATAGAATAGAAAATTATGTTACTGATTTAACTTTGGTTGAGTTAAGGGTTAACAGTTTGTATAATTCCAGTTTGTTTTCTTCTGGGTCTGTGTGTATGTACATAGAAACAGAAAGAGAGAGAGAGGAAGGAAACTGAGTTCAAATTTCCTGTAACACTAAAAGGTTTAGCTATATTTGGCACAGCACAAAGTGCCTATCAGTGTTAAGGCAAGAAAGAGATGCTAGGTATTGTACAGATTTCAAAGCAAACTGAGTAGGTGGGGAAAATTTTGAAATTTGTCACAATTTAATCAGAAATTTCTGAACAGAACAAAATGTTTACTGGTTCAGTAAAGTACATGGAATTTTCGGTATGTCATCTAGTCTACTGTAGTTTTTTGCCCCCAGAAGTCTCTAACTAATGATATTAGTAAGCTGTTGCATTTCTTTTTTAGCCCCCCCCCCTCCGATTATAAAGATCAAATTGATATCTTTATTTCATTCTTTGTAGTTACTAAAGAATCAAAGCCCTAGTTGTTCTTGGAAATATATGTTTCCCAATGGCATTAACAATCTAGGCCTTCCTTCCTTCCTTCCTTCCTACTGTATATATTTATTTACCTCCAAAAATTAGTACTAGGCACTGCTTTGGGCAGCACACAATAAGAACAAACGACATCAAACAATAAGAAAAATGTGTATCATCCCAGGCTGTATTTGACCAACAAATATCCACTGGCTCTTTGTCTTGAGCCATATTCCACTGCTGCCATTAAGAAGATCACTGTCATTATTAAACCTATGGATTAAAATAGAAAACAACCCTCTCCTCCTAATCCATGCTGATATAACAGCCTCCTTTGCCCAATGACTAAAATATAGACAGCCTGTTTGGTGCACTGCAATTAACCTACAGAATAACTGTTTCAATATTTCAGATGCCTTGATGGAACTCTGGCAACATCTATCCTCGATTTCCCACCACCACATAGCCAAGAATACCTGCGAGTGGCCAGCCGGATTTTCCCTTCCCAGATGTCAGTGGAGGATGCTGAACGGAGTGAGGACCAGCTGTAGTAGATGCGGAGCCAGTCTGTTCACATGGGGATGGAAGTCCTTTCCCCAGTGTGACTGTGGAGAATTCCAAACAATGGATCACATTATATTTAAGTCTTCCTTACATGCATTTAGTGTTCCTTACATGCGCATATTGGAGGATTTGCATAGTGTCACAAATGAAGCCCTTCAATGGCTTTCAAACCTAGATGTGGAACTCTAGTTAGGAACTTGAGATAGTCAGTTTGTGCTCACTGTATATATAAGCATTAATGTAGTCAACTGAAGGTCATCATATGATAAAGAAAGAAAAAGAAAAAAAATTAAGTAAAATAAAAACAAATACAGTCAAACTTCGCTTAGCGAGTGTTTCGCTTAGTGAAAAACTCGCATAACGAGCGGGTTTTTCAAAAAGTGATCTGACTAGCATAATGAAAATTTTTGCAATGTGAGTCAGACTTTTCCTATGGGAAAACTTGCATAATGAGCATTTCTATGGGGAAAACTCACATAATGAAAAATTTTCACTATGCAAGTTTTCCCATAGTAATGTTCGTTATGCGATAAAAACTCGCAAAGCGTCGGCTAAATCAAATAAATAGTAGCAACTCAAAAAAATGTTTGAGATGTCATCAGGAAATTGGGACATACAAACATATGTGGTGGGATTGTAAAATTCTTTCCAATTTCTGGCATAAAATGGAACAAGAATTAGAAAATTTTTTAAATATCCGCTTAAAGTTGAATGAAAAAATTGTTTTACTAACGGACTTAGAGGAATTGAATTTAGAGGAAAATATAAAAGAGTTATTGTCTATCTTCTTGACGTTGGCGAGACAACAAGTAGCCAGAAATTGGAAAGGTGATATGAATTTAGAAATTGGTAAATGGTATGTTGATGTTTGGGATATGGCATTAAATGATTGAGTTGTAAAAGGAGTGGCTGGTAGACTCAAGGACTATAGTGCACTGGGTGGTAGGTACCATGTATAAAATATTAAAGTTGTAATATTGCGGTGAAAGAGGAGAGTTGATATAAAGGTGAAATTATACAGTATAGTAAATGTATAGAAAATAGCTAAAGTAATATCCGACTACATTATATTATATTGATATGCATTTTTTTTCTCTTCTTATCTTTAACGCTGTAAGATGTACATGGGAACTACTTTTTTTATGTAATTGTTTTTTTATGTTTTGTAGATTTTTTTGTTATCTTTTTAATATTGTAAAAACCTTAAAAATAAAATAAAAACTCGCAAAGCGAAAAACTCGCATAGCGAGCAGCCTCGCAGAACGAATTATTTTCAATATGCGAGGTACGACTGTACAGTAAAACTTGGGATAACGCTAAAACTTGGTTCCACAAGTCTTGGTGTTATCCGATTTGTGTTATCTGATGCATGTTAAAATCCTATGGGATGCATCAGATAATGTTAAAGCTCCATAGAGATACATTGTAACCTCACAGGCTTTAGTGGTTGTTATCCGATGCATCCCATATGATCTTAACATTATTCGATGCAGTTCTTTCCCCCAGATTACTTAACATTATGTGATTTTAGCATTATCTGAGGTAAACCCTAAGAACGTCTGTCCGGCCCACCAGAGCAGATCGGAGGGGCTCTCTTGTTATTCCATCGGCTAGGGAGCCCCACCTCTCTAGCACAAGGAGGAGGGCCTTCTCTGTGTTCACCCCGGCCCTTTGGAACCTTCTCCCAACTGAGCTGCGTCTGCAGACAGAGCTCCTGCCCTTCCGGAAGAGCTTAAAAACCTGGCTGGCAGGACATGTGTGGGGATCCAAGAATGTGGGGTCCCATGTGGGGTGGCTAATCTAGAGGTAATCCACCCTCTCTGACCATACCTTCGATACTGTTTTAATTTTTATGAATTTTTATGAATTTTTAAAAATTTTAAATATTGATATGTTTTTATCCTATGCTGTAAGCCGCTCAGAGTCGGGTTTCCCTGATTTGGGCGGGATAGCAAATATGAGTAGTAAAGTAAAGTAAAAGTAAAGTAAACGTTATCCGAGGTATTATTGTAAAATAGAATAACATCGTAGAAAAAGAAAAAATAAACAACAATTTTTAACAATTT
Source organism: Furcifer pardalis (assembly GCA_030440675.1). NCBI lineage: Eukaryota > Metazoa > Chordata > Lepidosauria > Squamata > Chamaeleonidae > Furcifer > Furcifer pardalis. Next base: position 62,945,014 of record CP126895.1, read on the forward strand.
ACAAATTATGATGGCATTCAATATCTATAACAATAAATCCCAAAAATATTAATTAGTTAAAAAAAAAGTTATAGCTCACTTGTGGCAAGTAATTTGCTGTGGGAAGATCTATATGGAAAAAGCTTCTGTAAACAAAAAAGCTTTCAGCATTTTCTGAAAGGTCAATTGGGTAGGGGCTGTTCTAATTTGATTTCATAGAGAACTCCATAATGTGGGTGCCACAGCTGAAAAAGCTCTGCCTCTTGTGATAGATTTTTAAAAATCTCCTTAGGCATAGGTACCTGAAGCTTCATCGATTGCCTGCTCTGGATCAAATTTCCCAAGAGAGGCACTCCTGCAGACAACACGGTCCTAACTGTAAAAGGTCATTATCAGAACCTTGAACCTGTCACAGAATGCACTGGGTAGCCAAAGCAGGCTAGCCAAAACTGGCCAATACCTGATCATACTGGCCAATACCTGACATCAGTCTTGTTGTCACATTTTACATCCATTGAAGCTTCTGTATTGGACTCAAGGGCAGTCCCACACAAAGGGCTTCACAATAGTTGATCTTTGAGATTACCAGCACATAGGTCTGTGATAACAGATACCCTCTGTCCAGGAATGGGCAGGGCTGGGCAATGCATTGCAGTTGGTAAAATGCAGACTTGAGCATCAAAGCCACCTGTTGTTCTGTGGAAAGTTTCAGGTCATGTAGCAACTCCAGATTCAAAGGAAGGGAATTTCCCTTCAAATTGAGAAAATTCTCCCAAATTGAGACATATTGTTTCCTATCAACATGACTTCCATCTTATCCAGATCAATTTCAGTCTGTTCTCCTCCATCCACTCCATAACTGATCCCATGCAGTTTCTTTATTCTTTGTCATTAGACATGGAAAGTTGGATGAGTAAACCAGGAATACCTATTAATTAATGTTAATTAATTATCTGGAATTAACATACCAGAGAAAAGCTTAGAGATTACATAACATTTAATTCTAGCTTGAGAGGCATATTATGACTAGTGACAATTGTGACACATCCTCAGCCCAGAAAATTTCACTAGTATCTATAGTGAAACTGATACTACAGTTCTGTTTGTTTGTTTGTTTGTTTGCTTACTTGTTGCATAGGCAACATGTAAAGTTTCAAGTTCAATTCCTTTAAACATTTTAGTGATTCAATATGAAATGCCCTGTAGATGACAGCCTGTGTGAATGTGGAGTACAAATGATCTCCCATATGATGATGCCCCTCAACGTGCACTGAGGAGAACCTTATGTTGGCAAGAGGAAATGCTGTTGATGTGGCCCGATATTGGGCAGATGTCATTTAGCCCTTTTAAATTCTATTTTGTTTTTAGATGTGTTAATTTTAGGTTTGTATGTTATTATATGCTGGTGGTGTCTCTGACATGAATAAAGAAAGAAAGCACAAAATACATGTTCAGCATTTAAAGAAGAAATGCTCAAAGCCTATTAATTGGTACATATTCAGTAGGCTAGATCCAAGGAAGATGATCAGATTATAGATTTACAACAAAGCAATAATTGTGTGGATAACGAGAAGCAATGGATTGTTCTGACAAATAGGTGTGCTTCAGCACTTGATTGTCCTGATGTTAAAATCAATAATTCAAGATATGCAGATGATACCATCTTACTGTCAGAAAGGGACTGTGGTGGCTCAGTGGTTGAGAAGCTCGCCTTGTTAGCTGGAAGGCCAGCAGTTCAAGACCCAGCTACTGCATGATGGCTTGAGTGCCTGTCTTTGTCCCATCGCCTGCCAACCTAGCAGTTTGAAAACAAGAAATTGTAAGTACAGTAATACCTTGGATAACGCTAAAATCACATAACGTTAAGTAATCTGGGGAGGAGCATTGGATCGAATAACATTAAAGTCCTATGGGATGTATTGGATAACAACCGCTAAAGCCTGTGCAGTTACAATATCTCTATGGAGCTTTAACGTTATCCGATACATCCCATAGGATTTTAACATGCATCGGATAACACTAAAAATCGGATAACACCAAAACTTGTGGAACCAAGTCTTAGCATTATCCGAGGTATTACTGTAGTTAAATAGGGAACACTTCATTGGGAAAAGATCTTGAAGACATGAAAGGAGCCTTACTCGGGTGTCCCCTGAGTGGAGTTCCTCCAGCAAAAATCCTTTCAACCCAGAAAGTATCTTTGTGTGCTTCTGACACAATTAAAAATACAGTACTGTCAGAAAGAAGCAATGACTTAAAATCACCTTAGATAAAAGCAAAAGAAGAAGGTTCCAAGGCAGGACTGCAGTTGAATACTTAGAAGACTAAAACCATGATTATAGAAGAACTATACAACTACACAATGTGGATACTGAAGAAGCTGAGATTGTTTTGTGTTCATTGGCTCAATCATCAATCCAAAAGGATATTGCAGTAAGGAATCAAGTAAATGACTTAGACTAGCAAGGACAGCAATCAAGGAATTGGAAGAAGATCATCAAGTGTTGCTGGAGACCAAGGCCAAGATCTTGTATACTATTGTATGCCCAATCATTATGTATGGGTGTGAAAGATGGACAGTGAAGAAAGCTGATGGATTTTTTTTAATTTGAAATGTGGTGCTGGAAAATAGCTTTGCAGATATCCTTAACTTGTGGGTGCTAGAGCAAATCAAGCCCAAACTATCTCTGGAGACAAAAATGATGAAACGGAGGCTTTTGTATTTTGGGTACATCACAAGAAAGCAAGACTCTCTGGAAAAGGACAATAGTGCAAGGAAGCTGGTGGCAAGAAATGAGTGAGACCAAATATGAGATAGATTGACTCCCCAAAGGAACCATGAACTTGAGTTTGTAAGAGCTGAGCAAAGCTTTTGAGAACAGGTCAGTCTGAAGGTCTCTCATTCATAGGTCTGCTACAAGTCAGAGATGACTTGACATCAAGTAACCACTACCAAAACAACAGGAACCCTCTGCTTCCCAGTGCAGCCATGGGGAAGAAATAATGGTCATTACCATGGTTTTGATATTAATTACACGATAGGGTAACAACTTTTCAGTACCCATGATGCTGTTCTGTGCAGCGCCACCCAAGTTCACTGTGTAAAGTCATGAGCCTTTACTTATGGATGATGTCATCATGATAGAAAAAGTATCTGTTCAGTTATTATATCTTTTATATATAAATATATATAATTTTATAATTTAAAAACAATGTGGAGAAAGGGTGGGATATTTGTAAGATCAAATCAATCAAAACTTCACCCTATATTTTTGGTTTCTTCTCAGATTTCAGAAACATTTATGCACATGTCTAATCTCACTCTCTCTAATTCTTCTCACACAGTAGATCATATCCTCTCCCTCCACCTTAGGAAAAGTACGTTAGGCCAATGAAGATCAGAAAGCACTAACCTATTTCTCAGAATGCTTGATTCTTCCTCTTTTTCCTGGAAACTGCCGTTAAACTCATATGTCAATGATGATTAATATAATACAAGTTAAGAATATGCATATTTGTTTGGTCCCAGACTTGCACAATTTATTCTTTATGCCTGCTTTTATTTTCTTGGTGCTAGGTACAATAATCTAACAAGTTCTAAGTGAATCCACACCTGTACTACATTTGGATTTATAATTACTATTTTGCCTGTTCTCTTTTATTAATGTTACAGTTTTACCAGTTTGGACAGCTTTTATATATTATATAGCACCAAACCCCGATATTCCTTAATGGCAGACTAAAACAAAACTTAATTGAGTACAGTTGTACCTCGCTTAAAGAGCATAATGCGTTCCACAGGATTGCTCTTTAAGTGAGTTTGCTCTTTAAGTGAAACACCATTGAAAGTGACCAATTGTGTGTGTGTGTGGGGGGGGATTGCGAACCCCGATTTATTTGTTAAGCGAGTTTTTTTTTGGTTTCATTTGTTAAGCGAAGTGAACATTCAGAGAAAATTCTGCTCTTTAAGCGAGTTACTCTTTAAATGAGGCGCTCTTTATGCGAGGTTTGACTGTATAATGATAAAGCACATCATTTGCAAACATATTTGTGATGCACCCTTTTATTACCATTTTTGGCCATCTTCTAGGGCAGTGGTTTTCAATCTTGTGGCTCCAGATGTGCTTGGGGTGTAGATCTCAGAAATTGTTACCAGTGCAGCCAAACAATGCAATGAAGGCATGCAAATGAAACAATGTCAAGGAAAATATTCCTTCTCAAAAGAAGTTTGCTTTGAGGATGGCAAAAGAAATGTGTGGATAGAGTTGCATGAAATATGCATATGTATTAAAGTTATTAAAAAGAAGAGTGCATTGGGGTATCACATGATTATTTTGGGTATTTTCGAGTAGTAATTTAAACTGCAATCTATTTAATTTAAATCAAATCCATCCTACAGATGGCTGTTCAAAAACTGGAGTAAAGGTGTGAGAGTGTCTATTTTAGAGAATGTTTTAACTTGCTGTTTTACCTTGCTATACCTCTGACAATTTTTGACACCTGGCATAATGACAGACCTCATTGCCCAGACAACTGGTTCTAAATAGGAAGGTACCTCTTCCTAGGTTTATATTAAACTTTAAAGAAAAAAACAGCTTAAATAAATTTCTGTCTTAGATATTATTGTGACATAATTTTTCACACACACACCCAATTTGTACTTATTTTTAAATCAAAAGAATGTAAATTAATTTTACTGCCCATTTTAAATTATGAATTTGATTTTTGTTGATGTTAAAGAGGGGTGGTGGTGGTAGTGGTAATTGTGAAGGAGAGGTGGGGAGGGAGGCATACCAATGTGAAGTCTAGAAACTACAGACATAGAATGTGGATGTGAAGATCCAAATTATTAGCTCAAAAGTCTTGCTTTTAATAGTTTTGAGGCTCAGAATCACATAATTCTTCTTTCACAGTTATGAAGGGTACTGTGTCTCTTGAATATACTTGTATAATCAGCCATGTCATTGGCTTCTGCCCATCATTGACCATAGCAGCTATTCTTAACAGGATTTAAATATGTGACTGGCAGGTATTCTTAACTTCTTCCCTCATCCGGATATATTTTTCTCTGATACAAGTGTTATTTAAGCTATGGCTTGTGGCTCTGTTCCTCCTTCAAATGCTCAATGGCTAAAATTCACTATAGGTCACAACTAGAATAGGCCCCAGTGGATCAATGAAACCTATGGAGGAGTTGATTCACCAAATTGCCCTAGATTCAATGGGCTTACTGTAGTTGTGACTTACGTACTGCTGGAGTCGGTCTGCGGTGGCTTAGTGGTTAAGAAGCTTGCCTTGTTAGCTTAGAGGCCTGCAAGTTGGCAGTTTGAGACCTGGGTACTGCATGACAGAATGAGGGCCTGTCTGTCCCAGCTCCTGCCAACCTAGCAGTTCGAAAGCAAAAAGTTGCAAGTAGATAAATAGGGACCACTTCACTGGGAAAAGAACTTGGGGACATGAAAGGAGCCTCATTCAGGCATCCCCTGAGTGGAGTTTCTCCAGCAAAAATCCTTTCAACCCAGAATAATTTCTGACACAAAATTATTATACTGCTGGAGTAGAGTCAGTGAATATGTGAGAGTGATCACAGGAATCCTTTTTTTTAACACACAGTGATTCACGTTGCTATAGCAGTGGCACTTAATTTAAATGTTTTAAGCTTTTGAAGACTCTTTAGTCTAACTAACTAGATCATGTACTAGCAGTGTAAGCTAAAGTCTGAATTCCCTATTAGTGAATTGTATACAGATGAGTTTGGCTGGGAAAGTACCTACTTGCCTTCCTGGATACTGGAGCAAGTAATAATACTAGTGATTATTTGGTTATACCATGACTCACATCTTTCACTTCTGTTGAACTTTACCACAGCCACAGAAGCACAGGCAAAATGAAAGTGAAACTATTGGTTTTGTATTTGCTGGACATTTAAACAATACAGTCATTCGCAAGATGCCAGCTCAGAATCAAATTTTGCCCTTGCATACATTTGCACATCTGTGTCTCTGGAGTGAATGGAAAACTCCACATGATACCAAATGATACTAAATATAGTCATTGCATGAAACCTGGCAGACGGATTTAATTCTTCACATGTCAATTATCAGACTGTGATCCTGTTGTTGAAAAGTTTTTTTAATGTTAAAGACAAAAACTCCCAAATTTGACTAATAATCTAAAACAAGTTTTAAAAAGCAGTAGTAGAAAATGCATTGTAGTCTCTAGAAATAAGTAATCTGGCTTCATAATGATTTAATATCCTACCTTCTATTTGAATGCAGTCTGCAAAACACAAAAGGCAAGGATTCAAAATAATAACAGCACAAATCTTGCTTTGCTGAAGTAACATGATGATGTGTTGGTGAGACTATTACAGCTTAAAAGAAATCTGAAAGCATCAAAAGAATCAAAATCTAAAAATATCAATTAAATTCTATGATAGGTGTCCAATCAGATTAAATTCTATCTAAAAACAACCCTCATCAGCATCAGCACAACTTAAATATGCTATTTTGAAACCTTTGTTAAGATTTCTGAAGGCAATTCACTATTAATGCAGTAAGAACCAGTTAGTTGAACTTAGAGTAAGCCTATTGAATCCAATGGAACTTAGTTATGATTTGAGGGGTTCTACTCAAAGAATAGCTTCTGTCCAGATCCAACCCATGGTCTGCAAATTCTTTCTGAAATATACATATATTTATGTTCACTGAATTTGACTAGCGAATCAAAGTTGTATATAAAACGTTTCTATCTTATATATTATTAAAAGCTAAGAATGCCTTGCGGGACAAAGTTTCCAGATCACATCTGCAGCCTGGGCTTATGGAAATCAATCCCACCCTTATGCTGGCCATTGAAATCTTGCATGTTAATTTGATGGCTCTCTCTGAAATTATGAGGGTGTGCCTGTCATGGGTCTTAGTAGCAGAGGAGGATCATAGAGAAAGCAGCCCAGAAAATGATGCCCCAAAGCACGAGGTAGTGTGGTAACAGTGGCAAGCAAGCAGATGTAGGAAGGGGTGTGAAGTATGTGGACCCTCACAGACCTCTTAGCCCCACCAATCCCGGGCATAACAGCCAGAGGTTAGAGAGGGTGAGTATTATAGCCCAGCAGCATGCCAAGGGTGGTAGACTCTGCCTAGCAGCAACAGTAATGAGTTAGCACCCCTGCTGCTTCTTTCCTGCCCTGACATCCCACCACTACTGATAATGTTTCTCCATAATCATCCCGAGTGAATGAATGATTCCCTGCCTTTTCCATTTTCTCTTCTTGCTCTTTTCTCTTCTGCAATTATCATTAACTGTCAGCTTTATTCTGTCACTCCTTAGGATCTGGCCCTAACCTTAGGCACAGTGAGAGTGCAACAGTAATACCGGTAGTGGTGGGACAGAGAGCAACGACAAAGCTTTGACATAGAGATATAAAGACATTTTGCACACCTTGCTTGTGATTGAGTTAGACCAGTGGTTCCCAAAATGGGGTTCACGGCCCACAATTCCCAGAAGCCTAAATCAGTACATTGGCTGACCTGTGCTTTGGGGAATTGACTTAGGCTTCTGGGAATTGAAGTCCAAAAACCAAAGATTGGGAAACTCTGAGTTAGACTGTTTATAATTATTTCTGAAGTTGTTCATATCCTTTTAAGATATTTTATAGATTTAGCTAGACATCCTCTTTTATTTAATATTGCTCCAATGCAATTGTTCCCAACCTTGGGGTCCCAGATGTTCTTGGACTATGACTCCCAGAAATCATAGCCAGCATAGCCAATGGGAAAGGCTTCTGGGAGCTGACGTCCAAGAACATCTGTGGACTCAAGGTTGGGAAACATAGCTCTAATAAGTTCATACAAACTGTATTTGATCTTGTTTCTTTTGTTGGAGTAAACTAGTTGGATGGGAAGCGTCTGCATTCAACTTTTCCATTTCAACTTGTGATTTAATTCTGACTCATACAAAAAGCTGAGCTGAAATAGTGGGCCATGGTGTGTAAGTCTCTGCTTGGAAATATGTGTGAAGTGCAACAGTCATTTGAAGAGGAAGCATAAAGTTCTCTACCTATGATGATTTTACCTTGAGAGTTTGCTAAACAATATAAGATAAAACACAAAGCTCTATGATATAGTCATTGAAATATTTAAGTGTGAACTACCACAAAGTACAGTAATACCTCAGATAACGATTGCATTGGATAACACTAAAATTGCATAACGATGCAAATTTTTTATTTTTATTTTTGCATCGGTTATTGCGTTATCCGATGCAATCGTTCATAGCAGCAGGGTGGCTGCAAAGCTGAATGGGGGCTCCCCCCGTCAACTTCCCCAGCCACGTCGCAGCTACAGAGACAGGGGTGGGGTGGCTGGGGAAGCCAACAGGGGAGTCCCCCACTGGCTTTCCCAGCCACCCATCAGCTGCGGATCAGGTCTCCCAACCTCCCCGGAGCTGACAGGGGTGCTAGAGAGCCCAAAAGGGATGGAAAAAACTTTTGGTTTTTTCACCCATTCCGGGCTCTCTGCCACCACTGCGTGCTCCAGGGAGGTCGGGGAACCCGATCTGCGCTGTTCCCATGGTTCCCCAACCTCCTCGGCCGCTGCAGTAAGTCAAAACACCGGGATTCAAATCCCGGTGTTTTGACTTACTGCAGCGGCCGGGGAGGTTGGGGAACCTTGGGAACAGCACGGATCAGGTCTCCCGACCTCCCCAGATGTGGAAAGAGCGGGGGGGGGGGGGGTGGAAGCCCGAAATGGGCAAAAAACCCAAAAATTTTATTCGCCCATTTCTGACTCCAGCACCCCTGCTGGCTCCGGAGAGGTCAGAGCACCTGGTCCGCGCTGTTCCTGACCTCCCTAGATCTTGCCCTGGGATCAATTAGTGCTTGGGTTGTGGGATGGATCCCAGCACAAGATTGGCATTGGGAGGGTGGACAGGTGCGTGCACCCATTCTCCTCCCCCCATTTGCCGATCTTTTGCTGGGATCAATCAATGCTTGCGAGGTGGAGAGGAATGGGTGAGGGCACCCATTCCTCTCCACCTCGCAAGTACTAATTGATCCCAGTAGAAGTTCGGCACTTAGGAGGGGGGAACACCAATTTTCCCCCCATTTGCCGATCTTCTGCTGGGATCAATCAGCGCTTGCGAGGTGGAGAGGAATGGGCACGCAAAAGGCAAAGCCTGTTTCAAAAGGCCTTTCTCTGGGGAGGTCATATAGGTTATAGAGGGTATCACGTGTCCCTACACAGCCAATCTGCGCTAGGGTTGTCCTGCCCTCATTCCTGGGGTGGCAAGCCACACATTCTCGATCTGGGGTATACCTGAGGGTGGCCATTTCCATTTCGTTTGGACACCACTGGTGTCCAAGATGGCAGCCTGAAAATCTATCTCATCCGGTTGCAAAACAGACCGCAAGGCACGTTTTACTTCTGCTTCTGGTGCGAGGAACTACGTGACTGGCCCGCTGCCCAAAAGGTTTGGGCTCCCGTGATCTATCCCTTCATTTTTCTGTTGCAATATTTTAATGTATAACGTATTTTTCTATGGAAAGGAATGAAAACCTGGCTGGCAGGTCAGGTCTGGGGAGTGGATGGATCAATTTCCTCAGCCGGCTGGATGGTTTGACCCCCAGTACATCCAAGTTATAACACCTAGCTTTTAATTAAGTTTTTAAGTTTCTATTAAAACTTTTAATTTTTGAACTGGTTTTAAATTGTTGTCGATGCTTACATGTTGTGAATCACCCTGGGTCCCTTCGGGGAGGAGGGCGATAAACAAATTTAAATAAATAAATAAAATTTCCTACCCTGTGGCATTCGCTGTAACGCTTTCCTGTCATGGAGGCTACTGATGAACATCATTTCCAATCACGTGGGTAAATGGGGCGCATTGCTACTACATCATTTCCGACGCACATGGCTGTGATGCCATTTCCAACTATGTGGGTAATCAAACATGGCAGCGATGATGTCACTTCTAGTCATGTAGGTAAACAAAAGCACGTGACATGATGTCACTTCTGGTCACATGGGTAAACAAAAAGCACATGGCGATGACGTCACTTCTGGAATCCGATTTTGACAGTAAGTAGGTCCATTAAACTACTCCTATCATATTGGCTCCTGTAACACATCCCCAAGGAGAAGCCATAATGCCATTCTCCTGTAACATATTTATATGAATAATGCACCAGGTAAAATTAATGTTATGCCATCATAACATCATTCTGACTAATAATGACCCTTTCCAGAGTTTTCTAGTTATAGAGTACTGACAAGAGGATTGTTGCCCTCTTCTTCTGGAAATGCTCTGGAACAATACAGCTTGCTCAAGGCTAAATAGACTGCCTTCATTCAAAGAAACATAATGAGGAATCAAACTACTGACACCCCTGCCTCTCTGGCTTTCCAGCCAGAAGCTCCAGCTTCCTGAACTACATGGCCACCAAAAAAAAAAAAAAAAACATGCCCTGTTGTTTATTTCTAAATTAATAAAAATTAAAGTAAGTGGGCAAAGTGTCTTCAAGTCAGATCACCAAATAAAAACAATAGTAAAATATAAAATCTCATAAACAATGAAATATTCAGCTCCCTTGATATTATTCTTTTTAAATGATTAGCCACGCTGTCCCTTTGATCTCTCCTTTCCTTTCACTCAACTTTGCATGTTACAGCCTCATTTTTTATCTCATTCCCAGTCCTATGTATACACAGGTACTATCTTTATTAAGAGCACCAGCAGCTGTCATTGCTGCCAGTTCAACTAAATGGCTGTGGTGCAGCTGTGGCACAGGGCTGTCAAACAAAGAGAGCTTCAGCACTGAAACCCACTTGAAAGGGAATAGAAACACCAGGCTGAGAAACACCACTTTGTGTCAGTCACAAGTATGGCACAGCATGAAAATCATCTCATTCCTTATCTACTTACTAGACTGGAGCATAAATGATCTCAACCAGTTAGTTTGATGCTTTGACAAATTAAAGAACTGCTTGGGCTCAGCATGGTCATCCTTTGTATTCATTGTCTCCTGTAACACCACACTTTCTATTATCCTCTCCTTTTCTCATGACACTTTAAGCTAGTGTTTTCCAACGTGGGGCCTAGGCCCCACAGGGAGACTTCAATTCCCAGAAACCTAAGTCAGTACATTGGCTAGTCAGTGCTTTGGGGAATTGACTTAGGCTTCAAGGAATTAAAGTTAAAAAACAAAGGTTAGTGTTATTCTTTAACTCTTGTGTCCTAACCTTCACATTTGGTCTTTATCTTGCATGGCAATGTAGAAATCATTCCTTTCTCCCAGAATAAAATATGACACATATCTTATAAAATATAAATATGCATATTTATGCAATGCAAATTTAGAAATAATTACTATAGTTTAAATAGAAATACAAATTCCTTACCACAATGGGATATGTTGTGAGTAGATCCTGCATAGATGACCATGTTCAAGAATATCTACTCTTCTTATTTAAGGTTCTTTATTTTTAAACTGATTTTTCTCCTAGGAGATACTTCGAATAGAGAATTATATTTTGGCAGCCCTTCAAAGAAATAGAACATTGTTCTCTGTAAACAAGACACGTGAGCAATGTAGTCTCTTTCATCCATAGGCTTATATTTGACTCCCAGCCTTTTGAGGGCAACTTCCTTTCAATTGCCTGCTTATTAAATTCATGAATATCTTACCACCCTAGCTCCTTTGACCTACATTCCAGTCAGGATACATGCAGCCCTATTCTGTTTGTCTTTTTCACTTCCCATCTTTTTCATTTGCTTTGTTGAATTTTATTTTGCTCAAAAGTGTTCTCATCTGAACTACTGTATATAACTTTACTAGCAGTAAAGGGTATACAATTGAGTTTCGAATAAACTGGTCTAACCTCCTTATTTGATCACCTTATGAATAAAATGTTCATGAATGTAATGTACGATAATAATATTGTGTGCTTGCAAGTCCATTCTGATGGTAACCCTTTTCAGGTATTTTATTTTGGATAAAAAGTACTCAGAAGTGGTTTACCAATTTTTCTTAGGATGCTCAATGGCTATATGGCTTGCCCAGGGTTACACTGGCTGGCTCTTCTCCCTGGATGCAAATTGGGGGATATAATTCCCATTATCTAGTTCTATAGCTAGATACCTACTTCACTGGAATCTTCTATGCAATCCCAAAAAGAATTCCTCTTTGTATATCTAGATTTACTTTCCCCAGTGCCTAGCCAGGGAAAACCCTGAAAAGACTATAAAAGAAATATGAAGGAAGTAGGTTTACACTGTTGTATGTAGTAACTGATGTTAAGTGATATACTACCAGAGCAAATGTTCTAGTTGACTGTCATGGCTAGTACATATTGGTGGAGCCATTCTCTGTGACTTCCCCATTCCCCTTTTAAAGTAGACAGTAACAATGGCTTTCACCAAAGGTTTTGGCGAATTACCTTGACTTCATGACATAATGTTTGTGTGAAGAAGTACTGCCAATTGTCTATCCTGGATCTATATGCATTCAATTTATTTTGTTGACCTCAAACTCTAGGTGTATATGAGCAGAAGGAAATATTCTCTATTCTATTCATAATTTCATTTTCCTTAGAGTGTAGCTACATAGTGGGCAAAATATGGTTTGTCTTGAAATTTTCAAACCAGGTCCCTGTTGTTTTCCATGGGTTAAATTGCTGTAGCAGTCCACAGCAATATGATCAATAATTGTGTTGGAGGAGTCAAACATAGAAAGTTGGTAAAGAGTAATCTTTGCTGAGATCAGCTGTTTTCGTGGAGGACCATACTTTCCCTTTGTCCTTTTAAACAATTTAGTTAAGTTTTCTGAAGTGACATTATTTATTTATTTATTATTATTTATTTATTAAATTTAATACCCCACCCCAATCGGGAGGACCCGACTCTGGGCGGCTTACATCCTGATAAAAACAAAAATAAAACCTAAACCCTCAATATCAATAAAAGCGTCAAGATTAAAAAATCATCAGAAGTTAAAACAGCACAGAACTACACACCCGTATTCCCACATTCCAATCCAGGGAGGCAGTCCTTATATAAGCCACTTGGTATGGGAATCCACGTTCCCGGGTCCCCAAACCTGTCCTGCCAGCCAGGTTTTCACGCCCTTCCGGAAGGGTAAGAGCTCTGTCTGAAGGCGCAGTTCGGTGGGCAGGAGGTTCCAGAGGGTCGGGGCGGACACGGAGAAGGCTCTCCTCCTAGTACAGGTGAGGCGCGCCTCTCTCACCGAAGGAATAACAAGGGAGCCTCTCCGATCCGCCCTAGTGGGCCGGACAGATGTTCTTGGGGTGACGCGGTCTCTTAGGTATCCTGGCCCACTACCATATAGGGCTTTAAAGGTAATAACCAGCACCTTGATTTGCACCCGGAGACATACTGGCAACCAGTGCAGCTTCCGGAGCAGTGGCGAAGCATGAGCATAACGCCCACACCCCACCACTACCCGGGCCATCGCATTCTGGACCAGCTGGAGTCTCCGGATGGTCATCAGGGGCAGCCCCATGTAGAGCGCGTTACAATAATCAAGTCTGGAGATGACCAACGCATGTGTGACCATAAGCAGGGCATCCCGGTCTAGGAGTGGACGTAACTGGCGTATTACACGAAGTTGTGCAAAAGCCTTCCTGGCCACGGCTGCCACCTGCTCTTCGAACAGTAGCCGTGAGTCCAGGAGGACCCCCAGATTACGCACCGGGTCTGTTTGGGGCAAAACTGCCCCATCCAGAACCAAAGATGGCAGCTCCTGTGTTAACACAGGACCCCTTACCCACAGCCACTCAGTCTTGCCGGGATTCAGCTGTAGCCCGTTGTCCCCCATCCAGACCTTAACAGCCTTCAGACACCTGGAAAGGACTTCCACCGCACCGCTTGGGTCCCCACGGGCGGAGATGTATAACTGGGTATCATCTGCATATTGATGATACCTTACCCCGTGGGAACGGATGATCTCACCCAGCGGCTTCATATAGATGTTAAATAGGAGAGGAGAAAGTACCGAGCCCTGAGGCACCCCGTATTGCAGGGGCCTAGGGCTGGTCTTCTCCTTCTCCAGGCACACCGACTGGGTCCTGCATACATCTAGTATACAGAATTCAAAACAGTAGAAATATTGTTGGGAGGAGGGGAGATGACAGGCACTCAGCTGAAGGAACTGATTGACGCCATGAAGTCTCACTCTTATGTCTGATGAACTGGACCTGATCCATGAACATTAAAATACACCAGTTAGTCTTTAAGGTGCCATGATGTTTTTGTCTTTTTTTTTTTTTGTTAACTCTCGGATATGCTTGCACAGCCTAAGATGGCTATCACTTCAAAGATATCCAGAAGTATCAACAGAATCTTATTAGTTCAGTCAGAATGATTGTTGTAAGAAGAAGTAAATGTGCCTCTAAATTCCCAAAAGTTACATGTTTTAAATAATTATTAATTATTAATGTTGAATTACAGTATTTTTATACACAGAAGCAAATAGATTAACAAAGCTTGTAAATCAGTCTGATGTTGTGAATGTCTAGAGAAGACTTGCTTCACGTCAAATAATGGCTTATTTTCAGTTTTTGAAGAGAGATGGAGATTTTAGCAATGAACTTACTTATACAGTAATACCCCATATAACGATTGCATCGGATAACGCTAGAATCAGATAACGATGCAAGTTTTTTGGAAAAAACTTGCATCGGATAACGATTCTGGATAATGATTCTTAGCGTTATCTGATGCAATGGTCTGCGGGTGTGGGGTGGTTTGGGTAGAACAACCCAATCCACCCCCCACGTGCAGCGGTTTCTGCAAATGCAGTAGGGTCAGGGAAAAGCACCCGCCTTTCCCCCGAACCTACTGCAGTCGCAGAGACTCCTTTTCTCTTTCCTTCCCTGTATTTAAACTATACAGTTTCCCCCTTTCCTGTAGTTTAAATACAGGGAGGGAAAGAGAAAAGGAGTCTCTGTGACTGCAGTAGGGTCAGGGGAAAGGCGCTTTTCCCAACCCTGCTGCAGTCACAGAGACCTCTGCGCATGGGGGGTGGCTTTAAAGGCAGGGAGATATCTTTCTTTCCCTGCCTGCCTTTAAAGCGGTTTGTCCCTGAAGTCAGGGCTTTTTTTTTTTTTAGCATTGTTCGATGCATGCATCGGACAACACTAAAAATCAGATAACATCATGACTTGTGGAACTAAGTCATAACGTTATCCGGGGTATTACTGTACCTTGGTTCCCTAATAATCTTTCATGAGATTAAAAAAGGTCATCTGATCTCACACTGAAATTAACTATATTTAGGAAAAGTGTCAGCTGTAATAAAGCCTCTCAAACACAAACTATCAAGGAGTATTGTACATTTTATAGTTCTCTAAGGATATTTGAACTTGACAAAGGCACCAAATAAAATTTAAATTCTATGTAATTTATCTAGGTGAGATCTTGAAACATTAAAGAAAAAGGCTAGGTACGTTTGAATGACTTCTGCAAGAAGAATGTCTTTTGGAGGCCTTGAATTTGAAAATAAAATAAGAAAAATATGTGTGTGATTAATCTCTAGAAAAATGTCATTTCAGAAATTATTCACAGCAAAATTCCCTTTTATCTAGGGCATGTTACTCAGTTCCTTTTTCATTCATCACAGATATTGACTGCTTATTACACATGTTGGTATTCTGACTAGGAATGTGAAAATGGATTCCTCTTACGAAAATACGTGGAATTTTTAGCAAATGAAGTTGATAGCATTCTTTCTGCTATCCTCTATTATAATATTATCCTTGTCTGATATGCCTGAAACACAGACTAATACAGCTACTATTTAAAAAAATACTCACCAAAAGGTGACTTATTTTTTGCATTTTCATATCTAGCACTGGCGTCAGGGGGGGCGGCGCCCCAGGTGGCACATTCCAGGGGGCAATGTCTCCAGGAAGCTGCTGCATTCCTGGGGAAGGTGGAGGAGGAGGCTGGCATGACAAGTGCTTGCCTAGCTTCGCAGGGGGCCCTCCGCCTCCACCCAGCCTGTGGGGCTTTCTTCCCCTACTCCCTCCCCCTGCCTGCCTGCCTTTCAGCTTGCCCTTCACTTCTTGTCCCTGCCTCCATTCTAAGCTGGAAGCTGAAAGTGAACCTGGGATCCATGGGCAAGATGAGCCAACATGTGAGAGGGTGGGTGAGGGAGGCTGGGGGAGAAAAGCGCTGCCTGCAAGGCTCAGCGGATGGGGCAGGAGATCCTGCACTGAGCGAGGGTTTGGATGTGATGTTTTCTACATGACCACAGAATCGTCTGCAGATCATCTGCCTCCACCTCATTCTGAATTTTTTTGTAAACACAGTGTGGGTGAGCGAAGGCACAAAACTGCAACTAGCCTGGAGATAAAGTAACACACCCAAGCCAAATAATTCTTTTGCTTCCCATTGACGTTCCCTATTACTATTTTGGACTTCCTTTCCTGCAGTCCAAAATTGCACTGTCCAAAAACAAAGAAAAGTCAATTTGGGCACATGCCCTTGTCCCAATGAAGACGGTTGTTTTTAAGTCACTATTTGAGCCCTCGTTTGGGCTGGAAGGGAGTTAAGCCAGTACTCTTCCGTGGGAAGCCACGGCTTTTAGAGCTGGAATGGACCACACAGGAGTGAGGAACCTGAAGGCTTGAGGGGAGCATGGGGTTCTTGGAATTGAAGTCCAAGTGCACCTGGAAGCCCAAGGTTGAGAAACCCTGGCCTAGAGGAAACAGGCCAGCCCTCCAGGCATTCTGGAATTTCAATTCGCAGAAGCCCAGGCTCCCTTCAAGCCCGCAGATTTTCCACTGGCCAGATCTTCAATTCGGAATAAAGTCAGACTTCCCAGCTAGGCAGTTGGATGGCTGGGGACATAGATCAAACCTTTGTTGCCTGCTTTCCATTAGATCTTTCCATCCTAATGGGGGTGGGAGTTAAAACAGATCTAGACTTTCCTGCACTTCCCCTCCCCTCTTCATCTATCTTTCCTCCCCCAAACCCTCAGACATGGATCGCTGTGGGTTTGTGTCCCATTGGCTAAGTCATTGGCTGGAAGGCGGGAGATCAGCAGTTCGATTCCTGAGTACTGCAGGATGGAACGAGCTCCCGTCTTTGTCGTGGCTCCTGCCAACTTAGCAGTTCGAAAGCAATAAATTGCAAGTAGATAAATAGGGGCCACTTCAATGAGAAGGTAAACAGTGCTCTGTGCACTTCAGTGTCTTGTCATGCCTGCCACATGACCACGGAAACGTCTGGAGAAAAAGACAGCGCTGGCTCTTCAGCTTTGAAACAGAGATGACCACTGAATCCTAGAGTCAGCTATGACTGGCTTTCGAGCAAGGGAAACCTTTACCTTCCCAAGTGATAACGAGGCTACTGTCCCATCCCATCTCTTTGAGCTGCCCTCCTCCTTTTTCTCTGTCTCCCATTTCTACCCCCTCCAGTCCATTCTGTCAGGCAATACTGTAGGCTGTAAAATAGTTAAACAGCCTAGCAGTTTGAGACTAATTTTTCCCCCCAGCCTTGTGCCCGGGGCAAAGCAAGCATGCTCTCTAACTGATCAACCTGGATATTTTATTATTAATTTACTGTTTAACCAAATTCCACTCATTATCAGAGGCCATGCTTGGCATAGCCCAGCAAATGGTAGCAGTTGGTTCAGTAGCGTAGCATGGAGGGCCCGGGGGGGGGGGGAGGTGGCACTTTTTCGGCATATGGGTGTTCTTGAACTACAATTCCCAGAAGCCCTAGTGGGAGTGGGCACTGGTATCCTAGGCCCCGCCCAGGGGGTAGCAAATTTGGCTTATGCCCCGGCTGGCTGAATACCATGCTATGCTACTGACGTCTGGCCTAGAGCCAGAAGGAGGAGGAGAGGTGGTGGTGCTGGTATATGAGAGACTCACATTTTTTCAGTAGTAAAAAATAAATCAAATATAAAAAAACTTTAATATGTTCATAGGGCTACCTTGACTTATTTGTGGCAATTGTGATGCCAATGGGATTCTTATGCTTAAGACCCTGAGTCAGACAGAAATCTTTCTTAGCCCTACTCGAACTGAATTTCCTTTTACATGCAAAGTAAATATAGGTATGGAATTCTAAGACATGGAACCCATATATAAGGGTTAGAGGTTTGGTTTGTGGGAAAACTTGAAGTCAGGACCAGATAATGGTATAAAGAGGCGCTGGGTGGTAGTCCTAAAATCTGCTAACCCATTTGGAACTCTTTCATGGCAAATTGGTCCTTTCCAGTGATTGTCTAGTGTAGATTCTGTAAACCAAACAGCACCAAATGTGATCCAAATAGTGAGCTATTTTGCCTGTGTTGACATGCCCTAAGTCACACAATGGCCCTGTGACAAGGAAAATAGCAATATGTTAGCTGAAATGCTACTGGTGGCTTATGTTACCTGAGTGAAATCATGCAAATCATGGGGCAAATAGTTGCTAACTAACAAGTGCTGGTTTCATTCCTGGAGATGTATGGAGCACATAGCCAACAACATGACTATCCTCTCATTAATTAATGGGCACATAATTATTGGTCAAAAATTTCCATTAGGAGTTTAGGTAAATTCAGAAGGACATTGGGTGGTTGGCTCTTATAATGGACTGCTATCATTATCTGACAGAAAAAAAAAGACTACTACTGTAAATCCAGAGATGGAGGAGAATATAATAAAAGACTAGGGTACTCTCAAGATTGGGGAGACCATGTTGTCTAGGCCAAATCTCCTGCATTTCTAATTGTTGTTGACACAGAGATGGATTTCCTCTGAAGAAGGGGTCATTGTTGAAATAACATCTCTGCAAAATGACATCTTTCTTTTGCAGTATTTCAGGCCTCAACCTGAACATATTTTAGATACTTACTGAAGATAAGCTTTCTCCTAGCCATGAACTGTTTGGAACTTTCTAATATATTGAAAGATTGTGGCACTGTTTTGTGGTTATGTGAGCTTGCACTAAGCTGCTGCACAAGGTTGCAAATAACTTAGCTCATCATAAGTGGGAACTGTAGTAGTAAAAATATTATTGGAGAAACCCCAGGTGGCTGTGCTGTTACATACAGTAATACCTCGGATAACGCTAAGACTTGGTTCCACAAGTCTTGGTGTTATCCGATTTTTAGTGTTCTCCGATGCATGTTAAAATCCTATGGGATGGATCGGATAACATTAAAGCTCCATAGAGATACATTGTAACCACACAGGCTTTAGCGGTTGTTATCCGATCCATCCCATAGGACCTTAACATTATTCGATCCAATTCTCCTCCCCAGATTACTTAACGTTATGCGATTTTAGCGTTATCCGAGGTAAACGTTAACTGAGGTATTACTGTAACTTGCTTCCAAACAACAAAGAGGCAATGGCTTTCTGTAAATGTGATGTACTTACGAAAAGCAAATAGGCACACATTATCCCACTAAATCCCACATGCTCTTAAAAGCTCAAATGGATGCATATATATATTCAGCAGACATATAGGTTTCCTGGTCATACTATGCAAATGTGCATAGGTCTGTGGGCTAATTCCATTACTCCAGACTCATGTTCTCTTTTTTGAGAAGGAGTGTATCTTAAACAAACGGATGCATTTGATAAACCAAATCTATGGTAGCTCTCTTCTTGGACTATATGTCAGGAAGATTTTGCTTTCAGAGAGAATGAATAATTCTTGAAGAGGTGTGATCTGTAGGGAAACGTCCTCCTGTATTCTAGAAGAATGTGTCATTGAATAAATAACAGTGGACTTAAAAGCCAACAGGATTCTCCATGCTATGTGTGGGCTGTCATTTTTACCAAGGTATGTGTGCCCACAAGTTGAATGGCTGTTGTTGCATGTTTGGTCTGAGAAAAGAAATCCTATTAAGTGTTAAATACTGTATATTGTTCAGTTAGTGGTGGAAGAAAAAGGAAGGTTATGGTACTATAATTATGTAAAACAGTAGGTGGCAGTAGCACAACGTGCCAGGTGTAAAACCCTTTGGTTTTATTGGCAATTAGTTTATTTTCTCTGCTGTGGTAGCTTGCCTTTTATTTTATTTTAAATTCAACCAATTCAACAGCAGTCAGTTTTTAATGTTTAGGTTGTCCACATCTGTAAAGGCAATACAGCATTGTAAAATAAATATAACAGTAGATTTAGTTCAACTTGGAAAAAATCTATACATTTCACAAGTAGAAATGGATTTTTCCACCAAGTAATATATTCACATTTATGCATTATTTCTTGGTTTGTGAGACTGTCAAATGTAGTGATTTATAGAATCACTAGAAAGAATAACATGGTGATATTTTCATTAGAAGTAAAGATTTTTTTTTACAGCTATGAGGTAAAACTCCCCAGCTCTTATGATTTGCACTTTCACATTCTATTTTCTCTTCTCTCAGAACCAAATAGAATTAAATGTGTTGCAAATGTTTGTGGGCACATAAGCTTGACAAATTTCTGACAGTCTAGTTCTAAACATTTGCATTGTTATGATTACATGCAATGTTGTTTGGACAGCTCAATGGTAGCCAGAGCTTGGAAGTCACTGTGCTTTCTAGGAGAAGAACCAGCCTTTCTAGTCCCTTTATAGTGCCCCTAGAACCATGATTCCCAACATGGGGCACATGCCCCACACTGGGGAGGGGGCAATTTGAGAACAAGTTATTAGCAGTTAATGGAATTTTAGGCTTCCTCCACATGAATGGGAGTTCACTTTTTGAATAATAAGAATTTTATGTCACGGGGGGGGGGCAGGGGAGATCAGAATTTTAGAGATGTTTAGGTGGGGCATGGCAAAAAAAAAAAGCTTGTGGACCACTGCCCTAGAAGAAGGGAATGGTAAACCACTTCTGAATATTCTCTGCCTAGAAAACCCTAGCAAGGGTTGCCATACGTCAGAATTGATTTGATGGTCTACAATTTTTATGAATTACATGCAATACTGCCATGATGTCATATTTTGTGATCTTGAGCTAATAGTTCAGGGAACTACAGTGGACTGTCTATATGTTTAGCTCAGAGATTTAGAAACATTAGTTCATGGTGGTTTGTTTATGGAATGGCTAGTCAAAAAATAAATACAGGTAACATTTCAAAGCCCTGGAGTGTCTTTTTTAGAAATTAGAAGCATGCTAAGATAATGCACAATTAAATATCAGTAGTAATTTCTTGTATAAAGAAAATTCCCTGACAGCAGTGGCTTCCAATAAAAAATCCTCTTTAATCCTCCTTAATACCCTATGAGATGCCAAAGTACACACCTTCTCGGTGGAATCCTTTTCTGCTTTAGCTGTTCAAGCAACATCAGCCTATCACAGTTTTTATAGATTTCCTCAAATACTTTTCCATTGTACACCAAGACAGCTATTTAGATATCTTGCTGAAATTTGCAATGACATACATCTTCTCTGTGCTGTAGCGATGTATTTTTAGTGTACCCAGTTGTACATGTGTTATATGTACATGTGTAGTGAAAAGAGGCAACAGCTTCATTACATGCTGCAAATTTAAAATGCTTGTTTTATGCATTTATGCTGTTTAATGAAACAGGTGCTTACTGACCTGCCCTGTGTTGTTACATGCCAAACAGTGCATATGACTTGCAACAGGCACTTGCGCCTATTGCTCCTCTGCAGGAAGTACAATATAGATCAGGGTCGAAAAACAGAAGGGTAGGTTACCTACTGTAAATGTAGTTCTCTGAGTGGTCTTGTGAGCATTCATACAGTGGGTTAGTTCGCGCATGCGTGAATGGCCGGTTTCTTCCAAGCTAGCATAAATAGCATCAGCGTCCCGCCTCTTTCTTCAGTTTCATTTGCATTGCTGAGTAGAGAAGAGGGTCTACAATGTGAGAGGGGAGGAAGGGTGGGACGTACGAAAGCTCACAGGACCATTCGGAGAACTACGTTTATGGTAGGTAACCTACCCTTTTCCGTCGTGGTCCGTGAGCATACATACAGGGGGTGATTACCAAGCTAAACTTACTGGATGGAGGGAACATAATTGGAGAGCTGCAAACAGCACCCTCCTGCTGAAAGTCGCCTCACGGGATTGTTGAACATCCAGCCTTTATTCTCACATGAAGGTGGAAGATCGAGCCCACATATCCGCGAGGCAGATATCATGCAAGGGGACACCTTTTGTGAAGGCGATGGAGGCAGAGATGGCTCTCGTCGAGTGGACACATAGGGCCACAGGCGGGTCCATGCGTGCCATCTGGTATGCCAGAGAGATGGTCTTAATGACCCACTGGGAGAATCATCGACACCAGCAGGCCCTTGTTAATGTCAGCATGGTAGACTAAAAGGTGCAGAGACTTCCTAAAGTCCTTAGTCCTGTGCAGGTAGAAAGCTAAGGGCCTCTTAATGTCTTCTCAATCTCTGAAGATGGAGAGTGAAAGAACATCGGTAGGACTATTGGTTGTTGGAAGTGGAATGCCAAAATAACTTTAGGCGGGAATGACTCATCCTGATGGAGCACTACTTTGTCAGGGAAGAATTTGGCATAAGGCTGGTCAGCATGTAAAGCTGACAGCTCCCTGACCCATCGGCTTGATGTTATGGCTACCAGAAAGGCAGTTTTATAGGATAGGAGGTGTAAGGGCATAGTGGCCAGAGGCTCAAAGGGCTTCCTAGTGAGCTGGTCTAACACAAGGTGGAGAGACCATTGCGAAGTCAGCTGATGAACATCCAGATAAGTATTGCCCAGGCCTCTTAGAAACTTCTTAACCCTGGGGTCCCTAAAGAATCGCTTAGCTGGTTGATGGGCTACTATGGGCTACTTACTGGTTGATGGGCTACTATGGCTGACAGGTACACTTTAAGGGATGATAATGACAGGCTAGACTGTTTCAACTGGAGAAGGAATTTAAGAACCATGGAGAGCCATGGAGACATGGCTGCCACACCTAACGACTGAGCAAACAGTTGGAACATGGACCATTTACACTCATAAGCCTTTCACGTAGAAGGCTTAATGGAATCATTGATGATTCACGCTAGCGATGGAGAATCCTCCATGCTGTCAGGTGAAGGGCTTCCACATCTGGATGGGAAACCTCCTGCTGACCCAGCGACAGAAGGTCATGGCATAGGGGGAGGCACTGAAACTGCAGTGACATGTCCTGAAGTGCAATAAACCAGGGCTGCCTGGGCCACCATGGGGCAATCAGAATGGCATCTACTGGCAGATGCAGTAGGAGTGATACTACCCTGCAGAGTAGGGGAAGAGGTGGAAAGGCATAGATCATGCCCTGGGTCCAGTCCACCAAAAAAGCATCCCCTACGGAGGCTGGATTGTGACCCGCCCTGGAGGTGAAAACTGGGAGTTTCACATTGTGATGTGTCGCAAAGAGGTTGATGGCCGGGGTCTCCCCGCATTGAGTTAGACCAAGAAAAACAGCCTGGTTGAGATCCCACTCATGAATTTGTGAGTGGGTCTGACTGAGAGAGTCTGCCAGGGTGTTGGAACCCCCTGCAATATGGAAGGCTATTGGGAAGAATGACCTGGGTATGCACCAGTCCCAGAGGTGCATCGCAAGCACCAGAAGGCGGTGCGAGCATGTCCCCCCTTGCCTGTTGATGTAAGAGACTGTGGTTGTGTTGCCTGAAACAACTTGGACCACTTTCCCATGGAGAGGCACCTGGAAGGCTTTCAGGACATTGAAAACAGCCAGGAGCTCCAACTGATTCACATGAAGGTGGCATTCCTGAGAAAACCAAGTCCCATTGACACACAGGTCACCTGAGTGGGCACCCCACCTGACCTTGCTGGCATCTGTGGTAAGCTCTACTCGGGGCAGGGGATCATGAAAAGGGCATCCCTGACCCAGATTGCGATCTTCTAGCCACCAACGCAGCTGAGCTGTGATGTGCGGCAGTAGAGAGAGCCACTTGGTTTGTGGCTCTGCCGTCCCATCATAGGTGGTGAAGAACCACTGTTGAAGGGGACACGAGCAGAGCCTTGCAAAGTGCAAAACGAAGACCATTGAAGCCATCAAACCGAGCAGCGTCTGGACCTGGAGCACAGTCGGTCTGAGATGGGAGATGACCTGGTTGGTTGTCCTCCAAATATCCTGCTTCCTTTTGAGGAAGATAGATTTTCTGGTCCTTGGAGTTTAGGACCATGCCTATAAAGTGGATAGACTGGCTGGGAGTGAGACAAGACTTGGCCATGTTCACCCTGAGACCTAGAGACTGTAGCAGGGACAGGACCATGGCAGTATTGGCGTGGGCCTCCGACTTGGACCTGGACATATAAGCCAGTCAACCAGGTACAGGAAAACATGGAGACCCAGGAGGTACAAATCTGCCACCATGGTCGCTACTACCTTGGTAAAGGCTCGAGGAGCAGATGACAGGCCAAATGGAAGCCTGGTGTATTCAAACGTCCGTCCTGACAGAACAAAGCGAAGGTATCACCTGTGCAGCTCCCTGATCGTGATGTGGAAGTATGCATCTGTGAGATCGATTGTGGTGAACCATGCGTCTGCAGAAAGAAAGGGCAGGATAAACTGAAGAGTAACCATTCTGAACTTTCGAACTGCAACAAAAAAAATTTGAGGCCTCTCAGGTCCATGATGGGTCAGAGACCTCCATACTTCTTTGGGACAATGAAATAACGAGAATAAAAACCCCTTGGACAATCTGGGGGGAACACTTCTCAAATACACTTCTCCTGAGCCAAAGTGGGGTTTGGTTAAGTAACTTTCACCTTCCCAAGCGGAGGTAACTGCAGGAACTCTATGCCATAGCCATGCAAAACTATCTCTAGGACCCAGGAGTCCATGGTGATCCACTGCCACTCACGGTAATAAGGTGCCAGAGTGGTAGGCAGGTGAAACAAAAGTTGGGCCCTTTAGTACAACAACTAAACAGAAGAGGAAACACAACAATTCAAAGAAGCAAGGAAGAAATACGATACAGTTTTCTGGGAGCTTTGGAGAGAAACACGATTGATCAACGTGAAACTGAGGAAAGAGGTGGGACACTGGCACTATTTATTCTGGGACTGGCTCTTTCAGAGCTAGCTTGGAAGAAACTGGCCATTCACGCATGCGTGAACTAACCCACTGTATGTATGTTCATGGACCACGACTGAGAAATAAATAACCAACAAACTCTCCATCATTCTAATAATTATTTGGAATGTTCCTGCTAAGGGTTTTTTAAAGCTTCCTCTGACTTCCTGATTCTGGATCCCATTAATCAAGACAAACTAAAGTATGCAGGTAGGATTTCTCTGCATATGCACTTTGTTATCTAGAACGCTGATCCCAAAATCTCACATCTTGTATGGATGTTGACCATGCTGGCTGTGATATTCCAAGAGTAATATCCCCCAAACAAAAATTTATCACCTCTGCCCAGATTTTGTAATGAAAATTCATATGTTGCGTTTACAGCCTGCCACAATCTACAACTCTATGTGTGAGTTTTCTATGTACATTATGCTTACCAGAATAATATTAGTGACACCCACTGGCAAAACAGAAATTAACATATGTTGAAAAGTCAGCATAGGCATTTGCTGTTGTATGTCAAGTTATACAACTCACTATGGAACAGAAAATGTCTACACTGGCTTCTTCATTTGTAGCAACTGAAATCAATCATGCCACATAAGTGTAAGAATCCAATAGGGGTTCAATCAATAGACATACAGTAATACCTTGGATAACGTTTACCTCGGATAACTCTAAAATCGCTTAACGTTAAGTAATCTGGGGAGGAGAATTGGATCGAATAACGTTAAGGTCCTATAGGATGGATTGTATAACAACTGCTAAAGCCTGTGCGGTTACAATGTATCTCTATGGAGCTTTAACGTTATCCGATCCATCCCATAGGATTTTAACATGCATCGGATAACACTAAAAATCGGAGAACACCAAGACTTGTGGAACCAAGTCTTAGCGTTATCCGAGGTATTACTGTACTGTATATAGGACAGGAATGGGCTTGATGCTTCAAAGCTACTGCCCCTAACTTTTCTGTTTAGTCTGCACAAATAAATGTATGATAGGGCTTGTTAAAATGTGTTTTGAGGTTTTCATAAATGTATCTTGACTAATGAGAGTATCAACTGAAATGAAGTATATTTTATATTGACTTTGTACATTTAACAACTTTAGTTACTGTAAGCAGAATCTTATCAAAAGTATCTTGATTGTTTTGTCTTCTTTTTGGGTAATCTTGTATAACTTGTATACAGGCTTATGTATTTTTTTGCTTCCTGCCTAAGGCAGGAAAAAACAAAGACCCACAAATCTGAAATAAATCCAGATAAGGAGACTTTGGAAAACAAAACATTTGCTTGAATTTAAGCCTAGACGTAAAGATATGGGGTATATGAAATGTAATGCTGGCAGGATTTTCTTTTAGTTTAGTGGAATCCACAGGGACTTCTATCTCCCAGCTAACATTCTCTTTATGTTGGCAGAAATTAGTAACGGGATGCCAGTTCTGGAAAAGATGATTAGCAAATAATCCTAACATCCTGGCCAGTGTTTAGCTTTTATTAAAGGAGTTGCTTAAGGCCACATATCTCATATAAGAGTTAGCAGCCACATATCGCTATTGCTGCAAGTGGAATTCCACTCCACCCCAGTTTTCTAAATAGGCATTTGAAAAATAAAATATAAATGCAATGCAATCAAAATGCTTGAAAACAAGATAAATACAGTAGAACCTTGGTTAACAAAGGGCTCGGTAAACATAAAAATCACATAGCTAAAGGAAATCCATAGAAAATAGTGGCTCAGTTTACGGATTCCTCCCCCCAGAACAAATTAATTGGTTTTCAATCCATTCCTATGGGAAATTCAGTTAAAGTAATTTTTGCTGTAAGAAACATCCTGGAGAACACATTAATTACGTTAACCAAGATACCACTGTATAGAAAATATACTTTAAATCATTTATCAAATCTTGAAAAAGTTACTAATTTGACCTATAGCACCTACAATTGCTCAGTCAAAAAGGCCAATAGTACAGTGGTAACTCAAGTTACGAATTTGATATGTTCTCTGGGATGTTTCATATTATGAAAAATTTGTAATCTGAAATGTGGCTTCCCATAGAAATGCATTGAAAACCAATTAATTAATTCTGAAACAAATTGAAACTCGAGGCTTTATTTTCAATGGATTTTCATTCGTATCATGAAAATTTCATCACATGAAGCATTTGTGACTTGAGGTACCACTGCAGTTCAGTTTTTAAAGACATGCAAGAAAAGTATATAGAGCAACAAACTTCTTTTTCCTAGTTCATTATGCTTTTGGGATCTAGGGACTTGAATTGTCTGGGAAATATAGCACAGGTGTATTTCATTTTCTAAAATAATCTACTTGTTTGATCAAACAAACAAACAAACAAACAAACAAATAAAATAAAAAGTGGCCTAGCTGACATGATTCTTTTGTGGAGTAATCAAGTTTTCCTCAGTTTTGAGTTTCCAGAACAAACTGGGCTGTTGACTTCTTTTGGATGTTACTAAGTCATTGCTGTTACATGCAATCAAGTTGGAACTGACTGTTAGTAACCCTAATAGAGCTTTCAAAGTAAGTGAGATATGTAAGACACAGTTTTACCAGTTTCACAAACCCAGAGAATTCCATGGCTTTTGGGGGGTTTGAACCCAGGTCCTCCTGAGTCATCATGCATCGCTCCACTACATCACATTGAGTATTCATAAGGGTGCCATAAGTTAGAAGTAGCCTGATCATGTTATGTAACTACCACTGCTACCACCACATAAAGCAGTAGCAACAACAGGTTTCTTCTCTCACACCATTGCTGCCAACTCTTATATGAGATACAAGAATTCAGCCTTGCTCAGTATGAACCTGATTTTGGTGCCAGATATAAGAGACACTTCTTGGTTTTGGAAGAGAGATACAGAGGTAGATCCCAGTGAGGCCTATAAATATTCTCTATTATTTGATGAATTAACTTAGCTGTTTGATTCCCATTTTCATTGTCAATGAATTATCTTTGCAAACTATGGCAGTGAAGCCTGGTGGAATAAATCCAGTGGTGGGATGTCAAAAATTTTACTACCCCATTGTGATGGTAGCACAGTGTGGGCGGAGCTAATGTCATGATATCATGGGCGGAGCCAACATCATGATGTCATGACATTGTGGACAGGGCCAAAGAAAAAATAAAAAAATAAAAATAAGCACACACACACACCTCAACCCACCCACCCATCCACCCACAACACAAACCCGTATATAAATAAAACAAAATAAATAAATAAACAAAATTTAAAATACACCCACCCACCCACTTTGCTTAAAAACCCCAAGCCAGGCCTCCAGGCCTGCCGGCCGCCAGGCATTTCTAGGAACTGTGGTAGTACATCCATATAGGTAAAGGTATTAAATACACACAGACACACCACATCCAAAGGTGAGTCACTTACCCTGGGGAGCAGGCTATAGGGAGCTTCAGGCTAGCAGATTCTCTTCCTCCTCCCTGCTTGGGAGGACAGCAAGGAGGCCATGCATATGTGCCAAGCACTGTAGGCATGCATGCACACCAAGTGCTTGGCACGCATGCGGAGTGGGGGAACCAGTGAAAAGGTAAGCCCCGAAGGTGGTTCCCCCCAAAAGCTGCTACCGGTTCTCTGGGACACTGGGAAAAGTTATTACCGGTTCTGGCGAACTGGTGAGACCCTGTTACATCCCATCACTGAATAAATCCCATGGTGCTCATCTCTCTGTAAACAAACTTATCTTTGCCCTTGTGGACATTCAAACGTGGCTTTGTTGGATAGGAAAAATGGGATCTGTAATCCAACAGCTTCTAGTGGACAATACATCCTGCCCCTGCTAAAAACTCTGTATGCCATTCCTGCTATTAATAGTTTACAAACCACCTGATTGTCTTGATCATCAGAATGACAGTGTGGTGGTTGTTTTGATATCTCTCTTTGGACCCACTCGGTCTTATATGAAGTAGGCAGGACTATAGATTCTGTGCAGCACTTTCAAACTGACATTGTCAGACAGATGACAGTCACATTTTAATTCATTTAATGAATGGCCTGAAATATGTAATGGGCTACAAATGTCACTATTGGAAGCAATAGTTGTTCTGGTTGGGACTGATGTGATCTGTAATACAGAACATTGAAAGAATACAACAGTTTACTTTTTCCTGATCCATTGTTTGCCCAATCTATGGTTAGTTTGGTTTTTAAAAAACAACAACCAGATGTGATATCAAATTATTTCTAGACAATCAATCAATCTCTGTTTCTAACTCTATGGTCCATTATGCTAAATCAGGGGTTCTCAACCTTTTCAAGCCAAGGGCCAGGTCATACTCCCTCAGATAGCTTTGGGGGCGGGTAGCCATTTTGCTCTGCCTGCCACACATGGCACTTCTGGGTGTGGCAGAAGCAGTGAAGGCCCATGAAATGGTTTAATGGGCCGCATCTGGCCTCTGGGCCACAGGTTGAAACCCCCTGTGCTAAATACCGTAGACAGTAATACATCGCATAACGAATTTAATTTGTTCTGTGAGGCTTCTCTCTATTCGAGTCAGACTCGGATAGCGAAAATTCCTTTGGGAAAACTCGCATTACGAGCTTTTTTAGGGGAAAATCTCATATAGCGAAAATTTTTCATTATGCGAGTTTTCCCCATAGAAACACTTGCTATGCGAGTTTTCTATGGGGAAAGTCTGACTCGCATAGCGAATATTTTTTCGTTATGCGATTCGCCCCTAGAAATGCTCGCTAGGGGAAGTCTGACTCGCATAGCGAAAAATTTCACTATGCAAATTGGACTTGCATAGCGAAAATTTGCGTTATGCAAGTCAGCTCGCTTTTTGAAAAACCTGCTCATTAAGCAAGTTTTTCGCTAAGCGAGGTTTGACTGTATACTCAAGTATGAGCTGAGTTTTTAGCCCCAAGGCCCACAAGGTCCCAAGATGACACTGGATTGAGACGTGCCAACAATTTAATTAATTTTACCATATTTTCATGTATTTTGATTATTTAACCTCACTAGCTGCTGCTGCATTTCCTACCCTTAGCTTATATTTGGGTCAATCTATTTTCCTGGTTATCAGGCCAAAACTATATTTTGGGTCAGCTTATACTTGAGTATATACGGTAATGAAAAGGCGCTTGGAGGATACACCTGTGCCACAGATGCACCTGCAACAGAACTCTGACGTTGGAATTGAGCCATTTGTTATTAATAGGATGCAGAGTTATATCATTTTCACTTTTTCCAATATTTGAGGTATACAAGCAGTGGTGGGATGTCAAAAATTTTACTACCCCACCGTGATGTCATCACAGTGTGGCCGGAGCTAACGTCATGATGTCATGTTTTCTTGAAAATGTGATTTTAAAAAAAATTGGTACATTTCCATCTTAAACATGAATGGAAATAGAGCTCATTTGCACAAATCATTAAGAACAGCCACTTCCAAGAGGAGAAGATCATATTGTCTTTTCTTGTCATTTTATATTTAAGATCAAAAATTTCTAAAAAGAGAGAGATTGAGGAAAAAATTAATACATTCTAATGTTTCCTGCATTCACATGTTTAAAATGTTGAATCTTTTCTATCCCCAATATGAAGTAATGTGCAAATGTTGGGAAGTAACTGCTGATGATAAAAATAGAACAAATTCTCATTCATGTGATGGTCTGTGGCAGTGGTCAGCAAACTTGGCTCTCCAGCTGTTCTTGGACTTCAGTTCCCAGAAGCCTTGATCAGCAGGAGTGCTGACTTGGGCTTCTGGGAATTGAAGTCCAAGAACACCTGGAGAGCCAAGTTTGCAGACCCCTGGTCTGTGGGGTTGCAAAGGGTCGGACTCGACTATGCGACTGAACAAAGAAATGGTAATAGTGGAAGACTTGATTTTTCTTTATTTGTCCCTGAAATGGCCTACCAAACAGAAAGCCTGGGCTACAAGTGTGACATATAAAATCTTTCTTCAAAATTAGACACCGCTGCCAATCATAAAGAGCATGGATTCTCAACCTGTGGCCCATGGGCCAGATGCAGCACATGATTCCATTTCATGTCTGTGTCCTCCACCACCTCCACCACACCAGGAAATGCCATGTGGTGGAGGAATGGCAAAATGGCTGTCCAGCCCCCAAAGTTGTCTAAGGGAATGTAACCTGGTCCCCAGCTTAAAAAGGTTGAGAACTCCTGGTAAAGAGTCTATGACTTTGAGGTCAGAATATAGGAAGGCTGATGAAATTGTACTCAGTACACCATTAGGGTGAGACAGCTTTAAATCAGTCAAATGCATATTGGATGGTACAAAAATAAAACAAACCCTTGTCAAAGTGTCTCATTCAAGACTGAGGAGTGGAGGGAAAATCCACAATGTGTGGCTGTACTGTCAAATGCCATACATAGGCATGAAAAATCACCCAATCACTCTTAACAGGCTCTGTTCAACTGAGCCAGATCAGTGAAAGTGAGATTTCCATACTGTAAGGTGCCTCCCTTCTATTAGGTTATAAATTCTCTACACAGGCACATCGATATTCATCTTCTTGAGTGCAATGTAGAAGTCATTGCAATTATGAAAAGAGCTTGCTGCTAATGACTTTGGTACTATATGATGAAAGTGATCAATATTAACAATTTAAATGAGAAACGGTAAGTGGAAAAGTGAGGTTGCTTCAATGGTATAGGGAAAACCTTTCCAAACAGCATATCAGATTGATTTTATTCTTACTCAAAGGGAAGGTATTAGCAGGGGCAGCCCTACACCTACCTGCTCATTTCTGGGCTCCTGCAGAGCTCAGTTGAGTTAATTGCTTGTGAGTGCCAGTTATCAGTACACGGATGAAATCTGGATATCCCTCTAAAGAACGCTATCCGCAGAGCTGCTTAATAAGGGAGCTTTAAAAGATTTGGATTGATCTTATGAAGGTGGCAGAGCAGGAGATGAGGCAATAAAACAGATGAAGGTGCATAAACAATCCTTCTAAAATAAGAAGCTGAAGCCTCCAGGGCTCTAGGTTAGGAAGGCTGGTTAAAAACATGATATTGGGAGAGGGGAGGGAATGGGCGATTAAACATGTTTAGAAGCCGTCACGATTTTTTCTTTCTTCCTTGTAGGCAATATTTTATAGGGCATAAATAGAAAAGGAGAGGAAAAATGGTGCCAAATGGTATGGTTTTAAGAAATTATAAGGAGTGTAAAGCAAAATCTGTAATTCATTTTTATGTCTCTCCACAGAAAAATAATAAAATATGCTCTCTTGTCTTGTTCAGGGTTGTAAAGGTGGATTGTCGTTTTTCAAGCCCTAACTTTATATAGCCAGCAGAACTATAGAATATACTACTTTGGGCATCAGTTGAGGAATTACATGGCCTAAAAGAAAAGGAAAAAAAATCCTATATATAGCATGTCATTTCTAGAAGATGCCACTGAAACTTAGGGGGCACTTCCCCCCCCCCCTGGGATTCGGATCAAAACACCAATGAGTGATGCTGTGCATTGCCTCACCATTGGCAATGGGGACACAGAAATGTGAGCTTCAAAGCCTTGCCTTTCCCTATCATAAAGCAGGCCTTTGTGCCTCAGCATTGCTTGATCTACCTGCCCATTGGGAGGTCCAGAGTGAGGCTTCCAAGTCACTAAGGGACTGGATAGGAATTTTTGAGTTGGGTTAACTAGAATATTGAATAAAATGGGCCCTGAATGGTCTTGCCTGTCCCATTCTGATTACCTAAAGCCATGTTTCTCAACCTTTGTTTTTGGAGTTCAATTCCCAGAAGCCTAAATCAATTCCTCAAAGCACTGATTAGCCAATGTACTGACTTAGGCTTCTGGGAATGGAAGCCTAAAAGACACAGGGACTAATCCAGAGGTGGTGTTGCTTTAAATAAATCACAATCCTTCAGATAGACAGTCCTTCAGACTGGTAGTGGTGAGTCCCAAAGAGCATAAATGGCCTAGGATACCCTTGGCTGGGTCCTGCAAATCATATGATGCAGACACACAGGTGGAGACACTGTATGGGCTGACTTCGGCTATGACCTTTCTTGGGGTAGTAATGGGCTGGAGAAGGCCACCTCAACTTCAGCTGGCTGGAGCAAGCTTGGAAGGCACAGAAAAACCCTAAGGCCAGGAGCTCACCCAGGTCAGGCAGAGAATGACTGCTGGTTGAGAATGATTGCTGGCTCCTGGGCTTTTTTTACTACCTACTCTGTGGGCATGGTATGGTGGGCGTGGCCAGGGGACTACTTTATTTCAAAACTTGGATGAGCTGGGCCAACCTGAATTTCTGCTACTGGTTCTGGTGAATTGGGGCAAACCTGCAGCATCCCACCACTTAGTAGACCCCATTTCAGGTAAAGGGATGTCAATAGTTTCAATACACTATCTGGTGTCTCTTCTCTGGAGAAGGACAGGGAGATGATTTTCCCCATGGGGTATAGTTACATTTGTGATTTTCATTCCTCTGTGTTCGAGACCAATAAAAGCTTTATCCTTGGCTTCTGCTAAAAATGTAAATAAGTGCCTTGAGAAGTTACTTTTTTGGACTACAGCTCTCAAACTGCATCACTCCTGCAGTTGTAGTCTACAAAAGTTGTGTTTCCATTTGTTATAGCAACAGCAATTACACTTATACACTTTGTTATGTGTCAAGCCCGAACTGACTTGTAGCAACCCTAATGGGGCTTACTGAGTAAGTAAATAAGTAATTTAAGGAGTGGTTTTACCAATTCCAGCCCCTCCTGTGAGTTTCCATGGCAGAAGCATTAGTTTGAGTATTATTTGTATTATTGTATGTGTATCCTAGTGATTTTTTAGCCAATACTGTAAGCCGCCCAGAGTCGGGTTTACCCGATTGGGGCGGGATAGCAAATAAGAAGAAATAAATAAATAAATAAATAACAGAGATTCAAACCTAGGCCCCTAACTCTATTCCTTGCAAAGCTGTGGGTATCAATGACACCATACTTTGGTATAAATACAATTTGCCAACAGGGCTATAGCCAGGGCCACAGCCAGGGGGGGGGCAGTGCCCACCCTGAGTTATCAGTTTGCCCCCCCCCTCAAACTCCTGGCTGCTTTTATATTTATAAAAGCCCTGTTCACCAAATGACGGTTAATTATTTGTGGCTTGTACAATGAGTTGACTTGTGTTTTGTTCAGTAATTTATTTGCAGCATTAGTCTTGGCAGATCAGGAACGTTTCTCTGTATTTCCAAAACCATTGCGTGTGGCAGGAAGGCTACATTTCAAATGCTACAAAATAAGCCCAATGGGAAACTCATTTTAATCCGTATTTCATTTATGGAGGAAAGGGTCCTGATGATTTAAAGATTAAAAGGATTGTCTCTTTCGAACGCCATGGTGTTAATTTAACTAAAATGTTCCCACTTTCCTACCTTGTACTTGCATTTGTGTGGGAGATTTAATAGATGTCTTCATTGTATGGTGATTTTGCATTAATTGGAAACAGTGCCTTGAAGTGCTGATGTGGCAGATGTACTCCTGCTAACAACAATTACACAGAAACACAAACAAATTGTAAAAGAGTGTAGAGAAAGAAATGAATGGGTAGTGGATGGGCAGAGAAAGAGAGAAATAATTGAAATAGCAAAAATTCACTTCCCTGAAGTGTCATTTTCAATCAAACCCTGGCTGCTATAAAACAAGAATTTCTTCAGGGCTCCTTGCAATTTACAGTCTGTGTTGCCTGTTTTCAGCACAAATGATGTCCATTTATTTACACAACACTGAAGAAGATTGATCCAATTAAGAGTTACAGAAATTACTTGCATTAGTCCTAAAACGTAGTGCAAAGATGAGGCCTCACTGACTTCAGCTGGAGACCTGCAAGCAGTATCCAGTCCAGTGGTGGCCATCAGCAGGTTTGCACCAGTTCACCAGAACTGGTAGCAGAAATTCTGGCTGGCTCTGCCCATCCAAGCTTTTAAATAAAGTATTCCTAATTTGGGTGCAACACAGGGCTTTCCCCCTGGCCACGCCCACCATACCATGCCCACAGTGTGGTAGTAATTTTTTTTTGGAGCCCACCACTGATCCAGTCCTGACCTCAAAGGCCAAACTTCCACTGCAAAAGAAATGCTACCTTATTATCAGGGGTGCTCAAACTATGGCCCATGGGCCACATCTGGCCCCAACACCAATTCATCTGGCCCACACTGCCCTTCCTGCTCCTGGAAGTGGAAGTAAAATGGGCCCGTATGGAGCGGCAAGGGTAGCGCAGGCTGGATGAATTGGTGTCGGGGGCTGGATCTGGCCCACAGGCTGAAATGTGGGCACCCCTGATTTAAAAAGAGAAAATGGCAGCCTAAAAATCTATCTCATACTGTTGCAAAACAGATTGCGAGGCACATTTCACTTCTGCTTTTGGTGGGAGGAACCACATGACTGGCCTGCTAAACATTTGGACACCCCTGGTCTAAATCATTCTGCCCATGACCAAAGACCATCAGAGAGGTACCTAATGATGGGATGAGCAACACATAGTCTACATATAGCATGTGCTACCCCAGCCATTTTCATAGTCTTTACTGGACCTGCCTTTTCACAAAACAAACTCCCATCTCCACCCAACCTCTTTCTTTTGTTACCTTTTGGAATGGCGGGAAGAGATGCTGTCCACTAATTGGACCTTTTGGAAAGGACTGACAGTCAGATTATATATTAAGGTTAATGTATATTTTCTCTTCTTACTATGTCATTCCTCCAAAACACATAAAACTTTCAGTGCTTTGTGCCTGAAATATCAGGCATACAAACAAAGCTATGCTATGCTAACCCACAGATTGGGGGTTAATGAATTAAATAAAATTGTGGTCTGAGCCTTTGAACCATTCATTTTTGTATTCTGCCTGTTTATGTCTCTGGTGGGAAGGGAAGGAGTACCCTCTCAGAATACTATAGCTGTAAAGAAGCAGCCTTGGAGGGGAGGGGGTGCATTTCCCTGCCTCATGAGAATGAACACATAAGCTGACAAAGGCAATTGTCACCTCTTGAGAGGAAGGGCAGCAAAAATTTCTACTACCATACTGTGGGCGGAGCTGACATCATGGGTGGAGTCAACATCATGATGTCATGGGTGGAGCCAATGATGTGGGTGGAACCAAAATAAATAAAATAAAATAAAAATAAAACAGTACACAATAAAACAGTACACATAAAATACACATAAAAACACAAATTAAATACACATAAAACACATAAAAATACATATAAACCACATAAAAATACACATTAAAATTCAAATTAAATGCAAATAAAAACACATAAAAATAAACATAAAAATACACATTAAAACACACAAAAACACATTATAATAGAGATCAGAATAGATATAAAAACACACATTCCACCCACCCATCCCAAATCCAAACCCAAGCATGAGTCACTTACCTGGCTGGGGAGCAGGCGACAACAGTGACGGTACAGCGTGGCCTGGCCCGGTGGTGCGGCCTGGCCTGGCCCGGCCTGGCAGCGCAGCCTCGGTCATGACGGCGCGTCCTGGCACAGCCCAGCAGCATGGCCTGGGTCAGCGGTGGCACAGCCTGGCACGGCACGGCACGGCATGGTGGCGCACTGTGGCCTGGCCTGTCATCAGCGGCAACCGTCAGCAGTGGTGCTGCTGTGCCACTGCGCAGTGGCAGCGACACTCATCACTGCCAATGGTCGCCGTTCAGCCCAGGCCACAGCGCACCACTGGCGGTGACCATCAGCAGCGGTGAGTGGCACTGCCACCGTGCGGCAGCATGGCAGCACGGGGCAACTCGAGCGATGTCCGCTGCAGCTGCCACAGCTCCGAGGAGGCCACTAAGGACCTCCCTGGCTGCCCCACTCTCCAGCCCAAAATGGCGGCTGGCGTGCATGTCTCAATTCATTTCATTTCATTTCAGATTTATACCCCACCTTGCTCAGGCGAACCTGACTCTAGGCAGCTTACAAAGTATAAAAAATAACATAACAGTCACAAATTTCACATTATCACAATCATCACAGTATCAGAAAAATAAATATATACATATCAATAACACAGTAACAATCAGAAAATATTAATATCACCATAAAATGTTACAAAAAACATTACAAAGAAAAAAAACAGCAAAAACAAAACCACATTTACTGAATCCTGCAATGAGTCTTTTTATTGCCACCCGGGACCTGTAGCTGTTGCTCCCTTCGAGGCCGGCTGGCCGAAGGAGAGTCCAGTGAAGTGGCGGCAGCGAGGTCTTTCATCACCCCCGGGCCACCCAGCTGTTGCTCCCTTCAAGGCCAGTTGGTCGAGGGAGAGTCCAGCGAAGCGGTGGCGAGGACTCCGGGCCAAGGTGACAAAGTCCGGGGGGGAGGGCGAGAGCGTTCTCTCACTACCCACAGGTGCCGGCAATCTTTTCCTCCGACTGAGGTGATGAGGTCTGGAGGGAGGGTGAGAGCATCCTCTTACCCCCTGTAGCATTGTCTCCTCCAACTCAGGCCGGTAGCGAGGGCTCGGAGGAGGGCGTCGGCGTCCCGGGGCTCCAGCCGGCAGCTGTTAAAGCCCTCCAACTCCGGCCGGTGGCAAGGGCTCGGAGGAGGGCATCGTCATCCCGGGGCTCCAGCCAGCGGCTTTTAAAGCCCTCCAACTCTGGCAGGTGGCAAGGGCTCAGAGGAGGACGTTGGCATCCCGGGGCTCC
Organism: Furcifer pardalis; assembly: GCA_030440675.1. NCBI lineage: Eukaryota > Metazoa > Chordata > Lepidosauria > Squamata > Chamaeleonidae > Furcifer > Furcifer pardalis. Next base: position 62,982,656 of record CP126895.1, read on the forward strand.
AGCCGGCGGTTCTTAAAGCCCTCCAACTCCGGCCGGTGGCGAGGGCTCAAAGGAGGGCATCATCCCGGGGCTCCAGCCAGCGGTTCTTAAAGCCCTCCAACTCCGGCCGGTGGCGAGGGCTTGGAGGAGTGCACATGCTATTTTCACGCATGTGCACTCACAAGCTGCCATTTTGGGCTGGAGGGAGGGGCAGCTGGTGAAGTGACTGAATTGGTCATCTCAGAAAAAGGGCAACTACCCCAGGTGCTCTCCCGGGGAGGTTAGTACCCTCCTGGGAGACCACCCAGGATCCGCTCCACTGGTTCGATAGAACCAGGGTGAACTGGCCTATGCCCATCACTGGTGCAGACCCTATTTAAGAGTGTTTCATCCTCCCAACTTCTGCTTGAATACAAAGACAGTCTTCTCCTATAAGGTGCCTGGCGGACGGTGGTCCATGGGGTCACAAAGGGTCGGAATCGACTGTGTGACTGAACAACAACAAAACTATAAATATAATTCCTTCATGTGTATTATGTCACAGTTGGAAGCAATACTTATTCAAAACAGGAGATGAGCTTGGAGGTAACTAATTATTTGTAAAAAAATTTGTGATAGTAAGCATATAACTACAGTATAATACAATCACAATTAAAAGAGGAATAGCTTCACTATTTTGATATAAATGTAACTTTTAATTACTTTTATAGCTACAGAATTGAGGCTTCATTAAATGGTAGAGAAGAAATACCACATAGTTCAAAAGGTCATTCATGCTGTGTCTTGTGCTTCTGCCTTATTGTTGGTATTAATGATCTTGAAGGAAGAAGAATCTTTTCAATCACAGGGCAGCAACTTGCAGCATTCAGGTGTAGTTTCTCTTTAAAGAAACTTAAAATACAGCAAATTTAGTTATCATTAAGAAATAGGGAAGCAAAGAGGTGGGTTTTATTTTTTTGAAAACTGTAACTGTAAAGCAAGCTAGAAGTTGGGCCCTGGGAATAATTACTTTTAAAATGGAAGGTTTCTAAACTTAGATCAGGAGGTGATTAAAAACAGCCACAAGTTCAAAGTAAAAAGCAAAAGCAAAACACCGAAAGCGAAATAAGAAGGCCATTGTTGCTTGATGGAAAGCTGTACAGAAAAGATCTCAGAAATTAGTTCATGTCTCTGCCTAATGTGCCTCATAGGATGGCAGTACATAGAGAAGTCATACTCGCTAAGATCCTAAAAATGTCCACCAAGAGAAAGGCAATCCTTCTGATAACCAGTCCCAACTATTTTTCAGATTTTAAAGGTCAACTTTCCATCTCCCCTTGTCCTCTTATCTCCCACCCCCAGCTCTCGCATCCTTTGGCCCAGGCCTATTTCAACTATCTACCTAAAAATCATGAGGTTGCTAGTGACAAGGTTGAGTATCAGGTATCAAAGATAATAAATTCTAAGTTTTATGACCCATATAAATTTATGGTTCATAAGGCAATGGACTTTCCTTGAATTTATGCATCAGTTCCCCCATTTATTACACCATTTGAAAAAGAATCACTATTTCATCTTTCTCATGCTCATAATATATAATGTGTACTTATACATACAATGCTGATGTCTTTTCCTTGTGTTTTAGATTATTCTCCTTGTGAAGCCTTGAGAGATGAATAAAAGAGGAGGACAGGTGAGGATAGAGAAATCCTACAAGGAAGAGGTATATTGTTAGATAAATATAGAGCAGGGGAGCCCAAACTTTTCAGCCCGGAGGCCGGACCACAATATTTCAGCAGCTCCGGGAGCCGACATATTTTTTCAATGATATCTCCAACTGCCCAGCCCCACCACTGCTTCAGCTGCCTCCTCCTGTGCTTCCAAAGACAAACCCAAAACACAAAACAAACAAGAAAAGAAAGGGAAGGAAGGAAGGAGGAAAGAAAGAAAGAAAGGAGGGAGGGAAGAAGGGAGGGAGGGAGGAAAGAAAGGAGGGAAGAAGGGAGGGAGAGAAGAAGCAAATGCAAGAAGAAAGAAGAAAGGAGGGAAGGAAGAAGGAGGGAGGGAAGAAAAAAGAAAGGGAGGCAGGGAGGGACGAAGGGAAAGGAGGAAGGAAAGAAGGAAGAGGAAAAGGAGCAAGGGATGGAAGAAGGAAGGAAATCAAACAACATTTCATCTAGGCATGCCTGCCATGCGACAAAAATGTCTGCAGACAGTGCTTGCTCTTTGGCTATAAACAGAAATGAGCACTGAATCCTAGAATTGGATACGAATGGCTTTCAAGCAAGGATGACCTATGTCTGTGAAAACACTTTTCCCCATCTTCACTCCACAGAAAAGGGGGGGGCAGCTTGAAAAGTAGGCTGCTCCCCCCTGAGGGGGGGGGGGGCTCTACGGAAGTGAAGGGGAGACGTTTGCTCAAACCTCACTGCAGATGTAGATTGCAGCCATGAAATAAAAAGGTGACTGATTCTTGGGAGGCAAGCAATGAGAAACCTGGAGAGCATAGTGAAAAGTAGAGACATCACATTGCAAACAAAAATTTGCTTAGTCAAAGCAGTGGTATTCCCTGTGGCAATGTATGGTTGTGAGAGCTGGACCATTAGGAAAGCTGAGCGCAGAAGAATAGACGCCTTTGAGATGTGGTGTTGGAGAAGGGTTTTGAGAGTCCCCTGGACAGCGAGGAGAACAAATAGGTCAATCTTAGAAGAAATCAACCCTGACTGCTCATTAGAAGGTCAAATAATATAGATGAAGCTAAAGTACTTTGGACATCAGATGAGAAGAGAGGATTCACTTGAGAAAGCCTTGATGCTTGGAAAGGTCAAGGGCAAAAGAGGAAGGGGCCGGCCCAAGATGAGATGGCTAGATGGTATTGTGGAGACAATGGGCACAGAGCTGAGCGAGTTGAGGAGGATGGTGGAGGACAGGAGTGCCTGGCGGTCAGTGGTCCATGGGGTCGCAGAGGGTCGGAATCGACTGTGCGACTGAACAACAAAAAAGCCCCTTAACCGAGCCAGATAAAGCAAAAGCCCCAGCCAGGGAGACAAATATTGGTCGCTACTGGCAGCTCCTTCTCTCCCTCGCTACCACTTCCCCGCCTCTTCCTGCAAATAGGAAGCTACTGGTTTCAGTCCAGCCCTTCGCCTCCATGGCAGAGCAACCGAGTGGCGAGGACATGTTTGTCCCCTGTCCACTTTCTGGAGTGGAAAGGGCGTCGGGGGCCGGATGAATTGGTGTTGGGGGCCGGACTAGGCTTGCGGGCCGTAGTTTGGGCATGCCTGATATAGAGCATTATGAATGATGAAAACAGGTAGCAACCATTAGGATCTGCTTGGCCTTGCTCTTTTGTGCTGTGAAACTGCACTAGTTTACCCACCAAGAAGAGGTAGTCACTAACCTCTCATGTTCAGAAATGTGTTTTGGATGATTCATTTGATTCTTTTTCTATACTAGCTCTCCCAACACCACTAAAATATGTGTGAAGATATGCTCAATGGATGCATTTCATATTGAAATGACATCTGCAAATCCCTTCTTCTTTGAATTTTTTTAACAGATGCAAATCTCCTGGTACTCACAAAATCTTGGCAATGGTGTATTTTTCTGCCTTTAGGATATATGACATTGTTCCGAAGTTCTGGTGGATTAAAAGAAACTGCAAATGTTATTCACAGTTTTCATTTTATATGTAGGAAATGACATTTTTGTTGCCTTTTTTTTCCATCTGAAGTAAAAATGTTAGGAATATTTATTTATTTATTTATTTATTTATTTATTTATTTATTTATTGCTCTTTTGCCCCACCTATCTGGGATGGACTCCCACTCTGGGCAACCTAAATAAAGTGAAACAAACACCATTAATTAAGACAATAAAACAACCCCCACCCACCTAATCAAAATCAGAACCAAGGACCCAAAATTCTTGTGACAGAAAGGTCGCCTATTTGGTCTTCAACAAACTGCTAAAGGCCTTCTCAAACAGAAGGAGTTTCAGTTGTGTCTTAAAGGTCCCTAAAGAGTCAATGCAACTCCCCTTGCAGTGTGTGTAAAGGCAAGATTGAAAAAGCCCATCCCCCTCTTGGGAACATAATCTCTTTCCCCTTTGTTTAGGTGGGGATGGTTCCACTTGGTTCTAGGAGTTATCTATAGAAGAGATTCAACAGGAGGGGGCTGGTACTTGTGGAGTGGGAACAGAGGGGCGGAGGACTCTAACTTGATTGACTCTTATAATAGAGGGAGGAGGATGTTAGGGGCCCTGCTGGCCCATAGCCAGGTTTCTTATTTTGACACTTTTCCGCCTATGTATACTCTGTGAAACCTTTGCCTTGCAATAAACCTATATTCTACTGAAGATCGTGTGCTCTGTGTCTAAGTAACAAGAGTTGCCCGGCCATGCTACCAGAAGGAAAAGCCCAACTCTTACATGGTGACCAGCTGGTGGGATAGGAGTCCTGAAGTGTGCAACGTGAAGTGGAACGTGGTGTGTTGAGTGCGCCACCCAGATGTGTAACGACATAATGAAGTAATGCTTGAGTGTGCTGGTCATGACGGAACTGCCGAGTGTGCAGGGTCCGCATTACCCGGTGTGTAACAAAGAGATGACGCAGCGCTAGAGGTCTTCGTGACAGAACTGCCGATTGTGCAGGGTTCATGAGTTGTGTGCCCAGAGGTGTAACGTGGAAACCCGCGAGTCTACTACCCAAGAGTGGAGTTTAAGTAATGGTGCTTGGTGGCTTGGTGAACACAGAGTATTCATGGCGAAAAAGTGAGTGTTTGTTGTTTTGAGAAGTTAGGGTGTGTAGTGGATGGAGGTTCTGGAGGATTTGCTTAACCTACCGGACGCAGTAGTGGGGGTGTGCAGAAGGAGGAGGAGATGTGATCTGCTTTCGGATTCAGCCCTTGTGGGGATCCAAGCGATTCGGGAATGAACGGGCGGGCCGGCTGGCTTGACAGAAGGTTCCCAGATGGAGCAAACTGGTGCAGAGACGACAGCTGAGGTTGGCCAGGAGTATAGCGGCCAACCGTCACGGATTCTCAGGGACAGTCCCGATTTGAGAGGGGGAATCCCGAGTTACCATTTTTAGGAAAATGCTCACGGAATTCCCCTATGACGTCCCGGCTGTCCCGATTTCTCTTCGGCAGCAGGCATTTTTTTAAAAAAAAGGAGCAAAAAATGGCTCCAAAAATTCAGCGATGTGATTGGATCTCTATGTCAGCTGACATAGAGATCCAATCACATCGCTGAATAGGTGTTTCCCCTATTCAGCGATGTGATTGGATCTCTATGTCAGCTGACATAGAGATCCAATCACATCGCTGAATAGGTGTTTCCCCTATTCAGCGATGTGATTGGATCTCTATGTCAGCTGACATAGAGAGCCGCCCTGAGTTGGTTTTCACCAAGTAGGGCGGCATATAAATTGAAATAATAATAATAATAATAATCCAATCACATCGCTGAAATTTTCCCCCTTCCTTGTTTCCCTACCGGAGTTTTTAAAAAAGCCTCTGAGTCTGATCAGCTGTTAGTCGGGAGAGAAAATAAGCAGAGCTTCAAGGTAAGCAGAGTTGGGGGGTGTATTCTCTGTGTCCGAGCAGTATAAAATGGCCTGATGGCTTATTTTCGGGGGGTGGCTTATATTTCTATATACTGAGTATATAGAAATATAAGCCACCCCCCGAAAATAAGCCATCAGGCCATTTTTGGCCATTTGGGGGGGGGGAGAATATAAGCCATGGCTTATATTCTTTTTCCCCCACCAAAATGGCCAAAAATGGCCTGATGGCTTATTTTCGGGGGGTGGCTTATATTTTTAGAGCCCCCCGAAAATCGGCACATGGCTTATTTTCCAATAAACTGTGCATGCGCAGAAACTCAATCTGATGCATGCGCAATGCATCAGATTGAGTTTCTGCGCATGCACAGTTTATTGGAGCCATTTTTTGCTCCTTTATTTTTTGGCCTCGCCCATGACGTCGTGACGTTGGCCCCACCCATGACGTCATGACGTTGGCCCCGCCCCACTATCCCGGATTCAGTTTTGTAAGGTTGGACGCCTTAGCCAGGAGTCAAGTGCCTTGCTTCAGGAGGCCATGGATCGAGTGGTAAGGGCCCAGGCTCCGGTTGTGCGAGCCATGGAGAATGTTTGCAGGCACTATATTGTTCCCCCAGACATGTGGCCCAGGATGTTGGAGGGCCTGACCGCAGGCCTGGACACTGTCCTGGAGGGGAAGACAGGAAGGACTTCCTGCCCTTCCCAGAGTGCGAGGGGGAAGGGGAGATTGACTCTGGGACTGTTTCGGAATTTGTCCTTCCCTGAGTGCGAGGGAGAGGGGGTAAGTGACTTTGAGACTGTTTCTCTGGTTCTTCCCCACTGTGCCGGGAGGAAGTGGACTGGCCCGCTGGTGAGGAACTGCCCGTCTTGGCTGAGGCAGAGGGGAGGGGAGCTCGAGTGGGCTCAGAACCTAGTTCTGAGATTGGAGAAGAAACTGATATTTTCGAGGACTGTATGCCCTTGTACCAGGTTTTCAAGTTGGAGCAACAACAAGCCGAGACTCTGGAAGGGTTGTGGTCACTGGTGACTGAGGAGCGACACACACACACACACACACACACACACACACACACACACACACACACACACACACACACACACACACACAATTCTACTGTAAATCAAGATGAATGAAAAACACAGAAATCCTGTCTAAAGAAATTGAGTAATCTGACCTTGGGTGTTCCAAAGTATCCAGAGACTCAATAGATTTTGGCCAGCAGGTTAGAAATTAGGCAAGACTATTATTTGGTGCTTTTCTACAAGTTTTTGTTTTAACAATCCCCTCCAACTGAAAACTATGAGATGAAGATGTCCATGTCAGTTACACCATGTTGAAGGTTTTTAGGGATAGGCAAGGCTTTGATCAGAAAAGTACAGAGTCTTCTCAGAACTACCTTACCATAATCTTATTACTTTCCTCTCTCCCTTCTGAATAGCAGAACTGTTACAAGGATTAGAGCTCAAAGTTTTTGTAGGGCCTGGGAAAGGAGTTCTGAAGTTACATCTCATCCTCCAATGTCAACCCATTCCCTTTGTCTCCAGAAGGGAAGATCTGATCTACCCTCTGGCATTTTAGGTGCATTCAGAAAGGCGATATATTCAGTGGTGGGCATCAGCAGGTTCGCACCAGTTTGCCAGAACTGGTAGCAGAAATTCTGACTGGCCCTGCCCATCCAAGTTTTGAAATAAAATAGTCCTAATTTGGGTGCAACGCAGGGCTTTCCCCTGGCCATGCCCACCATACCACACCCACAGTGTGGTAGTGAATATTTTTTTGAGCCCACCACTGCATATATTGCATAGAAATTACATAGAGATTCATAGGGTTACATACATAAATGGCCAATATGCTAACTATTCTAAATGTATTTTTGGCATGCAGACATAAATGTAATTTTAAGTCTTTGCCTCTTGGGAAAAGAACAAAAAACATTTAGAATCTTAACCTATACAAACTTTCTACGAAGTAGTATCCTTTGGGATCAATTGGTCTTACTGCTAGTTTGCAGTAAGCAACACACATTGGTAAGTGTGTGGCTGTCCATTTTTTTTTGCTTTTACTTAATCAGAGCTGTTTGAAAACATTGGGGTGCCAGCTACCAAAAATCTGAACGGCTGATCTCACAGTTGTTCACATGAACAAAAACCAATGGAAAGACTTTCCTGCCTGCTTAATTAACATTGAAATAGCAGCCCAGGGAAATGTTTTACAAATATTGCGTCCCAGGAGCTGGTTCTATCAGTTTATCATTTTGTTACCTTTTTGCTTGATCCATCCAGTTTTGCTTGTCTCATGGTAGGTTAGTCTCAGACAGCAGCTTCTTCACAGGAAATAGTTTGTGTGAAAATGTCACCGTGACCAAATCATGATTGTGTGTCCCACTGCATATCACCTACAGATGAGATGAATGACATGTAGCTGGGTGTGGTTTGGGTTCATGGTTCATCGTCCCTCCTCCTTGTTCATGCTGTAAATTGGCTCAACAACAGAGAACCATTCACGCTGCATACATCAGCTTTGGCACTGAGGATCTCTGCAGCAAAGTATGCTGCTCCAGCATGGAGTGCATCCACATGCACAAAACAACTTGACATTGCTGCTAATGAAGCCACATGTATAGTGACAGATGCCTTAAACCTACACCAATTGAAGAAAAAAAAATCCTCCTGTTGGTATCGCTCCACCTACGATAAGGAGAGAAGTAGCAGTGGACACCAAAAAAACCAAGCAAGAGAATGCCCCTTGAAATCCTCTGAATGGATATGAGCCTCAAGTCTACCAGCTCAGATCCAGGTAGAGCTTTACTCCAAGAACATACATTCATGAGGGTACTTAAGAGCAAAACCAAATTAGAAGATGGAGAAAGGAGCACACTCAATAAGGAACAACATTAAAGGAGGATAAAACTGAGGAACTCAACCTTCCCTACGCCACTTGGAGGACTCTGAATAGACTGAGGGTTGGAGTGCCTAAATGTAATACCAGCATGCTCAAGTAGGGGCTGCTGGCAGACAACAACGCACTGTGTGAATGTGGAGAGATACAGAATCTGGCTCATTACTGATCTGCCAATTACTGCTAGAAATATGCACCAATGAAGACTTAAGTTTGGCCAATGACAAAGCCAAGAAAGTGGCTTCATTTTGGCAGCCCAGAGTTTGATTTGGACACAAAAGAAGAAGAACAGGAGAGAAAGCAATGAACTCTAGAAATAATTTTTGTTTGCAAGATGATGTCTCTATTTTTAACTATGTTCCCCAGGTTTCTCATAGCCTGCCTCCCAAGAACTAGGTGCCTTTTTATTTCATGGCTGCAATCACCACCTGCAGTGATCTTAGATCCTAAAACAGTAAAGTCTGTTACTGCTTCTACTTCTTCCCCATCTTTTTTCCAGGGACTGATAGGGCCTGCTGCCATTATCTTGGTTTTCTTGATGTTGAGTCTCAAGCCAGCTTTTGCACTCTCTTTTTTCAACCTAATAAGGAGCTTCTTTAGGTCTTCCTCACTTTCTGCCATTAGGGTGGTATCATCTGCATATCTAAAATTGTTGACGTTTCTCCCAGCAATTTTGATCTCAACTTGTGATTCGTCCATCCCTGCATTGCACGTTATGTGCTCTGTATATAAGTTTTTAAATCTTTTGATTGATTTTAAATTGTTGTTGTTGATATGCTGTAAATCGCCCTGGGCCCCTTCGGGGAGGAGGGCGATAAACAAGTATAAATAAATAAATAAATAAATAAATAAGCAGGGTGACAAAATGCAGCCTTGTCTTACTCGTCTTCCTTTTCCAAACCATCTGTCATTCAGTATCCTGTCCTAACTTGCTTCTTGCCTCATGTACAGATTTCTCATGAGGCATATAAGTTGTTCTACTATTCCCATCACTTTAATTACTTCCCACGTTTTGTTGTGGTCCACACAGTCAAATACCTTGGTGTAGTCAATGAAACAGAAGTAGACTTGAAAACAAATTAAAAATAAAATAAAAACCAAAGCTTGTACATTTATAAGAGATTTATTTTAACAAGAGTTTTCATACAAAAGAAACAGCGTACAGTATAATAAAAGTTGACACTAAAATGTATGATTTTGTTTCTACATGATAATCTTTAATAGGGCATTATCACTTTTCTGTCAAATTTGACAACCTGAGCATTGCACACACCCACACACCCCTGATACTAAAGTTTCAGATACTAAAAGGAGAGAAAAGTAAAAAAGAAAGAAAAAACAAGTTGTGGGAACTATGTGTTATAGTAATTTTGTTGTTGTTCAGTCGCACAGTCGATTCCAACCCTTTGCGACCCTATGGACCATTGCCCGCCAGGCACTTCTGTCCTCCACCATCCTCCTCAACTCACTCAGTTCTGTACCCATTGTCTCTACAATACCATCTAGCCATCTCATTTTTGGCCACCCCTTCTTCTTTTGTCCTCCACCTTTCCCAGCATCAAGGCTTTCTCAAGTGAATCCTCTCTTCTCATTTGGTGTCCAAAGTACTTTAGCTTCATCTTTATTATTTGACCTTCTAAGGAACAGTCAGGGTTTGTTTTCCTCACTGTCCAGGGTACTCTCAAAACTCTCCACCAACACCACATTTCAAAGGCATCTATTCTTCTGTGCTCAGCTTTCCTAATGGTCCAGCTCTCACAACCATACATTGCCACCAGGAATACCATTGCTTTGACTATATGAATTTTTGTTTGCAAGGTGATGTCTCTACTTTTAAACATGTTCCCCAGGTTTCTCATAGCTTCTCTCCCAAGAATCATTCACCTTTTTATTTCATGTCTGCAATCACCATCTGCAGTGATCTTTGATCCTAAGAAAGTAAAATCTGTCACTGGTTCTACTTCTTCCCCATCTATTTTCCAGGGACTGATAGTGAAATTTCAAAGAATAGCTTAGAAATGTTTCACTTAGGTGTGCTCATCCAAAAATGCTATCTAGTTAAGAGACTCTAGACTCTGAAAGAAAATAATAAATATTGTAGATGAAATCATGAATACTGAATGGACTGAAAATGCAAAGCACTGCTTTACAACAGTAATTTTTTTTAGAGAAGGATTAAAAACATGCTTTCAGTGCCTGAGAGCAATATAAATGAGGGGATGCTTGTAGAAGCTAGACAATAAGGAAGTGTTTTACAGATTGAGAATGATTGCCTTTTCCAAACCTTGACTTATACGAGTTTAAATAGGAATTCAGCATAGATGGTTAATTTAAGGTAACATCCTGACTCAGTTGGATGTTCGGTTGAGATTGAATTTTATAGAGATGGCTGTATTAGTATATTTCACTATTTGTGTCCATTTTTAAAGGCTTGTCACACTTGTAAAACCTCCAGATTTATTTCATTATGAATTTTTACCTTTTCTAACAGTTAATAAATTGTGCCAATGCGGCTGGTTTTCTCTAAGTAATGATGTATGTTAGTGCATGACCGAGAGAAATCAGGGTGAACTACTAGTACATTAGCAGTGATTTCTACAATTATTCTGGTCTGAGAAAATGCAGATTGGGTTACTGAAAGCGGACAAGGAACCAAAAGGAAAACCTGAAATCTCAGACCAGTGTTTTAGTCTTAGAATTATCGTCATTGGCTGCAACTCGTATCCAAGAATGCATTTTTTTCTGAAGCAGGAAAATGACTTTGTCATGAATTTGTTTAAGGTGAATCTCAGCTTCCAATGAAGTGATCCACACACTATGACCTCGGAGTCATCTCCTGTGGCACCTATGAAATGAGACATACAGGATTTAACACCAGGACTGCAATAGACTGCCACAGCCTTGAGGATATTATCAAGGCGTACCTTCACAGCCAGTCTATCTGGAAAGGCCTCTTCCACCTTCATGACCGTTGGAGTGGGATGTCTGGCTGGACATCCTGCTAAGGTAATGGAATAGACTGTACAACCAGCAACTCAACGCCAAATGTTAGGCGGTGGTAAATAACCTGACTCCCTAAAGGGGCCAATGGATATGGGCGGATGAGCCCCTTTAGATGGGGTGATGGTCCCCTCAGTGGAGGAAATGCCACTGGAAACCATCATAATGAGCCCAACGTCGAAACGAACAGAGGAGGAACCACTTAGACTTATATGCTTTCTATAAGAATTGAATCCAAGTGTAATACAGTGGAACCCTGTATAACAAATGCCTCATACAATGAAAAATTTGTACAACGCTGTCGCTGCCACTGCTGTTGGACTTTTTCCCTCTGCCATTCAGGTTGGAGGGAAGTGAATAAACCTGAGTTTTTGCAATGTATTTCTCCCCCCCCCCCCGGTTTATTGCTTTGAAATGTGTACTGCTCTTGAAATGTTTTTTATTATGTTAATGTAATACTTTTTAACTGTCATTTGTGATACTCTTTCTCTTTATTAGCCACCCAGAGTTGCATTGAGAGTGGGGTGGCATACAAGCTCAACAACAACAACAACTTGCAAAAACCATTATACCCCATATAACAATTTTTTTATTATACAAAACAATGCAGCGCTAGGGGGAAATCATACAGCGAAAATCTCTATGGGAAAAATTGTACAAAGAAAATTTTTCATTGTACAATTTTCCCATAGAGATTTTCATTGTACGATTTATTTATTATTAGTTCAAATTTATATTGCCGCCCACTCGCCGTGGTGACTCAGGGCGGCTTACAGACAATACATTACATTACAATATGTTGGGGTGGGCACAGGGGTAGGGGCGGCAAGGTCCTCATCCTGCCCTGGCTTCTTCCTCCCCTGGCAGTTGGTATAGGCACAGGGGAAGGGGCGGCAAGGTCCTCATCCTGCCCCGGCTTCTTCCTCCCCTGGCAGTTGGTATAGGCACAGGGGGAGGGGCGGCAAGGTCATCATCCTGCCATGGCTTCTTCTTCCCCTGGCAGTTGGTATAGGCACAGGGGGAGGGGCGTCCCTATGCATCCCATAGGGATTTATGTTATACAAGGCATGCTTCATATAACAAAAAATTTCGTATAACGAAGTGCCTTGCAGAATGGACATTTTTCGTTTTACGGGGTTCTACTGTATTTAATACAAATGGACATTGTAATCATGATGATCTAGGTTAGGGGTTGTCAAGCTTTTTAAGCTGGGGGGGGGACTGGATCACAGTGCCTCAGACTGCTGAGGAGCTGGGGCCGCCACAGCTGCCAGCGGCAGCAGCTGATTCACAGTCCCCCAGACATGGAAGTAGAACACACACACATTCACTCTCTCTCTCTCACACACACATATAAATAAATACACACTCTTGTAACACCTTGTGTTGCCAGCTATTCTTTCTCACACTAAGTCAAGCAAAAGGACCTGCAGAATGAACTCACCAAAGGTGGCTTCATTTTGGCATGTCAGAGAGCAAGCAAAACAAAGACAAAAAAGTTGTGGCACCTGAAGGCCCGGCCACGAGTGGGGTGGGGGCTGGTTTGGTGAGGGGGGAACCACCTTTACCAGATGGCTTTCCTTTTCCCATCAAACTGGTGGGGGAAGGGGGGCTCTGGGAGTGAAGCTGCAGTTGGTTTGGCGGGGGGGGGAGGTGGCAGGAAGTGGCTTTTTTGCAAAAACAAGTTCAAGTAGGAAAGGTCCATATGCTGTAAGGTTCATATGTGGCTTACCCCCTCCCCCCACAACCAGCCACTCCCGGAGCCCTCTCTGGCTCAGTGGGGAAAGCCCTGAGAGGGTGAGGTCAGCCTTCCTTCCTACCTTCCTCTCCCACTGCTTCGTCCCCACTTCCACCGCTTCATCACTTCCACCACATTGTCACTTCCACTGCCACCTGCCTCACTCACCCAGGAACAAAGAGCAAGGAGACAAGAACTGAGGTGCCACCAATGGTTGCCAACCATGGCTGGGCCAGCTGATTTGATGCTGTGGGCCAGATATGGCCCATGGGCCATAGGTTAAAAAACCCTGATGTAGATTTTTAAAAAGCTCAAGAGGAGGAAGAATGAAAAACTGCTTGTCAATTAAGCCAGTGCAATAGAAGTGTATTCTAGTCTTCTTTTTCTATGGACTGATGGAAGTGACACTGGATAACAATTGTGGACAAAGTCTTATAGAACCAGCTTCCCTAGGGGAGTTTATAGTAACTCTTTTCCTTTACTTCTTCATCAGTTTAGTTCTTGTAGGAGGCTAATCATTGAAATCACTGGAGCAAATGGTTGGCCTTATACAAGAACAGATTACAGTAATACCTCAGATAGCGTTTACCTCAGATAATGCTAAAATTGTATAACGTTAAGTAATCTGGGGAGGAGAATTGGATCGAATAACGTTAAGGTCCCATGGGATGGATCGGATAACAACCGCTAAAGCCTGTGCGGTTACAATGTATCTCTGTGGAGCTTTAACGTTATCCGATACATCCCATAGGATTTTAACATGCATCGGATAACACTAAAAATCGGATAACACCAAGACTTGTGGAACCAAGTCTTAGCGTTATCCGAGGTATTACTGTACTTCAGATTACTTAGCCTGGAACTAGCTATATTGGATGTTGACAACTATGCCCTAAATAAATCCATTATTTTAATGACTTGTTGACCATAATTCATATTTAAATGTTGTATGAGGATGTACATATTGTTCTTTATTGTCAGTCACAATGACAACAGCCATCTACCTTTCCATATGTAAATTTATCGAATGGAGTCAAGTTTTTTTGTGTTGCATTGTTTCCCAACCACTGAGACAATTGAACTCATTTAATAGTTTTGATAAATGTGTGTCCTCTCTCTAACATAATTAGAGGTAATAGGTCTGTAACAGACCCAGCCATATTTGGTTATTAACCATCTGAGATTTTTCTGAATAATAATCTGTGCCCCACCTTGAGACATTATAAAACTGTACCCTATTCTTCATCCAAAAGTAAGAGGTACTGTGTTTAATAGGCCAGTTTTGGTATACAGTAAAACCTCAAATAATGCTAAAACTTGGTTCCACAAGTCTTAGTGTTATCTGATTTTTAATGTTATCCAGTGCACACATCAGATAATGTTAAAATCCTATGGGATGTATCATATAACATTAAAACTCCATAGAGATACATTGTAACTGGCACAGGCTTTAGTGAACGTTATCCGATGCATCCCATAGGATTTAACGTTATGCGATGTAATCCCCCACCCCCCCGATTGCTTAATGTTATGCGGTTTTAGCGTTATCTGATGCAAACATTATCCAAGGTATTGCTGTATATGAGTGAAACAGTCAATGCAGTGGAGAAAACAGAATTGCAGAAGAAATAGGAGTGACCTACAATTATTGAAAACTGAACTTCAAATAATCAAAGTAACAATATAATAGTACTGTGCAGTAATGATTGAAGCTGCTGCTGCTGCTTCTTCTTTTTTTTACTCCAAGCATGATTAATTATGTGAGACAAGAGCTAAAAGCCTTTCATCAAACTGAGGATGAGGTGCCAAATCTACTTTTAAGAGCTGATCCAGAAATGAAAAACTCTCATTAATATGAGGGCCAATAACAGTAAAGTAGCAAGTGTGTGTGTGTGAGTAACAAACACATGTGTGAGTATATATTTAATGGTCAGTTCCTGAACCCCTGCTGACAGATGTATTGTTTTTCCAGCCCATCTGTTTAGAAGTTTGGCATGTGCTGTTGAGGGTCAATTCTCTCTACTCATCTTTCCTATTCCACCACAGCAGGGAGCCACCACGCGCATTGAATTTATTTGTAATTCATGCCATCTGCAAAGATGATCATGTGCAGGCAAACAGTGTACATGGAACACTATGTGCATTTAGTATGCTGTTCAGAACATGGCCTGCTGAACATTTTTGGCAACACGGTTGTTCAACCTGCTGAATCTGCACTTGGCATAGAAGACTATAAGCCAGAGTGCTCAACAAATGCCATTCCATGGGCAGTGATAAGAATCCATGATGGAGTCTTAAATAACCTTTATACATCCTTACAAGTGTTCAGTACTAACAGAGGCTGATGCTAGGGCAACTAAAGTGACATTTTTTTAAAATATTTTAAAAAAGATGTTACCTTTCTATCAGCATTCACTTTCAAAGAAGTTTGTATTTAATTTTCAACTGTACAAAGTTGCACATTGAAAATCAACTCAAAATATTACAGTATTACAATGGGTTCTTAAAATCCAAACAAAATAGAACAGGAGGCTTAGAGATCAGTTAATATAATAAGCTGACCAATTTTATTTTTCATAAATTCTCAGAAAAACAGAATGATTTTACCTTCTTGGCAAAGGGAGAAGATTCCACAACTGGGTGCCATCAGAAGAAAGGTCACGTCTTCCTAAACATCACTATGTTCCAAAGGTGGGGGTCTTACGGACTAGGGCTTCAGGTTATGCTATCAGAGGACATTAAAGTTCCTGTAGCAGAAGACAATGCTTGAGCATACAATGCTCAGCATGCAAAACAGTCATCCTGTATCTTTAACATTATTTACCTCAATTTCTGTGTCGCTTAAATGGCCCTCAGCGGAATCATAAACAGTTCTCTGCTTACAACCTCTACCTGTTGTTATCACAGAAGGTCCACTGTGTGGCAGTGCTACATTACCATTTTCAATGAAATAATGTTAAATGTGAAGACTTCAGGAAGTACATGGGGGAATCTTAAGAACAACTTCATATGAAATTGGTCATAGAATATGCTTGGAATTCAAACAGTTTGTCTAAAACTTTGTGATAGTTTTTCCACCTCATCAAGAAGCAGTAAAGGGGACAAACAAAAGCATTTTATGATGCTTCACCAGCATGTGTGCCTGGAGGTAACTGTTCCATTGGAAGATCATTACCCATCTGCTGGCAGTTTAAAGAACAAACATAAGTAATGGTGGGACAATTAGTGAATTTGAACAGAATTGTGATACACCTACTGAAAGCATACACTGGAGGCCAGACTCCAGAATAATGGCTAATGGGCACAAAAAGAAGTTGTCATTACAGAAGTAACTAGTGATGTGGAGGGAAATAATACTTAGAATTTAATAATCCTTCAAAGATTTTGCCAGCTGCTGTTTGGAAAAATAAAGGCACAAGACATGTATCTCCAAGTAATCGGTATTATATCTTTGTATGTGGAAAGTCTGGAGACAACCAAACCCTTCTGCCCTTTCTCCTATAAGAAATACTGAGTGCCATGTGTTGACAGACAGATAGTTAAACTTTCACTTAAGCAACATTTAGGAAAGAAGAGATGATGCATAGCTGAATAGTACATTTCTAGAAGATATGTAAAAGAGTTGACCAACTACTCGTTTGGTGCATGCACTTGGTATTCTAGACCACCAGGTTAACTGCTTTGACAGGATGGCATCGCTGAAAGTGGGAAACCTATTGAGGCTGATAAACATAGAAAAGCATGCCAATGACACGATGAGAAAGGAATCTTCACAGATAGAAAAATGATGATAATCTCATTTCTGTTTTAAAACAAATTCAATAAATTGCTGATTTTGTACCCATAATTCAATAAATTGCTGATTTTGTTCATACTTGTCTGTAAGAAAATTCAGGGCTGGTGGTTTGAAGTGTTGGTAGGTATAACCTGGTAACCTCTGTACCTAATGAAGTGAACAGCAAAAATTTTCTGCCACTTGGAAGTATTTTCAGACTCATTTTTGGTACTGGCAAGTAGATGGGAAGTTGTCTATTTGCACAGCAGACCATCAGCTTGATCTTAGAAGATCATGTATAATTGCTAGGGTAAATTTCGCCCCACTCTACTTTCCTTCTTCATTCTCTAATTACTCTAAGATAATAATTCATTGTATTAAAGCTGAAAATAATGGAACATAACTGCAAGGAAATATGCAGAAGATGCAAGTGGTGAATTCTGTGCCTTTCTAGTACTGTGTCTCTGTATACAGTTTAAAGTTGGTTGTATTCCAATTCTTTTGCTTGTAGTCTAATTCCTGACCCTCTCCCTTCTAAGTCCAGCAGCCTTCTTCAGCCTTCTCATTTCTGTGGTGACCAACTTGTGTTTATATTTGTTGTAAGTGTCCATGTTTGGCACTGATAACATAAGGTGGGGATGAATATGCTTTGTATGAGGTGTTTCAGGTGCTGGTCAGTATTGGCTTGTATCAGCAGTAGTACTAGACTAGAGCAATAATAAACTGCAGCAGAAGGATGATTTGCATCTGGGGACAAAAGGGCTTGAGATGCTGAGACCCTCTCAGATATGTCAACAAGAGCACACTTTGCCACTCTTTTGCATTACAGTAATACCTCAGATAATGTTTGCATCAGATAACACTAAAACCGCATAACGTTAAGCAATCTGGAAAAAAATTGCATCACATAACATTAAAATCCTATGGGATAAGGTTCGCTAAAGCCTGTACTGGTTACAATGTATCTCTATGGAGTTTTAATGTTATCCTATGCATTTCATAGGATTTTAACATTATCTGATGCGTGCATCAGATAACATAAAAAATCAGATAACGCTGAGACTTGTGGAACCAAGTTTTAGCATTATCTGAGGTTTTACTGTATTTCCACAAACACACCGGAATTCCATGATTCCATATTCATGTACTCTTTAGATACCAAGACATTTGCTGAAAGTTTGCTGTACTGCTTTTTGCTATTTATATGATATCCAGCTGCAAAGCTATGAAACTACTCAAAACACATCTAAATTGAAGCATTTACACAGAGCAATCATGCTGACAGCTTTCATCTCTTTATTAGCTAATCTTATTTGTTGCACTAGCAAATCCTTAACATGTGCATCATCCTAAAATGAATTGTACACATCCATATGGATAGAAACCTGCTTCAAATTGATAGGAGAAGAAAGCAACTTTACCCCAAGGACATAAAAAAAATTCAAATCACCAACTGCTAACTCTTCAATATACAATTGCAAAGACAGTGCTGTTTTAGTCAACTTGTTTAGTCTTTTAGAAGAGATGTATGAATTAGACTATATGGAGATGAAAGCTCTGTTGTTAAATTCATACTCAGATGAGATCACTGAACATTAAGGATACCCTAGAGCAGAATGGGAAAGTACTTCAGAGGTGTCATTGTTTTTGTAGTTTCAGAACATGCTGCCAGGGAGAGAGTATCTTAAGTCTTTCTTTTCTTGTTAACTATGAACTATCAAAACTTTGCAGTTCTTCAAAGTTCTGATTCCCCCTTCACTTATATAAAAACATTTTAGAAGTTTATTGGAGGGGGGAGTTGGGGATGGTAATTTATATTTAAGCAAAATACACATTCAATTAAATACAACAAGCAATCAAGAGCAAACATAAAAGATGGTAAGAACTATTGGAATGATATCCAGCGAACAAGGCAAACCTGTAAGAGATATGGTCCATATTTTCAGTTGGGATTTGGTAATAATGAGCAAAAAAGACTACAAAAAATTTCCTTGCATTGCTAAGTTCAGCATGCATAGAACTGGATGTAAGGTATAATAGCAGCAACAAATTACAAGTATAAACTTTGGGGACAACTATATTTGCAAATTATACTGGATGGTCAGATTTGCCTTGTTTTCTGTTGCTATGTAACCTACAAGTTAATGCAAATCAACCTAAAAAAAATTCTTTCCCAATTTGATTTCTTTCTTACATCAGTGGAGCTTTCTCTTTTTTGTAGCAAATGCATTCAAGTGGTACAATGACTTGTGGCAATGGGAAACTGGCTTCCCTTCGAATCTTCTCTTCCCCTGACCTGGTGTGTAGGGTCTGCTTGTTCTCCTCCTCCTTTTCATTCCATTTCTTTTTAATATTTATTAATTACTATTTGCACAGATTTGCTATAAATCTCATCCTTAATAGAAAGAGCAACTCCATCCAAATGAGGTAGTTTATTTAGTAAAGGTAGAGTTAAAGATCAGCCTTGCTCAAAAGCCAGTCGTATCCAACTCTAGATTTAGTGCTCATCTCCATTTATAGCCAATGAGCCAGTGCTCAGACATTTCCATGGACATGTGGCAGGCATGCCTTGACACCTGAGTGCATGGAATGCTGCTCACCTTCCCACTGAAGTGGCCCCTATTTATCTACTTGCAATTTCTTGCTTTCAAACTGCTAGGTTGTCAGGAGCTGGCATAGAAACAGGAACCAACTCCATCATGCAGTTCCTGGCAATCAAACTCTAACCTTCCAGTCAGTGAGTTCAGCATCTTAACCACTTCAGTCTAGGTTCCGTTTCAATAGGTTGGCCCATATCCAATCAAAGACTAAAGCCAGGTAGTGTTCAAAGTTTTTGATTACAGCCATTGCAGAAGGTCTAACTGAAAGACAGAGCTGAGTTTCATTAGCATACCGCTGACACATAAACCGAAATCTCTTGATGGCTGCACCCAGTGGTCTCATATAGATTTTAAACAGCAATGAGGAGGTGATCAGTCCCTGTAGTACTCACAGTCTAGTAGCCTCCCTATGTTGAATCCTTAGTCTGGCTGACAAGGCTAAACCTGGAAAGCCTAACCCTACCATCCTGTTAAGAAGAATACCATGGTCAATGTTATCAAGAGCTGCTGAGAGACCAAGGAAAGTCAAAAGGGAAACATTTTCCCCATTGGCCTCTCTCTTGCAGCATGACCAATGCTGTTTCTGTACCATGTCACAACCTAAACCCAGAATGGAAAGGAAAGAGGGTGTCAGTCTTGTCCAAGAACATGGAAGCTGATCTGGTTATTTGGTTGTAGATTTGCAAGTTAGATTTTTTCAAGATGTGCTTGAAAACAGCATTCTTCAGCATCAGAGGAAAGACAACCTTCCACTAAGGAAGCATTAAGAAGTGGCCCTTTCAATTGCAGCCAAATTGGCAGCTTTTAAAGTCAGGACCTATTCTCACCTTTACAGAGTGCCTCAATTTTTATAAACCTGTTTTTGGTATTTCTTCATTATTTTAATATAGTATCATTGTTGTCAATGACGATGACTGCAACTCGCATCCAAGAATGCATTTTCTCCTGAAGCAGAAAAAATGTCTTTGATGTGCATTTGTTTAAGGTGGATCCTAGCTTGCTGTGAAGTGACCCACACACTATGATCACAGAGCCATCTCCTGAAGCACACATGAAATGTGACATGCAGGATTTAACACCGGGACTGCAATGGACTGCCACAGCCTTGAGGATATAGACAAGGTGCACCTTCACAGCCAGTCCATCTGGTATGGCCTCTTCCACCTCCATTACTGTGGGAATCAGAGTTCCGCTTCCACTCATTTTTTTTTGTTGGGCCCAATGTGAGGGTTTCCAGTGGCATTTCCTCCACTGAGGGGACCAGCACCCCACCTAAAAGCATTCATCTGCCCGTAGTCATTGGCCCCTTTAGGGAGTCAGGTTACTTAACCGCCACCCAACACTCAGTGTTGAGTCGTTGGCTGTACGATCTACTCCATTACCATAGCAGGATGTCTGGCCACACTTTATAGTATAAAGTTCAAAGTGTCCTGGCCTTTATCAACCTTTGACAGGCCTGGTTCTACTCTTCCTAGAACTGTCTGTTGAATCTGAATTAGTGTGATCAGCTTTACATAGTTAAAAATTCTAATGCCCCAAAATTGATTCCACAGCACAAAAGATGATTTTTTTAAAAAAAGAATCAGACCACAAAAGCCTATTGTGAGTGAGTGCAAACCTGTAATCTGTAGTGGAGCCTGTATACCACCATAGCATGATTTATAGTGCTGGGCCTTCCCTTCTAATCTACCTTTGATGTGACAGGTAATTCTGCTGTGTCTTTGGAACAATCACTCTAGATAGTTTGATCAGTGTTTGAATCATTCTACCAAGAAATGCAGAAGAATTACTCATGCTCAGAGGAAACAACCCTGTTATGTGACCTAATGAGTTATTGTTCTGGGCATGCCCTCATCCAGTCAGAAAGCCTGCTGAAACTTAGATAGAAGCACAGAAGGTGGGTTTCTCTACAGGTGGATAATTCTCATCTTTTCACACCCTGCAAGTAAACCCTAAGGAATATAAAAATGATGTATAGTTCCAGATTCAATACAGAAGCAAGTAACATGGCAATGGAAAACATGCTAGGGAGACACTGCTCTAATAATGAAAGTTGGACGCTGTACTACAATAATTACAGCATATGAATTTCACAGTAAATTACTTCCAAATATATTCAACCTCCAGGTATATATAACATAGAAATATATGACAATCTAATGCATAAAACTAAGAACCTCTCCCCATTGTGCTTGTTTTAGAAATGAGATATATTTGAAGGCAGCACATTCAATTCCAACATATTTTGTGCTGGAATCCTGCTCTCGGGTACTGTTGACAACATGACTTGTGAGATAAGTTGCTGGGAGGGGAAAGCCCAAGATGTGTAGATGCCTGAGGCTGAGCAATAAATACTACAGTCCCCAGAGTTAAAGTGCACCTTGATGAGAAAATCCCACACATGGCTTTCCCTTGCAATAAAAATACCAAGGCAATAATAAATTAAATAACGAGCAAACTGATGTTCATGGAATTCAACAAGATCTGCCCTATACGGTTTCCTTGTTCTTTCTTCTGTGCAACCAGTGCCGTGCAAGGATCAGTGTCTTCCTTTGAGAGCTGCCGTTTGAAAGAGTGGGGTCAGCAGAGTGTCTGGATGCAGAGGAAGAGGTGTGGGGTATTATTTTAACAGCCAGACAGATGTCTGGTTGCAGAATGGCTACCAATGCTCACTTTTGTGTGGGAAGATCCCATATCTGTGGTGCAAACCTCTAGCTGCTACTTCCTTGCACAGCCTTCTGGTCTCTTCTGACATAGGAAGGAGCTGAAGTTCAGAGATGTTTGTCTTGGTTTGCATGTTAAGACCTCAGGGTAATGCTGTAGGTGTCACGCTTCCAGCTGGCTCCCTCTGCGCCCTCCTCAGTGTTCCTTACGTTGGGGTCTTTATGGCAAACAAAACCCCCAGAACTAAACCGGAGCTCCCAGGGAGCGAACTGGGCAGCAAAATAAAAACTTCTTATCTGCTTCTCTTCATAACAAGGAGGTTTTAGATAGCGTCTCCGAGGCTTGTAAGTGTGTGTGCTGTCTTACCTCTTATTCAATTAAGAGTCTTCATGGAAGCAAAACAGAGTTTATTGTCCCATTAGAATCATCCATAAAAAGCATAAATAATCTTCAGAAGCAAAACATAGTCCACAAAACAAAAGATAGTCCAATAATCATTGTGAGCAAAACAAAGAGTCCATAGCATCCTGCTCCTTTGGTATCCATAAACAAAACTAAACCAAACCAAACTGAACTGAACTTCTTCACTCCCACAATGGGGTTTATCTAAACCTCTACACAGCTGTGTCTTATCTGGATCAGCTGAACCAAAGATAGCCATGTTACTAGAACAGCAAGCTAATGGAATTTTATAGAAGGGAGAATAGCAGTCTCTCTAAGCACCGACAAGTGAAATGATTTTAGGAGGCCTAAGAAAACTACATTTCCTCCATTTCTTTTGGGCATGTTTAGGAAATGGGGATCTTCCCATGACAGTAGGTAGAGCTGAAAAAATATGTTGCTGAAGTGGAGGAGAACTGCTACCAATCAATACCAACAATATTAGACTCAGTATAAGATAGTTACCTAGGGCCTCTCACAATATCCTCCAACAAAGGGGGGCATATACTAGGGGAGATTTTTTAATTTCCAAATATGGCTGCCGCTGTAGTGGCAACAATTTTCAGAAATGAAAGAGTCTATCCTGTGGCCTCCAATGGATTCCTCATGATGAAGGGAATTCCAGGGGATCCTTTAAACATTTGTGGGATGGAGGAGTGGAATCAGATTTTTAAAAAATTTCTGACTAACATTACCAGCCTTATGTGGTTTAGTTTTGCAAATAGGATTTCAGCTAGTTTTGTTTTTTTAAATAAAATACACACACTGTTCGTAGAAGAAAAAGCTTTGTCCCACCAAGTTTATCATGTTTAAAAAGAAGTTTTAGGTTATACAGTAATACCTCGGATAACGCTAAAACTTGGTTCCACAAGTCTTGGTGTTATTCGATTTTTAGTGTTATCCGATGCATGTTAAAATCCTATGGGATGTATCAGATAACGTTAAAGCTCCATAGAGGTACATTGTAACCGCACAGGCTTTAGCTGTTGTTATCCGATACATCCCATAGGACCTTAACGTTATTCGATCCAATTCTCCTCCCCATATTACTTAATGTTATGCAATTTTAGCGTTATCCGATGTAAACGTTATCTGAGGTATTACTGTATGTCTGTCCTAGGGCTAAACCATTGGAGATCTCTTGTTGTCCGATATGCTACATAGCATGAGAAGATCTAAGTCTAAGTATTTCTAGGGCTAAAACAGGCCTGGCTGATTTGGTTTAGCTCCACAAACAGAATTTCAGCCATTATCTTTTATTTACTCCCACATTTCTTCTTCTAGTTCGGTAAATGGCAATATGTGTGAGACAGTGAAAAGAAGCAGCAGACAGTGTGGGGAAAGGAGAAACCTGAAATAATCTAGTATAAAACTTGTTAATTTTGAAGGCCACAGCAGTGACTATGGAAAACTGCATTTTGCAAGACTCTTAAAATGGAGAATCCAGCCAAGTTTTCTGCAAAAGTAATTTGCCAGGTGGTATAAAAATGAATAAAAAGCTTGGGGCATTTTGTTGTTGTTGCTTAAATCTGTATATACAAAGTATCTTAGAACTTTGTAGTTGCTCTACATTTTAGTTACCATTGCTAAAGTGAACCACAGTTCACTATAAAAGCGGAAAAACCCTGCCACAACACAGCAGCTATCTTTCTGGAAGGTCTACAGAGATAATGTAGCCACTACATTCTCATCTCAGATTCTATCTTCCAATGCTTGTACAATATAATGCTTTCTACATAAAAAATGAACTGTGATCGACTTTTATTCTAACAAGTGGAAGAATTGGAATTTTATAGCCATCTCTAGAATCACTGCTTGTTCCTGAACAATTAATGTGTTGTTATGAAAGGATGTTATGCAGAAGATGTGCAAGGCATTACTACGTGCAGAATCTGACTCTTTGGATGCATTTAATTTTTGCAGTGCACAAACACAAGCAGTCACTTGTTTGTGCTTTTACTCTGTATGCTATAGTAGCCATTTTGAGAACTACTAATTCATGCACATTGTTCTATGCTACTCATAGTGTGGCTTGACAAAATCATTCCCCTTTTTGATGTAGCCTGAATAAGTTTTACTCCATAGCTTCAATTTTCAAAGCAACGTCCCTGAATAAATAAATAACCAATTATCCATATTAGCAGCTCTTGCAAACACAACATTCTAGAATGATTGTAATCTAAAATGAGATAGTGTACATGACAACAGCTTTCAAGCAAGAAATCTTCACTCAATCAGCAAGATACTGCAGTGCTGGGGAAATCTACCAGTGAAGTAAAACCCATGTGCTTTTAGTATCTATGCAGAAATATTTGAATTATTATGGAATCATATTTAACCTTAGCAAAGAAAAGAGAAAAATATTAACTTTTTAGATACCAATCCTACATGCATATGTTGGGAGAAAGGCCCATTGAACTCAGTGGCACATGTTTAAGTTTAGCATTGCAAATTTCTATCTGGTGGGATCCCAACACTGATTTTTCCATATAGCAGCCCTCACTTTTTGTTCATTTTTCTTCTAAAGACTCCTATTTTAGAAATATTTGTTAGAACGTGCGTCACTGAGTAATATCAGCTATTAATCTTTCTGATAAGACTCACAATGCCCCAAACCTGCCAAATTATTTTGGCACAGGAGACAAAAGATCCTTCACGCATCTTTTCTTAATTTAACCAGGAAAAATACGACAATGAAAAGCACAATTATTTATTGTCTCTTCCTGACACTGAAAATTTCTGCCAGATATTTTCTGGCTGTCTCACTCTGCCTAACATTGGGTCCAGCCCTGTTCCATGACAAAGTACAAACACTTTAAATATAGGAGGCCTCCTATTGCCCTCAACACTATACCGTACACTAATACTCCGGATAATGCTAAGATTTGGTTCCACAAGTCTTAGCGTCATCTGGTTTTTAATATTGTGTGATGCATTGATTGCACAACTTTTTTTTAAAAAAAAGCCCTGTTCCGTTTCTGAAGAGGAAAGGAAACAGGGGGGTGATTCGCCTGCCTCTTTGGAAAGGGCAGTGGGGATTCCATGCATGGAATCCCCACTGCCCTTTCCAAAGAGGCAGGCGAATCGACAGCTGGGTTGGGGCGAGACCATGCAGGCACGTCTCCCCAACCCAACTGGAGATCCCAGCATGCGATTGCTGGGTGGATTGGGGAGTGCACGTTTTCTCCCCAACCCAGCCGGTGATTGCATGCTGGGATCTCCGGTTGGTTTGGGGAGACATGCACACATGTTTTCTCCCGAACCCAACCAGCGATTTCAGTGTGCGATCGCCGGCTGGGTCGGGGAGAGAACCAGTGCACACGCACATTCTCTCCCCAACCCAGCCTGTGATCGCATTGCTACAATTGTCATTTGGGTCAGGGAGAGAACGTGCACGCACACCAGTTCTCTCCCCGACCAAGCTGACGATCACATCCTGATTACAGGATTCGCTATACTGTATCTTAGAAATATACAACATTTCAAACAGTTAAGGCAAAATAATCCTGTTACCAGTGTCATGAAAGCACAAAATGCCCTTTGCTGAACTTTTATATTTAAATTAATCATGACACATGTGATCTTTCAATAAGGAGTTTTCTTGGGTCCTTGAACAGTTATTTCTTATATTTTCCCATAGGATTATAATTCCCCCAATCCCTGTGTGTTCTACTAGATGTGCTGACTGGGAAGCTAAGGGTAGGAGAATCTCTAGGCAATAACTCCATTGGTTCCAACTTGGCTTCATCATGTAGAGCAACTTTGATTAAAGGAACAAGATTAGCCCTGTCCCTTTTCCTATGTTCATAGAGGGTTGATTTTCTGGCACTAGCCCCTAAGATGCATGCTATCAGTTGGGCTCCCAGTCAACTTCACTGGGGTGCAGGCCCTGGGAGGTGAGTAGGAGGTATGGATCCACCTCCGGGACATAGACTTTTTAGGGAGGGATGATAAAGGCAGGTGATGGGGATGTGAGATACTGATCCTCTTCCTGTTGGTGTGCCTGTTGCTTCTTGCATCTCTGCAGGTTTCCTATGCATTCTGTGACTGAAAAGACTGGTTGTGGGGAGATGGCTCCACTTTACCTTTGCAATCCCATGGAGGCTAGAATCCCAGTCCTTCACTGCCTTTCCCCATGGCTCCCTCTTGACTGACATGTTTGACAATGACTCTGAGCCAGTCATGGTCTGGGTCACGGGGACAGAGGGATTCATCCTGGGGCGCCCTTGCCTCTGGTGCCCTGGGGCACAAATAATAATTTTATTATTATTTTATCTGCCTGGTGTGCTGCAGTTTAGATTAAGCCATTGGTCCAAGTTCCCTCCTTCAGCTTGGAGGAATAGTTTATTCTAAAGTGCCATGCAAACAAGGGGCAGTGACTAAGAGGTTCCTGGGGGCAGCCTTTTCCCCTGTCCCTTGGCCACCGCCCCTCTCTTGCTCTGCCCTAAACTAAAAGAGAAAAATCCTATCTACACAAAGCAAATGAACAAAAAAACAGAGTAGTCCTTGACAGAGATCCAAAAAGGTGTAAGCAGGCATGGTTAAGGACAGGATGGTTTGTTATTGTCCATATGACATGCAGTTGCCAGAAAAAGGAATCAGCCTCTCATTGAACAAGACCAAACTGTGGACAAAGCCTATATTGGAAAGCTTTCATATCAATCTGAAGAGGAAGAAAAATAGCAAAACAATGGTGTGGGGGTTCAGTTTATCCAGGTGAGTGTTCAAGTCCCTGACGTATTATCTTTTTTATTCTGCCCAAAATCTGTAAGGTAAAAAAGGTGTAGTGTGACCATAGAGGAACATATACAATTTGATGATTCCTTTTCTTATCCTTTATATTAAATATTTCAAGAGAAAAATGCTCCTGCTATTGACTTTGGTTTTATAAGATTTAATATTTTACCATTGGATATTACACAATATTTAAAATCTACATGATAGCTAACACTTATTCAGCAGTTTCAATTTGCATAGCGTTGGCTCCTAAAGCCATCACGTGCTATATTATTAGAAGCCTTTTCATATTATTGCTGTCCACATTCTCACTGATTGCTATCTCTCCATTATACTCTGGTCAGGTGAAATCCACATGTAGAAGCAGCCTTTTACTCACACAGCTACAGAAGTGAAGTGTCTAATATGTTTTTTAAATCTGCAACAAGATTGTTTATCTTGATTTCTCTGAAACAATTGGATAAATATACGTGACTGCAATGCATAGCTATAGCAGTGGCTGCATTTTAAGGAATCCTGGGTTTTGTATCTTGCCAAAGTACTTGGGACTCCCTGCTGGAGAGTTTATAGCACATTTCCCTGAAATTCAGCAGAAAATGTCTAAGTACATTGGAAGACTATACCTCTCAGGATCCCTTGACAATTAAAATGGTATCAAACTGTTGTAATTATGCAGGGTAGATGTAATCAGTCTAATGGTGCATGTAAGGATCCACATTTCCATCCAAGGTCATTAGACGTGCATGAAAAAAGCTACAGTCTGGTTGCTTTTTCTTTTGTTCTGTTCTTTTCTCTAATGGTATATTTGCCAATATTGCAGCAATGATGTATATTCTACAATCAAAATAAATCATGCTAGATAACTGAAACACCAAGTGCAGCCTATAAAGCAGGGGTTCTGCTGCCACTACACCTGGAATTGAAAGTGGATGTGTTTATGTCAGCCATAAAATGTGCTTGCTCATGCGCAAATGTGCCCACAGCTATCATAGATGTGGAAGTGGGTGCATTTACAACAGCCATAAATGTGTCCACTTCCCGTGGGGAGTGGTCTGGCCTGCTCAGTTGTCTGGGTATGTAGTCGGGCCCATAGCAGAAAAAGGTTGACCACCCCTTATTTTCTTATATATTTACTAGCACCATTTATTGAGGAATATTGTGAAATAGCTATTTAATTGCTGTACATGGCTTGCATTCTCATCTGCTATCAAATTTTGAAAGAACGAATAGTCACATCAATAACATGCAGGCACTTGAAGTAGTAGGTACCTTCTTATTCCGGGGACGCAGAAAGAATTAGAAAGACAAATTAGCAGTGACATTGCGTACCGGGGGGGGGGGCCCGCTATGGGGCAGCTGGGCCTGGGCGGCGCTTTTTGGTCTATGTGTGTTCTTGGACTACAATTCCCAGAAGCCCTAGTGGGAGCGGGCACCAGCGTCCACCAGGGGGTGGCAAATTTGGCTTCAGTCCCGGGTGGCTGAAGTCCACACGTTACTACAAATCAGTAATGCAGATGGACAAAATATAAATAATAATTTTATTATGTTAACAGATAGCCATGCACAGACAGAGAGACACCTTTAGTCCAATAATTTAAGATATTTCTCTATCCCTACATATACATTTAAAATGTAGGTGATAGATTAGCAGTGGACTGTGGTGGCTCAGTGGTTAAGAAGCTCGCTTTGTTAGTTAAAAGGTCAGCAAGTCAGCAGTTCAAAACCCGAGTACTGCGTGATGGAATGAGTGTCCGTCTCTGCCCCAGCTCCTGTCAACCTAGCAGTTTGAGAGCAAGAAATTGCAAGTAGATAAATAGGGACCACTTCAGAGGGAAAAGATCTTGGGGAGATGAAAGGAACCTCATTCAGGGCATCCCCTGAACAGAGTTCCTCCAGCAAAAATCCTTTGTGTGCTTCTGACATGATTAAAAAACCAAAGTCGACTGAAAACCTGCTGTATTTTAAATAAAATCTGTGAACACATATTTTCCTTCAACCAGGATATGTTTTCAGACACTAACTGGCTTAATGAAAATATAGAGTTAAATTCAGTTAATCTGGCTGGCTAGCTCGTTGGTTTAGGTATTTTGCAGACTTGTTTTGTGTTCAGTTTTTCAACATGCCTTCAGGGAGATGAACCAGCCAGTGTAGTCAAGAAAAAGCTGCACAATCTCAGTATAACTACAGAAGAAATAAATGTTAAACCATTGCTGTATATTCTCTACACCAGGGATTCTCAACCTGCACCCTGCAGGCTGGATGTGGCCTGCAGCGCCATTTCATGTGCCCCCCCCGGCCTCCACCAAACCAGGAAGTGTCATGTGGTGGAGGAAGAGCAAAATGGCCATCCGGTCCCCGAAGTTGTCTGAGGGAGGATGACCCGGGCCCCTGGCTTAAAAACATTGAGAACTCCTGCTCTACATAGAACCTTAGAAAGAAGTCAGAATTGACTTGACAGCATACAATTGTTATATGGGACATCTGCGGCGCTGGGACATCTGCGGCGGGGCAGAGAAGCCGACACAGCATCCAGCCCGGGGATTCGCACCACCTGGCCCCGGAGCCCTGCCCTGCCGTGGGCTTTAAAAGAGAGACGCCGATGCCGGGACCCTCGCACCGCCGCCGCTCTCGCTGGGACATCTGCGGCGGGGTGGAGAAGCCGACACGGCGTCCAGCCCGAGGATTCGCACCACCTGGCCCCGGAGCCCTGCCCTGCCGTGGGCTTTAAAAGAGAGACGCCGATGCTGGGACCCTTGCACCGCCGCCGCTCTCGCTGGGATATCTGCGGCGGGGCGGAGAAGCCGACACGGGGTCCAGCCCGGGGATTCGCACCACCTGGCCCCGGAGCCCTGCCCTGCCGTGGGCTTTAAAAGAGAGACGCCGATGCCGGGACCCTCGCACCACCGCCGCTCTCGCTGGGACATCTGCGGCGGGGCGGAGAAGCCGACACGGCGTCCAGCCCGGGGATTCCCGCCACCTGCCCCGGAGCCCTGCCCTGCCGTGGGCTTTAAAAGAGAGACGCCGATGCCTATAAGACCTGCCGCCCCCCCAACGAACTTTGGCTCCTCGTCCGGTCCGGCCCGGAGAGAGAGAGACGCCAGTCCTGCTATTACCGCCACAGCTGAACCACGGCCAGCCACTTGTGATGGATCCCAATGATAAACGGATCGCAGTGCACCTGAGCATGTCTAAAAATCAGTGGAGTAGTATCGTGTCTTTCTTATTAATATTTCTATCATCTTCTTCCTCTGGTATTGCTAGCATACTACTTTTAAGCTCTCTCTCTCTGGTTTTAAGTCCTTTTAGAATTCAATTTTCCTTTGAAGTAAACCTTTTCTGTCTTTAAGAATTTTTTTAAGTTTCCTTTGAATTATGTAGAATAAATAAGAAAGTTAGATTGTGGGGTTTGGGCAGTTTTCCATATTCCCTCCCCAGGATTGATGTTTTACGCCAAACCAGTTGCCCAAATGTCACCCCAATACCCAGGAACTGCAATGCAATAAATTAGAGAGGGCCCCCACATGTCTGCAATATATTAAAATTTCTCCAGGGTTCGTTTATGCTCCAGGGTATTCATACACCCCTACCCTCGCAACAAGGGGGAGGCCTTGCCCATTGGCAAGGGTTGGTTTAATTCTTCCATCTAGAGAAATGCTTTCTGAAGGGTGGAGGACGAGGTCCAGAAGAAGCATTGAGGCGCATGGGCTAGCCCCACAATGTGATTCTGCTGTACATTAACAACTCAAGGGAGCCCCTGGACTCACAGTCCATGCTGAGGATAAATTTGCATGTTTGTTTGAAAAGGGATTAAAACTTCACCAGCAGGGCTCTACACCTAATTACTCAGGGATTCCACATTACCATGACAGTAATGGCAGCAATATTAATTCATGTCTGTGTACCCCTCCTACAATCTCTGAAGGCATTATACACTATCCCAAACAAGCACCCAAGGCACTCAGTTTCGACGGAGAATCTCTTTAAGATTTATGTCAGAAATCCCTCAGATTGCTTCCAGAGATCTTTCAGAGATCCTCCGCCGTGAGGGAATGGGAAGGATTGATACCGCAAATTTTGAGATTCTAACACTTCATTCTATTTAACTCCTTAATAAAGTTACAATCAGAAAAATCCACTGTACACGCATGGAAAAGGTATGAAAATAAGGTTGAAGCCAAAAGTTTAATGGCTAGCAAAGAAATAACAAGGCTTAATTGGAAACCTCTCCAAAAGGAGGGGGGGAGGATTAAAACCCACTAGTCACATAGACTCTGGCAAGGATGATGTCACTGATTGTCTCCATTATCTAAGCCTCCGGAGTTAGCCTAAAGGTGTGAAATCCTTGCAAAACTGGTTTCCTGATAACAAAGCAGAAATTCCTTTTCATTCCTTCAAACAACAAAAGGAATGAATGCCTGAATTTTAAAATCATATATCTGGTTTGATTCTCCTTAATAAAGTTTAATTAAAATATTACTATACACTGGCCAAGAAAGAGAATATATAGGGAAAAACCAACTATTAATTAATAACCAGTTTAAAGCTTAATATTAAAGCCTCAAAAGGTCTATGTGAGCAATTGCAGTAGGAGATAGTGGCCTCCTGGGGGGGGGGAATGACTCATCGCTAGAAACAATAGGGACTAATGTCTTGTCTTTATCCCCTAAAAGCTCAATGGAAACTTACCTGAGAATGACCCCAAGAAGGAACGTGACAATTTAAGAATTGAAAGGAGACATTTCAGCCTTTTACAGTATAACCATTGTATATGTAAACTGCAATGTGTGCTCTTGAAATTAAGCTCTGTAACATGCAATCAAGAAGTGTAAATTACCTTTTTAATTGCCCTCATTTTAGTAAACAGAATTTCCCCTGCACTCATTGTTCCAGGTTTAAGTGGTCTTCAGTAAGAAGTGTATAAATATTGTTGTACAACAGGAAGAAGAGAGGCTCTGTCACAGCAATCATGATGGAGCCCCCCGAGATTGGTTTTTTGTATTAAAACGTTTGAGGTGAAGACTTCTGGTCTATAATACCGGTCCCTGTAGATCAGAACCCTTAAAAGCCAATAAAACCAATTTTGTTTTGATCGAAACCAAGTCTCGGTGTCAGTTCTTTTTGAGGTTAATCCACTCTCCACCAAGAAGCGAACCTAGCCCTAATTTTGCAGTAACAGATGCATTAAATGAATGAGAATTAACACTTATGTAAGTTCCGTTAGTTCCGCAAGTCTGCTCTTAACAACATGAATATACCCATTAGAATTTCCCCCATCATTTGGAAAAAAAGTGATTTGCTTCAAAAATCTTGTGGCTTTATATAATGAACTTCAGACATTATTGAGTAAAAAAAAAAAGCCACCAGCAGCCATAGAATATCAAATATAGAATTAGAAACCATACAATATCAGTCTCGGTATACACAAAATATTAATCATCAAATACGGAGAATTGAGGATAACAACCTGAATTTTACATTCATGTATTTTATATATAGTGCATTAAACATATGGTAGATTATGAAACCACTGGTGCTTTGGGTGACTCTAGCCACCATACAGTTATAGATGATGAGATGTTTTCATGTTACTTCTCTCACTGAAGTTAATAGTGAAGGTAGTGGTTTGTTTGACAATCAATTTGTTGCTGCTATGATTCACTGATGCTGCAGTTCTTGCCATTTTCTGAAAGCTGTAGGTCTTTTGCCCAGATGCAAAATACAAACTGTCAATTATGGGGTGAAAAATGTACTTTTAACACACCCTCCTTTGATAGTAGCACTAGCTTACCATGTCTTATCCTGGAGTGTATTTCCTAGCTGCAGGAACCCTGTGAGCAAAGCACTGACAACACATTTATAAATTACATCCTGTAATTAAGCAGGACCTTTAAACCTGTCTGTTTAAAGAAAAGTTAAATGGCAACTGCTTGTCCTTTGTGAATAGATGTGGTTTCTTTAGAGAACTAACATTTTAGGGAGAACATGGTGAGTCCAAGGTGCTTTCTTGACTGCAGTTGACTACTATGTTTATTCATAAGGCAGCTTTAATTTGATTTCTTATACTTTACGTTAGGGTGGACAATCAGGCAGGACTGAAAGGATCAATTTCCATATTTGTAAATGTTTTATTAATGCCCCCCCCCTGGCCTGGGGTAAACAGGGAGCTTTGGCTGTAACTGCTCACACCCAGGCAAATCTCAGCAGATGGTTCCTTGTCCCGGGATGTATGGACACCATCACTATGGCGGTGGCTAAATCCTGCTGGGGACCAAGAATGGGTTGTATAACCTTAACAGCCTGCACTGAGGCACTAAGATGGCAGCCCCTTCACCTGAGGGCCAATCACCCACACACTCGAATTTAACTGATTAAAAGATTCCTCTACACCGTAAGGTAGAAGAGGAGGTGATTAAGTAAGTAAGCTTTTTTTGATGGTCGCTTTGTTAGCTGGAAGGCTGGCAAGTCGGCACTTTGAGACCCGGGTACTGCATGACAGATTGAGTGCCTGTTTCTGTCCCAGCTCCTGCCAACCTAGCAGGTCGAAAGCAAGAAATTGCAAGTAGATAAATAGGGACCACTTCAGTCTTGGGGTCATTAAAGGAGCCTCATATGGGTGTCCCTGAGCCGAGTTTCTCCAGCAAAAATCCTTTCAACCCAGAATAATATCTGACACAAAATTATTATAAGTTCTTGTTTTTTAACATTTAATGCAGTGGTTGCTTACTGTTAGGTTTTAACAGTGAATGTTAATCAATCAATCAATTAAAATATAGGTATTTAAATGAAAAATTGTACCTTACTTGTCAAAATGTTTTTTAAAATTAGAAATTGACTTTTTAAAATGTGGATTCAAAAAATTGAGTCTGAATCCTTACTCAGATTTTTAGATCTCTGGAACTCTGAGACACATTAAAAAAGGATGTGATTTCCCCCACTCTTTGTCAGGAAACCTGCCTACTTAGCAGTTCGAAAGCAAGAAATTGCAAGTAGATAAATAGGGACCACTTTGGTGGGAAGGTAATAGTGTTCCATGCGCTTCGGTATCTAGTCATGCCTGCCACATGACCATGGAAACATCTGCAGAAGCAGACAGCACTGGCTCTTCGGCTTTGAAACAGAGATGAGCACTGACTCCTAGAGTCGGATACGACTGGCTTTCGAGCAAGGGAAATCTTTACCTTTACCTTTTCAGGAAATAAGTAAGACAGTAGACTATAAAGAGAGGATCCACTGTAACATATTGCAGGCATATGGCTGGTTAGATTTTCGGCAAGCTAACACCAACATTTCCCCTGCCTTTAATTCAGAAGAGACGAAATGCTGAGGGAAGAAAAAGCCACTGGCCTCAGTGAGTAATAGAAGGTCCCAGGCAAAAAGTCCCAGACCCAGACAAACTAGAACTCAAATGGCAGATTGAGGAAGAAACTCCTGAAGCCCACAGGGAAGATTTTGAAACATTGGAGGGGGGGGGGGGAAAGACAGAACCTACTCCAGTAAAAATGGAGTCATATAAGAGACAAGCAAGCACCCAATGTATACATATTACCCAGTGGACAAAACATCATTGAGTAGTTATGCCGTCTGAAGAGGAAACAATGTAATTCGCTGTAGCTAATTGTTGCTAATTAACAACTTCCAACTTTGGATTCTTGGTTGTATGCCATCCTACCCACACTGGTATGCAATGAAGAATCCAGGTTAGAACTTATTAATTACTAATTTTTTGCTGCTGCAAGTCGTGTCATTTCCCTTCCACCGGTGGAACTTTGCAAGATGATTTTGGCCACCAGTTCTTAAGCAAGTCAGAAGGAAAGTCTAAGCAGGACAACATATGACCTGCCCTAACCTAACTAGTGGCTAATGGAAATGTACAATAAAATGGTGTGCAAAGCTTAACAACAACAACAACAACAACAATTTCTTTTTCTTGTGTTGCTGGAGAAACTCTCTGCAATTGAAGCCCAATTTCCCTCTTTTTTCATTACCTTATGCTACTTTAGTGTCTTATTTATATTACATTATCATAGAATTGCAGAGTAGGGCAGGTTTTCTAATCGTTGTATCCATAGCCAAAGTGTTCCTGAATGAGGGCCTTCAACCTTGTTTAAAATTATCCAACAAAGGATAGTCCATTCCATTCCCCTCACAGGGGATGTGCTTCAGATTAAGAATTTATCTGGAAAACAACATATTGGGGTATTTTCTTTTCTTTTCTTAACTGATCAAAAATTAATGAATTGCAAAGTTGTACTTGAATGGATTTGGCCTTCCATTTCCTATAAATGCCCTTTTAATTCTTGGCTCTGTTGAAAGATTCTTATGTAGCCATCTTGATTTCTTTGGCTGTCTCCTACTTTCTTTTGTCTATCAGAAATTGTGGTTTCCATTTTTCATCTTTAAGAAATTTCTGTGCTTGATTACTCTCTTCTGTGCAAATATTCCTGACCATAGAATCTCACTCAGTATTTCTTTGTAATCACTTAATTTGGCTTTCTTGAAGTCCAAAATGTCCATCATATTATTGCTATCTTTTTCTCAGTACGATAAATGCCAAGAGGTCATAGCCATTTTTACCCAAATTTGCCTCTATTTCCACCAGTTCTTTGTTGATGAAGAGCAGATCCAGAATGGTTATTCTTCTTGATGCTTCTTCTGCATTCTGGATGATGAAATTATCACCAAGGAAAGTAAAGAATTTGTGGACCTCACATTGTTGACAGAGTACCAACAGATATCAACAGATAACAACACACTTGAAACCTCTCATTACGATTGTATCTTTTCTCTTTGAATGTTTGCCAATCTGATTTAGGAAGGCGTTATTCAAATACTGTATCCTGTCTGATTAGGAGAACTGTAGCAAATCCTTATAATAATGTAATGGTTACTTTTCTGTTTTCTGAGTTTTACACTGATGTCCCCTGCTTCTAACTCATGGATCTCCTCACAGCTAAATACATGCTTTATATACAATCCTCCTCCTCCTCTGGTTTCATATTATTGAGCTATTCTGTTTGGTTTAGTTCCTTTTCCCCTTTCACACTTTTCTGCACGTATTCACTTTTAAACCTCTGAATATTGAATGCTTCAGTGTGAGCTGGATTGTCCCCAATCTGTGTCAGAACTGGACAATAGAGATCCATTTCCCACCAGGTTCTACAGGGTTTGACATGAATAGTTTTGGCTCAATTTGAAATCAAGAAGTCATACAAAGTTGGAGTGCAGAACTAATTTAAAGCAGAGTTCTAATTGAAGCTTTACCCTTGCAGAATAAGAAAATTCAGATCAAGCCACATGTAAACTTTGACTCTAATTTATCTAGTTTTTATCTACTTTTCTTTAAATTATTTTTTCCTTCCTCATTGTGGAATTGTGCTATTGCTGTGTACAATCATCCCTTCTGATTTATGACACTCTTAACCTGGTTTTTGAGGTATGTGACATGTTCAAGGAGCAGTTTACTATTGCCACCCAGCAATGAGTCTCATGGCCAAGGAGGGATTTGAACCCAGGTCTTTTTAGTTGTTGTTTAGCTGCACAGTCAATTCCAACCCCCTGCAACCCCATCAGTGGGGGGCTAATTATTTTTTTACTACTATACTGTGGGTGTGGTATGGTGGCCGTGGCCCTGGGGAAAGCCCTGCATTGCACCTGAATTAGGATTACTTTATTTCAAAACTTGGATGGGTGGGGCCAGCCAGAATTTCTGGTAAACTGGTGCGAACCTGCTGATGCCCACCACTGAACCCCATGGACTATCGCATGCCAGGCACCCCTATCCTCCACTATCCTCCTCAACCCTCCCAGCTCTCTGCCCATTGCATCCACAATACTATCCAACCATCTCGTTTTCTATTCATTTTACCACACTTGATATTATTTTGGAGAATTATTTATTAATAAATAAATATATAATTCAAGCCACGAGTCTCCTACCTCCTTTCTGAAAGCTCAGATAAACATAAGCAAAAAAAGTTGAAGGTGGACGCTGAACCATATGAGTCTCCATGCTATACTTCTGAATGTAAGGCAGATGGAGTGTGTATGTGAGAGAGAGGGAGGGAGGGAGGGAGAGAGAAATTTTAGATTGATTCAGAGAAATAGTGTCAGATGCTTTAAGCAGTAGATATTCTGCATGCTTTGAGCATGCTGGGTGTCTCAAGTTATGTGTTTAAAAATGGGGCCATCTGAAGCTGGCAAGCACAATTGTGTATTGGGACTGAGTAAATTGCTCAGGTTTTGATATCATGATTACTTCTGAGTTGGAAACAAATCAGTTTTCTTTAGTCTCGGATCCATGATGGGTAAAGATTAATGCACCTTTTCTCTCTGGAACAGGCAGACTGCCCTGCTATGCAGTTAGCATACAAAGCCATCTGCAAAATGTTCCCTTTATTCCTCTGAATTTTGGCTCCGTTTCTGAACTAAATTTAAATGCAACACCAGTTTCACTGTCTAATGACTGAATAATTAGGCTTTTAGCACAGATGAGGGATCATCTGAAGAAATGCCTTTTTGTAACAGGGTATTTCTTTTGATCTATGCCTCTGTGTCTGTTGTGCCAGCTCATAAAAAACCTGCAAAAATATATGTTAGTCTGGAAACTAAAAATGAGCACCTGTGTTTCTGCTCACATGGGGATTTGAGGGGCTTGTTATCAGATGAGAAAAATACTTCACCCTTCTTAGGATTATTCTTTTGTACATGGAATAACTGGTCAAACAGCAAGGACCACTTGCATATTCAGAATATAACTTGGACAGTTCTGGATAGATCAGTGTACTCTTCACATGTTGGTCATATAGTTTCATATGGGAAGTTTTCAAGCAAGACTTGAGTACAAAAGACAAGAAGTACATCTGGAACCAATGGGCCTATAGGAACAAACCTCATTGCTCTTCTAGTTCAATCTGTACCTTAACTTGTGGTGTCACCAGTGTAACACAGTGGTTGGTGCTGGACTAGGATTCAAAAAATGTAGCCATACAGGTCTCTTTGTAACGTTACAGTCTTTGAGCATGATCCACTCCACAAGGTTGCTGGGAAGATAAAGTGGAGAACAGGAGAGCCATATATACTGCCTTGAGATCATTTGGGGGGGGGGGGGAGAGGCATTATTGTAAAATAAATAAATAAATAACAATTTGTTCCTCCCTACTTTTGTATGGTAGCTCAATAGAGTTTTACAGATACAGGATCTACTTCAGGCCTTCATTGAAGAAGTTAGGTGAGCATGAGAGCATATCTGTATAGCTACATTCCTGAGGTGAGATGCCTCAGGGACTCTATGCGCATATAGCTATCATTAGGCTTATTCAATGAGACTGGGAACTCAGGGCCAATTGAATGT
The DNA here is from genome assembly GCA_030440675.1 of Furcifer pardalis. Classification (NCBI taxonomy): domain Eukaryota; kingdom Metazoa; phylum Chordata; class Lepidosauria; order Squamata; family Chamaeleonidae; genus Furcifer; species Furcifer pardalis. The sequence goes on from CP126895.1 coordinate 63,021,378, forward strand.
TCCTCTCACATGATCAATTATTGTTTACAATCTCCACTTCACAGTGATGTAAAATGTGTGACTTCAGGGCAGAGATGAGAAAAATAATAGGGGAGAGGAGGCATTTGCCCTCAATGATGAATTTGACCACCATGCAATATTCCCCACTTCCTTTTGACCTGAGATTTCCATAACTTGTGAAAAACACATCTGAAAGTAATTAGTGTTCTTCTGCCAGAGAAAGCAGTGCATGCACACACAGGAAGCAAAGACTACTTGTAAGAGATATAAACAACTAAATCAAGCCTTGAAACTGTCAAATGTATCTAAAATAGCCCTCCCAATTTATGCATAAATTGCTTAGTTTTTGTGTGTGCAAATAATCGGCCTCACAGTTGAGAGGATCAGGCAGCTGGTCCTTGCAGACCTGGAGAAGAATGTGGTGATTCATCATTCTCACCTGCAAAGAGAAATCACTTGAATATTTATGTGGTCATGAGGTCCAGCAGCATCTAAGGTCAGTGGCTAGCCTTCTCTTCCCTTTCCTTCCTCAAATGTGTAGAAAATAAATGGAACTCAGCTGTCTGGAAATAGCTGAAAATGTTTGTTTTTACTATCTGAATCTGATCCCATCCACTTTTAATTTATTGGAATGTTATTCAACTTGGCCAAAAATAAAGGCACAAAGAAGGATGGCAAAAAGCTTTGACTTATGAGAAGCGTTTGTCAAAAACTACTGATATTACTACTACTATTCCTAATCTTTTGCAGGTGAACAATCTAAGAAAACAATTTAGATTCTCTCTAAATCTGTGCCGGACCCAGATTACGTACACTTAGAAGCCCTGTTCAATAATTCAATATAAATTTAACCTGTGAGCAGACAAAGCAGGCCAGACTCTCCATCCTAGCTCTTGTGTGCGAAACATTAGATTAAGAGAGGGCAAAAGTCCCCACACAATCAGAAAAATCAAGGATCCCATTTCTGTGGAGCTACTCCACATGCAGATGCAGATAACACTTTGGCTGTAACCAAAAAAGAGCACCGCACCTTCGAGTCAGATATGTCTGGATTTCGAGCAAGGACAACCTTTACTCCACATGTAGGGATGACATTTTTTTTTAGATTTATTTATTTATTACACACATTTCTACTTCTGTCCCCTTGTCTATGTAACTTAGGCCGGCTTACACATAAAACAAATAGAAAATTTACAAAACATTCAAAAAACATTAAAATTTTTAAAATTTAATTTTTTTAAAAAATTCCCTCCAATGCCCCATCACAAGATTTTTCAAAAGCTGACAGCCTAGGCAATACTTAAACAAGCCAGCCCAGGATGACTATGTCCCCAGCCTCCCCCCATACCGGCTGTGCAAGCCAGGTCTTAAGGCTCTTGCGAAAGGATAAAAGCTCCACCTGGAGATGAAGTTCAGTTGGCAGAAGGTTCCACAGTACCGGAAGAGACACAGAGAAGGCCCTCCTTCTTGTGCTAGAGTAAGAGAGGCGAGCTCTCTGGCAGATGGAACTATCAGGGAGCCCTCCGGTCTGCTCTAGTGAGACAGGCAGATGTCCTTTGGCTCTCTACTTATGAGAAATAGAGTGGAGATAGCCTGCTTCCTCTGCCCATGTATAATAGAAGTGAATTAAACTCTTCCCCTGATTGCCTGTGTATGTTAGGAACAGGATAAAAGAGAGCACCATAAAATATTAGAACTTCCAAACAATGGCTCAAAAAGCAGTATGTTGGATAAAGTTGCTTTGCTTTGACACTCAACATTTGTGGATGCTGAAAGAAAAAGTGGACCCATCTGTCCCAGAAATATCCTGAAATGTGGAATAAACACTCAAGTAGCCTCTTAGCCATGTTCTGTTGATTTCAACAATTTTCAGCCATTTCTAAGTATGACTAAATCTGGATCCAAGTCAGGGATATTATTAAAAGCATAAGGATGCAACCAGGAAGGGAGAAAGCTAGGAAAGGCAGAAGACACGTCTGCAACATTAAATATATGAAGATGTTGGGAGACAAAATGCTCCATAGAATAACAGTAGTAACAAATTCAGATATGGAACAAAATTATTCTTCTGTGATCTAACCAAGAGCAAAATACCTTAGCAAATTGAATTATTATTATTATTATTATTATTATTATTATTATTATTATTATTATTATTATTATTATTATTATTATTATTATTATTATTATTATTATTATTATTATTATTATTATTATTATTATTATTATTATTATTATTATTATTATTATTATTATTATTATTATTTCGATTTATATTTATTTGAATGCAGATAAAGAAAGGAAAACCTTTGGTTTTTGAACTTCAGTTCCCATAAGCCTAAGCAAATTCCACAAAGCACTGATCAGCAAAGCACTGATCAGCAAAGTAAGTATTTTTATTGAGTATGTATGTATGTATGTATGTATGTATGTATCTATCTATCTATCTATCTATCTATCTATCTATCTATCTATCTATCTATCTATCTATCTATCTATCTATAATTGAGGTTACAACCCTAATAGGATTCCTATAGGTGTGCAGCAATGTGCTGGTATATAACAACATTCCATATGTCAGAAACAAAATGGTGTGGTAGTTACTATGTCAGAATAGGATCCCATGTTCAAATTGTCTCCTTGCTATGAAACTGTCTTTGTGATCTTGGGCCAGCCAATACTTATCTTTTAAAAGTACAGTACAGTATCTCACATCTTTGTTGTGAAGAGAAAATGGATGGTAAAGGTTGTAGCTCATGCACTTCAGGACTGGCAATAGAGAAGTATTTCAGTCTCCATGGATATTTTATCCCAGAACTTCAAGTGGTCATTCGTGAGCAACAAAGCTTGTATGACAAATTCAAAGCTGAGACACATGAACAAGTACAGTAAAACCTCAGATAACACTAAAACCTGGTTCCACAAGTCTTGGTGTTATACGATTTTTAGTGTTATCTGATGCATGTTAAAATCCTATGGGATCCATAGAGATACATTGTAACCACACAGGCTTTAGCGGTTGTTATCTGAAGCATCCCATAGGATCTTAATGTTATCCGATGCAATTCTTCCCCCCAGATTCCTTAATGTTATGCGATTTTCGTGTTATTTGATACTAATGTTATATGAGGTATTACTGTATTCAACAAGACACTCCATCTATATACTGTGACTTAAATAGGGACAAAGCTTTTTATTATGCAACGTGTGTTAGCTGATCAATGCAATATCTTTGTCACTACCCAACTACTGCTTTGTCATTGGTCACTGCTAAAGCAATTTATATTTGTCTTTAGCTTATTTTATTTCAGTAACATGCAAGTGCTAATAGCTTGCTGTGATGTTTACTGTCCCCCCCAAAAAAGAGAGATAAAAGGAAGAATTATTTTCAAGGTCCAGCAGGTGGCAGTAGAATTCTATAGTCAGAAAAGCTCGTGTTGCAGCAGTCATAAATTATTTTGTATTCTCACTCTAGCATTAAGCTAGAAAACACTGTAAAATTCATGCTTTTTTATCTTCTCTACACCATACTATCTGTCTGTTCTAACCCAAACGTATTAGTTCATTTAACTATTTTCATTTAGCAGACAATAAACAGTACCATCTGAAATTCTGTGGTCCTTGAGTGGATTTTAGTTTGCATCCCAGTACAGCATTCAAATAGAATTTCATTTCCTTTTTCTGAGTAATGTGGAGTAATTAGGCTTTTCTATAGTGAAAGGATTATCTAATAAATGACCTTTTACAAAGAGCTGTATTAAAATAGGTAAGAAATATTCACGGTCTGCATGGTGGCCCTGCAAGAAGATACAGAGACAAAAGAAGGCTTTGTATAAGAAATATGTATTTCTAGCTTTGAGACAATGAAAACACTCACAGATACAATGGAAATACATTGTGCTAACAATTGGATGTATATGTAAAAAATTGAGTAAATGGTGGTGGTTTAGCTGGATTGAATCTGTATTCTGAAAATCCCAGGAGTAAATGAGGAAACACAGATCCTTTAAAATATTAAATATGGATGCATCAGGTTTAAGAGGTAAGTAGATGATGTAGGACAATGGTTGTGATACAGCAGAAAGCTGGTGCAATTCATGGACTAGGACAGGAGGGTACCTCACCTCAAAATTTCAGGAAAGGACTTGACTGGTTATGTGCTTCCTATGGAAAACATCCTATAAAATCAATAGAACTCTCACACAGAGACTACCAAAAATTCAGTTCTGCTTTACTTGTATGAAAAGTGGTCTTGTAGGATTGTATCCTAATGCAGTCTAATGAATCCACAGGAATAACATCTAAAAATCCACAGACATCTATTTTTACTTTTCTGTTGCGTTTTTAAAAATAACAATAGTCTCATGCAGAATGCCTCACATTTCAGGCATGCCTAGTGGAATGTTTTTACCAAATCCCGGTAAGATTGGCATCAGCGGGACTGATAGCATGAGAATCTATAATTAGGAACACAAATGGATTTGTGAAAGGCCATGTGGTTATATGACTATTTGCCAGGAAAGAATTTATGAATTATATATATTTCTGTTTCTGCTCAAGCTTCTGTTGTAGAGTTTTGAATTTCTGGTGAAATTTCTTTTACCTGCACAGTAGAAGGGCAGAGTCACACAAAGGGAAATAGTGACACTAAAAAACTTTTCTTTACTTACAATTACGTGGACTTACAGATATGTGCATGCTGCTTTCGATACTGCCTGCATGCTAGCATCCAAACAAACAGATCAACAGCAACAAAACAACAGACCATTGTTCATTTCTGCTTCAGGTATACAAGCATTGATCTGCATCTCCTTGCTGGAAGCCTTGGTGAAACTACCTCAGTCCACACAGGCCTTTCTTTAGTTTATATATAACATCAGGAGGGTTTGGGTTGCTGAACCCCCATGGCTGTTTCATATACAGCTCCTTTGCAATCTCTCCATGTAGAAATGCAGTCTTGGCATCTAGGTTCTTGACTTCCATTTTCCTGGAGATTGTTACACTGAAGAGCATTCTTACTCTGTCTGGGGTTGACAACGGAACAAAAGTTCATTCACAATATCCAAATTTCTACAGGAACCCTTTGGCAACTAGCTTTTCCTTGTAGAGTTTCACTTCTCCATCTGCACCTTGTTTCAGCTTGGACACTCCTTTGCACCCGATGGATTTCATACGTGGTAGTAGCTTATAAGTGTCCACATCTCATTCTTGTGTAATGCTTCTGTATTTTGCTGTGAAGCTTTTCTCCACCTGGCAGTTTCACCTGGTGGTTGTGAGATAGGACAGAATAAGAGCTGATTTACCTCTATATATTCTCAACCTAGAAAACCCTAGGAAAGGCCACCAGGTTAGAATTTACCTGACAGCATGCAATTATTATTATTAATTATGACACATCTTGTTTGTTCTGTGTAAAATGCCACAGAACAAATGATGGTATATATCAGGGGTCCCCAAACTAGGGCCCACAGGACAGATCTGGTCCCTGATGCCAATTAATCCAGCTTCCAAAGCCCTCATTGCTCCTGGAAGTGGAAGTAAAATGCTCCTGTATGGGCACATTTTACTTCTGCTTCCAGGAGTGATAAGGGCTTTGTGGGCCAGATGAATTGGCATCAGGGGATGGATTCTGCCCACAGACCATAGTGACCAGCCCCCTGAACCACGTGACTGGCCCACAGCCCAAAAAGTTTGGCCACCCCTGGAGTATATCATACTGAAAGACAGTGGTTTGACTCTGGGCCTTTCCATTTGGAACCAACAATATAGCATCAAATTTGGACACTGTTGCATCCATGTTGTTTGGGTCTCCTGGGCAAGATGGCTTCCATCGTCACCTTTGCCATTGTTCATTTTCTTGCCATCTCTTTATAGATCCATCCAACTGCACAAGGTGGGAGTGGTCAAGCACACCCACAAGTAAAGCAGAAAATATTTCTGTTTCCTCATGACTTCCATTCTCTGAGTTCGAAGGTAATAAAATTAAGACAACAAGAACCTGCAACAAAAAACATCTTTAGGTTTTTCTGGAGATCAGCAGCTGAGGACTGCATCCATATTACTATCACCACCTTGAGTCCAGAAAGTTTATGCTTGAGAATTCTTAAGGAGCTCAGGTGGGGACCTCTGTTTAAAAGGATACAGAACATGGATCTGTTGGATTCTGTTTGATTTGACCAAGCTTTTTCACTGATGGTGAATCTCAAAATAAGTCATAATATGAAGGTTCTTTAAAAAAAAATCTCACTATTTCATAGCTAGTTTTGTTTATTTTGACTATACTTCCAGCTTTTTCTCTACATTATAATGCTGTAACAAATGTCCTCATTAATTAGAAAATCCAAAGCCCACTTTCAGTCTATCTGGGCACTATCCAGGCAAATAAAAATTAGAAATTGAGAAAAAGACAACCAAGAATCAATTTTAGGAAATAATTGCCAAGTTAATGGAAATAACATTTATTTTCTTTACAAAATTAATTTGATTTCATTTCTAAAGTTGCTTAAGGATCTAAATTGCATGAAAATTAATCTGTCAAATAGCCACAGCAGTCTACTTTTAATTTAGTATGGCCAGAATATTTCTGAGCAACAACTTCAGTTTTGCTTCATGTTAAAAACCAGGAAAATTTTATGTGTCTGTTATGGAACAGATTAAAAATGAATTATCAAACTTAATTGACTGCTTAATTCTGACCAAATATGGACCTAAGCTAACCTTTGTTTTGTTTAAAGTTCTCTAATTTCAGACTACTTTTCTTTTCATTATATGTAAACCCAATACAGTTGTACCTTGCATAATGTGTTCCATAGGATTGCTCTTTAGGCGAGTTTGCTTTTTAAGCGAAACACCATTGTAAGTGACCAATTGTGATTTCTGATGGGGGGAATTGTGAAGTTTGACTGTACTGTACAGTAATACCTCGGATAACGTTTACCTCGGATAACACTAAAATCGCATAACGTTAAGTAATCTGGGGAGGAGAATTGGATCAAATAACGTTAAGGTCCAATGGGATGTATCGGATAACAACTGCTAAAGCCTGTGCAGTTACAATGTATCTCTATGGAGCTTTAACGTTATCCGATACATCCCATAGGATTTTAACATGGATCGGATAACACTAAAAATCGGATAACATCAAGACTTGTGGGACCAAGTCTTAGCGTTATCCGAGGTATTACTGTATTTCCAAACTCTTCCTGCCATTGCCTTATTACTATAGCAAAAACGTAGAAATATAAAAATGACTGAACCATGAAAGGTTATAAAAATGCCTTCTTATCCTCACTTGGAAGCTACTTTTTACAATAATTGTTCTTGTGACCCCAATAATAGTTATCTGTTCAATACTTTCTTGGATCAGAATATCACATTTGTTTCCTTAACAGGCCCAAACATGTAAGCGCTATGTACTGCTATGTGGAAAAGAGACCCCAACAGCTCTTACTTGAGGAACAATGCCAGACTATTCTAAATCTGACTGAACTTTTGGAAAATGCCTAAATATGTCCTTTACCTTTGGTTTTTAAAGCTGGTTTTCAAAAACTGTTTTAGTCAGTTCTTCAAAATAACATTTTATTTTATTGTGGATTGGTTTGTGAGCTGAAGTGAGCAGAGAAGCACTCTACAACAATAAACAGAAAAATATGTAAACAATCTGCAGTTGTTCCATTATAAAACGTTAAATTGTTTCCTACCTGTCAGAGTCTCTTTATAATCAACCTTTATCCAATTAGCCTGTATGCTGTATACTGAGTTAACCTACTGACTGGCTAGAAAGACTTAGATGATGTTTATTTCTCTAGTTTTGTTACTGAGTGCTAGGATGTTACATGAACTTCTCCCTAGACTGCTTCTGTTGTCTTCCTTTAGGTCCAGGGTCTACCTTTGCTTCACTTTTGTTGCCTTCTGAGTTTTCTTCTCCATACATGTACAGTTGTCCCTTGTTTAAAAAGCATAATGCGTTCCACAGGATTGCTCTTTAAGCGAAACACCATTGTAAGTGACCCATTGTGTCTTCTGGTGGTGGTGGTGGGGATTGCGAACCACGATTTATTTGTTAAGTGAGTTTTTGGTTGGCTTTATTTGTTAAGCGAAGCGAACTTTCAGAAATAATTCTGCTCTTTAAGCTAGTTACTTTTTAAGCGAGGTGCTCTTTATGCGAGGTTTGACTGTACTTTTCCAGCTGTCTTCTTGAGTGATTTTAGCCTTGCCTTATTCTCTCTTACCTTTCACCATCTTCTGTTGATCTGAACTCATCAAACTTCTTCTGTCTTCAGTATCTGTTCCCCACTGACTTATTCTTTTTTCATTTACTGCTCCCTGCCACTGTCTGGCCTCAACTGCATTTTATGGCCTAGAAACTTAGGCAAATTGGATCTTTCATCTTAATATGCTCAATTCATAAAAATAAAAAGAGAGTTCTGGTTTGTGAATGTGAGATATTGTGCTTTTGTAGCTATAATTCAAAACCTCAGGAAATGGCTTGGTACTGCTGCACAATATTGTACCTGTGTTGCCAGCAGTAACTGAGCATAACATTTTCTTAGAGCTAACCTATGAGAATTAAAGTAACATTTGAACCCCTTTTAATACATTAAACACCCATTCCTTATCCTTCTGGTTGGTCTGCCAATTAGACTTCAAGGTCTCTTGCACGCTCATGAGGACAAAAGCACTTTTTGTCCTCTCCCTTTACGGTTGAAATCATCTTCCAATTAGTGCAGTCCCAGGGAACAAGCTGCATTTCCATCACCTTTTCACAGCCCTGATTTCAATTGGCAATCCACAGAATGGAAAAAATAATAACCTAATTGATTCAATTCACTAGTAATGCTCTACTAGAAGCAATAAAAATAATGTCACTTCCACTGCTCATCCTTTAATGAGCATGGGAAGTGTTCCGTTTTCTGCCACCATGAAGCAGCTTGTAAACTGCTTAATGATACTCGAAATTTACACCAGAAGCAGCCTTCGACAGCTGCAAGGCTCCAGTTTACTCCATTGTAAGTGACCATATGCCCAAACAACCCATACCCAAAGAGTAGAAGTCCCTGATAGGGGTTCAGAATGAAATGGGTTTGGGCAAATTGTTCTGCTCTAGGCACTTGCCTGGACATGAACACATGGATGCTGGCGGTGGGTGGGAGGGAGAGTAGACCAATTCACTGCATCAGTATCCCAATGAGGGAGACAAATACCTGTGTAAACAACTCCTTAATTTTCCATCAATCCTTTACTACTACTACTACCACCACTGCCACCGCCACCGCCACCGCCACCGCCACCGCCACCGCCACCGCCACCGCCACTACTACTACTACTACTACTACTACTACTACTACTACTACTACTACTACTATTATTATTATTATTATTATTATTATTATTATTATTATTATTATTATTATTATTATTATTATTATTATTATTATTATTATTATTATTATTATTATTATTATTATTATTGATTCTTGGGAGACAAGCTATGAGAAACCTGGGGAGCATAGTGAAAAGTAGAGACATCACATTGCAAACAAAAATTCGTATAGTCAAAGCAATGGTATTCCCTGTGGCAATGTATGGTTGTGAGAGCTGAACCATTAGGAAAGTTGAGCGCAGAAGAATAGATGTCTTTGAGATGTGGTTTTGAGAGTCCCATGGACAGTGAGGAGAACAAATGGGTCAATCTTAGAAGAAATCAACCCTGACTGCTCCTTAGAAGGTCAAATAATAAAGATGAAGCTAAAGTATTTTGGACATCAAATGAGAAGAGAGGATTCACTTGAGAAGGCCTTGATGCTTGGAAAGGTTGAGGGCAAAAGAAGAAGGGGGCGGCCCCAAATGAGATGGCTAGATGATATTGTGGACACAATAGGCGCAGAGCTGAGCAAGTTGATAGCTAGGGAGTCATTGGGAGTCGCCAGGGCCGCGGCTCCACAAATTCCGGGTTGTGAGGCCTTGCTCCTGCGTGTGGGCTCTAAGGGTCAGTTGGGAATCTTGCTCTTGTACCTGCCTCCCTGCAAAGTAGCAGATTCCCTGCCTGAGCTCCTCGAGGCGGTCTCCATGTTGGCATTGGAGACCCCCAGGCTGATGGTCCTGGGGGACTTCAATTTGCCGTCATTGGGGACCGGCTCAGAGGTGGCTCGGGAGTTCATGGCTTCCATGGCAACCGTGGGCCTGACTCAGGTAATTCAGGGTCCTACCAGGAGTAGTGGCTACACCCCGGACTTAATCTTTTTATCGGAGCTGTGACAGAGTGATCTGAATTTACAAAAATTAGATATCACTCCAGTGCCATGGTCAGACCACTATCTGGTGACTCTAGACTTCCTAGGGGCTGGTCTCCACCGCAGGGAGGCAGGGCCGATTAAATGGGCCCACCCCCGGCGACTAATGGATCCAGAGAGATTCCAGAGGGAACTGGGGGAATGTCCTCTTGACCTGCAAAGCGATTCATCTGAGGCCCTTGTCGACGTTTGGGACAAGAAAGCGACGGCAGCCTTGGATGTAATCGCGCCACTACGGCCTCTCCGAGCCCGTGGGGATCGATCTGCCCCTTGGTTTTCTGAGGAACTAAGGGTGCTTAAACGGGCTAAGAGACGCCGAGAGCGCCGCTGGGTGAAGACTCGGAGCGAGTCTGACCGAACACTGGTCAGAGCTGCTATTAAAGACTACCTAGTGGCGATGAGGGTGGTGAAGCGCCATTACTTCACCACCCTTATTGCCTCTGCAGATAATCGCCCAGCGGCCTTGTTCCGGGTGACCAGGTCCCTCCTCGGTAGAGGGGGGCCGGGCCCTGGGTGGCAGGGATCAGCTGAGGATTTTGCTGATTATCTGATGGAGAAAATTGCTCAGATACGCTCGAAGCTGAATCCTGGCGTGGAACGTACAGAGCTGGGGTTGACCATAGCACAGTCTAGCCATGTTACCTGGGATCGGTTCGATCCTGTTGGCCCTGAGGAAGTGGACAGGCTTCTTGCATCTGTTCGCGCCACGACCTGTGCACTGGACCCATGCCCTGCCTGGTTAATAAAAGCTTCCAAGTCTGTGGCAGGTAGCTGGGTCGAGGCGATCATCAATACTTCTTTAAAAGAGGGGCATTTTCCCGCACCTTTTAAAAACGCTTTAGTGCTCCCTCTCTTGAAAAAGCCGTCCCTCGACCCCACGATAATTTCCAACTACCGTCCAGTGTCCAACCTACCTTTTTTAGGTAAGGTTTTGGAAAAGGCTGTGGCGCAGCAGTTGCAGGAAGTCCTGGATGAAGCGGATTATCTGGACCCGTTTCAGTCAGGATTCAGGCCCGGATATGGTACTGAAACTGCACTAATCGCTTTGGTGGATGATCTCTGGAGAGAGCGGGACGGAGGGGAACCGTCTGCCCTTGCTCTTCTCGATCTCTCAGCGGCTTTTGATACTGTCGATCATGGCATCCTTCTGGGTAGGCTCCAGGGTCTGGGGATCCAGGGCACAGTGCTGTCCTGGTTTGCCTCATTCCTGAGGGGCAGGACCCAGTCGGTGTGCCTGGAGAAGGAGAAGTCCAGCCCTAGGCCCCTGCAAAACGGGGTGCCTCAGGGTTCGGTACTTTCTCCTCTCCTGTTTAACATCTATATGAAGCCGCTGGGCGAGATCATCCGTTCCCACGGGGTAAGGTATCATCAATATGCAGATGATACCCAGTTATACATCTCCACCCGTGGGGACCCAAGCGGTGCGGTGGAAGTCCTTTCCAGGTGTCTGGAGGCTGTTAAGGTCTGAATGGGGGACAACGGGCTACAGCTGAATCCCGGCAAGACTGAGTGGCTGTGGGTAAGGGGTCCTGTGTTAACCCAGGAGCTGCCATCTTTGGTGCTGGATGGGGCAGTTCTGCCCCAAACAGACCCAGTGCGTAATCTGGGGGTCCTCCTGGACTCACAGCTACTGTTCGAAGAGCAGGTGGCAGCCGTGGCCAGGAGGGCCTTTGCACAACTTCGTGTAATATGCCAGTTACGCCCACTCCTGGACCGGGACGCTCTGTTTATGGTCACACATGCGTTGGTCACCTCCAGACTTGATTACTGCAATGCGCTCTACATGGGGCTGCCCCTGATGACCATCTGGAGACTCCAGCTGGTCCAAAATGCGGCGGCCCAGGTAGTGGTGGGGTGTGGGCGTTATGCTCATGCTTCACCGCTGCTCCGGGAGCTGCATTGGTTGCCAGTATGTCTCCGGGTGCAATTCAAGGTGCTGGTTATTACCTTTAAAGCCCTATATGGTAGTGGGCCAGGATACCTAAGAGACTGCGTCACCCCAAGAACATCTGTCCGTCCCACCAGGGCGGATCGGAGAGGCTCCCTCGTTGTTCCTTTGGCGAGAATAGCGCATCTCGCCTGCACCAGGAGGAGAGCCTTCTCCGTGTCCGCCCCGGCCCTCTGGAACCTCCTGCCCACCGAACTGTGCCTTCAGACAGAGCTCCTGCCCTTCCGGAAGGGCTTGAAAACCGGGAATACGAGTTCCCTTACCAGGTGGCTTATTTAAGGATTGCCACCCTGGGTCTGGAAGTGGGACTGTGTATTGTTTTTAATTTTTGTGGTTAAATTTTGATGACCTTTTAACTTTGATGCTTTTATTGGTGTAAATTGTTTTTATGTTTTTACTTTTATTTTTAGTGTCTTGTAAGCCGCTCAGAGTCGGGTTCTCCCGATTGGGGCGGGGTATCAAGTGTAATAAATAAATAAATAAATAAATAAATAAATAAATAAGTTGAGGGAGATGGTGGAGGACAGGAGTGCCTGGCGGACAGTGGTCCATGGGGTCGCAGAGGGTCAGAATCGACTGTGCGACTGAACAACAACAACATGCCACCCTCCTCAAAGAGACCCAGGGCGGCTAACAAAGGTTTAAAAAGACATAAAATACAATATAAAATTCAATTTAAAATTTATATTAAAATATTAAAAACTAAGCAAAGATAAGATAAAAAGATTAAAAATTCGTACTTTGAGAGAGGGAGGGGTCAGATAAGCCAAAAGGTTGACACTGCTGTCTGACCCAAACCCCATACCTGTCCCGCCAGGCAGGTCTTAACCCCTTTCCTAAAGGGCAGCAACTCTGACTGGAGAGGTAGCTCAATTGGCAGGAGGTTCCATAGGACTGGGGTGGACACATAATGAAAAGAACCTGTCTCTTCACCCCCAAATAAAGTTTTTTTGAATAGTAGCCATGTTAGTCTGTGGTTCAGGCATATCAGATAACAAAATAAAATAATAAAAAACAAAACAAAATAAAAAACACTGTAGCACTTTAAAGAGTAACTGCTATATTTTTATTGTTAGCTTTCGTGGATCAAGTCCATTTCTTCAGACAAGGAGTGAAACTTACAGGCATGGTTTTTATACACCAAATTCAGAGGTCCTTGCTCCCTTTGACCCCTGAATTTGGTGTATAAAAACCATGCCTGTAAGTTTCACTCCTTGTCTAAAGAAGTGGATTTGATCCACAAAAGCTAACAAAAATACTGTATAGCAGTTAGTCTTTAAAGTGCTACAGTGTTTTTTATTTTATTTTGTTTGTTTTGTTTTCTGATATGCCAAATAAAGTTTGGTACTCTGGGTAGAATTTGGTACTCTGGGTAGAATTAAGTTAAAAATATTTGATACCAATCTATCAATGTCTAGTTTTATTTATTTATTTATTTATTTATTTCTCCAATTTATATAGCATTCTATGCCCCACCTACATTCTGATTGGAATAGTAGTTAGTTTTTAAGGTGACACATTTTATTTTATCTTTTTGTTTTGTTTTATTTTATTTACCCTCTGCAATGTTTTCACAGACTAATATGGCTACCACTTCGAAAGCTTTAAAAAGGTTACTTTTGGGGACTATATTTAGATATAGACAATTCTGGAAGTTTTAGTTTTAAAAAGGAGCTTCTGTACTCTAAAACTTATTATTCCATTATCCTACTGTTATATTTAAAGACCCGAATGGCTACATCTGTTCAATTAAGTCTGGGCTGCTATGAGTCAACAAGATAGACAAGTCAGTTCTCAGCTGGATTCCAGGCTGAGGCTAGTGCCAAATTTGATTAGCACCCAGCCATGTTGAAATTATGCATAAATGGTAATAACTCTGAGCAACTTTACATAAGTGGGAACAGGTGCAATGCACTCAGTCTTCAAAATTTGTGAAACTTGTAATACAATAGTCCTACATTCTCAGTGGAAATGATTCAGAAGCTTTCCATTTTGAATGAAATCACACTAGACAAAATTAGGGGATCATTAGTGGTCTCTGATAGGATGATTGAGCAATATAAGCCAGTGGTTCCCAAACTTTTTTTTTTTGCCATGCCCCAACTACATTCTGATTTTAATTTTAAAAATGTGTATGTCAAAATATTATTATTATTATTATTATTATTATTATTATTATTATTATTATTATTATTATTATTATTATTATTATTATTATTATTATTATTATTATTATTATTATTATTATTATCATCATCATCATCATCATCATCATCATCATCATCATCATCATCATCATCATCATCATCATCATTTATTTATTTATTTATTTACATTTCTATACCGCCCTTCTTGCTGGGGCGACCCAGGGCGGTGTACAACATCATAAAAGCATAATAAAACCCAACCCAAACCCATTGTTAAAAAACTTCAAAATTACAATTATAAAATTTAAAAAGTTTTTAAAATTTATAAACATCCACAGGTCCCAATAATCATTTAAAAGTTAAAACTCAAAAACACAAGATTAAAAAGATTAAAAGATTAAAAGACTAGGAGGGAGAGGGAGCTCAAACAAGCCAGCGAGCTGGGGTCATGGTACCGCCAGGACCCCATTCCTGTCCCACCAGCCATGTTTTTAAGTTCTTCCTAAAAGACAGCAAATCCATCTGAAGACATAGCTCAGTTGGTAGAAGGTTCCATAGGGCTGGAGCGGACACAGAGAAGGCCCTCCTTCTAGTGCCAGAGAGATGTGCCTCTCTGGCTGATAGAACAACTAGAGACACTCTCCGGTCCGCTCTGGTGGGACGGACAGATGTTCTTGGGGTGATGCGGTCTCTTAAGTATCCTGGCCCACTACCATATAGGGCTTTAAAGGTGATAACCAGCACCTTGAATTGCACCCGGAGGCAAACCAGCAACCAGTGCAGCTCCCGAAGCCAAGGCAACCCATGTGCATACCGCCCACACCCCATCACCACCCGGGCAGCCGCATTCTGGACCAGTTGAAGCCTCCGGATGGTCATCAAGGGCAGCCCCATGTAGAGCGCATTACAATAATCCAGTCTGGAGGTGACCAGAGCGTGTGTGATCATGAGCAAGGAGTCCCGATCTAGGAGCGGGCGTAACTGGCGTATTACACGAAGTTGTGCAAAAGTTGTCTATGTCACAATATATATTTATATACTCTATACAAGGCCCCTAGAACAGTGATAGTGGACCTTGACACTCCAGATGTTCTCGAACCTCAATTCCCAGAAGCCCTGATCAGCAGGAGTGCTGATTTGGGCACTCTGGTAATTGAAGTCTAATGACATCTAGAGTGCCAAGGTTTGCCATCACTGCCCTAGACCCATAAGAAATGAAAAAAAACCCCACACAACCTGTTAATTGCTCTTTCTCAAATTGCCCCCTTTTAAAAAATCAAATTGCTCCCCTGTGGGCCTTTGCCCCACATTGGGACCATGGATATAAACTAAGAATTTCCTTCAATTCTATTCTTACTGGAAACAGTGCATGTGTGACACATCCATGCAGTGATGACATTTTGCTGGCAGAGCAAAACAACATTCTACAAGGCACCCCAAACAAAGAATTGTTACTTTGAAAGTGACTTTTGGATTAGCACTAAACTTGTCACAGATATAGCAGACAGTCTGTTCCTACTCTATGCCAAATTAGGTAAAGTTTGGGAAATGAGTTTTCAAGTTATGATGTTTCAAAAAGTAAAGCTGTTTCACCTCCCATGGAGATGAAATTGACCTTATATGTCATTAGACTGCAAACAGATCAAATAAACTGAAAAGACCTGTCTTGCATATATTGAGGAAAAATGGTTAGTTCCACATGCTTTTTGTTATTTAAAAAGAATCCTGTTTGTAATTCCTGCAATTATTATCCTTGAAAATGGTCTCTAAAGAGGAAAACACTGTTTTCATGTGATTATAAAATATGAACGTTCCTAAGCAAGTTGCTTCCCCTTCATGCGGTCTGAACTTTTGATCCTGCCAGATGATCAATTTAGCTTGTTAATTCCTTCCTAGCCAAACAAGCATTTAAAAAGGATTCTGTTTCTGATTGTAAAAATATTTTAAAAGGTATCTTAAAAATACATTGTTAACAAAGACAAAGAGTGATCTAGTATTACCTATCTATATTTCTGCCCAGTGTTGTCCACTTCTGTGTATCCATCCCATAAAACCCTGAATCCTTCTTTGAGCTCCCAGCAACCTGGTTGCTACTCATCTAGAGTTAAAGTGGAGGAAACTTTTTGCATTGAGAGGACACATTTCCAAAAGTCATGAGTCTGACCTCTTTAGCCTCCCACTTCAAGGGGCAGAAAAGAGTTGTCAAGAATTTTGGAACCACATTTCCTCCCCCTCCACCCAGGGGTGTGCTGGGAACCATGGGAGGGTGCTGGACAGGACCTGCTTGGTCACCATCTTTTGCTTGCTCCACCCAGCATGCGGCACTTTAGAATAAACCATTGCTCCAAGCTGAAGGAGGGAGCTTGGAGCAATGGCTTAATCTAAAGTGCAGCGCGCCAGGTAGATAAAATAATAATAAAATTATCATTTGTGCCCCAGGGCACCAGAGTTGAGGGCACGCCGGGATAAATCCCCCTGTCCCGGTGGCCCAGCCCACGCCTGCCTCTATGAAAATAAAAACACTCCTTTCCCCTCCAGGGCGGATCGGAGAGGCTCCCTTGTTATTCCCTCGGCGAGAAAGGCGCATCTCGCCTGTACTAGGAGGAGGGCCTTCTCCGTGTCCGCCCCGGCCCTCTGGAACCTCCTGCCCACCGAACTGCGCCTTCAGACAGAGCTCCTGCCCTTCCGAAAGGGTTTAAAAACCTGGCTGGCAGGACAGGTTTGGGGACCCGGGAACATGGGTTCCCATACCAAATGGCTCATATAAGGACTGCCCCCCTGGGTTGGATTCTGGGAACATTGGAATATAGCCCTGTGTTGTTTTTAACTTCTGATGGTTTTAACTCTAACGTTTTAGTGTTGGGTTTTATTTTTGTTTTTATTTTGGATGTAATGCCGCCCAGAGTTGGGTCCTCCCGATTGGGGCGGGGTATTAAATTTAATAAATAATAATAATAATAATAAAAAGCAACATACTGTACTCAAAACTCAAGAGAATGAGGTGAAAGAATATAATTCTTCCTATGTCTCTCCCAAATGTCGAAACCAATTGATCACCAGTCACTAGAGTTCTGCCTTCAAAATCCTAGTCCTTAAACACTGCAGCAATTGGGACAACAGGAATACCCGTTACAGCATCCTTAGTGGAGGCTTAGAAGCTGTTTATCCTTTCCAATTACAAAGAAATGCCATTCATCTTCATTATACCGGTGGAGGGGGAATACGTATACATTCCAGGGGTAGAGGCCATGGCAGTGGGGATGGTGCTTTTTGTACCTCTATAGACTTTGATGTTGAGTGATGTTTTATAGTAGGAAAAAAGTAACAAAACAGGGTTGCATGGAAAGAAGGACAGATTGAAACACTTGGAAGATGTTTGTGTTATCAGACATACATATATAATTGGCCACACCTCTTTCTCAAATTTCAGGCCATGAAACTAAATAAGATCCTGATTAGTTAAGCCTTCATGGAAGATAGTTTACCTCTCTCTCTCTCTCTCCGTGAAGGAAAAGGCATAAGACTGTGGTAGGCAATATCTTTCAGACTTCCCTAGGCTAGTGGTAACAACAAAAAATGACAAGTAAATATTTTTAAAGCCCAAAGGGGGACCTGAGATGAATATATAACTCCAACTCAAAATTCCCTCTCACTTGATATTTAGTGCTAGACAGAAATCAGTCATCATAAATAATAAACAAAGTCGCTCTGCGAGTGGGGCGGCATATAAGTCGAAAATACAAATACAAATACAAAGTAAGAAACTTAATCCAGTTGGCTGGAATGTTTAATTTATCACTTTCTAAACCAATTGGAATGTGATCATATTGAATGTATATACTGTAGTATATATTGTTCCTAGCAACATTTGTTTGTTTGTTTGTTTAGATTTATATTGCTTACCCACTCGCTGTGGCAACTCAGGCCAGCTTACAATCAGCAAAACAACACAACACAAAATAAGATAATAATAATACATTTTCCAAATAAATAATAGATTTCTCTCTCTTCTCTGGTCATTGTTGAGGGCCCGGAGGTTGGCGGTGAAGACCTCATCCGCCTGTGAGGCTGTGACAGCTCTCTCTCCCCTCCGGCCATTGTTGGAAGCCCGGAGGTCAGCGGCAAAGACCTCAGCTACCTGTGAGAACACAGCTGCTCTCTCCCCCCTCCAGCCATTGGTGGGAGCTTGGGGGTTGGTGGCGAAGCCCTCAGCCGCCTGTGAGAAAAGACATTAAAAAGAAAAAGACATTAAAAAGAGAAAATACATTAAAAAGAGAAAATACATTAAAAAGACATTATTGTCTTTTTCAGTACATTTTGCCCAGGTCTTGCAAAAAAGCCATGGCTTCCATCAATTGAGTCAGCCCTATATCATCTTAGGTCTCCTTTTTCTCCTTTTGTCCCCTCCTCATCCTTTCCTAGAAATATTGCCATGTCTGGTCAGTGCTGCATTTTCATAATTTGTGCTGGTAGGATAGTCCCATTTATTCACTTTTGTTCCAGTGTGAATTGACTTGATTAAGTACCCACTTTTCTGTATCTTCACTGTCTCTCGCATCTGTAAGGCTTACTTTCAACACCACATTTCAAATGACATGATTTCCCCCACTGTTTTCCTTTTCCACCTTTCTTTTACATAGTATGGATGATTTTGACCTTAGTCTCCAGTGACATTCATTGCTAACTTCCAGTCCACCTTTTTAAAAAATTCAAAAGACAAGGGGGCATCTTTTGGAAAACATGTGCACAACTTGTTTGTATAGCTTTTGATCCAATACAGCTTTTATTCTTCAGGTTGCCTATCCCAAGGAAAGGGTTTGAAAATTGGAACATAGCTGTCTTATCTGCATTCTATAGTGTGGATATACAATACTGTATTAGTTTCCCTGAACCAGTGTTTTTTGAGACATTTACAGAAATACCTTTATTGTTCACTTTCACCAGAATAATGAAATCACAGCAGATATCAGTATGTAAACAACAACAACAACAATACCCATAATCTTTGGAAAACACATTTGAAGAGCAGAATCCCCTTTGGCTAATCATGAGTGAAGGGATAGGAAGTGCAATGAAAAGAGTGACCAAAATCAGAAGGTCAATGAGCCTTTGCAGCAGAAATCAAGAGTTCTAAACAAAATCAAAATGGAGAGAAGGCCTAAATGTCAAAACAAAAGAGCCTTACATACTATAGTATTGCAAGTACATTACATCTCCAATTTCTGCCCTAAAGGCAATCCCATGGTAATAAGAAGGTAAAATCAGTGCAAAATGTGGCTTATTATGATACAGCACATAACTTCTGCACTGTGTTTACATATACCCTCAGTTTTTACCAAGAAACTGCAAATGTTGTCTACTTGCAAAGACAGATATTTGCAACAAGAAACCTATTGTGCTGCATCCAGTGATAAAATCACAGGGTTCAAAAATATCTACAGAGGAAGGCTTCCCAGACAGACATCTGGAGGCTCAATAGACAGTTTGAAAATGGCATTTAGCAGCAAAACTGTAGTTTGAAGATGAACAGGTATTAGAGCCTGTTGGGAAATGCCAATTTGTTTCACAGTAACATAGGGTTGGATATATTCAGACTAGAGTGGGCCATTTATGGTTGTTGGTTTTTTTGAATTCCAGTTCCCAGACTTTTCCAAAAATAATGCAGCCAGATTTCCAAGTGCTTCTGTCCAAGCACATACAACTACCTCACCTGGCAGAGGGCTTGTCCTCTATGCTATCTTGGGCCCATCTGCTGCACAAAAGAAGAAAGTGCCCCAATACTTATCAAGAGGCCCAAGTACTGTTTTTCACTGCCCATTAGACTTGAACAGGAACATTTTAAATTGTTTTTTAAAATGTAGCCAGTGATGGGCCTGGTGCAGCTCCACCTGTAGTGTTTTCCACAGCACAGGTGCCACCACCGAGAAGGCTCTATTTCTGGTTAAAGACTCTCAGGCCACCCTCAGTGTTGGGACCTCGAGCTGCGCTGTCTGTGATGACTGGGTGATATGGGGAATTGTTCTGAGGGAGAGATGTTCTGACAGATAGATCTGCTCATAGTGCAGGTTGGGCCAAGAGGAAGAAGCCAATTAAACGTTTAGCAGCAATAGTGAGCACTATGCACATAGAGGCCAACTCAATCTGGAGCTGGCACTTAATTGTCAAAGCTTGATAGGAAATCTTTAAAGATTGGTGAGAAAAGATTTGTAGAAAGAGAAATGGCTTGAAGGAGAATTGTCTTTCTTCTCAAAACTGTATTTCAAATTACAAATTGGTTTGATTCAAAGCATACCTCTTCAATCTATAACACATCCTTGAACACCAAAATTCATGCTTTGTGCAATGTCACTTGCTGGCTTTTAAACAGGCACAAAAATGTGTATTTTAAGGGAAACTTCAAAAAAAGGCCTATGTAGCCTGTGAAAGAACCTAAAATCAAGAAAAAACATGTGCAAGAAATATACAATTATATTTAAAATGTGTATTAGGAGACATATGCACCAAAAGCATAAATATTTTTGTGTGCAGTTTTGCTGTTGTCATTGGCAGAAGCAGAAGCAGATGTGGAAATATTTTGCAGAGCCACAAAGATGAGAAACTGAATGAAATGCAAATGAACAGTTTCATCTGTCCTTAAACAAGATCATAGCCCTATTAAGGCTTTTCAAAAAGAGTTAATTGGAAAGCGTGAGCAGGGAGAATTATATCCCTGCCCCTGCCTCTGGTTATCTCCACATGAAAAAATACAGTCTATACAGGAGACAGTCTGGTACTCAAAGAGCTTCTCTGAGTAGCTGGCAAGTTTGATTTTCCATGATCCCCACTTGTATGGAGCAACTCTGGCTTTTCTTTTCAGACTTTTCCTTTGCCTGTGGAGACTGCGACAGTCAGGAAACAATTGGATTCCAACTCATTCCCTGCATTAATTAACTCTTTTTGGACTGTCTGAATAGGATTAAAGAAGCAAGGCAGGAAAACTTATAAAACAAGGAAAAATGTTTTCCCCATGCTCTGGCACACAACTTGATCACTCAATACCATCCTATGGAATCTGCTTTAGATTGTACTTCATGCTTCTTTTGGCTAACATTGTTGTTGATGCTTACTGTTATCTCCTATACTTTAAAAACCAAAACAAAACACACAGAGACATTTGTACATATGTAACTATCCTTTTTAAATTTTAGGACAGTCAAATTGCCTGGTCATCATACGTCTTCTGTTTTGGGTCTCTTTTCTGAAGGTCAGTTCCCCTCTCCCCTCAGTTCCTTCTTGATCACTTTAAAGGCAATTATCTTGGTCTTACATGGTGACATGTAATACAATGTGATAATTAATGGGATGGACTGAAATGGTTTAGTGAGCTTTTTGTAGACTATAGTATCTTGAATATGCCATATCATAAAGTAACATTATGAAGCTACTGTAGATAAGACAGTTTTGTTCCATGTTCCTTAATGTGGTATCACACTGATACATTTTAAGCTCATTGCACTTAATGAAAGTTATATATTCTGCTTTATTAATCAGAGGCAACAAAGATTGCTAAGAAACTCCACAGTGAATTTTTAAAGGATGATTTGGAAAGCACTAAGAAGACTTCTTCATGAGAGATTGTAAAATCTTCTGGAAGATTTCCCCCCCAGTCTATGTTTGATCCTTGCTTCCCTCTTCGTTTGTTTTTATTTGTTTGCTCCCTTTGCTTTTGCATCTTGACTTATAGCCATACTCTTTGAAAACTAGGTCATGATTTTGCTTATATGCACCAGAATTACTAATACTCTAAAGTCAACAGTATAAACAAACAAATCTTATAGATGCAAGGGACAGTCTTTTGGGAAGCTCCAGGAAAAAATAAAAAGATTTGCTTGGTTTGTTAGTCTTCTGTCTTTGTTAAACCAAGGATGGCTGGGGCCATTGTTTCCACTCTGTAAAAACAATGCATATCAGCCAGTGTCCTGCTTCGACCACATTGTCACAACAACAGCAACAGCAACAGCAACAGCAACAGCAACAGCAACAGCAACAGCAACAGCAACAACAACAACA
The DNA here is from genome assembly GCA_030440675.1 of Furcifer pardalis. NCBI lineage: Eukaryota > Metazoa > Chordata > Lepidosauria > Squamata > Chamaeleonidae > Furcifer > Furcifer pardalis. Next base: position 63,043,814 of record CP126895.1, read on the forward strand.
ACAACAACAACGGACCTTCAAACTAACTAGCCGACCTTCTTAACTACTGAGCCACTGATTGGTGTTAGCATAAAAGATCACCAGAAAGTATGAAGAAAGAACCTGCCTTGAAACCCTGGAGAGCCACTGTCAGTCAAAGCAACCAATGCTGGACTATCTCATGTATGCGTGCGTGCATGTTTGTGTGTGCACACCAGTGACAGGATGCAACAGGTTCGCACCAGTCCACCAGAACCGGTAGTAACTTTCCCCAGTGTCCCAGAGAACGGGTAGCAGCTTTTGGAGGGAACCACCTTTGGGGCTTACCTTTTCACTGCACATGTGCACCAAGCACTTGGCATGCATGCACGCCTACAGTGCTTGGCGCAAATGCACGGCCTCCTTGCTGTCCTCCCAAGTGGGGAGGAGGAGGAGAAGCTGGTAGCCTGAAGCTCCCTATAGCCTGCTCCCCAGGGTAAGTGACCCACCTTTGGATGTGGTGTGTCTGTGTGTATTTTGATGTGTATTTAATACCTTTACCACAGTTCCTAAAAAGGCCTGGCGGCTGGCAGGCCCGGTGACCTGGGTTGGCGGTTTTAAGCAAAGTCTTGGAGTTACCTCATCAATAAGCTACACCTGTGCTGTTCCAATTGCTATTCAAATTGGAGAACCCTTAAGGAGGTACAGCTGTTTTACATTTAAATTAAGGCATATTATTCTAGAGAACTGGTATGATGACCATATCCATCTTGCAACATAGTGCTGCCCAGACACTTCTACTAACAGGTAAATGACGGGTTTGTGTTTGGGGTGGGTGTGTTGATTTGTGTTTGGGGTGGGTGGGTGGGTGTTGGGGTGTATTTTAATGTAATTTTTATTTATTTATTTAATTTGTTTAATTTATTTACGGGTTTGTGTTGTGGGTGGGTGGGTGGGTGGGTTGAGGGGTGTGTGTGCTTATTTTTATTTTATTATTTTATTTTATTTTTGGCCCCACCCATGACATCATGACATCATGATGTTAGCTTCACCCACACTGTGATGACATCACGGTGGGGTAGTAAAAATTTTGACATCCCACCACTGGCGCACACATGCACACACTCTGAATGTTTGCTTTGACTGATATAATAGTGTTTCTGATTTTCTTAATTTTCCTTAGTTTTGAAGGTATCCTGCCCATTTGAGAAGCAAGGCTGAGATATTGACTTGCAAACTGTAACAGAATGCAATTCACATGACCAGTACTAGTTTCAAATGAGTCATGGCAGACACTCACTTGGCAGGGGACTGTAAAAAGATAGAATCTATTATAATTTGACGTTTATTCTGACCACTAGGAAGCAATACTTACTTGTTGCTGTTAAATGATGAACTGTGCATCTGGTTTTAATACAGCTCTCTCTAGGAAGCAAGATGATTCACTCATTAAAACTCTTTGAAATTGTTTTCACTTTTCACTTCAGAATTTTGAAATGCCTTTCAAAAGATGAGAAACTGCTGACTATTAAATACATTAGTACATCTCAGACATTTTTAACTTTTAAGAACCTGTTTAAAATTGTTGCTAATTTTAGCCACATTTGAAATATGTTCTTGCAAGTTCTTTTTCATCTTGCTTGGTATGTAGTCTATAAACAAAATATGCAGAATACATTTGAAGAAATTCTGGCCTTTTCTTTTTTGAATGCCATACTAACTTTCATCCATTTTAATGTGCCTATTTAGTTTCATATAGGAGATACAAATACATAGATTTTAGCAAAGAGCCTCCTCAAAGATTGTGGTTTCCTTGAACCACAATAGGGTATACCCAGAAGACGAAGAAGCACTTATATGTTCAAAAACAAATTCCCATACCATAGTGTTGGCATCAATGTAACCCCAAATAAGTATCCCCCCCTCCACTTTGTTGAGTGATTATTATGAAGAAAATACTGTCAGATATTGGGTAGAATTACTGGACATTATGACTGTAGGCAGTATACATTTTCAACTGTTTATCAAAGACATTTGAGCCATGTAATAAGGTCGGATTGAAAATGGGCAGAAATAATTCATCTAGTTCAAAGCAACTTTGAGAGCTGTCCAGTGTTTTTTTTTAAATATCTATGGAAGATAATTTGAGCACCAAGATTCTATTTTTCTGTTTACAAATAGTCACAAACTATGAATAATTCTGGATCATTTTGATCACAAGATAGTTTATAGATACAACAAGTCAATTTTACAGGCTTGGTTTCCTCCATCATTTCCCCCTGAACTTGAAATTAATTGGTACAGATGTCTTCTACAGCAGTTCTGTAGCATCAGTCCAGAAGATGTTAATTGCACTTAATCCTATTTCTATCAATGAAACCCATGTTAATTAACTAACTTGCCTCATTTATTTCACTAAGGAATGAGACAGAAGATTATAGGTGACACTGACAAAGAAGCAGAAAATTATTCATTGTTGAATGCATTAATATTGTACATTTGCTGCCAGGACAAATGAGCTGAGGTGCTTGCTTCACCTCACTAAATTGGTTATGATATGAAGAAGGGGCACTTGATCTCTGCCTCAGGCAGCCAAGTAGTTTAGGTCAGTCTTGAATAAGAACTTCAGGATCCATATGCAAGAGTAGTGCTATAGTGTTTTTATAGCTTGCATTCTAACAAATGAAGATTAAAGCCCATTTGTACCAGAGATGGGAAGTTACTCTTTTCAAACACAACACCTAGAAGTCTATGAACCAGTATAGATGGTAACAGTAAAATGGAAACAGGGACATGGATACATATCTGACATGTTTCAGAAATTTGCATGTTCAGCACTGTGTCTTTATTGGCTCCAGAGATCAATTTAATTTCCTTACAGAGCTCATGTGTTTGAGAATTGTGTCTTATCCATCTGCATTGAAGTGCCACTGCATCATGTTTGCTACTATAATATGTAAGAAGCCCATAATCCTGAAGTACATTTCAGCTACATGTACAGCATGGCTGATCTCTCAGTTGGAAATACACAGGGCTTGAAATCTTGCTTCAAGAGAAGAATTTCTACTTCCTTCTAAAATGGATGCCACATCTAAAACTTTATTATTATTATTATTATTATTATTATTATTATTATTATTATTATTATTATTATTATTATTATTATTATTATTATTATTATTATTACTTGTATTTACTATCCCGCTCCAATCGGGTACACCCGACTCTGAGCGGCTTACAAATTAAAATCATAGGTAATCCTATGTTAATACTAATTCATCTTAAAACTTAATGCTTAAAACTTTAAAACATTCATAGAAACATTAAAAACAGAAACTTTTAAGGTTATAGACCTGTGAGAAGCTCTGGGATCCCAGGGGATATTTTCTGTTTCATTTGTTGGGAGCTGCACCATCACTCCACCTAACATTGGATGAAGGAAAATACTTTTGGGTGTTACCCCCCCCCCCCTATTTTTCTGAATAATAAGCTTGGGGATATTTTGTGTTTTAGAGATGGGATTCTTCTCTCCCTTTAATTTCTTTAAGAAATGGTTTATAATTTATGAAGTACCCGGCAGGACTTATTTTTGCCATCCCACCTATATGTATTTTCCTACCAGCAAGTGCCATTGAGTTTAATAGGACTTATTTCTGAATAGGTTGCATTACAATATCATTACATTGTAATAAGTTGTCTTTTCCTCCTCTCAGATCAACAACCTATTTAGTAAATGAATTGCCTTGCCAAACATTGTCTCTTATATTGGTAGTTAAGTAGATAATTTGACCATCATTTTATGCTCTGGCAGAATGTATAGGGGATTTTTATGGCAATGGCCATAAAAGTGATAATAATAGCCAGCAGAAAGACATACTGTGGGATTTCTAAAAAGCCACCACAACAAACTATCTTTGGCAGCCACAGTTACCTACAAATCACACCCACTATGTCAGTTCTGACGCTGTTCTGGCACAAAACCATGCCACATTTTTAGGACAACATATGGCAACAGGATAACATCGCTGTCATATAAAACATGACTTTTGAGAAGAAAACTGACCCTGAAATGATAGCTCTGTAGCAGTATTTGATCTTTAATGGCATCCTAGGAATGTGAAAAGTAAAAATGCAGGAAAAATACTTTGCCATCCAGTCATTAAAAATAAATGTTAAAAAGACTTATCATCTGAAGATTTACTCTGCATGCTTTCTGTAGATACAGTAATACCTCGGATAACGCTAAGACTTGGTTCCACAAGTCTTTGTGTTATCCGATTTTTAGTGTTATCCGATGCATGTTAAAATCCTATGGGATGTATCGGATAACGTTAAAGCTCCATAGAGATACATTGTAACCACACAGGCTTTAGCGGTTGTTATCCGATACATCCCATAGGACCTTAACGTTATTCGATCCAATTCTCCTCCCCAGATTACTTAACGTTATGTGATTTTAGCGTTATCTAAGGTAAACGTTATCCGAGGTATTACTGTAGTTTAGAAATGTTACCTTTTATAATGCCATCTCCCAGAATCTTCAACCAATGTTGCCTATGGTAATTGTCAAAGTAGTTGTTCAAAACAGTAACTTTTCAGCCTCTGAAAAGTGTGTTTATAAGCTTTATCTATTAACATCAAAGCTTGCCGAAATGATTTGGATGGAAAACTAGCCTTAAAAAAAAGAAAATAATTTTATCTGAAAAGTAAACACAATCAGGTGTAATTTGTTGTACAAAATGTTCACTTGTCAGTCTTTCCAACCATAATGAACAGCTGTTCCATATAAACAAGATGATTTGATCAGTAAATCAAAATCATTTGACTGGTCTTCATATGTAAACATGTTTTTTTATCTGAATATTCTGTCTGATTGAAGAGGTTAAGCATAATAGCTGATCTACAAGGTGCATGTTAAAGACAATAGAAATTGCTATGCTACAAACAGATATACAGTATTTGTATTTTTCAGTGTTTATATAATGGGAGAAAGCCCTACAACACGGCAGGTATATCCAGATTAAGTGTTCTATTTGAATGAGTATTTTAAATTCTTTTCCCATATTGAAAATGTGTTTAATCTGTAGTTAAGTGTAAACAGAGCTATACTCCTAGGCACACCTATTTATTTGGAATTACCCAACATGCACTAGAATGAGACATTTATTTCCCTAAAGTTTTGTGGCAGAAAAAACATAAAGCTAGTTCTGCAGTATAGGCATTCTATGAAATTGTTCCTAAAATATATAAACAAATTCCTTATCGGACTTTTTAATGGACAAATCATCGCTGACACAAAAAAATGTTCCATCAGATCAAGTGTAGTTTTACATTGGGATCCTGTTTTATCCTAGTCAGGTTTTTAAAAATGCCATTTTCTGACAAATCATCATACTGCGAAGAATTGCCATGCTCTAGCTCTCATCCCATTTCTCCACATTCCCCCACACAATCTGTCATAGAGAGCTTGAGTAACCCCTTGGACCAGAAGTTGGTGATATGGAGAAGAAATTGAGTTGTCACCTCTAATCTAGTAGTAGCATATTGACCCATATTGACCCATATTGAATGAATTGCATCAGTAGAAATAAACAATGATGAGTAGCACCAGTAATTATTGCTGCATAGTATGTTGTAATAATATCATGTTGCAGAGCAAATCAACATTCTATGAGGCAATTCTGAAAATGGAGGCTGGGCAAACAGAATGGTAACTTTGAAATTGAGCTTCAACTCAACACCAGATTTTAAACAGTTCTAGTATACAGTCAAATCTTGCTGTGTGCCAAATTTGGGGAAGTCTGAACAATTGGTTAGTGTTGGATAGCTAGACATGTCCTTCCCAGTCACACCCACTACAGGCAATGTGCAAGGTTGTAATAAAACTCTAAGGATTCACAATCCTGAACATTCTGACTAAATATATATATCAAGAACATATTGGTGCACTAAAGCTAAAATGGAATAGTTGTCTGTAGTGTTGGGATTTTAATTTTGCAAGAGATTAGTACTGGAAAATCTACAGCAACATCTATGCTAATATAAATCTTATCCACATGCAACAGGTTAGATTCTTTAATTAGATATGGTGTCTTTTAAAACTGACTGATGCAACCTTGGGCAATTTTCCAAAGTAATTGTAGTTTCTACACAGTATTAAATTGCATATGATGATATAGGATGGCATAAAAACTGATGATATTCTAATTTACAATGGCAAATTTCATTACTTCAGCGTCCTTTCTTTCAAAGTCATACAATTGGCTATTTGTACACATGAATTCACCATAACTCAGTAGCATCTAAGTAAGCATTCATTTTATCTTTTTTGGAAATAAAAAAAAAGAGTTAGCATGTATGAACACTACAATGTTTATGCTGTCATTTAAGATACGGATCTGAAAAAATAGAATAGAAAAGAGATAAATCAGTAAATTGCCTCCATTTTACTGCCTTTAGTAAGAAGGGAATTTTAATTTTGCATTCATCAATCATTTTCTATATTTCCATAGTCATTTTGTTCCATCTTTTCCAGATTTGTTTGTTTAGCAGAGTTCTTTCCAAGTTTTGAGTGGGAAAAACACAACAAAACAAGCTTCTCCTTCTGCCAGTATGGCAGGCTGCACGAAGCAGCTGATACACCTGTCAAAAGAGCCTATAATTACTATTGCTACTGAGATGCACACCTTTAGCTAGGTGCTAATTGAAAACCATTAGGAAGCAATCTTAAGCTCCCTTGGGAAGGCATATGAAAGACCATATGATATGTGAGTAAGAAGTGGAGAAATGTGCTAGCACGCTTGTAGAAGTAAAGAAAAATAGCTAATATCCCTTCGTGTGTTACTTCTTTCCAACATTCTTCTATTTTGCTTTCTCACAAGAATTTCTCAGATCAATTTATCACTTGCTTTTTTCTTAGTTCTATAGCTAATGGCAGCAAATCCTATTTTTATCTTCCCTCAAAATGTAACTGGCTAGTAAATACTGTATATGCTGGCATATAAGACTACTCCCCCCCTGAAAAACATGCCGCCAAGTGGGGGGAGGTCGTTTTATATGCCGGGTGCACTTTAGTTGAGATAGACATAGCTGCCCATAGTGGCCTCCCGATGCCCGCCTGGTGCCCATAGTGACCTCCCGATGCCCACCCACCTCATTCTACATACCATCCAGTATTGCACGGTATCCAGCATGGCTGCGGCGAGCATCAGCAGCAAGACAGGGGTGCCAGCCTTTTCAGCGTAACTGGCTCCGCCCCGCCCCTTGTCTACGCAGAGCTCACACATGCGCACTTGCGCACTAGTGCCAGCCACAGGGAGATGTTGAAATCAAATCTGATGTTCTTTTATGTTTTATTTGGTGTGTGGAAGGTGTGCGGAAGAGGGGGTAGTCTTATACGGCGAGTATATAACAAACTCTATACTTTGAGTGGAAATGTTGGGGGGTCATCTTATACGCCCAGTCATCTTATACACTGGCATATATGGTACCTTTCTCACCACCAAAGATTACCTTTTACTGATGTTTCAAAACACTACTTTCTATTTTGTTGTTCAGTCGCACAGTTGAGTCCAACCCTATGCAACCCCATGGACCATCACACGCCAGGCTCCTCTATCCTCACCAACATCCTCAGCCCACTCAGATCTATACCCATTGCATCAACAATGCCATCTAGCTACTTCATTCTCTGGCGCCACCTTCTCCTTTTGCCCTCGATCTTCCCCAGCATCAGTTTCTTCTCTAGCAAGTCCTTTCTTTTCATTTGGTGACCAAAATACTTGAGCTTCATCTTCAGTATTTGTCTCTCCAATGAGCAGGGTTTATTTCCTTCAGGATTTACTTATTTCCATACAGGTGAACATAATGGATTTCTGCTGTTGGAGGAAGAAGTGCACCAGAGATTTTTGAAGTATGGGGTCGAAACCTCTGATGCTGTTTCTGTCACAACAAAGGTGGTGCTCTAGAAACAATGAGGCCAGGATAGAGAGTATTAGGGTCTTGTTGGGGGGTGCCTTCACATCTAGAACCATGGTTCTCAACATGAGGCACATGCCCCACAGGAGGGGAATTTTATTTTTAAGGGGGGCAATTTGGGAATGAGCTATTACCAGTGAATTCCTCCATGTGAACTGTTTACTTTTTTGAATAATAAGAATTATATGTCATGGGAGGAGGGCATCAGATTTTAGAGGTGCTTAGGTGGGGCATGGAAAAAAAAGGTTGGGAGCTACTGATCTAGAGGGTGTTTCAACTTCCTGAAAGGTCCAGTGTCAGCACTGGAGCTGTTGTAATTAATTCCTTTTCATTAGTGATAACTAGAGTATGAAAGGGAAGAATATTGGATGCCCCATTGCCTATTCTGATCAAGCAAGTCTTTGATTATGGTCAGTGAGTAGTTCCAGTGTAGAGTTTCCTGTCTCACAGCAGAAGATAAGTAGGATTGCTCTACTAAGAATCAGACCAAGTTGGACAAATAGATACTGTGTTCAATTTCATTTTACTGCTGCATTAATATAGTCTAGCACTTAAGGGTGTAACTAGACAAGCATTTTGTCCTATAGTTTAGTCCTTCTTCACTTCCTTTCCTGGTGTCCACACAAGGTATGTGCTATTGTGAACAAGGCCATTTCCTGAGTAATGTCTACCTGCACCTTTTGGGGTCCCTGTCAGAGATCACTTTTTTAAAAATGTGGGTAGAATTGTTCCATTTTGGTTCAATTCCAGCATGTGTAATCACTGGGATCAAACCAAAGTGAATGGCTATAGTTATTCCTTTGCCAAAACTGATTAATGATTTTGAGAAATGGAAAGCTCTTCCTGCTCCCCCTGGAAGGAGGTTTTCTGTTTATTTTTAGCTGTTGCCAATACATTAGTGTTACTTAAGTGATACTTAAGTAAGTGATACTTTTTAAAGTGATACTTAAAAAAGCCCTTTCAAAGTATCATTGATGCAGTATGTCAGCAACAATTGAACTGATATGGAAAGCTTCATCTCCCTTCCTCTGTGGTAGGAAGGTTTCCATTTTTTGAGATCATCAATTGACTTAAGCAAAGTATGGAGGAGACAAGAGGCAGATTCACCCTCTTTCCTTTCCATTTAAAGAGAAAGAAGTTAAATCTAGATCATGTTAAACAGTCACTTGAGGTACAGAGTAATTGATTCTCACATGTGGATAGAAAAATCTCCCCAATGACATACTGCATTTCAAAGTGAGACTGTTTAACATAATCTAGATCAGTCACAATAGTTACATAGTTTTCCCCCAGATATTCTCTAGTCCAGTAAGTATTATCAATTCTGTTATATTCTACAGTGTCCCTGGCTGGCTGGCTAGCTCAGTGGTTTAGTTATCTGGAGTTCTATAGAGTACAGCCAGCCTGGTCTAGGACATGGTGCATATTTCCATCGCACCTCCAGAAAAAAGAAATGATAAACCACTTCGGTGTAACACATACATACATACATACACACATACATACACACACACACACACACACACACACATATATATATAGTAATACCTCATATAACATTAGTATCAAATAACACTAAAATCGCATAACATTAAGGAATCTGGGGGGAAGAATTGCATCAGATAACATTAAGATCCTATGGGATGCTTCAGATAACAACCGCTAAAGCCTGTGTGGTTACAATGTATCTCTATGGATCCCATAGGATTTTAACATGCATCAGATAACACTAAAAATCATATAACACCAAGACTTGTGGAACCAGGTTTTAGTGTTATATGAGGTTTTACTGTATATACACATACAGAGAGAGAGAGAGAAAGAAAGATATATATATATATATATATATATATATATATATATATATATATATATATATATATATATATATATATATATATATATATATATATATATATATATATATATATATATATATATATATATATATATATATATATTTGAGATCTCTCTCTCCCCCCCTCTCTCTGAAAGAACAAAGCCATTGACTGTCTGTAGATGTTTTTTGTTTCCTTTAATCAAAAAGCATTGGGACTGATTATTTTTCTTTCTTCCAGAAGAAACGATAAGATTGGATAGATCTCTCAATGCTTTTCTCAGCACAAAAGAAGGAATAACAAAATTCAAAATGGTTCTAACAGATACTAAAGTAAGAAGAAAAATGCATTGCATTTACAAACACGGTATCTAATTTTTCAGATAAATGGCTTCAGCTGTAAAAGTATCACTCCCCTTAACTTTTCATGGCCACATAACAAATTACAGTTGTCAGATGGCGTGTGCTTGAAAAGTAATACAATGTTTTGATAGGAAGAATAAAAGACAAATCCTCAGATGTTTGAAAATTCTGCAGCTCATACACCTTATGAAAACCAGGTTCAAATATTAAGGCTTCAATTCTACGTACAGTTACTTTGGAATAAAGCTCTGTTGGACTTCTGTGTAAAGAAGCAAAGGATCAGGTGGTACTTCTTTTATATTTGTCTTTTAAAATTCTTCATACATCTCCAGTTTGGGCCTAATGATCTGAAATTCAAAGCCGTTTTACATTTTTTTGGTCACATTTCTGTTAAGGAATATCAGCTATTTTAATTTTCTCAATACTTGGTTGTCTTTATGGAGGTATTCTGGTGGTTCCTAAAGTTAACATTTCCAAACCATGGTAAATTACAGTTATCCACCCACTATTATAGACATATTGAACTTTTCTCATTTTGTATATTATAAAATCTTACAGAGTTTGCAAGATGTCATCTTACATTTGAAATAGTGGCTCAGTGGTTAAGAAGCTCGCCTTGTTATCTGGACGTCCAGCAAATTGGCAGTTTGAGACCCAGGTACACATTGAGGGACCGTCAATGTCCCAGCTCCTGCCAACCTACCGGTTTGAAAGAAAGAAATTGCAAGTACAGTAGTTAAATAGGGACCACTGAGGTGGGAAAAGATCTTGGGGACATGCAAGGAGCCTCATTCAGGCGTCCCCTGAGTGGAGTTTCTCCAGCAAAAATCCTTTCAAACCAGAATAATTTCTGACATGAAATTATTATTAGCTTTGAAAATATAGGTGTATTTGAGAAGTAAGCATTTTCTTTCTGTGTGCAAATATCTGCCTCTGAATTTGTTCAACTGTATGTGGTACCTGACTTAAAACACAGTTGCTGTACTTGGTAAAGGTTACAGCTCCCTCCCAATTAATTGTTTATATGAGTAGGCACAGGGAGTAAGGATAAGTTTAAAGGGGAGATGAAGGGGATGTAATTATGTTTCTTGTGGGTACATCTAGTAATTGCACTACATCTTGCCTCACACAGTTATACCCAGAACTTTTTTAAAGCTGCTAATAAGTTAATATATGTTTAGTAAAGTGAATTTAATGCAACTTAATGGAGTATCAATGAAGATTCCATGTTGGCAGTCTTTATTTGTCATTGATGATCTTTATATTCTCACGTTCAGCTAATTTTAGAAATGTAAGTAACTCACCACACACCTCTTCCTGATGCATGGTGTTATAAAAGGGTGAGGGGGAGAAGATGGATTAAGAAAGGGAAGGAGTTTTGATTTCTTCCATCTCCCTCTCTTCACATATTGTGTAACATCCTGTTTGAGGAGATGTTGCTAAACCCAAACACTAGCATTCACTTTTGTGTCTTTTTAAAAAACAGATTAATATCAATATCAACTTGATATGAAATTTATATTTGGGACTTTGTGGTTCATCATGGCTCCATGTCCATTTATCACAGACATAACATTCCATTTCTGATGAGATTGTTGTTAACTCTATGCTCATTGGCTGTGATTTATGGAAGTTGTGATGTATGAGCCTAAGACCAATAAAGCCAACATCTGAAAACTTACAATCATGATAAAGGGTGCAATGTCCTTTTCACATACCCTCATCATCTCCACACGGACTGAGCTAGAATTCCTTGTGCACTCTAATGTGCAAATAGAACATCTGCCTGCACAAGTCATGGGAGAACTGCTTTGTGAAGTGAATACAGAAGTCCCTATGTAATTCATAGCGAAACCTCCATATTTACCACAGTGGCTCAGGAGGTTAAGATGCAGACTGGAAAGTGGCAGGTCAGCAGTTCGATCCCCGAGTACTGCATCACAGAATGAGCTCCTGTCTCTGTCCCAGCTCCTGCCAACCTAGCAGTTCAAAAGCAAGAAATTGCAAATAGATAAATAGGGACCACTTTGGTGAAAAGGTAAATGCCATTCTATGCGCTCTGGTGTCTAGTCATGCCTGCTACATGTCCATGGACAGTGTGGGGTCACCAAGGACAGTTTCCCACCTGTTGCAACAATATTAGTTCCTCTAAGTCTACTAAGCTAGCATTCTGATATGTACATACTGGTGACAGGATAATATCCAGCACTACAACAGAGATAACAGGTTCACTTTGAGAGTTTAGGTTAATTAGCAAATATATCTTTAACGGCCAATATCTCACAACAGAAATGGTTCCCTCACTGTTAGAGTCAGCTCTGGTACAGTAACGGTGATGGATCTGGGAGCACTTGCAAGCTACTATCCTGGTTTTTCAAGGGAAGTACCACCAAACACACACATTAATCCCCTGTATTTTGACTAAAACACCATTTGATAACAAATATTTCTATCTTAACTGAACTGACTTTTAGTTTGCTAGCCCACAGATTGTTCCAGCACCATTTTACTCACAGCTGGCTCTAAAGGGAAGAAAGTTTCAGTGTGAAATCCAGCTTAAAGACAAGAGTGGAGGATGAACTCAGAGTGGGGTGGGAACTCAATTTCATTAAGTGCTTGGAGTATAATCTCTCCATTACAATTTCATATTGTAAAATATGAAGTTGAAAATAGAAGTTGTAGTTAATACCAGGCTACTGAACCTGCCTTTTTTGCATTTCAGTAACTGGGGGAAATCCTGCTAGGTTTTACAGGCTGTGAAAGTCATTATAAAATGTAAATGCATGCATTGTGAGCCAAATCTGAATTACAAATGCATTGTCTGGTGTGCAGTGTGAATACTATGCACATTCTGTTCATTTTTAACTAACAACTGAGGGTATGGATAGGATTTCATTACATAATTTGTACAATATGTCTCATAGTTTAGTTCAACTGGAAAACATTTGAGGTATGTTTTAAAATCAGTGGTGTTGGGTAAGTGTGCCTTCTAGAATTATCCAAGTGTGAATTTTAAAATGATAATTTAAACTACTGCATCACTTGAAAATTCTGTAGAATGGCAAGGCTGTAGAAACACGATAGCTTTAGCTAAATTTGCATTGTCAGGAGTTGCAAACTCTGTCTTAGACAGAAGTTTATCAATTTCCTATTCTTAATTTCACTTATGCAAACAGTTGGCTGTTTCTCACTTAAATGGTAACTCCCTTCACGCATCAGTTTCCTGTCATCTTCCTCTATAGCCACACTATCTCCCCACCAATGGAGGCCTATAGCAATTTTGTGACACTTAGAAAATATCTAATCCCTGGAACATTTTTAAATTGTTGTTCAGTCACATAGTTGAGTCTGATCCTTTGCGACCCCACCAGGCACTCCTATCCTCCAGCCCGCTCAGCTCTATACCATCGTGTCAACAATGCCATCTAGCCATCTCATCCTCTGCTGCCCCCTTTCCTTTCGCCTTCAATCTTTCCCAGCATCAAGGCCTTCTCAAGTGAGTGTTCTGTTCTCAGTTGGTGTCCAAAGTATTTTAGCTTTGAAATAGATTTAGATAGAAAATTGTGTTAGTGTGTAATGAATGGCAGAAGGAGCAGCCATTACTACAAATAGTCACCTTAACAATAGTAAATGTTTGGGACTTGGCTACTTATCAGAGTGCCTCTTCCTCACTGGTGCTGCCCATCCTAATAACTCTTCCCAAGCCTTATGTTTATGTCTGAGAGAGAGGCTTGCTAGTTTTTAATTAGGCACTGGGTCTTTTCTATGAAATTTCCTGCCACATCAGTCCCCTTCTTTTTATTCTTATTGTACTTTTTATTGTACTTTTATCTAAGATATTGACTGTATAGGGAGAGTGGGAACAAAACCTAAGGCAATGAAACATCACTTGAATATTGCATGAATTTCCATTATTGTTCAGCATTAGATCGGAAACTTAAAGAATAGACATGCTGCATAAACCTATATCTGGTAATCATTAAAGGAAAAAACATATTAGTGTTATTAACACACAGTCTTCTCTGTGATTTATGTTTGAGCATTTAGAAAGCAAAAAAATACTTTTTTAAACCTTCTGCTGGTCAACAAAAGCCCTAAAAGAAAGCTAGTTTGCAAGCTATGGGGACCTCAGATGAGAACCACAATCAGAATGTTCAAGTGACCATCAACACTTGTTGATTCATCTCTTCTAATTGCTTAGCATCTAGTATAACACAGCAACACAATTTTGAGAGGTGGATGAAGAAAGTAGTAGAGAATGCTTACCTAAGCTTTAGGCTGTATCACATAATAGCTTTTGGGTGGTAGTAATGTTGGTGTATTTCTTGCTGGATATCTGATATATGAATAGTGCATGTTTTGCAAGACTTTGAGATGTATTTCTCCACCTAAGCTCATGATACAAAGTTTTGGTTAAATTCACATATTCCTGAATGCACCAAGTCATTTTCCTTCCAAAGACAATTAAATCTAGGTGAGCTATACTCAGTGGTGGGATGTCAAAAATTTTACTACCCCACTGTGATGTCATCACAGTGTGGGCAGAGCTAACATCATGATGTCATGATGTTGTGGGTGGGGCCAAAGAAAAAAAATACAAAATACAAAATAATAAAATAAAAATAAGCACGCACACACACACACCTCAACCCACCCACCCACCCACCCATAACACAAACCGTAAATTAATTAATTAATTAATTAAATACATTAAAATACACACACAGTGGGGGAAAGGTAAGCCCCGATGGTGGTTCCCCACAAAAAGCTGCTACTGGTTCTCCAGGACACTGGGAAAAGTTACTACCGGTTCTGGCGAACTGGTGAGAACCTGTTACATCCCATCACTGGCTATACTCTTTTAGAATTTAGTAGACCCATTGAATCAATGGAACTTACAAAAATGTTGACTCACCATATTCCTATTGATTCAGTAGGCCTATTCATCCAATATCTGAAATTTAAATTTTGAAATATTTTTGATAGGAATGATTTGAAGTAGAAAAATAAAGCTAAGTAACTATTGGTTGTAGGGTAGAGCTTCTACAGTTCTCTATTAGATATATTTGAGAGTCAGATAAATGAGAATAATTCTGGCTCACATAACACTTCAGTATTGAATAGAGCAAATAATGTTGGTTTAAAAAAAACACTTCAGATGTTTTCCAGGTGAACTAAACTATGAGATATGTTGCAAAAATGATTCTCAAGCCTTTAAAGTCTGAAGAAAAGAAAAAGATAAAATGTGTCCAGGTATTGCTCTAACAAATATCGAAAGACTTCTTATGTCTGATAATATGCAATGTATCCTGAGGGTACAATTCTGGCTTAAAATTCATAAAAAATATTAGGAAGCATTATACTTTCTCTCCACTTGGTAGTTGCTGAAGATGTTTGAAGTGTATGGTCTCTTCTTCATGCCCATTTCATAGTGCACATTAAATTCTTCTTTTAGATTCAATCCCCCCTTCTCCCAATGGTATGACGATATAATCACCATTTTTTCAGTACTTCTTAAGAAAGTCTCTGTTCCCCACATTATGAGATAAAAGTAAAGCTCAAAACCAATTTCCATGGCATTTGACTAGACATCCCAATTCAGGAGGAACAGGAAAAAATTGATAAAACCCCCCAAAAAACTAAAGCAAGATCCACTTTTCTTTTTGACTGAAGTTGTTAAATTGCAATTAAGCAGATTTATTTGGCTATCACCGTGGTATTAGCTATAAAGTTTAAAGTAATGCTTCTCTGGGTATATATTTGTTTTTATTTATTTTCCTCTAGGATTTGGTTTTGGTAGGTTTTTGGACAGAAGAATGTCAGTAGTTTGGAAACATGTAGAATGATGGAAAGAAAGACCAGTATCTGTTACAAAGTAGAAGTGTGAGCAGAAACCAGTGGTGGGATGTCAAAAAATTTACTACCCCACCGTGATGTCATCACAGTGTGGGCAGAGCTAACGTCATGATGTCATGACATGGGCAGAGCCAAAGGAAAAAATAATAAAATAAAATAAAAATAAGCACACACACACACCTCAAAACAACACAAGGACAGCAAGGAGGACAGCAAAGAGGCCATGCATACACACCAAGCACTATAGGCATGCATGCATACCAAGTGAAAAGGTAAGCCCCGAAGGTGGTTCCCCCCAAAAGCTGCTGCCGGTTGTCCAGGACACTGGGAAAAGTTACTACTGGTTCTGGCGAATTGGTGAGAACCTGTTACATCCCATCGCTGGCAGAAACCTTTCATTTCCTTTTCCTAATGAATTGAATATTTACATAAGTACCCACATATGGCTCCTGGGGTGGACCATAAGGCTTCAACCTAGGTTGAGACCTGCCTGTCTGTCCCACAGAGCTTGGAAAAAGCAATGTGTTCTTATATCTTCCCATAGTGTTTCAAAAGTAGTACATTATCATTACCTCTTATAATGAGGAACAATTAACTAGTTATAACATTATTTCTTGGATTACTTGTTACCTTTCTAAACTTTCCATCACCTTCTAAACAAAAAAAGAAGTTTGGCAGGGGAATAGCATAAGATGTGTGTGATCTGTTAAAGAGCCTTTAAACCCAGGGTTCTCAATGTTTTTCAGCTGTGGGCTAGACCATGCACCTCAGACAGCTGAGTGGGCTGGACTGGTGCCACAAAACACATCCATGGCTTTCATAAATTCATTTACAGTGGGCCAGGATACTTAAGAGACACCCAAGAACATTTGCCCATCCCACCAGAGTGGACCGGAGAGGCTCTCTAGTTGTTCTATCGGCCAGAGAGGCACATCTCTCTGGCACTAGAAGAAGGGCCTTCTCTGTGTCCACTCCGGCCCTATGGAACCTCCTACCAACTGAGCTACATCTACAGATGGACTTGCTGTCTTTTAGGAAGAACTTAAAAACAGGGCTGGCGGGACAGATATGGGGTCCTGGCGGTACCATGACCCCAGCTCGCTGGTTAGTTTGAGCTCCCTCTCTCCCCCGGTCTTTTAATCTTTAAGTTGTTTTTAACTTTTTTTAAATAATTATTGAAATCTGTTGATTTTTATAAATTTTAAAAACATTTAAAAATTTTTATAATTGTAACTTTGAAGTTTTTGATAATGGGTTTGGGTTGTATTATGTTATGCTTTTATGATGTTGTAAACTGCCCTGGGTCGCCCCGGCGAGGAGGGAGGTATAAAAATCTAAATGAATGAATAAATAAATAAATAAATAAATAAATTTACAGCTGTAGTAAATGTGTTTATGATGGCTGTGGACTAATTTATGGCTGTCGTAAACATATTTACGTGACCATAAATGAGTCCAAGGCCGATTCCAGTGGTGGCTGTGGGGGCAACTGGAGCAAGGTCAGGGGGCTGATCTTTTGGTACCATGGGCTGGATCTGGCCCATAGGCTATAGGTTGCAAACACTTGCTTTAAACTCTCTTTGAAAGTAACTTTTGAAAATACAGTCAAACCTCGCATAAAGAGTGTTTGGCTTAAAGAGTAACTCGCTTAAAAAGCAGAATTTTCTCTGAATGTTAGCTTCGCTTAACAAATAAAACCAACCAAAAACTCGCTTAACAATTAAATTGGGGTTTGCAGTACCCCCACAATTGGTCATTTACAATGGTGTTTCGCTTAAAGAGCAAACTCGTTTAAAGAGCAATCCTGTGGAACACATTATGCTCTTTAAGCGAGGTACCACTGTAACTAGATAACATTACTTCTTACAAGGTTACTATTGATCCTACTTGTTACAATTCTTCTGAAGTTTTGTTATACCCTTGTTACTGAAAACAACTAAACAGTTACAGGTAGGTATGTTATCTTCTTCTAAGGTCTGCTGTCTAACATCCTGAAGATACCTTAGAAGACTGGGACGACTCCTGTGACTGATGCATTTTGTAGCAGGCTCAATACTCCTTTAACTCCCAACATTACTCCCAGTAAAAGGGTTGGAGCATGGAAATCAGCTACTAATAGTAATTCTATTTTAAGATGCATTAACAGTATAGTCTCCAAAACCTGTGAGATAATAGTTGCCCTCTATTTGGCACTAGTTAGACCACATCTATAGTACTGCATACAGTTCTGGACACTGCACTTTAAGAAGGATGCCAAGAAACTGAAACAAGTTCAGAAAGGGCCACAAGGATGATCAAGGGGCTGGAAACCAAGCCCTATGAGGAAAGATTGAAAGAATTGGGTATGTTAAGCTTCGAGAAAAAGATACTGAGAGGGGTATTATAAAACTTTTCAAACACTTGAAAGATATTTATAAAGAGGAGGGACAGGATCTATTTCCAATCGTCCCAGAGTTTAGGACAGGTAATAATGGTCTTGAAACTAATGTAAGTCATATATAGGCTGAATATCAGGAAAAATGTCTTGATGCTAAAACAACAATGGAACCAATTAACTCAGGAGGTGGTGAGCACTCAAATGCTGGAGACATTCAAGAGAAAATTGGACAACCATCTGTCAGATTTGATTTGATTTGGATTCTTGCACCAAGCAGGAATTTGGACTCTATGGCTTCATAGGCTCCTTCCAACTCAGTTATTGTATAACTCTATAATTATTCACATTTTGAATTTTGGTCCATGCTATAACATATCTATGGTAAACTATCACTCCTAGAATCTGTCTACCAACTATCTTTCAAGTGTTTTAGAACTCCAAGAGTTCTAAAATATAACATTTCCAAACTCTGCCTGCAACTAGTAAAGGGCAAGGGCCAATCTCCATCTCAAAGCATGAGGTATGTCATTATGGTGCTCCCCTCACCCACCCCCAGTTAATGTGACAAGTGTGATCTTAAACATATTTATTGGAGAATAAATTTGAATCATTTTATTGGACTGAATGTGCCTTATTTCTGGCAATATATAGAAATAGATCTGAGTGATTTGCTCCATGGTCATATATGATTGTTTATCCAGATATAAGTCTCAGTTTGATCAATGGTGCTGATGCCAAAGAAAATTCACAACACTGTTGTGGCAGCTTTTAAAGCTCCAGCCAGGGCAGGGTCCTGGGCACAGGTGGAGGGAGTCCCAAGGGCCGTTTGTCATGGTGGCCTCTCCGCCCAGCTGAAGGTGGCACCGCCCGGGAGCCACTTTCAGCTGGGCGGAGAAGCCACCATGGCAACTGACCACAAGACTCCCTCCACCTACACCTGGGCCCTCACCCTGGCTGGGGCTTTAAAAGCTGCTGTGGCAGCAGGACTTTCATGCTGCCACTGCCGCCCGGGAACCACCTTTGGCTGGGCGGAAAGGCCGCCACAGCAACCAGCCACAGGAGTTCCTCCACCTTCGCCTAGGACCCCGCCCTGGCTGGGGCCTTAAAAGCTGCCACGGAAGCAGGACTTTTGTGCCACCACCACAGCCCAGGAGCCACCTTTGGCTGGGTGGAGAGGCCACCATGGCAACCAGCCCCGGGACTCCCTCCACCTGCACCCAGGACCCCACCTCTGCCCAGGGGCTATAAAGCCCTCCATGGTGATGGGTGGTGGGATTTTCTCTGCAGCGGCCCCTAGACTAATTAACTGGGGTAGAGAGGCTATGGAATTAGCATTGTTAAATTATTATTGTAATATGGTATTTTTTTGTATCGAGGATTGTATTTGTTCTATTGAATGTGATATAATTATTGTGTTATATTGACTATATTGTGTATTTGTATTATTACTTGTATTTATACTTTTGACTGTGAGCCACCCTGAGTTGGGTTCCTCTGATTGAAATCAAAAAATTAGAAATCAAAAAATTAAATTAAACACAGCATTTACCATTCTTTTTCTATGGGAAAGATCATATGGACGTTTACTACTAAGCATAATTATATAGTGACTAGGGTTACTGTTTAGTAAGCAGCAGTAGGCTAAAAAATAGATCTGGGCTAGCTGAAGAACACTGTAGTGTATGTGTAGGTCTTTATACTATAGTGTTGTTTTAAGTAGCATGCTACGGAGCTGAAGATCAAGCTGAAAATAGATCAATGTTATCCATAATACTTGTGCAGCATTTAAATTAAAACCTCCTATTATACCTTTCATCTCAAATGAGCCCTACCCGAATGAAGAATACATTTATCTTTTGTTGGCACATTAAACTCCTTGCAATTCAGTTGTAAAACTAACATCTCAAGAGAGCTATCTCATTTTGGGTAACAATGCTTTCTTATTATTGTTATTATCACAATTTTTATTTTTGCAATCATGTCACCACTGAAGGATTGTTTATCATAAAGGTGATATGTTTTACTAGAGTTCCCCGTCCACTGGAATTGCAATTTTCATAACATGAAAGCTTTTATTTACTGCTCTGGCTATAGGAAAGGATTTCTCAATTCAATGATTCCAAACAAATATTACAAACATAAAGCTAAGCACAAAATAAGCTGAGTGCAAAAGGTTTTCTGATGTATGCTCCATGTTCAGTCCTCAAGGCTTCTTTCTGCAGAATATATAGTTGTAGTTTATGGCATTTATAAATGTTGACAATTACAAACTATATTAGAATTCTTTCATTGGAATGCATTGGTTTGATTGGAAGGAAACATGGAAATTTTTCTGTAATCGTACACAACAATAAACTGCCTTAGATCAGCTAACTAACACCATATCTATCTAACACTATATCAATTTACCATTGCTTAGATCATTTTAATGTACAGTTTGAATATGATAGTTTGTGGTTTTGAACAGTAGGAATGCCTTCCCTCTGGTATTTTAATCTAAGATGCCCCTTCCTGTTTGGACAAGATGTCCTGACCGTATGACTCAGTACTTAACAGTCAATGTGGTTATATTTACCCTCACCACTCTGAAAAATCATATTTATGGTCTTCCCATTAGTATCTGGATGTGTGTCATGGGAACAGAACACTGGATTAGGTAGGCTTTGTGTCTGATCCAGCAAATGTTTTCTTATATCCTTATGTCAGCTGTTGGAGATACTGTTGAATGTTGATTAAGTCAGAATCAGATTGTAATGTATCATTAGTAAAAATTCAAAATTATGGTTTCAGTTAGAATCCCTCTTAGTTAACATAAGGCTAACATTTAGAAACTTACTTTTGTACTGATCTGCATGCACACTACAACTGCAGATATTCACAAAAGCAATTAATGTTGATATTTTTTTTCTTTAGTGAACTATCATATCAAAATCACTTGTTTTCTAAAGCCTTATTCAAGTGTTACTTTGGCCATCATTCTGAACATAGAGAGGTGTGTTTACCTCCACCACTCCATAGTCACTTTGCTCACAGTTTAGTACCATGCCTGAAGAAGGTTGATTCTCATTTGCTGCTTTATATGTGTTGTGGCCTGGGGTCCTGGGTGCGAGGAGGAGCAGGACAGTTGGCCAGCCCAGCTGCCTGCTGCGGGCTCTGATCTGGCCTCAGAACCTGAAGAGGACCTGTTGACAGTCCCTCCGCCTACTGCTGGCCCAGATCAGGTCTCCGAGCATTAGGAGATGGACCTGGCACCAGCCCTGCAGCCGGCTGTCAGTTCGGAGCGGGCGCCTCTTGGTCAAATCAGGCAAGATGATCAAGATTTGACAGGAGGACCAGGTGTCAGCACTCTGGAAGACCATGCAGAGCCCAGCATGTCTGAAAAGACCAGGGCTCTTTTAAGACAAGACCTGCAGCTAAGGCAAAGGAGGGCTAGAACATGCTCCAGAACCGGCCCTCAGCTGTGAGTCCTGCGTCTCCTTAAAAGGAAGGATGTGCTGGCAAGCTCTTGTCGGAACAAATCAACTTGGACCCTGACACTGCAATACCTGGATCTGAACCTCTGATATTGGACTTTTGAACCTCTGCCTTTGACCCCAATGATATTTTTGGATTATCCCTACATCTATAGTTGCTACTGAAAGGCTTTTGACCCTGGCTATCCCTATGACAACTCAGCCTAGGCTCTCTGAACTGGAACAGAAGAAATATCTCTTACCTTTGGTGCAGCAGCTGCTGACTGAATGGCTTGGCCAGTGTCTGGGCCATAACAATATGTCACCAAGAACCCTGAACAATCTGGGTTGTTGCTTATATGTAGTAGCTACCTGTAAACGAGAACTTTGGGATTGTTTGCTAATCTCAAGAAGAAAGTGATGATGGATAGAGACAGAACAAGGTGCCCCTTTCTAACTATGTTCAGAACATTGGCTAATAAAACGCCTGAATAGGATCGATGTGTCTATTGCAAGGGTTCCCAAACTTTTTGCACCCACTGGACAGAGAGATGGAAATAGGAGGGGGTAGATAGATAGAGAGAGACCAAGATTATTGGGGGGGGGGGGAGAGAAAGAGACTCTTTTCCTGCTTTCTCGCTCTCCTCCATTCCTTCATGCTTGCATGGATGGCTCTCTCACACATACATAAAACAGGCAACAGGCAGGCTCATCCAATCTGGCACCATGACATTGAAGGTGTTCTGTGCTAGGGCCAACAGTGTCGCCACTTGCATTGGGTGTCCAAGGGGTGGTGCTAGTCCTGAGGGGAGAGAGAGACATGGGAGGGGAATACCATCACCTAACACCAATGGGGAGGAGAGGCTGAATGGAAGGCAGTGACTGGAACAGATGAGATGATGAGACACCACCCACTCACCCCAAGCTGCTGAACACCACTATGCTGCAGCACCTCTGGTGAATCCCATGCTGAGCTCAACAGTTACCAAGTGTCAGGCGGCAGTTTTCCCCTCCCACTGTGCAGCCCAACTTCCCCTCCCCCATCTCTCTCTCTCTCTCCTCAGGCCTAGTACCCACACCTCTGATATCCAATGCAAGCAGCGACACCATTGGCCCTGGAACGCAATGCCTTCTGTGTCATGGGGCTGGATTGGACAAGCTTGCCTTGATGGGGAAGCAGTGGGGGGGGGGT
Organism: Furcifer pardalis; assembly: GCA_030440675.1. Lineage (NCBI taxonomy): Eukaryota > Metazoa > Chordata > Lepidosauria > Squamata > Chamaeleonidae > Furcifer > Furcifer pardalis. The sequence goes on from CP126895.1 coordinate 63,066,826, forward strand.
GTTGCCAGAGGGATTGGGTGGGGCTTCTCTGCAATGGTTTGCATGCCAACAGAAAAGGCTATGCATGTCTCATCTGGCATGTGTACCATTGGTTCACCATCACTGATGTATAGCAACCCTACTATATTTATGTGCTGACCCACCCCAGTGGGCACGGTTGCCACAAAGCAGCACTACACAGATAGTCTATTCAAGGAGAGTCCAAATAGCAAAGTCCAAAGAGCAAGCTGAGGTCTGGTTACTGGTAGTTCAAATGAGCATCTAGTCCAAAGCATGTCCAGTGGCATTGTCAGGGTTGGCAGAGAAGTCAGGGTCATGGCAGGAAATTTCAAGAGATATCTTAAGTCAAGCAGGGCATCCGTCTTTGCACAAATTGTATCAACACTTGAATGCTGGAACAAGCTTGCTTAAGAGCCTCCCAGCTAATGGGCATCAGCTGGGAGCCTCCTCTGGTAATAAGTTTTAGCTTGCTTGAGTCTCAGCTGCAGCTCCTTTCTGAACTTTTCCCTGGCTAAGGGCTGATCACTGTCAGAGTCAGACTTCTGGTCTGAAAGGTCATCTACCTGGGCAAACAGAATTGGGCCAGAATCAGGCTGGGATTCCTGGTTCAGGACATTCTCAAGTTCAGGTGCAGGTAGAACTGGGCTAGGCATAGGAAGTACCTCCTGATCCAGGTCATCTTCAGAGTCTAGTGAATACTGGATCACAACTATTTAATTACAATAACTATCTTTTTTCTTCTTTAAATGCTTTGGGAATAATTTTTACCATACAAAATGCTAGTTTTGTGTGTAAACTAGGGAGTGAGTTTGATAAGACTGGCTTGATCTCTCTGCCGTTCTGTGTTTTCTTTTCTCTTATATTCTGCTAACTAAGGTAAAGGTAAAGGTAAAGGTTGCTCAAAAGCCAGTCATATCTGACTATAGGGCTCAGTGATCATTCCTGTTTATAGCCAAAGAGCCAGCTGTGCCTGCATGTTTCTATCGACATGTGGCAGGCATGACTAAACACAGGAGTGCACAGGATGCTGTTACCTTCCCACTGAAGTGGTCCGTATTTATCTACTTGCAATTTCTTGCTTTCGAATTACTAGGTTGGCAGGAGCTGGGACAGAGATGGGTATTCACTCCATCATGCAGTACTCAGGTCTTGAACTGCTGACCTGCCAACCTTCCAGGCTTCAGTTTAGCATCTGAACCACTAAGCTACCATAGTCCCTTCTGCTAATGAAAGGAATAATCAAATTCCCAGAAACTCCTTCTTTTTTAATCTAAAATTTCCTAACAGACAAAGGATACTGGGAGGTCTATTTCTGTTTAGCCAGGTGAATGCAACTGAACTGGATCCAACACAAGGTATGGAAAAATGTCTGTGGAAACACACTGGATACCACAAGACAGTAAAAATTAAACACTTGATGCAAGGTGCATGTAATAAAGGGACCATGTAGGCATGACCTAATAGACCTGAGATTATATCCAAATAATTAATTGAAGCAAGTTTCAGGAGGTGTTTTGGAGGACAGGAGTACTTAATTCTGAAATTCCATTGCTGGTAAACATAGATCCACTCTCTGTAACCCAGCTATTTTGTTCCTCTAGCACAGGGGGCAACAAACTTGGCTCCCCAGATGTTCGTGGACTTCAATTTCCTGTTCAGCAGGTGTACTGACTTATGCTTCTGGAAATTGAAGTCCAAGAACACCTGGAGAACCAAGTTTGCTTATCCTTGCTCTAGCATGTTGTTTGTATATATACTGGAGTGTGAAGCAATGTTTAGAGCACTAGTTCCCAATGTGGGGCACATGCTCCACAGGAGGAATTCAATTCCCAGAAGCCTAAGTCAGTACATTGGCTGATCAGTGCTTTGGGGAACTGACTTAGGCTTCTGGGAATTGAAGTCCAAAATCCAAGGTTAGGAAACACTGGTTTAGAGTAAAAGAACTGCTACAACAAGAAACATAGAGCTTGTCTACTGACCTTTTAAAAGCTGCTTGAGGTCTGAGGGAGGAGCAAAATAATATTTTGGCATGATCCCTACATGCAGACAGCTCTTGCTTCTGCCATGGGGTTGCAGCAGCTCCATAGCAGCTGTTTGGCAGCTGACAGGGGAAGGACTTGCTCATCAGTTGCAAAGCACTGTTATCTCTGTACCTGCCACCCATCAGACTCTGATCAGTAGTGGATCAGTGGCAGGAGTGTTGGTAACAGTGGTGGATTACTGGTGAGCACGGTGGTATCAGCTGATGGGAAAATCCTTCCTCCCCATCTGTTGTAAAGTGCTGTTACTAACCTGTTCCATTTTATTCTGTCCCCATTGTATGGGATAAAATACACTGGGGTAATTTAATTGAGCACCCTGACAGAGTCTTAAAATGGGGTGAGCTGGGGTGGGTTGTCACAGATTGATTCGAATGACATGTGCACATGATCAGATCAACCCATCCCAAAGAGCAGGCAATATGTGTTCAAACTCTGTGTTCTCCTACAAACCAGTCTTAGATTATGATTATTTCTAATCCATTACAGTTATTCAATATCAGTTTTCTTCATGGGTACCAATGCAATTAGATGTACGTGGCCTACTAAAATGTAGTTACTCTATACACCAATGGAAGCAATATAGATAGTTTAATGGGATATGTGTAAAAGTGCACCTGTTAAGACAACCAAATTTTGTCTATGGCTGACCAATTACTAATTATTGTAACAAATTTTTAAAACTCAGCAGTAGTTTATGTACCTTGTTGAAACATGCTACATCCTGTTGGTTCTTTACAACCTATTGATTCATTTAACAGTTGTAAAAGGCTATTGTTCATTGAGAAGGGGTAGTTAACCAACACAACCCCATTACATTAATGCAAATCACTAGTGTCAGATCTCATCTAGCATGTCAGTAGCCTTGACTATAGCTCTTTTATGGTACAGTAAAAGCTGAGTCACAAGAAGTGTGTGCATTTATAGAGCTTCTTCCATAAAACTGAAAATGTGGAGTGTTTATTGGTCTTTAGGCACAGATTATTAATGCCATAATGACATTAAGGAGTATTAAATGCAAATTTGCAAAGCTCCAAAGAGCTTTAATAGGATAAGCAACACTTTTATTGAGTCACTCTTTTAATGAAAATCTGGCTAAGTAAATCGAGATGGAGGCCACCACAGATGTTGTCCCATGCTTTACCACTGAGAAACTATTTAATGATAGTTAAATGGGTAGTTTTGGAGTCACCTTATCTTCAGCAGTTACTCCTTCTCATTTACAGCATGTAGAACATAAAAACAAAAGAACTCTGTATTTCAGTCTCTCTGCACTGAATTAATATAATTATCTAATGCCCTCACACTCAAAATGCACTCAAGTGAAAACTTTCCAAATACTGCAAATGAATGTGATTTAGGCTTAGCCTCCATTTGGATTTGAAACCTTTCAACAATGGAGAAATTGAAATTCTGAGTAATGATTAAATTATGAAAGTGAGAATGCTTTAATGAATATTCACTTTTGATAGCCATTCCTTTGGGGAATTTGTGGTTCACCAGACGTTGCCGCCTCAATTTGCATTGCCCTTCTGTACCACTGTGCTTAATTTCCTGTCACTTTGATTAAAATGCCAGTCAGGTGAGCCTGTTCCCAGAAGAAGACAAAGGTAAAGAAACAACAATAACAACAAAAACTCAAATCCAAATGTGACATGTTTACATAGTTTATATATGACTACAAATATCTGAGAAACCCTTGGAGGGTATATTTAAGCTATTTGCTATTTTGAGGGCAGGGGAATCAGGAGAGATGCTCCCTTCAGTTCTAAGCAGGGAAAGCTCACTGCCATCAAAGTACTGGGGAGGAAGAACAGCATCTGTAAAATAATGAATTATTGCAGAAGGCTTCATTCCTGCTTAATAATAATTCAGATTGACTGTTTGGTTATAGAACAAGCACAACAAAACTGTGCATTTGGGGCTTAGACAGACACTACAAGCAGTTGTTTATATTGCTTGTCTTCCCAAGCTCACAATAGTTCTGCATGCATAAGCAATGTGATCTGATGAAAGAAAAGACCACAGTAACAACTTTGTTCATGAGAAAGCATATTTTGGAGCTTTGGTCCATCTTTCTCTGCTTCTCTCTCTCTCTTGTGTTAAAAATATGAACAATATATGTGATAGATTGCGATGTATACAGTAAAACCTTGCATAAAGAGTGCTTCGCTTAGAGACTAACTCGCTTAAAGAGCAGAATTTTCTCTGAATGGTTGTCCTCACTTAACAACTAAAAACAACCAAAAACTCACTTAACAACTAAATCAGGGTTCATAATCCCCCCCAGAAGTCACAATTGGTCACTTACAATGGCAGTGGTGGTGCTTTTTCCAAGTGTTTCGCTTAAAGAGCATCCACATGGAACACATTATGCTCTTTAAGTGAGATACCACTGTACTTTGCATAATATATTCTGAGCAAACCATATACAGCATACTGAGATTCCATCAGCTAATCTTTAACAATTTCTCTTCCCCCCCAGCCCCCAGAACCATCCTCAATTACCCTAATTTTGACGATGTTGTATATGTAGAAGGATGTTCTGTAATAAGCTTGTATTAAAATAACCTACCGTATATGCTGGGGTATAAGATGACTTTTTACCCCTGCAAAACATGCCTCCAAGTGGGGGGGGGGCGTCTTGTACGCCAGGTGCACTTCTGTTGAATAAAATACAGTAATACCTCGGATAACGTTTACCTCGCATAACATTAAGTAATCTGGGGAGAATTGCATCGAATAACGTTAAGGTCCTATGGGATGGATCGGATAACAACTTTTAATATCAGATGATGAACATGAGTTTGAAGGCTTTTAAAGGGAAACTGTCATGCCAGCAAACTTGCTAGGGACTTGCCTGGCACTTGCTCTCTCCCTCTATTTGTTATCTTCCTTCTATCATTGACAGTTCCAGTTTGGTTAACAGATTAGAAAACAAATAGCATGGCAGCTCCCATAGGTTTATTGTTTCATTCAGCTTTAGTGAATTGTCTTTGATGAATTATGTTTAATAAACTTGCACTGTTTGATGTTTACTGTACATGTTTGATAACATACAGCCTTGTGACAATTTTTCTGCATGTCATAAGCATTTGAATATAAATTAACATGTTGAAATCAAATCTGATGTTCTTTTACATTTTATTTGTTGTGTGGAATGTGTGTGGAAGAGGGGGTAGTCTTATACAGCGAGTATATAACAAACTATATTTTGAGTGGAAATGTTGGGGGGTCATCTTATACGCCCAGTCATCTTGTATGCTGGCATATACGGTATCTACCATCAGAGCTGGCATTGAAATATCAATTCTACCATCATACAAAGAAGCTAGATGAATATGATACCCTGCTGTGCAGACATGTATTTTAATCTAGAAAACCAGAAGGACAGAAATCTTTAGTCCACTGCTAAAAATCTTGATGATTCATTTGGGTTAACAATTTCCCAACAAGTGTTATTTTGTGTACATTTTCACATGACCGTGTGATCAGATGGACTGCTAGGAAAAGCAAATTCACATGAGTCCATAAATATGTACTCGATTCTCTAAGGAAATTGATTCCTTAAGAGCTGCTATGCCTATTAATATATAGATTAATATTTTAAGAGATACAGTCCGATGCAACTTAGTAATATTTCTTTAGGATTTTAAAAAATCATATGGAGGCTGAGGGTTCCCTGTTGTAACAATACATACTGTACAGATGACATGATGCTCTAAGCCCCATCCTCACAATTGCTTATAAATATGTGTCCAGTTGGTTTAGCTGAAGATAAGGGGCATGCTGGCTATGCTAAAAGGGTGCAGGACAGGGAGGGAGGGGACAGCACCTATGGGGAGGTATTGCATGATGTCATAGATTGAGTGCCCATCTCGGATCCCAGCTCCTGGCAACCTAGCTGTTCAAAAGCAAGACATTACAAGTAGATCAATAGGGATTACTTCAGTGGAAAAAGATCTTGGGGACATGAAAGGAGCCTCATTCACCCTCTTTGTGGAGGGGGAGAGTAATGGATGGAGGGGACCAGAGAGAAAGGTGCTTCCCTTGCCTTTTTCTCCCCCCCCCCTCTGCTGGACAATGGGGAGGGGTGGAAAGAAGGAAGAGATGACACCCAGCGGAGATATATATATATATATCTTTAATCCACTTAAGCTGCCTCTCCCACCTACCTCCTTCTTGGTTCGGGCATGGCAGACCATGGCTTCTGGGATAGCTTCTGGGATAGCTTCTGGGATAGCTTCTGGGATGAGGCCGCTAACTCCAGCCCCCTGCCTTCTCCCTCGGAATCTAACCCAGCACTGCCACTGCTGTCATCACCACCTCAAGCTGCAAAGAAACCCAGTGGGTCTTTCCCATCCACTGAGGCCATGAGGGGCTGGGGCTAGTTGGTGCATGGTGGATATCACTGTCCACCAACCAGCCCCACCTCCCCATGGCCTTGGTGGATGGGAAAGACCCACTGGGCTTCTTTGTGGCTTGAGGCGGCAGCGGCAGCAGGTCAAATTGGTTGGTGCACAGTGATACCTAACATGCACCAACCAGCCATGGTGGGGCTGGGGCTGGTTGGTGCACAGCAATACCTGCCCCACGGAAACAGTGCCACACTGCCTGGAAGATTCTGGCTTGGTGGAAATCTAGTGTAGCCGCCAGGTGACATACTTCTGCCCACCTCTGGAGAGCGCCAGGCACTGGGGTGCACTGGAACTTGTCCCTGTGTCCCAAATTGCCAGCACGGGCCTGCTCTAGATGGCCATATTCATGTGGTGAACTCTTTTACCGAAGTGAATTGAGTTGGTGACTCACCTCTCCTATTGATTCAAACAGTCCTAATCCAACTGCAGCTTACTTTAACCTAGTAAGCCATGTTTAGAGTAGGCCCATTTGAATTAATCGAATCTCTAGAGGAAACTCATATTCCTGTTGAATCAGTGGTCCTACACTTGTGCAATTTGTTGCTCTAAGCAACGATTTGGGTCTTTGGAAAAAACTTCAACCCACCACAATATTGCTAACTCTGTAGTATGGCACTATCCTGCTGCTGCTGCTGCTGCTGCTGCGGCGGCGGCGGCGGCGGCGGCGGCGGCGGCGGCGGCGGCGACTGCTGCTGCTGCTGCTGCTGCTGCTGCTACTGCTGCTGCTACTACTGCTGCTGCTGCTGCTGCTGCTACTTCTATTACTGCTGCTGCTGCTGCTGCTGCTGCTACTACTACTACTACTACTATTGCTGCTGCTGCTACTGCTACTGCTACTGCTACTGCTACTACTATGTAGTAGTAGCAGCAGCAGCAGCAGCAGCAGCAGCAGCAGTAGTCCATTGTACTACTGCTATGCAGTATACCACTTTGTAGAAGCACATGCTTATGTGATCCCTGATTGGCTAGAATAATGCAGAAGGTAAGAAGTAGTAGCAGTAGCAGAAAAAGGAGCACATATTAGTGAGACAGATTTATTAGAAGGGCTTCTAAATTTTCCTTAAAAAGTTTAATCTGAAATTGCTCTCCACGTACATCCCCACCTCCCAATTTTAAAATCTTGACTAGATTGACCCTATGTACTCTGCTCCTTCCTTCCTACCTAGGAGCACATTGCCAAAACAGCTTTTGTCTCTTTCTTTCAAAACATAACAGAGGAAGAAGAATGAAACATAGCAGAAAACCAGACTGTATCCTAGATTGTTTTTTTTCCTTTCTATCAACAACTACTTGACTGCTCAGTAATTATTGTGATGTGTTGTTCTTGCATACAACAGTAACTGTCACACAAAAGCTTCATTTCGTATTTATTTAGATGTGATTAAAATTGTATTTTCTTCAACATATTCAGGAAAGCATTTTTCTTTTGAAAGAGAAGGTCAGCTTGATGCAATCTTTGTTGTTTTCATTAATTTCCTAAGTAAAGATTTAACAATCTTTTTAAGCATCATCTTTGTCCTTTAAGTCCTTCCAGTGGATGCACTACTTCTGTCATTATTTAAAATCTCATTCCCGACATTTCAAAATGCAACAGCTAATCTTTGTATTCTTTCTGGAACAGCTTTACTTGTTTGTTTAGGGAAGATGTATTGCTACACATAGTTCATTTGTCCTTTCTGCATGGGGTGAATGCAGAATCTCTTTGCCTCTTGAAAGAGGAAGTGTAGAAAAGACAATCTGAAAGCCTTAACAAATATTCAAAACCCTAGGTTTAGGACAGTGATGGCCAACCTTGGCACTCTAGATGTTCTGGAACTTCAGTTCCCAGAAGCCCTGATCAGCAAGTGTGTTGACTTGGGGTTCTGGGAATTGAAGTCCAAGAACACCTGAAGTGCCAAGGTTGGCCATCACTGGTATAGGATATGTGCATTATAAGTGAGGTTAGTCTGCAATTACCTAGTGCATATCAGTAGGTCTCAGTAGGTTCTGCCATTTTTGGGCAAGGTTTTGGAGGCAGTGGCATGGCAGTTACAGGGAGTCCTGGATGAAGTGTATTATCTAGACCCTTTTCAGTCATGATTCAGGCCTGGATATGGCACGGAAACTGCATTGGTCGTGCTGGTGGATGATCTCTGGTGAGAGCGGGATGGAGATCATCCATCCGTCTTGGCTCTTCTTGACCTCTCAGCAGCTTTCAATACTGTTGAGCATGGTATCCTTCTGGAAAGGCTCTGAGGATTGGGGATCCAGGGCACTGTGTGCTCCTGGTTTTCCTCATTTCTGAAGGGCCTGAGCCAGTTGGTGTAGCTAGAGAGCGAGATGTCCAGCCTGAGGCCCCTTTGTTATGGGGTGCCTCAGGGCTCAGTATTCCCGCCTTTGGGTAAATTAATCATTCATTCCCATGGGTTTCCATTTGGGAAACACTGCGAGTCTAGCTGAACCAGAGAGACTGGGTTTAGCTGATCCTTGGCAGTGAACTGCAGCAACAGTGGAGATGTCGTGTGACATTACATAATCTAACAATGACACATGTTGAGATTTGTATTACCTTGTTTGTTATGGAAAATTTAAGCATAATGTCTAGAATACTGGTGACAGCCTTGGGGCAGGGTACAATCTTATGCTCATTAACTGAGGCTGGGGGCTCATTGCTTTGCAGATGGTTGGGGGAAATGCTCTTGTGAACTACTTTCCCTTTCTGGCAGCTCTGCAGTTTTTCAGTGTTACCCAGTCGTATGGTCTGTGCAGGGTTTCAAAAGGGAACAGCCAACAGGTCCTATTGCTTCCAAGCATCTCCCCAGAAAAAGATTTAGTAAAAGTTCTCTCTTATCTGTTGCATTGTTTTCCCACTCAGTATAGACAGTAAAAGGAAATATAGGGTTGGGTTGGGTGGGGTGAACTCAATTTGGTGTCTCTGCATTTCACTGTGACACCTACTTTAGATTGGACTGGCTTCTTTTTCTTGACATTGTCTGCATGTCTTCTTAGTACATGATATAAATTGGAAGTTCAATGTTATTGCATTTCAAACTCAACCATCAAGGATACACAGAGAAGTCCATTCGATACCTGTTTTATATCATTGCTAAGCAGAAATGGGCAAAGGTGCTTTTACAATATTAAAACACTAAATATTGCAGAAGTTGTAGCCTGAAACAACTTTTCTCATCTCTATTCCTAATTCACTCATGCCCTAGACTTGTCAAAGCTCTGGTGTAAATACATTTCAGAAATAAATATAATTAGATTGTGGTTCCCTCTTTCCTATTTTCTTTCTTCTAGTCTCTTTCTCTCAAAATCCACAGTTTTTGACAATGGCATTTAAATTAAGATTTTGCCAACCCTTAATCTGGGTATAAGCAAAACAAGCAAAAACAGGGCTCAATTATCAAGCAAATTAATAGGCAACAGAGTCAGCAGATGCTTTTTCTCAGCTACCCATATTTCCACATAGATGAGTTACAAACCTTTCAAAATAAGTAACAAATATTAACATGAAATATTAATTTGATTGGAAATGCTCGACACTTAAGAAAAATTATATGTGCAGCAAAATAGCAATATAACAGAAGTGCAATTAATAACAAATCAATCTGTCTGGATGCTTCTCTTGTTCTTAAGTTTTTATAGCTTTGTTTAGCATTTTAATAATTCATTACAATGTGATGTATTTTGACTTCTAATATTTGAGTTCTAAAATGAATATGTATGAACTTATTCAGTCAATCACTCCTACCACATTTTGCAAGAATGCTCATTGGAAAATGACCGGACAGATAACTCGACACATCAGTTCCTGCTGGTCATATCCAACATGGCCAATTCTCAGGCGGACGGTCAGCAGTTCAAAACCCAAGTACTGCATGATGGAATGAGCACCCATCTCTGTCCCAGCTCCTGCCAACCTAGCAGTTCGAAAGCAAGAAATTGCAAGTAGATAAATAGGTACCACTTTGGTGGGAAGGTAAGCAGTGTTCCATGCACTTCGGTGTCTAGGCATGCCTGCCACATGTCCATGGAAACGTCTGCAAACGCAGACAACACTGGCTATAAACAGAGATGAGCACTGAACCCTAGAGTCAAATATGACTGGCTTTTGAGGAAGGGTGATCTTTACCTTTACCTTTTTACAGTCCAATAACACCTTGAGGTTCTTCACTCTGTAACTAAAGTTTCAATAGAAGGGCTAATGACTCTCTGGATGGGTGAAAATGGCAAAGCATTCTTAATTTTTTTTGTCTTGAGTCTAGAGCTCTTTCTTTGTAGGCTATGCCTATGTGCATGGAGCTCAGGAGATGAGATGCAGGGTAGGGAGGAAGTTGCAGACATTCCATTTCTGATGTCAGTGGCTTCAATGTTTCTTGAACTGCAACTCCCATTACTTCCAACCATCATGATAAATGGCCAAGGATGATTGCATCAGCGAACTAGGCACATCTAAGGACTGAAGAATGAGAATTATTACAGCAGAGGCCTGAGATCTCCATGTAGCCACATTCCCAAAATACTTCAAATGGCAACATGTCCTTGATTTGGGTAGAAATATATTCTTTTCGGGGCTGTAGTGGCTCAGTGGTTAAGAAACTCACCATGTTAGCTGGAAGGCCAACAAGTGGGCAGTTCAAAACTCGGGTACTGCATGATGGATTGAGTGCCTGTCTCTGTTCCAGCTCTTGGGGACATGAAAGGAGCCTCATTTGAGGATTCCCTGAGCAGAGTTTCTCCTGCAAAAATCCTTTCAACCCAGAACAATTTATGATACGAAATTATTATTATAATCTTTTAACAAAATTTTATTGACTCCTAGGAAAATGTGATATACTTAGAAAAGAAATGCTTCACTTAGAGCATGTTTCTTATTCAGTGGAATGAGCAAACAATATCTTTATACTTGTTGTTAGGTATAAAGTTGCTTAGTTTCAGGTTTATGGGGGGAAATCTTTGCTTTAGAAATATACAAGCACTGTGAATTCTGTTCTCTTGGTTTTGGGCTGCTTAAATCCTAAAGAAACAAAGACACAGACTTTATCTACAGTAATACCAACATCTAATTAATTTTAAAGGGACTGCAGTGGCTTAGTGGTTAAGATGCTGAACTTGTTGACTGGAAGGTTGGCAGGTAAGCAGTTTGAGACACAAGTGCTGCATGATGGCCTAAAAAAAGGCTGAACAGCCTGCCCTTAAAACACCTTAGAGAGCAGACTAATACCCATCTGGGTGAAAAGAATGAGTTGTTAGCAACTAAAAACACATTCCTTATGAGCCCTTGTGGCAGTGTGGTAAATATGTTGTACTGCAGCCAAAACTCAAATCTGAGTTCAATCCTGATAGACTTAAAGTCAACTCAGCCTTCCGAGATCAATAAAATGATTGCTAAGCTTGTTGGGAACAAAACGCTTGCGAACCATCAAGAGGGTGGTCAGTATATAAATATAATTGATATTGCTATTACTTAAACACTTGGATAGGATTCATTGGCATTCCTTTGGAAACCACACCAAACATTGTAACAGGATCTAACTTTTTGTACAACAAAAACATTCTCTTCACATCCTACGTGTTTTGTGTCCTTTTCTCAGGACAAAATGCTTCTCTGGGATATTTCTAGTGGGGTTCACTCCCCAGATAGATCATTTTTTACTTTTTTTGCCCACTTCCCAAAAGGAGCTAAAAAGCTGACAAGCAGTGGTAAGGGAATAAATCACTATAAAAATTTAAGAGTAACAGTAATTAGTTATATTTTCAGATGGTTTGTAAAGTCAAATAATTAATAACTTTTTAGAGAAAAATAAAATCAGCATTATTTGATGCTAGGTTATTATGGCTGATTGAGAGACTGGCAATGATTTTTGCACAGCTGAGACATTGCTCTATCAGGTAATTCTAAAAAGGGTGATGGCCCAAACAAAATTTATAACTATGGAACTGGGCTTCAGATCAGCACCACATTTGGCACTGTAGAAGGAGGCAGTCTGTTCCTAATCTGTGCCAAATATGGGGAGATTTTAACAAATAGGTTTCAAGTTATTCTTTTTAAACAGCACTGGTTTACAACCACACCAGAAGCCAACCACCTTCATTCAGGAGATACTCAATAAATTGAGAACAGTTAGTTTTGTTTCCTTAACAGGTTAGTTCTTATCCTCTCCTCATTTGTTGATGTAGAGTAAATCAATTATGAAGGAGACTTAAATACTGTACCTTGAAGATGGTGCTTTTACTAAGAAAAAGCAGTTACTTTTATAAGTCTGAGTATGCATACTGGAAACCTTCTAGGAAGAATGTTTTCTTACTCTTTCTTTGTGCAAACTGAACACACATCTCTTACTTTTCTGTGATTCTTCCATTTTAAAAAAGAGTTTGTGTTATATTTATTTATTTATTTAAATTTGTGTACCACCCTCCTTGCTAGGGCAACTCAGGGTGGCTAACATCTCATAAGACATCATCATCGATATGAATCAAAATTCTAAAAGATTTAAACTAAACAAGTTAAAAATTAAAAATAAAATAAAACTAACTCTTAAAATTACTTTACAATGGTGTTGAGGGAGAGAGGGACCTCTTACACCATATATTAAATGAGTGGATTCTGCCTCACTGCCTGTAAAACATAGTCATCAGTAGAAATATGAATAATCTTGATGTTGGTTTTGCATCACACAACCTACACTTGGGGGAATTTTCTAATTGCTTCATAACTGCCACTCCAAGTCCAGGCTTCCTCATCACTGGGGCAGCATGTTCCTTCCTTCTCCATCGTCCATGAGATCTACAAGAGATCATAGTAAACTTCCTTTCCCCAGAAAAGGAAAATTGTGGGGAAAAGTAGGGCTCCAAAGAGTGGGGTGACTGGATTATCAAGGCTGCATGGTCCTGTCCCCACTTTTAACATGCAGTCTGAAATGGAGTCCAGCCACCTCCCTTTGCCCAAAGAGAATTGGAGTGCCTAGAGTTGCCATAATTCCCTCTCACAAAACTGGGACAGAAGTATAAAGGTAAAGGTTTCCCTTGCTCGGAAGCCAGTCATATCTGACTCTAGGGTTCAGTGCTCATTTCTTTTTCAAAGCTGAAGAGCCAGCGCTGTCTGCTTCTGCAGACAATACCGTGGTCATGTGGCAGCCATGTCTAGACGCCGGAGTGCACGGAACACTGTTACCTTCCCACCAAAGTGGTCCCTATTTCTCTACTTGCAATTTCTTGCTTTCAAACTGCTAGGTTGGCAGGAGGGACAGAAATATACTTGACAAAAATTGGTGGGTTATCTACAAAATAGCCTTTTTAAAAACAAACAATATAATGACAGCTATAAAACACTTTCACATTAAATATATCAGTGTCCAGTTCAGTGTCTTAATCACTAAGTCACTGCAGCCAATAATATACAGTGGAACCCCGTATAACTAATGCATCGTACAACAACAAAAAATTGTACAATGAAGAGGATTTTGGAACAAATGGGTGTATCGTATAAGAAAAATTTTCATTGTATGATGCACACATTTGTTCCAAAATCCTCTTCATTGTGTGATTTATTTATTGTACTGTACGTGTTGATTTCAAGGAGGTAGCTGAGCAGGTCAGCTGCCTGCTTTGAAAGCAAGCGGGGTTCATAGCGTTGAGTCTCGGATTGCTTGGGAAGGAGGGAGTCCAGCGAGTGCCCCCTTCCTTCCCAAGCAAGCTTGAGCTTCGTAACCTCAAGTCCCGGCTTGCTTGGGAAGGAATGGGGGCCACCCACTGGTCCCTATTTATCTAGTTGCAATTTCTTGCTTTCAAACTGCTAGGTTGGCAGGAGATGGAACAGAGGCGGGAACTCACTCCATTATGCAGTACTTGGGATTCAAACTCTAATCTTCCAGTCATCGAGTTCAGTATCTTAACCACTTGAGCCACCATAGTTCCCCACTTCGGCCCCCACCCACCACCCCAATTGTCCATGCAAGGGAATGAGGGAGATCACTTAGAATCACATGATAAAGAAGGGGCAGGGAGCATTCAACCTCTATGATCAGATTTCATGGCTTTTCCCAATTATCTTTGCATGGGAAAGGGACAAAGGGAAGTAACTCAGATCATTTAAAGATCTCATGGAAAAAGTATTGGCAGGAACATGCAGCCTCAAATAACAAACCCTGTAAGCATATGGACATTTCCCCCCCACTTGCCAACCCATTGTAGCCATGGACTGGCAAGGAGAGGAAAATATTTCCCTAATCTCTCAGCTCATCAATCAACTGTGGCTTCAATTGGTAATCAAAGGAAAAAAGAAATAAATATTTCCCCCTCCTTGCTGATCTAGTGTTACAATATTTTGGCAAGGGGGGCATTTACACTTTCTCTTCCTCTGTATGGTAGCAGGGAAAGTGTATCATTTACCTACATGGTGAAGTGACTTGTCAGCCACTGCAACATAGGCAGGTCACCTTGGGTGTTTGGATGGAGAGGAATGGGTTGAGTCTAATTTAGCACCTTCTTCATCCTTTAGCAACCCAAAAATGAGCAAGTCAATACTGTCCCATAAGGGGCAGTCTGGACATGCTTTGAGATCCATTATAACTTGCTTTGGAAAATTATGTGCATGTGTGGTATGGTGTGTGTGTGTAAAGTCTATAATCCAGCAGTCACTACTCACTAATTCAAACTTTTTATTTCCTCCAAGTTTTCTCTTCCTGCTTCACCCTCATAATCTCTGGACTACCTTTTGCACATGCTCTTCAATTTCCATTCTCCCCTCTTTCCATGCAAACTATAAGGAATCCCTTCAACCCATTGCATTTCAAGGAGAAATTGGAGAAGAGAAAATGCCTAAGTAAGAGGTTGCAGCCAGATCACAAGGGCTGCATCCTATGCCTCTCTTCCTACTCCTTGAGATCTAAAAGGGATCCTAGTAACCACCCATTCCCAAACAAGGAGAACTGTGGAAAAAGTTCAGAGCCTACACCCTCCCTGCCCTATTTCCCCATGCAATCTATAAAACAGGGGCTCCCAACCTAAGGCTCGTGAGGTGGATCTGGCCCATGGGAGCTGCACTGGTTGCCAGTCTGCCTCTGGGTGCAATTTAAGGTGCTGGTAATTACCTTTAAAGCCCTACATGGTAGTGGGCCAGGATACCTAAGAGACTGCATCGTCCCAAGGACATTTGTCTGTCCCACCAGAGTGGACTGGAGAGGCTCTCTGGTTGTGCCATCAGCTAAAGAGGCTCACTTCTCTAGCACTAGAAGGAGGCCCTTCTCTGTGTCCGCTCCGGCCCTTTGGAACCTCCTCCCAACTGAGCTGCGCCTCCAGGCAGAGCTGCTGCCCTTTCAGAAGGGTGTAAAAACCTGGCTTGCAGGTCAGGTCTGGGTTACTGGAGGCACAACAACCTCAGCCTGCTGTTTGGTTTGACCTCCCACCCCCCCCCCCATTCCCTTAAGTTTCAAATTAAAACAAAGATTTAGTTGTAATTTTTAATGGGTTTTAATTATAGATTTTTAAGAACTTTTAGATTGTTAATCTATATTGTTCTGACGTTTTATGATGTGTTAAACCGCCCTGGGTCACCTTGGTGAGGAGGGCGGTATAGAAATGTAAATGAATGAATGAATGAATGAATGGTGCCATTTCATGTGGTCTCCCATCTCTCCAAGAGGATTCGAGAAACAAAATGACCACCCCTTTGAAGATGTTGGGGCAAAATGGCCACCCCATCGTGCAGGCAGGGCAAAATGGCCATCTGGTCCTCAAAACTGACTAAGAGAGTGTGACCCAGCCCCCAGCTTGAAAAGGTTGGGAACCTCTGCTATAAAATATTGTAGTAACCCTCTCCCGTTTCTTTTTGTGAAGCCCCTTTACCAAATTTTATGTTACCTTAAAAATATAGATTGTGGAAGTACATATTTTGAAAATGATCCTTTAAATTTGAAATTACTTTTGTGTCAGTCATTTTCAGATCAAATTTGCCATTATTGTAACTAGGATCCGACAAGTTATTGGCTTAGTTTGATTGATTGGTGTTCTGATAACAATTTTGCCAACTAACCATGGGTTTCAGACAATATTACATTTTTGTTATAAACTGGAAAAACTCCAATGAGAAATAAAGTATAAAATTGCCTAGAGATACAGTGACACTGGAATAATTACACAGCCAACATCTGAAAAACAATTGCATATATCAAGGTTTAAATATTAATTGCATAGATTTTTTTAGAAAAACTTATGTAGGTTTATTTCCTGGCATCATTGAGGGTGTATTCATATAATAAAGTTGTGGGTTTTGTTCTCATTAAACTGTCATGACCCTAAAAATATTGGCAGTTGGAGTTTGGTAAGTTCCTCAGCTAGATCCAGTATCCTTCCCAGAATACAGCACAGAAAGTGATTCACAGACTACAACCCCACTTCCACAGAATGGTGCTAGAACAGTGAATATGGTATCATACTGCTATAATTGTGCAGTATGGATGAAAATCAAGAGTAAAGCATTTGACATTCTCATCACAAGCATATCCACTCAGAAGTACAATGTTTTGCTTCTAGATAAGTGTGGATTTGATCAGATCCTAAAGAGATACATAACAATTTATTCACATGCTTTACTGTCTCATTCATTAAAGAATGAAGGTATGAAAAATATATAATATAAATATAATATAATATATTACAATACAGTCAAACCTCACATAAAGAGCACCTCGTTTAAAGAATAACTTGCTCAAAGAGCAGAATTTTCTCTGAATGTTCGCTTCGCTTAACAAATAAAACCAACAAAAAACTCGCATAAACAAATAAATCGGGGTTCGCAATCCCCCCCCCATTGGTCATTTACAATGGTGTTTTGCTTAAAGAGCAAACTTGCTTATAGAGCAATCCTGTGGAATGCATTATACTCTTTAAGCGAGGTACAACTGTATTACATTGATGTGATACTATGAAAGGATCTGTGTTAGGCAGAAATGAAGGCAGCAACATGTCAGGAATAAAGTATATAAGAAAAAGGATGTAGGAAAAAATAAAGGGAGAAAGGTGGTTTTTCTTGCTGCTTTTCATTGTTTTTTAGTCAAAGATCAGAGTCACCTAAACTAAAGTAAAATAAGTTCTTGCACATAGTCAATAGCTGGTCTTACCAAGAGAAAGCATACAAAATGCCTCTTTTTTCAATCTCAAGAGTGAGAGATTACATTTAATGACTTCATATTATGTTTTATATATTTATTAGCACATGAAAAATTTAAAACCACAGTTTTAAAATTAAAAACATGCCTGCAGCACAAAGGCAGAATAAAGTCAGCACTAGATGAGTTATGTAGACACTGCATGATCAAAATATTCAAGACATTTCTCATTTTAACAGACTCCAAAATGTTATTAGAATACAGAAACATTGTTATTCCACTTATTATTTAAAACATGAAATGTTGCAAAAATTTTTTTACATGTTCTTCCTAATCTTAGGTTTTAAATTGTAATTTACTTAGACTGCATACATATTATGCATATAGTTGTTTGTTGTTGTTGTTCAGTCGCACAGTCGATTCCGACCCTCTGCGACCCCATAGACCACTGTCCGCCAGGCACTCCTGCCCTCCACCATCCCCCTCAACTCGCTCAGCTCTGCGCCCACTGTCTCCACAATACCATCTAGCCATCTCATCTTGGGCCGTCCCCTTCTTCTTTTGCCCTCGACCCTTCCAAGCATCAAGGCTTTCTCAAGTGAATCCTCTCTTCTCATTTGATGTTCAAAGTACTTTAGCTTCCTCTTTATTATTTGACCTTCTAAGGAGCAGTCAGGGGTGATTTCTTCTAAGATTGACTTATTTGTCCAGGGGAGTCTCAAAACTCTCCTCCAACACCACATCTCAAAGGCGTCTATTCTTCTGCGCTCAGCTTTCCTAATGGTCCAGCTCTCACAACCATACATTGCCACAGGGAATACCATTGCTTTGACTATATGGATTTTTGTTTGCAATCTGATTTCTCTACTTTTCACTATGCTCCCCAGGTTTCTCATCACTTGCCTCCCAAGAATCAATCACTTTTTTATTTCATGGCTGCAATCACCATCTGCAGTGAGCTTAGATCCTAAGAAAGTAAAATCTGTCACTGCTTCTACTTCTTCCCCATCTATTTTCCAGGGACTGATAGGGCCTGTTGCCATTATCTTGGTTTTCTTGATGTTGAGTCTCAAGTCAGCTTTTGCACTTTCTTCTTTCAACCTAATCAGGAGCTTCTTTAGGTCCTCCTCACTTTCTGCCATGAGGGTGGTATCATCTGCATATCTCAAATTGTTGATGTTTCTTCCAGCAATTTTGATCCCAAATTGTGATTCCTCCATCCCTGCATTGCGCATTATGTGTTCTGTGTATAAGTTGAATAAGCAGGGTGACAAAATGCAGCCTTGTCTTACTCCTTTTCCTATTCAAAACCACTCCGTCATTCCATATTCTGTCCTAACTGTTGCTTCTTGATTCATGTACAGATTTCTCATGAGGCCTATAAGGTGTTCCGGTATTCCCATCTCTTTAATTACTTGCCACATTTTGTTGAATATAGAGTACACCCAATTTTAAAACAAAGAAACTTAAAGAAATATTAAGTTTAAGCTCAAACAGCAAAAAACCAAAACATTCAAACATAATTTTTTTAACTAAAAGCTATGCAGACCACAATCCGCAAACCTGTATGTCTTGACTTGGCACCAAAATGGTGCTGATGTTGGTGCCAATTCAGATTTCAAGTGTAGGACATTCCAGTCAGAGTGCTACAGCTGAGAAAGTCCACCCATATATCCACATAATGAATTTTTCTCAATGGGGAGACGTGGGGCAAAACCTTCTCAGCATATCTTAGTGATCAGGCAGGTTTATATAGGGATAGGCACATAGGGAACATATTGCTGGATAGCAAAACAGTATTTTCATGTTTCAGTTGACTCAGTGAAAAACCAGGCAGAAAAGAGGCTGAATTATTTAAGCTAATTCATCTCACAGAAAAATATATATAACTCCACTGCAGGACTTCCATCTGTCTACAATGGTAAACAGCCACCACCTGCTTCCTGTAAATGGTGGTGTAAGATTATTACTCAGTAAATGTCATATTTTCCATTTCAAAATCCCTTTTCAGCTGCCTGCTTTTCCAGCAACAGAATAATAAATCACCTGCTACCGCGGTCAGGATAAATTCTGTATCTGTGCAGTAATAACAGAAAGAAAAAGCCTGAAATATTCATTACTTTGACTGTTTCTTTTTGTGTAGCACTGTATCTATATGGTAAAAGTAAATATACTTTATTGGATATGGTATTTAAGGGACCACTCTTTTAGGTCTGAGTGTGCCACCCTACAATGATATTAAGGCTTAATGAAGGCTTGCTGCACAGTAACCATATTAAGGAATATATGTTGAATCTGCTGAGTAAAACATGACCTGTAATAGTGTGCAGTTATACTGATTCCATTGGATGTTATCACGATTCATTCAAAATGTTGTTTTGGACATCATTTTTGGATACTATGGGCCACCAGAACAACAAATCACTTGGTACTAGAACTAATCAAGTCTGAACTTCCTCTAGAAGCAAAAATGACTAAACTGAGATATTTTTATTTTGGACATATCATATGAAGACAAGTTTCAATGCAAAGGATGATAATGCTTGGAAAAGCTGAAGGCAGCAAGAGAAAGGTTGAGATGGTTTGAATCAGTGAAGTAAGCGATGGCCTTGAGTTTGTGAAACCTGAGCTTGACTATAAATCAGGCATGCCCAAACTACGGCCCACAGGCCTAGTCCGGCCCCCAACACCAATTCATCCGCTCCCCCGATGCCCTCCCCACTCCTGAAAGTGGACGGGGGACAAAGGGATTGGTGTCTAGGTGCCATCAAAATACTAATGATACCATCTCCACATTTCATTTTCATCAATGCAACTGCATATCTTAAATCAAGGTAGCAATGGGGCTTAATCCAGACAAGATATGACTTCTATAGGTTAAAAGGAAAGATTGTGCAGATTTAGGTATATTTCCCCTGAAAAGCAGTATTTACCCTTTGATACCCATGCATCAAACATGGCCAGGAGTTTTCCATAGCTACACTTCCCTAGAAAAAGCAAACCAAGCAACTAACTAAAGCTAGGTGTATCTAGGCTAATTTCTGCAATACCTCTGGGACGGCAGAGTACAATGAGTACAAACTACACTATGTCAGTTGTGATTAGTGCTGGGTTTGGAATTGTAGTTTATTGTCTTCCAGTTTGTTTTCAAGCACAATCCATAGTTTTACAGTCCTAAAACACTGGCTGGATAGCTCAGGGTTTAGGTATAGTATCTGGCTGCAGAGCCAGAGATTCAGAGTTCGATTACCCACTGAGCCAGCCTGTGTAACCATGGGCAAGCTACACAGTCCTAGGTCATCCCCAAATGAAGAGAACGGTAAGCCACGTCTGAATATTCCCTGCCTAGAAAATCCTGGAAAGGCTTGTCATAAGTCAGAATTGACTCGAAGGCACATGTTTATTTATTAAATAGTTTAAAGTACTGTATGTTGTTAACCTATTATTCATTATATGGATTTAAACTGAAGTGCTGTTTGCTGCCTTGAGAGTCCCTTTTTGGGACAAAAGGGATGCTATTTCACACAGAAAATGCTATACGGCTTCTGCAATGTGGTGCTTGTGTGTCAAGAACAGATCTTTTGTTTCTTAGGACAATTAATTTCACTTTCTTTATAATGACAACAGCAACCTTTTGAGGTAGATTGTTTTCCTTCTTTAAATAAATAAATAATTAAATATACGAATGGAAAACTAAAACCAAGAAAATGTGACTTGTCCAGGCCATCAAAGTGGCCAAGTATTTAAAACAAAAGCTCATAGCTATATTTTCATCTATCTGCTCACTGGACCATTCTGGCATTCCACGGGTTGTAAAGCACATGTAATGGTTTTTAAAGTGGACTTGAAAATAGGAACTCTCTGAATGCTGTGCTCCTCCCTGCAATTATATGTCAGTGTTAAATCATTGTTTCAGCACTCGCTTGAAACTGTGTTTGTATATTGGCTGTACTTTCAGCTTGTCTCCACTGATAGGGCAATGTATATTTGTGCCATCATTTATTATGCATGGTTGCTTTATATAAAACAGGTTCCAAGCTCGCTCTTACATATAAAAATATTGCCATAGTGACAAAAGCATAAAAAAATCATAGCTAACCATGAGCCTTGGGATAAAACCAAAGCTCTGACAATGGCCAACAGATGAACATTGAGTAGCAAAGTCCTGCCTGACTCAGTATGCTCCATTACCTTTTGGCTTTGTACCAGGGATCATTGCGATACACCACAGCAAATCAGAACTATATCACACCTAATACATCTAATCTTAGAGGGCTACTGATGAAAGGAAACTTTTTTTCTTTGAGAGTATTTAGTAGCACATTTCTTAAACAAGAATTCACATGGTGCTTTGGGACTCAATTTAAAAATATGATGAGATTTCCAAACATCATATACATGGGTAGAAAAAAAAAGGATCCCTACATTTCTCACAACGGTTGAGATTAGGTATTTACAGGCATAAATATGAAGCTTCTCACTGAACAGAGTTAAAAAATTGCTGAAGTAGAAGAGCCATTATGTTATCACCTCCATGCAGTGACTAAATGGTCACTGACTAAACCAGCAAAAGTCTACTGTCGGAAATAAACTAAATTTGACAAAACTGAATTAGCAAAGTAATAAAAATATTCATTATTGCAAATGATTGAGCAACAAGTCTTCAAGGCATTCCTCTAGTGACATGTAGAATAATAATTATGACAAAGTCACAGTGATTTACAAATTATCTTCTAAGATCTGCATCAATGTGCAGTCAACGTCCATCTGTCCAGTGGGGGACACAAATCTATGCAAGTTCTCAAAACAGCCGTTATACTTATTGAGGAATTTGTGTATTCCTTGACAGAATCTAGACTGTAGGTGGCTGTCTAGCTGCACAGACACCAGGATCCAGGGCAGCCAAGATAAAGTTCAAATGGCAAACTTTATCTACACCCAAATCCAAGCCCAAGGTCAGAGCTGGTAGCAGACAGAAGAACAAGGCTAGTCCAGTAAACAAGACATAGTCCAAGCAGGCTATGAGTCAAATAACCAAGGAAACAACCAAAGCAGGGTACCTTTAGGACTGGAGCAAGAACAGGAGATCCAAACAGGCAAAGAATCATTCAACCAATGAAGGAATTGAAGTAGGGTATATTTAGTACTGGGACAAGAGCACGAAGAGGTCCACATGAAGCATCACAAAAAACCAGGAACCTTCATTGTTGAGAAACTTCTAGGGCAGTGCTTTCCAACATGGGGTACATGCCCCATAGGGACACTTCAATTTCAAGAATTCTAAGTCAGTACATTGGCTGATAAGTGCTTTGGGGAATTGATTTAGGCTTCTGGAAATTGGAAGTCCAAAAACCAAAGGTTATACCCAGGTTGCCAGCAGGAAAAAGGATGCTAAGTTTTACATACAAAAAGCTAGCCTGAATGTTGACACAGCAATGGTAACAGTCAAGATGATCTACAGGATATCCTTTTGCACTCAATATCATTAACAAAGACATGGCAGAAGGGAAAATCCCAGACACTGATTATGTTTTTCATTACTTCTCATCCAAACATAAAGTAATTGTGATGACTTTCCCCCCAGCAAGTTCTCTTGGTACTTATTGCTTGGGGAACAAAGCAATCAAAATACTTAGAAGAAAGCTGTCTTTCAGATCAATTGTGTGCACTGGATTACTTAATTGTACATCTGGAAAATACTGGATAGTTATTCCCTATGGAATTCATATGAATTTGGAATTCCTGTACCCCAAAGCACAAGCACTCCCAACCATCTGCATTGAAAAAGAAATCTCAGATTACTCTGTTGTATTACTCAGGTGTGATGTTCCATTACACAGTGGTGGGATTCAGCAGGTTTGCCCTAGTTTGCCAGAACTGGTAGCAGAAATTCTGGTTGGCTCACCCATCCAAGTTTTGAAACAAAGTAGTCTTAATATGAGTACAAAGCAGGGCTTTCCCCCTGGCCATGCCCACCATACTCTGCCCACAGAGTAGGTAGTAAAAATATTTGAATCCTGTCACTGCCTTTACAGAATACAGTTTGAAAGCTACAGGTTTATCTGGCTGAGTTCATACAACACATATTTTCTATGAAATATGACTAGGTAAAGGTAAAGGTTGCCCTTGCTCGAAAGCCAGTTGTATCCGACTCTAGGGTTCAGTGCTCATCTCAGTTTATATAGCCAAAGAGCCAGCACTGTTTGTATCTGCAGACATTTCCATGGACATGTGGCAGGCTTGCATCAACACTGGAGTGCACAGACTGCTGTTTACCTTTCCACTGAAGTGGTACCTATTTATCTACTTGCAATGTCTTGCTTTTGAACTGCTAGATTGGCAGGAGTTGGGACAGAGACAGGAGTTCACCCCATCATGCAGCACCTGAGAATCGAACTCTGACCTTCCAGTCAGTGAGTTCAGCATCTTAACCACTTGAGCCACCGCAGTTCTGTGAAATATAACTACTGAAGCACATAAACAAATATTGCCGCTTTAGTGTATCTGAAACAACAACAACAACTCTATAATAACAACCACAACATGCACCATTAAGTTCATTCTGACTCATACAGACCCTTTCTAGGTTTTCTAAGTAGATAATACTCAGAAGTGGTTTATTGCTCCCTTCTTCACAAATACTCATTCATGAAAAATGAATTTCATTCTATGTCAAAGAACATTGCTAATCAATGCTTAATGATCTCTCTCTTGTAACATTTATGAATATGTGTCCTTCAAATTTGGCTCAGACTCAAAGAATGCTTTAGATTAAAATTCCAGTGAACATTTTCAATAATTAATGACTTTCAACCACCTAGCCAAAAGGTAACCTCTAAGGTTCCTTAAAGCTACAATTTTGGTAGCTTTAGTAAATATCATTTAAGTCAATTTTCTAGAACAACCCAATGAGTATCTCATTTTAGAGTACCTCATACATATGTGTGCAGATATTTAACCCAACACAAAGCTTTCATTTGCTGATATAATGCTGTTGGCAGTAATGAATGAAGGCAGTACAAATGTATTTCCAACATATTCTTTAAGATCTTTTCCAGGGGAGAAATCATTTTTTTCCCATTGAACCGATGAAACCTTTTGAGTGTATGTCATGCTATTATAGAGAAATTATCTGAGTATGTTACAAATTCAGCTGAAGATTTGTTTTAATTTTCCCCAAACAATTCCCCCCCCCCATGAATTACTTTGAAACATAATTTTATCCGTTGTTGTTTAAAAAATGTATGTAATAACTTTGCAGAGGAAAAAACTATACTGAAAATATTGTTTGGCATATTTCCAGTCATTTCTAGTGTCTGTTAAATTTTAATCATAATTCAAAATAATTAAATTGAAATGTAAGGGGAGTATAATTACATAACTATAGAAAATGACACAATCTATTTCTAAAAGTGGGTGTATTAAGCATGTTGGATCAATTTACTTTCATAAGGATAATTTGTGCATTTTAATAATTGTAGAACAAAACCAAACTAAATGATACAATGTAATTAGGGAAACAGCACATGAGGTTTTGTTACAGTTTGATTAAATGGGTGTCTTAAGACTTTTCCAGAAAAATTTTGAGGAATAAGCCAAAACATGCAACTTTGTTTATGGCATGCAAAATAATTTTCACCAACTAAATCAAGTGATTTCAGTATTGGCACTGTTGAAGATGATCGCTGACCTCTAAGATAGTGAGTAACCATAATAATTTCATTACTTTTTTAAGAGCACGGCATATATCTAACACAAATTACTATTTAAATTGATATCTTCAATCTTGATGTGTCTGATTTTAGCACCAATGCTCATGATTTAAGAATCAATTAAAACAAATACAAACAACATATATACAGAGGAGACCATATTTCTGCTATGGATGAAAGAAAAATATTTATCTCCATATTTTGGTGTATAGTCATTTTTAAATTTATTTAGCATTATATTATGTGTCATACCAAGTTTCATTACACCAGAAATGGCATGCCCATTTTGCACAGCAGCTGCAATGCATTAACCTAATGGACTGGAATTATGGGTTGCCACAGGAGTTGTCTGTTTTGTGCCAAATCCAAATGTAAACTCTATATGAAGAGTCTTGACACTATTAAATAAGACCAAATACAATGTGTCTGGAAGAAAGAAGAATATTGAGAAAGGTAAAAAGGGTGACATATGGCTAATTTTAAAATGATCATGCAGGTAGTCTAATGAAAGTTTGGTCTTATATATAAACGGTGGGCTAAATAAACACAAACTGCTACACCCATCAAACCACTGTGACCAGAGCAAATTCATAAAAGATATATAAATACAATTGTGACTGGACATATGAGTCACTATAAAATGGGGTGGGGGTGTACAATGTAATGTGCATTTGAACATTTGGAAGATAAAAGCTGATTGACCACGAATTGTTTGACCATAGAACAACAGCAGAAGAGGAGCAAAATAATAATAATAATACACAACCTTAAAGAAAAAGTCAACAGGAGACTAGCGAACCATGATGCAAATGAATATTTAAGAAAAAGTGAAGCTGGGTAAAGATTGCAAGACAGAGGCCAAAGTCTTTAAGCGATCTTCTGGAAAAGACTGGAGATGTAACTTGCAGCTCTTGGCTAAAGCTCCATTCTTCAGTAAAAATAGCCCATGATGGTTCAGAGATAATTGCTTCTATATACTCAGGCTCATAGATTTTTAAGGCTAAAGAGGGACATTATGATCATCTGCCCTGACCTGTTTAGCACTGGCTAAGGAATTGCTTTTTTATTCCCCCTCAAGCTCAGTTCTATGAGAGAACTGTCATTAACTGCCAAAAAGAGACAGTTATCAATTAAAGATATTTGGTACTAAGAGCACCAGTGTGGGACAAGAAGACCAGGTGTCAGATACAAGAGATGATGGCTCATATTCCTACTAGCTGGAGAGGCTCATTGGGAGGCTGACTATAGTAAACCACTCCTTGAATATCTCGTATACCTTGAAAGCCCTATTAGATTTGCAATAAGGTACTTGGCAGCACATAACAGTTCTCAAAGACTTATTTTCTGCATTACTGCACTGCCTCCTATTGTGCTAGAAGGCTGAGTCCCCTTCTTCATCTCCAGCTATGTCTGGTGACTTGTACATTAGTATGTCACTTGCAATCATGTTACTGGTAAGTTACATTGCTGGAATTGTGTTCCAATTGGGACATTCTTGCTAGTTAGCGAAGGAGAGGACTAACCCTAACCCTAACCATTTCTCTGTAGGAAAAGGGACTCTGAGGGTAGAGGGAAATAGTATCATCACACCTCCTAATCAGAAAGCTTCAACCCTGCAAGGGTGGCTGCTCTGTACTCTTTCTATCCACCCTGGTGTGTCCTTTTGAAATGGGGGGAAATTGGATCATGATTTTCTGAGGAATACCATCAATCTGCTAGAATAGGAATGCTACATAAAACATAGAAAATACACAAAAATCTGCAAAATAAATGAAGTGGGGAAAAATTCCTGTGCTGTAAACAAGCAGGAGTAGCTAGCAATTTCATCTGAGTACTTATAGTATATGGAAATGTGTCTTCAGTTTTCCATTCTCATTTGGCTGAGTCTCTTTCATGTTTGAACACAAATTTTCCCAACTGTTGGTTTATTCAAAAGCAAATACCCACAATAACTTTTATAAGTTGGAGAGCATACATTATTCTTTATATGGAAATCAGGGATGGATGGGAACTTAGTCTGATTCCTTCTGTAGATATAGGAGCTCTGGAAAATTCCCAGATTTTGTCATATATTCTATGAGGCTGAAAATGAAAGAATTTGTGACTGAAAGCAGTCAAATGTAGCGGAAAATAGAAACAAAGAGGAAAGAGTTTGACCATCTATGATAGGGGTGGGTAACCTATGGCCCATGGGCCAGACCCAGCCTGCAGCACCAAATCATCTGGCCTGCACTACTGCCACTGCCGCCAGAAGCAGATGCGAATGTGGACATGTTTATGATAGCCATGGAGGTGTTTTACAGCAGCATTTACGGCGGGGGGGGGGACCACCAGTCTGGTTTGCTCAACTATCTGAGGGAGCGTGACCTGGCCTCCGAATTAAAAAGGTTAGTCACCCCTGATCTGTAACAAAGCCTTAGCTTTGAAAATTCTGGCTTTGAATTCTATGGACTCAATCACATTTGCATTGCTGAATTAGCAAATATCCTCCTCCTCTGTCAGGTTCCTACATGTAACAGCTCTGCTGCAGACAGTAGGACCATAATCTGTCAAAAGAGCAACTACTCTACATATTGACCATGGCTAGTGCCATTGCTTGAGAATTCCATTGCATTTGTTTTTGATAAGAACTTAACTAGAATACTCAAATATTTCCATAAAATCCACAGGAATAACCTGATCTTTTAAGGCATATCAGAGTTGAACAAAAACAAAACAAAAAACACTGCAGCACTTTCCACACATATAGACACACACACACACACACACACACACACACACACACACACACACACACACACACACACACACACACACACACACACACACACAGATTATGGGACCACAATGCTATAACTGTTGTTTTGTATTTGCTACATAAAATATGCCAATATTAATAACAGGGATGTTAATAGCTGGTTGTTCAAGGAGAAGTTATTAACCACAGGACCTTTTGGAAGTCACTGATTGATAGGGTCTTCATAAGTTGGAGATGACTTGATGGTGCCTAACAACAAAAATGTTGTGAAACGCTGGTAGATAAAATTGATGTTTTGTCTCTTTGTTAACCTCTTTCTAAAACGGGGACCTCTCCACAGAGGAGACCAGTCTTGTTTTATTGTTTGCATTCTGAGCTTCTTAGAGCACAAGGCCACACAGATAAGCAGATAAAAAAAGGAGAGTCCTGCTCTGTCATATATGGAGAATCACAGAACTGGCATCCATATAACCACAAGTGCTTGGTAGCAGGACTCGGTGTATTTACTGAAATTATCTTCTAAGTAAACATGGAAAGGTTCAAATAGAAGTCTGGCATCCCAAAGGTGTGTTTTAATTTTCATTGTGCACTTGGCTGCATTTCCAGATTTTGTTGTTGCTGATGTTCCTTTTTGATGGCATTACCATAGTAACTCTGGGTACCCGTGGCTTGACTTCTGCAGGGTTCTTTGACGTTTACTTGTACTGTTCAATATTGATTGGTTTTTTTCTTTATGTAATACATGCTGTGTAAATTAATTATACAGATATCTCATTGTCCTTGACATTGTTTTCACCTGGTGTGATACAAGACTGGTCTAAAATCTGCTTTTTATACTTTTAGTTCCTAATGTTTGCACTTAACCAATACCCTAGCTGCTTGCTGATTTCTTTGTCCTGTGGGTAAAATAAAAGGCAGAGCTTGCAATCTATGTCTATAGTGGGAAGCAACATTTCCTTTTTTAAAGGAAAGAAACAACATTTCCAATGAGATGATTCTCTGTGCAGTGTTGTTACTCCAACATAGAATGTAGCCATTTTACAGATCCTTTGCATGTTAGTGCAATATGAGTACATATTAATAACCTGAAAGCCAGCAGCCAGTCTTTAAGTTGAGTTTCCAGCACACGTGAGATCTGTCACAAAAGGCTGGCATGCCAATACTTTGTGCCTATTGATGGTCTGTGTCTCTGCTTGACTGAGGGGTACTGACATATTAAGGTTTACCTTCATTTTGGTACTTCAATTGGCAAAAGCCTTCACTAAGCCACATTTGTTAGATGTGGTGTGCTGTACTTCCAGAGTCCTCCTTCTTAACTAATTATTTGCCATCAAGTCTAACCTGACTAATATAACTAAATTAATGAAAGGAGTAAGGAGAGTCCCTTTTACCGCCTCAAACTAAGAAACACCTCTGCTAGGGCCCTTTCCTTTGTTTACACCAGTTTTAAAGAAATGCTTGGTGAAATGTTAAACAGAGTCTTCTCTGTGGCTGCCCCCAGGTTATGAGGATAGGTCAGCTACCTCCCCAATACCCTTCTTCTTTTTCTTCAGGTGCCATATACATTCTGGATAATAGCAATTATCATGGTGATAGTCTTCCTGTTCTCCTTGGAACAGTTCTTCCGAGGACATGCCAAAACCAGTCTCTCAGGTTCTTCGGCAATGAAGTCCAACTACATCCAGTGCCTCTCCTCCCAGGGATCTTTTCTTGCAGAGTGAGTTGGAGCATTCTATACTTTTTGTTGTTCCTCGTGATATGGCCAAGGTATTGGAGTTTTATTTGCTTAATGGTCTTAAAGAGTTCTTTTTCTTTATCCATCCAGCGCAATACTTCTACATTAGTCACATGGACTCAGCATCTGGAGATCTAAATTTCAAAAGCTTCATTTATCTTTTCAGATGCTTTAGTCAATGTTCAAGCTTCAACTCCATATAGCAACACTGGGAATACACAACATCCCACTGTTCGGATCTTTGTAGTGAGAGCTATATCTCTACTGCACAACAAATGTCACATTTTTATGAAGGTGGCTCTTGCTTTTTCTATTCATATTTTAATCTCTACCTCGGGATCCCAATTTTCATTTATCATACAACCCAAATAGACAATTATATCCATTATTTCAATTTCTTGTGTTCCTGCTATTAGTTTGCTGTGAGTTGGTGTTCGGCTTATAACCAAATATTTTGTCTTCTTGTTGTAGAGACTCAAACCATATTCTGCACTTGAAGCTCTAACTTGATCCAAAACACTTTTACTGGCAGCCTCCCTTCTTTTTTATGCAGGCCTTTGGCAAACAGCTGGCCTCCGAGGAAAAGGACTTTTAAGGAAGTGCTGCACTTTACTTTTCTCTTTCCAAGTTTTAATGATATAAACTTGGAGGTTTTAAATATTTTTAACTGCATTGTGCTTTTAATATGAAACCTGGTTTAACTTAACTAAACTATACAATATATAACTAAATTAAATACTAGTATTTTATAATTGTAATTATACTATAACTACCATGTTTCCCTGAAAATAAGACACTGTCATATTTATTTTTCCTCAAGAAGATACACTATGGCTTATTTTCAGGGGATGTCATGTTTTTATTATGCCACTGGCTGCTTGTCTTCTTTACCACTCCCGCAAGGATGCTGCATAGCCAAGCCTATCACTATGTCTTATTTTTGGGGCATTGCTTATATTGTGCAGCTGCTGAGAAATCCTGCTATGGCTTATTTTATGGATATGTCTTATTTTCGGGGAAACAGGGTACCTTGAACCCCAGCTTCTAGAAGACAGGTGGCTTTAATTCAATTAATTAAATTATAAATAGGATAAATGTATAGTCATACAAATGAAATTCATGCCCTTTTGCTCCAGTTTTACCACTGATATTAGTAAACTACTGGTAGGTGGTATGCAATGAATTAGCAGAACTATACAGCTGTCTGCAGACTTATTTCTTGTCAATATAGATTCACCCTATGGGAAGTATCATTCGTTTTTTTCTCTTTGTCATCATTACCATCAGTCCCTTACCTTTGTGGAGATTGGAAGATTTTAGCACCTGGTATCTGTGGAGGCTGCCAACAAAACAGAAAATCAGAGTTTGTAAGGAAAAAAAAAGATCCACAGAAATAATGTGGCTGTAATGCTTACTAATACGTTACACTTAGATTACCATGTGGTATGACATTACTTTTGAAAAAGTAATACCCAATACTAATTATTCCTTTTGAAAAATGACAGTTCTAGCTTTGAAAATATTAACAATGAAATACTTTGAATGTTACCCCTTAAAAAAGAAAATTAAGAAATGGAAGGAGTTCTGTTGACTGAATGTTTTAAGACAGACGTAAATTTTATTTTTTTAACACATAGCAGCCTGTATCCTGTTAAGTAGTTCTACCAGAACCATAGGAATAGCACTATCATCAGTGGCAAAGTGCTGCTGATCAACAATTTCCTTTTTCTAATTCAATGGATAAGTATCTTTGTTTCATTCTATATGAGTCACATGTACTCCAAAACGGATAGAGTAAGGTTTTAATCAGCAGCATAGGCAGAAATATGCTGAAGAATACTGGTCAGCAGTTTTCACCTCAAGCTTTTATGATACATTAGTCTAAAGTGACTTATGGTATTCACTATTTTATCTGCTAAACAAAATAACAGCTTTTCTATGGCAAATTGTGTCAGATAAAAAAATTCAGTGTTTCTATATACAGTCTATTTTACAAGCCTTTTTGAAGTACTTGAGCCGTACTGTAATCACAGTGCAGAGTAAGGGCTTTCACCCTGAAATGTGGTTTATTCTTCTAGAATATGACTCTGTCATTCCATTTTGTCTAAGTAAAGATGATATTGGCTATTTGATTCTTTTGAGTAAATTTCCCTTCCCTTTCCACAGGTTATCTTGCAACACCATACACGCAGAGGCCTGTAAAGAGTTCTGAAAAGGATGTAGGCACATTTTGTAAATACACTTTATCAAGTTTGAAATCACAGGCATGTAGTCTTATGTTATTGGGGTCTTTTTTTTAATGGTAAAGGAAGTGGCAACAAAATCAGAGTTATTGTGCAATTGAAATTTCTCATCTAAATTCCTAGAGGGATTCTGAAGCCAATAATTTGTCCATCAGTAAATGTACTTTCACATATTGCAAAGGCAGTGAAATATGCAAAGGATGGATCTGCGCTATAACTAACCTCATATATCTAATAAAGATTCTACAAGTGTGTTTTGCTGTTATGTTTTGGCACGTCAATGTTGTAGTAACCAGGCCATCCTGCTTTAAAGTCAGGGGAATAAAAATGACTTTAGTACTGCTGGCGGTTGAACTCAGCTGCCTACACAGACAAAATAACAGTAGTATTTTTTAATGCAATCAAATTTGAGGCATCTTTAAAAATACATCTATAAACAAAAAAAAATCAAAATAGTACAGCAAGACACATATGAAGTAATAAGCTGTACAGATGCATACATAGATGTAAACAAATGAGGTGGATACTAGAGAGGAGGAGGAGAAACTGTATCACAAAGAACCATATCTCCCCCACCCCTAATATATTTGAAAATGAAGATATTTATTTCCAAAATGGAAATCACATGGTTGTGTTGTTCTTTAATTGTCCTCTAGCTAAATGTCAAATGTGAGATCAGTTTCTCTGACAAAGTAACAGACCAGACATGATTCAGCCAACTGCATACACTTAGTGAAGAAAAAAATGCAATAAATTCCTTATTTAACAGTTTTCAAGCACTGTCCAACAACAACAACAAACAGCAGCTGCAATAATAATAATAATAATAATAATAATAATAATAATAATAATAATAATAATAATAATAATAATAATAATAATAATAATAATACAGAGAATAACAACAGTGTACCATTGGGCAGCAGCTGTTGCCTTAAAATTATGAATAAAATCACAGATTCCCAAACTGAGATATCTTATGGCATTTATATCACACATGTTTGAGAGTGTTAATGCAACCACATTCTTGCTTACTGAAGGTGTGCTAATCTACTGTGGCACCTGTGGTGTTTGATTGGCATCAAGAGTCAACAATGCACAGTTTCCAGGGTACATTCTCTCAGTTTGGTTGAAAAAGACATCATCGTTAATCTGTTAAACTCCATAAAGTGCAAGCAATGTTCTAAAGCTATAAAAGAAAATGCTTATTGACTTGCTATCATATTCACACCTGCTCCTCATCCACCCTATTTTCATGTAATTACTATAAATTGCATCAGTTAATTATAATGCAATTCCATTTATTTATGTTGTATTAATGTTTATGTAGAGAGAAACTTTTAAAAATGATTTCTTTTCTACCTGTAAAAGGAGTATTCATTCAACTACAAATGTAATTTAAACACAAATAATACTACCTCTCATGCTTTAGCCCTATGCTCATGTAATAATTTTTTGAAAAGGGCTTCACCAAAGAGCTCCATTTTACCTCACAGGAATCTGCGATATCAGCCATCATCTGAGAAAGTGAGAAGCACACAGAGTTCAAATAACAAAATTTATTAGCATAATGATTCAACCAAAAGCTAAATAATAGCTCTAAAACACTACAAGTACTTACACACTATGGCCAAAAGTAAAGCCTAGTCTTCGGTGACCAGCTAAACCAGTGGTGGTGAACCTTGGCATGCCAGGTGTTTGTGGACTTCAATTCCCAGAAGCCTAAGTCTCGGTGAATCCACACAAATAGTTTACTGCGCATACGCTGGATTCA
Source organism: Furcifer pardalis (assembly GCA_030440675.1). Taxonomy (NCBI): domain Eukaryota; kingdom Metazoa; phylum Chordata; class Lepidosauria; order Squamata; family Chamaeleonidae; genus Furcifer; species Furcifer pardalis. The sequence continues at coordinate 63,100,598 of CP126895.1, forward strand.
CCGACACATGGACTTATGGGAATTGAAGTTCAATAACAGCTGGAGTGCCAAAGTTCACCATCACTGAGCTAGACCAATGACATTAGAAAAACCTTCAATATGATATGTGGTGATCACAAAGAGAACACCCATCGCCTTCTGGACATTGACCTTTAAATATATTGTCTTAAAAGATACCCTCAATAACCATTAGAATATCATGTTAATTATAGTGATCTACCATCAAATTCATCCTGCTAGGTTCTCATGGATATAATGAGATCATAAGTGGTTTACCAGTTGCTTCTTCTTGTGGCATTTTGGCTCTGGGTAGCATACCAAATGCTAGGGAATGTAGCTTTCTAAGCCACTGATGTGCTAGGTAATCTCAGTAGGCCTGTTTCTCAAGAGACAATGGGGCTTCAGGTTCTTGTTTCTTGGCTCTGATGCCAGGCTCTTGAAGCCACTGATCTACACTAAATGTTACCATATGCCAGACTCCACAAATTAGGTTGAGGATAGAATCATAGAATAATTGTTGGAAGGGACTTGTAAGGGCATTGAATTCAACTCATGGCTCAGTGAAGGAATCCAGGTTAAGGTATATCTGACAGATGACTGTCTAATTTTCTCCTAAATGCTTCCACTGTTGGAGAGTTTCAATTGTTGTACTGCTCTAACCATCAGGATATTTTTCATGATATTCAACCGAAATCTGGCTTCCTTAACTTGAACCCATTCTTATATGTCCTGCGCTCTCAAAATATTGAGAACAAATTCTGCTCTTCCTCTGTAGGACATGCTTCTAGTATTTGAAAAGTGCTATCATATCTCCCATCACTCTCCTATCCTCAAGGCTAAGAATGTCCAGTTCTTTTGGTCTCTTCTCATAGACTTGGTTTCCATTCCTCTGATCATCCTTGTTGTCCTCCTCTGAATTTGCTCCCAATATTAAAGTGTTTTTTCTCCTGTTCCAATGAAATTCTCTGACACTTTCAGAGGTTACCTTTTTTTTTTTTACCTAAGATGTGCTGACTTCAAGTGTTAACTAAGGACTGGTACTCATAATTGACACCACTTTCATTTCTCCAAAAAGCTTAGTTTGAACTAGTATAACAACTTGGCTTAGTGGTTAAGATGCTGAGCTTGATGACCAGAAGGTCATTAGGTCAGCAGTTCTAGACCCAATTACTGCGTGATGGAGTGAGCTCCTATCATCTGTCCCAGCACCTACAAATCTAGCAGTTTGAAAGCAAAAAATTGCAAGTAGATAAATAGTTACCACTTTGACAGGAAAGGTAACAGTGTTCTGTGTGCTCCAGTGTCACATGACCATGGAAACATCTGCAGACACAGACAGCACTGGCTCTTTGACTGTAAATGGAGATGAACACTGCATCACACTCTATAGTTGAACACGACTAGCTTTCAAGCAAGACCTTTACCTTTACCTTTACCAGGGTGTTAGGTGACACAGCTAGTCAATTATCAATCGGACTAGATTAAATATTGGTAGATCAAAAATCTGACTGTTTGAAGACGTTTTACATTTTTTTCAAATGAGAAATTGTGTAGAATTAGTTCTAATAATTAAACAAAAAACTGTTCACAATTGTTTACAGCAATGATAGTGAGGCTAGTTGTTCAGACTTTCTGCATGCTTGTTGGTAGATTGAATGTATCATGCAGTCAAATAAGACTTATTTTATTTATTTATTGCACTTATACCGTGCCCATCTGGGATGGACTCCCACTCTGGGTGGCGTACACTATTAAAAAAAATTAAAATTAAAAAGCAAAACAAATATCATTAATACAATAAAACAACTCCCACCACCCACCTACTAAAAATCAGAACCCCAAACTCTTGTGACAGAAAGCCAATAGGAGGATCTCCTATTTGGTCTTCAAAAAAACTGCTAAAAGCCTCCTCAAACATAAAGGTTTTCAGTTGTTTCTTAAAGGACCCTAAAGAGTCAATCAAACGCAGCTCCCCTGGCAGTGCATTCCATAGAACTGGAACTGCCACCAAGAAAGCCCTACAGAGGATAGCATACTTTCTAGACAACCTGGGAGTCAGAACTTGGAGTTGAGGTGTCTGAGAAGAATGGGTGAAGTGGGCCTGATTTCTGAGGGGAAGATGCTTTGCCAAGTAGGAAGGTCCCAGAGACTGTGGTTTATAGTACATCTATGCAAAAAGATAGCATTGCATAGAACTTTATAATTAAGCCAAATTGTTTTCACTAAATGCGGCCCTAATACAAACTAAACAAAAATTTAAAAATCTAAAAACAAACCAATATAAATCAACACAAAGAATTCAAGAATCAATGTATGCATCATCATGCAGTTTGGGATTTCATCCAAGCTTAGTCACCATTGCCTTTCCCAATGAATTGTGGGGTTCTGGTTGTTTTAGTTTCTTAAAAAGAGGAAAGGTTTTAGTTGCTGTAGAGGGGTGAGTGGGAATTCCCACTTCTCTCTCACCCCTTTTAATGCTTTATAGCAGTGGTGGTGAACCTTGGCACTCCAGGTATTCTTGGACTTAAATTACCAGAAGCCCAAATCATCACTCCTAGTGATCAGAGCTTCAGGGAATTGAACACTTGGAGTGCCAAGGTTCACCACCACTACTATATATCAAATATATCACAGGATTGTCACCTTAGACCAGGGGTTCTCAACCTTTTAAAGCTGGGGGCCGGGTCAAGCTCCCATAGACTGTTTGGGGGCCCAGATTATTTTTTTGAATATTGGATGATGTACACACAATATCAGATAATACAAAAACCCCCAACAAATCAAAACAGAACAACAAAACAAATACCTCCCAAATAAAATAAAATGAAATAGAATATAATGTCTTTTAATGTGAAGTGTTATCCTTAACATAGCCATAACTGGTGAAGGGTACCTCCAGCTACTATCTTGTGCAAGAAGAAAAAGGGAGGTTTTTAGGAAAGCACTTTTGCAAAATTTCAGACCTGCTGAACTCACTTAGGATTCATGCAGAAGGCAATACTTCCCAGGATGCCCAAGAACCACACATTCCAGATTTTGTAATGGCTCCCATTAAAAGCCAGTTCAACTGTAAATGTGTTTACCAAGCATTTTAGTTCAAAGAAGGCACTCTTTGGGAAATTCTAGAATGGAGAATAAGACATTGGGGAAACCTTTATTTTAAAAATACTCTATCCCCCCCCCACAGGTAAACAAAAGGAACCTTCCTATCTTGCCTGCCTCAGCTTGCCTCTGCAAGTTTTTTTGGCTTTTTAAAATAGAAGAAATTGGCTTTCAGTGCATTCCTATGGAAAACCGTGCTTTGTGCCCTCTAGTGGACATCTCTGATAATGACCTGAAAGCCATCTGTTCTCCACCTCCCTGGAAATAGTGTACACTGTTTTTAAGCTGCCAAAAAACATGGCAAATCACATACAGAGAGCCAGATAGAATGGCGTCGGGGGCTTGGCCTGGCCTGTGGGTCGTTGGTTGCGAATGCCTGCTTTAGAGAACACTGCCCACAGCTCTATTCACAATGGCTAAAAAATGGGATACACAGAAATGTTCTGGACCCCATCATGCTTTTCAACTTTCCCCAAGTCAGGCAGCCTTCAGTGTCTACTAAGCATGCTCTATATTAATTGAACTGTTTTCAGTCTAGATTAGTTGTTCTAAGTTCCAATCAATCCAGACTTATTCAGAAATCAAAATGCCTGATCCCTCTTTTCAGACATTCTGATGGGCTGCTTACAGCAGCCTTCCTGATGTTTTTGGATGAAAATTTTCCCAGACATTTTGACAGGCAAAGTGTGAAAGAAAGGTTACACAAAACAGGTAACTTGAAAGATTTGCAGAGCTTTCATGTTACTGCCTCTTTTATTAATAACTATCATTCATGTTTAAGCGGCTTTGTTTTGGTGATCAATTAAACAACACGAAAATGAAAAATTCAACTTCTTTAATGTTTTAGGTATTATGTTGAAACAGAGAAGGATCATGCCTAGAAATTACAGGCTTGATACATCTCTTTCAGTGATGGGATGTAACAGGTTCTCACCAGTTCTCCAGAACCGGTAGCAACTTTTCCCAGTGTCCTGGAGAACCGGTAGCAGCTTTTGGGGGGAACCACCTTCGGTTTAAAAGCTCTGGTTGATTTCTGTTTGGGGCGGGTGGGTGTATTTTAATGTATTTTTATTTTATTAATTTAATTTAATTTATTTATGGGTTTGTGTTGTGGGTGGGTGGGTTGGTTGGTTGAGGGGTGTGTGTGAGTGCTTATTTTTATTTTATTTTATTATTTTTTATTTATTTATATTTTTTCTTTTGCCCCGCCCATGTCATCATGTTGGCTCCACCCACATAATTATGTCATTACATTAGCTCCACCCACACTGTGATGACATCACGGTGGGGTAGTAAAATTTTTGACATCCCACCACTGATCTCTTTTTAAATAGGAGCTTCAGTGTTCCTTTTCTGACCACAATTTAAAGTGTTGTTTCACAGCTTCTGTCACCTGAGGATGTTCTGAGGATGACTTTTCTCCCTGGCCCCGGGAGGATGGAACCCGAAGTCAGCTGGGCGGTGGTGTCGGGCTGCTCGATGAAGCTCTTTAAGATATAACCTGTTTGCTAAGGTGCTTGGGTGTTGGCTATGTCCTTTATTTTAATGTACATTCTTGTGCTTTTTAAATGCTTTATTTTAACCTAATTGTTTAAAAAGCCGTATATTTTTATGCAGTACTGTTGACCACCCTTGATTTAAATTTTGGGAGGAGGGGAGGATAAATTTAATAAATACATAATGCCTGCTTTTAACATCTTTGATCTTCAAAAGGATTAACAGAAATGAATTGCATAATTGTGTTATTGCCACCAGTTGTCAATAAAGTTGTTCAGATCTATCGGAGAGAATGAAGTAAGGGAATAAGAACTCTTTTATGTGCCTAGGACTGCAATTATGCAAAGTTTTTTTGGATGAAACCAATACTTTGATAGCTCTAGGGAAATTAGTAGAGATCCTTGAACCCAGATGCAGTACTAGCATGGAAAATTTGTATGAGCAGGAGATTAGAAGCTATGAAATTCAGTTTAATGTTCTAAGTCCAATATACCTCGCATAAGCTTCTTGCAGGTGAAGAATAAATCATACCATGGAAGTCTTATTACATTTTATGGTCAAGAGAAGACTGAACATTTTCAAGGTGATATAAAATGAAAATGTTTAAAATGAAAGCAAATTCTACATCAGAGAAGAGATTATTCCCCAAATGTCAAAGGGCTCATGAACTCAATAATCGTATGACATTGGGTTTTTTTGCACTTACATGTTTCTTCTTATACTACTTAGAACACTCACATACTACGTCATACTCACTTTTTATGGTCTTACATATCTGTTATTTGATTGATTTGTAACCTGAGGTTAGGAATGAGCTAATCTTTCTTTCATTTTCTTAAGTCAAGTTAGGTGGGTTACATATTTTGGAGGACCTGAGCTTGGCATCTGTCAAAGAAGTTTTCTCTTCCTTTCCACCCAGTTTAGATTGGAAAAGGGAAGGCTCAAAGTTTTAGCTAATCTACTGTTGTCATCTGTGGAGCATCAGAAATCTCTGGATGAAATAGGAAATGAATGAATAGTTTTTAAGAATATAGCTTGTCAAGTGTTGTTCTAGATACTTACATAAATTTTTACAGTTTTATGGTTATGATGTCCATAATACAGCAAACACTATATGGTGGCTAACAGACTAAGCCAGTGAATCCATAGCTCACACCATACTGCTGACAGGTCACACTAACCTATCTGAACCAATTGGTAAGGGTGCCATAGTAGCATGTGTCAGTTATTTATTTATTTATTTATTTCTATTTGTTTATTGCCCTCCTCCCCGAAGGGACCCAGGGTGATTTCCAACAATTTTAAAAACACTTAAAAAATTAAAAACTTTAAAAAGCTTAAAAACTTAATTAAAAGCTAGGTATTATAACTTAGACATAATGGGGGTCAAACCATCCAACTGGCTGGGGAAATTGAACCATCCACTCCCCAGACCAGACCTGCCAGCCAGGTTTTCACTCCTTTCCTAAAGAACAGCAACTCCGTCTGCAGGCATAGCTCTATCGAGAGGAGGTTCCACAGAGCTGGAGCGGACACCGAGAAGGCCCTCCTTCTAGTGCCAGAGAGATGCACCTCTCTGGCTGACGGCACAACCAGAGAGCCTCTCCAGTCTGCTCTGGTGGGCCAGGTAGATGTCCTTGGGATGATGCAGTCTCTCAAGTAACCTGGACCACTACCATAAATGGCTTTAAAGTTAATAACCAGCACCTTTAATTTTACCTGGAGGCAAACTGGGAGCCAGTGCAGCTCCCTCAGCAGCGGTGAGGCACAGGCACAATGCCTGCATCCCAACACTACTTGTGCAGCTGCATTCTGGACCAGCTGAAGCCTCCAAATGGTCACCAAGGGCAGCCCCATGTAGAGCACATTACAATAGTCAAGTCTGGAGTTGACCAAGGCATGTGTGACCATGAGCAAGGAGTCCTGGTCTAGGAACGGGCATAACTGGTGAATCACATGAAGTTGTGCAAAGGCCCTCCTGGCCACGACTGGCACCTGCTCTTTGAGCAGTAGTCGCAAACCCCCAGGAGGACCCCCCAGGTTATGTACCGGGACTGTTTGGGGCAGGACTGCCCCGTCCAGAACCAAAGGTGGTAGTTCATGAGATAACACAGGGCCCCCAACCCACAGCCACTCAGTCTTGCCAGGATTCAGTTGTAGCCCGTTGTCCCCCATCCAGACCTTGACAGCCTCCAGGCACCTGGAAAGGGCTTCCACTGCATCGCTAGGGTCCCCACGGGCTGAGATATACAGTTGGGTATCATCTGCATACTGATGATACCTCACCCCATGAGAACGGATGATCTCACCCAGCGGTTTCATGTAGATATTAAATAGGAGAGGTGAGAGCACCTGAGGCACCCCGTATTGGAGCCGTCTAGGACTGGACATCTCACCCTCCAACCACACTGACTGGGTCCAGCCACTCAGAAATGAGGAAAACCAAGCCAACACTGTGCCTTGGATGCCCAATCCTTGGAGCCTTCCCAGAAGGATACCGTGGTTGACGGTATTGAATGCAGCTGAGAGGTCAAGAAGAGCCAGGACAGTTGGATGTCCGCCATCCCACTCCCTCCAGAGCTCATCCACCAGCACGACCAATGCAGTTTCTGTCCCATATCTGGGCCTGAATCCTTACTGAAAAGGATCCAGATAATCCGCTTCATCTAGGAACTCCTGTAACCACCATGCCACTGCCTTTTCCAACACTTTACCCAAAAAGGATAGGTTGGATACCCGTCAAAAGTTGGCCATTATGATTGGGTCAAGGGAAGGCTTTTTCAGGAGGGGGCGCACCAATGTATGTTTGAAAGATGCCGGAAAAGCCCCCTTCCAGAGCGAGGAATTAATAATTGCCTCGACCCAGCCGCCAGTCACCATCCGGGCAGACTTAACAAGCCAGGCGGGATGAGAGTCTAATGTATGGGCAGTAGCATGGACAGCTCCCAGGAGCCTGTCTACTTCCTCATGGACAACTGGATTGAACTGATCCCAGATAACATGGCAAGACTGTACCTCAAGACAACCCCAGCTCTATGTTTTCCATGCCAGGATTCATCTTCAGGCGAAACTGAGCTGACCCCTGCCACCTGGGGCCCGGCCACCACCTACCCAGGAGGAACCTTGTCACCTGGAACAGTGTAGCTGGGCGGTTATCTGCGGAGGCAATGAGTGAGGTGAAATACTGGCGTTTCACCCCCTCCATCGCCACTAAGTAGGCTTTAATAGTAGCTCTAGCTACTACAGTTATGTCACAAGGTTTCCCTTTGATACCACTTTTTTCTTAGGTAGTCCCCAGGAATGCCAACCCTGCCACCTTCATTCCTAATCTCCGCATGTTTACCTGAAGACTTTACAATGCAGAGCAATAGAGCTTTGCATGGCTCCTGTGACTGGGTTCAGAACCCAATTTGGCAAGTCAGACTTTCTTTCTTTCTTTCTCTTTCAGAAACAATTAATAAATGTATACAATTAATAAATGTATCGGATAACTTTCCTGCAATGTAAAGAGTATTTGGGGAAAGTAATATCAAGTCCCCTTTGTAATATGCCAAGGGCATAGAATAAGCCAACATTTATTTATTTTATTTATTTATTACTCGTATTTGCTACCCTGCTCCAATCGGGAAAACCCGACTTTGAGCGGCTTACAGATTAAAATATAAGTAATCTTAAAATGTGATGTTTGAAACTTTAAAAAATTCATAAAAGCATTAAAATCACACCAAAAATTGAACCGAAGGATGGCTGTCTCTAGATCAGCCACCCTACATGAGATCCCACGATCCTATGTCCCCACACTTGATTAGCCAGCCAGGTTTTTATGGCCTTTCCGGAAGGGCAGGAGCTCTGTCTGTAGGTGCAGCTCGATTGGCAGGAGGTTCCAAAGGGCTGGGGCGGACATGGAAAAGGCCCTCCTCCTAGTGCAAGAGAGGTGTGCCTCTCTAGCTGATGGAACAACAAGGGAGCCTCTCCGATCCGCCCTGGTGGGGCGGACAGATGTTCTTAGGGTGACGCAGTCTCTTAGGTATCCTGGCCCACTACCATATAGGGCTTTAAAGGTAATAACCAGCACCTTGAATTGCACCCGGAGACATACTGGCAACCAATGCAGCTCCCGGAGCAGTGGCGAAACATGAGCATAACGCCCGCACCCCACCACTACTCTGGCCGCCGCATTTTGGACCAGCTGGAGTCTCCGAATGGTCACCAGGGGCAGCCCCATGTAGAGCGCATTACAGTAATCAAGCCTGGAGGTGACCAAAGCATGTGTGACCATGAGCAAGGCGTGCCGGTCTAGGAGTAGGCGTAACTGGCGTATTACATGAAATTGTGCAAAAGCCCTCCTAGCCACGACTGCCACCTGTTCTTCGAACAGTAGTCGTGAGTCCAGGAGGACCCCCAGATTACACACCGGGTCCGTTTGGGGCAAGGCTGCCCCATCCAGAACCAAAGCTGGCAACGCCCGTGATAACACAGGGCCCCTCACCCAAAGCCACTCAGTCTTCATAGGTGTGAAGTTGTCCATCTTCTTCCACACTTGCAAGTGAACAATTATTTTCTTTGCATATCAGAAAGTAAACAAAACAAAACAAAAAGACAAAAAAACTTTGTGGCACTTTAAAGACTAACTGATGTATTTTAATGTTAGCTTTTATGGATCATGTCTATTTCATCAGACATAAGAGTGAGACTTCATGCCATCAATTTATACACACCAGGGACAGAGGTACAGAACGGTTAGCAAAACAGATAAGTATACAAAATCATTTTTTTTACACATTGGTATGGTAAATTCATTAGTTAATGTATAATGCCAAAATGTTTGTCTTGCATCCATATACTAACCATTTGCAATTCAACAGGGTGAAGCTCCACAATAATGCTCATCCCTCTTCTGGACAGAAGAATAGGCTATACAGTATATTACTCATGGTGAATCAGTTCTTTCTTCCAACATTTTGGTCATTTTATTCTACTATTTCTAAACATAAAAATGAATCAGTCAAGCTATTTTATGCACATTTATTTAATCCCTATTTCATATACAAGAAAACTGACATTCCAAAAAGCTAGAATGTTTTATTCATGATGGATTTGATTAAAAAATGCTGTTTCAGCCAAATTTAAAAATCTAAGGGATATAATGTATAGCCTTAAACAATTACAACATTGACACACATCAGAAAGTCTATACTGAAAGTCTCTTACCTATAGAATTATGTCAGCATAAAAATTTTAGTTCATGGTACCTATTTCTCTCCTTCCTCAATTGTGTTTAAATTTACCCTTTTTACATGCTTTCTGTAGTCAACATTGCTCGTGGCTTGTCTATCTTCAATCTAATTTCCATTAAACATTCCCATATTTTTGTTTTTTATTATAGTGCTGGCAAAACAATTTTCTTTTTTAAAAAATTCTTCTTAGCTTGCTAGAAAAGTCTAAAGTTTAACAACTCTTCATTGGGCATAAGTCTAGTCATGACTTACTGTTAGAGTTTCAGTCACAATCTAGTTCTTCCATTGCTGACTGGAATTGTACAGTTTCTAGATAGATTAATTACTTCCAGGCATTATTTGAAACAAAGACATTATTTTACTTAATAGGCTAAGTTGACAGGAGCTGGGACAGAGACAGGCACTCATTCCATCATGCAATATTCTGGTCTTGAACTGCTGGCTTGACAACCTACCAGCTAACAAGGCTAGTTTGATAACCACTGAGCCACTGTAGTCCCACTAGTAATAATAATTGACATTTTCCTGTCATTGCTTATACCCTTATTTGTCTCTGTACTGTATAAATTAAAGCATTTAGACTCCAATAATACTTGCAGTTATTAATTTTTATTTTGTTTGTGTTTCCCAAAAACTTATTGTATAACTAGTCAAAACAAATCTGCTCAGAGATTCAAGGTCAAGAGAACATTCATGCTTTTTTCAATACCATGAATGTCAAGACACTTTTATAACAGGAAAGTAATTTGGAAGGCTTTACATAAGCAGAAATTTGTAGACTTTGACAGTCCCCCGCATGTCCATGGAAAGGGGAAAACGCTGCTTAATGACTTTGTTTATTGACTCTACTTGGCATGGATTGACAAATTAAAGAGATGTACAGATCTGGCTCAGTGCTGGGGGTTTCTTTCACTCCCCTCTAGCACTCATGACTTGACTTCTAAATTCATTAGATGAATGTCAGGAAAGGATTGACTCTTCAAATAACTGTTCTTCAGTTGAAACATATTTGTGATTTTGTTGTGCAGCTTTTTTAAACTTTTCTTATTAATCAGTGCTATAGATGAGACAATGTTAATATAAAGAACTATGAAAAAAAGTAAACAACAAAAATTAACCTGATAAGCAATTCATAGAGTGGTTTAAAAAGACAGAAAACTTGTTTTCTATTTCTCTTCCTCATTTACAGGAAGGCAGACACGAACATTATATTGAAATAGTAATAAAGATGTCACATGGTTCAAAATGAGATAATTATTGGAAAATGTATTTGATTTCCATTGTTTTTCCTTATGATTTTAAAACCTGTTTCTCACTGGAATGCGCAGAAGTCTCATTAGGTGGTATAGATCTGCTCTCCTCAGCTGTCATTACAATAGCAGCACCAAGGAATAGCTTTATTGCTAGGGAAAGAATCTGTGTCACTTTCAAAATGCAGACTTTAATTATTTTTGTCAATTCATATTGTGTTTTACTCTGGTATGGGGCAGCATTTTCTTCTCTCACAGCTCATAATTAAAGCAGGAATGACTGAAATATTCCAGTGGAATAGAAATAGCATATTTTCCATATTATAATTGTCTTGGGTAAAATGACGCTTGCAAGACCAGTAAATTATCTTTCAATCCAAGCTGGTGTTTATTTTTTTCTCAGTATGAACCTTTTGGCAGTTTTTAATCTTCAAAAGTGAAGTAGAATTGGAATTAACATATGACATTAAACATTACAAAAACATTCCTTCACTCCAAGCCCCTTGTTAAAAAGGAATATTTTTCTTCAGTCTTAATTTGACTTTCAAATATTTTATCACATAGTTTAAATAACAGCATGCATTAAAATGCCTCACAAGTCCAAACTTCAGGTAGAAGTATGCATTGTATTTATTATATTGTACCAAAATGGTCACTAAATGCTAAGTAAACCTGTCCTAACTATATGCACCCTCCCGGCCCCTGTCACCGGCCGGGAGGTTAAAAGGAGCCTCCCTGGCCGAGGGAGGCTTGAAGACGCCGCCAATGCTTTGTTGGACTCTCCCTTGGCCAGCCGGCCTCGGAGAGAAACCTGGGGGTCTTGGGCGGCGATAGAGGACCTTGTAATTGTGGGAGTCTCTTTGTGAGAGTTGGTAGTAAATTGTGATGTTGTTTTTGTATACTATGGAAGCCTCCTAGAGTCAGGTTCGCCTGAGCAAGGCGGGGTATAAATTTGAAGAATAAATAAATAAATATAAAAATAAATGAGATAGAATTATTTATCTGGTTGAATGATGGATTCATATTATGAAACTCTGTAAAAAGAAATTCAGAAAACGTTGGTAACAATTCATGGAGAAAGTCATATTTTCTCCAAGATAGGGATCTCTTGATCCATTTTTGGTAGCATTAATACAAAGTAGGTGAATTTTGATAAAAAATACAACCAGGATTTCTAGAAATTTAGTTGTTTGTTTAGTAAGCAGTGTATAGTAAAACCTTGGATAACGCTAAAATTTGGTTCCACAAGTCTTAGTATTATCCAATTTTTAGTGTTATCCGATGCAGGTTAAAATCCTATGGGATGCATTGGATAACATTAAAACTCCATAGAGATAGATTGTAACCAGCACAGGCTTTAGTGAACATTATCTGATGCATCCCATAGAGTCTTAACATTATTTGATGCAATTTTTTCCCCAGATTGCTTAACGTTATGCAGTTTTAGCATTATCTGATGTAAACATTATCCGAGGTATTACTGTAGAAGACAGACAGACAGACAGACAGACAGACAAAAATGTGAGGTAATTCATCTCTCTCACACCGAACATTTCCCCTGATTTAGTGAAAAATGCAGCACTTTGTCTGGTAAAAATTCCTCAGAACCATTAAAGTAGAAAAAAGTTATTTTTACTTACAGTAACATTCTGTAGTTACAGTCAGAAGAAAAAAAGGAGGAATTGAGTCTTCAGCATATAGGAGCTCCTATATACTTGCTGCTTGCAAGATGGTCATTGGTCGGAGGAAGAAAGAGCTATAAATAAAACAATGGGTATAGAAACAAACAGGAAGAGGGGAAGAGGCTCACCTCAAATGTCAAAGGTGAGAAAAGAGTTTTACAAATGAAGAACAATTACATTAGATTGCAGAGCTCTTTCTCAATAATACCAGTGTTAATGCTTGCAAAATTACTATTATCACAACAGGGGGATGTGTGGGAAATGTGTGATTTTACTTTTTACAGATAGAAGACTAACCCTGCACTAAAATGTCTTTGTTTAAGGTGTCAAAAGAACCTTTGTCTGAGTAAGGCTTCAGCTTAGCAACTTTGAGTTGCAAGTATAAGGCTGATTCTGGTTTATCAAATAACTCAGATGCATTTGATATGCGAGTCCTGAAGTTATTTACATTAAAGCAGGGATTCCCAACCTACGGCCAGTGGGCCAGCCCTGGCTTGTGGTGCCATTCCATCCAGCCTGTCACCTCTGTTGCACCTAGAAGTGGAAGCAGGTGCATATATGTCAGCCATAAAATGTGCCCATGCATGTGTAAACAAGCCCATGGCTGTTGTAAATGCAGAAGTGGGCACATATACGACAGTCGTAAATGCACCCGCTTCTGCTCCTGGGGTATATAGTCAGGCCCGCAGCAAAAAAAGGTTGGCCACCCCTGTATTAAAGGAACGAGAAGTTACTTTAACAGTCACATCACCTGAAAAGGAATCAGATTGCATGTGATGGCCTTGTTTGTATGACTGTAAAATATCTCTTGTTTATTTTATTTATTTACATTTGTTCTCTCTCCTTTTGATACAAGCACCACTCCGGGAAGCTCACTAAAAGACAATCACAGATCTGGGAAGTAAAACAAAAATGGTCTCTGATGTGCAAGACTCACATGATGGTATCAGTTGTAGTTCCAAATTAATATGTAAAACAAGCAAACAAACAAGCACAACATTACAATTTGTGAATTGTACAAACAAGCTTAAGATGTTGAAGGACAAAACACAGATCTCTGTAATGTGAGAGAAAGATAGCTAAGAACAGTTCCATTATTTGGTTTCTACTAAAACAAACATTCAATTAAATATTTTTGTGAAGGCTCTTTCTCTCTTGCATACAAATGATGGGTAACTCTGCCAGGTAGCCTGCATCTCATGCAAACTCCATCAACGTACAGATGGAAAGAAAATCCCAGTTAGGACAGAGTTTTAAAAAGGTTGAAAATAAAATGGGAAAAAATCTCTCCCATTTCTCCAAGAATTGTCATTTTAAAGATCCATGTGCATTGTTAATGCTCAGAGCATAGCTGGAGCATATGTCTCTGAAATTGTTAAAGTCTTGGTTTTCTGGAAGTATCAGTTTTTATGAATGCCATAAAGAGCTTACCTTATTTTTAAAAAGAGGATTTTCCAAAATTCCTAGACTTGGGTGTTATCAATTTCTGATTTTGCTGGACATAATCCAGCATAATCAAACCAAGAACATGTGATGTACAACTGGTTGCCAATAGATTAGCCACTAAAACTCACAGGTGTGTTGCTATCTAAAATCAAATAGAAGCACCAATAATGTAAAATAGAAGTTGTCACATGGAAGGCCTCAAGAAAAACTTGCTAAGGCTTGATAAAATTAGGATTTTCATACTGACCAGCAGAGTGACCTCTAAAAGTACTGAATTTCTGTGATGTGTGAGGCATTTTAAAATATTAAATATATCAAGTTTCTACACAAAGCTCACCAGTATGGTACTAGACTACTTATACACGGTATTATTTATTATTTATTAGTTCAAATTTATATGGCCTCCCACTCACTGTAGCGACTCAGGGCAACTTACAAACAATACATTACATTCCAATATGTTGATGGGGGTCAATGGGAGGGGCGGAGAAGTGCTCAACCTGCCCTGACTGCTTCTTCCCTGGCCGTTGATGTGGGTGCAGGGGGAGGGGCGGCAAAGTCCTCAACTTGCCCTGGCTGCTTCTTCCCTGGCCATTGTGGTCGGTGCAGGGGGCGGTGGTGAAACCCTCAACCTGCCCTGGCTGCTTCTTCCCTGGCCATATTGAAATTATGTGTGTGTGTGTGTGTGTGTGTGTGTGTGAGAGAGAGAGAGAGAGAGAGAGAGAGAGAGAGAGAGAGAGAGAGATTCTTTAATTCCCTGAAGCCTAAGTCAGTACATTGGCTGATCAATATTTTGGGAATTGACTTGGGATTCTGGGAATTGAAGTCCAAAAAAACTAAAGGCGGGGAAACATTGGGCTAAAAACCATAAATGCTTACATCTGGTGGGTACAACATTTAAAAAAAACTTCTGTTGCATCAAAATTACTTTTAAAGGATGGTGCCAGTTGTGAATCCGATGACCAAGAGTCCTCTACAATTTCCACACACAGTTGCATTGTATACCAGCTCCCCGTCTTGCTTTTCTACCAGGTACAAGTGGGAGATATTGAATGGTTCAGAGGTTATTTTTAAAGCATACTCCTTGATTTACAATGTTAAGGGTGCATCTCACCACAGACATTTGAGTTGAGATGCCTCCCCAGAACAAAAGCCATGTTGCACTCCCTACTTTACAAACTTCCTGGCTTTTTGCTTTTCATCACTTTTGGTAGAAAGAGAAATGAATAGAAGACCTTTCCATATGGGTAACACAGTGGTGGGATTCATTTTTTTTTTTTTACTCTGTGGGCATGGTATGGTGGGCATGGCTAGGGAAAAGCCCTGCATTGCACCCAAATTAGGACTACTTTATTTCAAAACTTGGATGGGCAGGGCCAGCCAGAATTTCTGTTACTGGTTCTGGTGAACTGGTGCAAACCTCCTGAATCCCACCACTACATTAATATCATGTTTTGCATCATACTTTGCATTAACATTACTTTCATAGCACAATGAAAACATCTAATTCATTTTTGATAGTACTTGCTCTCAGCATACTGCTCCACTATTGAAACACAATGAATATATATTTGGTGGTTAAGTCTTTTTAGTTCTTAACTTTTTAAACTAGCAAAGGTACGTACCATGAACACATGTGTCACTGTCATATACATAAGTGTATAATAGACAACCTAATAGCTAGGCATGACTATAGGCCAAATTTAGGGGTTCCAAATTTTGACTCTGTTCAGAGTGATTTGGGCCTCATGTATTTCGATCTGTGCCCCAGACCTTAATTAGTTTGGACATTCTGACCGATCTGTTCTTGAAAACAAACACAGCAATAACCTTTTTGTTTTTTCAGTGATATACATGACATTTGGAGAAATGATAAAACCTAAAAAGAGTAAAGCAACATCTCCATTTCTCAGTATTATACTTCACTGAAAAGTGGCACAATACTTTTTTTTTGTCTAAGTATGTTTCAGAGGCCGGGACAAAAAAAAATGCAGAAAAAATACATTGGTTGAGTCAATTTTTGCCCCAGACCAATTTTTTGTCCATAAAAACAAGCAAACAAAAATGAATATGGCCAGTGGCTGAAACCTGGGGACATTGTTTTCTAATCTTTAGTTGATGTCATCCAAAATTCACTTCTAAGGATAATGTAAATTGTGTATATTTAAGAAGACTGTGACCATTGCCCTTTCACATGTCTCACACTCTGTTTTCAAAGTTGATAATGGAAAGACAAATTCTGATCATACAGGTTTAGTATCTCAGCTTTCTCTTAACCACTATATTTCAAAAGTTTAAAATAATTTTTTATTATCTTTGAATATACAGTATCAGCATATTTATGTTTCAGACAAGCTTTTGCAGGTTTATTATGAAATCTATCATTTTATCCAGTCACTTGAACTCATGAAATCAATTTCTACTTCTGGTGCTTCTGGGTTGAAAGGATTAGCCAGTGAAAAAATTCCATTGTTGGTGATAATTTTCTGTTCCAGGGGATGCCAGATCGCTGAAGTAGCAATCTTCAGGGAGGCTCCTTTCATGTCCCCACTCAGCAATACTGATGAGGTCACTTGATATTGGGTGGATGCCATCTAGTCCTTTTAATTCCTTTTTGTTTTAGATATGTTAATTTTAGCTTTGTAGGTTATTATATGCTGGTGGTGCCTCTGATATAAATAAAGAAAGAATGAAGTCCTTGATTACCTGAATTACTCTTCCAAGCTTGTTTTCAAATTATTATCCTGCTCTGGATGTTAGCTTATTTTTCCATCTGCCATTAGAACCCTGATTAAGAAAACCAATTATTTCCATGGCTGAATTTGCAGAATAAGAGTAGCTCTTCCTATACATCCAGCTTTTTACTGTAACCTTCTAATCACAGTTCCTGCATCAAGAACTGGATTTGAACTTCCATGTATTTTATACAGTGGAAACTTGAATGAGAAGGGCAAGAAAATGGGTTGTTAAGCACTGTCATTTTGCTATTTGTATGTTATAATAAATTTGACTTCAGACATATTTCTCTCAGATGATGTTGCCCTCCAAAGCATTTAAAGAGCACATCTACAGATGAAATATAGCAGAGGAAAAGAAAAAACATCCCTGTAATAACTGCTGGATTTACCATCTGTCAGATCCATCAGGATAATGGAACTTTATTAGCAATATAGATCCTGGCCTTAATTTGTTTTTTTGGTTTTTTTTGGATGTCAAAAAGCATCTAGGGTGGGAGGGGGTAGGCATCACAGATCAGAGTTTGAAACCCACCTTTACTTATATTTTGGGCTACAGTTATCAGAATATCAGCTAGTAGCCATGCTGTCCAATGGCACACCTTTTCTAAGCTCTAGCCCAAATGTCACAGTGCCAGTCATATTAATATAAAAGTTTGTTGGTCTACAGTGTAGTGCAAGTCCATTAGCATAAAGCCTATGGGGAAGCTTTATCAGATTCTTTAGGCTTCACAGTATAGCACTCTTTGGGCTTCATTCAGTCTAGCACTTGCCATTAATAAGATCTTATGTAGCTAGGAAGCTAGTACACAAAATGGCCAACTTTGCATCGGCCTTAATTATTAGCAGCAATCAAGATTTCAAGATGCATGGAACATAAAGCTCAGTGCTTTGAAATGAGGCAGGATGATAAGTGGACTGTTTAGGTTTATTGCATCTCCAAGAACATGGGATGGAATGAGAAGGAAGGTAGTGAAAGCATGTGGTTAGGAAGACTTAAATGAAAGTCATGTAGGGAGAAAATGGGGATATGGAAAAATGACTAAATGATTGAGATATAGAGAAATGCAGGCCTTGCTCAGATTAGGGAATAATTGTTGACTGGGAGCTGCAGTGATGCTTATGACAAACATTATTAATGATTTAAATTGATCCTCCTAAAAAAGATGATCATTTTTTTCTGAGGAAAAAAATTTGGAAATAGCCTCTTAGTATCACTAGGGGTTACATAGAAAGAACTTCCTCAAAGATCGTGGTATTTTTGAATCACAATTGGGCATTCAAAAATACCTGTGTTCCCAGCTAATCTTTCTCACATTAGGTCAGGCAAAGGGAACTGCAGAATGAACCCACCAAACCTGCCCCAGTGAATCTTCTTCTTCCATGTCTTGGACAGATGTAAAACTGGAAAGATTCACTGGGGCAGGTTTGTTTTCCGAACACTTTTGATTCTTATGATCCCCATCTAACAGAACTTAACTGTGGTGGAGTGATTACATCATGTTTTTTTCTCATTTTTGTCAATGTCCAGGTTATAGGCCAGCTTCACTTGAAAAGGTCTACAAGAGAAGAGAGCAGGGAAAAAGAAAGCTGGAAATAAATTCAGCAAATCAATAACAATCCCTCAAGTGAATGTAAAGCCTAGACTAGTTCTTACATAGAACAATTGTAGTATTAAATCCTATACTAATGATCTTTTCCCAAGGCCGTGGATATTTAGTATGATCTACTGGATCATAGCATTAGTTGAATGTAGTGTTAAAAGTAGTTTTCAGCTAGATGGAGGAATCTAAAAAAGTTCTCATCTGACAAAATAAATCTGATTACAGCTCCTTCATGACTCAGTCTTAACAAAGAAAGCAGTCTGGTGTAAGCTGAAAACAAAAATCTACGATGTGAATGTACTTTATTTGGCCTTCATTTTGTCCACAAGATTTTTATAGGCTTTCCCCAGTGTTGCACCTATGTTGACATGATCTCAAGTGATGTAATTGACAGGGTTTATGGACTGTTTTCTGGACAAATGATGAATGGGTTGGACTTTTTCCTCACTACGGTGGAAATCATTTCCTATCTGATCTTGGAGTTGGGGAGAAGGTCTGAGTAGCGCTATACCAGCTATAGCCCACTGGCTCCCCATGGGGATTCCACCACAATCAGTCAGAAATCACACAGAGAAAGGGAAATATCTCTATTATCTCCCACCTCAAATCAGGAAACCAGGAAATATATATCCCCCACTGTTTGCCCTGGCTCATGAAGGAATTCCCATTATTATCTCTGGTTCACCCCATGTCCTTCCTGATTGGGGCAGTATGTGCTTCCTGATGAGACTTAAATCTTACACCAGTTCCACATTATGGCCGTATGCCGTACTGGACTGGATAGCTTTCAGTGGCTCTATCTAAACATCCACTGTATTAATCCCCCACCTTTAAGAAAAATGTAGCTTAACTACTTGATGCATTAAATGCTTCACTACTTGAAGCATTTAATCACTCACTATGCTCTTGCTGTGTTTCATCTTGCAAGATGGTCTATTATGAAGTGTGCTAAAATAGTAAGTAATGTAAGATTTGCATTAGCATAATAAAAATGTATACATTCAAGTAGTTATAATTGCTTTAGAAACCTGTGTACATATTCCAAATTTCATTATCAGAAATTAATCAGTTAATTTGCTAATCTTTATAAAGTAGAGAGTTGCTTGCTATGAGATGTGAACAAGACATCCAGAAAACAACATTCCCAATAATTTGATTATAACTACTAGAGATTTCATAAGCAAGACACTAAACTGTGTAGTCAGTTTTAAATATGAAGTTCCATATGCTATTAGACCCATGTGGCTTTCAGGCATCTGAGTCCAATAAACACCACAGTTTGATCAAAACAAATGGTAAAAGGTACATGGAATATAAAATCAAACTTAATTAATGGTATTCACATGATGGGTGTGGAATTAGCATTTTAAAAAACCCAGAGCAAATGTGTGAAACCTAAATTGCCATTGGCAATGAAGGGTTTTGCTAACTACATGGGGAAATGGCACAAACATTATTGTCTTGTCTAGTGTTTTACCAGTAGATATAAAAGCCAGGTGACTGAACTGTGAGTAACTTTAATAGATGACAGAAGATTGAGATTAAAATGTTACTTGCAAATTCCTGAAAAATCACACAGCAGTCTGGCATCTTCATTAATGTCATATATTTTAGATACAACAGTTGCTGGTTTGGTTTAGCTTGCTTGGTTTTACAGATTCTCGTGACAAGGTAGACTGGATTACATTGACAAACCATAGATTCATTGTATTCATAATCATGGGCTCAGTGGAGCCATGTCATGAAACATATGTTAGAGTCTCTCCAGAAGAGGCCATTTGTTCTGTGAAACATATTTGATCGGGATTTGAAATGTCACATTTCCTTCTCTTCTATTCAAACAATGTAAGCCTTGTCTCAGTGTGATAAGTGACAGTGTCAGCAATGATGGCAAATGTCCCTCCTCAATAAGGCAAGACCTATATTTTTTTGCTGGATCATCCCAAGGCTAAGTATAATGCTATTGTGCTTTTCAATGCATTTCCAGTGTCAAAGTCTGCTTAAAATATTTCAATAGTTTTGACATTTTTTCAATAACTATGAGTGTGTAGCAGTATGACTAGTAAAGTGACAGATGGTACAGAAATAAAAGGAAATGAAAGAGGTAATAAGTGAAGTAGAAGAGGGAAGTTTCCTGCTCTTCTCTTTCTATTACTTATACCTATGGGTTGTCCCTACATATGTATGTATGATTATGATTACTGGAAAAATTCTAGCACTATTCCCTTTAAGCAGGGTGCCCAAACCTTTTGAGCTGGTCATGTGGTTTAGTGATTCTGTATCACAATGAATAGAAAGAATAGTAGATGGAGGTTGCAAAAAAAAAAAAAGGACTGCCCCAAGGAAGTTGTCTCCAGTGCTGTATAATATATATACAAATGACCAACCAACTCCTGACAATACAACCTTGTTCATCTATGTGGATGACAGAACAATGACCATTCCAGGGTCAAGATTTGATGAAGTAGTTGGAAAACCTACTGGAGCACTTGAAGAATTAGGACAGTATTACAACATCAACCATTTGAAACCTAATCCAAGTAAGACTCCAGTGTGTGCTTTCCACCTTTGAAACCATGAGGCAAGGGTTGACTTAGATGTTATGTGGCAGGGGGAATCAATTATAACATTGTTCAGCACCAACATTCCTCAGAGTGATCCTTGACAGGACATTCTCATTTAAGCAGCACTGCCTGAATACCAAAGCCAAAGTTAGTATAAAGAACAATATCATCAGGAAATTCACAAACTATAAATGGGGAACTCGCTGCATACATCAGCTTTGGCCCTGAGCATCTCCACAGCAGAATATGCTGCTCCAGTATGGAGTACATCCACACACATAAAACAAGTTGACATTGTTGTTAATGAAACAATGTGCATAGTGACAGGATGCCTCAAACCTACACCAGTGGAGAAAATATACCTTCTTGTTGGTATTGTTCCACCTAAGATAAGGAGAGAAGTATCAGCGGATGCCAAGAGAACTAAACAAGAGAATGACCCTCGACATCCTCTGAATGGATATGAGCCTCGTCTGCTGGCTCAGATCCAGGAAGAGCTTTATGGCAAGAACAAACATTATTGAGGGTACGCAAGAGCAAAACAAAATTAGAAGATGGAGGAAGGAGCTCACTGGACAAAGAACAACATTAAAGGAGGATATAGCTGAGGAACTGCAGACTTGATTATTGTAACATATTCTACATGGGGCTGCCCCTGATGACCATTTGTAGGCTACAACTGGTTCAGAATGTGGCTGCTCAGGCAGTGCTGAGGTGCGGACGTTAAGCTTGAGCCTCACCACTGCTCCGGGAGCTGCACTGGCTGCCAGTATTCCTCTGGGTGCAATTGAAGGGTTCCATCTTGTGGTTCCATCTGCCAGAAGGGTACGCCTCTCAAGCACAAGGAAGAGGGCCTTCTCAGTGTCTGCTCTGGCCCTATGAAACCTCCTGCCAATTGAATTGCGCCTCCAGACAGAGTTGCTCCTCTTCAGGAAAGGGTTAAAGACATGGCTGGTAGGGCAGGTGTGGGGGACCAGTAGTACAGTGACCCTAGCCTGCTGGTTAATTTAGTAAATATTCTCTCTCCCTTTTAATCTTTGATCTTTTAATTTTTGATCTTAGGTTTGTAATCTTTTAAATTTTTAGTACTTGGTGTTGATAGGAGTTTTATAATTATCATTATAATGTTGAATTTTTCTATACATTAATACCTCGGATAATGCTAAGACTTGGTTCCACAAGTCTTGGTGTTATCCGATTTTTAGTGTTATCCGATGCATGTTAAAATCCTATGGGATGGATCGGATAACGTTAAAGCTCCATAGAGATACATTGTAACTGCACAGGCTTTAGCGGTTGTTATCCGATCCATCCCATAGGACCTTAACGTTATTCGATCCAATTCTCCTCCCCAGATTACTTAACGTTATGCAATTTTAGCGTTATCCGAGGTAAACGTTATGAGGTATTACTGTATTGCATTACTTGTAATTACAGTGATTGTCTAAATGTTATGTGAGCCGCCCTGAGTCAGGTTTCCTGAGTGGGCGGCATACAAGTCCAAAAATTAAATTAAATTAAATTAAATTAAATTAAATTAAATTAAATTAAATTAAATTAAATTAAATTAAATTAAATTAAATTAAATTAAATTAAATTAATCTCAACCTCACCTACCTCACTTGGAGGGCTCTGAATAGGCTGACAGTTGAAGTGCCTAAAAGTAAGACCAACATGCTCAAGTGGGGGCTGCTGGTGTACAACAACATTCTGTGTGAATGTGGAGAGATACAGAATCTGGTTCATTTACAGGTCTGCCATTTACTGCCAAAAACATGCACCAATGAGGACTTAAGTTTGGCCAAGAAAGTGGCTTCATTTTGGCACTCCAGGGTTTGTTCAGAATATGAAAGAAAAAGTAGTAATACAGTACTGGAGCTGCCACTTTGGTTGGAATTGTATTTTGATAGAATGAGATGATGAGTAAGCCACTTGATTTCAGGGATGGAAACATTTAGTGTTATTTAACATATGAATGTAGTCTCATAACTTTGCATGATTTTAGTGGAAATTTGTGGCAACTGTTCTTGGTCTTGATGTTTTCATGCTGATTAAGATCATTCTCTAAATCAGATCAAATTGCTCAATTTGTTTTGTATTTATACCTCTCTAAAACTGTTAAGTGAACTGCTGTTGCCTAATGCTTATCATAGACTAAGCTAAAATGTCAAATCTATTTCAGCTGCCAGGAGCAAGTTCCTGCTGGTTGATGACAGATTATACTGCACTCGCTAGACTTCTGTACAATTAAAAGTGTTTCTCTCCTCTCCAAATGCCCCTAGCTATTACCATAGAGTGATACTTTCAGAGTATGAAACCAAGAGAAACTTTGATTTGGCATGGTGACACCTTTTTTTTTTGACAAGCAAAAGAACTCTCTCACTCAAAATTTACAAATGTTAAAATCCCATATATAAACCAACACAGATGGGATTAACTTTTGCAGTTATTGTTCAGCTGTCTGTTTGGAAGTGCCCAGGCTGATATGGTAGAAAGGACCAGATTTTCCATTTATGAGACAGCTGTTCTAGAAATTTCTGTTTTAAATAAGATGGCAAATGTATGGGATGAATAACTTCATGGTTTTACTTTGATGATATTCCGTATGTCTCACTCTTGTGATTCTTTCCCTCCTCTACCATCCTAACCTCAAAAACAGCTGCTGAACAAATACTGTGTGGGCAAAACAATGCTACTTCTGCTGTTTTCTGTTTTAATGTCGTGGAGATATGGAAACATTTAACAATGATCTTAGATATGTAATATCTGTGAGGCACAATATTAGTGAAACCTTCACTATGAAAGTGATGAGATGACAGTATAGGTGATGTGGCAGCACCAAGGATAGGTCAGATTATCAACTTGGTTCAAAGAAGACGACAAAGACCTTATTAGCCTTTGCATACAGTCTCTTCAAAGCCCCCCCTCTTCAGTTGAATTGTTGAGATTTTGCAGAGCCATCTTCCTGCAGAACCTTTCAGTGATTTGCATTCTGTTGTGCTGTCTGTATCTGCCATTAGAGTCACTATCAACTTCTCATGTACATTAAAATGTTTTGATTAATTTGCTGGCTTCATTTCCTATCCCCACCCTTTAGCTGTGCTCTTGATTCATTGTCAAAAGCTTGGTCAGGGTGCCAAATGTGGTAATCTCAAGTTTAGATAATTCATTTTGCTCCTCTGATTCAAGGATGAATGCTCACTTTTTAATATGATGGCTTTTGTTAACTTTTTGAAGCAAATTGTTGTAGGTAAAAAAATTAATCATAGACATTATGTCCTACATACTGAGTTGCAGAACTCAGGATGCAACCAATTTTGTGGAGATATTTTTTCCTTATTGAAATTTGCCTCTAAAAGTTATACTGTTTGTATTACTGTGTCACAGATTTCAGCCAATATTTCAATTTTAAAAAGTGCCTAATGTTGACAACTAGTTTAGCTTCTCAGGTAAAACTAGGAACATATTTCTGCATTTTGTTAAAAAGACTGCCCTCAATTTCACTTTCATTTAATTTTAATTAATTTAATTTAATTTTTAGACTTTTATGCCGCACCCTCTCACAAAAGCGACTCTGGGCGGCTTTCAGGGATACAAGATACAGTTACAAATTACACATGATCAAAGAAGATCATACAACGGATTAAAAATAATCATAATTGAGATAAACCAAAAACAATAAGTACACAATAATATAATACACAAAATCCAGTACAATATATATAATTCAATTACAAAACAGCATACAATAATACAGTATTACAACACATGTTCTCGTAGTTTCAGGCCTCTCACCCTGGCACACACAAATTCCAAAAGAGGCAGTGGCGGCTCATTGCACCAGCCTCTTAAGTCCAGCGTGGGGCCTGGGCCTGGGAGCGCCTCCAGGTGGAGCAGTCTAGTGCTCCTGGCCAGCGGTCCTCTTCACCCGGACGGGCTGAAGTCCGAGGGCGGTGGGGCAAGTCCTGTCACACCCACCTTTTAGGCTTGGGGGCAGGGGCCCAGGAGCACCTCCAGGTGGAGCAGTCCAACGCTCCAGTCAGTGGTCCTCCTCACCCGGACGGGCTGAAGTCCAAGGGTGGTGGCCAAAGGTCCCAAAAATGACAACTCTGAGGGCTAATGGTCTTGGGTGCCAAAATCCACAGGGAAGGGTGATGGTCTCCAAGTGGTTTAAATCCTAGTTGAATCCATCTTGAGGGAGGGCAGCAGCTTCATCAATACTGGCCTGGGCAGAGGACGACTTTGCATACCAAAAGGGTTGAGGACCAGAAAGTGACTCGTGGACTAGATCAGTGTCACACTTCAGGGGCTGGAGCAAGGCAAGAACAGAGGTCAAGGAGTGAAGATCCAGGGGAGACACAACAACAGTCCAAAGGAATTAGGAACAAGTGAAGAAGTCCTCTGTAGCAGGAAGCAGGCAAGAGGTCTTCTAAGATAGGAACAAGGCCCAAGAGCCAAGCAACAGCAAATCTACTGACCTTGATTGCTGAGGTTGTTTCTTGTTTTCTCTTAGTATCAACACATTTTGGTTGGTTCCCTGTCAGAGACTAACAGCATTGATCTTCTTGCAGAACTTCCTAAACTAATTATTTTAACTAACAAGTGATACTTCAGGGCTGAGTTTGCTTTCATGCCCATTCTTCAGAGATGCCAGAAGTACAGGGGTTCTAAACATATGTTTATTTTTGAAAAAGCAATGTGGTCACAATCACAATTTGGCTTTTTTTAAAGACTGCAAACAATGGGAATTTTAAAACAAACAAACTCAAGAACCTATCCACAAAACTTCTAGAGTGCAAAGTCAAACTGCAATATGAGATTATAACACAATACTCTTCTTTTGAACCCACAACTTTCTGCTCCAACAAAATACTTACAGTAAAGAATGAAGTCAACTATTTTTTCCTAAATCACCTTCAAGTAAATCCCTCTAAAATGAATTTATTTCCCTAGATTAATAGAAAGGTCATCTCAGGATTAATTTCCTACTAATTAATGTTAAAAAATAAATTCATGTTCAATTAATTTTCAATCCACTAATTTTTCTTTGGCTAGGAAACTCACATCCTTCCTTTCTCTTTCTCTGCCAGCCAGGTCACCAGGGATTAGCACAGGCCATTTAACTTCATGAGCAGGAGCACAAAAGGATGTTTCTTTTCTGAGATTACCATACAAATATAGATGCTCATCCTTGTTTTTAACTGTTGTACACCACCAAGAGTGGGAAAATATTCCAGATGGGTGGTATATAATTTCAATGAACAAACGAACGAACAAACGAACCTTTTCATTAGAATAATTTACTCTAAACCATCTTGCTTTCTGGTGATACTTATCATTCTTTCCCTCTTTCACACCTTATCCACCTATCCATTCATAAGTACATGCTCACATACACCCCATTCAATCACCGTATACATCACCTTTCTCCTTCATCATTCTGAGCATTCGTTGCTCCACTTTCTTCCTCATCTTTAACACAATGAATTTGCTGGGCTTTCCAAATTTCAAAGGCCCACACTCCAAACTTTGATCCCTCCAAACTTTCCCAACAATTGATGGATGGTCTTTCCTTTTCTTGCTTTAAAAACATTTTTGATAATTTGTTTTCGGGTACACTTGATAAATTGGCAGTATTCAAAGCATTTTTTTTTTAAAAAAAGATTGGATTGGAGGCCTCCCAGCTGATAAAGGAGATGTCCTTGTCATTCTAATTAGACTTGTGTAGACTTAGATCCTCCCATGCTATGTAGCAGATCAGGCAGTGAGGGATCTCCAGCAGCTTTGGTCTTGGGCGAGTGCTTTGGCATCCACCCATGCCATTTGCAGGATCTTCAAATCTCCCATGAAGGTTCTTCATCATGTATTTCAAGGGCATCCTCATTATCATTTGGCATTAGAAGGCCAACCCATTGCCATCTTAGGGGTCCTGTTTTGGAGTCTTCTTCATGCAACAATGTTATGTAATTTGCACAAGTCACTCCAAAGCACCTCATTAGAAATGTGGTCAAAATAGCAAATTTTTAAAATTCAGCAGAGGCGCCTCTGCTGGAAGACATCAAATCTCTTGTTGATACTTGGTGATGCCTTCTAAGTCTTGCAGGCATAGATGGCTGTAAGGCTCACTATGGAGGTGAACAAACAGAGGACCAGAGCTTATTAATTCTCTGGAAAATCGTTGTTGCTTTTCTAAGATGGCATTTGACGTTCACCTCTGCATCTCCATTATGAGCGATCACACTGCCCAAATAAGTAAATCTCTCCTCTTTCTTCAGCTGCTGTGACCTCAGTATGATTCCTTATATTCTGGTTGTGGAGTTCATATGCATGACCTTTGATTTCTCAGCATTTATCCTGAGGCCAATTTTCTTTGCTTCTCTATCAAGGGTAGTTGTCATCTGTTGTAGTTTCATCTTATCTTCCTTGAGCTAACCAACGTCATCAGGAAAAACTAGGTCACCAAGACAATTTTGGTCAGATGAAGGGATGCCTGTCTGATTATACGCTGTTGGTCACATAACATAGTTGAAGGCCATGAGAAAGAGGAATGGAGATAGGACATAGCCTTGGCTAACCATGGTGGTAGTCTTGAAAATGTCCATATGACCGTTCTTGGTCTTAACACAGCAGCTTGATTGTAGGTATCAATCTTTAAAGATGGTAATGAAGTTTGCTGGTATGCCATATAGATGCAGGATCTGCTAGAGAGACTCTTGGTAGACACTATCAAATGCTTTCTTGAAGTCAATGAAGTTAATGGCCAGTGGATGTCAATACAGTTGTACCTTGCTTAAAGAGCATAATGTGTTCCACAGGATTGCTCTTTAAGTGAGTTTGCTCTTTAAGTGAAACACCATTGTAAGTGACCAATTGTGACTTCTGGTGGGGGGGATTGCTAACCCCGATTTATTTGTCAAGCGAGTTTTTGTTTGGTTTTATTTGTTAAGTGAAGCGAACATTCAGAGAAAATTCTGCTCTTTAAGCGAGTTACTCTTTCAGCGAGGAACTCTTTATGTGAGGTTTGACTGTACTCAATACACTTTTCTATGATTTTTTTGTAAGGTGAAGATTTGTTTGCTTCAGGACCATCCACTACAGAACCCAGCTTGCTCTTCATTATGTCATTCCATAGTGCCCCTAAAATTAATCATCTCAGGTAATCAATCAAGACTGTATACTCTTCCAGTATACACCTTTTCCAACATAGGAATCTTTGTGAACTTCATCTTAGAGCTATACATTTGTCAGCTGTGTCTCAGAAGATATCTTTATGTTTTATTGCTTTTATTAATGAAGGAAAATATTTCTGATGGCACTGTACTGCAACCAAAAGTTTGCAAGTTCAGTCCTGACCAAGGCTCAAGGTTGACTCAGCCTTCCATCCTTCTGACATCAGTAACATGAATACCCAACATGTTTTTTTTGGGGGGGATGCTAATTAATTTGTGAACCACCCAGAGAGTGTACTAAGGACTATGGAGTGGTTTATAAGAGTTATTGCTTTGCTTTTAATAAATCCTCTTCATTTGTAATATTAGACTAGAACAACAATCTATTTACCTTACTTTTGAAGAGATGTGTGTAGGACTCTGCTAGGAAGAAACATACATACTGGGAAGAGTTATCATTTTGGTGAGTATATAGTGTCTCTTCTGTGCTTTATCTTTTGAGATGAATTCTGAAAAAGATCTGAAAAGTTGAGATGTCATAGTCAATCCCATGTTGTTGTTCCATGTGTCAATTCATTTCTGACCTACGGCAATGCTATGAACTAGAAATCTCCAAAATGTCCTCTCCTCAACAGCTGTGCTCAGCTCTTGCAAACTCAAGCCTGTGGGTTCCTTTAGGAAGTCAAACTATCTCATATTTGGATTTCTCTTCCTGCTGCCTTCAATTTTTACCATCATGATTGTCAATTAAGAGAACCTTTCTTTCTCATGATGTACCCAACATAGAATGACTTCAGCTTCAAAATGTTTGACTCCAGAGACAGTTCAAGTCTGATTTGTTGTAGGACCCACAGTCCAGGGTATCCACAAAACTCTGCACCAGCATCATATTTCAAAAAAGTCATTTCCCCCCGATCAGCTTCTTTACTGTCTAGCTTTCAAAGCCGTACATAGTAATTGAGAATAGAAGAGTGTGCATGATCTTAGATTTGATCTACAATGACACATCCTATAATTGATTACTTTTTTATAACTGCCTTGTTTGATTTTTTTATTTAATTTATTCATTCACATTTATAGGTAAAGATAAAGGCTGTACTTGCTTGAAAGCCTGACATACCCGGCTCCAGGGTTTGGTGCTCATCTCCATTTATAGCCAAAGAGCCAGTGTTGTCTGCATCATTTTTTTATCTCGATTTAATAGATATACAAAAGTAGATGTTCTATAAAAGTTCAAATCAAAAGAAGCAACACAACTTCATTACATCATTTCCTTAGTATATGCTATAGTTCCTACACTAATATAGTCACTTTTGCATCAATGCTTCTTAAGGTCTCATTTTTCAAATAAGTTGTCAGGAGGAAATTAAAAAGGGGCTTTTCTAAAGGTCAGTTAATTACAGACAGTAAATTCTCTTATGCAGACATAGACTCCCAAATGATTTAATTTTCAAGTAAAGCAAACCAACCTAATAAATTAAAGCTTACCTTTTGTTTTCAGAGTTAAATTACCAGTGAAATGAAAGGTGACAGAACAAGAAAAGAACCCTTCATGTGCACTGATAGGAATTGGGTGAAAATGTAATGAAATGTGTTGTACCTTGCTTTCTTACATACAGGGGCTCAGAGCTCTAAGGACCAACTCAATCTAATTTTGTAGAATATGTATATCACTTCATGTTGTACATATTGCAGATTTGAGACCCCTTGTATTGAAGAAGGATGTGTTTATATTAAAGGTGAACAACCTGCAGCTTCATTTCATATGAACCCCCTATCCTAATTTCAAAAGCCCTCTAAAAACTCTCTACTCATGGCTACTTGAATGCCCACAAATAGTGTCCAAACATAGTCAAGGAACCTGTTTGAAAAATATGGAACAGAGCATAGAGGTCTGCTGAGTGAAGGACAAATTCCCTCAAGTTCGGCAGACCATACTGTGCTTCATCCTACATTGTGCTGGATAACACCTGATCCTTCAGAAAACATTTTGATCTTTCTTAGAGGCTGCAGGGAAGAAGTGGTGATGAACATTTCCCCTCTGTGAATTTATTTATTAGTGTTGTGCTGAACATTTCAACCATTCTCATTCAGTTTAATAGAAAATGGATGCCCTTAGGAAAGAATTTCAAAGGAAGAGAAATTTCAAAGAGAATCTCATGAGTTAAGTTTGAGAATCTTGTGCTACCTTACTTATGAGGTGACTGAGAAATGTGTGTGTATTCTTCCTGTTTAACATACAGTCACCTCTGCAATATCCAACAGCTCCTTGTCAACTTCCACCACTTCTGTTGAAGCCTTGGGTTAAACGTCTTAAGGTAGCTTCTTCTATAGGAAGAGGCTTTCTCAGATCAGTAAATGTGAGAAATTAGGAAAGCTGCAGAGTGATCTAAGAAATTTGTCCTATAACACCCCCACCAAAACAAAAAGAAATGCAGAACTCTTTACCGCTAACAGAAGTATGGTGTTATAAAAGTCCCTGAAAATGAGGCAGAAAAAATGGGGCTTTTTCACAAGATACCAGACTCTCAGGAAATTGGGGAACACATTATGGTATAAATTGGGTTCACCTTTATTTTGGGGGCCATCACAGCACTACTATCCTTAATATCTGCTTCTAGATTTACAGGGAAAGACTGTATTATTAACATTCACAATACAGACAAAGTGTATTCACAATGACCTCTCCAAAATGTTATAGTGAGAAACCGGGGAAAAGTGTAACAACTAGTACTGAGCCAAAATTGAAGACATTACTTTGAGAAACTTTCTGAGATTTCTCATTTTCTTATTTCTCTAAAAATAGAAGTCCAATTTAAATTTTATTTCTAAATGTTCTCTATTTTCCCCAAGGGAGTCTGCTGACTTCCTGCCAGAACCACCATTTGATCATTTGATCAAAGTTGCTGTTGAAAAAACAAAGTGGTTACCAGAATTGCTGGTGTCAGCAAAATTCCTAGTATACTTCATTTACAGTAGGTGAGTAGAACAAGAGAAAAACTGTGCTATAATTAATGACCTTCCACTTCCTACAAATTGTTTCAGAATTTATTATCCTGCTAAAATTGTCCTTATAATTCCTGTGCCCACAAATAGGACTGACATCTGAAAGGCCATTTATACATAGCTACATTCTTTACCTTTACATTACTGTGGATAAATATCTAAAACATGTTTTTAAACCCGCTCCGCATGAATAACGCAGGTGTGAGACTGCAAACAGTCCTCCTCACAACAACACTGATTCATTGCTTCATTCTCAGTTTCCAGCCCCAATCCTGTTGCTTACCGCAGTAAACTGCATCAGAGTAGACTCAGTAAACAACGTTCCATGCATTCCAGTGTTGAGGCATGTCTGCCACATGTCCATGGAGACAGCGCTGGCTTTTTGGCTACAAATAGAGATAAGCACTGAACCCTAGAGTCAGATATGACTGGCTTTCGAGCAAGGGTGACCTTTACCTTTACTAGAATCAGTGAATCAATGGGAATTTAGTAAGTCAACTGTGTAAGTCCTATTGATTCAAATGGGTTTACTCTATTTCTGACTTACTATGCTAAAGTTAGTCACAGTTAGGAAAGGCCCATTTGAATCAACTTATTGAACTTATTGAGAAGTTGATTTCCTTTGATTCAATGGGTTTACTGTACAGGATTTACTACCCTAGGTAACAGTATTTTGGAGAATATATGCTTCCTTTTCTTGATCTCTGTCCAAAATATGCAAGCATTTTTCCAGTTGCAAACACAGAGGTTGGCAAACATTTGAATGCTAATTACACAGTGAGTGTTAAAAAAACCCAGGAGAAATACATCAGTTTTGACAATTTTTTCAATTGATGTAAAGACTATTATGTTTTTTTTAAAATTTATGCATATGTTCATTAAAGTTTTTGTTCTCTCAGCAGTAGTCACCTTCTGAACCTAGATGAACTTAGGTATAATTTGTGTGAAAAAGCATGGAAACATGGGACTATTTGCATTCAGACTTGTACCCTATCCCTGAAGTATAGTATTTTCTTTCATTTTTAAAAATAAATTTTCTTGTGTGTATGTTATACAAGTATCATGTGTAGCAACACCAGTGCCAGTCTTAGCAAGAAAATATCAGCTCCTAGAAATATGGTTTACTTAGTATAATACATGTTTGGAACACATTCAAAGCACTTTGTCTGTTTCTTGTATCGCACCTGTACCATATCCCACATTAAATGAGTTAAGCTGTCAATTTTCTTCTAAATATATTTCTTTGTTTTGAATTTGTCAGTAAAGTGGGACCATAATAGCAATACATCGAAATTAACAAAGAAAAATTAATTTATTGCAGCTTAATCAGACTTCTATGAGACAATCCTGCTTTTATAATCTTGAGCTTTGAATAATAACTACCAAATAGGTATGAGAGATTCATGAAATGTCAGAAAACAATAAGAAAGGTAGTATGTTTTGCAAAATTATGTAAGGTTGTGTTTCTCTATCATTTGGTGGGTGAATAATTTAGCAAACATTCCACCTTATTCTCTACTAACGGGACATTTGTTCATTTTTAATTTCCCTGACCAAAGGGCACAATTAGCCTTCAAAATGATACTCCAGTGAAGATTATTCATTTTAAGTATTCTTGGCTTCTTTCATACTTCTAGTTTCTATTTAAAGTTTTTGCTTCAGAAAAAGTATGTGGTGTGCAGGGCATCTGGGTACCAGTGTTTTGCAGCAATCTTTTGTAAACAAGCAGCTCATTTTGCTTAAGTGAATGTTGGCAGAGGGCAAGTGCCAAGCCAAACAAAACTAAACAGGCACCTGGACTTGGCCATGAGTGCTTGTGTTGCATCCCCCCCCCCCCCCGCAGTTAGAAACCAAGTGTAGCAAATAGAATGATGAAAGCCAGTTTAACCACTTGACTCAGTATGCTGTGGGGACTACAGTGACTCTGTGGCTCAAGTGGTTAAGATGCTGACAGGGAGGTGGAAAGTCAGCAGTTCAAAACGCAAGTACTGCATGACGGAATGAGCCCCCATCTCTGTCCAAGCTCCTGCCAATCTAGCAGTTCAAAAGCAAGAAATTGAAAGTAGATAAATAGGTACCACTTTGGTGGGAAGGGAAACAGTGTTCAATGAACTTTGCCTGCCACATGTCCATGGAAACATCTGCAAACACAGACAGTGCTGGCTCTTCAACTATAAACAGAGATGAGCACTGAATCCTAGAATCAGATATGATTGACCTTTACCTTTACCTCAGTATGCTATGGAATAAACTTTAGGTAAAGTAGAGGTCTGGCATATATACTGTAGGTTGAAATGTGTTTAACATTAATTGTGATTGACTTAGTAACATTTTTAAAATAGAGAAGGGAATGGGAAGAGCAGAGCAGGACTGGAAGTATGTTTCAGTCCTTTCCACTCAATTTTTTTTGGTACCCACTCCATTATCATTGAGAAAAAAATACGGGAATGGATGTTCTATCTTTCCAGGGGAGAAAATACCTGGTGTAACCTGACTCTGGTTACTAGGTAACACATATCTGGATGGAGTGGATATTAGCAGGTGATTTATTATACCTGCAATGAGTAGCAGTTGAAACTGCCATAATATATAATGTTTTGTTAGTGGATATTTTCCAACATTCCTATAGACTTCATAAGTCATCACTGTCTTTTAAAAAGTCTTATTAAACTTGGAAAAGTGGGATACAATCATTTTAATAAGCCAGTCAATAAAAATAGATTGTGATTATATCCATGATCCAATTCAGAAAAAAAAAAAGAATCTTGAGGGAATTACCAACATCCCATTTCACACACTTTCATTAATATACACCGTCACTCATGCACATCAGTGACACAGAGGAGAATGGTTTGGACTCAAAATAAGGGAAAGCTAATATTCAGAACAGTAACAAATAACTGGGAAGATGTTCTGATTGCTGTCATTTTATAATGTATTGCCCATGCCATGAATCAAGATACTGTAAAGAAATCTATGCTTTCTTAGACAACAAAAATGGGACCAACTTGCTTAGCTACAAAGCCAAACAGACCTACACCACATTGCCCCCCGAACCCTCAATAATGAAACAGACAGCGTGTTGGGTTGGAATTAAGGCTACTTTATTGATCCATTCTGATGCTAGAACCATGTTCTAACGGTCTGCATGGTGCAGGAGTACCGGTAAGCGATGTGATTACTTTATCCTCTAGATAATGTTATCCACCTCAGAAATGGCAACTCATAGCTGCCATTTCCGCTCTTTTCAGGTGAACGTTTGTTAGTCACCCTGCCCGCCGGCCTGGTGACTCATTGTTCTTGGACCACACTTACCTCACTCAGCCACCGGCCACCTTACCTCGCTGGCGGCTGGTGATGCAATTGCGTTCCTTGCCTGAAATGTCTGGATTAACATGGTTGCTTACCTGTGCTACCCGCCACATGGCGAGGAGTCTTTTTAACTCCTGGCCATCCCCCCCCTGGCCGGAAGTTCCACCAGGATGCCACCATGCAGACCGATCAAAAAGACGAACGTACCCGCCTCCGACAGATGAACGCCATCGGGACAAAACAAGGACGGTTTGCAAGAGCACAGAGCTGGGTGCTCGATCACTGTCCCCAGGGCCCTGTCATGGAAAAAACAGGCGATCAGGCCATTGACCGTACGACGGACAAGCTCCATCCGTTTGGGACGATCCGAGGCATGGTAGGACAGACGGGGAACAAAGCAGGACCACACAATATGGGTGTATGGCCAGTGGCGGCTCAGGAAGGACAGGTCCCAGCACACCGCAGCAACCAGGTCAACCCCAGCCACCACCTCCCCCGCCACATCCAAGTCGTTCCCACCCAGATGTATCACCAGAACCGCCGGAGGAGGGCGGTGGGCACGTTCCTTGATGAACGGGACAAAGTGTCGCCAGAGCATACCCCGACGACCGAACCAGGTTACCGAGGCCCGAGTATGCAGGCCCAAATGCGGTCCCACATTATCTCGATGATTTTTTGTTTTGCGGTTCCCCTTCCTCGGGCACCTGTCAGCGGCTTCTCTGGAGCTTTGAGCAATTGGCCGCCTGCTTGGGTGTGCCCGTGGCACCGGAGAAGACAGAGGGACCGTCTGTATCTCTCACATTTTTGGGCATCGAGCTGGACACGGTCAGTCAGACGTCTTGCCTCCCTGAGGATAAGGTTCGCCGGCTGGTGGGGTTGCTGCGGTCCGTTCTCGATAAGAAGCAGATTTTGCTCCGGGAACTCCAAGGCCTGCATGGGCACCTAAACTTCGCCTGCAAGGTGATCGCACCCGGTAGGGCCTTCGCGCAGCGCATCTGCGACGTGATGGAGGGTTTGGCCAAGCCTTTTCACCGTGCCAGGGTGACCCGGGGCATTAGGGATGATCTCCAGACGTGGCTGTCCTTCTTCCAGAACTTAATGGGGTGTCCTTCTGGCGCACTCCGGTGCAGATGCAGTCTGGTTTCCAGGTCCAGTCTGATGCGTCCGGCTCCTTTGGTTTTGGTATGTACTGGTGGGGCGATTGGTGCTGTGGTGCTTGGCCTACCAGCTAGCAGGGATCAGGGGTGCTTAGGGATCTCACTTTTCTTGAGTTCTTTCCCATCCTCGGGGCCGTTCTGCTTTGGGGACACAGGTGGGCGAACTCTGAGGTCACATTCTGGATGGAGAATATGGCAGTGGTGCACGTTTTGCGCTCCTTGACGTCTCGCTCCAAGAGGGTGATGCACCTGGTGCGCCCCTTTGTTCTCCATATGCTGGAACGTAATATTGTGTTCAGGGCCAGGCACGTGCCAGGGGTGGACAACTGTATCGCTGATGCATTGTCCCATTTACAGATGGCCAGGTTCAGTTTTGTCAGATAATATTTTAGGCCATCAGCTTAGTATCTCTGAAGTTCTGTTAATTCCTGCTATCAATTGTTGTTTTGTTTTTATTATAAATTGCTCAGTTTTATTTTCTCATTTGAATTATTGATGTATTCAAAACCAAACATTTAATGCTTTTAAATCTATAGATTATTATTTCTTATTACTCTCTCACCTTTCTATTACGGAGCTAAGAGTACCCTTTTATCCTCACAATGTCATAGCTTTGACTGAAGAGGCCGTGGTATATGATTATTAGTGGAACAGTGATCTGTATGCTGTTTCCCCAAGACTCATTCTGTATAGCCATATTGACCTACACTACCGGGTACACAGAAAGAGCCTCCTCAAACATTGGGGTGTTTTTGAACCACAAAATGGCATAGCTTGATAATGGCCACCTTGTGTTGCTGGCTAATCTTTCTCACACTAGGTCAGTAAAAAGGAACTGCTGAATGAACTCACTTAAAGGTGCCTTCATTTTGGCAGTTTCACATCTGGCCTAGACATGGAAGAAGAAGATTCACACCAAAACAGGTTGTCACACCCGCTGGAGTCAGGACTCACAGGATCCAAATGCATTACTTTTTCATCAGCAGAAATGCAGGTCAGAACACACCCATGTTTCTTTGTCTCCTTAGAGCTGAAACCAGAACAGCTAAGGAGAAAATGGGTTTCCACCCCAGCAACAATGTATTGTTACAAAATATCTCTGTTATAACCCAGAGTATTTTGCATTTGCTTGTGGTTGAATGGCCAATCAAGACACAATGCACCTTCACCTGGTAGACATGAAAAATTTCTAGAACTGGTTTGTTTATATGTATTAAACAACAGCATCAATTCTAACCTTTTTTTATTGTGTGTGACTATGGAGACAATAATGAAGAATATATGCATTTCAAAATTTATATCTGCACCATTATATTAGGTAAATTGAAGATATTCTTTATCTGTATCCTACCAGAAAGTAGGGATGAAAACTGTTAA
Source organism: Furcifer pardalis (assembly GCA_030440675.1). NCBI lineage: Eukaryota > Metazoa > Chordata > Lepidosauria > Squamata > Chamaeleonidae > Furcifer > Furcifer pardalis. The sequence continues at coordinate 63,137,736 of CP126895.1, forward strand.
ACAGTGTTTCACTCAGCATAGCTCTGTATTAATCATAAAGTCACAGACATATTTATCTTAAGTAGAAAGCACTGTGTTATTTTTGATGAGCAGAAGAGATCTAAGACAATTCACATTTTTTTCAGTCCTAAATGTTTTCAAGATTTAGAATTCTGTAAACTCAGCTACTTATTTCTTCCCCTGAGGCTAGACTTAAGCTATATTTGTTGAAGTAAAATGAAGATTAAATGTTCTGCAGGGGAAATTGCTTATGAGAGTAACAGTAGAGCAAAAAAGGAATTTATTTGGGTCTGATGGCAGAGCAAAACAACTGTGGCAGCAATACCCAACAGAGCTGCAAATGCAATGGAGTCATTTACATGCATATATTATATTACTCTCATTATATTTTCCATCATCTTTGGTATACGGGTAAATGTATTTCATTTCGTTCAGAGAGATTTGTTAGCATGCAATAGAAAAGATATGGCAATAGTTGGATAATAAAAAAGTTGAAATGAGCTAACTTCTATTGTACCTGCTGAAGTGTTACATCTGGTTGGCACAGCACAATCTGGTCCAAAATCACTGACCCATAAATAATGGCTATATTGCTGGTGGAAATACATTAATGAGATAACAGATAGGTACACTTGAAGAAATAACTGAAATGGAGAGAGATGAGAGCGGAATAGGAAGAATGGCACAAGTATGCTAGTGACTCATTTCATCATTGATTCCAAGGGTTATTCTCCAATATCCTACCATTTCTATTAGTTTAAGATAAGGAGAATGAAAGTCTCTGTTTGTGTACACACAATACAAATGACATAATTTATAATCTGATTCACTCACTTGTTTTCTCTTTCATGTGCAGTGCCAAGGTTTTCTTGCAATGTAATAATATCCAGGTAGCTCATGTCCATAGTGCACATGCCACACTCGAGTTCCTGATCATGAACACAATTATTGCACTGTTGGTCCTGATTTTACGCTCACTTGGGACTTAAAGGGATTGTGAATTGATCATGGTGAACAATTGTCACAGCAGTATCAGTGTGACTGAAGAATGACTAAATTTGAGACCCAGCCTGATAGATCCTTAAACAGGAGCTTGTGATATTTATTTATTACATTATCTTTGTCTCACCTTTTGATGGTGAGATGAAGCATTCAAGGCAATTTATGAGATAGTTGTTTCAGCAGGAAAAAGAGGCAAGGCAGAAGCATATAAAAGAATGAGGAGAACAAGGGAAAGCCTAATTATGATGGTGAATAAAAATGAATTAAATCAGCAAGATACTGGGCACATTTTGGTAATAACTTTATTCAGGGAAACAGAAAAGCAGTCTTACATTAAAGCAATGCCTCAAAATTTTTGAGAGAAGTAGATCTGCATTAAAACACACCGAACAGATTACTATATTTTTAATTTTCATGTTTTAGTGCCATTTGCCTTCCTTCCTTCCATCCTATTGTTTGTCACTTTCACCTTACTGCTAAAACTCCTGTTGGAAAAAAGAGATATGCTTCTTCCCTTCAACTCTGAGATTCACTAGAACAACTCATTATTTTACCAGCATGTACACTCAAGAGTGACTAGGAGAATGTGATTCTCAAGCTGTTATTCCTTGTATAGCCAAAAGATTTTTCTTTGTGGAGAGTGGACTTGCTGTCAGATAGTAATTGTATTACTGCATTCATATGCAGTGCTCTGTGGGATCACTGTAGACTTCTCTATTAAAGGAGTTTCACTTATTTGGTGCCTAAGGTCTCACATTTTTTCCCTATGTGCTTGGTTATTTTTTGAAACAGAGCTTGTTATGTTGCTACTGAATAATGTATGCGTTCTGCTTTGTTCATGTGTCCCTGGAGATGGTTTAAGTAGTGTTAAATCTTAGTATTTTATCATTTTGCAGTCATGATATGTATGTCTGTGTGTAGGGATATTAAAATTCTTAGAATATAAAATAACAGCTCCCTGTCCCATAGGATTTACAAGCATTAGGGGAACGTCTGAGAATTAGAATACTGTTGAATTTATATAATCTATTTTCCTATAAATCATGGAAATTATCCATTTTTTTCCTTTAATGATGGGTGTAAAAATTTCTTTGTAAGCTTTATACTGATTTTTATAAGAAAAGAATTGAATATCTACCACAGATTATTTTTTGTCTGACTACTACTGCTTTTACAAATAACATGTATTTTAAAGTATAATTATGTCACCTGAAGAAATCAAGTAAGGTGTAAAATTCCTTGAGCCACATTTTACCCACCATGACATGACAGAACACTGTTAGTTATTTAATTTATTAATTTTTGAGCAAACGTCTATCTTAAGTATCAAAATGAGTTCAACGTCCTTGTGACAGGAATAGGAAAAGGTGTAGCTAAATGTCTTGATCTGGTATAGTCTAGAAGACAATGAATATTTAAAATTAAAGTTAAGCCCTTCAAATTATCCAGAATTCCAATTCATTTATTTGATTAGGGATGGTGAAGCAGCTAACCATTTGAAGAGTAATCCGGGATATTCTCAGCTCAAGTTGAGTTGGGAACAGAGCTTGGGAAAGTTGTTGCTGCTGCTGTTGCTGTTGCTGTTGCTGTTGCTGTTGTTGTTGTTCTGCCATGGTTGTTACAGAATTCTAGGAATTGTAGTTCAAAACTGTAACTGCTCACAAATTTAGTCATAGCAATTAAAAACACACTGAAATAAACATTAAACATTAAATAGACAAGAAATATATTGAAATCATTATGTAATCAGTATCAGTATCAGCAGTAGGGAATTACCTACTGAGAGTGAATAATATCCAACACTGTAGATGCAAGGTAGCCAGGCTTTTCAACTACATGTAGGAAATATTCTGAAAATAATAATCTACCTTAAAAATTGTTGCATTTTCTCCACCTATTGTGTCATTAAGATTCATTCCCAAATGGAATGTATGAACAATCTATTGAACAATGTATGAACAATCTATATACAATCTACAGTTGGGGGCCAGGTCATGCTCCCTCAGACAGTTGAGGAGGCCAGACTGGTGGTCCCCTTGCCATTTACGGCTGCCATAAATCAGTCTGTGGCCAATTCCGGTGGTGGGTGGAGCAAAGGCAGGGGGCAGATTATTTGGCACTATGGGCCAGATCCAGCCCACAAGCTGTAGGTTGCCTACCCCTGTTCATAGCTACAATGTTGCAAGCTACCACAGCAACTGTTACAGCTATATATGCTTTGAGATATTTATTGTCTCCAGTGTGCATGGCTATTGCAGCGTGCAGAGGGACCAAAACTGAATAGATATCTTAAGCAACATCTTACATCATATGAAAGATATATTTGCAATATATTATTAATCAGGTGAAACCCAAACCACTTATTGATCTGTTATCTCCACCATTCCATTGCTGGCTTCATAGAGCTACTTCAGTATGAATCAAATGAAAGCTTATTCCATTGATTTCATTATTTGATTCTTGTGGAATGTCAGTACTCTAAATAAGAGAGTGATGAATTGTATGAAGGCTTTTACATTTTCAGCTGAACAGTTATTAACAGTGATGTATAATTGAGTTGTTACTCACACAGGTGTATATACCAAACAACTTGTTAAACCTGGATGAAAAATTGTAATAAAAGAAGTCAGGAATACACTGTTATTTGGCAAAAAAGGTGACTTTTATTTCCTCATTTGTTTTGGCTGAAAAGATGCAGTGATATTTTCTTTCCAGACATTAGCAATGTTATCTTTACCTGTGAGTCTGCCTATTTCATGAAATTTATAACAGAATGCAACTTGGTCCTTTATGCTTTTGGCTTTTTGTCCTTGGAGGTCAAACTTGATACAATTTTCACAACACTAAGGCATCTCCTTCCAAATATTGCCATAGTTTATGTGACAGACATTTCACTGTGGCTACAAATTAGTTCTATAACATGTTTTGTTCTCATTTATCACTAGCTGAGAATAAGCTCACACATTCATAATATTCTAGTATAGTAATACCTTGGATAAAGTTTACCTCGGATAACGCTAAAATCGCATAACGTTAAGTAATCTGGGGAGGAGAATTGGATCGAATAACGTTAAGGTCCTATGGGATGGACTGGATAACAACCGCTAAAGCCTGTGCAGTTACAATGTATCTCTATGGAGCTTTAACATTATCTGATCCATCCCATAGGATTTTAACATGCATCGGATAACACTAAAAATCGGATAAAACCAAGACTTGTGGAACCAAGTCTTAGTGTTATCCGAGGTATTACTGTAGTATTCTTAAAATAGCTGGCTGGGTAGCTCCCTGGTTTAGCTATTTGACTCCAGAGCCAGAGGTTGGGAGTTTGATTCTCCACACTTCCTCCATTATAGTCTTGGGCAAAGTGCTCTCATAAGAGAAGGCTAGTAAAGCAATTCTGTGTATTCTCAACCTAGAAAACCCAGCAAGGGGTTGCCATATGTCAGAATTGACTTGATTGTGCGTGCATACACACAATTGATGTTGGGAGTTTCATGAGCTGCTGATAGACAAAGGAAATTTACTTGGTTCACAAACATAGCATTTTCTTGGAAAACTTCACTTGTACAGGGGTTAAAGGGTTTCTTTGTTTAACAAATGCTGTATTTCTGGACATAGCATAAGATTGTTCACTTGCTGAATAAGGGGGAAAATGTTTGAGAACTATTCTGGCACAAAAACTATTGCTTCAATTCCAGTTCTTATTATCCTTACCCAGAATGAAAGGTATAGGTTTTGGGAAGGATTGCATTACAAAGCTGATAGACTGTTTGGATACCATAAAAGAAAGAGGCATGCATTTCGGTCAATCTTATTATTCTTATTCTTTACACAGTTAAGTTATGTTGTATCATGACACACTCTTGGAAAACCAAGTCACACTGAAATAATAATAATTTCACGTCAGAGATTACTCTGGGTTGAAAGGATTTTTGCTGGACAAACTCTGCTCAGGGGACACCCGAATGAGGCTCCTTTCATGTCCCCAAGTGCAGCCCTCGGGTATCATAACCCAATCTTCCAGTGTCTAAGCTCAGGGTCTTAACCACTAAGCTACCGAGGGAGTGGCACTGAAATAAATAAGTGTTTCTAAAATACAGGAATGAAGTAGTTGATTTTGCACAAAATAAGCATCTCAGCGTTATCACTATAAATATAGACACTGAGAAGTCTGCTGACAAATAGCATTCCAAAAGGGGATATCTATGACGGGGTTGCATCAAGCTGTTTGATCTCAAAGAGAAACTGTAACATTAAGACTTTTTGTTTCAAAGTGTGGAACTTGAAATAATTGGCTGTAGAGAGGCTGTAGAAAGGCTGGAGTTCTAACTCCAATTTTCTTCTTCCATTTTGCTCTTTTATCCTCCCTAGCCCATTTTGAGAGCAATTTGCTTGTATTTACTTCTCCTTCTGCCTCATGTGTCAGGCTGAATAGGTGCCTCACATTTCCTGCTGTTAGCGCAGAAACAGAAAAGATTATCCTGCCAGCGAAACCAAGAAGCATAGAAGGACTCTGCTAAAATGCTTTCATTTCAGAGATTTAACATGAGGCCTTGGGCTTTGTCAGTCCTCTAAACAGACAGTAATCTCAAACAGGCAAAGCTTCCAGTTTTACTGTCTGATCCTGACCTTATAACAGTAAGTGTGACTTGCCACCATTTCTAAATTCTAAGGTAATTTAATCTTCTTGCCTTGGCCGGATGATACTGCTGAGCACGAATAGGATGTAACAAATGTAATGCACTTTGTATAGTATCCACAGCATTTAAAATGTCTTGGTTTCACACTAGTTTCCTTTTCATTAGGACCGCTGCCGCCATCATTGTTGTCAGCATCAGCATCATCAGCATTAGCATTGTGGCCTGCCATCAAGTTAATTCTTACTTACATCAACCAATTCCAGGTCTTTCAAATAGAGAATACATTTTCTTCTTCTAGGGGAGCCCTAGGAGAGAGCTCTTTTCCCAGGAGGCACAGTGTGGAATTGAACTCTCAACCTTAATCACCCAGAAGCTCTTTAATGTGCTGCTACTGTTCTCCAATGCTTTTTGTTTCAGATTTTTAATACTCTCAGAACCTTTTTGTTTTTATCCCTCATAACATTGTTAGGTGGAAAGAATCTGGGGAAAACAACACCATTATGCACTAATGGGAACAACATGCATATCTTGAAGATTTTCTTAATTAGTTTGACGACAAAAATGTGCTGCAACTGGAGAAAAAGGAATAGATTTGTGACACATACATTAAACCACATACAGTAATACCTCGGATAACGCTAAAATCGCATAACGTTAAGTAATCTGGGGAGGAGAATTGGATCGAATAATGTTAAGGTCCTATGGGATGGATCGGATAACAACCACTAAAGCCTGTGCAGTTACAATGTATCTCTATGGAGCTTTAACGTTATCCGATCCATCCCATAAGATTTTAACATGCATCGGATAACACTAAAAATCGGATAACACCAAGACTTGTAGAACCAAGTCTTAGCGTTATCCGAGGTATTACTGTACTGTTTATCTTCATTTATTGCATTTTATCATAGTAATACAGTAAAACCTCATATAACACTAAAACCTGGTTCCACAAGTCTTGGTGTTATATGATTTTTAGTGTTATCTGATCCTCTATGGGATCCATAGAGATACATTGTAACCACACAGGCTTTAGCGGTTGTTATCTGAAGCATCCCATAGGATCTTAATGTTATCTGATGCAATTCTTCCCCCCAGATTCCTTAATGTTATGCGATTTTAGTGTTATTCGATACTAATGTTATATGAGGTATTACTGTATACTAAATTCAGTGCCTATCTTTGTAATTCTTCAGTAGTTACTTTCTTTATGAATGCAGAAAACCAATGGAGAAACCCTTTTCAGATGTTCACAGGGGATGGGTGGGTATGTATGTGCGAGAGGGAGAGATGGAATGAGTTTGTAATAAGCAGACTTATCTTGAACGGTGAAGATTTATTTCAGTGTGTGAAATGGCACAATAACATTATCTTTGTACAGAGACAAATGCTCTTCATTTTTCAGGATTAGCCCATAGTATTTTGTTCTTGTGGTGTGATGGTGAGCCAGACTGCTGTGTTCCTATTTCATCTGGAAGTGGATCTTTGCACAGCCTGAGTTGTTAGCTATGCTGCTGCTCTAGTTTGTTCTTTAAAATTGTGTGTGTGTGTGTGTGTGTGTGTGTGTGTGTGTGTGTGTGTGTGTGTGTGTAGCGACTCTTCTTCTGCTAGACACCCATTTGAGTCTGGCTCCTTATTTAATTTAGTTAGTTTAAATCCCACTTTTCTGTGTTGTAAGATCTGAGGTAACTTGTAATATGAAAAACTGATGAAAAATACTAATATAGTTTTAAAAGACCACAATAGATTACAGTATTAAAATGCTTATTAAAACAAGCACTCAGCATGGTTTCAATACAATTTTAAAGTAAAATAAATAAATAAACTTTTCAATATATTAATATGACCAGCAGGCAGTGTTTGTCAATCTGGTAAATTAATCTGTCTGTACTTTAATCCCTCAGTGATTTATGCCCAATGCATCCCTTGCAAATGAAACTGTCTGTTAGTCAAACCAAGAGTTCTTATCCGCCACTTCAGTAATTTGCTTCACTGGTACTTTATGGGACGCACATTTTGGCACTACAGTAAAAGAAAAAGAGGTCTCCATTGATTTTTTTTTAAAAAACCATGAGTAGGGTTCAGTAATTTACTGCTGTAGCAAAATGAGAATGTTGGTAATTGCAAGAGGAGTGATCAAGAAATAAATAAATACCAGAAGAGCTAGCCTGAACAAGGAGCAAAGAATAGGAAAAGAACACTCTTAGAGAAATACTGTGTGTGTGTGATAACATTTTTTAACAACATCGTAGTAATATGTTGATTTTATTCTATAACTTCTTATGCTTTATTCTATTAAGATATTTACATAGGTAAAGGTCACCCTTGCTTGAAAGCCAGTCATATCCGACTCTAGGGTTCAGTGCTCATCTCTGTTTATAGCTGAAGAGCCAGCGCTGTCTGTGTTTGAAAATGTTTCCATGGACATGTGGCAGGCTTGCTTAGACACCAAAGTGCATGGAATGCTGCAGTACTAGATACTAACATAGTTGTTTATTTATTTATTTTATTTATTTAGATTTATATTGCCACCCACTCGCCGAGGCGACTCAGGGCGGCTTACAGTCAAAACAATAACGGTACAATAAAAATTATAAAATGCAACCACATAAAACAACCAAACCAGAACGCAAACTAACTCCTGTCAGGCCGTTGTTGTGACTTAATTGAGAGCTCCTAGTTTTTGACATAGTTGTACTACTTTTATTAGATTATAGTAATTCATTAATATGTTCTTAATATTCCATTTTGAAATATCATATTAAGTTTTTTCTTATAGAGCTTACTTAGCTAGTTGGATAGCTCACTGGTTATATTATCTGGCTTCAGAGCCAGACATTGGATGTTCTATTCCCCATTATGTCTCCCAGGAGATGAATGATCCTATGCAGTCATGGGCAAATTGCACAGTCCCAAGGTGTACCCAGAAGAAGGGAATGGTAAACCATTTCTGAGAATAGTCTACCTAAAGAACCTTGCAAAGGGTTCACAAATCAAAATTGACTCAATGGCACAGAATTATTCTAGAGATTACCTATACAGTCAAACCTCGGATAAAGAGCATCTCACTTAAGGAGCAACTCGCTTTAAGAGCAGAATTTTCTCTGAATGTTCGCTTCGCTTAACAAATAAAACCAACCAAAAACTCGCTTAACAAATAAATTGGGGTTCCCAATCCCTCCCACAGTTGCTCACTTATAATTGTGTTTCGCTTAAAGAGCAAACTCGCTTAAAGAGCAATCCTGTGGAACACATTATGCTCTTTAAGCGAGGTACAACTGTATCTTCTATTTAATTTTCATAGTTATTTTCTTAAGACATCATCCTACATTTTTTGTAGTTGTATTTTAGTATGTTCCATTGGTTAGAGAACAATATTGCACACTTGTTTGCTCAATTAAAAAAAGAGAGATTTTTCTATACATTTAGCTCATCTGTCTTGCAAAGGCCAAAGGATTTAAAGAACATTCTAAAGAACAGAGATAATTGTTCAGGATGCAAAATATTGTTATTCAGTTGGACAGTTAAGTCTGAATCTTTGCAACCCTGTGGAGCATAGCACACCAAACTCCTCTGTCATCTGCCATCCTCCAGAGTCTGCCCAGACCCAGACCCACCACATCAATGATGATGTCTAACCATCTCAAACTCTGCTGTCCCCTTATCCTTTTGCCTTCAGTCTTTCCTAGCATCAGGGCTTTCTTCTTTTCATTTGGTGGCCAAAGTATTTGAGCTTCATTTTCAGTATCTGTCCTTCCAAGGAACAGTCAGGATTGCTTTCCTTTAGGTTTGACTGATTTGATCTCTCTGTGGTTCAGGGGACTCTCAAAAGTCTTTTCCAGCACCACGGTTCAAAGCCATCTATTTGTCTGCCCTCAGTCTTCCCTGTGGTCCAACTCTCACAGCCATTCATTACTTCTGGGGAGACCATCACTTTAACTATGTTGACTTTTGTCAGCAGTAAAATATTACTCTGGTTCATACTGGAATTAAACCTAAATTGAATAAATGCCAGCTGTGATGAACACACATTTCTGATCCCCCATCCCAGAAGGCCATGAAGTTTTGTAGAGCTATTGGGTAGATGTTCAAGCATCAGAGTCCCTGGCCTTGCATATGACACAGAAGAACTGGAGAGTTTAGAAAGCAGCAGCTTAACAAATCACAGCATTGCATTCACTAATGGGAAGCTTATCTCCATGTTGGGTTTGTGTCCATTACAACCCTATTCTGCAGGATGTGCTCTCTGGGGGCCTCTTTTTGTGTATTTAAAATATTCTTATTTTGAGTCAAAGCCTCCTCAAACCAGTTTACAAGGTAGAATTATAAAACAATAAAATCTAAATGACAACAATGATATATGGCTTTCTTTGTAAGCATGTTTAAAGACAAATATCCAGAAAATTAAAATTGCCTCTTGTAATCCTGTAATTGGGTAGGAAAAAACAACTCCTAAAGGAGATACAATTGGCTAGTAAATAATGAAGCCCATAAAATATTTCAGAGTATGTGTCCCATTGCAAATCCTGGATGGAAGATTATGGTGAAGTGTATAAATTCGGAATTGAAAAGGGGAGTATATATTATGCATTTGCCATTGCTCCTGTTTGGCTGATATAGAAGTGTACAAAATTAGCATATTTCTGATTCTAATGAAACACATATTCCTATTAACATTCCACAATGAACTGCACTACCTGTGCAGTTGCTACTGCTGCATGATTTCTATAGGGACACTAAGCCAAATCATTTGTTTTTACTAGCAGGATTCAGCTGCTAAGTGCCCAAGAGAGGATCTGGAGAAAATGGAATGTTATTTTAAAAAGGTGGTTTACTGAAATGTGAGGAAATTGGACTCTGTTGGTAAAGAAAAGAATACAATTCTTGGAAACAAATCTCTTCATTTGCTGCTACTGAAATGAAGCACAATTTATCCAGTTTCTTATGTGTAAGTTATGAGATAATGACATCATAAGATATATGTGGACCTGTAAATTTATATCCAACAGTCGGCTCAGGGGTTGGCTATATTTCTTCTATTCACTACTGAAAAAGCCTTTGAACTGGTTTAATCCACAGTGACATAATGACTGCTATTCATATGTTTTGCTTTTTTCTTCCCACTGATTGCAATCCTCATCCAGAAGAATATGCCTAGAGATTCATATATGTCTCTTGTGGTTTTAATATATTACCCAACTTTGTTGTTATTCAGTTGCACAGTCAATTCCGACCCTTTGCGACCCCATGGACCACTGTCCACCAGGCACTTCTGTCCTCCACCATCCTCCTCAACTCGCTCAGCTCTGTGCCCATTGTGTCTACAATACCATCTAACCATCTCATTTTTGGCTGCCCCCTTCTTTTTTTGCCCTCCACCCTTCCCAGCATCAAGGCTTTCTCAAGCGAATCCTCTCTTCTCATTTGATGTCCAAAGTACCCAACTACCCAACTGTTAATGGTGGTAGATAAGCTCCAGATCATCATCTGTACTTTTTATGTGTTGTTCCATCATTTCCATCAGCTACAATAGCAAATGTTTTTGTTTCTTTGGTTAGTTTAATTTTGTTTTGTTTACATGTCATCAGAAGCTTACAATATCTTTGTGTCATGTTATTGCACAAAGTAAAATTATAGATGTCTATGAAATATAGGTAAAATTCAAAATTAAAATGTTAAAAACAATTTGACTTCTTCAATAAAGGACTGCAGTGGTTTAGTGGTTAAGATGCTGAACTTGATGACTAGAAGGTCGGTAGGTCAGGAGTTCGAGATCTGAGTGCTGCATGACAGAGTGGGCTACCATCTCTGTCCCAGCGCCTGCCAACCTAGCAATTCAAAAGTAAGAATTTGAAAGTAGATAGATAGGTACCACTTTGGTGGGAAGGGAAACAGCATTCTGTCTAGACATGCCTGCCACATGTCCACAGAAATGTCTGCAGATGCAGACAGTGCTGGCTCTTTGGCTATAAAAAGAGATGAGCTCTGAACCCTAGAGTCAGATATGACTGACTTTTGAGCAAGGGTGACTTTTACCTTTACCTAAGATTCTTCAGTTCTATACTTCCTATAGATTGGTCGGATGACTGAGTAGATCTGGCATAAAATGGATCTGTGCTGAGTGTTTGGGATTGGATACCTTCCACTCTTCTGCTGTTGAGCTAGAAGCTCTTGCTAATGCACTGTTGAGCTAGAAGCTCACTAGCAAAATTAGATATCAATTGTAGCCTCTCTGCCATCTGCCACTGTCAAATTAATTGGGTAGTTTAGGATCATGTATGAGAACATCAAATGGGATCTTGTCCATTTGAAAACAGCTTCACCATTTGCTTTGTTCTGATCATGGCCCAAAATGTTGTTAGGGCTATTGAAATCTGTCATTAGAAAATGGGTGTTCTAGTTTTACATATTAGATGGCTTATTGAAGCAAAATGGTATATTAGGTTTATAAATCAATGTTTCTATACACTCAGCCATTCCAACTGGAAAGATTTCTGTTGTCTTTTTTAGCAGAGTTGGTCGAGAGGACTATAATGACAGTCCCATTTTTTTGTGTGGGGCTTCTTAGCAACTGGACACATTCTGGGAACTTTTTTTTTTTGACACAGTGGATGACATATTTCCATTTGCAGCAAAGTGAAATTAAGAGTTCCTTTTTTGGATGAAGAGATGCCTTCCACATCGCAGCATGACTCCCATAACACTGATCCAATTTCGTGAGTCACTTTCTGGTCTTGAGCCCTTTTGGTACTTCTCAGCCCCAGGCCATATTGATGAAGCTGCTGCCATTCATCAAGATGGATTCAATTGGGATTTTATCCACTTGGCAACCTTCACCTTTGGCACCCAAGGCCATTAGTCGTCATGGTTGTCAGGTTAGTTAATCATTGGCTAACACTCAGTGTTGAGTTGTTGGCAGTATAAAGTAATTATAAACAATTAAAACACATTTTAATAAGCAAAGAATTCAACAGGTTCAGCATTTCTAGAAACCCTACTTGTTACTGAAAATCCTAGCCCCCCAAAAAGGAAGGGGTCAACCTGGATTCTTAGGGTATTGCTCCAAAGCTGGAGACCAGCCATTGAGAAGAGCATCTCAGTATGTATAACCAATTTGCCAAATGAGGCAAATCATCATCTCAAGAAGTGAGCTGCGGTCCATTAAAGCTTATACCAATCCAAATCAATCCTGTCAGGGCAGGGGTTCTCAAGGTTTTCCCACTACGGCCTGGAGCACTCATCCTCAGACAGTTGAGGAGGCTAGACATGTGGTTTCCCCCTGTCGTAAACACTGCCACAAAACCCAGCAGGCACTGTTTGCGCATACACAGGCATGTTTATGGTTGTTGTAAATGTGTCCACTTCTGTTTCTGGAATCATCGCAGTAGGTTGAAAACCCCTGCTTTTGGGTGCCAAAAGGTATGTTATCTTTCTAAAACTGTGATTGTAACAAGGGGACATACATTGGTCAGACAAGTTTTTAAAAGAGCTCTGTTCTGGTAACCCTGAATGATTTTTATATGTGTGGGAACTAGAGATACAGTATACAGTTTTAGAAAGGGACATGTCTTTCTCTTTGCCAGCTTCTTCCCTGCAGGACATATTGCCATGGTTATAATGATAAGAATACTCTTAAAACTGCAGAGCTAGAAGGGACCCTATGGATGATTGAGTTGAGCCCATGTCAAGGAGGCGTGCAAACAACATCCATAAAAAGAGAGAAGGAGAGGGAGCAGAATCAGGTCTAAAACAGACGCACTCAGACTGAAAGGCAGATAATACAATGGATCTACCTTATAATGCTGTGTGCACCTCCCAAATAATTTTTTGGAAGAACTGTGAACTATGTTGGCATGTAGTAAAGTATTACCTGCTGAATGTCTGCCTATCTTCAGCCTGTACATTTGCAAACAAACACAAAAGCTATAAAAATGTCAGTTTCTGTCATCTTATTCCAAACAAAAGAAAGCTCAGTTAAGTGCTGTGCTCCTGAAATTTCACAGCTTGAAGAACTGGGGTGAACATAACAAGAAACTGAACTTGACAGTGTGATTCAGTAATACCTTGCATTTGGTGCTTGGCAACCATAAATGAGTTGTGGCACTTAGGGATCCATGACGAATGCAACTATTGTGGGCACAGTCTTCCTGAAGTACCAGCACCAAAAATTTTAATATAATTCAGAATATTACCTCTATATTTAATTTAAAACATTATGGTTTTTTTTTGTTTGTTTATTCTATGCTGCTGTGTGATTCTTCCTATCACTCTATAAGAATGAGAACCATTTTTTATATTCTTTTGATGCCATGGAATATCAGCTGGGTATTTAATTCCACCCCTGGCTTGTGTAAAGAAGTTTGATGCCACCAGTATGTGGATAATACCTTACTCTATCCCTGCTAACGCCAAAGAAGCTATTTCGTTCCTGAATCAGATATGATTCCCTACCCACCTCACCATACCATGTCTGAACATTGTTGTACAAAATGTATGTATTTTTCTCAAACAGGAAGCTACATTTGATTTTAAATTGTATGTAAACAGCATGCTTGCAGTTCTTCCCGCTGTTGAATTATGTCAATAGTATTAAGAAGGTTTTAAAGATTAAATCGAGTAAATTTTCTCCCTCAGTAGCTCAACAATAAGCTGTATGTGTTTTCAGACTCCCCTAATTCTTTGTGTACTCAATAGTGATTATGATAATCGCACTTTGTATTTTTGCAGTAGAAATTTAAAGGTCATCAAGTTTGGAACACTTTAAAGTTTGTGGTGGCAGCTATGGATAGAACAGTATTAACTTTGATTATTTCAGGAACCAATTAGGGCCAGTTAGAATGGGATGGACAAGATTGTCACACAATTCTAGTTCTAAAGAAGATGTGTACTACTTCTGTGGTCAACCCAGATCTGCAGAGGCTGTTTAACACATATCTACCAAGGTGAAAAAGCTTGCATTGAGAAAGTTCTGGAGTATTTTCTGAAATTTCCCATCTACAGAAAGATCATGGTTGATTTAAGACAAACACCAGTGCTTCAGTTAAAGTAACATGCCTTGCATTTCTTGAACCCACTTATAGCATCAGCGGCTGCCTTTGACCGCATTAAATTATTTAGAATTCTTTGGAGATGTTGTGCTTCTGTATCCATGATTCAAATTTCCAGGAAATGACCTGATATTGCTACAGAATATTGTTACCATATTCCCAGTAGGAAAAGGATGTCAAGCTTTGCATACCAAAGTTAACCTAAATGTTGACTATACCAGGAAAATGTCTTAACTGTTAGAGCAGTACAACAATGGAACCAATTACCTCAGGAAATGGTGGGTGCTCCAGTGCTAGATGCATTCAAAATAAAATTGTAAAACCATCTATCAAATCTGCTTTGATTTAGATTCCTGACTAAGCAGTGAGTTAGACTTGATGACCTCTTCCAACCAAATTATTCTATAATTCTAAAATATTTAGGAATATTTTGTGCTGGTAATCCTGTTCTATGCAGTTTATGTCACTGTTCTATCCTTTCTAGAATCCTTTTTTGGATTAACATTTCAGCTCCTGTACCTAGGATTCCTTCTAAATAAGAAAAAGTGGATGGGGCCAACCATTCTCAACCAAAATAAGCCAGTTTTCCCTGGTTCATAGAACTCACATTCCATGTCCCTATACAGTATTGTTCCTTACAACACTGTATTTTTCCTCCCCCTTTCCTGTCCCTCCCTTTCTTCTGAGCTGATGTGCCAAGCATCCTATTTCATCTACATTGCCCCATTTGTTTTGCCTTTTGTTTTGGTCCATAGGGTTCTCTTGGCAAAATTCCTGACGTTGCTTTGCCTGTTTCTACGCCAGTATTCTCTCATCATACATGTTATCACAGTTTAAAATAAAGTATTATCATGGACATTATCACAGTTTAAACAGTATCAGACTAAAAATTGAGCTAATTAGTGTTGGTTATATGAAGTTATAAGTCAGAAGTAACCTTGTTATGAAGTCCAATATATCAAGTCTCTACTGTAAGTTCACTATAAGTCTCTACTGTAAGTTCACTATAGTGTAAGTCAGTAATTTGTAAAGTATCTAAAGTCAACTACTTTAGTGTAGATGAATTACTTATCCTATGCGTGCAGCTACTCAGTTTCGTCTGCCAGATGCCTGCTAGGGTGGTCTCACATTGGCAGCTCCTGTGTTGGTGGCGATGTCCCTCCGACCCGTGGCTGAACATAAAAGTTCACTTGTTTTTACATAGCGATAAGTCAGTTTTACTTTTAAAAGTATATACTATTATATACTATTGCAATCTTCTCTAAAAGTCACTATGTTTTCTTTGGTCTACCTGCTTTTACAATGAGAGTAAATTGCAATTGAATCAATGGATTGTGTACTGGTGTTGATTCACCAAATCCCAATTGATTCAATGAGCCTTCTCAAGTACAATTCAAAACGCTAAGCAACAAGACTTTGGCCCTGAGTAGTACACAGTTATTATTTGCACACTGTAATGTGTAATGACAATAGATTACTTCCAAAACAGCATAATGTGTAATGAAATCAGTCACATTTGAAACAGTAATTTTTTTTAAAGATTTGAATTAGTGTGCTATCAAGTGTTTCTTTAAAATTATAAAACTATGGGCCACATGGGTCCATTTTTGCTTAACAGCAAGAAAATGAAAAAAGACCCTCCTTTTGTAGAAGTCCACCAAACATTTTGGTGATGAGTTTTTGCAGAGGGGCAAGCAGCTGTAGTCCTTCCAATATTTTTGGATTGTGTCTTCCAAAGAGGATTTCAGTGGCTTAGTGGTTAAGGCGCCAAACTTGATGACTGAAAGGTTGGCAGGTCACCAGTTCCAGACCAGAGTGCTGCATGACTGAGTAAGCTCTTGTCTTTGTTCCAGCTCCTGCGAACCTAGCAGTTCAAAAGCAAGAAATTGCAAGTAGATAAATAGGGACCACTTTGGTGGGAAGGTAAACAGCATTCCGTGCATTCGGTCATCAAGTGTTTAGTCATGCTGCCACATGTCCATGGAAATGTCTGCAGACACAGACAGCACTGGTATCTATCCTGGCAAGAGCTGATGGGAATGGTATGTTCAAAAATATCACAAGGAATGAACATGCAGAGTCAGAATTAGGTATGTGCCAGATTAATGCACAAATGAGAATGTACTGAGCTACTTCTCTGTCAGTGAAATCCCTGATACTTTAAAAACCTGTTTTGAAATTCTGCCCATGTACATGTAAATAGTTTTGTTATGTTCTAGCCTCTTCAAATATGTAGAAGAATATCCTGAGTAACACATAAATCAGCCTCCTGATTGAATTGCAGTTCTACTTGGCAAAGCACTGAGGACTGATTTCTTATTATTTTATAGTAGAGCCTTCAATGCATGTACACATAAATAACATACATTCTAAGGTGTTTGAGGGAGAATGGAAGTCAGATTTGCAGATTGTTGTTGTTGTTGTTCAGTCGCACAGTCGATTCCAACCCTTTACGACCCCATAGACCACTGACCGCAAGGCACTTCTGTCCTCCACCATCCTCCTCAACTTGCTCAGCTCTGTGCCTATTGCATCCACAATACCATCTAGCCATCTCATTTTTGGCCGCCCCCTTCTTCTTTTGCCCTCCACCCTTCCCAGCATCAAGGCCTTCTCAAGTGAATCTTCTCTTCTCATTTGATGTCCAAAGTACCTTAGCTTCTTCTTTACAATTTGACCTTCTAAGGAGCAGTCAGGGGTGATTTCTTCTAAGATTGACCTATTTGCTCTCCTCGCCGTCTAGGGGACTCTCAAAACTCTCCTCCAACACCACATCTCAAAGACATCTATTCTTCTGCGCTCAGCTTTCCTAATGGTCCAGCTCTCACAACCATACATTGCCACAGGGAATACCATTGCTTTGACTATGCGAATTTTTGTTTGCAATTTGATGTCTCTACTTTTCACTATGCTCCCCAGGTTTCTCATATCTTGTCTCCCAAGAATCAGTTGCTTTTTTACTTCCATGGCTGCAATCACCATCAGCAGTGATCTTGGATCCTAGGAAAGAAAAATCTGTCACTGTTTCTACTTCTTCCCCATCTATTTTCCAGGGACTGATAGGGCCTGTTGCCATGATCTTGGCTTTCTTGATGTTGAGTCTCAGGCCAGCTTTTTCACTCTCTTCTTTCAACCTAATCAGGAGCTTCTTTAGGTCCTCCTCACTTTCTGCCATTAGGGTGGTATCATCTGCATATCTCAAATTGTTAATATTTCTCCCAGCAATTTTGATCCCAATTTGTGAGTCCTCCATCCCTGCATTGCGCATTATGTGCTCTGTGTATAAGTTGAATAAGCAGGGTGACAAAATGCAGCCTTGTCTTACTCCTTTTCCTATTCCAAACCACTCAGTCATTCCATATTCAGTCCTAACTGTTGCTTCTTGATTCATGTACAGATTTCTCATGAGGCATATAAGGTGTTCTGGTATTCCCATATCTTTGCAGATATCTTACAGAATATCTCCATTGTGTTCCACAATCTTTTGGCAGGATTTTCTCTGATGGATCTTTAAAACCACAGTGTTTAATATTTTTTTAAAAGTTTAATTTTATAGTAAACAGCCCTACTGAGCTCTTGTAAACTGAAACCTATGATTCTTGTAGGAAGTCAATCCGGCCCGGAGGGAGAAGCGGCGAGGAGCAGCAGCTGCATGGCAGGCCTGGCCAAAAAAACACCACCACCACCACTGGACACCCCCGTGGTGGTGTCATCGGACACCCTCAGCCGGCCTCGGTCTGGAAGGAGGAGCGGCGAGGAGCAGCATCTTCAACTTCCAAAGTCCAAAGGGGAGTGCATTCTGCAGTGGGGTGATATTTGCAACCCCACATAATGAACTGTTCTCAGTGGTGGGACATGAAGGATTGCCTGTCTAGTAGATCTTAATGATTGGCAGGCTAATCTAGGGAATATTCAGATCCCCTTTTATGGCTTTATAAGTAATCATCACTTTGAATAGAGACTGGAAGCATATTGTTAGCCAGTGCAAATCCTTCAAAACTGGTGTTATGAAGATTCAGAAGGATGTTCCTGTTAAAAGTCTAGCTGCTGTATACTTCACCTGCTGCATCATCCATGTCATCTTCAAGGGTAGCCCCACACATAGTGCACTGTAGTAGTTTAACTGGCTCATATTCACCTATCATGTGGTCTTCCTGTCTTCCTGCTGCCAGACTAATGCCTGGTTTGGATTTCCAGCACCCCTGAAATTGGAGTCACTTGCTGCCACTGGTCAGAGTGTTAGATCCAGATGTAACCATGTATTGATTAGCTCTAATGAAATCAACAAGGCTGACAATCAAGATGACTAGAGAAGGTAAGGAGAACTGAAGGCATCCTTGAGTTCTCTATTTATTTGTATCAGAGCTTTGTACAATTTAAAATTATGGACATATATGAAATATATTTTGACTAGCTTATCCAGCTATGGTAATAGAATAGACCATACTGCCAGTGACTCAATGCCAACCATCAGGTGGTGGTCAACTAATCTGACAACCCTGAGGACCAATAGCATTGGGTGGTCAAGTCCATATGGAAGGGTAATGGTCCCCAAGTGGATCAAATCCCACTTGAATCTATCTTGATGGAAAGCAACAGTTTCAACAATACTGGCCTGAGGTTGATGTGGATTTTGCATGCCAAAAGGTGACTCACAGAACTGGGTCAGTGTTACATGTGTGATGCTGCGATGCAGAAGGCAAACGGAAGACCACTGCATTATATTCCCAAGATAATCTTCATGGCTGATCACCATGATGCTAGTCAATATTTGAAACTGAAGAAGTATGAATTCAAACCAAATTAAAATGTTAAAATAATTAGACTGTTTTTGACCAGAAGCAGACATATTTGAGTGGCTCCACTGAAATCAATGCAACCAGAACATGTTGATCCATTTCAGTTCAAATGGTATTTGCACCACCTATCAGAATGTTACCAGGTTAAACTATACATATGCACTTGTCTTACTTCCACAGGGGAAACGGATATACTTGTCTTTCCCAAGGGCGCATTAGATGTATGTGGTTATTATATGCCTTGGCAGCATCAGAGTGAGAAATGTGATTGGAAATATATTCTTTCTGGAGAAGTAGTCCACCTTCAGTTCCTTAGCAACCTCTTCACACAATAATGCTCCCTCACTGAATGCAAGCATACAGAATATGGCTCTTTTCATGTGCACAGTGATATAGTTTAAGGATTTTAGAATCTTAACAGAGTAGAAAGAAAACAATTGCTTGAACTGCTGCCCATTTCTTGCAGCAGTGAGCAGGAAGGATGTCTGGTATGTAGATGGCAAAGGTCACAACTACCTTCACATTTACAGTTCGGCTTCCTATGTGTTTTTTTTATGTATGTGGTCTGCCAAGTCATATATTTTTAAAGTACAGTTGGTTGAACTTCATTTCTCTGTACCAGTATTCATACCAATTTCAACAATAGTCTTCTGTACTATAATGAAAAATTGACTGAACTGACCACATTCTTTCTTGGTTTTTGTTGCTTACTAAATAAACTCTGCTTGGCTAGAATCTTTTCAGTCAGTCAACTCATTCCTTCATCTCTCTCTCTCTCTCTCTCTCTCTCTCTCACACACACACACAAATCTGAGAACACACTGTGAGATATAAGATTGAATTTCAAAATGAAAAATAAGTACTGTATATCTCTTTTTATATTGACAGCAGAGAACTATCATTTTATAATTCACCCCATCATGTCATCATGTTGCTTAATATCCTATAATGGCCACCTGGCAGAGTGAAATAATGAGATGTTGACTGCTGAATATTTAAAGAGAGGTATACTTATCAGTGAGGAAAACTCTTATTAGCACATATAGTAATTTTTCATGGGAAATGAAGATGAAAATTATTGTGATGTTAGCTCTTTGGAAACAGGTAATTGATTTCCAACCCTTTATCATCCATACATGGTCCACAGGCATGCAAACAGCCAGTTTCCACAATAGTCAAGCTAGCTCTTGTCCCCTGTACTGAGCCATAAATCATAACATATATTATATAAATATAAATTTGAACTAATAAATAAATAAATAAATAAATAAATAAATAAATAAATAAATAAATAAATAAATAAATAAATTATATGCAATTTGAAATCTCTGACCTTTTACCCTCAAGTAAGTTCTTATAGTTGTGATCCAAATTGGAAATGTCCCCCTCCTAATGGTGGTGATGGGCAAATTTTGTGATGGCTTTGGTTGGCAAATTTTGAAATAAAAACTGGCAGTGGAGCAGGGGAAAGAAACCTTCTTCACTTAAGTGTGGTGATCCCAATCTGGATTAGATTTTCACATGCTTACTTAAAAAGAAAAGAAATGTTCTTAGATTGTATTCTACATATTTATCATACAGTTAATATTGTGCATTTTATCCTCAAGACAAAAGGAGAGAAATATGGTTTCTTTCCTGAAAGTATGCATGCTAAATATATTGTTCATTTTATCTCCAGGACAAAAGGAGGGAAATATGTTTTTTTTTTTTAAAATATATAAATTTCCCCAATATTTTAAAAGTGAACCTAGAAGACGTGTTTACTATATTTTTTAGTAAAGGTTCAACAGCACATTTATTGACTGTATCTTCTGAGATATTAATAGGGATGTGGAAAATGCTCTCCATATTCCTTCCAGCTTCAAATTGTCTCTCCCTGATCTCAGAGGGTCCTCAAGTAGTGTGGTAGGATTAGACTGGGTGCCAGAAAATCATACTGATCCCTGCCCCTTCTTATATGAGTGAGTCCAAGGCACCAGGGAATGGCACTCTCAAGCTTCTATCTCTGATCAGCCATCAGAAATTTTAATCATTGTCATGGTCTGGAGGTTGAGCTGTAAATTAAACTTGATGCCCAAATTAATTCCACATCCACCCTGCTCAGTAATTTAAAAAGGCTGTCGGCTGAGAGGAGAACCATAACCCATCCTGGACTCACTATATATCAATCCACACTACCCACCCAGTGTGACATATTTAAACAGCTACCACCCCACCAATTGCCCAAAGCCCTAGGCAGCCAGTACGGGTTAGGTGAAAAAGTCTCACACAACCAGGCCAATCATTGAGTGGGCCAAAACCCCTGTCTGGCCATGAAGCAACCAGTTAGTCTTGCATTAAACCTAAGGGTGGGCAGGTGGGTCACCAGAATGGATCCTTGCAAAGAAAGGGGTGGGGAGCTCTCAGTGCTTAAGGGCTAGCCCTGCTTCCTGCCCTCTGCCCCCTGCCCCAGTGGAAAGAGGCCATTGGCATGGTCTAACTCTCCTTTTTTGGAGCAAGGGACCAAGCAAAGGGCACCTGCCAGTGGTCTAGCATGGGCCCCCTGCCCTGGGCGGCACTTTTTTGGGGTGGCAAAATTTCACAATAAATAGGACTTCGCTGCCACCACCGGACTTCCTAGTGGCTGGGGTGAAGAGGCCACTGTGGGGACGGGCGCTGGGATCCTCCACCACCACCAGCATCCTGGGCCCAGCCCCAGGTCAGGGCACAAAAGGCCACTACAGTGGTAGGACTTCGCCCCCCCTGACATCCTAGGAGCAGGGGTGAAAAGGCTGCTGTGGGGATGGGCACCAGGATGGGCACCCAGGGGGCAGTGAATTTGGCCTATGCCCTTGGCGGCTGAAACCCACGCTACGCCACTGGCACCTGCACTGAGCAGATTCTCACATGGATGGCAGCTTGTTCTCATTGATTTACGGTGTCTCTGTCTCATGAAACATGTTGAGGAAATTTCAAGTTGCACAAAATTCCTTCTCTCCAGACAGAGAGTGAGATAAGAAAAGCTTCTTTATCCTGTGAAAGATCAGTGGGTTTATAAAAAAGCGACTCTGCAGCAATTTGCACAGAACTAAAGCCCTTTCTCTTTAAAAAGAAACACACACTCTCTCTCTCTTTCCTGACATGTATTGAAGAAGTGGATAATAGTTGAAAAATATATCCTGTGATGTGTATTTCCAGTGATCCCTCTGCATTCCCCAATTAAACAAAGGTATTTGAAAAAAGGCTCATTTCATGCTGGTGTATGTTTGAATATATGTGTGCATATTAATGAGTTATATCTATATAGCAGTGTTTCCAAACCTTTGGATTTTGGACTTCAATTCCCAGAAGCCTAAGGCAATTCTCCAAAGCATTGACCAGCCAATGTACTGACTTAGGCTTTTGGGAATTGAAGTCTCCCTGTGGGGCATGGGGCCAACATTGTGAACCACTACTATAGAAGTATGAAATGAATGGGGTCTGGGTAATAAAGTTGGAGGGTGCATTATCAGCAGCAGGTAGCCTTATCATTGAGGATGTACTCTCACTGTATGCCCCCAGAACCAGTGTAATATTCCATTCATGGACTGCTTCTGTATGAATTATTTTGATTCTGGGCTACAAATTTTCCCTTGTCCTGACCTTTTACCTTGTAGACATTTTTAAATCACATGAATTCATAAGGACTTCTATTCTCTGAATGACTTATATGATTATGTTGCTCCATGGGACAGGATTCAGTGTGAAGTACTGTACTCTTGTCCATATCGTGTTCAGTGTTAATGTGGAAACTGAAGAAGATAATTGGTTAGAATCACTGTATGAATAGAGTCTCTCCCTGAAGTGATACGAAATCCAAAGGACTCCCCAAGGCACTGGAAATTTTTACCTGTTCTTAGGAAAATCACTGAAAATCACTTAAGGAGGTAGATTTTTTGTTACAGTTGCTGGCCTTGTGTGGTTGCTTAGTGTCCTTCTACTCTGTCTCTGTTTTGTTTAGTTGCTCTTTCAAAACAAATAAACACACACACCCTTCAACCTCATCTCTCACACTTTTGTTCGCTCCCTGTTGCTGGAGTAAAGGTGCATTTTACTTCTGTTTCGGGGAGCGAAGAGGGTGGTGAGGGCCGGATGAATCGCAGTAAACCCATTCATGTGATTAATTGTATTTAGGGACCTTCTCCAGTTTACATTCTTTAAAAGTAGTTCAGGTATGTATATATTGTATTTATTGTATTTTTATTGTATTTTTATTGTATTTTATCACACTTTATCGCATTGTACAGATTTTAAACTCTTATATTATTGATAAGGTCGAAAGACTAATCAATTAATAAATATTCATTCATTCCATTCATGTGGATTCACGGGGGGCTTGGGCTTCTGGAAATTGGAGTCCAAGAAGATCTGGAGTGCCAAGGGTTGCCATCACGGACCTAGCTTGTTTCATGGGGAATCTGTTCATTATTATCAGATGCAGTTTACAAACTCCCAGTCAGAAAATTTTAAAATTTGGCAACTGAAAAAACAACAACACAGAGGGAGGAGACAGAGCAATGCTTTGAACTAGAGATGAATGGCACCAAAGAGACTGTAAAGACCTGGAATGTGTGCTCAAAGTTACCTAGGTATAAAAGTAGTTTCTACTTGTCTTTCTGCTGCCTGTGCCTGGCTATAACATTACAGAGGAACAATGTGAACCAGAAATACATTTAGAACCTTGGGGATTACATCTGTTTTTCAGAGTACTCCTTTCAAAGTCTTACCAGGCAGGAGAAAAATCACACAGTTCTTTGCTGAAAGAGAGGAAGAAAATGAGAAAGAAGTTGAATCTTTATTTACTTCTAATTCTTTCTTAGATGGGATCGTGGACCTCAAAGGTTGTACCCAAGGCATTGAAAATCATATGGAGGATTTCTCTCTTGCTAATCTTAGATCAGAGCTGGCAGGTAGCTCAGTGGTTTAGGTATCTGGCTGCAGAAGAGGAAGTAGGGAGTTTGATTCTTCCAAGCCTGTGCAGTCATGGAGAAGGTGCACCCAAAAGAAGGGAATGGTAAACCTCTTCTGTGTATACTCTATGTTGAAAACCTTTGGAAATGGTCACCATAAATCAGAATTATCTTGATAACATACAATTATTATAGTTATTATTAGTCTTAGATCAGAGCTATACCATGTCAAGAAGACTGCATGTCTAGTATGAGCACAACCCTTGGAAAATAAAGAGGCATAAATCAAAGATCTCTGGATATATGAGACATGCAAAGGTTCAAGACTTAAAGAAAGTAGAATTTGAAAAACCTTTAAACATTACAAAATTAGCACTATTAGCATCTGTCACCAGAGCTGATGACTATTCACAGGCTATTGAAGAAAACATATTAGTGATTATATTAGTAAAGGTGGCTAGATTCCTACCCCTACCCCACTTTTTGGGGAAAGGAAAGATAGCAGCATTCATTGGTGGTTCAGCTGTCAATCACCTTCTCCTATGGCAATTCTTCCCTATGATACGGTTTTACTCCCTGTAATGCTTGAGCAAAATTGTGTGATCTCTTGTGGTAGCTGACACACTTTGAGGGTACCTGGGGATATTTTGCATAACTCCTTCACCTTTCCAAAACTTAAAGCTATGCTTGGCTTTGTCCATGTTGTGTTTTTCTGTGAAGACAATTCACATGCCTACCTAAAATGCAATGTTGTTAAACAGATAGTCAGACTAAGGCTGCATTTCAATCTAACCAAGTGTTTTCTACATTCTGGGCAATGTATATGCATGTACCTGTGAGCACATGTATGTGTGTGTATCTGTGTGCTGATTGCTACATGTGAGATCCTGACTCCATTCTCAGTGTGTGGAGATCCATGTTCTGACCTCTTAGCTGTTCTGAAACTGTAGTGTTCATTTCAGCAAGAAAAACAGATTCATATTACTTTGGCTTTCATCCTTGCATGTCAGGTGAATCAGTTTTCATCTTGTCTTAACTCCAGTGGGCTTTTCAAGAACCTATGGTCTGGCAAATGAAGCTACGTTTTCCAACGTGGGATTTCTTGGCAATTTTTCAATTCTTGAAACACCTAACTAGTAATTTAGCACTCAAAGTGCTTTACCATTTATCCTAACAAACAATAGAGCTCAAATGCATATTGTATGCATTTGCAGTTGAGCTCAACAGTTTTTGCCCACCTGTGGATTTTGTTTTACTCCTAAGCATTAACACCGCCTTGTCCTTTTATAGACAGAAGATGGCAGTGTTTATTCATGGCAGAAAGAAAAACAATACTAAAAGCAGCTTTTACATAGAGAGTGTGTGTATGATTTTTGGACTGGGAAACTATTAAAGAAAAGAAGCACTAGCCATAAATTGTAATCAGACATTCAGCAACTGCCCGTTTAAGGCCCCAGTCATCCAAAAAGGTACACACAGCTTTGTCTTAAGCATCTGAGGCTCAGTTCAAGTCTGAACGAAGTGTGAGAAGCTACTGCTAACTTACTGCTTTACACTGCATAGACAAGCAAAGAAAATGTGATATTTTTCATTAATCAGGATTAAACTTCAACACGAAAGTTCCTGCTTATGATAAAATATGCACTGGGGAGATACAACAGTTATCTTCAATAGTTAGCCCTTAATGCCATTTGTAAGGAACATTTGTAGTGGCAAGTATAGCTTTTTGCTATTAAATACCTCTGTAAAGTCAGTAGGTATTTATATCTAATTATAATTTATGCTTTTGTAGAGGATCTTCACCACAGTCTGAAGAGACACCTGAAACGGTAATCAATACTCAGCTCAAGAATTAAGTGTTATCAATAAATCATCTGAGTATGAATAGCCTTCTGCCTTCTGATTTGTATCAATATTTGAGTTGAGAAGACAAAAATTAATGGCACATTAATATGCAGAAATTCATGTATTTTGATTTCGATGGCTCTAATTTTACAACTATGTATTGAATTTGGCTTTAAGAAGTTCATGAAATGGTTATAATTGCCCACTGGAACAGGGATGTGGTATATGGGGACCTCTAGATAATTTGCCCTGGCCAATTGTAATGGTAACAAGACCGGCAGTTCTATAAGATGTAGAAGGCTACAGCTTCCCATTCTGGTAAGTGATGTTATTTTTTGTTGTTGTTCTGTTGCACAGTTGATTCTGACCCTTTGTGACCCTATGGACCATTGCCCATCAGACACCTCTGTCCTCCACCATCCTCCTCAGCCCACCCAGCTTTGTGCCTATTGCATCTACAATCCCATCTAGCCATCTTATTTATGGCTGCCCCCTTCTTTTGCCCTCACCTTTCCCAGCATCAAGGCTTTCTCAAGTGAATCCTCTCTTCTCATTTGATGTCCAACATACTTTAGCTTCATATTTACTATTTGACCTTCTAAGGAGCAGTCAGGGTTGATTTCTTCTAGAATCGACCTATTTGTTCTCCTCGCTGTCAAAGCTCGCCTCCAACACCACATTTCAGAGACATCTATTCTTTTGCGCTCAGCTTTCCTTATGGTCCAGCTCTCACAACCATACATTACCACCGGGAATACCATTGTTTTGACTATGTGAATTTTTGTTTGCAAGGTGATGTCTCTACTTTTAACTATGTTCCCTAGGTTTCTAACAGCTTGTCTCCCAAGCATCAGTCACCTTTTTATTTCATGGCTGCAATCACCATCTGCAGTGATCTTTGATCCTAAGAAAGTAAAATCTGTCACTGCGTCTACTTCTTCCCCATCTATTTTCCAGGAACTGATAGGGCCTATTGCCATTATCTTGATTTTCTTGATGTTGAGTGTCAAGCCAGCTTTTGCGCTCTCTTCTTTCAACCTAAGCAGAAGCTTCCTTAGGTCTTCCTAACTTTCTGCCATTAGGGTAGTATCATCTGTGTATCTCAAATTGATATGAATCTTTAGCACATGTTGTAAGCACAGCCAAGAGACATCCTTCATGTGGAATCTTCTGCATTGAGACACAATGAATCACAGACTCTTTTTACCTCGTTTCTGAAAATGCTGTCCAGGGTTGATCAAAACCTCGCTTTCTGTGGATGTAAAAACTCATTCTCTGTGGCAATCGGGAAAAGTTGCCTCCCAACTTCTGCTTCATAAAAGCCAAGTCAGAACCTGACCTACTCACATAACTAGATGTGTGTCACCCTACCTTCCAAAGGTCTTTGGTTTTTCTTTAACACTCATGAAAAACATTGCAGACCAAATGCATATGTCTAAAGAGTGAATACCGAGGAGAAAAATACACCTTGAATGTCTGGAGTGGATGAATTCAAATTATGTTTACAAATTGGAAAATAAGTATGGACATGGACATATTAAAATGTTCATACCATTCCAAGGGAACTGCAGAACAAAAATCCCAGAAGAGTTGTACAGATGTGCAGGTGGAGAAAGGTAAGTCTGTAGAAATGGACTTATTAGATATGCATGCCCTTACTGAGAATTTAGTACAACACTCAATATTAAAGCCATGAGTAAGTGACTGCTAGAGTATGAGCATCTGATTTTATTGAAGAGGGCCTTGTTAGTCCAAGAAATATAATGTTGGTCTTCTGTATTATTTAAAAATTAAGCAGCTGTTTGTTCAAGGCATATGAAAGAACAGACACTTCCTGTGGTGCAGAAGTACCTCACGGCTGTACACCAATGTGTTTAATGGCAGCATCAGAAGAGCCGTCTGGAAAGTATGTGCTATTCCTTACTTTGCAGAGCTTGCCAGCAGAGTTCAAATTCACTCAGTTATTTATTTTCCCTCATTTTGACATATGTTGTTCTTTCCTGAAATCTTTAATCTTCCCCTATACAGCATATTAAGGCTGTGTCTTCAAACAGTGAGATTTATTTAGTAAACATTCATGCAATTGTGCTGTACCATGTTTAACAGGGTTTGTTCTTCTTCTTCTGTGTCTAGGCCAGATGTGCAACTGCCAAAATGAAGCCACCTTTTGGTGAAGTCATTCTGTAATTCCTTACCTAGTGTGTTTAGGATGGTAAGGTAAAAGTAAAAGAAGTAAAAGTAAAAGTCACCCTTACTCGAAAGCTAGTCATATCTGACCCCGTTTCTATTACACCAGAGGTTCTCAACCTTTTTAAGCCAGTCGCTGAATCATGCCCCCTCAGACTGCTGGCGGGCCCTTGGTGGTGGTGGCAGCAGTGGCAGTGGGATCATTCCAAGCTCCCACAATTCCCTCCATGCCACTTCTGCTGCTGCCAACACTCCCCCACACACTACTAGTATGGTCCGCAAACACTCCCATCATGCTGACGCTGCCACTGCTTCCATGCTTACCGGCCTGCCATGAGTGAAGGAGGTGTCCTGCGTGTCCTTGATTCCACTTGGCCAGAACAGCACCTGGAAAGGACCCGGGTGGCTGTGTGCATTTACACTTCCACTTCTGTTGCCATAGTCGCTGTTCTTTTCCCCTCTGCCTGGATTGGCATGTCCCTAATGCGGCTCTGTAGCAAGGTGGATGTTGTAAGCCAGTGGTGGTGATGGCGGCAGAAGTGACGGTGTGGACCGGGCTGTTGGCCAGATCTGGCCTGCAGGCCATATGTTGAGAACCCCTGAATTCCACCACCATACTTGTGTCCTAATACAATTTGCCTGCTGACTTCTAACAGAGAACATTGGAGGTGAACTGTGCGCTCAGCCTGATGAGAAGGAGAGTGGCCTAGAGGAAAGACGAGACTCTCAAAGGAAAGGGGGTTTGGTCTGACAACTGTCAAGAGCTTTAAGTAACACCTGGGAATACAAAGAAAAGGGTTTTAAGATTTAAACTGAAAGAATTAATTACAGAGATTATGGAGGGAAGAGACTCTTCAGTGGTGGAGACATGTAAGGTATGTGTCATGTTTGTCTTCATTCATGAGAACAACACAGCATACACATATAGCAAGTGTAAATTGGTAGCACTCTCAGAAGAAAAAGTGAAAAACTGGAAAAACAAGTTGCCACACTTAAGATTATAAAATGAAGAACACATAGACGGAACTCTTGAGCTGCAGCAGTTAAGGGAGGCACTAGAGGTTGAAGAACAACAAGGGGATACAGAGGAAAAGAATGCTGATGAGACAATAAAGACAGTAGAGGAAATGCCATGGAAAAGTGTCACAGTTAGGAACAAAAGAAGGAAAAGAGACTCATTACCAGTGGAACGTCAAAACCACTTTCTGAGTCTTGAATAGGTGTCTAGTGTACAGCATCCAGAAGAAGACAATTGAGAGATTGCCAGAGAGGACATGAGAGAGCCAGAAAATCAGGATGCCAAAGGTGCAGAACCCATACCATATAAAAAGAAGATGAGAACAGCGGTTGTAGTAGTATTGTTTTGTTTATTTATTACATTTATATCCCACCCATCTGAGGTATTTTACCACTCTGGGCAGCTTACAATATATTAAAAAATATTTACAATAAAATTTAAACAAATTGAACAAATTATAAATATCAACAAGAACAAAAATGATAATAAAAATGATAAAATAGTAAAAGGTGAAAGAGTTATGTGATCTGCAGAGAAACCAAAATAGTAGGAGACTCCCTACTGTATGGGATTAAAACAAAAACCTGCTGGAAAGATCCATGGAATCATCAGGTATGATGTCTCCCTGGACTACTGATAAGGGATGTGACAGAAGGATTGTCATCACCCATAAAGCCTGCAGATGCATATCTGTGTCTTCTCATCCATGTGGGAACAAATGATACTGCCAAGAAGAATTATGAAAAAATTACATCAGACTTTGAAACTCTGGGAAGGAACGTCAAGGACTTTTGAGTCTGGACAGTCTTCTCATCTATCCAACTGGTATTCAGAAGAGATAAAGAAAGTGAAATATTGTGGGTGAACAACTGACTATGAAGAAAGTAGAAAGGAAAGGGGCAGAATTCCAGCTTGACATTGATAAACAAACAAACCATCAAGGGATACCTTATTACCTTGAATCTACCTGGACTAGATGAACTGCATCCAAGGATATTAAAGAACTGGCTGAAGAATTTTCAAAACCACTATCTAATGGCAGATGATTGGAAGTGGGCTAATGTTGTCCATATCTTCAAAAAGGACAAAAAGGAAGAACTGGGGAACTATAGACCTGTCAGTCTGATGTCAATTCACAGAATCACTCTGAAATCATTTTGAAAACGTTGCAGTAATAACTAGAAGCCAACATGGATTTGTCAAAAGCACATCCTGCCGAACTAATCTGATTTCATTTTTTTTATCCATGGTGGAATTTTTATACCTAGAAAACAACAAACCAGATGCACAATTACATGATGGGGGATACTTGGTTCAGTAATACTACACGCGAGAAGCATCTTGGAATTGTTGCAAATCACGAGCTAAGTATGAATTAACAGTGTGATATGGTTGCAAA
Source organism: Furcifer pardalis (assembly GCA_030440675.1). Taxonomy (NCBI): domain Eukaryota; kingdom Metazoa; phylum Chordata; class Lepidosauria; order Squamata; family Chamaeleonidae; genus Furcifer; species Furcifer pardalis. The sequence goes on from CP126895.1 coordinate 63,168,604, forward strand.
AAAAGCCAACACTGTTTTCGGCTGCATTAACAGAAATGTAGTGTCCAAAATGTATGAGGTAATAGTCACCCTCTACTCAGCACTAGTTACCCCATATCTAGAGTACTGTGCCCAATTCTGGGAACCATACTAGAGCAGATACAGAGGAGGGCAACAAGGACAACCAGATTAGTGAAAACCAAGCCATATGGGGAAAGACTAAAGTAACTGTGCATGTTTAATCTTCAGAAAAGGAGACAAAGAGGGGATATGATAGCACTCTTCAAATATCAGAAAGAGGAAGGGCAAGATCTATTCTCGATCATCCCAGAGGTCAGGACACATAATAATAATAATAATAATAATAATAATAATAATAATAATAATAATAATAATAATAATAATAATAATAATAATAATAATAATAATAATAATAATAATAATATGATGATGATGATGATGATGATGATGATGATGATGATGATGATTTCACGTCATAAATTATTTGGGGTTGAAAGGATTTATTGCTGGAGGAATTCCACTCAGAGGACACCCGAATGAGGCTCCTTTCATGTCCCCAATGAAGAAGTCCCTGTTTATCTACTTGCAATTTTCTGCTTTCGAACTGCTAGGTTGGCAGGAGCTGGGACAGAGACGGGCACTCAAACCAACATGCAGTTCCCTGGTCTTGAACTGCCGACTTGCTGGCCTTCCAGCTTACAAGATGAACTTCTTACCACTCAGCGACTGCAACCCCTAATAATGGGATCAAACTAGAGGAAGCCAGATATAGGCTGAATATCAGAACAAAAAAGTCTTAATGGTTAGAGCAGTATGACAGTGGAACCACCCTCCTCAAGAGGTGGTGAGAACTGCAGCACTGGAAGTATTCAAGAGAGAATTGGACAACCATGTCAGATCAAACCGATTTGGATTCCTGCATTGAGCATTGGAACTCAGTTATTCTTTGATTCTATGGTATCACATTCTCACATTTTAAAAATAGTACTGAATTAATTCATACTGGAATGTTACATTCATGATTCAGATTTGATGTATTTTGTGGTATATATCATGCAACCTGAATCCAAACAACATACAATATTCTTAAGAAGCCATATGTACCTATTGGATTTAATCTGGACCTGTTCCTTTGCATTTTTGGCATGAGGATCTAGCCATGTATTCTAGTAGAGACCAGGATTTTAAGGTAAAAGAAGAACCAATGGCAACACCACATAAATTGATAATCCAAGTTAACTTCAAAAGTCCAAGAAACCAGAGAGTATAGCAACAGTTGCACCCCTTAAACTTTGCACAACCACTGGGCTAGAGCACATAGAACATATTTTTGTAAAAAATAGATAACTGGAAGGGCTTCATAACTTATAGAGCTAGTGTGCCCAGCATGAATACTTCAATGGACTGAACATGCTAGTCTCCCAGCCAGAAACTTTTGCTTTAAACCATTTCACTTGTAGAGAGGAGTGCTGTTTGAGAACAAGTTTTGGACTGAAGCATAAAATCTTAGACCATTTGGGAGCAAGTTGTTCACTAGGAGCTCTCCACAGTGCTCAGTATCACTCCTTGAAACCAGATAACAAATCACACTGAAATGTAAACACATGTCTGAATAATACCTGCACACAGAAGATTTCCCTATTAGGAACGTCAAGATTAAAATACAGAATGAATTGGTACTACATAGATCTCACCAAACAACATTAGTATTCCTTTCCTTTCGTAGAAAAATATATTGGCAATGTGTTGAAGGCTAGCTGTTTGTTGCACCATTTGTTGAACAGAATCAATTTACAGCTAGAGTCATGCAAATGTTAAAGCTATAGCTCTCATTTGGTGCTGTATGTCAGTAAGGTAGAGGTAAAGGTTTCCCTTGCTAGAAAGCCAGTTGTATCCGACTCTAGGGTTCAGTGCTCATCTGTTTCAAGGCCAAAGAGCCAGTGCTATCTGCTTCTGCAGACGTCTCCTTGGTCATGGGGCAGGCATGACTAGACACCAGAGCACATGGAATGCTGTTTACCTTCCCACTGAAGTGGTGCCTATTTATCTACTTGCAGTTTCTTGCTTTCGAACTACTAGGTTGGCAGGAGCTGGGAGAAAGATGGGAGCTCATTCCATCCTGCAGTATTTTGGAATCAAATGGCTGACCTTCTGCCTTCCAGCCAGTGTCTTAGCTACTTGAGCCCCTGCAGCCCTTTATCAGTACATATCCCCAATTTCTTGGCAACATTTGCTCACTTGAGAAATGCTCCCCCTGCCATTCTGGGGAGAGGTGTCCTTATTGTCAAAATGTTTCTCATGTATACTCCAATGTTTAAAAATAGTGTTGAAGTAATTCAAACTGGAAGGTCACAAGACCTGAACCTTGTAAGGGGTCAGTGTTGACATTTGTGCATTTCTGGACCTCCAAGAAATACCCATTCCTGCAAACAGACACGTGCAAACAGCCAACAGCCGTGTGCTAGACTGAACAATGGAACAAACATACCAAACTCCAGATATTTGATGGGGCCCTGAAGTGCAGGTCAAGGCAGTTCCAGTCTGCTGAGCTAAGTGTCTATTTTATTTTCCCCATTTCCTCTCTAGTTGCCAGAAGAAAGCCCTGTTCTCACCATGGAGGAGAACAGCTTTCTAAAGCAGCCAAAGGGAAAGGAATGGGTGAAGGACATTACAAAAGTAATAAGACAGTCTGCTTTGATTGTTTCTTAAGAAGGCAATGCAGGGAGCTTGTTCATTTTTTATACCGTGTGAAATTTCACCTCACTCTCTCTTTTTCTGAGCCTTCGCTTCTGCTGTTATCAGCACAGCAAGTTAGTTTATTAAAAAAAGACAGCTCACATCTGATGAAAAAAGAACGATGAACGAAACCTTTCACTTTTCTCTTGGCATTTTCTCCCCTTTCTCTATTTCCTTCCTCCTCCCCTTCTTCCATGTGTTTGAAATTAATGGTGCTACAATCCCTCCTCTGAGTGCCCTAAGGACTGTAGGAACCACTGTCTAAATATTGTAGACATTGATGATTAAATCAATGGTTTAGTAGCAGAAAAGATTATGTCACCCAATTTCAGGGTGATTGGATTCACTCTCTGGCAGAGGTACTAGAAAGACCCAAGAACTTACAATGAGGCAGGGTTTTCAGTCAAAACAAAATATGGTTTATTGGGAGCAAAAGCAAAGGCAAGCCTATTCGGGCATATAGTCTGGCCAGACCTATAATTCTAAATAGCTAACCTTCCCGCAACCGTTCTGAGGAAAAGACCCCCCTTGTGATCCCTGCTCACAAAATTTGGTGAACAGAAGATGGCCCCCACCCACCTCTAAGGGCTTATATCTGCTTTCTAGACTAGCTTCTAGGTGACAAGGGAGAGGGGATTGAAACTGGGAAAGAGGAAAGGCAATTAACATATTTTAATTACATGCAAACATAAAACAAAGGCAGCTCTGAGGTCAGGGACTTTAGTTACACAAAAGCGGCAGATTACAGCTATTGCTGAAAAAACCGGTTATAGAGAGTTTACATTAGGTCAAAGGAGCATATTTGTGGTTGACAGGAATAACCAATTGCATGTAGCGGCGGGAAAACAGTGGATTCCGGCATGAATGGAGCCTCCGGACAAAATTGCTTTAGCGTCTAGCGTGTAAACAAAGAAACAAAGAAAGATGTTAGAATCAATATGCCTTAATCATTTAGTTAATGGGAGACCTTTGAGGAGAGAAGTCACCTTTTGTTTTTCCCTTTTAATCCTCTGGCTGCGTACGTGGGAGACGGGATGTCCGCTTGTCATTTTACTTTGCTTGCTTCCCCCCCTTTTTCCTGATCAACTTTGGGGTTGTTCCCCACAGATTTTTGCTATGTTTTATGCTTGGTCAGTGTTCTAATCAATGTTTAATTGAACTTTAATCAAACCAGAGGAATGAGTCATTCAGCTTCCTTTGTGAAGGAATTTCTGCTTATCAGAAAACGTCATCAAACCGGTTTTAAGAACAATGGAGGCAATCAGTGATTTTTAATCTCTCCCTCCCTCTGGAAAGGCCTCCCACTATGTGTATCCAAACTTTTGGCCTTTCCTTATTTTCCGTGTGTGTGTGTGTTGTGATTTAATAAACGTTTTGATTAGTTATAATGCTTTATTCAAAATTTTAGGTAACACTTAGAAACGTCCATTTCTTTCTTAGTTTCTTTTCTGCTTCTCATCTTTTTAGTTTAGTATGTCTACCAACTTCACATCTTTTTATTTTAACATTTGTACTTCCATGAATGCTGGAATCAACACAAGGGCTTCACCCTGTGAATGCATTTGTCCTGTGGACATTCCCAAAATGCAAAAATATCCCGGATTTGGTTTGTAGTTGCACAAGAAAGCTATAGATGTATTTTATAAAAATTACTCCAGTTTCCATAGTGAGAGTAAGCATTGGATTGTCTCACACAATTTTAAAACAGAATAAAAATAAATCACAAATAAAAGTACAAAAACACATATGCCACTGCATGAGCGGCACTGTGCTCACTGACTCCTTGAGATACATATGAATTTTGTCAAGTCTGCATCAAAGTTTAAGCAGGGAAGAACGTGAAACTAATATATTCACTCATCTATTCACTATCCTGTCTATCCTTTTTTCTTTCACAAAATGAGTAGAATGAATTGAAGAATGATTTCTACTGACATCTTTAGAGACATAAACAAATATTGCATTTCTTCTCCATAAGAGAAGGATGAAAGAACTGGCTACTTTCTATGGCTTAGAGCAGAAAAGAAGTCAAAGGAGATTTTGGAAGGAAAAAAGAATAATCTGATTTCCTTCTGATCCTCTGAAGTCAACAATATTCTGCCCCAATTTCTTTTGAGGAGTAAGGGAACATTTCTTGAAAAAATAAGGGGTGGTGAGGTCACAGCTATTATGTTATATTTAGCAGCAACACAGTAAAATGGGGCAGGTATTAGGCAAATTGTAGTTTGAATGCAAGGGACTGCAGTGGCTCAAGTGGTTAAGATGCTGAACTTGCTGACTGGAAGATCAGAGTTCAATTCCTGGGTACTGCATGACAGAGTGAACTCCTGTCTCTGTCCCAGCTCCTGCCAACTTAGCAGTTCGAAAGCAAAAAATTGCAAGTAGATAAATAAGGATCACTTCGGTGGGAAGGTAAACAGTGTCCCATGCCTGCCACATGTCCATGGAAACATCTATAGACTCAGATAGCACTTGCTCTTTGGCTATTAACAGAGATGAGCACTGAACCCTAGAGTCAGATATGACTGGCTTTCAAGCAAGGGCGACCTTTACCTAGTTCCCCCAAGCTTTCTCTCTGTTTAGCCCAGCCAATGAATAGGTAAAGGTCACTCCTTCTTTGAAAGCCAGTCATATCTGACTCTAGGGTTCAGTGCTCATCTCTGTTTATAGCCAAAGAGCCAGCACTGTCTGGTTCTGCAGATGTTTCTGAGGACATGTGGCAGGCATGCCTCAACACTGGACTGCAAGGAACACTGTTTACTTTCCCACTGAAGTGGTTCCTATTTATCTACTGGTACTTGCAATTTCTTGCTTTCAAACTGCTAGGTTGGCAGGAGCTGGGGCAGAGATGGGAGCTCACTCTGTCATGCAGTACCCAGGAATTGAACTCCAACTTTCCAGTCAGCGAGGTCAACATCTTAACCATTTGAGCCACCACACTTGCACTAAATGTTTAGAAAAAGAACAAAATACTGTTTACTCACAATTATGTCAAAATATGTGCTTAGGATTCATGGTAAGATTGTTTTTAGAAAGAAGTACATTTCAAGTAAAGTCTTTAGGTCTTTTAAGTCTTTTAGGCCTTCCACTTGGCTTGCAAAATGGAGGAGCTCAAATAGACATCTTTATTCTCTGAAAGGAAAAAAGAAAGAAAGAAAGAAAGAAGGGCAGAATATGCAAAATATTTATGCATGTAAATAGGTCAGATTATCCTTAAAGATGGGAAGACAGGAAACATTTCAATTGGCTACTTAGGGACAAACAATATAAAACAACTTCCTTTAGTTTAGCTAGTATTTCTGTCTTTATGGTTATTGTGCTAACAGCCAATGCATGCTGGGGTTTCACTACAATATTCAACAACAGCTCAGTGGTAAAATGAGTGTTTTGCTTGCAAAAGATTCAGGTATAGTAACTGGCATCTGCATGGAAGATAGGAAAAGTCCTCCACGAGACTCTGAAGAGCCACTGCAGTCACAATGGGCCAGATGGTCCAGTAACTCAAACAGTCTGATTCAGTATAGCCAGTTTCCTGTAATTCTGTGAGAACAGGGGCATGCTGAGAGAAGAGTGGCATAGGAAAACTTGCCTGCTGTGATCTTTCGGAAACTAAGTCATTCAAAGATACTAGTCGCCGTCTCCTAGTCTCAATATTATTCTGGTATTTTCCAAGTTTTCAGTAAATGACATGTTCACTGCTCTCAGATCATTATGTGCAGTGCTTGGCTAGGCTTTCCTTAATTTTAAATGTGAGATTACTGAACTGCATAGGGCGAATATTACTTTTTGAATGGTTCATCTACAATTAATAGAACTTTCACCAAATGTACTGGATAAACCCTAATACTCAGGGACAGTATATGTGATGAACCCCATAAATAACTACTATCCTTTTGCTGGAAAACATTTTCAATTTCTTTTTTGACATTGCTAGATCAATTCAAGAGATAATAAGCTTTTGAATTAGAAGGGAGCATTGTGAATGCGATTCCACAAGGCATTCTTACTATTAATAGCATCTGCTTGCTATATAAAATTCAGTGCAAGGCTCCAAAATCTGTTTTGCCCATGCATAGTAAATTCAAAGTCATGCAGCATCTCTTTTTTCTTTGTTGGATTTGGCTGCCTATTTCTCCCCCTACCTCTGCCTGCATACAACACAACCACTGCCAGCTTTTCTATCCCACTTCCCATTGCTTCCTGGCTTTTTTCTAGTTCTTACCCAGAGGTTTTTATCCATAGAGAAAACAAAGCCAGAAAAATACATATTTCATTTGAAACACAGGAATTATGTAATCCTGACTTCCAAAAGAGAAACTTTTATTTTAAATATATATATATCAAATTGAAGAGGACCCAATCCCTTATCAATCTATTTATCATCCTTGATAGAACACACACACACACAATATGTTTTCCAAACAAGTTAGTACATGTCAAGGGTGGGCACTTCATGGCTGTGTAGAAGATGTTTGGCTGCAATTCTCACATCATTCCTGAGCATTGGCTATACTGGCTTGGGCTGATGAAACATCATGTGGAGTGGCATGAGTTTCCCAGGCTCATCACTGTGGTAGTCACTATACACATTGTGTATACATGTGCTATAGGGATCAGTGCAGTTAGGGATTGTCTAAACCAGGGGTTTTCAACTTTTTTCAGCCATGGGCCAGATCACGGCCCCTCAGACAGCTGAGTGGGCCAGACTGGTGGTTACCCCTGCCATAAACACTGCTGTAAACTGTGGCAGCCACGGCTGCATTTACAGTGTGTTTTTGCCACTTCTGCGAGGGTGGCACTTTTCCGGCTGTTTTCACTGCTTCTGCAGCTTCTGGTAGTGGTGGGAGCAAGGGTGGTGGGCCACATGAAATGGCACTGTGGGCTGGGTCCAATCCACAAGCTGTAAATTGTAAACCTCTGGTCTAAACAGTCTCAATTAGAGCAGGCTGCAGTAGGCTAAATAGTGTTACTTAAGATTAGGTAGAGATCCATTGTTCCATTTGGTTCAATCCTTACATCCAAATAATACATGCACCTCAGGTGGGCCCTGTTTGGTCTGGTTCTATGAAAAAAGCAACGACAAGGGGAAAAATCCCCATCCTTACTCTATCCTATTAACTCCCACTTTCAGGATAAAGATTTCATTTTTTAAAAATCTTTGTGTGATACAACACATCAACACTGCCCTCGTTGGTTTCAATTTTTCCCCTCGCTTCTTCTGCTCCATAGAGGAACAAAGGAATGAAAGTTTTAATTTCCCAAATTAATTTCCAAATTTCCCAATATCATTACATGGTTATGATATCTGTTGAATTACAAATGACTTGGGGATTTGGAAACCAGCTGGGAGATTAAAGAAAGAAGCTTGCTTTGGTTTGATCAAAGTGATCACATGTGTGTCATGTGTGGTAAACAAACCAAAATGCAGCATTTTTACCTGCACCAAATAAATAAATCAGTATATTAAATAAAAGTAACAGACATTAACTATATCTCTTACATACTTTTACTGTAAAAATCCACATGTGTTGAGACAGAAGAAAGGCACATAAAATTCAGTGGTGCTTATTATTGAGTAGTACAAATTAAGAGGAAGGCTTAGCTAGGTTCATTAGGTTCAATAATGTGGTGGAACTACAGGAACTTAGATATAGGCTGAATATTAGGAAAAACCTCTTAACAGAGCAGTATGACAGTGGAACCAACTTCCTCTCCAACACAGATCATTCAAAAGAGAATTGGACAACCAGCTGTCATGTCTGCTTTGATTTGAATTCCTGCATTGAGCAGGAGATTGGACCCAATGTCCTAAACGGCCCCTTCCAAATCAGTTATTTTATGATCAGGGCTATAGTCAGGGGGTGGCCAGGGGTGGCTTAGCCCAACCTGAGTTAGCTATTTGCCCACTGTGGTAAAACATGGTTTCCCATAGGAATGCATTGAAAAGAGGCTTTGTTGCCTATCCTAAAAAAAATATTCACCCACCTACATTTAGAATCCGGGTTATGGCCCTGTCTATGATTCAATGATTTCCAGTGATCCTATCCACAGCAAAAAAAAGCAGAAGCCTCTGACAGGGGTCAGAAAGATGGAGACAGGAACGCTCTGGGAATGAGTTGAGTTTCCGCCTGTGGTTACTTCTTGAGATTGATGTCAAAAGGAGTAAACCAACCTGTTCCTGTAGAGATCCGAATAACAGTCTAAGCACCCACCTGGTTGCACCATGAGACTCGTTCTCTTAAAAACATAATTAGCTGACACCCTCTCTTCCTAATATATCTTAGATAGCCTCATAAAAGGATCTATCCATTGTATCATAACAGCTCCTAAGAAGCAAATCTCTCTGTTCACACAGTACTTCTGAAAACATTGTTTTATTGTAATACATTGACATATATTTGTTACTCATTTTGGGACACACATTTACTTATTGTCCATGCAAAAAAAAAAAAAGTTTATGAAGGGCAGTGTGAAATAATAATTGTGTTCTGTCAAGTCTGTTCTGACTTATGGAAATCCTTTCTAGGGTTTTCTAGGTAAATAATTCCCAGATCTCGTTCACCTTCCCCTCTTCTGGGAGCACCCTGGGCTTGTGCGATTTGCTATTCAGGCTGGTTCTTCTGGGAGGCAAAGTGGGGAATCAAATTCCTAACCTAAGCTACTGAGCAATCTAGCCAGTTCAGCACTTAAATAATAGCAGCACACCGTCCTATACTCTTACTGTATCCACTTTTATGGGGAAAACAGAGAGACTTCTATCTGAATTCTTCTATCACTGTGGCCTAGATCAAACTTCAGTCATCCCAAGCTCCTGACAGCAGTAACAGTAGGATTCAGTCGTAATTACAGAGTAGTTCATTTAAGGTTCCTGTGTGACAAATTGCTTCTGTCCTTTCATCGAAAAATGTGAGTCTATTAGATCTGCCAGGCCCAGAGTCAGATATTGCACTTCTTGATGCCAAACAAGATAGCAAGTGTCACCCCAGCGCCTGACTGCAATCTGATTCAGAAAAGCATTTTTGTAGCCTCCACAGTGAAAATGCTGAAGGAACTGCTTCCTTGGTTTACTAAAAATGTTCACATGTATGATTTTAAAAATTCGCTGATAGTTCACCTGCACTGTTTTTAAATCTTATATATATACAATCTTATATATATATATATACAAGAAATATAACAAAGCTTCTTATGTCCATTATATATATACGTATATATATGTCCTTTCTAGGTATGTTTAGCATTTGGTATAGCCATGTTGTTTTACTAGCATTTGCATAAAATAACACACATCACTGTGTTTGTGAAATGACAAATGAAAGCATATAACTGTGGATTTTACAGCAGAGAGCCTTCTCCTGTCAACATTGTTATTTTTAATGAGTGCACTGAATGCCAAATAAATCTGGTGAGTTCCTTTCCCCCAGCAGGCTGTATTGTTCTGTGTTGTAACTGTCAAACCTTTTCCACAGTAGTGCTGAGAAAACACCTCCTTGACACCCCACATGGTTTCGATATAGGGGAAAGTAAAAGAAAATGCTCCCAATTAAGGGATTAAGAAAGATCACCTGAACCAGTGGAGGTTACCTTAGTGCAGTGATGGCAAACCTTGGCACTCCAGTTGTTCTTGGACTTCAATTCCCAGAAGCCCAAGTCTCTGTGAATCCACATTAATGGGTTTACTGGAGTGCCGAGGTTCACCATCACAACCTTAGTGTCTGCACTATCCTGGCCATTCACCTCAGTAGGTACCAAAGTGAAGCCTGAAGCCAGTACTGGAAGCCTGAAGCCAATACTAGAAAGACACCAGTCCAGAAGACAGTAAAAGTTGCATGAAGAGCAAAGGTGTAATAGGAAAGGAAGATCCTGCCCAAGATGGAATTGAAAGTCCAGCCACAACTAGTTGTCAAAGGTTAACACTGGCTCTGAGATATGAATCCTTACAAATCATTGGCCTGGAAAAATTTATACAGATTTTAGTGTAATAAATGAACCTATTTGTCACATAGGGGTATGGTTTCAATACCTTCCTAGTGATTAAAGAAGCAACATAATGCCTTACCGTAAAATAAAAATATGCATCCTTACCTATGGAAGAGGATACTTCAGTACTGAAATCAATGTTGGATTATATAAATGATCCTGTTTATGGAGAGCAAGGTTTAAGAAATGCTTTTCCAGAGGTATTCCTCTAGCAACATGAGACCTTGCTTGTGCAGATTTTACTATACCATATATGTGCATGCAAACTTGCATACTTTTGCAAGATGACAAAATATAAAAGCCTATCCATATTCTTGGGTTCAAATTACAGTACTTCAAATGAAAAGAAAAACTAAATCCATTTCTCTCATGTTTGTGATAATTGTATGAAAACTTTGCAAATTAGTACTTCCACTTATTTTACTGCAAATAAGACAATGGAAGTAAGAAAAATCTCAAAGGCAGATAAGGTTGTGCTTAATTTGGGTTTGTGAGGGATTATATGGGCTTCAATTAACATCTTAAAAGTTCAAGAGACTCCACAGATGTAATAAAGGAATATGTAATTATTCCCTCCAGATAATCTCTTGTGCTTAAAATGAAATACAACTTCTTCTTTTTTTGGTTGGTATATTATTTTGGAGGCCTTCCTTCTAAAATACAGTTTTTTCTTTGCATGGGTCATTGGTGTTTAGTTAAAGGAAAATCTAATTAAGCAGCACACATTCTTCCACGCAAATGAAAGCTGCCATCCATGAAAAGTGCTCTGGACTATATGTGGGAAACAGTTATAAGGACAACAACCTATATATCACCCTCTCTATAATTTCAACTGTTGTATATAATTAAAAATTCCCCAGAAACCCAGCTGTATTAATACAGGATGTTGGATCAAATTATTTCAAATGAATGAATACAGGACCCCCTCCCCAGGCACAATATGGGAAACATACATTTAAAAAATGAAGGCTTAAATCTTATATATTCTTTCCTTGGAGTAGGTCTAGTTGAACTTAATGGGACTTATGTTTGAGACAATATGTGCAGGATTGCATGTAAGTGGAAAGGTCCTTGCTGCATCAACCTGTCTCCAAGTCAACTCATTCAGGATTGTTTACAAATCATGCAGGCAGGGCTTCATAATATATAGGTAGTTGTTAAGCATTGGGTATCTTTTGTTATGTGTCATGAACTCTCTTTCACCTTATGGCCAGCCTATTAATTTGTGGCCTCCCAAACATCGCATCATTAAAAGTCCTGCTCAAGCCTTTCAGTTTCAGCTCTCTTTGTTGAATCAATCTATCTCCCATGTGGTCTTTTTTCTTCTGATGTTTTCAACACTTCCCAACATAATTTCCCCACAGGTGAATCTTGTCTTCTCATGAGGTAACCAAGCTTAATAGCTGAGGTTTAGTTATTTTTTCTTTGAATTAAGGATTGCTATGATTACATGACTGTTTACCAGCAAAAAAAAAAAAAGGGGGGGGGGATTGACAGCTACTTCACTGTTCAAGCTCCCCAAAGTCCTCCAGACGCCTTCAGTGCCACACCGCATGTTGGTGACAGTGGGGGGCATTTCCTCCACAACATCCCCTGTCTGCTTCTCTGCCAGTCAGTTTTCGCAAGTCCCTCCCCACCCCCCGCACCACTGTCTGGTGTTGCTCCTGCCATTCCTGTCTCCCCTCAGTAGGAAGACTTGTAGGCTATATTGACATGCACTGGGGCACCCTTATCTTCCAGGGGCACCCTTATCCATGCCACCTCACTAGACCAGGAATCTTCCTTCAAGATGAAAGTTGCAGTGAAAGTTGAAAATATTTTTCATCAGTCTGTCATCTGCACCTCCTTTTCTCTTCTAATCTTCTTACCGCTTCTCCCCTTCTGCCAATACCAGTTGTCCTATCCCTTCTTGGAATCCTTTAAACTTTTTTTATCTTCTTCTACAAGCACCATTCTTACTCATAATCAGTGGTGGGATGTAAAAAAAAAAATTACTACCCCACCGTGACATCATGGACGTCATGGGTAGGGCCAATGTCATGATGTCATGATGTCATTGGTGGAGCCAAATAAAAAATAAAAATAATAAAATAATAAATAAAATAAAATAAAATAAAATAAAATAAAATACACACACACACACACACACACACACACACACACACACACACACACACACACACACACACACACACACACACACACACCTCAACCCACCCACCCCAAACAAATAAACCAGGAAAACTTACCAGAAGCAGGCATGCAGGAAATGTGGCGGCGTGGCGTGGCGCGGAAAGGCCGTCACTGCTGCTTTTAGACATGCCACACTTCCTTTCCAGGCAGCCAGAATGGCTGCCCGGAACTGCGCATGTGTCAAATCTCTATTTACACATGAGCAGTTCTATTTTTTTACTGCACATGCGTCAAATAGAGGTTCCAGGCAGCTATTTTGGCTGCCCAGAAGTCACTTCCGGAGGGGACCCGGAGAGGTGACTAAACCGGGTCAGCTGGAGATTTTCCACCCCCAGGTGACCCCCTCCATAATGTTGTTACTGGTTTTGCTGAACTGGGCCGAACTGGTAACAACCCACCACTGCTCATAATCCCTCCTTCATTTTTTCCACTTTCTCCATGAAAACCCTGGCTTCTACAAATCCTTCTGATCTCAATCCACAGAGGAGCTAGAGCAGGGATTCCCAGTGTTACCACACCATGGGATGGACAACTCCCTCTCTGACAGCTGAGCAGGCCGGAAACATAGTTCCTCCTTGCCGGTGGATGTGTTTGTGCATGCAGGACACATCCACTTCCACTTGAGGGTTTGTTGCTGTGGGCCAGATGGAATGGTGTTGGGGGCTGGGTCCAGCATGAGGGCTGTAGGTTGCGAACCCCTGAGCTAGAGATCTCGGTCCAAATTCTTATCTGCAAGGGACACCAGGTCTTGCCTCCCATGGAGTCTCCTTCACAGCTACATTAAGTGGAATGGAGTGCTCAATTGAAAATAAGGCCAATATAAAAATCTATTAAATCTAGCTCTTAATTCCAGGCTGATAAGGCCATTGCTTAAGCCATAGATGTGAACAGCTCTCTTAGTTTTTCCCCTGTATGCAGGAGCAATAGAAACATTATTACAAACCAATTGCCTCAACCAATAGAATGTTTTAGCCAATAAAATACATTTGTAGAATCACAATTCTTTAGAGTTTCCAAAATGTATTAATGTTGTTTCTCTAGGGGTTTTCACTTTTTTTCTTGGTTGTAAAGCAACTCTTGGAATACACATTATTTAATAAAAAGCTGAATGCTCAATTTCTATTTTTACAGAGTGATTTTTCACAGTGACATATGATCTGCCATTTCCAAAGTCTTGCCTAAGGCTCTCCAGATGTTACTAGAACCAACACTCTCCTCTCTCATTGATCATGCTGACCATGTCTGATGGGAGTCCTACAAACATCTGTGGAACTGCAGGTTTGCCATCTCTCTTTTAAGCTACTAGTAAACAGAATGCCTTCACTCCTTTAGTAATTTCTGAAAATGTCAGGTGAAGGATCTGACAAAATCCTATCAAGATATACTGTACATATATTCATTCTCCCACATGTGCACAACTATCTTTCCTCTTAAGGAAACCCAGACTGGTGTATAGCATAATTAAAAACATTACTTATATCTCGGTCAATTTCTTAGTTTCTCCTGCTGCACATACAAAAAAATTCACTGGCTACCCAAAATGCCTTGATTCCAAAGAATTTTGAAGCCAGGCTATGCTATGGAGATGGGCAGTCAGAAGCTCGAACAGAAAAGACACCCCTACCCCTTTCTTTGATCTTCCCACTTGCTCTGTGAGTGTGGTGGTGGTGGTGGTGGGGAGAGGCTTCTGCTATCATGAGTGCTATGCCTCTCATAATTAAAAAAAATTAAAAAGGCAAAACAATAAACAAAGTAGCATAACAAGACAAATTATCTCAGCCACAAAGACCATAACCGGGACAATTTATTTTTCTTGGACTGCAGCTCCCAAGACTCTGAAGAGGAGTTACCAAAAAGTAACAGTTCCATGTTTGTGCACTACCCTTGGGTCAGGTAATATTGAAAAGGCTTAGGTGAAGAAATACATTTTAATGGTTTTTTTATGAGTCCATATCTTGAATGATTTTGGGATTGCTGCATATGATTCCATTTAGCTGCCCTTTTTATATTTATATCAATAATTTCTGTGCTGCAAAATTCAGTCACTTGATAATATTTCCCAGGGCAGCATGAGCCAGAAGTATAACTACTGTTTCAAGGAATGAGTTCTCTTTGATTCACAGGGAATGTTGATTGCCTGTTAAAGGTAGCAACTAATTACTATGATCCCAAAGTAAAGTTCACCAAGCCACTTATATCAAATTATCAGGCTAATCAAAGCCTTTCTTCATGTTATAGTGTCAACCTATAATTGCATCAGAATTAATGTTATGCATATTAAAGCTGGTTGTTTAAAAGGCCACTTATCAGTAAAGAAAAATTCTGCTGGTTTGGCATTTTGAGAATGAGGCCTTGGGAAATATATAGGGGAGAAAGTCATTGGACAGATTACAGTAAGTTATCTTGCTCATCTGATGGCCTGGCTTTTGATCATCATATTTAAAAACTGAATACTGAGTGAGAGGTGAGCACAAAACACATGCCTTTACAGTACGAGTTAGCTCACCCAAATAGTATACCCACTAACCTCCAGGCATTTACTGTTCCCAAAGAAATGAGGAATGGTGCACACAGTCATTTTGTGCACACAATCTCCTCCCCATTTGCCAAGACCCACTTTCTACTGGAGGGCTTTCTGATTTGTTTACTTTCTACAGAAGATACATTTAGACACATCAAAGTTTATAGCATATCTAGGTAGGAAGCACCTAGGTTGCAGCCTTTGAAATATTTGAACATGTCTATTTATTTATATTTATTTATTTATTACATTTCTAATCAGCCCATTTGGATGGTTTCCCACTCTGGACAGTGTACAAAAAGATATCAAATAACATGACAGAATACACAACAAATCAAAATAGATAACCAACAAATACATCTCAAACTGGCATCTGAGGGAATAGGGGATCAACCTGGCTAACTAATTTATGGCTAAAGGGACAACACCCTGAAAGGCTTCCTTGAACAAGAGAGTTTTTAATTGCTTTTTAAAGATAGCAAGTGATAGGGATTGGCTCAGCTCCACCGGGAGAGTGTTCCACAGTGTTGGTGCTGCCACCGAAAAGGCTCTATTTCTAGTTAAAGACTTTCAAGCCATCCTCGGGGTCGGCACCTGGAGCTGCACAGACTGTGATGAACAGGTGGTGGAGGGAGTTGTTCTGATGGAGAGATGCTCTGACAGATAACAAGGTCCCAAAACATATAGGGCCTTATATGATAACAGTAACACCTTATATCTGATACGGTAGTCAACAGGTAACCAGTGCAGGCCTGCCAAGACTGGGGAAATATGATCAAATTTCTTTATGCTTGTCACCAGCCTGGCTGCTGCATTCTGAACCCGCTGTAATCTCCGTATCAGACACAAGGGCAGCCCCATGTAGAGAGCATTACAGTAGTCAATCCACAACATTACCAATGAGTGGGTCAGGGTTATGAGAGACCATCTGTCCAAGTAGGAGCACAATTTGTCTATCATACAATCACTTAGCTACCTTGTATTCAATCCATACTCATTATTTCAAGTCTTTTCCCACTGAATTTAGTTTCTCATCAATTTCAGCACTCTGTGTTCCTGTTTCCTAGAGTTCCATTATGAATAAACAGTTAGCCCCAAAGAAGAAAGGAAATGTAGTAGGATACACCTCTCCCATTCACATTTACAGTGCAATTCTGTATACACCATAAAATCTAGTGAGTTTCAGTGAAATGGCTCATTGTATAAGCTGGCTTGAGTTTTGAATACAGTTGTACCTCGCTTAAAGAGCATAATGCGTTCCAAAGGATTGCTCTTTATGTGAGTTTGCTCTTTAAGCGAAACACCATTGTAAACGATCAATTGTGGGGGTATTGCGAACCCCGATTTATTTGTTAAGTGAGTTTTTGGTTGGTTTTATTTGTTAAGCGAAGCGAACATTCAGAGAAAATTCTGCTCTTTAAGCGTGTTGCTCTTTAAGCGAGGTGCTCTTTATGCAAGGTTTGACTGTATAGTAATACCTTGGATAATGATTACTTTGGATAATGCTAAAATTGGATAAGGATGCAAAATTTTGTAAATTTTTTTGCATCAGATAACGATTTGTTAGCGTTATCCGAGGTAATCTTTCATAGCAATGGTATGGCTGAGAAGCCGAATGGGGGCTCCCTGTTTGGCTTCCCAGCCACAATGTTGCTGCAGATGGAGGGGCGGGGTGGCTGGGAAGCTGATGGGAAACTCCCCTATTAGCTTCCCAGTCACCCTGCAGATGCAGGTGCAGGGGTTCCCTTCGCAAGCAAAGGGCTATCCCAGTGTTGGATAGCTCTT
This sequence comes from Furcifer pardalis, assembly GCA_030440675.1. Taxonomy (NCBI): domain Eukaryota; kingdom Metazoa; phylum Chordata; class Lepidosauria; order Squamata; family Chamaeleonidae; genus Furcifer; species Furcifer pardalis. The sequence goes on from CP126895.1 coordinate 63,185,819, forward strand.
TGTTTGCGAAGGGAATGTGGTTTCCGACATTCCCCGACTTATCCGGGCAGTGCTGCAAGACAAAATGCTGGGGTTCTTTCCCTGACATTTTGCCTTGCAGCACTGCCCAGGTAGGTCAGGGGATGTTACGACAGCATGGATCGGGTTCCTCGACCTCCCCAGAGGCGTCAGGGGTAGTGGAGAGCCCAAAATGGGAAAAAAACCCTCCATCCTGATGGAGTTTTTCCAGCCATTTTGGGTTCTCCACCACCCCTGCTGCCTCTGGGGAGGTCGGGGGAAACCGATGCACACTGTTTCTGATGTCCCTTGACTTACCCAGGTGCTGCAATCAAGACACGTGATCGGCACTTGGGTTGGGGGGGTTGAACGGGCAAGTTCAACCCCAACCCAAGCGCTTATTGCATGCTGCAATCTGCCTGCCTCTTTGGAGGCAGGTGGATACCCCCCTGTGTTTTTTTTAACATTGTGTGAGCAATGCATCACACAACATTAAAAACCGGATAACGATGAGATTTGTGGAACCAAATCTCATCGTTATCTGAGGTAATAGTGTATATGTTAGAGAAAAAGAGATGAACAAGTATTCTCAGGTTTCATCACAGGACAGTAATTTACCAGATAATCTGTGACAATATCCTGAGCTAATCAGATCTGCCACAAACCCCTTAGTTTTTAGCTTAGATAAAAAAATCATTAAATAACCTTCTGTTTATGGATTGTGCTTCTGTATCTATTGTTCAAAATTGTAGGAAATGGCTTAATACAGCTACACATTTTTGTTCCTGCATTGCAATCAGGAAAAAAAGAAGCCAAGATTTAAATAACAAAGGGCAGTCTGAATATTGACAACACCAATGGCAGCAGTCAAGAAAGCCTAAATTCAATGGAAAATAGCATCATTCACATAGTACCATGCACATAGAAGAAACCAAGCAAGGGAAACACTGTCCAGAGTGGGAAACTACCCAGATGGGCAGCTTAAAAATGCAATCCATCCATCCATCCATCCATCCATCCATCAATCCTGGAAACTGACCCCTGTTTCCACTTCTCATCCAAACACAATTACAGCTTGATAATCCTATTGAAAGTGGTAGTGGTAGCCGCCCAGAATGGGGGTGCATCCCAGATGGATGGGTATAATTTAATTTAATTTAATTTAATTTTTGAACTTATATGCCGCCCACTTAGGAACCTGACTCAGGGCGGCTCACATGATAATTAAACAGTAAATACAAAATTCAAAATTCAATATCATAATGATAATTTTTATTTTTTTTAAAAACCACCATAAAAAGCCCTGACTAAAATTAAAAATTAAAAAAGATTACAAATTAAAAATTACAATATTAAAATATTAAAAGAGGGAGAAAATATTTTTAAATTAACCAGCAGGCTGGGGTCACCACGTCACCAGTGCCCCACACCTGCTCTGTCAGCTATGTCTTTAACCCTTTCCTGAAGGGCAGCATCTCTGCCTGGAGGCGCAGCTCAATTGAGAGGAGGTTCCATATGCTGTGATACCTTAGGGTGTGTGGCATGTAGCTGGCTGCCTGGCCACGTTGGTTGTCCTAGTAGCTGGTTTAGCTGATGTGGAGAGTTTTTCCTCAAGGGCCCTTCACTGGGGAGACCCCAGAGTTGCGGTTCCCTCTCACAGGCATAGCCCTGAAACTCTCTCCTCCTCCTACATCCCCTTCATGAGGCTCCTCTGATTTGGAAAATGGCACATCTGCTCTTTGCAGGTAACTTGGTAGCTTTTATTGGCACAAGGCTGAAATAACAATCTGTTTATGTTATGCCACCTTCCCTACACAAACACAGTCTCACACTCACACAGAGAAGAGCTGCAGAGCCACCCCTGGGAAGATATCTCTGGGCTGACACTTTGCAGTTACCTTCAAAGCTGGAATAGTCCATCATGTGTTCCTCCCCAGGCACTCCTCCCTTCTCCTGATCTCTTGCTTTTCCCTGGCAACCTTATCAGAACTTGAGAAGGAAAGTCCCCCTCTTCCCATGGCTGGACAATTGCAACTTTAAAGTCCTCAGCAAGACCTTTATTTATAGGCCTATCTTCCTCTGCAGAGATTTCTGCTTGGTAGTCAAAAACCACGAGATCTGGATGTCTTTTCCCATTTATTAAAAGACAACATAAATTCATATTCAGTGGTGGGCAGCAAAAAAAATTGCTACCACACTTTGGGTGGAGCCTATGTTGTGGGTGGAGTCTATGCTGTGGGTGGATCCTATGCCATGGGTGGAGCCTACATCATTGGCGATCTAGTCATGCCTGCCATATGGCCATGCATACATCTACAAACACAGGCAGCACTGGCTCTTTGGCTTTAAATGGAGATGAGCACTGCACCCCAGAGTCAGATATGACAAGCTTTTGAGCAAGGGAGACCTTGAACCACTTGCAGGGACAAAACCTGATGGGGCAGGGCAGGGCGGTGGGCGTGGGCGTGGGCACCTAATTTCACTAACCCCCTGCCCGAAGGCCACCCAATTTTGCCACCCCCTGCCCAGAGGCCACCCAATTTTGCTACCCCCCGTCCCAGGTGTGTGCGCGAACTTGTTGCTGCCCACCACTGTCCAAATGTATGCAGGATACATAATGAAGAAATAAACTAATCTACTCTACAATACATAAGAAGCTAAATAAAATAATAAATCAGGTGAATAACTTTCCTCACCTAAAAAGGCATTTCTGGGTTACCATTTCTGTTACGCGGGCAGGATGCCCCCAGCCCTGGCTTCCTTCAGGGTTCCTGTCCCTTATTCAAAGTGATATGGAACTGAGCCTCCTTCAAAAGATGGCTGAAATGGGTCAAAACTGGCCGTTTTTAAAATATGATTTTTAGCCCTCTTCTACCTCCCACCTGAATGTCAACTATGAGAGGATGAGCTAAAATGTGTTTGATCTAAAAGGTGTCTGTTTGAAGTGGTTACCTTCCCAGACACACATTGATGCAATTTGACATTCTTCCAGTGATTGCTGATGTCATTATCAGGCTGTTCTCATGTGAAAGTCAGTTTTCCCCTTTCTCAGGAATGTTTGGAACTAAGTGATGTAACTTTGAGAAATTCCCTTTGTTATCTAAGGGTGATCTCACTTACAGATGTCAGGGTATCTCACGTGCCCACTTGGCCCTTCTTGGCATCTGGTGACTTAATGTTATCTGAAATGCCTTACAGGTCTAATGGAATGTGACCAACACAAGAGTGGCTCCATTTTGAGTTCAGCTATTGTCAAATTTACAAAGAATATGTTACTTAAATCTTTAACACTATAAAATGTGAATATGTAAGTATGGATATTAACGAAAAAGAAAGAATATATACAGCTGTGTTACATGTTGACCAGCTCTAGCAAAGAAGATTATTGTGGCAGAGCTCAGATCACGACACCATGGGGCAGACACTGAGAAGGCCCTCTTTCTCGTGGTACAGAGATGTGCCCCTCTAGCAGATGGAACAATGAGAGAGCCTCTCCAGGCCACTCTGGTGAGATGGACAGATGTTCTTGGGGTGACGTGGTCTCTTAAGTATCCTGGCCCAATAATAATAATAATAACAACAACAACAACAACAACAACAACAACAACGATAATAATAATAATAATAATAATAATAATAATAATAATAATAATAATAATAATAATAATAATAATAATAATAATAATAATAATAATAATAATAATAATAATAATAATAATAATAATATAGTTAGTAAAACAGATCATTTTCAAAGAAAGAAAATCCAAGATAGGTTTGTACAGGGAAGATTAGGCTTTATGTACTAAGGATTTATGAAAATAATCAATTTGCTACACTTGGATCATGTGGCAATATGGCCCCTAATGGCTTCCAGCATGGCGACACTGGGTGGAAAAGCTAGTAAATACATGAATAAAAAGTAATTCTGTCCTTCTGAAAAGAGCCCCAGCATTTTGGAAAAACAATAGCATCTTTATGCTCCTTCATCTTCCCCTCCAGAAATCAGCACATGAATTGGTATCAAGCCAGGTGAGAAAATTTCAGTCTCTGCTTCCAGAATCATTGTAAATTAAAAACAACAACAACAGGTAGGACCAACAATTTTCCTTCAAAAGAAACAAGATCTGTCTTTTTAATTTAGATGAATTCGTTGAAATTTGGGGGCAAAAACCATAGTTTGTTTCTATGTAGAGGAAAATCAGTTTTACTTTAAAAATAATAACACAAAATAAAACCCTTTGCCCAAACCAACCAACCAATCAATAGTTCTTGGGTTCAAACAAGAGTTTAGCAGCTACATTTACAAAATAATATAGCCACACCTGTAATTTCCATATTTTTAATCTAATTAAAATATTAGGGCCTAAATTCTAGCATTTTACCAGAAGTCTAACTTTGCAGTCTACACTTAGTTCATTGAATTAAGTGGAGTTGTCTTGAAAATAAACATACATATGATAGATGGCACAATTATTTAAGAAAGTTATCTCAGCCTATCAAATCTGAAGTTAGAGGCAATTAAAGCTGCCAATGGGGTTATAAAATAATAATGGCAGCATACTCCTTTCATCGGAAAGCTATTAAGTGAGTATTTGAATATTAATACCCAGGAGGAAAATAGAAGAGCCCAGGGAAATCAAGAATTTTTGTGGGGTAATTGATATGGAAAGAATTAAGTTTGAATACCTGAATGCCAAATGAAGACATTAGAGTATGCAGATTCATCAGATGAAGAGAGCAACATATTATTATTTTTTTTAAAAAAAACATTCCTTTGCTTTTCTGCCTTTTGAAAGTAGCAAAGAAATAACACACACACACACAGATACTATATCAGTTTTCTGGACTGTGCTGCACCTGCTCTCCAATTTTTCATATCGCTATTTCCAAATATCCTGACCTCACTTTCTTCTTCTCCCATACACTGCCAATACTATGGAGGGAAATAATCTTTTGCTGAAAGCTGAATGATAAGTAACATACAGTATAACCCATCATTAGAAGAAGTAATTCCTTAAGTGATGAAAATGTCTAACTATTAGGTAAAGGTCTCGCTTGCTCGAAATTCAGTCATGTCCAGTTCTAAAGGGTGTTGCTACAACATTATTACATCATTCCAAATATAGGACAGTTTTTATTTTTTTACTATTTCAGATCATTAGCACATCTAGCCAGAAGATCTCCAGCAAGGGCAACCTTTAGCTAGAAAGAGAACACTGGCTGTTCACTAGCTTGGTAAAAGAAGTGACAATCTAGAGGAAGGAGTGCCAACTGCAGGTTAAAATTCAAACCCATTTTTGATGCAAGGTTTTTGGGTTGATGCCTTTTGGTGGAGGCACAGACCTGATATGGTCAGGTGATTGAGAGACACTGCCAAAGTTACATCTTGGAGGCAACAGTCAATATACCATTGATCATAATGTTGGCTTCCTTTCATAAGTTAGCCAAGAAATAATGATTGGTCACACATACAAAGGACTCTGCTACTCCCTGCTCCAGGCCTCCATCCTCCTCATCACATCCCTTTTGCAAATCTCTACATGTTAGGTGTTGAAATTTAAGCTGTAAAAGAACATATATATTGCTGTCACCTTATGCTGTTACTCATGTAATTAAAGGATAAATAATGTGAAACTTGTTTCCTGAGAACATGGCAGGATGTTGGCAGCAAGTATAAGAGTGGAGGGAGTAATAGTGGAGCCAGTTGTTAAAGATTAGAAGAAACTTCAAGCACACCTCAGTACTTAATTGGGCCATTTTGAAACGACGATGGGCTTGTAGGGTGGTTTTTTAAAATTTGCTTTAGGTCTGGGAGAGGAACAAAATACTCTTTGGCACGGTACCTATCCCCATACAGCATTTTGCTTTACTAATGGGGCAACAGAAGCCCCATCATCCGACCTTTGGTGGGAAAGGTAACATATTCCATGTACTATGGTGTGTAGTTATGCCTGCCACATGACCATGGAAACATCTGCAGATGCAGACAGTGCTGTCTCTTTGGCTATGAACAATGATGAGTACCACACCCTAGAATCAGAAACAACTGGCTTTTGATCAAGGGAAACATTTACCTTTACCTAATTTAATAACAGCCATAATAGGATCTCAAAACGGAGTAGGTTAAGGATAGTTTAGGGTGGATTAGCATGATTGTAGTGTAGACTGCAGAGATCCAACCCACTCCCCCAGCTCCGGACAGCAGGCTATATGCTCATAAAGCTTGGTAATGTCTGCAGACATTTCCATGGTCATGTGGCAGGCATAACTATACACCATAGTGCATGGAACACTATATTTATTTCAAAGCCAGTTTGCTCATATAGAAATGGGTTGCTTTAATCCATCAACAACAAGCCGAGAATTCAGGAAGGAAGAATTAGCAAGATCCTACATAGCTTTACTCAAAAGTGGACCCAAAAGTTGAAAAAATATTTGCTTGGAGGTTGATGGGAGAGATTCAACGATAGGAAACAGTGAAGTCTACTGCATGTCAAATCAGAAGAGAAAGCAAGAGAGAGAGAAAAGAAGCAGAGCAGTTTCTAAATTATTTTTTATATTACTATTTCATGGAGTTTTGAGCAAATAACTCTTTCTCACCAGCCCATCAAAGAGGTTTTGTAAGAAAAAATTGCCTTCTGCACATTATACACATGCCAGTATAGATAGCTTTCAATTGGGCTAAGAGAGGCAAAATACTTCAGGTAATAATCAACTGAAACATTCCATCTTGGTCTACATTGTTCAAATCTATGGTATCTAAACCTTAACTCAGTTTTATTTGTATAACTGTGAATCTTCTCAAGTAGCTCAATAGTAACCACAGTACACTGTCATTTTGCAAATGACAGCACACTGTCAATAGTAACCACAGTACAGTCATTTTGCAAATTATCCATACATGACATCTATGAAGTGCTCAGAATTATAATTTTATAAATCTGTTAAAATGAGTCTCTGCTTCCTCCTACATTAAGTCAATCAGAGTTTAATATATTACAGTGTTCAGATGCCATTCAATAATGCAATAACTAAGCTCCCCTTGTCGCTAAACACAGTGTCCATGACTTTTGGAAAAGTGCAATGTTTTGCCATGATTGCTAATCCTTTTGTTTGCCTGTTCATAGCTGTCTAGGACAAAAAAAAATCTGTTATTCTCATGGAATAATAAAAACATGCAGTCTTAGCAGTGAAGTGACAATCAGCAGACTGCATATTTTGAATAGAAAATGAATGGTTGGTTTAAACAGCAGATAATGGAATAGCCTGCATGTTAAACACAATAAACCAACCATGAAAACCAATTAATAAACATAGCAAACTTTCTCTCTCTCTCCCAGAAATGAAGGGACGGAGAATTGGGATCTAGCGTAATGGCACATTTTTACTAAATGTATACCTACCAAATGCTTGCAATAGTAATCTAATGTTTAGATCAGAGGATATTGGACCTGCCCAGAAGATATTGGACTTGCTCACTCAATTTATGTTTGATAAAATTGCAAATCCTATCCAGAATTTCTAGAATGAGTAAGGGGAAGTGTCTTGTATCCCAAGGCTCTGTTTGTCATAATATCTGAACTCCAAACAAAATGCTACAGAGAGTCTGTCATTAAAATAGAAGATCCCTTAAATGATGATTATATCTCATTGTCATTGCAGGAGCCTTGTCCCTTCCTCTAATTTGTGAATGACTTGCTTTGTTTTGTAACTGGGCTTTAGGAAGGACGCCCTGTGTGTATAAGTGTGATTTCTCACTCTGAAAGAGCACCAAAATTATGTCTTTTGAAAACTAATTTGATTTCACCTCTAAGGATGGCCTCCTCCATTACATATGGAGATTGTAGCAGAGGTATGCATTGCTTCCCTTCTCAAAAAGGAACAAGGATTCAGCAGGCAGCTGCAACATTGCTATGTGCACTGGAAACAATGGTGATGGTGGTGAGACCAGACACCTTATTAGTCATCCTGACCTGGTGTTGGTCTCTTTCCTCTGTTTGAAGCTCACCCTCCTTCCTGTAGTTCCCTTGGTTCCCCTTGTGGAAAACCAGAAATACACAAACTCAGACTCACTCAAGATCAGTCCATGCACTCTTAGTTAAACTGAAGGAAGAAACAACATACAGTTGTACCTCGCTTAAAGAGCATAATGCGTTCCACAGGACTGCTCTTTAAGCGAATTTGCTCTTTAAGCAAAACACCATTGTAAGTGACCAATTGTGGGAGGGATTGTGAACCCCAATTTATTTGTTAAGCGAGTTTTTGGTTGGTTTTATTTGTTAAGCAAAGTGAACATTCAGAGAAAATTCTGCTCTTTAAGCAAGTTACTCTTTAAGCGAAGCACTCTTTATGCGAGGTTTGACTGTATATATTTGCCAAGTGTCCCAATTTTCTGAGGCTAGTCTCTAGTTTCTGGTACCCACCCATGGTGAAGCACTGAACCAAGATTGGATTATTATTATTATTATTATTATTATTATTATTATTATTATTATTATTATTATTATTATTATTATTATTATTATTATTGTCGTCGCCGTCGCCGTCGCCGTCGCCGTCGCCGTCGCCGTCGCCGTCGTTGTTGTTGTTAAACTTGTATGCCACCCCACTCGCAGTGCGACTCTGGGCGGATAACAAAGAGATAAAATATTACAAAGTCCAATTACAAAATCAACACAACAAAACAATTCAGAACAGTACACATCTCAAAAACAATATACATTACAAGAGTGAAACACATCTCAAAAGAAGTGCACAATTAAAGCAATACAAAGCATCCTCCTAATCCTAGGTTATGGTAGTCTTTTATCCTTCTCCAGGCAGGTGGAGCCAGGAGTTAGGAAGGTGGGAACCTTCTTCACTGCCCGAATGTCCACAGCTGAGCCCGGTCCTCTTCCCTCTGGTGATAACAGGGCCTGAGGGTGAGTGGGATCCAACTAGTGTCTTTGGATCCAACTGGTGTCTTCCCACAACCATGGACAATGGTCATGCTCACTAGGCAATTCTGAGATATATACTTTAAAAAGTAACTTTTACCAAGTTATGCTTTTCTCTCATCCTTGGCTTCTCCTAAATATTGCTTCTTTCTAGCTCAAGGATTTAAGTATTCTGTCTTAGTACATAAGGTTCTTGCTTTCTCCTGTCCCTTAAGTTTCTTTTTCCTCAGCTAAGCAGTGGAAATTTAAACTACGAACCTTTGCTGAAAGTACCAAGTACCAAGTGAGGCATGGGGGAAGAAAAAGAGGAAGAAGATCAGTTTAATCCTATTTTAAAATCCTAAACCCAAGCTGAAAGCCAAAATGGAGGTCAACTGTATTCTTTTCCACCAGGCGTTGAGATAGATCTCTGTATCAAGGAAGCCTGTATGCTGGCTGGCTGTTCAGTTTTTGTAGGTATCCACATGACTGAAACCTTTGTGTCATGCATGCCTAAAGTAGGTTTTGGAATCCGAGCTTTGAATTTTTCAGACTCCTGAACCAAGATACCTATTGTTTCCTGATTATAGTTGATGGGCTGTTTGTCAAAGGGCAACATACATTTGCTTACATAGAAGTACAAATTTTTTAAATAAACTTTGAAAAAAGTAAAATAGATATTTTTCATACATTAGTGACTCAGAATTCAACAGAAATAGAATGAAAGGTGCTTTTACTTTGTTTACAGTTTATGATAAAAGATACATGTACTAATATGGTATCTTGTTTGTCCTTTCTGAAGCAAATACTCATAGCTCTGTTGTAAAATGAAGTCCCCCTCCCCATTTTGTCTCTTTGATAAAGATGTTGAGTGAATCATCTAATAGCAAAGCTATACATCTGGCTATATTTGCCCTGTGGCTTTCTGTCAGGAGACTCTCAGGCATGATCTTGAATTTTCATGGTATAGTGATAAACTGAACATTTTTTCTTCTAAGGAACATTTTCTAAGAACTTTGAATAGAGAGCAAAGTATTCATCTCTGGTCCCTCTCTATAAAATTAGCTAATTAGAGAAATGGTGGGAATATTTAAGAGTGATCTAAGTGGAGTAGAGAGAATTAAGTACCTAAAGATATTGCACTTTAAAATCTGGCATCTAAATATATGAACGCTAAAATAATTTAATGACTTTCTTTTACCAATTTTTTAAAATAAAAAATTCATTTGAAGTCAAGTACTTTTTAAAATTCAAAACATGTCCTTGATTTTCAGATCTATTTGGCTGCTTCAGACTCCTATTCTGGCTTCCAAATTGATGGGAAGTAGGCTCCTCATCTCCGAGTGATATTCGCACAAAGGATGATTTATGTACTGAGTAAACAGCTAGTAATCCTGTGTGTGGGAATACAGTAACAAATGCAGATACAGATTCACAGGACAGTGTTCTATGTAAAACAGAATTGATGGGTTTCATTAGGACCACAACTTAATTTCATGACTTTTAAACACCTCCACTCAACAGTGTTGCTTCCCATAATGCAGATCCTGTTGGAGGGAATTTAAATTTAATTATTTCTTCTCTGTCTATTTCTGTCTCTGAACTGGAATGATCAATTTGGACACTTCTTGCTTTAATAGTGGTAAGGCAAGGATGAAGAAACATGGACAGCTCTAGAACACTCCATCATCAACAGATAGAAGTTCAGATTGCAGGAGGAATAGAGTGGAATATGAATATTAATGCACTTTTCAGTATATGGAGTTTGACAGTGCTGACAATATTTATTCACCTTGGCCTGAAATACCTCCTTTCTTGGCTGGCTACAATTATTTATTGCAGGTGTCTATACTGTTCTTGCTATTTCCTCTGTCCTGTTGATGCTTCCTAGGGTCAGGAAGTCCATTCATAAAACTGTTGCCATTGCCTGGAAGGAGGAAGTACTCCCTGGCAGGGCTAGGCACATTGTCCAATCTTTTGTGCTTTGGGGATAAGGATGCTGATGCCATTAGTTAAGCTGAGGATAAGGTAATCAGAAAATTAATGTTTTAATGCAACCATTCTCAATATGTGACTCCACCACCACCTCCACCACACCAGGAAGTGCAATGTGGTAGAGGAATGGCAGTGTGACTTAAAAAGGTTGAGAACTCCTGTTTTCATGGAAGGAGTACAGAGTGAAAGCTCTAAAACATCACTCTGCATTATTTTGACAGAGGATGTTGGTGATGTACTAGAAACTACTGACATTTTCTTGTGCAAAAAGTGTATTGATGAATGTGTCCATTCAAATGGTACCAAAGACGGGGGAGGAATAGAAGGTATCTGGCAATCTCTGCTGTTTTCTGTTCTATGGAGCAACTGCCAGCATACCACTATCTCCTGTGGAGCCAATAAGACAGTCTCATGGGAGTGCACCTATCCTTGCCCTATCAAAAGGAAATCCAATTGAAATGCTTCAGGAATTTCAGCCATACCACTAGGTGAGTCCTCATGCATCACCCACCTCCTATACTATGGCCAAGTGAGACTGTATATAGTGTTCTTAAGTCACAGTAGGAAAGCCCTCCCTCATACTACTAACTTGCATGAAAAGTTAATGTGGCTATCAGCTTCTGCAACTTGCACAGCATGACCTAATTATGACTTAACAATTCACACATCTTGACTCTCAACTTAAGAAGATGGCAGGTTACATGCTTGCTTTGCCTTGTCAATTTTTATACTCAAATAGGTAGAGAACATGACCTGGTTCTTTTCTTTCTGCATAAATGCAATCCAGCTCCTTTTAAGCTATGAAGGTGCATCTTGTTAATATCCTCAAGTCTATTGCAGTCCCAATGTTAAATCCTGCATGTCTCATTTCATGTTTGCCACAGGAGATGGCTCCATGATCATATCGTGTGGGTTACTTCATGGCAAGCTGGGATCCACCTTAAACAAATTCACACCAATGGCATTTTTCCTGAAAATGATTTTCAGGGAAAATGTATACTCAGATAAGAGTAGCAGCTACCGATGCCGACGAGTCTAGCTCCTATGCTAATTCTTTTTAATCTTTTATGAGCTTCCAGCACTGCCCACAGCCTGCCACTTGAGTGACCAAAAATTATATATACCCTTCAATCCTTCCCAGTATATATATGAAGGGTAGATTTAACATCACATTTCAGCAGCTCCTGGGCTGCATCTTTCTGTACCCAAAGCCACATATCATATGCCACAGAATTCTTCAGGAGCATTATTATTCATCAAATCTGCTTTAGGACAGAATGAATGATAGATTGGACAGAGTCCTCCAGAGGTTGTGGAGGGTGGGAAGTATACACATTTGTGAAACATTCAAATTGGGCACTAACAGTGCTGGGAATGGGCCAACACCTGGCCTTCCCTGTTTACAAATATCCTTCCTTAAGCATGTTCAATCCCCTGAAATGACTCCAAGCTTCAACATGGGTAGATCTACCTAACATATCTGAAAGGAAATTGAAATAAAAATCTGTTAACATGTATGTAGCCTCCTGCCTGTGGGGTTAGCCTGCCAGCCACTTCAACTACTGTTTATTATCCATAGTAATACAGGATGATCTTATATCACTTATGGCTAGGAAGACATTAATTTGCTTTCAAGCTGCAAACAGCTTTTTTTGACTTGAGAGATTCTATCTCATGTTAAATCATGGCAAGGGTTCTTTTGTGCCTGCCACTTCACTTTGTAATATGTTTTCAGATCTCAGGGAATAATACAGCTCTCTGGTTCTGTAGCTCTTGAGATGAATATAAGATGAAAATTGCTGGAAGGGGAGACTTAAGCTTATCTTCCAGTTGTGTGTAGTGGTTTGAATGCCTGGAAACCTGGTTTCTCTTTACTTCCAACTAGTTTCAGGTTTCACCAGCTCTGTGTAAAAGTATTTGTACATGAGTTGCACATATAATATTTCTTTAGGAAGTATTGCAGAAAGTAAACATAGTGCTTCAATAAAAATTTTTAGGGTGACATGCAGGAAATCTAAATTATCTCTTTCATTCTTTCTCATCTACACAGACACTACTTTTCAACTGCTACTCATTGCTTACCTCCTGCAACATCACAACAATTTACCTTGTGGCATCACATGGACCTGCTCTTGGTCAAGTATTGGCCCTGAAGTCTTCAAAAATGGAAAATTGTTGGCCTACTCAAACCTACTCTGAAGAACAATGCAGGGTCCTCCAAATATTATTGAAAAGCAGTTCCCAAGATTCTTCCCCATTGTTTAATCTGGTTAGAGAACATGGGAGTTGTAGTCAAACCATACCTTCAAAGCAGGCTTGCCTCCCTCCCGCCACTGTAGAAAATCTGGCACAACATTTAATCCTTCCTTGATAAACTGAGGCAGCGTTAATTAACTGAGGCAAGACTGTGTCTCTAGCACTAACTCAGCTTCATTCTAGCCTAGGGATTTAAGGTTCCACTCTTGCTATAAATGAAAGGAACCAATCTGTTAAGTAAACTTTTTATACAAAACTAGCTTGGTTCAATTTAAAATTTCCTTAGGCTTTGAGAGCTGTGATAAATTAGTTGCTTGACAGGATGCCTCTCTATATAGCCAATTTATATTATGTATGAAAACAAAATTCTGCCTTTAAAAAAGTGCTAGGAAGTTTCTTTACTTGAGTGGCTTGTAGCCAAGGAACAAACCCAAAACACGTACCAATGTCTTATTGCCATTTTTACTTCTAATGTATGCCTCTTTTATTTTCCTTCTATCTCAGCCTAATTATTTCACATTACTTTGTTATACTTAGTGTAGAGATAAAAAAAAATACTTTTTTTTCATATTTCCCAGATGCTAAATAATAGAGAGCAAAGATGATCACATTTTGGTGTTTACCTCATCTTGTCAAGAAAGATAGATTATAGATGCAAGCCAAAATCTCTGTGATTTGGCATTCTTTAACTCAGTGGTCAAATAGAGGGAGAGGACATTATTGGCTAATGGATATGCACCAAATGAGAATCAGGGAGATTGTCTAGATAAATTACAAAGAATAATTTTTTTAAAAAGTAAAGACAAGATGATAATAGCAGGGGATTTTAATCTTACTAGATCAAGCATAGATAAACCTGGAAATAAAGAGTCTATGAAAGGCATTAGGTCATAGGTATTAGACAAACGGATAAATAATATGCTTATAAGACATGTTTGGAGAGAAGTGAAGGGCATAGAAAGGGCATATACGTACATGATCTTCTTTGTTCATGTCAGAGGCACCACCAGCATATAATAACATACAAAGCTAAAATTAACATATCAACATGATATGATATGGGAATGGAGATTTATCACCAGGAATAGAGATTTTACACCGGCTAATCCTTTCAACCCAGAAGTGCCAGAAGTAGAAATGACTAGAAGTACATGATAGTTATTCCAGAATTGATTTCATATTTGTAACAAACAATGTTTTAGTAAATATCCAAAGAAAAAAAAAGGTGGGAATGTTTAAGGAATCTGTCCATGCAAATGTAAAGATGAAAATGATGGTCAAATCAGAATGTAAGATTGGTAACAGTTGGAAGTTTGATCCAATTTTATTACAAAAGGAACAGTGTGTGTAGAGTTCCAGGAAGCAATGTGGATAATGAACAATGCAGGATAGATCAACTTCCACACAGTATGGGATGCAGTGAAAGCTGTAATGAGGGGTTTATGTATAAAGGAATTAGCAATTTTGAAGAGAGAAAATGATAAAAAGTATGACAACCTAAATGTCCCTTTTTCAATTGCAAATAGTGGGAATATAAAAAATAAGAGCTAATATGACTAACAGCCAGAGATCATCTGCTGCTGCTAGTTGTAAAAAACCATATTGATTTGTATACTTATCTGTCATGCTGACCAATCACTCTGTGCCTCTGTATCTGATGTATATAAATTGATGCTGTGAAGTCTCACTCCCATGTCTGATGAAGTGGACTTGATCCACATAAGCTCACGTTAAAATATAACAGTTAGTTTTTAAAGTGCTACACCATTTTTGTTTTGTTTATTCTCTGATATGCCTGAAACACTGTCTAACAGCGCCGATGCCTGAAGACCACCTGTGGTTGGGGGAGGGAGGCCACCACAGCAATAGCACTGGGAGCTCCTCCACCACCTGGCTCCCAGGACCTTGTCCCTGGCTGGAGCTTGAAAAAGCTGCCGTGATGGCAGGACTTTGCCGATGCCTGAGGACTACCTGAGGCAACTGCACTGGGAGCTCCTCCACCACCTGGCTCCCAGGTACTATATAGTATGATTGTGAGCCGCCCTGAGTCGGGTTTCCCCTGATTGGGCGGTATATAAATGGAAAAATTAAATTAAATTAAAAACATGCCTACTAGTAAAAAAAAAATTTCAACTAATCTGGAGTATGCTACTAGATATTATAGGAATTAATTTAGTCTTAAAACAATCTTACTAAGATATTAAAGATGGTTTATCAAATTCCAGGACCACATTTACAACTCAGTATATTGTTTTGAAATAGTGAAAAATAAAAATTTTTCCCTCACTTTTCTTTTTCTGTTTGTTGATTCACAATCTGTTACCTCTAAGTGGATCTAAAACTAGCTGTGTACTTAAGCATTTTGAATAGTTCAAATACATTATAATAGGTTGCTATTTATCAAATGGCAGATTAATAATTAGATCAATTCATTAAATGAATATATTTGGAAATCATGAATATATTTATTAGTAAATCTTTGAATCATCAGGCAGAAGTTCAATACATATTGATTTAAGACTGTCTTGTATTTGCTCTGTGTTACTGTTATTAGCAATGTTGAACATGAGCCAACCAAAGTTAAATACTCCAGTACATCCAAAATAGGTAAGGCTGCATATGTTGCGCTTTTTAAAAATAGCACCCCCCAAAAAAAAAAAAATATTGCTGATCAATTCCTTGTTGGAAAGCAGGTAAAGAGGGTTTGAACCAAGTACCCAGCTTTCCTTCCTGATCTGCAGACTTTTAATCATTTTGGATCAGAGCTTGTATTTCTGAAAGTATTTGATGCAAAGAGTTCCAGCTTTTGGAATTGAAGGAGAAAACATTTGCTTATACTGTACTGTTTTTCCCCAGTACAAACACCATGTTTTGAAATGTACTATGGTGTTGATGATAGCCAATGGAATTAATTGATATTTAAACAATTATATAAATCTCTCCACTGGAAAAATGTTTAAGATACTACTGAACATTCAATAGGATATGCATTATCTATTGAGTGCAGGCTAATTAGCTCATGCGAGCTAATAATGTTATATAAAACAAAACTAAAAGGATTTCTGTAGAAGTCTTTATTATTGCCTAAATTCAATAGAAGGCTCTCCATTAGCTTGCCCTGGGTGAAGCATGAGACTGATGCATTAGTAGCAGCCTACTTTTCTGTACCTTTTGTTTTCTGCATTTTGACAGACTGTTTCTGCACGAAAATGGGTAGTAGCTTCAGTTTCTTTGGTCTCCTGATAACAATTGTTTTTGTTTTAATCAAAATGCAGAAATGCCCTTGCACACTGATGTAACAACGAAGCACAAAATGGAGCCTTGATACACTGATGCCCATCGTTGCATCATGATTGCTTTTTGTGCTACATTTCACCAACAGACATGGGCATTTGTGTGCATCAGTTACCTGAATAGTTGTAACAAATTGCATATATGCCAGTTTGGGAATTTAGTTGTACAATCTTTCCATGTTAAGTTACATGGAATGGTTTGGAACAAAATTCAAAGCAAACTATCCTGACCAAATGAAAAATACCAAAATGTAACATCACAAATTATCTGGTGTTTCAATAAGATAGATATACATTTTTTTAAAATGTAGTTTTGACTGAATAATTTATAAGAGCATTTTAAAAAAATGTACATCTTCCTCCTCTTCCATCTGCTGCTCCTTCTCCCCCCCCCGCCCACTTCTCTCTCAACAGAGGGATCAAGCATAGCTTGCAAAAACAGATATAATTGAAATTGCAGTGACCAAAACCTCTTGCTTAGGAAAATTGTCGCAAGTTAAGAAATCATCATAGATATTATTAAATGAAATGCTAAGTTATATAAGTTAATATATAACTGATCATGTCTACAGTGCTTACTTAACGTGGAGCAATTCACCTCTGAAGTCACACCCTATATAATACCCCTGCATAACTAGCTAAGTGGATTTGGGCCATTAAGTTATACCATTAAAATAAAATTGAACAATATTCAATATTGTTAAATATTTATGCCCCATTAATTTAAAACCAGTTCAAAACCAGTTCAAAACACTTTAGAAAACACATGTAAAAAAATCATATAGTGCCCCCATTAAAATTCCTTTATTAGCATGCCAAATGATAATTGTCTTTTGCTTTATGTGTTAGTTCAAGATGTGCCAACCAAGCAGAAAAAGGAAAGGTCTCTTCTCCTTGGACCCCAACTTTCAGAGGTTAGGCTGCAACTCTCAGAAGACAACAGCCACCAATGGCCATGCAATTATGGAAGCTATATTCCAAAAACATAACTTCTCCTCCTCTAGAAATTGGGTAATTTGCATTAATATGTAAAACAAATCAATGTTTTATTCATCTCTAAACAAAAGGAAGGGGATAAAAACACAACTGAAAGGTAATTTTCTTTTCAAAGCATAACCCTTTGTTCAGTTGTTTCTGTAACTTTTGCCTTAGCTGAAAGTAACTTTGTAAGTTATATGTTTAGCCAGAGTGTGGTCTCTTTGTCCTTATAGCTTGTAGCACTCCTGATTGTAGTAAAGTCAATGTTCACTTTCTTCCCTTCCCTAGGCACACAGTGGGTCCTTTGAAGCTTTATCAAATGTGGACTTCAAAAGGTTTTTGCAAATTTACATTATAAAATGTTGGGGGAAAAGAAGGATGTACAGCTTTGCTAAATAGTGACTCCTGCTGGGAGTAAGAAAGCTGGAGGCAAAATGAGAAGATTCATGAAGAAAATTGATTCTTTTGAATGAAAGTGGCTCACTTGTGTTACCTTTCACCTTGCAATTCTCCACTGAAATAAAGATATTTAGGAACTGGTTTCCATTTTATTTCTATCAACTTTAGGCTACTAAGAAACCACAATTTTTTTTGAAAATATTTCTTTTATAAAATATAAAAAAAAATGTGCACCATGTTCTCCAAACCTGGGCAGTTGGCTGGGAATGAGAAGTAGTATCATCAAACATGTCTGGATAATACCAGGTTGGTCAGCAGAAAGTGTTCTGTGTTGACCTAAGTCTGTTTCTTCTTCTTTCTTGTCTAGGTCAGACTCTAAACTGCTGATATGAAGCCATCTTGTGGTGAGTTCATTTTGTAGTTCCTTCCACCTGACCTAGTATGAGAAAGTTTAGCTGGCACAAGGTTACCATTGCCCAGGGTATGCCCGATTGTGGTTCAAAAATACCACAATCTTTTAGGCTTTTTCTGTGTACCCCACTTAAACTTGCTGAAAATGCAAGAGAAGACAGAAAAAGTTACTTTTTAAACATGATTTTTAATATGATATATTTTATTTTATTTTTAAATTAAAGTTAGTATGTGATATGGTACCCTGCTAAAGGATAGAAGGGAAGAAGATAGATTGCTTTTTATGCATAGAATTTAAAAAAAGGTTTACTGAAGTATTAGTAAAACAAAATTTCAAGTAACCTGATATGAACCTTTCTTTCTGATAACAGTAGACAACATACATTGTTGTTCTTTTTTTTAATCTACAGAAAATGAAGCAGATGAGACCAATGATTATTTAAATTGATGAATACAAATGCAGTCACTCTACTTCTGACTACCCTACTCTTGAGTATCCCTTACTTTTCTAATCATATTCATTCTATTTTATACAGGGAAAATAGATTTTCTAGTATACCGTTATCCTCAATGATCAGTTAGTCTCTACGTGGGGAAAAAAGAATCCCTTACCCTTCATCAATCCTGGTTGTGAAGTTTGTTGTCAATAAAAACCAAGTTCCTACTGATTTGTACTTTTTATCTAATACAAGATGAGTGTTCTGAATGCCCATTTTGTTACCCTCTTTGTTAGTTTTTGTTTACTTTCTTTTCCTTAAACTTTCAAGCCCAATTATGTTACCCTATTTCTCTGTGTAAAAAGCTGTCAATGGGACAGATTGTTGACACTCAGTTGAGGCACTTCCAAATTGGGCTTAAATATCACAGAAGATTCAATTTCTTTGGAAAAGTTGGATTGTAATGATACTTGAATCCACCTTTCAACTTATCTTTTATCCCACCACTTGTAACTGTGGTAGTTTTGGTACCATCTTTGTTTATATCTTGAGTGCATTAAGTACCTGCTCTTTGTCTTTCCCAAAGCTGCTCCTGATCAATTTCACTGGATGTTGTTAAAAGTCATGAGGCATTGGTAACTATATTTAGAGATATTAATGAAGTAAAATAACCCCAGAGAGAGCACTAAATATATTTCCCTACATAGGTTTTCTGTAAAGAAGTCTGTCCTGTAAAGGGGTTTCATCATTTTTCTTCATGAAAAGCAACCAGGCAGGTTAACACACTGTCCATGTAGGCCTAAAATGGGCAAATTATGGACCCCCAGGTATTGAACTGCAAAGTCAAGCATTTCTCACCATCAGTCATTCCAGTCTGGCCAAGTTATCCTGCTATGATAATAATTTTTTTTGGAATAGTAGCTGTGTTAGTCTGTGGTTCAGGCATATCAGAAAACAAAATAAAATAAACAAAATAAAGTAAAAAACACTGTAGCACTTTAAAGACTAACTGCTATATTTAAATTTTAACTAAACTGCTTTATTTTGTTTTGTTTTGTTTTCTGATATGATAATAAAGTACACCATATTGCCAGCAATTCAACACCAATTGCCAGGTAATGGTTAACAAGACAAGAAGCTAAGGGGGGGGGGGAGAAATACCAAAGAAATGTGAGATGACATTGTGAATTTATGGCAAGACCTGCCTTTTGGATGTGCTGTGTCATCTTTATATAAAATTGCATTAACCATGTTAAATGATTTCATCATGATGATTCCATGAAATGCAACTAATATTTCAGACATATCCTAGAAATTCCAATTTCTAAAAAAATGTTCAGCTAGGTTGCCTTAGTAACAGAGACATTCAAAGCTCAGTGGAAGTCAGCTATATGTGTATTTTTTTGTAAGCAGCCCTTCCTCTTTTAATATTAATTGAATTAAATACTTGTGTAAGAGAAGCCACGCACAAGTATTATATAAAAGCCCTTGTAGTAGAATGCTCACTATAAGTTGTTCATTATTTGCTGCTATTAAAATTAGGATGTATGAAATAATAAGAATTATAAAGAAAATCTTAGAGGAATAGCCTTGCTAATTTCTTCCACAAAACACCAGCAACAGCAACAACAGCCCCATAAGTCTTCTTACATTTTTAAATTTTAACTAAACAATTACAGCACAAGATTCAGGCCCACAAAATATAAACAAAATATTTCTTGATTTGTTTTTTGTAAAACATACTGTAATGTGTTTTAATTTTTTTAAAAAAACACTCCACAATATACATTAATACTTTTTATTCATCCACAAACATGTTTGCTACATTCATTTGTATAGCTAGTTCAAATCCTGAACATTTCTAATGGAAAAAATAGACATTTAATTAATATGAGGGCAGTAAGGAAATTTTATACTTTGTTCAATCTTGTTCAAGAATTGAAGCCCAGATAAACATACTGTACACACATATACAGTATGTGCATGAACACTTTCAGCCTTACCTTGTAGATATGAGAGATCTAATGTGTAGAAGAAACTTATTTATCCAGTAGATTTGCTATGATTCAGACTGTAATTCACACCATACCCCTCTGGATAATATATTTACCTTGCTGGTCACATATTGAGCATGGAGTCGATAGCTGCATCATAAAATAGTGGTACTCAACTCCTTCAGGCACATCACCATGAAAGCCATCCCAAATGTAAGGTCTTTTAGATGAAGTACAAGCAAAGGTTAAATACTTTATTTTAGATGAAATGCTAGAAAAGTCAGTGCTTCTTTTCCATTTGTTAATCTCCATAATATTTAGAGGCCTGCTGCCATATTGTTAGAGACAGTTGAGTGGAATATTGACCTGCACTAATCATTTGGCCAGGACTGGGACCAATCATGTTTCAACAAACCAAGGGATGCATAGAGCACTCTCACACAGCTCTTCTGGAGCAGTGGTTCTCACTTATTGGTGCAGTTTCCACTGGTGGGACAAGGTACGGGTTTCTCATATAAATTACTAAGAATTCTCTCTCTCTTTTAATATTCCTGCCTTGTGCAAGCATAGTGTACTGTCATATACCAACACCTATTGTCATTATGTGCTGTGTAGTCACTTCCAACTTATTACGTAATAGGGCTTTCAAAGTAAGTAAGATGTTCAAGGGTGCTATGTACTCTGCCAGCCCTCACTTGGAACAAACTCCATGGGCTCTGCACACTTTCTTTGCTTGAAACAGATTTTATTAAAGACACAGTAGCTTTCCCCACCACCTTTTTCCGCTTTAGATATGAATTGCCATAAATTAAGAAATCTCAGTCCCATTACTCTTTGTGCAACAACTAATGTCTACAGAGATTTGTTTCCAAACATCATAATGATTGCATAGCTCACGGGGTCAGGTACGGCCCACGACACCATTTCATGTCACCCACCACCACCTCCACCACACCTGGAAGTGTCATGTGTGGCAGGCATGGCAAAATGACCATCCAGCCCCTGAAGCTGTCTGAATGAGTGTGACCTGGCTAGCATCTTGAAAAGGTTGAGAAACCCTGGCATAGCTGAACAAAAGGCTTTCATAATCCTCCTACCTACTTATCACAAACAATTAGAGATAAGTAGGGATCCCTAAAAACTGCTGTAGTGAAGCCAAAACTGCTGATGTTTTAAGTTCGATCCTGATATGGATCAAGATTGGTTATTTGTAGAAATCCAGAATGTGGCTGCACAGCTTGTGATGGGGTGCGGGCATTATGTCCGTGCCTCACCACTGCTCCGAGAGCTGCACTGGCTCCCTGTATGCCTCCAAGTGCAATTCAAGGTGGTGGCTATTACCTTCAAAGCCCTACATAGTAGTGGGCCAGGATAATTAAGAGACTGTGTCACCTCAAGAACATCTGTCCATCCCACCAGAGCGGACTGGAGAGGCTCTCTGGTCATGCCATCAGCTAGAGAGGGTCACTTCTCTAGCACTAGAAGGAGAGCCATTTCTGCGTCCATTCTAGCCCTATGGAACCTATGAAGGGCAGCTGCCCTTCAGAAAGGGAGTTAAGACCTGGCTGGAGGGGAATGTGTGGGGTATGGGCCAGATGGTCACCTTGGCCAGCAGGCTCTTTTGACCCCCACCTCTCTCCCTGTTATCTTTTTAAAATCCTTTTAACTTTTAATTTTTTTAAACTTTCTAATATAACTAATGTGTTTAATTGTGTTTTTAGTCTTGTAAGCTGCTCTGAGTCTTTTGATGAGGGTGGGATATAAATTTGATTAATAAATAAATAAAATAAATAATTGTGGGACTAATTTTCTTTGACAAAGTGATTAGTGGAATATAAAATAAAAAAGTGTGGAAGAGGTGCATGACATCAAAAGTGGTATGAGTAAGACTATGGATGAACTGGAACCTATAACACTCATGGTAACATATGAAAATGCACATAAAGTATTAGGACAGTCAGTGAAAATAAGACATTAAAGAAGTTTTATAGTGGAACACATCTGTTCTGATATGTAACATACATCCAGATCACCAAATAAAAGAATGCAACTTTAGATAATTTTCATGAATGCAAACATCACTGTTTTGATTTGATAATACAATAAATGAAACCTTGATCACAAAATTTAATGCAAAAAGACTACCATCTGTTTGAGGCATCCACTTGTCCAAGAAGATGAAAGTGGACATAGATGTGTTACACTTGCACATGCTACTTTATAACTATAAGGAAATATTCTTAATTAAAATAGAAGGTAATAATTTGTTTAAATAGATATCCATGACACTGTAGAGAAGTAAATATGACCAGATGACTACATGGTGTCCATGTGCTAACTATTGATTGCCACATTATGAGCTCTGCTTTCCTTTCTTATGGATTTTGATACTTAATTTATACAGTAATACCTCAGATAACATTAGTACCGAATAACACTAAAATCACATAACATTAAGCAATCTGGGGGGAAGAATTGCATCGGATAACATTAAGATCCTATGGGATGCATAGGATAACAACCGCTAAAGCCTGTGTGGTTACAATGTACAGTAATACCTCAGATAACATTAGTATCGAATAACACTAAAATCGCATAACATTAAGCAATCTGGGGGGAAGAATTGCATCGGAAAACATTAAGATCCTATGGGATGCATCGGATAACAACCGCTAAAGCCTGTGTGGTTACAATGTATCTCTATGGATCCCATAGGATTTTAACATGCATCGGATAACACTAAAAATCGGATAACACCAAGACTTGTGGAACCAGGTTTTAACGTTATTCAAGGTTTTACTGTATCTCTATGGATCCCATAGGATTTTAACATGCATCGGATAACACTAAAAATCGTATAACACCAAGACTTGTGGAACCAGGTTTTAGTGTTATCTGAGGTTTTACTGTACTTAGAAGATATTTATTTATTTAATTTATTTATTCAAATTTTTATTCTACCCTACACACATGGGCGACTCAGGACGGATTACAACCAATCAAGTAAAACATAAAATACAATTTAAAAATCTAAAAACAATTTAAAACAGCGTCTCATTCCTTAGATACAGGGGAGGGAGGGTGGGTATAAGACGCATTGCCTTTCAACAGAGAATTGCCTTCTATAAATGGAAGAAATGGCCACTCTAATCTTACTTGACTTCATAACTTCAAAAAATAAACTTTTGTTTCATTTCTGTGATGACCATAACGTAGTATTTTGCTATCCAAAATTTTAAAGTTAAAATGTGAGAAATATTGATCTAAATTCCATAGGGATTCATCAAACTCAACTATGCCCTCCACCATCTATTCCAGTGATGGCGAACCTTGGCACTCCAGGTGTTCTTGGATTTCAATTACCAGAAGCCCAAGTCAGCACTCCTGCTGATCACGACTTTTGGAAATTGAAGTTCAAGAACATCTGGAGTGCCAAGGTTTGCCATCACTGATCTATTCAGTGTAATGTGTATGGTTACATGTTCCATGCCAGGATCGGTTTATTGAGTCACCAGAGATACATTCATCAACTGAAATAAAAATGACTTCCAGGAAAAATGTTTGCTCGGATATGAGTATCAGCCAACGACAGAATGGATTTCAACAATAGATGCTTCCCTAAGTTTTTAACTTAGAAATACACTGATGCCAAGACAGCATTCAAGTACAATAACTGGTAAAAAGACCTGGTTGGTTTAAGGATGGAATATCAAGTGTGGTATAGTGGATAGACAGGTGGACTAGACCCCAAGATAACTGGGATCAAACTTACTGGGAGTGTGGAACTAGTAAAACTTTACCTTAAATGTCCTGGTTATCTTGAAAACCCTACTAGATCCACTATTATTTGGGTCTGGTTTAGTGGTACATATCTTTATACAATGGAATATTATCTGAGTTATAAACCTAATGTTGCAGATATTTGAGAATTAAGACCTACTGTACACAAATGCTTGCCAAATGTCCCATCACAAGAGAGTCGCTAACACTTCTATCATTCAGCTAAGAAATGTCTCAAGAATGAGAGTAGGTATCTATTGCCTCTGTTATTTAGACTTTTAGTCTGTTTGTTAATAGCTTCCAAGTTGTAGAATGCCTTCAGACAATTTGTCCTTCTTTTTGTCACCTGTAGATTAAGAGACAGGTTTTTATCCTGAAGAACAGTACTGACATTGTTACCAATGTTACAGGAATGGGTTTCCCATCATGTTTGTACAAAAGTGAATCCTGAAATCCAATAACTGTTAAATTACCACTAGCTTTGACAACACACACTCTCCTTTATCATGAACTGGCAACCTTTACCTGAGTTCAGTCAATGCCAGGTAATTCACAAGGCAATAATGAATGTTGACAGCCCATACAGTGATGTGACAAGGATGGGGGACTTAGGAAGCCAGATGGTCAGATGTCCCTAATTTCTTATTTAGATTCCTGGCTATTTTTTCATATTTCTCACCAAAAAATTCAAATCATCAAACGTTTTGCCAGTAGCAATACTCCACATGTCAGGTATAGGACCTGGTTCTCAGTCATCCATAAAGTTAGTTATCAGCCAGCAGACACTAGCATGTGGTCACTCGTGTGATATGCATTCTTTTAATAGAGAGCACCAAGTAGTTTTCTTATTTTTTATTTTTTAAATTAAATTTTCAAATAAAATACAAATACTGCACTACAAAAAATAACATAATTTTCCACATTATAAAATAAAACAACAAATTCAGTACATAAAATACATAAAATACATGAATCATAATATAAACAATAAAAAAAACCATATAATACTATACCTAACTTATGATAAACACCTCAGTGATATATACAATGCCTGGAGGGTCACGGTATATCACATTCATCTTCATTGTTTCCAAAAACTCATTTGATCTGGTACTGGCTTTATTCCTCCGCTCCTACTGATGTAGCTTCCACAAATAATCGCCAAATTTTCCAAAATCTATTTTCTTGAACTATACCTTTTAAAACATTCAATTCCCATGTTAACTTGTCATTTAAAGCAAGTTCCCACATTTCTTTATACCAATCTTCAATCTTTAAAACCATACCATTTCCCCAATTTCTTGGAATACATTGCCTGGCTGATTTAACATTACAGATATTAACTCTTTTTTATCCTCATCCACTTTTATAGTGTCAACATCAGTCAGTAAAACAGTACCCGACCCCAGCCTAAGCCACATCTTCATAATTCTTGCAATTTCTTCTTCTATTTCCCCCCAAAAAAGTTTTACCGCATTACAACTCCACCACATGTGATCATATGTCCCCATTGTTTGTTTACATCTCCAACACATATCACTTATATTTTTATCTATCTGATGAAGCCTAACTGGGGTCAGGTACCATCTCCATAACATTTTATAGTTATTTTCTTTCACTCTTACAGACATAGTTCTCATAATTCTTCTCCTCCACTTTCTTTTCCATGATAATTCATTAATTTTAACATTCAAATCCTGTCCCCAAATGGTTTTTAAAGTTTCTTGTGGACTACCTTCTTTATTTAGCATCTTATAGATATAGATCTTGCTTACCAAGTCCTTAATTCCCATTTCTCCCTTTCTTATTTTTAATATCAGTTCTTCAAATTCTATTTTACCCCTTTTCCAAACTAATTTCATTTGAATATTTACCATTCCATTTATTTACCAATATATTTTGAAACCAATTCAGGTTCATCTATGTAAATATCTCCACCTTTCCCCCTCTATTTTTATAGACCTGAATCTAGTCTTTCAACATGGACTAGTAAGAACTTCCTTCAACTTAGTATCTAATTTTATAGGAAATTTTTAAATATCATCTATTTCTATTATCGGAGATGTATGTGGAGCTAAAACCTTCTTCACTTTCTTCCAAACATCTAATAATCCTTTTTATTTTTTATCCTTTTTCTTTATATCTGTCCAAAAAATTGCTTTACCAACTTGAAACATCTCTCTCATTTCTATTTCTTCCCAAATTACTTCCTCTCTCATTAAAATTTTCACAACATTTTTATTTTAAAAGCTCTATAATAGTTCTTGACATTCAGTATCCCTAAACCACCTTCCTTCTGGGGTAAATACCACAGGTTTCTCGACAATCTCATTCTACGTCCACCATTACAATAATTGTTCAACAATATTTGATACTCTTTAATTTCTTTGTCTTTCAATTGGATTTGCAGAGCATCAAACAAAAAATTCAGTCTCAGTAGTAACATCATTTTACATAATGCAACTCTGCATAACCAGGACAAATTCAGCTTTTTATATTGTATTTTTTCTTTAATCTCCTTTTTTTGTTTATCTTAGTTTAATTTCTTAAGATCATCCCAATCACCTGAAATATTTATCCCCAAGTATTTCAGACTAGCTCTAATCTGTATTTTGTATTTCTCTTTTATTTTTATCTGTTCTTCTTTATCTACATTACATAATATCATCTCCAATTTATCCCAATTAACTCTTAGACCTGTAATTTCCTCAAATTCTTTTAAATGTACTTGTATTCTTTCTAAACTCTTCATAGGGTGTTTCATAATTACCAGTGAATCATCTGCATACAAACTTATCTTATTCTTTTCTATTCCCACTATATTCTTATCCTCTCTTATAATGTTCACTAGCAATTCCATGGCCATAATAAATAATATTGGAGACAATGGGCATCCCTGTCTCGTCCCAGCTTTCAACTGTATGTCTTCTGTACACTCATCATTTACCCTAACACTGGCGGAGCCATGCTGATATAATTGTTCAATCATTCTTCTAAATTTAATACCAAACCCATTCTGCTTAATCATCTCATTAATTGTATCCCATTGAAGTGAATCAAATGCCTTAAAATATCTAATGATAGAAATCCAACTTTTCTTTAGTTTGTCTTGTAATATCTATTAAATCGAGCTCTCCTTGTCAAATCCACCATGTGCCTTCCTTTCAAAAAACCTACCTGATCCTTATTTACATATTTGTCCATAAACCCATTTAATCTATTGGCCAAAATTGCTGTAAATATTTTAGCATCTTGGTTTATTAAAGAGATAGGTCTGTATGCATCAACTTTTTCTAAATCTTTTCCAGATTTTGGCAGTAACACTATTATAGATCTATACCATGAGGCTGGGATCTGTCCCCCATCTAAAATATGATTGAACAGCTTCATCAATCTTGGCATCACCACATCCTTAAAACCTTTATAAAATTCAGCTGGTAATCTATCCTCCCCTGGTGATTTATCTATCTTCAATTTTCCTATCTTTTTCTATTATTTTTTTCCTCCATTTTATTTTTGTGTTTCTCTCTTACCTTATCTGCCAATTGTTTCTCCAATATCTCCTTCAATTTTCCTACATTTATTTCCTTGTTAGAATACAATTCCTGATAAAACTCTTCCACAATCTTTATTTTTTCTTTAATTTTATTACATCTCTTTCCTTGTTTATTTATCAAAGTTAGCAGCTCTTGCTAATAACTTTGAATTTTTACTACTATACTCAAAATACTCTCTTTTTAAAGTAGATCAGATCCCTTTTACCTTTTCAATATATTTCCCCACCATTTCCTTCTTTAATTTTTGAATCTTATAAAAACCTTCTTATCCTTAGAACTTCTTGAAGCTGTTCAATTTCTTTCTCAATTGCTTCTTCTTTGCTTTTCATTTGTGTATTCTTAATATTTGCTATTTTTATACTTTCACCCCTAAATATTGATTTCATAGTGTCCCAGACTATACTATAATTAACCTCTCCTGTATCATTCCTGTTCCAACTCTCTTCCCATTTCTCTATTATTTGTTCTTTACTCTTTTTCTCATTAAATAATATATCTCCAGTTGTTTCCTTTCCTCCTTGTTCCCTCTATTTTTAACTCCAATAAAACTTTTTTTGTGATAAGATTCTTTAAAAATACCAATTTCAATATCTTCTAAAGAATTAATCATATTATTTGTAGCCAATATATAATCAATTCTGGAGTACATATTGTGAACCTGAAAAAAGAAAGTATAAGCCCTTTCTGATCCTTTAATTTCTCTCCAAGCATCCTTCAAACCCAGTGACTCAATCCATTTATTTATAATTTGTTTTTTATGCCCGCGTCTACTTCTAACAATACAGGTTGTACCTCACTTAAAGAGCATAAAGCGTTCCACAGGATTGCTCTTTAAGCGAGTTTGCTCTTTAAGCGAAACACCATTGTAAGTGACGAATTGTGGGGGGGATTGCGAATCCCGATTTATTTGTTAAGCGAGTTTTTGGTTGGTTTTATTTGTTAAGCGAAGCGAACATTCAGAGAAAGTTCTGCTCTTTAAGCGAGTTACTCTTTAAGCGAAGTGCTCTTTATGTGAGGTTTGACTGTATTTGTACAACCTACATCTGTTCTTATCAGGTTAAAATCACCTGCCACTATCATTTTCACTTTTCTTTCCAATTCCAATATGTGATATACCTTATCCAAAATTTCTTCTTGATGTTCATTCGGGGAATAAAGGTTTACCAACATTATTTCTTCATCATCTATAATCCCTTTAATTATTAAGTATCTTCCTTCTGGATCTGAAATACTTTTAGTCATAACAAACCCCAGCCTCTTGGATAAAAAAGTTGCCACTCCCCTTGATTTTGAAGTACCATATGCTTTTTCATAGATTTGAGTCCACCCTAGAAAAAGTACCTTCCAGCTTTGTATACCACATATGGTTTGGATTTCATGTAGGGACTGTTAGGTTTAAACTGCTCCTGAATGTTGAGGCTGCAGTAACAATGAGGCAGGACATATTTGACCTTGTATATTTCATCCCATCTACCTACCTACCTACCTACCGACCTACATGTCTGACTCTCTGACCCCCTAACTCTATTTAAAGATATTTATTTCAAACACACATATATTGGCCAACACTAATTCTTGTCAGCAACTGTGGTTTCTCAGAATGTAGAATGACATATTTGTTGGTGTTGTATGAAATCCATTCACTATCAAAGAGAGTTTGGGAGGAGCACTCTTTCTGAAGTAACAACTGAACTACCATCTGGTACATAAAAGTCAGAAACTATACTATGGGATAATAACATGACAAAATAATATGCAGTTTTCTTGAGTGTCACTTTTTTTAAAAAAAGTGTGGCACCAAGAACATGATCATTCATTAACAAGACATATTTTCCCCATCAGCCCTTTTGTTGATTTGTCTATTGCAGTTAAAACAGGAGATGGCACTCTTTGTTCAGTATGGCTTATTTAGACGAAATACCTCACTTCAAAGAGTAGTGAGTTTCCCTACCTATTAAGGAAGACTATATGCAAATAGCAATATAGTAAATCTTTTGAAAGCGTGTCATTTCTACATTGATAGCATCATAATAAAACAGGACCAATGTTTTGCATTATAAACACATCAAATGAATCAGATTATGCAGCACTAATGACTGCATCATTGAGCTAAGCTGTCTCATGTTTGCTGCATTGTTTACATTTTTAAAGAGATAATATTCAGAAGGGTAAAAAGTTTACCATTCAACACAAATGCTCAATAGATTGTTCTATTCAGCAGATCTGAATTCTCCTGATAGCATTACATCTCTTATGTATGCAAACTGAGCCCAGTGGAAGCTTTAAATGAAGAAAATAAAGTATTGGATGAATAAAATAAGCATACAGAATAAAGTCCCCAAACACCCAGTGTGCAATAATGCAATTGAATAATGTATAATGTATAAATTCCACTGGTGGTCATTGACACATCCCATTCATGTGCTGCTGCATGGAGATTTGCTGAATGTGTAAATTCAGTAGTAGCAGTTTATTCAGTATATACAGATTTATGATCTGCTCATAACCCAGTGGTGATGTGGCAGATCTTGAAAAATACGTACAGCTGGAATTGTTTTGCAAGCAGATTAAAATGTGGCATCTAAACTGCATTTCAGTTTTGAGTGCAGAGAATCCTTGTTAATCAATTGCAGCAAAATCTGCAAAAGAACCAGAATGGTAGACAAGGAGGTTAAGAAATATATCAGAATGACCTGTTTTTATTCAATAGATTTTGACTGCGTCTCTATGTTGAAAATACCAGTCAGCATTTAGGGGTGTTCATGGTGGTTTGAGCAGAACTCATCAGCATAATTTTCACAGAATGAACAAGCTTTGTATTTTTAGCCCGAGGTTGTAAACATTTGGCACTCCAGATGTTCCGGTTTATAACTGGCAGAATCCCTAACTGTAATTCTAGTGAGAAACGATGGGGAAATTATAGTCCAAAATATCTGAAATATCAAGGTTTACCATTTTTATTTCAGACCAGTGATGGTGAACCTTGGCACTCTAGGTGTTCTTGGATTTCAGTTACCAGAAGCCCAAGTCAGCATTCCTGCTGATCAGGACTTCTGAGAATTGAAGCTCAAGAACATCTGGCATGCCAAGGTTCACCATCACGTTTTAGACCACCTCACTGAACTAAGGACTGAGATGTTGAGTCTATTTTTCATTTCACTGCAGAATGCAAAGCATGTGTTTCTTTCCTTTGTGACTCCTGTATCCTGTGTTGGTCCCAGTCAGACAGCTGAAGGGTTTGGCTCAACAATATAACAATTCATAGCACTGGGAAAAGTTACTTTTGGACTATATCTTCTGACCAGCAGCCATCCATTCTAGACACTATATTTCCACAAAATATCTTTGCAAGGATGGAAGGGACATTTGCAGGGACAAAGAGGGCACCTTGCCCAAGCCCCTCCCTCCAACCTAAAACTGAAGCACATGCTTATAGTTTTATTTAAGGACTCTATTAAAGCAGATAATTTTCCTCATCTTCTTCTAATTCTTCAGTATAATTCCTCAAGATATCTTTTACGTTCTGAAAACATTTATCCTAGTTTTCATCCTTTCTCCCGTTAATGTTTCCTTTCTATTGGTTTCTACCTTTTCAGAATTCTCATAATATTTAAATGGCAAGGTATTAAGTTATAGATCTTTCTTTGTGAGAAAATATAGCTATACTACTATAAACTATCTAAGGTTCAGACCTTAGCAAAATAAAACAACCATAAACAATTCCTCAGAAGACGGAAAAAATATGCAAAGGATTTGGACTACTAATCAGATCCGATGCCAGTTATTCCTTCATGGACTTCTGTTGAATATGTAACTTTGTAGCTGTTCTTTATTCCACATCTGCTATTTTGCAAATAATTAATGGTTAAGGAATAAATTATTTTCTTATTTGGTTTGCCATCAAATTTCTGTACTTCACTGAGTCACCAGCAAGACAGTAATGCTGGAGGAAGTAGAAAAACGATTTTATTGTGTCTGGTAGCTTAAATGCTCAGGTATACTTCCTTCTCCAAAATCTTTGAGATCTCATTGGATCATTATGAGGCAATTTGTATGTGTCTTGAATGTAAGAGGTGATCCATAAAGAGGTGATCCATATTCTCTCTCTCTCTCTTTCTAATGCACACATACACACTGATTATTCTGCAATAGTTACTCAAGGAGCTGTCCCTGTGTCATCATAATGAACCAGCTCAGGTGGAATGAAATTTCCAGTTCATCATTCCTACTTCTGTTCTCACAGTTTCAGTTTATTATGACTCTTTTCAAGGGAAACAATTCCACACCTGGCTTTGAAGGCCACTTTCCCAGACTTTCTTCACCCTTCTCAGGAAGCAAAGAACACAATAACCACTTTAAACTCACTAAAAGCGAAGGCTTCATTTTGATTCATTACAATTTGTATCTCATTTGGTTGACTAACAGTGCAACACAAACTGGAAAACATCTTGTATTGTCACAACTACCACTATACTGGTACAACTGCTCTTGAAATAGAATAATCCCCTTTGACTGGCTGCTCTCTGAAATGCCACCACAGCTGGATCTGGCTGCATGACTGCCATGCTGGTGTCACAGTGGTTAAACTGCTGTACTATGACCAAAGGTTTGTAGGTTTGATCCTGAACAGGGCTGAAGGATGATTCAACATTCCATCCTCCCAAGGTCAAAAAAATGAGTACCCAGCATGCTGGGGTCAAAATGTTAATTTGTGAACTGCCCAGAGAGTGCACTAAGTGTTATGGACCATGATTGCTTTGCTTTGCATGACTGCCATGCTGTCAAACTTCTCTTACCCCAAAATCACACTATATCTCCTGGCACAATATTAGGCCATATCAATGGTGTCAGGGGAGAATTTGTGCCCTGGTTTTAGCCTCATCCAAGATAGAGATTTCTATGAGGGGGAGAACCTTTAGAATATACCTTAGAGAGATTGGAACTTGTAAACATGCTGGCCTCGGGAGTTAGAAGAAATGAAACCTGATGTGTGATGGACATGTTATATTGTATGATCATTGGCTGGATTCCTTTAAAGGAATGCCAAGAAGGTGGACCCTGAGGGAGGAGATATAACCCAGAAAGAGGCAGCAAAATGCTCGCTGGATCCAATGCTCTGAGTTAAGGGTGGACTGCAAACATGTAGCTGTTTAAGCCAAAGGGCCCCCCCAGGCTTTCCCCATAGAGATGCTTTATTTATTTTGATATACTTTCTAAACTTTTGATGAACTTTCTTCTGTAACCTAATCTGATTACAATATACTTTTAAAGTACCTAAAGATGCCTGGAGTGTTTACTTGGCTATTTGCTACCTTATCTACACTAATCTGATATCCTAGGTTGCTTATCTGGTGAGGCGGCAGCTTGAAAGCAGGAATCAACCACTGGGGGCATGAAGACCTACCCATGAGTAAACTCATTTCCTGACACAGGGTAATGGTAAAGGTCTCCCTTGCTTGAAAATGAGTCATATCTGACTCTAGGGTGTGGTGCTCATCTCTATTTTCAGTCAAAGAGCCAATGCTGTTTGCTCCTACAGACATTTCCATGGTCGTGTGGCAGGTATGACTAGTTGCCAGAGAGCACAGAATGCTGTTACCTTACTTGCTGAAGGGGTATTATTTATCTACTAGTAATTTCTTGCTTTTGAACCACTAGGTTAAAAAGAGCTGGGACAGAGATGGGAGCTCATTGTCATGTAGCATACAGATCTTGAAATGTGGTCCTGATGACCTTCCAGTTGTCAAGTTTTGTGTCTTAACCACTAAGCCACCACAGTTAAGGTAGCTGTAAATAATTTTCAATATCTCTAAACTGGGAGAATTTTTGGCTTATTATGTATTCAGTCAGCTTATCCATGTCTCAGTCATCTTGGTTAGTTAAGATTACATTCCAAATTACTTTAAATTACAGATATGTCCATTTTGTATAATTTGGCTTCTTAGTCCCTAAGGTAAATGTGGCACCATGTATAAATTATAACTGGCATTTATAAGACTTTGGAGACTTATTGAATATTATCTTACATTTTACCTCAAAGGCATTCTCTATCTTGGTAAACTGTTATACTATCTATGTCTCTCAGTACATTTTTACTTGTAAAAAATTGTGTATGTCAAGATTAACAGAAAAGTCTTCTTTTTCCCTTTGAAGCTTATTTGTGGACTTAATTTAGCCAGACATCTACTCACCAGGGCTAGGAACTCATAAAGTTTGGAATATGTGAAGGTGGAAATATCTCGGATCTCACCTGAAGTGATATTTTCTCACCGATGAGTATGTGTAGGCAGCTTTCATACATCTGCATTTCTTCCAGGTCAGCAAGTGAGAAACCAAAGGAGACTTCAGGCTTGGTGTATCTCATATTAGAAATTATGGAGTTGCATTCTTCTGATTATCACATGGTATTCAAAACAGATACACCACTCAATATGTAGTATATTTATCTGTGCAGGCATTTAGTTTATTGAGTAGAAGATACCTGTATATGTCTTGCTAGTCCTTGGCTTATCTCCACTTGGCAAGGTGGTCTGAAGAGGGACTCTACTTATGTCCACTTGAAACTGATTTCATTTGGCACATGGAGAAAAACCAACCAACCAGCAATGATTCTTGAGCTCTTTGTGCAGAAATTCCATAACTGTCAACAGCAGCACATTTTGTTTCAAGAAGATGTAACACTGTAAACAATACCAAGGAGAAGAACAGTGATTCTCTTTTTTTCTGCACACTAAAAACAAAAGCACTCACAGAATAGGATTTCAGAACAGAGTTCTTTCTTTATTATAATAAAACTAACATTGGTATGAACATTTGTGACCAGATGGTTTCCACACACATCCAAATAAACACACAGGCTAATTGTGAGTTCCCGCGACACTTGCTGACCCCAAAGGCATGTTGGATGCACCACCTGCTGAAATCAGAGACCCAAGAAACCCAAGCGGGTGAGCCAGGTATGCCCAGGGTAGAAGTTACTGTCCAGATTTCTATGTTGACTTCAGTATAGTTCACAGGGAGGCCTGTAATAGCTGGTATTATAAGAGTGGCACTTTCATATTATGCTACCTCTTAGCAACTAGGCAAATTCTGGGAATGTTTAGTTGGCACTGACCAGTTCCTCAATGAGATTCTTGGAATGTGCTCTCCCTGGCTCACTTACAGAACCAGGCTCACAAAGAAACAAATTCAATGTGCAAAGCTGCTTTGCTTGCACACATACCTTTATTGGGGGGTGGGTGGGGGTGGGTTCAGCACTACTTCTTCAGTCTATTTTCCCACAGTCTCTGGGGACTGAGATAAATTCACTAAACATTTGGGCACATTTTCCCCATCCAGGGACTCAGTCAGCTAAGTTGGGTTTCTCCTAAGTCTATATCCTGGGAGGCTAGGGTGAAAAAAAATCCCACTGGGCATTCCCTTGGCAATGATGTCTTGCATAAATGGATGGAAGAAGGCAAACTATGCAGCTTCACCTGGTTCAGGCCTCTTTCCATTTGCCCTTGCAAGGCATCTTTCCATTTTCCTTTTGCCTTGGAATGGAACAGGAGCTGTCGTAGGGAAAGGAAGAGGTTAACATTCTTAGCTTCTGTGCCAACATGCCAATCGGCAGCAAAGAAAGATTTCCCAACAGCTCTTCTCCTTCAGTGCAAAGCACTTTCCATTCAGTAACTTCATATTTCCACAGATCTGCTTCTTCCTCAGCTGGTGTAAATGACCCTTTATTCTCCTCCCTGTCTGCCTTTTGTACCTATCTCTCTGGCCTTGGCAGCTCACTTTGATTAAGTGGCTGAAACTGGTTCAGTCTGTTCTGTCACACTTGTTCACACTTGTTCACTGGGGGAGAGGCTCAGTCTACCCAAAACTCCCCCTTCCCTGTAAATAGGGCTCCTCTGTGCACCTCCCCCCTTTCATAGTCTGACACAGAGGAGATCACATTTATGTTCTTGGCAAAGTGAAACTAATTGCCCCATATATTGTCATTTGTGATCCTAAAAAGGACATCAGGGTCATTTTGCTCATCGGCATGTTTACAGTGCTTCTAGATTAGAAGACTTGAACAGCTCTACACTGTTGCTTGGCGAACACCCAAATGTACTCACAATTGCTTTCCCCTCTTTTGGAAGGCTCCTTCTACATCCCCACAGTCATTACTGATCAGCAGGCACGTGCTCTTTACCAAGGCTTATTTTCACATGCCAATCCTCTCCTTCTTTTTACTTTCAGGTGTACCAGCATTTTTGCAGCATTCCTTCACCCTTGTCCTCATGCAAATCCCATGGGTGTAGAATCAAAACATAATGAAAGAAGTGGAAGCTCTACATCATACCTTGACAGCATCTAGTTAGTCATCAGACATCTGTGTTGTCATAGGACATTGCTTTGATTTAAGGTATGCCAAAATCAGAAGGCAGGCTGCTTAAACATCTGTCAGAATTTTGGTTTTCATGGAAAGATGATCCTTTGACAAATAGGCTTGGTGATATAAGAAATTGAGATGCAAGTCTGTGGAAGCAAAATCCAAATCTTGCATCACAGAGAAACTAGACTTTAAAGGTGATAGCTTTTTTGCTTCTTCTCCTGTGTATATCTTACAATCACCATTCTTACCTTTTTGCTTAACTGCATTATTTAAGCACAACTGCTTTTCACCTTGCATTGTCAACATATCTGGTGAAGATTAAGCGTTTTTGACATTTGCAAAGCTCCCTGGGTGGCTGTTGATACAGAAGCTCAATAGACTCTGCTAAAGGAGTATTCAGAAGCAACAATCAACTGAGGGTTGCAGATGTTTCCTTGATTCTATCTACTATTGCATAAAAGCATGTGTCACTTTCATTTTCAGTTTCTTGTTGATTTCGTTCAGTTCTAATTCCCATCAAAGAGCATGATATTTTGACTGTCCAGATTTCCTCTTACTTCTTGAATCTTATTGTTCTGAAATGTTCACACTAGCACTATTTATGTTTTCCTACAAAAGGGAATGTGTGAAACTGGCAAGGTAAAGTGTCAAAATAACTGCAAACAGTAAATATTCTGCTCAAACTAATGGCATAAGCAGTCTCTTATTCCCCTTTGAGAGCCCAGTTCTTCACACATAGAGATGATCTCCACAGAGATATGCTGCAGTGCAGCTGTGTTTAAACTTCAATGCCAAAGTGGAAGACTGGCAAATCTTGAGGAATGAAGATTAGAGAGCTGCTGTAGCCCACAGGAGTCTGGCTGACCAGAGCCTAGTAACAAGAAGGAGAACAACAAGAGCTTTTGAATCAGAATTCTACATGGTGGGCCGAAAGTCCCTACCCAGCCCATAAGTCTCTAGCCATCAATATATATTATGTATGTATGCAGTGTATCTGTGTACTGTCCCTCATTCTCACTGCATAATATTATGCAACACCATGTTATGTGAGAGATTTTTCTCAACATAGCAGGGGTTATTGTTCCAAATGCCATGGTAACAGCTGTCTTTAATGTTGTTCAGACACAAAGAGAATAGAGCTCTGCTGTGGGCGGGAGGAAGTGCTCCCATTGGGCTGCCAGGCAGAGGGAAGGGGTGAACTATGTGCTGGGAGGAGAGAGGAAGTGCTCCCATTGGACTACTGGGCAGAGGGGCGAGGGAAATCCTGGGGATATGGTGCACGTGCCCACAGAAATGATGAATAGGGACTTACCAGCCAAGTAGGGACTTATGGGCCACCCTGTAGATGACATGGATGTGTCATGAATCACTGGGCTGACACTGTCAGGAAAAAAAATGCCATTTACAGGTTGTAGTGATATAATCCATTGACTGTTAATGCTTTGGTTGTGGAAGTATAGAGGAAATATTAGCTTAAGGAAAAATCACTTTTTTCAACACATAGCCAAGTGAAGAATTTTTGAGGACTCAAAGACACTTTGCTGATATTTTGGTTGATACTAATAAAGGCACCATAAAAACAGACTCCCCCACTACCACTCTACATGGATGAGTATTGCTACCCTATGGACACATAGGGAAGGCACCTAGGACTTTGTAAGATTAAACCTTATTAAATTCCTGTGAGATTGTGCCAATGATATAATATTAATCTCTTTTCTAACTGATCTGCTATAGTTTTGCTCCCTGCAATTTGTGCTATCAGAAGTATTTAATAGCTATATGATCAGAACTGTTTTTTCTCCTCATCTAACATTATACTTCATTTCAGAGAAAACCTATGAATACTTGCATGGAAGGAAAAACAGTTGGGGGGCATAGAACGGGAAAATATCTGGGAAAGGAAAAGAGAATGTATTTTACACTCCTTCATAAACATGCTTTTCAAAACAGAAGACTCTAGTTTGTATTTCCCATTTTAGGTTTGTATCACTCCTGCTCTTTTTCTCAGCTCCTTTGTTAGTGCAGGCAACTATGAACAAGCCAGGATATTAGGTTGAAAATGTCAGAACAATGGAAGGCAAACAAGCCAGAATTTCTAGGTCAACATAAAAACATGGGTTGTGACTGCTTAACAAATCATGGCCAGAATACTATTGCTTACAACTACTGGCATATATCCATCACTATAAATCACTGCTATAAATTGCTACTAGTTAACAAGTCAGTGCAAACATTTGCTGTCAAACCCTGTTGTGTAGTTTGGAGCACAACAGTAAAGAACTTTGCTAACTTTATAAATTTATGCTGCTGGACTTTACATTGGCATAATTGTTAGTTAAGATTCAATTTCAACTAGAATAGGAGCTAAGAAAAGATTTTTGAAAGCAAATTACTTTCATTTAAATATTGCAACCTATGTAGGCCAATATTATACATTTTTTTAAATTTTTATAGGTATTTAAACAATATAAACATACAGTGATAAAGTTAAAAAATAAGAAAAAATACAGTAATAAAGAGTTATACAGAAATTACAGAAATAAGAAAATTGAAAAAACAAAGAAAAAAAAAGTAAATCATAAAATTAGGACATATTTCTTCCCTTATCTCAATATGAGTACATTACATTAAAGATATATGAGCAACAATGACAATCATAAAAGAATTACCCAAACTCTGCTCATCCCTTATAAAAGCTGCTTAAATCATACTTAATACCATTTTTCAACTCATTCTCTAATACATTTAATTTCCTACCCTATCATAAATCACACTGTATTATCACCCCTGTGGTATTTACAATGTCCAGGGAATTATACAAACTCATAATTTCCAAAAATCATTTTGTTCCGGTACAGGGATAATTACTTTCTTCTTAACAGACACATATTCCACAAAAGGTTTCCAGATTCTCCAAAAATTGCTAACTTTAACTCTACCTTTTTTTATTTTTAACTCGCAAGTAAGTTTATCATTAAGTGCCAGCTCCCACATTTCTTTATACCAATCTTGTATTTTTATCTGGACATCATTTTTCCAATTTCTCGCAATGCAAAGTCTAGCCGCTGACAACATCACCGACATCAATTCTTTATTATCATTACTCATATTGAACTTATCAACCTCCGTTAACAAAACTATTTCCGGGCCCCAGGCGAGCTGCTTTCCTAGTATATTATTTACTTCCTTTCTCACTTCCCCCCCAAAATTTTCCAGACTTTTACAAGTCCACCACATGTGTATATATGTTCCCACTTCATGTTTACAACGCCAACATTTATCACTAATTCTGCTATCCATACGATGCAGCCCGACTGGAGTCCTGTACCACCACCAAATTAACTTATAATTATGTTCCTTCATTCTAACGGACATGGATCGCATGATCCTTTTTCTCCATTTTCTCTTCCAAGTTTCCACTGAAATTATCTCTTTTAATTCTTCTTCCCATTTATTTTTTAAAACTTCCTGTATATTTCCACTTTTATTCAAAATTTTATAGATCCTACCTACTACCCCTTTAATACCCATGTCCCCTTTCCTAAGCTTGGTCAACATAATTTCAAATAAAGTCAACTCTCTATTTAAACTTTCATCTGTCAAATATTTCTTATTCCAATTATTTATTTGGAGGATCTTGAACCAATCTAACTGCATTTGCGAAAATAGCTCTCTTTTTCTTTCACTATCCTTACATATGTTAATCCAATCTTTCAACAAGAGAACCCCCTTCTCTGCCAATATATTTCTAATCCTACTATCTATTTGTATTGGAAAAGCACTCAAGTCGTCCAATTCTACAACAGGCGAGGTACCTGGGACAAGCTCCTCTTTTATTTTATTCCATTCTTCTATTGTTATCTTTGTCAACTTGCACCTGGGAAACTTTTTTGTATTTTCCTTCTTTTCACTTAAAAATATTGATTTATCAAATTTCTGGAACTCCTTTCTTTCAATTTTTTCCCATATTACTTCTTCCCTATTCAATATTTTGATAACATTTCTTACATGGAATGCCCTGTAATAATCACGAATGTTAGGTATTCCTAATCCCCCCTCTTTTTGAGATATGTACCATAATTTTTTAGCTATCCTAGCTCCTCGTGTACCATTACAAAATCTGTTGATTATATTCTGATACTCCTTTAATTCTTTGTCAGTGAACTTAATTGGTAATACATCGAATAAAAAATTTAATTTGGGTAACAACATCATTTTGCATAATGCAATCCGTCCAAACCATGATAGATTTAACTTATTATACCGAATTATTTTTTGTTCTATTTCCTTCTTCTGTTTATCATAATTTAACCCTTTAAGCTCTCCAAACTTGTTAGATATTATTATCCCCAAATATTTAATTTTGTTTCCGATCTGGATTTTGTATTTCTCCTTTATTTTTTTCTCTTCGTCCTTTGTCCCATTACAAAATATCATTTCAGTCTTGTCCCAGTTAACCTTCAAGCCTGTTATATCCTCAAACTTACTTAAGTGCTTGTATATATTTTCAATTGCTTTTATTGGATGTTTTGCAATAATTAGAGTATCGTCTGCGTATAAGTTTATTTTATTACCTTTTATTCCTTTTATATCCTCATCCTGGCGTATTGAATTCGCCAAAAACTCCATTGCCAGAATGAACAATGTTGGTGACAATGGACAGCCCTGTCTTGTACCTGCCTCTAAATTTATATTCCCTGAATATTCCCCATTAATTCTAATCCTAGCTGTTCCAGATTGATATAATTTCTTAATCACTCCCTGAAATTTAGCACCAAATCCATACAGTCTAATCATCTCTTGAATTGTTAACCATTGTAAAGAATCAAAGGCTTTAAATATATCCAGTGACAAAAATCCCACTTTCTCTTTCTTTTGTTCTACTAGGTCCATTACATCTATTACT
This sequence comes from Furcifer pardalis, assembly GCA_030440675.1. Lineage (NCBI taxonomy): Eukaryota > Metazoa > Chordata > Lepidosauria > Squamata > Chamaeleonidae > Furcifer > Furcifer pardalis. The sequence goes on from CP126895.1 coordinate 63,227,102, forward strand.
CTTCGCGTTAAATCTGACATGTATCTGTTTTTGACGAACCCTGCCTGATCTTCCTTTATATAATCAAATATAAAACTACTCAGTCTATTTGACAATATTGATGTAAAAAATTTTGCGTCCTGATTAATTAGTGAAATCGGTCTATATGATTCCACTCTTTCTAAATCTTTGCCTGGCTTGGGAACTAAAACTATTGTTGACCTATTCCATGAACTTGGAGTTGCTTCCCCCTCTAATATTTTATTAAACAGTTTACTCAATCTCGGCACGATCCATCCTCTGAAATCTTTGTAAAACTCAGCCGATAACCCATCTTCCCCTGGAGCCTTGTCTACTTTTAATTTCTTTATCGTTTCCTCAATTTCTCTTTCTGTAATTTCTCCCTCCATTATATTTTTGTGTTCTCTTGATATTTGTAAGATTCCTTGAGTTTCAAAACATTCTCTGAGTTTGTCCAAATTTACCTCCCTTTTTGAGTACAGTTCATTATAAAAATTTTCTATTATCTTCATTTTATCCATTTTTTTATTACACCTCTTTCCATTTTTGTCAATCAATACTCCAATCTGACTTTTAGTTTTCTTCTCTCTTGCTGCCTTCGCTAATAATTTAGAATTCTTATTACTGTACTCAAGATATTCTCTTTTTAAATAAATCATATCCTTTTTAACTTTTTCTATATCTTTCCCTTCCAATTCCTTCTTAATTTTTTGTATATCCTCAAAAATTCTCTGATTCTTAGTTCTTGCGTGCTCCAGGTAAAGTTGTTTTAGTTTTATTTCTAACTCCTGATACCTACTTTTTTCTGTTTGTTTTTAATACTGTTTAATTTTATAGATTCCCCTCTAAATATCTCTTTCATTGTATCCCATACCGTGCTATAGCTGACCTCATCATTATCATTCCAATTCCAATACTCTTCCCATTTCTCCATTACATTTTTCTTACTGGCGTCATCCCTGAATAAATTTGAATCGTATCTCCAATTGTACCCCTTTTTTCCCCCACTGTCCAATTTTATTTCCATTGATATTTTTGCATGATCTGACTCTTTAAACATTCCTATTTTAATATCCTCAATAGTTCTAATTAACCCCTCTGTAACGAATATGTAATCTATTCTAGAATACATATTATGTACATGGGAATAAAAAGTATACTCCCTTTCATTCCCTTTAATTTCCCTCCATGTATCTTTTACCCCCAGTATCTTAATCCAATCATCCAAAATGTATTTTTTACTCTGTTTCTTACTACTTGTACTATCAATTCCTGATCTTATTAGATTAAAATCCCCCACTATGATCATATTTTTTGTTCCTTCTCTTTCTAATATTTTTCCCATCCTATTTAGGAACTCCTCCTGATTATCGTTTGGGGCATATATATTAACAAGTGTGACTTCCTCCTCATCTATGTTCCCTTTAATTATAAGATATCTGCCTTCGGGGTCAGCTATACTTTGTATCATATTAAACCCTACCTTTTCTGAAATTAGGGTTGCAACTCCTCTTGCCTTTGATGAGCCATAGGCCTTCTCATAAATTTGAATCCCTCTCAGGACTATTTTATTTGTTTCTGCAGACTTCTGATGGGTCTCTTGAAGAAAGATAATATCTTGCTTTCTCTTTGTTGAGTGCTAATTGTAACCTCCTCCTTTTTATTACATTCCCTGTACCCTTCACATTCCATGTTACTATTTTTAGGCTCTTAGCCATCTATTTTATTATCTTCCTTAATTTTTTGCAACACTCCCTGGACGTGTACCATCTATCCCCTATCTTAAATAAACTATAAAAATTAAGTGATAAACAAAGATAACCTAATAACATGTTAAAACTAATCTAAAAAAACGTTATAAAAATATAAACAAAAACAAAAAAGAAAAAAGAACTTACCTATTCTTCTGCTTTGTTTAAACCTCCCCACGTCCTTTTCAAGAATATCGCCTCCGTATGCCAAAGAGGGGAGGGGGGGATCGGGGCAGAATGTCGTTGCTTTCCCTACAGCTTCCCTCTTCCCTCCGCCAATATTTCTTTATTATATATTATTCTTACTCTATTAATTCAACACTCGGATCTGATGTATCCATCCCCCCCACTGCTCCCCCCTCCTCCCCCTCCATTCTCAGAACTGGTGTCATTTCCCCAGACACACACAAATCCGTTCTTAATTCAATCCAATCACTTGCAGCCACCTTGATCAGACCAATATGAGTTAAGTAGCCCAAAACATCCATCTTCGAGTCAATAATGTGCATTTTTTTATCGTAAAAAAACCCCAGTTGTTGCGAAAATCTCCAGTTATATTTAATACCCTTGGCTGTCAACAATTTTGTAACTGGTTTCATCCTGTATTTCCATCTTCTTTCCTCTGGGGCAATATCGTTGTAGATTTCCACATCATTGTCTTCGATTTTTAGAATGCCAGAACCAGCTTGTTTAATGTAAGCCATCACCTTAAGCTTGTCCGCCCAATTTGCAAATTTGACCAAAACATTTCTTAATCAATTATTTTTATATGTTTTTATAAGTTTTAATCAAATTTCTGGGTCAGTTCCAAAATTATTTAATTAATCAGTTAATCAACCAATCAACTAACCAGTTAATTAACTAACCAACTGATTTCTCTCGTATTTCAAAATTCAAATCAATAATTCAAATCAAAATTCAAATCAATAAACTTAATCAACTAATTGATTACTTGATATGATTGACCAGACAATAAAACAAAATAGTTTAATCAGTATTCTCCTTAATTAGTCAATTCTAGTAAATTAATTCCCTTAATGTATAATGAGAGTGCTTAAAAATTCAAAAATTCAAAATATATGTGTAATTAAGAGGAGAAAAGAAGAATTTTTTTCCTTCCTTTTCCCTAATTAAATTTAATAAATTTGGTAAAGTTAATAATTTAATTTAGTAATTTTTTCCAAAGTTAATAAATAAGATTAATGAGTTAAAAAAGATAGAAAATAAGAAAAAAAGGGGGGAGGGAAGGGGAGGAGGGGAGAAGGAAAATATTTATTTAAAGTTAGAAAAGAGAAAAAAAGAAAAAAAACTCCAAAGGAGCAAGGAAAGGTTTCAGTCCACAAGTAATAAGATCTATAATATTCAGAAAAAGGGATCAGCAGACTTAAGACGAAACAGTAGAACTAAACACGAAAACAGAAGGGAGAGAGAAGGAGGGGGAAGGGGGAGGGGGGAAAGTCTATAGACAAACTACAAATACTCAGTAAACATTTGGGGACTCTAAAAGTTAAGCAAGCAATATTAACTTATTCAGGGGAGAGATAGAAACCAAACAATACAAACAATACAAACAGTAAGACAGACTACGACAACAAACCAACAAACAACCAAAACAAAAAGACAATATGGCGCTTCCGTCCGTTTCTCGTCTCTGTATCCGGGCTTGCTAAGTTTCGTTTAAGGACAGTAAGTTTCGTTTTACTCCGCCATTTTCAAGTCTTTTCCTCCGAATCACTTTGATATTTTCCCATAAAAAAATCAAAAAGGTTTATAAAAAGCCAATAAGAAAAAGCCCAATTAGCCAGTCCACGTCAGTCCTCTCTCTCAAAAAAAAGTCTCTTTAAACAATTATTCCATTTAAAGAAAAAGAGAACAGTCTTTCCCGTTCCGACCGCTCTTCCGCTCTTCCGCTCTTCCGCTCGCGCCGTCTCAAAAAGCTCAGTCTCGCCCCCAGACCTCTCTCACACACTCTCCTTCCTTCCCCTCTCCTTTCCCTGTCGCTATTTCAGAGGCTGGAGCCGACTTCCTCTTCTCAGCACCCCGTCTGCTCAAACAAACTTTTTTTTTTTAACAGAGGACTCACCACACGGTGCAGTTTTTATTCTTCGGCAGACTCCGGTGCCAGCTAAACTTCAGCAATAGAGATCAATCAAAGCCTCCGAACTTCCAGCCTCGCTCTGATCACGGCCCGGGCTGGTTCGACGAGCGGTAGGCTTAGTCCCGACGGCCCTTCCGAGCCGCTGGTTTCCCCCCGCCACTCGGAACTCAAGCCCCTCTGCCTTCAGGTCCGTTTTCCGCTCGATGTCAACAATTCTTTACTGGTAAGTACTCCGCATGATCTTCCGAGGTCAGTTTATTTTGAAAAATAATTTTTTTTTAATACAATTCTCATTGATTCCGCATTAAATTGGCGGAGCGAAGGGAAGGTGCTGCTTTCCCCTACGCCATCCAAGCCACACACACCCCATATTATACATTTTGAACCATTGTTTTTCATTAGGTTTAACCCATTTGCTATATTTTGACAGATTCATACAAATCCTAGATAGCAAAGAAAATTCCTCCATTTATGGTAACATAATCTGTCAGTTCTTTACTATCAGATCAGATATTACTTCTGCTAATTCCAGGCTTTCTCTCCCCTTAGAGTGCAACATCCTGCCCTGTGAATTTACTTGTACTTAAGGAGATGCTTCCACTGTGAGTGAAATATTCCATTCCATCTCCTAGCTTGACAGAGTCACGTATTGGATTACACATAGCTGAAAACAGTGAATTTGAAAAAGGGGTTGAAAACTGGCTTTGTTCGTTCTCTCTCTCTCTCTCTCTCTCTGTGTGTGTCTCTCTCTCTGTGTGTGTGTCTGGTGTAAATGTGTCATCAGGTCAAGTTATGTATGGTTATAGCTACTGAAAAATATTGGGAGAGGTCAGAGTTGACTTAATGGAGCACTCATGTTCCTGCCTTTATGGGTGTTTATGTTTCTGTAAAACTCTCCTTCTACAGCAAAGAATTGATTTCCCCCCATCTTTCTTTCCTGTTTTCTTTTATATAGTATGGTTGATTTTGACTTTGGTCTCCAGTGACAGCCTTTGCTAGCTTCCAGCTCTCACTGTTTTTTTTTTATTTCAAAGGCAAGTGACATCATTTGGAAAACATGCACACAACATGTTCATGTTTTCTATATAATGCTTGACATCACTTTCCCTGCTGGCAAAGCTGGCATGATATTGTGCAGCAATATTGGACCATTTCCTGGTATTTTGATTAATATTAAAGAAACACAAGATCTCACATTCATATAGCAGAGGATTTATTTATCTATTTTAAGAATGGAATGTATTTGCTTTTGGAAGGATAGCTTCCACAATAAATTTGTGCTGTAAACTTAGTTTGTTCTGTCTAGGAATTTAGCCAATGCTGATGAGATGGTCACTATTCAAAGAATAGACAGCTAGACTGGCTGATGCTGTGGAAAGCCAAAATAGATGACACTGAGTGCTGTGGTGGTTAGAGTGCTGGACTGAGATTTGGGCAATAAGAATGAAGGTGAACAATTCATCAATTTAGATCAATACAGTTGACACCACCGGCACTGACTCTCCAGAATATAAAATAGGATTTGTTCCTAGCCTAAAATGAAGTTGCCAGTTTGAGCTTGGGATTTCCTGGATGCAATTGGGTGATACGAACTTCAGTCTCTGTCCTTTTCTAAGTTATTGAATCCTGAAATGTAACCCTGAAATTCAGTAAATGATATTCTAGACATACTCCTCTGGCCTTGGGATTGTCAACAGATTGTCAAAAGCTCAGTAGATAGCTCAGTGGTTAAGGTATCTGACTGTGATTGGGAGCTTGATTACCCACTGTGCCTCCAGGGATTGAAAAACAAGCTGTGTGGCCTTGGACAAGATGCAGAGTCCCAGAGCACCCAAAGAAGAAGGGAACAGTATACCCACTATGTATTCACTACCTAGGAAATCCTGAAAAGAATCATTATGAGGCAGAATTGACTTGATGATACCCAATTATTATTATTAAAATAAAGATCCTGGGATCATGGAGCTCACAGTTGGAACAAATAGGTAAATTCATTCCTAAGTCTTTTAAACAACTTGACAAAAATATGTTGACAAGCATCTACCTCCTTGCGACCTCTGTTTGAGGAAAGGGAAGAATAATCACCCTTCAAAAACACTACATAAAGATAGGATAGACCAGAGGCTTTGTGCACAGACTCAATGGTATCAAGTTCTTTTGTCATCACTGTGTATTTCAGAGATAGCACTACAGCAATTGTGTAACATGCTGGTAAACAGGCAGACAAGGCTGGCATCAGTGGTGGATTTTTGGGGTCAGACGTCACCATAAAGCCAGAAGGGATACTGAAACATGCATTTAAAAAGTTAACAAGAATGTCAAATGCATTGAAAGCAAAAGCCAACAAAGCAATTGAAGGACTTGGACATTATGATCAAATTGACAGACAAGTATGGTAACCTTAGCAGCTGCATTTTGATTGTGCTGAAGAAGGCAGTCTGTGCATGTTTCTGAGAAACCACAAAGGAAATACTGTAACAGCCGATGGAGCATATAATCGCAGTACTGCTGTCAGGAAAAAAAATAGATTTGGGAAATGGAAAGAATGTCCAGGAAAGAGGAATAAAATGTTGCTTTATTATTATTCTTTTTAATTTTGAAAGTCAATTCCATGGCCCCAGATTTTCTACGTTGGAGCTATGTTAATAAACATGAACTTTGTTCTCAGACCTAACAGTGGGTAAATTTGCACAATGCCCTACACTACCATCTGATGGTTTAAAAGAAAAGTACAATAAAATGAATATAAAATGTACCTGTACAGCATGGGTTTTATTTATTTTATTTTTTATTCATTCATATTTTCTATACCGCCCTCCTCACCAGGGCGACCCAGGGTGGTTTACATATCACAGAAAAGCAAACATAATACAACCCAAAACCATTATCTAAGAATTTCAAAGTCCCAATCATAAAATTTTTTTTTTTCAAATTTTTAAATATTTGGTTCTCAACCTTTTCAAGCTGTGGGTTGGGCCATTCCCCATCAGACAGCTGAGTGGGCCACACTGGTGGTTCCCAATTCTGGTGTCGGTGTTGGTGGTGACATGGGCCACATGAAATGGTGCATCAGGCTGAGTCCAGTCTGTAGGCCATAGGTTGAGAACCCCTGCTGTACAGTGTACTTAGAGTGAAATAATATCACTATCAAGATCTTATGGCACAAGTGCTAAATGTTTCTGGAGATCTAAATGAAATCTTGGATATTTTCGGTCAATCTGTGAGTGAGTTGAGTGGAGGAAACCAGTTCAGTTGACAGTGGTTGCTTGATTTGGTTGAGCAGCTGACTACAGATAAATCATAAAAACCTCCTCGGTCTAAACAATTGTCTTTGGCCTCTTCCACTTGTCCCTAGTGAATGGGCCTACTCAGGGGCGTAGCTACCGCCGTATCTGCACGTAAAGCGTGCATTCAAAAGTTGGCAACACCCTACATCGGTTATCGCGGGCTGCGGGATTTCCCCGTTTAAGTCATTTACTTCAACGGGGGAATCCCACAATAATCGATGTACATACAATACGATGATACGATGATAAACCACGGACGGAGAGCAGTGTTTATTGATAGATAATTATGATGAATAAATATTTCTTTTAATTTTATGCAATTTTTTTTCTTTTGTGAGAAATCTTTACCCTTCCTAAGGGCCCCCAAACAAATTTTTATACGGGGCTCCGCCAAGGCACGCTACGCTTCTGGGCCTACTGTAAGTGATCACAGTATAAAATACTGTAGTAAGTTGTGTCATTAAGTTGGGACCAGCTTAGAGCAACTCTAAAAGGGCTTAAAGGATAAGTAAAATATTTAATCAATTGTTTTATCAATTTCACTCCCCCAGCAACTTTCCATGGTTAAGTGAGGATTTGAAATATAGACTCTGAAGTCCTAGTCCAGCAATCTATCCTCCATACTGGGTACCTAGGTTCTATGCCATATCGTTATTGTTGAACTGAAATGTCTGGTTGTTGTTCTGAACAACTGCAGTCTTCTATCATTTTGAAAGTTGAGGGAACATGGCAAGCCCCACTTTCTTATTGCCAAACAGCTTTTGTCATCTGATAATGTTGATGCATGATGGCCAGATATCTAGTGTGGGTGCTTGTGGCTGTTGTGGCTGTTCACACTATAACCCCGGAGCTGGTGGTGCAATGTTTAGACTCCTGAACTGCAACCAAAAGGTTGTGAGTTCGATCCTGGCCAGGGATCAAGGTTGACTCAGCCTTCCATCCTTCTGAGGTTGGTAAAGTGAGTACCCAGCATGTTGGGGACAAAATGCTAATTAACTTGTGAACCACCCAGAGAGTGCACCAAGCACTATGGAGCAGTATATAAGTGTGATTACTTTGGTTTTCGTTGTTGTTGTTGTGGTGGTGGTCACCATTGCCATTGCTATCACCGTCCTCCTCCTCCATGTCTAGGCCAGAATGAAAGCACCCCAAATGCAGAATGGTGAGTTCATTCTACAGTTCCTTTTGTCCAACTTAGTGTGAGAAAGATTACCTGGCAACACAAGGTTGCCATTACCAGGGTATGCCCGATTGTGGTTAAAAAATAACACAATCTTCGAGGAGCCTATTTCTGTGTACCCCTGGTACTAAACTGAGTAAGCTCCATTAGCTATAGTGCTTTAGCAATATGAATATGGCAGGCACCTCTGAAGATAATATATGCCATAAATAGCTCATATTTTCTAGCAAAGATCTATCCATAGCCTGATTGCTTTTCATAGATCTGCTTTTCATCTTTTGATCTCACAATTCCAAATGAAACAGTCATTCCTTGCTCCCTAAATAGCAATGTATCAGATTACCTCACTCCTCTTACTTTCCTCTTTAGCTGACAACCAGTAATCTTTATAGCTCAATAAATATGCCTGGAAATTAATCAGAACTTAAGATAGGTTTGTTTTGCTATCTAGAGATAATGGTGAATGAATCTAGAATACCATATCTATCTACAGCTATATTTATCTATACAGTATGTATGTCTATTGTATTATTATTATTATTATCATAATCACGATTACCATCATCATTACCAATATTTAATTAGTTTCCATACGGCTACCTATATCCAATGCAATCTTAAAATAGTACACAAAAATAAAATACAACTGTAAAAGCCATGTGAATATTCAAACATTATCATAGCATTAAATATTCAATTAAGCAAATTTCAATTTATACACACAGTTTAACAGCTAGATGTAAATCTGCATGTACATACAAAAAGACAAATTTCAAGCTGTGTGGCTTACTTAATTAGGGAAGGCACATATAAACATGTTTTTTGTAAGTCATATATTTGTTTGGGATCAGTCCAAAGAAACTGCAGAATGATCTCATCAAAAGGGGTATTCATTTTGGCAGTTTCATGTTTGGCCTAGACATGGAAGCAGCAGCAGCATGAATTCATACATACTACTAGAAGATTTTTTTTACAGACATTATAATAGGAAATTATGGGAAAGGACTATGACATTTTGTTCTTAATAACATTATTTAAAGCAGATTTGGCTTTCTAAAAAAATCAGATGAATACTTTTATGTAAATTACACGGGAATATTATCACTGTCATGATGATTTTCTAAATGAAACCTTCCTCAAGTAAGTATAATATTCATCCTGTTCTGACTGTAGTCCGTAGAAGTAGTTGTTATTTCCTCCTTCTCCATGTAAAATGCGGTATGTTAATAAACTAATGGGTAAGGTGATGAACGTTTTTCTGCAGTTTTCACATTTCATTATTTTTGTATAAATTTCTTGTGTTTTGGTCAGAGATCTTTTATTTTGAATGAAACTTTGTACTTTGTGCATAATTCTGCATAAATCACACTTCTTAAACATAACGTTCAAGGTTTTGTAATGCAAGACACAAACTTTTTGTGCAAAATGTTAATGCAATTTTTAAAAAAAATACTGTAAAATGTTTTATTCCCACACAAAAAGTTACAGCTGTTGACTGGTTGTTTTTGTGTGTGGACTATCTTGCTCTGTGGAGTCACCTTTCTTCATAATCAAGATTAAAAGTGTGAGTATTCATGAGAGCTATTGATAAACTATTATACGTTGAATTTCATTGACCCACCAAATGCTTCGAACTGGACCTGGAGTTTATTTTATTTATTTATTTATTTATTTTGTCCAATTTGTTATCCCGCCCCAATTAGGTAAACCCAACTCTGGGCGGCTTACAACACTACCAAAAAAGATATGACTTAAAACAACAGTACATAGTAAATATCCAGCCAATCTGAAGTCCACACTCTAACAATTGCATCACATTGGATCTCTGAGAAATAAAGAAAACATAGAGGTTCATAAATCATTTCTGGTGTCTAGTCCTGCTTGCCACATGACCATGGAAACATCTGCAGATTCAGACAATGTTGGCTCTTTGTCTATAAATGGAGATGAGCCCTGAACCATGGCTTTTGAGTAAGGGTGACCTTTACCTTTACCCACAGTTAAGAGCACCAGAAAATAGCTTGAGAGACAATCAGAAAGAAAGATAAGTGAGTTCTCAACAAAAAGAGCCTCATCAAAGATTGTGGTATTTTTGAACCACAATTGAGCATACCCTGGTAAAGGCAGCCTTGTGTTGCTGGCTAATCTTTCTCACAATAGGTTGGCAAAAAGAACTGCATAATGAACTCACCTAAAAGTGCCTTAATTATGGCATTTTCACATCTGACCTAGACACAGAAGAAGAAGAAATCAAGTCAAGCCTGAATTCTCACTAATGCAAAAATGAGTAAACTGATAGGGGCTGCAGTGGCTCAGTGGTTAAGAAGCTTGCCTTGTTAGCTGGAAGGCCAACAAGTTGGCAGTCCGAGACCCAGGTACTACGTGACGGACTGAGCACCTGCCTCTGTACCAGTTCTTAGGGACATGAAAGGCACCTCATTCGGGTGCCCCCTGAGCTGAGTTTCTCCAGCAAAAATCATTTCAACCCAGAATAATTTCTGAAACAAAATTATTAGTATTAGTAAACTGATGATCTTACCATGCAGATAGGAGAACATAGAACTGAACAGAAAATACAATATTGCTGGGGAAGAAAGGGGCGGGGGAGATGATAAGAAAACTTAACATGAAACAGATTATTTTAGTAAAGGAAGCCAATGCAGTAGGTTTACCAGACCTAAGCAGAACTTATTGGAAAAGACAATATTGCCAGGAGACAGAACAGTACTAAGAAAGAACAGCATAAGATGCTGTTGATTTTCAGGATCTGAGCAGAACTGTTAATTATACAACATTTTGGAGATTGTTAATTCATATTGTCACCACACATGAGGAGTGGTGCAAAATATTTTTGGAGGTTTTTCCCCCCTATTTACCAAACTGCTTGTTGTCTGGCCAGATATCCTGCTGTGGTAATGAAGTAGACGGTACAACCAGTGATTCAACGCCGAGTGTTGGGCGGTGGTAAATAAGCTGACTCCCTAAATGAACTTATGGCTATGGGTGGATGAGCCCCTTTAGGTGAGGTGATGGTTTCCTCAGTGGAGGAAATGCCACTAGAAAGCATCATATTGGGTCCAACAGCAAAACGAGTAGAGGAGGAACCACTTTAGTATTCTGATTCCCAACGGTCATGGAGATGGAAGAGGCCATGCCAGATGGACTGGCTGTGAAGATGCACCTTGTTAATATCTTCAAGGCTGCAGCAGTCCATTGCAGTCTTGGTGTTAAATCCTGCATGCCTCATTTCATATGTGCTGCAGGGGATGGCTCCATGATCACAGTGTGTGGGACACTTCATGGCACCTTAAACAAATTCATGCCAATGACATTTTTCCTGTTTGAAAATGATTTCCAGGGGGAAAATGTATACTCAGATATGAGTAGCATTTGTCTGCTAACATCTGGTAAAACCATCCCAATTCACCAAGCAAAAGCAGTAATTTCATAGCTTAAACATGTGAACTTTTAAATATTTCTCTCTCTTTTTAAAAAAAGAAATATTTTAAAATATTTTATAACCAGACACAGAATTCTTTTGGCCAAGATTTAGTTGAAAAGTTTTCCTCCTGATAGTCAGCTCATTAGCCTTGACTGACAGGTTCAAAAGTTTAGATTGCATCAGAACTGGAGTTGATTTCCCTTTTGAATACCTGTCTCAGAAGCCTTGTTTCAGTAATGCTGAGAGAATGTTTGCTGAAAGCATTCATGGATAGGAAAACACAACTTTTGAAATGCAAAAATACTTTGAATACCCCTTACACAAATTATATGTTATTTCCCTGGAGATACATGGCAAAATGTCACCCTTTCTGGAAAACTGGCACTCCATTACTGTCTTTAAAACATTTCTGTTTTCTTGACTCTGTAAGAAAATCTGTATTTTGACTCTGTCTCTAACCTTTCATTGCACTACAATGCTAAACAATGCATCTACTTTTAATCCCTCTGGTTGGTAAGCCTGTTCCACACTTGCTCAGTTTATAACTAGTGTAAGGTGACTATTGCAGTTTCTTGCAGTTTGTTGGTCAGGATTTGTTTATGTATATTTTAAGGACCTTTTTCATAAGGTTTTATAATTTATAACAAAAAATCAGTGTTTTTTTTTCTTTTTGAAAGGGAAAGGCCTATTTGGAGGATGATTATTTAAGACATTGCAGCCTATATTCTTTCCAGAATTAAAAAATTAATTCTCCTTCATGATAAGCAAGATTGATCTTTTCCATTGATATGAACTGTTTTAAATCTGGGGATGTTTTGTGTCACTTGTTTTGCATAGGGAAGGTAAAACCGTTTTAGCTTTTTTTAAAAAACAACAACGATATGGTAACTCTTGTTCAAATTTCCCAAAATCTGACACAAATGAGAAGCAGAATGTTTATAGAATATTTTGTATTTTTCCCTACCTTTCATTTAACATACTCCCCAAATAGACAATTTTATCTACATTTTTGATTTCTTGTGTTCCTGCCATTAGCTTGCCTTGAGTTGGTGCTCAGCCTATAACAAGACATTTAGTTTTCTTGGTGTTGAGATCCAAACCTTATTCTGCACTCAAAACTCTGAATTGATCCAGTATCAGCTGAAGACCTGCAAAGTTTGTGGCCAGCAACACTGTTTCATCAACACACTGGCTGTTATTCATGTATACTCCATTAATTCTAATGCTAATGTTTAAATCTGACATTGCTTCTGAAAAAAATACTCTCTGAATATACCAGAAATTTGAATACATATATTAAACAGTGTCGTGGACAACACACAACCTTGTTGCAAACCTCTGCAAATTTGAACCTGCTCTTCACTTCTGATTTGAGCTGTCTGGTTGCATAAAGGTTGATGATGATTCTGATATCCTTATCATTTACACCTATTTTCTTCAGTGCTTAGATCATTTTCTCATGCTGGTTTCTGTCAAAGGCTTTTGTATAATCTATAAAACATGCATACAAATCACATCTTATGTCTCTATACCTTTGTATGAGGACCTGCACCATAAACAGTTCCTCTCTGTTACCCATAGAATTTCGGAAGTCAAATTATTTTTCACCTATTTTTCTTCACACTTCTTATAAATCTACTATGGATTATGTTCAAAAATCTTAAAAGCATGCCTCATAAGTCTAATCATTCTGTACTCCTCACAAGACTTTGCATTTGGTTTCTTCAGCAATATAACATCACTTGGGAGGATGTCTGTGTCATAAATAGTGTTAAAAAGAGCCACCATTTCTTTGATTTTAACTTCACACAGAATTTTCTACTGGGATGACTTCTTGCCCTATTGCTCTCCTGTCTTTGGATCTTTGAAAAGCTCTTACAACCTCACTCTCTAGTATTGGTAGTCCACTATTACCATTTTTGACAGGCTGTTCACCTCTTTTATCATTGTTCAGTGGGAAAACATTGCATATTAACTATACCCAGTAGAAAAGCTGGTGATGTGATATCCTTCTGCAGTAAAAAGTCTATTGTAACATTCTACCAAATGCAGTACAGTATTCCTCTCTTAGTTTGGCTATGCCTGAATAGTGTGATTCTGCATGGTAAGATCAAATCAATAAGGTCTTTGTTGAAATTATAATAATGGTGTCAGATATATTACAGAAGAAAGGCAGGGCTGTCAACCATTCCTCTTGAGAAGACAACTCCACTAAACTCTGACTCCCCCCCCTCCCAAGCAGGTTGAGAAACCTCAAAATATTAGACTGTGTGCCTATATTTTCTTCTTCCATTTCACTTTTTTTTGGTGTTTTGTTATTTTAGGTTATAAATCTGATGACAGGTCTCACAATTTCCCCGCCTCAACTGCACCCCAAACTGGGCTTCCTTCACACCTTTTATTCGGGATAGCAGCAGGGTGGCCAGATGGAGTTGTAGAGGAACCAAGATCCACCCAATTTTGTTGTTGTTGAGACAGTTATGTGGTATATCAAGGCCCTCCTTTCAGACTGCCAGGCAACATAATTTTACTCCCATGGTAGGCCTGAGAAGATATCTGCAATCTGTAATTCTGGCTAAGTGTCAGCCTGGCGAGATTTCATCTATCTCCCAAATTGGCCCCATCGAATCGGAGGGCCATCTCCAGATGTTTTCCTGATCTTATCTCCTCCGACGTGGGCTTCACCTCCTTTGAAGAAGCTTCTCTTAACTTAACAAAATCTGGGGGGTTTATACACAATTTCCCCCTCTTACTCCCACCTTAGGAATTTTCAGGTGGCCTTGGATTCAGATCTTGATATAACACTTATCTCCTCAAAATATTTCAAGGTCAAGGCATGTTGGCAAAATGCCAAGCTCTCACCCCCCTCTCATTGGCAGGGTCATTAACCAATGGTTTGAAAGGGCAATGAACTTGAGTTGCAAAGCTCACTCCCTTTCATTGAACTTTGAAAATCCCTCAGGTGTTTCTCTGTCCACTAGAGGCACTAATCCTGATGATGTAATGCTTCCAGGAATCTCTTTGAATTGCTGAGCTTTTAAATCTCCATTTCTCAACCTTGAGACATGGTGACAAGTAACTTAAAACAAAGTAACTTTTCCAAGGTCATGACAATAGGGACCATCTTGCCTCTTTTATTGGTGTATAAGCAGTGGTGGGCAGCAACAGGTTCGCAACCCTGGGGGAGGGCGCTAGCAAAATTGTGTGGCCTCTGGGGAGGTGAGTGGTAAAATTGGGTGGCCTTCAGGCAGGAGGGGTAGTGAAATTGGATGGCCATGCCCACCTCCCTGCCCTGCCCCATCAGGTTTTGTCCCTGCAAGTGGTTCAAGGTCTCCCTTGCTCAAAAGCTAGTCATATCTGACTCTAGGGTGCAGTGCTCATCTCCATTTACAGCCAGTGCTGCCTGTGTTTGCAAATGTATACATGGCCATATGGCAGGTGTGACTAGATCGCCCATGACGTAGGCTCCACCCATGATGTAGGCTCTACCCATGATGTAGGCTCTGCCCAAAGTGTGGTAGCATTTTTTTTGCTGCCCACCACTGTATATAAGCCACAGTAAAAAACTTTCCGACTTGTAGCATAATATAAATTCTATGAACAAGTAAGAAAAGAATTCTCCATGTTTCATATTGTGATCATATCACCAATGGAGAGGTACTACAAAGATCAGAACATTTGTTGAGAACTGTGAATGAAGTCAGATTCAGCTTGTTGGTCACATTCTATATATGCCCAAAGCTCGTCATTCAAGCATTGCACTACATTGAATACCCCCCAGAGGAAACAGGAAATGAGGCTGGCCTTAGAAAACTTGGCACCAAATATTTAAGGAAGATCTTAAAACTATTTACATTTATTTATATAAGCCAACAGCATCTTGACACCCACTGGTTTGGATGGCAGCAAATCATTTGGAGCAGAAAAATCCAAATTTATCATTGACAACATCACTCTCTCCAGAATAGAGGATACTCACATTTAGGAACCTGATATTTTTACCACTCATCTTGGAAAAAGCAATATTACAAACAAAGAATTTTCCTATATTGATATGCATTTCCTCACTGAAGTTAAACTTTCATACTGATTTATGACAAAGGGAACAACAATGCACTTTCCCATAGTTTCTTTTCTAATATTTGCATGGAACTTCATTGCTTTTTTAATTAACTCTGGTTTATTATTCATAACAACAAAAATACTTAGTTACTATTTTCACTCTCCTTCTAAACTTTTGTTCTGCCTCAAGAACTTTAAAAACCTGTCAAAAACGTTGAAGAAAGAAAGAAATATTATCTGCCGTATTAAAAATGTTATCTTTGTGGAGAAAACAGCTTTAATTTGGTCCATCCTTCTGATAAACTGAGCTGCTTTATTTATTCTCCAATGTGTTTCCTGTATGTTCGGAAGGTGACATTATGGAGCATTTAATGTATTGGGAAATGACTTTCTATTACAGTTTTCTATGCCATGGTGGTTTTAAAATATTATGGTTTCTGAACCATACACAATGCCAGGTGTTTAAAAAATAGAGCTTTTTGATTTATTGACCTTCGAGTTGAACATTGTGGTTGCCCCCCCCCCCCCCCGGTTCCAAACTGCTACAATGGAAGATTTTTAAAAAAACGTTATTTGCAATTAGTTGAGTGAAATCAAATGATGATCTGAAATATGTAGATTGGAGCATAATATTATATATTGTGATAATTAATTGTTGGGAATACACAACCCTTTAGACTTTAGATAATTTATTGATCAAGTATAACAAATACACAAGGAATTTAACTCCAGTACCAAAGCTCACAGTGTGTGATTGATCAAAAACAACAAAATAGTAACATAACAGCAAACAGAATTCACAACAGTAGCATAACACCAAACATATTTTTTAAAATGTTAAAAAATATTCACTATATCCTATCAATAATATAATGAAATGCTCAGCTTCATAATGGCATGGGGGGAAAACAATCCCTAAATCTAGTTGTTTTAGTATACAATATTCTATAACATTGTCCAGAGGAAAGGAGACCAAACAATTTATATCCAGGTTGCAATATGTTTGCAGATATCTTATCTGCCCTTCTCTTAACCTGAGCAATATAAAGGTCCTCCAAGGAGGGCAGGCTAACTCTAATTATTTTTTCTGCAGCCCTGACTATCTGTCTGTTCCTATCTTGTTTGATTGCTGCACCAAACCAAACAGTTATTGAAGTACAAAGAATTATTGAAGTACAAAGAACAGATTCAACGATTCCTTTATAAAATTGTATCAGCAGCTCCTTTGGCAAGTTGAACTTCCTGAGTTGTCGAAGGAATTACATTCTCTGTTGTGCTTTCTTAATGATGGTACTAATATTAGCTGTCCATTTCAAGTCTTGGGAAATTATAGAACCCAAAAACTTGAAGGACTCCATTGTATTGCTGAATATGGCAAGAAATCTACTACCAACTCCACCATTTTAAGCATATTCAGTTCCAAGCTGTTACAACATCATCATACAGTTAGCTGTTCAAATGAGACCAATGACTGCTATGTCATCTGCAATCTTCAAAACTTTGACAAAGGGGTCTCTAGAGGTGTAGCAATTAATATAAAGGGAAAAAGCAGTGGTGAAAGCACACAGTCCTGAGGAGCGTCTGTATTAATTGCCCAGATACGAGATGTAAAATTTCTTACCCTCACCTGCTGCTTCCTATTCATCAAAAAACTAATTATCTACCTACAAATATGGACAGGCACAGTGAGCTGGTTCAATTTGGAATCAAGAATATCTGGAATGATAGCATTAAATGCTGAATTGAAATCTACAAGTGATCTGTCAAAATAATCCATGCATAAGTTCCCAGGGAGTCAACATATTGCAAAATATAACACAATGCTTTATTAACAACATCATTTATTGACCTGTTTGGCTGATATGCAAACTGCAAGGGGTCCATCAATGGATTGATAATATCTTTCAAAGGGGTCAACATGAGCCTTTCAAAGATCTTCATGACCACAGATGTCAAAGTACCAGATATATACTCATTCAACCACTAATAAGTTGCTTCATGGAAATGGGGATAATAGAACATTTGAAACAAGAAAGGGCATCACATAACCCCAGTGATCTGTTAAAAATCTGTGTAAAATGGATCATTGTCATCTGTAATTCATACCCAAGAATGCATATTTTTCCTGAAGCAGGAAAAATGCCATTGGTGTGAATTTGTTTATGGTGGATCCCAGCTTGCCATGAAGTGACCCACACACTATGATCATAGAGCCATCTCCTGTGGCACATATGAAATGTGACATGCAGGATTAAACACCGGGACTACAATGGACTGCTGCAGCCTTGAGGATATGGAGAAGGTGCACCTTCACAGCCAGTCCATCCGACATGGCCTCTTCCACCTCCATGACCATTGGGAATCATAGTTCTTCCTTCACTCATTTTGCCATTGGGCCCAATATGATGCTTTCCAATGGCATTTCCTCCACTTAGGGGACCATCATCCCACCTAAAAGGTCTCATCCTCCCATAGCCATTGGCCCCCGAGTAAATAACCTGACTCCTCCCTAAAGGGGGAGTCAGGTTATTTACTCGGCATTGAGTTGCTGGCTGTATGATTTACTCTATTACTGTAGTGGATGTCCAGCCATTTTACTTCATAAAATGGTTAACAATTATACAACACAAGTTTTCAAACACAAAGGAGTTACACCATCTGGATCAGGCACTTTTTAAAATCTTTTGTGTTTGAAAAATACTTTGTACATCTTGTTTCATGATCACTAATGATGGGAGCGCAAGAGGAATGGGGTGGTTCTAAAGGAAACAACTGCTGTTGTAGTATCTGAAACAAAGTAGGTAGTGATAAGTTATAATAACCACTTATCAATCCTGAGGGTGGTGGTGGCTTAGAGGCTACAATGCTGAGCTTGGTGATGTTTGAAGGTTGGTGGCCCATGTGCCGAGTCTGTCCCAGCTCCTGCCAGCCTTATCCTACAAGGTTGAGGACCTTGCCTCTCCTCCCCCTGTGCCCACACCAACTGCCAGGGGAAGGAGAAGCCAGGGCAGGTTGAGGACCTTGCTGCCCCTCCCCCTGTGCCTATACCAACTGCCAGGGAAAAAAGAAGCCAGGGCAGGATGAGGACCTTGCCGCCCCTCCCCCTGTGCCCACACCAACTGCCAGGGGAAGGAGAAGCCAGGGCAGGATGAGGACCTTGCCGCCTCTCCCCCTGTGCCCACACCAACTGCCAGGGGAAGGAGAAGCCAGGGCAGGATGAGGACCTTGCCGCCTCTCCCCCTGTGCCCACACCAACTGCCAGGGGAAGAAGAAGCCAGGGCAGGATGAGGACCTTGCTGCCCCTCCCCCTGTGCCCACACCAATTGCCAGGGGAAGAAGAAGCCAGGGCAGGATGAGGACTATGCCGCCCCTCCCCCTGTGTCTTTACCAACTGCCAGGGGAAGAAGAAGCCAGGGCAGGATGTGCCCACTCCAACATATTGTATTGTATTGTAATGTAATGTATTGTCTGTAAGCCGCCCTGAGTCGCCACGGCAGGTGGGCGGCAATATAAATTTGAACTAATAAATAAATAAATAAATAAATAAATAAATAAATATATTCAGATCATCTGTCAGTTGACAGCTTTCCCCAACAGGTGGAGATGTTCTCCTATAGTTAGCGAAGTTTTGTAGACTTTTCCACATCAAAGTAGAGTCACTAGCTAAGAACTGACTTTTGAGATAAGCTTTTTGTTACCTTAATCTCTCTCATTAGGGCAATTCTAGCTTGATTTTACAAAATTCAGTCCCCTTTCCTGAACTCCTTGTCTTTGATTTGCTGCTGCTGCTTAAGCTTTACTGTGAACCAAGGGTTACTATTGCTATATGTGCACATCTTTTTAGTGGACACACACATATCCTCACAAAAACTGATATATGATGCCAAAATTCAAGTAAATTCATCCAAGTTCACTGAAGAAGCTTGGAAACAGTCCAATCTCTGCAATCAAAACAGGCTTGTAGATGTAACTTTGCCTCCTCAGACCGCTCTTCACTGTTTTGACCACAGGCATCACTACCTTAAGTTTATGCTTATAGGTTGGGATAAGGTGAATCATGCAGTGATCAGAGAAAATGAGGGCTGCACAGGAAACAGAGCAATAGACACCTGTTATTGTAGTATAACACTGATCTAATATATTCTTATGCTTATTAGGACAGCTAACATGCTGCCTATATCTATCCAGTTCACAGAAAGGTTTGTTCTATTAAAATCACCTGCAACAATAAGTAAAAATCTGGATATTTCTGCTCTGAGTGAAGTACAAGATCAACCAAGTTCTGTAGGGCTTTATTAGAGCAAGCCTGAGGTGATATATAAACCACCACAAGGATAAAGGAGAATAAAAAGGTTTACAATCAATAAATAATGCCTCTAAGTCCACGCCACAAGTTTTCTCTAACACTGTAACATTTTTATACCAACCTTTGTTTATATAAAAACAAGTTCCACCTCCGCCCTTTCCCCCAGATGTCTCTACCTTCTGGTCTGCCCTGTATATCTAAACTCCAGAAGCAAAACTGTTGTATCCAAAACAGACTCTCTGAGCCAAGTTTCTTTACACCAAAGGGCTGCAGAGGGTGAAAAAAAAATCACCATCAGTTTGGTTTATAAGAAGCAATTCATCCAATTTTTTGGTTAATGAGAGATTTGATAAATAAATAGACAGAAGCGATGTTCTAAAGCCTCTCTTCCATAATCTAACCAAAGCACCTGCTTCCCATCATCTTGCACACCATTCTCTCCTAATCCTCTGACCTTCCCTCCACCTCCTACATCTCCTCCAGCTACCACAGAGAGCTGCTGCTTAGCTGACCAAAATATCCCTGCAATTTCTCACCACATTCTCAAAGAAAGGAGAAAAAAGGACACTCCTAGGGAGTCTTCCAATGTCAAAAAGGTGCTTACTAGAGTACATAATCCACAGTGAACTACAAAAATGGTGAAAAGTTAGAGAGAAAAAAGCAGAAACACTAAAGAACACTTTAATGATGCTGCCATCCACAGTGCCATCGTGTATTCCCCTTATTATATACATTGAAGCCAGGAATAGTAAGTTTTCAGCAAAGATATTCTCAAGACAATTGCATTCAAGAATATGTCTATAAACAGAAATGTTCAAGAAGGATGTGCCACCTGGATCTCAAAGCAGGAACAGATGTTAGAGATAGCCTGTAATTAAAGCAGAGAGGTCTGATTATTGCAGAGAGGTAACTGAGGCTGTCTTTCTGGATTTTTAAATCAGGCTTGAAAGGAATACCATGCTTAAATCCTGAATTCCAATCACCAAAGAAAACAAACTAATTTACAAAATCCCAGAGGTTAGGAAAGCTGATACTGTGACATTTGGATGCTCAGATTAGTAAAAACCTTCCTCTTCTAAATCATGAGCTGTTTCTAATTAGTGTTCCTGACCTCAGGGTTCTTGCTGAAGAAAGTCAAGTTCTGTACATTTCATACCTCCCTTTGATAGATTTCCTAGTATTGTGAATTCAGATCATATCCTTTAGATACAAGTTGTGTCATGCATACCTGCTCATATTGTTTATTTTCCCAAATATCACTAGCAGGTAGAATATAAGGTGATAGCTCTCTGTCTTAAAACGATTAAAGTCTAAAATTCATTGCAGAGTAACGAGAGGAAAGGGAGAATAGTGTTGACACTGAGAAGAACTAGAAGCAAAGAATCAACAGTAGAACCAAATTGATACTAATAGAAAGAGAAAAAAACATGCATTTGTTGTCAGATACACTTAGGCTTAGATCCAATTGGGCATGGAAAATGGAGGAATAGATAAGATTGGATTGGATTTTTAAGGAACTGGCATCTTCAGAGGGAGCTTCAGAGAGAGAAGAATTGCTTCAAATAATAGATTATAATGGGTCAGAAAAAGGAAGTGTAATACTGTTGCATTCAGATCAAAAGCTGAATACTGCTTGCACATTAGATCCACGGCTTGCACATTAGATCCATGCCCCACCTGGTTAATTAAAACTACCAGGGCAGTGACAGGTGGCTGGGGCAGAGTGATTGTGAACTCTTCTTTGTGGAAGGGGGTGTTCCAAGCAGCATTGAATCATGCCTTAGTGTGCCCCTTCCTGAAAAAGTCATCGCTTGACCCTACAGTACTTGCCAACTATTGGCCTGTATCCAACCTTCCCTTTTTGGGGAAGGTTTTGGAGAATGCAGTGGCATGGCAGTTACAGGTGGTCCTGGATAAAGCGAATTATCTGGACCCTTTTCAGTCAGGATTCAAGCCCGGATATGGTACTGAGACTGCATTGGTCATGCTGTTGGATGATGGGGTGTGGGCATTATGCCTCTTCTTTACTGCTGCTACAGGAGCTGCATTGGTTGCTGGTGTGCCTCCGGGTGCAATTCAAGGTGCTGGTTTTGACCTTTAAAACCCTTCATGATTGTGGGCCAGGATACTTGAGGGACTGTGTCACCCCAAGGTTTTTGACCTGCCCTACGAGAGTAGACCAGAGGGACTCTCTAGTGGTCCCATCAGCCAGGGAGGCACATCTCACTGGGACCAGGAGGAGAGCCTTCTCGGTATCTGCTCCGACCCTATGGAACCTCCTGTCACTTAAACTGCACGTCCAGGCAGAGTTTTTCCCTTTCAGGAAGACCTTAAAACTGTGGCTATGCCAGCAGGTGTCGGGTACAACTGGTACCACAACCCAGCCCTGCTAGCTTATTTAGCCCTGCCCAGGGTTCTTATTTACTCCTGCCCAGGTGTCCTTCTTTTTTATGGGGATTGGGGAAGTTTAATGGATGTTTTTAGATAGTTTTATAGTATTTTGTTTTAATTAGTATTGGGTATGGTTTTTAGCTGATTTGAGCCACCTTGGGTCGCTTAGGTAAAAAGGGTGGTTATAGAAATCCAACAAATAAATAGATAAAAATCTCTGGCGAGAGCAATATGGGGGTCATCCATCCATCCTTGTTCTTCTTGACCAATCAGCAGCCTTTGATACTGTCCTTTTGGAATGGCTCCAAGGAGTGGAGATCCAGGGCACTGTGTGGTCCTGGTTTTCCTAATTTCTGAAGGGCTGGACCAAGTCAGTGTTGCTGGAGAGGACTAGCCCTAGGCCCCTCCAATATGGGGTGGCTCTGGGCTCGGTGCTCTTGCCTCTCCTATTTAATATCTACAGGAAGTCTCTGGGTGAGATCATCTATTCCCATGGGGTGAGATATCATCAATATGTACATGATACTCACTCCTGTCCAGGTGTCTGGAGGCTGTTAGGGTCTGGATGGGGGACAACAGGCTACAACTGAATCCTGGCAAGACTGAGTGGCTGTGGGTCAGCAGCCCTGTGTTATCTCAGGAGCTACCATCTTTGGTACTGGATGGGCCTATTTTGCCCCAAACAGACCTGGTGTGTAATCTGGGAGTCCTCCTGGACTCATTACTCCTGCTCAAAGAGCAGGTGGCAGTCATGGCCAGGAAGGTTTTTGCACAACATCTTGTTATGCCCACTCCTAGATCGGGACTCCTTACTCATGGTCACGCATACTCTGGTCACCTCCAGGCTTGACTATTGTAATGTGCTCTACATGGGGCTGCCCTTGATGACCTTTCGGAGGCTGCAACTGGTCCAGAATGTGGCTTCTCAGGTGGTGATGGGGTGCAGGTGGTATGCCTGTGCCTTGCCACTGCTTCAGGAGCTGCACTAGTTGCCAGTGTGCCTCCAGGTGCAATTCAAGGTGCTGGTTATGACCTTTAAAGCATTACATGGTAGTGGGCCGGGATACTTAAGACGATACTTCACCCCAAGAACATCTGTCCATCCCACCAGAGCAGACTGGAGAGGCTCTCTAATTGTTCCATCTGCTAGAGAGGCACTTTTTTTTAGCACCAGAAAGAGGGCCTTCTCTGGGTCTGCTCTGGCCTTATGGAACCTCCTGTCAATTGAGCTGCATCTCCAGACAAAGTTCTGCCCTTCAGGAAAGGGCTAAAAACCTGGCTGGCAGGGCAGGTGTGGGGCACCAGCGACATGGTGACCCCACCCTGCTGGCTAATTTAGTAAGAACACACATTCTCTCTTTTAATCTTTTTAAAACAGTTGTTAGTAGGTTTAATGTATTTTTTATTGCTTTTAAAACTGCGATTGGTTTTATTCTCTGTGAGCTGCCCAGGGTCTTCAGATTTGGGCAGCAATACAAACAAACAAACAAACAAACAAACAAATAAAACATAGAGAACCATGGTATGAGGATATGTGTGGCCACCCACACACCCCTCAGCGTCCTCTGAGAAAAACTCCATGTGCTCATTCACACCTTATTAAGGCTTCTGAACCTGCTCCCACAGACCATTTCCCCAGAGTCTCACTACTCACTTTTCCAATCTCCACTGGGCTTTCCCCAACTCCATGTCCTGGGATTTCCCCAAGCAAGCTTCCAGTCCATGTCCTGGAGGGTGACAAGCAAGTCTATAGCTGGGAATTCCCCTTGTATAAACAGGTAGAAAGGAGGCATGCCCTGCAGCTTCTTGTGGTCCATCTCCTCCTCGGTCAGTCATTTTCTAATGTATTATGCCATTATTGGAATGGAAGAGTCACTGGCTCAGAGGAAGGAAGGGCTTAAAGCCCTCCACTTCTGTGCAGATGGGCCAACAGGAGAAGAGAAAATGCCCTGCAGCTCTTTTTCAGAACATTTCCCAGCATTTCAGCATCTTCCTACACATCTGGTCCTTCATCAATTGGTGTGAATGATCTTCCAGCTATCCCCAAGTGCTTTTGACTACTCTTTTATGCCTGTCTAAATGGCTTCAACCAGTTGCCTCTCATTAATGGGCTCCAGCTGTGTCAGCACATTCTGGAAGTTTTGATCCCCGGGGATTCACTTTTTCCATGACTCTCCTAACCCTGTGAATGGGGCCTGTGTAGCCCGTGGGAAGTGCATGTATCTTCCTTCTCACAGGTCAATAGCAATAACATGTATTGTCTAATTGATTCAAACTAATGATGACCCTCCCTGGGCTTCCTACATATAAAGTACAGTACTTAGAAGTTATTTACCAGTCCCTTCATCCATTGCATTCTGGGCTTGTGCAGTTGTCCAAGGCCATACATATTCTGGGTGATCTCAGCTGGCCCCTTGTCTAAGAAGAACACTAGGGATTCAAACTTATAGCCCTTCCTTCTGTCTACACTGGCTAGCTGTGCAAGCAAAGACAAGGCCCTTGTCCTGAATCTGGGAGAGGATAAGACCCCAGAGTATAGATTTAAGGAACAACACAGTGGTGGGCTGGCTCACCGGGCTACTGGGACTCAGTCCAGGGAACCTCCCAGGCCCCCAGTACCACGGTGCCACCCTTAGGTGCCAATTCAAAGAGCCGAGCTGAGCTGCAATGCCCAGAACGATTGAGAAAATGAGGAGGGCTCCATGATCCTCTCCCTGCCTTCCTCCTCCTGTGCTGCCAAAGATAAGAGGGGAGTTGAAATTAGAAGGTGAGTGGGAGCATATATATTTTGTAAGACACCCTCATCACTGTCCTGCACCCTTTTAGCATAGCCAGCATGCCCCTAGAACATCAAATGACCAGAATCCTATTGGGGGCCGGGGTTTAAATATTTTTGCAATATACTGAAGAGTTGCAAGTAGACCACATTAAGATCATGGAACAACACAGAAGATTTTGATGTGTGGCAAGCTACTGAGGTACAGATTAAAGTTTTTTTGCCCAGAAAACAGGTAGCAAGGGGTCTAATTTTTGTAATGTAGCAGAGAGGATGCTGCAGTACATTGCCAGAATTACTGCCTTTCATGAATTAATATCTTCCCAGTGATAATGCATGCACACCACTGAGTAACAGTCAATTCTCTACCAACCTCCAAAATATGTCATTTGAACTTTTGCTTAGCCCCCCCCCCCCATTTCCTTTTTGTTTTAATTCCTCATCATCTCACTTATGGCATAAATCTTAAACTACTGCAGAAAACAGCAGTTTTCAAACTAGCTGGATTCTTGGCTTTCCACTTAAATTAGCAAAACTCGAACAGTACCATAAGCAATCATTTCCATTATCATTTTCATTAAAGAGCAAATTTGCTTACTGAATGTATTTCTCTTAAGTTTTGCCATCTGCACTAATGATTCTGCACATTACCAGCTCTATTATCATCTTGAAGCACCACAAGAAGTCATGTTCCATTTCCTGATCAAGGACAAGTTATACCCTCAGGAATGGACATGTGTTCATGTTTCTGATTTGTAATTTGTCAGTTACACATTTGATTATTCTTGCATCAGCTGAGCTCTTCATGATTATGTTTAACTCTTACACTGACATTATTTTTCTCTTGCATTATCTTTCTCCTGCAGCCATTCACACACACACACACACACAGAGAGAGAGAGAGAGAGAGAGAGAGAGAGAGAGAGAGAGAGAGAGAGAGAGAGAGAGAGATCTTGCCTGGTCTTATCTTTTCCTGCAGTTTTCCTGATTTCCTAGAACTCAGTACTAAATCTTCCTTTATTTTTAACACAAGATAAGTGCTTGTTCATTGAACTTGCACACTAATATTGAACATTGTTCAGTTTCAGTATTATATTTTCTTATCAGCTAATCCAATGCATAAACAACTTGTTTACATATCTCTGCTATAAGCTCTTATGAGGATACCTGGATGGTTTCAGAAAGGGAAAGCTAGAATGTTGGAAGCTATTTTATATCATTTGTAGGCCACCGTTCTGACTTTAGGCCTAGTTATGGGATAGAGACTGCTTTGGTCATTTTGGTGGATAATCTTCACTGGGAAATCAACAGCGGGAGTAGTTCCCTATTTGTTTTACTGGACCTCTCAGCAGTTTTTGAGACCATCAACCATGGTATCCTTCTAAGCCATATCTTTAAGATGAGACTTGGAAGTACTGTTTTATGATGGGTCTGGTCCTTCCTGAAGGGGAGGACTCAGAAAGTAGTGCTGGAGAACTCCTGCTTGACGCCCTGGGCTTTGGCCTGTGGTGTTCCTCAGGACTCTATTTGACTCCTGTGCTGCTAAACATCTATATGAAACTGCTTGGAATGGTTGTTCAGAGTTTTGGGTGTCATCAGTATGTAGATAATACCTCCCCCCCCCCTTTCCATCTAAATCCAAAGAAATTGTTTTGACTCCAGATCAGTGTCTGTTCCACTAATGGATAGGATGAGGGTCAATAAATATAGGGATTCAGCTTGTGCTTGATGGGGTTACACTCCTTCTGAAAACAAAGATGCACAGCTTGTGTATGCTCCTGGATGCCCCTGGAGAATCCACGCATAGAGACACTAGGGGTGGCTCAGAGATAAGTCACCATGTATTATACATCATCCAGCAGCCACTATACCACTTTGCAGAGGTGTAAGGCAAAGTGAAAGATTTATGATATTGTTGCAGCCGTTTTCTTCTTCCATGTCTAGGCCAGATGTAAAACTTCTAAAAGGAAGCCACCTTTGTGTGAATTCATTCCATAATTCATTTTGCTTGATCTATTGTGAGAATGATTAGCCAGTACAACAAGATTGTGGTTCAAATGTTTGAATAGGCTCTTTCATTGCTAGTTAGGATTTGCACTTCAGAATTTTTAAATTAAATTTTAATATTTAATTTTATTGTCTAGCTTTGTTAATTTATTAAAGAATAAACCTGTAGGGTTGAGAATGTGTGACTGTAAATTCATGGCTGCATTCTTCTGGAGTGGGCTTTGACTGGCTAGGTCAGTATCAGTATGCTAATATCTGTCTTTACTTCCTCTATCTCCATTTTTTTCCCTCTGTGATGGCCTACTGGCAGTGATGGGATGTTACTGGGTCGGCCCGGGTCCACTGACCCGGTAGCTCCCATCACAATTGGTTTGCGGGGGGGGGGGGTTCTTACAACCCCGGGTGACCTGGTTGAGTAAAACCTCTATTTGATGCATGCGCAGTAAGAAATACAACTGTGCATGCATCAACTAGAGGCTTGACGCATGCGCAGTAACGGGCAGCCATTTTGGCTGCCCAGAAAAAAAATTAAGGTGGTGGCGGGGGACTTTCCTTGGCGCGGCATGCCATCAGGCCACTGCACCGATGCCCTGCCACATCATTACAGGCAGCCATTTTGGCTGCCCCCCCCAATTTTTAAGCAGCGGCGGCGGCTTTTCCTTGGCGTGGAGCCAGGCCGCTACACCGGTTTGCTGCTGCGCCGGCCGTGCTGCTGCTCCGCTGCCTCTTCTGCTCCCGAATGAGGGTAAGTGACCCAGGGTTTGTGTTTGGGGTGGGTAGGTGGGTGTTTGGATGGGTGGGTGTATTTATTTATTTATTTATTTATTTATTTTATTTCTTTAATTTATTTACGGGGTTGTGTTGTGGTTGTTTGGTTGGGTGGGTGGGTTGAGGTGTGTGTGTGTGTGTTTAATTTAATTAAATTTAATTTTAATTATTATTTATTATTTTTATTATTTTTTATTTTTAAGGCCCCGCCCACAATGTCATGATGTCAGCTCCGTCCATGACATCAGGGTGTGGTAGTAAAAATTTTGTCATCCATCACTGCATACTGGTATTTGTACAATACTTAAAGAGAACTGGTGGGCAAAAATAAAATTTTCCAGTCAACAACACACCTGAAAATGATGGTGTTGTGTTGCCCTTAACCCAGCTCACAGCCACATGTTTATTCCTAGCTTGCAGGAACAGGGTTTTGCATAGAGAGCCAGAAATGCACAAATACTGGTAGGGACTAAATTATTTATTTATTATGACTTATATGCCGCCCTCCTCAAAGAGACCCAGGGTGGCTAACAAAGGTTTAAAAAGACATAAAACACAATATAAAATCCAATTTAAAATTAATATTAAAATATTGAAAGCTAAGCAAAGATAAAAAGATTACCTTTTATGAGTACTGCATTGGATTGTTACAAAATAGGCCCAGTGGGGCTTGGGTATATTTCTAACTTTATTCAATTCAAGGGGAAATCCTCTATAAATTACAGTTATATAAGGTTGCCAGGATGGTTTACAATAAAAGATGACCAAAATCCTCTTAAATTATATCTACGTAAGAGTGATGTAACTAGCAGGGGAAGATTGTCTGTGGTTATAAAGTAATTACTTTGGTCTTGGGGGTAATTCAACTCACCTACAACTCACCCACAGTTAGTTTCATTGTAGGTGAGTTGATTCCCATGATTGAAACAGGAAATAATTTATTACCAGCAATCTCCCCCTTCCATGTGATGTCACCGAGTCATGAGATCTAACTCTAGGATTTGGTGCTCATCTTTGTTTATAGCCAAACAGCCAGCACTGTCTGCACCTGCAGATGTTTCCGTGGACATTTGGCAGACATAAGTAGACACTGGAATGCATGGAACATTGTTTACCTTCCCACTGAAGTGGTACCTGTTTATCTAGTTTCAATTTCTCGCTTTCAAACTGCTAGGTTGGCAGGAGCTGGGACAGAGACTGCTCACTCCATTGTGCAGTATTCAGGTATCGAACTCCAATGTTCCAGTCTTCAAGTTCAGTATCTTAACCACGTGAGTCACTGCAGTTCCTTTAACTACAGTAGACACTCTTAAATAAATTAAGATTTATAGGATAGGTTCATTTAAGTTTTGATTGGTAATAACCATCTCACAGGACAACTGAAAATATGTGTGCTGAGGTTTTCTGGGTAATGGCTTAGGAAACTACCGAGGAGGGGGGCGGCGATGGCAGTGATGGGGGGCTTTTTCCTATTTATGGAGCCTCTCCTTGAGCAGCTGATCCTTTCATAAATTCTGAGTGCTCAGGAGGCGATTCACTTCTGTCCTTCCAAATCTGTCCTTTACATCTGGGTCAGATATAAAACTCAGCATTGTTTTCAGGTAAGTGTAGATGTGAGCCATGTAAATATCTGTAAATAAGTGACATCACATGTAAACCATATGCTTTGCTTGATTTTAAGACAATTTTGCTTTTAAAACAAGGGGATTTTTCTCTAGTGCAGTCTTCTGCTTCAGCAAAATACATTACCAAATTCCACCTGACATACATTCAGCTTCAAATGCTATGATTAAATGTTTCTCTATACCCCAGAATTTCCACAGACTATATTTTCTCTGCCTATCAAGTCTATCTCCATTTATCACTTTAGACCAGGATGGGTAACTTTGAGCTTTCTAGAGATTATTGATTCTTTAGCTTTTATCAACCCCAGCCAGTGAAGATATTGATGATGGGAATAGCAGAACAAATCATGTCTCATGGGCTATAGGTTGCTCAACCTGTGTCAAATGCTGGTCTTGAGTCATTTTGGTTTCATGTGCAATATCAGGCACAACATTTTTATTCAGAAGTATATTGGGGCAAATGGACCTATGTCACAAAAAAAAAAACCCTAGTGTGTCCAGTGCAAATAGTTCTCCAGCAAGTTTGCTCCAGGAGATTTCATGGCATAGTACCACAAAAGGAGAGAATAGAATTCAGAAATATGAACATTTATAATGATACATAAATCAGCCTTCAGACAGAGTGTTGCCATGTCTATTAACTCCCTCTTTCTGTTTTCTCGCTCACTCCTTCCATAACTTGCAGGATTTGTATAGATAATGGTCATGTGTATGATATCTGGCAATCTATTATTATGTCTTTTTAACTGAAGTATTTTATATTGTTTTTCATTGTTAACTCATCCTCATGGCACCTTGTGACTGCTTCACAGTGTGGTGGGATTTCAGTTGACTTTAGTAGATCAGAGCTGAAAGTATATTACTGTCTTAATTTGTCTTCAGAGACATGAACAGATGGTCTCACATGAGTTACTCTAGTGTGGATGCCATGAATGCATTAAGGTGAATGTAGAGATAGCTCTTATTTTCCTTCAATAATTGACAGGTCTCCAAAAGACCCATTAAAAGCAACTAAGACCATGTTCAGAGGTTTCTACACCAGTTCGTGAAATCTGTAATTACTTGTTAACATAAGCCATTTACAAAGGGCCAAGTGATTTCCATATAAATTAGTGCAAAAAGTACTTCTTCCAAAGAGAAGCAGCTGTAAAATAAATTTTAAAAATCAGAAAGGAAGGGAAAAGCAGCCATGTGAAATTGGTAGCCGCTGGCTGACAAACCTGTTTTGCATTTTAAGCAATTATCGATTTGCTGCCGTCACATAGGACAAAAAGAAGCTCCGATTTATCTGTGGTCTGAATAATGATTTAGACTGAATTCCCTCTCACAAATAATTTCACGATGCCTGCTATATTGTGGCTAGACTATGTATTATTTGAAGATAAGGGAGAAGTACCTTTTTTATGACCTATTGTTGCCACTGTACTGTGAAGTTGGCTGTTGATTCAACAAAGTGGTCTGGAAAGTTTTTTTTAAGTACAACTCCCAGAATTTCCCAACCAGCACAGCCATTAGTGTTATACTGTACTATAAAAAGCATATTTCCTATATTTTAATATTTATACCTAGTGACTAGGCAGACCCAGTTTCTGACCTGAAAAGGGGAAAATTGAACCTTCATATAGCCCTAGCACATTGCAGTATAGAATGTGGAGGAAGGCTACAACTACAACCCAGAAGTCAACAGTCTAGTCAGAAGCAATGTCAAAACCAATCTTTCCAACTTATTATTTTTTTTAAAAAAAAACATTTAAACAACTCTTGATCAATATGCAGTTTACCTCTTGGCTCTTCTTTACAGGTTGGTAATTGTAATGTCAGGCTTTTTATTCCAGTCAGAAGAAAGAGGAGTTATCCTTATATGAAGAGCAGGTGAATTGCTGGTGTAGTAATTGACAACCATCGGTTTCCATGGTTGTTTGCAAGAAAGAAATCCATGTTTGAGTAGATGCTTATGCCATTGGTGGAGTACAATAGTCCAACCTAAAGTGCAGCTCTTTAAGAAAGCCTAACTGTACAAGAAAAGTGTAGGGTTTAGTTTTATGGTCATGGTCTGCAGATACTCTGTTTAACTTGATATTTGTCAGGACAAATTTGGTGTTATTTCAGTCCATTAGACAGTCCTTTATCATGATGCTCTTTCTTGTCATGATATCTCTCTCTCTTCAGTTATTCTCTGCATTGTGCTGCTTCACTGAATCATGCTTCTGCTCTGTGCTGCCTTTTATTCTGTAGCTTGGCCTGTGTGATTCCAGCTTGTGTGACCTTGTCTTGCTCAATGAGCCTCAATTAGTCAAGACAAGACTCATGGGAAACCAATTCATTTATGGGCTTATTCTCACTGTCAGTCACAGTGCAGCATTAAGAGAAGGTCCTTCTTCTACTACTCTTCTCTATGTTCTTCTGCTGAATTAGATGGTAAAATGCTATGAGGATTCTGTCACATATATTTTACTGTAAAATATAGTTAGGATCATAATAACACTTGCTTTAATGTCAGCTTAAATCTCAATAAAACAGGTGTTTTCAGATTATATATATATATATATATATATATATATATATATATATATATATATATATATATATATATATATATATATATATATATATATATATATATATATATATATATATATATATATATATATATATATATGGCAGTAAGCATGTAATTTTGATATCATTGGAAAAACTCAGTGGGTGATAGATCACCTTTGAGTTCTATGGCAGCATACTGTAAGCTATGGCCTTTCTGAACATCATTAACACAATGCATTTTTAATTTGCAGCAGAGATGCTCAAGATTACCCTGGTGATGCTTACTGCACGTCAAAGTACAGAAAAATTCCAATTTTTCAATAAAGTCCCCAGTAATTTCCTCTGAAGTGTTGGGGGCTTAAAGCTTTCTTTATGTTCATTTCCTAAGTTCTCTGCAGAAACATTTGGAAGTCCTGCTAGTGAATAAGAATTGCCTTATTATTGCTGCCTGTCACATTAAACTAAGTAGGTTTTCTATAAATCACTTGAAGTTTATCTGCTTTCAAATGTCATCATTCTAAGTTGTCTTTTGCCAGAACAGTTATTAGGATATAAAATGGATATGAATGAAGAGTTTTCTCACCCTCCAACTATTAAAATCAGCCACACATATGGGTCCAATGAAACAGTTCATAACAGAAAGCATCTATAAAAGATGAAGTGCTCTGTGAATTAAATATAAGATACTGTTACATTGCCAGCAGAAAGAAAATGGTGAGAGTGGGTTAAAATCCCTTATATTCCCCAGAGGGAAAAAAGAGGTAGGAGTATAAAATAGAAATGAGAGAATCTCATTGTAAAATTGTTTTAAAATCTTTAATAATGGCATTCAACTCATTTTAAAGAAAAGTATGCAGTTCAGTTGGGCAAATTTAAGTGGCAAACATTATTAAATAATAGGGCTATCAGAGAGTGCCTTAGTAGAATTGGCAGAACAACTGGAAATCAAAGTCCTCCCAGGCCCAATTTCATAAGTAATTCTAATTTGTCTATCTGCAAACAAGAACAGGCTTCTTGCTGAATGTGGACATCATAGCTATGTAAGTTCTATTCAAGCATTCCAGAAAAGGATTAATTTGGAGTTAGACATGTGCACAGACTTTGGAGAAAAGTGTTTCAATGAGATGGAGAAGGGATATTGATGACGTTTCAGAAGCATTATATGGCAGTTCAATTGATTTTTATACCCTACAGATGATGGAACTTTTGGCATTTTTGGAGATAAAAATGCTGAAAACTGAACAAAAATAGTTGATGCTAGTTACTGCAGGAAGTAAAGAAGGGCCAATGAAGAAAGAGATTGACAACTGAAGCTACAATATAAGCCTATCTCTTTATTGGAAACGTCAAATGTTAAGCCCCAGGGAGGGCTCATATTGACCCCACTTAGCTGTATTTATTCTTCATGACAAGTAGAAGGTGATATAATGCTTATTAAATTGGGTATATTCTATAACTTGCTTCTTTCTAGAGTATTTTTCTATCCTGTTGGTAAAAACAATCCAGCAATATTATTATTAACAGATAATAATGTGAATTAATAGTGAAATGGGAACAAATATAATAATAACCTGCCTGTGTGGAGAAGTAATGGGCAATTCAATAAGCTCCTTTTAATATATAGTTCTCTAAGTTTGATTCAGCGGAGGGTGCAATAGGGAAAGCAGGTATTAATTCATTCATACATAGAAGGGATAATCTCTTGCCATGTATTGAAATGATGGGGATGGAATCCTGTGTCAAATGTATAAGCTGTATAACTCAGCTACAGCTGCATGTAACGCTAGTCATCATATGAAAGAAAAGTAAAAATGTCTGCTGGTTAATTTAGGTTGTGTTGCCTAGTTAACATAAAGAAAGCCACAATAAATAATTAAACAGCTAATATTTATTTAACAAAGCTTTATTGAAAAGAAAAAGACTTTCCTGGCAGGGACATGGTCTCAAGCCCCACTTCTATCAGCATAGTTGGAATTTTGCACCCGCTTTTCAAACAAGTCTTTGCCAAACTTTATAATAGTCTTATATCTCAACTATGATCATTCTGTCCAGGTGACCCTGTTAGGCGACCGGATTCATAATGGAATCTAGCATTCTGATGCCATTATTCTCAGCTTTTTTAACACA
Source organism: Furcifer pardalis (assembly GCA_030440675.1). Classification (NCBI taxonomy): domain Eukaryota; kingdom Metazoa; phylum Chordata; class Lepidosauria; order Squamata; family Chamaeleonidae; genus Furcifer; species Furcifer pardalis. The sequence continues at coordinate 63,261,463 of CP126895.1, forward strand.
CTCAAATCCTCATATTGCATTAAGGTGTGCATCAATGAGCCACTCAAACAGCTACTGTGGAAGAGCAGAGGACAAGTACAAATAGTGCTGTTGCTAATGACACAATTAGATTAAAGTCAGCAAGACACTATGATGTTCAAGATGTCCCTCTCTAACCACTCAAACACACTACTCTGTTGATCCTAGAGTAGCTCAGTCCAGTAGAGCTAGCTGGTGGTCTATAGAACCTGCCAGGTTCCAGAATCTCACAATATTCTAGTCTGACCTAAATAAGCAGTACTTTCAGGACGTTCCAAAATATCCACAATGCTGGCCAACTAAAGTTTTACAGCAACCCTGCAAAGTAGGACTTCCAGTACACCTACAAAATACCAAAGCTGCCAGTAGTTTGCATGCTACAATCCTTGACCCAAAATGCAGACAAATTAGTAGAGACATTTTATAATTTATTCAGGATAGTTAAAAAAAGGGAAAAGTCCAAAAAGTTTAATAAAGATATCAAAATTAATGGGAGCAATTGATCAAGTAGATTCTGAGTCTGGAAAAAATACAGAGAAACACACCAGAAAATAAGAAAACTACTTAAGCTACTAGTAAATCATCAGGATAGTCCAGGAAAATGCACAGAGTTGACCCCATGTGGTAACTAAATACAGCATCTTCTCAAAAATAGGATACGGCAACTAAACCAAATTTCGACTGTTTATATACCTAAACTTAACATTTTATACCCTTTAAGATGGTATGCCAATGCAGCATCACATTTCCTTGAATGTTCATGATGACAATAACACTTCAATAACACTTTCCCTCTCTCTTTACATAGATAAAGTCATTTTCTAATTAGCACAACCCTAGGGAACAAGCTGATTTGGCCTTGAAAGTCTGGCTCAAAAAGTAAACTGCAGGTGTTTTCCCCATTTTGTTTCTGGCATAATCTACCCTCCCTTTTGCCTAGCCAGCTGTTCCCAGTTACTGGAAAAAAACTTGGATTTTCCAATAATGTCCATAACCTATTTTCTCAGTTTCCCAGTTTCTTCACAGATGCCTAGTGGCCAACAACTATTGAGCTGAAATATAAATACAATGCTGCATGACTCATACAATTGGAGATTATAAATAAGGTTATGTGAAGCCAACAATCTGTTTTTCACAAATATATGCTTCAGATAATGAAACAGGGAACTGTACATGTGGATATTAACAGATGTCTAATATAGAAATCATATAGATAGCATAATTGTAGATTTATTGCATAACTCATTAAAGTTGAGTTATGCAATAAATCTAGACTCAGGCCCATATGTCTGGACCAGTGGACCCCGTTGGTGTAATTTTAGTTGGATAAATACATATAAGGGTTATTGGGGGGGGGGGGGTTGCAGAAAAATCCATAACTTTTTATGGTCTACATACTGTAATATGTAAGTTACAGACCTATTTGTGTGTGGTTTTTTTACAAGCCTCTCAGGGTTCCCCCTCCCAAAACTTTTCATGTGGATGCAACAATACTGACTAAAGTATTAATGACTCTTTGTTTGCTACATGCTGGAAATATTATCTTTCACACATTACAAAAAAAGTGATTAAATAATAGAATATTTTTATTATTAATATTACTAAGGCGTGGGCGGGGTCGAGTCACAAATGAACTCACCAATGCCTCCATTGGCTGTCGCCATCACACCAGACCATTTATTTATTTATTTATTTATTTAGATTTATATTGCCGCCCACTCGCCCGCTGAGAGAGATGCCATAGGACAACATCAATTGGCCATAACATCATCAAGCACCCCCACCATCCCCAATGCGTGCAGGAGGAGGAAGGAGAGACCAGCCACAACATTGCTGAGCAGAATAAAACAACAGACTTCTTATTGCTTTTATCACAGACTCCTTGATGCATGCAATTGATAACTATTTGAGTTATCACTATTTAGTTTACTTCTTGGTATTTAGCTGACTTAAAACTGACACTATTTAGTTGACTCCTTGCTATATAGCTGACTTCTTGCTTAGTTTCACAACTGACTACATATATTCCGTAAAAACAAAAACAAAACTAGAACATTGCTAAGCAGCTCTGAATAGTATACTAACTTTCTTTAGTATGTTACATTGTGTTAAATTGTGATATTATTTACGGTAGAAAAATACTGGCATAAAAATTGGCAAACCACGTCAGGAATTTTGCCAAGAAAACCCCATGGGCAGCAAAAAAAAAAAGCCAAACAAAAAAGGATAAATACATGGAACAGGATATCAAGCCTCTCAGGTCAGAAGATGGGGGAGGATAAGCACCAGAAGAGTACCAGAAGAATTGTGAACAGAGGTTAGGGACATCATACAGGAGACTGAAGTAAAACCATATCAAAACAAAAGAAGCATAAGAAAGCAAAGTGGTTGTCTGATGAGGTTCTTAAAATAGAGGAAGAAAGAAGGAATGCAAAAGGCAAAGGTGAAAGAGAAAAATTCAATCAATTGAATACAGATTTTCAAAGAAAACCAAGGAGAGATAAGGAAACCTTCTTAAATGAACAGTGCAAATCAATAGAGGAAAACAAGAGAAGAGGAAGGACTAGAGATCTTTTCTTTTAAAAAGGGGAAATCAAGGGAAAGTTTAAAGCAAAAATGACCATGATAGTGGACAAAAATGGCAGGCATTTAGCTGTGCAGAAGAGATTAAGAAAAGATGGCAAGAGTACACAGGGGAACTCTACACAAAGAACCTCAACACACAGCGATGAGAATGTTGATCTTGAGCCAGACATCCTGGAGAGTAAAGTCAGGAGGGCCCTAAAAACCACTGCCAACAACAAAGCTAGTGGAAATGATGGTATCCCAGTTAAATTATTCAAAGCCCTAAAAGATGATGGAATTAATGTATTGCATTCTATATGCCAGCAGATTTGGAAAACACAGCAATGACCACATGATTGGAAAAGGTCAGTATATGTTCCAATCCCAAAAAAGGGCAAAGCCAAAGAATGTTCAAATTATTGAACAATTGCACTCATCTCTCATGCTAATACAGGATAGGTTTCAGCAGCACACGGGTAGAGAATTACCAGAAGTGCAGGCTGAGTTCCAAAGAGGTTGGGGAACTAGAGACCAAACTGCCAACATACATTGGATCACGAGAAAACAAAGGAATATCAGAATCAAGTTTACTTCTGTTTCATTGACTACACCAAGGCCTTTGACTGTGTGGACCACAACAAAATGTGGCAAGTAATTAACAAGATGGGAATACCAGAACAATTTATGTGTCTCATGAGAAATCTGTACATGAGTCAAGAAGAAACAGTTAGGACAGGATATGGAATGATGGAGTGGTTTGGAATAGGAAAAGGTGTCAGACAAGGTTGCATTTTGTCACCCTGCTTATTCAACTAATACACAGAGCACATAACGCGCAATGCAGGGATGGAGGAATCACAATTTGGGATCAAAATTTCTAGGAGAAACATCAACAATTTGAGATATGCAGATGATACCACCCTAATGGCAGAAAGTGAAGAAGACTTAAAGAAGCTCTTGCTTAGGTTGAAAGAAGAGAGTGCAAAAGCTGGCTTGAGACTCAATATCAAGAAAACCAAGATAATGGCAACAGGTCCTATCAGTCCCTTGAAAATAGATAGGGAAGAAGTAAAAGCAGTGACAGACTTTACATTCTTAGGATCCAAGATCACTGCAGATAGAGTTTGCAGCCATGAAATAAAAAGGCGACTGATTCTTGGGAGACAAGCTATGAGAAACCTGGTGAACATAGTTAAAAGCAGAGACATCACTTTATAAACAAGAGTCTGCATAGTCAAAGCAATGGTATTCCCAGTAGTAATGTATGGTTGTGAATGCTGGAACATAAAGAAAGCTGAACGCAGAAGAATAGGTGCCTTTGAAATGTGATGTTGGAGGAGAGTTTTGAGAGTCCCCTGAACAGCAAGGAGAATGAATAGGTCAATCTTAAAAGAAGTCAACCCCACTGCTCCTTGGAAGGTCAAATATTGAAGATGAAGCAAAAGTACTTTGGACATCAAATGAGAAGAGAGGATTCACTTGAGAAAGCCTTGATGCTGGGATAGGTGGAGGGCAAAAGAAGAAGGAGGTGGCAGAGAATGAGACGGCTAGATGGTATTGTAGAGACAATGGGTTGGACTTGACTATGCGACTGAACAACAACAAAAAGGTGAACAGAAACACTAGAGAGTTTGGTTTAAAGCTCATGTCTTTCCTACAGGAGTATAGCACAGTTATATGTTAAACAGCTGTTAGCCCCTGCTTTCTTGTTATAGAGGACTTCATGCATGGGTACTTTAAACTTTTAAAAGAGTGAAACAAAAGAAATCACTTTAGGGTGGGAAAATTCCTTTGTAATATTCAGCAACCCTTTATTCCATTAAAGTTTCTGTGTGTGAATTCAATGATTTATTTAATTCAGATGTAAACCATATGCAAATATATAATTACCATGCTAGTCATATGGAACATACTGAAAGGATTTCTAATACCAAGATTCGAAGCAGCAAAAGAGGATTAAGTACACTTTGATTATAAATTGCACATCCTGAAATAACTCTGTAATCTCCTTATTATTTCTAGTGCCCGCCCACACTCTCAATGTAGAGAATGAAGAGATAATATTTTCTTTTACTCTACTTGCTTTGCAACTAATTTAAGGTTATTTTTCCCCTCATGACTGTTTGCATTCTCTTGAAGGCAGCAATAAGCAAGCTGCATACTAACCAACCTTTTTATGGAAGATAAGAAATGCAATCTGCCCACCAGTTTATCAGACAGTACAGAAGACAGACGAAAGTACAGGTGAATAGATAGCAAAAGCCAAGCCAAGATCCAATATTTACACTCAAAACACTTATTTTTATGAATTTGCACAGGTATAAATTATTCTCACAGAGGGTATTGTGAGCTGATCATGAAGTGAAACCCTTAACAAACTTAAAGGGTTAGCCAAAAACAGACAATAGTTTTCAAATAATTCTTCTTATTTAGCTTATAGATGATAGCTATACAGTAAATCCTCAAGATACAAAATTAATTTGTTCCTTGAGCCTTTTTGTATCTTGAAATTTTTTAAATCTCAAAACGTGGTTTCCCATAGGAATGCATTGAAAAGCAAAAAACAAAAACAAAAAAACAAACCATTCCAGAGCTAAGTAAAAGCCATAAAACATATTTTTTTTTCTGTTCAAAACTCTCTATAAAGTGTGCTTTGGCCACTTTATAAAGAGATTTGAACAGATAAAAAATGTTTATTTGGCTTTTTTCTGAGCTCCAGAAGTGTATTTTGGTTTTCAATGCATATTCAGCACATTTCTGACACCACCATTTAGTGGCCACCTCTTGTAATTCCAGGAAAAGTACCCACCAACCAGCTGTTTCAGAGAGGGGAAATTTTCATCACTTCCTGGTTTGTGGGGAAAGCTTCTGGCAGTGCCAAAATGTGATGAAAAATTCCAAAAATGGAGCGGAAATGCTCCAAACACCCTCCCACTGCTGTGGGAAGCATTGGAAGACAAATAAATTGTATCTCAAAAAAGTCATCTTGGAGCAATTTTTCCTTAGATTTCCTTTCATATTGCGAGTTTTTCATAAGTAGAAATGTTCGTAACTCAAGGTTTTACTGTATCCATAGTACAACTTGTGTGTACAGCAGGGGTTTGCAACTTACAGCCCATGGGCTGGACCTGGCCCACAATGGTAAATCATATGGCCCATGGCAACATATATTCAGCATTAATTAGCTCAACCTTTAGCCTTATGCTATGTTTTAAACTGTGATAATATGCATGATAATACTTTGCTTTAAACTGTGATAACATGTATGATGAGAGGATACTGGCGTAGAAACCGGCAAACCAACGTCAGGAGTTTTGCCAAGAGAACCCTATGGACCAAAACAAAAGGCATAACAAAAGGGCAATTTAGATGAAACAGGATGATCAGCACATCATATCGGAAGAAGGGGAGGGACAGGAAAGAGGAAGGAGAAATACAGTGTTGTAAGGAACAATACTGTATAGGGACATGGAATGTAAGATCTATGAATCAAGGGAAACTGGAAGTGTTAACAAAGGAAATGGAAAGAATAAGCATTGAGTTAAGTTATTACCTTTAAAACCTTATAGTGGGCCAGGATACTTAAGAGACCGCGTCACCCCAAGAACATCGGTCCGTCCCACCAGGGCGGATCAGAGAGGCTCTCTTATCATACCATCGGCTAGAGAGGTGCATCTCTCTTGCACTAGGAGGAGGGCCTTCTCTGTGTCTGCCCTGGCCCTTTGGAACCTCCTGCCAACGGAACTACGCTTACAGACAGAGCTCCTGCCCTTCCGGAAGGGCCTAAAAACCTGGCTGGCAGGGCAAGTTTGGGGATCCAGGAATGTGGGATCCCATGTTGGGTGGCTGATCTGATCAGACAGCCACCCTCTTGTTTCTTGTTGTTTTAATATTTTTAACTTTTTAAGTCTTAAAGTTTTAAATTCTTTTTAGTATCCTGTGGATTATAGTCGGAATTTTTAAGTTAATTTTTAAACTAATTATAATATGCCCCATTGTCAATTTGTGTTTTTTTAACACCGATGTTTGTAAGCCACCCAGAGTCGGGTTCGCCTGATTAGGGCGGGATATTAAATTTGACTAAATAAATAAATAAATAAATAAATAAATTGACATCTTGGGAATCAGTGAGTTAAAATGGACAGGGATGGGTGAATTCAGCTCTGGAAACCATCATATCTACTACAGTGGACAAGAAAACCACAAAAAAATGGAGTAGCCATAATTGTTAATAAAAGAGTGAGAAAAGCAGTAATGGTCTGATCACTTTCTGGTGACATTGGACTTCCTAGGGGTGAGGCTTCTCCGTGGGGAGGTGGGGCCTATTAAATTGGCCTGCCCCTGGCGACTGCTGGATCCTGATGGATTCCAAAGGGAACTGGGGGATATTCCTCTGGACCAGTGTAGCGATTCACCTGAGGCGCTGGTGGACCTCTGGAATGAGAGGGCAGTGGCGGCCTTGGATGTAATCGCTCCACTACGGCCTCTCCATGCTCATGGGCATCATTCATCTCCGTGGTTCACTGAGCAGCTTAGGGTGCTCAAATGGGCTAAGAAACACCAAGAGTGCCGCTGGGTGAAGACACAAAGTGAGTCTGACCGAACACTAGCTAGTGCTACTATTAAAGTCTACTTAGTGGCGATGGAGGGGGTGAAACACCAGTATTTCACCTCCCTTATTGCCTCCGCAGATAACTGCCCAGCTACACTGTTCCGGGTGAGAAGGTCCCTCCTTGGTAAGGGGGGGGCAGGTCCCGGGTGGCAGGGGTCAGCTGAGGCTTTCGCTGATTATCTGACAGAGAAAATTGCTCAGATCTGCCTGAAGTTGAATCCAAGAGTGGAAAATGTAGAGCTGGGGTTGCCTGAGGCACAGTCTGGCCATATTCTCTTGGATCGGTTTGATCCAGTTGTCCCTGAGGAAGTGGATAGGCTCCTGGGAGCTATCCATACTACTGCCTGCACATTAGACTCTTGTCCCGCCTGGCTTGTTAAGTCTGCCCGGACAGTGACTGGAGGCTGGGTTGAGGCAATTATTAATTCCTCGCTCCGGGAGGGTTTTTTCCCAGCATCTTTTAAACATGCATTGATGTGCCCCCTCCTGAAAAAGCCTTCCCTCGACCCAACCATAATGGCCAACTTTTGACCTGCATCCAATTTACCCTTTTTGGGTAAAGTATTGGAAAAGGCAGTGGCATGGTGGTTACAGGAATTCCTGGATGAAGCGGATTATCTGGACCCTTTTCAGTCAGGATTCAGGCCCGGATATGGGGCGGAAACTGCATTGGTCGCGCTGGTAGATGATCTCTGGAGAGAGCGGGATGGTGGACATCCAACTGTCCTGGTTCTTCTTGACCTCTCAGTGGCGTTCGATACCGTTGACCACGGTATCCTTCTGGGAAGGCTCCAAGGATTGGGGATCCAAGGCACAGTGTTGGCTTGGTTTTCCTCATTTCTGAGGGGCCGGATCCAGTCAGTGTGGTTAGATGGTGAGATGTCCAGTCCTAGGTGGCTCCAATACGGGGTGCCTCAGGGCTCGGTGCTCTCACCTCTTCTACTTAATATCTACATGAAACCACTGGGTGAAATCATCCGTTTCCATGGGGTGAGGTACTATCAGTATGCAGATGACACCCAACTGTATATTTCAGCCCATAGGGACCCTAGCAATGCAGTGTAAGTCCTTTCCAGATGCCTGGAGGCTGCCAAGGTCTGGATGGGGGACAACGGGCTACAACTGAATCCTGGCAAGACTGAGTGGCTGTGGGTTGAGGTCCTGTGTTATCTCGGGAACTACCACCTTTGGTTCTGGATGGGGAAGTTCTGCCCCAATCAGACCCAGTACGTAATTTGGGGGTCCTCCTGGACTCGCGACTACTGCTGAAAGAACAGGTGCCAGTGGTGCCCAGGAGGGCCTTTGCACAACTTCGTGTGATTCACCAATTACGGCCGTTACTAGACTGGGACTCCTTGCTCATAGTCACACATGCCTTGGTCACCTCCAGAATTGAATATTGTAATGCACTCTACATGGGGCTGCCCTTGGTGACTATTCAGAGGCTTCAGCTGGTCCAGAATGTGGCTGCATGAGTAGTGGTGGGATACGGGTGTTATGCCCGAGCTCCACCGCTGCTGAAGGAGCTGCACTGGCTCCCAGTTTGCCTCCAGGTGCAATTCAAGGTACTGGTTATTACCTTTAAAGCCCTACATGGTAGTGGACCAGGATACTTAAGAGACCGCATCGTCCCAAGGACATCTGCCTGTCCCACCAGAACGGACCGGAGAGGCTCTCTGGTTGTGCCATCAGCCAGAGAGGTGCACCTCGCTAGCACGAGAAGGAGGGCCTTCTCGGTGTCTGCTCCGGCCCTTTGGAACCTCCTGCCAATAGAACTACGCATGCAGACGGAGTTGCTGCCCTTTAGAAAAGGAGTGAAAACCTGGCTGGCAGGTTTGGTCTGGGGAGTGGATGGTGCAGTTTCCCCAGCAGTTTCCCCTATTGGTTGGTGTGACCCCAGTATGCCTGTGTTGTAATTTTTGGCTTTTAATACCAAGTTTTAAAAAAGTTTTTAGAGTTTTTAATTTTTTAAAACGATTTTATAATTTTTGTAAATCACCCTGGGTCCCTTTTGGGATGAGGGTGATAAACAAATTTAAATAAATAAATATAAATAAATAAATAAATAAAACTCAAAAATGATAGAATGATGTCAGTCAGAATACAAGGCAAACTGTTCAATATCACTGTAATCCAAATATACGCACCAACCACTAGTGCAGATGAAACCACAGTTGACCAGTTCTATGAGGACCTAGAACACCTCATAGAACAGACACCAAGAAATGATGTGCACATTATCATAGGAGACTGGAATGCCAAAGTAGGAAATCAAAAAGTTAATGGAATAACAGGCAAGTTTGGTCTTGGAATACAGAATGAAGCAGGCCAAAGACTGATAGAGTTCTGTCAAGATAATGCACTGGTCATAGCAAACACTCTCTTCCAGCAACACAAGAGGAGACTTTACACATGGACTTTACAGATGGCCAACATCGAAACAGATTGATTACATACTCTGCAGCCAAAGATGGAGAACCTCCATACAGTCAGCAAAAACAAGACCAGGAGCAGATTGTGGCTCAGATCACAACCTACTGATCACAAAATTCAGGCTTAGACTCAAGAAAATAGGGAAAACAATTAGGCCATACAGATATGACCTAGATAACATCCCTAAGGAATACACGGTGGAGGTGTGGAACAGATTCAATGGTTTGGACCAGATACACAGAGTGCCAGAAGAATTATGGACAGAGATGCGGGACATCTTCCGGGAGGCAGCAAGAAAAACCATACCAAAAGAAAAGAAGGGTTAGAAAGCTAAGTGGCTGTCCGATGAGGCTCTTAAAATAGCAGAGGAAAGAAGGGACACAAAGGCAAAGGAGAAAGGGAAAATACAGTCACTTAAATACAGAATTTTAAAGAAAAACAAGGAGAGATAAGGAAACCTACCTGAATGATCAGTGCAAAGAAACAGAGCAAAACAATATCAGGGGTAGGACTAGAGATCTTCTCCAAAAAATTGGGCAAAACAAGGGAACATTTAAGGCAAAAATGACCATAATAAGGGACAAAGATGGCAAGGAGTTAGCTGAGGCAGAGGAGATTAAGAAAGATGGAAAGAGTACACAATGATGAGGAAATTGAACTTGAGCCAGACATCCTAGAGAGTGAAGTCAGAAAGGCCCTAAAAAGCACTGCAAACAAAGCCAGTGGAGATGATGGTATCCAAGTTGAACTTTTCAAAGCCCTAAAAGAGGATGGAATCAAATTATTACATTCTATATGCCAGCAGATTTGGAAAACACAACAATGGCCACAGGATTGGAAAAGATCAGTATGTGTTCCAATACCCAAAAATGGTAATGCCAAAGAATGTTCAAATTATCGAACAATTGTGTTCATCCTACATGCTAGCAAGGTGATGCTCAAGATAATACAGGATAGACTGCAGCAGCATGTGGAGAGAGAATTACCAGAAGTGCAGGCAGGGTTCAGAAGAGGCAGGGGGACTAGAAACCACATTGCCAACATACGTTGGATCATGGAAAAAACAAAGCAATATCAGAAACAAGTCTACTTCTGTTTCATTGATTACACTAAGGCCTTTGACTGTGTGGACCACAACAAAATGTGGCAAGTAATTAAAGAGATGGGAATGCCAGAGCACCTTATATACCTCATGGGATATCTGTACATGAATCAAGAAGCAACAGTTAGGACAGAATACGGAATCACAGAGTGATTTGGAATAGGAAAAGGAGTGAGACAAGGGTGCATTTTGTCACCCTGCTTATTCAACTAATACACAGAGCACATAACGCGCAATGCAGGGATGGAGGAATCAGAATTTGGGATCAAAATTTCTGGGAGAAACATCAACAATTTGAGATATGCAGATGATACCACCCTAATGGCAGAAAGTGAGGAGGACTTAAAAACGCTCCTGATTAGGTTGAAAGAAGAAAGTGCAAAAGCTGGTTTGAGACTCAATATACAGAAAACAAAGATCATGGCTACAGGCCCTATCAGTCCTTGGAAAATAGATGAGGAAGAAGTAGAAGCAGTGACAGATTTTACATTCTTAGGATCAAAGCTCACTGCAGATGGAGATTGCAGCCATGAAATAAAAAGGCGACTGATTCTTGGGAGGCAAGCAATGAGAAACCTGGGGAACATAGTGAAAAGTAGAGACATCACCTTGCAAACAAAAATTCGTATACTCAAAGCAATGTTGGCAATGTATGGTTGTGAGAGCTGGACCATAAAGAAAGCTGAGCGCAGAAGAATAGATGCCTTTGAAATGTGGTGCTGGAGGAGAGTTTTGAGAGTCCCCTGGACAGCGAGGAGAACAAATAGGTCAATCTTAGAAGAAATCAACCCTGAGTGCTCCTTACAAGGTCAAATAATAAAGATGAAGCTAATGTACTTTGGACATCAAATGAGAAGAGAGGATTCGCTTGAGAAAGCATTGATGCTGGGAAGTGTGGAGGAAAAGGAGAAGGGGGTGGCCCAAAATGAGATGGCTAGATGGTATTGTAGAGACAATGGGCACAGAGTTGAGTGAGTTGAGGAGGATGGTGGAGGACAGAAGTGCCTGCCGGACAGTGGTCCATGGGGTCACAAAGAGTCGGAATCGACTGTGCGACTGAACAACAAAATGGCAACAGCCCCCGGAAGCAGAAGGGGATGTGCTTACAACAACTGTAAACATGCCTGTGTAAATGCGCCTGCACCCATGCCAGCCATGGCTTACAGCAGCATTTACTGTGAGGAAACCACATGTCTGGCTCACTCAGCTGTCTGGGTGTGTGTGGTCCGGCCCATGGCATAAAAAGGTTGAGAACCATTGGTGTAAAGAGATAACTGAAGCCCAAGTTACACGGTGAGCAGCAAATATAGGCCCTTCATTGCAGGATGATCTGCAGAAACATGAACTGGACAGAAAACCAGGCATCTAATCCACAATTTGGAAATGTTACTTCTTGGCTGAAATCCTGTTGCATGGTATACAAAGTTGCAGCTAAAGTAGGCCCACTGAATCAATAGAACATGCAAAGGCAGTGACCCACCAAACTCCACAGAGTGAAATGGCTTATTCTAGTTATGACTTACTAAACTGAGCAACAGGATTTCAGCTTTTTAGACTACAATATTCAGACTTCTCCACTTAGTGTAGGTAGCTGGGAGTTTTTAAAAAAAGTACCTTTCTCAATTTCTGATGTAATCCTCATCTCCTAATTTTCTTCCTGTAGTAAAACAGATCTGTTGATTTCTGTGAAGTAAGGGCCTTCCTAGATGCAGAAGATACCTGCATATTTTAATGAAGTAGTAGTGGAATAAGGCATATCAGAAAACAAAATAAAAAACACTCAAGCAGAATGACAGAACACCAGGCATAACAATACAGCTTCCTACAGCTTTGAGTTTGAAAGGGAGACATTTAAAACTAATATGAATAATCTATTGTTATTGATAGCTGTAGGAAGCTGCGTTGTTATGCCTGCTGCTAAGTCATCCTGCTTGAGCACATCTCCTTTAACATGTAGACCCTTACATTTGGTATATAAACCATGCCTGGAAGTTTCAGTCCTTGTTTGAAGAAGTGGATTTGATCCACGAAAGCTAACAATAAAAATATAGCAGTTAGTCTTTAAAGTGCTACAGTGTTTTTATTTTGTTGTCTGATATGCCTTAACCACAGACTAACACAGCTACTATTCCAAAAAAATTATGGAAAAAGTCATTTACTTTCTCTACCTGGGGAGCTGCATTTGATTGATTCTTTAGGGACCTTTAAGAAGGAACTGAAAACTTTTCTTTTTGCGTAGGCCTTTGGCAGCTTGTTGAAGCTTGAATAGGAGACCCTCCAACCGTTGGCCACTCTAGCTAGTGGTCCTTGGTGCTGATTGGACTGGGTGGCTGGCTGGGGGGTTTTCTATGGTTTTATGGTGTCTGTTCTGCTCTTTTTTAACATTGGGAGCCACCCAGAGTGGGAGTGTATCCTAGATGGGCGGGAATGAGACTATGTGCACTAACTGCACTAATCGCATTGGTGGATGATCTCTGGAGAGAGCGGGATGGAGGCCATCCGACCGTCCTAGCTCTTCTCGACCTCTCAGCGGCCTTCGATACCGTGGATCACGGTATCCTTCTGGGGAGGCTCCAAGGACTGGGGATCTGGGGCACTGTGCTGTCCTGGTTTTCCTCATTTCTGAAGGGCAGGACCCAGTCGGTGGTGTTGGAGAAGGAGAAGTCCAGCCCTAGGCCCCTTCGTTATGGGGTGCCTCAGGGTTCGGTACTTTCTCCTCTCCTATTTAACATCTACATGAAGCCGCTGGGTGAGATCATCTGTTCCCACGGGGTGAGGTATCATCAATATGCAGATGATACCCAGCTGTACATCTCGGCCCGTGGGGACCCAAGCGGTGCAGTGGAAGTACTTTCCAGGTGTCTGGAGGCTGTGAGGGTCTGGATGGGGGACAACGGGCTACAACTGAATCCCGGCAAGACTGAGTGGCTATGGGTGAGGGGTCCTGTGTTATCACAGGAGCTACCAACTTTGGCACTGGATGGGGCAGTCTTGCCCCAGAAGGACCCAGTGCGTAATCTGGGGGTCCTCCTGGACTCACGTCTACTGTTCGAAGAACAGGTGGCAGCCGTGGCCAGGAGGGCTTTTGCACAACTTCGTGTAATTCGCCAGTTACGCCCCCTCCTAGACCGGGACTCCTTGCTCACGGTCACACATGCGTTGGTCACCTCCAGACTTGATTACTGTAATGTGCTCTACATGGGGCTGCCCTTGGTGACCATTCGGAGGCTGCAGCTGGTTCAGAATGCGGCAGCTCGGGTAGTGATGGGGTGTGGGCGTTATGCTCGGGCCTCACCACTGCTTCGGGAGCTGCACTGGCTTCCAGTATGCCTCCGGGTGCAATTCAAGGTGCTGGTTATCACCTTTAAAGCCCTATATGGTAGTGGGCCAGGATACCTAAGAGACCGCGTCACCCTAAGAATGTCTGCCCGTCCCACTAGGGTGGATCGGAGGGGCTCTCTTGTGACTCCATCCGCTAGGGAGGCTCGTCTTACGAGCACTAGGAAGAGGGCCTTCTCCGTGTTCGCCCCGGCCCTTTGGAACCTCCTTCCGACAGAATTGCGCCTGCAGACAGGGCTCCTCCCCTTTCGAAAAGGGTTAAAGACATGGCTGGCAGGGCAAGTGTGGGGACACAATAATGTGGGCTCCCATCCAGGATGGCTAATTTAAGGGTTGCCATCCCCCCACCACCTGGTATTTGTATCCATTTTAAATGTGTTTTATCTATTTTTAAGGTTTTACTGTTTTAAATTTTTTATGAATTGATGAATTTTTAAAGTTTTAACTATTGTATGTCATGGACTACCCATTATGCTAATGGGCTCTGTAAGCCGCCCAGAGTCGGGTCTTCCCGAGTGGGGCGGGGTATTAAATACAAATAAATAAATAAATAAATAAAATAAATGTGTCCTTAGACTCTTTGTGCAGGAAAGAAACCAACAGCTTCTAGTTGTGTAATTATTTGCAAAAGTGATTGTGCATCTGATAGCATAAATGATAGTTGGTGAATGAATCAACATAGTAAATGTGTTGCATCTTGTACATGAAATAAACAATAGCAGCAACAACACAAGTCTACTAGCATTGTAGTTCTCTGCTAAAATCATATTGTATTTAGGCCTTAGATTTATGCACAAAAGCTAAATGAATACTAATGACTGAGCTGTGAAATATCTTCAAAGGAAAACAAAGATAAGATAGTATAAAGAAATGCTATTTTCTTTTATAAATAAAACCACAAATGTCTTGGACATTAGCCTATTTCATGGAGTGATGATGACCTTTTTTTTTTTTTACAAAACACATTCACCATGCATACAAATATCAAAATTAAAATGGCACATTAGTATAAAGATGAGCAAAGGAATCAATGAAATGCAACAAAAAGGATTTTACTACATGAGCTCTTCAGTGTGACTTCTTGAACCTAACCAGTTTGAATAGGAAATCAGGCTATTACAATTCTGAAGTATAGTATCCAAAAACAAGACAAAACAATGCTGATTTAACATAAGTGTGCTATGTGTGAGATTTATTTTCCAAACAAGAACAGTCATTACTTTAAAAATGAAAAGAAACACAATGATTATAATGAAATTGGTACATTTGTAGCAATTAAGTTCAGCTGAATAACAGCAGTTTTTAACTCATACTTGTTTTGGATGTGAGGAAATGTTTCTTTTTTCACTGCACAAAAGCAGTTGAAATGCCCCAGCTGCATTTATAGGCACATTTAATGGTGTTACATCATTCTGGTTCTACCTGAAAGCTCAAAGGTCACTTTAATTGGAAATTTACTCATTAGCTAGTTTTCAAGTCAATCCTTCAGAGTTACAAAGCTGACATCAGAACCTAGCACCTGTAGTAAGCTATTACCTGGATTCCCCTTTATTTATTTTTGTTCTGGATTGGCACTCTAAGCTGCACTGGAGAGATAGAGCTAGCTTGCCATTTTCCTCAATGTGGCTGAAATCCTATTGCTTAGCATAGGAAGTCACTGTGACTAGACCAAGCCCAGTGAATCAGTAGGGAATTGGTGAGTCAACTCCTCCATAAGTTCAATTGATTCAAATGGGTCTACTCTAGTTGTGACTTAATTTAGAGTATTAAATTTCAACTAGAGTAGACTCATTCAAATCAATTAAGCTTACAGGAAACTCACCAAATCGCCACTGATGTAATGGGCCTATATTGCGGGAACTTATGCTAAACAATAGGATTTCAACCAGTATTATATATTATGCAGTCCTGGAGAACATGCTTTCTTCTGTTATTAAAGTAAATTGAACATTTGTAGGATGTGTTGCATGAGTTTTTGAACACGTCTGATAAGGCGCCAAATGGCTGATGAGTCGGGAGACCTTTGCCTCCCCCCTACCCAGATCGAACCATAGGTGAAGGACGAATCAGTACATGCCATGTCCTTTCCTTCCCTGGCCTCTTTCTCAGGAGGATAGCAGAGCTCGTTCCCACATGGGTGTTGGGTCACTGAAATCAGGAATAATCTTGAACTCTCCACTATACAGTTGTAACTTGCTTAAAGAGCATAATGTGTTTCACAGGACTGCTCTTTAAGCAAGTTTGCTCTTTAAGTGAAACACCTTTGTAAATGACCAATTGTGACTTCTGGTGGAGGGGATTGTGAACCCCAATTTATTTGTTAAGCGAGTTTTTGGTTGGTTTTATTTGTTAAGCGAAGTGAACATTCAGAGAAAATTGTGCTCTTTAAGCGAGTTACTCTTTAAGAGAGTTACTCTTTATGTGAGGTTTGACTGTACATGCTTTTACTCTTGACATGCTTTGTATGACTACCTGGAAAAGGGCTATAATCTTTGTACTATGGAGAATCTAACATGGTGGTACTGAGGCAGAGGTGACAGAGGAGCAGCAGTGTGGAACATAAAATGCATTGACCTTCAGATGTGGGCTATTATTTGGTCTTAATTGCCCAAATCAAAATGTCAGCTTCTCAGAAATATACATCTTCTTCTGTTCCTTGTTGGATTGTCAGGTGGCATAATAGGATTTAGAATGTCAATGTCATTCACTGTAATTACATCACACAAGACTTTAGCCTGAGTATGGAAAGAGGATTTCTGGTGAGGTGAATTGTATTAGCCTGGTAAAAGAAATTTATCCTTTGACAATAAAGTTTTCAGAAGTGACAAGAAAAAATGTTCATCATTATTAAATAATAGAAGGCCGGAGAAATAGTACAGCTTGGAAATGTTACTTTGTGAAATTACAATAGCCAATGTGGAAGTTTCTGGGGGTTGTCCAAATGTTGGATATAAGCATACACATGGATTGCTTTTTTGAGTAGTGAAAAAAACAACACACACACAGGAGAAATCTGGTTTTCCCCTCTACCCTTTCTCATGACATTTCTTGGCCATACAGTAATACACCGGATAACGATTGGACCGGATAGCGCTAGAATCGGATAACGATGCAAGATTTTTGGAAAAACCTTGCATCGGATAACACGATTTTTAGCATTATCCGAGCCAATCATGTGGGGGGGAGTGTTGGGCTGAGCTAGCCTTCCGAAGCCCTTGCGGGCTGTGTCCAAAGCCGCTGGGCTTCAGACACAGAGCGGGTGCCTCTTCCCGCATCCTACTGGCCCCATAGCGCTTGCTAAGGGGCCAGTGGGGTGAGGGGAACAGGCGTGCTTGCTAAGAGTTCCATAGGTTTGGCAGAAAAGGTGCCCACTTGGCACCTCCTCGCGTGCAAGTGGGCACCTCTTGTGCCAAACCTGCGGGACTCTTAGCACTTGCCAGGGCTCGGCTTGTCCGAAATCCCCCCACCCCGGGGGTGGGGGAATTTCGGACAAGACAAGCCTTGCAGGCGCGCAATTGCTCGCCTAGCCAAGGACTGACTTGTCCGAAATCTCCCCCCCCCGGGGGGGATAAATTTCAGACAAGCCGATCCTTGCCTCGGAGTGGTTTGTCCCTGATGTCAGGGCTTTTTTTTTTAGCGTTGTTCGATGTATGCATCGGACAACGCTAAAAATCGGATAACGTCATGACTTGTGGAACCAAGTCATAACGTTATCCGGTGTTCTAGTGCAGTGTTTCTCAACCTTTGGCTTTTGTATTTCAATTTGCAGAAGCCTAAGTCATTTCCCCAAAGCACTGATCAGCCAATGTACTGACTTAGGCTTCTGGGAATTGAAGTCCACTAGTGGGCTGTGTACCCCTTGTTGGGAACCACTGTTCTAGTGTATTGCAGTCTATAGTCAACAAGGAAAATGTATTATTTTTATAGGAGTAGAACCATTACGGGCTGTCATGGATTCAATAATTAGAATAGGCCTTTCACAAAGCTGTTGCTGATTTCTGAATGGACAACTTTAATAATGTAATTGTCCCACTTAGCACATTTTGAGCATTAAATTTATCTCAGATCTCACTTCCTACCATTGTTTAACCAGCCTTACCCTCTCTCTGTGTGGTATCTAATAAATATGTGCCTGTATATCTGCATGAGCTAGGAAATTCTGAATGGTACACATGCTTCTGGTGAAATAAGCAGTAGTCTACAAAAACTTTTGCAAGTGTGTAGATACCTGTGGTGAAATTGCCCCTGTCAGTGGCTTTGAAGAGTGGCCCATTCTATCAGAAATAACAGAGGAATTGGGATCCTTCAAGTCTGAGTAGGTGGCCAGGAAAGGGAAAAAAGAGGTTTCACTCTCAGGACCCAGACCAAGCCTCAACCCCTGTGACTGCCTCTGAGAACAGAAAGTGGCCTCTAGGAAAAAAAAAGAAACCCTTGGTTTACTCCTAGTAGATATGTATAAAAAGGGCAAAATTCTAAGGATCTGAAAAATGTTACCTTTTGCATGATTTTTCTGTCAGGGTATAATAATAACTAAGTAAATCAAGGCATATCAGAAAACAAAACAAAATAAAAAAACTGTAGCACTTTAAAGACTAACTGCTATATTTTTATTGTTAGCTTTCGTGGATCAAGTCCACTTCTTCAGACAAGTTAGTGCTACAGTGTTTTTTATTTTGTTTTGTTTTGTTTTCTGATATGCCTGAACCACAGACTAACACAGCTACTATTTAAAAAATTAAGGAAATTAAGACTATCAAATTTTCCCAGAATGCCTACTGAAAACCACTTACAATGCAAGTGTAGTTATGTCTACTAAGAAGTACTGTAAGCCCCACTGAGTTATGTAGGCACACACTTCCATATGAGTAGGTGTGCAGTCATAGGGCATTACTCACATGTTATCTAACTTTACCTAGTCCTACATTTTCAGAATGCAGGTTGTGGCACACAGAAATATCCTCCTCAATGATTGGGGTATTTTGAACCACAATCGGGCATATCGTGTTAATGGCCACCTTGTGTCGACTAATTTTTCTCTCACTGGGTCAGGGAACTGCAGAATGAACTCATGAAAGAGTGTTTTCATTTTGGCAGTTTCATGTCTGACCTTGACACAGCAGCAGCAGCAGCAGAAGAAGAAGCAGAAGCAGAAGCAGAAGCAGAAGCAGAAGCAGAAGCAGAAGCAGAAGAAGAAGAAGAAGAAGAAGAAGAAGAAGAAGAAGAAGAAGAAAATTTTTAGAAGGAAATTTTTTATTGATAAAATTCTTACTACAGAACCATCTGTCGAGGTGAACTACATAAACTTGTCATCACTTTCAAATACTTAGCTCAGTAAACATAGTTACATATATAGTGATTGTGGAAGGAAATATGCATTATATACAATACCAAAAGAACAATGATATTTACAATTATACTGTCATTTACATGAAACTTAACTTTTAACATTCTAAGTTATTCCCAAATTTCTTTCTGTCAACCACTGCCACCATTTGTATCTGTCGGGTTCCTTCTGTCTTACCATCATTCTTTTAGCATATACTCTGACCCTTGCCACCAAACTGCCCACCGTTTTTTGGGATCTGCCAGCTTTCCCGTCTTCCCTTCCTGTCCCCTTTGGAACATCAGAGCTCTTAAGGCAAACAGATTGATTAATCGAACCAAGGACCAGGGCACTTTACAGTTCTCCAGTTTCCCTTTCTTTCTCTGCCCCTTCCACCCCTTTCCTGGCTCTGTCCCCGATAGAATCGTCTCTGCTTTCTGTTCCTTTAAATAAGGCCAGTCCAATTTACTTGCCAGAGCTCCCCAAACTTCTTGCGATGAAGGACATTCATTTGCAAAATGCGAACAGGTTTCTCTCGGGGGTTTCTGGTCTGTTATCCCACCTCTAACATTCTGGCATCTTATCCTCCTGCACTGCTGCTCCTCTTCCTTTTTCCATGGGTAGGTCGCTCCTACATTAAGTACCTGATGATATGCCCTCCACCTCGTTTCCCACAGACAGAGGGGTATATTCCCATCTTTAAACACAGACAAGTCCTCCTCCCCTGTCTGCAGATATTCCGGCAGATTAGTCTAATAATAATAATAATAATAATAATAATAATAATAATAATAATAATAATAATAATAATAATAATAATAATAATAATAATAATAATAATAATAATAATAATAATAATAATAATAATAATGCAGGTTATAAAAAAGGAAAGTGTGTTTCATTAGATCTTTTTTAATTTATTTTTTAAAACAATTTTTATTTTATTTTACAACACAAAAAAAACATACTACAAAAATACATCAAAAACAAATATAAAAAGAACCCGCATTAAGTAAAACACACCAAAAGATAATCCTCCACCCACTGCTTCCGAGTGCTGAATAAAGGGGACACCGGAACTAGGATGGACTCTTGTTGGTTAAGAACAATGAGTGAGTCCTAATGCCTGTGGTGATGCAACAATTTCTCTTTCTTTTCCCCCCTCCTGACTGTGGTTATCTTACTATTACTCACTTTATTACTTTTTCTTCAAAATTTATTTCTATTCAATCTTTCAATCATAAACTTATCACTATCCTATGTCATTAGACCTTGTTGGGGATCACACATGTATTGCTGAGATTTTGATGTGCATTACTAAATTCTACATACTGCTTTGGTATTGCATACAAAACTAAACAAAGCCAGAATCTAGGACTCATATTATGCTATTATCACTGCTAAATTATAAATGTTTCAGCATGTCATCATAGCTGTTCTTCTTAAATGGATGTTACCATTCAGAGCTCAGCCCTAACCTTGATAGCATACTTTGGCTTCTTGTTGTAGAAGTTGACTATGTAATGTAACCTGTGAATTGAAACTGTTGAGAATAGAAATGGCCTGAAAGAGATGTCATGGAAGATGCATTGAAGCAATAAAAGAGCAATGTTCCATCTGAGTTAGCTATTTAGGTAAAATACTAGCAAGAGAACAATGTCTAAGTCCTCAGAGAAGTCAGTGAAATGTCTACATATTTTTCTGTTATTGGACTTCAATGCTCCTGTAGAAAAGGTTGATATCCTGTAATTAATAGCTTCATTAATCCCCAGTCTGGCCAGGTTATCCTCCTAGAATAGACCATACTGTCAGTGACTCAACACCGTCAGGTGGCAGTTAACTAACATGAATACCCTGAGGATTAATAGCATTGGCTGCTGAAGTCCACAGGGAAGGATGATGGTCCCAAAGTGGATTAAATCCCACTTCAATCTATCTTGATGCAGGGCAGAAGCTTCATCTATTATTATTATTATTATTATTATTATTATTATTATTATTATTATTATTATTATTATTATTATTATTATTATTATTATTATTATTATTATTATTAGTAGTAGTAGTAGTAGTAGTAGTAGTAGTAGTAGTAGTAGTAGTAGTAGTAGTAGTAGTATAGCCACTCAGCCACCAAAACGATTCCGGGCAGCTAACAATTCCATTGCACACAACCCAGCATAAAAAGGCCCAACATATCATTAAAAATCTTACATAAAACACATTGTTAAAATCTTTGTAACAAATACATTAAACAGATAGACTAAAAACCTGGATCCAATTAGCATGTTCATATCAGCTAGTGGGGGGGGGGGCTGTTCCTCTCTCTGCTCCCCATACCTGCTGGGACAGCCATGTGTTCACCCCTTTCCTAAAAATTGACAATTCAATACAGGCCTGGGGCTGATGAGGACTTTGCATACCAAAAGGGCTCAGAACTGGAAAGTGACTTGTGGAGCTGGATCAATGAAAGGCCATTGAATTTATAATCTCTGGACAGTCTTCATGGCTGATCACCATGATGATTGCCAATATTCAGATTTGGATACTCCACAATCGCCGCTGTCAGTCCCACTTCAGTGATTAGAAATGGTAATGGCAATATTTGGGCATTAAGGACTTTCAGTTCTGAGGACCTCACAGGCTTCCCCAGCTCATAGGGATCTCTAGGGAGCCTCAGAACCTGTTGAAGAGGGGATAGACACATTTTTGTTCAAGATTAAACTCCATGACTGATGAAGTCATCTGCTTTATGTACATGGATCAGCCCAAACAGGATTCTCTCTCCTTTGCTTTATTGGATTTTGTACCCCCTTGTGGAAGGAAAGCTGAAAGAAATATTTGAAAATCCTGGCAGGTTGTCCTTGGTCTTGCATTTACTCTTGAGTAAAGAAAAAAGAAACACATAGAGACTGAAGACTGGAAAATACTGCCACAGACTGTACACTTCTAGTGGGAATGCAGAACCAAAAGGGCTGCAAAAAGGAGTAGTGATGCATATTCTGAAATTATGCTGCATCAGTTTGCAAAGGAACAATGCACATTAAGGACTGCAAGTATCCTGGATCAGATGTATTAAACAATATTTATAGCAGGTGTGGAAAACAGTGTTGTGCAGGTTGGAGTTGGGGTGCTTATTCTGTAAGAGTACTCAGCACAGGCTTTCTGTAAATATGATTTCCATCTGGATCCATCCCATAGATAATAATCCTGAAGATTTTTGATGGAATCTCCCTTCTTCTCCCAAGGCATATTATTACAGTGATTCAACTAGCAGCACACTCCAAACTGTCTTTCATTCAACACAGATGTAAATAAAAACAATAGGGCATACAGTAAAACCTTGCATAAAGAGTGCCTCGTTTAGAGACTAACTCGCTTAAAGATCAGAATTTTCTCTGAATGGTCGCCTTGCTTAACAACTAAAACCAACCAAAAACTCACTTAACAAATAAATTGGGGGTTGCAATCTCCCCCCCCTCACCAGATGTCACAACCGGTCACTTACAATGGTGTTTCGCTTAAAGAGCAAACTTGCTTAAAGAGCAATCCTGTGGAACACATTATGCTCTTTAAGCGAGGTACCACTGTACTGTACTTATAAGTACAAATAACTAATGATCAAACTGAAGAGATTTTTAAATGCTAAACCATATGTTAGTAAGCACTCATCACTATTATCTTTGAAAAAGGAACTGTCCATAGCTGATTTAGCTTATTATAAGCCCCAAAATACTACTGTTGTTATTTCTATTACTAATAATGATGCAATTATTAATTAAACAATGTTCAGTAATAGAGTAATGAAAATAATAATTCCATATATTTTAAAAGTAAATGAAGTGAAAGCCATTGTCTTCCTTTGAATTTATGCATGAACAAACCAGCTTTACTTTCTCTGGGGATTGCATTTTACAGGTAGTCTTTCATCTTGATTTCTCAGGTTCTCATTATCTTGTTTACTACATTGTCTGTAATGCTGTTCATGCAGACATTTGTCAGGACATGAGGGCCACTGGTTGTCTTGTCAGAGAAGAGCAAACTAAAAATAGGTTTTATTCATAATCCAGATAGTGTGCATTTGCTATCAGTCATCATGCAATGAACAACAGCAGCCTTAAGGCTCTTTTGGAGTCCTAATGAATTTTGAGTATGTGCAGCTCAGTGCCAAAGCACAGAGTAAAATGATGGTCTAAGCTTTTGAGAATGAATTATTTTTGGCTATTAAATATGTCACATCCAATGCCCAGATATTAGATGCTACGCAGTGCAATTGTGAGACATTCCTTAAATGATTAATGCTGCCATAATGCTATCATTGCTCATAGCTATAATCACCACAAATGTTTATATGTCAAAATACGGGAGACCTCAGCCACAACTGAAATACAAATAGCTAAGACCTATTTATGAATGAACTTCTGTTTTCTCTTTGCCCTCCCTAACTGGAAGTAGTTGGAAGTATCTCACAGCATCTAGAATACCTATTCACCCGATAAGTTTTGAAATTTACAAATGAGACTCTGAGTCACTGTGTTGATTGAAATTTATTTGGTAGTAAATACAAGTAGTGTAGATTTAGCTGAAATATAGCCTACATAGTTTCTACATAGTTTAACAGTTTTTCAAGTAGTGACACAAGATGTAACATATACATGTAATTCTTTACACAACTGGTTGTTTTTCCTGTGCTAATTTGAAATAAATTGCTATTGCTACAGTTGGCATCTCTAAATTCAGGCTGCTGCATCCAGTGAGAAATACTTCAACTTCCATATTTATTAAAGACTATATATTTAACCACATGCACAGGTTTAATTATGTCTACCAAGACATAAATCTTAGAGAAAGCAGTACAATGTACTTTTAGGAGGACTAACTCAAATTATGTTGTAACGGATTTTTAAAATTTCCCCAGCCGGCTGGGTGGTTTGACCCCCGGTGCTTCCTAGCTAAAATGCCCAGTTTTTAATATTAAGTTTTAAAGCTTCTTTTAAGTTTTTAATCTTTTAATTGGTTTTAAATCATTGCTGATATGCTTATGTGTTGTGAATCGCCCTGGGTCCCTTCGGGGAAGAGGGCGATAAACAAACAAACAAACACCTATTACGTTCTGTTTTAGCAATCCAAAAGGCCAACCAGAGAGAGATGTTATTGTGGGTCAATCTAGTTGACACTACAGAATATTCCCTGAAGCTTTGAAAGATATTTGTTTTCAGACCATGTAATTTTACAAATATCTATCTTACATTTATTGGTGTGTGTGTTTTTTGCTATAGGTTATTAGAAGTTAAACCGAAGATTAATTTTCAAGTCTGTTTGTTAAGGCATGTATTTCTGACTAAATCCCATTTGTAGAAATCAAAACAGGCTAATTCAGGTTAATTGTAAAGAATACTCACTCCCCATTAACCTCCTGTCTAGCCTGTACTCTCAGTAGTAGACAAGTCACAATTAGAGTTGCATCTTTCAATGTCCAAATCTAGGTAGCCTAATTCACATACTGTATTTATCAAAATCTTGTAGCATAATTTGCTACAAGCTTTGGATAGATCAGAAAACAAAACAAATAAAATAAAATAAAATAAAATAAAAAACACTGTAGCACTTTAAAGACTAACTGCTATATTTTTATTGTTAGCTTTCATGGATCAAGTCCACTACATCAGACAAAGAGTGAAATGTACAGGCATGTTCTTTATATACCAAATTCAGGGATTCAAAGGGAGAAGGGGTGTGGGCAAGACAACAGAAGGGGTGTGGGCAAGACAACAGAAGGGATGTGGGCAAGACGACAGACAAGCAAGCACAAGATTGCAGCTTCACACAGCCATTAGCAACAATAGATTAGTCAGATAAACTCTAAATGACTCCTTTTCAATCTCAAGGTTGCTGTGAAAGCCCATTATGGTCTCTGATCAACTTGTGACCTTCATGTCAGGGGGAAAAAAACAAACCCTCTTACCTGGTTTCTTTCTGTTTTATTAAAGAGAATCGGCAGGGAAGTTGTAATATAAAATCATATAGCAATCTGTGTATCAAATTTGATAATGCCCCAGAAACCATTCACTAATATTTAGCCCCCTGTGATGGGTATCTAACAGATGGATGTATTTGATTTCTGCTGTCTCCCTTTCAATCCTAGTTTTGTAATTTATCTGTTCTATAATTGCAACTTTCAGGTCTTCGATAGAGTGTCCAGTTAGATTGAAGTGGTTTGAGACAGGTTTCTCCATGTTGCTATTCCGGATATCTGATTTGTGTCCATTAATTCTTTTGTGTAAAGATTGTCCTGTTTGTCCTACATAAAGCACGGATGGACATTTTTGGCAAGAGATGGCATAAATCACATTGGCAGAAGCACAAGTAAAACTGCCTTTAATGTTGTGTGTTGTGCCATTGGGTCCAGTAATACTGTTTCCAGAGTGAATGTGGGGGCATAGTTGACATCTGGATTTGCAGCAGGGTCTAGTTCCCATATCTGCTCCACTTCTGTGTTGTTTGTTGTGTGTCAATAGTTGTTTGAGATTGGGGAGTTGTCTATAAGCGAATAGGGGTCTGTCACCAAGGGCTTTGGAAAGTGAAGCACTCTTGTCCAAGATGGGTTGGAGATCCCTCACTATGCGTGTGAGGGGTTTAAGTTGAGGGCTGAAGGTGACAACCAGTGGTGTGCGATTGCTTTCCCTTCTGGGCCTGTCTTGTAGTAGATCACTCCTGGGTATTCATCTAGCCCGGTTGATTTGTTCTTTAACCATATTGGATGGGTATTGTAGTTTGAGAAATGCATTTTGTAAGTCTGTGAACTTGGCATCTCTATCATGTGGGTCTGAGCAGATGTGATTGTACCTGAGGGCTTGGCTGAAGACAATGGATTTTGTTGTGTGTTCTGGATGGAAGCTCGAGACATGCAGGTAGGTACATCTGTCTGTGGGTTTGCGATATAGTGTGGTACTAAGATGTCAATTTTGTAATTTCACAGTGGTGTCCAGGAAATTTACTTGTTGTGTAGACTGTTCCAAACTGAGTTTGATATTTGGGTGAAAATTATTGAAGTCTTGGTGGAATTTCTTCAGGGTTTCTTTTCCATGCGTCCAGATGAAGAATTTGTCATCAATGTATCTCAAATAGACAAGTGGTTTATAGGTACAGCAGTTAAGAAAACGTTGTTCTAGATCAGCCATGAATATAATAGCATACTGTGGAGCCATGTGAGTACCCATGGCAGTTCTGTTGATCTGGAGGTAGGTTTCATTGTTGAAGCAATCTTGTGCTTGCTTGTCTGTCGTCTTGCCCACACCCCTTCTCCCTTTGAGCCTCTGAATTTGGTATATAAAGAACATGCCTGTAAGTTTCACTCTTTTTCTGATGAAGTGGACTTGATCCACGAAAGTTAAAAATAAAAATATAGCAGTTAGTCTTTAAAGTGCTACAGTGTTTTTTATTTTATTTTATTTTATTTTATTTATTTTGTTTTGTTTTCTGATATGCCTGAACCACCGACTAACACGGCTACTATTCCAAAAAAATTCAAGCTTTGGATAGTGTGCAAATGGGGGGGGGGAACCACCATTCCGGCCCACTCAGCTGTCTGAGGGAGTGTGACCTAGCCTCTGACTGAAAAAGGTTGGCACTCCCTGCTTTACAGATTGATTTATAGATTGACCTTAACAGACTCTATTTATTTCATCCCATCCAACAGCGTTGTTAGACATCCAAGCTGGCAAGGTAGCTACTAAGTACATCATTCTTTCGAACTAACTGTGTTCTATGATTTTCTTGCTTTAAAAAAAATGTATCTGTACTGAATCTTCATTACACTTAGCAAGATTTGTCTTTTCAATTTATATGAGCTATTTTAAATCTGGGGACATAAAAGGTTGCCTGTTTTTGCATGGGTAGAGAAATTTTTTAAGGTTTTTTTTTTAAATCATAGCTCAAAAACCTATTACCCAAATTTTGCACAGAAGAAGAGCAGATTGTCTACAACATCTATGTCAATTGATGCTGATACAAAGTCAAGTTTAAATGTACATTTTTTTTGTTTGGGGCACCCCATTTTTAAAATTGCCTTATAGATTTTTGTTTTGCTCTTCTGCACAATAAAAAGGTTGTACTCCTATGTAGCTGTAATATAGTGGCTGCCGTATAGCTCTGCATGCATGAATGGGATAATGTCATCATTAGCAGCAAGTCACTGCTGATTAAATGCTGCCTTTGCTGATTTTGGGGTACATATGACTTTGCTGCAGTATATGTGCATGCACCTGGAAATTGTCTGCAACCAGCAACAATTTTCCACTAACAATGATTTCATCCTCTTTCCCACTCAGAACTCTGCCACAAAATTTCAACCCTAATAAGATATATGCAGTAAAACCTCACATAAAGAGCACCTCTTTTAAAGAGTAATTCGCTTAAAGAGCAGAATTTTCTCTGAATGTTCGCTTGATTTAACAAATAAAACCAACCAAAAAATCACTTAACAACTAAATCGGGGTTCGCAATCCCTGCCACCAGAAGTCACAATTGGTCACTTACAATGGTGTTTCACTTAAAGAGCAAACTTGCTTAAAGAGCAATCCTGTGGAACACATTATGCTCTTTAAGCAAGGTACAACTGTAACTGCTAAACAATGGTTGCTCCTTTTAATGTACATTGAAACATTAAAAGGCCTAAATCTTTTCCTTCTTCCAAGGCCTAAATCTTTTCTGGTTCAGTAAGAAAAAAGGTTGAAAACACCAGGAGTTCTGCATGAGTTCTTTACATAAATGAGGGTGAAAATCCATCTATTTAAATTGCTTCTCTCTTGTTTTAAATAGAGAAAATGGTATATATATATTAAGAATCAGTTAATCTGTTTCAATTATATTTATTTTTAACTAATTTCCTCTGATGCCAAGGAGAAAACCAAGATATTGAGGAAATATATATATATATGTAATGTTGTAGCTCAGGTGTGCATACAGAGAACATGAAAAATAGCAGTTACTTGTCCTGCTTCACTGTCTGGAAGTGTAAAATTATAATGAGCTCTCATCACCAGAAGCAAGTGAAGTATTCAACCACTTAGGAAACTAATGATGCATGTGAAGTCATCTTGCCCAATTAAAGCTAACAGAGATAAAGAATTCCAAGGCAGTCAGATATAAGTGGAGATTTATTATATTTAATGTTTAAGGATTATATTTAATGTTTAAGATTATTTGGGAGACAGAATTTTTGCCCATGCTCTACTGAACTGCTTCTTTCTTTCAATTCAGTTGTTCTGTTCTATTTAGTTTCAGTTACACCATCCTCTCAGCATGGCTTAATGATGATGATGGCAAACAAATTATATTGTATTGAATTATGCTCTGGCACTATGGTGCATTTGTTCCATGCTGAGCCGAGTATGGACAGGTCTACAGAATGCCATCAAAAATAAAAATCATAATTGGCCACTTTGGGTGGCATCTGTAACGTGTTGATCACATTGACAACAGTCATGTTACTTCCTTTCCTTCAGCAAAGGGGATTTTATTTTGGGTTTTTATTACAGTGCATATTGTACAGTTGCCTTTCCCAAACTATGTTCCGTGGAACACTGGTCTTTCATAGAGTTAGTCTTTAAGGTGCCACAACTTTTTGTCTTTTTTTGTTTACTCTCCAATGTACCTTGTTTTGTTTACTCTCTAAAATAACTGAAAAATCCAAATCTATCTTTAAATTACAAAAATCAAAAGTGTTTTATTACAATTTTAGGTGTTCCATGATAGAGTAACTTTTGGAAACACTGTTGTAATGAATACTGCATATGCAGCAAAATGAAGACTTTGCAAAATAGACACCAGAAGGCATATCCTCTATCATGCTGTATTCAAATATCTATTATTAACTCTCCAATATGCACATGGGATCAAATCCAGTGTTAGCCCCAACCAGAGCAGGTTTGTTGGATTGAAATGGACATACAGTAATACCCCAGATAATGCTAAGACTTGGTTCCACAAGTCTTGGTGTTATCCGATTTTTAGTGTTATCCGATCCATGTTAAAATCCTATTAGATGGCTCAAATAACGTTAAAGCTCCATAGAGATACATTGTAACCACACAGGCTTTAGTAGTTGTTATCCAATCCATCCCATAGGACCTTAAAGTTATTCGATCCAATTCTCCTCCCTATATTACTTAACATTATGCAATTTTAGCGTTATCCGAGGTAAACGTTAACTGAGGTATTACTGTATTAGTTACTACTTGTGTAAACCCCTTTGATTTCAATGGTATAATCTTAGTACAACTATCATGTTTAGCCCACTGGTTCTTGTATAGAAGTTGTTATTGTTCAGTCGCACAGTTGATTCCGACCCTTTGCGACCCCATGGACCACTGTCTGCCAGGCACTTCTGTCCTCCACCATCCTCCTCATAAAAAAATGGGACATAATGTTGTGTGTACAGAGTAGGAAGTTAGATGTTGTCTCTGTGTAGGAACAGGTCAGACCTGGGGGATGGAGAGGAGTTGCAATTGTTAACTGAGATTCAGTCACACTTATCAGATGCTCTGTCCCACAGATTGCTGGGTTTGAATGCATTTCTCTGATAGCGGTTACCTAAGGCAAAATAGGGATTATATTGGTATACTGCCCACACTGCTGCACAACAGTCTCCATGCTTGAACTGAGTGAGTTGGTCTCAAATGTGGTGTTGCAATCACTTCAGCTTGCAATCACCTCAGACTTCAGCATTCATGTAGAGAGTACTTTATCAGTGTTGTTCAGGGTTTTATGTCTACCATGACAATCATGGGACTGTCTTTAGTAGTATCATGTTGCAGAGCAAATTCTTGACCTACAACATCCCCCCCCCCAAGGATTGGTGATTATCTGGATGTGGAAGAGCTCTCTGTAGTTCCTTTGTACAGAATATCACTTCTAGTAGGGTTAAGGGTTGTGGCAACTCTGAACCTCTGCAGGGGTGGAGGACCAATTTAAATGGTCCTTTCTAGGAGACTGATTGATCCAAATGGTTTCCTAATGTTTCTTGGGGATTTTTCTACTGTCTTGGAAGGTAATGCTGTTGAGGACTTGGATCATCTATGAAACAGGGAAATGACCAGGTCTATTGACTTCAATAGTTCATTTTCGGACATGATCATGGAGCATGTTGTAGTGCCTCAGTTCTAAATATTTCAGAATTAAGCAGAGTCTAAATCCATTTCAATATGGCTTCAGGCCTGGTTATAGAACAGGTGGCTTTGGTCACCTTGGTGGATGCCCTATACCAGAAACTGGACAGGAGTTCCCTGTTGGTTCTTCTGGACCACTCAGTGGCTTTCAGTATAATTGGCCATATTATAATTCCAGAGTGTCTTTCTTGAATGGGCCTTGGAGATTCTATTTTACAGTGGTTCTGATCCTGCCTAGAGGGGAGAACTCAGAAAGTGGTTTTTGGGGGAAATCCTGTTCAATACTGTGGTCATTAGACTGTGGTATCCCCTAGGGCAGCGATGGCGATCCTATGGCACACGTGCCAGAGGTGGCACTTGGAGCTCTCTCTGTGGGCACCTGTGCAGTCATCCCAGCACAAAATTCACCCCACCCCTCTGCCCAGCAGCCCAGTGTGAGCGTTCACTTTCTCCCCTATTGCTGTCTTGGCACTTTCTGATAAAGAAGTGTTTTTTGGGTTGCAGTTTGGGCACTCGGTCTCTAAAAGGTTTGCCATTACTATCCTAGGGTTCAGTTCTGTCTCCCAGTTCTGTCAAGAGTTTGGGGGTTTGATGTCATCAGTATGCTGATGACACCCAACTCTTATCTCTCCTTTCTATCTGATTCTGAGAAAGCTGTTCTGTGCTTAAACCAGTATCTGTTGTCAATTGTTGACTGGATGAAGATTTACAAACTGAATCTTAATCCAGAATCTTAATCCAGAATCTTAATCCAGAAGAGACACAGGAGAATAGGAATTCTCAGGGAATAGGAATTTAGTGGATGGGGTTACACTTCCCCTGAAAAGTCAAGATTTCAACTTGGGTATGTTCCTGGATTCAACCCTGATGTTTAATGCACAAGTCTCAGTGGTGGCTGGGAATACTTTTGCACCATTCAAGCCAATGTGCCAGCTGCACTTGTTCCTTGAGTTTTGATTGACCTATGCATTTGGTTATATTTCATTTGAATTAGTGGAACATGCTGGATTATTGGAACATGCTCTTCATGGGACTACCTTTGGAGAGTGTTCAGAAACTTCATCTGGTTCAAAATGCTGCAGCCAGACTGCTGATTGGCACTGGTTACAGGGAACATGTACAACAGCTTCACTGTCTTCCAGTCTGTTTCTGGGCTCAGTTAAAACCACTGGTTATTGCCTTTAAAAAAAAAAACACTGAAAGCCTGGATCACCCCATATGAGATTATTTGCCTTTTAAGCTCTTCTAAGGTGGCCTTTTGCTCAATCTCACCACCTCCCCAAGCTTGTTTGACAAGGACATGAGAGAGGACCTTCTCCGTGGCTCCTACCAGGCTTTGGAATGCACTGCCCGAGAATCCATATTGGCCTCCTTCCTGTTCCTCTTTCATCATCAGACAAAGATCTTCCTTTTCAGACAGGATTGTAAGCAATAAATGAGGGTTTTATCGCACTTTATTGCATTATTGCATTGTACAGATTTTAAACTCTTATATTATTGATAAGGTCGAAAGACTAATCAATTAATAAATATTCATTCATTCATTCAATAAATGAGGGATCAGGAAACATGCTGTTTATAAAATTTAGAGATATTAATGGTTTTAAAAATGTTTTAAAATGGTTTTAAATCTTGACCAATGTTTAATTAACCAATGTCTTTTTAATATATAGTTGTAATGCTATTTTAAATTATGTTTATTGCATTATTTTAATTATTGTGAGCCGCCTTGGATCACCTATGTAGAGAAAAGCAGCATATAAATATTATAAATTAATAATAATAAATAGGTCATGGAAGGAAAGAACATATAGACCACTCACGATCGCAGACCATGTTTGATGCATTTTCAATCATACTGCAAATGACCACACTACATTTTTTATTACAGTATCTTTTGGACAATGATCCATGCAATTATCCAAACATCATGTTGTAGCAATGCTGCACTTGCTGCATTGTGCCACAAAGCTTTAACAGAATGGATTTAAATATTCAGTTAGATTGGTAATAAAGTATTTTCTCCTCTTATTCTCTCATTTCTTGGAAAGAATAATATTCTGTCTTTCAGTAAGTCTGTTGATTTGAATTTCATGTTCTTCTCCAACTGTTTTTCAAAAGGCAGGCTTAACTGGAGCATTGAATTTCTCTCGCTCTGCAAATAACTGTAGCTGTGACTGCAGTTAATTCAAGGAATGGCCCATACTGTTTCTATTGCAGATGATTCCTCAAGTGAACTAAAAGTGTATTGCAGAACACTTTGTAAAACCTGCCTCTGCTTCTGAACTTTGTGTATAATATTCAGAGTATTTTTCTCTGGGGCAAGATACAGTGGTAGATTTCTGCTAGTGGACCGAGCCCTACAGGTAAGGTAAAGGTCACCCATGCTCAAAAGTCAGTCATATCTGACTCTAGGGTTCAGTGCTCATCGCTGTTTACAGCCAAAGAGCCAGTGCTGCCTGCGTCTGCAGACATTTCCATGGACATGTGGCAGACATGCCTCAACACGGAACATTGTTTAGCTCCCCACCGAAGCGGTCCTTATTTATCTACTTCCAATTTCTTGCTTTAGAACTGCTAGGTTGGCAAGAGCAGGGACAAAGACAGGAGCTCACTCTGTCATGCAGTACCTAGGAACCGAACTCCAACCTTCCAGTCAGCAAGTTCAGCATCTTAACCACTTGAGCCACCACAATCACTTATAGGTACCAATGTATAAATGCACACAGTGTGTAAACATTAGCACTTGTTTTCAATTAAAACATGTCAAAATTTCTGGCTAGATCTCTCCCTTTTCTTAGCATAGAGGACACTTACAATCCTTTTTATTGAATAATGTGACTGTGATAAATGGAGCAATTTAAACTTGCAAGGAAAATATTATCTTTTGTGAGAACACACAGCTTTGCCAAACAATTTGGTCAAGACCATGTAAAACTAGGTCACATTTTTGAATTTATCACTTGATGAATACATGGAAAACTCTGAAAGGAAATTGGGTTTTTAATGAAAGGAATGAAATTTTGAAACAGGATCTAGATGTTTTCATATTTGAATGTTAGATTGATAGATCCCCTTTAATCTTGAGAAATGTGCAGAATGTTCCGAAAATAGAAATCACAAAAATAATTAATGCCTGGAATTGTCAGTGGAGAAAGTCCTGATCATCCAAGAAGATGCATTGCTTAGCAACATGGCTTAGTAACAACAACAGTCCAAAACACTCTGTCACTTGAATTATTTACATGCTACCATGGCCCAAAACTGTATGTATGTGAGAGAGGGAGGGAGGAGAAAATAGTTCCTCCTATCTTTTTTCATGAATAAAAAGCTTTTCACAGGAAAAGGTGTTTCTGACTCTGACCTGGATATCCTAGATTACAGTTTTTATAAACTACCATAACAGAGGCTACTAAGTAAAGTGCAGATTCCACATTTGAATTCATGAGGAATATAGGCTTTAGGGAAGCTTCTGTGCCTTGATGCATGAATTCATTTTTGCACTTTCTACTACATGTTGTCACATCTCAATAGAAAGGTTCTATATACAATATTCTTTTTTTAATTTAAATTAAAGTCAGCACTATACCTTTAGGATTGCAAAACCAGGTTTTTATTTGTGCATTGCAAGTGGCATTATATTATATAACCATCCAGAGCTATGAAGTCTACAGTGAATTTAACTGGTTATAGTCCAGAAATTTTCACTTCCACACTGTAGGTATTTCATAAACTGTATCATACACAGAATAGTTCTTGCTTTTCATTTTAAGCATCCTAGAGGTTTTCGTTAGAAGCTAAATTGGGCTGAGGCAAATTCCACATTTTCCTATAATTTAGGCTGTTAAATTTGATGGAAGACAATATATAATATTTTAATATAAAATAGCAAGTATAGAAGCTTTAAAAAGAACAATTACAAAAGTGGAAAGCATTAGAAAAGATATATAAAAGATAACTAGAACTATAAAAAAGGAAGAACAGATGATGTACCATCTGGAAAAGAAGGAATGAACTTGAGATCTTGTGAAGGCCAAGAAATACATATGCTGGTTAGAGATAAGAAAATTCAATCTAGATTGAAAAGATACATCTGTGATCATTCACAGTCCAAGAATGATTTACACTGTAAATGGCTCTAGCTAAGGAGTGGTGATGACAACTGCAAGTAATATAGTTGGATTTTTAGAGATAGGCATAATAGCCATTAAAATCATGGCTGTCTATACATGAAACTATGAAAACAGCTGAGAGATGTACTTTAAGATAGGGTGGACACACTCAAAGATTAATGGAGGGTTTCTATTAGAATCCAGGATCCAACAGGGAAAATCTGGGACAAGATGGTGTTTGAAGGTGAAAGAAGTGGAGAAAACAATATATTTCTTTCACAGCTGTGATATGAACTCTATAAAAAGGACATATGCAGAAAATGTGTTCTCTGGTTTCAATTTCTCCAGTGTCACAGGGGCATTGTCTCTTTGGCATTGGTGTCCTTTGGAACTTTCCCCCAAGAATTGCAGAAGGGAGAGCCTGGTCGCTGGCTAAGGTAAATGCCCTCCTATGACTTTGTGTCTCAAGTTGGATCAGGTACTGGGCTTGGGCAACAATGTGTCTCCAAGACTCTGGGGCCAGAAAGGTTTGGGTCCTGACTAGGTCAGTTTGCCTTTCTGTAGCTAGTGTTCTCAGTCTGATGGCCAGATTCACCTGGTCATGATTCATGGCCTATATGAAAGGTTGGGAAAAGCCAAGGTACTGCAGTCTGTACTGAATTGCTCTTTTCCATGCTGATTGGAAGCTATCCAGAGTGGGATAACACCCAAATGGGTGGTATAAAAATTAATTAAATAAATAAATATCCTGAAGAGTTAGAGGAGCCAAAGTTTGAGAGTGGCTAACCACAATCTCGCCTCAACCTTTATCATGCCTGTCTCTAGGCAGAGGGTGGCAATGAGGTTTGGAGAGCTGCATGTAAGAATTTAGATTGTATTCTTTCCATAAGAGCCAGGTTGTTAGGTGGGGGGGGGGGTCCTTTTATCTTCAGGAATGCAAGTACAGTATTGTGAAGGCAGATCTCTCGGCTGTAAGAACAGCATGTGTGATATGGGCATTCCTTGAGCCTGAAGCTTGGAGGACTACTCCTAAGTATTTAACACTGGTAACATGTTCTATCTTGTGACCATTTATTCTCCAGGTGTGTTTCTTAGGCCTTTTAGCAAAGGTCATAACTTGTATACTAGCCCCAATTCTATTCAAATTCTTCGTCAATGATATGGTCGACCATCAAAGAAACCCTGCCTTCCACCTTCCCAAGCTTGCTGACAAACCCATATACATACTCCTATATGCTGACAATGCATATAGGACCTCAATAAGTCTGAGAAGATCACTGGCATCTCTGGCTCAT
Organism: Furcifer pardalis; assembly: GCA_030440675.1. NCBI lineage: Eukaryota > Metazoa > Chordata > Lepidosauria > Squamata > Chamaeleonidae > Furcifer > Furcifer pardalis. The sequence continues at coordinate 63,297,427 of CP126895.1, forward strand.
TAACGCAACAGCAAACAATTAGAGATCAACTATCAGAAAACCAAAGTTATAACCTTTGCTAAAAGGTTATTTATTTATTTATTAAATAAATAAATAAATAAATAAATGCTTGATGCCCTTCTGTGTAGGTACTGGTTCCATAAGGTGTCCCTCCTGGGAGCATCAGACCTTAAGGTTTGTGTTGGTCTGGAGAGGGTGGAGCACGTGAAGCAGCAGCTGGTCAATGGAGGATTTCTCTAGCTTCTCCCATAGCTTGATCCTGGAGATTGAGTTGAAGGCAGTCTTTAAATCAATGAAAGCAATGTACATTAGACAATTGTACTGCCTGAACAGATGTGAATGCCCCTTGCTCGAAACCAGTCATATCCAACTCTAGGGTTTGGTGCTCATCTCTATTTATAGACAAAGAGCCAATGCTGTCTGCATCTGCAGATGTTTCTGCTGACATGTGACATCCATGGAATGCTGTACCTTCTCACTGAAGTGGTACCTATTTATCTACATGTAATATCTCGCTTTCAAGCTGCTAGGTTAGCAGGAACTGGGACAGAGATGGGAGCTCACTCTGTCACACAGTACTCAGATCTCAAACTGCTGACCTGCCAACTTTCCAGTGGTCAAGTTCAGCATCTTAAGCACTAAGCCACTGCAGTTCCACTGGATTTTTTTTAAAGAACCAGAAGCTTCAGTGACAAAAGCTGCTGGTAGGGATGGATGCAAATTCATTGCTGATTTGCACTGACTTGACAGCATGCCGTCAATAGAAAATAATACAAACATGACCTTCCCAATCCTGGAACATTTTTTGCATTATTTGTATATGTAACCACCTCCTTATATCAGCTATTCTTGGGGATCTTGTGGTAGTTTTGAAAGAGTCACAAAGATCTTAGGAAATATGGCATGCTAAGCTTTGGCCATCTATGTTACGCATCAGTGTCAATACATCCATCAGCTACTGCTGGCACATTATCAGCTTTTAATCAGTGGGTGTAATATAAATAAATCAATTGGCAGTGCCTGTTGTAAGAATAGATAATCATCAGCCACTTGGGAAACAGCAGTATTGGCTTCTCAATATTTCTTTCCAAACTAACTCTAGCATTTATAAATAATGTTGCAGCAGGTTTCTAGTATCATGTCACAATGTTCTCTTTCATTGACATATCGGTTGAGGAAGGTAAATAGCTGCATAACCAGTTTGGTTGGGTAATACAAGCAATTGGATAAAACACATGTTATTCTCATGAGTATTTTGAAACCCTTCCAATGGCATTGACTACCACAACTTTGCTACAGTTTTCCATTAGTTTCAGCAGTATTTAAAGCTATAATTTGGAAATCTTTGCTTGCTTTACAATACTTAAAGTGAAACTCCACTGTAGATAATTGGAAACTTGATGTCCATTTGTTAACATAACCCCCCAAGTGCAGCACAAAAAAGATGTTTGGAATGATTCAAGAACCTCAAGGGCATTTTGTGGCAGACACAACATGTCCTGAATGTTCAAACAGCTCCGCAGTAGATATAAATCATGTGTATAAATACATTTTAAGCAACATTATGAAGTTGAATACCTGAGTGGAACTGATGTCAGGGGTGGTGGTGGTGGGGAAAGTATTACTGAAATAGCAGTGAAAGCTTTCAGCATGGCTCCTTGACTCTAAAAATACTAGTAAAAGCCTTAATTGCTCTTGTCAGGAGCACTTTTGTTTCAATTTGAGTAAAACCTTCCACTCAGATTAGAAATCCATTAGCCTTTCTGCTCTCACACCTGTTTCCCCAACGCTTCAACCTAAGATAAACGCCTTCCTACCATTTTCAAGTCATTCTTCAAATTCCATTTCCTGCATCACTCTGTCTCTGACAGTTTGAAATGTCTACGCTATTCACATGTCTTGGTATACAGCAAGTTGGTTAAAAATAGCTGGCCAGCTGATTAAGCATACTTGTTTGTAAACAAGGCTGAACTCAATGGGACTTAAAGTGGAGCTTGCATCTATCCTTAGCTTTCTGTTTTCATCTCTGGCTAAAGAACTTTGCCATCGACTCATCCCATCATTTTTGTGGTCTGCCTAGTGATCCTTTGTGATCCCTTTGTATCCATTCTGTTAGCCTACAGGCCCATATGTTATCCACTTAGGTGGGTGATATGGTCTGACCATCTTCCTTTTGCCACATATAGTTCATTGACCACATCACACAGTCTGGTTCTTTTAGATAATTCCACTTGTACAATTTTTAAAAAATTAAAGTTATACTAAGAAAGTTTTTCTTTGATTGAAAAGAGTTTTATACCAAGAACTGTATCATTACCTAACTGCTGGTGGAGAAAAAACAGGACACACATCAAACATATTACCTTTTAGCAGAATGATAAATTGTGAAACAGATATAGCATGTCCAGACAGGGGAATATGGGTCACTTTAAAAAGTTATTTACATTTGCTGCGTTCAATTTTATCTCTTTAGAGCAGGGGTTCAAAACCTATGGCCTATGGGTTGGACCTGGCCCACAGAGCCATTTCATGTGGCCCGTCGCTACAGCCACCAGAAAGGCTGGAACAGCTGGAAGCATCGAAAACAGCCCAAAATACCCTGTAAATGGACCCAAGGCTGTTGTAAACGTGTTCATGACAGCCACAGACACATTTTACGGCAGCATTTATGGCAGGAAGAACCATGTGCATGGCCCACTCAGCTGTCTGAGGGGCATGGTCTGGCCCATGGTGGGAAAATGCTGAGAACCCCTGCTTTAGAGGATCATTAAATTGTTCTTAGAATTAAAACTACAGATTGTTTATTTTTGTACCATAAATCCAAGAACACATATTATTCCCATGACAAAGCATGTTTTCCTTGTCCCCTTGGATAATGACTCTCCTTTTCCTTCCCCCTCGATCTTCCACTGTAACAGTCATTGAGAAGTCAAGTTTAAAATAATGTACCTTCTTTCTGCTATGTCTGTCTGTCTCTGTATGCCTGTCTGTCAGTCTATTCTGTGCTCCCTTTTCCATCTCACTCTGTCTTTCTCTCTCTCACACACAACCTCTAATTTCCACTCTATTGTCTCATTTTCTTTTCTCTTCCACCTTCCAACCACTCTGCTTCATCTAAGCAGCAACAGGCCATTTCTGGCAATACTCCATGCAAGGAGGTGCATCGCCAACATCCCTTCTTTTTGCAGTTTCCACAGAAGTGCAGCCTGATGTTTGAAGTGGAGCACTATACTAGGTGGGGGTTCTTGTGATGAATGGCTGGTTGCTTGTTTATACAGGAATGGTTGGAAGATAGAGATGGAAAGGGGGAAGAAAGAGGAAAAACTTTAGAGAGTTAAGCAGTAAAAGCTTAAAACTGTTTTGTTTTATTTACCCAGCTTCTTTTCCCTCTGTTTAATAAAAATAGTAAACCAAGCTTTTCAGTAAAGGTTAGATAAACTTGATTTCTAACACTCTGCATTTCATCAGGAAGGCAACCTGAGAATTTGAATGTTTCACCAATCCATAGCTCTTTCAGCTTAGGACAATGACAATGATGACGAAACAGATGACAGCGGGGGTAGCCAATAGATCTTTAGCAATGCAACCAAAGGCACTCAGATTGCAAATAGGAAGAAGGATGTATGCAGGGGGACGGGATCCAATTTAGTGTGTTGTGCGTGCATTCCAAATGCCCTGATGGGTTTCCCTCTATCCTAACACTCATGAGCTGTCACATAGATAATTTCATCCACAGCTTCATTTGAGTGAATGAATGAATTAGCAATCCAAGCAGGTTGTAGAGCATTTTTTTTTTTGCAGTGCTGCAGAAAGAATACTACTCCAGTGCAGTGTCTACAAAAAGACCACAAAGTGGGGGGAAAGGATGATGGTGGTTGGATTGATCTACAGCATATTAAATATGGACATTCCATCAGCAGAGCTCCAAATGGTGGACTATATGTTCATCTGGACATGCTCTAAAACAAATTCATGAGATTGGAATTAACTTATTTAGAGCTATGAAATATCATAAAACCATTCTTAAATATTATAAAATATCTTGACTTTACAGATTTTTTTTGTCTCAGAGAACACATGTATGACCAGTACAATTTTATAACTACAGTAATTAAAAGGTTACTGATAAAAGATACCCAGTACAGTGGGTAGTAGGGTATAGTTGAAAAGCAGCATGTTTAATGGATGAAGGAATGTATGATTTATATACCCACGGGGACTGTAGTGGCTTAGTGGTTAAGATGCTGAACTTGATGACTGGAAGGTCAGCAGGTCAGCAGTTCAAGACCTGAGTACTGCATGATGGAATGAGCTCTGTCCCAGCTCTTGCCAACCTAGAAGTTCGAAAGCAAGAAATTTCAAGTAGATAAATAGGTACCAGTTCGGTGGGAAGGTAAACAGTGTTCTGTGGACTCTGGTGTCTAGTCATGTCCACAGAAACATCTGCATAATGCAGGCAGTGTTGGCTCTTTGGCTATAAACTGAGATGAGCATTGAACCCTAGAGTCAAATATGACTGGCTTTTGAGCAAGGACACCTTTACCTTTTCAATAAAGATGGGGCCCTAAAAGAAGCTTTATTGGTTTATTTATTAATGGAAAATTTATGGGGGATCCTGGGAGCTGTGTACTGAAAGACACAGTCTCAAAATTCTGAGACAGAGAATGCAGAGGCAGAATGACAGATGATGAATTAATAGACAGATGGAATTATTGAGGGAAGCAAGGGTCCCATTTCAAACAAAGATACTGCATCTTCTCTAGTTTAAAGAATACACCCAGCTCATTCTATATCTATGTATGCTCGCATGTCTTGTGCTATAATAGGATTTTTAAGCTATATGAGATTTTAAAGAAGGGGCTTTTCCACTTTCACCCCTGTGACATCAAAATAAGTTTCCTTGGCTGAAAGAAAATTTGACCTTAGGTCTCCTGAATCCCCCCAGAATGTCATTCTTTCTTTGCAGCACATTGGCTCTCTCACAAAGCTGTGCATGGTGGAGGTCAAAAGAGGAACTTGTGCGGCACATTTGGAATACATCCCAAATTTAATACTTATCATTTTGTTGAAAGACATAATGTGCCTTTGACACATAAAATGTTCACATCCCTTTTCTGTGTCTATGAATAAAAAAAATCCTCAAAACAAAACAATCTTGCATTTTCCTTCCCTTTTTTGCATTTTCTTCTTTATCATGTTCCAGACTGTTGTACATACTCATAAGAATCCTTCCACTCTTTTATTTTCACCAAAGATTCTTACAATAACATTACTGGAGGAGTCAGAGGATGCTATTATTAAACGGTGTTAAAAAAACTGCTATAGCTCAATTCATGTTCTTTCAATTTTTAAATAAGTGTGTCTATTCTGTTTTGAAGAATGGAATAAAAGCTGTTCAAAAGGGTGTAGGTTCAAGGCCAATGTGTTGCTTTGTTTCTGTGACAGGCTCATTAGCATAGCCTTTTAAATTTCTGCCTATTTTCAAAAGTCAAAACAATTTATGCCAACAATAAAGTTCATGTAATTTTTTCTGTTCATGTATTTGGATGCCAAAGACATAGCTGTATATTGCTGTGTGATAGTTTTATGACTAGATCCAGTTTTAAGTCCCGCCAGAGCAGACTCATTGAATGAATAGGTCTTCTTAAATCAACAGTTTTGTAAAGCCAGTTCACTAATGGGATCTGTTTCAGTTTATAGTTTGGTTTTCATCCTATGAGCAGGGGTTCCCAACCTTTCAATCCCTGCCCCAGGTCATGCTCTCTCAGTCAGCCTTAAGGGTCGGACAGCCCTTTTGCCCTGCCTACATGATGGGGATGGCCATGTTGTCCCAACAGCTTCAAAGGGGGTGGCCATTTTGTTTCTCACATGAAATGGTGCCGCAGGCTGGATCTGGCCCACGGGCCTTAGGTTGGGAACCCCTGCCTTAGAGCATTGTAACCTTAAGAGTCTTCTCCTCATAGTCTATAGCTCTTCCTTTCCAGTACTAATATGTGTTAAAATTGAAGGACATGGCAGTATCAGACCAACACTACTCCCCTGAAGTCAAGAATCTCAAGCTCAACATAGCAATTTTTCTGGAAGCATTTTCATCTGAAATTTTATGAAGGTTCATATCCTGGCTTAAAGAATCTATTATTGCACATCCCAAATGCACATGTGCTTAAATACACATGGCTCTGGTTAAATCTGTTTCTTTTGTCATGCCCTTCTACAGATTTCTCCATTTGCAATACTGTATAGGCTGCTAACGGGTCCAAATAATGAAGCTATTCTTTCATGCCAAGGCTGCTACTGCTGCTAATGTTGAAATTTATCTACAGCTTCTGGTGATGTGCTTTACTGAGAAACATGTGTTTCCTTGTAATGAAATTAATTCCTTTAAAAAAAAACCCTAATAGCTTATCTCTACTACATTTTAATCCATATTCTTTCCTCATTGTATATTTCACATAAACCTATATTTATGGGATTATCAACAGTACTTACAGATGTTAGCATTTTATTTTAAGTCTTCTGGAATGAGTTTTAGAAGCCATGTCACATCTCAGTTCAGAGATATGTACTACAGGGGGATCATATTGTGTATAATGTATTTATTATTATGACTCTCACCCACAGGTCTCTTACCTGACTGTATACAATGCAGAAAAATGATGCTGTCACAGCTGTTCTTCTATGATGTGGTGTACCTGGAAGGTTTGCAAGACTACAAAGGGAATGCTAAATTAATACAGATTTGGAGATTGCCCACAGTTGTGCCATGAATACTCAAGAGAAGTTAAGGCTGTCACTATAACTGTTTATCAAAGCTGGAATTGCTTTACTTTTATCTCAGGATTGAATGGAATGCAGGACAGAAGCTGGTTAATGAACATGAGTAGTACATACTGCCTAGCTGAAGTCTGTTTGTCATGTGTAAACCCTTTCTTAAGGATTGTTTTGTAAATCAAAAAAAAGCAGCCCCAGTTTGAGAAGGGGAAAGCCACGGCTAAGGCAGTGGATTTGCTTGATGGCAGATTGAGCCCCTTTGAATTTATGACCAAAACATGGCCTGGAATGAAGGGGGGGGGGTTCCCTCCCTTCCATAGAAAGAGGCAAGAGAAGTAGATAGTGTTCATGGCATCACTGTTCCCTGGTGCACGGGCAGGACTGTGAAGGTTTTTAAGACCTGTCCTGCCCTAACACCAGCCTCTTGGCTTCATACTTTGAATGGAGGCTGATCACTTGTTTGAAATTCCACCCAACAGGCCTTTGCATCAGCAGTGTCATTCTTACCTTGCTATAGGTCTTTGTATGTCCATTGGTTCATTTGTCTTGACCTTATTTTGCAGGGGTACCATCTATTGGAAAGAGGTATCTGGGGACAGTATATTGTTTTGCTCCACCAGGAGGGCATTGTGCAGTGGTCTTGGTGACCAACTGGGTTTGAGAGTTCAGGCCACTTTACTTTGGAAAGCCTGGAGAGGCATGGGATGGAATGGCCTTTTGCCAGCTCTCCTAGGAGATGCAGGTTTAGTGCAAGCAGATGTTTTGTTGGGGCATCTAGATGGCAACAATATCAGTTTATTGAAGGTTTACCAGGGCCATTAAAGACCTTCATGAATTGAAGAGGCTATGGCCAGGGGTGGTCATAATTTGGTTGGCCCTACTCCCTGGATGGGAGTGGAGAGGGGATTGTGATCCCAGATGTATGGGCAGAGCACAGAGAGGAGTGAATCAATAGCTGAAGGTGTGAATAGACAAAAATGGAGGTTGTTATTTGGATCACCCAGTTATCTGATTTGGATGCCCTAAGTTGTTTAGGGCAGATGGGGTACATTTAATAGATTCAGGGGCTGACATTTTTTCGAATAGTAGCCGTGTTAGTCTGTGGTTCAGGCAATCTCAGAAAACAAAACAAAACAAAATAAACAAAACAAAATAAAATAAAAAACACTGTAGCACTTTAAAGACTAACTGCTATATTTTTATTGTTAGCTTTCGTGGATCAAGTCCCCTTCATCAGACAAAGAGTGAAACTTACAGGGATGTTCTTTATATACCAAATTCAGGGGCTCAATGGGAGAAGGGGTGTGGTCAAGCAAGATGACAGAAAAGCGAGCACAAGATTGCAGCTTCACACAGCCATTAGCAACTATAGATTATTCAGATAAACTCTAAATGACTCCCTTTCAATCTCAAGGTTGCTAAGTAAGCCCACTATGGTCTCTGATCAACTTGTGACCTGCTTGTCAGGGGGAAAAACAAACAAACACCTGTACCTGGTTTCTTTCTGTTTTACTAAAGAGAATTGGCAGGAAAGTTGTAATATAAAATTATATAGCAATCTGTGTATCAAATTTGATAATGTCCCAGAAACCCTTCACTAATATTTAGCCCTCTGTGATGGGTATCTAACAGATGGAAGTATTTGATTTCTGCTGTCTCTCTTTCAATCCTAGTTTTGTAATTTCTCTGTTCCAGAATTGCAACTTTCAGGTCTTGGATAGAGTGTCCAGTTAGATTGAAGTGGTTTGAGACAGGTTTATTGTAAATAAATAAAATAAAGAAATAAAATAAAAATTAAATAAAAATACACCCACCCACCCACTCCAAACACAAACCCCTCACTTACCCTTGGAAGCGGTGGCACAGTGGTAAACCACTGGTGGCAAACTGCCGTGGCGGCAAACCGCTGCAATGGCACGACGTCCTGGCAGGGCAGCGGGGCCAGGTGTGGAAAGGCCACTGCTGCTGCCACCATCACTTCTTCAGGCGCTCCCTGCGCCCTTCCTTTCCCAGCAGCCAAAATGGCTGCCAGGAACTATGCGTGCATTAAGCTTTCATTTGATGCATGCACAGTAAAAAAATAGAACTGTGCATGCATCAAATGAAGGTCTGACACATGTACAGTTCCCAAGAGCCATTTTGGCTCCAAATTTAATTTTTTTCCCGGGTGGTTGCTACCGGTTTGGTGAACCACCCGGGAATCTTGCTACCAGTTCGGGCAAACCGGAAACATCCCATCACTGGATAGATAGTTTATTTAACATCTGGCACAAAACATTTCCTAAACCATGTTCCATGAGTTTCTGTCCTACAGATGTGTTGAATTATGTCTCTCTGTCACATCCCGGGAACGCCGCCGCCGCCGCTGCGCCCCTCCCAGCCACCGTCACCGGCTGGGAGGTGAAAAGGAGCCCCTGCCGAGGGGCTTGAAGGACGCCGGCCGCCGAGCGCGGGAACGCCGCCGCCGCCGCTGCGCCCCTCCCAGCCACCGTCACCGGCTGGGAGGTGAAAAGGAGCCCCTGCCGAGGGGCTTGAAGGACGCCGGCCGCCGAGCGCGGGAACGCTGCCGCCGCCGCTGCGCCCCTCCCAGCCACCGTCACCGGCTGGGAGGTGAAAAGGAGCCCCTGCCGAGGGGCTTGAAGGACGCCGGCCGCCGAGCGCGGGAACGCCGCCGCCGCCGCTGCGCCCCTCCCAGCCACCGTCACCGGCTGGGAGGTGAAAAGGAGCCCCTGCCGAGGGGCTTGAAGGACGCCGGCCGCCGAGCGCGGGAACGCCGCCGCCGCCGCCGCGCCCCTCCGTGTTGTTTTTACACTATGTGGTTGTTTTATTATGTTATTTGTTTACTGTTGTTTTATGTTCTTTGGAAGCCGCCTTGAGTCAGGTTCACCTGAGCAAGGCGGGGTATAAAAATAAATTTGAATTTGAATTGAATTGAATCCCTTGCCCCATCTCCTTTTTTTGCAGTATTAGCTTCTGTTACATGGGAAGAAAAGTAACCATTTCATTGAAAGGGAGGCAAGATCATGCCTCAAATATGCTCCTAATTCTTTTTGACCTTAACCAGCCAGTAGTATTTGCAATGCACATTCTAATGCTGATTTGTTTGGACAGTTTTGACATAAGAATGTTCACCATAAGAATTGTCAAAGTGACAGTTCCATTTGGCCTTGATTTATGTAAATAAATAAATATGCATATTCAGCTTTTATTCAGGCATAACATCACGAGAGAAAAGTCAAAAAAATATAGTTCAATGCACAGTATGCTCCTTCCAATTTTGATAAATTATTTGTGTCCTATGAACTACTTGAAAAACCACCGTTTTCTAACAAACGAAGTCTAACATAATTAATTTTTAGTGGCCAAAGGTGACCTGAACTGTTTTTTCTCCTTCCCACAGGCTGAACAAATGCCATTGTTTCTATTGACAGCATTGATTTCCACCTGGTAGTGAAACTGAAACAGTTCGGTTCCTACAGAGTTCAAGGACAACTTCAGGGATGGTTCCTGTGGATCTTGTTTCTTGCTCTCCTTATTCAGATCTGCTTCACTGGCAGCTGTCTGCTTTCCTCATTGCATCAAAGTCAAAAATAGTTTAAGGATTTTAAACAGCAAAGTTATCCTCATATAAGAAAATTCATTATTACTTTCTTTCAGATGCTTTTAGGAACAATTTCTTATTGCTTTGATGGCAATATCTTTTAACGGAGCTGTAGCAGGCAAAATAGAGCTTTATATAGGAGATCATTACCATGCCAATTGTATCTTGCTTGCATGATTATCTCAAAAGATGTCACTGTAACATGAATAGCTCTGTGTTGCTTTGCTACACTTAGGGGGGTGATTAAATTTGTTGACAAAAATGTTGACAATAATTCCAAGAATGTTCCCAGACAGAGACTTCTAGTATTACTACACAAATGGAATTGCATTGCTTTGTTAGCAGTTGAATGATTGATAGGGTAGGAGGTAACAAAAGAAGAAAGAAAATTCAGTCACAGGTGGGTTACAAATTGGTTATCAATTTGAATTATCTATAAAGAGCTTGGAATGAGTCTCTGTGTGTCAAAATAGACATTATGTGCAATATATTTATCTTTTGATTAATATATTTCCCCCATAATTTCCTCAAAGGTGTGTGTCTTAGCAATTAGACTTGCATGGTGAGTTAATGTTCAGCTTCCAATAACTAATCACAAAATGAAGCATAGCTAAATGCAAGATGTGAATGTTTGAATACGCATGTACAGTGACATGCCATTCACACTTGATAGAACACATCTAAATAAATGCAAAGTGTATTATCTAGTTTGACATTATGAACTCATCACTGAAAGTGCCCTATGTTTGAAGATTCATACCCACTCATAGTAGAAACACGTCTAAACAGAGATGGTGACCATGGCAGTGAGACATTTGGAATCCGATTTCCATAAGGAATATTTGAAAAAGCAAGAAATGTTCACTTTGGGGAGAAATGATGAAGATGAGACATCATAGAGATCTTTCAGTACCTTAACAGATGTCTTGCAGAAAATATGCAATCACAAAGATGTATTTCTTGCTCCACAAGTGAAATTTTTGGAATAGTAGCTGTGTCAGTCTGTGGTTCAGGCTTGCTCCTCAAGGTATGACTCTAACCAATAGTTGGGAAGAGGAGATTTCAGTTAAATATTATGAATGACTTCCTAATGTGAATAATTGTTTAAGACTAGAAAAGACTAGCTCAGGAGGTGGTGGCATTTTCCTTAGAAAAGGTATTATAAGTATTAGCATTTATTTATTTGTTCAGATTTATATTGCTGCCCACTAGCCAAGGCGACTTAGGGCGGCTTACAGTCAAAACAGCAACAGTACAGTAACAGTGATAAAATACAACTTCACAAATACAACCTCACAAAACAACCAAAGCGGAACACAGACTAACTCCCCTCTGGCCATTGATGGGGGCCTGGAGGTGGGGGCGAGGTCCTCAGCTTCCTGCCAGGCCATGGCGTCTTCTCCCTCAGGCCGTTGATGTGGGCACAGAGGAGGGGGCGATTTATTTAAAAATTTATTTATTTATTTATTTATTTATTTATTCACTCAGTCATTCACTTGGTCACTCATGAATTAATAAATAAATGAATTAATTAATTAATGACACTTTTATACTGCCAGATTTTTGTGAAAATCTACTACGCTGGGAGGTCATATTACAAATTTATGAACCTATCCATCTTCCCCCCAAAAAACTAATTGCCCAGAAAATTTAACAAAATTAATGAGCAGCAGCGATTATGAAATGTAGACTATGGTAGATTTAAATGCTTTATCAATGGGGATGAAATTCTTAAAGACATCTTAAAAAGCTCAATTTTTAATGATTTCATAAAAACATTTGAAAGCAATGATGCCACAACTATTGAAAAAGTGTGGTTCTTGGTAAAAAACAACAACAACACACACCCTTTTCTTTCCTCTCTGGTGGCTATCTGCAGCATCATTGGCAGAGAGGATTGGGTGAAACAGGTAGAGGGTTTTCAGGAGAGATGCCCTGACAGTTACCAAGATCCCAATATGTTAAGGGATTTATAGGTCAAAACTTGGATGGGTGGGGCCAACCAGAATTTCTGATTCTGGCAAACTGGTGTGAACCTGCTGATGCCCACCACTGGATCTACCTACCTACCTAACTGTCCAGGTGAGACCGTGGATAAAAAGGTGGAACTGGCTATAGCATATATTTGCATTTCCAAAACTGCAGACATGATCCAGAAGAGGAAGGGTACTACCCTTCAACCTTTGAAAAATCTCATCAGAAGATACACACACTCTCTCTCTCTTTGGCTTCATCACTTCAACACCAGGCACATTCCAGGATTTTGACAGCATTGACTGGAGATGTGTCATCAGCCTATTGATGTCAGTAAACACCTTGGATTATCTAGATCATGCGTTGCCAACCTTTTTTAGATAGGGGCTGGATCATACTCCCTCAGACACACTCCCTCAGATGAACTGGTGATCCCCTCACTGTTTATGGCTGCCGTAAAAGTATCCACAGTTGTCATAAACAAGTCTGTGGCCAATTTCAGCAAGGGCAGCGGCTGGATGAGGGTGAAGGCCTGATTAATTGGTTCTGTGTCCCAGATCTGGCCCACTGGTCATAGGTTGCCTACCCCTGATCTGGGTGATCTCTCCTACCAGTGAAATGGCTGAACTCTGTACTATCTGGACAAGATGCTCAAGGAAAGACCAGTTGCTAAATTTCCCAACCTCAAAAATCTGACCAGGAGAATACCATTTTTGAAGGTATTGCAAACTGCTGAGAGGTCCAAGAGTACCAATAGGGTCACATTTTCACCATCATCCTACATTAGAAAGTCATTGTGCAGGGAAACCAGTACTGACTCTATATTGTGACAAAGTCCAAACACGGACTGGAATGGATCTAGACACTTCATTTCTTTCAAGAACATCTGTAGATTATTCCTCCCCTCTCCTCCCACATGCAAAAGATTAGTTGAATAATTGTCTCTTTTAAACAGAGAAATATGCAAGCCTCCCAAAGAGATGAAAAGATGGTCTCAATGACCCAGATATAGCTACCTCTCTGGCAGATTTTAATAGCCAATATGGGCAAGAATCAAGTTGAAAGGTAGTTGTTTTGTCCTTGTGCACATCCGCAGATGTTACCCATTGAAACTGATCCAATAAACAAAAAGATGTATGGCATCTCATCTCAATTGCAGTACTACAAAAGGAGTCAAGGTCCTGACAGTTTGCTTCAACCTTAGCTCTAAAATGAGTGCCCAGTGGATTTCAAATTGGCATGTCAGGCTGAAGTGAATTTGATTGTCACATATGTACAAATGTTAACAATTTGTTAGTGGAGACATTAAACACCAGGAAATGTGTCCTCATTTGAAGAATGCTAGCTGTCCATTAATGTCACAATCCATTCTAGATGAATTATTTTGTCTACCAGTAAACATAATTGACTGCTGAATGTTCTACAGATCAGTGTAGATATGCAGCATCAAGAAAACATTGAAGTGTTCAATTGCTGATTAGGTAGGTCTTTTTTCTAAAAGACAGTCTATGGAAGTGATGGCGAACCTTTTAGAGACTGAGTGCCCAAACTACAACCCAAACCCCACTTATTTATTGCAAAGTGTCAACATAGCAACATGGTAGGAAGCAAGTGCTGGGCAGAGGGGCAGAGGTGAACTCTATGCTGCAGGGAGGGAAGAAGTACTCCCACTGGGCTACTGGGCAGATGGGTAGGGCAAACTCTGTGCTGGAGTGATTGCATGGATTCCCACAGAGAGGGCTCTGAGTGCAGAAGAGTAGCGTGCCTTGGCGGGGCCCCGTATAAAATTTGTTTGGGGGCCCTTAGGAAGGGTAAAGATTTGTTTTGCTTACGCACGTTGGGGGCCCCTATGGCCCGGGGGCCCCGTATAATTGATACGGCAGATACGGCGGTAGCTACGCCTCTGCCTGAGTGCCACCTGTGGCATGCGTGCAATAGGTTTGCCACCACTGGTCTATGGTCTTCCAGGCAAATGTGAAATACAAGTGGAGGAGCAGAGTTTGAGATTTATTAACAAACATAGAAGGACTATTTTATTGTTTTGAATGAGTTCAAATCTCTAGGGCCTAATGAACTGCATCCAAGAGTTTTGGTGGAATTGTCTGATGAATTATCAGAAGATGAAAAGGAGCAGTCCCTCTAACATCCACTTCAGGTAACTTCTAAAGCAGATTATAAAGTTATCTCTCTGCAAGCATCTTGACCACAAGGTAGTAATAAGTGGAAGCCAATACATATTTATTAAGAACAAATCTTGTCAGACTAATTTTATCTCAGTTTTTGATCAGGTGACCTGTCTGGTAGTTGGTGGGAATGCTGCAGACATAATATATCTTGACTTCAGCATAACTTTTAACAAACAGCCCAATGATATTCTAATTAGCAAGCTAACCATGTGTGGAATGGATAGAACAATCATCAAGTGAATACACAGTCACAGAATCATATTCAGAGAGTGATTATCAATGGTTCCTTCTTAAATTGGAAGGATATCCAAGTGGGGTACCACAAGTCCTGGACCTAGTGCTCTTCAATATTTTGTATTAAATGATTTGAAAAATGGCATATAGGAAATGCTCATCAGATGCAAAGGTGATATGGTTGTATGTGGAAGAACTAATTCCCTGGGAAACAGAAACAAAGTTCAAAAATATCAAAAATACTTGAGTACTGGGCAGAAAACAACAGAATGACATTTAATTTGATACATGTGAAGGTCAATACCTAGGAAAAAGAAACCAAGTGTCATGCAAAAATGCATTTTCTTTCTTCAAAAGGTAAAGGTAAAGGAAAAGGTCACCCTTGCTCGAAAGCCAGTCACAACTGACTCTAGGGTTTAGTGCTCATCTCTATTTATAGCTGAAGAGCCAGCACTGTCTGTGTTTGGAGATGTTTCTGTGGACATGTGGCATGGATGCCTAGACACCAAAGTGCATGGAATGCTATTTACCTTCTTACCAAAGTGTAGTTGTTTATCTCCTTGCAATGTCTTGCTTTCAAACTGCTAGGTTGGCAGGAGCGGGGACATAGATGGGCTCTCATTGCATCATGCAGTACTCGGGTTTTGAACTGCTCATCTTTGCCTCCCAGTCAGTGTTTTAACCACTTGAGCTGTGTACTTATGGAACCTCAGGATGAGCCAAAAAGA
The DNA here is from genome assembly GCA_030440675.1 of Furcifer pardalis. Classification (NCBI taxonomy): domain Eukaryota; kingdom Metazoa; phylum Chordata; class Lepidosauria; order Squamata; family Chamaeleonidae; genus Furcifer; species Furcifer pardalis. The sequence goes on from CP126895.1 coordinate 63,312,921, forward strand.
GAGAGAGAGAGAGAGAGAGAGAGAGAGAGAAGAAGAAGAAGAAGAAGAAGATACCTTTACTGAGCAGTAGCTGTTATTATATGAGTTCCTATGGCATTACATTAATTGTAACTGCAAACAAAATGCCATAATTCATAGATTTTTAGTCTAGAGAATCATATCCTGATAGGTTTGTTGCATTCAGAGATAGGTACATGTTAACTAGACCTAATAATAATGTCAGTCTTATTCAATTTATTGGCATTTTTGATGTTTTTTTTTAAAAAAATGTTAGACTGAACTTCATGGCACTGTAACTCATAACGCTAAGGTACTTGCTCTTGTTGAAATTAATGGCACAATTCCTATTGACTTCCACAAGATCAGGGCTGGCCTCAATAGCTTTCTCCTTTTCACCCCAACTAAATGCAAATGTAGCTCTGGCATAATTCATTTGCTACTGCTTTTATTGGAGAGATAAATGAAACCCTAGTGAAAATGAAAGTATTAACTTTCAATAGATCTCCAGCAAATACTTTTTCCACAGAATCCTTTCTCTTCAGATGGGCATTTTATCAGCCCAGGATGGAGACATATTAATAGATTTTCTGTTTGTATATTGCAGTAATAGGAAATTTAATTAAAACCCCCAGCTAATAAAAGTGCAGGGCAGCCAGGAACAATAGACATAAAATAGCAGTTAATTTCTAATCAAGTGATAGATGAAAGAACTGTATGAAAAATAAAACTTAAGCAATATTCAGATAAAAGGGCATTGTATGTAATCCTCTAGTGTCTCTCCTCAATGACTTTGAGTGTTTCTCAGTATTTTTAAATAAACAGAGAAGCATATCTTACCTTAGCAGATAATTCCTAAATCATTCAGCCTACAGCTATCTCTTCTCTCAGCAATACAGGTAAGATCATGGGGCCCAAGTAGGAGGGATACCATGAGAGGGAGAATATCATGTTAGAAATGAGTCCCTATAGCTTGGGAATTTTCAACCTGCAGCCCACAGGCTGGATGAGGCCCATGTCACCATTTCATGTGCCCCCCCTGCCTCCACCACACCACAAAGTGCCATGTGGTAGAGGAAGCCCCTGAAGTTGTCTGAGGGAGCGTGACCCAGCCCCCTGATTAAAAAGGTTGAGAACTCCAGCTATAGTTGGTTACTGAGAAACTGCCCTTCTGCTTTTGAAGTTATGGTTCTGTATATGCTGTATCTTGTGCAGCCTGCATGTCTATGTTTATGCGAGAAATATTCTTCCTTGCTATGAAATGACATAAGATGGATAGCTTCAGAGGGATATAAAAAGCAATGTGATTCAAGACTTTGAAGACAACATATCTTTTTTTTTACAAAGGGTATATCATTTTAAGAGCAGGAGAATAAATAAATCATCTACTTATTAAAACAAAGAGCTCAGAGGTAGTGCATAGTGAGAGAGATAGAGATTCTTTATACTTACAGAGAAACAGAACAAGACAGTAATTAGCCATGAAGCAAGAGCAGTGGTGGGCATCAGCAGGTTTGCACCAGTTCGCCAGAACCGGTAGCAGAAATTCTGGTTAGCCTTGCCCATCCAAATTTTGAAATAAAGTACAGTAATACCTCGGATAACGTTACCTCGGATAACGCTAAAATCGCATAACGTTAAGTAATCTGGGGAGGAGAATTGGACCGAATAATGTTAAGGTCCTATGGGATGTATCGGATAACAACCGCTAAAGCCTGTGCGGTTACAATGTATCTCTATGGAGCTTTAACATTATCTGATACATCCCATAGGATTTTAACATGTATCAGATAACACTAAAAATCAGATAACACCAAGACTTGTGGAACCAAGTCTTAGCGTTATCCAAGGTATTACTGTAGTCCTAATTCAGGTGCAACACAGGGCTCTCCCTGGCCACGTCCACCATATCACACCCACAGTGTGGTAGTAAATTTTTTTGGAGCCCACCACTGAAAAAGAGCAACTACAAAAGACTTCAAAGCCAGTTGTGGATCTCTGCACTGCTGTACTCCAGCACACATTTAAGATATGAGCAAGCTTCCCTACACTTATATTTTGGTAGAATGGATATCTCTACTCACTTATAGAGTGAGTGCCCTCCTGATAGACATACACATTCATTCATAATATAGCATTTTTGGACTTGCATGAACATAGGTCATGGAGAAGTGTTGAAACTTCAGTGTAATGCCAGCAAATAATAAATGAAAGAGAAATTGTAAAATCCCAATATGTGCTATGACCATAATAACCCCAGGACACTGTGACCTGCTCCATACTGTGGTCCTTATGTGCTGAAGAATGCACAGATGATCTTCTTGCAGTACAAAACATATCAACAAAAGTGGTCCTAGATTCAACATGCTCATTCACCGTCAATTAATGTGTGTGCAACAAAACTTCATTAGTTCTCTGCAGGTTGCACATGTACAGGCTAAAGCTTTACTGGTTCCCTGCTTTACTCTCTTCTGTTAGAATTCTAAACTGAATTTGTATGCTCTGATTCAATTTTATGTGCATTGCTAATCATAATGTTTTATCTCTCTCCTTACCATAGAATAAAAACTTGCTAAGTTCTTGTCAGCAAATTTAATTTTTATGTACTTATCCTGTAAAGGGTTGTTTTTTTAGTGTTCTTATCCTGTCCAGGGCATAAAGAGAAAGGACAGGAAATTAGCAAATGCTTAGTTATGTTGTAAGTCTTTATCTTGCATTTCAGGAGGGCTGTATTGAAATTCAGAGAGATAAAATTTCTCTTAAGATAAAGTGTTAGCTAAAATATATTCTCATACTGCAGCTTTTATTTCAGCCTTAATATTCAGTCATTGCAGAGCAATTCACCACCCAAACTCCAATGCTACAGTACAGGGGCTCTCAACCTATAGCTGGCAGGTTGGATCTGGCCTATGGTACCAAATAATCTGGCCCCTGCCCTTTCTCCAGCTGCTGCCACTGCTGGCGTCAGTGGAATTAGCTGTCAATTCATTTACAGCAGCCATAAATGATGAGGGGACGACAACCAGTTGGGGCCCCTTGTTTGAGAGAGCATGACCCAGCCCCTGATTTGAAAAGGTTGAGAACCCCTGCTATAGTATATCTGACTTCACGACAGGCCATGCCAGTGTCTGCACTTTCTGGATTTATCATGTTCAATTTTACTGAAATTCCCTTTTCTTTTGAGATATTGATCCTATATCATGATTGCATCTATTTTGGAAACTTCTTGAAATGTTATTTATAAGCAACATGCCGCTCATCTATTTTGTATTCTTTGTTTCTTTAGCAATGTTTTAAACAGTGGATCTAGGCCCCAGAAAGAAACAATGATTTTAGGCTTCATAGAAAAGCATGATGGATATAATGCTTTCTTCTTCCCCACTCTCAGCTATTCTTATCTTTCTTAAACCACTTTTCTTCAATGATACAATAGTATAGTTGTGCCACTTTTAAAAGCTGGAAATCTTTACTTTCATAAACAACTAAAAAGTTCCTATTTCACTAAGATTTCCTGTCATTACTAAATTGATATTACATACTCAGCATTCCTCTTATCTGTTTGGTTTATGCAAGTGTAAACTACTGTATATATTACAGTATTGGTAGGGTTTGTTGATTTATTTGTTGATTGCTGTTTCTTGCTGGATTTTTCAGAGTTTTCTGTCAATTTTCAAAGCTTCTTTAAGGTAAGGAACAGCGTTTTTACTTATGCATGCTTTCCTTTCAATGCTGCTGTTGTTTTTGGGTGGTTTGATTGATTTTTGGAGGGTCAGGGGACTTTTTTTATTTTTGGAGGATGGGGTAGGGGCTTTTTCTTTACTCTTATGGGGTTGCCTCAAGTTACGAACAAATCCGAGTTACAAACAAGGCCATGGAACTTATTTTATTTGTAACTTGAGGTTTTACTGTATATACTTTTATAGGTTTTTATTTATGTGTTGCTATTTGAGCTTATTTGTCTCTTGTGTTGCTTTTGTAAATGTTCGTGAGCCAGCCAGAGTGGTGTTTGGAGTTGGTCAGGATATAAGTCAAATAAATAAATAATTTAATAAATAAATTTAAATCTAGGGGTTCTCAACATTTTCCAGCTATGAGGTAGACCATGCCCCCTCAGACAGCTGAGCGGGCTGGACATGTGGTTTCCCCCACCATACACACTGCTGTAAAATGCACCCACAGCTGCACATGCATTTACAGTGGTTTTTGACTGGTTTTGGTGCTTCCACTGCCTCTGGTGGTGGCAGTGATGGCAGGACCAAGGGCGATGCATTTTCAACAGTTTTCATTGGTTCTGGTGGTGGTGACAGCAGAAGCTAGGGCAGCGGGCCACATGAAATGGGTCCAGACCACGGGCTGTAAATTGCAAAACCCTGTTCTAATCTATCATTCTGTCCACTATATCACACTGGGTTTCTGTGGCTCTGCTATTCTGTTTCATTTACCCCAAATACATGTGTGTAAAACTACTAGTAATAATAATAATAGTATATTGATTAGAAATAAAAATCCTGGGGGCGGAGCCAAGATGGCGTAGGGGAAACATCGTCTCTCGCTTGCTCTGCCATACCAATGTGGAATCAATGGGATAAATAAACACAAAATAGAAATAAACATACCTGGCGGTCCTGCTCCGAAATGCAGAGGGGGACGGAATTGGTGAGATATCCGGAGAGCAGCCGATTGTGAGCGGGGCATGGAAGACTGAGCCCCCGGTGGCGGAAGGGGGGGGTCGGAAGACTCAAACCTGTGCCGGAGCTTGCTTTGTGACGGAGGTTGGTGGCTGAGTTCCCGGAGGTTCTTGGAGGTTTTTGGGACGAAGTGGAACGGAAGGAAGACGTGGACGGCGGAGAGGAGGCAGGCCGTGGTGAGCCGGGGATCGGAGGCGCGTGTTCCGGGCAGCGGGTGGAGGTGTGTGTTTCCCGCTACCTGTTGAGCCGTGCCGGGATCGTTGGAGCAGCGGGTTGAGGTGTGTGTGTGTTTGCTGCCTGCCGAGCCACACCGGGATTGCTGGAGCAGAAGAAAGGCAGGGGAAGAGGAGTGAAGCGCGAACTGAGGGGGCAGTGCTGAGAAGGCAGCCTGAGTGAAATCGCACATAGAGCTTTATACATATATACTTTTAAAACATAGTTGAAGCGGGATTAAAGTGCTCTTGTTGGGTCATCGCTGTGGTGTTTGGGCTACCGATTTTTATTTATTTTTATTTTTTTTGAGAAGTAATGGCGGACAGTTGAGCCTGAAAGGGGCGGTGACGAAGCGGTTTCTTTGTACTACAAGCCATGCCCAGGAAATACTGCGGTGGGAAAAGTGCCTTTTAAACTCTGTCAGCAGATTCGTTTTCAGGTTGTTTCTCTGTTTGTTCTTTCGGCTTTGAGAGATAGTGCAGGCCTTCAAGAAAAGACCTTGGAACTTTGATAAGAACAGTAATATTTTGACTCGGGGGCTAAACGTCAACTCCTTAATTAACAATAATACACAAGATCTTATATATAAGTGCCTTTGACTTAGATCAGGGGTGCCCAAACTTTTCGGCCCGGGGGCCGGATAACATTTTATCAGAGAGGGCCGAATTATCTTTCAATATACAAGATCCTATATATAAGTGCTTTTGACTTAGACCAGGGGTGCCCAAACTTTTCGGCCCGGGGGCCGGATAACATTTTATCAGAGAGGGCCGAACTATCTTTCAATATACAAGATCCTATATATAAGTGCCTTTGACTTAGACCAGGGGTGCCCAAACTTTTCGGCCCGGGGGCCGGATAACATTTTATCAGAGAGGGCCGAACTATCTTTCAATATACAAGATCCTATATATAAGTGCCTTTGACTTAGACCAGGGGTGCCCAAACTTTTTGGCCCGGGGGCCGGATAACATTTTATCAGAGAGGGCCGAACTATCTTTCAATATACAAGATCCTATATATAAGTGCCTTTGACTTAGACCAGGGGTGCCCAAACTTTTCGGCCCGGGGGCCGGATAACATTTTATCAGAGAGGGCCGATCTATCTTTCAATATACAAGATCTTATATATAAGTGCCTTTGACTTAGACCAGGGGTGCCCAAACTTTTCAGCCCGGGGGCCGGATAACATTTTATCAGAGAGGGCCGAACTATCTTTCATGTGTAAATTCTGATTGTCATAGCTTGAATTAAGACACTGGGGTGTTTGTTGGGAAGGGAGGGGAAAGTAATGGAGGAGGTTGTGAAACCAAAAGGTCGGAAAGGGAAAAGGGGCAAAGAGCAAGAAGTGGGTAAAGAGCAAGAAGAGGAAGAGCGGCACACTCCATCACCGAACATGGAGCCTACAACGGCAGCAACGGATTCCACAGCAACAGAGCAAGGGGGCTCCCTCGACCTGGCCCAAAGGATGGACAATATAACGACAATTCTTCAACAGTTGGCCAAAAACATGGCTGATACTCAGGCAAAAATGACAGATACTCAGGTGACAATGCAAAAACTGGATGCAAATCAAACTAAATTGAATAAAACAGTAGAGGCCAACAGTGAAGAAATGAAAAGGGACAGGGAATTGGCCAGGCTACAATATGAAAGCCTGGCCAAAGCCCTTACAGACGTGAAGAAAGATGTGGTAGTAAATACACAAAGGATTGATGAGATTACAAATGCAATGCAGAAGGAGGTTAAAAATGCTATAATATCTGTAAATGAGCTTTATATTCAAGAACATGTAATGGAAAACAAGATGGCTGTGCAAGAGAGGAAAATGATGATGATGGAGGAGGGGTGGAGAAAATCTAACATTGTGATCCGTCACCTGCCTGAGAGGACGCCAGACAAGCTGAAAGAGAGAGTTTTGGAATGGTTGAACTCACTAAAAACGGGTAAAGATTTTGGATTAGACGATATTGGTGCTGTGTACAGGGTGGGGGGAAGGAAGGATAGGAAGACATCCAGAAACGTTCTAGTTAAATTTGCAAATTGGGCGGATAAATTGAAAGTGATGTCCTTTATTAGGCAAGCTGGGTCTGGCGCCCTAAAAATAGAAGGGCTGGATGTGGAGGTCTACAACGATATTGCGCCCGAGGAGAGGAGGTGGAAATATAAAATGAAACCTGTTACAAGATTGTTGGTAGCAAAGGGCGTTAAGTATGGTTGGCGATTTCCACAACAGCTGAGATTTTTTTATGACAAAAAATGGCATGTTCTTGATGTGAATACTGATGCATTGCTGTATTTAACACAAATTGGCCTGATCAAGGAGGCGGACGCGGATTGGATTCTTTTGAGAACAGAATTGTACAAAGTCGGTGTTATGGGATCGGTATTGGGCCGGGAGGAGGAGGGAGCAGTGGGAGGAGCAGTGGGAGGAGCGGACATTCCAGGGACAAGCGCGGAACAGGTGGGATGATAAAAAGTAAAATTTAATCATGGTCAGAGTCGGGGAGATATTGGAGGAAGTATATGCCATCTCTCTCCGGCCCCCCCCTCCCCTCTTTGGAGAACAAAGGTGACATCGGGAAGAAAGATGTGGGGAGGGAAGAAGAAAGGGAAAGATTAGGTAAGTCTGTTTTTTATTATTTTTTATTTAGTGAAATTAGTTTTTTGATATTATTATATTTTGCTTTGTTTAATTTCTTTAGTAGTAGGGAAGTAGGAGGGTTTTTAGGGAGCACGTCCAGGGAAGGAAACGAACAATGGGAGGTGGAGTTAGACACAAATGGTTAAGTCACTGAAAATAATAACGTGGAATGTGAAGGGAACAGGGAATGCCCTGAAAAGAAGGAGATTGCAGATGTCGCTCAACAAAGATAGGGCTGATATAATTTTTTTGCAAGAAACTCATCAAAAATCTGCAGATGTCAATAATTTGGTGGTGAGGGGAATCGAAATATATGAAAAAGCATATGGGACATCCAAAGCTAGGGGAGTTGCAATCCTGATTTCGGAAAAATTGGGGTTTACGGTGAATAAAATTATTGCTGACCCAGAAGGAAGATATTTAATAATAAAAGGAAAAATAGAGGAAGAAGAGATAACGTTGGTTAACATCTATGCTCCAAATGACAAACAGCAAGAATTTTTAGATAAAGTGGGGAAAATTTTGAATAAGGAAGGGACTAAACGCATGGTCTTATGTGGAGATTTTAATATGATGTGTTCAGATATTGACAGTACAAGTGTAAAAAAAAGAGGTAAAAAGTACATATTAGAAGAATGGAGAAAATTCATGGGTATGAAGGATGTTTGGAGAGAACTTAAAGCGCAGGAAAGAGAATATACTTATTATTCACACGTGCATGATATGTACTCACGGATAGATTATATTTTTGTAACAGAAGAATTAGTCAAAACAATTGAGGATATAAAGATCGGGACATTTAGGGAATCTGACCATGCAAAGGTAACAGCAAATATAAATCTTAAAGAGATAGAAAAAGGAGGGTATATTTGGAGATATGATGCGAAGTTATATCGAGAGGAATCAACGAGGAAACAAATTATGGAGAAATGGGAGGAAAGTTGGAAATTTAATGAAAATAATGAGGTCAGTCGGGGAGGAGTTTGGGATACAATGAAGGCAATCTTTAGAGGGGAATCGATAAAACTGAATAGTATTAGAAATAGACAAATTCAAAATAGGAATCAGGAATTGGAACAACAATTAAAACACCTTCACATGGAATATGCTAAAAAGAAGGATCAGAAAACATTTCAGAAGATAAAAAAAATTAAGAAAGAGTTGGATGGGAAAGATATTGAAAAAGTAAAGAAAGATTTGATCTTTCTTAAGAGAGAATATTTTGAATATGGCAATAAAAATTCTAAATTATTGGCAAAAGTAGCAAGAGATAAAAAGAGTAAAGGGCAGGTTGGTGTCTTGGTAGACAAGAATGGGAAAAGATGCAACAAAAAGAAAGAAAAAGCTTTGCTTATTGAAAACTTTTATAAAAATTTGTATTCAAAAAAAGAGGTAAACCAAAGAAAAATGCGACTAATCTTTGAACAGCAACAAAATAAAAAAATTACAGAGGAAGATAGGAATAAAATGGAGCAAGGAATATCTATGAAGGAAGTAGAAGATGTAATAAAAAAGTTGAAAAAGGAGAAAGCACCTGGGGAGGATGGTTTACCAGCTGAGTTTTATAAAGATTTTATGCCTTGGATTGCCCCGAGATTATATGAGTTATATAATGGGATTTTAGAGGGAGATGCAACTCCAGATTCATGGAACAGGTCGATTATAGTTTTGATTCCCAAGCCTGGTAAAAATATAGAAAAAATTGAATCTTATAGACCAATTTCCCTGATCAATCAAGATGCAAAAATTTTTACAACGATTTTGGCAAACAGATTAAATGGTTTCATAGCCAATTATATTAAGAAGGATCAAGCGGGATTTGTTAAAAACAGACATATGGCGGACCTTATAAGAAGAGCAGTGGACATACTGGATTTAGCTGAAAAAAGAAAGGAAAAGATGGGATTCTTAGCATTAGATATTTTCAAAGCCTTTGACTCTTTACAATGGGTGACGATTCATGAGTTGATAAGATTATATGGATTCGGAGATAAATTTCAAGGGGTTATTGGAAAGTTATATAAACAAGGTTCGGCAAGAGTCAAATTCAATGAATCTTATACAAATGAGATTAGGTTAGAGGCGGGTACGAGACAGGGCTGTCCATTGTCACCTTCATTGTTTATATTGGCTATGGAAATGTTGGCAAATACAATTCGTCAAGACGAGGACATAATTGGAATGGAAGGTACCAAAGTAAGCCTCTATGCAGACGATACACTGATAACGGTGAAACATCCAACAAAAACTATAGCTAAAATAAATAAACATTTGAAAGACTTCGAGGAAGTAACGGGACTGAAAGTTAATTGGGATAAAACAGAAATGATCTTAGTTAATGGGAACAAAGAAGACGAGGAGTCAATAAAAAGGAATTATAATGTGCAGATTACACAGAAAATGAGGTATTTGGGAGTAATGCTATCACATAAAATTGGGGAACTCAAAGAGTTAAATTATGGAAGACAGAAGAAGGAAATAGAGAAGAAAATAGCACAATATAGTAAATTAAATTTGTCATGGTTTGGTAGGATAGCCATATGCAAAATGATGTTAGTTCCTAAATTGAATTTTTTGTTTGATGTTTTACCGTTAAGACACACTGACAAGGAGTTGAAAGGATATCAGAATATGATCAATAGGTACTGTAATGGAAATAGAGGAGCTAGAATAGCCAAATCACTGTGGTATCTCTCACAAAAGGAGGGAGGACTAGGGATTCCCAATGTTATTAAATATTATAGGGCCTTTCAAATAAGAAATGTGATAAAGATTTTAATTAGGCAAGAAACAATCTGGGAAAGAATTGAAGGGAAAGGATTTACAAAGGAGGGTAAGGCGCAGTTTTTATGGGATGGAAAGGGAAAAGGAAAAAAGGAGATTCAGGTTCTGATGTTAAAGACAACAGTGGAGACATGGAACAGAGTGAGGAATGAGCTTACTCCGGGGATTTCACCGATTTTAGAGGTGGAAGATTTTCAGGATTTTCCAATTAAAATTGATAAAAAGATTAGGGATATATTGGTAGAAAAGAAGGTAAAATTATTAAAAGATTGGGTTAACACTTGCAAAGATCAGGAAAAAAGGCATGAGCTGTACACTCAACTACAATTAGATTGGTTTAAGATCCTTCAGATAAATAATTGGAATAAGAAATTCCTAAGGGAAAATGGACTAAATAGAGATTGTACGGAATTTGAGATACTTTTGGCTAAAGTCAGGAATGAAGAAATGGGTATTAAAGGATTAGTCAGTAAAATCTACAAGATCCTGAATAATAGCCAAAGTATACAAGAGATGTTAAGACAAAGTTGGGAACAGGAACTAGATATAAGAATACCAACAAAAAAATGGCAAAAGATGTGGGAAAGAAGGATAATGAGAACAATGTCGGTCAGAATCAAAGAGCATAATTATAAAATAGTATGGAGATGGTATAGGACCCCAGTCGGCCTGCACAGAATGTATAGTAATCTGAGCGATATATGTTGGAGATGCAAAAAAATGAAGGGAACATATGAGCATATGTGGTGTAGCTGTGAGGCATTAAAATTTTTCTGGGAAAGAATAGAAAAAGAAATAGAGAATATATTAAAAGTGCAGATCGGAATGGGGTCAGATACAATCTTGTTAACAGATATAGGAGATTATGATATGAATAAGAACAATAAAGAGTTATTGACTATAATGTTGACCGTTGCAAGATTATGTATAGCCAAAAAGTGGAAATGTAATGAACAAATCAATATTCAAGATTGGTATATACAAATGTGGGATTTAGCGTTAAATGAAAAGCTTACTTGGGAAATAAATTGTAGGAAAGGAAAAATGCAAAGTAATAATTTCTGGAGGATCTGGGAACCTTTTATAAGTTATTCTTTGGAGGAAAAAAAGGGCATACCCCCTGTACAAGAACAGAATGACTTTTGGAAATTGTAAAGGTACAGAACTCCCTGGACAGTGTATATAGCACGAGGGTGGTGTTAATGGGCTAATAGAAAAGAAGGTGTAGAAGATTATGTCTAAAAAGGTGGTAAATGTAACACGTAATATCGTTATGCATAAAATACTCTACATGATCTTCATAAGTCTAGATATTTCTGTAATTGTCTTGTTATGTATTTCTGTATTTTTGTACTTTTGTACTTCTGTATCCTTGTATTATTTTTTTTAATACCTAATAAAAATTTAAAAAAATTAAAAAAAAAAAGAAATAAAAATCCTTCTACACATGGACTTTTTAAATTATGGGATTAACATGTTATTTTACCTCACAAGGCCGTGTACAATATATACACTATACCAATGATGGCAAAACTTGGCAATCCAGCTGTTCTTGAACTTCAATTCCCAGAAGCCCTAATCGGTAGGAGTGCTGACTTGGGTTTCTGGGAACTAAAGTCCAAGAACACTTGGATTGCAAAGGTTCATCATCACGGCACTGTACTCTTGTTGATAGACCCAGTTCTAATGGTAGTACAAGTCTAAAAATATTGTGAATTGTAAATAAATGCATTATTTTATCCTGCATATTATTTGGCTTTGTATATATCATGTTCTGACCCCAACCCAAATATTTCCTAAAATAAAGTCTATATATAAAGTTTATATATAAAATAAACTTTATATATATAAATTCCAGCTGGGATATTCTGTTTTTCTGAATTAATTTTATTTTTACACCTGAGAGTCAATGCATCTGGCTACTCATTTAGGCAAAGGACAATTATTAATAACCTTTCATTATTTCAGTTATGATGTATGAAGTCTTTCACACATGTGAGATTTCAAAAATATTTAAAACTGACACTTCCCTCTTGTTAATTTAAAGTCTATTACAAATAGCTCTCTTGAGGAAACAGCCACCTGTGTTCATTTAGCAGCTTGTGGTCACTCAAAAATTAATTAATGTTCTGTCAAATTTTTGTTTGTTTTCTACACAGGATACCCACCATTTTGAGGCTATTTTGCTACATTGCCCTTCAACATAATAGGATGCATCTGCTTGGAGCTTCTAATTTAAGAACATAATCATGTGCTTAGGAGGAGATACTGGCATTCATCTCTTCTGGTTCTCAGTCAAAAGATATTAGCTAAATAAAAAGCTAGAGAATGGAAAAATAAAATAATGGGCTTTTGTTTTTAGAAATAAATCCTTATACAAAAGTGTGTGGGTTTTACCCAATGTATTAATGATTCAACTCAGTTCAAAGTACCGTGCAACCAAGATACAAAAGAACCTGTTTTATTTGATTCAATAGAAGTTCAGGTAGCAATAAGCAATGGTTCATATTTCACTAAACCCCTGGAGGAAAATGAGCTATTCATTCAATTTTTTTTGCATCTTCCATATTTTGATAGCAACCCAGCAATCAACCTATGCATGTGATAGGAGACTGAGAGGAAATACCTGTTGTGCTAAGCTCCAAAGCCTAAGCGTACCATAAGATAAATACTATTTCCCTATGCCTCACTAAGGATAAAATCAGGAAACAATAGCTTGGTTTGAAATTGGGCACAACTTAATTTAATTTTGTAAAATCTGAGTAATGAAAAAATTGCCTTAGGCTGACATTCAGTATAGGCATCTTGTTCTTCAGTAAAGAGCTGAGAAGTTGCTCTCCCTGTCAAGCTGAAAAGAGCAACAGTACCATGTAAGAGATCAAAGCGGCCACATGATCTTAAATTATGGCCTAAACTTTCCCACTGCTTCAGGTGGGAAGAAAGGGACTGACCACTCATATTGTCAGTGCACTCCTGGAGGTGGTGACAGCACTATATACTTCCCTATATGCCAACACCAGGCATGTAGCATAGTAAGCAACTGCTTTTATTAGAGTGACTACTTTTCTCTCTGTGCAAACAGATATTAAGAAGTAAACAGCACCTCATTCAAAGTTTCTTCTGGAACCATTTGACAACCGCTAAAATATTTACAATCTTATAAGACTGACTAAGAAACACAGGTATTTAAGCAAAATATTGCTTCATTTCTACTGTTCCTTTTGGGGACAAGACAAGACAGACAGAAGGGATGTCCACATAAATTACCTGTTATAATAGCATAGTCCATTTCTCTATCTGTCCATGGGTCTGGAACAAGAAAAGAAGGAAGGAAAGGAAAGGCTGCCAATTTATCTTAATTCTTCTCTAGCGATGTCATCCAAGAAAGACACAACATTCCTACCACCTGCAATGAAAGTGGAATGAACATTACTTTCTCTAGAGTTGGTTATTATTATAAACATGTGGGGTTGCTCCCATAATGTACTTTCAAATTAACCAAGAACACTTCTGGACTTACTTTGGCGCACTGGATCTTGCTACAAATTGGGAGTTTTCATCACAACTATGAACAGTTCATTTATGGTTTACAGTTGTGTACATTTCAATATTCCAGCACAAGCCATGAGCAACATGATTGGAACCAGATATCCATCTCTAGCTAAATGGATTCTACAGGAGGTTCTCTTTGTATAGTCTGTGTTTTTCTCAGGTAAATCTGTTGTTAAATGACAGGAATGTTGGCAGAATTAGTTTTTCCCTCTCAATGAGGGCTTCAGAAATAATATGCAAAGGAGAACCAAAGATGTTGTAAATGGCAAAGACTAAAAAAACCCTGAATGACACTATTGTATTGAAGTATCCTTGGTCAAAACAGCTAAATATTATATTTTCACAACTTAATTAAGCATTGGAAAGTCATGAACTTTTTATGTGTTCATTATCTATTGTTCCCTGGTGCTGTATTTAAAAATAGCAACTGAGTCTGATTCTTTGGAACAATAATTGATTGTTAAAACTTCATTTGGCCAATCCGTCCTATTCAGGTAAATAATCCACTGGAGATTTGTCATTTTGTTTTGTTCTTTTCATTGACAAGATTTCCAAAAAGCACAACTGTCTACATTGCATACTAGACCACTGTATTTCCAAATGGTAAATAGTGCATTACTCAGAGAGGAGGAAAATGAAATGGCAATTCTATATGAATAAAGAGAAGTGCAGAATGAGTGCTGAGTTATCACATCTCAGTGGAGTAAACAGGAAGGCTCAAATGCACAAAAGTTCTGGATCAGGACACTTTAATAATGCTTCCAACATATATCTACTCACGGTGAAGCATGAAATTAGGTAAGAAGCTGCCTGACGAAGGCAGCAGGGATGACACTATCTTTGACAGTGACATTGATGCACAGTTGCCGTGTTCATTCAAAATGAGATTCAGATGTGTTTTCTGGTGTCCATTGAAAATAGAAAGAAGAAGCTGAAATGCTATATTTTAAAATAAATGAAGTGGAAATATAAGTGAGGCCTTAAATATCTAACTCAGTACACTACTGGAAAAGTAACAATAGCCAAAAGATGTCTCTAAGGCACTCTATCACATTATTATTATTATTATTATTATTATTATTATTATTATTATTATTATTATTATTATTATTATTATTATTATTATTATTATTATTATTATTATTATTATTATTATTATTATTACGCCGCCCCACTCGCAAATGCGACTCTGGGTGGCTAATAAGAAAATAGAGCATTACAAAATTACAATTTCAAAATATAACATCGATACAGCATAAAAACATTTTGAGAGTACATATATCAAAACAATATACATTTCAACATACAGTGGTGCCTTGCATAAAGAGTGTTTCGCTTAAAGAGTAACTCGCTTAAAGAGCAGAATTTTCTCTGAATGTTCGCTTCGCTTAACAAATAAAACCAACCAAAAACTCGCTTAACAAATAAATCGGGGTTCACAATCCCCCCCACAATTGGTCATTTACAATGTGTTTCACTTAAAGAGCAACCTCGCTTAAAGAGCAACCCTGTGGAACGCATTATGCTCTTTAAGCGAGGCACCACTGTATATGAACACAGTACAAACCCACCAAAAATGCATTGCAAAGACTGGGAATTATCCCTTCCCTTCCAGATGAGCAGCAGAGGGGGAAAAAGTCCAGTAAAAGACCCTCCGCAGCTGTTTCCTCTTTCCCGAGGCTGAAGCCATCCAGGGAAAGAATCCGGTGAGGCGGCGAGACCGTCCATTGTTTTATGGCGAGCTCCAGCCCCTCCACAGCTATCTTCTTTGAGGCTGGAGCCAGCCAGGGAAAGAGTCTGGTGAGGTGGTGAGAGCGTCCGTTGTTTTATGGCCAGCTCCAGCCCCCCCCCTACAGCTGTTTCATCTTCCCCGGGGATGCAAAAAACTCTACTTCAAGATTAACTCTGTATTTACCACTCTCTTGTTTGTTCAGTGGTAAATGTCTTCTAAAAGATGACTATTAAAATATATATTCTAAATATATTTTATAGAAGATGGTGTGTCACCAGATTTTGATGTCATATCATTCACCAAGGGGCCTGCAGGGGCCATGAAAATACTGGCCCATACATTGCTCCCCTATTATTTAAAGCATGCAGAAAGAGACCAAGATTGCCAATATTGTTAGTTGAAGTTAATATTTTGAATGCATAAGTTTAGATGACCTGAAGCATGCAAAAAAAATTTTCTTCAATTTTGTGAAATTACTTGGCAGTAAAATTCTAACCATCTTTTCGTCTTTTGCATAGATGTAATATCACAGACTACTTGTCATAATACAGCTGATTCAATAGTCTGTACCTCCTGTTGATAAAATTAAAAAAGACTTCAAGTTCAACAGCATATAAATAATGACAGCAAATAAACATCACTTTCCTTCTATATTAAAAAGAGTCCATTATCTCATCTGCTGTACACAATAAAATGAAGTTACCTCCCCAAATGTCTACTTAAATAAAGAAGGGCATGAAAATTGAGAAAGCGGTGACAGAAAGATAAGTTGAGGTTAACTTGAGGGTGGGGAATTATTTTACAAATGCAATGAGTTGTTATTGAGATAGATGCTTATTGTGAATCTGAGGGAGAACTCTACACTATGTGACAGCAAACATTCATGTAGATCTGTCACTCCCAAGTTTCAGTCTTCTTTTGATTATTCTGAGTCATTAGCTACAGTCTCCATATGGACCGATGACATTTTTTCCTGTTTTCTTGGCTTTCTGTAGATCTTGAAGAACTTGCATGGCTTGGGACCATGGGAAGGACTCTCTCTTCTCACATGCTCTCACAAAATGTGGCATTCAGTCTTGGATTCATAGCAAGTATATATCCTAACAAATAGGGGGCATGGAGGAATCCTTCTTAAAGAGTGGAATGCCTTGTGAATACACTGGGGTGTCCCCTGGGCAATGGAATGCAGCCAGCTAATTCTTCTTATCCAGAAGCACTACACTGTAAATCTGCTGATGAATAAAATGACCCAATTGTCCATTCTAGGATGACAAGTTGCAGTGTTTTCTATTAATACAGAGGGCATATTTTTATTTAAAGAGGAACTCTTAGATCCACTTGGCTACAAACAGAAGTGTGATATCCTTTGTGTCCAAGAAACTCACAGAGAAACTGATCAGCACTGACTTAGTTTCTGAGAGGTGTTTATTTACTGAGAGGTGCCACAAACAATATGAAAGTGCAATTTGTGTGAGACCAGGTGTTTATAGTCCTTTTAATGGACTATTATTTATTTATTTTCCAATTTGTATTGTTGCCCATCTCCAAAGATTCTGTGAGGCTCACAAAAAATAAAACCAATTGCAGTTTAAAAGCAATAAATACTGAAGAGGACACCATAAAAGTCTTGACACTTGAACTGGCTGCTTGTACAGCAATATCAGTTTATAAGCCACCTAATATACCATTCCACTTCAAGAAGTCATCTAACATGAACAACCAAACACCCACTTTCTGGCTGAAAATTTCAATAGCCATAGCAACATTTGGAGCTAAGAACACAATGACAAAAACAGCAAAGCTTTTATAAAAATGTGCAGAATTCCATTCAATGTGCAGGGTATGATGTACATGATCGTAAACTGTTGTTAAACAGTGGAGGGTGGCAGACAAGTAAAAATCCAGATGTAAACTTTTTAGTGAGCCTACCGCTCAACAGTGCATTAAAAGTGTAGGTAATCTAGTCTCAAACACTCAGACCCATTTTACATCAAATCCATTCAGCAATTCAACCTCAATTTGAATCATTCTGTAGAATTTATAATTTAATAAAAGCTTGATTGAGGTTTATATCATTGCTAGATCCAGCTGAGCTTCAAATTGTTCCTCAGCCAGAGAACTATGATGAAACTGTAATTTCCAGTTTGAGATGATTTTGTACCTCCAATACCTAGGTTATATTCATGAAAAAGGCATAAGAAGATGTAAGAATAGCAGGGTGGTGAAATTCAATGATATTCAATTTGAGCAAAATTAATATTTTTGGGCAAAACAAAAAGGACTAGTTCCTACAAACTCTTTAATAGTTACTGGGTAAGCAATCAAATTCCCAAATTATGGCAAAAGGCTAAAACAATCAATATATTGAGCCAGTCAAGGAACCATAAGATTCTACAGGCCAATCTACCTATATGCCACTTACTCAAAGTGAACAAATGACATGAAAACATCTAGCTCCTACAAAATTTCTTCTAATTCCAAAACCAGCAGGCTTTATATAAGGCAAGAGAGGTATGCCTCAAATAGTTTTGAAACAGAAAATAACTGGATCAGCATTCGTTGATCTTACAGCAGCATTCAAAAGCTGACCTCCTTACTAAAGACCTCCTTAATCAAAGAAATGATAACCATTCTGCTTCAAAACCAAAGTTTCAAGAGATGCACAATACCTGCAGAAATCAAAGAAATAGCCACCCACAGGATATTGTCTTGGCACCATAATTTTTAAAATATTTATAAAATTGATCAACCAACTCGTTGACACCTGAAGAAGAAGAAGAAGAAGAAGAAGAAGAAGAAGAAGAAGAAGACGACGACGACGACTGGATCAAAAAAGCTATCCCCACTGAAAAGTCTATTAACTGGCAGGCATGTCTCCTCTGGAAGTAAATCAAGAGGTGCAAACAAACAATGAATAAATAAAGGAAACCCATCCATCTCATGGACACCAACCTCGTTGATAAATTGCTAGTTGAAGAAAAGCAGAGAGCAAAAACAACACACCTTGCTAAATGGATGAATTGTCAAATGGATGGATGTCTCCAACCATGAGACGACCACCTGGACCATTTGGAAGACACTTAGTTGGCTTCAAGATGAAATAGGAATATCAAAGAATAATCAGGTAAAATTGGGCTACCTGGACACATGATAAATTTTCTGGGAATACACAGAAATTCAATCAATGCAGAACTTATGTGAATGCACCTTATTCCCTGTACGTATACAAAAGAAGACACAATTAATGGAAAAGATAACCATATTAAAATAGCCTGCTTCTGGCCAAAAAACATTTTAATTATTTTAACATTTTAATGTATATTTTATATACATCCATACTTTAAAATTGTGCAATACTCTAATGTGGATAAAAGAGGAAATAAAGATCTCAGAAAAATTCTAGCTAATTGTCCCCTCTTGCTTTTTCTGAAACAGCACTCTATGTATCTTCTTACCTCTGTTTTGAAAGACACAGTGCATGTACTTCACCATCTTTTAGTTCCAAAATTAGTCACCTTTGCTCAGGCATAGTGGAGTATCTTACCCAATTGACAATGCTGAAAGGAAGGGTGTGGTTTCACTACCAGCAGGCAGCAAGCTAGAGTGAGCTCCTCTGGCATAGATGGGCCTAATTAGATCAATATAATGAAGCCTGATCATTCACACAAAATGGTTTGTACCAATATTGTGACATTCTTCAATAAGGAGCCACTTTAGGATTGTTGTTGTTGTTGTTGTTCAGTCACTCAGTCGATTCCGACCCTTTACGATCCTATGGACCATTGCCCACCAGGCACCTCTGTCTTCCACCTTCCTCCTCAGCCTGCCCAGCTTTCTGCCCATTGCATCTACAATACCATCTAGCCATCTCATTTTTGGCCACCAACTTCTTCTTTTGCCCTTCGCCTTTCTGAGCATCAAGGCTTTCTCAAGTGAATCTTCTCATTTGATGTCCAAAGTACTTTACTTCATCTTTACTATTTGACCTTGTAAGGAGCACTCAGAGTTGATTTCTTCTAGAATCGACCTATTGGTTCTCCTCGCTGTCCAGGGGACTCTCAAAACTCTCCTCCAACAGTACATATCAAAGGCATCTATTTTCTGTGCTCAGCTTTCCTTATGGTCCAGCTCCCACAACCATATATTACCACCGGGAATACCATTGCTTTGACTATGCAAATTTTTATTTGCAAGGTGATGTTTCTACTTTTAACTATGTTCCCCAGGTTTCTCATAGCTTGTCTCCCAAGCATCAGTCGCCTTTTTATTTCATGACTGCAATCACCATTTGCAGTGATCTTGGATCCTAAGAAAGTAAAATCTGTCATTGCTTCTACTTCTTCCCCATCTATTTTCCAGGGACTGATAAGACCTGTTGCCATTATCTTAGTTTTCTTGATGTTGAGTCTCAAGCCAACTTTTTCACTCTCTTCTTTCAACCTAAGCAGAAGCTTCTTTAGGTCCGCCTCACTTTCTGCCATTAGGGCAGTATCATCTGCGTATCGCAAGTTGTTGATGCTTCTCCCAGCAATTTTGATCCCAACTTGTGATTCACCCAACCCTGCATTGCACATTATGTGCTCTGTGTAGAAGTTGAATAAGCAGGGTGATAAAATGCAGCCTTCTCTTACTCCTTTTCCTATTCCAAACCACTCCGTCATTCCGTATTCTGTCCTAACTGTTGCTTCTTGACTCATGTACAGATTTCTCATGAGGCATATAAGGTGTTCCCATCTCTTTAATTACTTGCCACATTTTGTTGTGGTCCACACAGTCAAAGGCCTTAGTGTAATCAATGAAACAGAAGTAGACTTGTTTCTAATATTCCTTTGTTTTTTCCATGATCCAACGTATGTTAGCAATGTGGTTTCTAGTCCCTCTGCCTGTTCTGAACCCTGCCTGCACTTCTGGTAATTCTCTCTCCACATACTGCTGCAGTCTATCCTGTATTATCTTGAGCATCACCTTGCTAGCCTGTGGGATGAGCATAATTGTTCTATAATTTGAACATTCTTTGGCATTACTCTTTTTTGGAATTGGAACATATACTGATCTTTTCCAATCCTGTGGCCATTGTTGCATATAGAATGCAATAATTTGATTCCATCATCTTTTAGGGCTTTATAAATTCAGCTGGGATACCATCCCTACTCTTCCTCATCTCTTCGCAACCAGCTTGAAAATCTTTTCTCATCTGTTCATTACTAATCTGTATTTCCTTTCTCATTTCTTGCATACTGTCTACCATTGATCTTTCTAAAATATCCACTTTCTTAATAAACTTGCCAAATTCAACAAACATTTGTACATTTTCCATTGCTGAAATTTCCACAACAGGTGGTGGTGGTGGTGTTTCTTGTCTTTCTTTCTGCTCTTTCTGTTCCTTTTTTCTCTTGTCTTTGGTTTTGTTGCCTCCTCTTCTTCTCTACCCTTCCCCCCTCCATTTCTGTCCCCCCCTTGATCACTTGAATTATGGGATCAAATGCTTATTCTATTCCAATAAAATTTAAACCAATAACTTTATATGTTAGCCAATTACCATTCAACCTACTGGTTTACCTAATTCAATTTAATTATAATTTGATTGACAAATTGATTCTGATTAATTAATTAATTCTGATTCAATTAATTTTTGCAAAACTCAATTTATTTTAAAAGTTCCAATTAATTTTGTTAAATCTTATTAATCCCAAAATTCAATTAATCAAAAAATATTATAAAATGTCCCAAATCAGTAAAAGAGTTCAATTGATGCAAAAATACCATGCAAAACTTCAATTACTAAAAAAAGTTAAATTGGTCTTAAAAAATTTAAATCAATAATAGTTACAATTATTCAATCCCCCCTTTTAAAATCAATTTTCCCAGAGAGAAACCAAATCTAAAAAACGTTAAGCAATAGGGACAGACAGGGAAAACCCAGGGAGAGGGAGAAGAAGGAGGAGGCAGAAGAAAGCTATGTTAAAATATTTAAGGATTGATAGACAAATATTAGAAATTAAACTACAGATGAGTTGTGCTTCCAGAAATTAATTTCAACCAAGACAACAACCAGATAATCAGTCTGTCCACCTCTAACCAATTTATATTATTGTTTGAGCCAGTTCAAATATTAATTTTGCCAGTATATCAGGATTCAGTATTGGAATAGATACTTAAGGCAATACAGTTCAAACAGACACTGTAAGGGGGAAGGTGAGGGGAGCAGGGGGCAGGAAACCTTCAGATAATTTATATTCAATGGCGATCTTGCGACCATACACTAATAAATAAAAATGATCATATTAGCCCATCATGTTCTTGCCCAGGGAATCAGTCAGCTAAAAAAAATGCAAACTGTATATGAAAAAGATTGTCCATAACTCAAATAGGCAGATTTAAACTCGCCAACTAGAATTTTTTTCTCCTTCCCTCTCCACTTGTTAGGTTTCGTTTCACTATTTTAAGTTTCAATCTCCTCCGCCATTTGAAATCTGGTACAGTTTCTGTTTCTCTCCCTTCAGTTGCAATACATCATAGTTCTTTCCTTTATTTTTTTAAAAAATTTTTTATTGGTTTCTCACAAAATCAAAACCACAACACATAACACTGACATCATCAGACTATAACACGATTACACTACAGTACAAAAATAAACTCTTGGATCACACTTTGTTTGTTACATTCTTGGTACATTCTTAATTATAGTAAATACAAAGAAAAGAAAAAAAACAATACTGTATTTTATGAGAGAAAAACACCCTGTGCTATATATATTGTGTCCAGGAGTAGCTTTAGTTTATTGTGTCCAAAAATGGTCTTGTTCCGGTGCAGGTTTGACACCTCCTTTTCCTTCCATAACGTATATTACAAACTTTCTCCAAACTCTCCAGAATCTGTTTTCCCGAACAATGCCTTTCCTTATATTTAACTCCCAGGTCAATTTGTCGTTGAGCGCCAATTGCCACATTTCTTTGTACCAGTCTTCTATTTTAACTTTTAAACCACTTTTCCCCTTTTTTGCAATACACTGTCTGGCCACTGATAGCATTATTAACAGTAATTCTCTATCCTCCCCTTTCAAATTGATTTTATCTGATATTGTCAAAAGCGCTGGTTCTGGACCCAACTCAAGCTTCTGCTCAAATATATAACTGATCTCTTTTTCTATTCCTCCCCAAAATTCTTTCAGTGTAACACATTCCCTCCACATATGTATATAGGTCCCCGTTGCCTGTTTACACCTCCAGCATATATTACTTGTTTTACTATCCATATGATGCAGCTTGACCGGCGTCAGATACCAGCGCCATACCAGCTTGTAATTGTGTTCTTTGACTCGAACCGACATGTTTTTCATAATCCTCCTTCGCCAGATATCCTGCCATCTGTTTTCTCCAATTGTTAGGCCTAATTCCTGTTCCCACGTATTTCTAAGAATGTCCTGTATTTTCCCTGCTTTATTCAATATTTTGTATAATTTACTGATCACCCCTTTGATACCCCTCTTATCCTCTCTAATCTGAACTAGAATTTCTTCGAAATCTGTGAGCTTTCTCTCTAGACTACTCTCATATATTTTCTTTTTATTCCATTTATCTATCTGGAGAGTTTGAAACCAGGATAATCCTAACTGTGAGTATAAGGTCTTCTTTGCAACAGTGCCCTTACATGTTTTTGCCCAGTCCTTTAGCAATAATATATTTTTGTCTATTAGTAAATTCCTAATCTTATCATCTATGTTTATGGGAAAATCGTTAAAATCTGTTAATTCCAAAGCCGGTGAGGTGTCCGGTACCATGTATTTTTTTACCTGATCCCACTTGTCTAGTGTTGTTTTTAGTAGCCTATTTTGAGTACGTCTTCTGTATACTTTCTTTTTTTCGTCACTTAGAAAATACGCCTTATCTAATTGTATTATCTCTTTCATCTCTAATCTTTCCCAACCCAGTGTTTCTTTCTTTAATATTTTAATAACATTTCTAATTTGAAAGGCTCTATAATAGTTGTGGATATTCGGTATCCCTAGTCCTCCCTCTTTCTGAGATTGATACCACAGCGACTTAACTATTCTCGGTTTCTTATCCCCATTGCAGAATCTATTTATCATTTTCTGATACTCCTGCAGTTCCTTGGTACTATGTCTAATCGGTAACACATCATACAAAAAGTTCAATTATGGTAATAACGTCATCTTTGAAAGTGCAATCCTACCGAACCAAGATAAATTTAAAGCTTTATACTGCCTAATTTTTCTTTCTATTTCTTTCTTCATTTTCCCATAATTTAATTTTTTGAGATCTTCGAATTTCCCTGATATCGTTATTCCTAAATATCTAATTGACTTCTTTATTTGGATTTTATATTTAGTCCTAATTTTATTTTGCTCTTCTACATCCCCATTAACATATAACATTTCTGACTTTTCCCAATTAATTCTCAAGCCCGTAATTTCCTCAAAAGTGTTAAGGTGTTGGTATATTTTATCTATCATCCGATTAGGGTGTTTGATTACTAATAATGTGTCATCCGCGTAAAGATTTATTTTTTTATTTTCTAAACCAATGATATTTTTGTCCTGTCGGATAGCATTGGCCAAAAACTCCATTGCTATTACAAATATGCCTGGAGATAACGGACAACCTTGTCTGGTACCTGCTTCTAGTTGTATCTCCTTTGTATACTCTCCATTAACCTTAACTTTTGCGGTACTTTGTTGGTATAAACTATCTATAACACTTTGAAATTTATTGCCAAATCCATACAAGCTTATCATTTTCCGTATTGTAGTCCATTGTAGTGAGTCGAATGCTTTAAATATGTCCAATGCTAAAAATCCAATCTTTACTTTTTTACGCTCTGCTATGTCCATTAAGTCCAGTACTTTCCTAATTAGGTTATTCAGGAATCCTGTTTGATCTTTATCAATATATTCTCTGATAAAACCGTTCATTCTTTTTGCCAATATCATTGTGAAAATTTTAGCGTCTTGGTTAATTAAAGAAATTGGTCTATATGATTCCATCCTCTCTGGATCTTTCCCTGGCTTTGGTATAAGAGTTATTATTGTCCTAGTCCAGGATTCAGGTAACTTTTCTCCCTCTAATATTTTATTGTATCAAAACTGAACTGAATGGGTTGTATATAGCAGATCAGGCCACAAATATTAAAATAATAGCCCAAGACAAGAGGTTAGATCTGTTGGAAGAGGAGAATCGAAAACAAAATATTGTAATTAGACGGATGGAAGAGAGATCACCCGACAAACTTAAAGAACGTGTGGTGGAATGGTTAAACTCTTTACAAATGGGTAAAGATTTCGTATTGGAAGATGTTGTAAGTGCTTTTAGACTAGGAGGTAGAAGGGGGAAAAAATCAAGTAGAAATGTATTGGTGAAGTTCGCAAACTGGGCGGACAAATTAAAAGTCATGGCGTTTATTAAAAAGGCCGGTTCTGAGGTTTTGAAGATGGATGGAATGGATGTGGAAATATACAATGATATTTCTCCAACAGAAAGAGTGTGGCGATATAAGATGAAACCGGTGGCAAGATTCCTGCTAACTAAGGGCATATTATATAATTGGAGGTTCCCGCAACAATTGAGATTTATGTATGAAAAAAAAAATGCATGTAATTGATGAAAAAATGGATGTATTAGATTATTTCTGCCAAATCGGTCTGTTTAAAATTGCTTCCAGAGAATGGATGGACCTGAGAAAAGCATTGCAAGCATCGGGAGCGCTGGAGAAGGATTCAATACTGGGGGAGGAGCTGGAGGGAGCGGCGGGGGGGTCGGACACACTGGGAAGCCTAGTTTTATTGGAATAAAAATATAATTGGCGAGCAGAGAAGAAGTGGGAGGAGGTTAAAAGCATATATATATATGTCAAGTCCCACTAGCCCCTCCCTCCCCTCTTTGAGCTTCAAGGGCGATACTCGAAAATGTAGAGTGGGGAGGAGAATCAGTAAAGTTTTTGTTGGTAAGTTGTGGTATTCTGTTTTTTTTTTTACGCTTTTTGTCATAGATGTTATATGTTGGGTAAGGTGTCACGTGTCCAGGTTAAGCAATTCAGCATTCACACAGATTATAATGGTAAGGGGATTTAAGGTGTTATCATGGAATGTAAAAGGTACAGGTTGCACTATAAAAAGGAAGAAAATTCAATTAGCATTAAAAAAAGACAATTCAGACATTATATTTTTACAAGAAACGCACCAAAAATCAGTTGAAACGAATAAACTTTATGTTAAAGATATGCTAATATATGAAATGGCAACAGGAACCTCCAAATCCAGAGGGGTGGCAATGTTGATATCAAAAAGATTAGGATTTAATTTTAAATATAGCATTACAGATCCAGAGGGAAGGTATCTAATCATAAAGGGGGATATTGACGATGAGGATATAACACTAATTAATATATATGCCCCAAATGAACAACAAGTAGAATTTTTAAATAAAATGACGGAGATAATAAAAAAGGAGGGATCAGAAAATATGATTGTGGCTGGGGATTATAACTTAATTAGGTCAGAGATAGACACCACAGGGGCAAGTCGGGGTGATAAAAAAGATTTACTGACGAATTGGATGAAAAAGATAGGGTTGGAAGACGTGTGGAGAGTAATTAAAAGGAAAGAGAGAACTTACACATACTTCTCACAAGTACATAATATGTATTCCAGATTAGACTATTTTTTAATTACAAAGAATTTAATTAAAAATGTGGAAGATATTGAAACAGGCACCTTCAAAGAATCAGATCACGCGAAAATTATTATGGAAGTAAAATTAGGTGAAATAAGGAAAAAGTTTTACAATTGGAGGTATAACTCCAGACTTTTTAGTGACCAAAACATCAAAAAGCAAATAATAGAAGAATGGGGAAAATACTGGGCGTGGAATGATAATGAATCAGTTAACTTTAGTATGGTTTGGGATACCATGAAGGCAATATTCAGGGGGGAAGCTATAAAATTCGCAAGCATAAAGAAAAAACAAGAGACAAATAGATATCAGGAATTGGAAGCACAATTGAAAGTTAAACACGAGGAACACGCTAAAAGCAAGGACCCAAAGTTACTGGGAGAAATAATGAGGATAAAGAAAGAATTAGAAGGCAAGGATATTGAGAAAGTCAAGAAGGATTTAATATTTTTAAAGAGAGAATATTTTGAGTATAACAATAAAAATTCTAAACTACTGGCAAGAGCCGCCAAAGAAAAATTTTTTAAGGGACAAATTAGTGTGTTGATAGATGACCTAGGGAAGAGACGTAATAAAAGTGGAGATAAATTAAAAATTGTGGAGAAATTCTATAGAGATCTCTACACAAAAAAAAAACTGTTAATTTGGACAAACTCAAGGAATTGTTTGAATCCCAAAAGATTAGAAAAATAGATGAAAGTCACAAAAATGTTATGGAGGAGGAAATAACAGAAAAAGAAATTGGCAAGGCGATAAGAAAACTTAAGTTGGATAAAGCCCTGGGTGAGGACGGATTAACAGCAGAATTTTACAAGGAGTTTAAGTTGATAGTGATTGGGAAGTTATAGTTCTTTCCTTTAGCTCAGTCTTTAGTTTGCTCTCCCCCGTCACTATTTAGCTAAAAAAGAAAGTTTTTAATAAAGTCTCAGTCTTTTAAACGGGTCTCTATCACTCCAAAGTAATGTAATAAAACCAAACACAGTTCAAGTTCTCTCTTGCCCTTCCCTCGTCACTCCAAAACCTTTCCCCCACACTTCGTCCAGCCTCCACGATCCAGGCTCCAAACAGCAACAAACTTCAAAGAGAAAACTTCAACACTCACAGACTCCCAGCAATAAGTCCAATCTCGATCAAAGACTTCTTCTTCTTCTTTTTTTTTAGAAAGAAAAACTGCCCGAAGTCCGTTTTAATCTGCAACCTTCCGCAGCTCCCCGCTCGCCCTGGAAAAGTCCTGTTTTATCTCACCAAGATTCCAATATTTATTTTATTTATTTTTAATTCCAGCTTCGCCCCCCCACCCGGCTCGATGGGCAGTCAGCAAATTCAGAACCTCTTACGAGGCTCCGATATGCCTCACCACCCGGAGCTCGTGCCTCCGGAGCCCCGCTACAGCCAACTTTGTTCTTTTCTCCTTTATGGACTTCAGCAGGCCTTTCAGCAGAGTCTCAGCTTCTCATTTATATATTAACCACGCCCCCCCCCCATTCCAGTTTTTCTGGCAGAAAGAAATTTTAAGAAATATATGCCATTAGTATACTTTCCAGTAAAGGTAAAGGTAAAGGTAAAGGTAAAGGTAAAGGTAAAGGTAAAGGTAAAGGTAAAGGTAAAGGTAAAGGTAAAGGTAAAGGTAAAGGTAAAGGTAAAGGTAAAGGTTTCCTTTGCTCGAAAGCCAGTTGTATCCAACTATAAGGTTCAGAGCTCATCTCTGTTTCAAAGCCACTGTCTGCTTCTGCAGACATTTCTGTAGTCATATGACAGGCATGACTAGGTGGAACGCCGTTTACCTTCCCACTGAAGCAATTTCTTGCTTTCAAACTATTAGGTTGGCAGGAGCTGCCAACTGAATTAACAGAGGTACTAAGGAAAACTTTGTTTACTACTGTCCCATTGCTGTTATATCTACAGGAGAGAGTGGTCTTTAAGAGCCAATACTTCAAATCTTCAGCAGTTCTCTCAGTGCTTCCCCTTTTAAATGCACTTGGGGTGGGTGGGAAGGTTAAAGGAAAAACAGCTTCAACAGCTAGGACATTGGGAAGGAACAGCTTTTGTGAGAGAAATGTATCTTATCATTTACATGCTAAGGCTTGGCCCTCTGTCAGCCTTCCAGCCACTTTGAATCTGTTTGAAACATCAATTGAGGGGTAATGGTTTTCCCTTCCGCCCAGCTAGTGTTTATTGACTGGGGGCTGTAAACAGAACACAGGGTGAACCTCAGTACTAAAACAATAAAACTTTATTAGCTTTCAAAAATGGAGAGTTGTAGAAACATAGAGACATGTGAAGTGGGTATCCTTGAATAGAAATTAAACATTTCTTTTTATAGTTCTAATTGAAAAATTACAAAGAAAACAAATGAGCATGCTTAAAAGCAATGGACAGTGCAGAGTTAGTTATCTGACAGGTTAACTGTGATCAGGAAATGTTTTGCCTTTTCTTGACCTGACCTAGCAATGCAAACTTTCAACTCAACTCTTCAACGTCTCTCTCTCTTTTCTGTCTTTTCCACTTCTCTCTCTTTCCCCTCACTAACAGCATTCATGTAGTTGTAGTTGGGTCTCAGCCGCCTGGTACTTATCATATCATTAGGTTATAGAGAAAATGGGACACATGTCAGTCATGGGCCTTAGATGTTGTGTCCTCAGATGTTGTCTAAGGGTGTTAAGTGTTCATTAAGTTTGAGAAGGAAAAAAAGTGGGAGGAAAGGAAATACAGTAAAACCCTGACTTACATATGTCTCAAGTTACATAAAATTCGACTTACATAATGATTTTGTGCTAAAACCATATCCTGATTTACACAATTTCCTATAGGTTTACTTCAAGTTACATAAAGATTCTTTTTCCTATGGGTTTGCTTTGAGTTACATAAAACATAATTTCCCTATGGGTTTGCTATAATTACCACAAAAATTTCATTTTTCCTATTGGTTTTCTTCAAGTTATGTTAAAAAATAAATTTTCCTATGGGTTTGCTTCAAGTTATATAAAGATTCTTTTTCCTATGTGTTTGCTTTGAGTTACGTAAAGCATAATTTCCCTATGGGTTTGCTTTGATTTACAAAAAAAGTCATTTTTCCTATTGGTTTGCTTCGAGTTATGCAAAGAAATAAATTTTCCTATGGGTTTGCTTCAAGTTACATAAAAAACCAATTTAAGTAAAAGCCTACGGAACGGACGTTTTTCGTAAGTAGGGGTTTTACTGTACTGGTCATTTTGTTTCATTCTCCATTTGTTCCACACTACTTGCTCCACATACAAACCCAAAATGCTACTGGACAGGATCATCCAGTTTGCGGTGCCACACTTAAAGAAGGACACTGATGACCTAGAATGTCACTGGGGAAGAAGGCCCTCTATTGAAATGAAGTTCTATGAAGAAAAACTGAATGTTATATCTTCGGCTAGAGCAGAGGTCCTCAAACTTTGGATCACCAGATGTTCTTGGACTTCAATTACCAGAAGCCCAAGTCACCACACCTGCTGATCAGGGCTTCTGGGAATTGAAGTCCAAGAACATTTGGAGAGCCATGTTTGAGGAACCCTGTTCTAGAGAACAAAGGATTAAGAATATACATGAGCATACATGATGGCTGTGCGCAAATAACTGAAGAGCTATCACAAAGATCAGTTGTTACCATACATGTCAGTAGGTTGTGCTCTACAGCTCCAGGCAGAAGGATGAGTAAAAATTAGAAGAGGTTTTTGTTGTTGTTGTTCAGTCGCACAGTCGATTCCGACCCTCCGTGACCCCATGGACCACCACCCGCCAGGCACTTCTGTCCTCCACCATCCCCCTCAGCCCACTCAGCTCTGCCCCCACTGCATCCACAATATAATCTAGCCATCTCATCTTTGGCCACCCCCTTTTTCTTTTGCCCTCCACCTTTCCCAGCATCAAGGCCTTCTCAAGTGAATCCTCTCTTCTCATTTGATGTCCAAAGTACCTCAGCTTCATCTTTACAATTTGACCTTCTAGGGAGCAGTCGGGGTTGATTTCTTCTAAGATTCATCTGTTTGTTCTCCTCGCTGTCCAGGGGACTCTCAAAACTCTCCTCCAACACCACATCTCAAAGGCATCTATTCTTCTGCACTCAGCTTTCCTAATGGTCCAGCTCTCACAGCCATACATTGCCACCAGGAACACCATTGCTTTGACTATACGAATTTTTGTTTGCAATTTGATGTCTATACTTTTCACTATGCTTCCCAGATTTCTCATCGCTTGTCTCCCAAGAATCAGTCGGCTTTTTAATTCATGGCTGCAATCCCCATCTGCAGTGAGCTTTGATCCCAAGAAAGTAAAATCTGTCACTGCCTCTACTTCTTCTCCATCTATTTTCCAGGTACTGATAGGGCCTGTTGCCATTATCTTTGTTTTCTTTATATTGAGTCTCAAGCCAGCCTTTTCACTCTCTTCTTTCAACCTAATCAGGAGCTTCTTTAGGTCTTCCTCACTTTCTGCCATTAGGGTGGAATCATCTGCATATCTCAAATTGTTGATGTTTCTCCCAGTAGATTGTGGCTAAACCATTAGGGGAAACTTCCAAATGGTAAGAACTGTATGTCAGTGAACAGTCTGTCTTTTGAAACAGTAAAATATCTTTCACTTAAGCTTTCTAAGCACAGGCTCAGTGAGGTTGCATTTGCACCATGCATTTTGTACTAATGGCTGACTGGACTGGCTGATCCTCAAGGTCTGTCAGAAATAAAAGAGGTCACTGCCCTTTTACACAACTTCTGTTCCAATCAATCAAGCTCGCTGGTATACATTCTCTGTGTTTTGTCCACATCCACAATAGACAGCATAAATATATGAATAGTGTGATAAGAAAAAATTGCTTTGCTTAGGACTTTATACTGTGCAATGACTGGCAGAAAGAACAATTGAGAACATTGTTCAGGTCAAGACAAATAGGGCGGGGAGGACTTTAAAACATGACTGGGAGAAGCATGAAAGGGGAAAAATGCTTTGGTTATAAGGCGGTACTGGCAGGAAGATGAAGTAGGTGACCTTAGAGATCTTTACCCTTCTGTAGCTTTTACAGTTTTGATCGCACACTATGTAGTCATGCAGTTAATGTGACATCAATCATTACAACATTGTTTTAAATATCCCGGCACATTGTGTTAACTCACAGTGAAATTTACAGCAAAAACAGAGCTGCAGAAAACATCCTTTGTTTCTTTTTGTTCTTTTTAATGGCTCCTTAAATATAGGCTATATATGCTTGAGAACACATGATTAAAGCTTTCATGCTAAAAGGCCTCAAAATAGCATGTTGCATTCCAAAGCCTTAATGCCACGTCACCCTATTATGGTTACTCACCCTCTCCCTCTCTGACTACCACTGAGGTTTTGCATTGTTCATCGAAAATAATTTTGCTATTTTGCAAACTGACCTATGCCATGCTTCTTTCTTTTAATAGAGGAATACCTGAGTTATTGCTTATAACAAATAACTTCATTTAGGGTGATTGGATGCTAGGACTTTTGCTAAGCTTTGTATACTATGGCTATGCCAAAAATTTGAATTAATTTCCAATGGTTAGGTTTTTTCAGCCAAGGAGATTTTGTATGTGTTACGAGTGAAAAATAAGAAATACTGTTAACCCATCAGTATTGGAACTCTCCCTATGGAAAAAGACCATTAGGCAATTTTTGTAGAAAGAGCTTCTAGGTAATCAAGGTTACATTGACCTTGTGGGCTCAATGGATGTGACAGCATTGAGTGTTCACCAACATACCAACATCTAATTAAAGAAACATCACATTGTATACACTACTGAATTGAGTAGTAAGTTTTACCCTTCTACCCTTTGTCATTCAAGAAATGTATCTATTTTCCATTCTTGAAATTGTTTGTATATATACAGAATTTAAAAATTAAACTGTATTTTTAAAGTTTTATTTTATTGAAGTGCAATTAATAGAGGAAAAAGT
This sequence comes from Furcifer pardalis, assembly GCA_030440675.1. Lineage (NCBI taxonomy): Eukaryota > Metazoa > Chordata > Lepidosauria > Squamata > Chamaeleonidae > Furcifer > Furcifer pardalis. The sequence goes on from CP126895.1 coordinate 63,345,159, forward strand.
GACACATGGAGAAGAAATACAAATTTTATTCTAGGTAAATTCAGATAAAATGGGGAAATAAATCTTCCCTTTGAATTCATTATTTTCCAAATAAATATACCTAATAGCAGGCAATACATCTCATTTTGCAATGGAATTTTGGTAATTTAGTAAGATGATTCCAAGTAATTTTATTTCTAATACTATATTAAATTATCACATATTGCAATGTCTGTAGGATAAAAATCTTCATTTCTAAAGCTATGATTCAGAACATAATATTCCATTAAGATACTTCATGATCTGTACAAGATACATTACCTTCAACTTTTTTAGAGAATATTTAGAGACATAGTGATGGTACAAAAGTGGAAAGTTCAGGAATCTTTTCACATTAATATTCTAGGACAGCACTAAAACACTCAACAGAACTCATTAAGAACATTTTTTACTGTTTAAATATATTTTCTAGTTTCAGAAAATAAATTGGTAAATGCTAAAGCATTTCATCTATCATTAATGTGCACTGCCCAATCTGCCTGCCTTTTAATGGACTAATATCCCTTAGGTTCTGTGGAAATTGCCATTTTAAAAGCTTGTAGAAATGTTTTACTAAAAATTGTTCCATTTAGCTCACACACAAAAAGTAGGCTTTTACAGACAAATACAATAAAAAGATTATCTGTTCCATTAACGTAGAGAAAGCAATTATCATTTGGTCCACAAGAGTTTTGAACTGACGTAATTATATTTGTAGCTGGGTGGCATTGCTCTACTTCCAGTAAGGTGCTTTCACATTTACTGGTGTTCAGTAAAGAAAAAAATGAGTAGAATGCAAGCAATAGTCATTCTGCTCCAGCATTTGTTAAGAATTTTTGAGAGTTTGTTTGTTTGTCCTGAAAGATTTTCAAAAAGAGGAGACCTAGAAACATGGAATTTTGCAGGAATTCTACTGAGGCCCCATCATAAGTAACTAGTTTGTTTATCAGTTTTCCCCAAGCCTCAACGAACCCTTTTGATAAATGGCTTTCAGTAGCATCTGATCATAGACACTTGCTGAATTCTTCTGTGATGCATGTCACACAACCTACTACAAGATGTTTTCCCCTCTGGCTCTGAATCAAGTAGTCTTACACAAATTTGTAGGTTTGTTTGTCTTGAAAGATCTTTCCAAAATAACAAAAGCTAGAAAGGTGAATTTTATTTATTTATTTATTTATTTATTTATTTATTTTATTTACTCACATTTGCTATCCAGCCCCAATCGGTTATACCCGACTCTGGGCGGCTTACAAGATAAAATGCGATCATAAGCTAAACCAATGGAGTACTAATAATTTAAAACTTTTAAAACTTTAAAAGTTCATAAAAAACAGGAAATAAAACAGCCCCACAGGATAAAACCGAACAGAAAGGGAGGCTGTCCCTTAAATTAGCCATCCTGTGTGAGATCCCACATTCCTTGGTCCCCACACTTGTCCCGCCAGCCAGGTTTTTAATAGGTAGTATGGATGCACTTGGTGAAATATTTGAGATAAATAGTGATGGCATAGACTTATGTCTTGCAATTGGACTCTGACTAACTGGAACCTACATTTCTACAGTGTATGGCTGATATCCTGTTGCACAGTTCTGTAAATACCATAACAAGACATTAGGGAAAAATGGCAAGAATACACAAAAGAACTATATAATAAGTAGCTTAATGTCCCAGACAACTACAATGGTGCAATCACGGACATCCTAGAATGTGAAGTTACGTGGGCCCTAGAATGTATTACTAAAAAAAAATTCTACTTGGGAGGCAAGCTATGGTAAACCTAGGCAGCAGAATGAAAAGTAGAGACGTCCTACCAACAACAGCCTGCACAGTTAAATAGCAATAGCTTAGCGCACTCTCTGTAGAGTTCATACTTTACTTAGCATTTTGCCCCCAACATGCTTGGGACTCATTTTAACAACCTCAGAAGAATGGAGGGCTGAGTCAACCTTGAACCTGTCAGAATTGAACTCACAACATTTTGGCTGCAGTAGAGTAGCTTAACCACTGCACCACCAGGGCTCCTAACATGATGGTCTTCCCAGTAGTAGTGTATGATTGTGAGAGCTGGACCATAAGGAAGGCTGAGAGGAGAAGAATAGATGCCTTTGAACTTTGTTGCTGGAGAAAACCTTTGAGACTGGAAGGAGATTAAATCAGACAATCCTAAAGGAATCAGCCTTGATTGCTCTTTGGAAATACAGATGCTGAAGTTGAACCTCAAATAGTTTGACCATCAATGGAGAAGAGAGGACTCACAGGAGAAGGTCCTGATGCTAGGCAAGATCAACGGCGAGAAGAGTAGGGGGTGGCAGAGGATGTGATGGTTAGACAGCATTGTTAATAAGGGATTCCTATGGTATTTCATGGGTTTCAGAAGTTTAGCAATATCCACATAAAAAATGAAAAAAACAACAACAACAGACATGTCATGAGAATATCACCTAACATCCAGTTGCATGATAAAATGCCATTTTCTGTCTACTTGCACCGAAAATGAAAATAGCTTTTTCTGTGGTTGTCTACTCTCAACTTCATTTCAAAAAATGGGTGTATAAGGAGATTTCACTGAGAATTTGTTGGACAACTAGTAAAGTTTGTGACTAAGCTTTGATTTCCACTAGAATTTCCTTTCCAAGACCAACAATAACCATTACACTATACAGTGGAATCTCACTTAACAAATGGCTCGGTTAACACAAAACTCGCATAACAAAAGGAAATCCATAGAAAATAGTGGCTTGGATAACAATCCCCCCCCCCCCGAATTGATTAATTTGTTTTCAATGCATTCTTATGGGAAACTGTGTTTCAGTTAACAAATTTTGGTTTTCAATGCATTCCAATGGGAAATTTGCTTTACAAAATTTTCATAGTACATCCCGGAGAATGCATTAAATGTGTTAACCGAGGTTCGATTGTACTAGCTACCTCAGATCTGGTTAACAAATAAATGATGCTAACATTGAAATACACTACAAAAATACAATGCACCAATAAATGTGCTTAGTAAGCCTAATGTGGAAAAAATCCACAGTGCTTTGCAAAACATTGAAATTGTTTTGCATATTTTCATGTTATGCAAGTTCGATGTCTTCTTTTGCCTAATACGTGCACTGTCCATATTTGGCGAACTGGACTTTGGTGACTTTACTGAACCAGAACAATCCCTTAAACTTAGCTGAAGTGAACCTTTTTTCCATTATCCACATACAGTAATACCTCGGATAACGTTTACCTCGGAAAATGCTAAAATCGCATAACGTTCAGTAATCTGGGGAGGAGAATTGGATCGAATAACGTTAAGGTCCTATGGAATGGACCGGATAACAACCGCTAAAGCCTGTGTGGTTACACTGTATCTCTATGGAGCTTTAACATTATCTGATCCATCCCAAAGGATTTTAACATGGATCGGATAACACTAAAAATCGGATAACACTAAAACTTGTGGAACCAAGTCTTAGCGTTATCCGAGGTATTACTGTAATGTTAAAGCTTATGGTGATTAACTTTAATGAGTTATTTGCATAAGGTTTACTTTAAAATAACATATGGCAGAATTTTCATGCAAACTGAAAAAATAGGCACAAGATACAGAATTCACGATGCCAAAGATGAAACCACTATAAGCATGATATTTTCTGCCTAGTATTTTACTTTTGTTCAACACAAAACACAAACACAAGGGTTGACTTAAGGTTTACCAGTATGCCTCTGGCACATTTGGCGAATAAAGAACTGTGAAGAATAGACATGAACATAAATCTTTGAACTAACAAAACAGGCTCATTCTTCTTATTTTCTTCTGACAAATAAAGAAAATGCTTAGAAAATATGTCTTTTCAGAATCAACTAAAAATATCAAATTATTCTTCTATATGTGGTTGACTGGAAAGTCAGAGTTTGATTCCCGGGTACTGCATGATGGAGTGAGCTCCCGTTTCTTCCCAGCTCCTGACAACCTAGCAGTTTGAAAGCAAGAAATTGCAAGTAGATGAATAGGGACCACTTCAGTGGGAAGGCAAAAAGTGTTCCATGCACTCCGGTGTTGAGGCATGCCTGCCACATGTTCATTGAAATGTTTGCAGATACAGACAGCTCTGGCTCTTTGGCTATAAATAGAGATGAGTGCTGAACCCTTTACCTTTACCTTTACCTTTATATAGCTCAGAGGAATAAAAGGTACATAGAATGGCTAACAGTATGCCTCTGACAGCTCTGATTTATTTTTAGCAAGTTTGTAATGATTTAAATTTTTATACTGCTTTGTTGTTGTTCAGTTGCACAGTCGATTCTGACCCTTTGCGACCCTATGGACCACTGTCCTCCAGGCACTTCTGTCCTCCACCATCCTCCTCAACTTGCTCAGTCCTGTGCCCATTGTCTCTACAATACCATATAGCCATCTCATTTTTGGCCACCCCCTTCTTCTTTTGCCCTCCACCTTTCCCAGCATCAAGGCTTTCTCAAGTGAATCCTCTCTTCTCATTTGATGTCCAAAGTACTTTAGCTTCATCTTTACTATTTGACCTTCAAGGGAGCAGTCAGGGTTGATTTCTTCTAAGATTGACCTATTTGTTCTCCTCGCTGTCCAGGGGACTCAAAAGTTTCTCAGGTTTACAATTTTTAGTTGACAAATTTCTTGGTTCAAATTCTTAGGTCTGTAAGCTAACCTATACAGTATTTTACTTTTATTGGTGATATTTAAACATGATTTTATGTCTTGTTTTTTATGTGTTGGTAGTTTTCTGTGAAGTATATACCAACTTAGAGGCAGAGCAAGCTTGATCTACATAGAAATAAATAATAAACTGGGGGAAGGGTTTGCTTGTCATAGTAAAAATAATGAGGTCTCTTGTGGCACCTGTAAGACTAATAAACTTGATATGGCATAAGTATCTGATACAATGATACAATGGAGGATATAGAAGGAGATTTCCCAAAGAATGAACAATATTGCAAATACACTCAGGTGCTCCCTCAGCTCTCCCTTAGCAGAGCTAGCTAATTCTTACTATCCAGAAACCTTGCACTATAAACTTGCTGGTGAGTAAAATGACCTGTGAAGAAATACAGAACAGCTTATTTATTAAGAGTGCTAATGATGGAACCAAATTCAACGGCACCTGCCCAAGAGCATAGATTTGCCCCCTTCCCACCCTCAAGATTTGATTTGATTTGATTTATTGGATTTGTATGCCGCCCACTTGACAACGTGACGCACGGCGGCTCACAGAAACCACAAAGCATCAACTATTACAATACAACAAAATATAATAGAATACAATACAGTAGAATAACAGAACAATATCATATCATCATAAAACACTCGTATACATCATACAACATTGTAAAATAGCTGCCAGCCCTCCGCAGCTGTAGCCTCTTCCCCTCTGTCCAGCCGGGTGATGGCGGCAGCGCGGTTCTTATCAGCCACCGGCCCTCTGCAGCTGCAGCCTCTTCTCCTCTGGCTGAGCGGTGATGGATGGGGGTCTGGCAGTTGTGGCAGTGTGGTTCTTATCAGAGAAGCCCACCCTTCCACCCTCAAAATCGCAGTGTGAGATTAGTTTGTCACTTTGGGGCTGAATGGAAATGTTTGCATTATGCCTGATTGGCCTTTGGGATGGTGGTTTTTTCACCCATTCCATACTGTGATGGATGGGTTAATTTGGATTGGCAATTGTTAAATTTGGTCACTTTGGCAGGTAGAGCAGGGTTAATATGGTAGGTGAAGGCCTAGGATTATTCCGGAATGGCTCATGACATGGCAGACAGCTGGGACTGTGTTTCCACTTCCAACTTGGGGGGGGGTATGCCGATGACCTGTTGACCGTGCTAATGGTCTATGGCCCGAGGGTTGAGGTTAGCATTGGTCATTGGACCCAAATTGCAAACTGGGATGGGAAACGGAGAATAGGACAATCCTGGTGAGCAAGTAATCACCTAAAATGTGAGTGGAAAATGTTGAAGATGCTTACCTTTGCTCCATCACTGAGGCCCACACTATTCAGTCCCTGCTGCAGGTAGGGCAAAGTTACGGTTAAGAAAGTTGTGAGTTAATAAAGTGGCCCTGAGTTTAATTCCAATATTTTGTCTGTCTCTTTACTCAGGGGTTGGGGGGCAAGGTCAGACACTAGCAGAGAGCTTTCTTTTTACACCCCAGTATAACGTCTTATCAGTAAGAAGTTTTCAGAAAGTCTCTTCTGACTAGGTCATAATGCATCTATTGAGTAAGAATGGTAAAAAGCTGCAGAATGCCTTAAAATGCAAGTTAATACTCGCTAGTGAGAACATATTTTATTTAATATAGTCTGATTACACAGACAAAATACATAATTTAAAACTAGCTCTATTAATATATATCCTAAAGCCTTGATGCTGGTTGCTGGCCATAACACTAAATAAATACAAATACAAATTCCTAGAGCACTATGATGGCATATCAAATTAAATTAGAATTTGTGTTAATTAGTTTTGATAAGAGATGAGCGAAAGCTAAGTCATCCAAGGTCAGACCTATTTTTCTCTCCTAAGATTTTCAAGTGCCCACTCTCCATGTATTTGACTAGAGTTTTATAAAAAATTGTACCACATCCACTGTTTGTAGTAATCTGTCACTCTGGGAGTTGTAGATAATATTCATCATTTTTCAAATAATGTAATGTAAATAATTAAAGCCCAGCCACCTCCACATGATTGTGTGAACTAGTTAATGGGTGAAAGAATGAGGCAAAACGTAATCTTCTAAGACAAGGAACACCTGTTTCACATAATGGTGTATTTTAAGACTTGTTTATTACCTATTATTAAACACATATCCAGAGTCATACAAATCTGGAAAATTCACCATTCTAATACAAATTTATGCACATTGGGTAGATTCTAATCCATAGTAATAGTAATTAATAAATAACAAGAGGTTATGATTTTTTTCTGAACTAATAGCAATTTGATGCAGGATGCCGAATTCATTTGAATCAAATAGTCTTATTTCGTGTCCTGATCAAACCATGGACTGCCAAAATGAAGCCACTTTCATGACTTTGTCATTGGCCACAATTAACTCATAATCGGTACATGCTTCTGGCAGTAATTGACAGACCAGTAAATGAGCCGGATTCTGTGTCTATCCACATTCACACAGCATGTTGTTGTCTGCCAGCAGGCTCCACTTGAACATGTTGGTCTTACATTTAGGTGCAGCCTACATTTAGGCACAGTCCTTCAAGTGATGTAGGGGAGGTTGCCTCCTTTAATATTGTTCCTTGTCTAGTGAGCTCCTTTCTCCATCTTCTAATTTGGTTTTGCTCAAATTGTTTTGTGTGTGTGTATGCACTTCATACTGAAGCAGAATACTCTGCTGTGGAGACACTCAAGGTCAAAGCTGATTTACGCAGCATGGATGCTTGAGTGCTCCATTTATAGTTTGTGAGTTTCCTGATGATGCTGTTCCTTGCAATGACTTTGGTTTTAGTATTCAGACAATGCTCCTAAAAACAGAGCATCCTGTTAACTGTCACACCAAGGTATTTTTGTGCTGAACAATGCTGTAGTCAGTTGCCTTGCCATGTAACATCCAACTCAACCGTTGCCTCTAGGTTTCAAAGGTGGGAAGCACACACTTGAGTCTTGCTCAGGTTAGGCTTCAAGTGGTTGATAGTGTAATACTGTCCTAATTCTTTAAATGCTCCATTATAAGACTTCCAGCTATCTTGTCAAAACTCAATTCTTATATGGACATTGCTATGTCATCTGCATAGATGAACAATTTTGTATTGTTATGAACTGGTTGATCACTTGTATATATATTATACAGTGTTGGAGACAATACAATTCCTTGGGGCAGTCCATTCTTCTGCAACCTCCATCTGCTGTTCTTTCCATTCATCATCACATGGTATCTCTGGTTCTGGAGCAAGCTGTCAGTGACTCTAGTAAGCTTTTTCTGTCTGGTTAGATTATTTATTTTACAGAGCAGAATCCTATGACTGACAGTATCATAAGCTTCAGTTAGGTCAATGAAAGCCACCCTTGTAATTAGCTTTCTTTTGAAACCATCCTCAATATGTTGCATAAGGTTAAGCATTTGACCACAACACAACCTGCCTGGCTTGAAGCCTGTTTGTTCCTCCATGATTTTTCTATCAGTAAATTCAGAAACATGATTGTAAACCATCCATTCCAGTGTCTTATAAAGATGGCAAAGGAGTTACATTGGTTGGTAGTTTTTCAGATCATTCAGGTCTTTAGGAATATTAATGCTGTCTATGCAGTTGTTCATTAATTGCAGAAGCCATTCCAAAGTGTGAGGAACACACTGCTTTATCAGATATATGAGTAAATAAATAAATAAATAAATAAATGACAGATACCTGGTTTATTCAGTTTAAGGGTATTTATAGCTTCCTCATCAACCCCAATGCCTTATAAAGAAAGCAAAGGAGTCACACTGGTTGATATCTCTTCAGGATATCTGGGTCTTTGCCAGGAAGAAAGAGAGATAGGAAGAGAGAAGAAAGAGAGAAAGGAAGGAAGGAAGGAAAGATATCACCTGAATGGTTCAATAAAAAATGCAGTTTCTGTCATTAACATGAAATGAGCACCAGTATCTCTGGGAGAGGTGACACATACGACATGTGTTCTATGAATTTCTTTTTGCTCCAACTTGTTGGTGTCCCTGTATTTAAAATAAGGACTGCACACAAAACATCCTGTAAGATGTTGATGGGGTGAGATTTTTGAAAGTTTTATGCTGATGCATTTCAAAACATTTCAGAAAGCTGGGCAGGGGTTGTAAAATGTTGCCTCCCCCTTTTAACATAAAATTGACAAGCAGCCAATTGCTTTTAGTTTACGTCAACAGCAAGCCTCATTCCCATTTAATCTTTTCCTCAACTCTTTGTTGTCACAGATATATAATACTTGTCCTAGAATAATCATGATTTTGTTTTCTACTCTGAGAACATTTCAAAGCAGAAGAACTATATCTTGTTTTTGTGATACCCCAGGCAAAATTTGTTCTGATTTTTATTAGCACATAATTTCAACGTTTCTAGAGACATGATCTATAAGGCAAAAATCTTAGTGCACCTGCTGTAGGAATACAATTTCTTTTGGAAGGATGGGCACAATACCTGAGGTGAAAGAGAAAATAGACTTCCTATTCTTCCAATTAGAACACAGAATAGGTAAAAGTTACCCTTGCTTGAAAGCTAGTCATATCTGACTCTAGTGTGTGGTGCTCATTTCTATTTAAAGCCAAAGAGCCAGCACTCTCTGGATCTGCAGATGTTTCCACTGTCATTTGGCAGACATGACTAGATGCCAGAGCACAAAGAACCCCCTTACCCTCCCACTGAAATGGTACCTATTTATCTACTTGCAATTTCTTGCTTTCGAACTGCTAGGCTGGCAGGAGCTGGGACAGAGATGGGAGCTCACTCTATTTTGTGCAGCACTTGGGTCTGGAACTGCTGACCTGTTGATCTTCCAGTCATCAAGTTCAGCATCTTAATCGCTAAGCCACCACAGTTCCTAGAACACATTATACTCATTGTTATTTTAACACTGGAGGCAGACACATGTAACAAGTTTTTCTCCCTGTCTGGTAGTAAAAAATTGTGATAACTGCATATTGCCAACTTATGTCAACCTTTACCAGGGTTTTCTGAGTATAAAATACTTAGCAGTGATTTATCTTTTCCTTCTCGTCATGATTTAAAAGTATTCAGTTTGTTCAAAGCCACATATGCTGTCTTCTCCCAGGAGGAAAAAAAAAAAGGGGGGGGAATCAACCTCCCTTCCCTTGGCTCTGCAGCCAGGTACTGTACTCTAACTTTCTGAGCTATCCAGCCAGCTGGGAGTAAAAATCTAACATCTAACCAAATGCCTAAGGACTGCTGCCCTTTCATAGCATTTTACATTTGATGCTTCATCTCTCCAAATGTTAGGGCTGACCTTGCCTCCTGCAGATAATAAATAAGGGCTCTGAGAAAAATGAAGGTACTGTCCACCCTGGAACTAGAAGCATTTCTGTGACAGCAGCAGCAGCAGCAGTGGTCAGATATTATGTCTAAATTAACCCACCTGCCAATGCATCTAATGTAGTGTTACTCCAAGGTAATTCATCCAAATCTATGTAGGCAATTAAAATGGCAGCTTCCAGATCAAGTCATTGGGTGTTTATCACAGAGAACCTGAGGCAAGCGTTAGTGGTCCTGCTAAGGCCGATAAAGGCCCTGTGTTGATGTTGCTCCCAATGGAAAAAACATATGATATAATACATGGGACTGATTCCTGTCCTGTAACAACATGAAAGAGAGAGAGATCCTGAGGACAGAAACTACAGACCATAAATGTTTTTCATAGATAATGCTTTTTTGAAATGATGTTATATTTTGACATAGCATTATTTTGACTGCAGATCTTGGGGTTATCAGGTGTCAGTGGTGGTTAGGAATTTCCTTTTGGAAAACTGTAGTAAACAATTCATAAGTTGAACTGAAATATGTGCTGTGCTGCTGCTAAAGCTCCTTGAATGACTTGGAAGGAGATGTGATTATATTTTAGAAAACAAACAGAAATAGACTGATCTTGCTGTTCATGTCCATACATGTTAACAATTTTAAAAACACAAAATATTTACAATTTCCTGGACAAGAGATTAGAGAATTTTGGGGAATTGTTAATTATTCTTCTTAGTTATAAAACCATGGGGTTCTAAAGATCCCATAACTCACGAGTTGAACTTTTTAGTCTACACGTAGGTGGGACTGCACCTGAATCCAGGATTCAAGCTTGTCCTGACCTAAATCTAGGCTGTAAGTAATGTAGTGCATAGCCAAGTTAACACTCCAGTTACTGTCTTGTGTTTTTTAAAAAGTATATTGTAGTCAAAGTAAGTTACAGAACAAAGTTTTAGGAAGCAAGGACTTCATAGTTTCAAAAGTTCAGAAAGCACATTAAAACAATGAAAGCCTATCTACTGGGGGAAGCCCTCTTAGCTTAAAAGCCCCTACATGACTTAGTGTTGAGCCTCGGACCAAGAGAAAGTCCTGCCCATTCCCTCAAACAAGTTCCACCATTTTAGCATTCACCTAAAAGAATCCAGCCAATGACTATACAGTATCACATGTCTGTCCAATTTAAGTTTTATTTCTTCCAAATCACGAGGCTAGCATGTTTTGACTATCACTCCTGCTTTGGAACCATAGCTATGCACCATAGCTCCTCCCCTTCATTAGACTCACACACACCAATCTCCATGCACACAGGCCCCATTCTAAACATGACAAGGGTAAGAAAAACAACAGCAGCATAGACATATGGTGAGATAGCTCATTACTGGTCCCCATCCTTAGGTTACCTTTTACTAATTAGCACTTTGCATGATAAAAGTACTGTGGAAGCATTTCAAGTAGAAAAATATATTTTTACTTACATTTATGTAGTTACAGTCAGAAGGCTAAAAATAGGCGAAATGGAGTCTCCAGCTCATGGTGAAAACCATCATGCTTGTTGCTTGGCCAAAAATAAAAGGAAGAAGAAAGGACTATCAACAGAACGATAGAAACAAGAAAACAAATAGGAAGGGGGTGAGGGAATGCCTCTAATACTAGAGGTAAGAAAGAATTTTGTCAAACAAGTTAAAACCTCCTTCCACTGATAACCAGGATTAGCATATGTAGATGTCTATTATCTCAACAGAGAATACAATAAACTATCACCTCCAGAGACATTAAACAGAAATGAGAGCTCTTGCGATGCAGCCATTTTTGCTTGTCAAAACATATCCCAGTATCTTACTTGCACAAAGTCTTAGCTGGGTATGTTAAGAAATTTGTTAACAAAATAACAATTTATGAGGGAAATATCAAACAATTAACATATATAGTCTTATGTGTATGATCTCTGAAAAGGGCAAATGACAATGTTCCAACCAACTTGGTTGAATGATTGTGTTAAAATCAGTAGTTTATTAATTAAGTGATGAATTACACTACTGTGTCATGACTTGGGAGGAAATGATTAGTGTGCTGTATGAACTTACATAAATCAAATAATTGAAAACTCCCACCTATAAAGAAAACTTTCTTTTTCACCTTGTAATGACACCATGTACTTCCTTGTTTTCTTCCAAGTCACAGACAAACTTTTAATTGGACTTGCTAGTATCCTTTAGGTGTCATGGAACTGTAATTATCCCATGCATGTAAAGCAGCCCAAAGTAACTATTAAATACCATCTTCCAAACGCTAAGAGTGGATATTAGTCTAGATAGAGAAAAAGGAAATATCAGAACTGTAAATAACATTGAGATTTTTCTTTTACATCCAGATCAAACTTTTAACTGTTAAAATGAAGCCACCTACTTGGCTTTCTCATTGGTCAAACTTAAATTTCCATTGGTACATGTTTCTGGCAGTAATCAGCAGACTAGCACATTATCTGGATTCTGTATCTTTCCACATTTACACAACATGTTGTTGTCCACAAGCAACCCCCATTTGTGCATTGTGGTCTTACATTTAGGCATCCCAACACTCAGCCTTTTCAGGCTCCTCCAAGTTACATAAGGGAGGTTGAGTTTCTCAGCCATACCCTCCTTCAATGCTGTTTGTTGTTCAGTGAGTTCCTTCTTTGACCATCTAATTAGGTTTTGCTCTTGTGTACCCTAAAGAATGTTTGTTCTTGCCATGAAGCTCTTCCTGGATATGAGTTGGTAGACTTGAGACACCATATCCGTTCATAGGATGTCGAGAGTCATTCTCTTGCTTAGTTCTCTCAGCATCTGCTGCTACCTCTCTCCTTATCTTAAGTGGAGCAATACCAACAAGAGGATATATTTTCTCATCCGATGTAAGTTTGAGGCACAGCGTCACTATACACATTGTTTAATTTACAGTGATGTCAACTTGTTTCTCATGTGTGGATGTGTTCCATGCTGGAGCAGCATGCTTTGCTGTAGAGATTCTCAGGGCCAAAGCGGATGTATTTAGTGTGTACAGTGGTGCTCCCATGTATAGTTTGTCAGTTTCCTGATAATATTGTTCCTCAAACCAACTTTAGCCTTGGTATTCAGGCAGTGCTGCTTGTTGTTTACTGTTTTTTGTTGTTCTCGTTCTCATCCTCGTCCTGGTCCTCATTCTTGTCCTCATCCTCATTCTTCTTCTCCTCTTCCTCCTCCTCCTCATTCTCTTCCTCCTCCACCACCTCCTTCTGTGACGCAAGATAAAAGGTTCTTGTTCTTGCTCTTCTAGTGGCATCCACTGGTGTTGTTGTAATATGTCTTTGATGTTTGCCACTCCATCATTCCTGAAATGATCAGGCAAAGGGGGCTGTGGTGAAATTGTACAGGTCCAGAAAGCTGGCAATGGATAGTATATTGCTACAGAAATCCAAACAAGTGGATAAAGTCTATTAATTTTCAGAGAGGAGTCATTATAGGTAGGGGCTTCCACTGTCTTATTTTAATTATTGTTGTATGATACTTCTGAAGTCTTGTTTTCATTACCCACAATAAACCTAAACAATTGACATCTGTCCGTCCCACCAGAGCGGACCGGAGAGGCTCTCTGGTTGTACCATCGGCTAGAGAGGCACACCTCTCTAACACAAGGAGGAGGGCCTTCTCCGTGTCTGCTTCGGCCCTATGGAACCTCCTGCCAAGTGGGCTGCATCTCCAGACGGAGCTGCTGCCCTTTAGGAAGGGGGTTAAGACCTGGCTGGCCAGACATGTGTGGAGTATGGGCCAGACAGTTGCCTCAGTTTGTTAGCTCATCTAACCCCTCCCTCCCTCTGTGTGACTTGTTTAAACTCTTTTACTTTTTGTAACTTTTAAATCCTGTTTAATTCTGTTTTTATACCATGTTTTTACTGTGTTTTAAAGTTTGTTAGCCACCCGGGGACTTTGTGAGGAAGGCGGCACAAAAGTTTGAATAAATAAATAAATAAATAAATATATTCTTCTCGATTCTTGTTATGCTAAGAAAATGATCATAATTCTTAAGGTACTCGTTTTTACCAAAGACCATAAAAGAAATAAATTGGTTTTAAATGGTAATGAAATAGGATTTGTATAAAATACTTAGCTATTCAAATGCAAAATATACACTTGGTGGCTAAAAAATCAGAGCAGAAATTTATTATGCTAACTGCAGTCAAAACATTTTTGCAAAATCTTCTCTTTCCACTATATGGTACCCATTTCTTTTCACCTTTCAACCCTTTAATATTTAATGGATTTTGGTCTAATTTACCTTTGATAAATTCCTATATGATTACATGTTTTAACTTTCCATTGTAAAAGACTCTAATTTCCGTTAAAAAGACCTTGTTTTTCTCATGATTTGCAGACAGAAGAATCAATCAAAATGTAAATTATAAGCAAAGGATATAAATAGGGCCACATTTATTTTAGCAGATTGATCAGGCATTGGCATTTGAGTCAGGCTGTTAGCTTACACAAAACCCCATGAGTAAGACCTTCCCATCAGGCTGAGTGGCAGCCTTATGTTATTACACTCCTAGCTCTGAATTCTTAAACTGAATATCTACAGAGATTCCTGACCTAATCTGTGCCAAGATGTTTTTATTTTTCCTCTTTACTTCAGGCACCAGGAGAAAGGGCTTTGATTCTAAGGCAGCTGCAGAGAAGGGTGTAAAGGAGAGACTTGGAAAGGACAATGCATGCTGTTTCCTTCTTTAAAAATAAAGAAGGGAGCCTGCTGCTTAATGCTTTCAGTGTTTTCTCTCTGTCACTACATTGCCTGTTTCCTGGATCTGAAATTAATGCTGTAGTGGCCACAAGACCTTGATAAAATCAGTAAGGCAAGGGTTTTACACACACACACACTCTCTCTCTCTTAAAAGGTTTCTTGTTCTTCTTCACTTCCAGTACATAGGTGTTTAGTATTGAAGGAATCAAATGAACATTTTGAGAGTAAAATGGTTACCCCTGGATTAGTTTTGATTAAATGCAGAACTGGATTGGATGACCACGTACATCTTGAGATTGTCAACCTCAAAACTCCTTCTGTTGTTCACCAGTATGTTCTTGTATCAGGTCCATTTAAGGGTGCACTACTTCTAAATATTTCATTAAATGACTTTTACTGAAGGTGAAATCTGGGGACAACACCGAAGGTCACCTGGAGAGGCCTAAAGAACCTCTCTCGGGAAGCCGATGACATCCTTAAAAAGACCGAGAAAGAGAAAACCCCTGAGAATTACCTTGCTGCTATAATAACTTGCATTAACATGAATTCTATGATTTTAATATGCATCCTGCTCCTGAGTTTTGGCCCAGCAGTAGGAAGTGTGGACTTGCATGACCGGATGCAATATAACCTATGGGTGCAACTGGCAGGGATTGTTAACACCAGTGACTTTCACCCTGTTCTATCAGAAGGCTGTTCTATCAGAAGCGGCCTGTTCTATTCTAGTACAGCGTGTTCCATCTCAATGAGTTATAGATAAGAGTGAAATGCCTTATGCGTGCGTAGCTTGGGGTGAATAGGGAAGCCTATTTTCAGCGTGGCATGCCAGCGCTGATGTCATCGTCCCTACATGAAAGAAGAAGGCAAACAAAGCAGGACCGCAGTTGAAGATCAAGAGGACAAAAATCATGACTACAGAATATCTACAGAACTTTAATGTTGACAATGAAGAAATTTAAATTTTTGAAAGATTTTCAATCTAAATGAAGACTACCATGAAGAAATCAGAAGAAAGTTGAGACTTGAAAGTATATCAAACAAGGAATTAGGAAATATAATTTAAGCATGTATCACTGCAGACCAAGCCCATGGTCATCTATACTCTTGTATTCCTGATTCCCAGGTATGGATGTGAAAGCTGGGCAGGAAAGAAAGATGATTAATTTGAAATATGGTGTTGGAGAACTTTGAGCATATCCTGGATTGCCAAAAAAATGAACTAATGGATCAAAACCAGCCTGAACTATCTCTGGAGGTAAAAATGTTAAAATAAGGCTGTCATATTTAGAGCACATCATTAGAAGGTAAGAGTTTTGGGGAAAGACAATAATGCTGTATTAAGAAACTGGAAAAATAGAAGAAGATGGTTTGATCAGCCTTTGAAACCCAGGCTTGCTAGCTACTGCCTAGAATGAGTAGGCCAGGAGAAGAGGGGAAAACTGTCTTCTAATTGGGAGGCCATACCAGCTGCACTTGTCACTGCAAGAGAGAAAATTGCAAGGCCATAACTCATTCCTTGGTACTTATCTAATTAACTGAAGAATGTTCTCAGTTGAAAAAAAAGAAGGATAGAGAAGTTACTCTTAAGAAGTTGCTTTCTCCTTCCAAAAGGTTTAGAATACATGGTCATTTGATTAGTGTATTCTCTCAAAGCATTTAGAAAGTGGAGTGATGGGTATAAAAATAGAAAGGAAAGTTCCTTTGGCCTGATACAGTGTTTCCCAAATGCTGGTGTTTGGACTTCAATTCCCAGAAGCCTAAGGCATTTCACCAAAGCACTGATCAGCCAATGTACTGACTTAGACTTCTGGGAATTGAAGTCCCCCTGTGGACTGTGTATCCCTTGTTGGGAACCACTGGCCTGATATGTTCAGGGCTGTAGCCAGGGGATGGCCAGGGTGGGCTTTGCCCACCCTGAGTGAGCAGTTTGCCCACCCTCAAATTCCTGACTGCTTTAGATAGATAGATAGATAGATAGATAGATAGATAGATAGAGAGAGAGAGAGAGAGAGAGAGATATGTCTCAGAAAACTGTTATTCTGCTTTGTTGCCTTGATTTATGCTCTGCATAGTCTGTGGAACCATACTGAATTTCTGCTTAGATGTCAGTATTAGCCAAGAATATTTAGTTTGCATATTTTCTTGTGGGAACTATTCAGGAACTGTTTTGCCTCAAAGCTTTATTGAATGATTATTTGCTCCAAAACCTCATTTTCTTAAGCATAATGTACATTTTCAATGGTGCTGTTTTTACACTCTGCTTAATTATTTCAACAGTTACAGGAAATATCAAAACTTGCCACCATATGGTTTCATTATAATGGTCACATTTTATGCCACATATTTCCAAGGGCCAGGGTGGCTCAGTTTTCTTATTTTCTGCATGCTTACACTCACCACCCCTTTGTGCTTGGGATATGGTAAGGGTTGCCAAGGCCCAATATGTAAATTAGAATCTCAGAGAATTGCTATGCTTCTCCAAGTTTCAGTAGAAAGTCAAATCTCAGGATAAATGCCAGTGGAGGAGAATAAAGTTTCATTTTCTTGTGTGTGAGGTGACTTTGCAGCCAAAGAATTCATTTCCACACATTTATAGCTGGCACGATGGCTCACTGACTTAACATGGAAATGTTTTTATGTGAGTTTTGCTGGCATGGCATTGGTCTTCTGGAAAGCCAAGATTTAAAAGTGGGGGCTCTGGAAGGAACTGCTGAGGAATACATTTGGCCACATTGTCTCATTTGGATCAAGGCAAGGAGTGGAGTGCCAGTAGTACAACTTGGAAAGTTTCTTCTTGTTCCGGTCCTAGCAGGAGCAGTGCAAGGTCTGAAATCCAGCCGTGTAATGTGGGATATAGAGGTCTGCATGTAATGTAAGCCCTAGCTGAAATTGGACACGGTTTTACCATCTACCTAGATGTAATTGTTCATGATACAGTTCCAGTTATCATTTTAATTTCCACCTCTGAGAATGTCAAACATTATAGAGAATCATACTGTAACATGGGGTACCTAAAAAAGAGCCTCTTAGAAAACTGTGGTATTTTTGAACAAGTGGGCATACCGTGGTAATGACAACCTTGTGTTGCCAGCTAATATTTCTCATGCAAGATCAGGTGAAAAGAACTGCAGAATAAACTCACCAAAAGGTGCCTTCATTTTGGCAGTTCAATGTCTGGCCTAGACACGGAAGAAGAAGAAGAATCCTATAACATCACAGGATGTTGTTAGATTTTGGGCTTCAGATCACTGGATAAATGTCAGATTTTGGCCTTCAGAGAATCAGTGCTACTGGCCTGCTACTTCCGAGAAAATGACTGCTTAGATGAAACATATATGTAACTTTATCAATAACTCATAGAGATTAAGAAAATCTGATGTTTTGTTTTAAATTATTTCAATGAATGCAAAAAAATTCTCTATTACCATGCTTATACATACAAAAAACAGAGGCTATCCATCTATCCATCCACACAAATACACCAACTCACATTTGTAGTGATTCTTATAGATGCACTATCATTCCTTCCATCGTTATACTCTGGAATCAAGATGCCCAGGCAGACATAGCCTGCTTTGAACCAAATTTAAGATCACATTAAAATCAGTCAGCCACAAAATAAGATGATTGCCAAGGGTTAATTGGGTATAATAAAATTCTGTCAGCCAAAAAATATATTGAATTTAAAAATGGCATGGTTATTTAGTGACTTGACTGCAAATGTTACTATAATGTTTAATTGAAAAACAAGTCTGGTGACCATCAGATAGGATTTCTTTGTACTCAGATTAACAAAAATTAATTTCCACATACAGAATGAGTGATGTTTGTAATGTTGTGTACAAATTCTATTCAAACTGTTGTATATGGAAGAACTTAGTTTCCTAAAGTAAGACATGAAAAACAGGAAATGTTGTTGAGAACTAGGTGTACATTCTAAGAAGAAACCCTAAAATGAATTTGATTAAAACTCAGTGTCTATCTTTTCTGATCTCTCAACCACATATCTTCCTGCCATTCAACAATGCAATTTTTCAGATAGTATATTATAACAATAACTGAACCATTTTGGGAGGATTTCATTCTGTAGTTTAACAAAATAGGGCCATTTACAGAACACTCTTAGGCAAATATAATCAGAATAGATTTCATTGGCTACAAAAGGTGCAGTTAAGTGTGTGAAGAAATGGAAGTTTGTAAAACAATAATCCTCTACATGTGTCTACCAAAGCAAACCACACTGAGTTCAATGGAACTTACTGTCATGAAAATGGGTGTCTCTGTATATAAACCATAATTTGATTAGTCTATACCCTCAAATTAGTGTATTCCCTCAATGATTCAGTTTTATTTTTTTAAAAAATCCTCCAGTTTCTGAATGTGGGATATTGTGCTTCTGAATCCACAATTCAGAACACCAGGAAATTACCAAATATTGTTACACTAAATAGTGTCTTCACTGACAGTAGACAAAATTATGCTAAACTTTTACATAGAAAAGGATAGCATGGCTTTTGGCAACCAAGATGGTGAACCTATGGCCCAAGGTGCCACGCAGAGCCAATTCAGTAAAGTAAACACTACCCCACCTCCACCCCACTCCCTACACTGCCAATGGCAGCACAGCCTCTTCTACCACCCGGTTCCTTCTCCAATAGGGAGGTGATAAGAAAGGCTGAAATCCAATCCATTAGGCATGGCCAGATATTGCCCTCCTACTTAGGAGATGGGGAGACAGCGTGCTGCTCCTCTTCCTTGGAGGGGTGTCTCATCGCCTCACTTTGCCTCCAGGTAGGGATTTCAACATCCCCAGTGGTGGGGCAGAGGTGAGTGGGTGGGCTGCGGGCACCATGGCAGCAGGGTTTTGTTGGAAGCCCAGGATGGCTGCAGCACCATCACCTACCCAGGGCTTCCAACAAGGCAGCCAGTCATTGTCGGAAGCTTGGGGTGAAAATATTTCCCAGGAGAGGAAGAGTGGGGGGGGGGGAGCCAAGGACCTCCTTCGCAGAGTTGGGTTTTCCTATTGTTCCCTCAGGGAGTTCAGGACTCGCGCAAGCTAGGTGGGAGAGGAAAATTGGTTTTTTATCTTTTACTTTGTTTTTTAGAGTTTTTAGGTTTATTGTATGTCAATTGTGATCCAGCCTGAGTCGCCTGTGTGAGTAGGGTGGAATATAAATTTAATTAATTAATTAATTAATGTCTACTTATGTCTATTTATTTCCTGCAACGATGCACCTTTTTGCTCCCACCTTTTATTTAATTAATTAAATAAAAGGTGGGAGCAAAAAGGTGCATAATTGTAGGACATAAATAGATAGCCCCAGAACTGCCTACCAGCAAAAATGGGCTTGTGTAACTTTGCAAAGGGTGCCCCAAAGTTTACAAATCTCTCATTTCTTCTCCTTTCCCACCCTCCTTTCTCTTCTTTCCCCTCACTCTCCAGTTCCAGACACCAGCCAAAGCTGGCAGGAGAAGCAGTGGTGGTGTGCCCCCTTCACCAAAGACCATATGGGGGGGGGAGGGGGAAGGGGTGGGGGGGGCAGCTGCTTGAGGGGTCAGAAAAAACTCAAACCTGGAGGATCATGACTGAGATCTCCCCATCTCCCCCTCCCCTTTATATAGTAGTCTTCCTCCTCCCCATCTAAAGGGGAGGAGGGAGAAAGGAGATCTCAGTCCCTGGGTTTTGATGGCTTTTTTTTTGTTCTTTTGAATCCACTTTTAAAAATAACAGAGGGACGTGACTGAGATCTCCTTAACTCCCCCTCCCCTTTAGATAGTAGTCTTCCCCCCTCCCCATCTAAAGGGACATAAGAGTGGATTATTACTCACACAATTTCTTGATTTCGAACTGCTAGGTTGGCAGGAGCAGCAACAGAGATGGGTACTCATTCCATCATGCAAGAATAGATCTTGGAGAAATGAAAGGAGGCCCAATCGGGTGTCCTCTGAGCAGAGTTCAGCTAGAGATGCACATCTCTCTAGCACTAGAAGAAGGGCTGTCCCTGCCCTTTGGAACCTCCTGCCAAATGAGCTGCACCTCCAGGCAGAGCTGCTGCCTTTTTGGAAGGGTGTAAAAACCTGGCTGGCAGGTCAGGTCTGGGGTACTGGCAGCACACGACCTCAGCCTGCTGGTTGGTTTGCCCCCCCCCTTTGCTCTCTTAAGTTTTAAATTAAAACTAAGATTTTGCTGTGATTTTTAATTGGTTTTAATTATAGATTTTAAAAACTTTTATTTTTTTAAAAAAATCTGCATTGTTCTGATGTTTTATGATGTGTCAAACTGCCCTGGGTCGCCTTGGTGAGGAGGGTGGTATATAAATAAATAAATAAATATAGTGCTATGTACTGCAGTCTGAAATAGCCGGTGGGGGGAATAGAAATAAGAAATATCAGCAAGATGAAGAAGTCTGTTCATAGGAAGATGAGATTATGGTTTACAGATTAATGTATCTGGTTTACAGATTAGTGTGTACAACAACCACACCTATTTATATTTTTAAAACCTGTCATCTGGTCCAGTTGTGAACAAGTGCTTTATTTTTAGCTCTTCTCTCAGTCTTTATTTCATAATCAAGCCATTTTCCCTGAAGCTCAACCATCATTTTAGTCTTCTGGAAGGAAGCCCAGGCAAGGTAACAGGCATATGTAAAGATTGCTTCTATCAAAGGAATTCTTCAGCTGTGCCATAATATCCCACACAGTTCAGAGTTTTAATTTGTAAACTGGCTGTTCTTCAATATGTAACACATGTTCAAATGTTTCTAGACATAATGTTTCATGCCTTGTTTATTAAAATGAACACTGCTGTTTGATTTCTATTTAGCCTGATGCTGTGTGAATCTTAAGAAAGTCCTAGAATGAACTGGAAAGCTGTAAAATGTGGAGGAAAATGGTATGTAGGCGTGAAGAATCATTGGCCCTCCAGGTCTTATGGGCACCGGTTAGTAAGGGAATCTGGAACCTGTAACATAAAGCATCAAGCAAAGGTTTCTCACCCTTAGGCAGAGGCTGTGCATGGCCTCTTAGAGCTACCCACTCTGATTCTCTACCATCCAGTACAACAATGGGGTAGCTGTGTGATCTGAACCATAAAGGGGTATGTCCTCCCAGGCATGAATCCACTAAGGTGGGGAGAGACACCTTAGTTTCATTTTTCGGGAACTATTAGTACCCATTCTGAGCCAGGCATGCCTCCTTTAGTTCCTCACCTAACCTTGTTGACCCAAGTGGGGAGGGGGTTTCCTTGAATGGGGAGGAAGTCAGTCTTCCTCACCATAGGTTTTTCCCCAGGTACAAACCACCACTAAAGTGCTCTTGGCCCCACCACACCACCCACCTTCCATCAAACAATTGCCACTCCAGTAAGCCTGACACCATGTAAATAGACCTCCTGGCTCTAATTAGGCATGTGGATCCCACTATCCATGCATAAGTTTGTGTGAACAATGCCCCACTGGTGGATCTACATGCTACCAGCTTGTTCAACAATGCAGCCTGCTTCTTGTGTCACTAGTCTCCTCACCAAATCAACTCTCCCAGGGTGCATAAACTACCCACCACACACACCACTCCAGGTGATCATATCATATCAAAATGGTATGAGACAGCCCAGAGCCACAGAGAGGCTAAATTATGCTCAACATTACTGAGAAGTCACTCTTGCCAAACTGGAGTAAGAGAGCACCAGGACAAAGGTAATATTTCAGTACACTTTCATGGTGGGCAGCAATGACTCCCAGCTCATCCCCTTATGTTCAAACCTGTTAAGCTGTAACTCCTCCAGTCTGAGGTGGTAACCCCATTCTACTCCAGATATGCACTCTTTAGCCCAGTAAATGTTGTGCCCCAAAGCCACATGGATTACACACTTTTAACTAAAGAATAAAAGACATAAATACCTGAGAGTTGTTTCCCAATGTTAGTAATGAGTCATATTAGTCAAGTACCCCTTGTATGGAGCTGACATCATCCAATTACTTCCCCATAAGCTTGTATGAAGTCCTTCTCAGCGGTTGAAATTGCTGCCCTTGTTCTGGAAAAAAAAACAACCAAAACACTTGGCTACCCATTTCTCTAGCTCTGGATATAACTTATATGCTGTGGGCATTCTGATGCATGTGCCATTTATTTATGCTCTGTATAATTTGAAAAAGGGGACAATATAGAGAGTGAACCATTATTGCCAAAAACGGCACAGCTAAGGCAATAGAGAGGGATAGTAAAGTCTAGCAGAAAAGGAATCTGTGTGGATCACTAATATATATATAAATTTTAATATGAAACTGTCCTAATATTCTGGTCTAATAGAGGAACCAAAACATAGCTGTCATTTGAAATATGGTGCTGGAGAAGAGATATGCAGACATCCTGAATTACCAATAGGACAAGTAATTAGGTTATAGATGAAATCTAGTCTGAATACTCTCTGGACACAACAATGATGAAATTGAGATTTTTGTACTTTGGGCATAGCAGGATAAGACAAAATCACTGGAGGGGAAAATAATGCTTGGAAAAGCTAAAGGCAGCAGGAAAAGAGGAAGATCATGGGCTAACCTAAAAAGGTGCTGGACAGGGAGTGACTAGGGTGTGTAACACTAAAAAATTATATATGTTCCCACTCACCTTCTAATTTCAGCTTCCCTCTGGGGATTTGAACCAACAACTTCCTGCTTACATGGCAAAATTTCAACCTCTAAACCACAGTGGCTCCACTATCAATAGAACTGCTTTTGGTAATCTTATAACAGAGAACTCTGTGTTAACCAGAGAGGATATCATTGCTTTAAAAAATCAGGTTTAAAAATAAATCCTTAGTGGATAAGTTGTTGCTGTTGTTGCTGTTGAATTTGTATGCCACCCCACTTGCAAAGTGACTCTGGGTTGCTAACAAAGAAACAAAACATCACAATTACAAAGTACCACATTATCATAATACAAAAAACATTTCAGAAACATTTAAAAAATATCCCAGTTACAATTACAAAGTATCGAACTATCATAATACAAAAAACACTTCAAAAAAATAATACATGGAAAATCATTGTAAACTCAACCCCACCAACCACGTCTACTTCCCTCTAAGACAGACTAGCTGAGGGAGAGTCTAGTGGCAATGGTGTCGTGGTCATTTTTGTAGCTGGCCGGGCAATGCAGCTCTTTCTCCTTCCCTCAGCTCGGCTGGCCAAGAGAGAGTCCAGTGGTGTCACTGGCAGTGTTGGTGTTTTTATGGCTGGCTGGGCCATGCAGCTGCTTCTCCTTCCCTCAGCCAGACTGGCTGAGGGAGAGTCTAGTGGTGGTGGTAGGGGCATTGGTGGTGTTTTTATGGTCGTGCGGGCCATGAAGCTGCTTCTCCTTCCCTCAGCTGGGCTGGCCAAGAGAGAGTCCAGTGGTGGTGGCGGCGGCATTGGCATTTTTATGGCCAGTCAGGCCGCACAGCTGCTTCTTCTTCCCTCAGCCGGGCTGGCCTAGGGAGAGTCCGGTGATGGTGGTGGTATTTTTATGGCTTGCTGGTTTGTGCAGCTGCTGCTGCTTCCCTCAGCCGGAATGGCTGAGGGAGAGTCTGGTGGTAGAGGTGGCAGCATTGGTGTTTTTATGGCCAGCTGGGCTGCACAACTGCTTCTCCTTCCCTAAGCCTGGAGACTATGCAGAAAAGGTACCGAGTTTGATTCCCGCTTAGGACTTAATTTTTTTTAAAAATATATTATTACAAATATAATTACAATTATAATAATAAATAATAAAAAAATATTGTTCCATGTTGCATCATTTCTTCAAACAAAGGATCTCTCCTGAGGCAGAGTTTGATTCCCATTTAGGGCTTCTACAGCCTGGATTTTAGAAGCAATGACATCCTCTCTGGTTAACATGGAGTTCTCTGTTATAAGATTGCCAAAAGCAGTTCCATTGGTAGAGAAGCTACCATGGCTTAGAGGTTGAAATTTTACCTTGTAAGCAGAATGTCACAGTTCGATCCCCCAGGAAGGATGGTGGGAATATGTATAATAGGAGGAAGCGGGAGGAAGGCACCCATCCTGCAGGTGTCACCACCCCACCCCTGCTTCCCCTTGAGTTAAGCCCTGTGCAGTGCTGGCTTGGCTTCTCCCTTCCCACCCTTTTGTTAAGGAAAAAATTAATTAAAAATAAAACTTTGCCCACAATGGTGGAGATTGCTGGGCTGGTGTGGGACATTGCCTGATACCCCAGTACACCACTGATGAAGATCAAATATTGTATTGATTGACGCTCTAGAAGAAACAATACCCTTGGGTTAATAGGAGCTGAGCAAGCCAGGACATTTTGAAGATCACTCATTCATATGGTCACCATAAGTCAATAAGTGCATTTTATAAGTGTCACCGAAATGTCATATGAAATGAAACAGCTCCAGCTTCCACAGACCAAATGTTTCCAGTTCTGTGGAGGGTGAAAAAGTTTTACTTCAATCAGTGGCATTTCTCAGAACAGTGTTTTTCCCCTCACAATTCTAGTGCACAGAAGCATGCCTATGTTTGAGTTGTTCAAAACAATATCAAATAGTCATTTTTTTCCATATACTGTACCAGTTATTTCAAAACAAAACAGGCAAATTTAATAAAACTGAAGTGGAAGAGAAAACCTTTTTGCTATGATTAACATTTATTTCATGTATTTATTATTTCAGTTTTTATCCGATACATCTAACTGTATACTCTGGGTATTGTCAACACAAAATTATCTATCACCAAAGAGGCAATACAAAAATAATCAACCCATACAAATGTAAGCCACAAAATAACCAAAAAATAGAAATTGTTTTGGTAGAGGGTAAACAATACTATCAAATTTTGGTTGCTAAATTTTAGATGTTACTTTCAAGTCTGACTTCTGAATGCTGTATATTTTTCCTCCTACATTTCAAAATTTGATCTTTCTATAATGATCTCTTCTCACCTTCCTTTCTGCTATGCAGCAAATTTTGATGCTTCATGCATGATTAGTCGTCAGCTAGGGTTTAAAGCTGAATGTTTGATTTTGTAGTGAGCACCATCACAGTAATTTTATATTGTGTGGGAGAAGATGGAGCAGAATGTATATAGCAGAAAATAAATAAATATTCATACTTCATCATGTGTCTTCTGTCTCACATTATGTGAGTAATACATATTATTTCATTTGTACTTCTGTGAGTGTTGTGGGATATATATAATATGTAAGCACAATAACAAAGGACTTAAATCTATGCCTCAGGAACCAAAACAACAACAACATAATCATCATCATCATCAACAACAACAAGCAATCTAGATAAGGAAACGTGAAGCAAGCATTTGATAAGCCCTCTAATAAAAAATACCAAAGCCTATTAAATTTGCTAATGGTTGCAATGGAAAAACAACCACATTGGGGGAGCAGCAATAGTAATAATAATGTACCATCAATCAATTATGACTTGTTGTTGTTCAGTCGCACAGTTGATTCCGACGCTTTGCAACCTAATGGACCATTGCCTGCCAGGCACCTCTGTCTTCCACCATCCTCTTCAGCCTGCCCAGCTTTGTGCCCATTGCATCTACAACACCATCTAGCCATCTCATTTTTGGCTGTCCCCTTCTTCTTTTGCCCTCCACCTTTTCCAGCATCAAGGCTTTCTCAAGTGAATCTTCTCTTCTCATTTGATGTCCAAAGTACTTTAGTTTCATCTTTACTATTTGACTTTCTAAGGAGCAGTCAGGGTTGATTTCTTCTAGAATCGATTTATTTGTTCTCCTTGCTGTCCAGGGACTCTCAAAACTCTCCTCCAACACCACATTTCAAAGGCATCTATTCTTCTGCGCTCAGCTTTCCTAATGGTCCAGCTCTCACAACCATACATTACCACTGGGAATGCCATTGCTTTGACTATGTGAAATTTTGTTTGCAAGGTGATGTCTTTACTTTTAACTATGTTCCCCAGGTTTCTCATCGCTTGCCTCCCAAGCATCAGTCACCTTTTTATTCCATGGCTGCAATCTCCATCTGCAGTGAGCTTTGATCCTAAGAAAGTAAAATCTGTCACTGCTTCTACTTCTTCCCCATCTATTTTCCAGGGACTGATAGGACCTGTTGCTATTATCTTAGTTTTCTTGATGTTGAGTCTCAAGTATACAGTACTCAGAGGCAGTTTATAATTTTCTTCTCCCGGGGGTCCTCTGGAACTGTGCACCACGCGCAAGGCAGAACAGGCTGCTTTTTCACCAGATAAATTAAGAAAAAAAGAAGGGATAGGCAACATGTGGTATGTGTGCTGCGTATTGCCCCCAGAGGCACAACTGCAACCTCACAACATTTGTAGGTCCCTGCAGCCTTTAAAACGTTTTGTAGTCTCAGTAGTAAATATATATGTTGTTCAATTTTTTAAAAAATGTATTTATTAATTTTAAAAGAAAAATGACAAAACAAACAGGAAAAAAACATACCATAATACATGTCAATAACATACAAAGTACAATACAATACAATTTGTAAAATTTTTTAAAAAATCAATGATCTATTGATAAAGAAAAGAAAAAACTTTTCATATTATTTTAAATTAATCTCATTTTAACATCTTATTTATTACTTCTATATTCCTTATCCTTATAAGGTATAACCACTTATATATTTAACTATATACTTCAATAAATGTATATTTTGTTCTTAATAGTCTATAAAAACTTTCTCTTTAAGTACCACCTTAATATTGAATAACCAAAAAATAAAAAACATACAAAAATAAAAACCGCCTGTGATATTTACAAAGCCCTGGAGATTGCGATTTTTCCCTCTAACTCTGACTTTCCCAAAAACTAAATTGACCTGGTACTGGTCTGTCACCTTTGCCCTCAGTCAATGTATACACAAAAAATGGATTCCATGTATTCCAAAATTTATTTTCCTTAATTTTACCCTTTTTCAAATTAAATTCCCAAGTGAGCTTATCATTCAATGCTATTTCCCACATTTAATAATACCAGCCTTCCATTTTAACTGAAATATCATTCTTCCAATTTCTTGCAATACATTACCTTGCTGTTGTCAATATAATAGGTAACAAATCTTTTTTATTCATTTTTATATTAATATTATCCACCTCAAGCAATATGGCGCCACCAGGTCCCAATTTTAGGCCCACCACCATTATTTCTTTAATTTCTTTCTCAATATTTGTCCAAAAATCCTTTAACACATTACAACTCCACCACATATGTTCATATGTCCCCAGTGTATTATTACATCACCAACACATTTTTGTTTTTTCTATTATCCATCTGGTGTGACTGAATTGGAGTCAGGTACCACCTCCAAATCATTTTATAATTATGTTCTTTAACTCTAACAGACAAGGTTCTCATAATTCTTTTTTTCCATTTACTTTTCCAACTCACTTCTGTAATTTTAATATTCAAATCTTGTTCCCATATTGTTTTTAATATCTCCTGTACATTATCCTCTTGGTTTAATATCTTATATATTTTACTAACCACCCCTTTAATACCTAGCTGCCCTTTTCTTATAGAATATACCATTTCCTTAAATCTTGTCCTTTCTAAACTTGGTTCATCTAAATATTTTTTTATTCTAATTGTTTACTAATACAATTTGGAACCAATTGAAATTCATTTGTCTATATAATTCTAATTTTTTCCACTATCTCTACATATCTGCACCCAATTCTTCAGCAGGAATTGTTGTTCAATTTAACGGCTGTTGCACAAAGAGCTTTTACAGTTCCTGGACTGTCCATAGCTTGACTATGTGTGCAACTAGATGTACAATCAATTCACCAACTAGACCCAACAAGGTGGACAATAGTCAGATTTTCCCCAATACTATATGGTACTTGTGTAGTTACCTTTCTGTGCTCCACAATTCCAACAAGTTACAGGTCTAAGTTTTGGTGGTTAAAAAAAACATACAAAGCTATTGTCATAATAATCACAAATGAATGTTTTTTTAAAAAAAAGTTTGCTTTCTCAGTAACTTACCTTGAAATGACCAATACTTTGCTATCATAAGACTGCCAATTTTCCACACATTCTATGCCCTGCCCTCTTAATTTAACCTGGTCGATAACACTGCTCTCACAGGTTTTTCTGATATCTCCAGAATTTAATTATGGAACAAAAATATCACTATTCTACAGATAGTACTAGACAATTTGGCTTTTTAAAAAACTGCCTCTAGGATAAATGATTATGGCTGGCTGGATAGATAGCTCAGTCAGTAAGGCATCTGACTGTAGAATTAAAAGTTGGGATTCAATTTCTCATGAGACCTCCTGTTAGAAGATCCAGCCTATTCAGCCTTGGGCAAGCTGCAATTCCCAGAGCAGTTCTAGAGGAAGGGAATGGTAAGACATTTCTGCATATTCTGTATTTAGAAAACCCTGGAAGGAGTCACCACAGGTTTAAATCAGTTTTGACAACATGTAATAGCAATACTTTCTTGTGCTGAGGATTTTGATGTGAGAAATTAGTTCTATACTGTTCTGAGTATTGGAATAATTGTTGTGTTCAAGAGCAGGAGAAAAATATGTTGTACTGTACTATCATCCAAAATAAGACACATACATAAATTATGGACTACTTCCTACATTGAATGTATTATTTTTGTATTTATTGTGGTGTCACCTTTCTTCTTGGTTGTGTTCATGATTGTTCTTTTTAAGACAGTTCATAATAAAATCACAGATAATTTTGTGGAATTGAAGGGAATTGCCTTTTTCATTCTTATCCTATCCAAAAGGTGCTTACCTCCTGAAATATAGGTATCCCAGCTAATTTTTCCTCTCCTGGAAGGTTTCCTACCTACCACAAGTGACATACTGTGTATCAATTGGCTAAGCTCCTTGCTTAGCTGCCAGTAAGCCTGTACATCAATACAAATGCACTGTATATTTTGTCTATTGTTAGTTTAAAACTAAATTTTCTGCTTCAGTATGATGTCTGATAAATCTACAAGAACTGACTAAATTAAATTTGCCCGTAATCAAAGATGGCTGGTTGCCCAGCTCCAGCATCAGGCAAGGCATGGCCAGAACCTTTGCAAATCAGGTAAATGTTTAGCCTTCTGTTGCTTATGGGAACAAAAAACAACAACAGGAAACAATCTTCATTTACTACAATAAGTGCTTTATTGAACCAGTTATAAAACAAGTAGACAAATGAATAAGACGTACACAAGAGATGGTTACCCAGATATAGTTGCCCAGGCATGGAACAGATAACCTAGCTAGGATGATGTATACACTAGATCTTCCATGAAAAAAGTGAAGCCTAGGTTGGTGGACTAATTACAGTTATATATCTTTCTAAATTGCTTTCCCAGTCTCATCTTTCCTCCTTCTCATCTCTTTTTCCCCAGAGGATATGGTGGGAACACTCTGACTTGAATTCCTGGCAACATTCAAAACATGTTTACTCTAAATCCAATTCATTTGAATCCAAAGCGGAAGTCAGAGGTGCACTCTCAGCAGCAGTAGCAAACAAGCTGTCAGTAACTGTGCCTAGGAGTGGCACTGGTTGCAACATAGACAAATTGTAGACTATACCTTTAAGGCTCCTTCTGGAACAGTAGCCAGCTGCACTGGATCAGCTGCTAACAAGGAACCCTTCTTTTGCATAAGAGGAGGCAAAAACCAAAGCCAACTTACTTCAATGCCTGGCTGCTTCTTGTACCATTTTTGCTTCCTGTTGTTCCTGCTGCTTATCTTGCTGGACTAGTCATGCTGGAGTGTTTGTCACTCATCGTGGAGCTGTCCTTACGGGCCTGTGAGTTTTGGGGCCCTTGCCACTTCGTGGAAGTAAGAACTGCTTGTATCAGTAACTTATCAGTATCATAGTCTGTTGGTGCTTTCGTCTGGAGTTATTGCTTCTGCAAAAGAACTTTGCCTAACAGCTGTTCCAAAGGTGTGGAAACATCTGCCAGAAAACCATCGAGGACTTTGTGCTCCACTCACTAGGTGAGCAGAAGAGAGTAAGTTGGGAACTCTCTATGAACTCTGTGGCTCTTTGTGTAAATATTCCCTTGCTATTTTTGCTGAAGAAAAGCCAGTTATGTTTTGCCACCATTGTAAATAGTTTTTCTGCTTGCACCTCACCTCGAGAGTAAAAGTTCTTTTCAGTTTGTCTCACAAGAACTGTATGCCTGTGTTCTCTTAGACATGCATTCTGCTAGTCACAAACACATAAGGCAAGGGCGTGGCAGGAGCACACTCTGCTGCTTAAACACACTGTCACAAGCAACAAAAGGAACTGTAGGATGTGTCCCATAACTTATTTATGTGTCATTCCACTTTTTGAGGCTCTTTTAAAGATTCAAACGTCTTAAACCCCTTTCAGGATATCTTCTGAATCCTAATTGGCAACTGTCAACTATTCTCATGAGACTCATTATGTTATTTGCCAGAATATTAATAAGGCGATTTCTCATTCAATGGTCAAACAGAGATAATACAAATGATAATATTAATGAACTATACATTTTTTGTTAACCTCTCTTTTGGAATACCAGATCATTCATATTTAAGATGTTTTCTGTTGGAAAGCCAGGAATGAGTCCAAAAATGAATGGAAGCACCTCTTTTGTGTCCATCTCATTTGGGTTGCATCCCTAGAAGCCGTTCCCATCCTGTTAGTTGCTTGTCTTGTAACTTGCTGCTGTACAAGCCCCATTGCTTTTGCTGTAACTTTTGCTATTTCTTTTTGGCAAGCTAGTTCTTCACATATTACATTCTATTAATAAAAGTGTTCATCCTAAATAACTAGCATATAATATATAGGGAAGTCTATACAGTGGTGCGCAGGGCGAAAGGTCTGTGAACACAGATATAGCCTATGGACTGGATTACTGACCTGAGGAATGGCCTGCTTGTGGATTGTTTCCTCTAATCAAAAGGGACTGGAGAATTGTGAAATGAAATAGAGAAAAAGATACATGATTGATGTGGCACCAAGGCTCTTGCTGAGCTGGAAGACAAGGAAACAGTGTGGACAGGCTATGAAGTTCAATATTTTAGCTGGCTCCATGCCCAGAGTGTACCCTCATATGATGCAATGTTCACACCACATGCCACAGAACAAAAACATGATTTTTGTCTGTGGGAATAAAGAAAGGTGGAGCAGTGCACTTTTTCTCCCAGCTTGCCATCTACCAGAACAGAATTTTAGAGGTGAAGGTAAAGAAGTTAACCTGAATGCAGGAAAATTATAGGTCAGTGGAACAAGAATCAATTGTTCCTTGGGAGAAGGGACTTGAACTCAGAGTCTAAGCTTTTCAGTTCACTTTTTCTCATGTCATTTTAGTTTTGTTGATTTGACTGCTCTGGGTCCTTTGGGCCTTAGTTTGTTCTGATTTTGAGAGAAACTTCAGTTTTTACAATGAGGTAGATTATTCCTTCTGGGAGATCCTACATCTCCTTTACTGTCTTCTGTGGCTTATTACTTACACTTACTCACTCTCACACACAGAGACACATAAACACCCCAGTGACTTCACTATTTCATTTTATATTTTTCCTTCTGATTTTCCCCATCTGGATTCTCCTGGATCAATTTCTCTGCACATTCTGCCGAGTAGCTATTCATCTTTCACAATCTTTAGGTCAAAAACTGCTGAATGTAATGAGCTTCAACTAGAGGGCTGGTAGAAGATTAGAGGCAAAGGTAGTGGTTTATAATAGGGTTAACTGTGGCTAATTCTGCACAACTGTAATGTATACTTAAATCCAGACTTTTCAGCTTTGTACCTTTTTATTAGTCTATTGTTAGGAAATCATTTATTTTCTGGAAATTGTAGCCATGTTAGCCTGTGTTTCTAGCATACCAGAAAGAGAACAATGCAAAGCAAAACAAAAATACAGTTGTGGCACTTTAAAGAATTCCTTTTCCATGTCTAGGCCAGACTTGAAACTGCCAAAATGAAGGAACCTTTTGGTGAGTTCATTCTGCAGTTCCTTTCGCCTGACCTAGTGTGAGAAAGATTAGCTGGCAACACAAGGTTGCCATTACCAGGGTACGCCTAATTGTGGTGCAAAAATACCAACTGCTGTATTTTAATGTTAGCTTTCTTGGATCAAGTCCACTTGTCTGATAAAGTAGACTTGATCCGAGAAAGCTAACATTAGAATACAGTAGTTAGTCTTTAAAGTGCCACAACATTTTTGTCTTTTTGTTTTGTTTTGTTTACTCTTTGATTTATTTTCCTGTGATTTTATTTATATTGTGCCTTCATTTCATAGAATTTATTCCATGTTTATTTCCTGTGATCTCAATAAACCTTTTTACACCTGTGAATAGTCAGATCATCTCTGTTTACACTTTTCACTCACTGGAGCAAATAAAGGACCTCATTTTCAACCCAGTATGAATAGCAAGTTTCAAATGTTAGGACAACAAAGTATTGGAACCAGCGGACACACACACATGTATGTGCTTTGTTTTCTTGGTATAGAAAAAATTATTTGAGAAGAAAAAGTCTGAGTTGAGTTCAACTGAGTTTTTGAAAGTTTGGAATTTGTATCAACATTCACATTTTTACTAGCTATATCTACGTGTATGTGCCCCAGATCATGGTAATCTCAATGGGAGTTTACTTCCAGTCAAATGTGCTTAGCAAAAGCTTGATATAATTATAAAGTTACTCAAACTCTAGTTCTTGATCCTTACAAAATCTCTGATTCATGGATCAGTGAACTGAAAATCTAGAGAAGTTATGCTGGTTTGCTGTGTACCAAATCTAGCTGAAAAATTCATGACATTTTCAATTATATAACAGACTGTATTTTCCCACAAAATAACAAGACCAGTACATCTCTGTCTCTTCTTTTTTTTTAAATGTCCAAGGACAGGATATTTTTGCAGGTCACCTCACTTCAAAACTCTTGTGTACTTGAAATATCAATAATTGCTTAACCTCTGTAGCAATAGCAATTACATTTATATACTCCCCCATAGTGCTTAGTGCACTCTTTGGATGGTTCACAAGTTAATTAGCATTTTGCCCCCAACACTAAACATTAGGTACTCATTTTACTGACCTCAGGAGGATGGAAGGCTGAGTCAACATTGATCACTGTTAAGATAAAACCCACAATATTTTGGCTACAAAACATTTAACCATTGCACCACCAGGGCTCTTCTGTAGATGCCATATGCTAAATAAATAAATATTTTTTTTGGCTAGGATAATTGCCACTTAAAAATGATTTGCCCATTTCAATTATATATAAATGTCAAACCGCAACATAACCTTATTTTGACCACTCCAAAAGCTCATTATGATGAAGCTGCCAGTGCAACAGTTCATCATAATGCCAGTATGGTCAGGCTCCTTGTTGCAGGAGCTGTATGTAGCGGAATGGAATGCCCCAAGGCACTGGGAGGCTGACTGGGTTGAATTGTGCTGGCCAAGCCATTGGCTGACATGACCAGAGGTGCTGGGCAGGCTGAGGGCAGGTGGCTGGATTGGGGAAAGTCATTGCAGCATAGCATGGCATCATTTTAAAGGCAGTACAATGTCCCTTTCTCCACTTTGGAGTCTTTGCCGATATTCATCAGCTGTCTCTTGCAGTCTTTATTCCCACAGTGGCAGCATTAAAAGGACAGGAGGCAATGCCTCCCAAGAAAAAAGTGCAATAGATACCACACCATTGGAGGCTGCTCTGCTATACCCAGGGCCAATTGGGTTGATGAGGATGGTCCTGAGTGATGACAGCAAGGAATAGGATGGAGCCTGGAACCCAACAGCAGCTCACATCTGGAGTCAAGAGTCGGCCATCTATCTTTCATGATGCTCCATGGTAGCCCAGACCTGGTGAGGGGAGCAGTCTGCTTGGGGATCCCAGGTCAGGTGGCAATGCCTCCAGTCCCAGTGGTACTTCCATTAGCTTCAAGTCAACCAGTTCCAGTGGGTCTGGGGTGATCATTGTCCAGTGACTCCAACACACTGATTCTTGAATGCCTTCAGCATGGATGGAAGCAGCAGAAATGTCATGATATTGGGATGGAAGTGATTATGCTCTAGCAAGCATGTTCACCAACAGTAGCATTGGTGAATCATCCTTCAATAAGGATGTACAGAAGGTGTCAGGAGGAAGCCTAAGTCCCAGGCCTCCCTTACTGTGGTAGCCAGGGGGTCTGGAAGATTTTGGGGACCAAATAATGTAGGTCCATCCTTCACAGGAGGGGCCAATATCAAGGATTCTTTAACCTCCTTGCTCTGGTTAAAAGCTATTATCTACTGATCCCAATAATTGGAACAGAGTGAACTCGGAATAAATAGGCTATGCATTGCTGAAACTTACTCACCCAGCTAATCTAGAGCAGTGGCTTGCAAAGGGCATGGTTGAAAGGAGATATTTTCAACACATTTCTCTCTTACAGCTGTAGCCTGCCACGACACAGCCCATGCAATCTATGAAAGGCTGCAGCTGAAAAGGTCAGCAAGGATGTGTGTGGAAACCTCTTGCAAACTTGCAGATTTTCAGGCATATCAGAAAACAAAATTAAATAAACAAAACAAAATAAAAATAAAATGAAAAACACTGTAACACTTTAAAGACCAACTGCTTTATTTTTATTGTTAGCTTTCATGGATCAAGTCCACTTCTTCAGACAAAGAGTGAAACTTACAGGCATGGTTTTTATACACCAAATTCAGGGGGGCAAAGGGAGAAGGATGTGGTCAAGCAAGATGACAGACAAGCAAGCACAACAATATAGCTTCACACAGCCATTAACAACAATAGATTATTCAGATTAGCTATAAATGGCTCTCTTTTAATCTCAAGGTTGCTGAAAAAACCCATTCTGGTCTCTGATCCAATTTTCTGATTCCAAAAAATTGCAGATTTTCATCTCTTTCCTAACAGAACAGGAAAATATGCATCTGTAATTCATCCCATTTCTACTTTCAGAACCTATCAAGGTTCCTGTCAGAGTATTTTCTTTCTTTTTAGGACATAGAAGCTGTCCTGTTTTTTTCTTACTTTTTCATGCTTGTCTTTTCAGGCATGAAAACATGCATTTCAAATATGCAATGTTATAATATATCCCTTCCAAAGAATGTGTGTATGTGTGAGTGCATATGTGTACATTCTTATAAGCTTCTGGTTGTAGACACATGTATCAACACTTGGACATACATTTCACATGCATTGCAAGTGTGCATAGTTTTGTATGCACAATTTTCAAGCGTTTGTGTGTGTGTGTGAAAGAGAGAGAGGGGGGAGGGAGAACTGGTTGAGAGACATTCTAGAAAGTACACCTCAGACCTATATGAGAGAAGCAAATTCTGTCTGCGTGTCTTCCTCATACATAACTACTGGAGGATCTATTGATCATCTTTAGCCTTCCTTGTGTGACTGAAAGGCAACATGAGTTTTTCCAATGGAACTATTTTTTTACAGCAACCTTCAAGGCACATTTAACATCAAACACATATTTTTAATATAAAAAATGTAAAATGCAACTAGTCATTCAGAAAGCTCTGAATTGCTAATCCATCTTTTCTTCATCAAGAGTTACCTAATGAGACGATTAAAATTATATTTAGTTGATTTTAATGATCACATTTTTTCAGAAGTACATTATCATTTTCCTCCTTTACTTGTCATCTCTGTCTATACAAGATTCTTTTCTTTTTTAATGATGCCTGCGGCATCTATTGCATATCATTTTAATCTGGCATCCTTTCAGATACAAGTACTCTGTATTTTTTTCCCTTTTGTATTTGAGTGGCACAATAATATTTTTTTATATATTGGGGAAGAAATTCAAGGGGAGCAATGCGGAACCTTCTGCTTAAAACTCAGCAATACAGTTGTGCATACATAGACATAGATCCCCCATGACATGCAGGGGGTGGTGGGGGTGGGGGTGGGGAGAAATAGTTTTAATTCATTCCGGGGCGTTTCAAATGACAAGCTTTCATTTTGAGGTTCTTTAGTGTAAAATGCCTTTAGTAAATCCATGAAGAGCTTGAATCTTTCAAGGCATTCCATTTTGGTAATCAGCTGTCTGGTTTAAAGAGTTCTTTTTTAAAAAGAAGGATAAGGGTAACTGACATTCAGAGTAGGGAGCAAAGCAAAAGCAAACAAATCACACTTCTATACTACTCCACAGCGCCAAGTGCACTCTCTGGGTGGTTCATAAGTTAATTATCTTTTTGCCTTCAACATGCTGGATACTCATTTTACCAACCTCAGAAGGATGGAAGCCTGAGTCAACCTTGATCCTTGGTCAGGATCAAACTCATAACCTTTTGACTGCAGTACAGCAGTTTAACCACTGTGTCACCAGAGCATTTTAGTGTCTAAGAAGTAAAATGTGTCATCAGACCTACACGCTTACAGCAGGTGGAAAAACACTCCACAGAAAGTGCTATAGGGCATGTTTCGCACATCATTGATCTTCATCATCAGACAATATCAGCCACACTGAATATCACATCCTCAGCAGCATTATATAATGTGAATAAACATCAGCTTTTATTTTCAATATCATCAGCATACCACCCATCATCATCAGAAAACAGTTTCACCAATTATCGTGTTCCATTCACCAGAAATACATTGCCATCTTGGCCACAAAACTTCATTTTTATCATGTAGCATCCTCCTGAGCTTCATCACCAAGAGATCCTCATCACCATCAATGTCACATCAAGGTATTGTACAAAATAAGTAACCTTTGGGGCATAAGAAAGGATTGTGTGTGTGTGTGTGTGTGTGTGTGTGTGTGTGTGTGTGTGTGTGTGTGTGTGTGTGTGTGTGTGTGTGTGTGTGTGTGTGTGTGTGTGTGTGTGTGTGTGTGTGTGTGTGTGTGTGTGTGTGTGTGTGTGTGTCAGAAAGTTTCCATTAGGATTTGTCTGCTTTGCTGCAAGGAGGTTTCCCCACTGCTCAGCCTGACCATACCCTGGAGACCTCATGGGCATTCCAGTCTTTAACCCACATAGAATCATCCTCACCATCACTATAATGAACAACAAAAACAAAAGAAGAAAAATAAGTAGGTGATCCTTCCACAAAAATGTCAGGGAGGGAAAAGAAAAGAACACTACACAGACCAGATACACATATTTATTTACTGCACTACTATACCAGTCTCCTAACAGAGCATTGAGCAGGCAAGCATTAAAAAAGCAACTAGTCAAGCACCTTCCAGAAATGCCTCTCTAGCTTCCTTTCCATTCCTCCCAAACATTTTCTGTGGTCTTTCTTCAACATTTCTCAACCTCACCTTCACAGTCTATTAGTCTCATCTCCTAATATGTCATGCTTTCATCTGCCATCAAAGCAAACAAGCACAACATCTCAAGACAGAAGACAAAGGACACTTTTTGTCCTTAAACTTTCTAGGATGTCACTGAATTCCTACTGACAGCTGACAGCTCTCAGATGGAAAACTCACCTTCTCAGAGCTGCAATGTGATTGGATGGATTTCTAAATGAGTGAGATTTTGTATACAACAAAATGAGTGAGGGGCTGGAGAAGTAATCTGAATTACAAAATAAATAGCACATCTTTAAGATAACAGTGCCTACTCTTGCAGATTGCCTGTTGTAACAAATTTAAAGGGTTCCTATATAGAAAACCCTCGAGACTGCAGTGGTTTAGGGCTTAGGATGCTAAATTTGACAGATCAGCAGTTTGAGACCCAAGTACTGCATAAAGGAGCGAGCTCCCATCTTTGTCCCAGCTCTTGGCAAACTAGCAGTTTTAAAGCAAGAAACTGCAAGAAGATAAATAGGCACCACTTTGGTGGGAAGGTAAACAGCATTCCGTACACTGTTGTGTTTAGTCATGCCTGCTACATGTCCAGGGAAACATCTGCAGACGCAGACAGTGCTGGCTCATTGGCTATAAACAGAGATGAGCACAGAACCCTAGAGTCAGATATGACTGGCTTTCGAGCAAGGGCGACCTTTACCTTTACTTATACAGGAGGCCACAAAATAGCCCAAAAAGTAAAAAAGGAAAAGCTATATTTCATAATTCAAAAGACCAAAAATTCCATCCCTATGGAGTGGTCTTGCTGGAAGGTCCTCAACTAGTGTTTTACAGCCTACCTGGTCAGTCCCGTGGATAGGAGACTAGTGTAATAATACAGTGAATAATAATAATGTATGTCTGTATGTCTGATCTTATTTTTAGTGAAAAATTACCTATATTGTGCCACAGCTTGACACATTATATTTAATTTCATTTTTTAATCCTTAAACTCGATTCAAAAATAAGTTCATATGAGAAAAAAAACCCAACTTTTTAGGTAGTATGCATTATTTATGTCAAAAATCTAATTTGCACAAAACTCACTTACTCTCTTATCTTTTCAAGGGAATGACTTAAAAAACATCTCAGTGTCTTTCAGGGCAAGGAGGAAAAATAAGATGGCCTCTTGGCTATCTTCTGCAAGGATGCCACAAGAGATGTTTTAATCCTTAGTACTAATTCTACTGACCAAGCCGTTATGCATTTATCAAGGTAGTACTTAAGTGGTACCCAATGCAATTACCATTAAGCAAATCATTATGCACTGTAAGTCCCATGGTTAGTGCTTTCTGCACTACATCTTGAACATAGTATAAACCAGTGCAACTATTTATATTCCACATGTTATACTATATTAAAGCCAAATATCCAAAGCCTGTTTCCAGTCATAATTTTGCATTACTTATTCATGCAATATTTTGCATCTCATTCAGAACAAGCAGAAATAAGAACTAATGTGTTATTTACATTTTTTACATTTCTGCAATTTATAGAATAATTAAATTTTAATTTTAATCAAACCCCCGCTCAATGCAGGGATCCAAATCAAATCAGATATGACAGATGGTTGTCCAACTTTCTATTAAATGCCTCAGGCATTATAGCACTCGCCATCTCCTGAGATAATTGGTTCCATTGTCGTACTAATCTTATGGTTAAAAAGTTTTTCATTTACAGGAAAACTTCTTAATTGTAAGATCAGTTAATAATCATAGAATAATAGGCTAAGGTTATTTCTGGCTCCTGTAACTTGAGCCTATTATATGTCCTGCACTTTGGAATTATCAATAACAGATCCTGAGTGAACACTTTATAACTATATTTCAAGCATTTGAAAAGTGCTATTATATCGCCCCTTAGCCTTCTGTTCTCAAGGCTAAACATGCCCAATTCCCTCAGTCTTTCCTCATAGGGCTTGACTCCAGTCCCCTGATTATCTTTTTTGCCCTCCTCTGTACATGTTGCAGTTTGTTAGCATCTTTCTTAAGATGTCCAAAACTAGTTTGAGTCCAAGCCCTGATCCTGACCAGGACACAGAGTTGACTCAGGCTTCCATCCTTCTGAGGCTTGTAAAATGAGTACCCAGTATGTTGGGGGCAAATGCTAATTAACTTGTGAACCACCCAAAGAGTGCACTAAGCACAATGGGGTGGTATATAAGTGTAATTGCTTTGCTTTCAGTTTAAATCTGTTGTTTTCAGCCCAGTGTTCAAGCCTAGTAAGATCTTTTTGAAAATATTGTGTCGCCCACAAATTTAGTAAGCATTCACAGAACTCCCTCCTCTAAGTCATTAATGAAATCTTGAATATCACCAGGCCAAGAACTGAGCTTCTTGGTACCCCACTTGGAGAAGAAACCATTGATAAACACTCTCTGAGTCGGATTTTGTAGCCAACTGCATATAGCCATGACACTTATGCTAATTAGCCCACACTTAGTTAGCTTCAGCCACACAAGTCAGGAAATTCTTGGAAGAGCGAAAAACAAAAGGATCATTTGGTTTAAAAAATCTACCAGAATATATCAGGATATCTAAAATCTCCCATTACTACTACATTGTGTCTTTGCCATTCTTGCAATTTATTTTTCAAAGGTTTCATCCTAATCTTCTCCTTGATTGGGTGATTAGTAGAGGACTCTGTTACTATGTTCCTTTTTCTTTTTCCTCTCATTATATCTATGACAAAAAGTAGAGTTGTACACTGTACTTGGCAGAATGTTTAAACAGTAACAACATCTAAGTATTTCTGCAGCGACCATGGGGTAAAACAAAGAGTCTAGGTCAGAGAGCCAACCATTCTTTGCAGATTATGGACAATGGAGCATTGGGTTAGAAATATTAATACTTTTTCAAACAAGTATGAAATTATCCAGACATTTAGATAAAAGGAAACAAATTGCTGTGTTTTCAATTTGTGAGATTATATGATGATATAGTCTCCTGAATTCAGGTTCCATGAGCTACATTAAAACATCAAACACATATGCAGTGGCTTTTTATGTTTTATTTGCTAAATCCCATATCATTTCAGAAAGCTGTTCTGAACTAAACTATAATACTGTATCCCAATGTTTAAAATCTTTTTTAAATTAAAACACCAGCTGGCGAGACAAACTAAATGCCTTAGGCTATTTATGCTAAGACTTTGACAAGCTATGATATATATTCCATTTCTTCATGGAACACTGTTAGGGGTGCTTTTCTGCAGCTTGCCATGATGTATGATGTGTGCTTTGTTGATTATAAGTTGAAAACATTTTAAGAAATCCTAATATTAAAATTACATTTTATATAGCACACTGTAATGCTTGCCATACTTGGTTACTGTAACTAATAATTGCACAAATGATATTTGCCTTCTTACCTGGATATCTTAAAAAAAGAATAGCAGTTCCCTGAAACTTTAGCTGGTACCTTCAAAGGAAGTTGATCTCCCTCAGAGCACAACTTAGATTGTTGTTAAAAAAGATGGCTCTCACCCCAGTATGGTTTATATACTGGTGAGATGTGGAACAATGGAAATGTAAGTCATCCACACCACATCACCATGTTCATTTTGTCCTGTACAGACTATCTTGACATCTATATTGAAGTAAGATTAAGCAGCCATTTCAAATGACATCTGTATGTTTAATGGACAGCTGACTGGATAGCTTAGTGGTTTAAGTGTCTGAATGCAGAGCCAGAATTTGGGAGCTAGATTCCCAACTATGCCTTCAGAAAGAAGAGCCAGCCTGTGTAGTCATCAGCAAGCTGCACAGTCCCAGGGCCCTCCTAGAGAAAGGCAAGAGTAAACCATTTGTGTATTCTCTAGCTAGAAAACCCTGGAAAGGATCTGTATAAGTCAGAATTGACTTGATGGCACACAGTTATTAATATTTATGTGTATTGGAGTGGCACCATCATATCTTTCACCTTGGGCAACGATACATCTTTGTCCAATCCTGCATTCATCTATAAATGTGCAATTATCTCAGCTGCTTTCTCTGCAGTATTGTCAGTGCTATAGCCTAACAAAAGTATTCAAAGATCTGCAGTGATCCTTTAATTATTACAGTGTACAGCTTCAAAATGGAAATGTCAAGTATTTTGAATGTAAGAATATTACTGGCATTAGTTGGACGGATCATCCAAAAGGAAAATTCTCACTTCTGTAATCTGAGACTATAGATGGCAGTCTTAATCCATTTAAGGTGCTACACAAATATAAGCTTTGTTTTACCTGACCAGAATCCTATTTACACAGACAGGAAGGAGCAATTCACTGCCTTTCGGCATGCATAGGTCAATGGGAATGTTCCATTGAAAGAGAGCAGTATTTGATAAGTAATGCTTAACTTATATTAACAAATAATGTCCTTTTCTGGTTGAAGATTGATATAAACAAGATATACTCTAGTCTTTGTCCATCTAGTTAAAGAGATAACACTACAAGGTCAGCCTCCTTGTAGAACGTACTATGAAGATACCACTGTCTTATCACTATTGGATTATCAGAGACCATAGCAATTACAGAAGTAGGGCTGAGGTTTTTTTTTTTAACTATTGTATAAAGCAGGGGTGGCCAACCTTTTTGTGCCATGGGCATGACCATGTCCCCATAACGGCAGAGTGGGCTGGACCATGACCCCAGAAGCAGAAGCATTTACAGCTGACATAAATGCACCCATTTCCATGTTTACATCAGCTGTGGGTGTGTTTTTCGCATGTGTGGGTGCATTTTATGGCTGACATAAACATGCCCGGTTCTACTTCCAAGTGCAGGGGAGACGGCAATGAGCCAGTTGGAATGGTATCACAGGCTGAGTCTGGCCCACACGCCATAGGTTGGGAACCCCTGGTATAAAGGAATGCCGTGTTCGTTCTTTTTGTCTCTCCTGGCCATTAGTTTTAACTATCTATTTCAGGGGTTTGCAACATAACTAGATCTGGCCCATGATGCCAAATAATCCAGCCCCCAACCTCACTCCAGTGCTCCCACCTCCTCCGCTGCTAGAATGAGCCATGGACTCATTTACAGCTGTAGTAAACACATTCACGACAGCCGTAAATGAGTTCGTGGCCATCATAAACATGTTTACTACAGCCATAAATAAGTTTGTGGCTAAAATAAACACATTTACATCAGCCATGGACATGTTTTACAGCAGTATTTACAGAGGGGGGAACCACCAGTCTCACCCACTCAGCTGTCTGATGGGGCGTGATCCAGCCAACGGCTTGAAAATGTGGAGAACCCCTAATCTATTTGGATACAAATGACTTTTCAAAAGCCCATTGTGATACTTAAATGCAAACCCCTGTTTTTCTGATGTAAAGGCTGACATCTGCTCTGCATTTTTCTGCTCTGTGGAATAGTCAAAACAAAGGGCAGATCTATCAGGTGGATTACTGGGAGAACCATTTCTTTGTTTTCAGTGAGGTTGTGAGCCTACAGGTTGATACCATGGTGACGTCTATAGAATCTAATAGAATCTAATACAACTGGCTTCATGACTCATGGGCACCACATGCATATGTATCTTGCAGTATTATATTACAAGTGTCTTAAAAAGCAACCTAATTTATCTATGGTGTAATATTCCTTCTCTATACAAAGAAGAACCATATTAATGAACATTAGAGGAGAATCACTTGATCTAATGATGATCTAGATTAGACTAGACTCAGTAAATTACACTAGACTCACTGAATTGATGACCTTTAAATTTCAGATTAGATTATAGATAATAGTAATAGCAATTGCAATTATAATTATATATAGTCCCATAGCGCTTGAAGCACTCCCTGGGCAGCTCACAATGCAATTAGCATTTTTGCCCCCAACAAGCTGGGTACTCATTTTACTATCCTCAGCAGCATGAAAGGCTATGTCAACTTTGAACCTATTCTCATTTATTGAATGGACCCACTCTAGGTACGGTAGATCTAACATGTGAGTTTCAGCCGATGTACCTTCTTTCAGAGAAAAGGGTTCGTTTTTTAAAATTACAGATCCAAGGCAAATTGTTCAGCTTCCCCTATGCTGTACTGTTTTTCCTAGACACAGCATGTAAAAATAGTTCAGGAGCAAATCTAGGAGCTCTGGTTGCCAAATAGAGGTGCTGAGAAGTAGGAGGT
Source organism: Furcifer pardalis (assembly GCA_030440675.1). NCBI lineage: Eukaryota > Metazoa > Chordata > Lepidosauria > Squamata > Chamaeleonidae > Furcifer > Furcifer pardalis. The sequence continues at coordinate 63,389,290 of CP126895.1, forward strand.
CAACCCAGGCAATTTTTCCCAGGCTAATGAAGAGAAAGAGACACCATCAACTTATATATTTACTCAGTTGTGTACGAGTATCTTGGTCTGGTTTAACACCTAATCAGAAGATCTGGAGTTTGGGTTTAATAGCTGGACTGCAGACTAACAGTAAGCAGACAAGTCATCAGCTCTTAGTATTCTCCACTATGGTAAAGAGGACTGGATTTATATTCAGTAATTTAATATTTATTTCAAAATAAATATTTCTACATATAAATTAGTATATGATTTATTTATTGAAAATGGTTATCCTGTTTTGTTCGCTTGGGTTTTTTATTAATTTAACTAAGCCCAAAGCACTTTGGAGATGCACTGTACAAAATGACACCCTAATTGTAAGGAATAGAGTACCCTCTTCTGGGCATTTCACAGTGAGAGGAGGGTCACTAATCTCCAAACTTTTGGAATGTTCTATCCTTAAGAGAAGCAGCAGTTTCTTATTGTGATTGGATATCCTAAAGGGAGAATTAACCAAAGCAATTATTATAGTCAAAGACAAGGCACAAGCTGGCTGTAGAAGTAGAGACTTCATCAGTCTGTCAAAATATTCATGTAGGTCAGTCTCGGCTAGATGCTGTACACACTACTTCAGTTAACCTCCCACAACCAATATATAAATCTGTGTCTGTGTTTATCAGATTTCTGTACATTTTATATCCCCTAGAACATTATACTCTATCTTCACAATCATACAGAACTAAGAGTGATAGAAAGAGTTGGAAGATAGCATGGCCTGTAGCACTTTGTTTATATGATTATCTCTCTAGCAAATTGCTGTTATGTCAGCACAAAATAGAAGTAAGATTTCTATTATGTCTTTGAGACATAAATCAGACAACAGTAGTGAAAGAGAAAGTGCCTTTCAAGCATTCCGGTGAATTTGTAGAGGATAGCCAGTAAGGGATCTTATTGGTAATATTGTTTCTGTAAAAAAGAAAAAAAATGGCAGCCACTCAAGAGTCCTGTTAGCATTGGAATCTAATAATATTTTTCTCTCTATCTTATATATTACAGGAAACATAGCTGTTGGAAAAAATACAAACACAATGAAAAATGAATGTGGTGAAGCATTTTGGCTCTCACATGCTATTTTGTTGGTTGTGTATGTGAATGAGCAGCTATTCAGACAGTTCTGGAATCTTATGACAGGTGTTGGGCCTTTGGAACAAAATAAAACATGTCACTCACAACTTCCAATGGCAAGTCATTATTTCAGTTATTATTGTTGCTGTTATTGTGTTTCCCCTTCTCTTGGGATGGAGTGGTTGGTATGGAGGACTGTTGACAAGGTTTGGACTTCCACTGGCCAAGAGGTTACCAGGTTAACTGTCTAGATTTTAGAACAAGAAATACTGCAGACTACAAAGAGTATCCACAAAATAAACTAGACATGGACACATTTTCAACACATTTGCTATTTTAAAAAAAATGACTGAGAAAAGAAAGATACGTTTCTGGCACACTAAGCCCTGAAATAATATCTACTAGCTAGCAGAACACTGTTTCAGAGAGGAAATGAATTTCCTACTGGGGAAAAAAATATTTTATTGTATCTACATCTTAGCTGGCTGGATAGTACAGTGATTTAAGTACCTGACTATGGAGCCAGAGATTGAGAATTCAATTTCCTACTGTGCTTTCCAAGAGAAGAGCATGCCTTTGTTGACTTGATCAAACTGTACAGTCCCAGGGTTTCCCCAGAAGAAGGGAATGGTACACCACTTATGAGCATCCTTTATCTTACAAACCCTTTGTAAATCAGAATTGACTTGATAGCACATGATTATTATAGATAATCTACATTTTAGTTACACCGTGAAACTAATTTTCCTGCAAATAATGAAAGCATAGGTGCTTGCTGATGTTCCTTTCAAAGACATCATATCCATAAATTGACTTACAATGTAATGATAAATCAAAGATGCACGAAGAGCAGGGGTTTGGAATGAGTAGGTGCCTTAATTACTGACAAACTGCTCTTTCACCAACACAATTGACATCTTCTATGAAAGATTGAGAGGAAAAAACCCTATCAATGCCATAAATGAGAAGCTGAAGTAATATTCCACAGAATGTAGTTTTTAGAGCCTACCTACGCATTCTTTTTGTTCCAATTGAAGAGGAGGTTCAATTGTCCATTGATTCACAATTGTTTAATATAGCCACATGACTATATTGTAAAATCAAATTAATTCCTTTTCCTTTCTGCTTTTGGATTTTCTTTTCCTTCATTTCGGAATGGTAGATTTTTTTATTTGGTTGTTTTGGCATCCTGGCTTGCTTCAGATCCATTAGCTGTCTGTGCCTTTCTGTCCTGATTTCTCCATGTGTTTACAATTAGAATAGCAATTATACTCATATACTGCCCCACAGCACTTACAGCACTCTCTGGGATGATCAGAAGGTGATTAGCATTTTGCCCCAAACATGCTGGATACTCTTTTTACTGTCTTTGGAAAGATAGAAGACTGAATCAGCCTTGAGCCCTTCAGGATCAAACTCAGATTGTCAGTAGAGGTTTGGCTGTAATACTGCAATTTAAACACTGCATCAGGGGGAGCTCTATATAGAACTTCCCTGAGATCAGCTATGTCAACTTTGGGAACATACTCCCCAAGAGAGAGCAGAGCAGAAAGACAAAGAAGACTCCTTTCCCCACTTTTTTTGCTGTAATTTGAAAAAGTAGACATTTTCACCAGAAATCCTAAGTAGCTGACAAAAGAGATATTTTCGCAGCCTCTTGCCCTCTGGATCAGTATGTCATTAGCAGGTCTATTTTGGGAACTTTGTTTTCATGTAGCATTCTTTCCATTTCCTTCCTGATGAGTTCATGAAGGGCTACTCCCTTCCACATTATTCAAAAATGGTAGGTCTTGTCCATATTCTTTCTAAGATGGTGGTGACAAGGTGGAGAATAGTGATGAAAGGAAGAAGAGAGTTGGAGGAAGAAAAGAGACAATATATTAATGTAGAAACTCAACTCTTATTTCATTCAAGAACAGATCTTTTTGCTGGACTGATCTGACTTTTTGTAATTGGTATTAAAGCATAGCTTAGATTGTGAAAGCAAATGGTTTGAGCAGAGGAATTTAAAAAAATTGTATGTGTATATAAGAAAAAGAACACCACCATACACACACAAAAATGCAATTTGGAACAATGTGGCATCTTGGGGTTCTCTGTTGACATTTGATGAACAATATGGATTTGTTGTTTACAGGGGTTTTAAGATGTGAACTTTTTCATAGGTAAATACAGTAATACCCCGGATAACGATTGCACTGGATAACGCTAAAACCGTATAACAACGTCAAATTTGGGGGGAAGATTTGCACTGGATAACGTTCATTTTAGCGTTATCCGATCCATCGTCATAAAGAAGTAAAGGAAGCCACAGCTCCTCTCCCTGCCACTTCCCTCCTTGCTTTCCCCCACCCCACCCCCAGTTTGGGGACTCCCCACCCCCCACCCCACTGCCTGTTCGGAGAGAATCCAGCCCAGCTTACCTTTCTCTTGCTTTGCAGCTCCGACTGCAGCCGATCGCTCTTTCTCTTTCACTTCCTGTATTGACAATACAGGGAGGGGGAAAGAGAGAGAGGTGATTGGTTGTCTAGAGAACCAATCACATTTCTCTATTTCCACCTTCCCTGAGGTTTAAATGTACAGGGAGGAAAATAAAGAGAGAAAGAGACTTCAATGAAAAAAAAAAGCCTTGATCGGAGCGTGCAGGTAAGCACGGAGGGAAGACTGCAGTAGAGTGGGGGAAAAGGTGCTTTCCCCTGATCCTACTGCAGTCACAATGGTGGGTGGTGGTGGCTTTAAAGGCACCCCATTGCCTGCTCGGTTTGTCCCTGAAGTCAGGGCTTTTTTTTTAGCGTTGTTTGATGCATGCATCGGACAACGCTAAAAACCGGATAATGTCGTGACTTGTGGAACCAAGTCATAACGTTATCTGGGGTATTACTATATTATTAATAGCTGTGTGCCATCAAGTCAATTCTGACTGATGGTGACCCTTTCCAAGGTTTTCTAGGTAGAGAATACACAGAAATGATTTACCACTCCTTCTTTCTGGGGCATCCAGAGACCAAGCAGCTTACACAAGGCAAAACAGATTGGCCCTACTTTAGACACAGTGGGGAATTTAACTACCAACCTCAGGATTCACTATCCAAGCAAACTATAAAGTAGATACAAGTAAATATTTCACCACCATAGCTCTTCCATTACCTGTTTGAAACAATGTTCTGCTAGTGGATATTATTTCAGGGCTTAGTATGCCACAAACTTATCTTTCTTTTTCAGCCATTATTTTTCAAATTGCAAATTATACATGTGCTGAAAACATTTCCGCTTCTAGCTGATATTGCAGACGCTGTTCTGCAATCTGCAGTGATGCTTGTTCTAATATCCACTTACAATTCAATTATGTCTTTAAACCATTTCTCATTAGGCTTCTGAGGGAGACATAAATATGTTGGCTAAACCTGAATTTGTGCTGATATGAAAACCAGGGTGAATGAATGTCTAATTTTACTGTACTGTGCATGTAGTAGCACAAAAGGCTGTTCTGTTCAATTAAATCCATATGCTTCCTTGAACTTGATTTCTTTTTTTCACTATTATTTAGGAAATCTCAATCCTGCCTTTGGTGGGACCACTTGTTTCCTGAAAAGTAGTGTGTTTATATGTGTGTGGTGGGTTTCCCCCCAGCTATTTTCAAAGTGTATATGTGAATTTTAATGGTCCTTGTACTGGAGGAATTTGCCTCATTTCAACATGCAAAGTTTGGATGAGGCTGTTGTCTTCTCTCTTTGAACTTTGGGAGGGAAAAAGCTTTCTAATATTCATAAGGGCTCCGTGAAGTTCTCTTCACAGCTGCCAGATTGCAATTCTTGGTCCTGTGGTGCCACTGGGGGCAGAATGCTAATTAACTTGTGAACTGCCCAGAGAGTACACTAAGCGCTATGGCACAGTATATAAGTGTGATTGCTTTGCTTTTTCAGTGTGAACCTGGGATGGGAAAGCAATTTTGAATCTTATGTGCCTCCCAAGTTTCCTAGTGATTCTACCAGGTTTCTTAGACTTCCTATGTCATTAAAAGAAAATTGAGCTAAATATGATTGTTCACACACTGAAATGGCTGTAGAGGCAGGACTGATGTTTGAAATACTACTTCAGTCCCTTCTGGACCTATATGAAGACCTGCATAACTTTTTCCACCATCCCTTCATGAAAAAGATCTGATCATATTTGAATGAGTGAAATGCTGAAAGAGATAATCATGGAGGTTCCAAAGCACAAAAGACTGTTCTGTTCAATTAAATGCATATGCTTCCTTGAGTGAATATGGGATTGGCAAGGCCTGCAGATGCATACTCTGTAATCACCTCTTGCCAGCAGATTTGGAAAACACAACAATGGCCACAGGATTGGAAAAGATCAGTATATGTTCCAATCCCCAAAAAGGGTAATGCCAAAGAATGTTCAAATTATCGAACAATTGTGCTCATCCCACATGCTTGCAAGGTGATGCTCAAGATAATACAAGATAGACTGCAGCAGCACGTGGAGAGAGAATTACGAGAAGTGCAGGCGGGGTTCAGAAGAGGCAGAGGGACTAGAGACCACATTGCCAACATACGTTGGATCATGGAAAAAACAAAGAAATATCAGAAAGAAGTCTACTTCTGTTTCATTGATTACACTAAGGCCTTTGACTGTGTGGACCACAACAAAATGTGTCAAGTAATTAAAGAGATGGGAATACCAGAGCACATTATATACCTCATGAGAAATCTGTACATGAATCAAGAAGCAACAGTTAGGACACAATATGGAAGGACAGAGTGGTTTGGAATAGGAAAATGAGTAAGACAAGGCTGCATTTTGTCACCCTGCTTATTCAGCTTATACACAGAGCACATAATGCGCAATGCAGGAATGGAGGAATCACAATTTGGGATCAAAATTGCTGGGAGAAACATCAACAATTGGAGCTATGCAGATGATACCACCCTAATGGCAGAAAGTGAGGAGGACTTAAAAAAAGCTCCTGATAGGTTGAAAGAAGAAAGTGCAAAAGCTGGCTTGAGACTCAATATAAAGAAAACCAAGATAATGGCAACAGGCCCTATCAGTCCCTGGAAAATAGATGGGGAAGAAGTAGAAGTAGTGACAGATTTTACTTTCTTAGGATCAAAGCTCACTGCAGATGGAGATTGCAGCCATGAAATAAAAAGGTGACTGATTCTTGAAAGACAAGCGATGAGAAACCTGGGGTGGCAACCCTCCCACATCACTATTTTGTAGAAACTAAGGAAGAAGGTAATTTCTTTAATATATATCTAGTTAAGTAGCAAACATAGGTCTGACCTGAAAGATGGTATCAGTCCCCTTAGCCACCAGAAATGATGGCTTCATTCAGCCTAGACAAGACCAGTTTTGACTTTTCCCTTCAAAACATATATATCTTTCTTTCTTTGCAAATGTTACACACACCTGTGTAAAAAAAAAAAGATTCTGTCATGTATTTCTACTAGGGAGAAAAGTACTTACTTTTAGCGGGCAGGTGGGCAGGCAGGCAGGCAGGCAGGCAGGCAGGCAGGCAGGAAGGAAGGAAGGAAGGAAGGAAGAAAGAAAGAACAAAAGAAAGAAAGAAAGAAAGAAGACCAATTCTGTAAAGTATGTGAAGAAATTTAAAATATGCCATTTATCATGAGTCGTGAAGTACCTATAAGCATTGTGATAAATACACTGCTTTTAAGAGGATCATCCCTGAACAATATACATGGTTATATTTGAACCATTTGCTAAAAATCTCACTTCTCTAAAATCTCCTTAGAGATTGTTTTCCTCCTGTCTTTTCTTCCACACAAGGATTCATTTCCCTTCTTTCCCTTCATAGCCTGCTTTCTACAATATAAGTGAAGAATAAATTAAATCATGGAACTCTCTCACTCTCTCTGTTGGATTTGAAACTGAAACAACATCTCCTGAACAATCTGAGAGGATTGATATGAGAAATAAATATCTAGAGCTATCTATGTTGCCCCAAGCTGTTTGGAGAAAAATAAATGTAATAATGAAGAAAATGAAATGAAAATGTAAATAAATGTCATGTATATAATCCTGACATTATTTGAGGCAAATAAATATACTCATATATCCCACTATTACTTCTGCACATTCTATATATGATATGGAAACATGCAGCATGAAATGTGTAGAGTAGAAATTTGTAGTACTGTATACTGCTTACATTACTTCTCAATTCTCATTGTTCCTTGGCTGTTTTTGTCCTTAGAAAAGTTCTTCAGCTGATTTCCCCTTTAACCAACTGAAAAGGCAGAGACCTCTTTCTAGGATGAATACTTGCCAAAGTAGACTACATGTATGGATTAGCTTGCATATTTTCAGCCTTTCTTTTGATATGGATATAAAGCATTTCCCTCGTTTTGAAGCTCAGAATACTTTCTCCAAGACCAAACTTTTTTTTGTGGCGTCTTGCTTTTGTGCATGGCAAGGTCCATTTCTCTCCAATTTTTAGCTTCTAGGATTTCTAAAGGACATGTCATTTTTCTCAACCCAGCAGTTTGTTTTGTCACCCTTAATTGAAAAAGCATACTTTCTGTCTTGTTCTTTTCAGGAGTGGTGGTGGAGGCTTTGGGGACCTTGTGTTTAGAAAGGAAAAGATTTCCTTAACTTTTGGATAAAAATGTTCTACTAGAGACAGTGATGGGATGTAACAGGTTCTCACCAGTTCGCCAGAACCGGTAGCAACTTTCCCCAGCGGCCTGGAGAACCGGTAGCAACTTTGGGGGGGAACCACCTTCGAGGCTTATCTTTTCACTGGTTCTCCCACTGTGCATGCGCGCCAAGCACTTGGTGTGCATGCACGCCTACAGTGCTTGGCGCGTATGCATGGCCTCCTTGCTGTTCTCCCAAGTGGGGAGGAGGAAGAGAAGCTGCTAGCCTGAAGCTCCCTATAGCCTGCTCCCTAGGGTAAGTGACTCACCTTTGGATGTGGTGTGTCTGTGTGTATTTTAATGTGTATTTAATACCTTTACCTATATTGATGTACTACCACAGTTCCTAAAAAGGCCTGGCAGCTGGCAGGCCTGGAGGCCTGGCTTAGGTTTTTTAAGCAAAGTCTTGGAGTTACCTCATCAATAAGCTACACCTGTGCTGTTCCAATTGCTGTTCCAATAGGAGAACCCTTAAGGAGGTACAGCTGTTTTACATTTACATTAAGGCATATTCTCCTAGAGAACTGGTTAGGCAAAGACTTAGTACTTAACTTCTTTAACTGTTGAAAAGTTGAAAAGTGCCAAAATGAAGCCATCTTGTGGTGAGTTCATTGTGTAGTTCCCTCCATCTGACCTAGTGTGAGAAAGATTAGCCAGAATAAGCTTTAAGCTCTGGTTTAAAAGCTCTGGTTGATTTATGTTTGGCGTGGGTGTTTGGGTGGGTGGGTGTATTTTAATGTATTTTTATTTAATTAATTAATTAATTTACAGGTTTGTGTTGTGGGTGGGTGAGTTGAGGGGTATGTGTGTGTATGTGTGTGCTCGTGCACACGTGCACTTATTTTTATTTTATTTTATTTTTAATTATTTGTATTTTCTTTGGCTCCACCCACAACATCATGATGTCATGATGTTAGCTCCGCCCACACTGTGATGACATCATGGTGGGGTAGTAAAATTTTTGACATCCCACCACTGACTAGAGAGTTATTCCTAGCCTCTGGTTCAGGTCTGGCAAGCAATCAAAATTTCTTTCTCTCTCTCTCTCTCTCCTGTTTGTAACAACAAATACACACTCAACGTCTTCTTTGCATAAATAAATCAACTGAAGCAACAGCTAAAGTGCACAACAAAAACCTCTGGTGTACTTTCTCATGAATGAGGAAAGTTTTTCTCATTGTGTAATGAAGTTACTTACCTGGTATTATGAAAGTGTGACATAAGGCATGTCAGCATTGCCAATTAAACTGTTCCATAAAAATGCCATAAAATGGTGTATTCATTAATGAATTAGAAATTCAATCCTATATCCCCAGGCTTGTAGAGGGAATGAAAATGGAGAGAACAATTATGTATCTCTTGCATTGAACTCCTTGAAGAAAAATTGTAATGTAATTAGACTAAAGAAATAACACAAACATCTGGTGTATCCCTGACCCAGATGATTTTTAAGTAGATGTTTATAGGAGTTTCTTTATCTGTTGGATCATGTTAGAGCTCTTTAGATCATTTTGGTGCTTTTAAAGCATCTGTACTCCCTTGTAGTTAAGCATGCTTCAGGTTTTTTTCCCAAAAATAACAACCCCTTCAGAGCCCCTGTGGTGCTTTGCTTAAACTGCAGTTCTGCAGCCAAAACCCTGCACACAATCTGAGTTCAATCCTTATAGCTCAAGATTGATTCAGCCTTTCACCTTTCTGGGGCCAGTAAAATAAATACCCAGCTTGTTGGGAGTAACATTTTCTAATTAACCAGGGAGGGGTCTAAATATCATGGTGTGTCGTGTAAGTATAATTGCTATTGCTAAATGAACATAGGACTCTTCTAGATCCACAAATAATTTGACTCAATATAGACTTGTAGAGGAAAAATTACTAGATACTTGTAAGGGCTTTTAAGGATTTGTATTTGTTCCATACCAGAAAAGAGAACATTCATCAAAATTCTGAATTTTAATAGGATTAGAAATGCAGTTGTACTGAGTTTTCTGACAGCTCAGTGTAAACATCAAAGTTCTGTTTACTGGTATCAATATGAAAGTCTTCAGCTACACAAGAGCATAGAAGTAGTGGTGATACATACTACAATTTTCTCCCCTCCTGTGTATAACACTTCCTCTAAAAAACAAACCTAAAATTACTTTACTGATTGAAATCAAATAGTGTGTGCTCTGTTAATGATTCAGCATACAACAATAACTCTACAGAGAAAAATATTTTCAAAGAACACCTTATCTTTTATGTACCAGCTGATGAAAAGCTTAATATGTTTTTTTGAAATTATGTAAAATAATCCAATACTGATTCTAGAAGCATTTTCAAAAGTTTGATAGTTGCCTTTTAAATATTCCATAGTCAACAAATTGGATATTCTATGAGCAACTGGACTGTGCTTAAAAATTAATTGTTTGTATTTTGAAGAGGGAAATAATTAATAACTATTAAGAAGCCATATTTGGTTGCCACCTGATAAAGTCCAATCAACAAGGATGGAGAGGCACAGGTAGCCTAATCACACATTACTTTCTCCATTTGTCTAGGGACAAGTCTGGGAAGGAGAGTTCCTGCTTGCTTGTAAAGTCAGTATGGAAGCAGATATCTATTACTTTCAGTCTCATCTCCGTTCATTAGGGGAAAGTAATAAGGAAGATGCTAGTTGCTCCTTTGTGTATTGACATCACTGGATTAGTAATGGCTGGATAGAGCATCTTGTTCTTTCGTTGCCATCTGCATCGACTGCAACTTGTATCCAAGAATGCATTTTTTTTCCTGAAGCAGGAAAAATGTTGATGTGAATTTAAGATGGATCCCAACGTACCATGAAGTGACTCACACACTATGATCTTGGAGCCATCCCCTGCGGCACACATGAAATGAGACATGCAGGATTCAACACTGGGATTGCAATGGATTGCCACAGCCTTGAGAATATTGACAAGGTACACCTTCACAGACAGTCTATCTGGCATGACCTCTTCAACCTCCATGACCATTGGGAATCAGAGTTCCTCTGCCACTCATTTTGTTCTTTATACATCTTGTTCATTATACAGAATTTAAAAGATCCCTGGGATCCCTAGGAAGAAAGGCCGTGGACATAGACGGACTTCATGTCTGAAGAACCTGAGAAACTGGTGTGGCATGTCCTTGGAAGAACTTTTCTGAGGAGTTAAGAAGAGGAAGACTGTCGCCACGATGATAGCCAATATCTGGAATGGATATAGCACCTGAAGAAGAAAACGGATACAGTATATGTTAACTGAAGTTTACAACTATTCTAGTGTAAGGTTCTAGGCCTGTGAGGTTTCAGGTATGTCAGAATAATACCTGACTAGGTTTATTTTCTGTGTTCATGGATATCATACCACATCATGTGATGGATATGATATGCCCATTTTTATTAGAGATCACAACCAACATCATCAGAAAACAAAACAAAATTAAAAAACACAAAAAAAAAACACTGTAGTACTTTAAAGACTAACTGCTATATTTTTATTGTTAGCTTGTGTGGGTCAAGTCCACTTCTTCAGACAAGGAAAGAAACTTGCAGGCATGGTTTTTATGCACCAAATTCAGGGGTCAAAGGGAGAAGGGTGTGGTCAAGCAAAATGACAGACAAGCAAGCACAACAATACAGCTTCCCACAGTCATCACAACAATAGATTATTCAGATTAGCTCTAAATGTCTCCCTTTCAATCTCAAAGGGTCAAAGAAAGCCCATTCTGGTCTCTGATCAACCTTTGACCTGCAAAAAAAAACACTGTACCTGGTTACTTCCTGTTTTGCTAAAGAGAATTGACAGGAAGGTTGTAACATAATACAGTAATACCTCATATAACATTAGTATCGAATAACACTAAAATCGCATAACATTAAGGAATCTGGGGGGAAGAATTGCATCAGATAACATTAAGATCCTATGGGATGCTTCAGATAACAACCGCTAAAGCCTGTGTGGTTACAATGTATCTCTATGGATCCCATAGGATTTTAACATGCATCAGATAACACTAAAAATCATATAACACCAAGACTTGTGGAACCAGGTTTTAGTGTTATATGAGGTTTTACTGTATATAAAATATCTAGCAGCATATAGCAATCTGTGTATCAAATTTGATAATGTCCCAGAAACCCTTCGCTAATATTTAATCCCCTGTGATGGGTGTCTAACAGATGGATGTATTTGATTCCTGCTGTTTCCCTTTCAATCCTAGTTCTGTAATTTCTCTGTTCCAGAATTGTAACTTTCAGATCTTAGGTAGAGTGTCCAGTTAGACTGAAGTGGCTTGAGACAGGTTTCTCTGTGTTGCCATTCCAGATATCTGATTTGTGTCCATTAATTATTTTGCATAAAGATTGTCCTGTTTGTCCTACATAAAGCACAGATTGACATTTTTGGCAAAAGATGGCATAAATCACATTGGCAGAAGCACAAGTAAAACTGCCTTTAATGTTGTGTGTGGTGCCATTGGGTCCAATAATACTGTTTCCAGAGCAATTGTGGGGGCATAGTTGACATCTGGATTTGCAGCAGGGTCCAGTTCCCATCTCTGCTCCACTTCTGTGTAGTCTATTGTGTGTCAATAGTTGTTTGAGACTGGACGGTTGTCTATAAACAAGTAGGGGTCTGTCACCAAGGGCTTTGGGAAGCAAAGCACTCTTGTCCAAGATGGGTTGGAGATCCCTCATTATGTGTGTGAGGGGTTAAAAAACACCCAACATTCAATCACTATATTACTGCAGTTCCTACACTGTTACAACTAGAATGACCATGTATGCATTGAAAGAGCAAGAAAGGCACTACCGGGGGGGGGGGGGATGCCAAAGGAAAACATGAGAATTGCAAGGAATTTGCACATACTGTTTTCATCTATAGTACTTGAAAATTTGGGAATAGCTATTAAATTATCTAATTAGAATTACCACTCTCCATAATTGAGAAGGCTAGGGTCAAATGACCTATTTGTCTGCTCCTTCTGTTTTTCACAGATTAACTGGTGGATAGTTTCAGGTTCACTCTCTCCTATTTACTTTTGAAGCTTTCTTTTTGGTTAGTTGTTTTTAAGAATCTTTAAAACAGACTAGGAATTGGGAGGCATTTAAAAAGAGGTGTTTTTTTAAAAAAAGAGGAAATACAATAGAACATTTATTACAGCATGAACTTCTATGTGTTTTATAGCCTAGTCATGCTGGAAAATGTGTTTGTCATTAGTGACATATCTGTAGCAGTGTTATATTTCTGGAAATTGAAACAATGTATGAAAAAATCTTTGGAAATTATTTTATGGTGAAAATTTGGGGGTTTCATCCTATTTCCCATGAAAGTCTACTGGAACTTCCCACCAGCTTCTCCACAGCCCAAACACTTTGCGTTAGAATCTGCTAGCATTTCATGGTTCAATTTCCAGAGAAGGTATAATAAAATACTTTATTTAAAATAGCATTATCTAACTATAACTAATTTTGAGAATTGTGTTCATTTTCTCAGAATCCCATCAGCATTCTTGTCCTGTTCAGATGGTATATAAGATTTTTTTGTCAGGTTCCACTTGAAATCTCATGCATATTATTCAATGCAGTCTCCTTTACCTGGGCATTTCTATTTTCTTCCCATATGAAGTTTTTTATATATTTTACCATTAATTGAAGTATTTTATGCATGTTGTTTTAAAAAATAAGCACATTTTCATTTGAGGACATAACTGGAAGAAGAAAAGGAATCTGAAGCTTTTAATTTTTTGTGGCAATGGGAAATTGAAAGACACCGTAGTTATCCTCAGAGCCCCAGAACTGGATAAATCCTTAAAAGATTGGGGTTATTGAGAATAGCCATCCATAATTCTCATGCTGCTCCAAAGAACAGCATAAAAATAATTCTGAATTTGGTTTGAGAGTTCTAACCAAATACGCAATGTATTATTTGGTAAATCCAGCTGTAATCCCACAGAAATGTAATGTGTGACTGTTACTTGGGAGTAATTGTGAAAGCAGCCATGACACAATAATCCTTCTCATAACAGCTGATGTTTGAGAAAATACTTCAAAATTATGCCCACTTTTAATTTCAGTTAACAAAATAATGTAATTGTGCTAGCCTTTGCAGAAGGAATTTAATGCATATTATTGTTAGAAAAATGTGAGTTTATATACAGTAATTATATATATGTTACAGTTAAAACCTGTTTTTTGTTACAACTAGTTTTTCCTAGGCAAAAGTAATGTCACCTATAGTCGGTTGCTGAAACTAGACTTAACTGCCGATGAAAATCTGTTTCCGGTTAAAACTTGTTTTAACTAGGTATAACTAGTTATCACTGGACACCTTTGTCAAAACTAGAATTTCCCGTTAATGATTATGTTTTGATGACAACCTGTGGCCAGTTAAAATGTGGTTTCACTAGTTAAAACTAGTTTTCACTGAACACTTTCGTCAAGACTAAACTAGTTTTCGCTAGGTAAAATGTATTTTAACTGGAAACAGGTTTTCACTAAAACATAATCATTAATGGGCAATTCTAGTTTTGATGAAGGCATTTCAACTAGTTTCAACTAGTTACAACGTGTTCTAACTGGAAATGGATTTTCATCTGCCGTCAATTCTAATTTCAGCAAGCAACTATAGTAGAAACTAGCTTTGACTAGGGAAAACTAGTTGTAACTAGAAAATGGGTTTTAACTGTAACGTATATACAGTAATACCTTGGATAACGCTAAGACTTGGTTCCACAAGTCTTGGTGTTATCCAATTTTTAGTGTTATCCAATGCATGTTAAAATCCTATTGGATGGATCGGATAATGTTAAAGCTCCATAGAGATACATTGTAACCGCACAGGCTTTAGCGGTTGTTATCTGATCCATCCCATAGGACCTTAACGTTATTCAATCCAATTCTCCTCCCCAGATTACTTAGTGTTATGCGATTTTAGCGTTATCCGAGGTATCACTGTAATTACATATATGTTGCTTCCTATGTAAAATCAAAGAAACTCAGATAAAGTCATGCAAAGGACAACCTTTCAATGCAGATTTCAGATATTTGTCAGTCATTTTTAATTATCTTCCAAGATAAAGGGATCATGTGTTTTTCACATGAAATATTGCCCTTAAATGTTAAGTGCCTGTAGAATTAAATGTTTAATAGTATTTGACTTGATGTATCGCAAAAAGGCAAAATGAACTTGCCCATCCTCTTAAAAGCCTATTATTATTATAAGGAAGAGGGAATTTATGACAGGGCATTAAAAAAAAGCTCTACCAGTTACCGGAGCAGAACAAACCATTTTCTGTGGTCTACAAATGAAAACTATTTATTTTCTCTCTAGATTTCAAACCATATTTCACAGCTCATGAGATACAAATGGAAGACTTTCGATGAAATATTTCTAAGATTTTCTCACAATAACAAAGTCCTGTTGTATAGTAATTCAGCATGTAAGCAAAGATAAGATTAACAGTTT
Organism: Furcifer pardalis; assembly: GCA_030440675.1. NCBI lineage: Eukaryota > Metazoa > Chordata > Lepidosauria > Squamata > Chamaeleonidae > Furcifer > Furcifer pardalis. The sequence continues at coordinate 63,404,543 of CP126895.1, forward strand.
TGAGTTTTATAGCCAGCAAAAATTATGCAAAGTGAGGGGAAACTGACAAAAATCCCACTTTTATGCTAAATGCAATAAAACGAATTCTATGAGCCAAGAAATGTTCAAGAGAAGTGCAGAATTTTTACTATTTCATACATTTACTACTAAAATAATATTTCATTTTAAAATCCATCTGTAATGCTGAATGGAAAATACATCAATCTTACATTTGAAAGGTTAAAATAATTATGGAACAAGATTCTGGCCAACAAAAGAGAAATTGTAACACTTTTATTAAATAAAAAGACATATGTTAGCTACCATACCAGAATATATTGCTTTCCTTGAATAAGTGTGTACATGAATGCATTGAGGAGAGGTTGTGCATATGCTTCTGCATACCTTGGAACGGTGTGTAACAAAATGTCATGTTAATAGCCTTATACAAATCCATCTGCTTTATTCAGAATCACATTAATGTTACTGAAATGTAATTCCAAATAAATGACCTTTGTATGAGGTTTCCATCCATCTTACTATGTGTTGCTTTATTTATAATTCATATAATTATTTTAGCACCATAGAAGTGAAAATTGATATTAAGCCAGCTTGAACCCAGCTGACTTTCATGAAGAGAAAAGGTCTTCTAATATAGCTTCCTACCACCACACTTGAGCAATTGTCCATTGTTGTAAAACATAGAGTTTGGAAAAGTTCTTTTCTTTTTCTTTCTTTCTTTTTTGGATTACAAACTGGCAAATGCCACAATCAGTAAGGTTCATACTGGCTGATGGGCTTTTATTTATTTATTTATTTATTTATTGTTCACATTTATTATCCCGCCCCAATCGGGTATACCCGACTCTGGGCGGCTTACAAGACAAAACACAATCACAAACCCAACCCCATCCAATAAATACTAATAATTAAAATTTTAAAACTGTAAAAAGGATCATAAAAACAAGAAGTAAAAACCGGGAACAAACAACCCCGCGGAATAAAACCCACAGCAAGGGAAGCTATCCCTTAAAACAACCACCCTGTGTGGGATCCCACATACCTTGGTCCCCACACTTGTCCCGCCAGCCAGGTTTTTAAGCCCTTCCGGAAGGGCAGGAGCTCTGTTTGTAGGCGCAGTTCAGTTGGGAGGAGGTTCCACAGGGCCGGGGCAAACACAGAGAAGGCCCTCTTCCTAGTGCTAGAGAGATGAGCCTCCCTAGCCGATGGAATAACAAGAGAGCCCCTCCGATCCGCCCTGGTGGGACGGACAGACGTTCTTAGGGTGACGCGGTCTCTGAGGTATCCTGGCCCACTACCATATAGGGCTTTTTTAGGGCCAATGTCCAAAAAAAGCAAATTTTCTGAGTTCTGGGTAAGTAGCTATTAGTACTCATGAAGCATTATGTATTTCTAAGGATCGGAAGAGATTTGCCTTTGGTCACCCGGAACACAGTAGATCCATTATTCAATTGCTAAATGACAAGTCAACATCTGCTATGTTTCCCACCACATCATCTGGTACTCCATTTGGGATTCAAATTTTGATCCAAGCCATTAATTAATAAAAGGCTCTGAAACACCATGCCAAGAGAGACCTCTTTGACTCCCTTTCTGAATGGATGCAAGAGAATAATTATCTTTTTTCTTTTTTATTGTTGTCCTATGATTTACATTTTAACTGAATGGAAAATGTCAGGCACAGATATTTGAAAAATACATTTTTTTTAAACTGGCCATAAATGTCAGGTCCAGAAACTTAAATTAAAAAAGGATAATAAAATAATAAAAATAATGTTCTAAAACTACAGGAAGTTATAGCCTGAAAAACATATTGGAAGTGCAATAAATACACCTCAAATATTAAAGTTCTTAAAAGTAAAATAATAGTTTTTGTAATCTCAAATCTTTAACTTATTTAATTACACATATGGAAATTATTCAACATGCTCACCCAGCTATGCCAATTTGATTCTAAAGGTGAAAATTGATGATGATTTTCTGCTGCTGCTACTTCTTTATGACATAATGTCAACATCATGCTCAGCATGATATTGTGATGATGATGTGATGGAATCAGGAATCAGCACTGCAACTTTCTTTTCTTACTATTTGTATACAGTATTCTTATATGGCCTTTCTCTAATTGTAAACAACACTTTCTGCAAAAGCTGGAATGTCAAGGGCTTGAAACTCCAAAGAATTTTTTTCAATGGACATATTTCTTGAATTAGCACCTTCTGGTACTCCAAAGGGCTAGAATGGGAAATCTGCCATCATGCAATTGGAGCAATAACATCATTTATGGTGGCTATCATTCTGCAACACAATAGGACTATATAACAATACCCTCTTGTTATATCAGAGTACAGTAATACCTCACATAACGAGTGCATCATTTAGCAACTAAATTGCTTAACAAATAGGATTTTTGCCAAAAGGTCACCTTCATAGAATTATTAAAATTTGCTTAACAACTAGCGTCAGTGGCCCAGGCAAGAAATTTTCCTTCAACAACTTGGTCTCCCCTGCCTTAGCTGCCACTGCTGGGCAAGATAACTGCTCACTTCGCACCCCTTTCTCCTCCTTCTTGCCGTTCTGAACTTAGTGGCCCCCGTGGAGAAGTGGGTGTGAAGAGAGCAGTTATCTCACCTGGTGCCAGCGGGTAAAGCAGGGGTGACCGAGATGTTGGAGGAAAATTTCTTTTGCCCAGGTCACTGATGCAGGGCTTTTCCTGAAGTCTGGAAGGCGACAAAGAGGAGGCGTGTGTCCTGGTCTCCTCTGCTTTAGTGGCCACTGCCGCTGGGCAAGAAAACTGGCCACTTTGCACCCCATTCTCCTTTTTCTTGCAATATGGGACTCAGTGGCCCAGGCAGAGAAGTGGGTGCAAAGTGACCAGTTCTTTCGCCTGGCAGTGGCGGTGGCTAAAGCACAGGATACCAGGACAAACACCTTCTCTTTGTTGCCTTCCTGGTCTCCCTTGCTTTAGCTACTGCTACCAGGTAAGAGAACTGCTGGCTTCGCATTCCCTTCTCTGCCCAGGACATTAAGTCTGGCATGGCAAGAAAAAGGAGAATGGGAGAAAAGTGAGCATTTCCCCTCACCCATCGGCCTGTCCCTGCCACCATGGTAACAACAAAACATCAATCTTCGCTTCTAGAGGGGGGGATGTGTTAGGGGTGGATCTAGCCACTAGTGCGAAAAGAGTGGACTAGAAAGTAAGGAGACATTGTGGGGTTTTGAGTGGGGTTTTGAGGGTTGTTTTAAAAAATTAAATGTAGCTGGGAGGAAATTGGGCTGTTTGAGGCTTTTTTCTATGATTTGGAATGGAATATTTGATTTTCAATGGATTCCTATGGGAAAATGGGTTTCGCTTAAAGAGCAACTTGCTTAAAGAGCAACTCTACAGAATGCATTTTGCTCGTTAAGCAACGCAATACTGTATTGTACAACAATATTGGAATATTGGAATTATTTAAAGAGTGCAAACTAGAATCACTAATGTTGTCTTCATATTTTCACATTCATGTTCACACATTGCAAAACAAAGCATGCTGAGCTGGCAAAATATTTTGATAAAGTAACCTTTCTTCCAAGACTAGCTGACATTTTTGCCAATGGCTATAGTAAAGAATTATTTAAGTCAATGTAAATGTTCATTTGTCTTGCTCCTTGCTTGTTAGTGAAAATGAAGACATTTTGCTGAGCACTCAATAGAGTTCTTGCTTTGATATACAAGTAAAACCTCATATAACACTAAAACCTGGTTCCACAAGTCTTGGTGTTATATGATTTTTAGTGTTATCTGATGCATGTTAAAATCCTATGGGATCCATAGAGATACATTGTAACCACACAGGCTTTAGCGGTTGTTATCTGAAGCATCCCATAGGATCTTAATGTTATCTGATGCAATTCTTCCCCCAGATTCCTTAATGTTATGCGATTTTAGTGTTATTCGATACTAATGTTATATGAGGATTTAAAAAAATAGCTTAAGCAATCTGCTACTTTTTTGTTATTGTTCAGTCGCTCAGTCAATTCTTACCCTTTGCGACCCTATGGACCATTGTCCTCCAGGCACCTCTGTCCTCTACCATCCTCCTCAGCCCGCCCAGCTCTGTGCCCACTGCATCCACAATACAATCAAGCATCTCAGTTTTGGCTGTCCCCTTTTTTCTTTTGCCCTCCACCTTTCCCAGCATCAAGGCCTTCTCAAGTGAATACTCTCTTCTCATTAGATGTTCAAAGTAATTTAGCTTCATCTTTACTATTTGACCTTCTAGGGAGCAGTCAGGGTTGATTTCTTCTAAGACCGACCTATTTGTTCTCCTCGCTGTCCAGGGGACTCTCAAAACTCTAATATCGGAACTTAATTTGTAGAATGACAAGCAATTCTTGACTGAGCAGAATTTGTCACCTGATACCAATGTTTCCTGGTGAAACCCAGGAGTTAAACTCACTATTTTAACATTATGCATTTCTTGTGAAACCCAGGAGTTAAACTCACTATTTTAACATTATGCATTTCTTTTGTTTTTGATTCACAATGTGCCACCAGCAGTTCATTCCTTGTTTTTGAAACTGTGCCACCTTAAATTTGGTGAACTAGGTCTCAACTGTTCTATTGACCATTTTGGAATCACTTTTTGATATTAATGTATGATATCATGGTTGGTATATTTTCTACTAATTTTGCCATTCCTTTCTCCTCTTCCCCTGCTTTGTAGTAACAGTTCAACTCCAGTGCTTACTGAAGTTGACACAGAAGCAATATCACTTTTTTTTAAAATGCAGAGATTTTGCATTACTGTCATTGCATTTTTTTTTCATTGAAGTGTTTAAACAGAGCTTTTAAACTTTGCATTCTAGAATCCACACCAGATTTGCCTCCTCCCTTCAAGTTCCAGGGATTTAGCAAAGGAGATTATGGTTAAAGACAGAAACTCCAAGGCACATGTCTTATAATGATAGGCAATGGCACTAGCTGGTTGTTTACCCAGAAGAGCAAAATAAATGTCACTGATTGGATTAGAGTGAGAAAGACTAATGCAGTTGTGTCCTAAAGGGTTAGAAGAAAAATGGATCCTTCAGCTCAGCAAGTGAGCACAGCAAGCAATCTAAAGCATTATTTGTGCTTCATAGTTGCTGGAAAATGGTTCCATTTATCAATGGAACTAGTTGTATGTACACAGAAAATTTTTATGTTATACTTCTGCTCCAGGATGAGTCTCTCATAATCCAATTTTGTGCATAACTTCAAAAATGTTCTAAAGCCATCCAAGAACAAATAAAGATAATAACACTGTTAGCTTGATTTTGAGGAATATAGAAACTGAATTCCTACACCCACACAAACACAACCACCTATTAAACAGAAAAGAATATCAGATTGAAAAACTAAAATGGAGAAAAGTGTGTGGCTTCTTTGGGTGCCCTTATACTGCCACTGAATGAATCATTTAATAAGCCATGTTTGAGTTTCTATTTTTCCAAGTGGAAGGAAAGTAACCTAAAATTTGTGAGAGATCTACAACTGCTCGTGCCCTTCATTTTGGCAGTTTCACCAAAAGGTGCCTTCATTTTGGCCTAGACATGGAAGAAGAAGAAGAAAAAGAAGAAGAAGAAGAGGAGGAGGAGGAGGAGGAGGATTTGTCCTGGGTGCCTAAAGGTCTGATTGCAATTCTCAAGTTGGACAACAGTCATTAAGACTGTTATTAAAGAATTAAAGGAGAAGGATATAACAATATCATTAACTATCCTGCATCCATGGCAGCACATTCATTTGGACTTCTGAACAAGTGGAAGTCCTGACTGTATCCTTATTCAGGCATTCCGGATAATATCAACCTGAATATATGAAAAAATGACATTGAGGTGGAACCAGTGTGCTCCTTTTCATCATGTTTCATATTAATTCTGTATGAAACTGTGGACTACCTATCCATTATTGGTTGAACATAAGTACACATACACTTGGGTATTCTCAACATACCATAAAAGTTTAAAAACAAAGTCTTTTTTAAATTAAAAAAAAGAATCAAAAAGAAAAACTCTGCAGCCACACTTCATATTACCTAATTATTCTCAAACCCCTTGTTAATTCTCTCTCTTCTTATGTTGCTGTCCTAGCTGCATCCTATAGTGCCATTATTTAGATTCCTTTCTCATTAACGATCAATAAAACACAATTATTGCATATCTCACTATCTGAGGACAGTTCTATTTGATTTCCATTCTTATCTAACATTGATTCTTCTTTGTCTGTTCTGGATAATGTTTACTTTCCGTTATTTTGGTCCTTATTATTTTTCTTTTATCTCCCAGATTAAGCTCCATCTGTACCAACATATAACAGTCTCTTATTTTCCAGTGTTATTTTCCAAATACTTTTGAACATAATAATTCCAGCAAACAATACTAAATGGCAAGATAGGCTTGAGTCCAATGCTGTTCTCTTCTCTGCAGCCTTTGATGCCAGCTAAGGGGCTTCCAAACCGATCAGAACCATTGGGGGGGGGTTGCTGAGTGAGGGATGCAGTGGAGTGGGAACATTGCACCTCCAAATTCCATGACAGAAGCTATTCTATTATTCCTTTGCCCTGATCGATTGAGGCTATAATTACCGTATTTGCTGGCGTACAAGACGACTGGGCATATAAGACAACCCCCCAACATTTCCACTCAAAATATAGAGTTTGTTATATACTCGCTGTATAAGACTACCCCCTCTTCCGCACACCTTCCACACACCAAATAAAATGTAAAAGAACATCAGATTTGATTTCAACATGTTAATTTATATTCAAATGCTTATGACATGCAGAAAAACTGTCACAAGGCTGTATGTTATCAGACATGTACAGTAAACATAAAACAGTGCAAGTTTATTAAACGTTATTCACCAAAGACAATTCACTAAAGCTGAATGGAACAATAAACCTATGGGAGCTGCCATGCTGTTTGTTTTCTAATCTGTTAACCAAACTGGAACTGTCAATGATAGAAGGAAGATAACAAATAGAGGGAGAGAGCAAGTGCCAGGCAAGTCCCTAGCAAGTTTGATGGCGTGACAGTTTCCCTTTAAAAGCCTTCTAATTCCTGTTCGTCATCTGATATTAAAAGTTGTTATCCGATCCATCCCATAGGACCTTAACGTTATTCGATGCAATTCTCCTCCCCAGATTATGTTATCCGAGGTATACGTTATCCAAGGTAAATTGAGGTATTACTGTATTTTATTCAACTGAAGTGTACCCGGCGTACAAGACGGCCCCCCACTTGGAGGTATGTTTTTCAGGGGTAAAAAGTCGTCTTATACGCCAGCAAATACAGTATGTTTGTTACAGTTTGTTTGGAAAGCACATGGCAAATATGGACTTTGCTGTTATTTCCCCCCTAACAGGTAAATAATAATTATATATTCCCAATATATTGCTAGTCCGATTTCACTATTTTCAGATTAAATTCTTGTCATGAAATACAATTAGATAAATTTATTAGGGATTATTTTATTTCAGACACTTCACACAATAGAAATATGTCATAGGCTAAAGTCAATGAGTGTTTGAAATTAATTTTGATAGCACTAGAAGTTGACTGGATTCCTTTTCACTTGCTCAGTAAGCACAAATACAGAGCAAATTATGTAAGGGAAAGCAAATTATGTTCTTGACCCATGTAACTTATTCAAAAATATGAACAAAGGCTCGCATGGGAAGCTCTGCAGCTGTGCAGGGATTGGGACTGTGTAGAATTTTGTGTTAATTTAGCTCAGAGGCTGCCTCTCTTCTACTGATGTCAGAGGTGTCTCATGGCCATAAAGGAGGTAACACTTAACCCACTCTATCTTTGTCACATATGATGCATATTCAGTGTCTATTACAGTGATGGTGAAACTTGGCACTCCAGCTGTTCCTGAACTTCAATTCCCAGACGTCCTGATCAGCAGGAGTGCTGACTTGGGCTTCTGGTAATTAGAGTCCAAGAACACCTGGATTGCCAAGGTTCTCCATCAAGGGTCTATGAGATATCAGTTGGCTTAAAAACTTAGATTCTATACTTAATCAATAGCAAATATAAATACTGTAACAAAATAAGCCCCATTTTAAACGGAGCTTTTTCGTTATCCTTTTACCTACCTAAATGTGTTTTAGTAGTTTCAAAATGGCGATTCCAGATATATGGGAGGAAGAAGAATGTAAACAATATGTGCCTCATGGAATTGAAGAAATGAAACTGATTGTGTGATTGACATGTCTTGCTGTAAGAGCATAGGCTGGAATCCCTAAGGGGGAGGGCCAGAGGTGTAACCCAGAGACACAGACACACACACAGGCATTCTCTAGAATGCTGTGCATTCATTATGCAAAATGTAGTGGCTTGAGAAAGGAGGGGGGCATGGGCTTTCCCTTGAACCTTGAGCTTGTTTATTTCTGTTTCAAATGATTTCTGATCTTTTGATGGATTGTATCCTGAGTATTGCTATGCTTCTATATACTTCTAAAATACCTGAAGAGATGGAGTGGTTATTTGGCCTAACACTACCTTTTCTACACATATCTGAGGCCTGGGTTGTCCAGCCAGGGAGCTGCAACTCAGAAGAACAATAGGGCCTACTCAAGGGTAAGCCTCCTGTTGTTACAAATACCAAATAGAACAGACTGAATAATGAATAAGACTTTTAGTCACAATTTATTGATTTCCATGGGTCCCTTGTAGTTACAAGTAACACCAAATTTAATCCTTTTTTATCAAATGACACCTGAACATTCCCAAACATGGCAGATGTATATATTTTTTTCCAGTACAATATCAGAGAATATAAATTAACATAATCATTCTTACCAAGGGCTTATTATGTATTCAATAATTATGACAATAGATAACTTTGCAAGGAAATTAATTTTAAACATCTAAAGAATCAGTAGTTGCAGATGAGACAAAAGAACTTTAGGAAAAAAATCTGTCAAAATATGCTTATGAACCAAAATAAAATAAAACCAAAATAAAACAAAAACACTTTAGGATTATTAAAAACATAGCAATAGTATAACTTGTGTTTTTATATATTCCTGTTGTACAACAATCTCAGATCTTATACAATGGTACTGCTTTGATATGATTTTGTTTATCAGGTGTCTGATTGAGGTGTAAAAGAGCACAGAGAAAGTGTGCTAATTTAAAATGAGAGATGTGCATTTACATACATAAAACCTTCACCTTAGCTTTAATAAAGGATATATATATATGACTGATAAAGGATATATTTATATGACTGAGTCAGATATGACTGGCTTTTGAGCAAGGGGGACCTTGAACCACTTGCAGGGACAAAACCTGACATCAAATTTGAATACCAATCAGGGATCTTCTGTTATTAGGTAATGGTTGCCCTTGCTTGAAAGCCAGTTGTTACCAACTCTAGGGTTCAGTGCTCAGCTCTGTTTATAACCAAAGAGACAGTGGACTTGATCCACAAAAGCTCACATTAAAATACAGCAGTTAGTCTTTAAGGTGCCACAACGTTTTTGTCTTTTTGTTTTGTTTACTCTCTGATATGCTTGCAAAGAATAAAACTTTTTAAATGGTAGCTGTGTTAGTCTGGACAGGACAGGGAGGTGTCCACCCAATTCCTCTCCCCCCCCCCACCCGAAGGGCACCCAATTTTGCCACCCCGTGCCCAAAGGCCACCCAATTATGCTACCACCCCCTGCCGGGGGGGGGGGGTGCAAGCCTGTTGCTGCCCACCACTGCTTCCAAGAGTACTTTTAAAAGTTTGGGTAGACTGCATAATGAATCACACTCTCAAATAATGAAGTAAGTCTGCTTCATTGCAAAATGGAAATAAGTGTGGATATATAGTCAAACCTTGCTTAGCGAGCATCTCGCTTAGCGAAAAACTCGCTTAACGAGCGGGTTTTTCAAAAAGTGAATTGACTTGCATAACAAATTTTTTGCTATGTGAGTTGGACTCGCATAGCAAAAATTTTCCTTATGCGAGTCAGACTTCCCCTATGGAAACGCTCGTATTGTGAGCGTTTCTATGGGGGAAAACTCGCATAACGAAAAAAAATTCACTATGCGAGTCCGACTCACATAGCAAAAATATTTGCTATGTGAGTCAGACTTTCCCCATAGAAAACTCACATAGTGAGTGTTTCTATGGGGAAAACACGCATAATTTGCTATGCAAGTTTTTCCCCTAAAAAAGCTCATTATGTGAGTTTTTCCATAGGGATTTTTGCTATGCGAGTCTGACTCGCATAGTGAAAAACTCGTATAGCAAGCAGCCTCGCAGAATGAATTAAATTCGTTATGCGAGGTATTACTGTAAACCTTTAACTGAATTTTAAAGTAAGATCTTCAAACCAGATGTTTGTATCATGTGAGAAGATGCTGAAAAAAGGAGAAATAATTATACACCAAGGATTTCCATTGCTAGCTAGGGTGGAATAGATGGCACTTGGTACCCATTCCAACTATATGTCCCTGTGACTCTATAGTCTATTCAGGCATTATCTATTTGGGTATGGTCACTATGCAAAGAAAGTAAAGGTAAAGTCCCACCCCTCCATCAACACTTCTATTACCCAGTTGAATATTATAGTGCTGTATGGTGTAAATCAGCACATGCCAAACTGATTTTGCTCTTAATGAATCTTTCAGGATCAGTACTAACCCCACTGAAAAATTCTATTATTTGATGAGCATTGTCCCTCCAGACTTACATCAGAAAGCACTAACACATAATGAATGGAATAAGGTAATATAGACTCAAACTCATCAACTTCATGGACACCAACTTTCTAGATGACAGCTTAAATTGTAAAAGAGTTTTCTGCTCAGCCTTCAACAGTGGTGAGCAGCAACAGGTTCGCACCCCCAGGGAAAGGGTTTTTTTTTTTTTTTTTTTAGCAAAAATGGGTGGCCTCTGGGCAGAGTGGTGGTGAAATTGTGTGGCCTTCAGGCAGGAGGAGCGAAATTGGGTGGCCATGCTCACCTCCCTGCCCTGCTCGGTCAGGTTTTGTCCCTGCAAGTGGTTCAAGGTCTCCCTTGATCAAAAGCCGTTCATATCTGACTCTAGGGTGCAGTGTTCATCTCCATTAGCAGCCAAAGAGCCAGTGCTGCCTGTGTTTACAGATGTATACATGGTCATATGGCAGGCATGACTAGATTGCCCATGGCATAGGCTCCACCCATGATGTAGGCTCTACCCACGGTGTGGTAGCATAAAGTTTTGCTGCCCACCGCTGGTTTTACTTGCTGTCTCCTGTATGATGTCCCGAACCTCTGTCCATAATTCTTCTGGTACTCTGTCTATCAAGTCTAAACAATTAAATCTGTTCCACACCTCCACCGTGTATTCCTCAGAGATGTTGTCTAGGACATATCTGTGTGTCCTAATTTTTCCCCCTATTTTCTTTAATCTAAGTTTGAATCTAGCAATCAGTAAATTATGATCTGAGCCACAGTCTGCCCCAGGTCTCATCTTTCCTGATTTTATGGAACTTCTCCAACTTTGGGCTGCAGATTATATAATCAATCTGGTTTCGATGTTGGCCATCTGGTGATGTCCATGTGTAAAGTCTTCTCTAGTGTTGTTGGAAAAGGGTGTTTGCTATGACTAGTGCGTTCTCTTCGTAAAACTCTATTAGCCTTTGTCCTGCTTCCAAGACCAAGTTTGCCTGTTATCCCATTAACTTTTTTACTTCCTACCTTGGCATTTCAATCTACCAGTATAACACAGACATCATTTTTTTTGTGTCAGTTCTATGAGGTCTTGTAATTACTCATAGAACTGGTCAATTATGGCCTCATCTGCACCAGTGGTTGGTGCATAGATTGGTATCACAGTGATTACTGAATGGTTTGCCTTGGATTCAAACTGAGATCATTCTTTCATTTTAAAGATTCTATTCCATTACTGCTTTTCTTACTATTTTATTTACTATTATGGCTACTCCATTTCTTCTAAGGTTTTGTTGGCCACAGTAGTAGATATGATGGTTTCCAGAGTTGAATTCACCCATCCCTGTCCATTTTTGTTCACTTATTTCCAAGATGTCAATGCTTATTCTTTCCATCTCATTTTTTACAACTTCCAGTGTACCTTGATTCATCAATTTTATATTCCATGTTCCTATCAAATATTGTTCTTTGCTGAACTGAATTTCCCTTCCTGCTGTCTTTTGTTGTTGTTGTTCAGTTGGACAGTAGATTCCAACCATATCCACCCCATCTTCCTGCCTAAGGGGCTTGACATCATGTTCCATCTACTTTGACTTTTTTGTTGTTGTTGTTGTCCATGGGGTTTTCTTGGCAAAATTTCTGACGTGGTTTGCCTGCCCCTATGCCAGTATTTTTCTATCATACATTTTATCACATTTTAACACAGTTTGACATGCTAAAGAAAGTTAGTATACTATTCATTCATTCATTCATTCATATTTGTATGCCACCCTACTCAACAAAGTGACTCGGGGTGGCTATTCATTAAATCACATTTTAACACAATGTAATATACTAAAGAAAGTTAGTGTACTATACAGGGCCGGATTTTCCTATAGGCTAACTAGGCTTCAGCCTAGGGCCTCAAGATCAAGAGGGGCCTATATTCAAAGTGTGATCCATTGACATGGATCCATTCATTTAACATATTGATATATATCACAAAGGGCCACATAAATGGAATAGCCTAGGGCCTCTTTTCATGTAAATCCAGCCCTGGTACTATAGCTTTGGTTTTGTTAGTATTGGATATATGTAAAGCACTTATCACAATTTGACTAAGATAACAAGTTAGTATACAGTATTATTATTACTTTAGTTATTACTTATTACTGAAATGTCCAATCTCAACTAACAAACTGGTGATTACTTATCTGCTAAATGCAATTGTCTGTGTTCATTTAACCACTCAGTTATTTTGATGTGCAGCGCATGGTGATCACTGGTGGCAGCTGGTACTCCTGGCAGTCTCATGGCCAAGGTCAACTTCCTCCATGCCTGGCGAGTGGTGGCGAATGGCGACGGCTGGAGCTCCCTGTGGCCTTTCGGCCGGGGTCACCTTCCACCTTGTCTGGTATGTGGTGGTCACTGGTGGTGGTCTCTTGGCCAGGGTCAGCTTCCTCCTCACCCAGCATGCATTGGCGAATGGTGGCGGTTGGAGTTTCCTGTGGCCTTTTGGCTAGGGTTGCTTTCCTCCTCGTCCTGCATGCTGTGGTCACTGGTGGTGGCTGGGACTCCCAGTGGTCTCTACCTTATACAATGAACTCTCTTTTTCAAACATCCAAGTTTCTGGCCCCATACAAGCTTCTTAATCACTGAGCCACTGCAGCCCCAGAGTACCAATGAAGAAACTATCAAATGAATGAAAAAGAGTACGTAGGAAATGCAAGAATGTTTAAGCCCTTAGTCACAGTCAGAGAAACTAAATTGTTATTGAGCTTTGTTCTGCCATTAAATTCAAATGTTCAACTGAATAGAGCTACTGTCCCAACAAATAATAACACTGCAGGTCAAATTACACATTTCATTACACATTTCATTATTATTATTTTGTTACTTAAAGGCAACAAAAGCATAGAATGGTCTATATTAAGATTTTAGTACACATGAATGATAGTTTAATGTTTTCCCCTCCTGCCATCATCATCCTCAAATTATCTGCCATATGGCAAATAATAGAAACAAAAGCTCATATTCATACTTTTGAGAATTATTGCTGTTTTATTTTTCCTAATATCTATCTGGTGTCTAGTTGGTTATTTTTCCTGGAACTAATGTGGTTAACTTTCTAAGTTCTTCATATGAAAGAAACTATTTCGATCTAGTCGAACTACAGAAATGTGAACTGGCAGGGTTGCCAGACACAATTGGATGTTCAAATTAATATACTACAAGTCAGAGGCATCAAATTTATATGTGTCAAGGACACAGTTTAATTTGTTGTGTATTGTCCAGTGGACCATCCTTAATACTCATGGATTCAAACAAAGGAATCATTTTGGATGCCACTTTCCTTTCATGGCAATATCACTCTAATGCAACCATCAAATTGCAATTGTTTCATCATCAGAGAGGGAGGGTACCCATTGCTGAGTGGCTATGCCAACATTTATTACTGGTTTTATATGTAACAGAAGCACTCAATTCCTTTCAAATGAACACTTGAAAAGAAAGCTACATGCATTTAATGGGCAACACCAATTCAAAAGCCATTTAACAAATAGCCAGTTCTCATCTTTTCTGTCTAACATATACCTCATTATTTACTGTGCACCATTAGAAAAAAATAATTTATCACAAGAGATTTATTTACCAGGACTCTGTTGAAGTGCCCAGATTAAGTGACTGCTCTCCAATATGTTATAATAGTCAACCTATCCGTTTCTGAAATGAGATGTAGCAAAAACTTTCTTAATAGCTACTCCACATTCTATTTGAAAGACCATTGCATGAAAAGTTAACATTTTATTCTGTACAGTCTACTAAACACATTGTTTGTTGTGGAGATCTCCTCTAGATTGCCCTAGGAATCAATAGGGTCCGCTCATTAACAACCATACTATAGTATGGTAAATGTCATGGCTTTTTTAAAAATTAAGGCAATCTATCTCATGTTCAGTCTTCATGTTTTCCTACTTACTTCCTTTCACTTTTCCAAGTGCTTTTCCTTCTTACAATTAGTTATTATTAAATGGCTGACTTTTGTACAGATCTGTCTGGTGGCTTTCAATAAATGGAATGAACTTTAGTCATATCAGTATAAACATCATCACAATTGTGGGAAAAGCAGCCACAGACACCTTATTAAAATGCTTCCGAATTTTTGTCCTTGATTTATTTCTGTTGAACATGGAGTGACAATTTAGTGTGTATACTGGCACACCTTCATGCCATATTGCATGGCAATTGTCTCTTGCACAATGGATTGCTGTGAAATTGCAGTGGAACCTTGGTTAATGTAATTAATGCATTTTCTGGAATGTTTCTAACAGCGAAAATTACTTTAACTGAATTTCCTATAGGAATGCATTAATAAATATATTAACTGAAACATAGTTTCTCATAGGAGTGCATTAAAAGCCAATTAATCCATTCTGGAAAAAAATCCATAAACTGAGCCACTATTTTCTATGGATTTTCTTTTGTTTGTATGCAATTTTTATGTTAAGCGAGCTGTTTGTTAACCGAGCCGTTTGTTAACCGAGGTTCCACTGAGGTTAACCTGACCACACTGAGTAAATTTATGATCAGGAACTTGGCAAAGTTATGTTTCTTAAAGTCACTGCAAATATGCCTCAATGAGCTGAGCTGGGTCTGAGACAAATGTTGTTGAATGATCCTTATACGTTTGGGGGTTATTTCTTAAAAACAACAACAAGCATGCTGTGTATTTTTAACTTATTTGTTTTTACAGTTTAACTAGGTCACCACTTTTGGGCAAATGCGTAAATGTAAACAGAACCAGATTATTTGTGTATTTCCCACTGGGGTATGGCAAAGAGCCTAAAGGTGTTAACAGGAAATAGTAACTGCCCATCTCATCTTCCCTATGTTTGTTTGTATGTCAGTTGACTATACAGTACCTGTTTTAATTTAAATAACTTTTAATACATATAATGAAAACAAGCATGAAATCAGATATAGTCTCCTGAGAGGGAGAAATTGAATTCAAACCCATGAATTTAAAGAACTGCCAATGGCATACTCAGCTATTTTCCTCTCATGCTTTCAAAACATTATGTGTTAAATGACTCAGCATTCAAGGACCTATGCACATTTCAAACTTAATGTGTTCTGAATGTCTTAGGATGAAAGCAAAGTTTTTGCCATGTTTTTGCCATGTTTTGCAATAAAAATGGCAATGTAACTGTTCACAAAATATGTGAAGCAGTATTGAAAAAAGTATTATAATATTGTACCTGGATATTGAATTTTCATTGCATAGGTCTAGTTTTATTATGATTTGCTGATCTCACAATTTCTTTAAAATATATGCTTAATCTTCATTCATGTGGAACATAACAACAGTTTCCCAGCTATGCTTTTTGAAATTATTTTAACAATGTCAATATAACTACTTTGTTGTAACTGAGATGAAATTTTCAGCCCTATGTCTTTGTTACTTGGTATAAAGTTATATTGAATGGAAGTTACTGAGTAAAAGTAGAAGTTCAAAGTAGAAAATTCTCCTACTTAAAGTTAAAACAAAAAATGGATACAGATAATAATAAACTTAATGATCCAAGAATAAAACAAATCAATGGTCTCATCTAAACTATGCTACAATAAATGTCCATTCTCATTGCTTATTCCCTTTCTAATAAAGAAAGCCTATTAAATAAACAGATTACAATGAAAATAATAATAATAATAAAAACTCAATTGGGTGTTTTTAGTTCCTTTCAGAAGAATAAAACAGAGCTTTCAATTAAGGACATAGATTGAAAGCCTAGGAACTCTGAACTATTTGTTTGAGTATTTGAGAATGATAAACTTCCATAACATTATGTGTCTTGTAATGGACTTTGTCTTTCCTGTTGGTCAATACAAGATAATATTTTCAATATTTTACTCTACTGGTTGTAGAGGTTAAGTTCAACTATGAACAGTTGGGTGCAAAATAGCTCCTTCTTTGACAATTCTTATGTATCTGAAAAGTCACATCCCAAACATTCCCAATGGACTGAAAGCTCATTTAATTAAACATGATCTATGTTTAATACACAAACATTTCCAGTTTCATTTAAAAATAAGCCCTCTTTGCTGCCAGCCAAATGCTTTTAGCAGCTCTTTCAACTAGCAGCTGGTGAGATTTACTAGGAAATATTGCACCAGTGTAAGTTATGAATCATCTTGCAGAGGGCAAAGCAGACCAAGTTTTCCTTATCTTTTAAGTTGCTGCTAATGACACAGCACATCTGTGGGGCATTGAAAGGTGTTTTTTTTTAAAAAAAAAAAACTTCTAACACACTGATGCAATAGCAAAAGTTAAAAGACATGGAAAACTTTCTTTCTCTTCCCCTCCACAGGTGAGTCGGAAGGAAACTTTCAATTTCTCATTATTGTGAATCAGTGTACACAAAGGGACAGCTTATGCCATCTGGTTTGAAGAAGAAGAAGATCCTACCCACAAAACAACAAGAATAAGAAAAATGGTACAGAGGGAGAACGCAACAGGACACAGCTGTGGGAGGCAGCCAGGAGGCATAAAAAACCTCACTCCTGCTGCCTCCAAACACCACCAAACTTTCTCACCGGCGTTTGGGAGAACGCAACAGGACACAGCTGTGGGAGGCGGCCAGGAGGCATAAAAAACCTCACTCCTGCTGCCTCCAAACACCACCAAACTTTCTCACCGGCGTTTGGGAGAACGCAACGGGACACAGCTGTGGGAGGCGGCCAGGAGGCATAAAAAACCTCACTCCTGCTGCCTCCAAACACCACCAAACTTTCTCGCCGGCGTTTGGGAGAACGCAACGGGACACAGCTGTGGGAGGCGGCCAGGAGGCATAAAAAACCTCACTCCTGCTGCCTCCAAACAACACCAAACTTTCTTGCCGGAGTTTGGGAGAACGCAACGGGACACATCTGTGGGAGGCGGCCAGAAGGCATAAAAAAACTCGCTCCTGCTGCCTCCAAACACCACTGAGGACCTCTCCACCCTTGCCTCCGGACCACCACAGCTGTGAGTGCCGGGGCCATTCCATCGCCGACGGTCCCCCCCCCCCGGGCCAGCATAAAAAGATGCCGAGATGGATGGCAGGACCTCTCTGCCCTCGCCTTCAGACTTTCGACTGGGCGGAGAGGCTACCACAGCTGTGAGCACCGGGGCTGTGAGCACCGGGGCTGTGTCATTGCCGGTACCGTGTTCCACCCTGGGCCAGTTTAAAAAGACACTGCCATGGCGTACGGGTCTCACTGGGACTGGATTCTTTTTTTGTGGACTTTTTTGAACTTTTCCCGGTTACTTTTGGTTGGATTCTGCTAATAATCATTGCAGGACTTGGTAAATGAGATGTTATTTTTGCTGATGTTTCTGTTTTACTTTTTTGTAAAACTTTTTGTATTGTGATATTGATTTTTTTTACTGTTACTGTGTTATATATATACTGTGTTATATATATACCCCTACCCCTGTGCCCACCCCAACATATTGTAATGTAATGTAATGTATTGTCTGTAAGCCGCCCTGAGTTGCCACGGCGAGTGGGCGGCAATATAAATTTGAACTAATAAATAAATAAATAAATAAATAAATAAATTTATGATTGTTATGTTGTTATTTTTTATATAAATTGTATGCCGCCTAGAGTCAGGTTCGCCTGAGCAGGGCGGGGTATAAATTTGAAAATTAAATTAAATTAAATTAAATCCCTGACAGGGACCAAGAAAGATCTGGATAGGCTTCAGTCAGGGATGAGCTGGTTAACAATGGAAGCCATGTGATTGCTGGGAAAAGCAAAGTGCTACATTCCCAAGCTGTACCAAACTGTGGGACAAATGCCCTTCTGACTTCACTCTTAGTTTCAAAATAAATTTCAGGTAAAAAAGAGAGAGGTATTTTTGACAATTTACAAAGTGAGGATAAATAATCGAATGTACGTAGGAAAACATAAATATTCACCTGATAGAGAGAAATTAATTTAAAATTTGTGGTCCTCTGGGAAATTGCTTCATGAAATGGAGAGGTAAATTGAGTAAGAGAAGAAGTAAATTGAACGATTAGTTTCTGAACAGTGACACAACACTTTTGAATGTGTTGGATGAATGTGTTTCAAGGACATGTAGAAATTACTCATAGTTACTCCATTTGCCATCTACACATAACAAAGGAACAACATTTAATCCTCTATCTCTTTGACTAAAGGGGAAAAATACAAGTGGTGTGCGGATTGAGAATTCCATGTGATAGTCAGTTGATATTTCATATTTGGATATATTCCTAACACTTTTGGTTCTCTTAAAACCAAGAAGTTCTTCTTATAAGAAAATATGAGTCAGAAGAAATCATAGCCATTTGCTAGGAAAAAGCTAAGCATTGCTTGCTTCTGTGTTGTTATTATATGGGTAGATAAAGAAAGGAAATATAGAATAATACTGACTGAAAAGCTCTTCAATAACTTATGCCACATCAGGCTGATGGCGTCATAATGACAATTTCTCAAAAACAAAAGCTTTCCCAGTATTTGCCTAAAATATTTCAGAATGGAGGATAGTTGGTAGAAATTAAGAGGCCACTTAATGCAATGTCTAGTACCCAGTCTATCTCGGCTCATTCTTTTTGTAGGCATTTCTTTTAATTAATTATCTGCCATCAAATCAATGTTCACTTATGCCAATAATATTCAGGGTATTCTAGACAGAGAATACACAAAAGTGGTTCACCATTCCCTTCTTCTGGAAGGGCCCTGGGACTGTGCAACTTGCTCATTACTACACAACTGGCTCTTCTCCTAGGAGGCATAATAGGAAATTGTACCTCACTGGCTCTGAAGCCAGATACGGTATCTAAACCTCTGAGCTATCCAGCCAGCTGGAGTGTTCCCTTATATTAATATAAAAATGTCATGATTCTTACATTATGCAATACCTACTGCTGTAATTTCCTGTTCTAACTCTGCATGGTGAGAATTTCCAATAAAGATTGCATACCAAACTTTAAGATACATGAGAAATTCCAGCAGTAGGATAAAAGCAGTTCCTCCTCTAATTCACCTATAACAGGCTTTTGCTCAGAAAAGATTCATGGTTTCTGTGCAGTTTCTGAGATAATGGAATCTGCTCAGTGGTGGGATGTCAAAATTTTTACTACTCCACCGTGACATCATCACAGTGTGGGCAGGGCTAACGTCATGACGTCGTGGGCAGAGCCAACGTCATGACATCATGACATTGTGGGCAGGGCCAAATAAAAAATAAAAAAATAAAAAAAATAAAAATAAGCACACACACACACACACACACACACACACACACACCCCTACACCTCAACCCACCCACCCACAACACAAACCCATAAATAAATAAAATAAAAATACAGGTGAGAGAAAACAGGGATATTTTTCTGGAATATAAACAAGAACCCTGCTTTAGCAATCTATCCTACTTTTCAAATCTCAATCTTAGCAGTTTTAAATCTCTGGTTTTGTACATGTAAATGCCTGACATATTTTCACAGAAATTTTAAAACAATGCTCATGAGTCTTTGACATACCTTACAAGTGCCTGGAGATTAGCTGAGTAGGCAAACCATGATGGAAAGGCAAAAGACCTACAATTAATGGGAAATGTCAGATTCATGGACCAGAACATGTCCTGTATAATGACTAATTTATGATAAGCAATGGAATAATCTAGTTCAAAATTAAACAGTTAGATATGTAGAAAATAAAATAATAAAGTACTAACCAAATGATCAGGAAGAGAATCAATAGAGTAGACCAATGAAGAAACTAAATAATGTAAGTAGATGGCAACTAATTAAACATCCAATAAAAGCATATCAGTCTGGCAATTAGTAAACAAATTAATTAGTAAAGAAGAGAATTGATTAGATAAAGGAACAGTGGATTAATTAAACAGTTAGGCAAACAGGGACACCAGCAATGCAGTGAGTAAAGGTAAAGATCATCCTTGCTCAAAAGCCAGTCATATCTGACTCTAGGATTCAGTGCTCAACTATGTTTATAGCTGAAGAGCCGGTGCTGTTTGCATTTAAAGATGTTTCCGTGGATATGAGGCAGGCATGCCTATACACTGGAGTGCACGGAACACTGCTTACTTTCCCACCAAAGTGGTCCTTATTTATCGACTTGCAGCTTCCTGCTTTTGAACTGTTAGGTTGGCAGGAAGTCAAGAGTTAATTCAAGAAAGCAGTATGTTAAAATAGAATCAAGAAGGGGTTAGGTAAGGAGCCATGAAACACAGTTGACTTTTTGATTTCTTAATTTAAAGTATGTTTACTGTATGAATTGGAAAATAGGTTTCCTACACTTCCATTAGCTGGGTGTAAAAGAAAATGTCAGCAAGGAGGAGGGAGACATAAACTAAAATATAAAAAAGATGAAGGCTTATGGATAAGAAGAACAGATGGAGTACAGTTCCCTTTAATGATCTTTTTTAAAAATGTAGAAAGCATGTAACACATTATACAATGTCTGGTGTCTATGTAGGAATGCCAGGACTATGGGAAACAAACAAGAAAATTAGAAATCTTATTTCAGGAGGGTAAATATGACTTGATAGGGCTAACTGAAATTTAGTGGAATGACACCCACAACGGGAACACAGAAGTTGAAGGATATAAGCTGTTCAAAAAGAACAGAAAATAGATAGAGAGGTAAAGTAACAGTATATGTCAAGAACACATATCCCTGCACAGAAATACATAAGGATGAGCTCAGTTCCCACACTGAAAACATCTGGATTCACCGTGTATTCCTTAGGGATATTGTCTAGGTCATATCTGTCTGGCATAATTGTTTTCCCTATTGACTGATTCTTGGGAGGCAAGCGATGAGAAACCTGGGGAGCATAGTGAAAAGTAGAGACATCACATTGCAAACAAAAATTCGTATAGTCAAAGCAATGGTATTCCAGGTGGCAATGTATGGTTGTGAGAGCAGGACCATAAGGAAAGCTGAGTGCAGAAGAATAGATGCCTTTGAGATGTGGTGTTGGAGGAGAGTTTTGAGAGTCCCCTGGACAGCAAGGAGAACAAATAGGTCAATCTTAGAAGAAATCAACCCTGGCTGCTCCTTAGAAGTACTTTGGACGTCAAATGAGAAGAGAGGATTTGCTTGAGAAAGCCTTGATGCTGGGAAGGGTGGAGGGCAAAAGAAGAAGGGGGCGGCCCAAAATGAGATGGCTAGATGGTATTGTAGACACAATAGGAACAGAGCTGAGCGAGTTGAGGAGGATGGTGGAGGACAGAAGTGCCTGGCGGACAGTAGTCCATGGGGTCGCAAAGGGTCGGAATCGACTGTGCAACTGAAAAACAACAAATTTATTTATTATTCTTCAAATTTCTATTGCTGCCCAACTCAGCAATGACTCTGGGCGGCTAGCGACAATTAAAAAGTAGAGGAAGAAACTAGAGGAATTAGTGAAGACTTGGTAGAGGAAGTGACACCAAGAATTATTTATTTATTTATTTATTAGTCAAATTTATATTCTGCCCTACTTGCACAAGCGACTCAGGGCAGAGCACAACAGACATAAAATAAACCACTAAAAACACATAAAGAACAAAGTAAAATTAAAACCCATTTAAAAGACAACTTCTCATTCCCTTCACTAACCCACTGAATATAGGAATGAGGGTAGAAATGCGGGGGGGAGAGATACAGAATGTTAAATAAGCCAGTGGGGGTGTGTGTCAATAAACCCTCATTACCCCAAACCATTCCTGCCAGCCCTTTCTAAAAGCCCTTTCTAAAAGGCCCTTTCTAAAAGCCAATAACCCTGTCTGGAGGCGCAGCTCCAGAGGCAGGTGGTTCTATAGAATCGGAGCGAACAGGGAGAAGGCCCTCTTTCTCATTCCAGAGAGTTGAGCCTCTCTGGTGGATGGAACCACTAAGGTACCTCTCTGGTCCACTGACTCATAGCACCTGGCCGCCAGTGCAGCTCCTGAAGCAGCAGGGATGCATGAGAGTAACGCCCACATCCCAACACCACCCGGGCTGCCACATTCTGGACCAGCTGCAGCCTCTGGATGGTCAACAAGGGTAGCCCCATGTAGAGCGCATTGCAATAATCTAATCTGGAGGTGATCATGAGTAAGGACTCCCTGCCCAGGACTCCTTGAGTTTTTTATTTCAAAATGAACAATAGCGGTGTGTAACTGCACATATATGCCAGACTTTAGGAAAGTTAAATTCAGAACAATGATAAGTACAACCTAATAGCAGAACAGCCTATCAGGAAAAGAATTCAATATGAGTGATAGTTTCTAAAAATAAATACATTTTAAAGATAAAACTACAACTAATTTCAAGAAGAAAAAAAGTGATAAACAGGAAAGACGATCAGTGTTGTTAGAGCAGGTAAATTCCTCTTCACCTCTATAATCTGGACTGGGGGATTCTCCACTCCTGTACAGTGTGGCATCGAACACTCATACATAAAATTTACAAAACCTTTAGATTTCACCTTGAAGTCTAAAGCTGCCATCCACCTTTGAACAGAACGGCGCCTTTCCTTTCACTTGCAATTTAAGATCTCAGTGATTAATTTTTTAAAATGACATTTTACTTTCATGGCAGAAGTTCATTTGATTCACAGAGACAACTTAATTGCAGTAAAATGTGCAGATGCTTTTTGATCAGAAAGTAATGTATTATTAATATTCCTTTTTTCTTCATTAAAGGGCTTAATGGAGCATTCCACATATCAATGCACTTAACATTCAATTAACAGGTGTGTGTGATATTGAATCTTCCCTGTTTTAAGTCTAGCTTACTTATTTTATGTTTAAATCACTGACCAAAAAAATAGAAAACTCTCCAAAAGACAGAACTAAAGTTAAAATGATAATTTTCTCTAAATTAAAAGACAAGACACTAATGATATCAATTAAGGACTCTCAACAGGAGACTTTCAAATTACAAATGGGATGTATTTTATCAGATATAGCATATTTTAATTGTGCAATTCAAAGCAACGTCTTTGCTTTGAGTGTCTGTGGTAACACATTTACACCAACTGTTGTTTGAATTGCAAGCTTCCAACTATATCAAGAAGAAACTGTTCCTATGAAAAGTGGCCTTGAAGTCATCTTGGCAAATCTGCCAATAATTTTTTTAAATTTACTGTACTCAAGTTCCATTACCCAGTTGAATGATTATAAGAAACTCCTTTCACCAAAAGGAGCAAAAACACTGGTTTGTGCTATGCAAATAAATAGAAATCAGGTTCAACCAATGCATCATATTTGGGGGCCTTCAGCTGATCTCCTGTTATTGATTTGTTTTTGTTTTCTTCCCCTATAAGGTATCAGAGGGTATAATTGGATGGTGATAAAAGATCTTGTCTGATTATGCTGGAAAGGGTTTCTTTATTTATTTGTGTCAGAGGCACCACCAGCATATAGTAACATACAAAGCTAAAATTAACATATCTAAAACAAAAAGGAATTAAAAGGGCTAAATGGCATCTGTTCAGTATCGAGTCACATCAACAGCATTTCCTCTTGCCAACATAAGGTCCTCTTCAATGCACATTGAAGGGCATCATGTGCAATGTATCATATGGGCAATTGGTCTTCTCCGCATTCACACAGGCTACCATCTACAGGGAAACCCCACTTTCTCAGATTAGCCCTTGATCTTCCTACACACACTCTGTTTAAAGCTTTCCACACAGGTCATGGTTGCTTGTGGCCAGGCGGTAGAGAATCATGTGGTTCTGTCCAGTTATCTGGTAGCTCCTTGCTTGCCTTCCAAAATTCTAGGGCAGTCTGTGGTGGCTCCCTCAGGGAGAGGGAGGGACAGAAGTTATGACGAAACTGTGTCTTGATTTCAGTCTCTGCTTTGGTAGTTGTTGATCAAATAGCAGGCGTGTTTCTGAGGATCTTGCTTTGACCCACTCTTTCTGAGCAGCACTTTCTCAGTGAAATGTTGGTGGAGGGATGCCAGCTAAGTAATGCACTTTTTGTATTGGGGTGAGTTTTAGGCATCCTGTGACCAAACTTGCTTTTTCATTTAGGGTCACATCCACCTGCTTTGCATGTGTTGATCTGCACCAAACTGGGCTAGCATACTCTCCTGCAGAGTAACATAAAGCTAACACAGATGTTCTTAATGTGTGTGGTTGGGCACCCCAACTTGTACCTCTTATTTTCCTCAAAATAATGTTCCTGGCAAAAACTTCCTGTTTGGCATTTAAGCAGTGGGTCTTGAAGGTGAGAGTTTGATCAAGTGTAACTCCTAGGTATTTGGGGGTGTTGCAGTGTTTGAGCCAGGTGCCATTCCAGTTCACCTGCAACCTTCTTGATGTCTCATGGTTTTTTCAGATGAAAAGCACAGAGTTGAGTTTTTAGTCAGTTTGGATTCAGTTGGTTATCCCTATAATATATAGTCATTAAGTTCAAAGCCTCAGCCAGTTTTTTCTCAACAGCCTTGAAGGTTGTGCACTGTGTGGCAATTGCAAGGTCATTGGCATAGAGAAAGTTCCTAGTGGCTTCCAGCAGTGATTGATCATTAGCATATATGTTAAACCAGTAGTTCTCAATCCCTGGCCCATGGGCAAAACCTGGCCCATGCATATAATTATACTGGCATACAGTGGTCACCCCATTACCTCACTTACGGTGGCGGCAGTGGTGGTCACACTTTCCCTCTGCTGTTCTGGGACAGGCTTTGCTAAAGGCTTTGCCGAGGTGGATTGCTACATTTTAAAAGTTTTTCACTTCTTCCCTGCTTTGAAATCCACAGTGCTAGGAGAGTCCCCTTGGTGCCCAACATTGACATCAGCCTTGACATGTGCCAAGTGAGAGTTCAAGAAATGTCTGGCAGGAAGGCCAAACAGGGTCCACTGCAGAATTTCCCCTTCCTTAAACACCCAAGGGCACCATTTTATGTTATAAGTAGGGGCACACTGGGACACATGTTAATGGAAATGTCTGCAGATGCAGACAGTGCCAGCTCTTTGGCTATAAACAGAGATGAGCTCTGAACCCAAGAGTCAGATATGACTGGCTTTTAAGCAAGGGTGACTTTACCTTTACCTAAACCACTAAGCTATCCAGCCAGCCAATGAGGCTTACTTATGAATAATTAGTACAGGACTGTGCTGTAAAGTGTATGTCATTCAGCAATAGATCCAAAGTCGTGATCCATTGTGGTGCAGTGATTAAGCTATAGCACTGCAGTCAAAATTCTACCCATGATCTGAGTTCAATCTCAAGGTTAACTCAGCCTTGTATCTTTTTATGGATGGTAAAATGAGAACCCAACAAAATTCTAATTATCTTGTGAATTGCCCAGAGAGTGGTCTAAACACTATGGGGTGGTATATAAAGTCATTGCTATTGCTATTGTCATTTCTCCTTATTTAAACTAAAATTTAGCTGTGGTGGCTTATGAATTTATCAGAGCAGAGGGAGGGACATAGGAAATTATTTTGTCTCTTCATTTATTCTTCATCTCTTCATCTGTGCTTAACTTTGTTTTTTTGTTTACTGAGCAAGAGAGGAAGGCAGCTATGAAGGTATCCCCATACGTCTTTCTCACAAACTCATGTTGACTGTACCACTTCGGTAGATCACTCCCCTACACAAGTGTATGAACAAGAATAGCTCAAGAGGTTTTGTTGCCAGAAGCAAAGTCCAAAACATCCATTGTCCGATATGTACACAATCCAGATCAGATGTCAGCTAAATTTTACTTTAACACTTGGAATGGGACAACATAGGGGAAGTTGACTAGATGAGGAGACTCAGAGTAAACTGTATGGTATTCATGGATCCGTCTCCTGAGGAAGGGAAATCAGGAAAGATGGCTAGAGGACTCTCTCCTGTCACCACCATCACTGTCTGAGGCAGTTGCCTCACTTTGCTTAATGGTAGGGTCAGTCTCATTTGGATGATTATTCTGCCTGAAGCAGTTTCTAGTTTCCTTCCTTCCTTCCATTGGAAATACAGTCAAACCTTGCATAAAGAGTGCCTCGCTTAAAGAACAACTCGCTTAAAGAGCAGAATTTTCTCTGAATGGTCGCTTCGCTTAACAAATAAAACCAACCAAAAACTCGCTTAAGAAATAAATCGGGGTTCTCAATCCCCCCCCCAAAATTGGTCATTTACAATGGTGTTTCACTTAAAGAGCAAACTCGCTTAAAGAGCAATCCTATGGAATGCATTATGCTCTTTAAGCGAGGTACAACTGTACCTGTGTAGACATTTTAACCTATATGATGTTGTTTAACATGAGACAGCAAAAATATGTGAAATATGAGTAAATGTGGTTTTACATATCTGTGGTTTTCTACAATGAGAAGCATGAGGTTATGGCTTTTATGTGTGCTTTGATCCACACATTTCTGCTTTCTTTTGAGAAGACTGAATATGTCCCATTATAATGTTTGTGATAATTATTGAAACAGATTGTAAATGTTACTTGCATTAAAAATTGATTCTCAATTTGATAGAAAGCAAAAGAGAAACAGAGGTTAAGAAGACTATAAACCCAAGGCCATTGATCTTCCTAATAGAGCCTATTTTCTGAAATGGTAGAATATAGCTAAATAAGTACCAAATGCATATACTTCAGTAAAATAAAATATTTCCATTGCTGCCCCATAATCTGGCTGTAAACAGCGTCCCACTTCTATAAATCTGCCCTAATAACATGGCAGTTTCATTAATGTACTTACAATAAATATAGTAGGAATGACATAAACACATTAATAATACACCACTGCACTTAATAGCTTTTTCTCTCAGAAAGGGAACACCAGTTCTCAGCAGAACTAAGGAATCTTGCCATTCAGTTCATTCATTAGGTAAAGAAATGGGGCTTGCATTGGGAACCGAAAAAAACATTTTTTTTACATTTAAGAAACAAAGTTAACAAACACATGCTCACAATATAACTTCAATTCTTTATTGTTCTGACAACTTTGTTTTCACAGATAGTTTTTACGTGAATAAAAGAGAGCATGTTTTAAAAGTCTTAGGTTTAAAAAGTCTAAGTGTTCTATGTCTAAGTTTAGGCATATCAGAAAATAAAGTAAATTAAAATAAACAAAATAAAAAACACTGTAGCACTTTAAAGACTAACTGCTATATTTTTATTGTTATCTTTCATGGATCAAGTCTGTTGGTATAAGTGCTTGGGCAGCACTGTCCTTCCATGTTGCAAGCTGGATATGGCTATTGTAGCTTTAAGGCTATTTGCAGAGAACGGCCAGGTGCTATGAGTCAGCACAAAAATCAACAAGCCTCTGAGCATATGAATGAGGCACATCTGAGTGGAGTTTTTGGCTTGCATTTTTGCCTGCCCTTGGCCTGATGTGCTGCTGTGTGCGCTCACGATCAGCTAACTGTCAAGATTTATGCCTGAGTCTGGAAAGTGTTCAACTCAAGGACAAATTTTTTTGGAACAGCTGAAGACCACTGAGGTACAAGGAGAATTGCCTCACCGCTTCTTCCAGCTACTCTCAACCATGGAACTGTTTTTTAAACCAACGAGGTCTGCTACCCACTCTTGTTGGTGATGGATCAGGGGAGCTTTGTTGCAGACTGACCTGGCATTCAGCAGCAGCAGCCTAAGGGATGGGTCACTCTGGACCAGCTGCTCAGGAACCAGAGATGTAGCCAGGGGGGCAGAATGGGGGACAACAATTAAACATCTATCCCACATTCCCTGAGTGGGCCTGCCTCTCGGCTCCTGATATATCGCCCCATACCCAATTTGGGCCCCAGAAACCCCTCCCGCCCATTCCACACAGAGTGCTGTTCCCCTTCTCAGGATGGCAGGACCCTCTCTCCTTCCCTCCCTCCCCACCCCACCTAAATCCCATCCTCCACAGAGCAGCCACAGGAACATCCACAGGACAGCTGCCATACCATACCAGCAGCCTCTTATGCCTTGGCTGGAGGCCAAGGAGAAAAAGACAGTTTTCTGGGGAGCAAAATGAAAACAAGAAAATGTGCAGCCCAGAAGGTGACAGTGGTGTAGACATACCTGTTGCCACTAAAAGAGAAGGCAAAGGACTGTAGCAGCAGGTAGCAGTCAATTCTCCAAAGTTGCCTCTCTGCTTATTGCAAAACTGGAAGAATTGCCAGCATGAGTAATTTTTCTGGCCACATTCATACATTTACATTTGCACTGCACTCAGAACATTATATTTCTGAGAAAACAGAATAGGCTGCTGCTGCAAATCTAGGTACAATAACTTAAAATGCGTCCAAATCAATGCAAATTACTTCTGAGATTGAACAGGAGACAGAATGTGTTATATATTGGTCATAGTACTGCCGGGATGGAGGAACTGCTTATAGATGTTCTGTAGTAAGAGATGGGTTAGCCTGCTCTAAGCACAGTCCAGTAGTGTCTGCAAGGTATTTACAAATAAGTCTAAGCAGATAGCTGTAAAATAAATAAACTGTGTTAATTTTAAAAGTGATCAGATTGTTTTGAAAGACAAATAGGTTTTGATTCAAGTCCCAAGTTATTTACTGTTTATTCTTGAGAGCGTATTAGTGCAAACAATAAACCTGATGATTTATAACCTCTGAAATACCCATGTTGCCTAGAAGGAAGAACTAGAAAAAGACATAATTCACTGTTCTATGACTGATTTAATGGGATAATTTCATTGCCCTCAGCATTTATTATTATAGCATTCTGCTTTTCTTTTAATAAGAACCTCTACAATTAGACAAGGTGGCTAGAAAGTTATGATACCTAGGATGTGCTTTGAAGTTCAATAAATGCTAAGGTAGTTTTTGAAAATTGCATGCAAATTGCTGCTATTAGCAAGTCTTCATCAAGCCTGCAGTGGAACATGTTAGTCATCTCAGCTTTTCTCTTCAGACTAGACATTATGACCGGCAGCAAAATGATGGGGAAATATAAATGGGAAAATGAGCTGATTTTGAAAAAGCAAAGTTCCCAAAATGGACACACCACATTTTTCCCTACAGGAACGGAAAAGATTTAGTAGGATTGTTCACCTTAGGACCAAATATGTTTGTTTTCTTTCCTTTTTGAGACATTTTGCCTTTGATATTGCTCCTCATCTGAGCAAAAACAACAACAACAAACAAACAAAAATAAAAAAACCCATGGTGCATGATGGAATAATATCCATTTCATTTTCTAATTGCATTGATCAGAACAATTTTTTTTCTGAAATTGAGTTGGTCACTTATATGTTACCAATAGTAGGGACTTGTGTCATTGAAGTGTACAAAAATTGTGTTCTTTGGCATTTAACTGTATATATACTATTGAAATGAAATCAGAAAATATTTTAATGATTTAAAATTAGAGTTTCTCAACCTTAGGTCCCAGATGTTATTGGACTTCAATTACCACAACCCCAAGTCAGCACAGGGCTTCCGGGAATTGAAGTCCAAGAACATCTGGGGACCTAAGGTTGAGAAAACCTGGTTTAAACAATTAGTATGAGATGGGGCAGTCTTTCACCTGCACCTTTGGGCAAAGTAAGTTTGGTACTCCTAGATGTCTGGCCAGACATCCCACTACGGTAATGGAGTAGACCATACAGCCACTGATTCAACGCTGAGTGATGGGCAGTGGCAAATTAACTGACTCCCCAAAGGGGCCAATGGATACGAGCTGATGAGTCCCTTTGGGTGGGGCGATGGTCCCCTCAGTGGAGAAAATTCCACTGGAAACCATCACATTGGGCCTGACAGCAAAATGAGTAGAAGAGGAGCCATTTCACTATTCTGATACCCAATGGTCATGGAGGCAGAAGAGGCCATGCCAGGTAAGGTTTTCCCTTGCTTGAAAGCCAGTCGTATCTGACTCTAGGGGTCAGTGCTCATCTCTGTTTCAAAGCCGAAGAGCCAGCGCTGTCTGCTTCTGCAGACGTTTCCGTGGTCATGTGGGAGGCATGACTAGAGACCGGAGCGCATGGAACGCCAGGTGGACCTTGTTAATATTATCAAGTCTGTGACAGTCCATTGCAGTCCCAGTGTTAAATCTTGAATGTCTCATTTCATATGTGCCACAGGAGATGGCTCCATGATCATAGTGTGTGGGGCACTTCTTGGCAAGCTGGGATCCATCTTAAACAAATTCACACCAGTGGCATTTTCCCTGCTTTGTCCCAGGAAAAAATGTATACTCGAATACAAGTAGCAGCCGATGATGATTTTTGTCAATAAACTTGTGGCCCAAATTTTACACCAAATTTCTCTGCGTGCTTCCTTTTCACTTCAGGGTTGGGAGAGAATAATATATCAATAAAATGACACTGAGTAACAATATTCCAACTGTCAACTTGGTTGACAACAGAGAAAGTAGACTTTGTTTTTATAAGAATGGAAATAAATTTTGCCATTCAAAATGTGACAAACTTTTCTTCATCAGAAACTGATGGTCCAAGTTTGTCTAGATTAGATTGTCTGGGGAGTTGTTCCAAAACAGTCTTCAGTAGTCTTTTACACTCTGCTATGAGCAAGAGACAGTAGAATGTGATATGTACCAGAGATTCAATTGATTTTTGATCACAGGAGCCAATTCTTTCCTTATATGGAATTCCTATATACTAGCCTTCTAAGATAGCAATTGGCATTATATCTGGATGCACCTTAGCGAAGGCTTTTCTGTTATCAAATTTCATATGGCTACTGAAATAATATGGAAGGGTCGAGGGTGATCATTTTGTAAAGGAATACAATTCTTGAGTTGCCTAATGAACCTGTATCTCTTTGAAGACAGAGGTCTAAGAAGCTTTGTTTTAATGAGGTTTTTTTTGCAGACAACAACATCATGGAGGGAGAAAGTAATTTCTTGCATAATTTGAAATTAAAGCTACTGAGGCTGATATGTGTCACTCTTGTTTTGAATCAACATGTGGTGATTTCTTTAAGTATACACATCAGTGACTTTAAGACTCAGGTTTCCCCTAGGTATGCATAAATATAATGCATTTAGATTTGAACCCTTTCTGTAATTTTGTTCTTCTGTGCACACCATAGCAGCACAATGGCCTATTTTCAGATGTAATTACTGTCTGCATGCAGAAAAACTGCTGACAAGTGAAGATTTGAGCAACATGGAAAGAAGAGTCCCACTTTTTATTAATATTCAGTTTCCAAATGAAATGGTAATTGCCATCTGCAAATATTGGCCCAGTGACAACTAGTGCTTTGCAAACTAACTACTAAAGATTTCAAGCAATCTGACCATCAGCATAACTATTTCTATGACCCAGCCACAAATCCAAAGTTCTCATTCAAATTTTTTATTACAAGTATTCAACCCTTTTTTTATCTCAGACTTTGCCCGTGTTTGCTTCACAAAGGAAACCCAAAGACTTTGTGTTGAATTGGTGTTTTAGTTTCTTCAGCACTGCAGTTTCACTCAAGCATCTACATATCTGAGATCTTAATTCCCTCTCCATTGCACATATACTTCTATTTGTTCCGGTGAGACTTTTCATTTCCCTGCATCTATTTTTAACTAAGGAAAGAACAGCTTACATGCAGTCAATAAGAAAGATATTTCTTGCCCGCAGGCTTTCTGTCTAGAAAACATGGTAGAAATGGGAAAAGTAATGGACATGAATGAGGAAGAAAGGAAAACTCAACCACAATTTTTTGAAGTTAAGGGAACTCTCTTCAGGTTGATAGGCTGTAGAGGATAGATGTCTCTTTGAAAAAGCATTGTCTAACATGGAAGAGGAAGAACTATGTGCAAGAGGAAGAACTATTTGCAGAAACCTTGAACTTGACAGTCCACATTAATCAACTTGATGAGTGAGATTTTTATTCAGCTTTATGTAAGAACTTCCCAAAATTCCCAAATACTGTATGTTCATAAATTACCACAATGGAAGGACCCTGCATTTTGTAGAAAAAGCAAATGTGGAAGGACATAAAAGTGACTTTCAGACATCCACATAGAAGGTCTCTAAGAACGTGATTCTTGGAAGTCATGTGCTGAATCCATGCACAGTCAACCACATTTGTGATGCTGAATAAGAGTTGTCCTCCTCTTTTGTCCTGACAGTCTTCTGATTTTAACAACTACAAGGTACATGGGTACAACATGATCCTGTCCATTCTGATAATACTTATTGATTTGACATGTGCCAACAGATGAGCATATTGTTACTAAGCTTTTCATCTTTCCTCCTAAATGGGAAGAAAACAACTTGGGATCTATTTATTTATTCAGGGTTTTTTTTTTTTGGGGGGGGGGATGAGAATAAAGCAAACAGATGTATCAATTTCTAGTTGAATTTGGACAACAGAATGAGTGGTTACCATTTCTACTGCTATGGTGAGATGCATATACACATCAGTTAGCATAAATAAATTTTATGTATATTTTCTTCTGTTTTCAGCACTATCTTGAAAGTAGTAAAAAGGAAACAATCAGCCCTCCAAAATGGATGTTCTTTTATTTATTATTAAATGGATGTTTATCAGCTCATGTAGTTTGTTACAGTTATATTCCCAAAATGTTGAGGAATACCCACTTACCCCATTTAGGCTTGCCTCTCCTTCCTTGGTGTGCCTGTTGTCACTGTGGCAGATATTATTAGGTGGATTGGGAAGCCCTGATCTCATGCATCTTGGTCTTAGAAAGGTGGTATATGTAAAGAAACACTAAGAGTATGCACACCTCACAAGTAATGGTTTGATTTGGGACAAATGTGCATAATACAGGAGATAGAAAACAGTGCCTTAGATAAGAATTATCGTGCTTTCTATTTCAAAACACAGCAAGAAATAAAATGTTCAGACATATACTGTATACTTCCTTTTGACTCCTATCTGGGGATAATCTAGGCCAGGAGTTCTCAACCTTTCTAAGCCAGATGCCAGGTCATACTCCCTGAGATTGCTTCCTGGGCTGGATGGCCATTTTGTCCTTCCTCTACTACATGGCACTTCCAAGTGTGGTGGAGACAGTGGGGCCCCACATAAAATGGTGTTGTGGGCTGCATTCTGCCCGCAAGTTGAGAATCTCTGATCTAGGCCAAGAGTAATTCTTCAACACATTGAAAGAAAGAAATCCATCCATGTTATCTGTTTGGCTGTATCCTAGGCCTCTGATGCTTCAGGCCATATGTGCAGGAGATCTGTCGTGTAAAGAATGCTTGCACAATTCCTCATTTTCACTGTCTTAAATTGCATTGACATGATGACAAACCTTGACAAAGAATTTCAAACTCCACACGCTTCCTTGCCTCCAAAATGAAAACAAAAGGTGTTTCTGTCCCACAACAAGCTCTCAGCAATTTTCATGACAATGTAAAACTAGTTTTTGTCTCTCTGTGTAAAAATAAGCTCACACATTGGTAGCCAAAAAGACTGGTTGAACAAAAAGTCCTAAAAAGCACTTCCAGACAAAAATAATATCTCTATCTAAATGGTGAGAATGAATGAATGAATTGTAAGCAGCTGGCAGCCCACTTAAGGTGAAAAAGCATCTGTCAGGATCTTACAGAAAATTCCTGTGTCTATGTCTAGTTTCATCTAGAATGGCCTGCGGTACTTGGACATTGCAAAACTCTTACCTGCTGTCTAGATCCTTGCCCACTGTGGCTCCTAAAATCCAGAAAGAAAATGGAAAGACAATGGAATGTGCAGTTTGCATCATTAATATGACTCTCTGGCAGGGTCATTTACCTTTCCACCTAAAGGAAGCCCCACAGGGGGACTTCAATTCTCAGAAGCCTAA
This sequence comes from Furcifer pardalis, assembly GCA_030440675.1. NCBI lineage: Eukaryota > Metazoa > Chordata > Lepidosauria > Squamata > Chamaeleonidae > Furcifer > Furcifer pardalis. The sequence goes on from CP126895.1 coordinate 63,438,916, forward strand.
ATCAATACACTGGCTGATCAGTGCTTTGGGGAATTGACTTAGGCTTCTGGAAATTGAAGTCCCAAAATTAAAGGTTGGGAAACACTGGCCTAGAGGGAGGAAGACAGGAGAAGTGTAATCCTGCTGAACATCCTATATCTTTCTGTGGTCTTTGATTCCATTTACGATGGTATCCTACTGGGATGGTGTTGAGAAACCAGCCTCAAAAATCAACGCGAAAGAAATTGAGTCTGAAATTGCTTGGATCCAAATGCAAAAGCTTTTATTAGGTTCTTCACGTCTGAAGAAAACCTATGAAGTGTCTGCTGTGACTTCTGTGCTAGCTAGCTCTCCTTGCTCTTTTGCAGACTGCTCTGATCTGCTGTTTTTGCAGACTGCTTGGCATATCTCTAATACAGTACACACACACAAAGAGATTCCTCAGCCAGAAGAAAAAAGGAGGGCGAAGGAAGAGGGCTGAAGAACAAAACTATATACAGTAGTGTTCTTTTATAACTGACTGAAAAGGGGCCCCTTCTTATCTGTTTAACGCCATCCACAGCAAGGCTTCAAGGACAGCATGCATTTTTTGAAGAGGCCCAGTCGTATTTTTCCAGTACAGTAATGAAATCTAGCATAAAAAACCTAATACAAGTCTATAATCTATAACACAAGTATATAAAAGAAGTACAATTTTAATTAAGGATATAAAATGAATCCCTACAGGATGGTTATCAAGTTTGGGAATTGTGGGCTTCATTCTTCAGTACTAGTCCCTGATGCTGCATCATAGTGAGCTATTGTCTAGCCAGTGGTGGTAAACCTATGGCACACATGCCAGGAATGCACTCAGAGCCCTCTGTGGGTACACACACCATCACCTTAGCACAGAGTTTGTCCCACTCCTCTGCCCAGCTGCCCAATAGGAATGCTTCCTCCCTCCCCCCAACACAGATTAATAGTGAGAATGTATGAAGAAAGAAAGTCTCTTAATTAAAACTATTCCAATTTTCAATAAAATAAAGTTGCATTTTCAGGAAGTATTTTCTTGTGCAAAAATATTAATTAATTACATACTATGAAGAAAGAAAAATTTGAAAGATTATATAGATTTAAGCATATTCATTTAAGCAGGTTTTAAATGTCTGACATTTTTGGCAACAATCCTCCTTCAGATAGACTATTTGGTAGCTTGCAAAAATTTTACACATTTATTTATTTATTTATTTATTTATTTATTTATTTAGATTTATTATCCCGCCCCAATCAGGGGAACCTGACTCTAGGCGGCTTACAGAAAATTCATAAATTAAAACCTTGAGGTTCGAAATTACTTTAAAAAATCAATTAAAAAAGAATTAAACCATGAATTTACAAAGATCTAAAAAATTTAAAAAGGTTAAAAAGGTTAAAAAGATTTAAAAAGTTTAAAAGAGTGAGGGAGGGGTGGCTGTCCCATCAGATCAGCCACCCAACATGGGACCCCATATTCCTGGAGCCCCACACCTGCCCTGTCAGCCAGGTTTTTAGACCCTTCTGAAAGGGCAGGAGCTCTGTCTGTAGACGTAACTCAGTTGGCAGGAGGTTCCAAAGGGCCGGGGCGGCCACAGAGAAGGCCCTCCTTCTGGTGCTAGAAAGATGCGCCTCTCTAGCCAATGGAATGATAAGAGATAATTTGATCATGTGAAAGATACCAAGTAGGCATCATCTCATACCTATTAGATATTAGAAAATAACAGAGTTTTAAAAAATCTTTATTAATTGGAGACATGATAAATAACATTTTTGAAAAACACTTCCTGCTCCTATCTTTCAGACAGAATAGCAACATTGATGTATTACCCTGGTAGGGCTAAGAACAAAAGATTTGAGTTTTTGCCTTTTGCTTTAAAGCAAAGCAAGCAAGATCAGAAGATCTAAACTCTTTTGTCACTTACTTGTTTTTACTCCAACACATATTAATGAAATACTTCTTCAAGGAATGAATAATTAACTATACAATTTATGGCCACAAGATATTGTCATGGCTTTTGGCAAAGATGGCATTTTAGCAGGGTTTTTAATGAATAGATGTAATCACAACAATAAATGATGGGCTGAAAAAAATGTTCATGTTTACTATCTCTGCTTACTGCTGCTGAAGATAATAGGAGTTTACAATTCTACTTGTTGAGTAAGGATGGTGATGATAATGATGATGATTGCATTGTTGATTCATAATTAACAGCAATCTTTTCATTTATTTATTTTTCATTTATTTATTTATTTTTCGGTCTAGATAACTCAAAAGTGATTTCTCAGTCCCTGCCTCTGGTGATGTTCTGGGAATGTACATTTTGCCCAAGGCTATATAGGCTGGCTAATCTCTCAGGAGGCATAGTGGAGAACTGAACATCTGACGTCTAGATCTGCATTGACCTATCCAGGTAGTTGAAGATGGAAAAAAAACCTCACTAAATTCCTTGTTCTCATTGATTTAACCTATTTCAACAGGACAAGTCCTTAGATGAGTAATTTTCAACTCTCATAAGATCTCCTAGCTCTAGAAGTGCTGCACTGCACTTCATGAGATTTTTCAATTTATTTTATTTTTTGTTAAGGAGCAAAATACTCATAGGCAAACAGCAAGCACAGAAGGAGCAACTCATATTTCTAAAAGATGCAGAAAAAAATCATTCAAAGCTTCAGATTGTTAACAGTCCATAAAAAAGATAATATATCACTTCACTGAACAAACAGGAAAATATGCACTTCCTCATTTCTTCCTGCAGAGATGAGACAATGCTACAACTGGGTAAATAGATTTTTTTTTCTGTGAGACCTGAAACCAGTTGGGCAGCGATTCAACTCAGATTATCAGGAAAAAACTAAGGCATCTTTCCTGTAGCTTAAAATGTTTTTTTTTTTTAATGCAAGCTATGGTTTACAATTGTCTGGCAAACTAGAATCACAAACTCTTGTTTGAAAACTACAGGCTGCAGTGTGGACTGACTTTTATAAAATACAGCCATCACTATGCCTCCTGAGATTACTGCACCATGGCAACAGGAATAAATTTATGGCGCTGTGTGCTGATATGAGAGAAAATGAAAATACCAAAATAGTTTGATATCATGTCTGACTAGGGCCACGGTTTGCACAAATCAACATGTTCGTACTTTAGTGCAGATGCCAAGAGGACATTAAGACCTTTGCTCCATTTTAAAATTAGAAGCTACAATTCTTTCTTATATCTAGCTTCTGGGGAGCTCAAGGCATTTTAAACAATGGTTAATTCAAACAAGCCTGGATGAAGTAACAGTTTATAGCCTTAAATTTTCCCCTAAGCATAGCTTAAATTAGCTTTTGCTCCTTGACTTTGGAAATAACAGTGAATGTTAGTTTAAAATCAAATGAATACTTTGACTTTCACATATAGTGGTACCACTGGTGGAGTTGGATGCTAAAGTCTTGCACCAGTCATGTATTAAAGCATAATGCAACACTGTATCCAAACCACAAAATGCATAATGCCATCCCCACTATCTATTAACTACAATATTCAAACAAGTGTTTCCATGCGTTCAACAAAGAAAAAGTAGTGATTTGCCAATTATTTTACTGATTTTCACTCCATACAGTCAGTGACATGCCTTTGGACAGTATATTGAGGGAAGATGTCCACGACAGCCCAGATCCAGCAGAAATATCAGCTCCTTGAGCACAACTCTCCTTTTAAGTAAGAGACAGGATTATCCCAAGCTCTCCTGCCATCTGATAAGTGCTGCATAAAGTAGACAGTGGATGAAAATTTCCTCCCTACAAGACATGATCTCAGCAACGCACAATGTAGCAAAGATGAGTCATATGGCCCAAAGAACCAGTGAGACAAAGCTGCAAATCCACAGAAGTGCATATAGACAGGAACAGTTTTATTGCAGGTAACTTTGTAGTAGGAAGTAACATAGGTATCCTCTTGCAAGTTCTGCCAGGCAGCCAAAGTTTCTGCATTCATCCTTGTTGAAGCCTCTGGCACAGACCTACCTTTGTCTCTTCCTTCAATAATTTCTGCAGGGGTGGGGAGGTACAGGTGGTACTGCCAACACAGTCACCAACATTCCCTTCACCTTGCTCATCCTGCCTTCAGCTTATCCTGGCCAGTTCCTGGCAGGAGCATCTGCCATTGGATGTTTCATTTCTTTTTCTCCAGAACCCTCTCTGGCAGGAAGACATGTAAGCTGTGTAACAACACAGAGGAGCTTAGTTTGTGTTCCAAAACACCCAGCCAGCACGCTCTAGTCTGTGGGGTGTTTTGGAACGCAGCGGGGGAGTCCCCTGTTGCGTTCCAAAAACACACCGCAAATGCAAAGCTTCTCGTTAAGCGAGTTTTTGCTCGTTCAATGAAGCAGACCTTTTGGGGAAAGTTTTGCTCGTTAAGCGAGTTACTCGCTATACGAGATGCTCGCTATGCGAGGCATTACTGTATAGTGGAAAAATTAAACCAGCTTCACAAATGAAGGCAATTGGACCATGTTTGTACCAGGAAGAAAAAAAGACCAGTTATTTCCCAATCATCTTAACATTCCTTGGTTCACTTTAGTTTATGTTTAGATCCCAAAATGTTGTGTGGTAATGGCCCACCCAATATCCTTGCTTTAGGAATGTGTACATGAAAGGAAAGGATGCTGCTGCATGGAAATACAATATAAAATATGTGAAGTATGAATCAAGGTAAACTGGTGACATTTCTAAAGCAAGAAATATTTCAGTACTTTATGTCAGGCGTTTTCAAACTTGGGCCCTCAAATGTTCTTGGACTTCACTTCCCATGAGCCCTTTATCAACAGGAGTGCTGACTTGGGCTTCTGGAATTAAAGTAGAAGAACATCTGGAGGGCCAAGGTTGATAAGCCCTGCTTTACTTGATCAAACAAAAATGGAATAGAATGGGGGATTTTCAGGTAGACAACTACAAAGTATTATATTCTGTAAATGAGAAAAATAGATGAAATGGAGTGGCTATAAAACTGAAGCAAGACATAGCATAGACAGTTGGGAGTCACAAATTTAAGAACTGATTGAATTTCTGTATATGTCAGACATTTTTGGGTGGGAACTGTCAACACAACATTGTTCAAGACTGTGCTTCCTCTACAGATATAGAGGAAGAAGAAATTGAAAGCTTTCATTTAAGTATCCAGGTGAAAATTAATCACAGGAGGAATGAGACAAAATTTGAAAGAAAGGGATTTTGAAGAATATGTTTGTTAGGATTAAAGAGAATGGGTATAAAACTATTTGGAGATGTAGCTAAAACAGCAACGTCGAGTAGTTTAAATTCAAAATACTCAAAAATTGTTGGAGATGTAAACAGTATTTAGTTCTTATTTTTAGTTACAGTGGGAATGTGCAGCAAAGAAGAAAATACAGAAAGTGGTATTTGACAAAAATGAATGAAATATTATACATTAATATGTTAGTACCTAGGCTCTGGGAAGACGCTTGCTCCTATCTTAGTATCATGTCCAGCTGACCAGGTCCTAGCAAAGAGGCTAGCAAAGGGAAGCCTGATTGGACCAAGGCCTGTGGAGGACTAGATGTAGGAGAGCTTCCCACTAGTACAGGACAGTCCATAAGATTGGGCTGGAAAATCATTATCCTTTTATAGATGGTCTAGTGGTAGAGGGACAAATTTGGATGTAAAAGGCCTGGGTTCAAGTCACTTTTCTCAACTATAGTAACTCAGAGTGAGTAGGTAATGGGCACACCCCATCTCGGCTGTTGACTCTAAAGGTTTCATTCCCCAATGCACTGTTGCTACCCACAAACCCTGCAGGAATGTCAATAAGTTGGATTTTACTTGATAGCACATAGCTTGTCTATGGCTATTGACAGTGCATCCCTGTATCTCTTAAGCATGGGCCCAAAGAAGAATGGGGTAGACCAGGTAGTAAGCTGTCAGATAAAAGAGGTACATGGACTTCCTAGAATTTCTTCTCCATATGAGGTTTTGGTGATGGCTGATTTCAAGGACATGCTGACCTGCCTCAGTGCCTTGGAGAAGAACAGTGAGGAGGTGCAGCCTTTTGAAACGGCTTTGCTTTCGACCCTACACCTGTGTCCCGTCTCATTAATTATTACACTCCGCCCATGACATAGGCCCCACCCATACATAGTATACTTTTTATACTATGTAAGCTGCCTAGAGTCAGGTTCGCCTGAGCAAGGTGGGGTATAAATTTGAAAATGATGATGATGATGATGATGATGATGATGATGACGATGATGATGATGACATAGGCCCCGACCACAGTATGGTAGCAATTTTTTTTGCTGCCCACCACTGCATAAATCTCAGTGTGAGACCAATGAAACAAAGCTGGTGAAGCTGAAGGCAGAGGCTAACCAAATTCTGCTAGAGCTCAAGACAGTGGGAGAACCACTCTCAATTGGTCTTGGTAACCAAAGTCTCCCAGCAACAAAAGAGAAAACACTGAAGGGAGAATATGTAAACATCTTTGGCCTGCCAAACAGCGGCGGACAACAGTGAGAAGTAAAGTCTGAATAAATGGAGGATAAAGAGAACATGGGTGAACTGGATTTCATCATGGCAATCATTAGGTACACCGAGTCTTGACAAGCTATCTCTTTGATCTAGTATGTCAATTGGATTTATAAGGTAAATGTAGATTAAACAAATCCCACCTGGTTCCTTGGTGACACGTCATTCAGGAAGCTAGCTTTAATCTACCCTTCACTTGAGTGGGACATGAGACCTTAAAGTTATGGATCCAGTTTATGACCCTCTCATGCCCTCTTAAAAGAAAGTTATCTTTGAATGAGCATTGAAAACTGGTGGGCCATTTGAACTTTCCTAGTAACATACTAGCACCAGGAGAGCATATATACTGTATGTGGTGATTTTATAATATCATGCATGGTTAGCCAGAGAACATCACAGACTTCATGTAAAGGCAGAGATAATGAATATATAAATATCACAAATACTTCTTTATAAGTCTGATTCAGGCCATACTAGCTAGTTTTAGTTTTTGTGGAAAGGATGTGATCATCCACATGCATCCTTACAGTGCACTGCTATGCATATTTACTCAGAAGAAAACCACATTAAGTGCAGAATAATATGTTCCTACATAAGTACTTGTAGGCCTACAAACTTATGTTTATTTTCCCCAGCTGGGCACATATCATGAGTCTTGCCAGGTTATCCTGTTATGGTAGACAGGGGGGGAGGGGTGCCCAAAATTTTCAGGCCATGGGCTAGTCACTTGGTTGAGCCTGCCAGTCATGTGGTTCCTCCCACTCAAAGTGAAAGTAAAATGCACATGCACATAACACACACACACATGTGCATAATGCTGCCGTAAATGACCCGCAGCTGTTCTAAATGCATTTACAACAGCTGTGGGTCATTTATGGCAGTGTTATGTGCATGCACATGCATGTTATGCACACATACATGCAAATTATGTACACATGCATGTGTGTTATGTGCACGTGTTTTACTTCCACTTCAGGGAGCAGCGTGGGTGGCATGGGCTGGATTAATTGGTACCTTGGGCCAGATCCAGCCATGGGCCATCATTTGGGCATGCCTGGAGTAGACCATACTGCCAGCAACTCAATGCCGTTTGCCAGGCAGCAGTTAACAACCCTGAGAACTAATACCCTTGGGTGCCAAAGGCCAAAGGGAAGGGTGATGGTCCCCAAGTGGATTAAATCCCACTTGAATCTATCTTCATGGAGGGCAGCAGCTTCATCAATACTGGCCTGGGACTAATGAGGACTTTGTGTGCCACAAGGGCATAGGACCAAAAAGTGACTCACAGAACTGGATCAGTGGTATGGGTGTCACACTGTAATGTGGAAGGCAGATGAAAGGCCAATGCATTATATTCTCAGGACAGTCTTCAAAGCTGATCACCATGATGATTGCCTAGATTTAGATTTGGATACAGGAGGAGGAGGAGGAGGAGGAAAGAAGGAGGAGGAGGACACCTATCACAGAAAGGAATAATTTTGAAAGTGGAAGAGCATACCCTGTCTAAGGTTGTTTGCTACTTCCTTTAAATCTTAGTCTAATTAATCTAAATATTTGCAGAGATGCCAGGCAAGAGGACCAGGTGGTGCACATCTTCTAGCAATTCCTCAAGTACCTTCTAGACTAGAGTGTCCAGGAGCAAATAGTTGACTAGTGATAGCAATCATATTTTTTAAAAAAATAAACAAGAAGAGGTTGTAATGGTCATTTACCGAACTGCTGTTGTTCCAGCAGTTGCTTTCTTCTCCATCCCATTCTCCTCATTTGTCATAAGAAAAATATCCCATGTTTCAAAAGCAGAAGGTGTCCAAAATAGAGATGGATAGATTCCCTTACCTTAATCACATTCTTTTCAAAACATTTACACAAATATTTGCACGGAATATCATGCACATTTTTCTCCTGACATAATTTTGTTTTGCCTTTATTTTAGATATGTAGCTTTCCTTTTACATCAGCGATGGGATGTAACAGGTTCTCACCAGTTCTCCAGAACCGGTAGTAACTTTCCCCAGTGTCTCGGAGAACCGGTTGCAGCTTTTGGGGGGAACCACCTTCAGGGCTTACCTTTTCACTGGTTCCCCCACTGCGCATACGCACCAAGCACTTGGTGTGCAAGCACGCCTAGTGTTTGGCACATATGCACGGCCTCCTTGCTGTCCTCCCAAGCGGGGTGGAGGAATAGAAGATGCTAGCCTGAAGCTCCCTATAGCCGGTTCCCCTAGATATCCTAGAGAACTGGTTAGGCAAAGACTTTGTACCTAACTTCTTTAACTGTTGAAAAGTTGAAAAGTACCAAAATGAAGCCATCTTGTGGTGACTTCATTCTGTAGTTCCTTCCATCTGACCTAGTGTGAGAAAGACTAGCCAGAATAAGCTTTAAGCTCTAGTTTAAAAGCTCTGGTTGATTTGTGTTGTGGGTGGGTGTATTTTAATGTATTATTTATTTATTTAATTTATTTATTTACGGGTTTGTGTTGTGGGTGGGTGGGTGGGTTGAGGTGTGTGTGTGTATTTATTTTTATTTTACTTTATTTTTTATTATTGTTTTAATTTATTTTATTTGGCCCCGCCCACAACATCATGATGTCATGACATTGGCTCCGCCCATGATGTCATGATGTTAGCTCTGCCCACACTGTGATGATGTCATGGTGGGGTAGTAAAATTTTTGACATCCCACCACTGTTTTACGTGCAGCATTTGCAGACACTATCCTTTGCAGTATCCCTTTGTATGCCTTCTTATCTCTCTCTCCTCCCTCTCTGAATAATGCAGAAGCGCAAACCATGGGAAGATATTTATATGCTTGGAAATTCAAATTAGTTAATACAAGTGGTGAGTTTGACGATGAAGATCATAGGTCAGATTTGCACTGGGGAATCCTATTTCTGTTTCATATTTTTTTACAGAGACCACATGATAGAGCATATCAAATGTCTGCAGTTTCAATCTCCTTATAAGAAATAAACAATCAGTGTTCAAAGCAGTAAAGGGGAGGAGGGAATCAGATATATGTATTTTTTTTCCTCTAGGTATAACACAAACTTCACAACATAATTGCACTTAAAAAGAGCACTAAGGGCACGGGTTAGAAGACAAAATGGCTTGACTCTTCATTCTTCCCCAGCCCCTTGCCTCCCTCAATAACCTTTCTTTGCTGCTACATTGATTTTTCTTATTCTTTTTCTCAAGCAGATAATTTCTCTCCCCAAGCAACTAGCTAGAGCTGTAGCACATGGAGACCTTTTCTTTTGTATGAAATGCCTTCCAGATGAGTGCTTCCATAATAGAAAAAGCTGCAAAAGCCATTGGTGCTCATTTTAGAAGAAATCATTGTGTAGGAACGTTGATTGTTTGGGTGCTTAACCCTACTTAAGGTGCCAAGAAGCCAATTTTTGTTTCTTTCTTAATGGGAGACCTTTGCTAGAGCAGGATGAACTTTACATTGTACAATGCAAAGCAATGGATGGCAATCAGAAGGACAACTTTTATTTTGCTGAAGGAAGTTTTCTGAATTTTTTAAAAACTTGTATTGCTTCACTTTTTTTTTTTTGCATTGTAGCTAGAACATTTTTTCCACAGGCCCTTTTCCAGTGATGTGATATCCTGTTTTTTCTGAGACTGTTGATGTGGCAGAAGTAATGTCCAATGATTATCTCACCAGACTAAATTAGCTAACTTTTCTCAAAATGCATGGTTCTTAAGGTACCAAACTGATACACAAGGGGTGGACAATTGTGGCCTTCCACACAATGTTGAGCTGAATCTGCCATCACTTACAATCAGCAGAGCCCATAATGAGAGATCATGAAGTTGGTTGTGATTGCACGTCCATGTATCTGTCATCTCTGCCCTATTAGGAAAGAGACTGTCTGAGAATTTGAGAGGCATGTCTACTGTCAGTTATAGCTAGAGGTACCAATAGACTAACTATACTAAGGCAAGCTTTTCAATATTTCTCATTCATGATATTAGTATCTAGCATAGAAGCATGATGAAAGGGTACTTAATTTCATGGAGTAGCAGATAATTTTCTTTGAGTACCTCCATACAGTTCCTGCTTGGCTCAGTGCATTCCTCACTGTGTAAATTTTTAATGTCCAAGTGCACAGGGCATTTGAAGTGTAATAAAAACAGTGAAATATGTTGATGAAATATTAATTGTTGCTGAACACCTTTGTACAGGGTGAATGTATAAATTAGCATGTTGCATAAAAATGACTTGATATACTTTTGTTCTATAAGTAATTATAAATGATTAAAGTGGGTGAGGCTGCAATTAATGAAGGTTAAACAGAATTCATATTTTTTTCCTTTTCAATGCTCTCACATGCACATGAAATGCTAATTACAGATTCTTTTATTGTAAGTCTTTTAAAAGTTTATCTATCATGCCTCAGGTCTGGTTCTTGGGTTTACACATTTCACTTGGATCTTCAGAGATTTCATTCTCTGCATTGATTCGAGTTAAAGATTGACATAAGTAGTCATCGTGTGTGACAAGCTTCCAGTGTGCTCACCAATACTATTCTTTAGGTGTCTACGCTGGAAATAATTATTGTTATTTCAAAATTGCTGAACTTTGGCAAGACAGACTGTCAAAGAATTGGTTGCCTATGTGAGAGTTTTAACTTCCAGCACAAGATCAGTCAGCATATCTATTATTTTTTCATTGTCACGATTTTTGCAATTTGCACAGAATTCCTTTGTACTACACTGACTTATTTTCCATTTTTTAAACAAAGTGTACAAACACAGCAAGTGTGGGATGGGCTGATTGATCAAACTGAGGCAAACAACTCATTCAGTACTTTTCATTTTTAGATGTCGTACAAAGCAGCAGCTGTTGTAGTTTGACACAAATCAGTCTCACAAATATAAGAATTTTTAAGAGTGTCACATCACTGGTGAGGAGAGAAATTGCACTTTCACTTTCTTGTGCACGAGAACAATACAAAAGAACAGGTTGCTACTGGTTAAAAGGAAAAAATCCCTTACTTTTTATATGGTTCTTGGAGTGAGTAAAGGAAAAGGAAAGGAAAAAAAAGGTTTGAAACACATGCCAGATCATTTAACAGTCTGGTTTTAATTGAGGGAAGGAAGATTATTTTTCCTGGATTCTGCATTATGGAAATTGTGGCAATATTTCTTTTCCCTCTCAACTCCAACTGTCTCAAATCCCACAAATACTTACATTGCAGTAAATCTACAGTAGCCTAATAATTTACTAATCTATAAAGTTTCTACAGAAGAAAATGAAATGACATTGTAGAATGTAGAGGTCATTGGGAGAAAGAATAGCTGCTGTTTTGCATTTCATTTTTCTTTACATTTTTTGTTTCTGTGGGACATTTGTTTTGTTAATTTATTCCTTTATTTCTAACAGAGGCGCAACTTGCATCTGTGGACAGTTATTTAAAATCAAACCCCACTGACCACAGTACTGCCTGAATAGACACAGGATTCTGTTTTTAGTTCTTGAAACAAAAGTACACAGAATCCATCAACTCTTGGCAACACAGGTAAAATGTCAAATTTTCTCCAACGTTGCTCCTCAAATTTCAAGTCACATTCCATGGATATTACCCTGCATAAAAGGATTTTCAGGAGAAAATAGAAATCAAGAAAGCAATGGTCACCTATACTGCCTTGTTAGTCATTCTTGGTTTGCCTGTATTTGTTTAATATATCCTTTGAGCTATGTCAGGAGGAAAGAAAAGTCCTTGTTCAAATAGAGAAACATGACCAAAAATACACAGGTAGCAATAGGATATTGAGTTCCTGCCTAATGAATATTACTGTATGAATAACACAGTAAGGAATTTTTCTATATCTTTTTCCTTGTAGATAATGGGAAATATAGAAGTACTGCCTAGAAGTAAAATATATTTTTTAAAAAATACCAGGGCCATTGCTTGAGATATTCTATTAGCTTCAAAGCATGAATCAGATGTGGCAAATTGCTCATTAAAATAAAAATGTCAAGCTTAAAAAAGAGTTCTGAAGGACTATGAAACATAAACTTCTTTTTAAAATACCATTACATTGCTAGCTCATTAAATAGAAACTAGGAATGTTAACTAAGCTGTCAATGGGAGCTTCAAATGAGTTAAGCAGAAGTAGCACTTTGATTTAGCCAGTAGATACAAAGATTTAAATACCACATTTTTTACCTAATTTTCCCACTAATGAATGACAGGGAAGCTTTTTTAGGTGCAGCAGAACTCTGAGATGAATCTTGGTATAACAGCTATTTCCATATCAAAACCATGCTGAAAAGGCTGCCAAAACCTTAAAAAAAAGGTGGGGGACCTGGGAAACATAAATTCTCTGTAACACAACAAATTTTCACCCAGGTGTATTTCAATTATTATTTTATTTATTTATTTATTTAAATTTCTATACCGCCCTCGCTGAAGGCGACCCAGGGCGGTTTAACACATTAAAAAAAAAACACAAAAAACCATAAAAACAATACAGGCTAAAATTCTAAAAGTTCTCAAAATCCACAGTTAAAACCAATTAAAACTATGACTAAAACTTTGTATGATTTAAAAACTTAAGGGAGCAGGGGAGAAGGTCAAACCAGCCAGCAGGCTGAGGTCGTTGTGCCTCCAGTACCCCAGACATGCCCTGCCAGCCAGGTTTTTACACCCTTCCGAAAGGGAAGCAGCTCTGCCTGGAGGTGCAGCTCAGTTGGCAGGAGGTTCCACAGGGCCGGAGCAGACACAGAGAAGGCCCTCCTTCTAGTACTAGAGAGATGAGCCTAACTACCTGATGGAACAACTAGAGAGCCTCTCCGGTCTGCTCTAGTGGGACGGGCAGATGTCCTTGGGATGATGCGGTCTCTTAGGTTTCCTGGCCCACTACCATATAGGGCTTTAAAGGTAATAACCAGCACCTTGAATTGCACCCGGAGGCATACTGGCAGCCAGTGCAGCTCCTGAAGCAATAGTGAGGCACGAGCATAAAGCCCGCACCAGTTGCAGCCTCCGAATGGTCACCAAGGGCAGCCCCATGTAGAGCGCATTACAGTAATCAAGTCTGGAGGTGACCAAAGAGTGTGTGATCATTAGAATCAACCCTCATCACAAGAGTTTCTCAGATTGTAAACTGCAACTCAGTTCCATGTTAATAGATTCCAATGTTACAAACAAAGGTTAAATTTCATATGAAAGCATTGAAAGTTGCAAGCCAGAACAAAACATTCCTGTGCTTTAAATTTAAGTAGGCCTGCCAGATCTGCAGACTCAGTATCCACAGTTTCAATTATCCATGGCCTGAAAATATCAAAAGAAAAATCTCAGAAATATGTAAGCATATCTGAGAGTAAACAAGACAGAATAGCAAAAAAGGACCAAAAATATTGTGGCACCTTAAAGACTAACTCTTGTATTTAAATGTGAGCTTTTGTGGACCACGTCCACTTCATTACATTTAAATACAGGAGTTACTTTTTAAGGTGCCACAGCATGTTTGTCTTTTTTTTTTTTTGCTGTTCTGTTTTATTTGCTCTCAGATATGCTTGCACAGACTATCACGTCTACCACTTTAAACATTTCAACTATGAAGAGAAATACAGTATGTAAAACATACATATTTCCAAGGTGCATTACCAGATAGGGACACTAGAGGGAACCAAAGACTACACTATATATAGGGTTCACCACTACCCACTGTTTCAGGCATTCAAGGTAGGTTGTACCTGCTGTGGTTATAGCAGCCATAATTTATCTCTTAAATCTTCAGTCACTGATTGAAGAAAAGGACAGGAAAGTTTGAACTTTCCACATGGGAAACCTCCACTTGCTGTAGCTCGGAATAAGGAATATATCCATAATAAAACAAGGGATTAAAGATATTTAGTGAAGTTTGTTATTTGCAAATAGCCATAGAAGTTTCCTATTCTGCATCTTCCAGACTATTGTAAATACATTATCCAAAATCTTCATTACTTCCCAAATGCTAATAGAAATATCTGAAGAAATCCAAGATAAAAAGGTCCACAGATACTAGGTCTCAAGAGTTTCAGATGAGAGTATACTTCCCAGACATAGGATTGTTTTTAGGAGCTTTTGTATGAAAACTATGTGAAGTTACTATTATTATCTAATCTGAACTATTCATGGTAAATATTATTGATTATCACTGATTTGGTGTTGAACTACGGAATGAGTTCACTGGAAGGTTGCTTCATTTTGGCAATTTAAAGCCTGGCCTAGGCACACACACAAAAAGAAGACTGACTTCTTGTTAGTTAGAAGAATCAAATATGAGTAAGAAAAGCTTTGATGGATGAAACCAAGAACCTGCATTGTACAGCATTCTGTTTCTTCCCAACAGACTAGAAGAGGACACTCAAAAGATGTGTGCAATAGTACCTTCTTGCTCTTTGTTTTAGACTTTTATTGATTTTTTAAAAGTTTCAATAGGTTTGTCCTATACTTGCTAAATACTCTTCACCCTTGCCTGTGTTGCAAAATGTATATTAAAATATAGATAATAATAATATCATGTCAGAGATTACTTCAAAGGGATTTTAGAGGAGGTTCGAATGAGGCTCCTTTCATGTCCCCAAGTACAGCTCTCAGGTATCGAAACCCAACCTTCCGAGAGCTGTTCTTGGGGACATGAAAGGAGCTTCATTAGAGTGTACCCTAAAATTCTTTCAACCCAGAGTAATCTCTGACACAAAATTAAAACTATAGATAGTATTTTATTCCATTGGTTTATTGTCATATTCAATTTCTGAATAGGTTATTTTCTGTTACTGGATTTCTATGTTAAAAATGGAGGTAATATCCCTGCATTAGTGCTCCCAGGATAGATATGGTTGGGATCTGAATATACTTGTTATGAGATAAAACATAGGAAGCTTCTTATGTTATGGAAAACTAGAAATATGGGTTTTATTTTCATAGTACCAATGTCCAGTAATCAGGATTATATCCCCATGTAATCTATCTCACATATTTTATTACCTGCCAATAAACTTAGTCCTGTTGACTATAATAATTAAGTGTCCTGGCTAAATGACATTAATTTCAGCAGGAATTATCTAGATAACTTCCCTGACTTCATTTGCCTGCAGCCATTATCTCTAGCACTTTGAAAGCCCCCTGCAAAGACCATGTGTCCACTGGCTACTTCAGATTTGCAAATGATCTTAGTCTATTAAAACAAACTGCAGGCTGCATCTCAACTACAAGGGAACTTCAGAGCTAAATATTCAAATAAAATAAGAACTGTATGGATGCTTAATGGACACACAGGAAAAACTGAGGCATAAATTCTATTTCAACTGTTTCTGTATCAATTTAAATGTCCAAGGTCCAGGGGAAAATTGCAGTTTTTAATCTGGGACTGAAAAAACAGTACAGCAATGGCAGTATCTCTCTCTCTCATGGGAGGGTGTTCCAAAGCAATTACACTTCTTGGACTATGCTGGGCATTAAAAGTCCAAAGAAGTTACTTCTTCAGTATTTGTTGAAAAAATACACTATAGAGACAGCGAAGAGATGGACACGTGTCACGGGTTCAAACATGAGCCACTTTATTAATCCAAAATAAGTTGTTGAAAAATATTCCACTGGGGACTAAATAGTGTGGGTGCATGATAATAAATCAGGTCAATACCAGAGAATTTGGATCCCAAATAATAGGGACAGCAGAAAAGCTCTGCAGGCAGGCCAGCACTGTGCCCAACAGTGGGACCAAGCTATGCAACCAGGAAGCTGGCAAAGCTTCCTGATCAGGTGTCCCAGGTCTGTGGCTATTCGACAGCTGCAGGACAACCCAAGTGATAGTACTGTCCGAGGTCCCAAATTACCCAAGACTCCAACCAAATACTACACTACGCACAACATGGGGCACAGCCAACAGCTGAACACTGACCCACCCCAGACCGACCTATCAGGCTGAAGGCCACAGTGCAATGGAAAGAGCAAATTGAGGCAAAAGGCAATGAACCCATGGAGTAGCTGGAGACCCTATCCTCTGAAACAGTAGAATTGGGAATGTAGCATGTATTGACTTGTACCCCCACCCTTTTCTCTTATCATTTTCTGGACTTTGTAATCTTTTCCTACGAACATTATTTGCATAAAAACTTCTCATTGTATCCTGAATCTAAGGTGCTAACAAACCATTGTTTGAGTTATTTACTTATGAAAACCCCCCACTGCTGGCCTTTTGATCTATTGTGTAATCTTTAATTTAGCAAAGAGTAGCAGAAGAGTATAACTGGTCCTGCATTTGGGGGCAAAGGAGCTCTCCCATCAAATTTCTTAGGGAGATCAGCACATAGATTTTTCTAGCAGACAAAAATGGGTTAGATATAGCTGTTTATCAAGCAGTGTGTGTGTGTGTGTGTTGCTTAGATGCTATTTTGTCAATAAACCAGTCTTGTTTTTGCCTGAAATTAAAATCTATGTGGTTCTTGAGGAGCTCCGCCAGCAGATGAACTTTTTTAAATTTTAAGACGCATCTTCACATTAAAAAGGGATAGCGACTTTTAGGTAACAAAACTGAGACACAGCAGGCTGTGGAAAGGACAGGAACTGTGTCTTAAGAAGAGTTTGGGGACCTGAAAGAAAAGAGAAGGCACCAGCAGGAACTGCTCACACATGGGGGAGGAATGGAGGTATGAACCATAAAAACCCCACAGGATTATACAAGCACATGGAAAGTCATGGTTCAGGGGAAGCAGTGAGCAGAACGCACTCATGTCACCCACCCTGAGGCTGAGAAGTGGAGCCAACCCAGATACTTGGGGGTGGGGAGACTAAATCATAGGCACACACCAAGCCTGGGGCGGGGCTATGCCATAGGGACATTGAGACCCCTGGGATGCCAGAGAAGACTTGTTTCTCCAATGCAGTTAAAGAGGGTGAGGCAGGAAGGAGCCACCACCTATAAAGGCTTCTTGTCTCCTCCCTATCACACCAGGCAGGAAGGCCTACAAGAGCATGCCCATCTCTTCCCAGGGAAGCAAACGAAACCAGCACAAGGGGGTATTTTACCTCCAGTGCTGCTCCATTATACATATGTACAATTCTGGTTAATCCCTGAGAAAGCTTGCTGAATTTGTTAGAAGTTCAAAAGTCCCTGAGTGACTATGAAATGTACAATAAGGAAAAGAAAAGAAACTAGTATGTTATTTGCATAGTGCTTTCCAAGTATCTTCCCAAGTATCTGAACCAGCAATGTCTAACAAAATTTCACTAACTTAATATGGTTTTAGATGTTTGCATACCAAGTAGAAAACACTGTTCAATAAAATGTTATAATTTCTCACAAATGTGAATGTAAAAATTAGGGCAGCACCTCATTCTCTCTTTTGCAGGGAAAAAGAAAGGAGAAAGCATGTTGAATTTTATTTGTTTTAATACGGGGAAGTATAAAAAGCACATTGGTTATACATCTGCAAACAAATGGGGTTGTAAAACCATCAGACAGAGGAAACAAAGTACACAAAATAGCTATATAATACAGGATGAAATACCTGATGTATCTAACAACTAACTAATAAAGTTAAACAGCGTAATGATTTATTGTGTACTTTAACAAAAGAGAATGTTTTAGACCTTCTCAAATGTAATAGTACATTTTGATGTGGCCTGGTTTATTTTGAAAAATTATTGAATCACAATCCTGTCCGTATCTTTAATTAGTCAATTAAAAATGTAGTTGAGCCACTTGAGACAGTGGAGTGATACACTCAGTTCATGCACCTGAATAATCTTCTAGACATTCACATGCAACATACTAATCTTTTTCTTGTGAGTACTCAACCCAAGGCTCTGTCAGTGCTGTGCCCCCAAAATATCACAAAACAAGTGTGGAATAAGTGATCACCCATGTCAAGTTCCCAACCTGTCTGCAACTCCCCATTTCAGTGGATTATCCAGCCTTCTGAAGACAATGGAAAAAACAAATACAGTAGAACACTGGATAACGTTATGACTTGGTTCCACAAGTCATGACGTTATCCGATTTTTAGCGTTGTCCGATGCATGCATTGAACAACACTAAAAAAAAAGCCCTGAGAAGAGGCGCTCGCATGCGTGCGAAAAGATACCCCAGTGGGAGCCTCTTCTACCAAACCCACCAGACTCTTACCGAGGGGGTCACGCGCCAAGGCAAGGGATCAAAGTGGGGGGTGCCACCCCCGCTTTGATCCCTTGCCTTGATGTGTGATCCCCATTGCGATCGCGTGCCGGGGAAGAAGTGGCTTCGCTGAAATTCCCTCCCCCACGCAGGGGGAGAGGATTTTGGCCAAGGCACCCCTTGCCCAGGCATGCTATCGAAACGGGGGTCGCGCGCCAAGACAAGGGATCAAAGTGGGTCCCTTGCCTTAGCGTGCGACCCCCTCGCTAAGAGTCCGGTGGGTTCGGTAGAGGAGGCTCCCGC
This sequence comes from Furcifer pardalis, assembly GCA_030440675.1. Classification (NCBI taxonomy): domain Eukaryota; kingdom Metazoa; phylum Chordata; class Lepidosauria; order Squamata; family Chamaeleonidae; genus Furcifer; species Furcifer pardalis. The sequence continues at coordinate 63,457,849 of CP126895.1, forward strand.
TGGCGCGCCTTACTTCCAACCATTTCTCCAAACTCAAGCTTCACTCATTTGCTACTTTTGTTGTTTTCAGTTACACTTTATAAGGAAATGGCTTGGAAACCCTTGAAATATTGACTTAACTATATAACTACTTCTTTCTCTCTTAAAATGGCTCGGGTAGCTAATGACCTAAAATTGTGGCTGTGGTTGTTTATGAAGAAACTTCTGACAAGATGATTCCATACTGTGTATATTTATTTTCTGGACTCCTCATGACACAGTGGTTAAACTGCTATACTGCAATCAAAAACTGCTGAAGTTGTGAGTTCAATTCTGACAGGTCAATTGACTCAGCCTTTCATTCTTCTGTGGTTGGTAAAATGAGTACCTAGCATGCTGGGGGCAAAATGCTAATTACCTCATGAACCACCCAGAGAGTGTGCTAAGTGCTATGGGGTGTATATAAGTGTAATTGCTATCATTACTGTTGTATTTATATCTTCCTTTCCCTCCAATGAATTCAAGGTTAGCTCTTTTCTTCTCCAGTTTATACTTACAATAACTCAAACAGATAGTTGAACTAGAAGAGAATGACTGGCCTAATGTCACTGAAGAACAGTTTTGTGGTTCAAATGGTGGTCTAAAACCTGGTTATCCCAATTCCCAGCCCAATATTTCAGTCACTACAGCACTCTGAATATTAGTGAAGGGTTTCTGGGACATTATCAAATTTGATACACAGATTGCTATATGATTTTATATTACAACTTTCCTGCCAATTCTCTTTAGTAAAACAGAAAGAAACCAGGTAAGGTGTTTGTTTTTTCCCCCTGACATGCAGGTCACAGGTTGATCAGAGACCATAATGGGCTTTCTCAGCAACCTTGAGATTGAAAGGGAGTCATTTAGAGTTTATCTGAATAATCTATTGTTGCTAATGGCTGTGTGAAACTGCAATCTTGTGCTCGCTTGTCTGTCATCTTGCTTGACCACACCCCTTCTCCCTTTGAGCCCCTGAATTTGGTTTATAAAGAACATGCCTGTAAGTTTCACTCTTTGTCTGATGAAGTGGACTTGATCCACGAAAGCTAACAATAAAAATATAGCAGTTAGTCTTTAAAGTGCTACAGTGTTTTTTAGTTTATTTTGTTTATTTTGTTTTGTTTGCTGATATACATCACTCTGAAAGAAGTAGCCTTTATTTGGTTGGGTTACCTATATGTGAAATGTTTATATCAGTCTTCACTTGAATGGGACCACAAAGAAGATCAATTACTGAAGTTGGAAGAATTCGTACATTGAGCAATGTACAAATTTATCTTTTGAAGTCTCATCCTGTCCCTAATTTATACATGTGCACCTGCCACTCACTATGATAATAATCATGATTCTTTGTTAGAGAATATTATGTGTGTGGAGGGGTAGAGTAAATGAGATCACAAAAGAAAGCTACCACACTGGCATGAATGAATCTCCATAATGGACATATTGCATCTTTAAGGTGTAAGTAATTGATATATTAAGTTGATAGGGATAAATATAGACATAAGAGTCTTATTTTTGCAACTATTCTTTATGCCTGCTGCAAATTTTCATTGGTGTTCAGATATTTATTAGGCATAATAAGAATTATAGATTAATACAGAACTTAAAATCCCACTTTTCTGTTTCTTTATTAATGTAGTACAATAAAGAGGAAACTTTTGCAGTATGGGGGAGGAAAGTACAATTGGAAAAGATGAAAAACTGTTTTATTGGTACATTTGCAACTTTGTTCTAGAAAGGAATTCTCTCCACTACTTTCTAAGAAACACTGTACTGTTCAGATTTAACTCAGATCTTGTCATTCAATAAATGGAGTTCACATAAGATTACTATGTGGAATATGACCGAGAGTTTATGACTATCCAACTATCTTTTGCAACAGAGAGAGGGAGAGATTTCTATGCTATTATCTTTGATATTGGAATATTTTTGCCCAAAATTCAGTTATTGAATTCAAATATAATTAGTGTTTTCTCCCGAAGCTATTTTTTAAGTTGCTGCATGGAATTCACCAAAAAGATTATTCATAAATTTACAGTAGAAATATAAAAGGCTTTTATTCTACTTTCTAAAATTACTCAATTAAACTGTATTTTCCTTTTAGTAAAGTTATTATCTATTGACAAATGCATCCCAATGAAGTCTTCTTTGGGATTTTATAAATTGGCTCATCGGTTCATTAATTTAAGTGCCAGCTTGGCCTGACTGCTTATTTTAATAATAATAAACATGTGGGACAATCTCATTTAAAGGGACTGCTTTAAAAATGGGAGGGAGATGTGACAAATTGTGGACAATTACATAATACCATGATGAAATAACAGACCTCAAGACATACAGTACTTTCGTTTTGTAAGGTGGAAATGTTTTAGCAATAGGATTTTGAAATACTTTTTAACTTGTATCTCAGTAAACCTTTAATGTTCATCCTTTTAAGTGTTAAGGAGTTGGTGCATATAAAAATGCTGCTTGTTGGATCTGCCATCATGGCAATAGAGACAATGTCTCAGCAGCACTGCTGCAGCATTGATTGTTTTCCATTGTTTGTGGTGGACAAATGTATATAAAGAGCAGTCTTTCCCCAAAGCTGGCCACTTGCTGTTTCCTTTGATGCCCTGGCTACCCATCTTATAGGCCAAAGTGCTTTTGGGTCAATGTCTAAGGCCAGAAAGGAATCGTGACTTTTATTTCCCCTGATTGGCATATTTTATAAAATGGGATCAGGGATCTGTTTTGCTTATCACATTATGATTCTTGCAGGGCATGATGATCAGAAGGCAGTGTTGCTTTAAATGGATTATAATTGGTGTCATTTGGTGGTAAAAAAGAAGAAGGTGGGTAGACTGGGGAAAAGGTTGTAGGAGTGAAACCTACAGGGCATCATTTGGTGGCTGAGTTCCCATTTGGGATCCAGAATCATTGTAATTCAGGGACCAAAGAAGATAGTCTGTCTAAGGCAGCATTTTCCAACTTTTGGTTTTTGGACTTCAATTCCCAGAAGCCTAAGTCATACATGTAGAAATGAAATGTATCAAACTATTTATAATACTTATTCTGAAGCAAAATCTGTTCTAAATCTTCACTCTGAGCTCTTGCAATATGTACGTTTAATGTCCTGACATAATTTGCAGCTTTGCCTAGTAGCACCCATGAATATTGCAAATTTTATTAACAGTCAGCGTTGATAGTATCTTTTCACTAAGTCAGGTCAAAGACATATATTTTACTCCTTATCACCTGATTCTTGCTGTACCATCTCCAAAATAGTGGTAGCCAGCATGTTCATTTCCTTGAAATTTCTTCTGAGATACTGAATTATTTTAATTAATATTAATTTAATAATTGAACACTGTCGAGTCATTTCTGGCTTATGGAAATCCTTTCCAGGATTTTCTTGGATAGAGAATACTCAGAAGTGGTTTCTCATTCTCTTCCTGGGGCAACAAGCCTAAATTGAATAATCATATGTGAATAATACTTCAATCAGCTTTTTTTTTCATTTACAAGGACATTTTACAATATTTTTACTATTATTCTAGAATGCAAATTTATGCTCATATACCAGTGACAAAATCACCTTGAAACATAGGTTGGCTTACTTCTGGATAACTATATGGAGGACTGAATTGCACAGTTCAGATATTCTGCAGTACTTTTTGTCTTCTGCTTGGTTTAAAAAAAAAAGAGGATTTCTTGTTGTACTTGTTTTAATTGTGATAATCCACCTTGAAATCTTTGACCAAACACAGTTTGTAAATATTTTAAACAAAGAAATAATGAGTTACTGTCCTTGAGCAGAAATCCTTATTAGCATGTCAGATGGACAGAGACACATTTCTTAAGCCTCCAGAAGGACAGAGGCAAATAAGGGAGGAAACAGAAAAAAGGCCAAGCAGTATTGATAAATAAAGTAAGAAAAAGCAAATAATTAATTCAAGCACAACTAACAAGAGGAAAGGAAATGTAGGTGACTGTAGTAACAGAATTCCTGTTCTAATAATAGCTGGTATTGGCCTTTATCTTTCACTAGTCTACAGTAGACACAAAGGCTTTGTGCTTTCAGAAAATGTTGTTAAGTCAGACCTCTCAACATTGTTTGTATATAAATGAGGTCAGAGACTTTGGAACTCTTGTCTTGTTTGTGTGTTTCTTATAAAATCAGAAAGAGGTGAAGTTGTTTGCCTCTGTTTCTTATTATTGCTAAATAAAAGTCTCTGTGTAATGCTGGTGCAATTCTATTCATTGCTCCCCACCCTCATACTGTCTTGCCTTGTAATTTCAATTGGCCTGGTTTTATATAGTGCAAAGATTGCTTTGGTTTCCTTGCTTGTGTAGTTCCATAAATATTTCAGAACAGCTTCCTATAATAGTACATGCACTTTTAATCAATCCATGTGATAAGAGTTTTCTCCTTGTGAAGGTTGTGAATCTGGCACAGAAAGTCCTCTCACTTGATATCCATTAAATTATAAGTGGTATACCTGGTCAATAAGTTTTACGAAGCTGTTAAAAAAGAAGGATTGAATTTACCAATTGTTCCTTGTTTTTGTGAAACCTCTAATAGTTTCTGTCAGGCTGCAATCCTGTCGCGCTGTTAACACATGCTGTTATTGAACTAGGGTTTTACAGTTCTCAAACTGTGCTTATGAAAGTGACTTTAGTGGAAGCTGTACCAGTGAAAGTTAGGAGTTCAATTATGTTTCAGTCTTTAATAATGGCTGTCCTGTTAGTTCTGTTTTGCCCCCCACCTTCCCAGTGGTGGGATATCAAAAATTTTACTACCCCACCGTGACATCAGCTCAATGTGGGTGGAGCTAACGTCATGCTGTCATGACATCATTGGCAGAGCCAACATCATGACATCATGATGTGGGCAGGACCAAAGAAAAATAAAATAAAATAAAATAATAAATAATAAAATAAAAATAATTGCACGCGCATGCGCGCGCACGCACACACACACACACACACACACACACACACACACAGAACATAAACCTGTAATTGAATTAAAATAAATAAATAAATAAATAAATAAATAATACATTGAAACACACCAACCTACCAAAACACCCACCCACCCCAAACACAAATCAAACAGAGCTTTTAAAACAGAGCTTAAAGCTTGTTCTGGCTAATCTTTCTCACACTAGGTCAGATGGAAGGAACTACAAATGAACTCAAATGACATCATCACAGTGTGGGCGGAGCTAACATCATGATGTCATGATGTTGTGGGCAGGGCCAAATTAAAAAAAATTAAATAAAAAAAATAATAGAATAAAAATAAGCACACACACACACACACACACCCCTCAACCCACACACACACAACACAAACCTGTAAAGAAATAAAATAAAAAATACACCCAAACACCTCCCTCCCCAAACACAAATCAACCAGAGCTTTTAAACCAGAGCTTAAAGCTTATTCTGGCTAATCTTTCGCACTAGGTCATATGGAAGAAACTATAGAATGAACTCACCACAAGATGGCTTCATTTTGCCACTTTTCAACTTTTCAACAGTTAAAAAAGTTACGTACTAAGTCTTTGCCTAACCAGTTCTCTAGGATAATATGCCTTAATGTAAATGTAAATCAGCTGTACAGTACCTCCTTAAGGGTTCTCCAATTGGAACATCAATTGGAACAGCACAGGTGTAGCTTATTGATGAGGTAACTCCAAGACTTTGCTTAAAAAACCCAAACCAGGCCGCAAGGCCTTATTAGGAACTGTGGTAGTACGTCAATATAGGTAAAGGTATTAAATACACATTAAAATACACACAGACACACCACATCCAAACATGAGTCACTTACCCTGGGGAGCAGGCTATAGGGAGCTTCAGGCTAGCAGCTTCTCTTCCTCCTCCCTGCTTGGGAGGACAGCAAGGAGGCCGTGCATACACACCAAGTACTGTAGGCGTGCATGCACACCAAGTGCTTGGTGAGCATGCACAGTGGGGGAACCAGGGAAAAGGTAAACCCCGAAGGTGGTTTCCCCCAAAACCTGCTACCGGTTCTCCAGGACACTGGGGAAAGTTACTACCAGTTCTGGCGAACTGGTGAGAACCTGTTACATCCCATCACTGCACCTTCCCGAAATAGAGGCAGGCACTGTTCTTTGGTTTGAAACTTGGCCCAAAATTTAATAACATTTTAAAACCCTGACATGTGGTGGGGCTGGTAGTGTTACTTACTTGTTAATAGGGCAGCAGAAGCTACTCTTCCCCTCCCTAGCCCGGACTGGCAAAACCCTAGCCCTTGTACAGTACTGGTCCTTTACAGCTACTGCCCAAGCCAGCTAAAATCGGGGTGACATCAATGTGAATGATCCCACTTCCACTCACATTAGTGAAATTTGCACTAATCTCATGTATACCACATGGCGTGCCCTGCAATCCCAACAGATTCACCTGAACCGTGCCTGGCATGCAGTATCACCTTGTCCAATGACGTACTGAGAAAATCATATCTGCAACCCTAACCCTGCACTACGCGCCAGCTAAACTAATGACACTGTCTTAAATTTGCCCTTGAATGTCCCACAGCCTAGAGTGGAAAAAGCACAAAAAATGATCCAGCATCTTCTCATAGCTAATTATGAACCTGAACCCCCAAATTCCTAGCCAGCCTCTGAAGGCAACCACTCGAACCTGCAGGGTAGGTGTTTGGGCAGACTACTGTCTGAGTAAAAGAAGCATCCTACAGATCAGGGCCCAGGGGAGACTTATAAAGCCTTCCACCCAAACCCAGTCTCTTAAGAACTGCCAACCCTAACTAGCTTGAAGGAGGGCATTTACATCGCTGGACTGAATTTGTTTGAGATGGATCCCATTTTGACATGAAGTGACCCTCACACTATGATCTCGGAGCCATCGCCCAAGGCACACATTAAGTTTGACATGCAGGATTTAACACTGGGACTGCAATGGACCACCACAGCTTTGAGGATATGGACAAGATGTGCCTTCACAGCCAGTCCATCTGGCATGGCCTCTTCCACCTCCATGATCATTGGGAATCAGAATTCATCCTCTGCCCATTTTGCCATTGGGCCCAATATGATGGGCCCACTGAGGGTAACCATCACCCTACCTAAAAGGGTTCATCTATCTATCTATCTATCTATCTATCTATCTATCTATCTATCTATCTATCTATCTATCTATCTATCTATCTATCTATCTATCTATCTATCTATCTATGCATCCATCCATCCATCCATCCATCTATCCAGGCTTTGGGGCAGAGATCAATGTTGGGGAATTTTAGGCAAAAATTTGCATCACACAACGTTGTGCGGTGCAAATGTTTGCCTAAAATTCCCCAACATTATCCGGTTTTAGCGTTGTCTGGGACAAATGCTAGCCATGGTATTACTGTATCTGTATCTATATCTATATCTTCATGACATTTCTTGTACAGTACTGAGGATACTCAGAGAGAGAGAGAGAACATGATTATAATTCCATATCAAAATACAGTGGAACCTCGCTTAAGAAATTCAATGCATTCTCCGAGACCTTTTGTACTACAAAAACATTTTTTAAAGCAAATTTCCCATAGGAATGCATTAAATGCAATTTCACATATGAATGCTTTGAAAACCAAAATTTGTTAACTGAAATATGGTTTCCCATAGGAATGCATTGTAAACCAATTAATCAGTTCCAAAAAAATGTGTTAACCAAACCACTATTTGATTTGGATTTCATTTTGTTATGCAAGGTTTTTGTTAATTGAGCAGTTTGTTAAGCAAGGTTCCGATGTACAGTGTGAGGAAAGGAAAAGTTAGCCTCCTTTTCATCCGGTTGAAAGCTATCTTTCCAATTTTAGGCCAAAGCCATGTTAATGAAACTGGTGGAAGCCACAAAGGGCGCTCAGTAAAAAGTAGAAACAGGCACAACTTGTATAGTGGTTTGATGAACAATGTTGCTATATTTGTGTACAAACATTTAATGTTGTACTTATGAAGAGAACAGAAAAAAACTATGATACAGTTTAAAGCTTTTTAATTTGAGGAGATAATTATATATAAGAAAAAAAGAAAGCAATTTCAATAAAAGTATATTTCTTGCATATCTTGGTGAATATGAAAACCAACCATTTCCATCAGTAAAACTGTTGAATTATTTTAGTAGTTTGTTGACAATATACATATGAGCTACTTGTTGCTCTTATAAATGTCAACAGAAATGTATGCTACCTTAAATAATAACAGGAGGCCTTTCTTATCATGCAAAAGAACTTTTTAGTCAGATATATCTGTTTTCTATTTAGCTAAATGTCAATTTATTGAAATGTTAATGGGTTCAGGGAAGACATTTGTTTTTTTAAAAAAAATATTTAAGAGTGTAGCAGTGGTAAAAATGATGAAATAAACCTAAAATTAGGTAGCCATGCACAAACATAAAGAACCAATCTATTTTTTTTAATAGATCACACTTTTCAGACTACAATAGCTAAATCTCTTTTTTCCTATGAAGGGCAATGGGGATATAAAATGTTACATAGTTTATAAAAACCATTTACTCACATAAAATATCATTCTCATCATCTGGTCACAAGAAATCAAATTATGAATAATCTATGAAACAGTTTTTTGTGGAAATATCTGCAAAGAAAAGACACCCCCACCACCAACCCATCAAATAAAGAGACAGGACACATATTTGTGGTATAAGGCTTGGACCACATTTATTAAATAGATTGAATCCCCTGACCTGCAGAGGAGCTGGTAGTGAAACTCCTGATACCAGAGAAGGGGACTCCTTGCCCCCTCTCCAGATAAGATAGGCAAATCCCATGCCCCTGCGTAGTGTTATATCTTTGATAACTACTACCAAGACCAGTTAAATTGGGGAGGAATCCCCAAGGATGTTTCCAACTCTATTTGCATGGTAGGACATACCATGGAGATGGCTCATGGTGTCCCCTTCATGCCACACTAATCCAGCACTAGCTGCCTAAATGTGTCCTATTTAACCGGCCACGCCCCTCAGCCACAATTGTTCTGTCATCCAAAGTGGATAGGCTAAAGAATACCTCTCTTCCACATGCCAATCCAGAAGATGAGCTAAACAAAATCCTATCCAAGCCCCAAAGGCAATCCTAGGCAAAGGGATGATGGTAGGGCCATTGCAAACAGGCTATGAGGCCTGCTCAGGAGAGGGCAGGTCTCAAAACAAGCCTTTTGCCCCACACTAGACCTTTTAGGAGGAATACTAGAGCATCCCAGGTTACTTCCTGCCTCTTCAGCTGGAAGGGGCTAAAGTCCCTCCTTCATCCAGGCTGCTTTTGCGGCCAAATGTACAGAGGAAACAATATACAGTCAAAACTTGCATAAAGAGTGCCTCACTTAAAGAGCAACTCGCTTAAAGAGCAGAATTTTCTCTGAATGTTTGCTTCACTTAACAAATAAAGCCAACCAAAATCTCGCTTAACAAATAAATTGGGGTTCTCAATGCCCTCCACATTTGGTCATTTACAATGGTGTTTCGCTTAAAGAGCAAACTTGCTTAAAGAACAATCCCGTGGAACACATTATGCTCTTTAAGCGAGGTACAACTGTAGTTAATTCTTAATTTGTAAAAGTAGTCTAATTAAAATCTTATGAATGATGAAAGGGACATATTTTGTTAAGATTACTATTAAAAATAATCTGGGAATAATTCAGAGATGATGATTTGTGAAATAGAGGAGAAATATCTGGTGAAAATAGAACTAGAATAAATGTTCATGACATCATGATCAGCAAAAGCTGTGACTTTAGTGCCTATATCAGTGATGGTGAACCCTGGCACTTCAGCTCTTCTTGGACTTCAATTACCAGAAGCCCAAGTCAGCATTCAGTGCCAAGGTTTGCCATCACTGGCCTATATGAAAACAAGAAAACTGTCTGCAGAAAAGAATTCTCAACCTCTTAGAAAAGAGTTAGTCCATATGCAGCCCAGCAATTACATGCAATCCATCTTATTTTTACAGCAACATTTCTTTATTGTTATTAGACACTGTCAAGTTGTCTGTGACTTATGGTGCCCCTGTAAATGAGAGATCTCTAAAATATCCTTCTCTCAACAGCCCTACTCAGCTCCTGCAAGTTATAGCCTATGGTATTCGTCAGGGAATCAATCCAGCTAATGTTTGGTCTTCCTCTTTTCCTGCTTCCTCATTTCCTGCTGTTTTTCATCTTTCCCAGCATTATTGTATTTCCAGAGAGTCTTTTCATTCATTCATTCATTCATTCATTTCGATTTATATGCCGCCCTACTTGGTGAAAACCAACTCAGGGCGGCTCACAACATACAATAAAATACTGTACAATGTAACAGTTCAATAATACAATATCACAGTATAAAATATAGTACAATAAAATAAATATAGACACAATATAATCAGAATACCATCCATAAATACTACCCAGTACAGAATAGACAATAAACAATATAATCACAATACAATCACTAATCAATGCAAAAATTACAAAGTAATCAATTTAACAATATCTATCTGTTTGGGATGGCTCCAGGAGCCTTGTTGGCGGTGGCGGCGAGGGCAACAAAACTGTCCAAGTTTTAAAGCTCCCGCCCTGCCGCCCAGGTGTTCCTGCTCCTCATCAGCAAGCCAGCTGGCTCCAAGAGGCTCTGTTGGTGGCAGCAGCAGCGAGGGCAGCCCAGGCAGAGCCCCCGGTAACAGGTGGGAAGAGTCCCGGGGCTGAACGCTGAGGCAGCTTCTCTCCCGGGCCGCCCAGGTGTTCTTGGGAGGGCAAAGAGTCCTGCCTCCGTTGTGGCTTTTAAGCCCCCAGCCCAAACGGGGCCCCCGGTAGCAGGTGGAAAGAGTCCCAGGGCTGAACGCTGAGGCAGCTTCTCTCCCGGGCCGCCCAGGTGTTCTTGGGAGGGCAAAGAGTCCTGCCTCCGTTGTGGCTTTTAAGCCCCCAGCCCAAACGGGGCCCCCGGTAGCAGGTGGAAAGAGTCCCAGGGCTGAACGCTGAGGCAGCTTCTCTCCCGGGCCGCCCAGGTGTTCTTGGGAGGGCAAAGAGTCCTGCCTCCGTTGTGGCTTTTAAGCCCCCAGCCCAAACGGAGCCCCTGGTGACAGGTGGGAGGAGTCCCGGGGCTGAACGCTGAGGCAGCTTCTCTCCCGGGCCGCCCAGGTGTTCTTGGGAGGGCAAAGAGTCCTGCCTCCGTTGTGGCTTTTAAGACCCCAGCCCAAACGGAGCCCCCGGTAGCAGGTGGAAAGAGTCCCAGGGCTGAACGCTGAGGCAGCTTCTCTCCCGGGCCGCCCAGGTGTTCTTGGGAGTCTTGCCTTTTCATTATGTCCTCAAAGCAGGATAGTTTTGTCAATTTTGCTTCCAGTGACACCAGACTTGACTTACTCTGGAACCCACTTGTTTGTCTTTTTGTCTGTCTTGAGTATCTGCAAAGCATTCTTCAGCACCATGTTTCAAATCAACTTTCTTCCTGTCTGCTTTCTTTATTGTCCAGATTTCTCACCAGTACATGATGATCAGGTGATAAGTTCTTACACTTGATGATCTTTTCTATTTTTTTTGTTGCTGTCCTTCCTAGTCCCAGTCTTCTGATTTCTTGTTTTCTCCCAAACCAATTGCTACTCTCAGTCTGCCCCAATTTTTTAACAGCATAAATCTAAAGACAGATATATACATTCTGTGTATCTCAAGAAAACTGCATTGTTGCTGAGATGCAACTTCTACTCTGGAAATTGTTTCTGATATCAGCTAAAAAGTAATGACGGGTATTAGTATTTTACATAGAATGCTGGCTCTATTAAAACATAATGAGAATAGCTACAAAATTATCATTAGGCTCAATGGCTGAATATGTAATTGACTTGTATCACCATATCAGCAGATGCAGTCTAATATTGAACACTGTGAAATAGGTTGGCTAATTTGATTAGGTTCATGGCTGTAAAATTTAAGGTGTTTGATAATGACACAACACTAGATGAATTAGCTGAAAAAAGAGCATGTGTTCATTCATGTATAAGGCCAATTGTTGCAGAGGTGGACTATGGGTTAGCTTTCTGGTAAAATCTGGCCTCTGAATTGTATATCTAATTGTTTTTGTCACGGTAAAAGCTATGAATTGAGAAAACTGAAAGTATGGGTAACAATATCTATTAAATATCCTTATATTAAGGTCTCTGGGTAAAATTGATCTTGTTGAATTGGCTTGTTAATTTCAATTGTGTTGAGCAGTCCCAAGGGATTTCTGGCCAGAGGATGAGATTTGGGTAGTATGGTGGGGGGAGATATTATTATTTTTCCCTTGGTAGAATAGAAGCTAATGTTTGTGATTTGTTTGGCATAATTATATGGATCTGATGCACATTTGAGACAAATTGCACTAAATCAAAGATATAACTCTAGCCAAACTTATCAGACGTTGGATAAGGGGCTTGGATTGCAATAGATCCACTTAGTGAATATCTAAACATTGTTGGAGGCTCAGAGGGTGACGAGGACATGGTCTTTGCATGTTCAGCAAATGTCTGTGTTGACATTTGTAAAGCCAGTCAATTGACTATGTATGTCATCACCGGTGTAGACTTACAAACTGAACACACAAAGGTCTACTTTAAAGTGGGACAGCCACAGTCAAAATGTATTTGCAAGCCCACAAGACCACTGACTTTTGAACTTTCCATAGATTCAATTTTAAATGATGTCATCACGGTAATCAGGGTTCATGTCACTCCGTGTCTTCAGACTGAGATAATAATTTATTTCTGAGACCCTTAATTTTTCATTCATAAGTTCTTTCTCCAAATAAGCTGATAGGCAATTGTTGTTGTTCAGTCACTTTGTTGAGTCTGACCCTTTGCAACCCCATGGACCACTGCACACCAGATACCTCTATCCTCCTCCATCCTCCGCGGCCCACTCAGCTCTACACCCATTGCATCAACAATGCCATTTGGCCACCTCATCCTTTGTTGTGCCCTTCTCCTTTTACCTTCAATCTTTCCCAGCATCAAGGTCTTCCCAAGTGAGTTCTTTCTTCTCATTTGGTGGCCAAAGTACTTTAGCTTCATCTTCATACCATACCATAAACTCTGTGAAAAAAGAGCACACAAATATTTTTTTTAATGAATCAAATTATTTCACTCTTTTTCTTCAGGACTTGGGATACCTTGCTTAGGCAATGGCTGGTTGATGGAGAAGATTTTGTTTCTTTTAACAAACTGCAAATGTTCAACCTAAGCTTTATGAAATATAGAGGGAAGTCAATGTATGTCTACATAGTATTAAAAAAGTAGGCTGTATAAGGCTAAACAGGCTCATTAAGAGATTCAGTATGCCATTTGGTGTGACTTTTTTTTATTTATGTATTTATTAGATTTATATGCCACTCTCCTTACCGAAGCAACTCAGAGCGGCTAACAATGTTACAATCGCAAATATAAGTACGACATAATATAAATAATGCAATCAGGAAAATGCAATACAAAAATTCAAGCAATGAAACCCAAAACAGACAAACCCACAATGTTCCTGATGAAGCCCGGGCTCGACGTCTGTGACGGAGCCCGGGGCTCGATGTCCACGATGGAACTGGGCTCAACATCTGTGACAGAGCCTGGCAGAACATCTTCAACAGAGTCCTCAATTGATTGCCATCTTTATTCCTTCCCAGACTACGAAGGGCTGACCCCAGTGCAGTTGTGTTGACCTCGACACAGCTGAGTTCACAACAGGAAGGTCTTCGCGTGGTGTCCTCCCATGCTGTCCGCAGGTGGATTTCAGTCAGTGGCGGTGACAATGTCCTGGCCACACAGCATCCTTTTAATGTCCCGCCAGGGGCGGGGGCCCAGGCACCAGGTGAAGGTGGTGATCCCAGCACAGGACACCGTGGTGGGCTCCTGCCATGTCCGCAGGTGGAATTTGGTCAGCGGCGGTGGAGAACAAAACAGTCAGGAAAGTCCTTATCCCTTTTCAACAGGATGTGGCTAGCCACGGTACAGCTGTGGTGGTGCTAGTGACAGTGGTGTCCTTCAGCCAGCCGCCCAGTCAGCTCAGTTGGCCCTCATTCTTCCTGCCTGACCAGCCAGGAAGAGTGTCCGGGGATGGTCTTGTGATGGAGGTGGCAGCAAGATCTTATGTAGCCGGCAACTCGGTCTGCCCAGCTGGCCCTCATTCTCCCCGCCGGACCAGCTGGGGAGAGCATCCAGGAATGGTCTTATGGTGGCAGTGGCAGCAACGATTTTGTAGCTGGCATCCTGGTCCGCCCAGCTGGCCCTCATTCTCTATGCCCAACTGGCCAGGGAGAGCATCCGGGGACGGTCTTTCACATCCAAGTGGCATATAGACCTTAATCACATTTTTGTTCTCAGCCTTTTCTGGTATTGTGAAGTGACTCACAGTTTCTTTGTCACCAACTTTTCCTCTCACCACCCCATCCAAAATCATTCTGTGTTTCCTTTTTAAAAAATAGTAGCTGTATTAGCCTGTGTTTCGGGCATATCAAAGGTTAAACAAAACAAAAACATTGTGGCACATTAAAGACTAACTGCTGTATTTTAATGTTAGCTTTTGTAGACCAAGTCCACTTTGTCAGACATAGGAGTGAGACTTCAGTCTTTTTCTCCTATGATGACATGGACTTCCCTTTTTTAATCACTGAGAGTCAATGTTATTTTTTTTTATTACACTGTATGGGAAGTTTTTTGTTTTCATATTTTAATAGTTCAAGACTTTGTTGGCATCTTGTGGGAAATAATAGATACAGACTTAGCTAAGACACTGAGAAAACCTTTCCGAAATGGATGACTGGTATGACTGACCTTCTTCCTTTCTTACTTTCAGGTGGCATAGCAAATAAAACAAATTTAAAAGTGCTAAAGATATAAAGTGAATAATCTGTGATAACACTGCTCTCCTATTAAATTTGGCAATCGAACATCTATTTGTGAGCCAGAGATTATTCCACAAGCGAACTGTTTGTTATTGTAAACTAGAAAAGACTGAAGCTAATAGAATTAGGAAAGCATATTTGTCATCTCTAATAAGTGACCTAGCTGGGCAATAACTAATATATTAGCATTAAATTGGAGGTAAATATATTTACACCTCTCTGTGGCCAGCTGGCAAGAAACAAACTGCTGACATATGACAGTGAATATGGGTTTTTGACAAATGTCTGCCTTGACCTAACTGTGAAAAGTAACAGAGAACTAAGGACTGAACCTGAAGAAATGGGAAAGGACACCTGACAAATTTTGTAAAATTATAGCGCACAAGCTCATGAAATGAAAGTAGCTAGCAGCAGATTTATAACAGACAAACGAGAATGAAGTATATTCAGTATCATATATGGAATGAGTCAACAGAAGAGATAATTCTGGACTATAGCTTTTAAAAGGCACTGAACAAGGAAGAGACAGATTCATGCAATATGGAATAAGTCCAACCTTTGAAATGTTCATATTCATAAATATTACGTGTCTCATTAACAGAAAGTGGGGACAAACATTGGGTGTGGCTATCTACAGCTTTTCTTTAAGATTTCTAAGGGCATCTGGATGGCACTAGACCAGTGGTTCCCAACAAGGGGTACACAGTCCACAGGGGGACTTCAATTCCCAGAAGCCTAAGTCAGTACATTGGCTGATCAGTGCTTTGGGGAAATGACTTAGGCTTCTGGGAATTGAAGTCCAAACACCAGCATTTGGGAAACACAGCACTAGACAAAGGGCTTTTTTTAAATGCCTATTTTAGATCAAACTGGATTGGGCTGCTAGGAGGTCTATCTCATTGTGTGTAACATTTGCATCCAAATGGAATGCAGACCTCAACTATATTTGGCCCACACCAGCCCACAGTCAATTTGAAATTATTGTGATGTAATTTAAGAAGGTCTCTTCATGATACTGGCAAATTAAACACTTCCTCAGTTTACATGGAGAGACCAAAAAAGTGAAAAAAATATTTAAAGGGTATTAGTGCAGTGCACATTTGTTGTATCACTTAAAAAGAGCCAAATAGAAAACTTCCTTCCAGGAAGGGAAGCATTTAGTAAATATTCATTTAGATCCTTACTGTTAAGATAAAACACTGGTGTCATTTGAGTGTTTCCAGGAAGGAGACAACATTGGATCCAGCAGATCTAAAATGTTTTCCATGCCACACTAAACATTTTCTTACCATCCAGAGAAGAACAGAAGAAGAAAACCTGACTACTATCCTAGGAAGACTTCTGTGCACCCCTCTTGAAAGGCAAATGTTTGCTTTATTCTGTGGCAGATTTTTTACAGCAGATTATAAAATTGTACTTTGGGGCTGCAATCTCATCCATATTTATACTTTATTTTACTACTTTATTTGGATTTAGTTTTGCACAGATGTGCAAAGTAGTTTCTTTATAAAGTATCCATCCCTTCTGCTGCTCTCACTTGTGACTTTTGCTGGATAGTATTATGTGTACTTTACTTGGTAGCCATTATTTAATGGAATTATTGGTTTCTTCAGACTGGAATTTGGTCCTATAGACTTTTAAATAATAGTATACAGAACTGAGATTAAATTTTTTTGGTGTTCTGTGCCTAGAGTAATGGCAGAATATGCCTCAATGGTCAAGTAAACCTACAACCGAGAGTTATAAAGTCTGTGCTAATGTTCTTCTCAAGGTAAATTCATCATCAGTTTCACTTTTAACAACCTTATTTGTAAAAGTGATAAAAAATTTTCTATGCTGGAAACTAGTCATTGTATCTTAATTCAGAAGCATTTTTGTTTTATTTAAAAAAGACACCCAACATTTTAGGTGCAACTTTTTAGAAAACATGGGATTAGAGCATAATGATGCTAAAGTACTCTTTAGTACTCTTATGTCTGAATTAATGTTCCTTTGGAGATTTAAATTACAATGATTCTATCCTAAAAACAGTTGGGACATTATTGTTGTTTATTCTGTATTACCATGTTGTCTATAGGCATAGTTTCATTTTTGTGGCTCTGGACAAAACAGTAAAAAAAAGAACATGATGACTCTTCTTCTTTTCAGTCTGTACGACTAGCAAAGTCAGACAAAATGCTGAAAGAAAATGTGGGAACATGAAATGATGAGATTTAGAGACAGTTTCTAAGCTATTCACCACAAGATATCATTCGTCGTCTTAGGGTAAAGTCCGTGTGATCCACAAAAGCTGCATTCTGGTAGAAAACTGCAAAAGTGAATTAGGCCTTAAATCCCAAACTATGGCCCAGGGGCTGCATCTCGCCCCCACAAAGCCCTCATCACTCCTGGAAGCAAAAGTAAAATGCACCTGTATGGATGAATTGGTGTCTTGGGTCAGATACGGCCCCTGGGCTATAGTGACTGGATCCCTGAATCACATGGACGGCCCATGGCCCAAAAAGTTTGGGGAGGGCTTGCCTTAAACTTAACCCCCTGGGCAAAGACTGCCAATGTTCATTTGCCTAGACCAGTGGTCTGCAAATAGTGGCTCTCCAGGTGTTTTGGACTTCAATTCCCAGAAGCCCAAGTCAGCACTACTGTTGATCGAGGCTTCTGGGAATTGAAGTCCAAAACACCTGGAGAGCCACTATTTGCAGACCAAGGGCCTAGACTAAATGTATATCCAACATTCCACTGTGTAACTCAAATGAGAGGCTGTTCACTCATTTGAGACTCATGCTGCTAACTTCCATCCATTACAGACTGAAAAGATAGGAAGTTTGTGACTAATGCCACAATCCATATATGCAGTGAAAGTGGAGTATTTGGATCAAAATCAGATTAGAGCTGAAGCACTGCATTATATTAACTCCTTCTATCTGATTTCTGGGTCATACTGCCATGCACTTACTATGATGTATTCTAATATGAAAGAAGTAGATTATTTCTTGTGGAGTGGTTTGAAGAGTCTGAAGAGTATGGTAGTATTATAAAAAACAGTATTTTGAAGGACTCCTCAAATGCACTGAGGAAACCAGTATGCTTCATTTGAGGATGTCATAGATATTGAATTTCTCCGGGGAAAGCAAGCGTGCCTGTCTGCAAAGCTGCAGATGCATTTCTCACTGGGCATTCAATTTATGAATAAGAAGCCAGATGAAAATTTTACAGCTACACTTTCACAGTTCTAGCTGCCAAACTCCCAACTCAGTTTCAAAGAAAAAGAAATGCTAATTGGAGAAGACAACATCTGTTTCTGGAGCAACCAACATTGGGAGAGCAACACACATCTTGTAGGATAATTAAAACTCATGTTACACAAATGTTTTAATAATGTTTTAAAAATGCAAAAAAAAATCTCTTTTTTTTTTGCATTTATGTTCACCTTCATAAGTGTTTCAAGGATACTTTAAGGTCAACTATTAACCCTAACTTTGTGCTGCTTTATTTATTGAATTTGTTTTCACTGATGAAAAATTGAGATAACTTCAATGCCTTGGAATATTTTTGAGGATGTTTTCATAAAATAATGTGAAAGAAACTGAAGTAGAGATTACCATGCTGCTGCTGCTTCATTACAGCATGAATTTATATTTTGCAGATCTCATATCATGGCTTCATGGTTTCATTGTTATCGAAGCAAGAGAACTTTATGCTGCAATCATTGGCAACTACTCATAAAAAATGAGATAATGTCACCAGCTTTGCATGGATAACTTTTCCAATTTTTTTGTCATGCCTGAGTCATTGTGTGCACGTGTCTGTACTTTGGTGGCTGCTGCGGTAATTTACCTATAAACAAGGAAACAGATTTCAAGAGGTTATGAGAAAAATGAATCAGAGGTTGCATGCATTCTAGAAGGAGAACAAATAGGTAATTGTTATTAGATATCTAAAGTTTCAATCATGAATGTATCTCTTTGGATATCTGATTATTAAATAATTCTGTTGGGCAAACAGCACATATACTGTACACAGAAAGGACACAGAATAAGCACAAATAAAGATAGTATCACACATCGGTCATCCCAATTCACAAGGGCACCTCCCTATCAGTTCCTG
Source organism: Furcifer pardalis (assembly GCA_030440675.1). Taxonomy (NCBI): domain Eukaryota; kingdom Metazoa; phylum Chordata; class Lepidosauria; order Squamata; family Chamaeleonidae; genus Furcifer; species Furcifer pardalis. The sequence continues at coordinate 63,476,854 of CP126895.1, forward strand.
AGCCTCATGCTCATTACTAGAACTTAACCCTTGCCTCATCACTTCTGGGAGAACCGAGGAGATTAAAAAGCAACACTTACTATGCTCAGGCAGTAGGGCCTTTAAGCATAGAACAAAACAAGGGAGGCTTCTAGTAGCGTAGCGTAGGTGTGTGTGTGCTAATGAAAGAACAACAATCTTCAAAGAGAAACAGCTGCTTTATTCGTCAGGTTCATGCAGCAAAGTCCATGGAAAAATCATAGATTAAAAGGTCATAACATGAATCAGTCCAATAAACACTCCAAGATCATTAGGTAATCATAGTGAAAAGAAAAGAGAAATCACACGCCATAGCCAAGGTCTTAAGCCCTTGAAATCCAGAAACGAACTAACTTCTCTGCAAAATGGAGAATCTGCAGTCAGGTGGGTTAGCTTTGGCCAATAAGGTAACAGAGAGAAACATTCTCAAAACAATGGATTGTTGACACACATGTGCAGTCAGTGAAGACATAACACGCTAAAGAGATAGGAACACAGGAACACTATAATGTCAACAAGCCATCTAGTGACAGTCTTGTGAGACACACAGAGAGGACAAAGGATTTCTATGAGGCCTAGCTAAAAACTGCAATTTCAAGCCTTGGGAAACATGAGGAAATATGTCATTTCCTGACAGATTGGTCGGGCGGCCGCGGTGACTGCCGCGGCCGCGCGCTTTGCCCACGGTGCCTGTCAAAGAGACGGGCCTGGGGGCGAGCACAGGGGGCGTGGCTGAGCGCTGCCCTTATAAGGGCGGCGCGCTCCCTGTGCTCGTCCCCAGTCCCGTTTGACAGGCGAGCGTGCCGGTTCTTCGCTCCGTGCGAGCGTGCTGGTGCCTCGCTCCGTCGTTGAGCTGCGGCGCTTTTCGGGCTTGGCTGTCGGCTTCTCCTTAGTTGGTGCGCTTCCTCCTCCGTTGGTGCGTGGGTTCCGTCCAGGGCCACTTCGGCCGCTCACCCCGTGCCTGTCCCCGGCTGCCGCTGGTTGCGGCCGCCATTTTGGTGGGCTGCTCGTGGCGCCCGCCATTTTGTTTCTTGCTCAAACACTAATTAACTTGCCCCGAAAGTGCTATTGCTGTGGCTGCCTGCTCCTTTCGGCCCTGGTTCGAGCGTGGCCCTGTTGGCGCTGGGGTTGCACTGCTTCCCGCAGCACAACAGTGGTCTGTCTGTTGAAGGGCTCTTGTGGTGCAGTGGTTAAACCCCCTGTCCTGCAACAGAAAAGGCTGTGAGTTCGATCCTGACCAGGGCTCAGGATTGACTCAGCCTCCCATCTCTACATTTCCCGGGGTTTTTGGTGGTGGGATTGCGGCCTTGGCCCTTAGGTCCACAGATTGCCTCGGCCCTTCTTGCCTTCTCATTTGCCTCAGGCTAGCTATAGGCAAGCCCCGTGGTCGCATTTGTTCCTGGTTGGACGGGGTCGCTCTGGGCCGGAGGGTTCGTGTGGTCTACAGTTCCGTCCCGCAGTTGGGTTGCTGGTTAGGGTAGTGTCGCCCCTATAGCCATGGCTCCTAAAAAGCAGGCCGTCGCTCCTAAGAAGCTAGTTGTGCCTCGCCCTCGCCGCTCCCCCCGCAGGGCTACTGCCGAAGGGGGTCCCAGCCGCCGCAATCAGGGGTCTGAGAGTGCCCCGGTAACACCCGCGGCCCTCCTGGCTCGGGTGGCGGCCTCGGAACGGGCCGCTGCCACGGGTCCGGTGCCGGGTTCGCGGGGGGCGGCCCAACGGGCCGCTCGGTCGGTCACAGATCCGACTGTTTCTGACTGGCATGGGTTGGTGGAGGTTATCCACCAGCGCATCGCCCAGCTTGAGGCTCGTCTGCCGCCGCTCCGGCCCACCGAAGACGAGGTCCCTGGCGACGCTGCGGGCCAGATCGACGATCCCGCGCCCCCGACGGTGGAGGCACCTGACGCCGGTCCCAGCGGAGCTCGCCCGGTCCTCGTTCCTCCGACGGTCCCTGAAGCGCGGGCCGGTGGTGAGTATGGGGCCGATCCGGCCACCCTTACGGGCACTTCGCCTCTGCAGCCTTCTCCGGTCGTTCCGCAGCTGCCCCTGGTCACCGCGCCCCCATCTTCCATTGCCCCCCAGCCTACGCCTCAATGGCCTTGGCCGTGCCAGCCGTCTGCGGCTGCGGCGGCGTCCTGGCCGGCGGCGGCACCGGGGCTCCCGTGGCTGCCGCCGGCGCCACCGGGGCAGGGGACGGCCCCTTCGTGGCCGGGATCGGCGCCGTCGGCGTCGGCCCTGATTCCGCCGGCCCAGCCGGTGCCCGGTACATGGCGAGCGCCCTATCCGCCTCCTCCGGTGGCATCGCCTTTCGGCGGCCCCTCTATCCCGGCCCCGGGATGGCCTTGCTATGCCTTCGGGGACACCGGCTATAACTCGGTGTCCCGCTTGGCCATGCCGTACGGCGACCAATCGTTGCCGCTCGGCGACCACTTGCTCCCGGCCACCCGGGACAAGATTCTCCGCGGGGAGTATGTTGATTTTTTCTCCCTCCTCAACCGGGACTCCACGAAAGAGGAGCAGGAGAAGGCGGACGATGCGGATAAAGAGAGGGCCAAGAGGAAGAAGCCCCCCCGCACCTGGGCCAACTGGCTCCCAGGTTTCATTATATATGCCGGGGTGTTATCCCGGGCTTTTCCCCAGTTGGGGGTTTCACTGTTCCAGTACCTAGACATTATTTATAGAGCTTATGTGGACTTCCCGGGGCATGCATGGCTGTCGTATGATGAGGAATTTCGTATGCGCGCAGCCATCCGCCCCGGTATGCGCTGGGATGAGTTGCATTCCGCGTTGTGGATGCAGCTCATGACCCCGACCCGCCCGGCCCTTGGTGAGCGTTATGACTGCGGCCACCTGATTCAGCGTCCTACTCCCTCTCAGGCACCCCGCCAGTCGGCGGGGCAGGCGGTTCCGGCCCGCCTGCTTTGCTGGGAGTACTCCGCTTCGGGTCGCTGCTCCAAAAAACAGTGCAAATTCAAGCATGAATGCTCGATTTGCGCGGGCGCCCACCCCGCCACCTCCTGTTTCCGAGGGGGGGCGGGCCGTGGCCGTGGCAAGGACCAACAGGGGGCAAAGCGGGCCGGGGCTGACAGCGCCCCTGGCAAAGGGCCCCAGCCCAGTTAGGGTTGACGTCCTGCACAGCCTGCTGCGGGAGTATCCTTCGTCCACTGATTCACAGTACCTTTCAGAGGGCTTCACCTTTGGCTTCCGTATCCCTGTAGTGGGGACGAGGGGGCCTCAGGACGCGCCCAACCTACGATCTCTGGTGGGTATGGAGTCAGTGGCCAGAGCACAAATCTTTAAGGAGGTAGCGGCAGGCAGGGTGGCGGGCCCTTTTGACAGCCCTCCCTTCCCCAACCTTAAAGTTTCCCCGTTGGGATTAGTTCCGAAAAAGGCCCCGGGTGAGTTCAGGTTGATTCATCACCTGTCTTACCCCGCCGGGTCGTCCGTCAACGACGCTATCCCGGACGCTTTGTGCTCGGTCCGGTATACGTCCTTTGACGAGGCCGTGCGCATGGTCCGCTCCTGTGGTCCGGGTGCACTCTTGGCCAAATGCGACATCAAGTCTGCGTTTCGGCTGTTGCCGGTGCACCCCGATGACTTCGAGCTACTGGGCTTCCGTTTTGAGGGCCAGTATTTCGTGGATCGGGCCATGCCGTTCGGCTGTTCTATTTCCTGCGCCGCGTTTGAGCGCTTTAGTTCTTTCTTGCACTGGGCCTTAGTTAAGACGGCAGGTTCTGACAGGGTCGCCCATTACCTCGATGATTTTCTTTTTGGGGGTCCCGCAGGTACTGGGGATTGCGTTCACTTGCTCCATTCGTTTCAGCGCCTGGCGGAGGAGTTGGCTGTTCCGTTGGCGCCCGAGAAAACTGAGGGTCCGGCCACTACCCTCACTTTTCTGGGCATCGAGTTGGACACGGTGGCCATGACCTCTCGCCTCCCCCTTGACAAGGTGCAGCGATTGGTTGGACGCATAGAGGCGCTTCTGCTCCAAAGGAAGGTCACCCTGCATGAATTGCAGGAGCTTCACGGGCATCTCAACTTTGCCTGTAGGGTGGTGGCCCCTGGCCGCGCCTTTGCTCGCCGTTTGTGCGACGCAATGGCCGGCCTGACCAAAAAGTTCCATAGAACTAGGCTGACCCGTGGGATGAGGGAGGATTTAGAGGTCTGGTTGGCGTTCCTTAGGGACTTCAACGGGGTTTCCTTTTGGCGCTCTGACCTTTTCCTCTCTTCCAGTTTTCAGGTCCATTCCGATGCATCGGGGTCTTGCGGTTTCGGCATCTATTTTGATGGCCGTTGGTGCTCCGGCACCTGGCCGCCGCACTGGCGGGACTCCGATGTCGTGAGGGACCTGACTTTCCTGGAATTCTTCCCCATCTGGGGGGCGATCAACATGTGGGGACGTCACTGGGTGAACTCCGTTGTCACCTTCTGGTGTGACAACGCGGCGGTTGTCCAAGTGGTCAACTCGCAGACGTCCCGCTCCCCCCGGGTTATGTCCCTAGTCAGGCCGTTTGTCCTGGCTGCGCTGAGGCTTAACATCGTCTTCCGCGCACGCCACGTGCCTGGGGTGGACAATTCCATTGCTGATGCCCTGTCCCGCTTTCAGATGGCGCGGTTCAGGGCGTTGGCTCCCGGTGCCAGGGCACTTCCTTCGGAGTTGCCGGACGCGGTCTGGAGCATTGGAGGGCTGAGGTGAATCGGGCCATCGGCCTTTCCCTATCTGGTCGCACACGCCGGGCCTACCGCCTGGCGTGTGAGGCTTTTACCACCTTCAGGAGCCAGCAGGGTTTGCCGGAGGTCTGGCCGCTCCCGGTGGACCATGTGCTGCAGTTCATGGTCCACCTGCGGCGGTCCGGCCTTGCGCCACGGACTATCAAGGGGCGGCTATCGGCCTTGGCATTTGCCGCCCGGGCGAATGGTGTCCCCGACACTCTGGGCGATTTTCGTATCCGCAGGGTGTTGGAGGGTTGGTCGAGGGAGCGTGGCCACCGCCCGGACGCCCGACAGCCGGTGTCGCCGGCGGTGCTGCGGCGTTTGGCCGCAGCCTGGCCACGCCATTGCACGGATGTCTTCGAGGCGACCTTGTTCCACGCCGCTTCTTCCGTTGCATTTTTCGCGGCCCTCCGGGTGGGTGAATTGGTGGTAGCGTCCCGAGGGGATGTGTCTGGCCGTGCGCTGCAGCTGGCTGATGTGGCGCTTGCCGCGTCATCGGTTCGGCTGACGGTCCGGATGTCCAAGACTGACCAGCAGGGCAGGGGTATTTCCTTACTGCTACTGCGTTGCAGTATAGCAGACATCTGTCCGGTGGGAGCGCTGGAGCGCTACCTGGCCGTACGCCCCTCGGGCCCTCTGCCCCTTTTTATACACCGGGATGGGTCCCCGCTGACCCGTTTTCAGTTCTGGAGAGTTACGGGGGCGGCCTTGGCGGAGGTGGGGATCCCCGGTGCCTGTTATGGCACCCACTCTTTCCGCATAGGGGCTGCTTCTACTGCGGCCTCTTTCGGGTATTCCGATGCGGATATCATGAGGATGGGGCGGTGGGGGTCCGCTTGTTTTCGGACGTACGTGCGACCTCTACTGCCATGACCTGCCTTGCTGCCGTTTGTTTTCTTTTTGTTTTCTTTCAGAGCTCTTCCCTCGGAGTGATGTGGCCCGGGTGTGGATCGTCGGCCACAGCTACATCTACTGGGCCGCCCGCTTTGCTGGTGCAGCTCCCTGCGGGATCCACCTTGGCCTGCGACAGTGGGCCTTCCTCATGTGGCGGGGGGTGCGAGGGATGTTGTGGGACCAGCTGATGCCTTTTCTGATGTCAAGCTGGCATGTGCCACCCCCCGATATCCTCCTGGTGCATCTGGGTGGGAATGACCTGGGTCAGCGAATGGGGCTGGATTTAGCCAGGGCCATTTGCAGGGATTTCCATCTTCTGCACCAGCATTGGCCGGCGACCAGAATTGTCTGGTCGAGTATGATTCCGCGTGCCCGTTACAGGGGCGCGCGTAACTACAGCGCCGTGGATCGAGCGCGGCGTGGTGTTAACCGCGCTGTTGCACGTTTCCTGGCTCATCGGGGCCTGGGTACTGTTGTGGAGCATCCGCTTTTCCATATGGAGGAGTTGGGCCACATGTACAGGGCGGACGGTGTACACCCGTCCCTGAACGGCCAGGTTGTGTTCCTGGGAGCTCTGCAGCAGGGCCTGGTGACCGAGTTGTCGGTCTCGGGGGGGGGGGTGGGGCGGTGAGTAGTTTCACTCCCCCCCGTGTGGCGGGTAGCACTGGTTAGGAATAAATTTGGTCCCAGGAGAACCGGGTAGGAACGTGTTTTGATCGGCCACTCGGTGAGTCTGATCAAAATGCGGACCGTGAACTTGGGTAACTGCCCAGCTCGGCAGCAGGCAGCCCCAATATAGAGTTCGCCCGGTGTGGGTCAGAAGGAGATAACAGCTGGTTACTTCTGACCGGGACAGTAAAATGTTGTACGGATATGGTTGTCCGATATCCAAGTTAAGCCTGGAATGGATATCGTTGACCTCACCAGTGCTACTGCGGCCTTGCTGCATCTAGTTACTGTTAAGATGGTTAAAGTTAACCTAGTTGATTTTAAATAAAGTGGCCCAATTTTTCAACCAACATCAATGTGGTCAGTCTCTTTTGTGCGGGCATATGGGGGCAATGGTCGGGCGGCCGCGGTGACTGCCGCGGCCGCGCGCTTTGCCCACGGTGCCTGTCAAAGAGACGGGCCTGGGGGCGAGCACAGGGGGCGTGGCTGAGCGCTGCCCTTATAAGGGCGGCGCGCTCCCTGTGCTCGTCCCCAGTCCCGTTTGACAGGCGAGCGTGCCCCGCCCTCCCTCCCTGGCAGCAGTGTGATTGTTTTGGTCGCTTCGGGGCCGGATGGGAATTTTTGCTTGAGACCTTGATTGGCCGGTAGGTCTCTTGGCGTTTTCGCCCATCCCACACTGCGTAACCGGGTGAGCTGGATTGGGTTTTTGGTCACTTTAGGGGGCGGGTAGCACTGGTTAGGAATAAATTTGGTCCCAGGAGAACCGGGTAGGAACGTGTTTTGATCGGCCACTCGGTGAGTCTGATCAAATTGCGGACCGTGAACTTGGGTAACTGCCCAGCTCGGCAGCAGGCAGCCCCAATATAGAGTTCGCCCGGTGTGGGTCAGAAGGAGATAACAGCTGGTTACTTCTGACCGGGACAGTAAAATGTTGTACGGATATGGTTGTCCGATATCCAAGTTAAGCCTGGAATGGATATCGTTGACCTCACCAGTGCTACTGCGGCCTTGCTGCATCTAGTTACTGTTAAGATGGTTAAAGTTAACCTAGTTGATTTTAAATAAAGTGGCCCAATTTTTCAACCAACATCAATGTGGTCAGTCTCTTTTGTGCGGGCATATGGGGGCAAAGTCATACACAAATGAATCCTCAGTTACAGTCAAGTTCTTTATGCTTTGTTTAGGAAAATAACCTTTAACAAACTTTTCATATTCAAACACAGCTTGTGAATCACGTACACAAAATGTCCAAATCCAAAATAGCCATAGTCCAAGCCATATTTCTTGTCCATCTTGTTAGCCTTGGGACATTTATGTTTCCACAATCCATCTTGTTTTCACAAGCCATCTTGCTTCTCCCCCAGTATAGCTCCTAAATAGAATGGACAGATTTGTCATTTTCCATTTTTCTAGATTTTAATTTTGCAAATTTTAGTCAAATCTTATAAAGAACTGTTCTAAAATGAAAATTATATATATATGGATATATATAATTACTCCACATGAGTGCACTACTGCAAATATGCATATACAAAAGAATTCTGTAGACCAAAGCCATGCCTCATAAAATGGTACTATTATATGTACTTTAGCAAACAATTGGTTAAGGACCCTTGACCATGATGATGCTTCACACAATAATTGATTTGGTTCAGAGTCTTGGCTGGGTCTTTTCATAGCTATTTTATTTATCCTTTCAAGATTGTAGAATCTTCTCATGAATACAACATTTATGAAATTTAATGCATAGCCAGTCTTTAACATACACACATTTCTACTAATGTTTAAGATTGACTTTAAGCCATGTCCAGATGATATTCTTCTTTTTCCATGTCAGGGCCAGATATAAAACTGCCAAAATGAAGGCACATTTTGGTGAGTTCATTCTGCAGTTCCTTTTGCCTGACTTAGTGTGAGAAAGATTAGCTGGCAACACAAGGTTGCCATTACCAGGGTAAGCCCAATTGTGGTTCAAAATATCACACTCTTTGAGGAAGCTCTTTCTGTGTACCCCCAGGTGACCTTAAAACCTGTGTAACCTGCAAATAATAAGGAGCAGCACCCTCTCTGTTATTATATTAATCATAGGCTGGAATCCTGTGAACCTTGCAACTGTGATGTGAACTGTGTGATTGCTTGTGCAGAGCTGGCTGCCTGGTTGCAAGATCCAGCACATTTCTTCAGGCACAACTTTACATTCTGTCAACTGAAACAAGGGTTTTGCCATAGAAATACAGCATTGTAAACAGAAGACACCATTCTATAGGTGTGGGGTTTTCAATCTTTTTAAGCTGGGGGCTGGATCAAGCTCTCACAGACTGTTTGGGGTGGGTGGGTTTTTTTAATATAATTTTTATTTTATTTATTTATTATTTATAAATTCCCCACTCTGGGTGGTGTACATAGCAAAGAAGGCACCCAGAATAGCCAACATACTAGTATGGAGAATAAGACAGAGGGGGCTGACAGGGAAACCCTTATTAAAAATACTCTTCCCCCACCCCCACAGGTAAACAAAAGAAGTCTTCCTACCTTGCCTACCTCAGCTTGGCTCTGCAAGTTTTTTTTTTTTTTGCTTTTTAAAAGAGATGAAATTGGTTTTTAGTTGATTCCTATGGGAAACCACACTTTCCGCCCTCTAGTGGCCATCTCTGGTAATGATCCAACCATCTTCTGTTCACCCCCACCCTGGAAATGCCATAGGCTGTTTTTAAACTGCTGAACACATGTCAAATCACACATGGAGGACCAGATAGAATCACATCAGGGGCTGGGGCTGGTTCATGGGATGTAGGTTACCTGCTATAGGCTAACCTTTTCCACATAAGCACAAACCCGAATTTTGGAGAAGCTACCCAAAGAGAGCAGTCTCCAACTTGTCAGATTGCTTTGATTCTATGATTAAAACAACAATAAAAGGAAAGGACTAGCATGCTCCCCTCATCACGTGCGAGTTTCACATTTTAAGCATGACTGAAGAGGACTTCAGTCATTTATTTCAAAAACATAGGATTAGATTTTTTAAAAAATCTGTTTTGGATGTGAAAAATGTTTTTTACAAGATTATATACAAGGGCCACATTCTCTTGGGACTGCAGAATTGAACGAGACTAGTCACTGTTGTGTCTATTCACTGTCAAGGAGGTAGAATGGGAAATCAAAATCCCAGTCACTGGCTCTGCAGCCAGATACCTAAACTAATGAGCTATCATTCTGTGGTTTGGGTAACTCATTAGTTAGATATATGGCTGCAGAGCCAGAGGCTGGGAGTTCAATTCCTCATTGTGCCTACTTGACAAGGCTGTACTCAATGATCCATAGGGTTTCTTTCAGCTCTTGGCAGTAATCTATCAGGGTACAAGAAGGTAGTGACTGGGAGCAGAACAAGAATGGGCAGGACTGCCACTTTTCTTTCTCTTCCCATTACAGGTTGTTGGGAGATGGGCAGATATCTAATGTTAATTGTCTGTCTGAAAGAAAACATTGGAATTTAGCCTATGGGCTGATGTGTTCATTGAGATATCCAACCATATTCTATTTTCTGGTTAATATCTTCCAAGAGATGGTAAAAATGGGAATAATTTACATTTGACCCTTCTTTTGTGTGAATAATTTGCCTTCTTCATTAACATTTCAGAAGCTAAATCTGCATTGCTATTTGAATCTATGCTAATTCAAGAACAAATAGAAAGAACCGTATTTTCAGGCGATTTGCCAAAAGTTGGCTGTATTAAAGATTTAATCGCTGACTCTAAAATATCATCTTTCCAAAGAAAGAGAAAGACAGGATGTCAGACAATCTCAACATGAAGTTACGTCAAATGTGCTAGGGGAATTATATGAAATCAATGTCACAAAAATGTATCTACTATTACTTTAAAAATAGTCACATTTGCTTGACAATCTAAGAAAAGATTTTTCTTATTTTTCCTTTCCATTTTTAAGCAACTGTGAAAAAATCATCAGTGTTTTCACCATTAATTAGCAAGTATTGCCACATTTTCCCTGACACATTCTGGGATAGGATCAAGATTCAATCATAGTTTAGGATCCTGTTGTAATCAGTTGGGAAATGTTGTACAGTAATACCTCATATAACATTAGTATCGAATAACACGAAAATCGCATAACATGAAGGAATCTGGGGGGAAGAATTGCATCAGATAACATTAAGATCCTATGGGATGCTTCAGATAACAACCGCGAAAGCCTGTGTGGTTACAATGTATCTCTATGGATCCCATAGAGGATCAGATAACACGAAAAATCATATAACACGAAGACTTGTGGAACCAGGTTTTAGCGTTATATGAGGTTTTACTGTATATCTATCAGTTGGTTTACTCTCTGTATGAGTAAATCTAGACTTAATTTATAGTATTATCCATGATCCCCAGGATTTCACCTAAGTAGCCATCCTACTGTAAAATTTGAGAAGATATAAAAGCTATCAGATACATGAGTTGGTCCTACCAAGTAGGGTGGTATAGAAATCGAAATACAACAACAACAACAACAACAACAACAACAACAACAACAACAACAACAACAACAACAACAACAATGTTATTGTCTAATACGTTCTGTATCATCATATATTATATTTCCTCAGTTCATCTCTCAATCTGCAAAACATTGACCCAAGGGATGTTTTTTTAAAAAATCAATTGTCAGTTTTTTTTAGTGCCAACTTCCATTGGAGGCTGCTGTTTTCCCTTGAATGTATTATCAACAGACCATTTTTGGATTATTATTTTTTTTAAAAAATGTTTTTTAAATGTGAAAACTCCTAGATTTTCCACTAAAGCAAGGTGTGTGTGTGTGTCTATTTTGGTTTGGACCATAGTCAAACTCCCTGCAGATGTGATCCTACCATGGGGGCAAAACAGCTGGCCAGAATAGCTGGGAAGTCATCCTGAGGCTGTAAATATGGCTATGTGATACCTCTCCCAGATCTCAGAATTTCCTTCATTTGTAAACGCTGCATTATAAAAATGGAACTTCCATGTTAATTGGATATTTAAGCTGCGTATCAGCTGATAATTTAAAATATCTTTTATGATCTACTTAGTATTAATTTTGATATTTTGACATAAATAAATACTGTTTACTGTCATTGTCTTGCATGACAATTATTCATGTATATATAATCTTGAGTGCAGATACAGAATTATCAAAGCAATGCACAGTTTAGACAAATGAACCAATTTGTCCAATTTCTTAACATGAGGTCTGTACTATAGTTGTTATAAATTAACATGATTTTCCTTGCTTAATTGCCCCCCTTAGTATGCTGCTTTTCAAAACTGCAACTATAGATAATTTGTATCATTCTTTTCTTTTCCTTTTCCATAATGGTAATTCTGTAATTAAGGTATTTTCTGACATGAAGTAGCTTTTGTCTATAACTAGGTGGCTAGGGTTAGGCCTTACCTATTAAAAGCAGAGGTGCTTTGCCTTTGAAAAGTATTTGTCAGCTTCATCTAGTTCACAGTTCTGTAACCAGCTTATTGACATAGGCCATTTACATGGATAATATCATTCCCCTGTTCACAAAAGTCCATTGGCTAATGATCCCTTTCCAGGCCCAGTTCAAAGTGTTGCTTATGAACTAATATAACTTGGATTCTTTTGTTGTTCAGTCACATAGTCGAGTCTGACCCTTTGCGACCCCATAGATCATTGCACACCAGGCACTCCTGTCCTCCGCCATCCTCCGCAGCCCACTCAGCATTCTAGGGAATCTAAAGAAGCACATCATACCTTATGAACCTCTCTAGGTTGTATAATGGTTTAAGGTCTTTCTCTTGATTCCATTGCCTTTACAGGCACACCTGATTAGGACATGAAAGGGACCTTACAGTGGCTGCATTTAGACCTTTCCATGGAGGCCTGGATTATTCCCATTTCTGCTGTTGTTTCTCTAGAAAACCAAGATTTTCTCTTCAGGGAACTGAAGAGCTTGCTGAAAAATGAGATTTAAATGGCATATACTATATACTTTTTTCTGAGTGTTTTTCCAAATTGTTGTTAGCAGTCTTCAATATTATTATGCATCTGATTGCATTTTGATATTATAATGACAATATATTGTAACCTATTGTCCTTTTTGTTGTATTTATTTGTATTTGTCTTCTAAGCTGCATTGTATCCCTGTACTTGGAGAAAACTGGGAAATAAATGAAATGGAACAAATTTCAGAATGCAGTATGTATCATGTTCTCTTTTGTAGTTGAGAAGACATTTAGTGAGAAGGGCTATCCTCTTCTTCTGATGTCATTATAAACTTATTCACCTTTGAGGGAACAGAGAACTAGGAAAGAAAAGGGGAAAGTGCCCATTGCAAGTATCCTAGATGGCAAATTGAGGCATTCTTTCTTTTTTTCTTCTGAGAAGACATGAATTTCATCCCATTTCAAATGTCTAGTTCACCTCCAGATACTCAAAATTTAGAGTGACTAGCTATTTGTGAATACATAAACAGTTTGAAGGCTAGAATATAAAGATGGGTAGCAATTTTCAAAATAGTCAGATGAAATATAAAGAACTTGCATTTTAAAAAATTGGAAGAAAGTATATTTTGTAGATTCTCCCGTACAAGTAAATGGCTTTAAGCACTTAGCTATTAAAAGTCTGAAATGCTTTGTAGTCTTGGTTCTGAAGTGGAATTAACTCTCCTCCTTTCCCTCCTTTTGAGATTTTCTTTTGGGGGATCAAACCTAATTTTATTCTCAGCTTGAAAGAACCCATTAAAAGGAATGGCATTTGCTAGTGAACAATAAAGGAAGTACTGTATCATGATTTTTATGTGTCTGATGTAACTGGTGCAAAAATAAATTTTGGGTTTTCATCCATAACTACTACTTAGCAAGGAAGAATAATATGGCCCTTTCTAAGAAATAGCTGTATTTATTGAATTTGGCAAAGGCAGATGATTGAGAATTTCATTCATTTTAAAAAAACATTGTTAAAAAAAACATATTGGCATTTACAGATTTTGACATAGACAGGATGGGAAAAATAAGATCTTTAAAAATTAAGCTTTGAGATAAAACAAAGTTGCCAGGTTTCTGAGTCCCTATGATAGTTTTTCATTCAAGCACTGGTCAGCTTGCTATTTCATGTCCTTCCTTATTTTTAAATACTATATAAAATGGTGTTATAATTTTGTATTATTATTTTTTTGTATTTGTATTTCGACTTATATGCCGCCCCACTTGTACAGAGACTCTGGGCGGCTTACAGAAGAAACAGTTACAATTACATAGCACATTCCATAGTATAAAAGCAATTACAGATATCACATAGTAAATTACAAATATCACATATACAGTATATATATCTCCAATAACAATTGCAATTAAAAAACATCAGGACATCCTAAGAAATAAATCAAAGATACTGTAATATAAATCATTACAGCATCAAAATTCAATAAGCAACAATATCAAGCAGCAATCAAAAATTCCAAATATCAGTCCAGTTTACAGAAAAATTACAAAAGCAGAAAACTAAACAAAAAACAGTTGCTAAATCCTGCAATAAGTGACAAGCCGGTCCACCCGGCCGCAGGTGTTTCTGGTGGCGGTGGCTGCTTGAAAGGGTCCTGCCGCCGTAGCAGCTTTTAAGCCCTGGCCAGGGCGGAGCCCCCTGGGACAGATGGAGAGAGTCCCGGGGCTGGACGCAGTGGGCCTGGAGGGAGGGTGGGAGCGTCCTCACTCCACCACCACCGCAAAAAATTTATCAGCCACTGGGCCAAGGTGACGGGGCCCAGGGGAGGACGGGAGCATTGCCTCGCCACCCGCAGCTGGTGGTCATCTCCTCCGGTGAGATGGCGAGCCTGGAAGGAAGGCGGGAGCATCCTCACTCCACCGCCACCGATGAACTTTTATCGGCCACTGGGCTGAGGTGATGGGCCCAGGGAAGGGCGGGAGCATATACTGTGTTATAATTTTTTCTTTCATTTTTCTTTATATCTGTGATAAGTCCTCTATGAGTTGTATTGGGAAGGATCTCTGTGAAGTATGATTCTCTTTCCATCTATGTAGAACAATGGGATCTACCTTAATTTAATGTTCTCTCATGCACACAAAGTATACATCTCCTTTAAAGAAAAGTTGCTACATGGAGTACAGGAAATACATAAAGTATGTCTCAAAAAGAAAAGAAAAGAAAAGCAACAACCTCACCCCCCAAAAAAACACTCCTACTAATGAACACTCTGTAATGTCTGGGTCCCTAGGAAAAAGCCATGGTGTTATTTCAGCCACACAGTCAAGTCCAACCCTTCACAACCCCATGGACTACATCATATGCCCTCAGTAATAGATATAACAGCCCCCCGAGTTAAATTCAACCATTCTCGTCCACTTTAGGTCACTGATTCCCAAGATATCGGTGTTCAGTTTTGCCTTCTCATGGTTGACACACTCCAGCTTATCTTGATTAATAGATCACATATTCCAATTCCTATGCAATATAGTTCTTTATAGCACACTTTCCTTTCATTCTCAGATGCATCCATAGCTGAGTGTCCTTTTGGCTTTGGCCCACACACTTCACTCTTTCTGGGACTTTGTACTTTCCCACCACTCTTTCCCAGTAGAATATTAGGCTCCTTCATATCTGAGGGGCTCATCTTCTGGTGTCATGTTGTTTAGCCTTTTGATGCTGTTCCTGGTTGGGTTTGTGTGTGTGAAGATATTGGAGTGGTTGTCATTTCCTTCTCCAGTGGATGGTGCTTAGTCTGAGTTCTCTTCTATGGCTTGTTCATCTTGGGTGGCCCTACACAGCATAGCCTGTAGCCTCATTGAACCACAGAAGCCTCCTTGCCACAGGACGGCTAAGAACCTTGAGGAGGAAAGCCATAATGATATTTATTTTTGAATTATGGTTATAAACTATTTCCAATTGGTGCAGCAGGTATTTCTTTTTTCACTAAGGTTTACATCTGAACAGTTTCAATGCTGATAATGCAAGAAAAATGTTTGTTAGCTATAAGCTTCTCCTCCTCCTCCTTCTGATACTCACAGATGGATCTGAACATGGATGCATCATTGCAAAGAATTAAGAGTTGATAACTTGATTCTGTGTTTAAAACTGTGAAACGTATGGAAAAAGCAGTGCCTTGAGCTTGATCTAATGATTCATTTGTGACTGAGTGTCTGATTTAATATGTTATCCTTCTAAACATCATGCACATTTACTTCAAGCACTTGCTGTCAGTTCCTGATTTGTGCTCTTTTAGTTGTGGCTGGAAGCAGAACTTTATGACCATTTCAGAAACTGCTCCATTTGGTTATCACACACATACAGTGAGCCTAACTTAAGCAACAAAGAATATTAAAGGCAGAGGATGCTAAGTAAGAGGACAAGGTTGATACCCAGTTTCCAGTTAAAGAATACTGACAGTATAATAAAGGCAAAAATGAATTTGGGATTGAAGAACGCTCAAGCTAGAAAATGCTGCTTTTCTTTCTACATCTTGGCAGAAAGAAACAAGTTTATTTTATTGTTTGTTTCTTAAATCAAGGAAGAGAGAAAAATTCTTACATAGTGAGCCAGTCAGAGGATAAATTTTAAAAGACTACTTCTTTGAGTAAAAAAAAAAGTTCAAAGACATGTCAAAAAGCATTTTTCCATTTTTTTCTTTTATGCTTAAAACTGTTTCACTCCATAACTTTGGAAAAGCATATCAGTTTTCAAGGGCAGCGCAAGGCTGTTACTACATATGAGGAAAGTACTAGGAAATAACAGGGATGAAAACTTAGACAAAGGGTGACATCATACATTGTCAAATATGAAAAGGAGAAGAATATAGCCCTAATAATACTCAAGTAGAATCATCATCATCATCATTTTTGATTTATATGCCGGCCTACACAGTAAAACCGACTCAGGGTGGCTCACAACATACAATCGAATACAATGTTACAATTCAATAGAACAGCATAATGTCACAGTATAATCAGATATCATACACCAATAATTCAAAACAAATATCATAAAATACCATACAATAAAATAAAGCCCTAATATACGTCATAAGGTTACAAAAATATTATGAAAAACAGGAACATTCATCCAGCTCATGCCATCCTTGTCGCTCCTGGAAGCGGAAGTAAAACGTGCCTGTACAGGCAAATTTTACTTCTGCTTCCGGGAGCAACAGGGGCAGCGTGGGCAAGATGAACAGGCATCAGGGGCCAGATCTGGCCCATGGAGCATAGTTTAGGCACCCCTGGCTTAATCAGAGAAAATGGCACCTCAAAATCTATCTCATCCTGTTGCAAAAGGTGTCATGTACCAGCCGGCACCCTCTGCTCTGGAAACCTCCTTAACCAAAGCCCCCAGAGGGCGGGCTGGTCGGCAATAAAGCTTTACAGCCCTTAGCTGCTTCTCATCCACAAGGAGGTTTAAACAGGTAGCGTGTTCAGAGGCTTTGTGTGTGAACGCATTGCTTCTCTTACCCTTTTAGTCCAATGAAGACACGTTGCTCAAGCAAACAAAGGTTTATTGATCAGGTATATTGATCAGGTTCATAAAGCATAAATGTCAGTAGCATAAGTCAGTCCAATAAACAGTCCACGATCCTTAGGTAACCATTTTGAAAAGAAAGGAAAAGAATAATCCCACAAGCCAAACTGAGGTCTTAAGCCATTGATATCCAAGATCAAACTAACTAACTGTTCTCCAAAATGGAGAATTCCTGGTCAGGTGGTTTAACCTTGGCCAATCAGGTAACAGAGAATAACTTTCTCAAAACAATGAATTGTTTTTACACGTGTGCAATCAGTGTTCTGGCATGTAGACAAAACATGAATCTCAGGATTTTTATGAGGCCTATTTATGAGGCCTAGCTAAGAAATTGCAATGTCAAGCCTTGGGTGTTATACTTCCGCTTACAGTAGGAGGAACCATGTGACTGGCATACGGCCCGAAAAATTTGGGCACCCATGCTCCAGGCCATAGAGACAACAACTGTGCAAGGCTAGATAAGTTGTGCTTATGTCTTTGTTCAGTTACACTGAAACTACATCAATAATATACAGGGATGAAATCTCACTGGTAAAACCTTAGCTCAGTTCCTGGCCGTACCCAGAGCCAAGGAAAGATTTTCTCATGACTGATCAGCAGGTGAGCTGACTTGGGCTTCTGGGAATTGAAGTCCAGGACAGATGGAGCACCAAGGTTGGTCACCCCTGGCTTGGAATAAAAATAGTGAGAGAAGTTATTTGTAGTTAATTTTATTTCAACAGGACTATTCCAAACAGGTTTCAAAAGGAATTGTTCTTCTCTGAATAAAAAGTGTGAATATATTATTCTAAAAGATCTACACAAGACATGGAGGCAAAGTGTGGCAAAGTGTGGTGTGGATAGAGTGATGGATTTGGGCTCAGAAGACTTAGATTTTTCTCCAACAGCTTTGCTCTTGTGTGAGGGTTTCAGCATCCTCCCATGTCATTTCCAGGGTCTTCAAGTCTCCCATGCCATGTATTTTGAGGTCATCCTCATTGTCATTTGGCATTAGGAGGGGTCCAATACATTGCCACCTTAGGGATCCTGTTTTTCTACATATGGAAAATATGGCCTGCCATTTGGAGTCTTCTTCATGAATGAAGCCAGAGATCTCATGGGTTTGTTTTTTTTTGCAAGAGACTGAAAAATCTCACTAGAGTATGGTGTGTCTTGTCAGAAAATCTAAGTGTATCACGACTCAGAAAACTGTCAAAAATGAGGAATTTTTCAAGTATTCATCACATTCCTGTTCCAAGACTGAAAAAAGCAAGTATCCACCCTACATCATTCAATAGTTAGATGATTTGTTTCCTTTAGTAAACTATAAAAATGTATTCTACAGATGCCACCAAAAGGATTTTTAACATGTGAATAGCTATTGTTAACAGCATTTCCTTCTTTTACAAGTTTGATAAATAAATAAATAAATTTTACTTGCCCTGTCCCATTTTGTCTGTGTATTTGTACGTTGGCCTAAATCCAATTAGGATTTAAAAAGGTCTACTCTAAGTATGAAGGTTCTGTGGTGGCTTAGTGGTTAAGAGGTTGAACATGACAAATGAAAGGTTAGCAGGTCATCTTTCGATAACCAAGTACTGCACAATGGAGTGAGCTCCCATCTCTGTCCCAGCTCCTGCCAACCTAGCAGTTCGAAAGCAAGAAATTGCAAGTAGATAAACAGGGACCACTTTGGTGGAAAGGTAAACAGCATTCCGATGTCTAGTCATGCCTTCATTATGTCCAAAGAAATGTCTGCAGATACAGACAGCACTGGCTCTTTGGCTATAAACGGAGATGAGCACTGAAACCTAGAGTCAGATATGACTAGCTTTCGAGCAAAGGTGACCTTTACCTATACTATTAGTTATGCCTGGAAAAATCAGATACTACAGACATGCCAAAAAAAAAGAGAGAGAGTAATTTCATGGGCCTATTTTATGTATGACTAAATCTGAATCCAGTTCCTAAAAGATGTGAAGTGAGATGAAATTATTCGGATACTTTCCCAAACAGCTCAGAGTATGATCCTATATTTTTCTACAATAGAGCAACAAGACATACTCAAGCTATAGAAATGAGCCTCAGATTTTACTAGCCCAGCCCTCTAATAGAAAAATAAATATTTTCCCCCTCCATAACTGAAATATTTTTATCTTTTTCATTCATCATATTTTTCACTGAGTATTATTGCCAAGAGGGAGTTGACTATATTGCAATTAAATTTTCCATTATAAAAGCATCTCATGTAATTAACACACTTCATTGATTAGAAATTGCTTTACAGATCATAGGGTAGCTATGTTTAAAATTGTAATTAGGTAAATCTGCACACAGCATGGTTTCTTCTAGTTCAAACTTATATGAGATTGGGAGGGAGAGGGGGCAAAAAAGCTGCATGGTCATGTAGAAGACAACACAATGTTCAAAATTATGAAAGTAAATGGTATTAAATTATAGTTTGCTTAGTGTCTACAATGTTCACTCATAATATTCCACAAATTACTGTAGTATGTAAGCTAAGACATGCCATTAAGTAGAATATAATTTGATTTAATTCTATTACAGTATTTACATATTATGTTGCAAACATTAAATGATTATTATTTTCCAAACTGGTTTATGTAAATTGATTTTGGATTGATTCCAGTGCTAGTCCTATCCAAAGTAACCCCACTTAGACTGAATGGAGCATACAGTACTGATGGCTAAGGATGTAATTTTTGTGGGGAAAATGTTTAAACAGGTCATAGCAATAATATATGTACATTTATAAATCAGCTTTCTGAAATACCCTTAAGTTGCCTTGTGGATCCCTAAAAATCACTTGTTTGCTTGAGAGTCTTTTTTAAAATTGGGAAAATGTCTAGGAGCCTTTCAAATGAACCACATATATTTCCATCAGGCAACATTTTGAATGAAACTAATAAATGTAACCTGTTGCACACAAAAAGCAGCAGTAACATGAAATCATTTGACAGCCACATCTACAGCATGCCCACTGAATCAAAGGGATTTACAAAACTTTCAATTTTTATTACAGTCAAAGGCCAGAACAGAATACAGTAATACCTCGGATAACGCCACAAGTCTTGGTGTTATCCGATTTTTAGTGTTATCCAATCCATGTTAAAATCCTATGGGATGGATCGGATAACGTTAAAGCTCCATAGAGATACATTGTAACCGCACAGGTTTTAGCGGTTGTTATCCGATCCATCCCATAGGACCTTAACGTTATTCGATCCAATTCTCTTCCCCAGATTACTTAACATTGTGCTATTTTAGTGTTATCCGAGGTAAACGTTATCCGAGGTATTACTGTACTCTGGATTTACAGAAGTGTTGACTCATTATTAATAGTTGATTCAGTGATTACTCTTGATGGGACTAGTATTAAGATTTATACCAGCATTACTAATTTGCGTATTTTTTTCATTAAAGGAACCTCATTATGCTCCCATTAAAGCTAAAAGATATTACTGTAACCTCCCTTGTAGCATGTTGCTTCCAAGGACTCATTCTCTAAAGAAGTATAAAACTATTCTGACAAAACATACTTTCTTCTGCTTCTTTCTGATATCAATAAATATGCAAGAAGTTCCCCTGTGTCACATTTATTGCTTGTTACTTTTTCCTAATAAGCTATTAGCACACACACACCCCTATTCAGGAAATGTTGCAAAATAATAACGCTAAGATTCCAACTGGCCTTGTGTGTTGGTAATTTTTAAGATATAATGCTCATAATAATCATCTAAAGGTTATACAAAATGATTTCTGGGGTTAGCTTGTCTGCGTGATGTTTTCTTCAGTGTTGGTTTGGGTCAGACAGAGATACAAATCTTCAAAGATGTTTTCTATGTTTGTACTTTCAAAAGTCTATAAGCCTGAAAAGTTTTTAAAAGGAGTAAGAAATCTTTGCAAAGAAATGATAAATGATCCAGAGTCTTTGTTTGATGGCATTGCAAAATGATTTGAATAAAGTGTCAGCAACAGAAATTGTTAAATAATAATTCTTAATTTTCTGTGAATGTTTTCTAGTGTTCTGACTAGTCTCCTGTCTTATTCAAAATAATCCAAAGCAAAACAGAGGCATGTATTTCTGAATCACTCCAAAGTAAAGTGAGGAAACTGGTGAAGAAGTGGTTAAGCAGAGTAGCATGGTGCGGGCTGTGAGATGGCACGCACCTGGCAGAGGTTGGCCCCTTTGGTGGACAAGCAAGACCGGCAGACAGTTTGGTGCAAAAAACTAACTCAGAGCTGATTTACTCAGAAGTAAAGGTGCAAAATATATACAGTGCTATACACAAGGCACTTGGTTCTCAGTTAAAATCACTGAGGTAGTACATAGGTCTCTACAGCTTCATACAGTTCAGTTCAATGGGCACATGCAAGCTGTAAGCACAAGTAACAAAGTTCCACAGCTTCTGTCCCTCAGATGGGGCTTACCCAAGTCCTTTTCTTCTTGAAGGCAAAAGTAGCCTGCCAGGCAAACCCACCATAACTTAGTCCGCAAGGCAAAGAGCATAGGAGCCTTTCTCCATACCTGGCAGCAGAGAGTTTGCAGTCAGAGCCGGCATTGAAGCAAAACCAATATTCGTAAATGATGAACTGGTATCTCATGGAGCTAAAACAGCATTGTAGCAGTCCTTGAACACAGCTTTGGGAGGCAACACTGGAACAGCTTCTGGAATAGCATTCAAGCTATGCCTTAGAGACAACTGCTCCAACAAGCTCTCAATAGCTCTGGACTATATGCATAGGTGGACAAGGTGAAGTATGCACACCTGTGTGCACACCTGTGTGCTTCTGTGGCAAGCTCTTAAAGTTATATACCATATTTGCCGGCGTACAAGACGACTAGGCGTATAAGACGACCCCCCAACATTTCCACTCAAAATATAGTTTGTTATATACTTGCTGTATAAGACTACCCCCTCTTCCGTACACCTTCCACACACCAAATAAAACGTAAAAGAACATCAGATTTGATTTCAACATGTTAATTTATATTCAAATGCTTATGACATGCAGAAAAACTGTCACAAGGCTGTATGTTATCAAACATGTACCGTAAACATAAAACAGTGCAAGTTTATTAAACGTAATTCACCAAAGACAATTCACTAAAGCTGAATGGAACAATAAACCTTTTGGAGCTGCCATGCTGTTTGTTTTCTAATCTGTTAACCAAACTGGAACTGTCAATGATAGAAGGAAGATAACAAAAAGAGGAAGAGAGCAAGTGCCAGGCAAGTCCCAAGCAAGTTTGCTGGCGTGACAGTTTCCCTTTAAAAGCCTTCAAACTCCTGTTAATCATCTGATATTAAAAGTTGTTATCCGATCCATCCCATAGGACCTTAACGTTATTCAATGCAATTCTCATCCCCAGACTGCTTAACGTTATGAGAGGTAAACATTATCTGAGGTAAACGTTATCTGAGGTATTACTGCATTTTATTCAACTGAAGTGCATCCGGCGTACAAGACGGCCCCCCTCCCCACTTGGAGGCATGTTTTTCAGGGGTAAAAAGTCATCTTATACCCCAGCATATACGGTAGCCACAATATGCCTTGCAACCCCTCTGATTGCATTTATGATGGCCATAAATGGGTCCTCCGTGGCTGATTCCACCACCACCACCAGCAGAGGCAGTAGCAGAACCAGCTGGACCACTGGTCTGGCATGCCAACTGTTTGAGGAAGCATGACCTGGCCTAGTATGATAATGATAAGCCAGCACAAGTTTGCCATTGCCCAAGGTATGCCCGACTGTAATTCAAAAATATCATTATTTTGAGGAGGCTCTTTCTGTGTACTCCAGGGCTGCAGGTTAAGAGATATAAGCTGCTATTTCTTCCTGCATGTCAATTTGTTGTCACAGAAATATATGGGACTTGAACAGGAGTTTGTTTTTTCCAGAGATGTGGAAATATGTCAATTTGTTTTGTTACTATAAATGCTGTATAAGAGTACAGTATTGTCTGACTTAATATGAGAGAACATAATTTCTGTGACCCATGTTAATCATATATATGTTACTTAATATTTGATATTATTTCAGCTGCAATTTTTTAGCCCCCGTGCTATCCAGCATAGCTTCTCAAACTAGAGTTTCTGATGTTAAACTTGAGCAAGATGCTTTTGATGCACTCTGAGACAGAAAATAAAAACCAAAGCAGAGACCTGTAACTTCAGAATGCCCTGTAACCAAATACAAGTTGAGTGCCTTTACTGTGAAGGTGAATTTTTCTTAAATGATAACCAAACTTTTAGAGATATAACTAGGATAGACACAAGAAATATTTTGTTTCCAATACAGAAAAAAAGCATCACCAGTGTAACATAACAGAAAAGCTGGTTTGTATCGAAAAATACTTGTTTCCCTCTATTTCTGTCAACTGGCTATAACATTACATTGATATCTTTTGTGGTGTACCAAAAATGAGAAAGGAAGACACTTTAGACTCAACCCAATGAATCCATGGGGATTTGATGAGCCAACAACTCTGTATGTCCCATTGATTCAGATGGGCTTCCTCTAACTGTGACTTCCTTTATCATAGTTAGTCATGGTTAGGATAAGCCTATTTGAAACAATAAAACATATAGAGTAATTGACTCTACATGAATTCAGTAGATTTATTTTGGTGTGATTTACTACTATAAACAACATGGATTTGATCCACTGAATGTTTAGCTCATTAGCTGTGTTTTTGTGCGATTTTTCCAGAAGTCATTTGAATTATTATTACAAAATAGCCACAAGCATGAACAAACTAGGGAATGATGACAGCAGATGGATGTTATTCCTTTCTTATCCAATTGACCAACTTAATGGTTTCAAAGAAAGGAAACTATAAAACCTCAATTTGCCTTTTTTCCTGTGAATCTGTTATCTGCAGGTAATAATGGAATTGTAGGTGTCTATCTTCATTTTAGCAACTTCAGAATGCTTTTAGCACTCTAATACACGTGACCCTCCCCATGTCCTACAAACAGAAGCTAATAAGCTATACCTTTCCAAGAGAAAATTGCACTCTAGCTCTGATAGAAATAAGATTATTACAAAGTTCCACAGTTTCCACTGTCAAAATGTATTCTCCTTCACAGTCATTTGACTGGGGGAATAAAATTCTATAATTTCACATGTCAGTATCCCCAGTTGATTTAAGCTAATATGTGATGTCTTTGATAAAATGTAAGCTGTGCCGGTATGCACAGCTAATGATGGCAACCAGAACATTGCTCCCAAAAGTCTTTTTCACAGAAGAGGAAAGTGAAAAACATGAATTATTCTGAGACCGAAAGCTCCTTGGAGGGTTCATCTGAATAGTGTTGGATAAATCTACCAGTTTTGGTTTCCCATCTCAACTTTGCTTTGTATTAAAGTTTGAGAATTTTTTCAGGGTTAACTTGATCTTGACAATTTGTTGAAAACAGAATTTGCATGCACAGTGTTTTGGGGTACATTTTCCCAAATATATGCATTTTCATGTGCATTTTTCTTTTATATGTACATTCCTGCATAGAATTGTTCTAACAGAACATATATTAACCTAATAAGTTCAGCATTACAGTATATTCATTGATGTCTCCACTTTTTCCTAATAAATACATTTCCCCCTGAAATTATGAATTTAAGAATTCAGTTGCAAAATTAAGGAAAATTAAGATCTGTCCATGACGTAGGCTCCACACACGGTGTGGTAGCAAATTTTTTTGCTTCCCACCATTGACAACAGATACTGCATTCTTTTGATGAAATGATGGGTAATTGTTTTAGTAATATGATCCTGTACTGGAACTAGAAAAACAGTTAGCAGATATATTATGAAATGAAGAAATGCTGTCAGATCAGACGAAGTATACCTCAAGATTGTAACTCTGTTGTTGCTACTATCAATGTGACTTTCTAAATAAAAATCTCTATCATCCAGAAGATCATATTTGCATTATCTTTACTTTCTTGTCTCTTTCAGCTGGCTCTAAGCATGGACGAACTAATCAGTGAGTGAGCTCTGTGTATTAGGTATCTGTTTGCAGAGCCAACCATTAGGAATAAAATTGCCTGCTGAGCCTCAAATGAGAAGAGCCAACCTGTGTGACTTTGGGTAAGCTACAATGTACCAGGACACCTCCAGAAGAAAGAAATGACAAATCACTTCTGAACAGTTTCTACCTAGAGAATTCAGGAAAAGCTCACCATAAATCAAAATCAACCAGATGTCACAATTTATACATCAAGAGACTGGATCTTCTGAATAATCCCAACTGATTTTGTCCATTGAATGAATGGAATATTGGTAAGTCAACATTTATTTACATTCTACTGACTGAATGTTCCACTCTAGCTGGAACCACAAGTTTACTCAAGGTTTCTGTAAAAAGGTTGAGTGAAGTGTCATTTAGTCTGAAACAGACACTACCTTTTGACCGGAGAAATTACCAAGAAGTGAAATAGATTAAAGCTGATCCATTCACAAAAGTAGACTGTGCATGCCACTGTATAATTGACAGCTTTAGTCAATTATTCATTGGAAGAAATCATTTGATTAGCATAGTAAATTGCATGAAGGTAGGCCCATTGTATCGCTATGGATTTGGTGAGTAAACTCCATAAATTCCAATGATTTCAATGGGCTTGTTTAGGTTGTGAAAATAAGTCACTATGCTATAGTAAGTTGCAGGTAGAGTAGACCCATTAAAATGAAATGGTTACAAAATCTCAATTGAATCAATGCAGCTACTCTAGTGCAACTTATTATACTAAGCAACAAGATTTCAGCCAGTATGTATTTATTTAGAAAGCTTACAGATAATCTTTATACAGAAATTTCAGTATGGCTTACAAAATCAAGATGAAATCCACACAATAAGCATAACAAATGGGCTTAAAAGAAGAAAAACATATTAACATTCATAGAAGTTGTGAGAGGATAAATTGATTTGGACTGATGCCCAAAGAATCATATTGTGTCCTAGCTTGGGTTCTTATATGATGAAGGGTAGTTTAAACAAGGTTGAAATGCATGAATAAATATGTAAATAAATGATTTTGATATTATTGCTAGGCATACATTTTTCTTTTGGAAAGAATTCCACAAACTGGTCTCCATAGGAAGTGCAATCCTTCATCTGTGGCAAGGAAGTCAAAAACTGCAGCTCTTACCATACTTAATGGAAAGCAATCACAAGGGTCATTGAACTTGTTTCCCATAAAAGTTCTGAGATTTGCAACTAAATATCAGGCCAACTGTGGGTCAACGTAGATGTTTTTTAGAACTGCTTCTTCAAGTGATGAGAAATGGCTGTCACAGCACGGGGTTTCACTTCCCAATGCAACTTGCTTTCAGTGTAATTCCTTTCACAGTTGGGAACTGGGAAAAAATAGGTTTTGTTCACAGGTCTGACTGATGAAGCACTGCTTAATGCTCTCAACCTTTTAAAGCCAGGGGCCAAATCAAGCCCCCTCAGACTGTTGACAGGCCAGACTGGTGTTTTTCCTTCTGCCGCCACCGCCACCACTTCCTTCATGTTACCAGTCCAGCCTGCCAACACTCCCTCCCATGCCACCACCGCCACTGCTTCCTTGCTTACTGGCCTTCCATGAGTGAAGAAGAGGTCCTGACTACCTTACCTGTGCTCAGTCAGAGCGGCCCCCAGGAAAGACATGTTTGGTTGCATGCGTCTGCTGCTTCCACTTCCACCACCACTGCCTCCATTTGACTTGGTGTGTCCCTAATACTGCTCCAACTTACAACATCCACCCTACTACGGAGCAGCATTAGGGACACACCAAGCCAAGAGGAGGTGACAAGAATGTTGTTGGTGGTGGCAGTGGCAGTGGGAGCAAAGGTGCAGGCCAGATGGAATGATGCTGTGGATTGGATCTGGTCCACGGGCCATAGGTTGAGAACCCCTGACTAATGTCTAAAGCCTTGAGTAGCTGTTTATTCACTGTGTGCATCTTTTGAACAATGTTAAAGGAGTTACCTGGGTCCCTTTCTCTGTTGTTGTGGTTTTCTTTTTTCGTACCAGATATGAAGAAGAAAATAAAAATGGACTCTTTCTCAAGTGTAGAACCTGCACATGAGTAGGATCCTCCCCCTCATTTTTCCTTAATACGTACAACCCTGCATAGAGTTTTCCTAACCGCACATATATTCACCTAATAAGTTCAGCATCACAGTATATTCATTGATGTCTCCAGTTTTTCCTAATAAATACATTTCCCCCTGAATTTATTAATTTAAGAATTCAATTGCAAAATTAAGGGAAATTAAGATTATTATTTTTTGCTTATACGTTTATTCAAAAGTGTGAGATTGTTTATATTCAATGTGAAACCACTAAGACTGTAAAGGAACAATTTGCTTCCCTCTCAGGTGTGTGGCACCAGAGTGAGTTAGGCTAGAATAGGGCTTAATTTTATCGAGCTCAGGGGTCAGCAAACTTGGTTCTTCAGATGTTCTTGTCTTCAATTCCCCCTCCTGAAGCCCAGACCAAAAGGTGTACTAAATTGGGCTTCTGGGAATTGAAGTCCAAGAACACCTGGACTGAATCTTATCCAGTTAGAGCTCAGTCAGTCAAGTTTACATTGCTGAATTATGGTTGCCTTAACCCCACCTCCCATGATTGCTTCATTTTTAATAGTTTCATGGCAGAATAGTGCAAAATGTCCCTTTTGTTAGGACTAGCTGAACTGTTGAATTTGGCTAGTGCAGATTGCTAGGAAATTCATTCTGTGCATTTTTAAAAGAAGAGCATCTGTATATGTCTTCATAAACGGGTCAGAAAGAATGGAAAGAACTTTAAAAAATTGAACATGGAGTAAAACGAAACAGAGTCCTTCATCCCTAGCATCAAGCAATTTGAGCATGAATTCTATCCTTAAAGGCAACATGCCTTAAATGTGACTGGTTTTCTGTTGATATTATTCAGAACACCAGTGAAAATAGCATTAACATCAATAACCCTCTTCCTTCTGCAAAATGGATTTGGCTGCGGTTGTCTATGCATTTTCCATGCCAGCATTTTTTTTTGTTCTGTTGCTGCTCCATTCTGATTAGCTGGGATTTCTGTTTATTGTCCTTAGGGTAAGGATTACAGACTCTACTGTCTGTAAACATGCAAAGAAAACAATAAGAATTAGTTGTATTTTCAGTTAACATACAGTTAAACAAATAAATGGCTATGTTTAGTGATGTCATATTTCCAAAACTTCAAAAATGTTCTGTTTAGGAATGAATGAAAATTAAAACTCTCAAGAAATTATATTTTGAAAAAAGTTCACAAACAGCCAAAATGAAAGAAGAAATGAATATAATAACCATGCTGATGAGATTTCTTTTCACAGTAGCCAAAAACTCCTACCAGTAGAACATTCATGTAACTGCATATCTCACCCCTAAATAACTGCTATGCAGAAGGATAAGACATCAGATGTAACCATCTTAATTAATTGTAATTGATGGTCTACTTTCTAGGAACATCTTGAATTCTCCTAACTGAGTCATAACTATAATCTGTGACAACAAATTCTGTACTTTTATCTTTTGGTGTTTGAAGACATCCTTAGTTTTGTCTTCTGTACTTTTACCTCTTGGTGTTTGATTGAAGACATCCTTAGTTTTGTCTTCTGTACTTTTACCTCTTGGTGTTTGAAGACATCCTTAATTTTGTCTGAAGTGGTTGCCGTGTCAGGCTGTGCAAGCATATCAGAGTAAACAAAATAGAACAACAACAACAAAGATAAAAAATGTAGTGGAATCTTAAAGTCTAACTCCTGTATTTAATTGTGAGCTTTCGTAGAAGAGTACTTGGTCTACGAAAGCGTACATTTAAATACAGGAGTTAGTCTTTAAGGTGCCACAACATTTGTTTTGTTTGTTTGGAATATTCTACCATTCAGCTTCAATGAGTGAACCTGAGGTCTAGTATCAAGAAGGAAGAAGAAAAACTAACCTTTATCAAGTTTCTGCACATTATACATAAGATTATAGACTTCTGTCATGTCTATCCTAACTTATTTATCTCCACTTAGCTAGAAGAGAAAATTTCATTAGGAGTTAAGAACTGTCAGTGAAGACTACATCTTTTGTGACATTCTATCTCCATAGATGACATTTTAAAAAACCACAGAGTTGTTTGATAACATTGATCAAGATGAATAAACGCTTTAGGTTGAGTGTCAGAGGAATGATAACACAGAGGTTTTGCTTGTACCTCAGTGTAATTTTCAGAAGATGGCATGGGATCATGGTGCTACTTGAACGCCTAACATCTGGCCTCTGGAGCCTCCAAAACTCCCATCTAATTTCTGTGCTCTTTAACATTTGTGTGAAGCTGGACATCAGAGGATTTAGACAGGGGTATCAACAAAATGTTGTTTTCCTTTGTTCTCTGGGTAATCTTCTGTTTTACTGTAATACATTTTATAGTCTAGCTCCTGCCAACCTAGCAGTTCGAAAGCAAAGAATTGCAAGTAAATAAATAGGTACCACTTCATTTGGAAGGTAACCATGTTCTGTGTGCTCTGGTGTCTAGTCATGACTTCCACATGACTGACTTCTGTCTGGCTGACTTGGATTCAGTAACCCAACGATAGCAGATGCAGACAGTGCTGGCTCTTTGGTTATAAACAGAGATGAGCACTGAACTCTAGAGTTGGATACGACTGGCTTGCAAGCAAGGATGACCTTTACCCATTGTATGTAGCAAAGCAAAGCAATCAGACTTATATACCTCACCATAGTGCTTCATGCACTCTCTGGGCGGTTCACAAGTTAATTACCATTTTGCCACAAACATGCTGGGTACTCATTTTTCTGACCTCAGAAAGATGGAAGGCTGAGTCAACCTTGAATCCTGGCCAGGATTGAAATCACAACCTTTTGGTTGCAGTACAGCAGTTTAACCACTGCACCACTAGGATTCTTGTAAGGCTGTATATAGGACTGCCCTTGAAGCTGCTATGGAAGCTTAGGTCAGTTTGCTTTTGAACAGTTAGGCCCACAACTGTGACATGTGCAGCTAATGGACTTGTGTTATATTAATTCAGAAAATGCTACCTTTTCACTTGGCTGCTTACTTGTTTCCAAGCTCATTTCAAGGTGCTTAGAGATCTAAATTGCTTAGGGCTCTACTGTCTGCATGATTGCATTTCGCGATACCTACCTATCCATGACTTAAGTTTGACAGAGAAAGCTCTTCTCAAACCACCTCAGGTACATTGTAAATCAAGAAGGATGAGAAAGACTTCTTCGCTCAGGCTTCCAAATGGTATGTGTTCCCTGCTGATGGAGATATAATTTTTTTCCCACACCAACTCAAAATACTTTTTGTTTGCACATATATTTTTGTTCGCTGATTATCCCTATTTAGTTGTACCTACTTCTTTTCTTAATTTTTGTGATGACAACATGTTTTGTACACAAATAGGGATGGGTCTACGCTGAGGTGAATGGCAAGGCAGCTATTTTGGACAGCAGAGTTTTCTGTTGTGCTGAAAGACCATACATTTGTGATTTATTGTGAGATTTTATTTATTGGCAGAAATGGATGAATGCTTGTGAGATACTTTGTCACAATTATTTGCAAAAAATCAACTCCAGGAACTCTTGGATGAAATCAACTTCCTAGAACCATTCTATTTGGGCTTCAGGCCATGTCACAGTGCATTGGTAGTACTGAAGGATGATCTGCTTTGGGAGGCAGCCGGGGGGGGGGGGCATCCATCCTGGTTCTCCTGGACCTCTCAGTGGCTTTTGATACCATTGATCATGGTATCCTTCTGGGGCAACTGTCTGAGCTAGGAGTTCAGGGCTCTGTATTGCAGTGGTTCCGCTCCTTCCTTAGCAGTCATCCTCAGAGGATCCAGCTTGGGGAGTTTATCAGCCCCATGGATGCTCCAATGGGGGGTTCCACAGGGTTCGATTATCTTCCCTGTGCTATTTAACATATATGTGAAGCCACTGGGAGAAATCATCCCGAGATTTGGGGTGTGATGTCATCAATATCCAGATGACACAAAACTCTATGTCTCCTTTACATCATCTGGAGTAGTGCTTGGACAATTGCCTGGCCATGGTGCTGGAGTGGACTAGAGCTAACAAGCTACAACTGAACCCAGGTAAGATGGTGGTACTGGTGTTGGAAGGTCCGTCTGGCTGACTTGAATTCAGTAACCCAACGATAGCAGGGATGGTATTGTCACCAAATTAATAGGTACACAACTTGGGGGTCATTCTCGATCATCATCTGACCCTTGAAAAACAAATAACGGCTGTGTGCAAGGCCGCCTTTTTCCATTTGTATCAAATAGGCCAGTTGTGTCCCTACTTGGACAGGCAGTCCCTTATGATACTGGTTATCTCACTGGTAATCTCTCATATAGATTAATGCAACACTCTCTATGTGAGGCTTCTTTTGACCCTGGTATGGAAACTTCAGTGGATACAAAATGCAGCAGCTAGACTAATCACCAGGGTGAGGAAGTTTGAGTACATCTCACCAGCCCTGGCAGAGATCCATTAGTTGTCCATTTCATTCCGTATCAGGTTCAATGTGTTAGTTTTAACTTTTAAAGCCCTAAATAGGACCATCCTATTTGGCAGAGCTTCTCCCTCTTAGAACATCTTCCCACAGTTCTGTTACAACAAATTGAGGTGTGTTTTTTTTTTAAGAAGAGCACAGGAAACGAAATTAATAGGTTTTTTTTTTAAGTAGACATTATTCAGGCAAAAATGTGTAAAACAACATGAAGGTGAATATACTCTATTATGAATGTTTGAAAATGCAAAACTCTTCAGCAGAAGAGGGCAGTGTTTCTACATTGTTGCTAGGGGAAATCTGCATTATCTTTTTGTACATCAGTCTTTGGTGAATGAATGCAGTTAGATACAACAAACTCAGTAAGTTGCAGGAGTTATTAATGATTTAATAATTGCTATTAATTAACATAGCATCAGAAATATTCATAAGTCAAACAGGCTGAACTTAAATACTTATTACATAGTTCAGTAGTTTATAGTGTGAATAAATACTACTTCTATAAATCTTTATTTTAAACATTAAACATAATATTTCAGTTCTTCTTTAGCCATTAAGACTAAAATTCCTTAAACAAGCTTAATTGAATTGTACATAAGGAATAAAAAATACATTTGCTTGGATCCAGATTAGGTTGAATTTATTTCAGGTAGACTGGTAGAAATCAATAGACCTTGCATTGAGGGAAAATAAAGGTGAAAAACCTGCACCGAATACAATGTATTTTTGGCAGAATGACTGAGTTGTAAAAGGGATGGCTGGCAGACTCAAGGACCTTAGTGCACTGGGTGATATATGTATTATGTTTAAAAAAGAAAGAAAGAAAGAAAATAACAAAGTTGTAATACCATGCTGAAAGAGGATAATTGATATAAACGTGAAAGTATGAATATAATTAGTATGGTTAAGACTTTGAATGTATTGAGAATAATTGAATTAATATGTTATATTATGTAATATTTACTTGTATTCTTTTTTTTCTTATCTTCAATGTTGTAAGATGTAGTTTGCAATTGTTTTTTGTTTGTTTGTAACTGTTTTTTGCTTTGTTATTTTTAACTTTTTTCTTTTTGTTGTTAAAATCTAATAAAAATATTTTTTTTAAAAAGAAATCAATAGACCTTCAGGTTTGTCATGATTAATACATGATTAATTCTACACAGGCCTTTTCTGCAGAATCTTGTCTATAATACAAGGAGGCAATCTTCTGCCAATTTCTCAAAAGAAGGATGAGGGAGTCAATTAGAGAATAAATTGCATAGTTATTTAAATTCTTGAAAACATTTACAATGGATATGAAGGAACAATAATGAGATAGTGGAATCTTTGCAAGAGTGAGCCTCCTAGTCAGAGAAGGGTGTCAGCTCCACCTATAGCACACAGTACCAATCCCACAATTCTCCTGAAATGGGAGTCAGATAACACAAGAGAGCAAATTTGATTCCATTGATGACTCAGTCCCCCAGGTTATAGTCTGAGGCCACACAATCCAACCACCAAACTAAGCCGTTCTGAATCTGGTGAATGTGTGGAAGGGATTACCTGTGTAAAATACCTTGACATCTGTGCTGGGAAGAATGAGATATGCTTGACACATAGCCAGTAGAATAAATAAAAGTTCAAATTCCAGATATTGGGCAATTTGTTGCTGAGGGAATGCAGATTCTTCTGCATGTCATCAGGTTATCAGTTTGTAGCCTCACCCCTGCTATTCATCTATCTGTCAGCCTCCTCCTTCTTGCCCATCTATAGGTCTATATGATGAACAAGCTGAAAAGGGTGCAATGGTGCCCTTCTGCACAGCTAACCTGTGCTCAGGGCACAAGTTATATATGTGAGTGTTACATTGTTGTCCCTTCACTGGAAAATAGGTGGGGAAGAAGTAGAAGCAGTGACAGATTTTACTTTCTTGGGATCAAAACTCACTGGAGATGGAGGTTGCAGCCATGAAATAAAGAGGCGACTGATTCTTGGGAGGCAAGCGATGAGAAACCTGAGGAGCATAGTGAAAAGAAGAGACATCACATTGCAAACAAAAATTCGTATAGTCAAAGCAATGGTATTCCCTGTGGCAATGTATGGTTGTGAGAGCTGGACCATTAGGAAAGCTGAGCGCAGAAGAATAGATGCCTTTGAGATGTTGTGTTGAAGGAGAGTTTTGAGAGTCCCCTGGACAGCGAGGAGAACAAATAGGTCAATCTTAGAAGAAATCAATCCAGAATGCTCCTTAGAAAGTCAAATTGTAAAGATGAAGCTAAGGTACTTTGGACATCAAATGAGAAGAGAGGATTCACTTGAGAAAGCCTTGATGCTGGGAAAGGTGGAGGGCAAAAGAAAAAGGGGGTGGCCAAAGATGAGATGGCTGGATGGTATTGTAGAGACAATGGGCACAGAACTGAGTGAGTTGAGGAGGATGGTGGAGGACAGGAGTGCCTGGCGGGCAGTGGTCCATGGGGTCGCAGAGGGTCGGAGTCGACGGTGTGACTGAACAACAACAACAAAAAGTTTCTCTCTCTCTCTCTCTCACCCAAGGGTTAGATAATTTCTAGTTGCAGAACTGGCTTCACATTTACACAATTAGCCAGTGCCATGTGTTGGGCACTTCTAGAGTTACTTAGGAGCTTGGTGAATTGCAAGAAATATTGAGGAGGGGAATCATATTCTGAGAACCATTTTTAGAATCTAAACTTGTAGGGTTTTGGAAGGCCAGCTCTTTTAGCTGGGCCTGAAAACATAATGAAAACAAGATATCTCATGTAATTTGTTGGAATGAGACCAGAAGATTTGTTGTTGTTCTTGTTCAGTTGCATAGTCAAGTCCAATTCTTTGCAACCCCATGGACCATCATTTGCCATTCTCCACAGCCCACACAGGTCTATACCCATCGCATCAACTATGCCATCCAGCCACCTCATCCTTTGTTGTGCCCTTCTCCTTTTACTTTCAGTCTTTCCCAGTATCAAGGCCTTCTCAAGTGAGTCCTCTCTTCTCATTTAGTAACCAAAGTACTTAAGCTTCATCTTCAGTATTTGTCCTTCCAATGAGCAGTCAGGGTTGATTTCCTTCAGGATTGACTGATTTGTTCTTCTTGCAGTCCAGGGTACTCTAAAGAGTCTCCTCCAGTACCACAGTTTAAAGGCATCTATTCTTCTGTGCTCAGCCTTTCTTATGGCACAGCTTCCACAGTCATACATTATGACTGGGAAGACCACTGCTTAGACTATGAGCATTATGCGGACTTTTGTAATCTTTATTATGCTATCTAGATTTCTCATTGCTTTCCTCCCACAGAGCAAGCATTTTTTTAATTTCATGGCTGCAATCACCATCTGCAGTGATCATGGATCCCAAGAAAGTAAAGTCTGTTACTACTTTGATTTCTTCCCCTTCTATTTGCCATATCAGAAAACAAAACAAAACAAACAAAATAAAATAAAAAACACTGTAGCACTTTAAAGACTAACTGCTATATTTTTATTGTTAGCTTTCATGGATCAAGTCCACTTCATCAGACAAAGAGTGAAACTTACAGGCATGTTCTTTATATACCAAATTCAGGGGTTCAAAGGGAGAAGGGATGTGGTCAAGCAAGATGACAGACAAGCAAGCACAAGAATGCAGTTTCACACATCCATTAGCAACAATAGATTATTCTAATAAACTCTAAATGACTCCCTTTCAATCTCAAGGTTGCTGAGAAAGCCCATTATGGTCTCTGATCAACTTGTGACCTGCATGTCAGGGGGGAAAACAAACACCTGTACCTGTTTTCTTTCTGTTTTACTAAAGAGAATTGGCAGGAAAGTTGTAATATAAAATCATATAGCAATCTGTGTATCAAATTTGATAATGTCCCAGAAACCCTTCACTAATATTTAGCCCCCTGTGATGGGTATCTAACAGATGGATGTATTTGATTTCTGCTGTCTCCCTTTCAATCCTAGTTTTGTAATTTTTCTGTTCCAGAATTGCAGCTTTCAGGTCTTGGATAGAGTGTCCAGTTAGATTGAAGTGGTTTGAGACAGGTTTCTCCGTGTTGCCATTCCAGATATCTGATTTGTGTCCATTAATTCTTCTGCGTAAAGATTGTCCTGTTTGTCCTACATAAAGCACGGATGGACATTTTTTGGCAAGCGATGGCATAAATCACATTGGCAGAAGCACAAGTAAAACTGCCTTTAATGTTGTGTGTGTTACCATTGGGTCCAGTAATATTGTTTTCAGAGCGAATGTGGGGGCATAGTTGACATCTGGATTTGCAGCAGGATCTAGTTCCCACATCTAGTCCACTTCTGTGTTGTCTGTTGCCAATAGTTGTTTGAGATTGGGGGGTTGTCTATAAGCGAGTAGGGGTCTGTCACCAAGGGCTTTGGAAAGGTGACAACCAGTGGTGTGCGATTGCTTTCCCTTCTGTGCCTGTCTTGTAGTAGATCCCTCCTGGGTATTAGTCTAGCCCGGTTGATTTGTTATTTAACCATATTGGACGGGTATTGTAGTTTGAGAAATGCATTTTGTAAGTCTGTGAGCTTGGTATCTCTATCGTGTGGGTCTGAGCAGATGTGATTGTACCTGAGGGCTTAGCTGAAGACTATGGATTTTGTTGTGTGTTCTGGATGGAAGCTGGAGGCATGCAGGTCGGTACATCTGATTGTGGGTTTGCAATATAGTGTGGTACTAAGATGTCCATTTTGTAATTTCACAGTGGTGTCCAGGAAATTTACTTGTTGTGTAGACTGTTCCAAATTGAGTTTGATATTTGGGTGAAAATTATTGAAGTCTTGGTGGAATTTCTCCAGGGTTTCTCAAATAGACAAGTGGCTTATAGGTACAGCAGTTAAGAAAACATTGTTCTAGATCAGCCATGACTATATTAGCATACTGTGGAGCCATGCAAGTACCCATGGCAGTTCCGTTGATCTGTAGGTAGGTTTCATTGTTGAAGGTGAAGTAATTGTGTGTAA
Source organism: Furcifer pardalis (assembly GCA_030440675.1). NCBI lineage: Eukaryota > Metazoa > Chordata > Lepidosauria > Squamata > Chamaeleonidae > Furcifer > Furcifer pardalis. The sequence goes on from CP126895.1 coordinate 63,513,174, forward strand.
GTACAAAGTTGCACAGGGAAGTGACTGTGTGGGCTTCATTTTGTTTTGAATGATGTTCCTTATGACTTGTAATCCATCTTTGTGTGGAATGTTGGCGTACAGAGCTTCCACGTCCATTGTAGCTAAGATGGTGTTTTCTTAGAAAGTCTGTGGTATCTCTTACGTAGCTGGGTACATTGGTGGCATATGGTTTGAGAATGGAGTCCACATATCCAGATACTCCAATGGTGACAGTGTTGATGCTTGAAACAATGGGTCTCCCAGGGTTTCCAGGTTTGTGAATTCTATTTGCCAGTGAGTGATGGGGCCTGTTGCCATGATCTTGATTTTTTTTTTGATGTTGAGTTTCAGGCCAGCTTTTTCACTCTCCTCTTTCATCCTCATAAAGATGCTCTTTAGATCTTCTTTGCTTTGCGCCATATCCAGATAATTTAAATCCAACAAAAGCATAAGTGTACCTGCTGAAGTTTTTGAGTCGTTTTTTCTGGAAGACTCATTGCAACAGTTCAGACTAGGTGTAAGTTTAAGTGATCCAAAACTGAGATAAGGACTGATTGTCTTACAATATAGGTACTCCGCAACTAAATTGATGTTCTTGCCACCTGTGCCTCCACATTAAATATTAAGTCAAGACAGAGACCTATTCGTTCATGGGCAGATCAATCCTATATATCACCAGCTGATTCTGTTATTTTTTTATTAGAAATCAGGAATTTCAATTAGTAGCCATTGCTGCCATACTCAGTAGACCCTGATAATTCACTTTACTTTATAGAGAGGTATTTTATGCACAAAGTAATTCTGAACACAGCAGACGTGAATGAAACACAGCAAACTTTTCATCCTAACACATTTCCTTTCATATTACTCATTACTCATTCATTTACCAAATAAGCATTTCACAGTAACAATCCATGATGTACATCAAGGCCACAGCAGCATGAATCAGCTATTGTTTCAATAATTTCTCTTTTTCTTAGCTGTATTTATTAGCTGAGACTCAAGTTTCTTTGAAATTAAAATGTGAAATACAGACTACATGTTTTTTTCCTTCCAAGCTAGGCTTCCTTTTGGAGAATTAGAATTCAGGATATGAATAATCTCTGATATTCATTTTCTCTTCCTTTAATATATAACACTTTTGTGTATGATGGAAGTACCCAATCATATGGACTGTATTTTTTAGAATAGGACATATGTTTTCATACTCTGCCAATGGCGTATGATTATTTTTAGTATATTTCAGCTGCAAAATATTTTGCTAGTAAAACAAAAGCATTTCAACAACAGTGCTTAGGAAAAGTGCCAGCAAACAGTATGTATTGTTCCTTATTTGCTTTTCAATTAGCAAATCTAGGTTCTGTTATAAAGACAAATATGTCTACTTATACTTCATGTTTGACTGGAGGGTCATATGCTATATTTTGGGGAAGGAACCCCCCCCCATTTCTTTGTTTTTCTTTATTTTATTAATCTCTGCCTTTTCCTTGTCATCTACTATCATTTTTCTATCACCACTGAGTAGCTGAGCCACTATTTCTTTTCTATCTATTCTGTTATATACATGCCTGAAGAAAGCTTTTTATCACCTTTAGTATATTTTACTAACCTCTGCTCATTCTCAGCTTTTGCCTTCTTAACACCATTCCTGTAATTCTTTGCTACTTGTCTCTACTTTTCATTCACAACTTCCTTCCACTTCCTACATGTGTTATTTTGTATTTTCAGGTCCTCATTGAGCTTCTTGTAAAGTAACATTGTTCTTTTTTTTGGGCTGTCTTTAATTCTTTTTCTTCTTCTTGGAATTGTGTGGAGTGGTGCCTTTAGAAGTTCCTCTTTAAGAAACTGTCACCTAGCTGGGACTGCTATTTCTGGTAGGATCTCCTGCCATGATACCTTGTCATTGTTTTGACTTTATTAAAATTGGCTTCCTAAAGTCCAGCATATACACTTGGCTACCCACTGCTTTTGTTTTCTTTGAAATAAAAAACTAAAGTAGAACTTGGCCACTTTCCCCTACACTCCCTGTTCTGCCACTTTTTCCACCAAATTGGTAGACTCACATCAACATTAGCCAATCATCTAGTTTCTTCCTCCACTATTTGTAGAAGAACATTATCTGCCACAGAAGCCAGGAATTTCTTGGAAGGGCCATATTTGGCAGAATATGTCTCCCAGCAGATATCAGGATAACCGAGATCTCCCATTGTGTTTTTGTGACTTACTTGCAATTTGTTTTTCAAAGGTTTCATCTGCATCTTCTCCTTGATTGGCCAGTCAGTAGTAGACTCAACTACTATGTTCCCTTTATTTTTCAATGTATCTATATTAATCCAGATACTCTTAGTGGGACAATCAAGGTCATACTGCATACAACTGTGCAGGAATATGTACAGTGGTACCTCGCTTAAAGAGCATAATGCGTTCCACAGGATTGCTCTTTAAGCGAGTTTGCCCTTTAAGCGAAACACCATTGTAAGTGACCAATTGTGGGGGAGATTGTGAACCCCAATTTATTTGTTAAGCACGTTTTTTGTTGGTTTTATTTGTTAAGCAAAGCAAACATTCAGAGGAAATTCTGCTCTTTAAGCGAGTTACTCTATAAGCGAAACACTCTTTATGCGAGGTTTGACTGTATTCTTGACCTCTCTTTCAATTCTTTCTGTGCTTTTTAAATAATTTATGTCCCTCAATTACTGTATTCAAGTCATGGGAATCATCCAAACAAGTTTCTGCTATCACTATCATATCATATTTGCCCTCCTAATCTAAGATTCCCAGTTCATCTTGTTTGTTTTCCATACTTCTGGTATACATATAAAAACAACAGAGATTGTATAAGGTGGTTTGATTGTGCACAGCAATAGCAACAGCAACAACAGACATTGACAAAGATGCTCCTTCCCATGAAAAAGAGGGGAGTTGCAGGGATGAGGAAGATGTTGGGGAGCTTTGGCACATTCCCAGTTAAATGCACCTGTAGATCATGTTAGAATGGATATTAGCTTGATATTTTTTGCCCATTGCAGCTCAGATATTGGCTTGATAAAGAGGTGATTCTTCTCATCACTGCTGCTGAGAAGAAAATACGAGCTGAAAACCTGTTTTGGAAGTCAGAAACACTTTTTATAACATAAATAAGAGCTAGAGGAAGAGGGTAAACTGATAGAAGAGTTCCTCTTCCCATTTGCCAGTGGGATTCTTCACTGTTCCTCAATCCCATCAGTGAACAGATGGAGCCCATCCATTTGCAGAAGGCTAGTTAGGATACAAGTCATTATATTTTATTTCTAATTAACAAACACCCTGTCTTTCTAAGCACAAATGTACACAATCTGTTTTGTTGTTCATTACCTAAAGAGCAATGTTGACCTGCAATTCATTATTAAGTTTTTTTAAACTGGTGCAAACAAAACACTTATATTATTACTGAAAAAATAAACTACAAAGAATTTACAGTACACCACCTGTGTAAACCTTCAGATTCATTTATTTCAACTAATCAATCTCAAGAATTCAGCTTGTTCTATAAATCCTGGAACCTCCCCTCTCTTTTTTATGTCATTGGAATAACTACCTCCACTCCTGTGGTGTGTTTCAGACACAGTCTTTCAGCAATCCATGCATGTCCCTTCAGAATACCATCTGGTTCTGGTGACAGATTGCCATATGATCTATTGGTTGTTTCTAATACTTCAAATGAAAGTAGAGACACAAACCACTCATCTAGCACTCTGAAAATTTTCCTGCCACTGGTAAATAACCTGTAAGGTGTTCACCCAAACTATGCTCAGTGACTCTGCTTATTCTCTTTCTCTCCCTCCCCCTGTGTGTGTGTGTCTGTGAGAGAGAGAGAGAGAGAGAGAGAGAGAGAGAGAGATATTTATACTTTAATACAGGATTTTCATCCTACTTATTCATAGTTTCACTTTTATTCTGATTATATTTTGAATATATTTTACCTTGTCTGTTCACGAGTTTAAATGGACATCATTTTTGAAGTTAGCTGTCTTGAAAGAACAAATTAAAACATCTTTGTTTTGGGATGTTATAAAGGGATTTCCTTTTTACACCCTCCATTGATTTTTACTCCATACTTCACAGCAGCTGACAATTCATCATTGTACATCACAGAAAAGGTTGGTGAGTGGGCACTCAGTAACATAGCAAACACACAAAAAAGAGCTGAAGTTTAAAATCTTCCAAATATAACATATGGTGTCAGGATGTCATTATAATCACACAAGTATTGAACAAAATGAAACATACCTTTGTGGATTTCTTGAACAATGTGTGTGAACTTCTCAGAATGATTCTCTGCAAAACTCTGCACACCATTGTCAAAAGTTTTGTTCAGATTTGTGAATGTTGTGCAAAAGTTGACATGCTGCTCTTGACACTTTCCTTGTTACACACACACTTTCTTTGTAGCTATTGATCAGCAAAGATTATGTCAACAGTTTCTGCTTCCTTAAGGAACCTCACTGAGTTCCTTGACATGCCTCTCTCAAAGCAACCAATGAGGTGATTCGGAAGGATTCTTGTCAGAATTTTCACCGCAGTATTCAGGAATGAGGTGCCTTGGTGTCTGTCACAGAATTGCTGGTGGTCTTTCCTTTTATGAAAGTAAACAACTGTTGCATTTTTGAAGTCCCAAGATATTTTGTCTTATGCTCAAATTTCTTGAAATGGCTGCATGGATTTTTGATGAGGCTTATTGAGACCATTTTTATAGATTTCTGCTGGAATTGCATCTGCCTCTGAGGCTTTTTCTTTGAAACCTTTGAAAGAAACTAAAAAGGCCATTAAAGGATCCATGGAATATTTGAATTGTACCTGGGGCATTTTGCTAATAATCTTCTCACTACTTTAAATTAGTCTGCTCAAGATAGTTTGAAAATATCCATACCTATCTTTGCAAAATCTGTGACTACTCTCTCAGATGAGTACTGAGGAGTCCGCAGGTTGAGGTCCACAGATATTTATATTTACAGAAATACTTTGAAGTACTGTATTTTTTATTTTTTTACATGATCAGCAAAGGCCTGAATCTCCTTGTCATTTCTACTGAGCTCTACATTTCTTTTAGTTTAAATTGTAGTTCTCATTGAATTGTGTTGATAATGAGTGGTGATTTTCAGTAATTAAGGTGTTACACAGGAGCCTTGGGAACATTTGGAGAAAAATAAGAAAATATAGAAAATCAGGAATTAGACATTTGCCACTGCGGCTGGTGCCATCAGCATTACTTGATGTTAGTTATATGGACAGGACTTCAACCATTGTGCATATATATGGTACAAATTTCATGATTCTTTGAGAAAGTGTTACAGATCACGATAAATATTTGTTTATCCAACCAGGAAAACTACATTATTGGTATTTTGTCTATACAAGCCTACAGTTTGGTTTCTCTTTGAATATTCACAAGTCATCAGCAGTACAGAGTTGGTTCTAACATCCAATATATTCACAGCAATACATGTACCCCCCATGTGCATGCGTAAATTAATCACAGGAATTTCTGATATCACTGGTCATGCTAAAATTATTTTGGATTCAACCTAAAAATTCTCAGTTGTTTTTCTGAAGAAGGAACTGAGATAAGACTGCTATATTTGTTATATTAACATGAGGAGTCTGTGGGTGTCTCTCTCCAGAGTCTAAGATCTCTGGGTTCTTTGATCCAACCAATGGTAACCACAGAACTACAAGTAACATGGCATTATTAAAATGATTCACTGAAATACAAAGTATTGTGTATGTTGCCAAAAGTTTGAAGCACAAGTTTTAGACACCTAACTGAAAATATATATATTTAACATTTCAAAAAGAAGCTTCCCATTTTTCTCAATTGTTGCAAGTTATTATTTATAATATATAGTCTTGATATATTGCCTTTCATCACCATTTGTTCATGACAAGAAGCACATCAGACAAATTAAATATTGATGTCCATGTTACTAAAGTTACAATACATCATAGGCTTTTGCCAAATACACAGTGTTCTGAATTCCTATACAGTGCACACTGGTTACTGACAAAGAGTGATTTTGTCTTCTTTAGAAGAACCAAGAAAATTCATTCATTTTAATCTTGACAATTTTCTAATGTTTTCATTTTAGCGATATATATTTAGTAGAATTGGCAACAACTGATAAGCTGTTCTTAGAAGTAAGCAATCCCCTCCCCATTTCCTGAACAATTCAAAATTTCTGTTTCTTTTTCTTTGCACTTGATATTTTTTAAAACTGTCTTCTCTTTACCTTGAAGCAAATAAAAAAATGTCAGATTTTTGTGCAAAATAATTTGCTTCCATGTGAAGAAAATACAACTTTTTTTAGGGGAGTGCTAATTCTGCTCTCAGTGGGAACAAACTAGCAAAAAGGAACACACACACAAATCACATTGCTGCATGTGAGGAAAAAAAATCTCAAAGGAGGTGGCAGCTTTTTCAAAGATTCTCAACTCCCCCCAAGTAAAGGAAAAATTGTATTTGACACATTCTTTTACTTTATTATTTTTAAATAACAAACTATGTTGATCTTTGAGGCATTCAACAAACAGCAGCAGTGGAAGACCCCCAAAGAGGGAAGCCACAAAAAGTCCCCAGGGGGCTTCCTAGGAAATGATAGCATCTAGGAAGTTTGCAGAGTACAAAAGAATGGCACCTAACATCCGTGGTGGGCTCAATTTTTTTTACTACCACACTGTGGGCGTGGTATGATGGGTGTGGCCAGGGGAAAAGCTCTGCTTTGCACCTGAATTTGGACTACTTTATTTCAAAACTTGGGTGAGCGGAGCTAGCCAGCAAATATAGAGAATTTCTATTCAGTCAGCAAAGACAAGATCTGGAGTGGAGTATGGCTCAGATCATGAGCTACTGATTGCCAAATTCAGGCTTAGAAAGAAGTAGTAGGGAAAACAATTAGGTCACACAGGTATGACCGAGATAACATCTCTCATGAATATATGGTGGAGGTGAAGAATAGATTTAAGGGATTAGACTTGACAGACAGAGTGCCTGAAGAACTATGGACTGAGGTTCATAACATCATACAGGAGGCAGCAACTAGAACCATCCCAAAGGGAAAAAAATGCAAGAAAGCTAAGTGGTTGTCTAATGAGTTTTTTCAAATAGCTGAAGAAAGAAGGAAAGCAAAAAGCAAAGGTGAAAGAGAAAGTTTCACTCAACTGAATGCAGAATTCCAAAGAAAAGCAAGGAGAGATAAGGAGGCCTTCTTAAATGTACAGTGCAATGTAACAGAAGAAAATAACAGAAGGGGAAGGACTAAAGAGCTCTTTCAAAAATTGGTGAAATTAAGGGAATGTATGAAGCAAAAATGGCCATGATAATGGACAAAAATGGTAGGTACCTAACAGATGTAGAAGAGATTAGAAAAAGATGGCAAGAATACACATAAGAACTCTTCAAAAAGGACCTTAAGGTCTCTGACAACCAGAATGGTGATATCATTGACCTTGAGCTGGATATTCTGGAGTGTGAAGTCAAGAGGGCCCTAGAAAGTATTACTAACAACAAAGCTAGTGGAGATGATGTCATTCCAGTAGAACTATTCAAAGCCCTAAAAGAAGATGCAATTAAAGTGTTGCACTCAATATGCCAGAAGATTTGGAAAACACAGCAGTGGCCATAGGATTGGAAAAGGTCAATGTTCCAATTCCAAAGGCAATGACAATTAATGTTTAAATCATCGTATAATTGTGCTCATCTCAAATGCTAGCAAGGTCATGCTCAAGATCTTACAGGCTAGGCTTCAGCAGTATGTTGATTGAGAACTTGCAGAAGTACAGGCTTTGTTCTGAAGAGGCAGGGGAACTAGAGAAAAAATTGACAACATTCACTGGATCATAGAGAAAGCAGGGGAGTACCAGAAAAAAGTCTACTTCTGCTTCATTGACTACACCAAAGCTTTGACTATGTGGATCACAATAAACTGTGGCAAGTACTTAGAGAGATGGGAGTACTAGACCACCTCATCTGTCTTCTGAGAAATCTGTATGTGAGTCAAGAAGCAACAGTTAGAACAGGATATGGAACTACTGATAGGTTTAGAATAGGAAAGGGAGTATGACAAGTCTGCAGGTTGTCACCCTGCTTATTTAACTTATATGCAGAATACATCATGTGTAATGCAGGGCTGGATAAATCACGAGCTGGAATTCCACAAGCTAGAATTAAGATTGCTGGGAGAAACATCATGGCATCTGGCCCCATTACTCCCTGGGAAATAGAAGGAGAAATAAAAAGACAGTTACTTCTTGGGAGACAAGCTATGAGAAACCTAGACAGCATAATAAAAAGTAGATACAAAAGTCCACATAGTCAAAACAATGGTATTCCCAGTTTAAATGTATGGCTGTGAGAGTTGGACCACAAGAAAAGCTGAGCATGGAAGAATAGACACATTTGATCTGTGGTGCTGGAGGAGATTGCAAGGAGATCAAATCAGTCAATCTGAAGGAAGTCAACCCTGGCTGCTCATTGCAAGGGCAAATATTGAAGCTGAAGCTCAAATACTTTGCCCACCAAATAAGAAGAGAGGACTCACTTGAGAAGGCCCTGATGCTAGGAAAGATTGAAGGCAAAAGGAGAAGGGAGATGCAGAGGATGAGGTGGCTAGATGGCATTGTTGATGCAATGGGCATAGATCTATGTCAGCTGTGGAGGATGGTAGAGAACAGAGGAGCCTGGCATGAGGTGGTCCATGGAATCACAACGGGTCAGACTTGACTGTGCTACTAAACAACAACAAATGGCCAATTTTCTAGCATTTTTATTTCAACCTTTCCCAATAAGGAATTTGTAATCAGGCTGAAAATAAAACAAAATTCATGTTTGAGAATCAACATGTTTACAACACAGCCATGGATGGACCAAAAACATGCACATTTTAAGAATGTGTATAGAAGGCAAGCTTCTTCTACATAATGGGTGTATGCAAGTAGTGGGTACAGGTTTTTAAATATACACAAAAGGGGATCCAATTCTATTTCTTTCAACGCACCCACACACCAAATGCTATTTAAGAACATAGAATGTGGTGGTCAAAAGAGGATGTGTCAACTCCTTAAATACTAGAAAAGGGAAAGGAAGTGAAAGGAAGAGAATAATTAGAAGAAATGCTACTCAGATCTTGTACTTTTTATTTAATACTTGCCACACTCTGCCAAAATGGCAAAGACTCAAATCATCCTTTGGGTGTTAAGGAAGTAAAACTTTGCATAATTCTTTTGCAAAAATGTGAATGAAAAATGTCAAAAGTGTCTCCTATTCAAACCCTCCCCAAGTTTTGGAGAATATTTCAACCCCTTTAAAATTTGTGGAAATGTAGAGGTTAATTTTGCATAGGAAATGCTCTGTTCTGGGGGTGTGGGCAGGAGACTCCATTTTGCACACAAAATCACCCTTTTTGAGCAAAATGTGCATAGTGATAGTTTTTCCCTTCTTTCCCACTAAATGCTGCTACTAATTTTATTTTTATTTTTTTTTAAGTCCTAGTCTTTTTAGACTGAGGCACAACTACAAAATCCCATTTTCCAATCCTTTTTTTAGGACCAGAAGATTGAAAAGCACTTGTTATATAATCAGGTTAGCCACTTCTTCTGGGTTTTTTTCCACCATAGTTGAGAATGGTTAAGAAGTGTCCCTTCCTTGAAAACCTGCTGTCATCATTCTTCCCAGCTAGGACTGCTTCAGCTTTAAAAGCCTTAATGCACAATTAGTAGTTGGAAGATGCCAGTTAAATGATTAGGGCTTACAACACCAATTTCATATTTTCACACCATGATAGTTTTGTTTTCTGTTACACACCCAAACCAAGCACATCCACTCTACATGTGTTGTTTTAAGATGATGGTTATTCCTCAAAGGAGGTGGGAGGATTGTGTGCTGAAAAGTTGGATTTCAGTAATTGCTTATATTTATACAAATTTGAATCATATGTTACACAAGGGATCATTTGCCACTTTTTTCAATTTTTCAATCTTAATTGATCTCTTTGCTCTATCATCTCTGATGGCCTTTTAATATAATGTGCTAGAACTTCAATTTCTAATACAAGAACATGTAATATTATAGAAGTGTCACACATTTGTTATGCTAGTCGTTATTACCCGGGAGGCAGAATTAGTCTGTTCAAAGTTGAATTCGACAGCTACCAAACCTAATTAGGTAGGCATTGTAGCAGCAGTGTTTTGGAGAAACAGAAATTATTTAGATGTGTTTCTTGAAGATAAGATTGTATTACAGAATATATTTGCTTATGTAAGGGAATAATGAAGAATTCCCAAGGAATACCCTTCCATTGTTTAGCCCGTAAGGGCTGAACTATTAAGTCTGCTTAAAAAAAAACCCTTGGAAATATAAACCTAGCTTTTTCAGTCTCTGAGTGCAGTAGTTTCCTCCTCCTCCTCTCCTCTTCATTCAAATAATAATTCTCAATTTTTAGCTAATTTATTTTTGTGATAAGGACCCGTGATGCTTCACCAGCAGGTTTATGTCACATTTCCCAACTATTTGTATGATTTTTTTTCAAAAATATATTTATATAATTTTGCATCATTTAGCTTAGCCCACAAAGTATTTTTGGTTTACAAACCACCTCTCTTTGTGAGTTACAAATCATTTTTCTATTGTTTATTATCTGCATTTATATCTAGCACTTCTTGCAATGAGTTCAAGATCCCAGTGCTCCATGCATAACAGGGTAGTCATTGGGATAATTGGGATAAGACAGGATGTAGTCTTTAATTTCCAAATACTTCCACAGTCAGTAGATCCACTCAAATAGCAAATAGTTTATAGAAACCAAATACAGTTGTGTTGGACCACAACAAAATGTGGCAAGTAATTAAAGAAATGGGAATACCAGAACACCTTATATGCCTCATGAGAAATCTGTACATGAATCAAGAAGCAACAGTTAGGACAGAATACAGAAGGAAAGAGTGGTTTGGAATAGGAAAAGGAGTAAGACAAGACTGCATTTTGTCACCCTGCTTATTCAACTTATACACAGAGCACATAATGTGCAATGCAGGGTTGGATGAATCACAATTTGGGATCAAAATTGCTGGGAGAAATACCAACAATTTGAGATATGCAGATGATACCACCCTAATGGCAGAAAGTGAGGACTTAAAAAAGCTCCTGATTAGGTTGAAAGAAGAAAGTGCAAAAGCTGGCTTGAGACTCAATATAAAGAAAATCAAGATCATGGCAACAGGCCCTATCAGTCCCTGGAAAATAGATGGGGAAGAAGTAGAAGCAGTGACAGATTTTACTTTCTTAGGATCAAAGCTCACTGTAGATGGGGATTGCAGCCATGAAATAAAAAGGTGACTGATTCTTGGGAGGCAAGCGATGAGAAACCTGGGGAGCATAGTGAAAAGCAGAGACATCAAATTGCAAACAAAAATTCGTATAGTCAAAGCAATGGTATTTCCGGTGGCAATGTATGGTTGTGAGAGCTGGACCATTAGGAAAGCTGAGCACAGAAGAATAGATGCCTTTGAGATGTGGTGTTGGAGAAGGGTTTTGAGAGTCCCCTGGACAGCGAGGAGAACCAATAGGTCAATCTTAGAAGAAATCAACCCTAACTGCTTCTTAGAAGGTCAAATAGTAAAGATGAAGCTAAAGTACTTTGGACATCAAATGAGAAGAGAAGATTCACTTGAGGAAGCCTTGATGCTTAGAAAGGTCAAGGGCAAAAGAAAAAGGGGGCGGCCAAAGATGAGATGGCTGGATGGTATTGTAGTCACAATGGGCACAAAGCTGAGCAAGTTGAGGAGGAGGATGGAGGACAGAAGTGCCTGGTGGACAGTGGTCCATGGGGTCGCAAAGGGTCAGAATCAACTGTGTGACTGAACAACAAAATAACACATTTACTGAGATTTGAATTTAAGTTGAAGGAACTATTTCAAATAATCGGAAGAGAAAGTTGGAAAAAACATTGTAAAAATATTGCAGGGATTATATGCCATCAAAGTAGCCACAAAGTAAATCAAGACTGATGAATGTAGATTGCTCTAAAATATGTTTCTTTAGTGTAATCAAAATTATCTCTCACTGAGGATCACTTCAGCATTCCTAATGTCCACACTAGAGATGCTTATTTTCTTTTGCCAAAGGTTTTGTGTACTGATTTTAACAAGAGCACACTGGAAGAGAGATGTGTGCTCAGCCTGACAGGAAGCGGAATGGCCTAGAGTAGTTGTTCCCAACCTTTTTTTGGCCATGGTCCTCTTGTGGGGCATGTGCCCCATGTTGGAAACCACATGCCTGGAGGAAAAGAGAAAGGCTCAGGGAAAAGGTATGTGGCCTAACAACATGCTAAGTGTTTTACAAGGTGTTCTGGTATTCCCATTTCTTTAATTACTTGCCACATTTTGTTGTGGTCCACACAGTCAAAGGCCTTAGTGTAATCAATGAAACAGAAGTAAACTTGTTTCTGATATTCCTTTGTTTTTTCCATGATCCAACATCAGTTGGCAATGTGGTCTCTAGTTCCCCTGCCTCTTCTGAACCCACCTGCACTTATGGTAATTCTCTCTCCATGTGCTGCTGCAGTCTGTCCTGTATTATCTTGAGCATCACCTTGCTAACGTGTGGGATGAGCACAATTGTTCAATAATTTGAACATTCTTTGGCATGTTCTTTGTACGGGAGATAAACTTCAGCCTTTCCTAAGGATGAAATTTTAACCTTTGGCGAAAGTCCTATATCACATGGAAATACAAAGAAAAGTGTTTTAAGATTTAAGAATAAAGAATTAAATACAGAGATTATGAAAGGAAGAGACTCTTCACTGGTGGTGATCTACAAGGTATGTGCAATGTTTGTCTTTTGTGCCTGAGAACAACAAAACATACACATATAGAAAGTGTAAACTGGTAGCATTCTTGGAAGAAAAAAGTGAAACAACTGAAGAAGAGAGTTGCCACATTTAAGATTATAAAAAATGATGAAGAGTACATAAACCCAGAACTTTTGAGCTGCAGCAGTCAAGGGAGACAACAGAGGTGGAAAATAACAAGGCAAAATAGAGGAAGCGACTGCTGATGAGGGAACAAAAGCAGTGGCGGAAGTGCCACAGAAAAGAAGAAGAGACTTTTCACCAGTAGAACTGCAAAATTGCTTTTGGATTCTTGAAGAGGAATCTAGTGGACAGCACACAAAATTAGACAAACAGGAGATCCACAGAGAGGACATGAGAAAGCCTGACACTCGGGAAACTGGAGATGCTGAACCCACACCCCACAAAAAGAAGAAGAGAACAGTAGTTGTAGCAAGAGACTCCCTACAGCATGTGATCAATATATATATATGCTGGGAAGATCTTTTGAACTGTCTGAAAGCTGTCCTTCTAGAGCAAAGATTGGGGATGTGATGGAAGAATTGCCCTCACTCATATCACTCATTGCCATCTCTCAGCCTACAAATACATATCATTTTCTTCTTATCCATGTGGGAACAAATGATACTGCCAAAAGGAATTATTAAGAAATTACATCAGGCTTTGAAGCTTTGGAAAGAAAACTTGAGGACCTTGGGGTGCAGATAGTCTTTTGATCCATCTTACCAGTGCTCAGAAGAGGAATAGAAAGGGAAAGGAAAACACCCTGGATGATTAGTTATCTACTAAGGTAGTGCTGACATGAAGGATTTGGTTTTGGGGACCATGAGCTGTGCTTCCTAGAAGATGGATTACTGGCAAGAGATGGGTTAAACCTCACAGGAAATGGGAATGTATTTGGGCATAGCATGAGGAAATTTAACAAAAGAGCTTTAAATTGAATTGAGGTAAAGAAAGTTGAAAGAGGGACTGTGGTGGCTTAGCGGTTAAGATGGTGACCTTGATGATTGGAAGGTCAGCAGGTTAGCACTTCGAGACCCAAGTACTGCAAGATGGAGTGAGCTCCCATCTCTGTCCCAGTTCCTGTCAACCTAGCAGTTCGAAAGCAAGAAATTGCAAGTTGATAAATAGGTACCACTTTGGTAGGAAGGTAAACAGCGTTCTGTGCACTCTGGTGTCTAGTTGTGCCTACCATATGTCCATGGAAACACCTACAGATGCAAACAGTGTTGGCTCTTTGGCTATAAACCGATATGAGCACTGGCTTTTGAGCAAGGGTGACCTTTGCCTTTACCTAAAGAAAAATGAAGGCTTATGCAAATTAAGGGGAACAGACTGAGTACCTCATGTAAACACTAATAATAATCTTCACAAAATGAAGAAATGAAAGCATGTTATAAATCACACAATCTTCAGTGTCTACATACAAATGCAAGGAATATGGGAAACAAGAAAGAAGAACAGGAACTCTTCGTTCAGGAGGAGAATTATGATTTGATAAAGATAACAGAAACTTGCTGGGTGACTCCCATGATTAGAACATAACAATGGAAGGCTATGAACTGTTCAAAAAGAATTAAAAGAACAGAAAGGGAGGTGGAGACACTGTATATGTTAAAAATGCATATTCTACGTAGAAATACATGAGATGAGTTTTCATGTCCCATAGAGAGCATCTAGATTAATATGTTTGGGGGGGGGGAGGACAAAACATCATGGTAGTTGGAGTCTAGTATCAACTGCCCAAAGAAAGAGATGTGGATGAAAACTTAAAAATAAATTGCAAAATGTTAAGGATGTATGATGCAGTAGCAATCAATGAGAGATATCTTTTAGAAGACAAATTCTGCTAAAAATGGCTTTTCCAAGAAATGTCTGGCTTGTGTGCCTGATAATTTTCTCCTACAAAAAGTGGAGGAAGAAACTGGAGGAGTAGCTTTTTTTGATTAGATTCTGACTAATAGAGATGACTTGGTTGAATAAGTGACAGCACTAGGAACTGTAGGAGAAAGAGACCATGTTCTATTTGAATTATTGATCTCAGCGGAAACAAAAGCAGATTGCAATGGCACATAAATGCTGAATTGAAGGAAAGTCAGGTTTAACAAAGTGAGAACAATGATAGATAAAATTGCATGGCAGGAAATCTTTTCAGTAAAAGAAATCCAAGATAGGTGGGAGTTTAAAAAAATTGTAACAGATGACAATTTATCTTCCTTCATGTCCTGAAAAAACTGGATTGCCAAAATGAAGCTATTTTCTTGGCTTTGACATTTACCAAACCCAAGTCTTCATTGGTACATGTTTCTGGCAATAATTGTTGTTGTTCAGTCTCACAGTTGATTCCAACCATTTGCTTTGACTATGAAAATTTTAGTTTGCAAGGTGTCTCTACTTTTAACTATGCTCCCCAGGTTTCTCATACCTTGTTTCCCAAGAATCAGTCGCCTTTTTATTTCATGGTTGCAATCACCATCTGCAGTGATCTTGTATCTTAAGAATGGAAAGTCTGTCACTGCTTCTACTTCTTCCCCATCTATTTTCCAGGGAGTGATAGGGCCAGATGCCAGATCTTGGTTTTCTTGATGTTGAGTCTCAAGCCAGCTTTTGCACTCTCTTCTTTCACCCTCAGGTTTCTTTACTTCCTGCCATTAGGGTAGTATCATCTGCATACCTCAGGTTGTTGATGTTTCTCCCAGCAATCTTAATTCTAGCTTGTGGAATTCCAGCTCATGATTCATCCAGCCCTGCATTACACATGATGTACTCTGCATATAAGTTAAATAAGCAGGGTGACAATCTGAGACTTGTCATACTCCCTTTCCTATTCTAAACCTATCAGTAGTTCCATATCCTGTTCTAACTGTTGCTTCTTGACTCACATACAGATTTCTCAGAAGACAAGATGAGGTGGTCTCTCTAAGTACTTGCCACAGTTTATTGTAATCCACATAGTCAAAGCTTTGGTGTAGTCAATGAAGCAGAAGTAGACTTTTTTCTGGTGCTCCCCTGCTTTCTCCATGATCCAGTGAATGTTGTCAATTTTTCTCTAGTTCCCCTGCCTCTCCAGAACCCAGCCTATACTTCTGCAAGTTCTCAATCAACATACTGCTGAAGCCTAGCCTGTAAGATCTTAAGCATGACCTTGCTAGCGTTTGAGTTGAGCACAATTGTATGATGATTTGAACATTAATTAGCATTGCCCTTGGAACTGGAACATAGACTGACCTTTTCCAATCCACTGCTGTGTTTTCCAAATCTGCTGGCATTGGATAACATTAAAAATTGGATAACACTAAGACTTGTGGAACTAAGTTTTACCATTATCAGAGGTTTTACTGTATCTTGATTTCAGCAAAACCTTTGACAAAATGCCCCACGACATTCTGATTATTTGTTATTTGTTACAGTATTTATTATTCATTCAAATTTCTATTCTGCCCTACTCCCCTGGGTGACTCAGGGCAGATTACAAATACATCTTGTAAAGACATATAAAATCACAAATTTAATAGTTTTAAAAAACTAAAACATTAGCAAATAACTAGGTGCTGCCTGGATATCTCAAGTATCAGGTGGATATACAGTTGGTTACAGAATCATACTCAGTGAGTTCTTATTAACAGTTCCTTCTCAAGCTGTGAGGAAGTAACAAGTGAGGTACCACAACACTCAGTCCTTGGCCCTGTGTTCTTCAACATTGCTTTGGAATTGAAATTGTGGCCATTGTTATGTTTTCCAAATTTGTTGACATATTGAATGCAGCACTTTAACAGAGTCATGTTTTCTGCATTAGCTTTTTTGTTAGTAATGCTTTGTAGCGATTGGCAGAGGTGTGCAGGGCACCATGGGAAGGCACTGGACAAGGAGTGGTGGGGGCACCTATTTGGGGTGGTGGTGGTGGAAATCCCATACATTGCTATTGGCACCCCAGGGAGCCAGAGACGAGGTCAGGGTGGGAAAAAGCCCAATTGCCCAATATAGCAGCACGCACCTGGGGACTGGCTTACTTCACACTCCAGAATGTCCGGTTTGAGGTCAGCAATCACACCATTGTGGTTCTCACAATAAACATTTAGCACAGATGCTGTGATGAAAGGAGATGTGAATTTCATAAATTAGTTATGGTATGTCCAGTTTTTTCTCAATTTGTTATCCTGGGTATCTGAACTCTATGGTGTACAACTGAGGAAGAAAAGAGATGAATTATTTTATTGCTGACGTGTTAAAGAGAAAAATGAAGTCTTGTATGAAACCTCAAAAATCAATGGCATTCCTTCTGAGAGTCTGGTTATTTCCTCTGTCGTTTTCTCTTCTAACATTGCACTACCATTCTGTTTATAGCATGGCATCCTTTCATTGAAAAGGGGAAAAAGTATGTACTCTGTTGCATATATAAACAGATGGAAAGCCTTTAACAGATGGATTAGTAGGTATTCCTTCTGGGTATGTGGGAATACAAATAATGGGCTTTCATCAGTCTAATGAAATTACTTTATGTTTGAATTTGCACTGTCTACAATCTTGTTTAAAGACTGATAGAATAATTATTTTTTCATTTCTGCTTAAGATTCTAGGCTTCAAATTTTAAAAACCTTTGAATTTGACATTTTAATATCCTCAGTGTTGTTACTAAAATGAGCCTGAGACTCAATCAGTCAAACAAACAAACAAACAAACAAACAAACAAACAAACAAACAAACAAACAAACAAACAAACAAACAAACAAACAAACAAACAAACAAACAAACAAACAAACAAACAAACAAACAAACAAACAAACAAACAAACAAACAAACAAACAAACAAACAAACAGGGGTGAACAGAAAAAGCCTCCTCGAAGATTGTGGTACTTTTTAACCTCAATTGGGTGTACCCTGGTACAGTAAAACCCCGACTTCCATATGCCTCGAGTTACATAAATTTTGACTTACATAATGATTTTTGCACTAAAACCATGTCCCTATTTACATAAATGTCCCAATTTACATAACACAATTGCCTATGGGTTTGCTTTGAGTTATGTAAAAAATTCATTTTTTCTATCGGTTTGCTTCAAGTTATATAAAAATTCATTTTTCCTATGGGTTTGCTTTGAGTTAAATAAAACACCTATTTACATAAAAGCCTATGGAACAGACTTTTTATGTAAGTAGGGATTTTACTGTAATGCCAACCTTCCATTGCTTGCTAACCTTTCTCACACCAGCCATGTGGAGGGAACTGCAGAATGAACTCACTAAAAGGTGGCTTCATTTTGGCAGTTTTTCATCTAGCCTAGACATGGAAGAAGAAGAAGTGGCTAACTTTGATTGGTCTGGAGTGAATGTTCCCCTTCCTTATCACCCAACATGTATAATTGCTTCAGAAAGGACTTTTTCCTTTTAAAAACATGGAAAGTGAGAAAGGTATTTTCAATACCTTGCTTTAAGGATATTTATGAAGTTTGGGGAGCTTCAATTTTCTTTTAGAACATTTTCCCCTCATGGTAGGGATCCAAAATAGTCTGGGGAACACACAAATTATCTGAAGTTCACAAACGTCTTTCAGATTACATTCTGTATATCCTTGGTCTAGCAGTATTGGTACACATCCGAATTAATGATCTCCACTTTTTAAAACTCTGTTACATTGTACCCAAACAGCTCCATACAAAGCCTGCTGAATTTCATTTGGTATTCCTCAGCAGTCACTAGATCAAGCCATTAGAGGCAGAGTATGGAAAAATACTCTTGGTCCAGTGATAGAGTGTGGCATAGAAACCAATTAAACATCTTATCCTATTGGCCCCCTTTTGCAGATTTATTTTTAGTTACCACTCTCAGACATCCTCTGCTCTAATAAGGAAGACAAATATATTACCTGGGGAAATGTGTGACAAAGGGTGAAATGTCTTGTCTGCATTTTCCCCAGCCTTGCCATTTGCCAAGAAATGACAGCCTGTGAAGCTATTCCATGTGACTACCCAGTTAGGGGCAAAGAGTGTCTTTTTAAAGTGAAACAAATACATAGTATTATAATAGTGAGGTTGATTACAAAAATGCTATACAACACATTAATGAAAGATGCATTAACCAGAATAATGTACCTTTAGCTTTATTCAGTTTTTACTGAAGCATTTTTTTTATTTACTTGCATTTGTATACTGCCCTCCTTACCAGGGCAACTCAGGGCAGTTAACATCTCATATAAAACACCATCAACAATTTGAATCCAAAATCCTAAAAGATTTAAAATAGACAAGTTAAAATTTATTTTTTTTAAAACTAACTCTTAAAATTACTTTAAAAGGGTGTTGAGAGAGAGAGGGAACTCATGCTAACCAGGGGCTGGGGTCGTGGTACAACCCATACCCCATACCTGCCCGGCCAGCCATGTTTTTAAGTTCTTCCTAAAAGGCAGCAACTCCATCAAGAGGCACAGCTCCATTGGCAGAAGGTTCCAAAGGGTTGGAGCAGACACAGAGAAGGCCCTCTTGGAACAAATAGAGAGCCTCTCTGGTCTGCTCTGGTGGTATGGACAGATGTTCTTGGGGTAGCATCTGTAGCCAATATGCATTAATGGGAATGTATGCTAGACCTTCCCCTCCACTATTATTTTCAAGGAATGAAAGCAAGTGTCTTAACTAGTTAATTAGTTTATCTAGGTAGTCTTCTCACATGAACCAGAATCCCAATGGGAGTTATACATCTTCCTAGGTGGAATAGAGCAACCTCCTTCTCTTTACTCTACACTTTCCACCAACCCAAAGCAGTCATGGAAATTGAGGGGGTAGTGCACTGCTTTCAACGAGTGGGCTCCAAATATTTTTATAGTGACTGGATAGGGTGCAAGTCTTTATTAGCTGCTAACAAGTTCTCTGTAATTTCACTTCCTTCTTACCAAACATTTGATGACATAGAAATGGTGCATGAGTCCTTTAAAGTAAAATATAAAGTAAGAGAAAAATATCAAAATGCAGCCAGGAATTCCTGTAATAACTTTTATTTGGATGTTGATTTCAGTTTTAAGGAACCAAAATGCTTTGGGGCTGGCTAATGGACAGGTGTGATAAGATCTGAGCGGGGGGGAAAGGGTGATGGATTTAGGGCTGGGATGGATAGGTTCATTGATAGACTGGGTTTAAGAGAAAGGAGATGAGGAAGGAAGAGTTCAGTAGAAGAAAAGGAACTTTTTGTTTTCTAAATGAAGAAAATTCCACAGTTCTTGGGTGGGAGGAGGGAGAGAGAGGAGAAACTAACTAACTGGGCACAGATTAATTCAAATTACAACTCAGTGACAGCAAGATGTCAGTGCAGGGAGTCATCTTCTCATTCAGTTGGCAGGAGTTGCTAAAATTTATTTCAACTGGATTGTCACTGCTTTTGTTCACTTTCTGCCTGATGTGATTGGTGACTCAGTGCAAAGGGGTGCTCATAGGGTTGTCAATTCCCATCAGCTGAGTGCTCCTTGACTCCAAACTGTTTCTATCTTTTCTTTCAACTCAGCACCTGAACATACTTTGCACTTAGAAGAACTAGTTAATAAGAGAAAAAAGAATGGTGGAAATTGCCACTTAGCACTTTGCTAGCACCTTCAGTTGTTGGACCTCTATGCAAACAGTGCTGTCTCCTTTTTTCACCTGCTGACTCTTGCACATTGTTGTATGAATGGCAAACAGGATTTCTGAAATTTTGAATCACAGTGGGTCAAACTATATTTTCCTTGCTCTGTAGTAACACAATAAATTGCAAACTGGACATCCAGTTGATGGCAGTGAGTTTTGCATCCCATTCTAGTGGACCCTTTATTTTCTACATTTCCATTCTATTCATAGTTTACTTTCTCCATTTTCACACCTTCACCTCTTTATTTAGACCTTACAAATATGTACTGGTACATTGGTTTCAAAATAGGGTGGATAGGTTGTAAACTATTGAAGTGCTATCTGTAAGACAAATAATTCAGACTGAATTGGATGGTATTCACACACCTCTATTGACAACCCAATGTGGATAGGCAGTTAATCACTGTATCATCACTCAATAAAGAGAAATTATCAGTCTGTTTTCAGTCTTATTAATGTCAATAGTCTTTATTATGATTAACCTTTGTATTAGATTGTGTTTTCTTGGTCTTATTTCTGTGTTCAGGTGCAGAAACAAATTCATACATCTGAATTTGTTTGAATTGTTATGAAAGAAAGGCAAAAAAAAGAGAGAATGGCTCTTCACAAAGAAGCTGAAAGAGAAAAGGGATCTTTCTCAAGGGCTGCATTGCAAATGCATTAAAATTATTCAAACACATGGGTATTTAGGGAGGTCTGAATTATGCATTGAACAAAACCTAGCACTAGGAGAGAAACAAAATGTTTCTCCAAGTGGTCAGTATAAAGTGGCACTTGTAAAATTAGTGGGAATTGTATCTATTCTTTATTCATTTAGAAAAGCAAGAGGAATTCTGTACAGTTGAATAACAACAGTGGAGGCGATGAATTGTATAAAAAATTGAAGCGTTCAGAATAGGCCTCC
Source organism: Furcifer pardalis (assembly GCA_030440675.1). NCBI lineage: Eukaryota > Metazoa > Chordata > Lepidosauria > Squamata > Chamaeleonidae > Furcifer > Furcifer pardalis. The sequence goes on from CP126895.1 coordinate 63,534,564, forward strand.
TGTGGGATGTTGATCTGAGTGGTATAACAGTGAAAAACATTGAAAGTCCAGCAACGTACTAGCACACAGATTGGAGTGAGTTCTCTACTATCTTTCATGCTTACTTTGCCGTGTTCCATGTCATTGTCCTAATACTGTGTTGTGTATTGAATTCTTCTGTTTGATAAACAACCATGAAGAGAGATGTATTTGTTTATGTATATATGGGTTATGCATATTTCTTTGAGAACTTCCATGCACTTCTCCTTCCACTCTACCACAATATCCCCAGGGAGGCAATTTCCACACACAAATTTAATAGCAAGTGCTCACCTCCTCAGGGGTATCTGGGATGGAAAAATCTGTCAAGGTTCACTTTACACAGTTCTCACTTTTCCACTTCTGAGTTCCTGCTGTCTCTGTTATGAATTATACTAACTTTTGAAACGAAATACTAAGTACAACATTTTGGAATGTAATTTTAACAATAAGTGTTTTTGTATACATTCATTTACACACACAATCAGTTTTACATATTTTGGCAATTATTTCCTCCGCTGTTATGAATAATGGATATCTCTGTGGTCATGCCAAACCTTACATGGGCAGGGAGTACAGGAGTCCTTGTCACCCTCATGGAAAAAGTGAGCAGACAATTGACAATGTTGGGTCAGGCATTGTATGGTCTTGTAAGGCCTCCCTACACCAAATTCAACTTTCTTAGATCTTCTTTCATGAGGAAGACTAGCTAGTTTCCTAAGGGATGGATAGGAATTTTTGGCCTACCTCATGTTATTAATGTACTTCAGAAGAGAACTTTTTCTTATCCTGCACTGATTGCCTGCAGAACTCTTTGGGAAGATGAAGGGGAGATGTTATTGTAACAGTTAGTCACAAAATGGGTAGTTGAGAAAGGGTACGATAATGATAAAATCCTGATATCGCCTTGGTGTTCAGCAGCATCCCAAAGCCCAACACCTCAGTTCTCAGGGTTCAAGGTTTAGCTTGGAGATGTATATGGAGACAAATATGAGCCAAATACATACAAGTTACACTTTTCTTCCAAGTGAACACTAATTGGAATCCTGTTAGATATGTGAATCTATTCTTTTCCTAATGGTGTCCCAGGCAGTGTGGGCAAAGTCTAAATCTGAAATATCTGAAATAAAAACAGAACGAAACAAATTTCTCATTCAACCTTGGGTGGCATACAAACTTCATGTGGTCTGAAATAATATATGAGCCAGAATGACAGTGAGGTGTTTAGAATGCAATCCTAAACACACTTGATAAAGTTATTCTATTGATTTCAATATTTAAATAACTTTTGCTAGCCACAATGACAGAATACTTTTGCAATTTTACTCCAGACTATGTGAATTTGTGCAAGTTGCAATATGTCATAATGGAATTCACTTACTCTGGAGTAAAATCACAGCAGGATTCTGGACATTGCTATTTTTTTGTGGGAAAACAACACCAAAATATAACAATGAAATAAAATATTAGAGAGGAAGCCCATATAGGTTCACAACCTGTGGGCCACATCTGTCCCATGGCACCAAATAATCTGGCCCATGACTTTGCTCCAACCACCCTTGCCACTTCTGGAATCAGCTGTGGACTCTATTATATCCACATAAATGCATTTATGAAAGCTGTAAATGAGTCTGTGGCCATCATAAATACATTTACTACAGCTGTAAATGAGCCCATGACCATTGTAAACACATTTACGACAGCCATGGACATGTTTTATGGCAGCATTTGCAGCAGGGGAACCACCAGTCTGGCCTGCTCATCTGTCTGAGGGGGTGTGGCCTGGCCCGTGGCTGAAAAATGTTGAGAACCCCTGCTCTAAAGCTAGTCCCATTGGAATTTATATAACTGTTGATTTACCATTTCAGCAATTAGTTTAGTGGCTATATTCTAGTTAAGGCTAGCAGTTGAAAACAGGCTACTGCATCTCAGGTTCCAGTGAAAAAACATATGATTGCCTTCTCTCTCTGGGGGGCTTTTTAAAGGCAAATAAATGCAAGTAGCAGCAATATATAATATACTTTACTTCACCTAGAAAATAGATATAACAAGGCAAAAAGTAAATGAAATGAAAAAATAGAATGAGTAAGAGAGGAAAGTCATTCATGACTGATCCACAAAACACATTGGAGCATAACAGAGGGGAAACACAGAGGGAAAGAAGCCAGATCTACTATGGTCACAGATTCATAATCTGGAAGGTCTTGATCAGTCTCCTACATGGGGAATCCAAAGGGCAATTTGGTATTTATTGCTATAAAATAGAATTTTATCCCAGTTGTATTCTGTTGTGTACACTGGAATGTTCAAACTGTGTATTGCTATTGAAATCTGTTGACTGTATCCAATAGAACAAAATAGGTTTTACCAAATTATGCACATGGGATATTTCCCAAGATACATTTTTAAGCAATTTAGATATATTTGATAGTAACACAGCACTACAACTATGATAAGAAAATAAGTGAAGAACTCTGATTCTTCAAATTGCCTATATAATGATTTTTGTAGCAAATGTCTCATTACACAAAGGCAAATTATTGGTTAAGCCTGGTCTTCCATAGCTGGCACACTGAAAATCCTTACATTTTATCAGCACTGTGCACTTGGGAAGAATTTTGCTAAAGCTGAGTTCCTCGGGAGAGAAGAAAGTATATTGCCATTGATCCTTCATTGTGACAGAAGTTAATTTTCAACAGTAGGATTTGCACTTAGCCAAAATATATTAGAAGACATTTTTGGTTCTGAGCCAATGCACTGTATTAGGTTATTAGGAATTTTCTTTCAAAAGTCCAATGAATTATAAATTAATTAATTTGGCAGAGTCTATGAGGAAATATATTATTCCTCATTATATTGATAGAATGTTGTCTCATGTAATGAATGAGATTTGTGGTAGCCAAATGGTATGCAAATCTTATTGCCGGGCTTGAAACCCATTGCTAAGCACAGCAGGAGGACTTGCATAATTGCTGTGTACTTATCTTTCAAATAACAATCATAAATATATCTCTGAGAGTAGATGCGAGGAGTCATTGTCAGGTGGTGTTTTTTTTTAACAGATTTAGGGAACTGAATTATCCAATCCACACTGCCTAAAGATAGGTGTGGACTGGACACATCAAACCTGCCTTTGAAGGATGCTTTGGAATAGTGTTACATTATGACATGGTTTTGTTCCAAAAGAGGAAAGTGGAACCTATTATCAAGAAAGGCTGTCTTACTCCCAAAAGGAACCTCAGAACAATGGTAGCTTTTCCAGGATATCCGTGTGATTTGGCAAATAGTAACCATCAGCCAGAAGGAGCTATCAAAAGTGAGAGCAAATGTCACCTCCAGCAAGGAAGGGGGGGGGAGGTTAATCACTCTTGTAGTCAGATATAAAGTACATAAATTCAATATCATTGTGAAAATATTGCTTACAAAAATATTTAGAGAATAATTGGAAATTCCTTTACATCAGTTGCCTGATCTGATGTTTTGACAGAGAAATGTGTTTTGGATATTTTCACCTCCATTGACTGAACATTAGCTTGGGTGAGATTTGTTCTCATTTATTAAATTCTAATTTTCAATGACTGAAATCCTGTTGCCTAGTATAGTAAGTTACACAAAAGTACGCCTTTGAAATAGTGGGGAATTTGGTGAATCAACAAATTTTACTGATACAAATAAATGTACTCTAATTGTGACTTACTATGCTTAACAATATAATTTTGGCCATTGAGTTGTACAATTAATTACAGTAATACTCCGGATAACATTATGACTTGGTTCCACAAGTCATGACGTTATCTGGTTTTTAGCGTTGTCTGATACATGCATCCAACAACGCTAAAAATAAAGCCCTGACTTCAGGGACAAACCGCTTTAAAGGCAGGCAGGGAAAGAAAGAGACCTCCCTGCCTTTAAAGCCACCCCCATACGCAGCAGTCTCTGCGACTGCAGTAGGGTCGGGGAAAGTGCCATTCCGATGCTACTGCAGGGTTCCCTCTGCTTACCTTCCTTTCCTTCTCTGACTACCAGCTGATTGCAAAAGGCTTGGTTTTTTTAAACTGCAGGGAAGGGGGGGAAGCTGTTCTTGCTTTACTTCCTGAATTGAAAAAATACAGAGATGTGATTGGTTCTCTAGATCAGCTGATCTAGAGAACCAATCAAACAGGAAAGGGGGAAATACAGATATGTGATTGGTTCTCTAGATCAGCTGATCTAGAGAACCAATCACATCTCTGTATTTTTTTTCAATTCAGGAAGTAAAGCAAGAACGGCGTGGAAAGAAACTCCTTTCTCTTTTCCCCCCTTCCCTGCAGTTTAAAAAAACCAAGGCTTTTGCAATCAGCTGGGAGTCGGAGAAGGAAAGGAAGGTAAGCAGATGGAACCCTGCAGTAGCATCAGGGGAAAGGCAGGCGGGCACTGGGGAGGGGGTTGGATTGGGTAGATGTTCTACCCAATCCAACTCCCCCCCACGCACATGCTTGTACCAGATAACGCTAAAAATCATGTTATCCGATGCAAGATTTTTCCGAAAATCTTGCAACGTTATGCGGTTTTAGCGCTATCAGGTACAATCGTTATCCCGGATATTACTGTACTTACAAAGGGAAATGGTTTATGATAATTATCATTATAATTATTAATTTTAATTGGAAGTGTTTCTTTTGGAGTTTGGAATGCAAGAATTGAGAAAAAAGGTGGCTATGAAAGATTAAGTTCAAGCGGTGAAAGACTTTAATGGCTCAATTTACAGTCATTGTTAACCATTGTCCAATTCATTTATCCATGCCAGTAATTGGTTCTTGATAACTTATAAATAAATGTCCAAATGCATAAGCAGGAAGTCTGTGCAATGGATTTGGAAAAATACCAAATTTAAAAACAATGCAGTCTCATGAAGAAAGATTTTCATCTGGAAGAATGGTCATTTTTGGTTTAAGGACAAAGTAAATCTTTTAGTCTGCCTTTTTTTAAGGACAATTCTAAAAATTTCTGGTCTGCAAATTCCTGAAGCTGGCTAGATGAAATTTGGCAGTCTTACTCCTTTCTTTAACACATACCATGCCTTCTCATTTGATGAACACCAGTGAGAAAACAGAGTTATAGATGTTTTACATTGATTTTACACATTTACAAATCTGTTAACTTCTGAGATATATCAAACATGCATAGCAATTAATTGCAATATACTACATCCCTGTTTTCACCAGTCATGGAGTAAAAATGTTTTAATTGCTGCATATTTCAGTGCCAATATTATATAAACAATTACGTGTTGTTTTAATGTGTTTATTACTACTCTGTTATGTAAACTGCCTAGAGTGATGAAATTTGAGACTGCCAGTATAGAAGTATATTAAATAAAATAAATAATAGAGCAGCTGCTTAAGGCAAGTCAGCTTGTAAACAAATAAAATGGGGTATATTTTTTAACCAGTGAGGGAAGGAAGGAGAAAATTCAGGTAACTTTGTTTAGCAATGCTCATTTTAAATATTCAAACATAAGAACAGAGCATAAGGATATAAAGTCAAGTGGCAGTTTGAATCTTTAAATTCCCTCCTTTGAGGAAGATAGTGTATTTTAGGAATGTTTTAGTTTACTAAAATATTTAGAGGTTTAATATTATGGCAATGCCTCATAGGTTTTTTTTCCTGACAAAAGTATCAGTCTTTTGTACAGGGAGACAACCAAGTCAGACAGAAACTGCTCCACATTAAAAATTTATCTAGACATTGTATCATTTCAAGGTGGTAGTTTTAAAGGAAGCAGCTGAAGGTTGGGTAGGGAGCACTAAGAAGTGGCTATATGCCACCATGGAGGTGTGAATTTTAAACAACTATTTCATTATCTTTTAGGAGATTAGACCTGAAAGAATAGAGGATACACAAATGGCAAGTTGTTTCATTACATACTGACTAGCATGCCAATAGGACCGGGACATAATTTTACATGAATGCAGGTGGTGCTTTTGGAACTGCTTAATGAGTTGTAAGTATTAGTTACTGGTTTGGGGGAAAAAGTTAGGTTGTAAAGAGAACTTGAGTGAAATCATGTGCATAATTGTAATATTTCAGATTTTATAGGTGAGTATTGTGAGGCAACAACCTATCTTGCCTGAAATTTCAGGGATAGCGATAGTCATATTTCCATATCTCTAGAGATGCCAGTTTGCTGCTCCTTTTCAGAGAACAAACTACCCTATGCCAGTTATGTTCAGAGCTTTGAAAACCAGCTTTCCATTGAGCTTGAGTTTGCACCCCTTTATATGCATGCTGAGGATGAAAACTAACCATTTCAAAGGAGGATCTGAAAGCACAATACCTCAACTTAAAATAGGTGCTGTCTGGCTGCAATGGCTCAAGTGGTTAAGACAGTGATCTCCCTGACTGGAAGGTTGGAGTTTGTTTCCTGGGTACTGTGTGATGGAGTGAGCTCTTGCCTCTGTCCCAGCTCCTGCTAACCTAGCAGTTTAAAAGCAAGAAATTGCAAGTAGATAAATAGAGACCACTTTGGTAGGGAGGTAAACAGTGTTCCATGCACCCTGGTGTCTAGTCATGCCTGTCACATGACCACAGAAATGTCTGCAGAAGCAGACAGCACGGGCTCTTCTGCTTTGAAACAGAGATGAGCACTGAACCCTAGAGTCAGTTACGACTGGCTTTCGAACAAGGATGATGATAATAAAAATACAATAGTTGCAAAATAAATAAATAAAATCTGAAATCCAGTAAAAAAATTCTGTTGGAAAAATAATATTGTAATCAATCAACTAGCCTGTTGTTGTTATTATTGGCCTCTCTGGTGTTTTCATGTTAACATTTTCCTGTGTAGAAGCCACTGTAACACTCAGGTTGGGAGGATGGGAATATCCAATTTAACCACTCACTGTGCTTGTTGGCATGTGCCTTCAAGTCAGAACAGATTTACACCAACCCTAATGAGGTTTTCAAGCTAAATGAGATATTTTAGGAATGTGCAACCCCCATGGTGCCCCCAGAATGTGGCAGGCATGGAGGCTTGACACAATTGATCATCATCATGGGTTTGGGACTGGACAAGGTATAGATCCAATTTAGGAGCACCTCGTGGCAAGCCCCGCCTCTTTTGGTTTTGAGAGAGCAACAATGACCCTCCTTCCCAGCCTTTTGCCTAGAATACTTTAGAGTCGCCAGTTTTGGTGCCGGATAGGAATTATTTAGCCCCAATTCCCAATTGGCTATTGGAAGAGGGGTAGTTGTTTGCCTGCCTTATTCTTGGTTTCATAGTGGTCCTTAGCACTCAGGTAGTGCTGAGTGGGTGAATGGTGAATCATTTTAAGGGCATCATTTGACAAGGTGGCACTGATTGCCTGGCACGATTCATTCAGATCAGTTAGGCATTCAGGATTCACCATGAAATAGCTTTGGAGGACATCAAACATTTGTTAATGTGAATAGAGTTGGAAATGGACCCAAGATTGTTTCCCTGAGTAACACCAAGGCTCCGCAATAGATGACAAGGTTTGGCACTGTACAGGGGCAAGGATTTGCCTGTCCAATGTGGAAAAGGGGTGGATTAGATACCTCTGATCTGGTATCAGGTTTAGCACTACGGGTACCAGTGCAGGTTAGAAGCTTAAGAATTTAAATTAAATTGTGGCCCGAGCCTTCTGGTATAGGTTATGCATCAGAACAATAAATTACTGAGGCATACCTCTTTCTTTTAGTGGGATTTTTTTTATTTTGGAAAGTTCTGAAATGTTTTGTGCATTATGCTAATTTAATTGTAACTGTATATTTTGTATTCTTTTTGTATCATTGTTAGCTGCCCAGACTCGCTTAGGCAAGTGGGGCGGCATAAAAATCGAACAATTAAATTAAATTAAATTAAATTAAATCCACACAAGTAAAGGCTTTGTTGTAGTTGATAAAGCATAAAATGGTCTGAAATTCTTTGTTGCACTCCAGTAGCCAGCAATCTCAAGTATGTCCTATTTTGCTGAGTCCATCTTGAACATCAGACATTTGTTGCTTCATGTACAATGTTAGAACACCTTGAGCATCACTTTGCTTGCATAGGGAATTAGAACAATTTTCTTATAGTTACTTCTCTCTTTGGTATCCCATTTCTTGGGGATTGTATGTATGTTGAATATTTCCACTCTGTGGGCCATTATTTTCTTTCCCATATTTGTTGGCATATTCTTTAGGATTTTGACATCTTCAGTCTCTGTAGCTTGAAATAGTCATATTGATTTCCCATCCATCCCTGGTGATTTGCCACTTCCCAGAGCTTTTAGAGCAGCTTTCACTTCACTTGTTATCACTTGATAGTAGCATAATTGTCATCATCATCAGCAACAGCAACATTGTACAATCATGTGGATTTGGATTTAGAGCAGTGATAGTGAAACTTTTAGAGACTGAGTGCCCAAACAGAGGGGTAGGGTGAACTCTTGCTGGAGTAGGGAGAAAGCACTCCCATTGGGCTGCTGGGCAGAGGGGTGGGGTGAACTCTGTGCTGGGGCAATGGCTAACAAAGAGGAGTCCAAGTGCTCCTTCTGGCACATGTGCCATAGGTTTACCACCACTGACTTAGAATAACCTTTTCCAGAGATTTCTAGGTATACAGTAAGTCAGAAGTTATTTACCATTCCCTTCTTCTGAGGGCACAATTGACGACTGCGTAGCTAGGCAAAGACTATGCAGGCTGTCTTTTTTCCAACAAGACACATTTGGGATCAAACTCCTGATTCAGGTGCTCCACCTCACTGAGCTATCCAGCCAGTATATTTGGTTCTGTATAGCAGTGTTTCCAAACTAGTGGACTTCAATTCCCAGAAGCCTAATTCAGTGCATTGGCTGGTCAGTGCTTTTGGGGAATTGACTTAGGCTTCTAGGAATTGAAGTTCAAAAACCAAAGATTAGGAAACACTGTTCTACAGTATCCATGACCCAGATAGTTCACAAAGGATGTTATCTTATAGTTGGAATTGTCCTTTAAGTTTTATATCAGTATGCTGTATATTCTATCAAGGCAAAAAACAGTTTTATTTTAGAAGTATTTCCATAATATTAAAATAGTATTTAAATTGAACAGGACATTTGACTTAAACTTATTTTATTTTAGGAAATAAAAACTAATAAAATTACACAACACAAACTCTCACTTATAAACCTCTTGTATCTGTTTTTACATAGCCATTATATGGCCATACATAATTACAGTTGTACCTCACTTAAAGAGCATAATGCGTTCCACAGGATTGCTCTTTAAGCGAGTTTGCTCTTTAAGCGAAACACCATTGTAAATGACCAATTGTGTGGGAGATTGCGAACCCCGATTTATTTGTTAAGCGAGTTTGTGGTTGTTGGTTTTTTTTTTGTTAAGCGAAGTGAACATTCAGAGAAAATTCTGGTCTTTAAGCGAGTTACTCTTGAAGTGATTCGCTCTTTATGCAAGGTTTGACTGTACTTCATTTATAAAAAAGTAATTCTATGTTTATATCCCAGCTATTCTAATCTGCAACAATTATAGCTAAACAAATACCTAACACCAGAACAAATTTGTGAAAAGCACTCAAGTAAATTCCAATCTGAACATGGTTAAAAAAGGCTTTAATTTAAATTATTCTAATCTGAATGCTAATAGTCTTCTTAATTTTCTTATTTCACTGAGTATAGACAGTTTTTGAGAAGAGAAGCATAAATTGTTTTTTCAATGTCCAATTTAATTCTTTAATACTTATGTTGTACCGTACTTACTATATGTCAGAGGATTTTCTAGCAATGTCCTCAAAATCAAACTTTAATGTCAAAAAATCTGGATTTGCCAGACTGTCTGTTTGAGATTTTTTTTGTCTTAATTACATATTTTGCAGATAAGTCTTACTACTCAAACAGAATAGCCTTCAGCTAACAACTTTCAACAACTTATGCCCAGCCTCTGCAACATGTTTGGAAGGCAAATTTGGTTCATGTAGATTTTCTCCATTTTATCATATCTGAATGCTCAAAATAGCGCATGAATTTCTCTTAACAAATGAAGCTTTCACATTTTGTTCTAGTTGGCAATGTGAAATGTGAATGCCATCCTGTTTTTACATGGAGTGATAATTTGATAGCTAAGCAAACGAGCACAACAACTGCAAAAGGATAGAAATGGGTATGTTTTCAAGAAGACTATGTTGTCATTAGGAAGACATTAAAAATAACGAGAAGAAGATGAGAAGGAAAAGAAGGGGAACACTATATCTGGAAGTCTGTATGTGGTCCCTAGTAAGAAAAGAGGGGTGCTGTAGGCAAAAATATATGTCTAATCAGATGATACAATGGTATAAAATTTCACTTGTTAGATTCACTGAAGGATAGAAAGTTCAAAATGTTTGGTCTTCCATCAAGATGATTTGATCTTTCATTAGAAAAAAAACATATATTTTTAAAATCATTTTAATCTTGATCTAAACAATGTTTTGACTTTTTCCTTCTCTTACCCTATTACTTTAATTATCATACCTGATAAAGGGTTAGTATAAACCCTTATAAAGGGTATCATCAATATGCAGATGATACCCAGTTGTACATCTCCGCCCGTGGGGACCCAAGCGGTGCAGTGGAAGTCCTTTCCAGGTGTCTGAAGGCTGTTAAGGTCTGGATGGGGGACAATGGGCTACAGCTGAATCCAGGCAAGACTGAGTGGCTGTGGGTAAGGGGCCCTGTGTTATCTCGGGAGTTACCAGCTTTGGTTCTGGATGGGGCAGTTTTGCCCCAAACAGACCCGGTGCGTAACCTGGGGGTCCTCCTGGACTCACGACTACTGTTCGAAGAACAGGTGGCAGCCGTGGCCAGGAGGGCTTTTGCACAACTTCGTGTAATACGCCAGTTACGCCCGCTCCTAGACCGGGACGCCTTGCTCATGGTCACACACGCTTTGGTCACCTCCAGACTTGATTACTGTAATGCGCTCTACATGGGGCTGCCCTTGGTGACCATTCGGAGACTGCAGCTGGTCCAAAATGCGGCGGCCCGGATAGTGATGGGATGCGGGCGTTATGCTCATGCCTCACCACTGCTCCAGGAGCTGCACTGGTTACCAGTATGTCTCCGGGTGCAATTCAAGGTGCTGGTCATTACCTTTAAAGCCCTATATGGTAGTGGGCCAGGATACCTCAGAGACCGCGTCACCCTAAGAACGTCTGTCCGTCCCACCAGGGCGGATCGGAGGGGCTCTCTTGTTATTCCATCGGCTAGGGAGGCTCATCTCTCTAGCACTAGGAAGAGGGCCTTCTCTGTGTTCGCCCCGGCCCTGTGGAACCTCCTCCCAACTGAACTGCGCCTACAAACAGAGCTCCTGCCCTTCCGGAAGGGCTTAAAAACCTGGCTGGCGGGACAAGTGTGGGGACCAAGGTATGTGGGATCCCATACAGGGTGGTTGATTTAAGGGATAGCTTCCCTTGCTGTGGGTTTTATTCCGCGGGGTTGTTTGTTCCCGGTTTTTACTTCTTGTTTTTATGATCCTTTTTACAGTTTTAAAATTTTAATTATTAGTATTTATTGGATGGGGTTGGGTTTGTGATTGTGTTTTGTCTTGTAAGCCGCCCAGAGTCGGGTATACCCGATTGGGGCGGGATAATAAATGTGAACAATAAATAAATAAATAAATAAATAGTATGTTATTGCACATTTTTCTGTGTCTTGGTGTACAAAAGCTCAAACCTCAGTACGGATTTTATAACTTGTTTTATAACAGTTTTACTACCCCTGTTTTTGTTGCTGTTTCATTGACATGAATATATGAGACACTACTAGGTAATTCAAAAGTTTATCACACACTATGCTCTATGCCTGACAGATTAATTATTAACTGTTAAAAATAATCTGGAGCAACCATTTCAAAATTTCCATTCTAGAAAAACAATATCAGATATCTCATTTTATACCAAGTGAAGGTTGAAAACTATGTAAATTTTGCTATTCAGAACCAATACCAAACATAAACCGTGGACTTGCAAGTTTTCTATAAGTTCCTTGCTTATATCTTACTTAGACCATTGTGTTTAATTTTTAAAATAAACTTTGAAAGAATGAATATATGTATCAATATTTTTTCATTTGCTTTTCCTTGGTTTTCATTCTATTAGTCCGCAATGAGAAAGACCTCAGCATTTTAAATAGTTTTATATCCCAACATTTGCAACTGTCTTATTGCAACAGAATATGATAATTGAATAAAAGAAATGTTTGTTTAATTTATCAAAAACCTAGGAGATCATTTAAAAATTGTTTAGCAAAAGTTTCAAATATTTTATAACGAAGTGATTCATAGAACAAATTATTTTTGTGATACGGAGTTCTACTATAACTTGGAATTTCTTATTGGAACAGGACTATGTAGGTTGATAGCTTTACTTTTGGATCCCATCCATGCTGAAGAGATGACACACCCATCTAACTCATTCCATGTTTTTGCAAAAAATGATTTTTATACTAAATATAGAAATAAAGTAACAGCACCACAAAGCCAGGCAATTTAACATGACTACTACTTTGTTTCCATTTAAGCTCTGGGTGGGCTATTTGTATCTTTCACAGTCAATCCTTCTGTGTTTGTTGTGTGTGCTTGCAGAGACATTAGTGGCCAAAAACCCATGTCTTGCTCTTTGATAGAAACAAGAAATTTTGTAAGGCTGCTGGGTCCCTGTCTATGCCCAAATAAGATAAACAGTGGAGTTCAGACAATCATGCATCCCTTTGGAGGTTTATCCAATCAAGTTTCCAAACTTATCCTATTTATGCCCACATCTGTGTGTTTCCAGATGAAAAATACATCATCTGAGAATGGGAACATGCAAATAATTCTGAGTTATTTTATTTTGACAGAATTATTTGCCCATCTCCAACTGAAAGAATACAAGGAAAGGAGAAGTAGGAAACAATTTTGTTACCATCAAGAAGAGAAACAGAAGAGAGGATGAAAGACCGCAACATCCTAAAAGTGAAGTTTTGAATTAACTCCAATAATGCCAGCATTAATTTACACACATACATTCCATCAGTCCTACTAATGTACTTTAAAAAATAATCTAAAAAACCCTCAGAAAATATGCTACACCACACAACATCTTCACTTCATGCTTCATCAAAAAAATGAATAGCTGGTGTAGCTTGTGGATCTCAGTCAGAGATCCTCTCCAGCACCTCACCAGTTGGAGAAATATTGGGCTTTATTGAGAGGGTTGAACTGTCAACTTCTTTCGATTTGGTCTTGGTTTAGTGGTGTCCTTAAGAGGTACTGCTGCTTTTGATTTTGTTTCCTCCTCTTTTATTGCTTTCCCCTATGGGTGCTCAAGGACTCCTTATTCCAACCCATGATTGCAATGGAGTGCACAAATCTCACTGATTTTATTTACACATTTATGACCGAGAGGATTCCATTGTAGTAAATGGGTGAGTCCAGTGCTTAGGAGTAAGTTCAATTGAAATCTTATTTCAAGAATGTATGGTCATGAGCAGTGATGGGATGTTACCAGGTCGATCCAGGTCACCCGACCCAGTAGCTCCCATCATGAGTGGTTCGCTGGGGGGGGAGAGGGTTTCTTAGAACCCCAGGTGACCCAGTTCGGAAATTTTTTTTCCGGGCAGCCAAAATGGCTGCCCATTACTGCGCATGCGTCAAACCTCTATTTGATGCATGCACAGTAAGAAATAGAACTGTGCATGCGTCATATAGAGGTTTGATGCATGCGCAGTTATGGTCAGCCATTTTGGCTGCCAGGGAAAAACATTTTTTTTAAAGCGGTGGCAGTGGCGGACTTTCCTTGGTGTGGTGTGCCACCAGGCTGCTGCACTGGTGTGCCACCGTGCCGTTACAGGCAGCCATTTTGGCTGCCCGAAAAGATTTTTTTAAGTGGTGGCGACAGCCTTTCCTTAGCACGGTGTGGTGCAGCGACCTGGCGCTGAGCCGGTTTGCCACTGCGCTGGCTGCGCCGCTGCGCTACAGCATCTTCTGCTCCTGGACAAGGGTAAGTGACCCAGGGTTTGTGTTTGGGGTGGGTGGGTGGATGTTTGGTTGGGTGGGTGTATTCTTATTTAATTTTTATTTCATTTATTTCTTTATTTTATTTCTTTAATTAATTTATGGGTTTGTGTTGTGGTTGTTTGGGTGGGTGGGTGGGTTGAGATGTGTGTGTGTGTATTCATTTTAATTTTATTGTATTTATTTTTATTTATTTTTATTTATTTTTATTTATTTTTATTTTAGGCCCGGCCAACAACATCATGACATCATGACATCGGCTCTGCCCATGACATCATGATGTCATGACGTTGGCCACACCCATGACATCCATGACATCAGGGTGTGGTAGTAAAAAGTTTGTCATCCCATCATTGGTCATGAGCAGAGTTGGAAAAGTAAGTTGGAAAAGTTGCTTTTTGAGATAACAACTTCAGAATTTTCCGAGGTAGCAAGGCCATTTGCTGTAGGATTCTATGAGTTTTTATATTAAAAAGTAACTTTGTCAAGCTCTAGCTATGAGTCAAATAAACTGATTTTCTTTTTGTCCTTTGAGTTTGTTCTTCTGTTAAAAAAACAGCATGTGGTCTCAGTGGGAGGATAAAGAATTTGCTAGAGAAGATGCTTAGAAAAACATTACAGGCCTGGATCAGACACCCACAGATTGCCAGGGAAAAGTTTTTACCATAGTTCTTTTTGCCTCCAGATCAGGTATTGCATGACTGCACATTTTCTTACAAAGCAGAATAAAAAGCACATAGAAAAATTGGTATATATATATATGAGAGAGAAGGCTTGGCTAAAAATCTTCTGTCTGTCATCCAGCATCTTTCTTGCAAGGATGCTTTCACTCTGTTTCTTTAGAGAAGCATTCAGTCACATAAATCCTTCATCTGCAGTCTTTGAGCTATGATCCGGAGACATATTTGTCATCTCATCTGTTTGCTATTCTCATCTCATCATCCATTTAGAATTCTGAGCCAAAGGTATACGAGTTTTAATTTCCGTATTGAATTCCATCTGCTTCATATGAGTGAAATTATCCTCAGACAGTAAGGCAAACGTTTTCCCATCTTCTGCAATTTTGTCCAAGCTATAGACAATAATGCTTTCTGCAACAGAGCTGGGAAAATCCCCTCCTCCAATAGAAAAGATCTTGATGTTTTAAAGGAAAGGTGCTATACAACTTTAAAAAATATATATCTGTGCCTCCATTCCGGGCTTAGATGTGGAGCAGAAACCAAGACTAAATTTAGGCTAAAGTGGATTAAAAATGACTATAGCCAATTTGGCATTTGCAAAGGTTAAGGATCTTGATGTGAAGCAGCTAATGCTATCTCTCTCTTTGTATTGAGACAATAATGGGAGGGAAAGGACTCACAATCCACCACATTACAAATCAAGATCATGAGGTGGTCCTCAGCCTGAGTGTCTTGATAAGTGTGCTAGCTCTAGAGTTGGGCTGGGTCCTTGAAATGAAAGGTCAAGACCTCTTAGGAGACCAGTTTTCGGGGCAGTTTTTCCTTTCATGGGTACAGAATTTCTGCAATTCATGGGATACACTTGGTACACCAGCACCCAATATATTTTGTGTGTAAAGAAGTTGCTACGTTGAATGATCCTTCATCCATTGCACAGGGGTCTCTAAGATAAAGATAGAATCTTAGACAATTAAACAATTATTTTGGGAGACATACGTATTTCTATTGTCACTGCTTCAACCATGTGATCAACTTTAATAAAGAATTAGTGTGTGTGTGTAAATATTTTGGAAATATTATTTTGTTTTATAGAGAGACAATATAGGAGGGTGGTACAATTTTATATTTTTTCTAGAATGAGCAAAAGTAATTCAAATTCATAGATTCTAAATTTGTCACATACAATCCTAATATGTATGTAACTAAGGAACTGTCATTAAATAAAAAGATATATATTTTAGATTGTATTGCTATTAATCACTGAACTCAGATATTTAGTGGTGGAACAGTCCAACCAAATCATAATTAACTATCAGAGTAAAGACTGAGCTACTAAGGCCCTATTTGAATGTCTGGCCCAACTTTGCACAGTATCAAAACTGAGCACAGTTGAACCAGTTCAATTTGTGGACTATTCTTTTAGGGAAAGGAGTACCTGGGAGCCGATTGGTTTAGATCTACAAAGCTAAGCAAAAGCAAAATCTTAAACAAAGTGTAACCAAGTCTACATTTCATAATAATGGGAAGCTGTAGACAAGGAGGTGGTGGCTTTCTAATGAAACTTCATTATAAGCTAGGAATGTGCATCAGATACCTACAAAGCTTACAGTTCAAGCTGAATTGGACTTGTTCTGGTGCTTCCTAATGTAAAGTCGTCCATACAAACAAATGTAGATCTGAAACTAAACCCCCGCACAAAATCTTATCACTGCTGAATGCAGAGGATGTAAAAAAAAAAAAAAACAGTCCCAGAAACAGAGTGGATGCATTATGTTTTTTTTCTGAAATCACTGAAAGTGATGAAAAAGAGGAAGTAGAACTGAAGAATCTGTGGGTCCATCTTCTAATCCTAGAGCACAATTTACCAAGATCATAATGATCTCTATATTTTATTTAGAGGAAGGATTGTGACTCATTTCAACTTACTTGTTCTTTTGGAATCAACAGGAGAATCAGGGTGCAAGTACAGGAATAAGCTGCTTTCTTACTGGTATTGTAGTAAATCATTTTACTCATCCATCTTGTCAGTAAAGATATTATTTTCCTTTTCCTGCAGAAAGTGTACGTGTGAGAGAGTATATACTCACATTTTTTTAGGTTACTTTCTATTGTTCTGCTTTCTCTGTCTTGCCTTGCTGATATCTAGCAGCTGATTTTTTTCAGCCCATGTTCCTTTCTTTCCAGATTATTATACAGCTTTGTTAAAAAAAAAATGCTCCAGGAAATAAATAAGCAGGATAAATAGTTGGGTTTAAAATCAGGCCATGTTTTATTTAAAATATCACTTACTCTGTGATGGGTCATAAGGTAGTATGGTTCAACCTGGTGGTAGAGTAGGTGAAACATCTCAACCTCTTTCTAGCCCATGCCTCACAGCCACACACAGGCTGGGTATGTTGGGGAGACCTCACCATGGGTGTTTCCTACTCTATTCATATGAAAGGATTTTGGTTGTGTTACTGAGATGCTTCATAATGCCCGCTTGTTTATGCACCTGATTCAAATGAATTGCAATATTTACCCAGTGGTCACCTCAATAAATAGATGCCCTGAGGGACTCACCACTATCATCCTAACCCAGCACTACCTCCCATACAAGCCATGTATGTCCTATTTATATATGACCCATCTAATTATGCCCTGAAGGAATTAGGATGTGATAGGCAAGACTCACATAGAATCCTTTTCTAACATTGCCAAGCAGAATCACTGAACCCAAAATTCCTACCCAGCCCCATACTGCAACCCAAACAACACTGTGACTCATAAGGAAGGAAGGTGGACTATTCTCCAGCAGCAAAGCAAACTTTGGTGCAGAGCTGGCTTTAATATAAACTGACAAGCCCTGCTGCCCTATCCAATATTAAATGTCCACCCACTACTCTCTGCCTCTCTTTCACTGGAAGTGGAATGCCCCCACTTTCCAAGCTGCCTTACAGTGGAATAAGGAGGATGCATTACTGTAGTGTCAACTTCATTAATTCCTTGCTGTTCCAGTTTAGGACTCTTGAGTCTATCTCTCTCAATATATTATGAGATAGCTAAATCCACCTCCATATCTTAAAGTAAAAGTTATATTATTATCTTTTGAATTAAGTTCCTGCTTCTTTTCTATTAATTCCTTAATGTATGTATGTTTTCATATCATTATCATTGTGATAATGATCTTCTATTTCATCATCACCACCACCACCAACAACAACAACATAATCATCACGTATCTTAATCATCTACATTATTTCATTGAATCCTTTCAGAAAGTTTTAATTCAAGTTCTAGTAAAGCCCACAACAACGGCCCGAGGAAGAAGATGCCAAGGGCCAGCAGTGGCTGGGGACCTTGCCCACTCCTCTGGGCCCACAACAACGGCCTGATGGAAGTTAGTTTGTGTTCTGGTTTGGTTGTTTTTATATGGTTGCATTTTATAATTTTTATTGTACTGTTGTTGTTTTGACTGTAAGCCGCCCTGAGTCGCCGGGCGAGTGGGCGGCAATATAAATCTAAATAAATAAATAAATAATAAAGCTCATTTCAATCTTTCCAGTTTTAGATTCATTTCTTGTTGTTCATGTACTGTCAGTATTCAATGGTAGATACCTTAATATTACAAATACAGTTGTACCTCACCTAAAGAGCATAATGCGTTCCATGGGATTGCTCTTTAAGCGAGTTTGCTCTTTAAGCAAAATATCATTGTAAGTGATCAATTCTCACTGGGGGGGGGGGTTGCAAACCCCGATTTATTTGTTAAGCAAGTTTTTGGTTGGTTTTATTTGTTATGCGAAGCAAACATTCAGAGAAAATTCTGCTCTTTAAGCGAAACACTCTTTAAGCGAAACACTCTTTATGCGAGGTTTGACTGTAGTATTAACAGAGTTCTAACAAGTACACTTCTCCCATACTATGTGGAAGTATAGTCATTGGTAGAAACACTGGCAGGAGTGACAATAATTTTTTGTGGCTGGATTGGAAATATCTTTTGTAAGACCTGTTCAATTTAACACATTATTTTTTTTTTTTAATTACTGATGGTTAGCATTATTCTAATAATAAGAGAAAGCAGCCCAGCAACTCGGGATCTAAATGTAGCACAAGTGAGTTTCTAACAATGCTTGGTTTAGATTACCTGAAACTGTGACAGAACAGTAGCCATGTTAGTCTGTGGATCAGGCATATCAGAAAACAAATGAAGAAGTGGACTTGATCCACGAAAGCTGACAATAAAAATATAGCAGTCTTTAAAGTGCTACAGTGTTTTTTATTTTATTTTTATTTTATTTTGTTTATTTTATTTTATTTTTCTATAACAACGGCCTGAGGGAGAAGACTCAATGGCCTAGCAGTGGCTGAGAACATTACTCCCTCCTCTGGGCCTACAACAACGGCCTGAGGGAGAAGACGGCATGGCGAGTGGGCGGCAATATAAATCTGAACAGATAGATAAATAAATAAATAAATAAATAAATAAATAAGACTGTTACAGAACAGACACCATAGGGCAGGACAATTTGGAAAAGCTATATTAGATTCAGCTAACAAATACTTATCCTTCTGAACAGGAGAGTCGATGCTACTCCTAGAAAACTCACTTAAAAACATGGGACATTTTCAAAGTTTTTTTTTTAATACTGAGTGCTTTCTAAGTTAATATTAAATTGACTTGAATAGAGGGACTCCGGTAATTTATGCATATATGGAATTGCATATAATGGAATTTAGAATAAGTAATCTATTTTTAAAAGAAACAGATTTAAATGAAATTAGAAAATATGTGTGGTAAGAGCCATGAAATGAGATGGATGAAGAGTTGCTGATGTGAATTAAATGAAGTAATGTGATCTTTCCAGCTTGTAGAATACATAAATGATGTGGCAGAGAGGCTAAATCTGCATCATGGGAACAGATACTACTCCAAAGATAACTCGTCCACAGGATATTGGATAGGATCCCTTCTTGGTTCTTAAGCTGTCCTGCTATACCCACTTCTCTTGAAGATATCCCAAATTCAGTGAGTTTTATTTATGTGAAGATGCGTATAAGAATTTGGTAACACATTATTTGGCTATAAATTTCAACAGGGGCTTTTATAAAAGATATTTCTGTTACATTTTATATAACCGTATATTTTCTTAATTGTCCTAGCATATATTTATGCTACCTGAATGAAATATGAATGACAAACTTTTTCACTTTTATTTTGGCAATGGCTTACAATGTAGCATTTTGTTTGTTGTGACTATTCACCCAAGCAAGTCAAGACTTATGTTCTATAGCCATCAAACAGTGATCATGAAAGAAATAACACTTTCTGACTAATCTCTAAAAATTAGAAAGCAGCACTATTGTGTAACACGGAATAGTGAATGTTTCTAGTCTAGCTGAGATTTCTTATAGCAATTTCAGATATTACTAGGAGAACAGGAAATACTTTCCTATTCATTCTTTATGGTGCCTGAAATAGGGCACATACTTCTCCCAATATGGGGCTATTTGAAAACTTCTCTGATATATTTCAGATATTGCAAATAACAGCAAACACAGAAGGTACAAGTAATTTCATCTGGAAGCTCAGTTACTTGAAGTATCACTGTGTTCTTATCTGTACATTATAAAAGGCATGATGCTGTTGTACAGTCCACTGCTGCAGCTAGACAATAATCATGATATTAATTGTAGATTACAGGGCAATTATCCTTTTAGCATATATTTTGTACTTGATTTTCTTTTCTTTTCTTGATTGACTAGACTATCAAGGGATAAGTTCCTGCTGGTTACAACTCATTTTGCATTCATTCCCCTGTCATGCTCTTCCTTTTCAGGTTCGACCAAAACTTTTCACAATTGGGTCTTTCCATTTTTTTTTGCGGGGGTGGGTGGGGTGGGGGCTGACAAGTGTTTTTTTTTTTACTCTTCTGGGATACAACTTGGTGACTGCTGCTGTCCAACACCCATCTGTCATTTGAGAGATGTGTCTAGCCCAGCACAATTTTCGTTTGTGATATTCAGCAACAGCTTTGTAGATTTTGCTGTGTTCTTTTAGCTTATTTTGTACTAACAGACTATTAATATTAATACTAATAGTAGCTATCCAGTGGGCTATTGAAGTCTATCCATAAAAACATATCTATTTAAAATTATAAGGAAGAAAAAGCAGAGGTGCTCAATTCCTACTACAGCATGGTTTCCCCAAAAAAGATTGTATACAATTCAGGCAAATGTGACAGGAGCAGTGATGGGATGTAACTTTTCCCAGTGTCCCAGAGAACCAGCAGCAGCTTTTGGGGAAAACCCACCTTCGGGGCTTACCTTTTTCACTGGTGCTTGGTGCGTATGAACAGTGCTTGGTGCGTATGAACGGTGCTTGGTGCGTATGAACGGCCTCCTTGCTGTCCTCCCAAGCAGGGAGGAGGAAGAGAAGCTGCTAGCCTGAAGCTCCCTATAGCCTGCTCCCTAGGGTAAGTAACTCACCTTTGGATGTGGTGTGTCTGTGTGTATTTTAATGTGTATTTAATACTTTTACCTATATTGACATACTACCACAGTTCCTAAAAAGGCCTGGCGGTCCAGCTTGCAGTTTTTAAGCAAAGTCTTGGAGTTACCTCATCAATAAGCTACACCTGTGCTGTTCCAGTTGCTGTTCCAATTGGAGAACCCTTAAGGAGGTACAGCTGTTTTACATTTACCTTAAGGCATATTATCCTAGAGAACTGGTTAGGCAAAGACTTAGTACCTAACTTCTTTAACTGTTGAAAAGTTGAAAAGTGCCAAAATGAAGCCATCTTGTGGTGAGTTCATTCTGTAGTTCCTTCCATCTGACCTAGTGTGAGAACGATTAGCCAGAATAAGCTTTAAGTTCTGGTTTAAAAGTTCTGGTTGATTTGTGTTTGGGGTAGGTGTTTGAGTGGGTGGATATATTTTAATGTATTTTTATTTAATTTGTTTAATTTATTTACAGATTTGTGTTGTGGGTGGGTTGAGGGGTGTGTGTGTGTGCGTGCTTATTTTTATTTTATTTTTAATTATTATTTCTTTTTTTCTTTGGCCCCAACCACAACATCATGATGTCATGGTTGGCTCCGCCCATGATGTCATGATGTTGGCTCCGCCCATACTGTGATGACATCACGGTGGGGTAGTAAAATTTTTGACATCCCACCACTGGACAGGAGGCACCATGAGATTGATAAACAGTCAAGGAATATCTTATTACTTTGAATGAGTTCAAATCCCCATCTAAGGATATTGAATGATATCCTTATGTGGCTATAGAATCATACACAGAATGCTTATTAATGGCTCCTTCTCAAACTAGGAGGGGCTAACAAAATTTTCAAGTTAGAGTTGTTTAGCCTATTGCTCATCACAGGATTTGAAATAAAACCTGCTTTCATTAGGCTTTATTTATTTATGATTTTATTTACTCATATTTGCTATCCCGCCCCAATCAGGTAAACCCAACTGTGGGCGGCTTACAACATAAATTAAAATCATAGGTTAGGCCTATGATAATACTAATGTTTAAAACCTTAAAGTTCATAAAAAATTAAAACAGCGCAACAGATAAAAACAGTAACAGAAAGGGGGTGGCTGTCCCTTAGATCAACCATCCTACATGGGATCCCACGTTCCTGGGTCCCCACACTTGCCCCGTCAGCCAGGTCTTTAAGCCCCTCCGAAAGGGCAGGAGCTCTGTCTGTAGGCGCAACTCAGTTGGGAGAAGGTTCCAAAGGGCCAGGGCGAACACAGAGAAGGTCCTCTTTCTAGTGCTAGTGAGGCGAGCCTCTCTAGTCGATGGAATAACAAGAGAGCCCCTCCGATCCGCCCTGGTGGGACGGACAGATGTTCTTAGGGTGACGCGGTCTCTTAGGTATCTTGGCCCACTACCATATAGGGCTTTAAAGGTAATGACCAGCACCTTGAATTACACCTGGAGACATACTGGCAACCAGTGCAGCTCCTGAAGCAGTGGTGTGGCACGAGCATAGCGCCCGTACCCCATCACTACCCGGGCCGCCGCATTTTGGACCAGCTACAGTCTCCGAATGGTGCTTGCTCCACCATTTAGTGCTGATAAAAAAGTAAATAAATTGTCACATTACTTGTGAAACTATTTGTTCATTTTTAATCCTTTTTTTTGTTTTTTGTTTTGCAAAACAGATACAAAACATTCTAGGACAAAGAAGAAGAAGTCCACTACAGGGAGAAGGAAATAAATGTACCATATATACTCACGTATAAGTTGATCTGAATATAAGTTGAGGTACCTAATTTGGACCTCTAAAACTAGGAAAATAGATTGACCCGAGTACAAGTTGGGGGTTGAAAATGGAGCAGCTGCTAATGAGTTTCAACAATTAAAAAACCATGAAAATACAGTAAAATTAATTAATGTAAACATTTGTGTGGGAATGTTTTTGAGTGTTTACGGTAGCTACTGATTTTTTAAAAAACTGTATTTGCACCACCAACCAGTGGTGGTGCTGCAGGGGAAATGGGTGGGCAGACCAATTGCCCTGAGGCAGGAAGCAATGCTCTAGCCTAGCCTCTTGCTGCTCTCCCTGCAGGCAGGAAGCATGGCTTTTCCCTCCATCTTGGGCACATGGAGCAAGGACAAAGACAGGAAGGTAAGTGAAACCCTTTCTTTTTATGCACAGGTTTGGTTTCCCACTGAAATGCATTGTAAACAAATAAATTAATTTCTTGTATTCTGAAGCTTTTCTGCTTGTTTGTTTTCAATGCATTTAAGTGGGAAATCATGATTTGCACCCTCTTGTGGCCATATGTTTTCCATTCCCCTCTCCTTGATCCGAAAGTCATGTTTAAACTCCCAAACCGCACTGAACAACACAGTTTTGGAACCCTCATGGTTGTTGACCCATGTATAAGTTGAGTCACCTTTTTGGACCTCATTTTGGGGGCTAAAAAATTCAACTTATACTCGAATATATATGGTATTAATGGAAAAGCTTAGTTTTTTAAAATAATTGACAACTTCAAAACAAAATACTCTCTAATGTAATGTCTCATGAATTAATGAAAAGTTTTGACTGCTCTATGATAGTATATGACCATCAAGAGAGATAGCTTTCTGTACGGTCATTTTCTTACTAATGATGTTATTTTAATGAACACCAACAGTGTAATGGTTTCATATTTGGAGGAACCATACTTGCTCCTTGCAAAGCAGCATCCTTGCCAATGATGACAAATATCCATAAGATCACAGGGAGATGGAGGATCATTTTATTGGTTTGACATTCCACTGCACTCTTCCTTCCATTCCACTGTCACAGAAGATCTTCTAGCAACCCAAAGCAGATTTCTACAGGACACAAATGGGCAAAATACTTGGCAAAATCTGCCTCTCTCTTCTGATAGAGTGTTTTATAAGTGGAATTCCATTCAAGGAGTACAGTAATACCCCGGATAAAGTTATGACATTATCCGATTTTTAGCGTTGTCCGATGCCTGCATTGAACAACGCTAAAAAAAGCCCCCTGACTTCAGGGACAAACCGCTTTAAAGGCAGGCAGGGAAAGAAAGAGACCTCCCTGCCTTTAAAGCCACCCCCCTCGCGCAGCAGTCTCTGCGACTGCAGTAGGGTCGGGGAGAGCGCCTCTCTAGAGAACCAATCACGTCTCTCTCTTTCCCCCTTCCCTGTAGTTTAAATAAAGGGAGGGAAAGAGACAAGGAGTTTCTGCGACTGCAGTAGGGTCGGGGGAAAGGTGGGTGCTTTTCCTCAACCCTACTGCAGTCGCAGAGACCGCTGCGGGTGGGGGTGGGGGTGGATTGGGTTGTTCTACCCAAACCACCCCACACCCGCAGACCATTGCATCGGATAACGCTAAGAATCATTATCCAGAATCATTATCCGATGCAAGTTTTTTCCAAAAAACTTCCATCGTTATCCGATTCTAGCGTTATCCGATGCAATTGTTATCCGGGGTATTACTGTACTCCTGATTGTGTGAGAAGCTTTTGATGGTTTTGCCGTGAAAATATTCTGGACAGCACCTATTGTACATGAAATATCGAAGAATCTACAAATGAGGAATTAAAATTTCCAAAGACATTCAAAACTCCACCAAGAAGAGAAACTTTGGACATAGAGGCAATATATATAAATTGGCATAAGAAGATTAAATAAAATGAGACAATTCCTGCACATGAGCAGGAATGCTGCCTTACAGGTTGTTGCTTTTTAACCGTAAAGTGACATCTATTTTTATGCATTGCAAGATATTCAATGTTTAAATTCCATGAGCTAAAGAAAGCTGTAAATAATCATGAAACTGCAGTTCTTTGAGTACTATATAATATATTAGCTAGAGCAAGCCCTAAATGCAGAATATTGTAAGACTGTGTATCATATTTAATTCTTTTTTGTGAGATGGAACAGGAGACTAGATGGAAGACACTGTCAGCTCACTATCCTACTTCCCTGTTGAGAAATAATACATTCCTGTCAGCATAGTTCATGGAAAGTCATTTACTACTTCAGAGGTGAAATGCTGAAATAAAACTGCTCATTCACACCCATTACTTTTTTGTGGCTTCTAAAGGGAGATTTCTTCTAGCTTTCAAAGAGTGAAGGCATTACATTCACATCAAGGATGCTAAAAACTGAGAATGGAGATTCTCAGCGGTTTTGTTGTCTTGTGGTAATGCCATCTTCACATACTTTGGAGCTTCCTGGCACATTGTAGAATGACTGATGACAGTTATTCAAAGAATAAATAATTTTAGTGAATGAGAATCAAGTTCATTACAGTCAAACCTCGCATAAAGAGCTCCTCGCTTAAAGAGTAACTCGCTTAAAGAGCAGAATTTTCTCTGAATGTTTGCTTCGCTTAACAAATAAAACCAACCAAAAACTTGCTTAACAAATAAATTGGGGTTTGCAATCCCCCATCCCCACCAGAAGTCACAATTGGTCACTTACAATGGTGTTTTTCTTAAAGAGCAAACTCGCTTAAAGAGCAATCCTGTGGAACACATTATGCTCTTTCAGCGAGGTATAACTGTATATTTATCCCAGATTTCTATGAATGCCGATGTTTCCCTGGTGCAAATGTATGTGAAACCTCTAGAGTGTAGAATGGTTAACAAATGCTATGTATTGTTTCATTTCTTCTGAAGATTTCAGATTGTGGTCTGTATTGCATGGATCCCTGCCTATGAAAAGTATCCTCTGATCTGAAACAGAGCAGTTCAGGTATCTTTAAAGGTAAAGGTCACCCTTTCTTGAAAGCCAGTCATATCTGACTCTAAGTTTCAGTGCTCATCTCTGCTTCATAGCTGAAGAGCCAATACTGTCTGCTTCTGCAGATGTTTCTGTGGCCATGTGGCAGGCATGACTGGATGCCAGAGCACACAGAATGCTGTTTACTTTCCCACTAAAGTGGTCCCAATTTATCTACTTGCAATTTCTTGCTTTCAAACTGTTAAGTTGGCAGGAGCTGGAGCAAAGACAGGAGCTCATTCCATCCTGCAGTATTCAGGTATTTGAACTGCTGACCTGCCATCTTCCAGTCAGCATCTTACCCACTTGTGCCAATAACATGCCAACTATGGACATTGTTCAATGTTTATATAATGCTGGAAAGTATTTGACACTGAATCTTTGTTATTTGCAGGTTAATCACAAACAAAGGCGTCCCCTTAGATCTAACAGCTGAAGTTTTAACTTTTTAAAAACAAACATTCAAAGTGTTTCCCCAGCACTTTGTATTTAAAAATCCCTACAATTAATCAATCACAAAGCAAAGCAAAGTAAAGCAATCAAACTTATATGCTGCCCAATAGTGCTTAGTGCACTATCTGACCAGTTCATGTTAATTAGCATTTTGCCCCCAACAGGCTGGGTAAGGTAAACCAAAAGGTTTGTACTGTTATGCACATTCCAAAAAGGGATAAAAAGCTAAATTAGTGTAGTTTGCCCAATGCCACCTAGTGATCAAACCAGCAACTTTCTGATACAACACTTTTAATCTTTAAACTATACATAAATGTGAGGGGAGGAGATGATGGTGCTCAATCTCTTTGCACACCAGTTTCCTCATGAAAACTACATTTTCCTTCAAAGCTGCAATTTATGGCAAAGGATAAGGAACAGAAAGAAGTGGCTTTGAACCTTTTTCTTCCTTTCTTTTATTAAACTGTTTAATATTTTTTCCACCCCTATCCTATTTTCTACTCTTCCCATGCTTTTTTGGCCCACTCCAGCCTTGTTTCTCCTGGAGGGGTGGGGAGAGGCAAAGCACTTGCCCAGAGCTGCTGCTCCCACTGTGTGATCATTCAAACATGGGTGACCTTTACCTTCATGTTTCTAGTAGTAATTGGTAGACTAGAAAATGAACCAGATTCTGTATCTCTCCACATTCACACAGTACTGTATACTGTTTTCTGCCAGCAGCCCCTGCTTGAACATGTTGGTCTTACAGTTAGGGATACCAACCCTCAGCCTATTCAGGGTCCTCAAGGTGACATAGAGGTTGATCTAGAATTCAGCTACTATTGATGTTCTTGTGGGTCAAGCGTAGAGATTCAGGGAGTGAATATTTGTCCTAATTCCTCCTTCTAGATGATTCAGGCTGTCTTTATATGACATGATACCTAAACGTGGAATTTTCAAGCTCTGCAAGATTTCTCTTCTCTTTCCCTCCAAGCCACAGGAATTTGCCTAAAATCTTTGTTGTAAGGTTAGAACATTTCACAGAACAAATTGTTATGACCACTGATGGAACTCTCTTGAAAACATGAAGAAATATATTATGGCTGTTCGTCATTCTTACATGCAAAAATGTGAAAAACAAAAATTTACATTTGTGACAGGCATCAAAGAAACTACCCTTAGACAAGCAGTAGCTCTCCCTGTTGGCCCCATAACAATTTGCACAAGATTCACAAGAAATCAATTTCAGTCTTGGAATAAACTGTTTTGCTTCATTTTATAGAATCAAATAAATGTGGAGGGGAGGAATCAAAAAGAAATAAAATAGTTTTACTCATAAACTTTGTTAGACCTGAAAATAGTTCTTTATCTAAATATTTTAAATCTAGGCATGTTAAATGAGCTATATTTTAATCCCTTAGTATACACGAATTCCTTTTAAGCATCCCAAGAATAAGAAGAACCGTGGACATTAATCTTCAATACAGCTGCAGCAGTCTTTTATTAGAAGTCTTTATAGTCAAACATCCAGGTGTTCAGCTGAAAACTACTTGAATGATGCATAAATTTTCTTACTGGCTTCCTTTTGTTTGGCTTAAATCTGAATTTGACCCACATATAGTTATAATAGCTTAATTATATTTAATCCTAAAAGAGAAATTTCAATCTTGCCTTTTCTCTCTTTTTTTAAACGGTTTTTACTGACAGGAAAAAAACACCTGGCATGTGAACAACTCACATAACTTCAAACCCGACAAAGGTGAGATCAACATAAAATGAAATCATGTAGAAATGGAAAATGATGTTATATGTTATGAAACTTCAACCTGAAATCTTCATGATGTGAATGCCATATATTTCATGCTGTATGTTTCACAGCCTGTCATCTAAATCCCAAATAACGAGATAGGATCACTGAAATGCCTGTCAATGAATTCTGGATAAATGTAATTATTCCCTATCCACATGCACTAGACAAGATTAAAACCACTCTGGATACATCATCATATTAGCTGCTAGACAATATTATAGCTGTACAGAAGGATAAGCTTACATGACTGACCTGATTAATGAGATAAGAAGGTATCTTGTTCAATGCAACAGAGGTACAGGTGAACCTCTTAATGTATTGGTATTTGAAGTCCTTTTGTTTGAGGCCAGCCCCCATGAGGTCAAAGACTGAGATCTAGTGAAGCTGAAGTGTCATCCTACTGGTTTTGCGATAGTACAGTTTCTAATTTCAGTTTATTATTTTGTGTACTCTCCTGCATGTCCCATCTAAATTATCATCCTCTTTGGCTATTCTGAATTTACATGTGAGTGGGCCCAGATTAAGTCCATTGCTCTTCCTTGAAAATAATTAGGTGTTGAATAATGGAACTGCTTTGACTTAAGAGAACCTGGAAAGCTATAGTCAGCTGGAACATATTTTTGCACTCATGTTGTAAGCCGCCTAGAGTCGGGTTTGCCTGATTGGGGCAGGATAATAAATCTAAATAAATAAATAAATAAATAAATAAAGAAAGAAAGAAAGAAAGAAAGAAAGAAAGAAAGAAAGAAAGAAAGAGATGAGAAAGAATGAGCCTAGAATCTTGGTCAGGCAATGGAGCTAAGTCCAACGAAAAAAATGTTATTTTCATTACATCAAGGAAGACAGCTGGCCCCTGCCTATGACTACATCACTGTTCTCTACTGGGTAAATAACTCATTCCCAGAAATAATCTGTCCAGTGCCAGCCATGATATTAGGTAGTGTGAGATGCAGCATTTTGAGCAGCAGTAAAAAAAAAAAAGGTAGAACAATTTATCTGGGCCACAGCTCTGATGGAGTCACCAAGTTTGTAAAGTTCACTTCATTCCCAAAAGAAATTATCTCTAGCTCACAAGTCTTCTGTAAATAGACTATGACCCAGAAGATCATGCACTGTGTTCTAATAAAGTCTTTATAATATTCTTAATGCTAAAGATATACACATATATTTCAACATGTATGTTCAGACATATATTCAGGTCATAGAAATTAGGGTGATCTGAACTTTTTAAAAAGATATTGGGATAGATTTCTGAAAACTGATATGGATCCTGTTCATTAATCAGTTTCCAGTTATTTACTGGGGTATACAGAAAGAGCCTCCTTGAAGATTGAGATATTTTTGAATCACAATCGGATGTACCCTGGTAATGGCAAACTTGTGTTGCCTGCTAAATTTTATCACATTAGGTCAGGCAAAATGAACTGAAGAATGACCTCTCCAAAAGGTACCTTCATTTTAGCAGTTTCACATCTGGCCTAGACACAGAAGAAGAAATATTTATTTAGAGAGACATATTTTTTGACAGTCTAATGCTGTTCATTTGCTCTGTTTATATTTCTATCCCTTTAAGAGTCAACATGTCCATTCAGATTCTATTCATCCAATTAGATAATTAATGCTTCAAACTAGTAACATGTTCAAGGTAAAATATTTAGCACTATCCACTTGAAATTAGATAGGGATGTGCAGAAGTTCCTCACCCTTGTCTGTGCTAAAACAAAGGCCACACACATTTTGGGACTGACTCACCCTATGCCCTTAATCCGGGCCCACTCACATGTAAATGCAGAATAGCCAAAGAAGATGATAATTTAGATGGGACATGCAGGAGAGTACACAAAATAATAAACTGACATTAGAAACTGTACTATCCCAAAACCAGTAGGATGACACTTCAGCTTCACTTGATCTCAATCTTTGACCTCATCGGGGCTGGCCTCAAACAAAAGGACTTCAAATACCAATACATTAAGAGGTTCACCTGTATCTCTCTTGCATTGAACAAGACACCTTCTTATCTCATTAATCAGGTCAGTCATGTAGGTTTTTCTATATTACCATCTTCTTTTGTATGAGTTCCTTATATTTCCAACAGAACTATGAATCAGAAAAGGATGCTTTGGGCTTTAGCCAGCCTAGACTCTTTGATGAAGAACTTATTATCTAGAATCTCACAGGTTTTTGTAGAATGAACCCTAATTTGCCTCCTGTTTTGACTATTTTAATGCGCTCTACATGGAGCTGTCCTTGATGACCATCTGGAGACTGCAGTTGATACAGAATGTGGTGTCCCGTGCAGCACTGCTGCAGGAGCTGCACTGGCTGCCTATATGTCTCTGGGTGCAATTCAAAGTGCTGGTTGTCACCTTTAAAGCCCTTCATGGTAGCGGACCAGGATAACTCAAGGACCACATCATCTCTATGGCATTGATCCATCCCATGAGATCAAACCAAGAGGGCACCCTTCAGATACCATCTGTTGGGGAGGCTTGCCTCTCCAGCACAAGGAAAAGGACCTTTTTGGTCTTTGCCACCACACTATGGAACTTCCTCCCAGTAAAACTATGTCTCCAGGCCCTAGCAGTGGAGCTTATCAGGGTAAAAGCTGTGGGACCTTTAAATTAGCCTACAACATGTCATCTGCCATTTGTACAGGAGTCTCAGAGTTCAATAGCATCTGCAGAGAGGAGTGAGGACCGATTTTCTGCACAGTGATATGTTATTGCGTATGATTTTTGCAGCTGTGTAAAATATGTTTCTTAAATGCCTATTCATAAGCATGTTGTCTGGCCAGGTTATCTTGCTATGGTAATAGAGTAGACCATGCTGCTAGCATCTCAATGGTGGTTAACTAACCTGACAACCCTTAGGACTAATGGCTTGGGTGCCAAAGTCCACAAGGAAAGGTGATGGTCCCCAAGTGGATTAAATCCCACTTGAATCCATCTTGATGGAGGGCAGCAGCTTCATCAAGACTGTCCTGGGGTCGATGAAGACTTTGCTTGCCAAAAGGGCTCAGGATCAAAAAGTGATGCACGGAAATGGATCAGTGGTACAGGTATCACACTGCTATGCAGAAGGCAGATGAAAGGCCACTGCATTATATTCTCAGGACAGTCTTCATGGCTGATCACCAAGATAGTCACCAATATTTGGATTCAGATACAGCAGAAGAAGAACAATTCATAATCAATAATTTCTTTGCTTTAGGCTTCATGTTGAAAGTATGTAAAACATGACAAGGGGATAAGGCTAAGCACTCTGACCTAAACATGTTCACAGGTGACAGTTCTAGCTTTAGTAATGCCTGAATGATCCTTGTGTTAAGTAAACAACATAATGACAACATGGCAATTATAATACAGTATTGGGCTGGATCATGCATAATTCCTGGAAATATACATAGAAGTCAACCAATACTTCTTTCTGTCTGTCAAAAGTTTGATGACTTTCCCCTTCAAAATCATTTTGACCAATAACTGTCCACCCACATTTGACATAAATTACCAAATGCTTTAGTGGTTTTTGTCCATTTGCTTTTAAAGACAATAAATTTCTGTTTCTACTGACATGCACCTGTTCTGAATATTTGGACTGTAATGAATTTGGAGAGGTTCATATCTCTGTCTGAATGAATCTCTATCATGATGCTATTTAATTTTGTTTATCTTTTATTAATACCTTATAATTAAATAATCATTTCACATATATTTCTACCAAATCTGACTTGTTTAGCCATATTGCTTTAGTGCAATGTTTTACTCCTTCGTAAGTCCTACTAAGTCAAGTGGGCTGATACTAGTTGCAATTTACTATGCTGAGATACATTCCAACTAGAATAGTTCCATTTGAATAAATAGAACATATAGGAGTATATGTTCCACTTCCCAAAAAGGGTAATGCCAAAGAATGTTCAAATTATTGAACAATTGTGCTCATCTCTCAC
Organism: Furcifer pardalis; assembly: GCA_030440675.1. Lineage (NCBI taxonomy): Eukaryota > Metazoa > Chordata > Lepidosauria > Squamata > Chamaeleonidae > Furcifer > Furcifer pardalis. The sequence goes on from CP126895.1 coordinate 63,566,703, forward strand.
GCTAGCAAGGTGATGCTCAAGATAATACAGGATAGACTGCAACAGTATGTGGAGAGAGAATTACCAGAAGTGCAGGTGGGTTTCAGAAGAGGCAGGGGGACTAGAGATCACATCGCCAACATAAGATGGATCATGGAAAAAACGAAGGAATATCAGAAACAAGTCTACTTCTGTTTCATTGATTATACTAAGGCTTTTGACTGTATTGACCACAACAAAATGTGGCAAGTAATTAAAGAGATGGGAATACCGGAACACCTTATAGGCCTCATGAGAAATCTGTACATGAATCAAGAGGCAACAGTTAGGACAGAAAATGGAGTGATGGAGTGGTTTGGAATAGGCTGCATTTTGTCACCCTGCTTATTCAACTTATACACAGAACACATAATGTGCAATGCAGGGATGGAGGAATCACAATTTGGGATCAAAATTGCTGGAAGAAACATCAACAATTTGAGATATGCAGATGATATCACCCTAATAGCAGAAAGTGAGGAGGACTTAAAGAAGCTCCTGATTAGGTTGAAAGAAGAAAGTGAAAAAGCTGGCTTGAGACTCAATATCAAGAAAACCAAGATAATGGCAACAGGTCCTATCAGACCCTGGAAAATAGATGGGGAAGAAGTAGAAGCAGTGACAGATTTTACTTTCTTAGGATCTAAGCTCACTGCAGATGGTGATTGCAGCCATGAAATAAAAAGGCGACTGATTCTTGGGAGGCAAGTGATGAGAAACCTGGGGAACATAGTGAAAAGTAGAGGCATCACATTGAAAACAAAAATGTGCATAGTCAAAGCAATGGTATTCCCTGTGGCAGTGCATGGTTGTGAGAGCTGGACCATTAGGAAAGCTGAGCGCAGAAGAATGGATGCCTTTGAGATGTGGTGTTGGAGGAGAGTTTTGAGAGTCCCCTGGACAGCGAGGAGAACCAATAGGTCAATCTTAGACGAAATCACCCCTGCCTGCTCCTTAGAAGGTCAAATAATAAAGATGAAGCTAAAATACTTTGGACATCAAATGAGAAGAGAGGATTCACTTGAGAAAGCCTTGATGCTTGGAAGGGTCGAGGGCAAAAGAAGGAGGGGACGGCCCAAGATGAGATGGCTAGATGGTATTGTAGAGACAATGGGCACAGAGCTGAGCGCGTTGAGGGGGATGGTGGAGGACAGGAGTGCCTGGCGGACAGTGGTCCATGGGGTCGCAGAGGGTCAGAATCGACTGCGACTAAACAACAACAAAAATAGGAGTTAACTCACCAATCCCCTACTGATTCACTGGCCGTACTCTAGTGACATACTTTTTCAAGGAAGGACTCCAAGGAAAACAATTCTATATGTACTATATGTATTTCTGTGCAAACTCATGATATTCTACCCTTCCCATCTGGAGCACAGTAACTGTTCTACATTAAAATGAACATAAAAAACTGATGCAGTTAAACAAAGGACCAATTAAGAAAGTAAAGGCCATCTTGACTCATATCCTGAATTGCATATCTTTCAATCTAGAATGCTCTATAGTCAACAATCCCTTCTCTTTTTTTTTAACAGTGAAATGAACTATTGATTAACTAGCATTATGTGGTAAATTTCTAAGACCTATAATTTGATGAGAAAAGGGATATTCTGTATTCACCGATTTATCTCATTTTATTCATTATCCATTGCTTGATGTTTCACACTACATCAGCATTTTTTATTCACAGGATTTTCATTGCATAATATCGATGGCATAATTGACTGAAATTGTTGGGATAAAGGCAGTCTTGCATGTACCTGACACTGAATATCAACATGAAGAGGGATTTACAGCCTAATATGATTATCCTTTGCTGCTATCTTGATTAGTATACTGTCTCCCCCCCACACACACTTCTGGCATTTGAATCAAGCCCTTGTCATCTCTTTCTGTTGTTGGGGGTTCCCCCCCCCTCTTCATTGTTTTGTTGATAGGTCTTTTTCTTCATCTGGCCATTCCTACACTTCAGATTCCTTTCCCCTCTTATGTCTTAGTATAACTATAGATCAGTGATGGTAAACCTTGACACTCCAGATGTTCTTCAATTTATATTCCTAGAAGCCTTGATCATCAAGAGTGCTGACTTGGGTTTCTCATAGTCCAAGAACACCTGGAGTGCCAAGGTTTATCATCACTGCTATAGATGGTAACTATAAGTAAAGGTACCCTGTTTCCAACTTTAAATGTTTTTAGAACAGAGTTATTATTAACCATACAACATTCTAGTTTTGTGTGCAAACCAGGGAGAGTGTTGTGTGATAAAACTGGGCTGATCTCTCCACATTGCTGTATTGATGTTGTTTTTCCTGTCTTATACTTTGCCAACTTAAAGGAATAACCACATTTTTAGAAATCTTTCCCTCCATTCAATTTTTCACAACAGAAATAATACACGGGCCTACAGCTATGGGATTAACATAGCTATCCCTCCATGAAACAGGTTTTGTGAACTGTTTTTTGTTTTATTTGGTTAATACCCTAGTATGGATTTTGGATTTTTTTTCTTACAGCAATGTTGGGTTTTTTATGTAGTCGGCATTAACAAAACCTGTCAAGCAATGATGTAGGAGCCTTTCAATCATTTCATCTTAACCATATAATTCTTTTTCAGAGAATAATATACTGTATTCATGTACACATGAAGGAATGTATGGAGGAGGATTTTTAGATCATATCTGTGGCTGAGTTCATAAATCTTGTGAGTTCAGTCAGCCTAAATGCTCAATGAAAGCCCTATGTGGATGGAATACTTGAAAACATGGAGGGCTAAATGAATGTATAGGCAAAACAAGGGCATATATACATACACAAAACATGTTTTCTTACCCAAAAGTCACTCAGACCTTCACATTCTTAATATGAATATCTTTGCAGACCTTCATGTTAGGTATTCATAGATCTTGCTCAGATTCAGATAGATGATGATATAGGATCAGGGCTTTCACATGTCCAAGCTGTACACCAGTAAGTCTTCCACAGTAATTATGCTCAGAACCTTCTGATTCAGTGCAACTTTGAATTTCCACTTAGCCATAGAAACTCACAGAGTGAGTGGAACTGGTAAAACTACTCCTTAAATATATCACTTTACTTTATATATCTAAGTTACACCTTGAAAGCACTATTTCTCGCTATAAACCAATTTTAACTTGATGGCACATAGCTAAACTAACTAATTATTCTAAAGGAAGTAGCTATAGGAATGCTGCCTTAGTCATACTACTGTTCCTTTGTTCTGTTTGAAAACATTTTCAATGACCCACTCACTAATATTATTTTTCATACATTTCTGTGTTCAGAATAACTCTTGATGTTTCCATGTCTGAATAGCAGTTCCATATATTGGCCTTGAAATGCAAACTCAATGCAAACTTATTCTGAAAGCAGAAGGAGAATCACTATAATTATCATTTTATAAGAAACATATTTTACAAATTGTTTTGCTTTTTTGAGTGTGTGGTTGAAAAGAAGGCCTAGTACCAAAATAATGACTGGTTTTCTTTATACATTTGACCTTTTTGTCACAATGTGTCCTTCAGGATCCATGCCTTTATTGGGTCATATAAAAATTGAAGGCTCCCAGTTTATATGATTTTAACTGCTTTTCTACTTTGGAAAGTGATTTCCTACCAGTGACTCTAACTCTTTACAGGAACAAGCAACTAAGCTCCCGACAAATAAAATTGCTACATCAGAAGCATGAAAATGAATCTATAATTGTTAAAACTAACCTATTTCTATTAAGGGTTAACCATGCTTTAGTAGAAAGAATGAGAAACTAGTCTTCAGTATAACCTTATAGCTACATTGTGCATATCCCTACCTTGAAAAAAATGAAATATGTACAAAGGATATGTGAAGTTCAAGGGCAATCAAATGCCTCCTTTAATTCTCTCTTCTTCCTCTGTGTGTGACCAGATCAACTGCTTTTTTTTCATAATCTGCTCTTCCACATGCAAATTTCAAAAGTTTTCTCAATCTCATTCTGACAGTTTGTACATTTTTCACATTTTGTGACTTTTATATGATAAAATTACTGAACTGGAAGTGGGTGTTGGTTTTTTTGACAAAAACTGATTTGTGGACAAAATACTGACTGAAATCCTTTTGCTTAGTGTAGCAAGTTGTGCTAGACTGGACTCCTTCAATCAATGGGGATTTGTTGAGTTAACTCCTTCATAAGAATTATTGATTCAAATGGGCTTTGAAACTTATGACTTACCACAGTAAAATAAGTTGCAACTAGAGTAGGCCTATTTGAATCAACGGAACTAATGGGATAGTTGACTCACCAAACCTCCCTTGATTGTATGGCTCAATCTCACACAATCTGTTAAACTAAAAAACAGTGTACCAGTTATTGTGTTTGTAATACAAAATACAAGGTTTGTTTTTTGCACACATTCCTTTTTTCCCCTCCCATGGCATTTGCTGAGGTTTTTGTTCTTAGCTAGAGTGAAAAATATCACTGTGGTCAATGAAGTGTCATAATGTGGAAAGGATACAAAATAATTTCTGGTAAGGATGACAATATATGTGGTTATTTTTTACATTCTTAGTACCTATGCCCTCTCAGGAGATAATAAGCAAAGAGGAAAAATAAAAGCAGAAAAGTAAAATCAAATATTCTAAGCTATATTTAGTGAATGCTACTTAATACTTGCTCCTATATTTGAAACTTGGATTTTAAACAGGAGACTTTGGGATAATTATTTATTTAAAGTTTTTTCATTATCAGCAACTTGTTATAATATGGAATTAATTGTTAATTAAAGCCAGTGCATTTCTATTAGTAAGTTTACATGTTCCTTTCCCCTACCAAACACTGTAGCTTGCAAAATGAATACATTAGGATTCATAAATATAACAGACTTCATGCATCTTAACTGTGCTAATGGAAAAACATTAATAATTGTCATCTGCATTACTAAGATACCCAGTTATTCCATTTGCATAAATTCAGCTTCAGAGCACTAGACATTTGTAAATCATTTGCCAAGTAATTTCAAACTAACGCAGCATTCGGTTGATTTATGAACACAAGCTAAAATTAAAACTAAAAAAAACACACCAACAATAACTATTTTTAGTCCTGTTGAAGGTAGGGGGAAATGGAATTACATTTCTCAGTGTAGATCTCCTAGCCATGACCATGGAGGGGAAAGCAGATATTTAAGTGTCTCATCTCTAGTGAGATATTTGAATTACATACACATGGTGCAAGGCATCAACACAGATTAGATGTTTGAGCCCAATTTGTCCCAAGCAGAGAAATCACAAGAGTGACTAATTCGTATGTCTATTTTCCATGTTGTATTTCTATTTGGGTAACTTTAATGCATATTGTTATGCATATTGTTATACACTGGATAACGTTATGACTTGGTTCCACAAGTCATGATGTTATCCGATTTTTAGCGTTGCCCGACACATGCATCGAAGAACGCTAAAAAAAAGCCCTGACATCAGGGACAAACTGTGCGGTTTGTACCTGAAGTCAAACTGACCCTAGGATAGCAATTGCTAGCCTAGGGTCAGCTTGACTTCGGGGGCAAACCTCTTCTCGCCACGCGACATGAGCCTTAGCAAGGGCTAAGGTTCGTGTCGGGTGGCGAGACAAGGCACCCGCTCGTGCACTTTTGTTGTGTGCCAGTGGGTGCCTGTTTCCCACAATGCATTGGCCCCTTGGCATTTGCTAAGGGGCCAGTGCGTTGCAGGAAACAGGCACCCACTGGCGCGCAACAAAAGCGCATGAGCAGGTGCCTTGTCTCTCCACCCGAAATGAACCTTAGCAAGTGCCTGCCTTTCCCCCGACCCTAGTTCAGTAGCAGCGATTGCTGACGAAGCCTAGTGGTGCATGAGCTAGCTAGCTCGAGCGCTGCTAGGCTTCATCAACAGCCTTGTCTCGCCATCCGACACCAGCCTTAGTAAGCGCTAAGGCTCTTGTTAGGTGGCAAGAAGTTTTGCCCACTCGCGCGCCACAAGTGACAACCTGCGGAGTTTGTCCCTTGTGATGTGTGATCCGGAACCTTGTCTCGCCACCCGACACGAGACTTAGCACTTGCTAAGGTTCATTTTGGGTGGCGAGACAAGAGCAATCCTGTGGAACTCATTATGCTCTTTAAGTGAGGTACCACTGTACAGTCAAACCTCTAAATATAAATTTAATTCATTCCTCGAGGTTGGTTGTATCTAAAAAAATTATTATCTTGAATTTCCCATAGGGATGCATTGAATTATGTATCTCAAAAATTCTATTAAAAATTTGTATCTCGAACCCGATTTTTTTCTGAGATTTCCAGATGTATCTTGAGTTTTTCTTAAGTCAAACCATTCTTATCTTGATGTTTGACTGTATTATATATTTCATGACAAATAACTAAAAAGAGGTTATTAGTGTAATATATTAGTGTACATTTGTGTGAGCCCTTGTCCAAGTTGGTAGCTATTTCTGATAGCAGCAAATTCCACAATTCAGATAAAGGCGATATAAGATGCATGTCCTTAAAGTCTTCTGAATCCCCCATTAATTATGTCCATTGGACAACCCTCCTTTTTAGTGTTATGAAATGAAAAATAAAGCTGCCTCCATACCAAGGAAATACCGATCCATTAACTCTATTGAATTAAATCAAACTTCTCTGTTTATGTGTGTGTGTGTTAGCTGGCAACATTTTAATGAACTTCCCTTGCAATTCAGCTTCACCAGAATCCGAAACACATATGTACTGATTGTAAAGCTAAAGCATAGGACATCTGGAAAGCTAAAACTGAGAACTATTGTCTTTGTCTTTTAATTGTATGAGATGTAGTTCCGCCCAAGTGGTTTTATTTTTACATAGGAATGTGCCCTTTCTTTGAAGCAATATGGAAGTTAATCAATGTGTATTGGTTTCCTGTGGTGACTTAATCAAGTGGAAAAAATGCTCTCAGCATGCCAGAATTTGACAAGGCAAGAGGATTCATTTTTGCCCATTATACTTTAAATTTATAGTGCTGTAAAAAGGATGCTATTTAGTCTGCTGAAATTTATTCATTTTAATACACCATTTCCTTCTAATTGCATCTTAATTACATTGCTACATTTACTTCAACAAGCTTGCCCATTAGGACATCTCAAAAGTGTATGTTTTCAACTATTCTTTAAAAAGTACTTGTCCAAAATAATTTCCGTATTGCTTGTATTCGCATTTCTGAAATTCCAGTGTTAATAGCTATCAGAACTCTCATTGAATCAAAATTACAATGCTCAGGATTGCATACATTTTTCATTTTAGTCTTAATCTTCCATTTTTATATTATATATTATATTCTGCTGTATTTACTTTTGGAGTACATTGTAAATACCCATTGGATATTGGAACTGGCAAAACTACTTAAATATTGCTATAAGTCAGTTCAAACATAATGCACATAACATAGCAGAACATTATGGCTTTCCTGTTCCTTCTCTTCTGCTTGGCGGAGTGGAAGGCCAAGCCAAACTTCTGGACTCACACCTGCTGCAAGCTCCTTCTTCCCTTCCAAGTAGAATTCCTCCAAAAGAAAATTTTAAGTAGCCAGATATTACCACTCACTTTGCAACTGCCTAGCATTTCTGATAATGCACACATTTTCTTTCTGCCATATTTCATTAGGACAACACATATCTGAATGTAATCTGAATCTGAAAGCATTTTACCACTTCAAAATGCATGAATTTACAGTACCCTGTGCTTTGGTTCTGTCTATGAGCAATTCCATATTTTTGTCAAGTGACTAATATTATTCTAAGTGAATTAGATACAGTCAAACCTCGTATAAAGAGCGGCTCGCTTAAAGAGCGCCTCACTTAAAGAGCAGAATTTTCTCTGAATGTTCGCTTCGCTTAACAAATAAAATCAACCAAAAACTCGCTTAACAAATAAATCAGGGTTCGCAATCTCCCCCACAATCGGTCACTTACAATGGTGTTTCACTTAAAGAGGAAACTCGCTTAAAGAGCAATCCTGTGGAACACATTATGCTCTTTAAGCGAGGTACAACTGTATTTGTGATCTTCAGACAAGCACTGAATTCCAAAACCTAAGTACAGTATGTAGCTCTTATGTACATCAAAACACTGCTGTAAGCTAAGGATTTTCTTTGAATATGAGTAGATTCTCATTCATTCAATTTAATGATTTGTATAGCCATCTTCTCATTCTTGCTCCCGAATAATTAACTGAAGATTAAAGAAACAATTGCATGTTACCACAACAACCTCTGATAAGTAGGGTTCAGTAAGGTAAAGGTTTCCCTTGCTCGAAAGCCAGTCGTATCTGACTCTAGGGTTCAGTGCTCATCTCTGTTTCAAAGCCAAAGAGCCAGCACTGTCTGCTTCTGCAGACGTTTCCGTGGTCATGTAGCAGGCATGACTAGACACCAGAGCGCACAGAATGCTGTTACCTTCCCACCGTTTTGTTGTTGTTCAGTCGCACAGTCAATTCCGACCCTTAGCAGCCCCACAGACCACTGTCTGCCAGGCACTTCTGTCCTCCACCATCCTCCTCAACTCGCTCAGCTCTGTGCCCATTGTGTCTACAATACCATCTAGACATCACATTTTGGGCTGCCCCCTTCTTCTTTTGCCCTCCACCCTTCCCAGCATCAAGGCTTTCTCAAGCGAATCCTCTCTTCTCATTTGATGTCCAAAGTACTTTAGCTTCATCTTCACTATTTGACCTTCTAAGGAGCAGTCAGGTTTGATTTCTTCTAAGATTGACCTATTTGTTGTCCTTGCTGTCCAGTGGACTCTCAAAACTCTTCTCCAACACCACATTTCAAAGGCATCTATTATTCTGCGCTCAGCTTTCCTTATGGTCCATCTCTATTTATCTACTAGCAATTTTTTTTTGCTTTTGAACTGCTAGGTTGGTTCAGAACAAATGTTTAAATCCTTCCACATAATCAGTCTGGGAAAAATAAATGCCCTTAACAAGACTACCAGACTTAGGCAGGGAGACTTTTGGGCAGTGGATGAACAGTGCATTAACTGAATCCTTGCCCTCCCAGAGCCAGGAATAAGCACTCAGAGAGAGTCCATGGACTTAACTAGTCCCACAACTTTATTAACCTTTACACTCTGAAAACAGCTCCCTTCCTGCAATTGGGAATAATGTAGTGCAGATTCCAAAGGCTGGAGCCAGGAGAGGTTGCTCACTCTTCCCCAGACTTTCATGGACATGTCCCACAGCCTCTTTGCCAAGCTATCTGATAGAAACTTTATTCTGGCCACAAGGTGACACAGTGCAGGCTGCAGATTTGATCCATGGAAGCTGACATTAAAACATAGTGGTTATTCTTTAAGGTGCAACAGCAGTTGTTATGGTGGTTTCCTGTCTGATAATCTTCCCTGCCAATTACAGTTGAAATGACAGTATGTCTACTAACCAAATAGGTATTTGGCCCAACTAAAAGAACTTCATAAGATATAATGGCGAGTACCAATTAATGAACTGAGATAAAGGAGGAAACACCAGGACAATCTTACTCAACCAGCTGACCATTCTCCTATTACCAGTTTTCATTCATTATTTAAATAACAGCATTTCTAGGAGGTCTATATGACATCGCCCATGCTACAGCTGGTCTTTGTCCTCTAATATCTCTTGTATGATCACAAATTAGAACTCTCCACATGCTGTTGGTTTCTGATGTGCTCCTGTGCTGGTACTTGTTGTTGGAGTCTATAAATGAAAGTGGTCTCAGTTGTTTCCCAGGCTAGTATCTTAGAACAAGAGTATTTCAACTGTCAACTGGCATTTGTCCAGTTCCATTGTTAAATACCTGAAAGAATTTGGGAAAATTAATCAGCAGGTACTGAATACCTTGTGATTCCCTCTAGGCTTCTCCTTTTATCAACAGGCAGTTGTTGTACTCTATGGCCTTTGGTCCCTCCTAGTTCCAGTCAAATACACTTGAAGGAGGATGGAAGAGATTACTCAACAAACTCTGCAAATCTAGTATTCAAAATAAAGTTTATTCCTTCAATAAAAGACAGCTCTTGTTTTAATGAGAAAGTCTATTGAAGATGTTATAAGGTCATTTAGTGTTTCTTGATTAAAAATATTAGAGGATCTCATTTGATTAGATTCTTAAAAACACATATATTTCCCATCCAGATATGGGATAGCTGGGGAATCTGCAGCAGTTGGTGAAAAGCAGCCACAATTATGCTAGTACTGTATCTGTGTTTCTATAGTAGAAACCAGGTCAAGGATGATGCCAAAATTTTGTACTCTATCCCTAAGCAGAAGAATGGCACTATCCAGTTTAGGGAAAGGTCCACCAAATGATCAGGATATGCTCTTACCAACAGGACCTTCCTCTTGTCAGGATTCAACCTCAGCTTAATATTCTTCATTCAAAACCCAATCACTTCCAGGCATTGTTCCATGTGGAAAAGGAGAGATAGAGATGCATATCATCAGATGGTAGGAGAACCCAAATCTCTGAATAACCTCTCCCAGTGATCTCACATAGATATTGAATAACAGGGAGATGACCAAAACCTGTGGGACCCTACATTTTGGGATCCAATGATATAACATTGCTTCCCCAAACTGTACTCTGTTGATTTGGTTATCTAAAAAGGATGAGAACTAAGCCAAGACCTAGCCTCCAAGCCAAAGCCCTGTCCAGAAGGATACTGTGGTTGATTGTATCAAAGGCCACTGGCCACATATATGAGAACCTATAGATCCCCATGTCAGACTGTCTTAAGAGGTCACCTACCCAGTGTGACGAAGTACTATCTTGGTACTATGGTATAACCTGAAGGGAATCACTGGGCAAGTTCAAGGGAATCAATTTCATCAGAAATGCCTACAGCTGATCTGTCACCATCTTCTTCACAACCTTGCCATGAATGGAATGTTGGCAACCCTGACTTCTTCTGAATGGCCTTCATGATCATATCCTTAAAACAGGTAGGTAAACAAGCATCCCACAGAGAAGAGTTAATTATATATGTGGCCCATACCACCATTACCTCACTAGCTGATTTAGCCAGCCATTATGTATAAAGATCAAGAGGGGAGATGATCACTTTACAGATGGCAAGCACCCTGGAGATGGTGTCAAAAGTTGCACTGGACAGGATGTACAGTATGTTGGACATCTCCTGCTGATTAACTGTGATAACATGGGAGCCCAGATCCATATGGATGACCTTAGCTTGAGATCTAAAATGAGATGCAAACAGGTTTTAAGTTATAACTTCAAGCTGAGGCTGATCTGGCTGCTCAGCACCTTAGAGTGAGCAGAATATGAAGAAAAGCTCTGCTTGGTTGTTTGCTGATTTAGTAATCAATTTTGAATTATATGCCTTTTTCATTGATTTAATTGCATTAGCAGTGCACTTTTTTTTACAGTGGCCGGATTCACACTTGTGGGAACTTTCCTTCACTTGCTTTTTAGCCTTCTCCTAAATTTTTTCATATCTCAAAGTTCATCAATGAACTTCTTTGGTGGAAAGGGCATCTAGGCACAATCGTGTCAATGGACTGAGTCAATGCTGCATACCATTTGTCAACCAGGGCCTCAGAAAGATCACTAACCCATTTAGCTGAGAACCCTTCCAAAGCAATCTGGAAAGTGATAAGCCTGTGAGGGAGGTCCATCTTAATTTCTGTCTTCTCTCCCAATGGGAAAGGATTGCCATTCTGAAGGAGAATTTTAACAGAAAATAACAAGGGAGTAGTACACATGTGGTGGCTTAGTGGTTAAAATGCTGACCTTGATGACTGGAAAGTCAGCAGGTCAGCAATTTGAGACCTGAGCACTGCATGGTGAAGTGAGCTCCCATCTCCCTCCCATCTCCTACCAACCTAGCAGTCTGAAAGCAGGAAGCTGCAAAAAGATAAATAGTTACCACTTGGGTGGGAAGGTAACAGCACAAATACTGCTGTTAACTTCCCTTGAAGGTATTACCTTGAATAATGCTGTTAGAGGGAGAGTTCTGGGTCATGGGGAGAGCAGTACACCACTGCAATGTGGAGACACTCCAGGCTTGGAGTCTACAACCATCTTTATGATATTTTCCCATAGAAAATAATGTCATTTAAGGAACCTAGTTTTTTGTACAAATTTCTCTGTGTTTTCCCTGATCTTCCAAAACCCTAAACACCAGGGCCCCAAACTTCAGCCCCTAACATCAGAAATTGCATACTGACAGGACACAGTAAAGAATACGATATGCATATAAACACAATTTCAGTTGATTACCATAGACAAGGCTGCATTTTGTCACCTTGCTTATTCAACTTATACACAGAACACATAATGTGCAATGCAGGGATGGAGGAATCACAATTTGGGATCAAAATTGCTGGAAGAAACATCAACAATTTGAGATATGCAGATGATACCACCCTAATGGCAGAAAGTGAGGAGGACCTAAAGAAGCTCCTGTTTAGGTTGAAAGAAGAAAGTGAAAAAGCTGGCTTGAGACTCAATATCAAGAAAACCAAGATAATGGCAACAGGTCCTATCAGTCCCAGGAAAATAGATGGGGAAGAAGTAGAAGCAGTGACAGATTTTACTTTCCTAGGATCAAAGCTCACTGCAGATGGTGATTGCAGCCATGAAATAAAAAGACGACTGATTCTTAGGAGGCAAGCGATGAGAAACCTGAGGAGCATAGTGAAAAGTAGAGACATCACACTGCAAACAAAAATTCGCATAGTCAAAGCAGTGGTATTCCCTGTGGCAATGTATGGTTGTGAGAGCTGGACCATTAGGAAAGCTGCGCACAGAAGAATAGACGCCTTTGAGATGTGGTGTTGGAGATGGGTTTTGAGAGTCCCCTGGACAGCGAGGAGAACAAATAGGTCAATCTTAGAAGAAATCAACTCTGACTGCTCCTTAGAAGGTCAAATGGTAAAGATGAAGCTAAAGTACTTTGGACATCAAAAGAGAAGAGAAGATTCACTTGAGAAGGCCTTGATGCTGGGAAGGGTGGAGGGCAAAAGAAGAAGGGGACGGCCAAAAATTAGATGGCTAGATGGTATTGTGGATGCAATGGGCACAGAGCTGAGCGATTTGAGGAGGATGGTGGAGGACAGAAGTGCCTGGTGGATAGTGGTCCATGGGGTCGCAGAGGGTCGGAATCAACTGTGCGACTGAACAACAACAACAAAACAACAACAACAACCATGTCTTTCTTCCTTCCTTTTAAACCTAGAAAAGGTGGTGTAGATAAAATTATGTTCTTATGGCAACTTGCATCCTCAGAGTTTATAGGGAGTAAGACTTTGTTCCTCATGTTTGGTTTTCTAGTGAATTTCCAATTTGGGGGAAATTATTTTTAGGGTATTAAAGGGATGCACTGATAGTGAGTATAGTGCTTCAAGATCCTGGGAAGGCAAAATGACTCCCAGACACTCAAACTGTCCTGATGTACAGAGATGTTGCCTCTTCATTATAATGAATGTGGATCTACCTGGAAATCTAGATTGAGGTCAATTAGAGTGAGAGCCTGGGTTTCCATGAATGTCATCTGCATGATTATCTTCTATGAACACCTCTCCTTCTTAATTAATATTGCTTCCAGGAAATAAACCAGTTATGATTTGATCTATGGAATTTTTACACATATAGAAATCTAGAATTATGTTATAGCTGACAACATATTTTGAACCCCCGCACCCCAAAGCAAAACACTATATATCCAGCTATAGATGGCAACCTTAAAATGGAAAATTGTCTCCTATTGATCAGCAAAGCCTAGGGTTAAGCACTCAGTTCTAATATACAGAGTACTTGGCAAACTGTGTACGCAGAGAAGTGAAACTGCTTTATTGATTTTCATTACCCAGCATGAAAGAAAAGTCAAACATAAACAAAAAACTGTTGAGTGACAGATAAATTAGGTGTATTTTCTTTTTTTCTTTTCTTTTGGGCCTAAGACACAAAGATTTGGTATGAGATCACAAAGTTTGAGGAGTAAAGAGGTGAAACCCAATAACAGTCTCTTCTTCACGAATTAAGCAATTAAAATCTGGATACAGCAGATGTTTTGAAAATTATTTTGCCCTGATCTTTATGATGTCTGAAGAGAGGTGGAAGATAAATGGAATTGGTTGTCCTGCTGGTGACATGGGCACATAAGAAGGAAAAATAAAATGAAGCTGGCTGCTATTATGTTAGTAACCAAATAACTTGACTTGACAATTGGAAGTAACATGTGATAGGTAACCCTCTCATTTCATTGTCATGGCACTAAATACTATAATTAACGTGATATCTGGTTATTACTGACTGAATATAACCCTCTGGGTGGTTTAATAAAACCCTCCTTTCTTCTTCTATTAATAGTTACCATCCATAACAAACAAACTGTCCTCAGAGGAGTGTTAATAGATCTTCCTCTTGATTCACAAAACAGCAAGAGATCCTTTCTATTATTCATTTTTATTTGTGGAAAGGATGATATTTTAAATACCTGGAACAAGTTTCTAATAGCCTTAAGTAATGTGACTTACAGAAGTCAACCGAACTTTTAAAAGAAACATATTTTAAGTTCCTTTCATTTGTACATGAATGTACAAATGAAGCTGAATGTAAAAAAGTCAGATTTTAATAAAAACTAAAGCTGATTACTTCAAAAGAATTACACCTATGAATCACTGTATAAGTGGAACTACTTTGCCTATAGTTATACTTTAAAAATGTATGTTTGTTCTTTCTAAAGAGTTGCCAACTAAAACTCATTCCGGTGAAACTCTTGTTCATGATCTTCATATAAAGAGACAATTGGTAATTCTCATCAACAGTCTAAAACAAATTAAGAAGGGTGCCACTCTTCAATTCCAATGAATTCTCAAATGTGTTTCTGTACAAATAATTGAACAGTTGGCCTCCTGGCAATGATTTACTTAGCAGAAATCTTTTATAAATGTCAATTTAGACGTACCATTGAATACAGCAGAACTTGTTCTTAAATGTGGTTATGATCTTTACTTTGTTTCTCAGGTTTGGTTTTCTAGTAAATTTGCTTATACAGTAATACCTCGGATAACGCTAAGACTTGGTTCCACAAGTCTTGGTGTTATCCGATTTTTAGTGTTATCCGATGCATGTTAAAATCCTATGGGATGTATCGGATAACGTTAAAGCTCCATAGAGATACATTGTAACCGCACAGGCTTTAGCGGTTGTTATCCGATCCATCCCATAGGACCTTAACGTTATTCGATCCAATTCTCCTCCCCAGATTACTTAACGTTATGCGATTTTAGCATTATCCAAGGTAAACGTTATCTGAGCTATTACTGTATGTGTTTGTGGCTCTCTGACAAAGTTTTGACCCCAGATGTATCTTTTCAAAAAAAACTAGGAAATTATATATCAAGGAAGAAATTGAATGTGTCAGTTTTATTATCAACAAGTGTGTTTTCATCTCCCCAAAGCAGCTGTATATAAGACTCGGGTTAGATTTGCCTTGTATGCACTGATATCAGTAAAACTGGTTTTGTAGATCAGGTTTATAAATAAACAACCATATTACTTGTTGTTGTTGTTGCTGCTATTATTGTTGTTCAAAGGTTTTTTTTAACTTTGCTCTCCATCTCTCAGTGTTTTTCTTATCCTTTCTTTATTGAAGCAAACAGACACAAATTTAATTAGGCATTACTCA
Organism: Furcifer pardalis; assembly: GCA_030440675.1. Lineage (NCBI taxonomy): Eukaryota > Metazoa > Chordata > Lepidosauria > Squamata > Chamaeleonidae > Furcifer > Furcifer pardalis. Next base: position 63,582,382 of record CP126895.1, read on the forward strand.
CTGTACATTATCCATCACATGAGCAGGGAAGTACCTAACAACTCACTTTCATGCCATCAATTTTTCCAGTTGAACAGTGATGTGAATGACAAGATTTCTCTCCTTTCATGTAGGCTAAACACATGAGTCCAGGAAATTAGGGTTCTTGCTTGTATGGAAAGCCTACTTGAGATCAGTAACTTCTCTATAAGATACACAGCTTTATATGAGGTAAAGTTGTGACAGAGATGGGGCTCACTGCTCACATGATGTATAGAAGTAGGTTAACAACTGGATAAGAGCATAGAGATTATACTCCTAAGGCAAAAAACCAACAACAACTGCACCCCACATTTCCCCAATTTTATTTTATCTCCTGCCCCTGTTAGCAAAAAACACTATTCTGGGTGACTTTTTGTTGTTCAGTCGCACAGTCGATTCCGACCCTCTGCGACCCCATGGACCACTGACCGCCAGGCACTCCTGTCCTCCACCATCCCCCTCAACTCGCTCAGCTCTGTGCCCATTGTCTCCACGATACCATCTAGCCATCTCATCTTGGGCCGTCCCCTTCTTCTTTTGCCCTCGACCCTTCCAAGCATCAAAGCTTTCTCAAGTGAATCCTCTCTTCTCATTTGATGTCCAAAGTACTTTAGCCTCATCTTTATTATTTGACCTTCTAAGGAACAGTCAGGGATGATTTCTTCTAAGATTGACCTATTTGTTCTCCTCGCTGTCCATGGGACTCTCAAAACTCTCCTCCAACACCACATCTCAAAGGCGTCTATTCTTCTCCGTTCAGCTTTCCTAATGGTCCAACTCTCGCAACCATACATTGCAACAGGGAATACCATTGCCTTGACTATGCGAATTTTTGTTTTCAATGTGATGTCTCTACTTTTCACTATGCTCCCCAGGTTTCTCATCGCTTGCCTCCCAAGAATCAGTCGCCTTTTTATTTCATGGCTGCAATCACCATCTGCAGTGAGCTTAGATTCTAAGAAAGTAAAATCTGTCACTGCTTCTACTTCTTCCCCATCTATTTTCCAGGGACTGATAGGGCCTGTTGCCATTATCTTGGTTTTCTTGATATTGAGTCTCAAGCCAGCTTTTTCACTTTCTTCTTTCAACCTAATTAGGAGCTTCTTTAGGTCCTCCTCACTTTCTGCCATGAGGGTGGTATCATCTGCATATCTCAAATTGTTGATGTTTCTTCCAGCAATTTTTATCCCAAATTGTGATTCCTCCATTCCTGCATTGCGCATTATGTGCTCTGTGTATAAATTGAATAAGCATGGTGACAAAATGCAGCCTTGTCTTACTCCTTTTCCTATTCCAAACCACTCCGTCATTCCATTTTCTGTCCTAACTGTTGCTTCTTGATTCATGTACAGATTTCTCATGAGGCATATAAGGTGTTCTGGTATTCCCATCTCCTTAATTATTTGCCACATTTTGTTGTGGTCGACACAATCAAAAGCCTTCGTGTAATCAATGAAACAGAAGTAGACTTGTTTCTGATATTCCTTTGTTTTTTCCATGATCCATCTTATGTTGGCGATGTGATCTCTAGTCCCCCTGCCTCTTCTGAAACCCGCCTGCACTTCTGGTAATTCTCTCTCCACGTACTGTTGCAGTCTATCCTGTATTATCTTGAGCATCACCTTGCTAGCGTGAGGGATGAGCGCAATTGTTCGATAATTTGAACATTCTTTGGCATTACCCTTTTTGGGGAGTGGAACGTATACAGATCTTTTCCAATCCTGTGGCCATTGTTTTGTTTTCCAAATCTGCTGGCATATAGAATGCAATAATTTGATTCCATCATCTTGTAGTGCTTTGAAAAGTTCAGCCTGGATACCATCATCTCCGCTGGCTTTGTTGTTTGCAGTGTTTTTTTAGGGCCTTTCTGACCTCACTCTCTAGAATGTCTGGCTCATGTTCAATGTTCTCATCATTGTGATTATCAGGGGTGTTGAGGTCCTTTTTGTATAGTTCCTCTGTGTACTCTTTCCATCTTTTCTTAATCTCTTCTGCATCTGCTAACTCCTTGCCATCTTTGTCTTTTATCATAGTCATTTTCGCTTTAAATGTTCCCTTGAGTTCCCCAATTTTTTTGAAAAGATCTCTAGTCCTACCCCTGATATTGTTTTCCTCTATTTCTGTGCACTGTTCGTTCAGGTACGTTTCCTTATCTCTCCTTGCTTTTCTTTGAAATTCTGTATTCAAGTGATTGTATTTTTTCCTTTCTCCTTGGCATTTTGCATTCCTTCTGTCCTCCGCTATTTTAAGAGCCTCCTCGGATAACCACTTAGCTTTCTTACGCTTCTTTTCTTTTGGTATGGTTTTTCTTGCTGCCTCCTGCATGATGTCCCGCATCTCTGTCCATAATTCTTCTGGCACTCTGTCTATCTGGTCCAAGCCATTAAATCTGTTCCACACCTCCACTGTGTATTCCCAAGGAATGTTTTCTATGTCATATCTTTCTGGCCTAATTGTTTTTCCTATTTTCTTTAGTCTAAGCCTGAATTTTGCAATCAGTAGGTTGTGATCTGAGCCACAATCTGCTCCTGGTCTTGTTTTTGCTAACTGTATGGAAGTTCTCCATCTTTGACTGCAGAGTATGTAATCAATCTGGTTTCGATGTTGGCCATCTGGTGATGTCCATGTGTAAAGTCTCCTCTTGTGTTGCTGGAAGAGAGTGTTTGCTATGACCAGTGTGTTATCTTGGCAGAACTCTATCAGTCTTTGACCTGCTTCATTCTGTGTTCCAAGACCAAACTTGCCTGTTATTCCATTTACTTTTTGATTTCCTACTTTGGCATTCCAATCTCCTATGATAATGTGTACATCATTTCTTGGTGTCTGTTCTATGAGGTGTTCTAAGTCTTCATAGAACTGGTCAATTGTGGCTTCATCTGCACTAGTGGTTGGTGCATATACTTGTATTACAGTGATATTGAATGGCTTGCCTTGTATTCTGACTGACATCATTCTATCATTTTTGAGATTATATCCCATTACTGCTTTTCTCACCCTTTTATTGACAATTATGGCTACTCCATTTTTTCTGAGGTTTTCTTGTCCACAGTAGTAGATATGATGGTTTCCAGAGCTGAATTCTCCCATCCCTGTCCATTTTAACTCGCTGATTCCCAAGATGTCAATGCTTATTCTTTCCATTTCCTTTTTTACCACTTCCAGTTTTCCCTGGTTCATAGATCTCACATTCCATGTCCCTATACAGTATTGTTCCTTGCAACACTGTATTTCTCCTCCCCCTTTCCTGTCCCTACCCTTCTTTTGATCTGCTGTGCTAAGCATCCTTTTTCATCTAAATTGCCCCATTTGTTTTGCCTTTTGTTTGGGTCCATAGGGTTCTCTTGGCAAAATTCCTGACGTTGGTTTGCCGGTTTCTACGTCAGTATCCTCTCATCATACATATTATCACAGTTTAAAACAAAGTATTATCATGCATATTATCACAGTTTTAACAATATCAGACTAAAATAGCTAATTAGCATTGATTATATGAAGTTATGAAGTCCAATATATAAAGTCTCTACTGTAAGTTCGCTATAAGTCTCTACTGTAATTTCAGTATTGTTCGAGTCAGTTATTTGTAAAGTCTCTATAGTCAACTCTATAGTCTGTTAGTCAACTGGGTGACTAACAGCATCCAAAAACAATGTAACAATATAACCTAAAATATCAACAAGAAGCCGTAACATAAAATATAATATAATATACAAAATACAAAACAAGACAGTCCGTATAAACGGGATGAATATATGCATACCCTCAAGTGGCTAAGACGCTGACTGGGAAGTGGAAGGTCAGCAGTTCGATTCCCGAGTACTGCAGGACGTAGCGAGCTCCCGTCTTTTCCCCAGCTCCTGCCAACCTAGCAGTTGGAAAGCAAGAAATTGCAAGTAGATAAATAGGGACCACTTCAGTGGGAAGGTAACAGCGCTCCTTACACTCCAGTGTCTAGTCATGCCTGCCACATGATCACAGAAATGTTTGCAGAAGCAGACAGCACTGGCCCTTCGGCTTTGAAATAGAGATGAGCAGTGAACCCTAGAGTTGGATATGACTGGCTTTCTAGCAAGGGAAATCTTTACCTTTACCTAGAAGGTGCCATAATTTCAATTAAACAGATTCACTTCAATCAGATAACTTATAACTGTCAGATATAACACAGTCTAAGTACAGAAGGTGACTTCAATTACAATTGTAATTGAATATAAATTGAATAATAATAATAATAATAATAATAATAATAATAATAATAATAATAATAATAATAATAATAATAATAATAATAATAATAATAATAATAATAATAATAATAATAATAATAATAATAATATCTAGATCCACTTTTGGTGATGGTACAGTGTCCTCTGTCACTAAAAGCAAGATGGTTTAGAGGATATGAGTGTGGGTTACTGCCCTTGCTGTATTTAACATGAAGTGGAGGCTTCATGACTTTTCTACTGTAACATCATTCCTTCCACTTCCCCATCTATCTTTTAACCTTAATCTCCTTACTTGTAAGATGCAGGATAGCACTGCTGTTTTACATTAAAGGTTGTTCTCAGAATTACAGTTAAAATAGTATTCTGTTTACTGTTTGCATGTATGGTGTTCCATCTGTACAAATGTTCACAGTAACTTGGTCAGCCATGTGACCAAGTATGATTTATGGGTAGTTGGAGCAGAATCTATGGAATAATGTGACTTTTAAGATATGATGACAAGATTTTTGGTATTTTATTTATTTATTTAGATTTATATCACCGCCCACTCGCCATGGTGACTCAGGACGGTTTACAATCAGGAAAATAAAAACAAAAACAAAACAACAATAACACACACACAACACAAACAACTAAAATCCATTCCTCCTTCCAGCCAGAGGACGTTAGTCTTTTCCTTCCCTGGGCAGATAAGGCCTAGGATTAGGAAGTGGGAGCTTCCATCTAAAAACCTTAAAACTTTTAAAAATTAAAAATTAAAATCTGTAAAAGATTAAAAACAGATTAAAAACACACCAGATGCTACAACTACAATTAAAAGTAGAAAAAGAGAGGGGCACAGATCAACCAACATGGTAGCATGTGACTCACTCTAGATCAGTAATGAGCAAAGTATGGCCCTTGCACCACAACTCTTATAAGCAGAACACACACTGAGAAATTTAATTAGATGCAGCCCAGAAACATCTGGAAGATTGGAATTTCCCCACTTGAGTTAAGAAGCTAAGCTTAGTGACTGGAAGGTGATGACTAGAAGGTTGGCAGGATAGCAGTTTGAGACCTGAGCGCTATGCAATGGAATGTTCTCCCCATGTCCCGGTTCCTGCCATCCAAGCAGTTTGAAAGCAAGACATTGTAAGAAGGTAAACAGATACTTCTTTGGGGGGAAAACTAATGGTATTCCCCACACTCTGGCATCTACTCATCCCTACCACTTGACCATAGAAATGTCTGCAAATGCAGATAGCATTGGCTCTTTGGCTGTAAACAGAGATGATCACAACTCCCTAGAGTTGGACACGATTGGCTTTCAAGCAAGGAAGACCTTACCTGAGATCTCATGGACAAATAGATCATTGGAATACAGACTTCTATAAATACATGATTAATCACTTCTGGAGAAATTGAAGCCTTTTGGTTTGACATTTGTCTTTTGGTTTGGCATTTACCCCTTGGATCCCTGCTTCCTGTTGCTTGATTGAGATGAATCTGAGTGAAGAATGACATGTCAGCACTGAAGATAGCAGCCTAGCTATGATGACCAGAATTAGCCCACACAAGCAGTGTATGCCACTTTAACATAAATTTTGAGTGTCTACACTTTCTACAGGTTAGGATAAAATATGTACCCATGGGTCCATGACAAACCTTACACCTTCTTTGTGCTTATAGACTAGAGAGGTGAAATTAAATTAAATATTTTCATTACTAGGGAAATAATTCTTTTTGTCTGACAGTGTATTATTACTGCCAAACATGTATTCCCTCTCCACACCAATGCTAGGCTACATCCAATCAAAACACCTCTTTTTATTGTCAAGCTAAACAAAAGTCAAACACATATAATTTGTTCCTGTTCTGTCATCCCAGGCAAGTGTTGAATACAAAGTTAATGTCTAATGGGGGAAATGTAAATCAGATTATAAATAACTTTACAAGCCTTGCATTACTAATACTAGGTTACAAAGCAGCTCAGAAGAGATTGTATTTGCACACTGGGATACAGTAAGTACAATTAGAAAACTGTGATCATGAGAACACAGTAAGTTGTACAGTGTTACTAGAAGCCTTCATTCACAGACTGCATTCCCTTGCCATGCTTTGCACATCCCTATAATTCTGTCTACTTCTCCTAAGGAAAAATGCACATGTCTTTCTTATTGTGCCATAACTATTTGTGTAATAAGAAAAATAGAACCAAAGTTTCAGTGTAACTTTTAAAGAAGGCGGGTAAATATTAGGCAACTGGGATGGAGTGACTTCAGTGAGTATGGGGTACAATTTCTGGTTTCCTAGCTGTCACTGTAAACCACATCCATCCCTGCCAAGTTTGCACATTGCAGAATTGTAGCACCATGTAACAAACAGAAATAAGAATAGCCATTTTCTGGCTGTGTAAAAAACCATATTTAAATAACCCAAAATGGTTGTCTCAGAATACAGTAGAACTTCAACATACTAATGGTTCTACTTATAAAAAAAATTGAGATACAAATGGAAATATCAAACTGGTGTTTGGGTGGTGGTCGGGTGGTGGAATCTCCCCCAGCAGCTGGGACTGCTCAGGTGGTGGGCAGACCGTTTAGCCACAGTACTATACCGCTATGTCGGAATGCGGTCGTCCCACTCAAAGGCCCCTCCCTTCCAGTTCCAGAGGCCCAGTCTCTTTATGGGAACTGTAGCCCTTGTCAGCTCTGTGGGAGAACTGGTCCGCATTAACAGAACTCTTACTATGCTCAAGAAATGAAGCAAATTAGGGAGGATTAGGGTAGCCAGCTGTCGTGTGTGTGTGGTGTCAGCTTCTGTTAAGGAAAGAGATGATCTTCAAGCAAAAGCAGTTGCTTTATTGATCAGGTTCTTAAAGGATAATCCAGAAAAGCGTAAATAAGTTCAGTAACAATAGTCAGTCCAAAAACACTCCAATCACTCTAGGTGATCAAGATGAACTCAAAAAGGAATAGTCCCCCAGGCAAAGATATTAACCCATAGACATACAAAAGCGAACTCTTTCTGCTGTCCCCAAGATGGAGATTCTCCAGGCAGGTGGGGTACCTTCTAACCAATCGGGGCACGCTCCTTTTGAAACAGAAAGTTTCTCAAAACATGGGAACATGTGGAGACAGTGTCTCTGTGGTAGCCACAACAAGGCTAACTACAGATAAGAAATAGGAACACTGAACTGAAAACAAGCTGTCTCGTGACACGCAGAGACAGAGAGGAAAGGATTTTTGACGCCCATTTTAAACCAGGTCCTCTCCAAGCTTTGAGAATGTTAGAAAAAATGTCATTTCATGACACACTAAATAATTAAAAAGTAATTGGAGGGGAAGAAAGAGAGAGAAGTGGCAGCGATTACCTGACACAAAGCATACTAATCCAAAGAGACAGAAGTGGGCAGACTGTGTGATCATTGTCTCCAGGTAGAGCCCATCGACTGATTCATGCCAAAAGGGAGGGCTGATGGAAAGGGGGAAGGTAGAGGGGCAGGGCTTTCCTCCCCCCCCAAGCCTCCAACACTCCTCAATTTCTAAATCCACGAGAGAAGTAGCTAGAGAGAAGCAGAGGTGCCCTCAAGTCTCTCCTGAAGTTGAGAAGTAAGTAAGTTGGGAATGACCCTGGATCTTTTGTCATAAGAGAGCAAAGGGAAGAGGAAGAGGGAGTCCAGCACCCCAGTGCTTTGCATTCTTCTTGCCCCAGAGGTTTCCCAATCTGAGCTCCTGGGCCAGACAGGCTAGTTCCTCCCAACAGTGAGCAGATGCATGGGGAAGAATCCTACCCTTCTTCCCTCACCCTGAAGTGATCCCTCTAAGCATCTTTGGGTACGTGGGGAGAAATGGTAGGATTCAAAGAGGAGAAATTAAAATTAAAATGCATGAGGAGAAAGGATAGATTTCTTCGCCACGCATCCACACACTGTCTGGAAGAACTGGCCAGTCCGGCCCAGGAGCTCAGGTTGGAAACCCACAGGGCAAGAAGGTAAGGCATCCTTTATCTTTTATCCCCTGATCACCTCCCCATCACCTGAGCCCCAGCTGGGGAGATCGGGGTGAGGGAACAAGGGTAGGGTGATGTTACCCTTCTTCCTTTGTCCTGATGTGAGCCCTCCAAACAACTTTGCCTGTGCTGCTTGAGATTATGGGGAGAAAGGGTTGGATTAATCCTATCCTTCTTCCCTCAACCTGATATGATTTATCCAAGCAGCTTTGGCTGCACTGCTCAGGTAAGTGGGCAGAAAGGGTAGGATCCTTTGAATCCTACCCTTCTTCCCTCACCTGATCTCCCCAGCTGGGGCTCAGGTGGTGGGGAGGTGGTCAGGAGATAAAAGATAAAATACTTTTTTAAAAAACTTTTTTCTGAGCTCCGGAACTTTTTTTTTATTTGAATACATTCCTATGGAAAAATCACATTTCAACATGTAATTTTTTTGAGATATGAACACCCTCGAGGAACAGATTTGAATCAGTTTTGAATCATCAGTAAAGTCATAGTTGAAGATGGTGAACATAGTGCTGTGAAAGAAAGTGTCCCTGAGCATGTTCATAGCCCAGAAGTGTTTTCAGTTTTAGAACTGCAGTTTGTACAGAGATCCTTCACATACAAATTTATGTACAGTTTTCTCCAATTTTTTTTCCATTTCAGTGGTCTAATCTAGGAATATTTTGAGGGGAAAATGAATGAAAGGGGCTTTTGGCGATCGATTAAGCTTTTTGGAGTTGGAATCCATTCAAAGGTGTTTTCACTCTTTTGGGAGAAAACTAAGTGGTGCAAACATTCCTTTTCTAAAGCAATGGGGCAGAAAAATCCATATGCTGAAATTAGAATCCAAACTATGAATCACTAATCTACCCACCTTTTTATCACCACTGTATTTCTTCGTAGGGAGAGTTTATCCCTTCTTAGGGGGAAGAAGATGTATCCATTTTTGAAAATACTTGGGTTCATTCAGATATGAATCATTAAGAAAGGTATTTTAATTTTATTCAGAGGTATTCTGCTTCAGTTCAGACATTTGCTCAAACTCTTTCAATCAGCTCAATTTGGTTCAGTATTTGGGATTTGGCCAAATGTGGTGTACTGTGTACATTTAATTCTCCCCCCTGTTCATTCATTTGTTAACAATTTCCCATTTATTTCTTCATTTTTTCCTTCCTCCTCCCATTTGTTACCTTTTAGTTAAAAAAATCTAATTGTCAAAATAATGATTGTTTTCTGTTTGTTTTTCCCTCACATACATTCTACTGACAGCATGGTATCACTGTCATCATCGACAAGTGCACAAACAGCTCACTCTGAATTGTAACCATCTTTGCAAACAAACAAAAATAGTTTTTCAATTTCTACATGTAGAAAGGAGAGGATGAAAATAATTAGAGTACATCTTGGGGATATAAAGACATGTTTCTGACAGGTGTGAAAGGACCCCAGCTACCCAAAAAAATCTCAGCATTTTATACAATATGTCAATTCAGCACAGGATGACATATTCATTGTTACAGTAGGTATCCTTGATGCATTCTAAAATTTTCAAAAGAGAAAAGGAGGGAAAACACACCTCAGTTGAAAAGTTATGGCTGAAGCCCAAGGGTAAAGAGATACCTTTGCGCTTAAAAAATTAGGACCACAGACTCAAAGCATGGACATAAGGATGTACCTTTCTTGTACCTTAATTTCTACTCATGGTAAATGGAAGAATTCTGACCAACTCATTAACAAACAAAGACATCCTTGTGATCCATGGAACTGCTGAGAATACCAGGAAAAAAAGCTGACTCACTCATTGATTTTCTAAGGCAGGGGGAATCTCCACCCATTTAGAGCTATGTCCATTAAGCATAAAGAGACTCATTTCCCCCACATACTTTTCAATTGCACTGGACTAATAAAGTACTGTATTTACATATCTGAGTAGCACTGTATTGGACATTTGCTGTATGTAAATGCAACAGCAATAAAGCTTATTCTTCATTTCAAATATTTGGTGACTTTTTAAACTATACCCAATAGTAAGGAAACTCAAACTACATATCATCCCCACCCTTCCTGATATTTCTGTCTCATATTTTCTGTCTCAGCTAAATACTATGATTTTAGTTTAATTTAATTTTTAAATTTATATCCTGCCCAATCAGGGAAACCCGACTCAAGATGGCTCACAAATAATAATAAAATTACACAATATAATCAATACAACACAAAGATTATACAATATTCAAATACAACAAAATACAATAGTCAGTTTAAAAAGTACCACATTACAATACTAGTTCAACAATACTAATTCAACAGCCTTTCTACCCCAGCCATAAATTTAATCTTTATTAGCCAACTGATTTCCCATAAGGACATGGCTAGTAGTATGGAAGAGGCTGTCATATGTATAAACTGTGTGCAGAGTTCTTTACTTCAAAATATTCTATAAGCGTCACAGATATTTGAATCCTCTAAACAAAATGTCTCAGAAGGTGCAAAAAAAAAAGTTCCTTGAAGATTGTTTCCCATCTATTAGCTAAATGGTATCTGGGAAGGTATAACTGGTTTGTACAAGCTCTAGCCATACTATATTTTACAGTAGTCTGCACATTCTAGGGTTTCCATAATTCTCTCCTGCCAAACCGGAACAGTCACATGATGTCATTGCATTCTTCAACCTGCACATGCATCAGATGGGGCTGTCAGGGAGATGGTGGCTCTAAGACCCTGTGGAATCACTGTCCAAGGCAGTCAGCCTTCATCAGTTTAAAATAAACTGTAGTCAAGAAGTTTTTCCCCATGTCATTCTTCTTGCAAAAGACTATTCTTGATGGTTCTATTTTTTTTTTTTTTGAATAAAATGTCTTGGGCCACTCTTGAAACCACCCTTCCTCCCCCTGAGGTCATCCCACCCTCCTCTTCACACACACACCACTGAAACAGACTCACCCTCAAACTCCACATGAGGATCCCTTGGAAGAAAGTTCTAAAGAGGAGCCCAGAATGGCAATGTTGTTTGGTGCCTCTGTTTCTCTCTGGAAGGAGAAAAGCAGAAGACAGGAAGGGACTTATTTTGGAGGAGGACCTTTGTGATGGAGGACTCTTCACTTTCTGTCCATCCTGTTCCCTTCCTCTCTATGAATAATGACCCTATGCAATTAACCTTATGCAGTCACGTGAAGAAGGAATCCTCTGTTCCAGTGTACGGTGTAGGTTTGTCTTCTTAGATATGGGTATTTCTTGCTCCATCCTGGCTTTTGAGGAAAAAGACTGAGGATGACTCCTTGTCCACCAAACTTCAAGGTGAGCCAAGGGATTTTTGCAAAAAGTTATTTCACGGCCTCTGTGCCTTTTTTTCAGTTATCTCACTTGCAAGTGTCTCCCCTTCCCTGTGGGCTTCTCGGGATACTGCTTTGCCTTTGCCACATTCAAACAGGATAATTGAAAGAAAGGCAGGGGGCACTGAATAACTCTTTGCAAAAATCTCTTGGTGAGGGGTGATCTTGCTTCCTTTGTTCAAATTTAAAAATCAGGGACTTTTACATGTTTTTTTCTTGAACTGGTCAGGACAGCTTGAATCTGGGAAAATCCTGGAAAACCAGGACATTTGGCAACCCTAGTACATTCAGATTTGCAGGTGGCTTGTGAAATTGTTCTCTCTCCCACACCCCATTGCCAACTGGAGTGAGGGAGTAGCAAGCTAAACCTCTAGGTTTCCTGGTCTGTTTCTAGTGTCAGATTCAGATACTAGAGTCAGAAAATCAGACTGAAAAACATCTAGAGCACAAACATGTTTTTGTCTCTGTGATATATCTTACCATAGTACAGTCATCACAGTATCACAGCGCTTCAAAACTTCTGATTGACTTCCAAACTGGCATTCTTGATCTTTGAATCTTCTGCCAGTTTCTTGCATCCAATTTATTTGCTTCGGAGAATAGACTCTTATACCCCCTTTCTTCTCAAAGGAGAAGAAAAGTGAGCAGTTGGACATTTTCCTGTCCTGCACAAAGAGATGTCAAACAATTCATCATGTTAGAAGCTCAGAAAGAGTCCAAGCAGGATGGGCCATCGTGTGAAGAGAAGGAACAAACTACAGTCTATTCTGAAGAGAGTTAGGTTTCTACCAATACTGAAAACTACTTATGTCTACAATCTGTCTCATACATAATTTAAGAAACAGAGAGGGAAAAGGAAAAAAGAAGTTGGTTATAAATCTTTATCCATCTGTGATTAACAGTACAGTCTGGGGGAGATGGAAGTTTATTTCCAAGTGACTTCACCTGATAAACTAGATCTAGAAAGCAAGTTATGCAGATTTCTTCCTAGAAATATCCATTTTGATTGAGGCATCGACAAGTGCACAGATGCAAAGGAAAATTTATGAAGGAAAATGTCAGAAAATGTTCATGCTGATTTATATAATACTGGGGTTGATATGAACAGTGATGCAAGGTATTTTAAAGTAGAGATTTATGAAGCTATAATTTTTGTATAAATCTGTAAGTTATGTTATACCCAAGATAAACAAGTTTGAGTAAATATTAGTCTAAGTGTGCCATTAGATAAAGTTATTTTTGCATAAATATTAAGCTACACTCCAAAATCATTCCATGAGGGAAGCTTTTATTCTAAGTTTTTAATCTGAAGGAAACACTTGATATTCTTTAACAGCTGCACAGTGGGGTGAAGGGAGCTTAAACCACATCTTGAGGCAACAAGGCCTGGCAATGTACAATAGGATGGAGATGTGAGTAATCCCAACAATTACAGAGTTTTAAATATAGGGGTGGCTGTACAATTACTTAAAATCAATCCATTAAAATAAGTGAGAATTAAGTCATGATTATTAGTGTCATGAGATTGCAGTAGACATTCTCCAAGCAATGATAAGTTTGCATTCAGTCAACTGTGAAGCATAATCTTTTGCAGATCTCTCAAAGGATACAGCTTACAATGGTTGCATTGAAATTTCTTTTATTCCCTCTCTTCCCAGACATTTTTAATGCTTTGGCAGGTAGAGAAACTAGTTATGCTATAGCAGGGGTGGCCAACTTAATTAGACCCAAGATCTACTGGCAAGGCAAAAGAACAAACTCACTCCCCCAGCTCACCACTGCCGCCGCTGCCACCCCCACCCTCCCACAGGACCCAGGCAGAAGGCGGCCCTTTTGCTGACGAGCGCCCTGGCCACCCACTCAGCTAGCCGTCAGGGGCTCTCTGCCACCTACCCCTGATGAGTGTCCCGCGTGCGCACGCGCTGCTCACCTCCTCCCGCCCAGCCACCCAGCTAGCCATCAGGGGCTCTCTGCCACCTACCCCTGACGAGCACCCCGCGCGTGCTGCTCACCTCCGCCCACCCACCCAGCTAGCCGTCTGATGGCTAGCTGGGTGGGTGGCTGGGCGGGAGGAGGTGAGCAGCGCGTGCGCACGCATGTGGGGCGCTTGTCAGGGGTAGGTGGTGGAGAGCCCCTGACGGCTAGCTGGGTGGGTGGGCGGGCGGAGGTGAGCAGCGTGTGTGCGCGCGCACATGCAGGGCGCTCGTCAGCAAAAGGGCCGCCTTCTGCCTGGGTCCTGTGGGGGGTGGGGGTGGCGGCAGCGGCAGTGGCGGCAGCGGCAAGCTGGGGGGGAGCGAGTTTGTTCTTTTGCCTTGCCACAATCGACTGGACTAATAGTCGCGATCGACCGGTCGATCGCGATCGACCGGTTGGCCACCCCTGTGCTATAGGAAGAGCAGGAAAGGATGGTGCTACCTAAGGAAGGATTCTGAATTAGTCAGCAGACATGAACATTTTTAAAGCTTTGAAATGTTTGAAATGGTGCCTGTGTTAGTCTGTGTTTCAAACTAATCAGAGAGTAAACAAAAAAAATGACAAAAAACATTGTGGCACTTTAAAGACTAACTGCTGTATTTTAATATTAGCTTTCATGGATCCAGTCCACTTTGTCAGACATAAGACTTTTTTGTTTTTTTACTCTCTGATATAATTTTAAAGCTGTAAGAGGTTTAAAAAGAGAAGGACAATCACCACCACTATTACAAACATCTCAGTCTCCTCTCCCCAAATCATTTTGTAGGTCAGACCATGGTCATTAATTCATTATTTGTGAATGAGATGGTGAATCGGGGCATCCATTTGGTCCATGTCTTGTTGTGGGATATTTTCCATTATATTGAGGCAGCAAATTAGTTTGTAGGAACTAGGATATGCCATGTGGACCACACATATCTCTCTCCATGGAATGGGGTGGTTATAGTTAGGGTCTCAACAGGAACAGGCAAATAGACACACACAAATACACACACATATTATGGATGTAAGGTGAGTTATAGGCAGTGATGGGCAGGAGCCGGTTTGCACTGGTTCGCCAGAACTGGTAGCAGCTTTTTCCGATATCTGCACAAACTGGTAGCAGCTTTTGGGGGGACCACCTCGGGGACTTACCTTTTTGCTGATTTCCCCCACTGCACATGCACATCTCCAGCATTCATGCATGTCTACAGCACGCATGTGTGCCTTGGTGCACATGCAAGCCTACAGTGCTTGGCACGTATTTGCGCCTACAGCACTCTGCCTGCCAAGTCAAGCAGCCATTTGCTGCTTGGAGTGTGGCAGCACAGAGCATCGGGTGGCCACGCACAACCATGGAGGAACCGGTGGCTGCTGCTGAGGCCCTCGGCGGCCTCCTTGTTGTCCTCCCAAGCGGGGAGGAGGAAGAGCAGCTGCTAGCCTGAAGCTCCCTACAGCCTGCTCCCCTGGGCAAGTGAATTTCCTTTGGGTGTGGGATGGGTGGGTATATTTTAATGTGTATTTAATGTGTATTTATTTTTAATATGTATTTATATGTTTTATATTTAATGTGTATTTTTATGTGTTTTATGTGTATTTAATGTGCATTTTTATGTGTTTTTATGTCTATTTAATGTGTGTTTAATGTGCATTTATTTTTAATGTGTCTTATGTGTATTTTAATGTGTTTTTATGTCTATTTAATTTGTATTTTTATGTGTACTTATTTTTTTGGGTTGTTTTTACTTTGGTTCTGCCCACAATGTTGGCTCCGCCCATGACATCATGATGTTGGCTCTGCCCATGACAGTGTGGTAGTAAAATTTTTGGCTGCCCACCACTGGTTATAGGATGTAAGCACATTTATTTACAAAATACTTTGGTCTTTGTAAGACTGAAAGCATTACTTAGACATGTGGGGTGTTTGCATGAAACTTGACATTGTGTTTAAGCATAAAGTTATTTTTCAGTGCAAACTAAAATCATCAAAGGTGTGAGCAAATTGTTTCCATTATAGAAGGCCATGACTTCTCTTCTTTGCCCCATTTCCTTTTGGCTCTTGAAAGAGGCCAAGGAGGTGATGATGGATTGGGCCACTCAGATAATTAAGTTTTCCTACAGGAGAAGTATCTTCCCTCCTGTATGAAAAATGAATAACTGGATAAGATAAAATGAAAGACAATATAAAATACTGAATATCAACACAAAGGGCCTTACTAAGATTATACTTTACACAAATATCTCTTTTATGCACATGTTGGTGGAAGGAGTGGATTCATTGCAGGCATTTGTAGAGGACACAGATATTCTCGACCCATTTCACTTGAGGTTCACCCATTGCCACAGGGCAGAGAAAGCTTTGGTCACCCTGCTAGATGATGTCCTTTGGGAAGCTGATGGGGCAATATGTTCTTGCTTGTCCTCTTGGATCTCTCAGTGACTTTTGATACTGTCAACCACAGACTCCTCCTCAACATGGATTGGAGGTCAGCCTTAGACTGATTCTGATTCTTCATTGATGACTGTGTCCAGAGAGTTTTGCTTGGGGAGATGGCTTTGGCCCAATGGGTACATCAATTTGGTGTGCCACAGTGAGTCTGCTATCTCCATAATGTTATTTAAAATCTGTATGAAGATTATGTCAGTCTGGCCAAGGTATCCAGCTATGGTGAGAGAGCAGAACATACTGCCAGTGACTCATCACCAATTATCACACAGTGCTTAACTAACCTGAGAACCCTGAGGACTAACTGCCCCGAGTGACAAAGTCTACAGGGAAGGGTAATGATCCCCAAGTGGTTTAAATCCCACTTGAATCTATCTTGATGGAGGGCAGTAGCTTCATCAATACTGGCCTGCAGCTGATGAGGACTTTGTGTGCCAAAGGGGTTCAAGACCAGAAATTCACTTGCATAACTGGATCAGTGGTATGGGTGTAATGCTGCAATGCATAAGGCAAATGGATGACCACTGCATTATATTGTTCTCAGAACAATGTTCACAGCTGATTACCATGATGATAGACAATATTTGGAATTGGATACAGCAGTTGAAGAAGAATATGAAGATGCTGGGCAAAGTTCTTGTACTGAATTATAAAGCCCTAAATAGTATAGGACCTCAGTAGCTCGTGGAGAATCAATTTCACATTAATTGAGCCTAGGCAAGCAGATCTTCTCAAGCTTCTGGACTGTGGTTGCCCACCCTGAGGGAGATCAGGAAGACGTCAGTCAGGAATAGGGCCTTCTTGGTGGTGGTGCCGCTAATGTGGAATTTTCTTCAAAACCATGTCCATCAAGCTCCCTACTTTTATTTTTCCCCTCTATAACTGGCTAAGGCTGAGTTGTTTAAAGAGACAGTCACTAATATCCTGTCCATTTACTGACATTTCTTCTGTTCATGTAATTGTTGTTGGGTTTATGGTTTTTTATTTCTTTATTTTTTTGTTATTTGGTTTATGTGGAGATTTTAATTTTTTTTGTATTTGTATTTTATCTGTTTTGTTACATTTGATAAGTGTTATAAAATCAGTCAATTGATCAATCAATTAAATAGATTCATAATGGCAGTCTTTTTACATTTACTAGTAAATAGTTCAAATTTTACATGTTGATCATTTGGACTTCACTGTGGTAAAAAGCATTAAAGATGGAATTTTATCCAAATGAATTCAAATGAGCCTGCATCTGAGTATCTGCTTTTAGTTCTTTTAAACCACATATGCAATTATGAAGGAATTATTGATGGGAATGTAACACTACTCTTTTGGCAGATGTCATCATGTTTATAATGGGCAGTTGGTGGACTTCTCTATTAGTACAGATGTCTGACGTCTAAGAGATATTACTGCACCTGCATTAATATTATTTCTCAAACTTGCCATTTATCTTGTGTTTATAAAGTCAATTAACTGCATGTACACAGAAGCACAATGTGTTCAGCACTCAGGACAAATGGGAAAATTCAAGCCGACTCCTCTAACAACAGAAGGAGTAATTTGTCTCTGTGACCTTATAAACAAAATAAGTTGCCATTTTTTCACTTTCTTAGGAAAAGAAAATCCAATTTAGTTTACTTGGAAGAAAAGTACAAGGGGGGGAATGGGTAAGCTTCTTTGCCCTTGGAAACATTGCCAAAACAAATAAACCAGCCATGAAGGTAGGTGTTTTTAGCAGAAATCCAACTTATGCTTAAATTATAAAGGTGTGTAGTAACTTACTATCCTGAACACATTGATTTCATCTAATTTGAAGAAGTACACTAATCTTGTCTAGTTAGTACTTAGATAGGAGACAAACAGGGAAAACTACAGATCTCCAAGTAGGGCTGGTAAAAAAAGCCATGGAGAGCTGCTGTCAGTATGAAGCAAATGTACAGGGCTAGATTCAATTTGAGGCTGTTTCCAATATTCTTATGTATGGTTTCTCACTAGCAGTGGGAGACAGGGGATTTCTAGTAAAAGTGTATTTGTTTCCGGTCCCACACTATCCACCCTGCCCCCAAGATAGGTTTAATGTCAGGGCAAAGTGAATTAGGTCACATGACCTAGTGGAAGGATCAAGGGCTCCAGGTTATATCATGCCATGCATGTTGTCTTTAGGAAGATGGTGATGCAGACCCTTGCTCTGATAATAGAGTTGAGATGAAATGATTCTGTTTGGGTCCAAAGCGAATGAAGACTTAATTTAATTTAATTTAATTTAATTTAATTTAATTTAATTTAATTTAATTTAATTTAATTTAATTTAATTTAATTTAATTTAATTCTCACACTTGTATGCCACCCAATCATGAAACATGACTCAGGGTGGCTCACACAATATTATGGAGTAAACACAATAATACAATATACAATATAGACAATAATTATACCATATTCATCCTATAAAAGCACATATTATTTATTTATTTATTTATTAGTTCAAATTTATATTGCTGCCCACTCGCTGTGGCGACTCAAGGCGGCTTACAGACAATACATTACATTACAATACAATGCAATATGTTGGGGTGGGCACAGGGCGGCAAGGTCCTCAACCTGCCCTGGCTTCTCCTTCCCTTGGCAGTTGGTATAGGCACAGGTGGAGGGGCTGCAAGGTCCTCATCCTGCCCTGGCTTCTTCTTCCCCTGGCAGTTGGTATAGGCACAGGGGGAGGGGCGGCAAGGTCCTTATCCTGCCCTGGCTTCTTATATCATAATATAAAACAATACAATAGTATAATGGCCTCTCCACACTGGCTGCAGGCAAGTCGGAGGGTAGCAGCGGTGAAGTCCTGCCATGTGCCACCGTAGCGGCTTTTTGTACCCTCACCCAGGGTGGGGCCCAGGACGCTGACAGTTGTGGAGGGTCCCATCAATTGCCCAAATACAAAAGTTCAAAAATGGCCACAGACAGTCCAGGGACTAGGCTGGCTGGGCTGGCCAGGGTGGCAATGTCTGGCCTCCACCCCAACTGCCAAGTCCCGACACTAGAACAGCACAACCACAGCCATGGGTGTGGCCCAGGGTTGCGGCGGTGCTCCTGCCCCCCGGAGCTGTGGCTTTTCAACCCCGGATATTTGGAGTAGATTGTTCCAAATTAGGAGTGTGTACCATATTCAGTGGGACTACAGTGGCTTAGTGGTTAAGATGCTAAACTTGATGACTGGAAGGTCAGCAGGTCAGCAGTTTGAGACCTGACTGCTGCATGATGGAGTGAGCTTCCGTCTCTGTGCCAGCTCCTGCCAACCTAGCAGTTTGAAAGCAAGAAATTGCGAGTAACTAAATAGGTACCACTTTGGTGGAAAGGTAAACAGTGTTCTGTTCACTCTGGTGACTAGTTATGCCTACCACATGTACACAGAAATGTTTGCAGACACAGACTGCACTGGCTCTTTTGGTATAAACAGAGATGAGCACTGAACCATAGAGTTGGATATGACTGGCTTTCGTACAAGGGCGATCTTTACCTTTACCATTTTCAGACAATGTACAAAAAAGAGAATGGACCATGGCACTTGTGAAATTTCAGGATGCCTATGGGGTGGAATGAAGTGCTGGTATAGAGATGTGAAGGTCTGGAAAAAGTCCAGAAAAATGCAGAATTGCAGAATGCAGAATTCCCTGAAGATTTGAAAGCCAATTTCTGTAGCAATCACTGCATCTGAATCAGACAGTGGATTTCTGTCAGAAATTCCTTATCAAATGTCCAAGTTAAAATGAACTGGTTTTGAGAATCTCGGTGTATCTCCACTTACAACAGTAGAAGAAAGTAAAGTGAAAGTTTTTATTTTAAAAAGGGAAGAATTTTGTTGCCACCCAATTCATGCTACTGGCGATCTGTTGGATCAAACTTTCAAAGGTGTAAATATAATGATGATAGCACTGCTGCTGGATTTGACAGGATTACAAAGAAGCATCACACTTAGGACTTGATGTTGAGAAAGTACTTTCACATGTTGCAGAATATAGAACATCTTCAGGCATTTGGTCCGGGAATGCAGACTGGAATTCTGCCAAACATATCCATCCTGAAACATGGTGGCAAGGTCTTGGCATAACACAACCTCTGACTCTCCTTGCTTCTAGCTATCTTCAAATTATTCCATTTTCTGCAGCATGTGAAAGAAATGTGGTCCATGTTTGGAAACACCCATACTAAAACCAAGAAATAAACTGTGAAAGGATAGAGGAACTTGCTTCAACCCAGGGAAACCTTCAGTTTTTGGAACTCCACAATAACTGTGCTGATGACAAACATAACGAAGCAACTGCAGAAGTAGAGACTGAAACTGATAGTTATAACAATTGCTCAGAAAATGAGTCTGATTAATTTCATGCCTATTCATGTGGTGACTCAAGTGGTTAAGATACTGAATGCAATGACTGGAAGGTCGGAGTTCGATTCCTGGGTACTGCATGATGGAGTGAGCTCCCGTCTCTGTCCCAGCTCCTGCCAACCTAGCAGTTTGAAAGCAAGAAATTGCGAGTAGATAATTAGGGACCACTTCAGTGGGAAAGTAAACAGTGTTCCATGCACTTGGGTGTAGAGGCATGCCTGCCACATGTCCATGGAAACTTCTGCAGATACAGACAGCGCTGGCTCTTTGGCTATAAACAGAGATGAGCAATGAACCCTAGAGTCAGATATGACTGGCTTTCGAGCAAAGGCAACCTTTAGCTTTACCTATTCATTGAATCTTAGTCCCTTCCACTCATCCCCCCTTCAATTCTTTTTATGAGAATGAATGCCTTATGTAGTGGTTAAACTGCTGTACTGCAGCCAAAACATTATGAGTTCAATCCTGACAGGGTTAAAAGTTGACTCATCCTTCCATCCTTCCAAGATCGGTAAAATGAGTAAGCAGTCTGTTGGGGTCAAAATGCAAATTAACATGTGAACTGCCAAGAGAGTACACTAAGCACTATTGGTGTGTGTGTGTGTGTGTGTGTGTGTGTGTGTGTGTGTGTGTGTGTGTGTGTGTGTGTGTGTGATATAAGTGTAATTGTTATTGCTATTTGATACCATGGAGAGGAAATATAAATAATTTTCCTTGTTACTACTGTTGGTGGTTTCCTCTGCGGGTTTCCCCCCCATGCTTCAAATAAACTAGAAAAACCAAAGAGGTCATACAGATAAGGAGATTATTGCTCCATTTGTTACAATTACAAATAAAAACAAAGATAATTCTGTTTGTAATAATATACAGTAAAACCTCAGATAACACTAAAACCTGGTTCCACAAGTCTTGGTGTTATACGATTTTTAGTGTTATCCGATGCATGTTAAAATCCTATGGGATCCATAGAGATGCATTGTAACCACACAGGCTTTAGCGGTTGTTATCTGATGCATCCCATAGGATCTTAATGTTATCCGATGCAATTCTTCCCCCCAGATTGCTTAATGTTATGCGATTTTAGTGTTATTCGATACTAATGTTATCTGAGGTATTACTGTACTGTATTTTTAATATATCACTTGTGATAATTTTATGCCAAATCAGATTGTACATAGTCATATTTTATGTTCATAAAGTAACAGTCACTTTTAATCTGTTAAAAAAATTTGTAATGCCCCCCCCCCCCCCACACACACACACCACCACCTATGGCTTCAAAATTGTCAGAAATGTTTCATCTCTAGTCTGGTCATACTGGAATGAAGCCTACAGATCCTTTGTTTTGTTGAATATATGGGATGACCCAGCATGTAGAAAACATCAGAAGTAAAGACTAGCGCTCTAAGCATGTGACAGGAAAGACTTCTGTCTGACCGACAAAGAAGTTATTTGTGTTGTTGTTTGTCTCTAGGTAGCTACTTCTTTGCTTCTCCTACTGTGCCCTTTTGACCTCAAGTGTTCTAGTTCCTCTCTAGCGTTGCCTTTGAGGAGGGAAGGCAGGCATCTCCATGTGTGTCTGCAACCATACCGAGTGATGTGCCTGAAGAACAGAGTCTCCTTTGACCTCTTCATAACTTATTTGAGTTCTTATTTTTGCTAATGGCCCCATGCCACCCTGTGAAGATTTTTCAGCACATGTAGCAAATATTTTTTTTTTCCTTAAGCCTTTTATCTCAGTGTTTATTATGTGGGTTGAAAGGAGGAACTCTTGCTTTCATGCTAAGCCTAGATTCTGCCACACTTTAGCTGTGCAGCTGCTACAAAACCTAACATGTTTTCCATTCAGAATTCATGGGATTAAAAGATTTTAAAAGATGCTCAACAAATTGAATTGAAGAACATTGATATCAAAAGCATATCCATTATCAGTAGACTGAGAGACTGACACGGAAGGAAAAGTCAAGTAACAGGTGAAGACCTCAGTACAGCCCAAGATAGGGTTGCCATAAATCCCATTTTTCTGGGATTGTCCTGGATTCAAACTGTCCTGTATGGTTCAAGGAAAAACATGTAAAAGTCCCGGGAGGGAGCAAGAAATGCCCATGTCTATGGAGGATTCCTTCTTCACATTTATTTATTTATTTATTTATTTATTTCCATTTCTATGCCGCCCCACTCACCGAGGCATGACATATCATAATAAAACATTAAAAACATCAATTTAACAGCAAATTATTAATCAAGGCTGTTCCCTAGAATTCAGATGAAAAATTTAAAATTCAGAATCAAAAAGTTAGCAAGTCAATAAATTAAAACATTAAAAGTTTAAAAGAATGAAGGGGGGGGGAGGCTCAGATTAGCCAACAGGCTGGGGTCACTGAGTGGCCAGTATTATTATTAAATTATTAAATTAGATTTATATGCCCCTCTACTCACCTCACTGAGGCGACTCAGAGGGGCTCACATAACACAAACATATACAGTATCACAATCTCAAATATAAATACAGCATAATATAAAAATATAACAACAGATGCAGCACAGATAACACAATAAATTTTACATAAAAAAAACAATACAATAAAATACAGTGTAAAAATACAATACAGTCAAGAGAGACAGCAAGGTCTTTATGGCTGAGCTAGCTGGTCCACACAGCTGGCCCTCATTCCCCCTCTCCAGCAGGCAAAGAGAGTTCTGTGATGTTCCTGAGGTGGTCATGGAGGTGGTCAGTACCCCATGCCTGCCCTGCCCACCATGTTTTTACACCCTTTCTGAAGGGCAGCAGCTCTGTCTGGAGGTGTAGCTCAGTTGGCAAGAGGTTCCATAGGGCCAGAGCGGACACAGAGAAGGCCTTCCTTCTGATGCCAGAAGGGTCTCTCTGGCTGATGGAACAACTAGAGAGCCTCTAGAGTCCACTCTGGTGGGATGGAGACAGATGTTCTTGGGGTGATGCGGTCTCTTAAGTATCCTGGCCCACTACCATTTAGGGGTTTAAAAGTGATAACCAGCACCTTGAATTGCATCCAGAGGCACACCGGCAGCTCTGAAAGCAGTGGTGAGGCACATGCATAACTCCCGCAACCCATCACCACCCAGGGAGACACATTCTGGACCAGTTGCAGCTTCCGAATGGTTGTCATGACCACAAGGGGTTAAATGCATAGCATCAGCAGTCCTAGAGAGGAAGGGAACAGTGTGGATAGGAATGAAGTATTATCTCTCAGAAAGGACCTCTTCCAAAATAAGTCCCTTCCTGTCTCCTGCTTTTCCCCTTCTGGAGGAAAACGGGGACTCCAAGGGCTGCCTTTCTGTTCCGGACCTCTTTTTAGAGCTAGAGCTTTCTTCCAAGCAATCCTTGTGGGTTTTTTGAGGGTGAGTCCAGCTCAATGGGGGAAGAAGGGCAGGGTGGGGTGATCTCAGGGAGAAGAAGGGAAATTTCAAGAGTGCCCCCCCAAAAAAAAAATATTCAAAAATGAAGGAACAGTTCTTCTTAGAATTTGAAAAATGAAATGATGTCACGTGGCTGTCCCAGTTTGGCATGAGAGAATTATGGCATCCCTCGCCCAAGATCTCTCCTGGTCACTCCATAAATTCAGATGACAGGAAAGACTTAGTTGCTCCTGTATACAGGTATTCTCTTGTATCCAGGGGAACACCTCTGTCATTGTACATATGTACTAACTAATCTTCCATAAAGAAACATATACATTTTGTATTTCTGGGATTTTTAAAAAATGAATATTTTTAGATGTGCAAAAAACTGTATACATACAGTATATATACACAGTATATAAAGCTACTTAGCTAGTCATTTAGCTGAAAAACATGATGAAATGAAGGACTGGGTTTTTTTTGTTTAGTTTTGACTTTGCATTCTGGAATATTTTGTGGGATTGTGGAAGATTACATACTCTATGAGCTTCAACACTTTGTGCATTACAGTCTGCATCTTGCATTCATATTTTTCCCCTCCTGCTTGTTGGAGCAGTAGTACAAATTTGCCATACAGTCTGAATTTAGTGATTTAAATTGTCTAGAAAATCAATCATTCTCTACATATCATGATACAGTACTCTATCCTAACGTTTAAGGTCTACTATGTTTCCTCCACCCCAAGTTATAGTCATTTGCATTTTGCCATAAGCAAGATTTTTTTAAAATGTGTATCTAGATAAACAAAACTAACATGATAGAGTTGGACAAAGAACAGTTTTCCTATAGTGTATTGCTAAGGAAAGCTCTGGTCCATGAGCTCTTTATCTGAGCATGAATCAGCTCAGGGGTTTCCCATAAATGTCTATCTCAAACTAAATGCAGAAAGTCTTGCCAATCCCTAGGAGTTTTCGACCGTCTACTTTTTATTTTAATGAATGTACTTTTTAATCTGCTGTCAGGCTAAGGACATCAAAAGTAGCTTCATTGTAGCAAATGCTGGGCTTTGATCATGGATGATCTCACTTCCACTTAAGACACATTCTTCCTGTGCATTTCCCCTATTTGTACAGAAACCAAAGCAAATAGTTAAATTAATAATAAAATCTTCCATGTGACAATCAGTAAGCAAACTGTTACCTGACCAGAAGGTTAATTATGCATTGAATTACAGTAAAACCTCATATAACACTAAAACCTGGTTCCACAAGTCTTCGTGTTATATGATTTTTCGTGTTATCTGATCCTCTATGGGATCCATAGAGATACATTGTAACCACACAGGCTTTCGCGGTTGTTATCTGAAGCATCCCATAGGATCTTAATGTTATCTGATGCAATTCTTCTCCCCAGATTCCTTGATGTTATGCGATTTTCGTGTTATTCGATACTAATGTTATATGAGGTATTACTGTATTAAAAAGTTTCTAATGCCATTTTCAGCTTCTTTCTGTTGATTTTTACATTTGTCACTGTGCAATCCTTTGCATGTTTAATTAGAAGCAAACCTCATGGAATTTAATGATGGTATGTACATGCTGATATGTAGGTACAGGATTGCAGCTTTATTTTGCCATGTTTGGATTATTGTAATACTAACTACCATTTTAAAGCTTCAATCCTATATCCACATATCCAGGAGTAAGCCCCACTAAACTGATGAGACTTACTTTTGAATAGAATTGTACTGTAAGCCTCTTATTTGAATCTTACCCTTTCCTACACATTTCATTTTTTTCACATGCAGATTTAAGCATGTTTCTCTGCTGACCTTTTTCATTTCAAACTGTACTTAAGATGAAGTTATTTTCATTTATGTGCATCTGCCCTCTGCCTCTTGTTTATATTTCATTTTTCCTTCTTGGATTTTGTCTGGAAGTGGTTGATAAACTCCATATTAACATATTTCTAGGGGAAATTGTCTCATTTTCTCCTATCGAATTAATGGAACAAAGCTATTCATCAAATTTCACACTGCTCTGAATGTTGCCATGCTGTTGGCCACTGTGTAAAAGCACACAGGTACCAAAACACACATTTAAATGTGTATTTAGAGAGAAATCAGGGAGGGAAGGAGAAACACTATTTATTCACTGTCTAAAGAAAAAGTGACTGTACCAACTTGGTATTGGGTTAAAATATATTTGAAGGAGGCCATGCAAATTATATATTTAGTGTAAATTATTAATGTGGCACCACCTGCAAGTTTCTGTTTTACCTTTTGAAAAAACATGTCTTTATGTATCTACAAGGTAGTGATTTCATAATATTGTCCCCATGTTTCAGCCACATGTTTCAATTCAGGAAGCCAGGAACATCATCTGGGGTGACCATGGCCAAAGAAGGATGCAAACACGACATGGTACTAAATATATTTTAATTTTTGTCACACAAAGCATTCCATTCTACATAATCTGGGAAACAGATGGAGACATGGTGTATATTTAGGTGGAATGAGCATAAACCTACCAAAGTGGAAGTGTGAAGACCTTTCACATAACTGACCAGAAGGTATACCATGGCTTATTGCTCTTGGTGAAGGCATAGGATGAAGAACATGAAGCTTTACAGCAGTGATCCCCAATGTGGGGCACATGCCCCGCAGGGGGACTTCAATTTTCAGAAGCCTATGTCAGCACATTGGCTGATCAGTGCTTTGGGAATTGACTTAGGCTTCTGGGAATTGAAGTCCCAAAACCAAAAGTTGGGAAATACTGCTTTAAAGGAAGTTCATTCTCTGAATACTGCAACTTAAAGAACCCTGAAAAGTATTTATGACCCTTTCAAGTCACATGAAGTACAACAACAAGGAAGCAAGAGTGATTCATAGTGTCACTGATGAACTAGCTGTATTTTGGGATATGTGGCCGATGTTTCTTGAGCAATTTCAATAATGGCACACAGTAAGCATGGATCTAAACATTAATGTTCTAGGCAAGAAGTTAATGTCTATTCTGGTATTTGTTGTTGCACAGTCGACTCCGACCCTCTGTGACCCCACAGACCACTGTCCGCCAGGCACCTCTGTCCTCCACCATCCTCCTCGACTCCCTCAGCTCTGTGCCCATTGCGTCAACAATACCATCTAGCCATCTCATTTTTGGCCGCCCCCTTCTTCTTTTGCCCTCCACCCTTCCCAGCATCTCTTCTCATTTGATGTCCAAAGTACTTTTGCTTCATCTTTACAATTTGACCTTCTAAGGAGAAGTCAGGGTTGATTTCTTCTAAGATTGACCTATTTGTTCTCCTCGCTGTCCAGGGGACTCTCAAAACTCTCCTCCATCACCACATCTCAAAGGCATCTATTCTTCTGCGCTCAGCTTTCCTAATGGTCCAGCTCTCATAACCATACATTGCCACAGGGAATACCATTGCTTTGACTATGCAAATTTTTGTTTGCAATTTGATGTCTCTACTTTTTACTATGCTCCCCAGGTTTCTCATTGCTTGCCTCCCAAGAATCAGTCGCCTTTTTATTTCATGGCTGCGATCACCATCTGCAGTGAGCTTTGATCCTAGGAAAGTAAAATCTGTCACTGCTTCTACTTCTTCCCCATCTATTTTCCAGGGACTGATAGGGCCTGTTGCCATTATCTTGGTTTTCTTTATATTGAGTCTCAAGCCAGCTTTTTCACTCTCTTCTTTCAACCTACCCCGTATATGCTGGTCATATAAGACGACTGGGCGTATAAGACGACCCCCCAACATTTCCACTCAAAATATAGGGTTTGTTATATACTCGCCATATAAGACTATCCCTTCTTCTGCACACCAACACCTTCCACACACCAAATAAAACATAAAAGAACATCAGATTTGATTTCAACATCTCTCTGTGGCTGGCGCAAGTGCGCATGTGCGAGCTCTGCGTAGACAAGAGGCAGGGTGGAGCACCACTGCTTCCCGCTGAGCAGAACGGGCCAGTCATGCCAAAAAGGCTGGCACCCCTGTCTCGCTGCTAATGCTCGCCGCAGCCACGTTGGATACCACACAATACTGGATGGTATGTAGAATGAGGTTGGTGGGCATCGGGAGGCCACTATGGGCACCAGGCGGGCATCGGGAGGCCACTATGGGCACTGGGTGAGCATCAGGAGGCCACTATGGGCAGCTATATCTATCCCAACTGAAGTGCACCCGGCGTATAAGATGACCCCCCCCCCACACTTGGAGGCATGTTTTTCATGGGGGAAAAGTAGTCTTATACGCCAACATATACAGTAATCAGGAGCCTCTCTAGGTGCTCCTCACTTTCTGCCATTAGAGTGGTATCATCTGTGTATCTCACATTGTTGATGTTTCACCTAGCAATTTTGCTTCCAATTTGTGATTCCTCCATCCCTGCATTGTGCATTATGTGCTCTGTGTATAAGTTAAATAAGCAGGGTGACAAAATGCAGCCTTGTCTTACTCCTTTTCCTATTCCAAACCACTCAGTCATTCCATATTCCATATCTTTAATTACTTGCCACATTTTGTTGTGGTCCACACAGTCAAAGACCTTAGTGTAATCAATGAAACAAGTAGACTTGTTTCTGATATTCCTTTGTTTTTTCCATGATCCATCTTATGTTGGCGATGTGGTCTCTAGTCCCCCTGCCTCTTCTGAACCCCGCCTGCACTTCTGGTAATTCTCTCTCCATGTGCTGCTGCAGTCTATCCTGTATTATCTTGAGCATCACCTTGCTAGTGTGTGGGACGAGTGCAATTGTTCAATAATTTGAAAATTCTTTGGCATTTCCCTTTTTGGGGATTGGAACATATCCTGATCTTTTCCAATCCTGTGGCCATTGTTGTGTTTTCCAAATCTGCTGGCATATAGAATGTAATAATTTGATTCCGTCATCTTTTAGGGCTTTGAAAAGTTCAACCTGGATACCATCATCTCCGCTGGAAGAAAATATGGCACAGTGGTGTAGTGTGGTGTTATAATGCTGAGATGCCATATCTTGTCAATGGAGTAATGTTCCAGTGCTGGTTGCCTACTATACCACATATCCCCTGGTTTGGTTTCAGTGTAGTCTTAGCCATGGTTGTTCCATAGTTGCACAGTTGATGACGATTGGGAAAAGGAAGGTGTTTTCACCATTAACTTAGAATAGTTTTGAGGTCTGTCAGCTGAAGACCTAATTTATGTGGACACCATTCATTTGAATAATTCTCACCTCCCCACCCTATTACTATTACACTAGAGCAACAGATAAGGAAACTATTAGTGGTACACCATATAAAGGCTATTTGCATGGAAGGGCTATTTCAGCATGGGCATGATGTGCTCCAATTGCATGCAATATGACTGGAACCAAGAGAAAATTGCTCTCAGCAGACTATTTTGCTACTGAGGTAGAAAATTGTCCCACAGTACATTTACCTTTAGATTTTCTTCAAAATAAAAAAGAACAGCTGTTTCCTTTTGGTGTCTATTCAAGTTTCCTATTTTTTATCCAAACATTGGTGTTGTCATTTGGAATTAGGAAACAACAACAGAAGATTTGTGTTTAAAATACTAAAACAGTGATGGTTTAAAAACAGAGGTCTAGCTGCTACTCTTCATAAACATTCCAGGTGGTCCTGTGTTTTCTAGGGATTTTGTACCCAGTAGCACTCTGTGGATATGGAGTGACGTGTTATTCTTTGGAACGCTATGGCATCTGAAATACACCAGAAATTACCCAGTTAAATTTTTCATGGTATCCCCTATAAACTAGTTTTATCTCACAATTCAGCCTGTTGCTGTCTGATTAGCTTAAATTGCTAAGAAAAAAAGAATGTCTTTAAAACACTGTTCTTTTGATGGGGTTTGGAACAAGAAAACCTTCAAAATGTATTGTCAATTGGTTGATTTAGTTGTAGTGTGGAATGGTAGCTTAGCCTACAATTTAGCCATCCAGCTCTGCCTAAACAATACATCTGTTAAAGAGAAAGCTTTTCAGCTACTGTAATTTTTCAGCATTTGTGTGATAAAAAGAAACTATTTGTAAGCAGATGCTTTGATTCTAATGTAGGTTTTGCATGCCCCAGGTTTCCACCCCTCTATAGCCATTTTGTGTTCAGCAGCTGCAGTGACAGTCCATATCTTGAAGAACTGAACTCTGAACAAAAAGTAGCTACAGATTGCAAGCTGCAAATGCTGCCTTTGTGACCCCAACAAACTAGAATTTAGTGAGTGGTTGCCTGTTATCATGCATAAATAATGATCCAGGCTGCCATGGGTATTCTTTACGAGTTCTAACTGGGCAAATGACCTACTTCCCTGAATTTTACAATATGATCTGTTTCCATTTTCCCTTCTGGTCTGTTTTTTGATCTTCTAATTGTCCGATGAAATTTGTTGGACTCAGAATGCAAGAAAGATAGATGACTAATTAATATGCTGAAAAGTTATCCATGCTGATCAGCAAGTACAATAGCTAGAGCCAGTTTTCCAAAATGTGCAGTCTTTCCATTCAATATAAAAAGGCAACTAGGCTGACATGTAAATCTTACTTCAACACTTACCAGATTGACTTAATCCTAAAAGGAGGACTACAGGTTGAGAAGAGTGCTTCAACACTATATTTTTGTTTCAAATTTTGTCCTAAATTTTGAGCATGAAGAGTCTGCAGAGGAAAGTTTTTCCTATCCACGAAGGAAAGTTAGGACTCTGAAAAATCAATTTCCTGATTCGTGTGTCTCTTTATTTTAGCAATTTTTTGGAATAGTAACCGTGTTAGTCTGTGGTTTAGGCATATCAGAAAAGAAAAAGAAAAAAGTAATAAAACAAAAATACTGTAGCACTTTAAAGACTAACTGCTATTTCAGCAACAGAGTCATGGACATTCCTCTGGTGCAACTTACTCATGTTATTCTATCTGATGATTGATTTAGTAGCAAAAGCACATTGCTTGTGAGCTGATACATAAACCACTTTAATAAATATTTTATAACTTTCAAAGTTGCAAACATTGTTCCCATCTGGTTATGGTGAAAAAAAGAGCTGTGGGAACTGTGAACATGTAATCATCTTCCTATCAGATGTCAGTCACAAGAAATATAGCCACTGATTTGAAGCAGTTGAACCTATTGTAACATATCCTTGGAAGTTCTTCTTTCCTCCTGATTTATCAAAGTGCACAGAAGAAGTTGACAAAGACCCAACTGTAATTAATGGATCAAATACCATAAGCCATGGCTGTATTGTACAGAAATGCAAAACCTTTTCTTTCCAGAGGAAATTTTTCAATCCTAACCTGAGGGCACTTCAGTCAATGACACAATTCCTAATGAGTTCTGGAGAGTTAAGTACATGCCATTTGACACTACCATACGTATGGTGAGGACCTGTGGTACAGGACTACAGTTGACAAAATGTGATATAAAATATGCATTTGAACTGTTTCCCATGTATCCAGATGATTTTGAATTGTTAGTTTTGTATTTTGAGGACAGGCACTATATGGATAGAGTCTTACCCATGGTTGTTCCATCTTCTGTACTGTGTTTGAGTGTTTCAGCTCCTTTTTAGATTGGACCATCAAATGGCACACAGGATTGTATAGTACACTACCTAGATGATTTTAATTTTTTTCCTGGAAAAGCAAAGTCAGGAAACTGCCAGTTTTTGTTGGAATCCCTTATGGGTCTAGTAGCTGAATTAACGGTACCTTTGGCAGGGGAGGAGATGGAAGGTCCAAGTACATCTTTGACCTTTTGGGGCACATGAATCCAACTGCAAAAATCATACCCAACTCTCAAGGGTTCCTGCACTTAAGAAGATCCCTACTTTTTGAGGAGTCCTATTACCTTGAAGAACTGTCTTATATATCTAGAGCCTGGGACATTAGAAACCAGGCTTTTCGAAAACTGAAAAAGCAAAAGAAGACAGAGTTGTGGAGTTAAACATTCTGACTTTGGCTTCAAAGGAGGCAGAGGGAATAAATTCAAATTTAAAAAGTAAAGCATTAAGAATATGAATTAAAGGATTTTCTGTCTTTAACTGTGCCCAAACTGAAGAATAGGGTGGATATTGCAGGTCTGGAAGAATGAGGGAGACCTTGGGCAATCCAAAGGCAGTAAAAGGAGTAAATGGAGAGCGTGCAGTGATGGGATGTAAAAGGTTCTCACCCGTCCGCTAGAACCGGTAGTAACTTTTCCCAGTGTCCCAGAGAACCGGTAGCAGCTTTTGGGGGGAACCACCTTTGGGGCTTACCTTTTCACTGGTTCCCTCACTGTGCATGCATGCCTACAGTGCTTGACACGTATGCACGGCCTCCTTGCTTTCCTCCCAAACAGGGAGGAGGAAGAGAAGCTGCTAGCTTGAAGCTCCCTATAGCCTGCTCCCCAGGGTAAGTGACTCACCTTTGGATGTGGTCCGTCTGTGTGTATTTTAATGTGTATTTAATACCTTTACCTAATATTGATGTACTACCACAGTTCCTTATCAAGGCCTAGCAGCCGGCAGGCATAGCTTGGGGTTTTTAAGCGAAGTCTTGGAGTTACCTCATCAATAAGCTACACCTGTGCTGTTCCAATGGCTGTTCCAATTGGAGAACCCTAAGGAGGTATAGCTGTTTTACATTTACATTAAGGCATATTATCCTAGAGAACTGGTTAGGCAAAGACTTAGTACCTAACTTCTTTAACTGTTGAAAAGTTGAAAAGTGCCAAAATGAAGCCATCTTGTGGTGAGTTCATTCTGTAGTTCCTTCCATCTGACCTAGTGTGAGAAAGATTAGCCGGAATAAGCTTTAAGCTCTAGTTTAAAAGCTCTGGTTGATTTGTGTTTGGGGTGGGTGGGTTTCTGTTTGGGTGGGTGGGTGGGTGTATTTTAATGTATTTTTATTTAATTAATTTATGGATTTGTGTTGTGGGTGAGTGGGTTGAGGTGTGTGTGTGTGTGTGTGTGTGTGTGTGCTTATTTTTATTTATTTTTTCTTTGGCCCCGCCCACAACATCATGACGTCATGATGTTGGCTCTGCCCACACTGTGATGACATCACGGTGAGGTAGTAAAATTTTTGACATTGCACCACTGAGAGGGTGGGACTACAATATAATACTTGTGGTTTCTTTTCTGTTTCCTTGGAGAAAATAGATAAAATTGTGTTCATCACAACCGAGGAAGGTTGTATCTCCACTCAAGTTATTTCCATACTACAACTGGTACCGATTGAGGTATTCTGGGACTTTAGTAGCATTTTCAAATTCTGTGACTATTTAGCAGGACTGCTAATGATATTGCCTTAAGGAGGCAATTAATTCATACAATCATTATAAGGGAGAAACAACTTGATAGAAAATAACAACATATGATATATGGAACACATGCAATATTTTAGTTATCAAGAGAAAGAGATATTTGGGTCCTATCATCTCATTCTTTGTACTTTGGTAGACTAAAAAATTATATCTTTAAACCACATTTAACAGACACTTGAATTATTTCCCCTGAAAACACTATTTTATGAAGCACTATATTCTTATGTGCTGCTTCATAAGTATATTCTTTAGTAGGGACTGCAGTGGCTCAAGCAGTTAAGATGCTGAACTCAATGACTGGAATGTCAGAGTTTAATACCTGAGTACTGCATGATGGAGCGAGCTCCTGTCTCTGTTCCAGCTCCTGCCAACCTAGCAGTTTGAAAGCAAGAAATTGCAAGTAGATAAATAGGGACCACTTTGGTGGGAAGGTGAACAGTGGTCTGTGCACTCTGGTGTCAAGGGATGCCTGCTACATGTCCACAGAAGCGTCTGCATACTCAGACAGCACTTTCTCTTTGGCTATAAACAGAGATGAGCACTGAACCCTAGAGTCAGATATGACGGCTTTTGAGCAAGGACAACCTTTACATTTACCTTTACTATATTCTTATGTAGGTAACAGAAAGAAAGCATGATTTACCTTTGTTACAAAGCCCCTCTCTTTCTTTAATAAGGGATCAGAAACATACTTTTATCCTCTCCTACCAAAGCCAGAGGACAAATCACAATGCTTCCAAACAGTCATATGCAAGGCAAATTAAACTAGAGGGCCCACACCTTTCCTTCCAGATGGCAGAATTTATCATTATCATCCAACTGAAAGCAAAGGTTATGGACTGGCTTCTTTTTCTTTCCCTTCTTTTCTACTTCATGTCATTCTCCCATCAAATATAATTTAGCTGAATCCTTCCACTCCTGAAACTAAGTGACATGCCTTTCTTTCAAGCTCAGTTCACAGCTACCCGTGCATTTCAAGGTCTGATGACCCCAGCCTGGTTATATTGATCTTTCCCTCATTATCTAGCTGATAGCAGCTGTTGCTATCAGGTTCAAAATTTAGTCAAGGCAGTAAATGACAAAACTAAAATTAGAAATGTATGTCTTAAAAGGAACTTTTGCAGTTGAGAAACATTTATAAATGCATTTTCACAGATTAACACCAATACACTGAGGGGCAAAGATTATTTTATTCCATTTAAAACTAGTTTGTCTTGAATTGCTGCCAAAACAGGGCCCTTCCAAAAGCTGAAAGCATATCAATTCCATATCCACCTTTTGGGCCTGGATTATCAATCTTCTTTGTGTAATCTTTCCTCCATAGGTTAATGCTAAGTAGAATGGTATAGATGTACCAGAAATGAAAAGTACTCTGACAGTTCCAGTTTGAATTAACTTTAGGTTTACAGTGCCAGAAAGGATAAAATTGAAAGATTTATCATAACCTTAGTAGAAGAGCCAAAATTGTATTGGTTTGCTCTAAATGTCATATATATTTTACTGTGCAACAAATGATATTTGTGCCTCAAGAGCTACATGGAAAACCCATTATTTTCATTTTCCCACTTATATATCCTTTCTCACAAATGTCCTTCAAAAGTGGAGATAACAAAATGCCTACCAAAAGCCACTGCTGTGGAAAGAATGAGAAGTGGAAGGAGAGAAAGGTCTCAACAATGCTGAGAAGAAATAAATATGCACAGTGTGATACTCATCTACCTTCCTCTACCCGGCATGTCCCACCATAAAAGCAACAGCCACCCTCAAACCCCTGCGCTAAGCCTGGGGTTGCTGTTTAATTCATTGCCCAGGGTATGCTTCATTGTATTTCAGCCTGCCCTGATGCACATGGGGAGTAACATCCCCTCGAGATCCCTGCGCCAGGTGCCCACTGTTAAAAAGATCAACTGTGGGGTGAGCTGGTGTCAAGCTGCAGCCACAGGTGAGGATGTTCCTCATCCCAGAGGAGTGTGTGATGCAGCACCAACCTCATACAGAAGGATTCATCATACAAAAGCCTGGCATCTCCAGGAGAGTCCCCATAGGCCCTGCATATGATGCCCATGTATTTGTCGCCAGCTGCTATTCGACTCCAAGTATACATTTTTTCATGGAACAGGAAATGACACTGGCACAAATTTCTTTAAAGTGGATTGTAGCTTACCATAAAGTGACCCACAAACTGTGATCACAGAGCCATCTCCCGTGGCATGTATGAAATGTGACATGTAGGATTTAATACCGGGATTACAATGGACTGCCACAGCCTTTAGGATATTAACAAGGTGCACTTTCACAGCTGGTCTATCTGGCATGGCCTCTTCTGCCTCCATGACAATTGGGAATCACATGTGGTTCCTCCTCTGTTCATTTTGCCTTTGGCCCCGATATGATGGATTCCAGTGGCATTTTCTACATAGCCCCAACTAAAGGGGCTCATCCGCCTATAGCCAATGGCTCATTTAGGGAGTCAGGTTATTTACTGCCTCCCAACACCCAGTGTTGAGTAATGGAGTACGGTCTACTCCATTACCATAGCATGATGTCCAGCCAGACATGTAAGATGCCCATGTATTAAATAAGGAATAAAACTGAACAACAACAAAAGCCAGCTAGGGCTGAAGTTTGATTATGACATCTGCATATTAAAATGGGTGGGGAACTAATCAGCTAATCCTAATCCTTTTCTTTCCTGTCAGTCTCTCTATTCAAAAGACTAAATATGTCAATGTACTTGCCTCTCAGTATCATATCCCTAGTAGCTGGGAGGAGATGGTCTTTCAGCAGCATGGCTTGGTCACCAAAAGGCAGAGCACTATAAGGGACTGACAAATAACTGGCCCCACAATAGTATACAGGTAACTAGAGACTAACCTGTGAACCTGTTGTTGGTGGCATCATCATCATTGTATAGTTCCAAGGCCTAACCACACTTGTATTTACTAGTCACTAGCCCTCCTAAATTCCTTTTAAATCTATCAGGTATAGCCCTATACAAAAAGTGGGGTTGCAGGGAGAAAGAAGCTGGCCAGAAAAACCACTATTAAGCTTTTGCCTTCTATCAGTCCCTGCCATGAGGCAAGCGCCTGACACACTGGCCACCAGGGCCTGAAAAAAAGAGAGACTGATATGGGAAAGCAGTAGGGGGGAGTTCCCAGTTCCCAGTGGCTCTCCTGGTAAAGGCTGGTTAGTGGAATGGCTAATGGGGGGGGGGGGAAGAGAGACCCAATTACCACCTTGCTTCCCAAGGATTCGCCGAAGCAATCCACGAATAGAGTAGTCACACCGCACAAACCACAGCACAACTGTGCTGTAAATGTCACCAACTGGAGCATAGTGAACAAGGAGAAGCCCTTAATTCAGTGGTGGGATGTCAAAAGTTTTACTACCCCACCATGACATATTCACAGTGTGGGCAGAGCTAACATCATGACATCATGATGTCATGGGCGGGGCCAAAGAAAAAAGATAAAAAATGAATTAAATAATAAAATAAAATATAAATAAGCACACACACAGGCACACACACCGCTCAACCCACCCACCCGCCCACAGCACAAACCCTTAAATTAAATAAATAAATATTACATTAAGATACACCCACCCACCCAAACACCCCCCCCAACCATAAATCAACCCACCCACCCCAAGCACAAATTGTTCACTTACCTGTTAGTATAAGTGCCTGGGCAGCACCATGTTGCAAGAGGGATATGATCATCGTACCAGTTCTCTAGGATAATATGCCTTAATGTAAATGTAAAACAGCTATACCTCCTTAGGGTTCTCCAATTGGAACAGCCATTGGAACAGCACAAGTGTAGCTTATTGATGAGGTAACTCCAAGACTTCGCTTAAAAACCCCAAGCTATGCCTGCCGGCCGCCAGGCCTTGATAAGGAACTGTGGTAGTACGTCAATATTAGGTAAAGGTATTAAATACACATTAAAATACACACAGACGGACCACATCCAAAGGTGAGTCACTTACCCTGGGGAGCAGGCTATAGGGAGCTTCAGGCTAGCAGCTTCTCTTCCTCCTCCCTGTTTGGGAGGACAGCAAGGAGGCCATGCATACACCACAAGCACTGTAGGCATGCATGCAAGTGATTGGTGCACATGAACAGTGGGGGAACCAGTGAAAAGGTAAGCCCTGAAGGTGGTTCCCCCCAAAAGCTGCTACTGGTTCTCCGGGACACTGGGAAAAGTTACTACCAGTTCTGGCAAACTGGTGATAACCTGTTACATCCCATCACTGCCTTAATTGCTCTCCAAGTTACTTTTTTGAAGTAAATTCCAAGAATCTCTCAGCCTGCATAAATACTAACTTTTTGAAAATCTATCAGAAGCCCCATCTATATCTGTCTACACTGTTTTGATTATATTGGAATACCACTGGGAGCAGAAGAAAGAATGAACTGGCAGTACAGCTGTAAAACAGCAACAAGTGATTGTTTATTGTATATACTTATATATTTTTTGCATTATTTTTGTATGGCTTCCCTATATGGCTTGTAAAGCATTTGTGAAAAACTAAGTTAGTCCCAGCTGCAGTAAACCCACTGAATTGTCTGGAATACATAAGTGTTGACTAGTTCAACTATGATCGACTGAATGAATGTGACTTTTTAAGGAAGCCCCAAGGATTCAGTTGGTTTCAATTAACAACTAGAACTAACTCTTCATGGCTGTCCATATATTCTGCTGCAGACACTTCTAATTTTCCTCTACATGGCTCATATTAATGGATGAGAAAACTTGCCAGCGAGGATTGGAGTGTCATTTATTGAAGGGGGAAATGATTTCCTGTGTGGGTAACCAAAAATATTTACTGTACACCAAAAGCTGAGCTCAAAGACTTTCAGGACTAGTGTGATAAATATGGTTTTAGCTGTAATCAGCTTTTATCAGCTAACTGAATTAAAACTAGACAAATAAGGGATTATTATTTGCATATTGACAAAAATTGGTGTAAATATGTAGAAATGAATATTAGTTTAGGTTACAAGGTAAAATAAATCCTTCCTGTGCACTGTAAGGATAAGACAAATTCAGGACATGGGTTTCTGCCAAATTTTCATAATACCTGAGTCAAGGTGACATAAGAAAGTTTTGTTAGGTTTATCATCTGAATGATTTATATTAAGCATGCTTGACATACCTTCATTTTGGCAATTTCATGTCTGGTCTAGACACAGGAGGAGGAGAAGGAGGAGGATGGTTGACTTTCTCTTGCCTCTCTTTGTCTTTATTTTCACTAATGCTGACAAAGAAAATCCTTGGTCTTTGCACTCTTGAAGAGTGTTGCAGCAGTTGACAGATTATTATTTTTTTGCAGGACATTTGATTGAATTTAGACACCTGAATGTTCAGGATGAGGCAATCTGCAAGTATTCCTTACGTTCTCATCACAGAGGTGTAGTCAGAAGGTATGTATCTATAATTTTTCTGTTCTTTACTTCTTTCAACTGAAGTTTTGTTTCTCAAGTCTTCACCCATGCTTCATTAGACACTTATTATTTTTTATTAGCAGTCTTCCTCCCTAGTAAATTCAGGGGGGCATATTTAGCCACAGTTTTCTCTTTCACTGAAAAATCCAATCAGTCTTTTCCCCAGACTCTTTCAGTACCATATTTTTCTTGCTAGATTCCAGAATTTTAGGCTTTAGTATCATGGTTATGGTTGTGATTGAGGAAAACATTGGTAACCTTGTAAATTCCAATTTCCCGAACAGTGACTCATATTTTTAATTCCAAGTTTCACATACCGTTTACCATACACAGTGAGAGGCAACTGTCATTGAAAGAAACAAAACTATGTTGAATGTGAGCCAATTTATTAGAAAGACACTAGAGTACTTTGTTGTACTATCTTAAACAAGGTTTGAAACACATTTAAAATTATTCACATTGATTACTAATGATATTGTTTACTATTTCATCAAATTCACTGCAGCATAGTCAACTTTCTCTCTTTTTAGAATAAAGGAATGAACTAGATTCTTTATTGACCAAGTGTAACAAACACGAAAGGAATTTGATTGTAGTACCAAAAGCTCACAGTGTGCTGTCTAGCAAAATGATAAAATAATAACATAGCAATGAACATAATTTATATATACTATAAAAAACAAAAGGGACATCAATTATACAATGCAAATTATTTAAAAAATAGTATGTATATCTTTCATATATAACTATGTGCTAAACTGAATAATAGCATGAAGTGGGGAGGGGTGGGAACTGTTCCTAAATCTATTTTTTTTAATTTACAATACCCTATAACAGTGAGGACAAGCCTTGGCACTCCAGCTGTTCTTGAGCTTCAATTTTCAGAAGCCTTGATCAGCAGGAGTGCTGACTTGGGCTTCTGGTAACTGAAGTCCAAAAACAGCTGGAGTGTCAAGGTTCACCATTACTGCCCCATAACATTGTCCAGGGGGAAGGAGATCAAACATATATCTAGGACTCCACTGCTAATATTGCATTGATGAATATGGTAAGAGGAGGTAAGGTAGAAGAACTCTTCCTAAAATCTACCAACTCCACAGTTTTAAGCATATTCAGTTCCAAGTTGTTAAGACAGCACCATACAGCTGTCTGTTCAACCTCCCTCCTACATACAAACTTATCATTTTCTCAAATGAGGCCAATGACCATTGTCATCCACAAACCTCAAAACTGACAGAGGGGTCTTTAGAGGTACAGTCATTAATATAAAGGGCAAAAGCAATGGTAAAAGCACATAGATCTGTGGAACACCCTTGTACTAATTGTCCAAATACTAGATGTCAAATTCCCTATCCTCACCTGCTCCCTCAAACTTGTCAAAAAACTAATTATCCACTTACAAATATGGGCAGGGCCAGTGACCTGGGTCAATTTAGAATAAAGAATTTCTGAAATGATAGTATTAAATGCTGAGCTAAGGTTCACAAATATAACCTATATAAATTTTCAGGGAGTCTAGATGTTGTAGAATGTAATAGAATGTCACACACCTGTTTGCCCAATAAGCAAACTGTGAGGGATCCAACCAGTGATGGGATGTTCCCAGTTCGCACCGGTTTGCCTGAACCGGTAGAAACATTCCCAGGTGGTATTCCCAGGTGGTTTTTTTTTTTTAGGTGTCCTGTTTGGACACCTCACTGGCAAAATAAATAATTAAATAAATAAATAGATTTTGAGCAAAAATGGCTCCCGGGTACTGCACATGCACCAAACCTTCATTTGACGCATGTGCAGTTCTATTTTCTTACTGCGCATGTGTCAAATGAAAGTTTGACGCATGCGCAGTTCCCAGCAGCCGTTTTGGGGTGGGTGTTTGGGTGGGTGAGTGTATTTTTATTTATTTTTCATTTTATTTATTTCTTTATTTTATTTATTCAATTTATTTACTGGTGTGTGTTGTGGTTGTTTGGGTGCGTGCGTGGGTGGGTTGAGGTGTGTGTGTGTTTATTTTAATTTAATTTTATTTATTTTAATTTTTAATTTTAAATTTTTTGGCCCCACCCACAACATCATGATGTCATGACATTGGGTCCGCCCACGATGTCATGATATCATGATGTTGGCCACACCGACGACATCAGTGATGTCATGGTGTGGTAGTACTCTGTTAAAATCCATGTAAAAATGGGGGCCAATTTGACAGCACAGGTTTCCAAACTCAAAGGAGTCGTACCTTTTGAGCCAGATCCTTTAGTTGTTTAAGCCACAATATTCCCATATTCTAGCCCCCTTTAAAATATACTTTTCAAGGAAAAGACAAAAGAAATCTTAAACTAAAGAATGGTGTATACATGTTACAGTCAGTAATCTGATAATTATAACCATATCAAAGTATTTATAACAACTTTACCTTCACATTGGAAGGGTAAGGGAACATCACCTTTAGGTTTGCCTGGGGACAAGTTATTTAGAGAGAATTTCTGTGGCATGTCACTATGAGTATGTTAAAGGCTAATCACTGGCTGTTAGCCACTGGATCTCATTTAGGAAAGTCTGAGATAGGGAAAGAGAAACTCTTCTTCTTTCTAATAGGCACCCATACAAGGAAAGCAGAATTACATTAAATCAGCTATTACATCCTTTCAGTGAGAAAAAGAGAAAAAATGGGTCTGATACCTGAGAACTTCCAAAGGTTCTGATGTTCATGTTAAGATAATTGAACATCTTACATCTAAATGAGCCCTGGAAATCTAAAAAAAATCACTTTCAGTTTTGAAAAAGGTGTAGTGGAAAATGAAAATGTTGGATGCATTTTCCAGATCTTTGACAGTTTTCCACCATTATGCTCAACAATAAACCATTGAATATGCATTTAATATGGTTGTTGCCTCAAAAATAATCAAATTTCTTCATTGCAGGGGTGTGGGTCCAAACACCTTTTTGTATGAGTAACTGAAATAAAATGTACCATAATCTTCAGCTATCTCTGGAAAACAGAAATAAAAATGCCAATGTATATGCAAACTTCTGGCCTAGAAATATGCATAAGCAAAAATATAGACATCAGTTTCCTTGGGAAATGGTATCCTCTCTATTTCTGAAATACTAACCAGGGCTGTTCCCCAGAGTCCTGATGTGCAATTGTGCTTGCAGATGCTAGTGTCTCAAGACCTAGTAATGCAGAGTAAGTATCTCAAGATCTCTGGGAACCTCATTTTCCAGCTTTTGTCTTACCAGGATACTTTAGAAACAGCATCTTAGGGCATAACAGCCTGACCATTGGGACCTCTCCATCAGTATTACAGCCTTTTCTCATAAGTTTGGATGGGAAAAGTACAGGTGTGGTGAGACGAGTTGAATGTTTCTGAGGAACCTCTTCTGGATGGGTTTAAGACATTGGGAGTTTGGTTAAGGTTGGGGAGAATAGCACAATATGTAATTTCTCCCACTTTTGAAATATGATGCCCTCATTAACGTGAATAGGTCCAGGCATGTGACCTTAGTCAAATCATAATCTTCTGAAATTACTTTTAGTGCAGTAGTATGCTTTCAAAAAGTCACATGAATTTCAGTCTGCAGAGGACTTAATGAACTGTTGCACCTTTGTTGTACTTTTCTTAGACACATCTGCATTAAGTTTAATGACTCGCTCAGCTATGCTTCTCTTTGGAGTATTTCTTTATGACTTTAGAAAGTACAAACTTCTCATTGCTTGACTGATTAACCCATTATGCTGATGTTTAGGGAAGTTATTATCTAATTCCAGAGGGCTGTTGTCTATTGCACTTTTAACAGATGGAAAACAATAGGATGTAGGAATCAAATACAGAAGAACTACAGGATAATCTGCTCTTTACTCCTTCAATCCGGATGTCTTTCATTTCCAAAACAAATAGGAAGCAAAAGTTCATCTTCCCATGGTGCACATTTAATGAAGTACTCCAGAGGTGCAAGGTTGAAGTAGCACTCCTACTAAGTTTCTCACTTCTCCATTTTAATTTAAAAACCCTTCTTTATTAAACTATAAAGGACTTTTGTATGTACTATTGCTGTTTTCTTTCTCTTCTCTGAGATAAAAATGAATCACAATCTTTCCTACATTCTCCTCCAACTCTGGTCGGTGCCTTGGATTTTTTATAGCATGGCTTTCCATTAGGTTTGTTGTTGTTCAGTAGCACAGTCAATTCCAACCCTTCGCAACCCCATTGACCACTGCATGTCAGGCACCCCTATCCTCCACCATCCTCCTCAACCCATCCAGCTTTTTGCCCATTGCATCAACAATGCCATCTAGCCATTTCATTCTCTGCTGCCCCCTTCTTCTTCTGTCCTTGGCCTTTCCCAGCATCAAGGCTTTCTCAAATGAATCCTCAATTCTCATTTGATGTCTAAAGTACTTTAATTTCATCTTCAATATTTGACCTTCCAAGGAGCAGTTGGGGATGATTTTTTAAAAAATATCAACCTATTTATTCTCTTTGTTTTCCAAGGTACTCTCAAAATTCTTCTCTAGCACCACATCTCAAAGGTGTCTGTTCTTCTGCATTCAGCTTTCCTTATGGTCCAGCTCTCACAACCATATATTACTACCGGAAATACCTTTGCTTTGAATATGCAGACTTTTTCTTGCAAGGTGATGTCCCTGCTTTTCATTGTGTTCCCCAGATTTCTCACAGCTTGTCTCCCAAGAATCAGTCACCTTTTTATTTCATGGCTGCAACCACCATCTCCAGTGATCTTGGATACCAAGAAAGTGAAGTTTCTCGTTGCTTCAATTTATTCCCCTTCTATTTGTCATGGAGTGATGGGGCCAGATGCCATTATCTTGGGTTTTTTGATGTTGAGTTTCAGGCCACCTTTTGCACTCTCCTCTTTCACCCTCATCAAGAGGTTCTTTAGGTCTTCTTCACTTTCTGCCATTAGGGTGGTATCATCTGCATATCTCAAATTGTTGATGTTTCTCCCAGCAATTTTACTTCCAACTTTTGATTCATCCAGACCTGCATTGTGCATTATGTGTTCTGCATATAAGTTAAATAAGCAGGGTTACAAAATGCAGCCTTGACTTACTCCTTTTCCTTTTCCTAACCACTCCATCATTCCGTATCCTGGTTCCTTCTTGATTCATGTACAGATTTCTCATGAGACATGCAAAGTGTTCTGATATTCTCATCTCTTTAATTACTTGACACATTTTATTGTGGTCCACACTGTCAAAGGCCTTGGTGTAATCA
The DNA here is from genome assembly GCA_030440675.1 of Furcifer pardalis. Lineage (NCBI taxonomy): Eukaryota > Metazoa > Chordata > Lepidosauria > Squamata > Chamaeleonidae > Furcifer > Furcifer pardalis. The sequence goes on from CP126895.1 coordinate 63,626,059, forward strand.
ACCATTAGGTAGCCCTCTATAGAACATACAAATGTCCACACAGGTTCTCTGAAAGGGAAACTAAGTGGCAGGTAAAACCAAGAGATAGTTATAAGAAGAATGTTTTTTCTTCAGTCACTACTTTTCTATTAAGCTCTATGTATATTTAGACATGTCTGCTTAAAAGAAACCTCTTTAGAATTCTGTACATTACTAACATAATGGTATATTATTGCCTGGAGAACACAGAAACTAGCCTTGAGTCTTTTATTCTAAAATGGAGGTACTAATAATGTAGAGAAGGAGAAGTGCAAGTTCCTCTTACTTAGTATTCTAATAACTAGATCTGTGCATCAGCTGTGATGAATCCCAAATTCTGAACCTCCTCAGCCTCATGTGAACTAAACTGCATGTTACCCAGATCAACACACAACGGAGAAAGTCATAAAATCTATTTATCTTGGATAAATCCATGTGCTATTTTAGGTAATAAAACCTATGCTATCCACTCCCTACTCACTTCACTGGCTCTATTTATTGTTATAGTCTAATTTGTTTTATCCATGTTTTCTCTCTCATAGTTTATCTCTCTGTGTGTGTTTGTCTTATTCTGTGTGGACTTATGTGTGCACCATTTGTGCTGCTGTGGATTCACCTATACTCTGACAAGAAATCTCTTTATTTTATTCACTAACCAGGTAGATTACGATTACATTGGATATACTACCCCCTCATGGAGAGAAAAGTGGCCTTGAAATGAGACTGATTAACTAGCTAAATAAATACTGTGAATATCTATCAAAACTTCACTAATATTTTAAATTTAAAAAATCAAATAAAACTTTTAAAAACATATTATTGTCCATTTCCTGCTCAGAAAAAAAACCAAGGCCTACAGCCAGGCTAAAAATCTAAGATGCAAAAGGCAAAATCAGAGAGTACAGAATCCTTTCCCATCAGCTCTAATTTTGTCATGGAAAAAGAAACCGTGTTGTGGAAATAGGGTGGCAAGCAATGAAATTTTTCATGCTAGCCTGGATCACCAAACATGACCAAATGGTTTGCTGAGATGGAGGCATTGGATAGCTAGCTTTAGAAAGGTTTTTGTATTTGTCCCTGAAGTCTGACAACAAGTCATTAAATTCCCCACATCTTTGAAACAAGAATTTCTTTATCAGTTCAAAACATTTTTCCTGATGTATTACATTTGAGAGATGTGGTGGGTTCCAACCAGTGTCAAAATAGAATAGCAAGTAAAATATGCAAGTAAACTGTGCATGTTCACGTAAAACTTCATGAAGTACAGAGATGATTTCCATTTCCTCCTGGGATCCTTTCAGTGATTGGTGGAAAGAAGAAATAAACTCATGTTTTTGAACATATAAATTCCATCCCTAGGTGAAAATGTCTACCATCACCTTTTGATCACCTTGGTTGATCAAAAACCAACATAGTGAGAAACTGCACAGCTTTTACATTGATTAAAAAAACAGATAATTTAAAAAGAAATGTTCAGTTCAAAAGGTAGTGGACATTAAATTGGGAACCTGAAGAACTTATAAGCTTCCTGAGGAATTTCAAAGAACATGAAAGCACAGTATTATGTAACCCTTGAGTTGTCCTAATAAATGTATTATGTTAAAATGGATTTTAGTAATTTTCTTTCAGAATTTTCTTTTCCCCAACACATTTATCCTGTCACTCTGGTTACAAATGTTAACCAAGGTGAACTAAATCTCCATTCACAATTCTAATTTAACTGATACTCTTTCATTATTGAACTGTCTAAGCTGGTTTAAAATTAATTTACAGGAACAATCAAATCTGTTCTGTTTAAACCTATTGTATATGTGATCAGCATCACAAAGGCCAGCCTCAAAGGGTTCAGCAGAACAGTCTATTCAGCGCTAAATTGCTATGCTATTTCATTTATTTTGACTATGTTAAAAGATCTGCTAAAAGTCACATAAATAGTAGTTTTGAGTGATGTCACTAAATGTTGTGTTACTGATTAGGGAAGAATGCTACAAACATATGCTGTATTAGGAATAAAACTCATCAATGTGAATGGATTTAATTTTGAATAGTCATATATTGGATTTCACTGCAAATAAAATGAATTTTAAGAAATAAACCATTCCCTCTCCCTCCTGGTGTGTTCACGTAGTGTGCCTTCTAGTGGAAGATGTACATTCCACTGGCCCACATCCAAGAATGCTAGTGGTGACAGGGTCCCCTGAAACAAATTCCATGGCCTCTGTGTCACTTTCATGGCTTGAAACAGCTTTTATTAAAGACACAGGGGCTCCCTTCACAACCTTTTCCTCTATACTCTTAGCTGGCTGAGTTATAGTCACAAATCTCTTGGATTAACATCACTCGAGTTCCCCTGAGTCCAAGTCCTGGGAGGGGTAGTAGTGAAGGCTTATATAGACAGGTGGAAGGACCCAGCCTCAGCAGCTTCTCCCTTTCTAGCCCCCCCCCCCCAGTGCACCTGTCCAGTGCACCTGTCCAGTGCCATGTCTGTGGAGGGGCTTGGGTACCACCACAGGCAAGAGTGAGGTTGGAGTTCTCAGCTGCTATAATAAGAGAAGTTGGATGAGAAGAGGGAGTCCAATATTTTTATCATCCTTTCCACCATTCCACAAAAGACAAGGCTCTAGCCTTCTTCCCCATCTTCCACAACAAGCCTTAATGATAACCCCTCTGGGCTGGCTTTTTCCTTTTTTATCCCCCTGAGCCCAACATTCCCCAGCTGTTTTTCATTAGACAGCTGCATCTCTTCCAGCTGTGTCAGTTTATTCTGTTTGGCATGGAACTTTGGAGCCTCTCTTCCTCTTTGTCTACCTCAGGATGTGGGATGGGGGCAGATGGTCCATCCAATGCAGACATGAAAGAACTGAAGTTTGTGGGAAAGTAGAGCCTGCTGCTTGAGAAATAAAATTAAAGACCATTTTGGCTTCTTTCTTGGTTACCTCGACAATCCAGCACCAGCACCTTCTCTTCAGACTGTCACCAATCTGCTTTTTCTTAAACTTAAAGTTGTGTCTGTATTATTCTTATTCACTAACACATTTTGGTATCAGTCTGCAAATAGCTTGCAAAAGCCTTAGGAAGGTAGATTTCAGCTGATTTTGAAAACTGAAGTTGAATTGATTATACAGTACTTATTATGTAATCAAATTTTAAGAAAAATAATAAGAGAGAAAGTGATGTACACTCCATCTCCTTGTCTTTCTCCAAGGTCTATGCTATAAAGTAAGGGTGTCTAACATTACCATGGACTATTTGCACTAACCTAAGACAAATGCACAGTGATTACATGAGGTAGTAGCAAGCTATAACACATCAGAAGTTGTTCTTTTGTAATCTTATGCTTGAAAGCATTTGATATACAGTCAGTAAAACTGAGTGAGATAGCTGCTGTCTTTAACATGCATGGATGATGTACATACATGATCACTTGGCTGTGACTACCCTCTCTAGCCATCTGTTCCGATGGCTTCATTCCTACTTGCTTGACAAATCACCACTTTATACCACAGGTGCCAACTGAGCTGCTTGGCAGCTTTCAATCCTTCAGGCAGCAAATTATTTGAGGTAAATTATTGTAAATGTAGTCCTCACTTCACCTGAGCTGGAAATAAAGCTCAAAGTGTGTATGAAACAACTGTTATTGGAAGGAAAGGAATGAGAGACAAACCACATAATCTCAGTTCAGGAGTACACTAGTACCTCGGATAATGATGAGACTTGGTTTGACAAGTCTCATCGTTATCCAGTTTTTAACGTTGTGTGATGCATTGATCACACAACATTTAAAAAAAGCCCACAGGGGGGCAATCCACCTGCCTTTTTGGAAGGGGCAGTGGGCATTCCATGTGTGGAATCCCCACTGCCCTTTCCAAAGAGGCAGGCAGATAGCAGCGTAGGATCAGCACTTGGGTTGGGGGTTGACCTAGCACCTGGGTAGGTCTGGGGCCTTCAGAAACAGCGCAGATTGGGTCCCCCAACTTTCCCAGAGGTGGCAGGGGCAGCAGAGAGCCCGAAATGAGTGAAAAAACTCCAAATTTTTGCCCATTTCAGGCTCTCCGGTGCCCTTGTCATCTCTGGGGAGGTCGGGAGACCCAATCCGCACTGTTTCCGATGTCCGCAGACCTACCTGGGTGCTGCTGCAAGGCAAAATGCTGGAATTCAAACCCTGGTGTTTTTTGCCTTGCAGCACCGTCTGGCTAAGTCTGTGGATGTTGGAAACAGTGCAGATCAGGTCCCCCAACCTCCCCAGAGGCAGCAGGGGCACTGGAGTCCCCCATCGGCTTTCCAGCCACCCCACCCCTGCATCCACAGCTGCAGGGTGGCTGGGAAGTTGAACAGCCCCAGTTCAGCTTCCCAGCCACCCTGCCACTATGAACGATTACCTCAGATAATGCTAACAGATCATTGTCCAATTTTAGCATTATCTGATGTAATCGTTATCCAAGCTATTACTGTACTAATAAGTCAACACATACTGAGGTATGAATTATTATCTTTTAATGGGAGAGAGGCAGATGACTACTGATTTTAATAATCCTGTTAGTCTATCTCATAGGAAAATAACCCCATCTGATTAAAAATAAAATGTAGCAGACCCAAAATAGAATCCCATTTGTTGTGTGGGAGACAGTGAGGGCTTAAGAAAGGAAGAGAGGTCTTTGATTTCTGAAAAAATAATCACCATCAGAATGATTTTACCAGCAGTTTTAGAAATCAAACTCTTTTCCTCCATTCTAAAGCTCCCCAACAATTTACCCACAAAAGGATCTCATGAAAGTCCCAGGATCTTAGTCAGTATAGGGTGCTGCATTGTTTCAAAAACAAAATTTCAGCAATTATTTTACTTAGAACAGACCAGCATTTAAAGTCTGGTTCTAAAGCTATCGTTCTTCTGTCTAGCCAGGCTATCCTGCTATGGTAATAGAGTAGAGCATACTGCCAGCAACTCAGTGTTGAGTGTCAGGTGGCGGTTAACTAACCTGATAACCCTGAAGACTAACAGATGTGGGTGTCAATGTCCACAGGAAAGGGTGATGGTCCCCAAGTGTATTAAATCCCACTTGAATCCATCTTGATGGATGGCAGCAGCTTCATTAATACTGGCCAGGGACTGATGAGGACTTTGTGTGCCAAAAGCACTCAGGACAAGAAAGTGACTCATGGAACTGGATCAGTGGTACGGGCTTCATGCTGCGACGTGGAAGTCATATGAAAGGCCAACGGATTATATTCTCAGGACAATCTTCATGGCTGATCACCATGACAATTGCCAATATTTGGATTCTGATATGGCAGAAGAAGAAGAATAGCTGTCATTCAGGTTATTTTATGAATATCCTTAAAACTGATTCCACTCTACATGAAATTCTTCTGAAGTGACTTTTTTTTTTTGCTGTCAACGTACAACTTACATTTGTTTACTGCTGACATTGTCATTTTAACAAGAAAGACACCTTTCTGAAATAAAGCCAGTTAAAGCCCTTAATGGGATCCATTACAGAGATGAACGACTGTACAAATGTTGCTTAGTTGCAGAAAAAGCCAAATACAGTAACATGAAAGATATAAAAATTGCCCTGTGGGTCAGTAGGCAACAAATAACTGATCTGTCAGCCTGAGAGTTTATGAAAATTAAATATGAAACTCCTATTGTGTGGCACTAAAATAACATTTCAACCTCTGCAGAATAAGCTGTTCCTAATGACCTGATCTGTAGAAAGCGTTCTGCAAATAATGACAATAGTACCTTCATACAGTTCTCAGAACCCAAGGCCATGATTCATACAAATGTAGCCGATCATTGTGAGCCACCCTGAGTCAGGTTTCCTGAATGGGTGGCATACAAATGAAAAATAAATAAATTAAATTACAGTAATACCTCGGATAACTCTAAGACTTGGTTCCACAAATCTTGGTGTTATCCAATTTTTAGTGTTATCCGATCCGTGTTAAAATCCTATGGGATGGATCGGATAACATTAAAGCTCCATAGAGATACATTGTAACCAGACAGGCTTGAGCAGTTGTTATCCGATCCATCCCATAGGACCTTAACGTTATTTGATCAATTTCTCCTCCCCAGATTACTTAACGTTATGCAATTTTAGCGTTTTCTGAGATAAACGTTATCCGAGGTATTACTGTAAATTAAATTAAATTAAATTAAATTAAATTAAATTAAATTAAATTAAATTAAATTAAATTAAATTAAATTCATTAGTGTCTATGTTCCAAGGTCTTTTTCTTAGCCTTGGTATGCCATGGGTAAGATATACAAATGATGTATATTGATTTACTGGTTAACAATGCCTGCTTCACATTCTAAAAGAACCCACTTTCATCAAGCAGTCTGCTTAGTGTTTTAGACACTAAGCTTGGAGACTGGAAGGTCAGGTTTTGATACCCAAGGGCTGCACTTGGGAACATGAAAGGAGCCTCATTTGGCCAACCTCTGAGCAGAGTTTATCCAGCAAAAAAAAAAAAAAAAACACCCAAAACCCTAAGGTGGGGAAATCATTGTGAGATGGTGAAACTTGCATTTTGTTTTCATTTAATTTTGTTTTTGGCTTGTTGGAGAGATTTTGAAGCACTCCCATGGTGCTGTGGTTAAAATGCAGTACTGCAGCCAAAAATCCTGAAGGGTTTACTCAGCTGTCCATCCTTTGGAGGTTATTAAAATGCATATCCTGCCTCTTAGGGGCAAAACGTTAATTACTTTGTGAATCAACCAGAGAATGTTCTAAGCACTATATGAGTGTAATTGCTTTTGCTCTTTTGCATTTGTACTGTGCGACTGAACAACAAAAAATAGATGCTAAAGTACAGAGCCCTGGTGGTGCATAGGTTAAACTGCAGTACTGCAGCCAAAACTGCTGGCATTTTGAGTTCGATCCTGGTGGGATTCAAGGTTAACTCAAACCTTCCATCCATTTAAGGTCAATAAAATGAGTATCCAGCCAACATGTTAGGGGCAAAATGCTAATTACCTTGTGAACTAACCAGAGAGTGCACTAAGCACTATCAGGCAGTATATAAGTGTAATTACAATTGCTATTGTTCTTACCATACCTTTTATAAGCATATTTTATGAACATACATTACCTACCCTCTAAATATATTTATTTGTTTTATTTATTTCTTGAGTCTCTATCCCATCCATCTAGTTCAGGGGTAGGCAACCAGCCCTTGGTGCCAAATAATCTGGCCCCTGCCCTTGCTCCAGCCGCCGCCGCCACCACCACCACCACTGGAATCAGCTGCAGACTTGTTTACGGCTGTTGTAAAAGCATTTATAACAGCCGTAAATAAGTCTGCAGATGTTGCAAGCATGTTTATGAAAGCTGTAAATTGGGGGGGGGGGATCACCAGTCTGGCTCCTCAACTGTCTGAGGGAGTGTGACCCGGCCCCCGACTGAAAAAGGTTGGCAACCCCTGATCTTCTGAAAAGGCTAGTTCTAGGCATAGTGCATTTGGTGTGATGTGCTGGAGATACTATGTTATGAGAAAGCTTTGAAAGTGTGGGATAATGCACAACAAACTGTGGCAGTATCTTAGAGGATGATGTAGACAAAAGAATATTTCACATGACCCAGCTAATGTATTGATGCTAGCAGCCAGGCCTTCCTTTGTTTAGTGATGTGTTTAACACCAATGCTTCCAACAACATCAAAGTGTTTCATTCCTTTATTTTTTCACCCTGCACAATTGTATCTCATTTCTCCTCCACAACAAATATTTTAGATAGGATCTGTTTATCTGTAGAAATAAACCCTGAACATCAATTATAACAGGCCATTCAGCTTTTTCTTTTATCTCAGCATTCTAAAAGCTGAAATTGTGCATCTGAATAACAGCATTTTATACTATGTCCCTTCACTGCAACTTCATCATAGTATCCTCACCACCACCTTATCTGCTCTATTGGTAAATATGTGCTTATCCTGGGTTTTATTGTTAATCTTTTTAAAAACTGTTCTAAGCTAAGCCATAAATGGCAGAAGACCCATCCACATAGAGAACATTTTGTGTTGTATGTATATTAGTTGTCTGAATTAGTATATTATTGATTTGAATTTGTTTGGAATGCAGAATCTTGATTTTAAATATAATCACAGCTTTAAGATAAACAGAAATAAATGTGGGACAGTTTTCCTAAACTAGGTCATGTCCAAAAATCTCAATTTGTTAGTATGAAGACATTGAGAGAGGCTTATAACACCTTTGTAAAAAGGTAAGGCATAGAACACCAATGCAAACATAAAAGAAGAAATTTCAAGATGCTTCTTTAAAATGTATCAGTGTGACAAGGAGTCTTAGGGAGATTTCACAAGGTCTTGCAAGAGCAGTGGGGGAACAGCTCTATTTTAGGATGTCTGACTATTCATTGATAGATAAGGAGTTCTATCACTGGCATCCTCCTTGTGGTTGCACTTCTTTATAAGCAGTGGCACTAAAATGTGTTCTCCAGGTGTGTCTCAGAAGTGTAGAGAAAGGTTTACACCAGATCCAAACCAGTATTCTCTCAAACTTCAACAAACTCAAGAGCATGACAGCCCTGGAGCTGATATTACTTTTTTCCATACACTTAATATACAAATGGAAGTGAGTTCAGAACATACCCCAGAAACCTTCAAGCCCATCTGGCATAAGCTGAGGGGTTGCATTTAGGATTTGCTGCTATCTCTGACTCTGAATTGTCCACTAATCCTCTATAAAGCCTAGAAGAAGTAACAAGAGCATCCCATAACCAAGTTATAACGACAACATTTTCTAGTCCACAGCCATTTTACTTCCTATATTATGAAAATATGGAGAAAATAATTCTGAGAGTGATCATTGTATTCATGTGTGTTCAGTGAATGATATGGCAGGTCTTCAACTACTTTGAGTTGGTCTTGGAAAAGGAACAGAAACTAATACACTTAAATGGAACTTCCTACTTTGCCACAGTTGCTGGAAGATATACAAAGATTTTCAGGTTATGCATTACATTAGCCAAAACTGTATAGTAGCAGAGTAGTGTTAATTCTATCTCTGTGGGTAGTTAGCAAGGCAATTGAAGCTGCTGCAAGTTATGAGACAACCTTGGCCTTCCAATATTCAAATTCATAGTACTACAAACAACAAACTTTGTGTTTCATTCAATGGCCACAATGTTTCTAAAGCAGTTTCCCAAGGAGACTTTTTATAATTTTACTTATTACCATTGCTATTAAATGTTGAGATTTAGACTACACAGCAAATGAGAATAACAATTTGATTAGCAATAAGGATTGGACATATTCCTACTGAGACAGTAGCCAGAGATATTTAGATGATCATGTCTGGCCATTCATGATTTCACATGTTCTACCTATGCTTGGTGAGAATAAAAATAGCATTAATTTTCATTGCATTGAATCATTATGCCTCTGGAAAGAAATATTCAAATGAATTATGCAAGGCTTGATTAAAAACTTACAGTAAAGAAATACCCATGTGAATATATTTTTGTTTCTAAAATGTTGGGATGATAGATGTAGCTTCAAGAAGAGTCCTTCCATATGGTGGAATAGACACAGCAAATTTAATGAAGCCTGGAAATAAAAGAGGATGAAGAAAATAAGTTTTGTTCTGTGTTTCATCTTCAGTTAATAGTTATGACAGAAACTTCAACATAAGATCTAAATTTAAAACAATAACAAGGGTATTCAACTGTGTGGAAAAGTATGTGATAAAGTAGAAACTGCATACTTAAATATACTGTAGTTTTAAATCAGGATGAATAAAAATGTTCTTCTGGTGTGTCTAATGTAGGGTACCACCTCCATAAATCTGGATTTGAGCCATCTAATATTACTTGCTTAAATAAAATACTTTCTACGTCGATAACAATTTAGGCATTAATACTAATATATTATGTGATACACATTGCTTTGTAATTACTCTTCTGGAAGAATATTAACAATCTGTATTGGATTTGTGGAGAAGGTTTCTGCTGCTGTTAAAGTAAAGAAGACAGGATCATGTGAGAAAAGACTTGAAAAAGTCTGTTAATCTTTCTTCCAGGAATGATAAGAAATAGAGATGGATGTAGCATTGACAGTTTTCTGGCACTGCAGCTTTTTTTATATTAGTTATATTGTATTTTATTTTATTTGTATTTGACATGGAGGAACAGATATGACAATGGTTCCCACAGTCTCATTCACATCTACTCATAACAAAGTTCATTGGCAAAAATCCTAGGGACTTTAAAGTAATAATGCTATAGATATGCTCCCTTTTAATAGACATTCATTAAATGAGCCAGAGGATTTACCCTATTTCTCTCCTCCCAATAGGCAAAATCTTGTAGGAGTCAAAAAGGTATTTCTTCTCCATAACATAAAGTTATTTAGCTTATCTCTGCAACATAGAATGAGCTTTGGAAAGCAGTCACCAGTTCCTGACCATGCTACAGTCTCACTCCCTGGTTCTTTGGTTAGTTGGTTTGATGCCACCTCACTTAAATGGAAATCCACTTCTCTGAGCAATTTTACATACAAAGGACAATCAACCTCAGCCCTCCAACTCACATGACATACGATACAAATAAAATCATAGTACCATAAACAAAAAAGGGCCAGATGGCAACAATATTAACATCTAAGATTAAGCAAATAAAATTACAAATCAAAAGTCATGACTTGGGGAAAGTATATTTAAATGCTTCTTTTTAAAGCTCTGCTTGTATTCTGCTAGTATTCTGAAGATTTGGAGGAAGGGAGCCTGACATACTTTCAATAGAAGACTATTTCACAGGGATTGGGCCACCACACTCCTGGTCATCACCTATCTTGGCGTAGCCACATACAGCAGCAAGGTGTCAGAGTCTGGGATATAGGCAGATGACTAGAAGCACAGGCTAAAGTTGAAAGGCAACCTTATCCAAATCCTGATTCAAGTCCAAGGTCAGTCAGGAGCAGAGAAGGGAACAAGGCTAGTCAAATAGAGGAGATGTAGTCCAAGCAGGCCATGAGTTGGATAATCAAGGAAGCAAGCAAAGCAGAATACCTTCACTACTTGGAAGAAGGCAGAAAAAGGATTCACCCAAGTCACAACAGCAAATCCAGAAGTCTTCATTGCTGAAATGGCTTCTAATGGGAGGAGTCATTTCTTATATTGTTCTTCCCACAAGGCTCTCAAGTGGAGCTCATCAGGGCCTCAGCTACTATATCAAGCTGCCTCCCTAGCAGCTAGAGTCCTGACACAATACCTGGGGGGGGGGCAGGTGAAATGGGTAGCAGTTCTTTGGAAGAAGCTTTCTGACAGGTATCGAAGTCACAAACCATTAATGGCTTTGTGTGTCAAAACCAAAACCATGAATATGGCATGGAAACTATCAGGAAACCAAGGCAAGTGGACCACAATTCGAGAGATGTAATCAATTTTACTTGCTTCAGAAAACAACTTGGTTGTTATATTTTGGACATGCTGAAGTTTTTATACTATCTTAAAGGCCAACCCCACATAGGTCTGGCTTATCAAAGGTCCTTTAGTCAATTAATGACAAAATATATGCAATCCAAACAATATCTTTAAATATATATATAAATCTTTCACTTCATTCTTTCTTTTTCTTTTCAAGCATTTATGTCCCTCCATTTGTCCATTGGGGACTGTGATTGCTTAGTGGTTAAGATGCTGAATTTGATGACCAGAAGGTCAGTAGGTCAGAAGTTGGAGACCCAAGTACTGCATGATGGAGTGAATCCCTGTCTCTGTCCCAGCTCCTGCAAACCTAGTGGTTTGAAAGCAAGAAATTACAAGTAGATAAATAGATACCATTTCAGTGGGAAGGTGAAAGTGTTCTGTGAAGTCTGGTGTCTAGTCATGCCTACCACATGACCACGGAAAAATCTGCAGACGTAGACAGCACTGGCATTTTTGGCTGTAAACGGAGGGTTGGATATGACTGGCTTTTGAGCAAGGGTGACCTTTACTTATTGATCCGTTGAGTTCAAAGTCAAATACAGGCTTCTTCACTTTATCATTTCCCCATTTCTTCATATCTATCCACTTTATGAATGTGTTCAATATAAGGGCCCGAAGAGGGATTCTACATACAAGGAGTTGTGTCAGAGCCTGGCACCAGCTGAGCTCTATAGCTGGTTAGAGCTACAATGGGGGAAGGGGAGCTTCTCCTTACTTCAGGTTTCAGAAGAAGCAGAGCAGAGTCATTTTTGCCAGTCTGGAGGTCAGGAGCCAGTGGAGTCATGCTACAGGTGCAGGGGTCTTCCAAGAGGGTGGTCGAGGTCATGGGCCAAGATTCAGAATCCACTAAATCAAGGTCAGGAAGCCAGGAGCATAGTGTTGGGTTCATAAGACTGACATATTGGTCCAACATGGGCCTGCCAGCATGTCTCTCCTTTAAGGGGAGTCAGGCCCCACAGCTGAAGGTCAGTTCGGGAGGCATGCCCAGGCCCTCCTCCACCTCAGATGTAGCTGATGCCTCAAGGAGTCCCTGTAATGAGCAGACGTGCAGCCTCCTGATCAGCCTGACTGCTGGCACCTGGCCTAGCTGTCAAGCTTTGATCCTCTGGCCCAGCTTGGCTCTGATGGGCTGGCTCCAGAGTGACAGCTGGCTGCGGTGCCGGTGCCAGGTCCATGTCCTCTGACTCGGCCTCCTGATCTGAGCCGGGCATGGCCTAGGGGACTGGCAAGGGGTCTTCCTCAGGCTCAGATTACAAGTTGGAGCTGGAAACAGAGCTGGCTGAATGTCCTCTTCCTCCTTGCACCCATGACCCTAGGTCACAACAAGTTGATGAGAGAGAGAGTAGAGACAAGAGATGGGCTTCCATCAACATGGCTCCCCTCCCCACATTAGACCCACATTTTTGTTGTTCAGTCGCACAGTCAATTCCAACCCTTTGTGACCCCATGGGCCATCACTTGCCAGGCACCACTATACTGGACCCACATGCAATGAGGTATCTAAGGAAACTCAATAACTGTTTCAGAGGGGGGAAATCTATAAAGGGTATTATCACAAACTACTTTAGAACTGGGCAGGATGAATAAGATTCAGCCTTCAAAAGTTTACATTATCTGGAACATTTTCTTAGGTTTTACTGAATTTTTCAATAGAATTCTTTAAGGCAGAATAATCAACCACATGTAGTTTTCTAGCAGTTTTGCATCACATTGATTCAATAGTACAGTATCTGAAAAAATGCACATTGCCTATACAGAGTAGAGGCAGAAACATTATATTAACACTCAAAGCTGAGCTAAGCTAGATAAGAGAATATGAGTGTTCCTTTGTACTGCCACTTTAAATTCTTGCCTTGGATTTTCAAGACTATTTGTAACAAATAAATAGTTCCTCGTTCAGCAATGCACTGTTTCAAATTGATTTTTCTGCTTCCATGACACAACATATTGACCTGTGGGGCTGTGAAGGAGCACATCTGTTTTATTTCAGTTTGAAGCACAAAATAGTTGAAAATAATGTTGTTTGTTTGCATTTTATACCATGGGAATTTGCAATTTTTTCTGGTGTGAAGATAGGGCAACTTAATGCCTAATAATTTTTTTTACTGAAACAGCACAGTAAAAGTCTAGTTAATCTACTTAAGGCAAAATCCTTTTCAAGTCAAAGGATTTGCCATCAAAAGCTAGACAGGTGGGAATGACTGCTATGATTCTGACATGGAGCCTGAAGGTATTCTTTACAAATTATGAAAAGAGAGGAAAAAGTGAATGTGTGGATTAGAGATAGACTTCACTCTGTATTTTTTTTCTTGGGGGTTTTTTTTTCTGGGAAAAGAGTAAAGGAAAACATGACTTCCTAGGATGCCTGGAGAATGTGGCTGCAAATGCTTTTTAAAAAGGTGTACAAATAAATGTATATGGAAATGGAATGTGGGGAATGAAAGTAAGCCAAGAAACAGATGTTACAGTGATCCTATTTTAGAGCTCAAAGCACATTAATGTTGCAGTCATATGGTTGAGGCTGCCTGTAAATTCAGACTAAGAATGATTCTTTAGTTTAAGTCCTGGACTGGATCTACACGCATTCATCAAAGATACTTAGGAGGCTTTTAAAGTGCAAACTGTCAGACTTGACTGTGTGACTGAACAACAATGACGGTGCCGGTGGTGCAGTAAAAACTAAGGATATGTTCTGGCTTTGTTATTTGTCTATAAGGGATAACAAACCCACATTATCCCACTATCATAGAACTTGTTCCACCTTCCAGAGACCTGTACCCATTCAGAATACCCATGGTCATGTTCCAGGCTAGAGAAATCTATGAGGTTTCAGTCACTGACTCTTTATGCTTACAGACCAGACAGATCAGGTAGGACATGCAGTGTGGGTTAGCAAAATGTAGTGTTGCCAATAAAGGAATAAAGAAACTGGAACTCTCCCACCAGCTTATTCTCCATATGATAAGTACACATCTTCTGTATCAAGACAGCTTTTGTTCAAAAGAAAAATAAGTTCAAGGTTCAGAAATACTAAAAAGCAGGTACGAAAATAAAAAAGAACATTTTTAATTTTTCCCGAGATAAAACAAGAAAGACATATCTATCTATGTTACCTGGCCTGGCCGAGGCAGCTAATACATTTGATTACATTTGTCTACTATTTGTTCACAAGCATATATCATGGCAATTAGAGTCATCACAAAATAATTCTAAGTCATGGCAAAATCATGTTGTTTCTTTCTCACATTCCAATATTACAAAATCCATCTTTTTTCACTCTTCCTTCCTCATCCTGCATTTTAATGAATCAAAGCATAGCATAAAATGTCCATCATTTTACTTCCTTTCACACAGCTTTTAGCCTGTTATGATAACATCCAAAAGTAAACTAACATCTGCCTTGAAGGTCCTTTCCCAGGCTTCCTTGCCCTTTGCTCAGGGAGCAAAGAACTACTTTCATCATGTGAGGTTTGTATTGGAAGGTCATAACAGCACTAAATTGCATGACTCCCAGCTAGGAAGGAAGGAAACATGTGAGAGCTTTGCTTGCATAGTGGAAGTCATACAGCACTTAATGCAACTTAGTTTTGTTGAATATTCTAGTACAAAACCAGCATGCAATAAATACTAACTCACTAACCAGTGAGATGGGAAAGAATAGTCGGACCTAAAGGAAGTTATTTGTATTGTTTTTCTTGTGTTATTTGTTATTTGTATGTACACCACCCAGAGTGGGAAATTTTCCAAATGGGTGGTATAAAAATGAAATAAATAAATAAATAAATAACATTCCTATCTTCCAACTTCAGGGCTTACCAGATCCTAATTGCATGTCTTAAGGACTTTGTTTGTTCTGGCCTTTCTCTCTTATTTCTGCCTTTGGAAGAAGATGTCTCTTTTTTAGTGTCTCCATTTTCCCAACCACATGGCTGGGAAGAGAGGTCACTTTTACTTACTCTGTTTAAACTACCTAACTTAAATCCTTGCCTTTATTATTGACCTAATTCCACCTTACTAAGACTTCTGAGCAATCCTTTTGTGACACTCTGAATAATAGTTAGTCCAAGGAATTCCCAGTTCAAGTTGCTTTGGGGTGATGGTTTGGCTTGGTTTGGTTTTCAGTGTTTAAATCCATGCCTACTTCGCTGGTCTGAAATGATGCATCAAAATGAAGGTACAGTAATACCTCGGATAACGTTTACCTCGGATAACGCTAAAATCGCATAACGTTAAGTAATCTGGGAAGGAGAATTGGATCAAATAACATTAACGTCCTATGGGATGGATCGGATAACAACCGCTAAAGCCCGTGCGGTTACAATGTATCTCTATGGAGCTTTAACGTTATCCGATCCATCCCATAGGATTTTAACATGGATTGGATAACACTAAAAATCAGATAACACCAAGACTTGTGGAACCAAGTCTTAGCATTATCCGAGGTATTACTGTACTGTATTATGCAGCTATTATCTTCTGAGATGACCATGATATTTTAAAAAGGATAAGTAAAACAGGATCCTAACATACAATGTCTTAAAACAAAATTGGATGAATTGTCAGTCTGCCCTTGCATTCCTTATCAGACTGCCATGGAGTCTTCAATTCTCAGGCACAGATTTGTCACATCTTTTGCTATGCAGTCATCCAGCGATGTGAGTGGCATTTTTGAACCCTTCAAAATACAGCTGGGTCTTAAAATAAATGACCTAACCTATTTTGCTCTCTCTCTGCAGTGAATAAATGAAACTGTTTCCTTAGAGAAATATGCCTTTCCATATGTTACATTTGAATTATTTTTTAAATTAAAAAGTCTTAATATGAATAAAACTTGCTAAAACATTGACAGTTACCATAAAAGAAATATTTCAATAATTGAGCCTGAATAATATGAAGAGATATCTGAGGGTGTAAGCAATTAAGTTTTGGGATTGTTTCCAAAGGGGAAAACTGGTTATGTCATTAGTGAGGTATTTAAAATTAGATTGGATAAACCACTTATTAGTTTTCCAGTAGAGGTGATCTTTTATTGTCAAGAATAGACAGACATTGGATGTTCAGCTAAAGTTTTGATCTAAATTAACACTACTCTGCATATATTGATCAAATATACAGCACCAAGGTTTTTAAGAAGGCATGCACTTTTCTTTTTTTCAGGACAAAACCAATTGAAGACTGCACCCCATATCACAACTGTTGACAAAGTGCAGCCTATCTTTTGCATGGGCCCTCTAATTCCCTGACTTCCTTTTCATGGTGAAAAGAAATAGCCAGTCACTTTCCCAGAAATATCAGGAATACAATTACCCAATGAATGGCAATGTGGATCTCAAAACTTCTCCCCTTCCATTTTTTTTACTCAAGCAAACTTTTTTTTAACTATCAGAAGTGATTTTTCCAGTTACCTCTGATTTTTTAAAATGAGTGAATATAACTCATTGAAATCTGAGCAGGACAAAACGAGTTCCTGAATCTACAGTAGCTGACCATCACTGCTACATCTACTTACCTGATTTCAGTGTGGCTTATTTTTATAACATTATATGAGGCATGAAACAAAAGAAAAAGAAAATCAACAAATCAACAACAATAAAAAGAAGACAAAAAATTTGGGGCACCTTAAAAACTAACTGCTATGTTTTAATGTGAACTTGTGTGGATCAAATCCATTTCCTCAGATCAAGAATGTTCTTCTTTCGTATCTAGATCAGACTTTAAGTGATCTTTTGATGAATTCATTCCTCAGTTCCTTTCACCTTCTTCATTTTCCATGTCTAGGCCAGACATGAAACTGCCCAAATGAAGCCACCTTTTGGTGAATTAATTCTGCAGTTCCTTTCACCTGACCTAGTGAGAGAAAGATTAGCTGGCAAAATGAGGTTGCCATTGCTTGGGGTACAGCCAGTTGTGGTTCAAAAATATCACAATCTTCAAGAAAGCTATTTATTTATTTATTTATTTATTTATTTATTTATACATACATACATACATACATACATACATACATACATACATACATACCTCACCCATCTAGGAGATTTTCCTACTCTGAACAGCTAACAGCACAAACTCACACATTCTGTGTACCCCACCAATAATGTTAAATGTACATTAAAGCATGATAATTTGATTGTTTCTAGAGATTAAAAAACAGTGTTTTAATCAGTTTTGCATTATTTAGATAGCAAAACAGTACATGCTTATATAGAAGAAAACCTGGTTAACTCAGTAGGGTTTACTTCTGAAAAGACATCATGGATTTGCACTGTCAGTCAATTAAACTTCCCTCAATTTCTTTCTGGAGCTATAATACCACTTTTCTCTAGATATTCTGTCACTGGGTTATTTTCATGGCTTCTTCTCAAACAAGATTACCTGTACAGTTATCTTCACCCACAGAGACAGGCTATGATTTGAGTGCCAACCCAACATTAAGGAACTCCAGCAGCCTATTTCTTATTTTATCATGTGCCTACCATTCCCTTTCCAATTTTAGAATGCAACCTTCCATTTCATCTCCCCTTCCATTTCAGCCACCAGCTATGCATTTGAATTTCACTCCTCAGCAAGCATCAGGCAGTTTACTAAATATGAACCAATTTGGATTGGATGGAAGACACTGATCGCAGATACCCACATTCAAATCAAATGAACTGCATTCAAGATAATTGAAGGAACTAGCCAGTGGTGGGCAGCAAAAAATTTTGCTACCACACCGTGGGCAGAGCCTATGTTGTGGTTGGAGTCTACATCATGGGTGGAGCCTACATGGTGGGTGGACCCTATGTCATGGGCGATCTAGTCATGCATGCCATATGACATGTATACATCTGCAAACACAGTCAGCACTGGCTCTTTGGCTGTAAATAGAGATGAGGACTGCGCCCTAGAGTTGGATATGACTGGCTTTTGAGCAAGGGAGACCTTGATCCACTTGCAGGGACAAAACCTGTTGGGGCAGGGTAGAGAGGTGGGCATGGCCACACAATTTTGCTACCCCTGTGCCTGAAGGCCACCCAATTTTGCCTCCCCCTGCCCAGAGGCCACCCAATTTTGCTACCTCCCTTCCTGGGGGATGCAAACCTGTTGCTGCCCGCCACTGGAACTAGCTAAGGAACTCTCAAAATCACTATTATGTTCTTGGAATCATGGAGGATGACTGGTGAAGGGCTTTAGATGCCCTTATCTTGGAAAAAAAGAGAGAGAGAGCGAGCAAAAAGGAAGAACCTGGGAACTATAGACTAGTTAGCCTGATGTCAACACCAGGGAAAATTCTGAAGCAGATTATAAAGCAGTCACTGCAAGCACCTTGAAAAGAATGCAGCAATAACTAGAAATTAACATGAATTTGTCAAGAGCAAATCCTGCCAGACTAATCTTCTCTCATTTTTTTTATTGGGTAGCTTCCTTGGTAAATGGTGGGAATGCTATGGATGTAATATTTCTTGACATTATCAAAGCTTTTGACAAAGTTCCCCATGATATTCAAATTAGCAAGCTAAATAGGTATGGACTGAATAGAACAAATGTCAGGTGGATACACAATAGGTTATAGAAGCATGCTAAGAAGGTGATTATCAATGGTTCCTTCTCAAATTGGGAGGAGGTAACAAGTGGAGTACGACAAGGTTCAGCCCTGAGCTCTGATATTCTTAAAAATGACTTGGATGAAGGGGTATAGGGAATGTTTGTCAAATCTTCAGATGATACAAAATTGGGTGGAATAGCTAATACCTGGGAAGAAGGAAATAATATTCAAAAATATCTCGATAGGCTTGGCACTGGGTTAAAAATAACAGAATGAAATTTAAGTGAAAAGTTCTACACATAGAGAAAAAAACAAATACAGTTACAAGATGGGATATAATTTGCTCAGTAATAGTAGGAGGAAGAAGGATTTGGGAACTGTTTGGAGATCACAAGCTGAATATGAGCCATCAGTGCAACATGGCCACAAAAAAAGCAAATATTATTTTACACTGCATTACCAGAAGTATAGTTCTAAATTAGATGAAGTATTAGTTCCACTCTATTTAGCACTGGTTATCCCTCACTGAGTTCTTTTTCAATTTCTAGACACTGCACCATTTCTAGACACTGCACTTAGAGAAGGATACCAATAAACCAGAATATGTTTAGAGGAGGGCAACAAGGAAGAATGGGAAAACAAGCCCTTTGAAGAAAGTTTGAAAATCATGTTTTATCTTAGGAATAGTATACTGGAAGAGGTTATGATACCCATTTTCATATACTTGAAATATTGCCATTCTAAGGAGGGACAGGATCTGTTCTCAGACATCCCAGAATGCTGAATATATAGTAATAGACTCAAGTTACAGGAAGTCAGATTGCGGTTGAATATCAGGAAAAGCTTCCTAAATCTTTGAACAGCACAACAATGGAACCAATTATCTCAGGCAGTGGTGAGCACTCCAATGCTGGAGGCATTCAAGAAAAAAATTAAAGGTAAAGGTTGCCTTTGCTCGAAAGCCAGTCATATCCGACTATAGGTTTCAGTGCTCATCTCTGTTTCAAAGCCTAAAGAGTCAGCGCTGTCTGCTTCTGCAGATGTTTCTGTGGTCATGTGGCAGGAATGACTAGACACTGGAGTGCACGGAACACTGTTACCTTCCCACCAAAGTGGTCCCTATTTATCTACTTGCAATTTCTTGCTTTCATCTGCTAGGTTGGCAGGAGCTGGGACAGAAATGGGAGTTTATTACGTCCTGCAGTACTCAGGAATCGAACTGCTGATCTTCCGTTTTCCAGTTAGTGTCTTAGCCACTTAAGCCACTGCAGTCCCAGAAGAAAAATAGGCAACTATATTCCAGAACTCCTTCAATTTCAATTCTTGTCTAGGCCCCTTCCAACTCTATGATTCTATGAAGTATACACAGTTTTTTAAATGTATCTTAAATTTATATTGACTTGTAACTTTCAAAAAATCATATGCTATGAGATCATTTTTAGTGACTTAACTTCCTTATGCACCATGGGACAATCTGGGAAAGCTAATCAGGTTCATTAATTCAAGGTGAACCTCTATTATTTCCATGGTAGTAGAGGATAAGTTACAAATATATTCATGTTTGCTCAGCAAAGCCAGGAGGTTAATTCAACTAAATAAAGACACGTAACATGATGAAAATGCAGTGCATTTTTCTGAAACAAATTAACTTCATGAAATGTAAAAGACATATGATCTCATGTACTATATAGATTATTTGAAAATGCTCACTTTAATTGCACTGCATCAGCCAAGAAAATGTCTTATTGGACACTCCTAAAATCCAGACAAGTATCAATGTAAGAGGGAGGGTCTGAAAATGTTGTATTATGTTCTTGAAAGGGAAGATTAACTATGAAGTTAAAAATCAAAAGATTGCCTACTCCAAATTCTGCTGCAAAGCAGCTTGGAAGAAGGGGAAGTTTCCCCCCTCCCGGCTATAGCAAGGAAGATAAAAGAGTGGTGGATGTTGCAGTTGACCACTCACTTGTGGTGTTCCTGTTGATGTGGTGGGGCTTTCTTTCTCTGCCTGCTTTATGGTATAGGAAGGACCATTTCTGGGGGCATTCATAGTCTTTTGGCTGCAAATACTTTCCTTAAGGGCTTTGTGACTGTGTCACCCAATTCTGGGTGATTGGATTCACTCTCTGGCAGAGGTACTAGAAAGACCCAAGAACTTACAATGAGGCAGGTTTTTCAGTCAGAACAAAATATGGTTTATTGGGAGCAAAAGCAAAGGGAAGCCTACTCAGGCATATAGTCTGGCCAGACCTATAATTCTAAATAGCTAACCTTCCCGCAACCGTTCTGAGGAAAAGGCCCCCCTCGTGATCCCTGCTCACAAAATTTGGTGAACAGAAGAATGGCCCCCACCCACCTGGACGGGGTATTTAACTATTCTATCTGAACTAACTCTGCATGCAAGGGGAGGGGAGGAGTTTGGGAGGAGGTAAGGCAATCAACATATTTTAATTACATGTAAACATAAAACAAAGGCAGCTCTGAGGTCAGAGAATTTAGTTACACAAAAGCGGCAGATTACAGCTATTGCTGAAAAAACCGGTTGTAGAGAGTTTACATTAGGTCAAAGGAGCATATTTGTGGTTGACAGGAATATCTCTTTGTTCTCTGGAAGGCAAGACCGGCCAGTCCATCTTCGTTTGCATCAGCTTAATGTGGTGTGAAACTGCTTGGATAGACAGGAACAGATTAAGTAAATGCCTGTTACTTAAGTAAAGAGAAAAGTTTTAAGTTAAGTGGTCCCCAGGGTGAACTCCAGTTAACCTTTGTACCTTGCCAGGTGTGTGTGACTTGTCACGTCCTCTCTTCCCCTTCCCCCTGATCAATTTTGGGGTTCCATGGTTCTTGTGTTCCCCACAGAATTTTGCTATGTTTATCCTTGGGTCAGTGTTCTAATCAATGTTTAATTGAACTTTAATCAAACCAGAGGAATGAGTCATTCAGCTTCCTTTGTGAAGGAATTTCTGCTTATCAGGACACCCGACAAACCGGTTTTCACACCCTTTGACCTAGTACACAATGGACCTTATTTTTTTTACATTCCTTGCTAGAGTCTATTGACTATTGGGTAATCCCCCTTCCTCCTTGAGAGCATTCCAATCGTATGATTTAACTTTTGGCTTCTACCTTATTTTCCATGTGTGTGTGAGTGTTGTGATTTAATAAACGTTTTGATTAATTATAATGCTTTATTCAAAATTTTAGGTATCAACTCCTTCCCTTTTTCTCTTAAGATTCGACTGACCAGCGGGCAGTCGTATCTTAGGCTGAGTGGGTCCTGGTGTGGTATGCCCCCCCCCTGGGGCCCTGGTCACGTGGGTCCTGGTACAGCGTTCTCAGGGATTACAAAAAGGGGCACACACACACAAATTAGAATTATAACTACAGCAATCCCAAACCCCGCTATGAATAAATGTTTCCAACATCTGGGAGTAGGCCAATTAGCCAATTCCCCAGTGAAAACCCAGTGTTTTACTCTCAGTGGTGAGATTGTGGATGGTTTCTTCTGCCTGCTTGCTGTTAAATTTAGGCAGCACATCCATTTAAAATAAGGGGGTTGTCCAAACTACCAAATGAACATCCTAACATTCTATACATTCTACACATATTTAGAAATTTAACCTAAAGAAAATACAGGAACACAGTTTGCTAGCAATACTTTAGAGAGAGAGAGAGGTAGAGAGAGAGAGAGAGAGAAAGGGGGGTCGAGAAGAAATGAGGTGGTAGGAATACTAATAATAAAAGACATGATACTCCTCCATTGAATTTTAGACATGCTCTGGAGCACTGTCATCCGTTCACTTTGGGGATCCAACACAAGGCTTCCACATCTTTAGGTTTTCCTGTAGTGAGGGAGAGAAAACACAACACATCTCCCCAAAACCCTCCCACATTTACTTTTAAACTTTTATTTCTTAACAATAAACGACAACAAACATGCTTTAATGTACGGTAATACCTCATATAACATCAGTATGATGCATTAAGATCCCATGGGATGCTTCAGATAACCGCCAAAACCTTTGTGGTTACGATGCATCTCTATGGCTATGGCTCCCATAGGATCCTAACATGCATCGGGTAACACTAAAAATCATATAACATCTAGACCTGTGGGGCCAGGTTTTAGGGTCATATGAGGTTTGACTGTACTCCCATTACATTCACTGTTCCCTGTGGATTTATGTAAGGGAATTCCTTAAGATTCCAGGTTTAGTAGGAGAAGAGGGCTTTTATTGTGCAAACCCCATACTTACTCCAGAAGCCACTAATGCATGATTCAATTGCAACTGTGAGTGCTTTTTAGAGGCAGGAATTTACCTTCCTGGCCCAAACCAATGTAAACCAAATTAAATACTGTGAGCAAACAATTGTTTCACTCCCATCTGATCTGAGGAAGGTGCTGCTTCCCTACCAAATTCAGCCTCCCCCTCCCCTTTGTGAGTCTGGGAGTCTCCTAACTAATTTCTAAACTGGCCTCATTGTGAAATCTATTTGTTTACCTTTACCCTGTTTTCCTTCTGGCA
The DNA here is from genome assembly GCA_030440675.1 of Furcifer pardalis. Taxonomy (NCBI): domain Eukaryota; kingdom Metazoa; phylum Chordata; class Lepidosauria; order Squamata; family Chamaeleonidae; genus Furcifer; species Furcifer pardalis. The sequence goes on from CP126895.1 coordinate 63,649,582, forward strand.
TCCTGTATAATAAGAATGAGGGTTTAACAAACGCACTGCAGATGTTTTTGAAATAACTTTATTGTTGGAGTTGCAAAGCAATCTTTATGGTTCAGTTTCTTTAACTAGGATTCTTAACTGGGGACGGTGCATAGGGACACTCAAATTTCTTAAGATTGTGCACTTAGTAGGATGAGAGGAAATTTCCCATGTGCGATGTTCCAACAATCTTCAGAAGCCACTCACACAACACACATGCAGACAAGACAAAATACAGCTATGCAATGACAGAACAGACTATGCAGGGGCAGGGCACCTCTCCTGCCTTCCTTAAGGGAAATTTTGACAGGGAGTTTGCCCAGAAATAAAAACATTTAGCTTTATTACTTTTGACTGTGCAGCCATTCTTTGTGATGTTAAAGGCTTACAGCTGCTCTTAAGGAGCAAGCTACTATGTGCTTATTTATTTACTATGCAAAACTTCTCCCACCTTTTTCCGGAACTCTTGTTGCAAGGTCCTGGGTTTGAATCACAATTTTTAAAAGCATTTTTTTTTTTTCAGATCGAAAATCAAATGTGCTTCCTGGGGCTTTTGCGATTCAGTTAATTCAACCCCAGTACATGTGTGTATTGAGCCACATTATACAAAATCAAATTTACAGCAACCATTTCAGAAATGCATATGTTTTCAAAAGGTTTTAATAGGTTTATGTTCAAATTAACTTTTCACTATGGAGCAGCAGTTTCCTCCTTTAAAGCAATTCAGACAAGCAGAGCTTTGCACAGACATGATTCCAAGTTTCCAATTTAAACTTATCCAGATTATAACACATGCATAGCCCCTCTGTTTAAGCAAGTATCAGATTATACAGGACAATGTTCCATTTCCCCTGTGCCACACATTAAATGTTCCCCTTTATTTTCCATTATTTTCCTACTAGGCCATATCTCCTTTTATTTCTGAAAATGGGTCTCCACGTGCCACAATTTAGAGACTGTTAAGGTAAACACCAGACAAACCAAATTCTGAGTTAGCATGGCCCTTTTAAGATGTGGGCCAGATTTTCAAAATACGTTTTTGCATTTTAGGCAGATGCTTCTTGGCCCCCCTTCCCACAAAACTGGGTTCTCAAGTGAGACTCCAATTGTCCTTTTTCCCAGGGTAAAAGACAAGCCAAAACCTCCATTTCCGCTATCTTCATGCCCTGCCTTGGGACGAGACCTTGGGCCACCCAGAACTCCAGGATTTGCTCCGAAGGCTTTCTTGGGGTCCCTTGCCTATCTGCAAGTTTTCCAATTCAATATTGCCAGGTTGAGCTGAGCACTTTAAATGAAGCCGGGTAAAAGGGTGGTTGAGGTGATTAGCCTTCTTGCATTGATATTTTGTGCAGGCCAATTCTGCCTGCGGGGAGTACCCTAAATTTCATCCATATGTGGGGCGTATGGCCAGGTAGCAAACTTATGTTTTAAAATTAGCCTTTCATCAGATGAGGCTCCTTATTTCATATTTGTCAGCCTTGCTGGGACAGCAGGGTGACACAGATTAATTTGAGGCACAACGAAAAGGAAGAAAAAGTCCCCATTTCTTTGCCAACTAGGGCAGTGGAATCAGAATTTGGGTGGGGCAGTGCATATGCCTGTAATCTTGGACATTATGCGACTTTGCTCTTTTAGTGGCCAAACAGGAAGTTCAGCTGATGGCCAAGCTTAGTGGAAGAGGAAGGAGGGGCTGCTTTCCCCCCTTCAGGCTATTGTGAATGGAATGTTTTTTTTTTCTCTCAGCAGGAGGCAATTTCTTAACTTCTCTGCAGTGCTACAATGTTTGCACTCTGCACATGTTCTATGGAAAGTCCGAATTTTTACTTTGGAAGCCATTTCTTTAAAAACAAATGCATTTCCAAACACATATTGGTTGCAGTTGGCTTTGTATGGGAAAGAGGGACCCTTCTAATTAATCCATCCCAATTTCCAGCCTTTGCCAATCTCAAATTTTTTTTTAGATATACCAATCATCAAGTTAGTATATTTGTTTTGTTTTCCAATTAATTCCATTTTATTTGCTGCATTTTTCCACCATTTCTAAGTTCCAATTCTTTAATTTTCAAGACCTTTATTGCTTGATCAGTTCAATTTCAGGCCTTATTTTAAAGCAGCAATGCATTGGAGCGTTGCTAATTCACTAGCCTTATAATACTTTTGCCATGTCCCAATCTAAAGGACAACAATAATCCTGATTTATACATTTCCAATCTCTGTCTTAAAGTTTAAACTAGACAGGGAAAGGGATAACATCATTTTGTTAACCATACTTTTTATATACTTTTACATTATATTTACAGATCTGCCACATATCCAGCATGCATCAGGACAGGATATTCCTGGAAGCATGACTTCTTAAGGAAATGCTTCCTCCCCTTTAAATTCTTTGCAGAGTATGTTAATATAATGGCAGTTTAAAATTTCTAAGTTTCTAGTCCTCATTATTTACACATCACAAAAATGCAGGCACACATTTATTTCGTTCACACACACACCCAGGGCCCTCACTAAATTCATTCATTCATCATACCTGCATGCATATTTACATATATTACACATCCATTCCATTTTTAAACTTTACATTAGCTCTCCTTTTTCTCCTGCAATGCTCCACGCAATCGCTAGAAAAGCAAGGGAAAATGCCATGCTTTCTCAGACCTTAAGGGCCATGTTTTACTGTGATTCTCAGGAGGCTGGAATTACTTGCCACCTGGGCACAATGACTTAATCTTATTGCTAATCATTCTTATAAGCCATTCCCAGGCTGCCTCTTATGGCAATAGCCTGGGATTCTTCCAATTTGGGCTGCCCTGTGTTCGAATTCAGTTACAATTTAACAGATTGCTTTAACTTAATTGGGGCTTTCCTTTTAGAAACAACGGACAAGTTACAATTTATATGGGTGCTGAGTTACATTAACCCTTTGTTTAATCTATGACTGCTGTCCCCTTCAAGCCTTTCAGCCTGAGTGGGTTGCAGCGGGCTCAAATTTTAAATGCTTTTCTATTCTGTTTACTCTTTTTCATTCTACTCTATTTAGCACCCCCCACTCTGCTAGCAGGGATGGATGGCAATAAACTATTCCTCCTTCCCTTTTCTCTTTTCGGCTGAGGGGTCCTGTTCTGCTTACTGGGTCCTAGCTTTTCCCTTTTCCAACGAGTCCATTGAGATTGGCTCACTGTTTCAATTCGAGCTTTTAATTTTTACCTTTTTCTTTGATTTTATAGTGCCCAATTTTTCCTCATGATTTCCTTATTTCACTAAGGACGCCTTCCATCATTCCTTTCAGCCCGCTCACTCCCGCAACTCCAGGAACTTCCATCTGTTCCCAAGGTCCGATTTCTTCTACAACTCCCCTTCCCAACATGTCCCGCTGGGGCATGTCTGAGAGGTCCAGTAGGTTTACCTCTGCGGTTTAACCCACTGTAACCTGGGGGGGGCTGCAAAGTTACGGACCCCAGACTCTCCCGACTGGATTTGTTCCTTTTGCTGGCAGGGGTGGTGGGCATCAAGGGCTGAGGGGGCGCCCCAGATTTACAAGGATACCATGAGCAGCGGGTTTGAGGAATTAAGGAGCCAGAAGGTGCAATGGACCCAAAACGGTCCTCTTCAATCCTCCTCAATTGCCTCTCTATACTTTGGGGAACCCCAAATTTGGGAGGAGGATTAGCCTTCTCCCATTACAATATAAAGATTGCCCTCGCAAGGGTATCGTTCAAGGTTTTGTGGGTGCAGCCTCACGGAGAGCGCTGCATGTTCTGAGTCCCCAGATCTCCTCAGACTCACTTCTAGCCTTCTAATAAATTCCTTTAGGTGCCTTAAACTTAAGTTGCCTTCTCTAGGCCAGGCGGGCCTCAGGTCCCTTTGAAAGGGGCCGGTCTTGGGTGCTTAAAAGTTTCAACCTCCATTTGCTCAATTTTAGACTTGGGTCCCACCAAATTCCTCCATTTCTTGAGGACATTGCTGCGTGGCGTCCCACCAGCCTTTTCCTCCTTCCAGCCCAGCCTGAACTCTCAAAAAGCTCCTCCCATAGCTTGCCTAGGCCTAGGTCTTGGTGCTTACCGAGTTACCCCACGCAGCGCACTGGCGGGAGCGGACCACACAGTTTCTTCCCTTGGTGTTTCTCAACGGGCATCACCCGTTTCTTGAAACGGAATTTACCCTGGCCTCAAAGGGCAACGAACCCCTTTCTTGACCAGGCCTGCCAATTGGCCACGTGCACTCAGTTAATCACTCTGGCACACCGTGCTTTTCCGAAGGTCCTCAATGGGCGCCACCCGTTTCTTGGACCCTCCGCCCAACTCGTAAAGACCCCAGTGTCAGGTGATGAATCTGTTCACTGGACCCTGAAATTTAAACTAAATTGCTCACGGGTGGACAATTCCCGTTCTTGCTTGATTTCTAGCTGGCTAGCGAGGCCAGACTAGTGGTCAATTCTTTGTGCAGCTCAGGTTCGTCAGACCGTATCTGCTGCACCCTCGGTGGGACTCTAACCCACGCTTTCAATACTCGAGCTGCCACCCGAGGGGAAGTTGAGTTCAGCTGGCTGTTTAAACTAACTTGGCAAGAATTTCAAAGGGACCCCAAAATCAAAATTATACGTTACCGATCCTGAAGTTTTCAGTCGCAGAGACGAACCGCAGATGAGTCTCTCAAAGCCTGATTGAAGATTTCGAATAGGAGGTCGTTCTGGTTTTTCTTTCCCTCTCTTTGTGTCCTGCACCTCTTAAGGAGGTTGCAGGAACCAGAGGCATCCCGGCACGAGCCCCCAATTATGTCACCCAATTCTGGGTGATTGGATTCACTCTCTGGCAGAGGTACTAGAAAGACCCAAGAACTTACAATGAGGCAGGTTTTTCAGTCAGAACAAAATATGGTTTATTGGGAGCAAAAGCAAAGGGAAGCCTACTCAGGCATATAGTCTGGCCAGACCTATAATTCTAAATAGCTAACCTTCCCGCAACCGTTCTGAGGAAAAGGCCCCCCTCGTGATCCCTGCTCACAAAATTTGGTGAACAGAAGAATGGCCCCCACCCACCTGGACGGGGTATTTAACTATTCTATCTGAACTAACTCTGCATGCAAGGGGAGGGGAGGAGTTTGGGAGGAGGTAAGGCAATCAACATATTTTAATTACATGTAAACATAAAACAAAGGCAGCTCTGAGGTCAGAGAATTTAGTTACACAAAAGCGGCAGATTACAGCTATTGCTGAAAAAACCGGTTGTAGAGAGTTTACATTAGGTCAAAGGAGCATATTTGTGGTTGACAGGAATATCTCTTTGTTCTCTGGAAGGCAAGACCGGCCAGTCCATCTTCGTTTGCATCAGCTTAATGTGGTGTGAAACTGCTTGGATAGACAGGAACAGATTAAGTAAATGCCTGTTACTTAAGTAAAGAGAAAAGTTTTAAGTTAAGTGGTCCCCAGGGTGAACTCCAGTTAACCTTTGTACCTTGCCAGGTGTGTGTGACTTGTCACGTCCTCTCTTCCCCTTCCCCCTGATCAATTTTGGGGTTCCATGGTTCTTGTGTTCCCCACAGAATTTTGCTATGTTTATCCTTGGGTCAGTGTTCTAATCAATGTTTAATTGAACTTTAATCAAACCAGAGGAATGAGTCATTCAGCTTCCTTTGTGAAGGAATTTCTGCTTATCAGGACACCCGACAAACCGGTTTTCACACCCTTTGACCTAGTACACAATGGACCTTATTTTTTTTACATTCCTTGCTAGAGTCTATTGACTATTGGGTAATCCCCCTTCCTCCTTGAGAGCATTCCAATCATATGATTTAACTTTTGGCTTCTACCTTATTTTCCATGTGTGTGTGAGTGTTGTGATTTAATAAACGTTTTGATTAATTATAATGCTTTATTCAAAATTTTAGGTATCAACTGGATGGCTCACTGGACTCTTCACACTTCCCCCATGGCATTTTTCTTCAGGTTTCCTTTGGGTTGTCTCAGAATGCCTGGAATGGGGGAATAGTAAATAGCTTTTGAGAATTTTCCTTTTTTCCTTGTGCTCCCCCTCCCTGATTTTAAGTGCTAGCAATATTTATTTTTAGTTAGGGCCAGAGGTGTCCATTATGTGAGTCCTGGTGGCCATTTTGGGTATTCCTGCAGCCAATTTTTGTAAACTAAACAAATTAATCAATCAAAAAAACCACAAGATATATAAATAAAATATAAAGAATGGGTCAAAATTGATCGACTTATTCTCTTAGTGTAGTTTATATTTATTTATTTATTTTTTAGATTTCTATACCACCCTCCTTGGTGCGACCAACTCAGGGCAGTGAACAACATAATTAGTACACGGTCATCAACAAAGTCCAACAATAAGGCAATTTTTGTAAACTAAACAAGTTAATCAATCAAAAACACCACAAGATATATAAATAAAATACAAAGAATGGGTCAAAATTGATCGACTTATTCTCTTAGTGTAGTTTATATTTATTTATTTATTTATTTATTTATTTATTTATTTATTAGATTTCTATACCGCCCTATTTGGTGCGACCAACTCAGGGCAGTGAACAACATAATTAGTACACGGTCATCAACAAAGTCCAACAATAAGGCAAAAATAACACACAATATGAAAATATAACAATATAATAGCAAAATAACAATAGCAATATAATAGCAAAAAATTCAGCCCAACATTACAAATATAATCAAGTGTCATGAATACAAATATCAAATGTCATAAATACAAATATCATCAAATATCACAAATATAACGCACGCACGCCGACAGCTGTTCTTAATCAGCCTCTGGGCCAAGGTGGAGGGAACCCAGAGGAAGTGCAGGAGCATCCTCTCAGCGCCGCTGCCGCTGGTCTTTTTATCACCCTCCTGGCCGAGCTGGAAAGGGTCCCGGAGGGAGGGCGGGGGCGATGCCTCGCTAGCCGCAGCTGTGGCTGTTTTCGTCCATCCCCAGGCTGAGATGGAAGGGACCCGGGGAGTGTGGGAGCATCCTCTCAGCGCTGCCGCCACTGGTCTTTTTATCGGCCTCCGGGCCGAGCTAGAAAGGGTCCCGGAGGGAGGGCGGGGGCGACGCCTCGCCAGCTGCAGCTGCAGCTGTTTTGGTCCATCCCCGGGCCAAGATGAAGGGACCAGGGGAGTGCAGGAGCGTCCTCTCAGCGCCGCCGCCTCCGGTCTTTTTATAATAATTGTTATTATTTAACAATTTATTAACAATATTAATATAATTCAATGATACTAGTTGGTAGCTAGTAATAATTGCATAGAAAATTGATAAAAAGATGCTATCCATTTCTTACTTTTTAAAGTTGAATTGAATTATGGTAGCAATGGGTAGTATGGTCCTTGCTTAAAATAATTAATGCTAAAGTCACCTTGCAACAGGCAGGAGAGTCAAAGAAACAGGCAGAAGTACGGTTGGCATTTGAAAATTGCAAGACCATTTTGAACTGGTATTTGAAATTTGAGAACATTGTGGAAGTACAATGACAATGGAGGTGTGAGTATGCAACAGAACCTCCAACATGCCTAACAGTTGAATACATTTGGGATAAGTTTGAGATGCATGATGCTATCTGTGATGTGCACACGGGAAGATACAGGACACTTTGGTTGCTCAGGCAGTAGTTCATCATAATCAGAAGTATCTGGATGCTAATAGTAACCACTTCTTTCAGAAGTCAAACATAATTTGTATTCATCTTTTGTTCTTAGTATATATTGAGTATTACAATTTTAATACAGTTTTTCCATTTCTTAAAATGTGTATACATTTTTGATACCCTCTGTAGATTGATTTATATAATTTTTATATATACATAGATTTTAAAAAATGATATCAGTTCTTTTGTTTCTGAATTAATTATTTAATCCATGAGATAATGTAGTTCAGGGGTTCCTAACCTTTTTATGATGTGGGCCTGACCACGCCCCCAGATATCTGAGCAGGCTGGACCACGCACTCCAGAAGTGGAAGTAAATGCACACTTTTCTGTGTTTATGACAACCATGGGTGCATTTATGGCTGACATAGCCATGTTTATGCCTGTGGGGTGCATTTTATGGCTGTTGTAAATTTCCCTGCTTCCACTTCCGGGTGCAGAGGCAGCAGGTCACATGAAATGGTGCCATGGTCCAGGTCCCCTGGCTTAATGATTTAGATATCTGACTGTTAGCCTTTTTGTTGTGGGTATACATTGGTCCTACGTGGGATGAAAAAAGGGTGCTAAAAAGTACATTGTTCACATAACTATGCAACAGGGTTTTAGCCAGTGTCACTAAAATTTACAAATTATAGACCCTAATTATTAAGGATTTGCCAGAATTTTTCCCTAATCAAACAAAACATAAAAATAAAAAACATCCAATCAGTTCATTATTTTATTGTTGCTACTGTTATTGTTCTAGCAAATGTAATATATCAGGCCAAAAAACTCAACTCACAGGCAAATACTAATTGCTAAGACTTCTCCCGTCCTGTGCACAAAAATATGTTTCATATGATTTTTTTTCTCTGTTGCTAATCTTTATTTTTATTATTAGCTAGTCTTTTGTGCTTTATGTCATTTTCTGTTTGGACACCCTATCTTCCCTGAATTATTTATTACTCCCTTTAAAGCTACAATATAATTTTTGTGGGGAATGTATTTCTCTTTCAGTGGTACTATCAGAAGATGTTTGGGATAAAGGATTGATATTAAACTGTAAACTAATAAATCTCTCCAGCTACAGGTGAATAGCATAATAATAGCACAGTTAGCATCACAAAGACATGGTTGGAGATACTGCTTAATGATGTTTACTTCAATAAATTATTCCCCATCTGTTATTTGTGAAAAGCCAATGTCTTTCCCTCCTTCCTTTGCTTCTAATTTTTCAGCCTTGTTCATATAATGACTGTAATATCTAAAATGTATTAAGCTTTATTCACCTAATTATTTTCATGAGGTTTGTATATGTGTAGTATGTGGTTTTGAGTCAGGAGGATGCCTCTGATATTTCCATAGCTGAGTCAAACAACCTTTCATAAGCCAATACAAGCCAATACTAAAAGGGGAGCAGCCTAAACAAACGAAACAAAAAGTAACTGCAACTGGGATTTGAATCAGCATCAAATATGCCAGAGTCATAGACAGTCTGATTATGCTTTGTTCTAAATATATGGGAGTCTGGGCAAAATGTTTTAAAGATTTTTTTAAAGAACTACTTTCCCCCATTCACACACTAGGCACTAAGAATTAAGGAGCAGTAACCAACAAATTTTAAAAATGAATGTAAAACACTAGTATTTAAATGTAAATCAATATAGTTTTACTTACATTCTTTTCTTCCTTTGGAGCCAATCTTTCCTGTATGGATGTATAAATAACTTGTGATAATCACTTAGTGTTTGAGTGAGAAGTGGTTAATAGATGCAAAAAAAGAATCAGTTTCTGGGATTTTCTTATGCTTGACTTTTTGTGAATAATAGTAAGCTCAATGGGGAATCCTGTATACCACCTTGACTACTGTACTACCTTTTAGGTAGTGGAAGGTTCATAGTTTGGGAACTGGCAATTAATTCTATTTTCCAATAATTAAGGCAGAAATAACTTCAAATAGTCGTAATTTCACAAGGAATAAATCATTTTGCCCTATAAGTGTAACTTCTAGCTATGTTTCTGGTCACAGATCTGGCCTGACTAGGAGGTGTACTTCATGATTGACAGCCAATCATTCTCCTGATTGTTAAAAAAATTGTGGTCAAAAAGAGGGGACCACGTTCTAGTGCTGAAATTCTTTTCTCTCTAATGTTTTGTTGCTGTTGTTCAGTCCCATAGTCGAGTCTGACTGTTTGAGACCCCGTGGACTACACCAGGGGTTAGCCTCCACCATCCTCCAAAGCCCGCTCAGCTCTATACCCATTGCTTCAAGAATGCCATCTAGCCATCTCATCCTCTGCCACTCCCTTTTCCTTTTGTCTTTGATCTTTCCCATCATCCATGCCTTCTCGAGTGAGTCCTCTCTTCTCATTTGGTGTCCAAAGTACTTTAGCTTCATCTTCAGTATTTGTTCATCCAAGGAGCAGTCAGGGTTGATTTCTTCTGATATCAACCTATTTGATCACTTTGCTGTCCAAGATATTCTCAAAATTCTCCTCTAGCACCACATTTCAAAGACATCTATTCTTCTGCGCTCAGCCTTCCTTATGGTCCAGTTCTCACAACCATACATTACTACTGGGAATACCATTGTTTTGATTATGAGTACTTTTGTTGGCAGGGTGATGTCTCTACTTTTTATTATGTTCCCTAGGTTTTTCATAGTTCGCCTCCCAAGAAGTAAGCGTCTTATTATTTCATGGCTGCAGTCACCACCTGCAGTGATCTTGGATCACCATTTGTCTGTCATACTATTAAGGAAACTTTTATCCAGTAGCATTGCAAGGGTTGCTGTCAGAAGCTAATCACCGGCTAGGTTCAAAAAAGCCTCCATGCCTGACGGGAAGAAGGACTTGCTGCCTCAGACCCAGCCCCCAACACTGGCTGGGTTCAAAAGAGCCTCCACCTCGAGGGATATGGACATAGTGGGTGGGGTTGAGTTTGGGAGGTTTTTGTGTATTATTTATGAAGTATTTTTGAAGTGTTTTTTAATGATTTGATGTTATTGTGATTAGGGATGTTCTGAATTGCCTTTGAAATGTTTTTGTGATGCAATATCTTGTAATCTTGTAAGTGTGATATATTGTTTTTTTCTCTGTTATTGTATACTTTGTATCTTTGTTAGCTGCCCAGAGTCACTTGGCGAGTGGGGCGGCATACAAGTCGAACAACAAGAACAAGAACAAGAACAAGAACAAGAACAGCAACAGCAACAGCAACAGCAACAGCAACAGCAACAGCAATAATAATAATAATAATAATAATAATAATAATAATAATAATAATAATAATAATAATAATAATAATAATAATAATAATAATAATAATAATAATAATAATAATAATATAGAGGTAGGGAAGGAATGGGAATTTTGAATCTGTAGAAAGCCTGGATTGTTTCTAACCCAGTTATCTTTCCTTTTGGGAGGGATTATTGTCTGCAGTTGAGCTCCAAATTGGATTGTTCTGTCTTTTTCTGCTGCCTGATCAAGAAGAAAATTAAGTGTTATGATGGAATAGAACTATTTACATACTGTCATATCTTTCTTATGTGATGGAGGTTTTGATTGGTAATTTGCTTGGTTAGGTTGGGTTGGTTTTTTCCATTTATTTGCTTGCTTGCTTTTCTTGGTCTTTGGGAGTGACATATGTATGTGCATGTGAGTATTTTATTTTGTTATTTTTCCTTGTTTGTGTATAGATAGCTTTTCCTGTTTGATTAACACTTAAAAATTTTATTTTGGTAATTTGCTGTGTATTTATTCAGTTAAAGGTGCATATTTTATTGTTATTCTTTTTTAACTGTTTTGTATTGTTTTTGTTGTTTGCTTTGCTTCACTGTATGCTAGGCTGCTTTCCTGCTCTTTTTCTGTTGTGCTTCCCAGCAACAGAGGGTATCTGGGCCAGTTGCACTGAATATTACTGATGTTTTTATTATTTATTATTAGTTCAAATTTATATTGCCGCCCACTCGTTGTGGCGACTCAGGGCAGCTTACAGACAATACATTACATTACAATACAATAGTTTCAAAAGTAATCGAGAAAAAAAGGGAAGAAATCCTAAGCACTTCAGAAAAAGCATCTACTTTACAGGATGATCATTATTACAAGATTTGGGGGAATAACCATATACAGAACATGCACCTCCTAAATCTATTAGCTGGAAAAAGAAAGCTACCAAAAGCTAAAGAACAAGCAATAGCTACTTGTTACTACACCCTGATCTAATTAATCAACCTCTCTCAATGCAATTAATCTGATTTAAACACAAGTAACCTAGTTTTTCCAAATTTTGGGTGTTTAACTACCTTATGAATTGATTGGTGAATGAGTGAGTTTTTTTTTTTACATAGATCTGGTGGTAATTTTTCTTTCTTGTGTACTGTTTCCTGCTTTTGGAGTAAAATTATTTTGCCTTTCTTTTATTTACTTTTTTTGGAGGAGTAGATTTTAAGGGTTCTACTTAACTTGGAGTAGCACGAGGAACCACAAATAGGGAAACTCAAAGCAAAATAACCAAAAAGATGCTTTCCCTTTCATGTTAAATGAAAGGACCAATGGAAGAAATGCATTAATATGAAAGAAGAATGAAAGAGCTATCTGTGGAGGAACATTGAATGAAAGAAATACTATTTTTTGCTATGCACATTCCTGATGTTCTATTTTGTTGTTCAGTCGCACAGTCGATTCCGACCCTCTGCGACCCCATTGACCATTGCCCGCCAGGCATTCCTGTTCTCCACCATCCCCCTCAACTCGCTGAGCTCTGTGCCCATTGTCTCCACAATATCATCTAACCATCTCATTTTTGGCCGCCCCCTTTTTCTTTTGCCCTCCACCTTTCCCAGCAAGTAGGCAAATACTTTCTTTTAAAAAATAATAACTTTTCAGGCTCTGAAAGACATTATTTTTTAATGCAATGAACCCCCCCTTTTTTTAAAAAAAATCAGATTGAACATGAATGATTAAACTATTGACAGAGTTGAATCTGTTATGATGGAGTGTTTTAATAAACTATCAATAGCCTTCTGGAGCAGCTGTGGTAGGCACTCCGCCAAATGCATTTGCTTTCAAAGGCAAACTACACCCCACTGTGCCTGATTGCTGTCATCATATCCTTCATACCTACCGTGGTGTTTATTCTAAAGTGACCCATCTTATTTCAAAAGAATTGCACTGAAACTTCTGAAACACTCCTCTTGGTTCTACTCATGTTGAGTGGAATCTTTCTTGGTTTTTTCCTTGTTATTAGTTTCACCTCTTGCTTTGAAGTTCGTGTAGAGGGAGTGACTGCACTGATACCATGCTTTTGCTCATAAACACAACCTCTGTATAAATTGTGCCTATTTTTTCTTTATTGTAGGTCTGCTCTGTTTTAAATCAAGAGAAATGGCAACCATTACATTCTGCTAGTCTTTCAGTCCTAGATCTGGAGAGTTTTCTTAATGCCCTTTCTACCTTTCGAGATATCTTCTACTGTCCTTAAATTTTGCAAACTGATTTACCAGCTGGGCCTTGCTGATTCATTGTTTAGTTGACCTTGTTTGGTACAAGTGCAGATGTTTGATAAATGTGAAATACTGAAAGAAACATCATCATTGCTGTCTTGTAAAATGATCTCCAATTGTATATATTGAGGAAGACAAATGAAATATCAGCTAAAATGAATCTAGCAGTGTAAAAGAAACTGGGTATACTGAAGGATAAATAGAATACAGGTAATGAAAATGACAGAAACAACTGAAAGGGATGGATGGATGGATGGATTAGATGACATTTGTTTATTTCCATGAAGGCAAAACAAAGTTAGTTTGGATTTTTACTCACTACATTGGATTTCAACAATAAAAAAGTAAATTAAATTTTGTAAGCCTATGGGAGAAAAAGAGAGAGAAGAGGGGTATAGAAAAGGTTCTTAGTGGGTTCGGAAGAGGCATAATAGAATAGTGATATCACTCATATCCTATTCATTCACTTGTTTCTTCCACACATGGGAAGGGAGATTCTAGTTTGTAAAGGCCACTTTTCATTTTTGTTGCCATAATCTACCAAGAATATAAGGCTTTTCTAATCCCAATTCTGAAAACAACAATTTTAACTTTATCTTTTTCTTTCATGAGTTCTTAACTCCTCCCTCTCAATGGTAAGAACTGAACTTTACCATTATATTATTTATCCTGATTTATAAATCTGGTTACTTCACAAAGATATAAAACAAACAAAACCAAAACATGCTACATCCATAGACTGATCATTCTGTCCTCCACCATCCTCCTCAACTCACTCAGCTTTATGCCCATTGTGTCTACAATACCATCTAGCCATCTCATTTTTGGCTGCCCAGTTATTCTTTTGCCCTCCACCCTTCCCAGCATCAAGGCTTTCTCAAGCGAATCCTCTCTTCTCATTTGATGTCCAAAATACTTTAGCTTCATCTTTACTATTTGGCCTTCTAAGGAGAAGTCAGGGTTAATTTCTTCTAATATTGACCTATTTGTTCTCCTCGCTGTCCAGGGGACTCTCAAAACTCTCCCCCAACACCACATCTCAAAGGCATCTATTCTTCTGCACTCAGCTTTCCTAATGGTCCATCTATCACAACCATACATTGCCACCAGAAACACCATTACTTTGACTATACGAATTTTTGTTTGCAACGTGATGTCTCTATTTTTCACTATGTTCCCCAGGTTTCTCATAGCTTGCCTCCCAATAATCAGTTGCCTTTTTATTTCATGGCTGCAATCACCATCTGCAGTGAGCTTTGATCCTAAGAAAGTAAAATCTGTCACTGCTTCTACTTCTTCCCCATCTATTTTCCAGGGACTGATAGGGCCTGTTGCCATTATCTTGGTTTTCTTGATATTGAGTCTCAAGCCAGCTTTTGCACTTTCTACTTTCAACCTAATCAGGAGCTTTTTAAAGTCCTCCTCACTTTCTGCCATTATTTATTCAAAGTGGTAAAAACAGGCATTAAAATGAAAATATCCTTCAATATCATGATTTAATTTTAATATTTTATTCATGCTTTAACAAAAAGATGAAAACTGAAAGACACTTTTTCATGTTATTTCATTGGTTCTTAGAAGAAAGCTTCTACAACATGAATGCTTTGTATTAATGAAAGAGAAGGATATGGAAATTCCTTTTTTCCCTGTGTGTTTTACATAATTTTTCTTTTATTTCTCTTAGAAATTTTTCACCCAATAGCATCATACATTTGTTGCCAGCAGCCAATTCTAATATGGTGTGATCGTTCTGGACTAATCTAGCGCTCTTGCCAATAAGCCTATCTATCAGAAGCATAGCTTACCTTGTCGGGGCCCCGTATAAAAATTGTTTGGGGGCCCTTTATATGCGGGGCGGAGCTAACGTCATGACATCATGACGTCGTGGGGGGAGCCAACGTCATGATGTCATGACATCGTGGGCGGGGCCAAAAATAAAAATAAAATAAATAAATAAATAAAATAGAATAGAATTAAAATAAACAAACAAACACACACACACCTCAACCCACCCACCCACCCAAACAACCACAACACAAACCCGTAAATAACTTAAATAATTAAAATAAAGAAAGAAATAAAATAAAAATTTAATAAAAATCCACCCACCCACCCAACACACACATAAACCACCCACCCACCCGAAACACAAAACCCTCACTTACCCTCCTGGGGCCGCATGGCAAGGCGCGCTGCCCCCGACTCCAGCCTCCTTCTCCTCCTCTTCCGGAGCCGCTTGCCCCGCGCCCCCCCACGCGCGTGCCCTCCACAGCGCCCTCCTGCAAGTCTCAGACATCAGCCTGGCGGGGGCGGGGGCAGGCAGGCAGGCGCAACTGTCGCTGCCGCCATCACCACCGCCGGACCCGGAGGAGGCGGTGGCACACTCTGCCAGGCGTATCCAGGCCATGGGGGTTCGGCAGCAGCGGACAGCCCGGGCAGGCCTCAACCTGCCCGTGGGAGCTGGGCGGCCCCAGGGGAGGGCCACCATCGGAGCCACTCCGAAAAGCTGCGGCTCCGACTCCGAAATTTTTTTTAAAATTGGAGCCAAAAATGGCTCCAATAAAGTGCGCATGCGCAGAAACTCAATCTGACGCATGCGCAATGCATCAGATTGAGTTTCTGCGCATGCGCAGTAAATTTTTGCTCTTTTTTTCTTTTTTTCTTTCTTTTTTGCCGTTGGGGGCCCCCGTAGTCTGGGCCCCCCGTATAATTGATACGGCTGATACGGCGGCAGCTACGCCTCTGCTATCTATGTTCCCCTTGAGCCTCCTGGCACCGGCAGGCCCAACTTGGAACTTCTGTGACTCTGAGTAGCTAGCAGTTGGAAGGTTGTCCTGCAATCACCATGCAGCAACATGGGTTTCCTCTTACTTAAAGAGATCCCAGACCTTGACTGTAGAGAAAATTAATTTCAAGTTGTGAGTAACACAAGGAGAAAGGCAACTTTTGTTCATAAAAGAGTTGAATTGGATCAAAATGAAAAATAAAACTACTTTGATAATAATAATATTTTCATGTCAAAAATTATTCTGGGTTGAAAGGATTTGTGCTCATGGGATGCCTGAATGAGCTCCTTTCATGTGCCCAAGATCCGAAGTGGTCCCTATTTATCTACTTGCAATATCTTGCTTTTAATCTGGCAAGGGCTGGGACAAAAACGGGTGCTCAAACTGTCATGCAGTACCCTGGTCTCAAATTGCTGACATAACAGCCTTCCAGCTAACAAGGTGAGCTTCTTAACCACTGAGCCACCACAGCCCCACTACTTTGATGAAGGTCAGAGGTGAAAAGGGACAAGAAAAATAGTATCTAGGTACAGAAAATTGATTTTGGAGACTCTCAGCATAAGTAAAAGTGGAATGACTGGATAAAAAGTTGCACCATATTATTAATGGTTATGATAACATTTGACATCTAATTTTTTTAGCCGTGTGTGTGTGGGGGTTAATTTCTTCTTCTTCTTCTTCTTCTCCTCCTCCTCCTCCTCCTCCTCCTCCTCCTCCTCCTTGCATATCTGAATCCAAATCTGAATATTGGTGATCATCATGGTGATGAGCCATGAAGACTGTCCTGAGAATAAAATTCAGTGGCCTTTGATCTAACTCCCGTATCACAGCATAACACCCATACCACTGATCCAATTCCGAGAGTCACTTTCTGGTCCTGAACCCTTTTGGAATGCAGTCTGTGTCATAAATGCATTTACAACAGCTGTAAATGAGTCTTCACCCGATTCTGGCAGTGGTGGCTGAAGCAAGGGCGGGGGGTTGATTATTTTGTGTCATTGGCCAGATCTGGCCCATGGGCCATAGGTTAAGAACCCCTGCCTTAAACAGACTCTCCCAGCTCTAACAGCATTTGTAGGTGTCTGCAAAACACACTTCCCTAGCAAATGTCCTAATTAATTGAGAAAGTTCACACTAGCTATGAGTCTTTAGTAGCATAGATACAGTACTTCTTGTGTACACTTTAATTGAGTTTCTCAATTTAGAACATCTGTCACATATTTTAATATTCCAACCAAAATATGACACCTCTAGTGTGTGTTGTGTTTTTTGGAAGTATTTGAAAAATTAAAAAACATCAATACAACCCCCATTGCTTTAGAACAGGGATTCTCAACCTGCAGCCCATGGTACCATTTCATTCCCCCCCCCCCCGCTTCCACCACAGCAGAAACTGCCATGTTGTAGAGGAAGGGCAAATTGTCCATCTGGCTCCTGAAACTGTCTGAGGGAGCATGACCTGAGAACTCCTGCTTTAGAAATTTATTATCATAATTTTACCCAGCAAAAAATATATATTAAAATGCATATAAAATACAACAAGAACGACAACAATGTGGTGAAGTCAATTTGAAGGTTTCCTATGTGTGAATATCCAGAGGCAGCTTACCATTCTGTCCTTCTGGGGTCATTTTATGACTACAGCTTGCCCAAGGTCATAACTAAATCATACAAGCAGGGGATGGTACAAATGCCTCTGTTGATTCTTCATGTGACCTCAAGAAATGGTCCCCTAGAAACACAACCTAATCACAGAATTGAGACCCATGGGTACTGTACCTCTAATTTCATTTCAAGTTTTAGTATATATGCTGTAGGTTTATAATGAGTATGGTTACATTTTAGTAATTTTCTATAGAGAAAACCCTGAAAGAAGTAGTGCAGAAGTCCATTATAAATTGCTCAATTCCTTCAAATATTCCTTATGAATAAGATACTTACAGTGTTCTCCAATATTCTCCTCCATATAAAAATTGCTCCGACCTATTTTTCCTTTTAAAGTAATTCTCAATAATTAGAGATCTATGAAAAAGAAAGAGACTCTCTTTTCATTTTCGGTTCTTTTGTTTGTTCTTGGAATACAGCCTATAAAACACGAATAATTTTTATGAGTGAAATAGGGAAATGCAAAAATTTATTTCACTCTGTGTGTATGTTTCTCTCTTTTATTTAACTTACTTTCATCTTTTGTCAAACTGCCCGGAATTTTTTTTCATCCAATAGCATCACAAGGTCGGCTGCCTGCAATCAACTTGAACTCAAACACAAGCCTTAAGGTGAATTTCTGGTTTACACCATGAATTGTACACATATGCATTTCCTTAGCCCTTTTTGCTTAACTTTGCCATTTACAGGAAGACTGGGGTAATAACAAAATTAAAAGGCTCTTCTACGAACAGGACCCTGGAAGCACAAGGCACTACAAGAAATAAATTACTCCACTGAGCAATGATCTAAACCAGGAGTTCTTAACCTTTTTAAGCCAGGGGCTGGGTCACACTCCCTCAGACAGCTTTGTGGTCCAGATGGCCATTTTGCCCTTCTTCCACCACATGACACTTTCTGGTGTGGTGGTGGTGGTGCTGGGCCACATGAAATGGTGCTGTGGGCCACACCTGGCCCTTGGGCCACAGGTTGAGAATCCCTGATCTAAATTGCCAGAGCTTGGACGCATCAAGGTGGTGATAATCACTGTAATATTCAAACAACGCACACAGCAATTCTTTGGCCAAAACAGCATGTAAAAGTAAATGAAATAAGATAGATGAAAAGGGAGCATGAGTGTAGCAGTTCCAATTTTGTTAATTAGCATGTCGTCATGCTTCAATGATGCTGCAATTATGCTACCTCATCCTCTTGTATCCCTATTGTGCAAATGCCACCATTAGGTTCCTAAGAAGCTTATAAAGCAGTGCAGGATATGTACCACCTACAGAGATGTCATTACAATGGTGTCAAATTAACAGTATGCATCCTCAAATTTATAATTGTTTGTCTTTCTGGAAAAGCTATTTGAGACTCTATTACTAGCCTTTTGGAAGTTAACTTAATAATATCCTTTGTATTACTTTAAACACCTGCCACTGAGATTTGTATTATATAGCACTTCTAGTTAACACTTTATTGTAGGAAACAAAGTATTTGTACAGAGGTAAGAGAACACAACACATAGCAAAGTTTCTGATGTTTTCTATTACTGATAAAAAATCTGAGAGGAATTGCTTAGAAATTAGTTTTAGAATTATTTTTAAAGGTAAAGGTAAAGGTTTTCCTTGCTCAAAAGCCAGTCATATCCAACTCTATGGTTCAGTGCTCATCGCTGTTTCAAAGCCGAAGAGCCAGCACTGTCTGCTTCTGCAGACATTTCTGTGGTCATGTGGCAAGCACAACTAGACACTGGAGTGCATGAAATGCTGTCTACCTTCCCCCAGTGAAATGGTAAGCCCCAAAGGTGGTTCCCCCCCAAAGCTGCTACCAGTTCTCCAGGACACTGGGAAAAGTTACTACCAGTCCTGGCGAACTGGTGCAAACCTGTTGCATCCCATCACTGGCTGATGTGGTATTAAAGAGGAATATTTTATTTTTTGAACATTTCTATAACTACTGGATGGATTTGCTGCAATTAAAAAATGGAGCAAAGATAAGTACTATTCATTTTAGATTAAAAAAATAAGTGTTTCAAAATATCTTTTAGTGTTTCTTATTTGCTGTGTCTTATTTGTCACCACCGTCTGCATAGAGTGGAGGGTAAGTCACGTCTATCGATTAAAAAAGCTTGTCTATAAAACTATTTGACTGACTATCGCCAAGTTTGGCATGGTACACAAAAAAACCATACTTCTATAGAACTTTTTTTGCTCCTCCATTCAATAATATAATTGCACTCCCATGCAATAATGATAATTCCAGAATTAAATAAAATGTACAGCCCTGCTGCAATCATGGCCTCTCTTCACTCAGAGAAATAGGTGAGGAATCCAAGTTCTAACTAGGAACCAAAATTAGGCAATGTGTGAACAGGGCCTCCAGGGCAAAGGTACTCAACAAGTTCAAATACTAAGTAGTCCAACAATATGATGTGGTGATGATATTATGTTCTCAAAAATTATATCTTATACTTACTTAAGTATTCTGGTCAAGCCGAGTATTTCAAGTATTATTTTACAGTTATTTCTAGAAAAGCTATTCACTTTTTATAACATAATGGTAATGCAATTTTGGAACCACAAAATGTTTTAAAGTGCAATTTTCTATGTGATTAATCTTCAAGCATCCGTAATAACACAAGCTATTGACACGTTATTTAGCTACTGCAGTGTGAAAATGTACCTGTAACAAAGATTTCAAATAAGACTAGCAAGGAAAAGAGAATACACTTATGGACTACTGAAGCAGGGTGTTAAACTATGCCAGTTTCTCTTCAGAAATCCACAAGCAATCTTATCCTGTCCTACTTTTGTTCTCGTTTGTGAAATGTATTTGTTCTTCCTCCCAGAAAGAAAGATGAACATATTTTAATACAAAGTTTATGAATGTGGAATATTATGCTTCTCTATCCATGATTTAAAATACACTAGTACCCCGGATAACGTTATGACATGGTTCCACAAGTCATGATGTTGTCCGATTTTTAGCGTTGTCCGAGGTATACATTGAACAATGCTAAAAAAAACCTCAGAAGAGGCGCTCGCACGCGCTCGAAAAGGCGCGCCAGCGGGAGCCTCTTCTACCAAACGGTATAGCAATGGGGATGGCATGTCAAGGCAAGGGATGAAAGCGGGGGGTGCCACCCCCCACTTTGATCCCTTACCTTAATGTGCAATCCCCGTTTCGCGCACCTGGGCAAGGGTCGGCTTTTCCGAATTCCTCCCTTACCCTTTCGGAACATCAGGTGGCTTGCAGGCGGCGCATGTCGTGGGGGTTAGCGCAGGATAGGGAGGTCTCCCCCGTATCCTGCGCTAACCCCCACCGATGCGCGCTGCTCGCCCAAAGTTTCAAAAGGGTAAAGATCCTTACCCTTTCGGAACATCGGGTGGCTTGCAGGCGCGCACGCGTCAGTGGGGGTTAGCGTAGGATATGGAGGTCTCCCCCGTATCCTGCGCTAACCCCCACCAACGCGCGCCGCTCGCCCAAAGTTTCAAAAGGGTAATGATCCCCGTATCCTTTCCAAACATCGTGGGGGCGGGCGCTGGGGGGGTTGGATTGGGTAGATGTTCTACCCAATCCAACTCCCCCCCCCCACACGCATACACTTGTTCTGGATAACGTTAAAAATCACGTTATTCGATACAAGATTTTTCTGAAAATCTTGTAACATTATGCGGTTTTCTCACTATACGGTACTCGCGTTATCCGGGGTATTACTGTACCCAAAAATGGCCTGATATTGCTGCTCAATATTGTCCCTGCACTGACAGCAGGAAAAAGAATGCCAAGCTTTATCTAGCAAAGGGCAGCCGAAATGTTATCAGTTCCGATGGCAATAGCCAAGCTGGTCTAATGCAGGCTTTCTCAACTCTTTTCACAGACCTGACCATACCTCCTGGGCAGCTGATTGGGTCAGTCACATGGTTCTACCCACCCAGAAGTGGAAATAAAATGTGTGCCAAAAATGCACAAAATGCATTTAGCTGCATTCTGCAGATGCGCAGTGTGCAATTTTTTCCACTTCTGAGTTTGGTGAGGGTGTTGGAGGCCTGATTAAATGGCTTCAGGGGCCAGGTTTGGCCCATAGGCCATAGGTTGAGAATGACTGGTCTAATTGTGAATATGAAGCAGGGAAAAATCTCAGAAGTTAACTCTCTCCCCCATCCTTTTCATTAATTAATCACATCTTGCCACTCTCCTCCTGAAGGCCCTGGAAAACCTGGATCCACAGCATTGATGTGAAGCAATTGTAGAGTCTTACTTCCTAACATTTACTCCATATTGTTTGGCCCACAAGTAGTATTTAATAAAAAGGCTGCTAGATTCAGAGAGCACTGAATGCCTCATTTACAGTGGTAGATATGAACAACTTTGATGGATTACACACTTGGCTTTCTAAATTATAACCTAGGACGCAGCAGGATTAACAGGATATAGTCACAGTGGGTGGGCCTGCTTTTTCTCTTGCTTCCATGGCAATTCCTTTCCCCCTAGTTAGTTTTGAATTACAAGCTGAGACACCTGTGTGCAATGATGCATGGTCTAAATGAATAATCAGACAACCAGCTGTTTAAAAAGAGGCTTCTGGAGATAGAAAAGCTAAGGTGAGGAATTAATATTACATTGTCTCCACCTTTTAAGACTCTGTTTAAAGAAAGACAGATCTGAAAAAAAGGAATATGGATGGATAATGTTTCAAACAAAGGTATCTAAAGGTAGGGAAAACCCATCATGAAATAACTGTTTCGTTTTATCCCAGTTATTTGCCACCATGCTTCAAATCTCTTTTAATATTCCCAGATAGATAGAGATGTTCAAACCACATATATTTTTTAAAAAAATATTGGAACATTTTCCTGGACTGAATTTCTGACACTTGTTCCTTTCTTTTTTCGGTTTCTCTTCTAATACATTTTTATTCTTCAAGGTATCCTTATATTAACTCAAAATATCCTACTAAAATA
Source organism: Furcifer pardalis (assembly GCA_030440675.1). Taxonomy (NCBI): domain Eukaryota; kingdom Metazoa; phylum Chordata; class Lepidosauria; order Squamata; family Chamaeleonidae; genus Furcifer; species Furcifer pardalis. The sequence goes on from CP126895.1 coordinate 63,672,138, forward strand.
TAACCAAGTCAAGTGAACATTTTTTTTAAGTAAAGGTAAAGATAAAGGTAACGGTCACCCTTGCTCGAAAGCCATTTGTATGTGACTATAGGGGTCAGTGCTCATCTCTGTTTATAGCTGAAGCACCAGTGCTGTCTGCATTTGCAGACAATTCCATGGACATGTGACAGGCATGACTAGACACGCAAGTGCATGGAATGCTGTTTATCTTTACCTCGTTTGTTTGTTCATTTGTTCTTTCATTTGTTCTTTTGTTCGTTCATTCGTTCACTTGTTCTTCCATTCGAACATTCGTTTGTTCATTCAGTGAGCAGGAGTTAATTTATTTTGCTCCAATTTGGCTGGCATCACTTTTCTTCATTTTCTAGCATTTTCTATCCCGCTGCAAATGTGCAAGGAGAGGGTATTCTCAAGCTCTCATTTGGGATGGTTGGGAGGATCTGGAGCACACATAGAGGGGAAGCTTTTCCAGAACTGCTGCAGCTGCTTCAGCTTTGCCTTCTTCCAGATCAGGGGTGGCCAAACTCTGGCCCGCAGGCCTAATTGGCCCACTGCATATAATTAATGTGGTCTGCATTGAGCACCCAGGCTTCACCACAGACCTCCCTCCCCACTCGCCCCCCCTCACCTGACATCAGCAGTGGTGGTGATGGAGGCAGTGACTGCGCTTCTTCCAGGATGCTCTGAGCAGCCTCTCACTTGATCATTTCCCCTCAGCAACCTGAGCTGAAGCCAATCGCTGCCTCGGAGAAATTTTTGGAGCCTCCTGCAAGTCAAAATTTGTGGTGCTAAGAGAGCCCCCTGGTGTGCCCATATATTGCTATTGGTGCCCCCGGGTGCCAGAGGTGAGGGCAGGGTTGGTCAAAGCCTGATTGCCTGATATACCAGCACGTACCTGGTCGGCAGTTTGAGACCCCGGTACTGCATGACTATTTGAGTGCCCATCTCTGTCCCAGCTCTTGGGGACATGAAAGGACCCTCATTCAGCATCCCCTGAACAGAGTCTCTTACACAAAAATCTTTTCAACCTGGAATAATTTCTGACACAAAATTATTATAACAAGATTGCCATTGCATACCCAGGGTATGCCTAATTGTGGTTCAAAAATACCACAATCTTTGAAGAGTCTCTTTTTAAAAATAATTCAGCAAAAGAAAGATAATTTAATCATTCACATATGTCCCCTTGTAACAACAATGCTTTATTAGTTAACTAAAACCTTATTTGAAACCTGGTAAAACTGGAATTAATGTTTGTTTCTGAAGACAGAGAAGAATAGCTATCTCATTACTGATAACAAAGTCCTAATTAAATTATTTCCAGTTCAAAATTATCTGGAGAAAAATGAGGAAAAAGACCTAGAAGTTTGTTTCTAGAGGTTGTTCTGAAATTGATGAATTAGAAAATCACAACAAGAATAAGTGATGAGTGGGGTTCTCAAATCAAGGTTGCACTTTTTAACACATTTTCTTGGAAATATATCCACTGACATTGTTAGAGCTTAATATTTCAGTAAAGATGGGTAAGATCTGGCCATAAATAGCATGACTTAAGAACTCACTATACATAGATGACTTTCAGCTAAAATTGTTATGTATTACTGTGACCCAGCTTATCAACTCTGTATTTTCTATAATTTATGCAGAACATCATGAAATAATCCAACATTGCTGCACAAATTTATGACCACATTGCCATGGGTTTGGAAATAGGGGAGCTTTCTCCGTTTTTGGATTGATGGAGGCAAGGAGTGTCTTGGAACACTAAAAGGGCAGCTTTTCATGCCTGCCCCAACCACAGACCTTTCCTCTTGGCTGTTAGTCTCAGACAGCCTGCCTGCCCACCTTGTAGGCTAGAATACTGATTGTTTGCCATATGGGGCTAGATAGGAATTTTAGGCTCAGTATATTTGATAGCAATGTTAGAAAGGATACTGGATCATGTTTTGCCTATGTATAGGACATTATAGTCTGATTAGGAATGGTATCATGTTAAAAAGGTCATATTTCACAATTGGCACGTAGTAGTGATGAGTCCTTCAGAATGGCCACTGGAGGTGCCCTGCAGTTCATGTGAATCATGTGTTTGCAGAGACTGTCATGAGGTATCTTTGCAGTATGACAAAATCAATTCATGTTAACTGAGTTGGAAATGCTTGTGGAGATACCTCCCCAAATGAGCTGGAGACTGCTCCACAAAATAAATAACCTTACTAGAGATAACAAGCTTAATAGAGTCATTGGTAGCTTCCTCCAGAACCAGCTATTTTATGTGACAATGAATGGCAAGTAGATGAAAGTTGCAGAAGAATGGACTTCCACAAGGAAGTGTATAGTCTCCAGCACTGTATAAGTTTTACACAAATGAGTTCCTGACAATACAAAAAAGTTCATCTATGTGGATGACACAGCAATGGCTGAACAAGGATCAATTTTTGAGGGAATAGCTGGAAAACCTACTGGAACATTTGAAGAATTAGGATAGTATTACACCATCAACCATTTGAAGCCTAACCCAAGCAAGACTGAAAGGTGTGCTTTCCATCTTTGAAACCTACACCAGTTGAGAAAATATATCCTGTTGTTAGTAATGATCCACCTAAGAGAGAACTAAGCAAATGAATGATCCTTGACATCCTCTGAAAGGATATGTGTTTCAAATCTGCCAGCTCAGATCCAGGAAGACCTTTATGGCAAGGGAAAAAAACATTCTTGGGGTTATGCAAAAGCACATTAGAAGATAGAGGAAGGAGCTCACTGAACAGGGAATACATTAAAGAAGGATATAGCTGAGGAACTCAACCTCCCCTATGTCACTTGGAGGAACCTGAACAGCTAGTCTGAACATTAGAGTGCCTAAATGTAAGACCAACATGCTCAACCGGGGCTGTTGGTGGACAAGAACACTATGTGTGAATGTGGAGAGAGAAAGAATCCAGTTTATTTGCTGGATTACTATCAGAAATGTGTACCAATGAGAATTTAATTTTGACAAACAACTAAGTCAAGTATGTGGCTTCATTTTGGCAGCTTAAAGTTTGTTCTGGATGTGACTTCTAGCAGAACCAGAACCATTTTGAAATGAAGAAAATCATTTCTAAGTTACAAAAGTCGTTTTGCAAAGTAAGCTAACTGAAGATCCACACCCTTTCTTATCTGGATTCTAACAGATGTTCTAACAGCATAAGGAAACAGAGGCTTGACCACTTGTTTACAAGTTAACCCCTTTGGAAGAGCTAAGGCCAAGCCTGACATGAAAAAGATAAGATGAAACTACGTAAACCAGCTTAAACACATTGCTTTATATGATTGGTCCATGTATTTATCTGTTTGAAAGTTGGGCATGCACTTTTGGTTATTAGTTTGCATAAGTTTAATATTCTAGTATTTCTTTCTAAAGAAATTCACATATTTGATGTGTACAAAGTTTATCATATTTCTGGGGATATAATAATGGGAAGAGCCATTGTGTATGTTGTTTGTAACAGCATAAATTGTTTGTTTATCAGTATATAAGATGTACAATGGCATACAGTAAGGGTCCCACCTTGTAGAGAAAGCACCATTTTGCATGCAATATACCAATAAATTGGTTTCTATTTTCTTCTCCAAGCAATACTCTGACTACTTTTTCACACTCCTGAATTAAGTATTTTTAAAGGCTTGTCATTATTAAGAGTTTGTAGTGACATAGACATGAAGAATAATAATCCCTATTTGAATAGGGAGGAGTTACAAAGCTGTCCTTCTGAGTGTCAGCTAACTAGCTCTTGACTGGCAGCATCTAAAGATCAGGTTATGCTAAAAGTTCCCCAAAATTGCAACAATACATCTATGCTTTGGACCATTTGTTCTGATAAACCTGTTCCACTCAGATAATAACAGTAATTATTTTAGAGATGCCTTTAAACTAGGATCAGTATTTCAGCCCCTGCAGCCTGAATTATTTCTTCTTCTTCTTCTTCTTCTTCTTCTTCTTCTTCTTCTTCTTCTTCTTCTTCTTCTTCTTCTTCTTCTTCTTCTTCTTCTTCTTCTTCTTCTTCTTCTTCTTCTCTCCTCCTCCTCCTCCTCCTCCTCCTCCTCCTCCTCCTCCTCCTCCTCCTCCTCCAGGTGCTACATCCATTGCGGATATTTGCTATAATTGTGACAAAGTCACAAATATCCAAGGTGTTCACATACAGGAATTACAGAGAGAAGTCTACATATTGCATATTTCTGCATAAGCAGTCCAAAGGCACACTTAAAAAGTCTGTCCCTGCACTCTGGGGATGTTATCGGGGAAATAGCCTAAATCAGTTTGGCGATGATGAAAGGGAAGAGAGAACTGTATAGTGAAGTAGAGATGCAGGCAGGTGTTTCTTTCCAGATGAAAATGATTCAGGAACTTGGCATTCACTCACATTTCTTCTCTCTCTCTCTCTCTCTCTCATTTTGGCATCTTTTGTGCTCATAGAAGGACCATCTCCAAGGAACCAGACACTAAAGTCTGAGTTGCCAACTTCTGTGTGTGTGTGTGTGTGTAGCAAAAATTACCTGTGTCTTTTAAACATTTAAGCAATTGAATAATATTATGTCCTTTCATTCATACGTGAGACACTCTGATATGAATGCTACTGCATATCTTTCTATTACTTACTGACCTATGCTTTTACATGGAGTTTTATTTTATTTTTCTTGTGAAATTATGCTTTTCTCCCCTTTCTGTTTATTATCTGTTGTGTTTTAAAATTCGGTAATTTAATATATAATATGATCGCACATTAATTGTATTAGTTGATGCTGAAGTTGTTCTTTATAAGTGGCTCCATAAATCAACTATACCAAAATTCTGTTGAGAAACAGCAGTTTGTCTTGCTGAAAAATGATCTTGCACTAGCTTATATTTTTCCAGCATTATCCATGCATTCCTTTGATATATGTCAAAGTTAGTCAGAGTTTTGCAATGTGACTGCAATGGTTAAGGTGTAAAATAGCAATGAATGTGTAATTTATGAATGTAATGATGGAATCTGCCCTTTGGGAAATCAGTATTAATATGTGTGAAATGTCTTTATATTGCTCTTATTGAAATAGCAGATTCTTATTCAAGACTGCCACTCTTATAAAGAGGAAATGGATACAAGATAGAAACCTACAGCATATAATAGTTTGAAAAGACATGCATTATCTCTAAGACACAAGTCACCACTTGGTGGCTGCACAGGGCCTTAGTCACAGAACTTCTCAGCTGACAAGGCGAAGAATTACATATCGGTAAGCCTACTTTACAGTGTGGTCCAACTTGCATATATCTCTGGACTATTTTAAGATTTTTCTGTCAATTAGCCTATACAGATTAGCCTGTACAGATAAATGAAACTGAAGGTTAGCAGGAAGAATGAAAGGAACTAAAGGGCAGAGAACTAAAGAAAAAGACAGGCCACTTCCTGAAAATAATAATTTTGTGTCAGAAATTATTTTGGGTTGAAAGGGTTTTTGCTGGAGAAACTCTGTTCAGGAGATGCCTGAATGAGGCCCTTTTCATGTTCCCAAGATCTTGTCCCACCAAAGTTGTCCCTATTTATCTACTTTCAATTTCTTGCTTTTGATCTGCTAGGTTGGCAGGAGCTGGGACAGAGTGAGAATTATGGAAACACGTGTACTTTGAATCAACAAATATTTGAATAATATAACAAACTATGTAGTTTACAATGAAAATAAATAACATGCTTGTGGTGAGCATACTGCACTGTTGATGCTGGAATCCAGTTTATCCCCCACTAGGTGAGAGCCTTGTAGGGGTGCAGGGGCTTGAGCAGTCTAACTAGACAGTGTTGTCCATCTTTTATCAATGATGTTATGCCATGACTAAAAATCACCAAAGCATCCTCCATCGGATCCCTTGGGCAAGGTGAAAGCAGAGGGCACACATCAAGATCCGTCCAGCCAATAAGTGATGTGATATTCAAAGGGCTAAAAACCGTATGCAGATGGACTTGATTTCTCAAGTTCATTTACATGTGCAAAATGTCATTCATTCATTCATTCATTTATTCGATTTATATACCACCCTACTCGGTGCAACCGACTCAGTCATCACAGAGATGTCTACCAATGTGCGGACTCCTCACAGAATAATGACTCTAAGGTATCCAAGGTATCCAGTTTATATGTGTTGGACTGGAGGAACTTGCAAAGTCTAATCTAACCATATTTTACTAATTGCATTTGGCTTGCCAGTTCATTGTAACATGTTATCTGATCATAATATGTTCTAGATGGCTCTTGGCAAGTAATCATGGTTACCAAGAATTCTCAATAATGTACATTTAAAAATGAATTAGAATTACAGCAGATCAAAGAAATATAGCACAGTTTTTAATGTGGCTTTGACTTAACATTGATGAATGTTGATCTTTTAAGACCAAGGTCAAGACCATGTTAGGTAGACTCAATGTCCACAAAGCCAGGAGATTATGAGCGTGTACAAAACTCAAGCAAACAACTAATTATTTCTTTTTTCACAATTTATTAAATAGGATGAGGCAGGATTATTTGGAAAGCAGGAAACACTTTTGAAACTGTGGGCATTGAAATAAACAGTGTATCATATAGTTTCACAGGTTTTATAGGTAACACCATGACGGAATATATTTTAGTCCACCTAGAGCCCTGATGGTGAACCTTGGCACTCCAGGTGTTTTTGGACTTCAATTACCAGAAGCCTAAGTCAGCATTACTGCTGATCAGGGCTTTTGAGAACTGAAGTTCAAGAATAGCTGGAGTGCAAAGTTTTGCCTTCACTGTCCTAGAGTCACCAGTTGAAGAATCAAAGGGCAGGAGGTCTAGGGGGAATACAATGACCAGAACCTAGAAGAATACTAGAGAATGTGGAATTACATGGACTTATGATCTGATTTATTGTGAGGCATTTCCATTGGATATTATAACCCAGCATTTAAATTACTGCTGTGTGGGAATTCACACATTACAATAATTCTAACAAACATTAAATGAATACAAGTGGGATCCTTGTGCATGGAGCTCATCTTTCCCCCTTTCCTACTGAAACCATTTGGCATCTCAAGACACAGCATGACAGTTTTAAAAAGCTAACACTGGTAACAAGAATATTTATTTCCTTCTTTCTTTTGTTTGGAAATGAAGAAAGATTTTGAAAGAGAAGATGGCAAGATTTTCATGTGATGGTCTTCATCCAGATTGGACTCCTACACTTTAGGAGAATATACACTGTGCAGTTAATGAAAGGAACTTTGTCTTTCTGAAAGGCACTTATCTCAAAAAGCAAGTCGTTAGCCATAAAAATAAGCCTCAAAAGTGGTTTAAAATTGAGTTTTCTGTAGCCACTTTCCTGTTTTCTTTGTGAAAGGCACTGGTTGAGATTCCCCTTCTCTGCTTCTAAATAAGCAGGAAAAGTTTTTCCAACAAAACTTCACTGGCGAACACTTGCTAATGATGAGAGAGGAATTTTGACATCATCATTTGCAATATAAACCTGACACATTCATTTGCTCAGAGCCATGAATTGGGCCTTATGTGCCATTATGTGCAGAAGACTCTGTCTGAATGTCACCTCTTTATCTGTGAGTAGACTGTGTTTTGTAACTTGATCTATTCAGAATTGCCAAGAGGCAGAAAACAGACATTGCCTTGTCATGTTCCTGATGTTTTTAATATGTCTTCATGATTTTCTCATTGCTTTATTTTCATATAAATAAGTGTTGATGTTTTTGCTATGATATTTGAAATAAGATTGTAGTCAGGCTCTTGTTTAACTGCTTAACTGTGTCTTTTAAAAAGTACCACTGTCACTCTGCCACTTCACATTGTTAGCCAGCCACACAGTAAAATTAACCCTTTTAAAGTCATTCGGTTACTAAAAGTTTCCCTTAATGGAAAACTGTGATGCTTTGGAGCAGGGGTGCCCAAAGTTTTTGGACTGTGAGCTGGTCACATGGTTGAGCAGGCCAGTCACATGGTTCCTCCCACCATAAGCAGAAGTAAATGTGCCTGGGCATCCACAAATGCTGCTGTAAATGCACCCACGGTTGTCGTAAACATGTGTATGACAGCCACGGGTGCTTTATGGCAGCATTTCATGCATGTGTGGGCATGTTTTACTTCCACTTCTGGGAGTGGCAAGGGTGGAGTGGGGAGTAGTTTGGGTACCCTTGCTTTAAATGTTTTTGTTGTTGTTCAGTTGCATAGTCGATTCCGACCCTTTGTGACCCCATGGACCACTGTCCACCAGGCACTAATGTCCTCCACCATCCTCCTCAACTCGCTCAGCTCTGTGCCCATTGTGTCTACAATACCATCTAGCTATCTCATATTGGGCCGCCCCCTTCTTCTTTTGCCCTCTACCCTTCCCAGCATCAAGGCCTTCTCAAGTGAATCCTTTCTTCTCATTTGATGTCCAAAGTACTTTAGCTTCATCTTCACTATTTGACCTTCTAAGGAGCAGTCAGGGTTAATTTCTTCTAAGATTGACCTATTTGTTCTCCTCACTGTCCAGGGGACTCTCAAAACTCTCCGCCAACACCACATCTCAAAGGCATCTATTCTTCTGCGCTCAGCTTTCCTAATGGTCCAGCTCTCACAACCATACATTGTCACCGGGAATACCATTGCTTTGACTAGACGAATTTTTGTTTGTAACGTGATGTCTCTACTTTTCACTATGTTCCCCAGGTACCAGTTGCTTTATTAATTGCATTTAATCATTTAACAATAAATTGAGTTACTATAGAATAGTGTTTCCCAACCTTTGGTTCTTGGACTTCAATTCCTAGAAGCCTAAGTCAGTACATTGGCTGATCAGTGCTTTTGGGAATTGACTTAGGTTTCTGGGAATTGAAGTCCAAGAACCAAAGGTTGGAAAATACTGCTATAGAAGCATATAAGTCTAACACACATTGCTCAATGTTTTCTTATGAATAACTTTATTAAACTTTAACTCTGAAGTAATACAATTACATAACTACTTTTAGTTACATCTAATTGTTCAATTAACCATTGATTTAAGCAACAAATGTGTTCCAATGATGTGTTAATGTTGATTTAAGATCTATGATTTTATTTTCTTGTACTGATATACACATGCCTGCTCTTATTCAAGTTGTAAATTATATGAAAAAAATAACCATTGTAATTATTTGCCTCATAAATCAATGTACAGGGTGTAGATCCACAAGCTAAGAAATAGCAAGTGATGCTGGGTCATAAATCATTTAATTGAGGGTTTGGGATATTTGGCAAGAATCTAGAATCTGAAATTCCCCTAAGATATAGGTTAAGAAATACAGATACTTGGACCTTGAGATTGTTTATTATATCAGGGTCATTAGCACCATGATAGGAATCTTTAAAACCTAATAAAAGGAATCAGATTAGTTATGAGAGGAGGCCAGTTAAAGTTCAAACCTTTGCCTTGAATGTGTATTTTAATCCTCTTCCATCTTGAGATCTGAATATAAAACATGAGGCATAATTTCATTTTAAAGATGGACAATAGCAATGGCAGTTACATTAATATACCACCCTAGAGAACTTAGTGCACTCTCAGGGCAGTTCATATGGTAATTAACATTTTGCCCCTAACATGTTGGGTACTCATTTTATTAACCTGAGAAGATAGAAGGCTCAGTCAACCTTGAAGCCCCATCACAATCTTACTCACAATGTCAGTGGTTTTGGCTCCAACAGTTTAACTACTACACCACGAGGGAAAGAAGGTTGTGGTAGTAGAGGTGAGAAGGGGAGAGTAGTGTCAATAAGGGTTATGTGTTATGAGAGATGAAGGGGGAAATGATCCAAATGATGGTATTGTAATCTCATGATATTTTCTCTTAAAAGTCCAAGGATCTTGCAGATTGTATAACAAATAAAAAGAAATACACCTGCCTTGTTTCTTTCTAAAAGCTGATATTATCCTCTCAATACACAGTAGGAACTAATAGATGACTGTATGAAGGAGTATTAACACAGTGTTCACCACTTTTCCATCCAGTGAGAGTCAGATAGAATATCCTGGTGAAAATGCATCAGTCCATATAAGTACCCATAATAGTCACATAAAAAGATTTTTAGTATAATTTGATACATAATGATGGCCAATTCACTTTTACAATCTACTGTGGGATCATTTCAAACCTTGCTTAAGAAAATTAAACATGGTGCATAACTTTGCTGTTGTAAAACATGACCTGGTTCTCAAGGATGGTTGCACTATTCGTTTTAGGGGACCAGTTGTTACCAATATACTGTACAAGGGAAGATGGACACTTCTACTCTTGTTTCCTTAGTTAAGTGTCAGTTTTCTTCCTGTGGACCTATCCCAGGATTTCTTTAGCCATATTTCCAAATCACACTTCTAAACAAATCTGGAGAGTTCATCCTATACCTGCCTCCCTGTAGGGTAGCAGATTCCCTGCCTGAGCTCCTTGAGGCGGTCTCGATGTTGGCGTTGGAGCTCCCCAGACTTATGGTTCTGGGGGACTTCAACTTGCCATCATTAGGGGCTGGCTCGGAGGCGGCTCGGGAGTTCATGGCTTCCATGGCAGCTGTGGGCCTGACCCAGGTAATTCAGGGCCCTACCAGGAGCAGTGGTCACACCCCGGATTTAATTTTCTTATCGGAGCTGTGGCAGAGTGATCTGAAACTACAGAAATTAGACATCACCCCTGTGCCATGGTCAGATCACTATCTGGTGACTCTAGACTTCCTGGGGGCGAGGCTTCACCGCAGGGAGGTAGGGCCAGTTAAATGGGCCCGCCCCCAGCGACTAATGGATCCGGAAGGATTCCAGAGGGAACTGGGGTGTTTTCCTCCTGACCTGCAATGCGATTCGTCTGAGGCTCTTGTCAACTCATGGAACGAGAGAGTAACGGTAGCCTTGGATGTGATCGCTCCACTACGGCCTCTCCTTGCCCGCGGGCATCGATCATCCCCTTGGTTCACAGAAGAGCTGAGGGAGCTCAAACGGGCAAAGAGACGCCGAGAGCGCCGCTGGGTGAAGACCCGGAGTGAGTCTGATCGAACACTTGTTAGAGCTGCTATTAAAGCCTATCTAGTGGCGATGGGGGCGGTGAAACGACAATATTTCACCGCCCTTATTGCCTCCGCAGATAATCGCCCAGCAACCTTGTTCCGGGTGACCAGGTCCCTCCTGGGAAGAGGGGGGTCTGGCCCTGGTTGGCAGGGATCGGCTGAGGCTTTTGCTGATTATCTGGCGGAGAAAATCGCTCAGATTCGCTTGAAGTTTAATCCCGGCGTGGAAGAGACAGAGCTGGGGTTGACCAGAGTACAGTCTGGCCATGTTATCTGGGATCAGTTTGATCCAGTTGGCCCTGAGGAAGTGGACAGGCTTCTTGGATCTGTTTGCGCCACTGCCTGTGAATTGGATCCATGCCCTGCCTGGCTAGTCAAGGCATCTAAGGCTGTGGCAGGCGGTTGGGTCGAGGCAATTATAAATTCATCTCTGCAGGAGGGGCTTTTTCCAGCACCCTTAAAACATGCTTTGGTGGGTCCCCTCCTGAAAAAGCCATCCCTCGACCCTACGGTACTTACCAACTACCGACCTGTATCCAACCTACCCTTTTTGGGTAAGGTCTTGGAGAAGGCAGTGGCGTGGCAGCTACAGGAAGTCCTGGATGAAGCGGATTATCTGGACCCTTTCCAGTCAGGATTCAGGCCCGGATATGGTACTGAAACTGCATTGGTCGCATTGGTGGATGATCTCTGGCGAGAACGGGATGGAGGTCATCCAACCATCCTGGCTCTTCTTGACCTCTCAGCGGCTTTCGATACTGTCGACCACGGTATCCTTCTGGGAAGGCTCCAAGGATTGGGGATCCAGGGCACTGTGCTGGCCTGGTTCTCTTCATTTCTGAGGGGCCGGACCCAGTCGGTGTGGCTGGAAGGCGAGAGGTCCAGCCCTAGGCCCCTGCAATATGGGGTGCCTCAGGGCTCGGTACTCTCGCCTCTCCTATTTAACATCTACATGAAGCCACTGGGTGAGATCATCCGTTCCCACGGGGTGAGGTATCACCAATATGCAGATGACACCCAGCTGTATATCTCAGCCCGTGGAGATCCAATTGATGCAGTGGAAGTCCTATCCAGGTGCCTGGAGGCTGTCAGGGTCTGCATGGGGGACAACGGGCTACAACTGAATCCCGGCAAGACTGAGTGGCTATGGGTAAGGGGTCCTGCGCTATCTCGGGAGTTACCATCTTTGGTTCTGGATGGGGCAGTTTTGCCCCAAACAGACCTGGTGCGTAATCTGGGGGTCCTCTTGGACTCACGACTACTGCTCGAGGAGCAGGTGGCAGCCGTGGCCAGGAGGGCTTTTGCACAACTTCGTGTAATACGCCAGCTACGCCCACTCCTAGACCGGGATTCCTTGCTCATGATCACACATGCTTTGGTCACCTCCAGACTTGATTACTGTAATGCGCTCTACATGGGGCTGCCCTTGGTGACCATTCGGAGGCTGCAGCTGGTCCAGAATGCGGCTGCTCGGGTAGTGATGGGGTGCGGGCGTTATGCTCGTGCCTCACCACTGCTTCGGGAGCTGCACTGGTTGCCAGTATGTCTCCGGGTGCAATTCAAGGTGCTGGTTATTACCTTTAAAGCCCTACATGGTAGTGGGCCAGGATACTTAAGAGACCGCATCGTCCCAAGGACATCTGTCCGTCCCACCAGGGCGGATCGGAGAGGCTCTCTTATCATTCCATCGGCTAGAGAGGCGCATCTCTCTAGCACCAGAAAGAGGGCCTTCTCCGTGGCCGCCCCGGCCCTTTGGAACCTCCTGCCAACTGAGTTACGTCTACAGACAGAGCTCCTGCCCTTTCGGAAGGGCCTAAAAACCTGGCTGGCAGGGCAGGTGTGGGGGTCCAGGAACATGGGGTCCCATGTTGGGTGGCTGATATGATGGGACAGCCACCCCTCCCTCACTCTTTTAAACTTTTAAAATCTTTTTAAACCTTTTAACCTTTTAAATCTTTTAGATTTTTGTAAATTCATGGTTTAATTCTTTTTTAATTGACTTTTAAGTAATTTATGAACCTTAAGGTTTTAATTTATGAATTTCTGTAAGCCGCCTAGAGTCAGGTTCGCCTGATTGGGGCGGGATAATAAATCTAAATAAATAAATAAAAAATAAAAAATAACAGACAAATATGTTAAACACCCTTTCCTTTTATTTAATTAGATGTGTGTTTTTCTAGCCCAGCAGTGGTAAGAAATAAATAGAAGTAGCTGAGGGTTTTTAAACAGTAATGGGAAAGTAACTAAGTTTTAATTTCATTTATCTTTAAACTAACCATTAACTGTTAGAAATAAGTTGAAACATAGTTTATCCCACTGAAGAAAGACCTTATAATTTGGGGTGAATTGATTCACATTTTCTTCCATTGATCATGTGATACAATATACACAATATGAATCAGTTTAGAGTCACAGTTTTTCCTACCCAGTTTTTAAAAATCATTTTTACATGATAGGAAAGACAAGGCATACATGTGCATCTGCACCCGTACAATGCCAACACACACACACATGCACACGCAACACCAGTAGCAACTTCTCTCTTTGAATCCTCTCCTCTCCTAAGAATTCTCTTCTTTTGTTAGCATGTTAAAGTGAGTAATCTTGTTTAGTTTCACTTTGATCTTGTGTTTGTATACCTAGTGATCTTTTGATCTTTCATTTTGATCTTGTGCTTGTATACCCAGAGATTTCCTTCTAGGTACCTTGATGTAGGGATGTAATTTAAATATCTTTTATTCACAGCCTCTTTTCCATTACCGTATATGCCGGTGCACAAAGCGACTGGGTAGATAAGACGACCCCCCAACATTTCCACTCAAAATATAGAGTTTGTTATATACTCGCTATATAAGACCACCCCCTCTTCCGCACACCTTCCACACATGCAAAAGAGCAAATACAAGAGTTACCGTAGTCTTTAAGGTGCCACAAGTTTTTTGATGTTGTTTTGTTTAGTCTCTGATATGCTTTGCTCAGAAAATATTACGATATATTTTCGCGCAGGAAGACCTGTCCTTTCCCCTGATTGGGTGAAGGGGAGCTTGGGGCGGGATCTTCCCGAAGAGATGGAGGAGCCAATCAGGTTGCCGCGGGCGCGAGTTTAATGCGGGCGAGTTTGAATGCGAGTGAGTTTGAATGCGAGTGAGTTTGAATGCGGGCGAGTTTCAATGTGGTCGTGCGGATGGTTGCCGCGGGCACGAGAAGCAGCCCCAGCCGTGTGGGCGGTTGCTCCGCCGCTGCACAAGAACCGCGATAGGGGAAAGGACAGGAACCGCGCAGGAAGACCTGTCCTTTCCCCTGATTGGGCGAAGGGGAGCTTAGGGCGGGATCTTCCAAGAAGGTGGCGGGGAAGGATTCAACGGTCTCCCCGGAGCTGCTGCCCAAGCCCCGGTAAGTATTTGGGAACCCAAATGACATGCACCCGATAGACAAGACGACCCCCCACTTGGAGGCATTTTTTTGGGGGTGAAAAAGTCGCCCTGTATGCCGGCATATACGGTACTCAAAATCTCCTCATAAATACACATTTGACTTCAACTAAGGCTGACAGGAAAACAAATAAACCTACACATGGAAATAAGGACACAGTAAGATTTACTACTGTGCCAATCTGCATTGATTTGTTTGTTAGATTAAGGCAAAGGTAATCCTTGCTGGAAGGCCAATTGTATCCAACTTTAGGGTACAGTGCTCATCTCCAAGTATAGCCAAGGAGCCTGTGTTGTCTGCATCTACTGATGTTTCTGTGGTCATGTGGCAGGCATGACTAGATACTGTTACCTTCTCTCCAAAGCAGTACCTATTTATCTACTTGAAATTTCTTGCCTTCAGATTGTGAGGTTAACAAGAGATGGGACCTCCTTCCGTTGTGCAGCACTTGGGTTTTGGAATGTTGACCTGCCATCCTTCCAGTCATCAAGTTCAGTCTCTTAACCACTAAACCATTGGAGTCCAGATTTGTACTTTAGGTAACTGCAATTGTTACATTAAAGCAAACCAATGGTGGGCAGTTTGTGCATCTGCAGATTGTAAATTATTTGTTACAAATCTAATCACATAGTGCCACATTAAAATGTCTTAACTGAATCATAGGGTGGGGGAGATTAACACATATGGACTGTTGGGGAGACACTAAACAATGGTGATTTCCCTAGGTTCTACGTGGGACATCCAACAGAAGTTAAGCGCAGAAGAATAGATGCGTTTGAGATGTGGTGCTGGAGGAGAGTGTTGAGAGCCCTCTGGACAGCGAGGAGAACAAATATGTCAATCTTAGAAGAAATCAACCCTGACTGCTACTTAGAAGGTCAAATTGTAAAGATGAAGCTAAGGTACTTTGGACAGCAAATGAGAAGAGAGGATTCCCTTGAGAAGGCCTTGGTGCTGGGAAAGGTGGAGGGCAAAAGAAAAAGGGGGCCGAAAATGAGATGGTAAGATGGTATTGTGGATGCAGTGGGAACAGAGCGGGGTGGGCTGAGGAGGATGGTGGAGGACAGAGGTGCCTGGCGGACAGTGGTCCATGGGGACACGGAGGGTCGGAATCGACTGAGCAACAACAATCTTGAATTTGGACTCCCTGTAAGTTGCAAGGTGAAGGGATTTAGATATTATTTTATAAGAGAGGGAAAGCAAGAGAAGGCTTTTGGTGAGAAGAGTGGGGATGGGTTTTCTAAAAATTAATAAAATTCATGTATCTATTTCTGTCCTTTGAAAGTTCAAATCACAGAGATAAGGAGAAGTGTAAAATAATGTTACTCTCTCTCTCTCTCTCTGGCAAGGCTTTGCCATAATCACCATCTTAACATCAACTTAACTGTTAAAATCTTGCATTCTCCAGGAGAATGAATTAGATTTGGGGGCTCAATAACAGTGGACTAAACTATTAGTCTTTATTTAAAAATTAACTTTTCCATCTGTGGGGGGTTTGTCAATATTTCCCAGAATTTTTCAGTTTGTTGTATGTGAGTGTGCTGCATGATAACCAGTGGTGGGATGTCTAAATTTTTACTACCCCACCGTAACGTCATCAGTGTGGGCGGAGCTAACATCATGATGTCATGATGATGTGGGTGGGACCAAAGAAAAAAAATTAAAAAATATAAAATAATAAAATAAAATAAAAATAGGCACACACACACCCCTCAACCCACCCACCCACCCATAACACGAACCTGTAAATAAATAAATTAATTAAATACATTAAAATACACCCACCCAGTGGAGGAACCAGTGAAAAGCTAAGCCCCAAAGGTGGTTCCCCCCAAAATCTGCTACCAGTTCTCCGGGACACTGGGAAAAGTTACTACCGGTTCTGGCGGACTGGTGAGAACCTGTTACATCCCATCACTGATGATAACAAAAAAAAACACCTTAATTTCTGCTGCTTTTTTGCAATTTCACTTGAAGAATGGTCATGAAAATGTATTAGTAGCTTAAATATTAATCAGGACAAGGCAAGGACAACCATCAACTTAAGCCACTCTCATTATTGCTTCACCTTTGGTGGTTTATGTAAGTAAATAATGATAAGAATGATGCAGAGGCAGCAAGGTCTATTTGTCCCATTTCACTTAGTGGGAAATCGGTCTTTACTCTGACTGATTGCACAAATAACATGCTGTCAATAGAAATGAATTGCAAAAACAAAGCACACACTCTTTTATGAAAATGTACTTAAGAAATTTGTCATTATTTGGCAAAACATGTGCTGTTGTGAAGGTGCACTTCAACCATGACATACAGAGACAGATATGTAATTAATTTAAAAGACATTTTAAATTATGTCAGCCTTACAAAAAGCCTGCCTCAATAACCAACAGTAAAACTTTTAAGCTAAATTAGTTTTACCAAACTTTCTACACGAATTGAATAATGCTAGTGTTGTCTATTTTGTTCAATGTTTTCTAGAAGTCATTAAAATGCAGTTTGTAAAGCAAGTCCCAGCAAAAGAATGGACAGGACACTATTGTCCACAGGATTTCATCTTGCAAAGTTATACCTGTATTGATGGGGACAATTTAGGTTGATGATAAATATTAAAGGATGAGTGCTTTTGATAGATGTATCTGCACACTCACCTAGAATTCAGTTTTTCTGATTTTCCAATAATAATAATAATAATAATAATAATAATAATAATAATAATAATAATAATAATAATAATAATAATAATAATAATAATAATAATAATAATAATAATAATAATAATAATAATAAAATGTACACATACAGCTGAAAAAAGAAACACAGTCAAAACACAGTGACTAAAATCCCGTCACTGTGTAGTAAACTGTGCTAAAATAAGGCAGTTGAATCAAAGAAGATGTGGTAAGTCAACACCTCCATACATTCCATTGTTTCAAATGGGGTCTATTCTAGTTGTACATGAAAGTAAGTCACAAATAGATTCAGTAGAATTTATGGAAAACATGACTCATCAAATCCCACTGATTCATGGGACCTACTTTAGTATGACATCTTACATTGAAAAGCTGGATTTCAGCCTCTACCAGACCGCCTGATAGTTCTTTTTTGCTTAAAGACAGTCAATCTACCAAGAGCAAGTACTTTACTAAATCTAGTAGTAGACCCACTGAGTCTATTACTGATTAGGTTTCATAGGGGCAGGTGCATGGTTCATCTTGCAAATCAACTACAGTATATAGGCAAGGAACCTGTGATCTTCAAGTTAATTTCCAGCCCTGATTACAGCTGCCCCATGGAAATAACCTGTTAAAACAAATGGCATCAAATTGAGACCAATAGAGTGGGAAGCCATTAGCTTTATAATACTTCTGTCAACTGAATACTTATGCATCTGATAAAGTGTAGTCTTGTCCAAAACAAAGTGTATGCTATGACAAAGTTTTTACTCATCTACTCCACCTTTCTGAATACTATGGAAAGAAGTTAGAACACTAACCAGAAGCTATAGTTTGCAATTTTATTAGATCAAAAGAAATTGGGAATGGCCTAACTATGCACACACCAAAACCTTGTTTCTTGTGAAACTATTGGGTAGAATAGTGATTACATAGAATCATAGAATCACTGAGTTCGAAAGGGCCTTTGAGCTCCTTGAATCCAACCCCATTGAAATATAAAGTACATGTACATAGTGACTGCCTTTTATTTCCATATCTATATGATCTAGAGACCGTACCCAGACAAAGAATTTTGTAGGGGCATGTTTCACAATTTAAAGGATCTTATCTTTGTTGTTATCTATTTTATTTTCTTTCTATTTATACTGATCTGTTTTTTTTCTCCCTGGAGAAGGGTCCTAAAGGTTTTAGACTCACTCCAATTTGTCATATTTTGATTAAAAACACTCCCCTTCCTTTCTCTTCACTGCCTTTTCTCTTAAAAATAACAGTAAAACCCTGACTTACATATGACTCGATTTAGGTAAAATTTGAGTTACATAAGGGTTTTCTGTGTAAATCAGAGTTCTGATTTACGCAAAAAAAAAAAAAAAGAGTTATGTAAGGGTTTACATAAGTTTTTAGAGAACAAAATGACACCACCACCATTTTGATCTCTAAAATTCAAGGTTTTAGATATCAAAATGGTGATGGAACCATTTTGAGCTCTAAAATTGTGCCCTGCATTGGAAGTCACTTACCTTTGTGGCAGTGGAGGCAGCAGAGGAAGTGGTGGTGATTGTGGCACTCCAGTAGAGCATGGAGTGAAACTTCCAAGCATGGTTTATATAAACCAAATGTGAGGGTCTACATGTTAAAGGGGATGTGCTCTAGCAGAATGACAAAGAAGCAAGGATAACAATACAGCTTCCTACAGCTATCAGTAACAATAGATTATTCAGATTAGTTTTGAATGTCTCCCTTTCAATCTCAAAGGTGTGGAGTAAAGACCTTTCTGGGCTAACATGGCTACTATTCCAAAAAAAATTAATAATCATTAGTATCAGACATTCTTGGTGTTTTAGCTTCCTAATGCCTACTTCACTACACCATTTCTCCACTACTGCCTTCAGTTTCTGATGTGACAAAATGTTAATTCCCCCAAACTGCTTCTTTTTCATTAGTTAGGCCTATTAGAAATGGCATTTTTCTCTTCTCCAATGATTTTTCATGTGTATGTCTTTGGCCTGTAAAAATCTGCAAGCAAGTTTGCTTAAACTATTTTTTCTTCAGTTAAAAAGCTATTCCCCATTTGAGAAAGGACAGAATGCATAAATTTTCTAAATCTACACTATGGGTTTAAGAGCTGTTTTTAATAACACATGTGTGTATGGAAATTGCTTATGCATGCTTTTGTATCTACCACACTATGTGATAACACTATTTGGACCAGATTATTCTCATTGTTGATTGGCATGAACGAATAACAGTTCATGTTATTAATGCTAGCAGTAGTTGAATTGGATATACCATGAAATTGGGAAACTTGGAAAAAAACACATGAAGGTACAGAGACTAGAGGATATATTTATTTTAGATAAATTAGCCTAGAAAAAAAATGACAAGTAGGTGTAATGATGACTTCTATGAGAAATGGTACCTTTTTGTAAACTTTCTTAGAACAGACACATGGATTATAAAAATATTTATAGAACAATACTACAAGAAATTTATGGGAGACACAAAGAAAAGATGGACTTGAACTCAATACAATAGTATTTGTTTATTGTTTATTTATGTATTTATTCTGTCAGACATCAGCCGCCTCATTTGCAAGGGCACCTCCCTGATCAAGTTCCTGGGACATCACTCATTACTGGAACTTTAACCCTTGCCTCACCTTTGAGGGAGTTGAGCCACTTTAAGGAACTCTTATTATGCTCAGGCAATAGAGCAGTAGAGCAAAACAAGGGAGGTTTCTTCTGGTAGAGTGTCTTTGTGTGTGTGTGCCAATAAAAAAGAACAATAATCTTCAGAGAGAAACAGCTGCTTTATTCTTCAGGTTCATGTAGGATAGTCAATGGAAAAAAACGTAGTTATTAAAAGGTCAGTAACAGATATCAGTCCAGGTAACAGTCCACGGGTTCATTAGGTAATCATTTTGAAAAGAAAAAGAATAATCCCACACCATAGCCAGGGTCTTATGCCATTGAAATCCAGAAACGAACTAACTAACTTCTCTGCAAAATGGAGATTCTGCAGTCAGGTGGGTTAACTTTGGCCAATCAGGAAACAGAAGAAAATATTATCAAAACAATGAATTGTTTACACACATGTAGAGTCAAAACATGAAGCTAGAGAGATAACAGCACATGAACACTGGCTGAAAACAAACTGTCTCATGACATGAGTCTATGAGACAGAGAGGGAACAAAGGATTCCTATGAGGCCTAGCTAAAAGTACAACCTCAAGCCTTGAGAACATTAGGAAAAAGATGTCATTTCCTGACATATTCATTCTGTTTCTTTAGTATTTAATGTTATAGCTCAGTGATGACAAACCTTTTAGAGACTGAATGTCCAAACAGAGGGGTAGGGTGAACTCTGTGGTGGGTGTAAGGAGGAATCACTCCCATTGGGCTGCTGGGTAGAGGGGTGGAGTGAAGTGTATGCTGGGGGAGGGAGAAAGCATTCCCATTGGGCTGCTGGGCAGAGAGCCAGGTCAAACTCTGTGCTGGGGGAAGGAGAAAGTGCTTCCATTAGGCTGCTGGGGCAACAGAGTGTGTGTTGACACAGAAGTTTCTGAATGCCCCTTCTGGCATGCATGTCATAGGTTCACCACCACTGTTATATCTGTTGTACTGTAGAATTTGAGAAATTAAAAAGTGAAAAAGATGAAATTAGCACCACTGTGTTCTATGGGACTTCCTCTCCAATAAGGGGATTTCAGCCCAGTGGCGTAGCGTGGGGGCGGGGGGCGGGGGGGGGGCGGATGCCCCGGGCAGCGGCTTTCAGGGGGCAGCAAAATGTCCCCACCACTTTGGCCTCCCTCTGCCTGGGGTTAGGAAACAGGACTTCCCAGGCGGAGGGCGGCCCTTTTGCTGGCGAGCGCTGCTCGCCTCCGTCCACCTGGCTGGCCGTCGGGGGCTCTTCGCCACCTGCCCCTGACTCCGCCTCCGTTGCGAGTTCGATCCTGGCGGGATACCAGATTGCCTAAACCATTCATCCTTCTGAGGCCGGTTAAATGAGTACCCAATGGGACGGAGGCGAGCAACGCCTAGGAAGTCCTGCACGCACGCGCGCACGCTGCCCACCTCTGCCCGCCCAGCCATCCACCCAGCTTGCCGTCAGAGGGGGCGCTCGTTGGGGGGGGTGGCGCCGTGGCGCAGAGCCCCTAGCGGCTGGCTGGGCGGGAGGAGGTGGGCAGCGGGCGCGCGCGCGTGCAGGACTTCCCAGGCGGAGGGCGGCCCTTTTGCTGGTGAGCCCTGCTCACCTCCGTCCCATTGGGTACTCATTTAACCGGCCTCAGAAGGATGAATGGCCCAGTGGTCAGCAAACTTGGCTCTCCAGCTGTTCTTGGACTTCAGTTCCCAGAAGCCTTGATCAGCAGGAGTGTTGACTTGGGCTTCTGGGAATTGAAGTCCAAGAACACCTGGAGAGCCAAGTTTGCAAACCCCTGGCTTAGGCAATCTGGTATCCCGCCAGGATCGAACTCGCAACGTTTTGGCTGCAGTGCAAGAAGGCTGGAAAGTCCATAGGGTTGGTGTGTGTGTGTGCGCGCGCGCGGGGCGCTCGTCGGGGGTGGGTGGCGCCCCTGGCGGCTAGCTGGGTGGGCTGGCGGGCGGAGGTGTGCGGCACGCGCGCGCGCCGCTCGTCAGCAGGGGGGCCACCTTCTGCCTGGGTCCTGGGGGGGGCAGCGGCGAGCTGGGGGGGAAGCGAGTTTGTTCTTCGCCCCCGGCGGCTGAACTCTGCGCGACGCCACTGTTTCAGCCTAAGCTTCACAAACACAGACATGTTCAGCTAATTTCCCAATAATGTTTTTACACAAGAATAAATCAAGCCTTTTGGTATGTTTTTCTCTCACCATAATTATTACTAGTATTGAACACCATAGTTAACATAATGTTTTATTCTGTTTTGACAGAGGGGAAAAAGTGTGAAAAGCATGGTGTAAGAAGCAAGAAATATGAGAGGTGGATCTTCCTAGGCAATATTAGAACAGACAACAGTACAACATTGTTTTGACAAAGGTGAAAAAATGTATGTGGAATTAGCATTATGTGCTAGAGAAACCCTGTAAACTATTTTGGTATGCAGAATTCTTACTCAAGTTTTCATTTTGTTGCAATGTGCTGTAATTTATTTATTTATTGTTCACATTTGTATTCCGCCCTACTTGCAGAGTGACTCAGGGTGGATGACATAATATTGCAGACAAACGTCAGGATCACAACAATCCAATAAATTCATCAATAAGACACAGCTATACCCATAAAAATTTAAAAGCTTAAAAAAGTTTTAAAAACTTAAATTAAAAGAGAGGGGAGGTATCAGATTAACCAGCAGGCTGGGGTCACTGTGTTGCTGGTACCCCACACCTGTCCTGCCAGTCAAGTTTTTATGCCCTTCCTAAAGGGCAGCAGCTCTGTCTGGAGGTGCAACTCAGTTGGCAGGAGGTTCCATAGGGCCGGAGCACACACAGAGAAGGGACTCCTTCTAGTGCTAGAGAGATGTACCTCTCTAGCCGGTGGAACAATAAGAGAGCCTCTCCGATCCACCCTGGTGGGACAGATGTTCTCAGGGTGATGCGGTCTCTTAAGTATCCTGGCCCACTACCATATAGGGCTTTAAAGGTAATAACCAGCACCTTGAATTGCACCCATAGGCACACTGGCAACCAGTGCAGCTCCTGAAGCAGTGGTGAGGCATGTGCATAATGCCTGCAGCCCATCACCACCTGAGCAGCCACATTCTGGACCAATTGCAGCCTTCAAATGGTCATCAAGGGCAGCCCCATGTAGACCGCATTACAATAGTCAAGTCTGGAGGTGACCAGAGTGTGTGTGATCATGAGCAGGGAGTCCCAATCTAGGAGCTGGGGTAACTGGCGTATAACACAAAGCTGTGCAAAAGCCCTCCTGGCCAGGACTTTCAACTGCTCTTTGAGCAGGAGTCACAAGTCCAGGAGGACCCCCAGATTATGCATTGGGTCTGTTTGGGGCAAAATCGCCCCATCCAGAACCAAAGATGGTAGCTCCTGGAATAATGCAAGACCCCTGACCGATATCCACTCAGTCTTGCCATGATTCAGTTGTAGCCCATTGTTCCCCATCCAGACACCTAGAGAGGACTTCCACTACATCACTTGGATCTCCATGGGCCAAGATGTATAGCTGGGTATCATCATCTGTGGGAACGGATGATCTCAACCAGCAGTTTCATGTAGATATTAAATAGGAGAGGTGAGAGCATCGAGCCCTGAGGCACCTCATATTGGAGGGTGCTAGGGCTGGACCTCTCACCCTCCAGCCACACCAACTGGGACCGGCCCATCAGAAATGAGGAGAACCAGTACCAAACAGTGCCCTGGATCCCTATACCTTGGAGCCACTCCAGAAGGATACTGTGGTTGATGGTATCAAAAGCCACTGAGAGGTCAAGAAGAGCCAGGACGGAGAGATGACCACTTCCCCACTCTTGCCAGAGATCATCCACCAGCACGACCAATGTAGTCCCAGTACCAAATCTGGGCCTGAATCCTGAATGAAAAGGGTCCAGATAATCCGCTTCATCCAGTATCTCCTATAACTGCTGTGCAACTGCCTTCTCCAAGACATTACTCAAAAAGGGCAGGTTGGATACAGGCTGGTAGCTGGCAAGCACTGTGGGGTCAAACAATGACTTTTTCAGGAGGGGGCACACTAAAGCATGTTTTAATGGTGCTGGGAAGACCCCCTCCCACAATGAAGAATTTATAATTGCTTCGACCCAACTGTCACCGCCCTGGTAGTTTTAACTAACCAGGCAGGGCATTGATCTAATGCAGTGGTTCCCAACAAGGGGTACACAGTCCACTAGTGGACTTCAATTCCCAGAAGCCTAAGTCAGTACATTGGCTGATCAGTGCTTTGGGGAAATGACTTAGGCTTCTGGGAATTGAAGTCCAAAAACCAGCATTTGGGAAACACTGATCTAATGCACAGGCAGTGGCTGTGCAGGAGTCTGTCCACTTTCTCAGAGACAACTGGATCAAACCGATCCCCGATAACATGGCCAGACTGCACTCTGGTCAACCCCAGCTCTGCATTTTTCATGCCGGGATTAAATTTTGAATGAATCAGAGTGATTTTCTTCATCAGATAATCAGCAAAAGCCTCAGCAGACCCCTGCCAACCGAGGCCCGACCCTCCTCTGCCGAGAAGGGACCTGGCCACCCAGAACAGGGTCACTGGGCAATTATCCGCAGAGGCAAAGAGGGTGGTGAAATTCTGACATTTTGCTGCCCCCATCGCCAGTAGATAGGCTTTATTAGTGGCTCTAGCAAGTGGGTCTTCATCCAGTGGCGCTTTTGGTGTAATACAGAACTTTGGGACTTTTTTGTTGTTGTTGTTCAGTCGCACAGTCGATTCCGACCCTTTGTGACCCTATGGACCACTGTCGGCCAGGCACTCCTGTCCTCCACCATCCTCCTCAACTCGCTCAGTTCTGTGCCCATTGTCTCTACAATACCATCTAGCCTTTCAGGCATAGCAGGAACAATTAAAGCAACTGGCCAGGATCCAAAGATCCATATAACTAGCTCCATTCCTCAAGGGATTTGGGACTTTTTTCCCTTTTGGAAAAAACATCGCATGACAGACCATTTTTTTAAATTAAAGAATGTTCATAATTGATTGTGATTACATCTTTCTGTTCTGAATTTCCATTAACTATTATGGATGAAGTTCTTTGAAGAAATGGAATGGAGCCTACTACAGGCTTTTGCTTTCTTTTTCGAATTGGGTAACTTCTAATTTTGCGACCTTCATATTTGTCCTTTAGGTTTAGGAGAAAAGCAGAGTGGAGCATTGGCTTTTCTTTATAAAATCTCCATATCACCTTCTCCCAAACTGAACCCTATCAGGTATTTGGGACAGTATCTATGAAAGGAACTAGGAGGCAGCAAGAGATAAAAAACACACCATGTGTGGTGTGTTTGTATCTTTTTGTCACATTTTTATAATTACAGAGATGTGACCTAATTAAATAGCAATGGAGGAGTATCATAGATCTTGTGATCGCTCATGCTGCTTCTTCATGCTTCTTAGAGGTATTTAGTCAAGGACACCTTAGACAGGAGGGAGGAATGTTTTGAATCACAGACCAATGGCTTCCAATATTCTGGTTTTTAAAAAAGGAACTAAAAACCAGGATTTTACTTACCAGTATCAGCTGATCCAAATGTAACCCAAGGTACCTAATTTCACCTGAGAAACCAGGAAAACTGATTGATTTAAGTATAAGTCTAGGGTGGGAAATGCAACAGCTACTAGTGAGTTTGAATAATCAAAATAAATTAAAATAAAATTACATTTTCGTCCAAGATCATCCACTTCTAAAAGGAGAGGCACAGGAGAGCCCGGTAAGTGCTCTGGGTACCAAGACAGGAGGGAGGGTGTTTTGCTCAATGTAGAGAAATCAAGGCCAGCTCTTCAGCCACCTGGATCACTTCTATATGAAAGCCTGTTGCTAGCAGAAAAAAAAATAAGATCATGGGTGCAGCCATGATCCAGATCTAACCACTTCCTGACACAGACATTAATCTATGTTCAACAGTCAGGAAGTGGTTAAAATAAAATCAGCCTATGACAGAATGTTTTTGTTTTCCCGTGATGAACTGTGGTGGTATGACTCAGGGTATAAACGTCAATTTATTTTAAAAAATTCAAAGGGATAGCCACATTCTGCTAGTGTTCATCAGCAATATAAATCACAGGATCAGTTGGTCTCAAATGTACAGATCTCTCACACAGCCAGGAAAATAGAGCAGATGACTCAGTATAAGTTGAGATTGCTTTTGCAGCATACTGTACTTTTGGTGCTGAAAAAACCAGCTCATACTCAAGTATACCATATTTGCCATATTTGCCAGCATATAAGACATATTTCACCCCTTAAAATACACTGGAAAACAGAGTACACAGTGGTGGGCATCAACAGGTTTGCAAACCTCCCCCCCCCATGAGAGGGTAGCAAAATTGAGTGGCCTTTGGGCAGTGGTGTGGCAAAATTCGGTAGCCTTCGGGGGGGGGGGAAGCAAAATTGGGTGGCCACACCCACTTCCCTGCCCTGCCCCAACAGGTTTTGTCCCTGCAAGTGGTTCAAGGTCTCCCTTGCTCAAAAGCCAGTCATATCTGACTCTAGGGTGCAGTGCTTATCTCCATTTACAGCCAAGATCCAGTGCTGCCTGTGTTTGCAAATGTATACATGGTCATATGGCAGGCATGACTAGATCTCCCAGGATGTAGGTTCTGCCCTGGATGGTGGTGTGGGAGTGGGATTGTTTGGAGATAATCCTCCATCATCTCCAACCCTACACCCACCCAATCGTCATTTTCTAACTGCACCGCCTGGGAAATCTTAACTCCTTATCCCGTGCCTTAAAAGACCCACATCTGATCTGAGGACGATTTCCTAGGCGTTGCAGCTAGAAAATGACTATGGGACCAGCCCCGTACTGGGGAAAGAATTTACCTGGATGGCTGGCCACATGCCTCTGCTCAAAGCCCATATTGTAAAGGGAAACAACACCTCAGCAGATTCCCCTTTGCTTTCCCTTGCCAGGCTTCATTCCATTCCATGGGAGAAATTCCGACCCACTTCGGAAGCTTTGGCAGCTTCTCCCAAAGTGTGTCAGACTTTAAAATACGGGCTTTGAGCTGAGATAAATTCTTTCCCCAGCACTGGGCTGGATGGGACAGTGGAAGGAAGGGGAAGAGAGAGAGAGAGAGACCCACAGCAGCAGTGGTGGGATGTCAAAAAATTTACTACCCCACCGTGATGTCATCACAGTGTGGGTGGAGCTAACATCATGACATCATAATGTGGGCAGGGCCAAAGGAAAAATTCCAAAATAATAATAAAAAATAAACACACACACACCTCAAGACTTTACTTAAAAACCCCAAGCCAGGTCTTTTTAGGAACTGTGGTAGTACGTCAATATAGGTAAAGGTACAGTAAAACCTCGAATAACGTTAAAACCTGGTTCCACAAGTCTTGGTGTTATCTGATTTTTAGTGTTATCCGATGCATGTTAAAATCCTATGGGATCCATAGAGATACATTGTAACCACACAGGCTTTAGGGGTTGTTATCCGATGCATCCCATAGGATCTTAATGTTATCCGATGCAATTCTTCCCCCCAGATTGCTTAATGTTATGCGATTTTAGTGTTATTCGATACTAATGTTATCTGAGGTATTACTGTATTAAATACACATTAAAATACACACAGACACACCACATCCAAAGGTGAGTCACTTACCATGGGGAGCAGGCTATAGAGAGCTTCAGGCTAGCTGCTTCTCTTCCTCCTCCCCGCTTGGGAGGACAACAAGGAGGCCGTCCATACGCGCCAAGCACTGTAGGCATACATCCACACTAAGTGCTTGGTGCACATGCACAGTGGGGGAACCAGTGAAAAGGTAAGCCCCGAAGGTGGTTCCCCCCAAAAAGCTGGTACCGGTTCTCCGGAACACTGAGAAAAGTTACTACCGGTTCTGGAGAACTGGTGAGAACCTGTTACATCCCATCACTGGCTGAGAGTCAGCGGTTCCCTTGCCAAAGCAAAAGGCGAGAAGCTGTAGCTTGTGACTGGTTGCAGGTAACTTACTGCCACTCAGTTTCTCACCCCTCCTCTCTTTCTCAACACCCACCAACCACCCTACATGCCTCCTTTCCCTTACCCCATCTGACTCTCTCTTTCTCCCCCCTCTCCACTTCCTTCCCATGATCTGCAGCAGCACTCTTTGAAAAAGTGCAAAGCAGCCTGGAGATAGATTGGGCTTTGTCGCTAATTTCCCAGGGTGAAAATTTACATGCCGGCAAGTTGAAGTCAGCAAAAAAGCAGCGTAGGCAATACATGAGATAGCCAGCAAGGCAAGGCAAAGCGACCCATTGCCCCACTTGGAAAGTGACCCACCGAGCTCACAGCAGCTGACCACGTGTATCCACAGAGGGAAGGGGTTCACTGGTGAAAGCGGACAACCATTCCAGCCTTCTTCTGACAACAAGTACCCCACCCTGTGGCTAAGTGTGGTCAGCTGCTGTGAGCTCAGCACGTGCAGCATCACCCACTGAACTCGCTGCAGCTGACTGTCCATCATCCACTGATCCTGGCCTCCATGGATATGGGCAGTCACCCATGGTGGTCCGGCAGGGGAAGCAGGCTGGCAAAGGAGGCCAATTTCCCCACCCACTGGGCAGCCAGCTGCAGCAGGGAAGTTGCTGTTCAGCAGCTGGAGAGGATCAGCATCTGACCACCCCCCTTTTTTCATGAAAAAAGGTAGAAAATTATTTTTTCCTTTAAAAAGTCTATAAAAATGGGGTGCGTCTTATACCTTGGTGCATCTTATATTCCAGCAAATATGGTATACGGTATTTTGTAAAATGCTTTCTTAAAAACTTTGACTATAACAGCAACTAAATCAACAATTTGAAGCCCTTGGAACTATAAGTTTGACTACTTTTGACTATTCAAAAAAATTACTTTCCAAGCACGGTTAATGAGCAGTGCCCATACTGGCTATGGGGATGGGAGATGTAACCTGAAACACCTGGAGTGACACAGCTGGTGGAGGCTTAGCTGGATATTTCAGCATACAGTATTATGGAATTAAATATTGTGAATGCTGGCTGTGGATGGGTAGGACTCATCTATGTACCGTCGTAAATCTCACTGCATAGCTTCAGGCAATGAATTAACTTTTACCCTAGCACGCTGTCAAATATTGTTTTGATTATGAATGATATTTCTTCTCCCAAAATAGGGTATGTGACATACAAAAACATGAGAAAGACATCAGTAGGGATAGCAGGAATTAATTAATGCAATACTAGGAACAGATATTTTCTAATTCTTTTTCTGAGCTCACAAACCCCAGGACAACAGAGTAGTATGGCTGAGTAACTCTTTAGAAGAGTGGTGCCCATACTTTTCCTGCTGTGGGCCAGTCCACCCCCGACACACAGCTGCAGGAATTGGAGCCAGGCTGCTCCTGCTGCTGACCATTTTGACATCAGGCTCACTGCAGACCACCCTCACCCGCCCCCATGCACATGTGGAACAAGCTGTCTTAAATTCTTTAAATGAATACTAGCCCACATATTTGTAACTAATTCAATGTGACATGTAAGCTTGGAAACCACTAATATGATTACTTTACCAATTTACACTAATTTACTATCCATGTTTATACTGAACAGAACTAATGGAGGCTCCATGGTATGCAGCTATCTTTACATCTTACACAGTCAAATTGATTTTGATTTTGGGATGATCATGAACAGTATGCATAGCAAAACTGTCAGATTTCCTATATGAACAAAACATACACTTGCGATGCATATTAAGTTATCTATACTGTACTGTATTTTGAAATGGTCAAGCATCTCACAATGTATATATGAAGTTTAATAAATTGTAGTCTCCTAGAATCATATATATATAAAGATTTTTGAAGAATCAATTCTTCATCTGTTTTGAAGTCTAGAATCATCACTAGCCAAATTCTAGACAATTTCCATGCCTGTATACATATTTTTATAAATCTACATTTATCTTTTTTATCAAATTTTAAGTTTTTGAAATGTAAACATCATGACTCCATCAAAAGCCCTTGTTTTTGGATTTTAATTATGTGCATTTGTTTCCATTTTTCCTATTCTCCTTACAAAAATGTGTCTGGTACATTAGGCCGGTGAAATGCTATTAGAATATTGTTGTGGTCTGAATCCTACTGCATATTTGTCATTTGCCTTCTGCATCCATAAATACACAATAGGATTTTGGCTAGTGTGAAAAAAACAGTTAATGGAATTGTTTGTTCATAAGATTCAGAACCTGAAAAGCCTTTAAAAAGTTCTAAATTGTTCCATGTTTAAAAAGTCACTTATTCAGTTATGATGAAGGTTATTAAATTACTTCTTAGTTTTTGAGACTATTTTATTTTGAGATCTTTTTACCAATGCTCTTTAAAAATTGTGATGGATGGGAAACAGTCACAAATATAAAAATTTGGCTGCATTTGGTAACATATTGGTGTGTTATTCACAATAATAGAGGACCAACAAGTGATCTCATCTTATTTTTAATCAACACAATGGCTACTCCAGTTGTAACTTAAATGCTAGTTTTAGCATAGAAATTATTGAATATATGATGCATTGGACACTTTAGGAATTTGATAGCAAGAAAAAAAGGTTATTATAAAAATGTGACACAGCTAAGATTTTGCCTTTTTCATTATATGCTGTGATTTTATTCATCCCAAAGCAAATCATCTCTCTCTCTTTTAATGTCAGTATTCTGCATGTACTGACCTGTTGGTCTTCAGAATGATTTGGTAGTTTCATTTCAAAGATTTTTGTTCAATGCCCTTAATCATAGCACCATTTATGAATAAAGAAGGCACAGAGCACTGAATTCTGAATTATAAACTCATGTCCTCCAATACCTTTGTCTTTTTACGATTCAGAGGCACTGATGGAAGTCCACCAGGACTTCATCCTTACCTCAGACTAAAGAAATATCTGACATACATTTACTGTCTAGATGCCACCATACAAACTTACAAGGAGGTAAGCACCAATGCATAGCAAAAAACTACAATCATCATCATCATCATCATCATCATCATCATCATCTTCTTCTTCTTCTTCTTCTTCTTCTTCTTCTTCTTCTTCTTCTTCTTCTTCTTCTTCTTCTTCTTCTGAATCCGAATATTGGCAATCTTCATGGTGTTCTATCCAGTACACATATAGACAATCCACTGTCTATAGCAAAACCCTAAACTAGAACTGATTTTGCTCAAAGCTGTCAAACAGAGACTCTAAAAATGGTTATTTAAACTAGCTATTTCTCAGGCTACAGTTCGCACCCAATGAAGTGAAGGAAAAGGAATAAAAAAATCAATAGTGGCAGACTAGTATCCAGGAATAATTGTCTGCAGGACAAACATAGAATGCTGTTGGTTGTCACTGACAGTCCTTGGTAATGTATTATCAGTGATTTATATCCTTTCCTGGACAATGACACTTCTGTCTTATAGATACAGAGTGTAAGCCAGTATTTGCATGCAGACAGGCAACCACACTGATTAAAAACAAATACTGATCAGCAGCTATGACCTTGTAACAGATCCAGACAAAGTCCTGTGGCTAACCCAGAGGATAATTTTGTCTCTATCTGTATTTTGTTAATGCTGTTACAAGATATGGTTGTGCTATTCACAATATTGGGGATTAATAAACTTGCTTATCTACTAGTGTTATTCTTTCCTTCTTCTTCTTCTTCTTCTTCTTCTTCTTCTTCTTCTTCTTCTTCTTCTTCTTCTTCTTCTTCTTCTTCTTCTTCTTCTTCTTCTTCTTCTTCTTCTTCTTCTTCTTCTTCTTCTTCTTCTTCTTCTTCTTCTTCTTCTTCTTCTTCTTCTTCCTTCAAATCTGATTATAAGTTATTATCATGGCAATCAATCATGAAGACTGTCCTGAAAATATAATACAGCCGTCTTTCATCTACCTTCTGCATCACAACTTGACACCAGTATCACTGTTCAACTTCCATGAGTCACTTTCTGACTCATTTTGCATTGGCATGCAAAATCCTCATCAGCCCAGGCCAGTATTGATGAAGCTGCTGCCCTCCAGGATCTCAGCACCCAAGGCTGTTACTTCTCAAGGTGGTCAGGTGAGTTAACTGCCACCTGGCACTCAGTGTTGAGTCACTGGCAGTATGGCCTACTCTATTACCATTGCAGGATAACCAGGACAGACTGTGTTATATATAGCATCAAACACCACTGCAGTGAGGGTCCACTGTATTTTACATGGGGCCACTCTGTGTAAAGTAATTAATAGTCATGCACTTAACTTTATAAATGCCAATATTGAAAAAAAAACAATTGGAAAACATTTCAGTCTCAGACAAGCCATTAATTTAGATTATGTCTGCAACACCATTGTTTGTTCTATGATCACTCTGAAGGCAGTTTTCAGGACATGCAATATTTACATTCCTATTCCTCATGGCCCCATTAATTTCAACCCCAATACATATTACCTTGACAGATTTCTTTTACCAATACAGATTATTTGGGTTATTATCTTGTACTCGCTAAGATAAAATAGTCCTCATTTTCAGAGGTTAAACTCTCTCTTTCACCCTTTGCTCTCTTCTCTTTTTCTCTTGCTCTCTCTTTCTCTCTCTTGCATGCACAAAAAGAGCCTCCTTGAATGATTGTGGTATTTTTGAACCACAATCAGCCATACCCTGGGCATTGGCAACCTTGTGTCAGCTAATCTTTCTCACAACAGGTCAGGCAAAAGTAACTGCAGGATGAATTCACCAAAAAATGGCTGGCATTTTGGCAGTTTCATATATGGCCTAGAAATGAAAGAAGAAGAAGCTCAATTAGGAAGGATTCCCAACTTTCTTTTCATGCACACAAATGTAAACTCATCTATACATAAACATGCATTTGGAAAACAAAAAAGTAATATGTGAATGATTTGGGGCTCTTATTTTTCACCACTGTGTAGATGATCAATGCATCTGATTCCCCAAATAGGCATGCCCAAATATGACAATATTAATTCTAAATCTGTTTTCATTCCCATCCAGTGAGCTGTTTTGCCTTCTAGATTTTTAGAGAAATTGTGAAATGGTAAGATAAATGTATATGAAAAAACTTGAGAATGCTTTACACAGAAGAAAAAAAAAGATTTAAAAGCATCTAGAGTGTGTGTGCATGTGTATGTGTGTAAGTACGTGCGTGCGTGCGTGCATGAGTGAGTTAATCCCATGCACATTGATTCAGAAGTCCCAATAATTTCTGCTGAAGATATTGCCATATAGATAGGCCAATGAATCATCAAAACGAATCTTGGAAACAATTCAGATGGGTGAATTTTATAGATTTTTTTTTTGGTTAACTCATTGTCACCTAAAATCAGTATCAGTGACAGAGCAATATGTAAGTAATCAGAAACAAATCTGTCCAGAGTTTGGGAAAGCAGTATGTAAAAGAGGAAACACCTGCTAGTAAATAAAAGGAACAGATATAAATAATGGGCTGAATAAGCCAGAAGTTACATTCTGAGGAGCAATGAATGTTGCATAAGCATTCATTCTGAAAAGTGTCAACAACTAAAATCCCCAGCAAACACAAAAGAATAATCGACCACAATGAAGCAGCTAGAAGAATTTTTGAATGTCTTAGTGAAAGCTACCCAGTGAAATATGACTACTGTCCCTAAAGTACAGACCACAGAATATATTTTCTAACATAAGAACAACTTGGCCGATTTTGTAGAAGAAAACAGTTAAACGAACCTTCTTTTCATATAAGCTCAATATCATTAGACTCACAAATCTAGTGTTACACAACATCTGCACAATGAAAAATGCAATAGAGGCAAAATTAACATTACATATGTAAATCTTCACATTTCATTCTTACATCTGCAAATGAAATAAATTAACAATATACAATTTTCTTGTTTGGGGACTTTTCTGCTAACCAATTGATGAAATTCATTTTCTGCAAAAATAATGTATTTTGTTCCCAAGATTTTTTGGGAGCAAAAACTCTTCCCCTCCCCTAAAAAAAGTTGTTTGCAATAAATAAATAAATGCCAGCCTTATTGGTTTCTTTTTTTTTGGGGGGGGGGGAGGATCTTTCAGCAGCTGACAGTTTTTTGGCAAGGTTTGTTGATGTAGCGCCATTTCTTTAAGATGAGGAAATTTGTGAATACTTGCTGCAACCTTTGATGGTGACAAAGGTCATATCGTGGTAGAAAATTAGCAACTATGGCTTTGCTCTGTTGTTCTGCCATAATATCAACATGCTCCTTTGAGACATCCATAAATTCTTGGTGTAGAAAAATGAACTACAACTAAGAAGAGTCAATACTGAAGAAATTGATTTGTCAGAACTTTTTGAATTTTTCATATTTCACAGGGTGTTGGCTGCTTCTTTTTTCTGGTTCTTTAAATATTTGCAGTGGTTTAAATACTTATAAACTGTGCTTGGCAATGCAATTTAGAAAAGCACTGAAATGCATTTACAACTTCTCCTTCCTTTTCTGAAATGCTGTTTGCCTATAAAGAAATAATATCTTCCCATTATCCCTACTTTAGGGAGATTTATATGTGACAATTATTCTTTTCCTTGCATCTCTAAAGAAAAGAGTTTAATAGCATTGTTTGTACCTCTTTTGAAACTGCTTTTCTCTTTATTTCCTTTCTAGAAAAGACAGATTATTCCCTATGTTATATTTAAGCATAGTTAAGGCTGTTTTTATATATTTTTAAGAATTGTTTCCTATTATGTGCCTTTTTTCCTAATGTATGATAAGCCTGGAAAATTAGATACCTCCCTTCTTCTCCCCTTGAAAGTAACTGCAAAATGACTGAAGGAAAGAGGTGAAATTGATTTTACATTATAACTGTGGGTACTATAAATGGTGTTCTTTGGAAAACATCTAATTACCACTGCACAAAGCCTAAATGTTTTACAGTATCAAGGGAAACTTACAAACATCCACCACACACAGCCTATATTCTTTACCATATTAAGAGAGATTTATAAAACACTTGACTGCTGGATAGCTCAATGGTTTAAGTATCTGCCTGTGGAGCCTGAGGTTGGGAGTCCAATTTCCCACTATGCCTCCTTCACAAAGGTTGGACATTGTACATGATACAGCTTTAGAAATAGCATGACCTTTGTTAATGTAAAGACTGATTATTTATCTGCGGTCTTGAAGAATGTGATTTGCTCCCCATCCCAAGCCTGGAATAAAAGATGGACAAAAGTCTAATGTTTATCTAGGACAGTGATTGTGAATTTTGGCACTCCAGGTGTTCTTCAACTTCAATTCCCAGAAGCCCTGATCAGGAGTGCTAACTTGGGCTTCTGGTAATTGAAGTCCAAGAACACATGGTGTGTCAAGGTTTTCCATCACTGATCTAGGTCCACAAATTTACTAACTATTAACTGGAACTGGTAATCCTCCCCTTCCTACAGTGGGGCCTAGTGTAATATAGATACCTGAATTTGGAGCCAGGGGGTACCAAGAAGCCCACCTTCTCCCTCTCATGGGCAAGTCCAGAGTCCCAAGACAGTGCTATCTGAAGATAACATGCTTCGGCCAGAAATTCTTGGGTGAACCCATCATGCCAACCCCCCCCCCCCCCAAAAAAAAAAAAAGCCTGGGACTGAATCATGGGATATGGGATCTGTGTAACCAAAATGTTGAGCACCCTGGGACTTCTACCCGAAGTACCTTGGGAACGTACCAAAAACTACCGTACCTTCCACACTACCATCCAGTCTGGCCTATTTATGCAATCATCCCCTTAATTAGCCCATCAGGGTCCCAAGAACAAAGAGTACAGGAGATACAAAAATTATTCACCACCTTTTTTTGTTCAATATGCCAATCAGATTAAGCAGGCACAAAATTCATATCCATCCCCAAAGTGACCAGCCAATATTGCACTGAATCTCAAAGGGAAGTCAGGTGACATTTACACATTGAAGGAGGTCAAGCTGGAGAATGGATCAGCTTTAACTTTCATAGCAGAAAACATTGCACAGCTGTAGACCACATCATATATAGGGCTTTCCTGGCCATGTTTGCCTTTTATATGATGAATCATTTTGCATGCACATAGAAATTCATCGCCACTTACGTTGGGATGAGCAAAACTCACAACTTTGGCTCCAAATTATGACTCCTGCCAGGCCAGTTCTGGATGACTGCTTTGATAGTGGATACTTTGTTCAGAATCCTGGACCCTTAATTGTGCCAGCTCCTGTGTGGGGCAGTTGGTTCAAAACCAGCAGGTGTGTTGGGGATTTTCAGCACAGTGAACATTTAGTAAAAAGCCCTGTCACTGCTCTATTTGTGGGGGCCTCAACCTATTTTTTTTTTTTGGGGGGGGACTCATCTAGGTTAATCCTAGAAGCAATCAACTCTGACTGTTCCTTAGAAGGTCAAATAGTAAAGATGAAGCTAAGGTACTTTGGACATCAATTGAGAAGAGAGGATTCATTTGAGAAAGCCTTGATTCTGGGAAAGGTGGAGGGCAAAAGAAGAAGGGGGTGGCCAAAAATGAGATGGCTAGATGGTATTGTAGATGCAATGGGCACAGAGCTGTGTGGGCTGAGGAGGATGGTGGAAGACAAAGGTACCTGGTGGGAAATTGTCCATAGAACCCAAAGGGTCGGAATTGATTGTGCGACTGAACAGCAAAAACATCCTTTCATGGGTTGTCCCAGAGGGAAATACTAGAGACCAAGTAAGGAGGCACATATAGGTAGAAAAACACTTCGGCCAGGATTTAACTCTTCAAAAGGTACCCAGTGCATTTAAATCAGCAGAATTAACTAAGCTATTACACAATTATCCAATTATGCAACTTACCTTTCTGAGGATTTTATTTTTGGTTTCAGGATCCCAGTGGCTGAAGATCATTTTCCTCAAAGATCTGGCAGCCTTAGGTACATTGTAGGAAAAGAGGTCAGGGACAAAGTTGCAAAGGAAGTTGGAAACAGTAGGACTTTGGACCTTTTTGATTCTCCTCCAGTTAAGAGTCTACCCTTTTGAAATAGTGCCAAATGAGGTCATTGGTTAATATCAGCTCACTTACCCCAAGGGAGCATAAGTCAATGATGCCTTTCTCCATAAATTGTGTAGTGTCAGGTATATGTCACTAGATGCTGCCATACATATGGTTAGGATTTGCAGTACTGGGGCACAGTTGACAAATTTGATATTAAATCTTCATTTCAATTACTTCCTGAGGATTTTGAATTGTTAAGCTAGCAGATAGGGAAGAAATACTATATGGATAGGGCTTTATCCATGGGTTGTTAGATTTTCTGTTCTGCTTTTGAGTATTTTAGATCATTTTTAGAGTGAGCCTTTAAAATATACATCAGGTTTTATCTTGATGGTTTCCTTTTTGCGGGGAATGCAAGATTGGAAACTTGTCAGTTTTTCTTGATGGCATTTATGTTCATAATGGCTGAATTAAGGGTGCCCATGGCAGAAAAAATATATACACTTGTCATGGGTCACTTGTGGGATTTAGCAATTGTTATTTTTGTTTTTGCTTAGTTCTGCAATGTGAATTATCTCTATTTGTAGTTTTGAGTTTCCTGATGATGTTGTTCCTTGTACTAACTTTTGGCTTTTGTATTCAGACAGTGTTTCTTAAAAGAGAGTGTCCTGTCAAGTGTCATACCAAGGTATTTTAGTGCTGGACAATGCTATAATCACTTCCGCTGCCACGTATCAGCCAGCTTAGAATGTGGTAGTATCCTGTGTGGAACAATGGGTAAAAAGCAAAAGTAACAACAGACAAGGAAAGGAAATGGGGTCATTTCCCCCTAGAAAGTCAGGAAATCTCATTGATGCAAACAAGGTTCTCATTGTCCTCACTGATGCAAAAGCATTAGTATGGCGAGACTCAGAAAATCACAGAGAAAAAGAAAAATTGTAGTTCCTCTTCATATTGAGCCAACATTGAGAGACAATGCAGTATATCAACATCTGAAAGGCCATGTATTCTCCTGTCTGCTAGTCACACTTTCTTGAGAGCAAATCCCATTAAAATTTATTTATTTGGTGCAATTTGTATAGCCACCCAATCGATGGGCAACTCTGGACAGCGTACAGCAATTCAATACAAATACAGTAATACCCCGGATAACGTTATGACTTGGTTCCACAAGTCATGACGTTATCCGGTTTTTAGCATTGTCCGATACATGCATCGAACAACGCTAAAAAAAAAAAGCCCTGACTTCAGGGACAAACCGCTTTAAAGGCAGGCAGGGGAAGAAAGAGACCTCCCTGCCTTTAAAGCCACCCTCCCATGCGACTACAGTAGGGTCGGGGAAAGTGCCTTCCCCCCGACGCTACTGCAGGCTTCGCTCTGCTAACCTTCCCTTCTCCGACTGCCAGCTGATTGCTGGAGGCTTGTTTTTTTAAAAACTGCAGGGAAGGGGGGAAAGAGAGAAATGTGATTGGTTTTATACAGAGTAAAGGAGGCCAAAGCTGCTCTCCCTGTCGCTTCCCTCCTTCCCTACTCCCACCCCCAGCAGTTTGGGGACTCCCCACAGCCACCCCACTGCCTGCTCGGCCCATCACATCTCTGCATTTCCCCCTTCCCTGTTTTTTTTCAATAGAGGAAATAAACCAAAAACAGCATGCTCAGTCCGAGATTGCAGCTCAAGAAGATTAGGTAAGCAGAGCTGGGGTGGATTCTCTGTGGCCAAGCAGGCAGTGGGGTGGCTGTGGGGAGTCCCCAAACTACTGGGGGTGAGAGTAGGGAAGGAGGGAAGTGACAGGGAGAGCAGCTTTGGCCTCCTTTACTTCTCTATAGAACCAATCACATTTCTCTCTTTCCCCCCTTCCCTGCAATTAAAAAAAAACAAGCCTCCACGATCAGCTGGCAGTCGGAGAAGGGAAGCAGAGCGAAGCCTATAGTAGCGTTGGGGAAAAGGCAGGCGGGCGCCGGGGGGGGGTTGGATTGGGTAGATGTTCTACCCAATCCAACCCACTCCCCCACACACACACACGATTGTACTGGATAAGGCTAAAAATCGTGTTATACGATACAAGATTTTTCCAAAAATCTTGCATCGTTATGCGGTTTTAGCGCTATTTGGTACAATTGTTATCCGGGGTTTTACTGTACATAAAATCCCCACAATTCCCTATAAAAGCCTTTAAAATTCCTAAAACACTAAAAGGCTGCCACCACCAACACCATTTACAAGTCTTATTAAAAACTGATAAAAAAAACATGAGAGGTCATCCTCTAAATGAGCCAGTGGGAGTGGTTGCTCCTTCCCCACACCTGCTCAGCCAGCCAGGTTTTTAGCTCTTTCATGAAGGGCAGCAGTGGTTTTGACTCTTCAGTAGCCACATATAAATGAATTTTATTACTTTCTTTGCTCTAGTGATTCTGTGAAAGAAATTATACCACATATTTGACATCTCCATTGAAATCAGTGGGTCTTAAAATGTTTAATTTTGTGTGGGTTGTACTCTTGTTTCTTTTTCATATGTGACTCATTGTTTACTTTCCAGTCCAGCATCTTTGTGTGACCCATTTTATTAAAACCGCTTTCCTGATCTATGTTTGGAGACAGAAAACGAAATGTAATTGGATCATTACTTCTGCAAGTTTATTGCTTTAAGTGCTTGTAAGAAATCTCCTCATTTATAGCACTTGCTTTATAAGCTTAGTTTCAGACAAACATGTTCAGTGGCAATGCTAAAACATCCCCAGAGCTGAACAACAGTAACACGCCATGTTTTTTGAGCTTCTCAAAGCAAGAGACTGTGGGTTGGTTTCCCTAAAATGTCATCAGAGATCACAATGTCTGAGGAAGGGCTAATCAGACCCAGACATTGGGGCCTGGCTAGCTCTGTAGACACTAGTAGTGAGAGAAGTTCACCGCCTTCCTTCTGACTCAATCTTGACCCAAAATCAGATAAATTTGAATATAACCCAGGTGATATGGTGGTATTAAAATCACAACAATTCAGATTCTAGTTTTTTATGCTTTGTGAGAACTGAGTAAATGTATCATGAACATTCTAGAAGGGATATCTAGAGACTGTCAAGTGACAAAACATGACAAACTATCTTCATTCGTTTAAACATTGCTGGGGCAATGGCTCCAGAATAATTGATAACTGTATTTATACAGGTCTTCTAAAATCTTAATTAATCTTTGTGACACCTAGTATTTACTTAGTTTCTGAAAATAGATGAGTTTAATTTCTCAGTGTAAAACCATTGTTAGACAGGCACTGGAATATATTGATTGGTTGTAATTGGTTTTAAGCTGTGCATCATTTAATCTAGCTAGTGTTTAACATCATTACAAGAAGAGGGTGATGTTTATAATGATTAGTTAGCATTAGTATGTGTCCTTTATCTGTCATTAAATTATTCATATAATGAGAGGCTCTGGTGACATTTGGGGTGAAATTCTATTCTAAGATGTGTTTGTCTGGCTTAAAATATACATGACAAGCAATCTGTATACATCAAAAGATCTCTGACTAGCAGTCCTGGAGAACTTTTTATACTTCAGATATTGTTACACTCAAGTACTCATCAGCCATATTCAGCCGAGCAACTGGTGAGGGTTTATGGGAGCAGTAATTTGTAAATTGGTGACAACAATATGTAATGGGTTTCAGCCACTGATTACAAGAAGATAGTGGAATAATGTATCATATTGTTGTGACCTGGGGTCCTGGGTGTGAGGAAGAGGAGGACTTTCAGCTGGCCCAGCTGCCTGCTGCCAGCTCCAACTGAGCCTGAGGGGGACCCCTTGCCAGTCCCCCAGGTCATGGGCAGCTCAGATCAGGAGGCCGAGTCAGAGGACATGGACATGGCACTGGCCTCACAGCCAGCTGTCAATCCGGAGCCTGCCCAGCAGGGCCAAGCTGGGCTGGAGGATCAGAGTTTGACAGCTAGGCCAGGTGCCAGCAGGCAGGCTACTCAGGAGCAGGCTGGCATGCCCGTTCATTACAGGGTTTCATTGAGGCATTAGGCAAGGCACATCTCCTGAACAGACCCTCAGCTGTGGGGTCTGACTCCCTTGTTGGGCCAATTCATCAGTTTGGTGAACATGAAACTGTGCTCCTGGTTTCCTGACCTTGATTCCTTGGATTTTGAACCTTGACCACCCTCTTGGATGACCCCTGCACCTGTAGTACGACTCCACTGGCTCCTGATATCTGGACTGGCAACAAAGACTCTTCTCTGCTCCTTTTGATACCTGAAATAAGGAGAAGCTCCCCTTTCCCCATTGTAGCTCTAACCAGCTATAGAGCTCTGCTGCTGCCAGGCTCCGACACATAAACACATACTTTTTATGATTCAATCTTGTTGTTCAGTCAGACATTTAGACCCAACCTTTCATAACAATAACACAGCACACCTTTATCATCTGCCATCCTCTGGAGTCCACCCAGATCCACACCCACCATATCAATGGTATGGTCTAAACCCTCATCCTCTGCTGCTCCCTTCACCTTTTGTCTTACATCTTTTCCAGTATCATGGACTCCACTAAATCATTTCTTCTCATTTGATGACCAAAGTATTTGAGTTTTAGCTTCAGTATCTGTCCTTCCAAAGAGCATTCAAGGTTGATTTCTTTTAGGACTAACCAATTTGCTTTCCTTTCAGTTTATAGGACTATTGAGAATCTTCCCCAGCACGTGAGTTTGAAGGCATCTATTCTTCTGTGGTGAGCCTTCCTTATGGTCCAGCTCTCACAGCCATACATTACTACTGGGAAGACCATCACATGTTTGTAGAGTAATGTTTCTATGTGCCTAAGTTTGCCTCCCAAGGAGCAAGCATCTTTTTATTTCACGGTTGCAGTCACCATCTGCAGCGATATTGGATCCCAAGAAAGTAAAGTCTGATATTTGAATCTAAGAGACATTAAATTGGATATTTTGAAGCCAATTGAACACTACATTTACCAAATGTATCACAGTTATAGAAACAACTCTGTTACATAACTTAGAAATGATCCTATAGCAACATAAATTGTTCTAAGTAGCCTTCAAATGCCTCAGTTCTTTTTTAGATAGATATATTTAAAATATACAATGATGGAATCTTTTTGCACTACTCTGTATATGCAATGGTAATTTTAAGCTGCACATGATTTGTACACAAAACATGTCTCTTGAAAGTATCAAAAAAGCCATTAATCTGGGGTGATTTGCTACCACTGCTGACAACATTGTCATTCTGACTTTTGCTGTATAACAGGACTTCATCCACTGTCTAATAATCATACTTATTTTTAAGAATCTTCAAATCAGAAACAACCAAGAAGAAGAAGAAGAAGAAGAAGAAGAAGAAGAAGAAGAAGAAGAAGAAGAAGAAGAAGAAGAAGAAGAAGAAGAAGAAGAAGATGATGATGATGATGATGATGATGATGATGATGATTTAAGGAACTAAGATGTAGGTATTTTACTCACAATGAAAGAGTTGGGGAATTGGTGGTGGCAAAAACATCTATGAACTTCATACACACTCCAAACTGGATTCTTTCATTTTCTCTGAAAGCTGTGTAAGATACTCATCATACTCATCTTCTTTCCACCATTCATTAAAGATGGGATTCTCAAGAATACTTTTTTCTAACGTTGACTAGCTGGTTTCTTTTTGTTATTTTTAGTTTCTAGGACTGTACTTTGATTTTGTATCTTTTTAAAACTGTATGAGATCTTCTACAAAACAATGTATTTTCAATAGGAAATCTTTTTAATAAATAATCATAATCTGCAATATTGTGACCACTTATAACATAGTTCATGAACTTAATGGGAGTTACTTCTGAGTAGACATTGTAGAACTTATTCATTATTGTTTTTCTACCTCTTTCTCTATTTTTTAAGATGAACTCCACACATTTCTCCCTATCCTTCCCGAGTTGCATTTAGATTCATAGTTATTTCAATGTGAGAAGTTTTTCATTTGAATGTTAATATCCCATTCCCTTCTTATGGGAATGAAATATTATTTCTGTGAAGTGGCAGATAATCTACTTGTCCTTCTCCTTCCCCATTTGAGGAAATGTTCTGTTATCTCTTTAGAAGGCTAGATAGTGAGGATTTCAAAGAACTCAGAAAAATGAATCTATCAAGAACATTGTCTGTCTGTTGTCTGTGAAAGTAGGCAGAGGAGATTTTTATATTGGCTAGAAGAAATAACTATTTCTAAAAACAACTACATACCTGAGCCTCTAATGACTTTGCTTCTGTAAATTAATCTTAAAAATGGTCTTAAACAAGAAGTAGCTATAAAAGTGACTTAAGCTTATATCCACAATATTTCAACATTAGAGATTAGTTGAATTTATACCCTCAAACAAGTTTGTGGCATCTCAAAGTCCAATCCTATGTCCATGTATGACTCTGCAGTTATTCTGCAACAAGAAATTCCATAAAATGTATACTGGCAAAATCCCTGGTAGTGATGATGAACAGGACCAGCAAGTGTAACTTTTAATTTTGTTGTTGTTCAGTTGGACAGTCAAGTACATACTATTGTGACACCATGGACCTCTGCATGCCAGGTTCCTCTGTCTTCCATCCTCCACAGCCTGGCCAGATCAACTCCCATCACATCAACAATTCCATCCATCTACCCCATCCTCTGCTGCCCCTTCTCCTTTCCCAGCAGCAAGGTCTTCTCAAGTGAGCTCTCTCTTCTCATTGGATGGTCAAAGTACTTGAACTTCATCTTCATATTTGTCCTTCCAATGAACAGTCAGGGTTGATTTCCTTCAGGATTGACTGATTTGATCTCCTAGCAGTCCAAATTTTGGTATTTAATGTTATTTTAATACCATAAACTATCTTGGATCTTCTTTGGAAGAAAGGCAGAATATAAATAATAAAACGAAATGAATCTTACAAAGCCAATTTTATTTGAATGGTGACATTACTTTAATTGTACATGGGAAACTAATGGATACTTCCCAAAGCAAGATGTAAGTAGTCCATACGATCAAGCATGAACAGTTCTTTTGTCATATCTATATTTTTAGGAAACAAATTTACAGTGGTGCCTCACTTAAAGAGCATAATGCATTTCACAGGATTGCTCTTTAAGCAAGTTTGCTCTTTAAGCGAAACACCATTGTAAATGACCAACTGTGGGGGGGGGATTGTGAACCCTGGTTTATTTGTTAAGCGAGTTTTTGGTTGGTTTTATTTGTTAAGCGAAGCGAACATTCAGAGAAAATGCTGCTCTTTAAGTGAGTTACTCTTTAAGCGAAATGCTCTTTATGCGAGGTTTGACTGTATATGAATGAAAAATAAGGTGTCTATACCAGGAAAACATAGAAACTGCTGCTGCTCCAATGCGCCCTCCTCGGCCCTCCCACCAGCCAGGAGGATGAAGAGCCCCTGTGGTCATGGGAGGCGGAAGATGACAATGCAACAACACATCCTACCAGTGATTTTGGTCGGGGTGTTGTGACATATTTGTGTGGGGACTTTTGTGTTGTT
Organism: Furcifer pardalis; assembly: GCA_030440675.1. NCBI lineage: Eukaryota > Metazoa > Chordata > Lepidosauria > Squamata > Chamaeleonidae > Furcifer > Furcifer pardalis. The sequence continues at coordinate 63,716,385 of CP126895.1, forward strand.
GCTGTGGGACTTCTCAAACAAGTGGTTTTTTTCCCCTTTTATAATGCTTTTTTGATACTCTGATACATGATGATTATATGTTATTGTTTGAGTCTACTGTATTCTGTTGTACTGTAATATTGTAATTATGAGATGTATTGTGACTAGATTGTATTGTGATTGTTGTTAGCCGCCCTGAGTTGTAGCCGATTGGGTGGCATACAAGTCCAATAAATCAAATCAAATCAAGTTGCCAACTCTTTTGTTCTATTTTTCTACTTGTGTTACTTTCTTATTCTAGTCTGCACAATCTGATATCTTGGCATCCTAATTTTGCTGAGGGGAGGACTGTTCACATGACAATTTGACAGCCACTTCCATAATGTGAGTTTTTGGCTTAAATCTTGGATTTGGTGTAATTTTAAGAACTCAGCAGTTTCTATGAATTTTGGAATTTTAATCTTAAAGTGGTGCCTGTGATTCTGCACCTGAGCCTTTTTAACTATTTCTATTGTATTCTGTTCTTAACATATGCTACCCTGTCAGTTAGCACAACCTCTCTCCAACACAATTTCAAGCAAAACCATATGGGCCTTCTTACTATAATAATAGATTTGCCATTAAAAAAGGAGAAATATTTAGAGCTTAGCACAGTTAGAAATGGAATGTTAGGAGTTAGATTGATTATTGCACAGGTCAGTTAAGCTACCAAAGTTTCCTAACTTAATCGTTGCAAAGTAATGGAATAGAATGGCTAAGTTTAAGAGTACATTATGTGTCATCAAGTCAGGCCAACATTATGTGTCATCAAGTCAGGCCAACTTACAATTACTCTGATACATTATAAAACTATTATACTAGTTTTAACCTGTGATTTTAATCCATGCTGTAAGCCGCCCAGAGTCGGGTTTACCCGATTGGGGCGGGATAATAAATACGACTAATAAATAAATAAATAAATAAATACAGCTTTCAAGGTGCAAGATATATTTAAGGAGTGGTTTTACTGGGCCAACTTACAATTACAGTACTCTAATAGGACTTTTAAGGTACAAGATGTATTTAAGGAATGGTTTTACCAGTTCCACTACCTCAGTGAGTTTCCGTGATGTGGCGGCCCGGGTAGTGATGGGGTGCGGGCATTATGCTCGTGCCTCACCGCTGCTCCAGGAGCTGCATTGATCGCCAATATGTCTCTGGGTGCAATTCAAGGTGCTGGTTATTACCTTTAAAGCCCTATATGGTAGTGGGCCAGGATACCTAATAGACCGCGTCACCCTAAGAACATCTGTCTGTCCCACCAGGGCAGATCAGAGAGGCTCCCTTGTTATTCCATCGGCTAGAGAGGTGCATCTCTCGTGCACTAGGAGGAGGGCCTTCTCCGTGTCCGCCCCAGCCCTTTGGAACCTCCTGCCAACTGAGCTGTGCCTACAGACAGAGCTCCTGCCCTTTCGGAAGGGCTTAAAAACCTGGGTGGCAGGGCAAGCGTGGGGACCCAGGAACGTGGGATCTCATGTAGGGTGGCTGATCTAAGGGACAGCCACCCTTTCGGTTCTATCTTCTTGCGCTGTTTTAATTCTTTTATGATTTTTTAAGTTTTAAGTATTAAGTTTTAAGAATAATTAGTATTATTGTAGGCTCAACTTATGATTTTAACCTGTGTTGTAAGCCTCCCAGAGTCGGGTTTACCCGATTGGGGTGGGATAGTAAATATGAGCAAATAAATAAATAAATAAATAAATAAATTGGGGATTTGAACCCTGGACTCCAGCATTCTAGTCTATCATTCTACCCACAATACCACACTGGGTACTTCTCAGTTTGGGAAACAATGGAAAATAAGTTGAGTGGGGTTAGAGAAGCTGGCACTTGGTCTGGCATTTCTATTTAAGCTGTATACTGCCATGAAAGGACTGCAGTTGCCCTATCACAGGCCCATCATATGACATTAGGGAAGACTTCATCATATAGGAAATATTACTTGTAGGATTCAAAGCAGTGTCCTTCTGGAAGGAACACTTGTGACTGTGGTTGGACACAGCAAGGTCATAAGGGTTGGAGTGTATTTTAGGGGCAGATGGTGTACCAGGTTGTGGCCTCCAAGGTGGAACAGTTAGGGATTAAAAATGACCTGACATTTCTCAATTTTTTCCTAATGTGACAGATATTTGGCTGCGGGCAGATTAACCTAGCCAATGTCACAGTGAGACAAATGTTTACATCCTGACCTCCTTGAGTTGTATTCTCCTCCCCACCCCCCACCCCATACATTGTAGTTGAAGTGCAAGTATTGTATAAGGAAACATAGCTGGTACTCCTGTTTTTGTTTTGTTTTTTTAAAAACCAGGCATTTCTTCTTCTGATTTGAATATAATACTTCTCATCTATATTTTATTATTTTACATTGTGGCCTTTTTTGTACATTCAATAAGATTCATGTCCATGACTTTATGAAACTGGGATGAAAAAGTCAGTGTAAGAATCACTTAGCTGTAAGTACAAGATTCACTTAGCATAAGTGAAGGCAATACATGTAGAACTAAATGGATTGCAAGCCTACCAATGTCCTACATTTCATTCAGTACAAAAAGAAAACAGCTTGAGAAGATTGAAGTATGTTTGTGCATTGTGCATTTCCATTCATTCACAGAATGTGAGACAGAGTACAGAATGGTTAAAGTAAGAGAGAAAGGAAATTGACATAAAAGGCTATGCATCTGCCAACTCTACGGGAGCCAAATTTTCCCTGAAATTCCCTTGGGATATGGAAGAATCATTTGTGGGGGATATTTGATGCTGAATATCTTTGTATGATCAGCTTGCCAGAAGCCTATGGTATATACAAATTCAACATCTGTGCACAGTTAGTAAGCTGAAAGGGATAATGGCTATTGGGTGGAATACTGTGGGCATGCTACCAATTCTTCCCAGTAGGCAGTAATGTGATTACCTTAATGTGAAAAAGCACATGAACTGCAGCAATGCACCCTCTGGAAGAGAAACACACTAAAATCAGAACTTAGAAACGTTACTTTTCGAACAGTAACTTACAGATTTCTATCCTCAGTGGTTCCATTGCAACTTGACTTCTGTTCATATTCACCATTTCAGTCTAATAGATAAAGATAATGGTCTTCATTGCTTGAAATACAGTTGTGTCTGACTCTAGGGGGTGATGCTCATTTTTAATTATAGCCAGAGAGCCAATGCTATCTACATCTGCAGATGTTTCCATGGTCATGTGGTAGGCATGATTAGACACTGGAGTGCATGGAATGCTGTTACCTTCCCACCAAAGTGGTACCTATTTATCTACTTGCAATTTCCTGCTTTCAAACTGCTAGGTTGGCAGGAACTGGGGCAGCGATGGGAGCTCACTCTGTTGTGCAGCACTCGGGTCTTGAAATGGTGACCTGCCAACATTCCTGTCACAAAGCTCAGTGTCTTAACCACTAAAGTGCCTTAACCACTAAGCCACCGTGGTCAGTCTAATACCAAAGGCTTTAATTTCAATGTAACCTGCAGTAACATTGCGGCATGCAATGCTTCTATTTAGGGTCCTAGTTTCTGACCCACCAACCATTATTCCATGATACTCTTCTAGTCCATTCCCTTTCTCACTAGTTTCCCATTTACCCTCCCTTCAAAACTCAGTTATCTTACTGTGGTTTGATTATGTATAGTCCTCATTAAGGCAATGACTACATGGACAAATACTGCAGGATTTGCTGAAGGTATATAATGGGTTAATTTGCCTTTCTTTCTTTGTCAATCACATATTGCAGAAGCATGAAGTTTTTCTTTGCTCACTATGGGTTTCTTTTTTTAAAATGGAGTAATTTAAACGGAATTTCCTCCATGTAATCAGTTGTTTCTTTCTCCAAAAGAAAGTTGAGGCATGACTATGGGTAGTATTCTGGTGACATATGAAGCTGAACATGATGATTTCGATAGTGAGAATATCTATCCCTATGTTCTTTCTTCTTAGTCATTGTTCAGTACTGTTCTTAAAACAAACAACTGAGTTTATGCTACATCACATTATCACTATATTGATATGCTAATTTGTGCTAGTTCATCTCTGTACAGACAAGAAAAAAAAAGATAAAAATTGATGTAAAATGAAAACAACTACAGCAGACTACTGTGTTTCCACAGTATGTGTGCATGTGTTTGTATGTTATGGAGAACTTTAGAAAACTGTCTCTTCCCCCTAGGTAAAGCTAAAGGTCTCCCTTATTCGAAAGCCAGTTGTATCCAACTTTAGGGTTCAGTACTCACCTCTGTTTATACCCAAAGAGCCAGCTCTGTCAGTGTCTAAAATCGGATAATGTCAGGGAATTTGAGAAAGGCATTTGTATCAGACAACGTTAAGATAACGTTGTGTGATGCAAATGTTTGCTTCAAATTTCCCGACATTGATCTCTTCCCCAAAGCCTGCAGGGCTAGAGACCAGCTCGCAGCGGCATGGCTGGGAAGCCAACCAGGGAGTCCCCTTGCAAAAGCAAAGGTGCATTACTGGCAGAGATCCCAGCCTCAACAGGAACAGAACAGCCCAGTGGGATTGAGGCTGGGACTGCAGGAGAGTTTGGGGAGAGATGGGCACCTGCGACCCTCTGTTCCCTTTCCTCTTCAGAAAGGGAACAGGGCTTTTTCTTTGTAACGTTGTGTGATCAGTGCATCACACAACATTAAAAACCGGATAACGCTAAGACTTGTGGACCCAAGTCTTATAGTTATCCGAGGTACTAGTGTTCTACTAATCACCTTCCCCTAACTAGGTCTTTAAAATGTCCATATAACTAACCCTTTTGCCCTAGCCTCACATCCTTCAAGTACATGTAGAAAAAGATGCATTCTGTGGTTTCTTAAGCAAATCTTAAATTTTATTTCTTAACTTGTATATATCTTTCCCCCCAACAACAAAATTAAACTTGAAGGAAGATTCATACCATATATTCTGGTATAGTTTTCTTAAAGAGGTTTAATAATTTTTTTCGTCATCTAGCCATAGCTAGTAGTATGTTTTGGAAAGCACTTCTGAAATCAATAAAATTACAAATAGGTCCTGGAATCCACTCAAAGTAGCTTCAGGGAGGGTAATTAGGCTTTGACTCAACTCCTTCATCTTCAGTCGTTAGAGAGCTGTGAGGATAACACAACCTGAAACTTTATAGCAACACTTTCATCTGCATTCTACAGCATTTAATTAATTTTCCAATTAATCATTATTTGAAAGTTTGGCCTCCTGCTGCTGCAATATATTTGATTAAGAATTAGGCCATGTGTAAACCTACATTAGTAAACCCAAATTAAGCTTTTCATAAAAGCTAATTTGCCAATTGCTGCTTTGAGACCAAGAAAACATGACAGGGATTTTCTTTCTGTCCAGATTATGTGTCTTTATTTCAGATGTAGCTTCCATTTCTCTTTATGTGATTCTGCTAAATTCAAAAACATGCTACTTTGACATCCCCCTATCTCTTCAAACATACCAAACATACCAGTTATCTAACTTATTAATAGTATAGAACAGTGATGGCGAACCCTTTAGAGACTGAGTGCCCAAACTCACCTTCACCACAGACTCAACCGGAGCCCTCCATGCTTCACTCTCATGCCGCATGTGAGCTGCTCACCTTATACCACTCAGGGGAGGGAGGAACCACTCCCATTGGGCTGCTGGGCAGAGGGCTGGGGGCAAACTCTGTGCTGGGGCAACAGCTTGCATGCCTACCGAAAGGGATCTGAGTGCCCCCTCTGGCATGCATGCCATAGGGTCACCACCACTAGTAAAGAACTTAACCATTGTAGCTAAATGTGTAGCTTATGAATATGACCACTATCCATTTAGGTGTGTACTTACATCAGACACATGGCTCACATATGATTTTTTTTCTATCTTGGCACTTCACATTTATTAAAAGTTCATAACAGCACAAGCAAGAACAAAGAACTTAATTGCTTTCTCACCAGACCATCTCTATCTTATCAGAACTTTCATTTAGAATGAAATTGTGCCTAAAATGGGATGAATTCATAGGGAGGTGAAATTTAGTGGCTGATTTGATGCCATAGTGTAAAAAAGTTAAACATCAAGACATGAATATTAATAAAGGCACTGGTTTGCTTTCACTTGAAACTATATTGGATAGAAAGTTTGTATTATTGGTTCAGAATTGGGATCAAATAGATCTCAAAGAAGTGGAAATAAGTGAACAAATTTGACATCTGTAGTTTTAAAATAGCAATGGCTTTATTGAGACCTTCACATTGTCAGAACACAATAGTTCACATGATTCATTCATATCAAAAATACCCCCCAAAATAGGCAGAATCTTAGAAAAAACAGTAAATGTGGTTTAATTAGATACATGTGGAGGATTACAATAAAAACACATGCAATATTACTTGCATGGAAAAAAGTAATTTGCTTCCCATCAAGTCAAAGCAACATCTCTTAGGGTTTTCTATGTAGATAATGCTCAGCAATGGTCTACTTTTCCTTTCTTTTGGTGGGTGGAGCATGGAACCAGGATTGTGGAGCTTGCCCATGGCCACATAAGGTGGCTCTTCTGAGAACCACAGTGGAGAAGTGAATTCCCAACTGCCAAATATCTAACACCGACTGATCCAGCCATCTTCATGAACCAATGCTTATACCACAATTATAACAATTCTAAAAATAAAACAGGACAATAATAAGGAATTATCATTTAGTAGTAACAAGAAATTGTTCAGAACTTATGTTTATAGCATGCTAACTGAGCATCCTAAGCATCACCACCACATTTCACACCTATATGACTAGAACTGAGGAAACTGCCACATGTACCAGGTCATGACCATGTGGTCTTTAATGTAACTTAGTTTTCTCTTATAGCTTCCCACTTCTTCCTGGCATTCCTGAAATTTTGGCATCTGTTAGAATGCCATTTAAATGACTCTTATGGCTTGCTGTGATTTGTCATCTTGTTCACATTTTGTGGTGTTTCTGGGGGAATGTGCAGTTTCCATGGAAACACCAGCAAATGTTCTGCTGTATCAGAGTGTTATGAAGGTAAAAGCAAGGATAGACAAGCAACCTCCACCCTGCAGATTTCTTAATTTAGAAGAAAATTAAATTCTCCTCCCTAAATCCAAATTATGTTAGCACTTTTCTTCAACTCACTTCTGTGGCATTTCTTGTTGTTTGAAATTAAGGCCCAGCATTGACTCTGAGATTTTCTTTCAATATCCCAGGCAAGCATGATAAGTCCTTAGACTTGCCCCAGAAATTTGTCACTTCTAGAGTAAAATCTGCTAGGAACAGATGTAATTTGGGGTGCCCACAATATTGAGGATTATTGACTTTCTTTATTTATTTATTTGAATTTATATTGCTCCCCCTCGCCAAGACGACCCTGGGTGGCTCACAAATATAACAATAAAACAGAAACCTCAAACTTAAAGAAAGCCCATTAAAACTGTTAAGATACCCTCCCACAACAAGAAATTCAAATTGAACTAAAAGCCCAGATGGCCCTCATATAAGCCAGGGAGGGGGGCTACCACACCTCAGCACTCCACAATTGCTGGGCAAGCCAGGGTTTCATATCTTTCCTGAAGGTCAGCAGCTCTGTCTGGAGGCACAGCTCGAATTGCAGGAGATATCATAGGGTGGAGACCAAGAAGGCCCTCCTTCTAGTACTAGAAAGTCGAGCCTTGTTAGTTGATGGCACCATAAGAGAACCTCTTCAGTCTGCTTTGGTGGGACAGGCAGATGTCTTTGGGGTGACACAGTTTCCTCATACAGTGTTGCCATTGTCAATTATAATTGAGGGGAAAAACAAAAATATCAATAATTATTTATTTTATATTTACCACAAGATGCTGCTCGACACAAGATGTCCTAAGTATAAGTATTTTGAACTGAATATGGAGACTGTGTGATTATACATGTCTGTCTCATCTTTAGTCTGCACATTTCATCATTAAAGATGGCAGAGACATCTGAAGACAAATAAGCAAATAATAATTTAACTCTGGGGGAACCACCCTCATATGGTTTATTAATTGGGATATTGTGCTTTTCTAGGAAATGGCCCAAAATTGAATCTTTGTTTCTAGCAAGAAAAAGGATGCAAAATGTCACACAGCAAAGGACAACCTTCATCTTGACAATGCCAGTATCAGAAGTTAAAATGGTTTACAATGACACACTTGGCCGGGGAGACACCTTGGTTACCAATGATTGCCATTCACAAAGATACATGAAGCAAAGGAAGATCCCAGAACCTGTCTGCTTTTGTCATCATTTAATTGTTTCTTACCCCAAAATGAAACAATTGCCTGGCTTGTTTTTCAACAAGTTCTCAGTGTAGTTAAAAATGTGGCAAATTTGATGTTAATTTGAAACCCAATTAAAAATTATAATTTTTTGTTTAAGCTGCTCCCAGTTTTAGAATTGCCTTACAGAATGTCCTCTTCTGCACAATAATATAATTAGCATTTAAATGTGTCACCATGTTTCATAAAGAAATTATTTTCTCATGACTAACCTTCTGTGTGACTTTTTAATGTTCCCATTTCTTCCAGAAAGAGTGGAATTTGCCCTAAAGCTATAGGAGTAAAACCACCACTATTTCACTGAATGAGGGGCTTCAAGGGACAGAACGACTAATCACACCTCATCATGGTTGAGGACTACTGAGAAAACATTTTTCCCTTCCAGGGAGGTAGCAATGTGAGTCCATTGCAGCAAGAATAACAAAGTTCCATGGTACTACCTAATTTCACTTATATTTTTCTTGAATGTGTTACTGTCCATGAAAGCTTATTTCAACAAGAAAATGGAATTACAGAAGACTGATACAGATGTCTTATGAAGGTTTCTTTTTCTGCTCCTGTGGTTCCTTTGGTTCAATGTATCAATGCAGGATGACATTGTTTTATTTTGGACTTACAAGAGGATTATTTTCCCATAGTTGTTTGGACACAAGAAAGCATGTAAGAGCCGTGGTGGTGTAGTGATTAAACTGCAAAATAATACATTGGTCACTATGTAAAAATATAATCTACCAGCATCAAACAAATTTTAAAAAATGGAAATATCCAGTAGAGAAGGTGTTTGAAAATGACCAATTCAAGATCTTGCAGAATGTTTTAATCCAAACTGACAAAGTCCTTGAGAATAATATACCAGATATAATCATAACAGTACAAAGAAATGTCTAGATAATTGATATTGCAATTCCAGGGGATGCCAGACTGAAGATAAGGAATTGGAAAAAATAAACAAAATACAGAGGCATGGCAACAGAAATAACTTGATTATGGATAAGGTCCTCTTCAGTGGTCCCTACAGACATTGGGTCATTGGGAACAATGCTACAGAAGTTCATAAAATATTATAACCAACAACACATTTCTGAAATAACACATTCAGAGCTGCAGAAGACAGCAAAAATCTGGAACAGCATATATGGTACATTATACTGTACTACTATTTAGCAAATAATTCATTTTTTTGTTTTCTTTCATGTCTAGCCCAGACATGAAACTGCCAAAATGAAGCCACATTTTGGTGGGTTCATTCTGCAGTTCCCTTCAACTGACCTAGTGTGAGAAAGATTAGCTGGCAATACAAGGTTGCCATTACCATGATATGCCTGATTGTGTTTCAAAAATATCACAATCTTTGAGGAGGCTCTGTCTATGTTTTTTGGTTTAAACTCATAACTGTTATGTATTACCAGTCAATACTTTTATAATATTGTTTGTTTTGACTATGTTTTGAATATTTCAGTCATCATCTTAGAACTGCAGAGCTAGAAGGGATTCTGCATCATCACGTTCAGACCTTGAACTCCCAACCTTTGGCTCTGCACTCAGATTTCTAAACTACTGAGTTATGGAACCTTAGATGTTATGAAGAAAAGCATAAATAGTTGCAAACAAGTGTGAAGAATCAGAGAAGAGGTAGAAATCCCACTACTGGGAAGAAATTTTGGCAACAAATATATACTTGAAACTGGCCTTATGATCTTTGGGTTATTCAATTTTGAGAGTCCTTATTTCGCCAGTATCACTACTGGAAGTTTATCTACATACACAGCTTTCTTGCTTAAGAATTGATCAAAATTTCTTTTGCTTTAAGGTATTTTTGGTGGTACACTAGTGAGCAAAATAAATTAAGATTCTATTAAGCAAATGAATTTGATGGTTTCACCACAAGATAGAGTGCAAACAGGTGTAGTACAGGGTTTTATGATCTGTTTCCTGAGCTGAAAAGATCACCTTCTGAGAAGATAATACATTCCATGTAGTCATTTAATCCTGATCCTCTTTAGAGCTCAGCCAAAGAGCTTTACTGAATTATTACAAATATATTCTGAGATAGAAAAGAAACATTTTTGTAGCCTAACTGTGATATCAAACTCTTAAGAAAAGAATTGTATCTCTTATACAGCAAACAGATAAAAGTAGTCAAATCTTCTGGAATCTCAGAACATGTCATTTCAATTTCCTGGAAAATGAGCGAGGCTTAATTTTTTTAAAAAAAAAAACTCAAGCCGCAAAATTATGATACCTCCAAGATCATTCATAAAATCCTTCAGTAGCCTGTATTATTTTATTTATTTATTTATTTATTTATTTCCAATTTTTATACCGCCCTACTCGGATTGGGCCGACTCAGGGCGGTTCACAAGCACAGAGAAACAATAAATTTATAAACACAACATGTAAATATAGGAAAAAATAATAATCAGCACTGTATCAACACCACAAAAACATCTCAACATCATTACATAATCAAAATTCAATAGGTATCAATTTCAACAACAATAAGAAATTACAGAAATCATCAAATTTACACAAAAATTAGAACAATACCAACAGTCCAGCTGCTGCTGCGGCTTTTAAGCCCCCTGCCCCAGCGCAGCCTCAGGACGCAGGTGGAGAGTGACCCAGGCTGGGCGTGGCAGCCACCTCTTCCCCGGCCCCAGGTGTCTTGGCGACGGCGGCGGGGAGCGAAATGTCCTGCTGGGACACCATTATGTATGTCATTCATAGCAATAACCTTTCAACAAGTGAAGTAAAGATTGATTATATATGAAAGCCAATAATATTATGAAAGGTACCTATGCAGGAGGGCACAACAATCTGATTTCATTTTCTTCCTTTGCAGTTGAACTAATAATCAAGTTTCATTCCTTCTAATAATACAATAGTACAGTAGAACCTCGGATAACGCTAAAACTTGGTTCCACAAGTCTTGGTGTTATCCGATTTTTAGTGTTATCCAATCCATGTTAAAATCCTATGGGATGCATCGGATAACGTCAAAGCTCCATAGAGATACATTGTAACCGCACAGGCTTTAGCGGTTGTTATCCGATGCATCCCATAGGACCTTAACGTTATTCGATGCAATTCTCCCCTCCAGATTACTTAACGTTATGCGATTTTAGCGTTATCCAAGGTAAACGTTATCCGAGGTATTATTGTATTTACATAACCCAAATTGTTAGTAACCAACAAACATCTGAAATGGAAGCAGAAACAAAACACAGAAAGTAAGACAATTATTCTGCCAAAGTATTCAGGCAAAATAACAAGATTGTGTTTTTCATCCAGCCAGTCATGCATGCAAAAGTCTTGATTCCATGTGCTAGCCTTACAAAAGAAGATAAAATATGGCTAAGCTCTAGTTTGGAAAAGAACAAGGAGTGAGAGAGCTGAGATATAGGAAGCTACTTTGTATGTAACTGATATATCTAGTGCAGTCTTACCTGCTTATGCTGAGTCTCAGAAGTTCAAGAACAGGAAACCTTCCCATCCCTAACTGGTGGTGAATTGGATTGAAATTGGAATCTGGTACCTGCAAAGTCTTTAACATCTAGATGTGAGATCTAGAAAAGTTTATCAGAATGATTTTATTAAGAATGCTAGGAGCTGTGGTGGCTCAGTGGTTAAGAAGCTTGCCTTTTTATCTGGAAGGCTGGCAAGTTGGCAGTTTGAGCCCTGGGTACTGCATGACAGATTGAGCATTTACAACAGCCACTGATGTATTTTACACCATTCTGGCCCGCTCAGCTGTCTGAAGGGGCGTGGTCTGGCCCATGGCTGAAAAACATTGAGAACCCCTGAACTATAGTGACACATGCTTAAGTTATTTCTCATTTAAATTATTGTGTGGTTACCTTTGGTTGGTTGGTTTAAATTTATATCATGTCCATCAGACTATGTTTATATGCCTGTTGGAGGTATTTACATAGGTAGAAAGGTGATATATACATGCACCCACCTATGGAATATACAAAGATGATCTTGACAAGAAACACATTTGTCTTTTACTGTGCCATTACCTTACAGCCAGTCCCTGTGAACACAAGGTTTTCTTCTGAGTAGGCATGTAAGGAGTGCACAATTATGGCTTTGGATCACAGTAACTAGAAAGAAAGAGACTGTGGTGGTTTAATAGTTAAGACCTGAACTTCATGACTGGAAGTTTGGCAGTTCAGCAGTTTGAGACCTGAGTGCTGCATGATGGAGTGTGCTTCTGTCTCTGTCTCAGCTCCTGCCAATCTAGCAGATTGAAAGCAAGAAATTACAAGTAGATAAATAGGAACCACTTCAATGGGAAAAGTTCTTGGGTACATGAAAGGAGCCTCATTTGGGCATCCCCTCAGCAGTTTCTTCAGCAAAAATCATTTCAACCTAGAATAATTTCTGACATGAATTTTGTTTTTGAATAGTAGCCGTATTAGTCTGTGGTTCAGGCATATCACAAAACAAAATTTAAAAAAAAAACACAAAAAACACTGTAGCAGTGTTACAATGCTACAGTGTTTTTTATTTTATTTTGTTTGTTTTATTTTGTTTTGTGATATGACATGAAGTAGCAGCAGCAGCAGCAGTAGTAGTCGTCGTCATCGTAGTAGTAGTAGCAATAGCAGTAGCAGCAGCAGCAGCAGCAGCAACAACAGCAGCAGCAGCAGCAGCAGTAGTTAAGAAAGCAAATTTGTATGTCAAACTGAGTACATATGTCTAGGTATGCTCCCCATTTCTAACAAAATAATGGTTTTCATGTTTGTAAGATATAAGGAGTGTTTTTCCAGCAACAAAAACAATTATAAATGGAAGCATACAGAGAAATGCACATGAAATACTATATTAATTGGGAAAACACAAGAAATATTGTAAAAGGGCTATGTATACATTAAGAAGAAATATTAGACAGTATTTGGACATATTACATTAAAATATTAAGTGAAATGAACATGAAATACATATTTGTAGGTTTTCAAAGCAAAAATACTAGCAAAATGTACCTGAAAGAGGAACCATTTTCCATGCACATTTTTATTTCAAAGGTTGCAATGACACGGAAATCAGCTATATTAAATTGAAGAGTGAAAAAATGAGACATTAAGCAAAAATGCAGAGACATTTACTAGTGTTGTGCCAAAAATTTCAAATTCTGAGCATTCTCAACAATTTAGTAGATAAGATGCTTCCTTCATTTTTAAAAATCAAATTAAGGAGGAATTTAAAAGAAATCATTTAGATTAAATCCAAGATCTTTTTTACTTCACTTACAAGATGTGTTTAAAGTTGCACAAAGACTTTACCTGTTCCCCAAGGCTGAAAAAATTGCCCTCCTTAATACTTACCAGTGTGTGCAATACTCACAAGGAGGGAGCAGTATACAGCTCCTAGAAACAGAAGACCCTTTTCATTTTCAGAATTGGTCCTCTGGTTTTTAGACAACTGTTTTTATTGAAGAACTGTCAAATGATTGCAGCAGAAGAGAGTGGATGAATCTAAATCTGGTATCTCAGCACTGACCTTTCCATTTTGAGTGACCTTGCTAGGACACCAGACTCATAATGGAATCTAGCCTTCTGACAGCATTTTTCTCAGCTTCTTTAAAACACTCACATTTCCACACCCCTCAATCAATTACTGGGAAAGAGTAAAGAACAAATATAAATATCACAGTTGCTAATGGTATAACTAGATTAACCTCAAATGGATGCCATACTGACTGACATGCATGGAGTTAAAAGGAAAGTCTGATATGTGTGTCACGTATAATTGGAACATTGAATGTGGGCTGTATGAAACAAGGTGAAGAAGAAATTGTAATGTAAAAAAACAAACTGTTTAAACACTGCAGTTATTGAGCAAACTAAAGTAGAGTGGAGTGGAACATTTTCAGCGAAATGACTACAAAGTCTTTAACTCAGGAAATTACAAACTCAGAAGAAACTGAGTGGCTGTGATCCTAAGGCAAACTGTAGTGAGGCAGATAGAGCTTATAAGGTCTGAATTAATAACTTCAATCAGACTTCTTCGGCGGCCAACCGTCCCGCATTCTGCGCGGCAATCTCATTTAGGGAAGGGGAATTTCGATTTACCCTTGTTTCGAAAATGGTACCGGACCTCCCCCGTTGCATCATGGAAGCACTGGTTTCCTCTCCGACCGGCAGGCAGTTAAAGAGAAACGGAGCCGAAAAGGCTCCAATAAACTGTGCATGCGCAGAAACCCAGTTTGGTGCCAGATTTGGTTTCTGCGCATGCGCAGTTTATTGGAGCCTTTTCGGCTCAGTTTCTCTTTAACTGCCTGCCGGTCGGAGAGAAAACCAGTGCTTCCGTGACGCAACGGGGGAGGTATGGTACCATTTTCGAAACAAGGGTAAGTCAAAATTCCCCCTCCCTAAATGAGATTGCCACGCAGAATGCGGGATAGTTGGCCGCCCTATATCAACATAACCATCATTGAAGTGCACAGCCGCTGAATAAAAAACTGAAAGCTTTATGCAAGGGTCCATGAGGAAACTGTTCCTCATGATCACACAACAAAACAAGACATGTTAGTAATCATAGAAGTTTGGCATGCAAAGGTAAGAAACAAAACAGAACCAAATATTGTTGGCATATTTGGACTAGGAGACAGAACTGAAGCAGGAGAACAATTCATAGAGTTCTGTGAAGCCAACAATCTGCTTATCACAAATATATGCTTCAAATAACTGAACAAACAACTGTACATGTGTGCATCATGAGATGACCAATATAGAAATCAAATAGACCACATAATTTTTAGTAGGAAATGGAGAAGGTGTATTTTCCTTTCCAAATCAAAACTAGGAGCAGATTGAGCTAATAGCTAACATTAAAGTAAAGTTGAAAAAGAACACTAAAGAAAGAACACTCTCCCTGTGCCTACCAACTGCCAGGGGAAGAAGAAGCCAGGGCAGGATGAGGACCTTGCCACCCCTCCCCCTGTGCCTATACCAACTACCAGGGGAAGAAGAAGCCAGGGCAGGATGAGGACCTTGCCGCCCCTCCCCCTGTGCCTACACCAACTGCCAGGGGAAGAAGAAGCCAGGGCAGGATGAGGACCTTGCCGCCCCTCACCCTGTGCCTACACCAACTGCCAGGGGAAGAAGAAGCCAGGGCAGGATGAGGACCTTGCCACCCCTCCCCCTGTGCCCACCCCAACATATTGTATTGTAATGTAATGTAATGTAATGTATTATCTGTAAGACGCCCTGAGTCGCCACGGCGAGTGGGCAGCAATATAAATTTGAACTAATAAATAAATAAATAAATAAATAATAAACACAAACAGTGTCACTCAGCACCAGGGATGAAGTTTGGATAAACCACCCATTGCATCACAGGACCAGTGCAAGAAGTCCCTGCCATGGTCATGACCACAAGGTCGAGAACAAAGTTTAAAATGGCCAAGCAATTCTGGCAGCTCTGTAAGCAACACCTACCTGCTTCTGAGAAAGGTATCCAGCATGAACATGCATGAGGCCCACAAGCTTGATGCTTACAAAGGAAGATAAAATATGGCTAAGCTCCACTATAACAGGTCCCATGGCTGTTGTACTGGACTGAGGAGGAGAGGTGGGAATAGGGATCAATGCAAGACTCTAGCCACCTGTGCTAGAGTCTGGTGCCTTGCTTCTTCATCATCTTCTTCCAAAGACAGGCTGTAACCTTATTCTCCTCCACTGGTATTTCAGGCGTCATTTGATGCACCCCCTTCTAATTCTCATCTGTACCAGCTCTTCAGCCACAGGAAACATCAGAACTTCTGATTCTCCTGGCTCATGAACTGGCACAAAATCTTGTCAGCAACCTCCTGCAGTTTTGCCATGTTTGCACGCTTGGCTTTTGCTGAACCATTTGCTCCTGCTTGCAGTTGCCATATAATATTCTAAAGCACTCAGGCAGGCAAAAAGAGGTTAATCTTCAGTGGAGGAATACACCTTTGTTGGTGATGCTCTAGCAAATCTCTTATAATGGCTGTTAAAAAGACCCGACTAAACTCTACTTGGAACCCTTGCTATCCCTTGCCCACCCTGGAAAAAGTTAGGATGACCTTTAGTCAATCTCACTATCACAGCCCACCCAATATCAACCTGCACAGCAGCTCCAGACCCCATTTCCCAGTCAGCAACTCCAACCACGAGACCTAACCACCTCAGCAGCTCCCCACCTGCAATAGGCTATGGTCAATGGTGGATTCCAAAAAAATTTACTACCACATTGTGTACATGGTATGGTGGGCGTAACCAGGGGAAAAGCCCTGCATTGCACCCAAATTAGGACTACTTTTTTTCAAAACTTGGATGGGCGGGGCCAGCCAGAATTTCTGCTACCGGTTCTGGCGAACTGGTACAAACCTGCTGCTACCCACCACTGGCTATGGTGCTCAATGCTATATGGGGAGAAAATACATTAGCTATGGCTAATCCTTTTTTCATGAGCAATAAGCAATTCCAACAATCAGTGCATGCATTTGATACTATGAGCAGGCCATGCCACACAGTGGAACAACAATCACATCCACAGACTAGGATCATCTCGTGGCACCAGATTCTGCCTCTAGCCATTATTTTCCTACCTGAACAAGTGGGGACTAAAACCAAACACTCTCATAATAGACCAGTGGTTCCCAACAGGGGTTACACAGACCACAAATGGACTCCAATTCCCAGAAGCCTAAGTCAGTACATTGGCTGATCAGTGCTTTGGGGAAATGACTTAGGGTTCTGGGAACTGAAGTCCACAAACCAGCATTTGGGAAACACTGCAATAGACCAATGGTCCTTATTGTTCACGTGATTAGGCAGGATATGTTGGGTTCTTTAAACTGTCCAACATGTAGCATGGCTAATTCACATTCCAAATAGGCTCATTCCCAGCTATTACTCCATGCTGAGGAGCCACACAGGCTCCACTCTTCTGGCCGATAGCTGGCAAATTCATCTATTCATACTGGGGAGGAAGCAAAGCCGACACTGCAAGGTGTGTTCCTCTGGATCACCTTCACTTACTTCAAGACCTTCCCTGACTCTCCACAATCTACTGTACCTGTCTTGTGACAGGCAAAGACTAACCAGGTGGCCACAGCCTCATTTTCAAGCTTTTATTGGACTCCAAACCAAGTGGAGGTGCCAACGTAGCCTGCTGATCCTCCAACATACTGCTGTTGCACCTCCTGGCCAGCAGTAACATTCAAAAGAGGTGGGCATTGGTACTTCTTCTCCTGCCCCCAACATCAAAAGGTTGTGATGCAATTGTGTCACTCACCTGCCCCACCTCCTTATTACTGGAGAGGGGGAATGCTCTTCCCAACTGCTTAGCAAAGGGAGTATGGTGATAACATTTCTTCTTTTAGTCATAATCAGAGGCATC
This sequence comes from Furcifer pardalis, assembly GCA_030440675.1. Lineage (NCBI taxonomy): Eukaryota > Metazoa > Chordata > Lepidosauria > Squamata > Chamaeleonidae > Furcifer > Furcifer pardalis. Next base: position 63,734,067 of record CP126895.1, read on the forward strand.
TGAATACTCCTTCTAAATCTACATGGAAAAGGAGAACTTAAAAGTATTATTTACTAGAAGAGGAACACATTCTTTCTTAAGATAAAGTAGAGGAGCTATTTATTTAAATTGGTTTGTATAAACCATCCTTTTCCTTTGTGAGTCTGGAACATTTTTCCGTGGCTGTTAAGATCCATCACATCTGAGCACATGGTCATGATATGGTCCAGAGGTTTTCAACTAGAAGCGCTATGACAGCTATGAGTATTTATAACTAGGCTGTCCCTTTGATTCTTAAATATCATAGTGGGAGTCAGAAGATGGCAGTCTTCACTCATTAAATGCTTTGGAACACTAACAGTCTTAGATCTTGAGGACAAAAACAAACTACATTGGCAGCTTATTCTGTATATTTCATGGCTGAATTTTAATTTGATGTGGTGAAAATGTTAATTAAATTCTCTGGGCTTTGAAATAAGTAATGACAAAATGGCTGCTAGTGTTTTACTGCTTTGAACAAAACAAATATGCAGAAGCATTAAGCCCTTTGCCCCATTCATCTGCCCCTGCAAAAATGACCTTGGGAAATGAGATGCACAAGAGTGAGCCATTTTAGAAGGGCAGTTGTGCATCCAGATTTCATTATTTTAACCAACAAAACAGAACAACTGTAACCCAGTAATCCTTTAGTCTTAAACATGTTTATGTACAGATGTTTCCATACCTTCACTCCTTAACAACCCCCCCCCCAATGCATTTGATACTGTTTAGCATGGAATATGACATTGTTGCCTTTTATTTTCCATTTTTAATAATGAAATGAATAGCAATAAAGAATTTGTAGCATCTTAAAAGCTTATCAGTATTTGGCATACGTTTTTATGAACGGTGACTGGTGTCATTAGATACATGTTTAAACATCAAGACTGTAATCCATTTGCAGATCCAAATCAGATAGACCCTGTGAATCAATGGGGTGTGAACTGTTCATTTAATCTTTTGCAATCAATTCAACAGGCCTTTTTTGTAGTCCCACAGAAACCTCTGACTGAAAACCTTTAATGACATCATTGAAATATTCCAAGGAAACTGTAGAAATTTTGCATATCTTTCATATATACAGTGTCAAAACACTGCAGTGATGTGGCAAATCCAGCCTTCAAAGGAGTCACCTTTGAAAAATAGTTAGATAAAGTAAATGCATTATTGATATAAAATGCTGACTTTTAAAAAAGGTCAAATGATTATTTTTACCACATGAAGGAAAAACAATAAAAAAATAAAATGCAGGAGGTGATACCTTTATTAGACCACTGAAAATCAAACAAATAATAATCAATTTTTAGTGGTTCTCAGCAACTTCCATATGGCAAAAGGGATCCTATATGAGTCTCAGAACCTTTGGGGAAATCATAAAATATTTACTTACTAAAACTCTCTGCAGATGTTGCCCTCATCAACCTTGTGTGGCATAAGGAACATTGACCTATCAATCACTTAATCCAATTCTCCCATCCTTCCTTCTTTTGACCCATCCACAACATATCCATGGAAATTGTTTATTTAAAAAAGCCTAGTCTTGGTGGTGAAAAATAACTTGCTTTTCTCAGACAGAAACACCAACAAGGCTTTGATTAGGACCCAATCATGCCCCCACCCCAGGAAGCATGATATTACAAATGAGTCCAGTTCCTTTTGATACTTAAACTATGTTGTACACAGTTCTTTTTTTAAAAAAAATGCACAATGTACAGAAGTAGTAAAGAAGGTAAAATTTCAAAAATACCTCAGGAAAAGAAGGGGAAATTGTTGAATTTATTTAAGATATATGCATCAGGTTATAGTAAAAGTCTTATTTATTTATTTATTTATTTATTTATTTATTTATTTATTTATTTATTTATTTCGACTTTTATCACTGCCCCCTTGCCAAGACAACTCTGGGCAGCTTATAGGCAAACCAGTGAGAATACTAAAATATAAAAGCATCCCCACAATAACAATTAAAACCATAAAAACATTAAAAACTGTTAAAATACTCCTCCACATTCACAACAGTTAAAAACTAAAACCTCAATGGCATTCATATGAACCAGCGGGGGGGGGAGGTGCTACACAGGCAGTACCCCACACCTGCTGCGTCAGCCAAGTTTTGAGGCCTTTTCTAAAGGTTAATAACTCTGACTGGAGGTGTAGTTCAGTTGGCAGGAGGTTCCACAGGGCTGGAGCGGATCCTACATGTGCTAGAGAGGTTAGACTCTCTCGCTGTTGGTACCATTAGGGACCCCCTCTGGTTTACTATTGTCAGCTATTGTCCTTGTCGTCAGCTGCAACTCGTATCTGAGAATACAATTTTTTCTGAAGCAGGAAAAATGCCATTGGCATGAATGTGTTTAAGGTGGATCCCAGCTTGCCATGAAGTAACTCACACACTATGATCTCGGAGCCATCTCCTGCGGCACATGAAATGAAACATGGAGGATTTAACACCAGGACTGCAATGGACTGTTGCAGCCTTATCAAGGTCCTATTGTATTGCTTACATAAATAAACATACAAATAAATGCAGACATTAATGACACCAGACCATCTTCCCTTAGGTATCTGCTTAGTATAACACTGGGAAAAATGCATTTTAATTTATTCCATCAGTAGTGGTGGGGCAGAAATTGCAGACGATAATGACTTCTGAGTGCAAAGGCTGAAATTTTTTCCATTAATGGAACTGTAGAGGAGATAACACTAAAAAAAACCCACCAAACTGCTTTAAATTGGCTCCTAATATGCTCCCCGTGATAATGATTGTCAGCATGCCCCCTTCCCTTGTTTCAATCACCATTTCTACAATAGAAGCGGCAGGAATCCAGAGCCCCTGCTACATATCCTGCTGCTAAGGTCATTCTCATTTCTGCATTGCGGCATAGTTAGTAGCCTGCCTCTTGTTTTTATTTCTGATACAGCAAGCATAGTATACCAGCGGGTGGAATGAAAAAAGATTACAGGTCAAATTCTTGCTTGGTGTAAACTGGTGTTGGTTTTCTTGAATTCAACTCATCAATTAGAACTATTAGTTTAACAAGCTTCAAAGATGGCTGTGGGTTTGTGATGCTGGACATGATTTCGAGAATGATGCATGCAGCAGATTGTACCATGACTGTACTGTATCATGACACCACTCTTTCAGATTTGTTTCTGACACATAACTCTTTACACTCCTCAGTGAGCTAATCCCCAGCAGTCTTAGAAATAATTAGTGGGGAAAAGTTTCTTCTTCAATTATGCAAGGGTTTTTTTTTGTACACACCAATGCACACAGAGGGAAGGATTCTATTGGGGAAATTGATTCTTTACAGAGGATAACATGGAATGTGTAAGAGATTCTAAGGTTTATTTCAATTCCTAATAACTGCATGATAACATCATTTTGGTTTGTATTAAAATTGCTTACCTTAAAATTTCAGTTTCCTACATGCATTATGAAATGATTTCTACATTTAACAATTAGAAGCCAACAGATCTATTTGGTACATAACTGATGGGCTGTAAAATATATTTAGAAAGCCAAGCAGGGCCTGCCCTGCCATTAAGGAGAATGAATAAATCATGTTAGGTGAAGGATTCAGTTTCCAGAGTAACTGACATTTGTATTTGACAGGAACTACATTTCCTTGAGTTCCCCAGGAAGTATGGCCAGTGGCCATGCACACCTCTAATGCTGTGGCATGAACAGATCAAGAGGAACTTCTGCAGCAAGGAGGCAAAAGCAGTCCACCAGGAGAAAAGACTGGCCATGTTGCATTTAGCCTCAGAGGCATGCCTTGCAATGAACAATATGTTGCATTTAAGGTTCTGTAAAACAAGACTTATCTCATGTGTTTTAGGAACACAATGTTGAAGAATTAAAGAAATGGACTGTGGCTGCATTCTCATATGAAATGTAAATGAAAGAATCATGAAGTCATAATGATTGTCACAAATGCAATAAATTCAAAGAATATCTTGTCTGGAGTTATTTAAAGTATGTCAACACAGGGCCACCTTCTGCCTACTAATTCTCTAGACCAAGGCAATTACAGATATTGACCTCCATCTGGGTAGTAACTCAATTTGGACTACATCATGAAAAACAACGGAAGGTGACTCTACTGGAAGAATATTTCATCAGGTAAATCATTCTGCAAATAAAGCTGAGGCTCCTGGCCAGTTACTGCAGTTGTTTTAAAGTCTTCCTAACATAGTATTCTTGGCTGGAAAAAACATCTGGATTGGTCAATCTTGAATGTCCAGAAATATAAGGAAAACAGACGATCTCTGTCTTCTAAATGAGACTCAAACTCTGCTGCCAGTCCAAAGGAAAACTACATTTAGAAATTCAGAGGTGAATGTCTAACCTAAGGATCATTTCCCAACAAATGAAAAATGTAATGTACATTTAGAATGCATAATATTTGTTAAATTCTTTGTTCTCATTGAGTTAAGCTACCACAAATTCAGTGACAAACCTCTCAAGCCACATAAGAGCCATCACCTTAAGAAAGAAGACAAAGACACAATTTTCCTTATTAAGTGCTGCATGAGTTGTATCTTTTTATTTTGTGAAAGAAAGCATAGATACGTGAAACAACCAGAAAGCAATGGTGTGTTGTTTAAAAGGCACAAACAGACCATGCAATAAAGCAGCAATGACTGATATTTTGATGTTTGAGTTATAGTATCATTTTATGTGGCTTTGCTTGCTTTGGGCAAATAAACCCCAAGCAAACATCTTGTTCCTAACCTCTTCTCTCATTGGAAGTGCAACAAAATTCCTCACCCTCTTGTAAGGTAAGGAAAATTATTCCTCGCCTCACCTACAAGGACAAGTGAGGATTTATATCCCTTATGGCCACAACACTGGCTCTGACATTCAAATCCCATTGAGTATAGTGCTATAAGACATGAATGCTGCACTCAAAACAAAGGTGTCCATAGAGACAACGTTATTTACATAATGTTCCCTCTTATGTTGAAGGCAAAGAAGATCAAAATTGCTTGGAAATATACCTAGGGATGAAGAAAGAAGGACAACTTCATGTCACACCTGCCCAGCAGGGTGGCTGGTCCATTGTCAGAACTATGTCAACAGTCTCATCAAATGATGCCCTGTCACCTCAAAATTCCCTAGGGTTAGTAGCAATAACAGGCCAAATGTTTGCTAAAGAAAGATTGCAAATCTTCATAGCTTCAGCACTATGACCAATAGTGAGAAGAAAATTTGGGGCAGGGGAAAAAATGAAATGGGCTGGTTACTTTATCAGCAATCAATTCCTTTTGAATTTAGAATCCTAGTTTAATTGCTTATTAATTGTACACAAAATGTGTTTTGATTTGATATTTTTAATATTATGAGCCTCCTTGAGAAGAAATATGGCTGAAAAATTAAACAAACAAATACGTATATAAATTGATCATATTATGTGTTTGCCAGATGTGTGCCTCATTGCAATTTGGAATAGATATGTGTTTTTCAAGCCTTAATTGTCAAAATGTGTCTTTGATGCTTGAAAACCAGAATCACTTTGGAGAAAACAAGTCCAGTGAAAGAACTTGAGCTATCAGTCACCATCATTTGCCAGACTGTGAAAATACAGCCCTATGTTTTCTGCTTTGTGCCCAAGAATCTTTGGCTTCTGCTTGTTGGCTGTAACACTGGAGCAGCTGCTGTTGAGTTGGGGGCCAGAACAGGAGATGTATTGGTGTTTGAATTTGCATGGAATTATAGCTACTGAAATTACTGAATTCCCACCAAACCAGTGAGGATTAAATCCATTGAATGCTACCCATGATCTGACAGATGGAAACTAACAATCAAGGCCATCATGACCCAGACACTCTGAATGGGGTAGACCATAGTCATAATATCAAGCTAGGGGGCCCTAATGGTCTCCGTTGTATGTAGCTGAGATGGTGGTGAGAAAATAAATGTCAACCCACATAAATTGTGGCTAATGATACCAGGGCCAGGTTAGACTCACAAAATCCTTGAAAACCCTGTGTAATATGCCCAATCATTTGATAACTTCAGGTACCCAGCATTGTTAGGCCTGTACTTAAATAGTATAGGCAGCAAGCCAAGTAGCCTGGCTTTTTAAAATTAAAAAATACATCCCCTTTTCCAGTATTCTCTGAGGCAGTCTAACTCCTTAGATTTAACCCTAGGCTTCTGAAGTTCAATGAGAGTAAATTCACTAAATCTCCCCTCCACAAGTTTCTTCAGCAGCCAGCAAAATATAACCTCTAGGTTGACAGATGGATTTGCCAGGATGTGTTGCTCCAGAATTGTGCTCCTAAAGGGGCAGCACCCAAAAGAGTATACCATGCTTGCCAAGGTCTCAAGGGTAGTTGTCACACAGCTCCCACATCTCATTCTCTGCCACCACCTTTTCCTTTTGCCTTTGATTTTTCATAGCATCAGGGCCTTCTCTAGTGGGTCCTCTTTTCTCATTTGATGGACAAAGTATTTGAGCTTCAGCTTCATTCCTTCCAAGAAGCTCTCAGCCTTCCTTATTGTCCAACTCTCACAGTCTTTCATTACTACTGGGAAAACCATTGCTTTAACTAATCAGACTTTTTGTAAGCAGGATGATGTCTCTACATTTTATTATGCTTCCTAGGTTTGCCATAGCTTGCCTCCTGAGGAGCAAACATCTTTTTATTTCATGGCTGAAGTCACTGTGTGCAGTGATCTTGGATACACAGAAAATAAAGTACAGTGTAACCTCATAAAACAATTGCCCCATATAGCAATGAAATCACATAACAATTAGGTTTTTTGGGAGAAATTGTGTCCCGCATAACAATTTTCCCTCTAGGAAAAAATTGTACAACAATTTGTCAATGAGAAAAACCACTTAGCAAAAAATAATAATAATTGTTGTACAATGTATCCCATAGGGAAAATCTCTATATCATGCATGTATCCTATAGGAATCTTTTCATACAACAACGAGCTCCATGGAATGGATTAAAATTGTTGTATGTGGTACCATTATATATCACTGCTTCCATTTCTTTTTCTTCTATTTGCCATGGATTGATAGGGCCAGAGGCCATGATCTTGTTTTTTTATTGTTATGTTTCAAGCAAACTTTTATGTTCTGCTCTTTCACCATCCTCATGAGGCTTTTTGGATCTTCTTCACTTTCTGCCCTTAGGATGGTATCATCTGTGTATCTGAAGTTTTGATAACTTTCCCAGGAATCTCAGTTCTGACTAAAATGGCTTATGTTCAAAAGCAGGAATCCTCAGAGAGTGGTTGAATCAGGAAAAGCTGGCTGAAACTGACTGCAGGCACAAATACTAAAAGTAACAATTAAAAGATAACACAACCAAGCCCAAAAGAGTTACATAAGAAGTGGCCAGGCTCAAGAAGGAGTAGTCACAGTTACATGAAAATGACAAAAAAAAAAACCATGGAAACAGAGAAAATGACAAAAACAGCACAGGATCAGATAAAATTCCCTAAACTAATAGAGGCCCCCTAACAAAAAAAAAGGTACTCAAAGGTTGATAAAACTGTGAGCCTTAGTGAGGTAAATGAGAATACTTTCCCTCAGTTGGAAAATAGACCAATCTTCCTTCCCCAAAGTGTTATATGAAGGGCAAACCCCTATCTGTCAAAGCCGTGTTTGTGCACTTGCAACCATGTGTGTAATTGTGAAGAAGCTCTTCCCTTATCTGAATTCTGGGTTTTCATATTTGATTCTTGCATTCTTCTCTCCCTCTAACTTTTCTGTCTTACATTTACAATCTAGTTCAGCTTCAAGTGTAAATGAGAGGAGACTGGTTGTGAATAAGTTCAGCGTATACAAAATCAAAACACTTATTTCATTTGTCATCACCTAAAGTAATACACTGCATTGCAAATTTAAAACAGATGTTCATATGCATGTCTATATAACTTTATATAGGCCACAGGAAATGGTGCTGCTGGCCAGGTCCAGCCCATGGGGCATTATTTATTTATTTATTTGAATTTATATACCATTGAGAATCCCTGGTTTAAATGCAGGATGGAAGCAATAGCCATCGTGTTGATCAGGCCAAAAACAAGTAACCGGGTCAACTGTTTTTTAAATGCATCAAAGTCTCTGTCTATCTTCAAGAAAAGAAAAAACCTTATATGCAATTGTTTGGGACTCTCCAGGTTGTCTGAATGCATTTGACAGTGGAAGGGAAACATTTGTTCTTTACATCAGTCTTTCATTAAAATGTCTGATTCAGTCATCTTAGTAGTTTGGCTAGTTAAGCACAACAACATATTGTAGAATCAAATTTAATAGTCTCACGCAATAGTAGAAAATCTGAGCCAAGTGATTTTTTTCAGGTCAAAAATGAACAGGATTCATCTGCCTGGTGGTTCATGGAGAAGAGTAGACCGAGCAGTTCCCCAGCTTTCAGCGGTGTGTGGGGTATTTATAAGGTTTTTAGAACGTGGCACCAGTGTTGTCTGTTCCCAAAAGATTATGGACTGTTTATTTCCAACCCAATTATAATGACAGAAAATAGTAGTGAGTGCCAGTTGGCCTAGAAATAGAGCAAATGCTCCAGCTATCGTTCTATAAATGAAAAAAGCCAATAATTAGAAAGAGGAGAGAAGCAGTATTGTACAATTAAAATAGGAATGGTGATAGAATCTATACAGAAGGCTGACACACAACTTCAATGTGGCAAAAGTTTGGCATTTTGATAACTTTTAATAATTAGGTTTTAAGAGTTACTTGGAAGAAAACAAAATTCTTCAAATCTTAAGTTTGCTGATGAGGATACATTATTAAAGCAAGCATATCAACAATCAAGTTCCTCAGTTTGATGTTTTAATGCTGTATAGGTTTTACAAAATACCAAAATTTGATACCATAAAATTTTCTGAAAAATTCTTTGCACCACAATATTCTTTTCTATGGAAAGCTATGTTGAAAGAGGGCAGGAAATATTCTTATTTCGTATAATGGATACAAAAATAGATTATGAGGTTTTACAACAGTTTGATAGCTTGAGACCAATATAAGAGTATGGAGAAGAATTTTCCAAAATGAACAGTGTCCACAGGATAGTGTAAATAAAGCTAGTACTAAATTGATAGTCTTTATACTTTATGCACATACAGACATACATAGAGCATAAGAAGTGTGAAAGTTGGATGACAGATGAAAGAGAAGTAAAAACTGGTGGAATAAACATCAGATATTTAAAATATGCAGATAATGTCATCTTACTGATAGAAAGCAACAATTACTTGAAATAACTTTTACTGAAAATGAAAGAAGAAACCACCAAAGCAGTTGAACATTAAAATTTAAAGTCATGATTACAGAATAACTATATACAGTCAAACCTCACATAAAGAGTGCCTCGCTTAAAAGTAACTCGCTTAAAGAGCAGATTTTTATCTGAATGTTTGCTTCGCTTAACAAATAAAACCAACCAAAAACTCGCTTAACAAATAAATCAGGGTTCGCAATCCCCCCCACAATTGGTCACTTACAATGGTGTTTCGCTTAAAGAGCAAACTTGCTTAAAGAGTAATCCTGTGGAACGCATTATGCTCTTTAAGCAAGGTAAAACTGTAATTTAAATGTTGACAATGGGGACAGGGAATGAAATTGTTAAATATCTTGTATTCTTTGGTTCCAAATGAAGACTACAGTCAAGAACCAGAAGAAAACTGAGACACAAAATGGCAGTAATGAAGGAATTACAAAAGACCATGTGTCATTGGAGACCAAGGCATCAATCATCCCTACTCTTGTATACCCAATCACCATGTTGGTGCGCAAGTTGAACAGTGGAGAAAGCTGACAGAAAATACAATGTTGTTGGAGAGCACTGTAGACACACTGCCAAAAAAAGAAGAAGAAAAAAGAACAATTTTGGCCTATAACAAATAAATCTTTAAGTATCTCTGGAGGCAAAATGCTGAAACATGGGCTATCTGACTTTGGGCACATCATAAAAAGGAAAGCTTCTCATGAAAAGACAATAATGTTGGAAAAAGTTGAAGTGATCAGGAAAATGGAAAGACAAATTATGAGATAAAATAACTATATAAGGGATGGCACAGGCTTGAGTATATAAGAATTAAGCAGGGCTGTTGAGGACAGGAATTTTGAAGATTGCTTATTCATAGAGTTGCTATAAATCAGAGCCAACTTATGGCACCTAACAATAAAAAAAAACATACTGATACTCTTGTTTCCACTTTACTCTAGCTCAGGTTGCTCCTCATCATATATGTAATGTGTATCTACCTCTTGGTAGAGAGGCAGCCATACTGCTCTGTTGTAAAATGTCATACTGTCAAACTGTGATGAATCCTTACAGTTTGTACTGTACTGTTATAAAGAGGTTTGTTGATTACCTTATCCATTATTAACACATAGTAATTAATCTGCCATGAGTAAATATTTAAACATATTTTACAATTTTAAAAGCAATATTAATTGTATAACGCTTAAAAATTGACTCTGTTCTTCATTTTAAACTACTGAACACCCCAAACATCAGTGGTAATGTTTACTCTTCTATTATATGGTTTTGAACCATATAATTAAAAAAAAATCCCATCTCTGAAGTATCATTGTCTGAAGAAAAAGTATATATTTGGCTGTGAATTTTCTTTCACAGAGGTTAGATAAGTTGACCTTTAAGGCTATGATTCTATTATTTTAACAGAAAGTTCATATTAGAATCTATAATTCTGACATTAGCATCAGGAATGTTTCCTTGTGGAATAGGCTAGTGTCCTCATAAGCTCAATAAATCAATCAGTTGAACTTAATATTCCCCACCAGAGATAGTTCTGAAACTACTGTAATATTTGACATTTTGCTTTTGAGCTGAAGTGCAGGAAAACAGACCATGTGTGAAGGTCACTTAAATTTCATCAAACAGATTAAGCATTATAAAGTGTAAAGCTACATTGTGAGATTTTCATGTATTCTTGTTATCATCAATAAGGTAATACTCAATTTCAAAAAATAAGGGGAAGAAAAATTATGAACTAAGAAACTTGGAATGTAAACATGTGTGTTTTAAAAACAATGTAAAATCATATATTGTAGATAAATACAATGCAACTCTGTGGAAATGTTATTGTGGTTTCTAGAAATGCATGGGGTAGAATCCATTAAAAACAATTGTAAAAGTACATTTTGAGTCAGCTTGGTAATTGGTCAATTTTCCTGTAAAATTGTTGGTGAAATTTGTAATGGCATATAACTTTCTCCCTTTCATGAGAACAGCATGAAATATTGCTGAAATCAAAACAACACAGAAAATAATAGAGTCTCTATTATATAATAACAGTGGTAAAACTTGAACATAATCTACAGTACAGCAATAGTTTCAATTGTCTTCTAGGTTCTGCCTTTCACTTCCTACAGATCATTATGCTACCACTTTCTTCATTTACTGGACACATGCACATGCCCTCTTGCTGTTACTAAAACACAATTATTCCCATGGGATTTCCTCTTCTGCACATGTTATGTTTGTGATTAGTGAATTGCTACAGTAGCAAAACAGGTAAAATGGTAAACCTGGCCTTAGAAAGTTTCAGATTACTGAAACTAACTGAATGTCCTTCAATAAGTCACTGGATATTCATTTGATTTATATATATATATATATATATATATATATATATATATATATATATATATATATATATATATATATATATATATATATATATATATATATATATATATATATATATATATATATATATATATATATATATATATATATATATATATATATATATATATATATATATATATATATATATATATATATACAGTAAAACCTCATATAACACTAAAACCTGGTTCCACAAGTCTTCGTGTTATATGATTTTTAGTGTTATCTGATCCTCTATGGGATTCATAGAGATACATTGTAACCACACAGGCTTTCGCGGTTGTTATCTGAAGCATCCCATAGGATCATAATGTTATCTGATGCAATTCTTCCCCCCAGATTCCTTGATGTTATGCGATTTTAGTGTTATTCGATACATATCTTTGTATGTGCCATGTACACTATTTTTGAAACACACAATTTTGCTCTGACTTATTAATTATATTCAGATGTCTTCAGAGGACAAAGCAATTATAATAATAGATGGTGCAATTACATGTTCAGTGACTATATAATAAGACTGCAGCTCAGACAAATTTGAGCAACGTACCCACTTCTACTCATAAACGAAATACTATCAACTTGCCTTTTCAGTATTATATCTTTCTCATAATTTAGGGATGCTGAATATATTAGTCTATATTATGTTCCCCCTAATATTTTATGGAGTGAATAATAGTAAGCCATGTGTCCTTTGCCAAATAATTTCCAATCTGATTTGACTTATTGCCCTTGAGGACATTGTCTTTTAAGAATTCATAATTTTACCCATTAATTTAATTATTTTATTTATGCATATGATATAAAGTGCATGAATACATGACAGAAGGACACTTTATATAATCCAGGTACTTGTTGAAAAGAGTTCTGCATATTGTTATTTTGGGAGAACTCTCTTTTGTGTTCAGTATTATTGACAGATTTATTCTCCCCTCCCCCTTCAAATGATGAGTAGAAACAGAGTGGAAGAAAAGGCCTGTTCATACAATAACTCGGTCAGTATGGAAACATTTGGGAAGCTCAACTCACAGAGAAATAGTGATAGGCAAAACATGGGAATATTACTGATGAATCGTGGGAGTTATTTAAAATCTTAAAATGTATAAGCTCCAGTGATATTGTATCTACTTATGTAGACTCAAAATACATCACTACATTTGGTATGCAGGAAATCCTCAACTTTTACTATAATTGCAAAAAAACAAAATTGTTGTTGTCAGCTGCTACTCAATTCCAAGTACAGTAATACCTCGGATCACATTTACCTTGGATAACGCTAAAATTGCATAACGTTAAGTAATCTGGGGAGGAGAATTGGATCGAATAACGTTAAGGTCCTATGGGATGGATCGGATAACAACCGCTAAAGCCTGTGCGATTACAATGTATCTCTATGGAGCTTTAACGTTATTCGATGCATCCCATAGGATTTTAACATGCATCGGATAACACTAAAAATCGGATAACACCAAGACTTGTGGAACCAAGTCTTAGCGTTAATCGAGGTATTACTGTATACATTTTCCCCTGGAACAGGAAAAATGCCACTGGCATGAATTTGTTTAAGGTGGATCACAACTTGTCATAAAGTGACCCACAAACTGTGATCATGGAGCCATCCCCTGCAGCACATATGAAATGAGACATGCAGGATTTAACACCAGGACTTCAATGGACTGCTGCAGCCTTGAGGATATTAACAAGGTGTACCTTCACAGCCAGTCCATCTGGCATGGCCTCTTCTGCCTCTATGACCATTGGGAATCAGAATAGTGAAGTGGTTCCTCTCCCACCCATTTTGCTGTTGCATCCATTTTTTTCCGTACACACTTTTTACATACAATAACAGTGATATAGAGGGCCCAATCTGAAGACTGGAAGAATTTTCATAGAAAGTGAAATCAACAGCATTGTTTATCCACAGAATGTGTGTTTCTTCAGGCAACATTTTGAGATACAGAGTTAATCCTAGCACCAACTCAAATGTAAGACTGCAGGGGTGAACAGCAGAAGAGAAATATCATATATGAGATTTATTATAAATAGGAAATAAATGCAGCAATAAATATTCATCCTTCAACAATTTTTAAGCAATCAAAACTCAGTCAATTAAAGAAAAGGCCTGCAGTTTTTCTTTTGGTGGCAAAATAACTGCTATTTCTTGCTTGTATTATTTACTTTCACAAACTCTGTAACCTAAGATCATGCTGGATAGTATATTCTCATCTTTTACAAGTTGTCTGTTTTAATTTGAAGAAATGTAGCCCTTTCAAAAAAAGAAAGAAAACGAAAGGCACAGCAAGTAGCAATGCTAAAGAAAGGTAAACTGGTTGCCAAGAAAGAATTTATCACACTCCTTGATACATCAGAAGAATACTTAATAAATAACCTCTACAGTATATGAAGAAGTCTACCTGTTAGTTTGAAATAAACTGAGAGAGGCACTTAAGGTCAGAGTTTTTCCTCTGCAGATTGTAGCTACAAGTCACCCTAGTGATGACAAATGAAAGGTGGGAAGCAGTTAGTCATAGATGCAAGCTTCTTCTCAAGCATTTCCCATGAGATAAATTTTAGCATCACACAAGTGAATAAAAACTAAAGCACTTATTCAGGTATCCCAATTATGTAATGAAAGAATAAAAAAGAGAGATAGAAGGTACTAGTTCCACCCTATGACTTGAACACATCTCTGTCTCTGTCTCTGTCTCTGTCTCTTCTGACATGCTGAGTGACTTTCTGAAATGAAGAGTCATCTCCAAGCATGGAAATTATCCATCTGTATCTTGCCTTGTTCAAGAACTTAGAAGAGGGTTAATCCATCACTTATCACCTGTTCAAGCAATCTGTGATCACTTAAAGAGTTCAACACCCCCAATACATGAAGACTTTAATTAGAAAACTCTCATTTTCTGAAGTTTTTGAATCATAATTCTCCTTTTAACCCTTGTCCATGCTGTTTGTTTAATGAGATTTAAAAAAAAAAGACTCCTTGAAGATTTGTGGTATTTTTGAACTACAATTGGACATATTCTGGATAATGGTCACCTTGTGCCAGCTAATTTTCAACACACTAGGTCAGGTAAAAGGATCTCCAGAATGAATTCACCAGGGGGTGGAGCCAAGATGGAGACCTGAGAGGTTGTTTTTTTCTTCAGCTGCAAAAAGTGGAGTCACATTTTGTGGAATAAAAGTAGATACAGTCTCTTTAAAAATGTAATAAAAGGACCATAAGGATTATAGAGTCAAGGGGAATTTTTTAAAAATTGTTTTTCAACCAAAAGTTTGCTGTGGCTGCTTCACCGGAGATAACGGAGATAATGGATCCGAGCTGGCCGGCTGAACTGTAAGCATTTCAATGAAGTGGGGGTGGGGTGAAGACAATTCCAAGCCAATTCCAAGCCAACAGTAAGGGAAGTTTGAACATATTTTTTTTCCTTAAGATCGTTGGCTTGAGAAGTTTATTACAAGGACTGTGTATCTGGAATGTGTGTGAAGACGAAGCGCTGAAACGGAAGATAAGGATATTTTCTTTATTTCTTCCCAGCTGCCGGCTGGCAATTAATTTTTAAAAGTCCTCACCCCTTTACTTACTAACTATAAATCTTCGATAGCAGCCAATTAAACTGTTTAGACTCTGTATTGCTTTGAAATAATTGCTGGCAGAAGAATTGTTTTTTTTTTTTTCCTCTTGTGGATACTGTTTACCGGAGCGAATTGAAAGTGAAACTGAGGACTGCTGTTGCTATCTCTTTTTTGTTTTTCCCTTCGGTTAAGTGATTTTTGGACTTCTGTTGCTGGCTTTGTTGCACAGAATATATATATATATTTTCTTCCTCCATTCTTTTTTTTCTTTTGGAGGGTGAAGAATGAAAATAGTACTGTTTTGTTTCAAAATAGTATAGACTGCACGATCTAGTCTCTTGGTTTTCTAGCCCTTCCATTTAAGAAGAAGTAGAAAAAAAAGTATTTCCTTGATTTGCATAAGGGGGGGAACTGATAGCTTAACAAAACGTTTTATTGGCTATATTAATTTGGAAAAAAAGAATTTCTGGCTCCTATTTATCTAGTTGCAATTGTGTAAATGAATTTATGATTTTATGATTTTATGAAACTTTGTAGTATATTCATGGAACTTTAATAATTGTTTTTTGCTGTGGTGAATGTTACCTTGATGAGTAAAAGAAGGGTTAAATCTTTGGAAGATAGACAAGATAACCCTGCTTGGGTAAGACTTGGACGATTGACAAGGAGAGATCAGCAAGGGAGGGTGAAATCATTGCAACAAGAGATTGAAGAGGTGGAGGAACTGGAAAGATTAAGGGCGAAAGTTCATCAACAACGACAGCAACAGTTTCAACAACACAGAGACAAATCACAACAACGAAATCAAAAATCACATCAAGAGCAAGAAATGGAGTCAAAGGCTGAACAAGGGGCTATAAAAAAGAAAATAAGTGAAAAAGACAAACCTCAATCTGATTTAAGCGAAATTATGTTAGCATGGATGAAACAACATGAAGAAAGTGTTGAGAAAAATTATGACAAATTTAAACAACAATTGCTTGATAGACTACAGGCTGCAGAAATTCAACGAGTCAAGGAGCAACAAGAACTCATCACGATCATTCAAAAAGATATAAAAGATTCGTCATCAAATTTGTTAAAAGCCACATCTGAAGGAATGAATAATTTATTGAAGCAGATGGGGGAAATGAAAGAATCAGTGGTCACAGTAAAAAAGGAGGTAGTGGAACTAAAACAAGAAGTTGTGGAGGCGAGAGAAAGAGAGAAAGAAAAAGCAATTAAATTGATTGACCATGAAAAAAGAATGGCATATCAGATAAGAAGGAAAAATGTGATAATTAGAAAAATCCCTGAGAATAAACCGGACAACTTGAAATTAAGATTGTTGACATGGCTGAATGAATTGAAAATGGGGAGGGATTTTGTATCTGAGGACATTGAGAGTGTGTACAGACTGGGTCCAAAGAAAAATAGAACGGGTTCTAGAAATGTGCTGTCAAAATTTGCAGATTTGAGTGCAAAATTAAGATTGATGTCTCATATTAAAAATGCTGGTCCAAATGTTCTCAAAATGGAAGGAGTGGATATTGAAATTTTCAACAATATATTGTTTGAAGAAAGAATTTGGAGAAATCAAATTAAGCCTGTTACAAAAAAATTGAGAGATAAAGGAATCTTATATAACTGGAAATTTTCAAAACAGATGAGGTTTGTGCACCTGGGGAAAACCTTTTATATAAAGGAAGACTCATATGTGCTGGATGTGTTAGTAGAAGCAAAGATTCTGGAAAACGGAACACAAGAGTGGAAGGATCTCAAAGAAGCATTATCATTAGCAGGAGCAAACACAGCAAAAAAAAATCAGAATCCACAACTGAAGAGGCTAAAGGAGCAACTGGAGGCAATTAAGATGAATTGTATTATAGTGTAACATCTGCAGCTGAAGTACTACTGGAAGAATGATTAAGTTTTGTAACCACATGACTCCCCTCCCCCCCTTCTCTTATTAGTAGAGGTGCTTTTTTTTTTTTGAAAAAAGAAGGGGATTATCATCTTTTTGTTTTTTATATGTTTTTCTGTGTAATATATGTTAAATTGTGGGTAGTGGGTAACACGTCCTTTGAAGTCTGCCAGCTATTTCTTAAAAGGTTAAATAACGATAAAACATGAAAAATATTAAGATATTGTCATGGAATGTAAAAGGGGCAGGTTGTCATACTAAACGTAAACGGTTGGAAATGGCCCTAAGAAAAGATAGAGCGGACATCATTTTTTACAGGAAACTCATCAAAAAGCGGCGGATAAAAATAATTTATATCTTGGTTGAACTCAGTATTATGAAAAGGCCTTTGGTTCTTCCAAGGCAAGGGGGGTGGCGATTATGATATCGAAAAGATTGGGATTTACGAAAACAAAAATGATAGGGGACCCAGAAGGCAGATACTTGATTATAGCTGAAAGTATAGAAGAAGAATAAGAAATATTGCTGGTCAATGTCTATGCACCAAATGAGAATCAAGACCAATTCTTGACTAAATTGAGTCATATTTTGATAAAAGAAAATTGTGATAGAATGATAGTTGATGGAGATTTTAACCTAACAAGGTCAAATATTGATTGTACTAATATAACTAATTATAGAAAAGGTTGGAAAGCTAAATTGCTGGATGATTGGATGAAAAAGTTTGGATTGAAAGATTCTTGGCGGGAATTGAAAGGGGAAGAACGAATTTATACATATTACTCCCAGGTTTATAATTCATATTCTAGGATTGACTATGTATTTGTAACACAAAATATGTTGAAGGATTTAAATGATGTAGAAGTAGGAATCTTTAAAGAATCGGATCATGCCAAAGTAATGGTGGAACTACAATTTAAAATAAATAAAAGTAATATTAGAACTTGGAGGTATGATCCGAAATTATTTAAAGATAAGGGGATAAAAGATCAGATAATGAAGAATTGGGAAGAAATTTGGAAAATTAACGATAATAATGAAACAAATTTTAATGTAATTTGGGATGCCATAAAAGGAGTATTTAGGGGTGAGTGTATTAAATTTAAGAGTTTAAAAAACAAACAATATAAAGATAGACAATTGGAGTTGGAAATAGAGATTAAATTATTGCAAACTAAGCACGCCAAAACAAAGGAGAAGAAGACCCTAGAAAGGATACAATTGTTACAGAAGGAGATAGCAGGAAGGGATATTGAAAAAATTAAAAGAGATTTAATTTATTTGAAAAGGGAATATTTTGAATATAGTGATAAAAGTTCAAAAATGTTAGCAAAAGCAGTGAAAGAGAAGGAAAAAAGGGAGATAGGAACTTTAATAAGGGAGGATATGAAAAGGTGCAATAAAACAGTAGAGAAACTCAACATAGTTAAAAAATTTTATCAAAATTTGTACACAGATAAGAAAATAAATATAAGCAAGTTAGAAAAATATTTACAAGAACACAAGGGGGAGAGTATAAAAGCAGAGCACAGGGCTAAAATGGAAGAACAAATTACAGAGAAAGAGATACTAGATGTTATAAACAAATTGAAAATAGGGAAAACTCCAGGAGAAGATGGATTACCAGCGGAATTTTATAAAGAATTTAAACAAATTATTATTCCAAAATTAATTAGGCTATATAATTATATTTTGGAGGGGGGAGAATCTCCAAATTCATGGCTTAGATCTATCATAGTATTAATACCAAAACCAGGAAAAAAATAGAATTGGTTGATTCATATTGTCCAATTTCTTTAATTAATCAGGATGCAAAGATTTTTACAGCAATTATGGCTAACAGGTTAAATAGT
This sequence comes from Furcifer pardalis, assembly GCA_030440675.1. Taxonomy (NCBI): domain Eukaryota; kingdom Metazoa; phylum Chordata; class Lepidosauria; order Squamata; family Chamaeleonidae; genus Furcifer; species Furcifer pardalis. The sequence continues at coordinate 63,753,066 of CP126895.1, forward strand.
TTTCTGGGGAAATATATACATACAGATCAGGCAGGTTTTTTAAAGGAAAGATACATGTCCGATTTAATAAGAAGGGTGTTAAATTTGTTACAAATAAACAAGAGAAAAGAAGGTAAAATAGGACTATTATCTTTAGATATCTTTAAAGCTTTTGATTCTTTACAATGGGTCACTATCAGGGAAATAATTAAAAAAGTAGAATTTGGGGAAAAATTTAAAAATGTAGTTAATCAACTTTATAAAAATAGTTATGCCAAGGTAAGAGTAAATGACTCATTTACAGAAGATATTGAAATTAAAGCAGGAATGAGACAAGGATGTCCTCTTTCCCCCATTTTGTTTATAATGGCTATGGAATTATTGGCTAGAGCTATAAGGAGTGATACGAATATAGAAGGGATAAATGGAACAAAAATAAGTTTGTATGCAGATGATACTTTAAATATAATGAAAGATCCTATAAAAAATATGGAAAAGATACAAGATCATTTGCAAAAATTTCAAGAGATAACAGGCCTGAGAATAAATTGGGGGAAATCAGAAGCAATCTTTAGTAAATTAAATAAGGAAGAGATAGGGAGAATTAAGGAGAAATTTAAAATTCAAATTAGGAAAAGTATAAAGTATTTAGGAGTTAACATTGCTGACAATGTAGAGGATTTGAAGAAATTAAACTATGATAAAGTGAAAGAGGAAATTAAGAAGAAAATTGTTCGATATAGGGTATTGAAGACCTCCTGGTTTGTTAGAATAGCAATTTGTAAAATGAGTTTATTACCCAAGATTAATTTTTTATTTGAAGTCCTTCCAATTAAACAATCTGAAAAAGAACTAGGAGTTTTTCAAAACTTATTGAATGATTATTGTAATGGAGGGAAAAGAGCAAGGATACCTAAAATTTTATGGTATAAACCGCAGAAAGAGGGTGGTTTAGGGTTACCTAACATTAAATCGTACTACAGGGCGTTCCAAATTAAAGGCTTGGTAAAACTTTTAACGATAGAGGACCTTATATGGAGGGAGATAGAAATGAAAGATAGTAATGTGTGTGCAAAGGGAGAATTTCTGGAAAATACAGTTTTTGATTTAAAAGTCTATGATAAATGTATGGATAAAGTTGAAATATAAATTGGCACCAAACACCTCTCCAATATTAGAGTTGCAAGATCTTAAAACATTCCCAGTTAAAAATTTAGAATTATTAAAAAATATTATGTATAAATTTTACTAAAAGATTGGCTGGATCGAATTGAGAATGAAGAAACAAAAAAGAAATTTATAAGGAATTAAAGTTGAACTGGCTTCAGATACTAACGTTGGATAAGTGGAATAAACAATATAAAATGAAATTACAGCCAATAAGGCAGCTGACAGACTTCGAGGAGATGGTATATAAAATAAGAAAAGGTTCAATGGGGATAAAAGGAATAGTAAGTAAATTATATAAAATGATAAACAACATGGATGAATCCCAGGATACCCTTAAAAGAATGTGGGAATCGGATTTGAGTATTATTATTACAGATAAGAACTGGAAGAAAAAATGGAAAAGTAGGATGATGCGAAATCTGTCTACAAAAGTTAAAGAACACAACTACAAGATGTTGTGGTGCTGGTATATGACGCCAGTTCAGTTAAATCAAATAAATAGTAGCAACTCAAAAAAATGTTGGAGGTGTCATCAGGAAATTGGGACATACAAACATATGTGGTGGGATTGTAAAATTATTTCCAATTTCTGGCATAAAATAGAACAAGAATTAGAAAAAAATTAAATATCCGTTTAAAGTTGAATGAAAAAATTGTTTTATTAACGGACTTAGAGGGTTTGAATTTAGAGGAAAATATAAAAGAGTTATTGTCTATCTTTTTGACATTGGCGAGACAACAAGTAGCCAGAAATTGGAAAGGTGATATGAATTTAGAAATTGGTAAATGGTATGTTGATGTTTGGGATATGGCATTAAATGAAAAACTTACATGGAAATTAAATATAAAAAGGGGATTAATAAAACAAAATAGATTTTGGGACATTTGGAAACCTTTTTTGCAAATACAATGTATTTTTGGCAGAATGATTGAGTTGTAAAAGGAGTGGCTGGTAGACTCAAGGACTATAGTGCACTGGGTGGTAGGAACCATGTACAAAATAATAAAGTTGTAATATGGTGGTTAAAGAGGAGAGTAGACATAAAGGTGAAAATATACAATATAGTAAATGTATTGAAAATAATGTCTGACTACATTATATTATATTGATATGTATTTTTTCTCCCTCTTCTCATATTTTAACGCTGTAGGATGTACGTGGGAACTACTTTTTTTCCTTTGTTTGTATGTAATTGTTTCTTTTATATTTTGTAGATTGTTTTGTTAGTTTGTTTTCAATATTGTAAAAACCTTAAAATAATTAAAAAAAAAAAGAATGAATTCACCAAAAGGTGTCTTCATTCTGGCACTTTTACATCTGGCCTAGATATGGACAATGAAGAACCCAGTGAGATAATGGAGGAATGTGCCATGCAGATCATCTATTCTGGAGGACTGCTGTTCCATCCATCTGAAAAAGATGATCTTCAGCCCATTCAGAAGAAAATGTGGATGGCTGTTGATGACTTAAGCAACTATAAACTGATCACATATTGTATTGTAATGTAATGTAATGTATTGTTTGTCAGCCGCCCTGAGTCGCCACGACGAGTGGGCGGCAATATAAATTTGAACTAATAAATAATAAATAAATAATCACCAAAATTTCATTCATGGACAAAGTTTTCAAGTTGTTGTTGGTGGAGCAGTTACAAGAATTCTTGGATATAACAGATTGCCTCAATCTTTTCCAAAAGGACTTCAGGCCACACCATGGCACTGAGAAAGCACTGGTTGCACTGGTAGATGACCATGTTAACCATGGTATCTTCCTGGATGGGTTGTCTGGGCATAGAATTAGGGTCAAGGCTTTTGCTTAGGTTCTGGCCCTTTCTCAATAGCTGTATGAAGCTTGGGAAGGTGGTGTCAGATCTTTGGGTCCCACATGGTTTAGCTATCTCCCTTATGCATTCAACGTTTACATGAAACAACTGGTAGAGATCACTCACAGATTTGGGGGTCATTATTATGCTAGTGATACATAGCAATATCTCTCATTTTCCACCTCAACAGACACTATCCATTTCCTGGAGCAATACCTGGAGACAACTGAGGTTGGATGAGGCATAATAAGCTGAGGTTGAATCCTGGCATGATGGAGGTCTTATTGGTGAGGAATAATCCTGACCAGTCAGGTGGACCCCTACAAAAGTATGATAATACACTCTTTCCACTTAGGGATAAGATATGTAAATTGGACATTCTCCTTGACCTAGCTCTCACTGTGGAGCCACAGGTATTGGCCATAGTCAGGGCTGATTTATACCAACTATAGCACATTGCCCAGCTCAGCCCATAAGTAGATGGAAGATAACTGGCAATTTCTATCCATGTGTTGTTAGTCCTCAAGATTGACTATGGTAAAGCTTCCTATGTGTGATTACCATTGAAACTGTTACAGAAATTTCTATGAGTTAAAAATGTGGTGCCCAGATTGATTATGAGATCACAAATATACGATAATATATATACCCAGTACTGGCATGCTTGCTTTGGCTACCCATTTTATTTCATGCCAGATTCAAGGTACTTGTAGAAAGCACATCAATGTTTAGGGCAGGGGTGGGGAACCTGTGGCCTTGAGAGGAGCTAGGGCTTCTGGAAATTGAAGTTCAAGTGCACCTGGAGGCTCAAGGTTGAGAAACCCTGGCCTAGAGGAAAAAAGCTAGTCCTCCAGGTGTTCTGTTTGTTCAGTCTATTTACATCTCATTTGTCATTTTGCAGCAATGGGTTATCAGCTGTCAGCTTGCTGGGCCTGTGGCAAATTCACTAGAGCCCCTTTGGCCAGGTCTTTTAAGGGTAAGTCAGGATAGCCTTCATGGCTACCTGTGGTCTTGTGGTGCAAAGCCACATCATACTTCTAGTTTTAGCAATCCCTTAATTGGACCTGTTACCACCTGTCATGGCATGGACAGGGTGTTGGACTTTGAGAGGCAATCATCATTGTCTTCTCCAATAAACATAAAAAGGGTGCACATCTATAAAATAGGTCATAACATGATACTGAGACGTAAATTTAACTGAGGGTTTGGGATTTTTGGCAATAATCTAGGATTGGAGAATCCTTAAAATACAGTTCAATCATTAGGTAAAGGTAACGTTCACCTGACTCTAGGATTCAGTGCTCATCTCTATTTATAGCCAAAGAGCCAATGCTGTCTGCATCTGCAGACATTTCTGTGGACATGTGGCAAGCATGACTAGACACCAGAGTGCATGTTATGCTGTTTACTTTCTCACCGAAGTGGTACCTATTTATCTATTTGCAATTTCTTGCTTTTTAACTGTTAAGTTGATAGGAGCAGGGATAGACAGGAGTTCACCCATCGTGCAGCACTTAGGTCTCAAACTGCTGATCTGCTGACCTTCCTGTCTTGTCCAATTACTTGGATATAAGGATTGTTTATTATATCAAGTTCATTAGCATCATGACAGGGATCTTTTCAAACCTGACATTTCTGTTAAAGCTCTACAGACCCATTCCCTACTACTGTCATCACTGTTATCTAGAACTCTCCTTGTTCTTCACAGAGCTTTGATATTTCACTTCATATGTAAATTGCTGTCTATCATTATGATTTACTGTACATGCAGGATACATTATGTGCATATGCAACAAGCCCATGAGTATTCTAGCTGATCATACTTACTTCAGTCTCTGAATGTATGTTATTAATGTAAATGTGAAGAGAGGAATGATAGCAAGGGATAGGATTAGCATGTGCTCCTCAGGTGAGTCCCATCCTGAATGTTTAGGCAAGACTTCAGAAAGCAGATTTCCTGCATTCCTAATTATGCAGAACACTGATTTTCCTCCTCCACCCACAGAGGAGGCAGTCTTCTTCAGAACATTACTCTTCCAGGACTAATGAGGGTGGTGCGGGCCAGATGGATGGTGTCATGGGCCAGATCCAGCCCAGAAGCCTTGCTAACAGCAGGGGTGCCTACACTTTTCAGGCCACGGGCCAGTCACGTGGTTCAAACTACAGCCTGTGTGCCAGTTCTGGCCCTGACACCAATTCATCTGGCCCGTTCCAACCTTGTTGCTCCCAGAAGTGGGAGTAAAACTCACCCAATCTCTGCTTCTGGGATCGACAAGCATGGGGTGGGATGGATGAATTGGCATTGGAAGCTGGATCTGGCCCACAGGGAGTAGTTTGGACACCCATGAACCACATGACTGGCCCATGGTCTGAAAAGTTTAGGCATCCCTGCTGTTAACAAGGCTTCTGGGCCAGATCTGGCCCATGACACCAATCCATCTGGGAGTGGCAACAGTGGAACTGGCCAGATGAATTGGTGTCAGGGCCAGATCTGGCACACAGGCTGTAGTTTGGGCACTCATGAACCATGTGACTGGCCCGTGACCTGAAAAGTATGGGCACCATTGCTGTTAGCTTTTTTTAAAAAAATAATTATTATTGCTGTTAGCTTTTAAAACTGATTCCTGTGCTCATGGCTCCATATGGAAACTCTGCATGTTTAAAATTGGAGTCAGAACATATTGAAAGAGTCCCCACCCCCACCCCATGTCTGCTTTTGCTTTCCTTTCCTTTGCTTTGCTAAACTAGTCAGACTAGTTTTGCAAGCGTTTGTAATGTATTTACCCTTTAGACAAAGGTTCCAGCAGGTTTCCTTGGCTTTCCCTCTGTTGCTTATCTCTATGGAGTTAACGTTATCTGATCCATCTGAATAGGATGGTGCATTATCTGGTGCATGAATCGGATAAGGCTAAAAATCTGATAGTAAAATTGTATTACTGTATAGCTAAGGAACTCAACCTCCCGTACATCATTTGAGGACCTTGAATGGGCTGAGCATCAGATTCCCTAAATGCAAGGCCAACCTGCTCAATTGGGGACTGCTGGCAGACAACAACATGCTGTCTGAATGTGGAAAGCTCATTTACTGGTGTGCCAATTACTGCCAGAAACATACACCAATGAGGACTTGGGTTTGGGCAGTAACAAAGCCAAAAAAGTGGCTTCAGTTTGGCAGTCCAGGGTTTGATCAGGACACGAAAGAAGAAGTATGGAACAGGAGGAAATCCATCCTTCCCCAGGTCAGAGGGACAAAAATGTATCAACTCTAAAGTTATAATATTTTAATACCTTTTAAGCTGTCTTGGTTATGTCCTACGGAATCCTGGAATTTGTCACAGTGAAGTACTTAGATTTATTTATTTATTTATTTATTTATTTAAATTTGTTTATCGCCCCCCTCCCAAAAGGGACCCAGGGTGATTTACAACAATTATAAAATCATTTAAAAAAATTAAAAACTCTAAGAACTTTAAAAAACTTGGTATTAAAAGCCAAAAATTACAACACAGGCATACTGGGGTCAAACCAACCAATTGGCTGGGGAAATTGCACCATCCACTCCCCAGACCAAACCTGCCAGCTAGGTTTTCACTCCTTTTCTAAAGGGCAGCAACTCTGTCTGCATGCGTAGTTCTATTGGCAGGAGGTTACAAAGGGCCGGAGCGGACACCGAGAAGGCCCTCCTTCTCGTGCCAGCGAGGTGTGCTTCTCTGGCTGATGACACAACCAGAGAGCCTCTCCGGGAATCTCTAATACACTGTGCAGGGAATCTCTAATACAAAACCTCATATAACACTAAAACCTGGTTCCACAAGTCTTGGTGTTATATGATTTTTAGTGTTATCTGATCCTCTATGGGATCCATAGAGATACATTGTAACCACACAGGCTTTTGCGGTTGTTATCTGAAGCATCCCATAGGATCTTAATGTTATTTGTTGCAATTCTTTCCCCCAGATTCCTTAATGTTATGCGATTTTAGTGTTATTCGATACTAATGTTATATGAGGTATTACTGTACACTGTATTCCTGAACTACAGCACAGGAGTTCTCAAAATTGTGAGAACTTCAACAGCCTAAAAACACAGAATTCTGCAGCATAAAACCAGAACAGTCAAAGTACTATTGCTACACAGTGTTGATGTACTAACACAATGGTGGCCAGCCTTGGCACTCCAAGGCTTCTGGGAATTGAAATTCAAGAACACATGGAGTGCCAAGGTTGGCCACAATTGGACTAATATTCTGCTTTGGCTTTGTAGCTAAAGAGGAATGTCCAGCATTTCTGATTTTTCAGTTTTTCTTTCCCTGGTATTGTTTTTCTCTGACAGCAGTTCTTTCAATTTGAGAAATTAATGAGTTCAAATAGCTATTATGAGTTTCTCCTCCTCCAACAGCTTTTTTTCTCTACTATCTTAGAGATTGTAACCAGAAGCTTGTTAAGTAATGAGTAAAAAAATCCTAAAGCTGACAATAAAGCTGCGAATTCTTGGAAATTCAGCTTTGTGATTAATTTTGCTTATTGAAAAAATGCAAAGCAAAGTTAGTGATGGATATCTTATTTATAAATAATTGGAAGATAAAAGCCCAAAATACAATGACAGCATTACCATTTATTCATGGCAACTAGTACAAATATAATTGTTATCAGACGTTGTGCAGAGTCAATTATAAACTTTGAACATTTGTGATCATTTTTTTAATCTGCTAGCCTCACTGAAGTTGGTAGGACATCTCAAAATCTAATATCAGACGTCTGAGGATCTGTTGTTGCAGACAGATTCCTTATGGCAAGAATGATAAAAAAGGATGGTTCTCTTTTAAGCTTTGAACTTTGTTCTTTGCCGTACTAAACCAGTCCATAAATCACAATTCTAAAAATAGGGGCAACCTTCCAAAAATATAACTTTAAAATTGGCCTTCAGATCAATGCAAAATTTGGAACAAGTGTAGCAGATAGTCTGTTCTTGCTCTGCGCAAAATTGAAGGTGGCTTTTTTTTTGTCAAAATAACCTATACCCATAATCAGTTCCACAGCTGCCGTTGATATCTACTGAAAGCTCTGTACCAGCTTCAAGAGCAGTCCCAAATACAGTGTATGCAGTAGTCAATATCAGAAGTTGAAAGCACAAATGTAAGTGTTATCAGGCACCACCTATCCAGGAATGGGTAAAGCTGTTCAGTTGGCAAAATATTATCTTGATTACCAACAGCACCTGAGAGTCCATTGACAGAGTTGGGGCAAGTAACATACCTAGATTATGAACCTCATTTAACAGGACAGCAACACCCCTTAGAATGAGGGAAATTCCCTCAAATGGTAATTATCTGCAATGAGCATGACCTTTCTCTTGTCAGGAATAGTCTCAGCTTATTGTTCTCCATCCTGTCAGAATGCCTTTCACCCCAAAAAATATAGCCAGAAGACCTTTACTCAAAAAACATTATTACTTTATGATTTGCCAGTTAAAAGCTGGAAAAACAGCTCACTGGTAATCTCACATATCGATTATTATAATGCTCTCTCTGTGGGGTTCCCCATGTTCCAGATATGGAAACTTCAACAGGTGCAGATTGCAGCTGCCAGGCTGGTTACTGGGAACAAAAAAAAATGCACATATCTTCCCAGTCCTGGCAGAACTGCATTTGCTACCTGTTCTCTGTCAGGTTCAAGGTTGGTGTTTTAACTTTCAAAGTTCTAAATGGTTTGGGACCTTCCTACTTGGTGGAGCATCTTCCCCTCTGAAATCAGGCCCACTTCACCCATTCTTCTCAGACACCTCAACTTCAGGTTCCAACTCCCAGTTTGGCTAGAAAGTCCAACACCTGCCATAGGGTTTTCTCAGTGGCAGCTTTAGCTCGATGGAACACACTCTTGGGGTAGCTTCATTCAATTGGCTCCTTGGGGTTCTTTAAGAGAATAAATGCAATAAATAAATAAATGCAATAAAGAAAGAAAGAAAGTGTGTTACACACATAGATTTCTTTCAGTCAAATTGTTATTTTCAGAAGTATTTGCTAGAATTATTTCTTCACCTCTGACCTTGTTATTATCTAATCAGAGACCCACTTTTCTTTTTTAACCTTTTGTCTCTTCACACCTGAGACTGTTGGACCCATTCTTTTACCTCCTCTTCCCTCTGTGGAAGAATCTTTATTTAACCCTTTTATTAGAACTCAAACCCTTATATAATGTTGCCACCACCAGAAACCACATGGGTGTTCATATGACAGCTTTCATTAGAAAATAAAGACATGTTTAATGTACTGAAACAGAAATCTTTCTCTTTTATAAAAGACTGAAACATAAAAGATTGGAATGGCCAACAGTAAAAAGAGTTTGAAGATCTTTTAAATAACCTTTTATCTAACTTGATCATAAATGTAACTTTTCAACTGACACAAAACCTAACAAATCCTAACTTTCTCTCCCCTTCCCCACCTCACTCTACCATGCTTGTCAACACAATAGTAATCTATCTCTACACTTATTTTTTCTAACCTGTTTTATCTCATATATACAGTGGTGGGCAACAACAGGTTCATACACCCCTGGGAGGGGGGAAGCAAAATTGGGTGGCCTCTGGGCAGGGGGTGGCAAAATTGGGTGGCCATGCCCACCTCCCTGCCCTACCTAATCAGGTTTTGTCCCTGCAAGTGGTTCATGGTCTCCCTTGCTTGAAAGCCAGTCATATCCGACTCTAGGGTGCAGTGCTCATCTCCATTTACAGCCAAAGGGCCAGTACTGCCTGTGTTTGCAGATGCATACATGGCCATATGGCAGGCATGACTAGATTGCTCACGACGTAGGCTCTGAACATGATGTAGGCTCTGCCCACAGCATAGGCTTTGCCCATGGTGTGGTAGCAAATTTTTTTGCTGCCCACCACTGCACATATATTATCTCACCTGCTCTTATATACAATCAATCTCCTCTCTTCCTAAGGGATGGGATTAAAGAGAATGAGGTTCAGTTGTCACATTTTCTTGCCCCCTTCCAAATCCTACAATGGGGCACACATCCAGCACTCACCAGTCAATTTGTTGCATCCTATAATCAGCAAACCTACCCATAAAACAACAAATAAATGAAGTTTTCCTAATCTATACATTTTTTTTGCATTGGTTCTTCTAATTTAATACAGTTTTACATACTTCTTTATGAACATATGTGTGTACTTTGAACTATGAACTTGATTGTGGAATTCTAGAAAATGTGGGTTTCAGCAAGAAAATGAACTCTGGTTCGGCAGATTAAAATCTGATAAATTCTTATAAAAATAGAAAGGGGAAAATTTCTCCTATATCTCTAAAATAGTTTCTCACTCTCAACAACCATGGTTTCATCCTGATATAAAATTTGAAAGACAGCTGTGTTCTCCTTGGAACTCAACTTTTTGCAATAATTGTTTTTTGAGTGATCCAATAAAGGTATTATCTTCCTCCTATGTTTATTTTGTGTAAGGATCACATGGCTATCTTTGTTTGTTCATCTTTTTTAAGTATTTGAAGATTCAAATTAGTGTCTACATGCATCAATTGATTTTGCCCTACTAGAAATTAAGAGCATATTTGTAGTCTTCTACTTGTAGAAAGTAACTACCTCACTGGCTGCCACATATTGATTATGGAGTAGAAACCTAATACTCCTGAAAAGAGTAACAAAGAAGAAAAACTGCCTTCTTTCGATGTTCTTATTACATAGTAGACATGTATACCTTTAAATCAAATTGAACTCAGTAATAAATCACCAGCCAGATATCTTTGCAGTTTGCAGGTGGCACCATGATGTCTAGCAATATTTAAGAGATGATATATTAATCTCCCTTACAAATGGCAACTGCTTCATGCAATTCACATAATTTTTCACCTATTGCTGGATTTTCTCCTAACAAGTTCACATTCAAGTATTTACCTCGACCAGTTCTTCTAATTAAGGACTTCAGCCTTACCGTCTCCTTTATGAAGGAATAATGCTAGAATTTGGCACAATTTATAACCACTTTTAGTTTTAAAAGTTAAAATGTTGTATTTGTATTGGGGCATTTAGGTTTTTTAAAAGTGTTTGCTCTTACATTTCTGTCGCATGTTAGAAATTGATATTACCTATGGATAAAATACTTTGATTGCGAAGTATTTCAGTATGATGCAGGGTCTGGGAAATGAAGCCATGGTTCACCACCCAGGACCCCTGTTTGCTGCCTGGCATGATGGGGCACTGGGAATGCCCACCACCTAGACCCATTCTGCTTCCAGGTGTCTGGGGGCAGGTATGGTGCCAGTGGTGGACACCAACCAGTTTGCATCAGTTTGGGTGGGTGGGTGGATGGGTAGTAAAATTGGTTGACCACACCCACCTCCCTGCCCTTACCCACCCCACCCACCTCCTCCTCCACCTCCAAGTCTGGGCCCACCTTGCATGAATGCATGGAGTCGATGGCCCAGGGGGAGTAGCCTGACCATGGTGTGGCTGTCTCTCCTAGGGTTCCACTCCCCCTGCACACCACACCACCTTGGCCTCTGCCTTTGCCCACCTGCCCAACACAAACTCTGCCCAGCAGGCGCAGCTGCTGCTAGAAGTGGCAGCAGCATGTGCAGCTGGGGGAAGGGGAGGAAGGCGCTTGCACTGCTCAGACCAGCCCTTGTGGTACCACCACTGTGAAGACCAGAAGCCCTTGACCATTCAGCCACCTGGCATGAACTTTGCCTGAGCCAGCAGGCACTGCTGCTGTTGCTAGAAGTGACAGTGGCGGTGCATGGGCTGCTCCAGGCAGTGCCAGCTCCTCCTGTCTCTTCCCCAGCCACACACAGTGGCGCCCACCCACAGCAGCCACTTGAGGAGGAGGAGGAGGAGGAGGAACAGCCAACAGCACCACCATTGAAAGGGGACCAATTGGGACCACTTCATTGGGAACGTAAAAAGTATTTGTGTGGGTGGGTAGGGTGGGGAGGGGAGCAATTGCAACCACTTCCCTGGGAAGGTAAACACCATTCACGTGTGAGGGGGTGGGGGGGAGGAAGGTAAACAGAAGTGGATGGGTGGGGAGGGGAGGGGGAGCAATTGGGAAAACTTTCCTGGAAAGGTAAACAGCCTTCTGTGTGAGGGTGGGGGAAGGTGTGGAGTCTGGGGCAGGCTAAGTTGGTTTTCCAGCGAGAAGGGGGGAATAAGGGCCATGAAGTTCCCTGGGCTTTAAGGTACGACAACATTTTGTCCCCCCCCCCCAATATGCTTGAAACACAGACTAATAAGGCTACAATTTCAAAAGTTTTATTCTGTGCAAGCATATCAGAGAGTAAACAAAAGACAAAAATGTTGTGACACTTTAAAGACTAACTGCTGTATTTTAATGTGAGCTTTTGTGGCTCAAGTCCACTGGTTTGTTGGCTGTAATCAGAGATGAACACTGAACCCTAGAGTTGGATACGATTGGCTTTTGAGCAAGGACAACCTTTACCTAATAACCAAAGATCTCTGATTATTATTCAGATTTGCTGTGAGGTTTTGGCCTTGTTTAGTTGCAAGTTAAAGGACACCCTTGCTCAAAGGCCAGTCATATCCGACTCTAGGACTGCAGTGCTCATCTCCATGTACAGCCAAAGAGCCAATTCTGTCTGTGTTTGCAAACGTTTTCATGGCCAGGTGGCAGACATTAGATCACCCACCCACAATGTAGGCTCTCCATAATGTAGACTCCACCCACAATTTAGGCTCCACCCACAGTGTGGTAGCAAACAAAATTATGCCCACCACTGTATGGTGCCACACCAGAAGTAATCCTATCAGTAGCAGCCAGAGGTGATGTAGGGGGATGGGACATGGCTGAGCTCCACCAGGGGTTTAAAGGCCCCATCAAAGGATGGGCCAGGGTGGACATTGCCCACCCTGAGGTAGCAGTTAGAGCCCTGGGCCCTGAGGATCCTCTCCAGCAGTTGCCACAAGAACTTTTCTAACTGACCCTCTGCTTTTATAATTTATTATGGCCGTATAGCTAGTAAAATATATTTGTGTCTAGATGCAGTTAATTAAAATAGTAGTTATCTGTATCCATTTATTTGTCACTGCTTGGTGGCTCTGCAAACAGAGCAGGTATGCAGTGAGGGATATTTAATTTTAATTTAATTTTCATATTTCTATGCCATCCTACTCACAAGAGCAACTCAGGGTGGCTTACAGAATTTAACAAAATACAGTGTAGCAAAATACAGCAAAAACATCAGTACAATATAACAAAATATAAACAAAAGACATAGTGTCTTTGACAGAGCCCAGGGCTCAACGTCTGAGACGTAGCCCAGGGCTCAACGTCTGCAATGGAGCCCAGGCTCAACGTATGCAAAGGGGCCTGAGGCTCGACACCTGTGACGTAGCCTTTATCCTCCCAAGCGGTAGAAGGGCCGGAAGGGTGCAGGGTGCAGCGTCGTAGTCTTTGAGCCTCCGGTGGCCACGGGAGGCTCCTTTAGACTCCTGGCCAGTGGCAGGGCCAGGAGGGTGTGAGGCACGTTGTCTTCATCTTCAAGCCTCCTATAGCACGGGAGGCTCCTTTACCCTCCCAGTTGGTGGCAAGGCCAGGAGGGTGCGAGGCGTGTCACTGTCGCTGTCTTCAAGCCTCCCATGGCCACAGGAAACGTCTTTATCCTCCCAGCCTGTGATAGGGCCGGGAGGGCGTGGGGCATGGCAGTGGCATCTTCAAGCCTCCCATGGCCATGGGAGGCTCCTTTTTCCTCCCAGCCAGTGGCAGGGCCGGGAGGGCATCGGGCGTAGCGTCTCCTTCGAGCCTCCCGTGGCCACAGGAGGCTCCTTTATCCTCCTGGCCTTTCCAATTAAATGGAATCCCCTTACCACTTGGGGCAGTGTGGAGATAGAAGGCAGGGTGGGCAACTGAGGGTTTTCATGCCTGGCCAACCTTCAGTTGCCCCTCCATGAATTCAGGCCTGGGGGCTTGGTTGTTTGTTGGACCCATTGTTGCACTGAGATAACAAGATTGCATGATAGGTGTGTCAGCACCTGCTCCCTATGTTATGCCAATACTACACTACTGCAAGCAATCCAGGCAGTGTTTTTAAAAATATATCCACTGTCAATTTCTTCCAACTTTTGCCAATAAAACTATCAATAACGTTAATGTGGATGCATCAGATCTCTGAAGAACAGAGGCCATGGGGCACCACAGGTATCTTGTCTGGGCCTGTAAATTCTTCTTACTTGGATGATTAACATCAAAACACTGGAAGAGTGCCAAGGACATAAATAATCCAAACATTAACTAGTAAGGTCATATCACTGGTGCTTGCTCACAAGCAAATAAGCAAGACAGCAGGAGAGGAGCCCAGAGCTCCAACCAAAATCTGCTTCTTCTCTTTTTCCATTGAATACAGCTGCCTGAGACATTGACTCCATTCTATGATGAGACAGGCACTGTCCTTATCACTATGCAATGTGATTTTAATGCTACAGAAGTATTCATTTGTTGGATTTAAGTACTGCTTCTAACTTATTGTTTTCAAGGTAGGTCAAATGTTTAGCAAGGAGGACAATATATGACAGACATATCATAAAACAAAACAAAATAAACAAAATGAAATGAAATAAAAACACTGTAGCACTTTAAAGACTAACTGCTATATTTTTATTGTTAGCGTTCGTGGATCAAGTAAAAATATAGCAGTTAGTCTTTAAAGTGGTACAGTGTTTTTTATTTTATTTTGTTTATTTTGTTTTGTTTTGTTTTCTGATAGGCCTGAACCACAGACTAACATGGCTACTATTCCAAAAAATATATGACAGAGAAGCCTAACATGATGTGGTCTTTAGGGCTTTAAATAGATCAACGGATTACTGTCATATCCAATAGTTTTGTTCAGAAGAGGCAGGGGGACTAGAGACCACATTGCCAACATACGTTGGGTCATGGAAAAGACAAAGGAATATCAGAAACAAGCCTACTTCTGTTTCATTGATTACACTAAGGCCTTTGACTGTGTGGACCACAACAAAATGTGGCAAGTAATTAAAGAGATGGGAATACCAGAACACCTTATATGCCTCATGAGAAATCTGTACATGAATCAAGAAGCAACAGTTAGGACAGAATATGGAATGACGGAGTGGTTTGGAATAGGAAAAGGAGTAAGACAAGGCTGCATTTTGTTACCCTGCTTATTCAACTTATACACAGAGCACATAATGCACAATGCAGGAATGGAAGAAACACAATTTGGGATTAAAATTGCTGGGAGAAACATCAATAATTTGAGATATGCAGATGATACCACCCTAATGGCAGAAAGTAAGGATGACCTAAAGAAGCTCCTGTTTAGGTTGAAAGAAGAAAGTGAAAAAGCTGGCTTGAGACTCAATATCAAGAAAACCAAGATCATGGCAACAGGCCCTATCAGTCCCTAGAGAATAGATGGGGAAGAAGTAGAAGCAGTGACAGACTTTTCTTTCTTGGGATCAAAGATCACTGCAGATGGTGAGTGCAGCCATGAAATAAAAAGGCGACTGATTCTTGGAAGGCAAGCGATGAGAAACCTGGGGAGCATAGTGAAAAGCAGAGACATCACATTGCAAACAAAGATTCGCATAGTCAAAGCAATGGTATTCCCTGTGGCAATGTATGGTTGTGAGAGCTGGACCACTAGGAAAGCTGAGCGCAGAAGAATAGATGCCTTTGAGATGTGGTGCTGGAGGAGAGTTTTGAGAGTCCCCTGGACAGCGAGGAGAACAAATAGGTCAATCTTAGAAGAAATCAACCCTGACTGCTCCTTGGAAGGGCAAATGGTGAAGATGAAGCTAAGGTACTTTGGAGATCAAATGAGAAGAGAGGATTCACTTGAGAAAGCCTTGATGTTTGGAAAGGTCGAGGGCAAAAGAGGAAGGGGGCGCCCTAGAATGAGATGGCTAGATGGTATTGTGGATGCAATGGGCATGGAGCTGTGCGAGCTGAGGAGGATGGTGGAGGACAGGAGTACCTGGTGGGCAGTGGTCCATGGGGTCGCAGAGGGTTGGAATCGACTGTGCGACTGAACAACAACAACAAAAAAAATGATTTCTAAGGCTCATTTGACTTCACACTCCAGGATTTCTGGGTCAAGGTCAGAGATTTCATCATTATGGTTGTCACAGACATTAATGCCCTTCTTGAGTAGTTCTTGCCACCTTTTCCTAATATTTTCCACTTTTTAAAGGTCCCTACTATTTTTCTCCTTTATCACAATTATTTATGCTTGAAATGTTCCCTTAATTTCTCTGATTTTTTTGAAGAGATCTCTAGTCATTCCTCTTCTGTTGTTTTCCTCTATTATGTTGATTTAAAAAGGCCTCCATATCCCTCCTTGCTGTTCTTTGGAAATCTGTGTCCAGTTGGGCGAATCTTTCTTTTTCACCATTGCTTTTCACTTTCCTTCTTACCTCAGCTATTTGTAAAGCCTCATCAGAGAACTACTTTGCTCTCTTGCATATTGTGGGGGTTTTTTTTGGTGGGGAGAGGGGTTGTAATTGGTGAACACACAATCAGATTGATTGCAGTCAAAGATGGAGAAGCTCTATGCCAGGAATTCTCAAAATGCAGCCCGTGAACCAAATGGAGCCTGCGGCACCATTTCATGTGGCCACCCAAGAAGTGTCATATGGTGGAGGCAAAATGACCATCCAGCTCCCAAACCTTTCTGAGGGAGGGTGACCCAGCCCCTGGCTTTAAAAGGTTGAGAACTCCCATTCTATGCAGTCAGTAAAATCAATACTTAGAGCTGACTGTAGCTCAAATCATGAGCTACTTATTGACAAATTCAGGCTGAGAAAGTAGGAGAAATCATAGGGCATTCAGGTATGCTCTAATCACATTCCTTATCAATATAGAGTGTAGTTTAAGAATATATTTAAGGGTAATCTCTTAAATAAAGAGTGGAGGTTAAGAAAAAATTTAAGAATAATCCCTAAATCACCTCTTAGGTTATTGGGCGTTTGTTGTGACCAGTGCATCCTTTTGAAAAAGCTCTGTTAGCCTTTGCCCTGCTTCATTTTTTACTCCAATCCTAAACTTGCCCCTTATTCTAGTTACTTTTTTTACTTCCTACTTTAGAATGCCAGTGTTCTATGATGATAAAGGTGTGTGTGTGTGATTTCAAAAAAGTGTTGTAGAGCTTCAAAGAACTGGTTAGCTTCAGCCTCTTCTGCATCAGTGGTTGGGACATAGACTGGGATTACCGTGCTGTTGAATGATTTGCCTTGAATTTGGACTGAGATCATTCTGTCATTTTTCAAATTGTATCCCATTACTGATTTCCACACTCTTTTATTGACTATAAGGGTCACTCCATTTCTTCTGCAGAATTCTTGCTCACAGTAGTATATTTAATAGTCACTGGAGTTAAATTTGCTGATTCCCACCCACTTTAGTTCACTGATCCCCAAGATGACGAAGTTCAGACTTACCATCTCATGTTTGAACATGTTCGGCTTACCTTGATTCCTAGCTCTTACTTTACAGTTCCTATGAAATACTGTTCTTTGCAGCATTGGACTTTCCTTTCACTGTCAGACACATTCACAGCAGAATATCCTTTCGGCTGTAGCCCAACCGCTTCACTCTTTCTGTGGCTACTTGTACTTATCCTCCACTCTCACCCACTAGGATAGTCTGATCTGAGAGGCTCATCTTCTGGTATCATTTTTGGGAGGGGGACCCTCAGAAATGGAGAGTTGGTGCAAGACACCGTGCGAGATGTGTGGAAGCTACCTTAGATAGATCCAGAACCAGCCCAGGTCATAAATAATGAAGACATCACAACGTCATTGAAAGGGGTCACATGATTTTAGAATTCCCAGGTCTTGACATTTTATACAAGCAGAAGTCTCTTGAAGAAGCACTAAAGAGGTCATTTATTGGGACTGGCTTTCCAGTGGAAAGAATTCCTATTGTCCATGTTATATGTTTGTGTTGGTAGTAAGATATAATACCTTAAATAAGACAGTGATGTATATTGCTCATTTGAATAAAACAAAAGATATTTAAAAGAAAACCAAATCAGTTTATTTTGCCAACATTAGCAGAAAGGTTCAATGTTGTTCCACTTTATGTAAGGAAATGCAACACCTTCATATGTTACCTCTTCCTTGCTTTTGTTTCTCCTTCATGTCACTGGAAAAAAAAATCTTGCATTATACTATCAGATATTTTTGTGTTGTGGCAATTGACAGCAATAAACAACTTTCTGACACCAGTAGGGAAAAAAATGCTTTCATATAGATATGCTTGTCTTTGTTTTCATTGTTCTGTCTGCAGTATTTGCGGAGAAGAGGATTAAATCTGGCACAAAGAAGAAAGTGATGTACTGGAGGAGGCAAAAGTTTAGCCATAATTGGCTTGACAAAATCACAAACAACTATGTGCTCCTTATGCATTTGTTGCTATGAATAAAGCAGGATGTAGTAGAGTGCAGCATTTGAAACTTCATCCAAGCAACATTTAATTCCTGTCAGTATTCCTCTACTGTGTTCAACTTCTTAAAATGGTGTTGACCTATACAATTTTCAAATACAATAGCATTGTTGCCAGAGGCATGTAAAGTGTGTGTGTATTGGTGATGGTGGTGATATCTTCAATTTACACAGATTTGTTAGAATGAGTAATTCTGACAAAGGGCATAGGTTGAGATGTGACTTTTATTTATTCATTCATTTATTTATTTAATCAAACTTTTATGCCGCCCTCCTCACAAAGTCCCAGGGCGGCTAACAATCTTTTAAAACACTTAAAACACAGTAAAAACATGGTATAAAAACAGGATTAAACAGGATTAAAAAGTTACACAAATTAAAATAGATTAAACAAATCACACACAGAGAGGGAGGGGTTAGATGAGCCAACAAACTGAGGCAACCGTCTGGCCCATACCCCATGCATGCCCTGCCAGCCAGGTCTTAACCTCCTTCCTAAAGGGCAGCAGCTCCATCTGGAGATGCAACTCACTTGCCACGAAGTTCCATAGAGCCAGAGCAGACACGGAGAAGGTCCTACTTCTAGTGCTAGAGAGGTGTGCCTCTCTAGCCGATGGTACAACCAGAGAGCCTTTCCGGTCTGCTCTGGTGGGATGGACAGATGTCCTTAAGGTGATGAGGTCTCTTAAGTATCCTGACCCACTACCATATAGGGATTTAAAGGTAATGACCAGCACCAATTGCACTCTTCTTCTCTTGTATATAAATTCATAAAATTTTACCATATATGAAAGTCCCAGGTCATTCCTAGTTCATAGTCTTTACTATTTCACAAATCAAAAGACACAAAACACATGTGAAGGTTTCAATTGTATTAGTTTAATCATTTCATTTCTGTGCCTCCTTTATTCCAGCACAAAGAGCCAATGTGGTTAATGTATGATTAAGGAACAGACTGAAGTAACAACTGACTGTTTTAATGTGAACCAATTTTGCTTAGCTAGGTCTTGAAAGGACCCAAAAAACTTCTTACCTTGGAGATGAAAACTGCTAAAGCTGGCTTGTTGGAACAAATATTTTATCTTTTTTTTTTTTTTGGCACTGTCATGACAAATACCTGTGCCCAGTGGTGGGATGTCAAAAATTTTACTACCCCACCATGATGTCATCACAGTGTGGGCAGAGCTAACATCATGACGTTGTAGGTGGGGCCAACAAAAATAAAAAAATAAAAAATAAAATTAAAATAAACACACACATACACATCCCTCAACCCACCCACCCACCCACAGCACAAACCAGTAGATAAATTAAATTAAATAAATAAATAAATAAAAATACATTAAAATACACCCACCCACCCACCCACCCAAACACAAATCAACCAGAGCTTAAAGTTTATTCTGGCTAATCTTTCTCACACTAGGTCAGATGGAAGGAACTACAAAAAGAACTCACCACAAGATAGCTTCATTTTGGCACTTTTCAACTTTTCAATAGTTAAAGAAGTTAGGTACTAAATCTTTGCCTAGCCAGTTCTCTAGGATAATATGCCTTAATGTAAATGTAAAACAGCTGTACCTCTTTAAGGGTTCTCCAATTGGAACAGCAATTGGAACAGCACAGGTGTAGCTTATTGATGAGGTAACTCCAAGACTTTACTTAAAAACCCCAAGCCAGGCTGCCAGGCCTTTTTAGGAACTGTGGTAGTACGTCGATATAGGTAAAGGTATTACAAACACATTAAAAGGCACACAGACACACTACATCCAAAGGTTAGTCACTTACCATGGGGAGCAGGATATAGGGCGTTTCAGGCTAGCAGCTTCTCTTCCTCTTCCCCGCTTGGGAATACAGCAAGGAGGCCGTGCATATGCACCAAGCACTGTAGGTGTGCATGCACACCAAGTGCTTGGTGCACATGCACAGTGGGTGAACCAGTGAAAAGGTAAGCCCCGAAAGTGGTTCCCCTCAAAAGCTGCTAAGGGTTCTCTGGGACACTGGAAAATGTTACTACCGGTTCTGGCAAACTGGTGAGATCCTGTTACATCCCATCGCTGCCTGTGCCTCAAGAGTTACCTCTGCCACAGCTACATAGCCCTTTCTACTGGTATTCTTCCTTGAAACCAATGAATCTACTTTTTGTTTTTTAAAATGTTATAGAAATTGTATGCTTGCTGGTTACATTTGCTCCTAAATTATGTATATTTGCTCCTAATCTATGACAAGTCAGTTGTGTGAAAATACTACCATGCATTTCATGTTATATCAACTAATACCATTTTCTTTTCCCCTCCCTTTTTTCATAAAAATAATAAAATATAATAGACAGCAGCCGCTATAGCCTGTGGTTTGGTGCACATAGATAGCTTTATTGAGTTCAACAGAAATCAATCATAATAAAATCTAGCATGAGTGTCAAGTGTAGATCATTACAGGCCCAAGTGTAATTAGTTTGTTGATATAAATTAAAATGCCATATTTCACATTGTACTCCTTTGAATTAGATTGCTATGGAAGTAAAGTAAGACATGCAGATCTAAATCCAATGGTTAGTAGGACTGCTGAATAAAATATTGAATGCAAAGTCAAAACTTACACTACACCTGATGAAATGAATGGCACTCCATGAATGCTTATATCACATAAAACATTTCAATGCTTGTAAACACTCCCATTGATTCAGCCTATCTATTGTAGCTAAGATTAGCAATTGGATTGAGGACATATTTTTCTGCAATAGTTATACAGTAGTGATAATTTCAGATAACACATATGTACAGAGAGGCTCCCATGCTGATTTCTTTTTATCTTACTCAAGGTTTTCTCACAGGTACCCAATAAAGTCTTATATTCTTGTAAGATGGATAAGGAAGAAGGTATCAATAAACAAGCAATGAATTAGAACTTTCGGCAAAATCAGTTTTTGTTGTTGTTGGCACTGATGGTGAACATGTCCTGACCTCTTATAGCAGACAAATTAGTGATATAGCACTGAGTACTGATATTTGATTAATATTATATTTTTTATCTTCTAAAAGTAAAGTGAATCAAGATGTAGAAAGAGAAATTGCTATTTTTTCATAAAATGAGAGGAAAGTGTAGCAGTTGGTTAAAAATACTTTTACCAAGATCTTCCTAGTTAGGTAAATGTAAAGTTTTCCCTTGCTCGAAAGCCAATCATATCTGACTCTATGGTTCAGTTCTCTGCTCTGTTTATAGCTAGAGAGCCAGCACTGTCTGCATCTGCAGACATTTCCATGGGCATGTGGCAGGCATGCCTAGACACCGGAGTGCATGTAATGCTGTTTACCTCCCCATTAAAATGGTACCTATTAATCTACTTGGAATTTCTTGCTTTCAAACTGCCAGGTCAGCAGGAGCTGGGACAGAGACAGAAACTCACTCCATCATGCAGCACTTGGGGCTCAAACTGCTGACCTGCCAAATTTCCAGTCATGAAGTTCAGCATCTTAACCATTAAGCCACCACAGTCCCTTTCTTTCTAGTTACTGTGATCCAAACCCATAATTGTGCAATATTTACATGCCTACTCAGAAGAAAACCTTGTGTTCAAAGAGACTAGCTGTAAGGTAATGGCACAGTAAAAGACAAATTTGTTTCTTGTCTAGATCATCTTTGTATATTCCATAGGTGGGTGCATGCATATATCACCTTTCTACCTATGTAAAGACCTCCAACAGGTATATAAACGTAGTCTGATGGTCAGGATATAAATTTAAACTAACCAACCAAAGGTAACCATGTAATAATTTAAATGAGAAATAATTTAGGGATGTGTCACAATAGATCATGTGTTCTCAATGTTTTTCAGCCATGGGCCAGACCATATCCCTTCAGACAGCTGAGTGGGCCAGAATGGTGCTGTAAAACACATCTGCAGCGGTTGTAAATGTGTTTACAATTGCTGCAAACTCAATTATGGCTGTAGTAAATGCATTTACATGGTCCTAAATGAGTCCATGGCAGATTCCAGCAGTGCCGGCAGTGGCTGTGGGAGTGACTGGAGTGAGGTTGGGGACTAGATTATTTGCCATCACAGGCTGGATTTGGTCCATGGGCCATTGGTTGTGAACCCCTGCTATAGATGAATGAGGAATTGTCATAAACTATTTATTTATTTATTTTCATACTTCAATACCTGACAATACTTTCTAGGGCCCACTTGACTTCATATTCAAGGATTTCTGGCTCGATGTCAGTGATCACACTATTATGGTTGTCCGGGACATTAAGGTATTTCTTTTATAGTTCTTCTGTGTATTCTTATCTCTTTCCCCCCACTTTTTCCTTTGTCATGGCCATTTGTTTTTGAGATGTTCCCTTCATTTCTTCAATTTTCTTTAAGAGATCTCTAGTTCTTCCCATTCTGTTGTTTTCCTCTAATATTTTGTTTTGTTTATTTAAGATCTCCTTATCTCAGGTTACTGTTCTCTGAAAATCTTCACCTTCACTCCTTCTTCCATGTCTTGGCTAGAAATGAAGCCATTCCTGCAGTTCCTTTGCCTGACATAGTGTGAGAAAGATTAGCTGGCACAAGGTTGCTGTTGCCCAGGGTATGCCCAATTCTGGTTCAAAAATATCACAATTTTTGAGGAGTTTTTTTTTCTGTGTACCCTTTCACCTCCACTGTATATTCATAAGAGATGTGCTCTAGGTCATAACTGAATGGCCTAATGGTTTTCCCTACTTTCCTCATTCCAACCCTCAATTTTGCATTTAGTTGCTCATGATTGGAGCCAAAGCCATCTGCTGGTCTCATTTTTACTGACTGTTTAGAGCTTCTCCATCAACTGCAAAGTACATAATCAATAAAAGTACATAACTGGTGTTGGCCAGATGGTGATGTCCATGTGTAAAGTTGCCTCTTAGGCAAGAGGATGCTTGGTATGGCCAGCATATTCTCTTGACTTTGTCCTGCTTCATTTTGTATTCCAGAGCTAAACTTGCCTGTTATTCTAGTTACCATTTGACTTCCTACTTTGGCATTTCAGTTTCCTATGATAATAATGACATTTTTTTGTGTCAGTTCAAGAAGGTGTTGCATGTCTTTACAGAACCGGCTATCTTTGGCTTCATATGCATTAGTGGTTGGGACATAGACTGGGATTATTGTGCTGTTGAATGGTTTGCCTTGGATTCAGATTGAGATCATTCTGTCATTTTTGAGATTGTAACCCATTACTGCTTTCCACACACTTTTATTGACTATAAGGGCCACACCATTTCTTTTGTGGGATTCTTGCTCACAGCAGTACATATAATAGTCACCAGAGTTAAATTCACTCCTACTCATTCACTTTAGTTTACTGATTCCCAAGATGTCAATGTTCTGTATTGTCATTTTATGTTTGACCAAGTTCAGTTTACCTCAATTCATAGATATTACTTTCCAGGTTCCTATGCAATGTTCTTTGTAGCATTAGATTTTGCTTTCACTGTCAGACACATTCACAGCAGAGCGTCGTTCAACTTTGGCCCAGCCACTTCACTCTTTCTGGGGCTATTTGTCCTTGTCCTTCACTCTTCCCCAGTAGCATATTCTGATCTAAGGGGCTCATCCTCTGGTTTAATATCTTTTAGGCTCTTGATACTGTCTTTGGTGTGTTCTTGGCAAGGATACTGCAGTGGGTTGCCATTTCCTTCTCTAGTAGATCACAGTTTGCCTGAGTTCTCCACTACCCTTCTTGGGTGGGCCTACACAGCATAGCCCGTAGTCTCATTGATCCACACAATCACCCTCATCACAGGTTGACAAAGATTCATTGAGGTGGAGCTTTTATTTACCTTTTAGAAACTAAGAACATAAAAGCTACAGTATATTCAGCACCATATCTATCCTGGCCCTTAGTTACTGCCAACTGACATATCTCAGTACTATTTTTCATTAGGTTACATTAGGAGGTAGATTTTGGACCAATTACAGGGACACCTCAACCAATATTTGCAGGTGAAGATTCTCCTCTTCTCAGTGGTACACTGCCCTTGCCTGGAGTATAGCAAAAGAGATAATGCATATGCTGCATTTTCCTTCTGCAATGGTTTTAGCCCAAAGTATTCTAGCTAGGGAGCAACTGATATAAAGGTCCAATAAAAGCCTTAAATCTTATGCAAATTTCCTTAATATATCTTCAAGATACATTACTTTTAGGAGCATTAAACAATGCTGATGCAAATTGGGAGTAATTCTTTGAGGCAGTTTTTCAGACTGAAAATGATATGACACCAATGAAACTAAAATCAGAATCTAAGATGCTGTCTTGGAAAGCTAAGTTTAAAATAATGATATAGCTTATGTTCTTCAATTTAATTGGAGTCAATTAAGATATGAACAATTTATTTTATATAAATCATTTTATTTTTTTAAAAAAACAGTTGTAGCTGTCATTGAATTTTTAATGCTCATCTGTTGCTAGTAAAGATGTTTTACTATCTAGTCCAAGGCATATTTCATTGTGCAGTAGGTGACTTTTGAGATTATCTGACTTTGATGGTGAACCTTTCAGTTTGAAAGACTCTACTGATGTTAAACTCTGCCATGTAAAGGACTGAAAGAAATGAGAATGTGTAGATGAGGCAGAGGGAACTTGACCCTGAAATGGTGAATAAAGTCATCTCTCTTCCATTCATTCCATCAGTTACCCATGTTGGCATGCGTTTTACCTATCAGAACATCAGGAGCTGATCAAGAATCCATAAACTGCACAATTAGTGCTCTATAGTTGAAACTTGAGGCTTCTGAAGAGTAATGCCACACAGCAAAAATGTCCAAGGTCTAGACATTCCTGCCTACTACAGCAAAACAAAAGAACATCTTGTAACACTTTACAATAAATATGTTTGGTTTGGCATGACTTTGGTATGCTGTAGTTAGCCTTTTTGTGTGTTGTAGTCCACCTTTGAGTGTTACACTTTACCTCTTTAGATGCAAAGCAAATAGCAAACTGATTTTTAAATTGGGGGAAGAGGAATTTAAAGCCAAATTGTTCTGTGGCTTTGAAATTAAGATTATCTGCTTCTGAAAAAAAGGCCTCAGAATTCCCACTGGGCATGTCCAAATCCTTTGCACATTCAGAACACTTTACGAGTGTGTCACTCTAGATGGTTTTAATCTAATTGGTTGTGGTAGTTGTGATATAGATGAGAATAACCTGGAATAAATTAGTTAAATGAAAGAAATAGAGGAATTCCTCTTTCCTCCTCTAATTTGTCAAAGACTTAATCACATCTGGGGTAAATATAAATATCATTCTGATATTATTATTAGCCCTCCTTTCCTTCCCACCATTTTCCTTTTAAGCATGTTGCCTGATATCTAAATCTCCATTTTAGATTTCCAAAGCTTGCAAACATTTTCCTTCTTATTTAATTTTCACATATTTTTCTGCTCAACACCACTACTTCTAATTTCTGCTTTAAAAGAAATGAGTTCAGAAGAGGTGAGATTGCTATTTAAAATCCTTCTCATGCTCCTCATTTTCATTAGCACTGCCATCACCAGCAGCAACATCAATTATTGCATTTTTGTCCAGTTGTTCCTACAGGTATTTCTGAGTGTTTATATATCCACCTCTTTATCCTCACAATAGTTGTCAAGATACATTAGACCTAGAGAAAATGATCAGCCTTTATTAAATTCACACCTGAGTGGATCTTACAGAGAAAGAAAGTCAGAGACCTCAAACTAAGCAATTAAAACTTGTCAAGATAAGTTAACAACAGTGCTGAGGGCACGCATAAAAGTACATAAAGAGATTATCAGAGATTGCAGTAGGCTGATATAACATTTCCTCAAATGAAAGAGGGAGACAGTTTGTAAATGATGCAATTAAAAAACCCAGATTGTGTTGGTTTTTTCCTTGGGATTATATATACCTGTCCTATTATTGTCAACATTAAAGTTAATGTAGAAGGAGAAGGTGATACCTTTATTGGATAAGAGGCCTGGTTTCCTGTGTTTGTCAAATGGTGGAAGGGTGTCAAACAAACTGCTGCTTCAAATTCATTTTTAAGAACAGAGTCTGGCAAACAGACCATCATGTCATGAACATTTGGACTTTCATTGATAATTTCCCTGCCTTACCCACAAGAATGCCTGAAGAAGTGATCTTGAATCATGAAAACTCACAATGATATATTTTGTGTTTAGTGATCCAATAAAGGTATTGTCTTCTCCATCTACGTATGGATCACATGACTGACTTTGTTTGTTTATTAAAGTTAATGTTTACCACTGCATATTCTGCCACTGAAAAAGTTAATTATGCCACTGAAGAAGTTAATTATCAGGGAATGAATAGGAAGGAGGTCCAATTGTGCCTCAGATTTGTAGGGGATATGGTAGATGTTATTTGCAGAGTAATCTAAAAAATCATCTGTGACAGTTTTGTTTGTTTTTTCACTACCAAAATTCAGGTGGACAGTCAGGACAGGTAACAATATAAAAATCCAACATAAAGTTTAAAAAAATCACAAGGTTTGATATATTAAATTCCTTAATATTAGCAGAGAAGAATTATAATTTTATCTATATATCTATTTTATTATACTTATACCACCAGCTAGGAGATTTTCCTACTCTGGATGGCTAACAACACAAAACTTACACACTAAAAACAGACACACATTTTTATACCTGGCTACCAAAGTTATTTCAGTGTGGTTTGTTGTGAATTAGAATCTGCTTCGTTAAACACAGAATACATCATATAGCCATGGTTTTATATACACACTGTATACCCCTCTAAACTGCAGGTGGGGGCCAATGGAAAATGAGGTCAGTCAAACCTCGCACAATGAGCGCCTCACTTAAGGAGCAGAATTTTCTCTGAATGTTTGCTTTGCTTAACAAATAAAACCAACCAAAATCTCACTTAACAAATAAATCAGGGTTTGCAATCCCCTCTACCAGAAGTCATAATCGGTCACTTACAATGGTGTTTCGCTTAAAGAGCAAACTCGCTTAAAGACCAATCCCGTGGAACACATTATGCTCTTTAAGCGAGGTACAACTGTACAAGCCACAAGGAATTCACTTGTGAACTTTTGATTACATAAATAGCCTGGCAATATGTAAAGTGAATAACATATTTAAATTGTATACAAGCTAATATGATTCCTATTTCTAAAGTGAAAGGAATTTTGCTTTCACATACAACTCTGAACTGAAAACTATTTCATTTAGAAAAAGTAATTCTGCCACTCATTCAATGGCATATCGACTTGTAAAATTCTCCTTTAGTAACACTTCAGTTAAGCTGGGCTAAATATTCTTGTTTTTGGCACTCCACTATTGTTAATAGAGCATGACTGAATATATTACAGCACAGCTTTTTTAAAAATTAAGAAAGAGACAACACACTTTTAAAAAAGAGACAGAGAAGTGAAGCCTGCTGACAGCAGTCAAGAGAGAAGAGAAATCATTATTTTTTTAAAAGTGGCTGCAGTCAGATGTTTAGACTGTCTAAACGCCAAACAGTTACTTTTAAATTAAAACTTGTGGCAGCACATCTGGAACAGCATTTCTTCCACAAGATAAGTGTACATAGCGGGAGCCATAGCTGTATTTAATCAGGCCTCTAATCCATTTCCATACCTCTTAGGATGTTCAGCTCTTTTGCTCTCTGTGCATAATTCATTCTACACGTTGAATTACAGGCACATCTGTGGTGACTTTAGAACACATTTTATTTTGTTCATGGTCTTAAAAAAAGAATTTAAACCAATTTAATAGGAGGAATAATCTAAGGTGTTTTATTTTAAATTTAAGCTTTTTCTGTACTCTGAGAGACACTTAAAAGCACAACTAAATCTGCTGGTTTAAACTAGAATTTTAAAATTAATTTTGGAGTCATTTTGTAATGCTTTCCCTAGTGATGTGCTATGCATTCCCCACCTCAGCTTTTCCCCTCAAAGGCACAAAACAGAAATGAACATTTTTCTTCTCTATGCTGTCATTTAATCATTTTACTGCTAGCTTTGATAAATTTTAGGAACAAAAATGGCAAAATAAATAATAAAAAAATAGCATTTTGTTCACACCCAGAAATTAAGAATCCAGGGAAATGATTCTTCAGTAACATGTTGGTTAAGTAATTTGAGTTTCACAAATGAGGGAAGAATTCCTTTTAAATTTTAATAAATAAGACATGAATAGTAATTTCTTAAAAGTGCAAAATGAAAGACATAACTTGAGGGATCACAAATAGTTCCAATTGAAATGAAAAGTTGGAGGAATCTAAACAAACTGGCAGGCTGCATATATTTTCAGATGGTCTGAGATTTTAAGAAGATCATATATACAAAAACATGGAAAGAAGGACAAATATCAAAGGAAGCAAACAAAGGAGAAGCTAATATTTGTAGAGAGAAGATCTGGAAGGTTAAAGCTTAGAATAAACTTACCCCTCTGATGAAAAAGTTAAAAAATACTTAAAATGACAGCCTGGGCTATGTTCCAAGTAAAAGAAAGACAAAAGGAAGTCGAAAGTCTCAAGATCAAAGTAAGTTGATTAAATGCTAGTAGGACAAAGAGAATAGATGGAATAGCTTCATACACATGTTTGTCTGTCTTCTTCTAAAAAGAAATTACTGTTCAGCCTCATGAAAATGGAAGAACTGTTTCAGGGTGGGGGCTAAAGCCCAAGATTTGGTACAGGAGCACATATCTACTTCAAATATATCCAGGTCTCCAGGACCAGGTGAACTGAGTCAAAGATTACTAACTATATATCATTATGTGTAATTTACAGATATGTCACAGCCTATTCCTGTAATCATTTAGTATTATTGGAGAAGAAGTGAGTTTCATACAGACAGATGACAACAAATTCTAACCATTTCTTTAAAAAAGCTGTCCAGAGAAAGGATCTGGATAGCTACTGTTTAGCACAATATCAGAAAGAGCCTCCTTGAAGACTGTGGTATTTTTGAACCATAATCCGGCATACCCTGCTAACAGCTACCTTGAGTTGCTGGCGAATCTTTCTCAAACTAGGTCAGGCAAAGGGAACATGAACTGGACATTCCTGACAACCTGCAAATAATGAATGGGGCTCTTAAATTGCCCTCTATACATACAGTTGTACCTCGCTTAAAGAGCATAATGCGTTCCACAGGATTGCTCTTTAAGCGAGTTTGCTCTTAAGCAAAACACCATTGAAAGTGACCAATTGTGTGTGTGTGGGGGGGAGGGGATTGCAAACCCCGGTTTATTTGTTAAGTGAGTTTTTGGTTGGTTTTATTTGTTAAGTGAAGCAAACATTCAGTGAAAATTCTGCTCTTTAAGCGAGTTACTCTTTAAGCGAGCCACTCTTTATGCGAGGTTTAGTATTTCCCTTGCTGTGTAATATTTTGATCCATATGTGATTATTAACATGCTCTGTTCTATATTTTCAAAGTAGGACAATACTCAAAGGCATTTCCCTTCAACAAGGATACTGGGACACCCCAAGGACATTGTGCACGCTCACCCAGAAACCAATTAACATAATCCCCTAGCTGTCTCCCACCCTGCCAAGGTATTTCCTGAAAGAGAACCACCCAGAGATTTCACATGGGAGAGCCTTGATTGCTACAAAGATTATCCATCCTGCCTGTATCTCCTGCTTTGTGTCCGGGTTCTGCCATTAACACATGTACAAAGGACAGTAAATTTGTTTGCCTATGGATTATTGTGAAAAAGAAACACATAGTAAAAAGCCAAAGCCAGTTTCTTGAAGAACCTCCAATACTGATTGGTCAAAAACTGTTCTCACTCAGACGTATCCCTGATTGGTTCACAGCATCCAGCATGACATGCTCATTGAAGCAGCCCAAAAACCTGTGTCACTACCATTAACTGATGTATTGACATGTACCCCCACCCCTTTCCCCTTACCATTTTCCGGACTTTGTATTTGCATAAAAACTTGTCATTGTATCTTGAATTTAAGGTGCTAACAAACCATTGTAACTAAAGTTTGAGTTATTTACTTATGAATGAAAACCCCACTGCTGGCCTTTTGTTCTATTGTATAAACTTTAATGTAGCAATAGGTAATTGGATAGCTGTTAAAGATTAGCAGAAAAGTATAACAGGTCCTGCATTTGGAGGGCAAGTCAGCTCTCCCATCAAATTTCATAGGGAAGCTCATTACGTAGATTTTTATAGCAGACAAAAATGGGTTATATATAGCTTTTTGTCCAGCAGTTGGGGGGGGGGCTGTTACTTAGATGCTATTCTTGTCAATAAACCAGTCTTGTTTTTGTCTGGAATTAAAATCTCTGTGGTTCTTGGGGGGCTCCGCCAGCAGATTAACTTTTTAATTTTAAAATGCAACTCCACATTAAAAAGGAATAGTGATTTTTAGGTAACAAGGTTGCCTTCAATTTGACAGTTTCACCTCTGGCCTAGACATGGTAGTAGAAGAAGAAAATACCAGAAATGGTACTGGTCTATGAGCACTTAGAAACATGATATGATTACTAACAGCAAGCATGAGTTCCCTCCCCATAACAGCAAGCATGAATTCCCTCACAATTCCCTCCCCCAACCCTGGGTTAAATAAAGAGTCAATACACTAATTGTTTGGTCAAAGGCATGGCTGACAATTTTATATATAAACATTAATTCCTGACCTTTGGTGTGGCCTGGTAGTGCCTCTCTAGCCTAGTCGGGCAAATCCTTGTCTCTGTACAGTGCTGATCTTTGTCAGCTATTGCCAAGGTCAGCTGATACTCGGGGAGACAACTTTGAAATCATTTCCAGCTCTGTTCTCTTGAAAGAGGGACTGCAGTGGCTCAAGTGGTTAAGACACTAAACTCAAAGACTGGAAGGTCTGGGTTCAATTCCCAAGTACTGCACAACAGAGTGAGCTCCTGTTTCTGTCCCAGCTCCTGCCAACCTAGCAGTTTGAAAGCAAGAAATTGCAAGTAGATAAATAGGTACCCCTTCAATGGGAAGGTAAACAGCATTCTGTGCTCTCTGGTGTTGAAGTATGCCTGCCACATGTCCATGGAAATGTCTGCAGAAGCAGACAGCACTGTCTCTTTGGCTATAAGCAGAGATGAGCATTGAATCCTAGAGTTGGATACAACTGGCTTTCCAGCAAAGTCAACCTCTACCTTTACTTCACTTGAAGGAATGTTGCTTGTACCTCAAAGTTATTTCCTTGTGTGCACAGTATGCCCATATGATTCACATGAATCACACCAGGCAGTCAGACACCCTAAAGGATTCACCACTAACCCCATCAACCCAATACTACCCACCATACTACTTGTGGTCTATTTAATGATCTCACCCTCCACCAACTCACTAATAATAATAATTTAAAAAAAACAGAGTAGGATAGGTGTAAAATTACACCATTCTCATGGCCAAACTGGCAGTAAGGTTAAAATACTCATATCTAGCCCATAAAAAGGTGACCAAACAAGTATTCTAGGACATAGGTTGGGAAGGTGCTCCAGAACACAAAAGAGGCTGGGGGCCAGATGAGGCTTGCTTAAATTTCCTCTATGCTTCACCCTGCCCCAACAAAATTGGCAACATTTAAGGGTGTTATGCTGGCACCACTCTTCATTCATACCAGAGGAACACCTCCTTTTCAAAGCTGTTGCACAGCTGTTCTATGGGGTGCCAATTCTTGCAGACCCCACCAAGAAAAATATGGGTTAGGCCAGGGATTCTCAACTTGTGACCAATTGGCCAGATGTGGCCCTTGGGGACATTTCATGTGGCCCTCTACTACCTCCATCATACCAGGAAGTGCCATGAGGTGGAGGAAGGGCAAAATGGCCATCTGACCCCCAAAGCTGTCTGAGGGAGTGAGACCTGGCCCCTGGCTTTAAAAGGTTGAGAACACCTGGATTAGGCAATGCAATCGTTAGGCAGAGTTGTATCTATTGCAAGGACCATCCACTAACAGTGCTCACCAATGGCTCTTTGTTATACAGAAGTGAAATGACAGCTAGAATGTTGTTGGGTTTCCTCTTGAAAGTCCATTTATAAATGCCATGCATACATGGGCAAAAGGTATCTTCATCAACCATGTAGATGACACCAAGCTGAAATAAGTAGCTAATGTTTCAACAGACAAGAAAACTGAGTCAAAACAAACAAAATGTATCTTAACAGAAAAGCATGTAAAATTGTTCATATAGGTAGGAAAAATCAGATGCTGAAATAAATATAGAAGGGGTTTGTGATGGGGACACTCAAGGCATTTCTAGTGGGTTTGCACCATGTTTTATAAAATTGCATCCTGTTGAATGTAGTCCTGAATGATGCACAACCATTCCAGCCATTGAAAACAATCTCATCCTTTTTTCTTTCCATGCCACTATGATTCCCATCTTGACATCTAAGAGTAAAATTGCAAGTGATGTCTTGTGCAGAAGATCTGCATTTGAGGTTGTAAGGAGAGAGAGTTTTGGAATGCAAAAAAATGATTTGGTCAGGAAATTTCCTAAATGAAATTATTCATAACTATACAGTTGTACCTCACTTAAAGAGCATAATGTATTCCGCAGGATTGCTCTTTAAGCGAGTTTGCTCTTTAAGCGAAACACCATTGTAAATGACCGATTGTGGGGGGGATTGCGAACTCCGACTTATTTGTTAAGCGAGTTTTTGCTTGGTTTTATTTGTTAAGCGAAGTGAACATTCAGAGAAAATTCTGCTCTTTAAGCGAGTTACTCTTTAAGCGAGGCGCTCTTTATGCGAGGCTTGACTGTATAGGTTTAACTATAGATATTTTATTGTGGAAAAAATAAAATATGTTAGAATTTCATGGGGTTTTTCTTTCTTTCCAGGCTTCTCACACACCAGAGTTAATGAGGTATACATATTCCCTCCTTTTTCTTAGTGACAGTGATTCAACTCGTTGGGTGGGTAAGTTAAGATTTCTGCAGAAACTTACCTGCTGTGCTTGAGAAACTATGCAAGAATTCATGAGCTTGTTGATCTGGTGAGAATCTCAGTTACAGCAATTATTTCCAAGTTTGTGATCATGATGAAATGAAATAAAAAATGACATATGGCTGAGCTGTAGGAGCTGAAGAAAATAAATATAAGTTAATAACTTGGGCTCATCATGAAAGATGATCGAAATGTGAAGCATCAACATTGCTTCTGCTATTAGATGAAGATAACTCCAAAAATCAAGTCATGGAAATGATACATTAGAAATGTATATGAGACTAGAAATACAATTTTAGGATTTTCAAAATAAATTTATTCCCCAGTAGTAGCAGCTGGCACTCTCTAAATTGATATAAACAAGAAAGAAAAATGCGGTTCTGATACATAAATGATTGTATATGAAGTCTCTCATCAACAGATTATAAATATACTATACGGTGATGATACATAGCTATATTGCCATGTGCCCATGCTTATAACTACAATAAAACCCTGGCATATGACTGCCCTGGGTTATGTTTGCTGCATGTTATGACCACCCATTTAATTTTAAAAATTCCCCGGGTTACGACTGATTTTTGGTTTATGACCTAAAATTGTGCTATTTTAAACTCTAAAATGCTTACCTCCTCCATTTTAGAGTTTAAAATGGTCACCACCACCCTTTTAGATTTAAAAATGTCTCCCTCCACCCGAAGTCCCAATGCCTGGGGGAGATGCACATTTTCAGCTGTAGCACTGGCCAGGGAGCTCAGAGGAAAGTGGGAACCGAGCAGTCCTCAGATTCTCCCTGTGCCAGCAGGGACGGAAAATGGGCTCAATGTGCACTTAACCCAGGTCAGAACAGAGTGGATAAGGTCCCCAAAAGGTAGGGTGATAACTTTGTTGCTTTTGTGGGGGTGGGGGACTATTGTGTCTGGCATTTTTGGGGGGTTTTGGTGATTTTTTTAAAATTATTTTTGTCCAGTTGGGATTTTTTTATTTTCAATGCATTCAATGCTTCAGGTTATGATATTTTTGCATTACGATGGAGTCTGTTGGAACAGAGCTCCGTCGTAACTTGAGGTTTTACTGTATTAATTTCTAATGAAAAGAGACTATTAAAGAGTATAGAAAGCCTGTATCTCTATGCATATGTGTACAACAACGATGAACAAAACTCAGGGTGGAGTATTGTATAGTTCTATGCCTCTGGAAAAACCTCCAAAGGTCCACAATTCATTGAGACAAACTTGCAAGCATGATAGGTCTTAGACATAAAATATCAGTTATAATGCACACACACAAACACAAATGAACACAAGAGAAATCATTCCCTAAGATATTTATGGTGGAAGGATTTAAAAACATGGACAAATACCTTGAATGGGGATGCAGTCACATATCAAAGAGTAAACAAAACAAAACAACAACAAAAAAGACAAAAAAGTTGTGGAACCTTAAAAACTAACTTCTGTATTTAAATGTGAGCTTTTGTGAATCAAGTCTACATCATCAGACATAAGAGTAAAACCTTATAACATCAATTTAGACACATCAAGTACAGAGGCACACAATGGCTGGCCAGAGTAACAGAAAAGTAGCATTGTAGTTCATTACAACTGACAATAATGGAAAATCCCTGGTTGTTATTTAAATGTGATATGAAATCTGTCCCTATTGATTTGTAAATGGTTGCAAAACAAACTTTTCTTGCAAGTTGATGTATCACATCCAAAGAATGGATACAAAATAAACACTGTGGCATTACACATTTGCCATTGAGTTAGAATCTATTGATAATAGTTTTTTGCAACCCAGGCCAAATTGCAGCATATGACAACCTGTTAGTAGTGGTGCATCAAATTTGATAATGTCCCCACCGAGATGGGTGTCAGGCATATTGTAGATAGTATCCTAATGATACAAATATCATGATTTATGGTGCCTTTCATCTGTAAATATATGTGAGTAGGTCTCCATCTGAAACAAAATTCTGTACCACTGCAGTTCCTAATTTCATAATAGACTGCTCACAGAATTATGCATGTCCCTTCTCTCAGAGATTGAATTGTGTTAATGTTGTGGTATATGGGGGGGGGGGGGGGCGCGGCGGCGGCGGGGCGGCGGCGGCAGCGGCACTTCTGTGTAGAAACAACAAAATAGTACTCCAGTTTTCTATCAATAGTTAAAATAATGATCTGTGTTAAAATGTAGCACAAACTTTAAAAATGATATTATGAAAACAGACACAAAGAAATCAAATATTAAGTGAAAAGACAGTAGGAAAGTTCAAGGATCAATTTTAAATATTCAGACAGTATCACATTTCCATTTGTTCACTCATTTTACTTCATTCGTCTATTTGTTTGTATTTTCCTTATCTGCAAATTGTGCCCACAGCATATTTCAAGAGATCAAATAATGTGTACAGCTGTTCTCACCAATAGAAACACATGGACTACTTCACTAAATAAATAACATATCAATCAATACAATAAAATTCAAATAAATTCACCTAACTCAACAACATAAGCTAAATGAATGAGAAACAGCCTCTCATAGACATAGGCTGAAACTCTTATTGCTTATGGTAAGAAAACCCCTAACTTCATTTTGTTCCTAACTAGCAAATCAAAAGTCCCAGCCACAATGCTTAGAGGAGCAATAACATCATTCAAAATAGAGAGTACATGGAGAGGACCCTTTATTTGCTAGTTAGAAATACACTGAAGATGTTCTTACCCTAAGCAAAAGGGATTTTAGATACTAGACTGCAGTGGCTCAAGTGGCTAAGACATTGACTGGAAGGCGGGAGGTCAGCAGTTCGATTCCTGAGTACTACATGACGGAATGAGCTCTCATCTTTGTCCCTGCTCCTGCCAACCTAGCAGTTTGAAAGCAAGACATTGCAAATAGATAAATAGGAACCACTTTGGTGGGAAGGTAAACAGCATTCCGTGCACTCTGGTGTCTAGTCATGTCTGCCACATGACCACAGAAATGTCTGCAGAAGCAGACAGCACTGGCTCTTCAGCTTTGAAACAGATATGAGCACTGAACCCTAGAGTCAGATACAACTGGTTTTCAAGCAAAGGAAACCTTTACATTACACACCAAAGTAATACATGGGACAACACATTGAATTTAATCTACAAATCTGGGGAGACTGCCATAGGTCTCATTAATGTTAGTTTTCTGCGCAGTTCTTACCTGTCTTTCCATCTGAAATTCATCCCCATATTTTTCTTTATGAGGTAAATATTGCCAGTTTTCTTCCTTCTAGCTCTACATTCACCCATAAAGCATAATATTTAAATTCTCCCAAGCACAGTAGTCAGGATTGTAGTCAGGGTTCTAGATGTGGGTGGGTGAATATTTTTTCAGGATGGGCAACAATGTCATATATATATATATGTCATGTATCTAAGCAGCTGGGAGTTTGATGGTGAGCAAACTGCTTGCTAACTCAGGATGGGTGATTCCCACTCTGGCCAACCCCTGGCTACGGCCCTGACAGTGGTTTCAATGGAAGCCAGATGGAAAATTTTCACCCCCTTGCTAAGTGATAGTCTTGGTAACAGAGGTTGTTTCCACCTGAATTTTTCCCCCCTGCTCAAACTATTGATTCTTTCTGAGCTGCTAGAATTTGAATATTCTTTTTCTGCTGTTAGGGAAGTTCTTCTACTGCTGCTACTAAAAGAGATTGTATGTCATGATGGGCACATTATTCATTCAATTAAACAGCTATAAACAATGATGATGTGATGCATCTAAATTGCTCTTTCAAGTTCTTCAGCAATTGAATTATCTTCTTCACCTATAATTCTTTCCCACATAGTCTATCTTGAATGGAGGGACATCCCGCTACGATAATGGAGTAGACCAGTGTTTCCCAAAAGCTGGTTTTTGGACTTCAATTCCCAGAAGCCTAAGTCATTTCCCCAAAACACTGATCAGCCAATGTACTGACTTAGGCTTCTGGGAATTGAAGTCCACTAGTGGGCTGTGTACCCCTTGTTGGGAACCACTGGAGTAGACCATACAGCCAGTGACTCAATGTGATTGTCAGGTGGAGGTTAACTAACCTGACTCCCTAAAGGGGCAGATAAACCCCTTTGGGTGCTAGTCCCCCTCAGTGGAGGAAATGCCCCTGGAAACCATCATATATGGCCAAACGGCAAAATGAGTGGAGGAGGAACTCTGATTCTCAATGGTCATTGAGACAGAAGAGGCCATGCCAAATGGACTGGCTATGAAGGCATGTCTTGATAATATCCTCAAGGCTGTGGCAGTCCATTGCAGTCCTGGTGTTAAATCCTGCATGTTTCATTTCATGTGTGCCACAGGAGATGGCTGTGTGATCATAGTGTGTGGGTCACTTCATGGCAAGCTGGAATACACCTTAAACAAATAAACACCAGTGACATATTTCCTGCTTTAGGAAAAAATGCATTCTCAGATTACAAATTGCAGTGGATAATGACAACGATGACAACAATCTTGAATGATTAGCTCTTATATTCTGCATTTTAACTTCTTATGTGACCAAAGAATTCTGGCTTTCCACTTTTTATGTGTTTTATGATTTCTTATTCTGCATTCATTCACTTTACCACTTTTTAACTATCCATCATCCTTTCAATCCTAGAAATAGAGAGATAGCTAAAATCATTAGAATTTGTATAAGAGAGACCATACAGAATAGAGATAAAGACAGAGCTGCAATGACCAGAACATTCCCACTGGACTTCAAATTTTCCATGTGAGATTTCACTGCAGGAAATTGGATGGGATTAGAGGATATTGAGGGCATCAATCTCTGTTTACAGAATAGAGGTGACCAAAATAGGAAAGGGGACGGAAATGGTGAATCTCAATATGTTCAGGTTGATAACAGAAAGACAACAAAGAATGTGTGGCATGAAGATGACAGCAGTTTGAATGTCTCTTCTTTTGTGAGAGTCCACCATGCCAAAACAGAAGAGAAGGTTAAAAGTGGTGATGTACAGAATATTTATTTATTTATTTATCTTATTTATTTCAACTTACTCAACTGCCTCCTCGCCAAGGCGACTCTGGGAGGTTTACAATGTAAAAAACCACACTGATATAAAAACACTCCAACACACAATACACATAAATAAAACATCTTAAAATCTTAAAGTTTTAAAATCTAAATACCAGATGGTAGAGTTGACTGATAGTCATATGAACCAGCAAGGGATGAGGGGTCCAGTAGAAGCACCCCACACCCACTGGCCTCACCATGTCTTTACATTTCTTCTAAAGGCCAACAATTCTGGTTGGAGGCAGAGGTTAGTTAGCAGGAGGCTCCAAAGGGCTGGAACAGATTACGAAAAAGCCCTCCATCTAGTGCTGGTACATGTAGAGAGCCCCTCCGGTCCATTCTACTGAGGTGGGTAGATGTTTTGAGGGTGTCGTGGTCTCTTAAGTAACCTGGCCTACTACCATGTAAGCCAAAAGGTGGTCTTAGACTACTCATTAATAATATTGCAAATCTGTTGAATTTCAGCGTTATCTCAGTTATGATACAAAGTTCTTAGAAGCCTGTTATAAGTACTTGTGCTGATTGAATACAGTCACTGCAATGCTGTTGATCTGCTTTTAATGATATTTAATTATGACATGGCAAGGATTGGATATATTTCTTCAGTTTTTGTGGAGACCATTACTGTATAGTGACATAACACTTTTAACACTTTTAACCACATTAGATTTATGACTGCATAAAACATTCCGTAGTCTTGCTTTGCAGCAAATACACTCATGTATGAAATTGTATAGTAAGGTAATTGAATGGAGATAATAAAATGGATGATATGCACCAAAGGGAGGAACGAATTATGTACCAATAATTTCTATGTTAACAAGCAATAAAAAGGCTAAAACAAAATCTTTGGTTGATTGCCCAGCTCACTCTCTACTTGGATGAGAAATGGATAACTACAGCAATTCATGTACACTAATATCTTGGTAATCTCCAAAATAGACTACTACAGTGCTCTCTACATAGGACTGCCCTTGAAGCAAATATGATAACTTTAGCAGGTCCAAAACATGGTGGCCAGATTAATTACAGGCACCTGCACATTTGAATATGTAACTCCAGGTTTGGCATGCATTTATTGGCTTTGTGTTAGTTTCTGCACATTATTCCAGGTACTGGTTATTACCTATTAAGCTACCTGTTCCACCTGTTCCTCAAAGTCCATGATGGTAAGAATAGTGACATCTGAGGAGGTAAAAATGAGCTGAGCATAAGGTTGTGGCCCTATCTATTTGGAACAAGCTTCCAACAGGGAAAGCTTCCCTCATGTTTTTAAAGAAACTGATAAAAACAGAACTATTTAAAGCTGCTTTTTATTAATGTTTTACCCTAGATTCTTAAAGTTCTTTTATTTTATTTAAATCTATTTATAGTTAGATCTGCTAGTGACAGTGGCCTGTTTATGATAACAATTATGTATTTTATTTGTTTTAATTTACTTTATGGAATTACCCAGAGAGTACTTGCACTATGCCATGCATTATGAGATGAAATAATGAACAAATGATTTTTTTTGTTAAATACAATGCAAATGTCTAGTATGAAAATGGTGGAAGAAATCTTGTAAATGTTGAAGTCCCACTGCTGAGCATTTGTTGTTGTTGTTCAGTCACACAGTCAAGTCTGACCATTTGCAACCCCATGGACCACTGCACACCAGACTCCTCTGTCATCTGACATCCTCTGTAGTCCGCCCAGATCTACGCCCACTGCATCAATGATGCCATCTAGCCATCTCATCCTCTGCCTCCCCCTTCTCCTTTTGTCTTCGATCTTTCCTAGCATCAGGGCCTTCTCCAGAGAGTCCTCTCTTCTCATTTGGTGGTCAAAGTACGCAGCGTGACTCAGGGCAGCTAACAAACTAACAAGTAACAAAACTATATACAATATCACAAAGAGGAGAGTTCAAAAAAGTCCTGACAAAAAAGAGTTCAGGGAGAGTCCCGGCAATAACACCTTATCCTGCACCAGGGAGGGAGGGGCCTGGAGGGCAGTGGGCAGGAGTGTCCTCAACCTTCCTGGGACTGCAGCAACATTTATCCTCCTCCAGGAGGAGTGGGGTACAGAAGGCAGCCTACTACAGCTTCAGCTTTATTAATTGTCCTTCCAAGGAGCAGTCATGAATTATTTCCTTTAGGATTGACTGATTTGATGAATCAACTCCTTTATAATTTTCATAGATTCAATAAGACTGTCATAGTTACAACTTACTACACTAACAGGAGATCAGGCACTGTAGAATATATTTAGCATGAGTAACATATTCAATATATAATACTGAATATATATTAAATATACACATTTTACTTTTACTTATAATATATGTTATAAGTGTAATACCCAAAAGCAACCTACTACAAGACAGGCCCGGAAGAAAAAGCAACTTCCAAAAGCTAACATTAAAATACATCAACTAGTCTCTAAAGTGTTACAATGTTTGTCTTATTTTTTGTTTTGTTTACTATCTGGTGTATTTTATGTCCATGCTCAGAAATGCATATGGTGGGGGGATTTCTTGCCCAATATTTTGTAAGCATTGCAAAGTTGAAAAATGTTTGGAAGAAAGTGTGAAATTGTGTAAATTCCTTTAAAAAAGCACTTAATTCATCAGCTTGCTCACATACTACTGAACTACTCCAATGCTTAAGGAAGATGTTATGTAGACATATACAGGGTTTAATATTAGATTCATATATTCTTGCTACAAACAGAAACTCACATCTGTTCATAATCTGTAGTTAAGGCACATAAAATACATTCTTCCTTTGATGGTTGGGCTTTCTAGAGATCAGAGAACTTTTTACTCTTTCTCTATCTTTTGTCAGAATGCATAAATTAATAAAATGTGAAGTTAAAGCATTTACTCTTTAAAATCAATTTATGAAGCTTTATAGACCTACATGTGTCAGCTAAAGCCAGGAAAAAGAGTGCTTTGCACGGCAATTAAAAGAATGAAAAAGAGAGGGGCTGAGACACCCCACATCAGCCAAAATTGAATATGTCAAGTAATGCTTAACTGGCCAAGCAAAGATGCTATACCCATTATATCATTCCAGATTGCTATGGTTTTGGGTTTGGCGATATCTATACATTTCTCAAACAAGAGGTATAGATACAAGAAAGATGAAACAGCACCTTAGCTGAGGGTATAAAAGGAGAGAGACTTAGCCCCCAGATGTTAGAGCTGTCCATACCATCAGAAGTGCCAGAGGTGTCCCTGGTACC
Source organism: Furcifer pardalis (assembly GCA_030440675.1). Lineage (NCBI taxonomy): Eukaryota > Metazoa > Chordata > Lepidosauria > Squamata > Chamaeleonidae > Furcifer > Furcifer pardalis. The sequence continues at coordinate 63,794,679 of CP126895.1, forward strand.
TACTCTTGGATCCTGGGTAGCTAAAGAAGAGATAGAAATAATAAATGCTTGGTATGCATTGTTTGCTTGTGTTCATGCTTCTGTTTCTTGTTCTGTTTCACTTATCTTTTGTTTGAGAACTGTTTAATAAATCTTTGTTTCTTCCACCATGCATGTTTATTGTCTCTGAGATCCTAAGAACTTGAGTCCATCAGGCTGGCTTGTTTGACAAGACATTTTTTTAAATTGAAATAAGCTAGGATGCTTTCTTTACAGTTTAGTATTGAAAATATTAAACCTGTTATTCTAAGAGTGTTTCTATTTCTAATTTTAAAAATAACTTTGCAACTTTGAGGTTTTCCTCAATGCACTACATTGAAGAAATTATAGATTTTCTTTGCTACTTCGATACTATGCAGTTTGCCACTGTCATTTTGTTTATTGAACCATTTTATTACACTTATGTAAATTTAGTAATTACACAATATTTCAGTAGGTAAAGGTAAAGGTTGCACTTGCTCGAAAGCCAGTTGTATCTGACTCTAGTGTTCAGTGCTAATTTCTGTTTATAGCCAAAGAACCAGCACTGTCTGTGTCTGTATGTTCCGTGGACATATGGCAAGCATGCCTCAACACCAGAGTGCACAGAATGCTTTTTACCTTCCCACCGAACTGGTACCTATTTATTTACTTGCAATTTCTTGCTTTTGAACTGCTAGGTTGGCAGGAGCTGGGAGAGTCAGGTGCTCACTCTGTTGTGCAGTACTCGGGAGACAAACACCAACCTTCCAGTTGTCAAGTTCACTGTCTTAACAACTTGAGCCAATACAGTCCCCTAATTTCCCGTATTTTAATACATCATTGCTTAATAATATAAGTGTTAAGTGTTGCATTTACACTGTTTATCATGGTATTTCTCTTTTTACAACTAATGTAAGCAATACTTACTTTCTTATACTGTTCTTTGTCACCTATATGAAACCATGTTTTGAAATATTTTTAGATAATTATTTTGAAATAGTTATGCCATATATACACATACATAATCATGTTAAGTAAATGTTAAAAATAAATCTTTCCTTTGATATTTCTATTGCCTCTTAATAAGTGCAAAAAGGCTGTATACCTGCAAATACCTTATGCAAAGTTGCTGGGGTTTGGCAAAGAACTTGGAATCTGGTTTATAGGGGTAGGGGACAAGTGTCTACTTTTCATTTTTGCATGGGAAGTGTTAGTTCCCATTCGGGTCCAATTTGACCTTGGCAAAATCTGTTTTCACACTCTTGATCTTTTCTTTAAAATATATTAACCATCTATATGTCCTTTTGGAATACTGCCTGATATTTAATCACTCGTGCAGGGCTGCCATCAACTTCAAAACATGTTGTATACTGCGATTTTACTTCTCCATCAGTGGTTATCAAAAGGTCATTAATCTTATTGTTTAAGTGTCGTTTTGAACTATACTTTTGAATTTCAGGTCAATTATTAATTGTTCTCAGTGAACATAAAATATTTTAAACTTTTATTTCATGCATTAGAGATTAGTGATGTGTCATTGATCTTTCTCATCACATTTCGATAACAAAAAGTACTTTCTTAGACAAAAGATTGAAGCATTTCTCCATTTTAGATGTAGCAGAACGTTTTTATGTGCTTCTTTTTCTAAACTGCCCTTACAAATTCAAGTACTGTGAAGTAGTATGCCCCTACCTTTTAACTGAAGTATGTAAACATTATTTCAGCTATAGCCTTCTAACTCCAATATGAATTCTACATGGGTTTATATGAAAAATATTTGTAAATAAATTCAGATATGACTAAATGCCATGAACTTTCTAAGGAAACTGGATGTTGGTAACTCTGATTGTGTATTAATTTTTTTTATCTCAAGAAATCCTTATTTCCTATACTAGGACACAAGTGGCTACAGGAAAGAGCAAAGAAAATTGTGACTAGAATAATAATGGGTATGAAACAGTTTGAATGCAGTCCATATGTTGGAAAGATTACTTGAACAGATGTGTCCTGGGAGACTGCAAACTGAGGAAATGATTTCTGTGCTATAGTTTTGATTGCTTTTCCTGTCAGGTAAGTTCTTCTCTGTAGGGATATGACTGTGTTCATTTCAGAATGCCATTTTTATTGGGATTCCATTCATAACCTAAAGAAAAGATATATATTTTTCAGTTATAAATTGAAACTGTCTTTTCCTCTCTCTCCACCCATTTTGACCTTGGTTTGTGATAGTGGGTGATAATGGCTTTATATATAATAACCAAACTGATATGTTAATGAAGAATCCCTTGTTATTGAATAGGCATTGGGCATTTTATTATACACTCATTTGACATGGGGCAACTGACTTAATATTTCTGTCAATTAAGTTGCATTTCATGATCTAGAAAAGGAATTTTGCTACATCCATTTACCTTTATAATTATTATTACATTTCTGACTGTATCAGTTGCAAATTATAGCACTTTATAAGTTTGTCCAGCATCAAATCAAAAAGAAATTAAAATTTAATACTCTATTCTCTTCACAACAGCTTATGACAATGCCTTTAACGACATTCTCATTATAAATATGTGTGAGATTTGCAAATGTGTAATTTAAGTCCTGAACTTATTAGGAGAAGTCTAAACCACTTCTAGTGGACTGTGGTGGTTTAGTGGTGTCAGGGAAAAGACCTATTTCCTAATGTCTCCCAAGGCTTGAAATCGCTATTTGTCAGCTAGGCCTCATTATTGGCCTCATAGAGATCCTTTGTCTTTTCTCTGCCTCATGAACACATGTCATGAGATGGTTGTTTTCAGTGTCAATGTACCCGTGTTATCTCTCTAAGCTAGCTGAGACCCATGTTTTATCTATATCCCAGAACACTCTCTGTGCATGTGTGTAAACAATGTATTGTTTTGAGAAAGTTATTCTCTGTTTCTCTCTGTTACTTGATTGGCTAAAGCTATCCCACCTGACGGCAGATTCTCCATTTTGCAGAGAAGTGAGAGTTAGTTCGTTGTTGCTTCTCCAGGAATTAAGACCCTGGACTGTCTGCTGGCATGGTTTTACTATGATTACCTGAAAGGTCTTGGACTGTTTACTGGACTGATCTTATGTTTATGATCTTTTGATCTCTGCTTTTCCATGGACTTTCTTACATGAACCTGAGGAATAAAACAGCTGTTTCTCTTTGAAGATTGTTGTTTTCCTTATCACACACACACACGAAGCAACGTATGCTACGTTACCAGAAGCCTCCTATGTTTTGCTCTATGTTCAAAGGCCTTACTGCCTGAACATAGTAAGAGTTCCTTTTAATCTCCTTGGTTCTCCCAGAAGTGGTGAGGCAAGGGTTAAGTTCCAGTGAAAAGCAAGAGGCTCAGGAACTGATAAGGAGGTGCCCTTGTGAATTGGGACAACCGGTGGCTTTATAAGTGGTTGAGACACTGAACTTGATGACTGGAAGTTTGACAGGTCAGCAGTTCAAAGCCCAAGTGCTGCATGACTGAGTGAGCTCCAGTCTCTGTCCCAGCTCCTGCCAACCTAGCAGTTTGAAAACAAGAAATTGCAAGTAGATAAATAGATGCCACTTTAGTGGGACAGTAATAGTCTTCTGTGTGCTCTGGTGTCCAGACATGCCTGCCACATGAATACAGAAACATCTGCAAATGCAGACAGTCCTGACTCTTTAAATGTAAATGGAGATTAACACCATACTCTAGAGTCAGATACAACTGGCTTTCAAGCAAGGGTGACCTTTACTTTTACTAAACCACTTCTGATATTTCAACAAAGCAAGTTCCATATTTACTTGCAGGGAGAATGAGGGGACTGCCAAGATGGAGCAGCCTGGTGAGGAGACAGCCTGTCAGTTTTGTGCTTAATGACAGGATGCTCCTGATTGTTTTGGCTTTTAAAAACAAAATCTATATGACTCTATATGCCACATTCAAAGTCTTCAAGAAACTTACCACTTAACATTTCAATACATTTACCAATTTGCTTGTCAGACTAACAATAACACATTTTAAAAAAATAATATTTCAAAAATATTTGCACTTGTTGAATAACATTATAAAATAAGTCAAACTGGTTTATATTTTTTGACTTTCAGTTGTTATTCATGCCACTGTTATTGCACTCTGAGCAGAAGATTTTATCTGTTAAATAGAATTACTGAAATTATAATAATAATATAGAATGGTTTAAGTGAATGGCTTTTTGTTAATCTGTTGCTTAAAAATGGATCCCTATTTCTGCATATATATCAGTGTTTAAAATTCCTACTCAAAGATATAACAAAAAAGTAGATGGCTAATATAAATACTCAACAGGGTAGCTTAGAGAAATCTTTACTATTTGGGAAGAAAAGTACAGTGGTACCTCAAGTTATGAATTTAATGCATTCCCCAGGATATTTTGAGTTTTGAAAAAAATCATAACTCAAACTTCCCATAGGAATTCATTAAATGCAAATTCCCACAGGAATACATTGAACACCAAAATTTGTAACTCAAAATGCTATTTCCTATAGGAATGTTTTGAAAACCAAATAATCCATTTTAAAAAATCATAACTTGAGTGATTATTTTCTATGGATTTTCCATTGTAACTCAAAAAATTCATTACTCGAACTCTTCGTAACTCGAGGTTCCACTGTACTTAGTAGCGGAGACACAGATTACCATTATGTAGAGCCGTTTATTCAAGTGGAAGATATTTCTTTTTACAAATAATATTTTTATTTATCTTAGATAACATACAGAACATGCTAAAACATTCACATGAACACCTAATACAAAACAAAATTAATAAAAAATACACCATATGCACTTTCCCATAGTAACTACAATATTGTATACTCTAACCCCTTCAAATTATCTTTTTTGTTTATAATCATATTTAAACACATTAATTATTAAAGTGCATACTCCCCTGGCACCCTTCACCTGGAACCTTAACTATTATTCCTTCTAATTTTCATATTTTGCATCCATTATTTCCAAAATTTTATGACTTTCTGGTTTGGTTTAGGGAGAGATATAAGCACATGTCTACATTTTCCACTATAATTCACCAAACTTCAGAATGGGGGGCGTGGCTTAGGATGGCATAGGAGGCAGACGCCATTGAGCCGGGCTCCACCGAGGAAACGTGATATTAATGCGAAAATGAAGATTTAAACTCTCGAAAATAAAATATAAATGAGGATATCAATGAGTTAAACCTTGGGAAAGGAATTACAGAACTGCTCTTGCGTCTGTGGACGATCGGGGCTCGGGGGATTGCCCTCCAGACGGGGAGCGGGACCGGGTCTCTCTCAGAGGTTCCGTACCCGCAATCCCGTTCGTGGAGGCTACCCACGGAGCCGGAGATCGTGCGGAGCCGAAGCGACCGTAGCCGCGGTAGCGTTGGTGAAACGGCGGGCGGTGCGAAGGCGCAGAGAGAAAGTGCGAAAGAGCGGAGAACGGGTTCTTGATGAATGGTGAGACTGAATCACGGGGACTAAAATAGTGGAGAAAAGCGGATTTTATTGACTGTTCAAGCAAAGTTTTAATTTTTAAGAGACTGTGCTGGAGAGAAGGATTTGGGGAGAAGAAATGAGGTGTGTGGGGGGTTTTTTTTTCTTTGTAACTTTTCTAAAAAGGACTGCGTAGAGACATTGGCATGGGAGTAATGGCGGCGGTACTCTAACAAAGAGTTGAAAACGTGGGTGAGAAACCGAAACTTAAGGAGCCGCTCAGTATAATAATAGAGGATTTAGTTTTTCTTTTTTTATATATACATATATATACACAAAAGAAGAACGTTTCTTTTTTGCTTTTTGCTTTTTTTCTTTTTTTCTTTTTTAACTGACTTATATAGAAGATTTTCTTTTTTGTAAGACGTAATATTATTGGACTGTGTTTTATGGCGGCAACAACATAAAAGAAGGACGAAATTCAAGGAAACTTTTTGTTGTATTGACTAGTTATTTTTTTTCTCTTTTTGTTTTTTATATACTCAATATTTTTGATTCAACTGGGATTAAGCCATACATAATATCTTTTTTTTTTTGAGGGGGAGAGAGAAAATATTTCTTTTCCTTCTCCTTCTTCTTCTTCTTCTTTTTTCTCTTTTTTTCTCTCTCTCTCTCTATTACTTTTGTTATTTGGAGGGGAGTTTCTGATTTTTATGTCTTTTTTTCTTTTTTCATTGTCTTTCAGATAATTGCTTTATCTAACCTTCTGTTGCTTCTGTCTCTATTTTCTGCTTCTATTTTCGTTCTATTCTTTCTATTGTTAGTGATATCTTAATAAAATATATAGTGTATGTCTCTCAGTGTGTCATTCCCCCCTTCCCTTAAAGTACACATAAGGTAGCTCCTTATCAATAGTTTGGTTTTCTTTCATTTTGTCCTCCCCCTTGCTCCCACCCCCCTTTTCCCTCCCCCCTAAATAATTACTAATTATTAAAGGTAAATTAAAATTATTTAGAACTTAATTAAAGTATTAAATTGATATTAAATTGATATTAATTTGGATTATATATATAAATTAATTGATTTTTATTAAAAGCTACTCTTATAGAAAATTATTGATTTTAAGCTGATTAGGAGTATTAGATATTTACTTCGATATTATAATTGAAACATTGAATTGAAACAGGTTTAATTGACTGATATTATTGAATATTTGATCTATTGGAAATCTATTGAATGTTAAGTATTGATTATTGGAGACTTGATATAATTTGTTCTTGATAGTGAGCAATATCAATTAGAAAATTGGTTGATTAAACGAAATTAATTAGAGATTTTTAAAAGTTATTTTTATATTCAAAAAGGGGGGAGAGAGAGAAAGAGAAAGAAGGGGAAGGGAATTGGTTTTAGCTGTTTAGTCAAAAATCTGATCTTGCACATTAACTGAGTATAGTCATGGAGGGGGGTAAGGGTAGAGAGGAGGAAGAAGTTGTTAAACCAAAGAGACCTGAAACGAGAAAGGACAAGAAGGAGCCAAAGGACCAAAGAGAGCAAAGAGAACAGAAGGAACAAAGAGATGGACAAACACCACCACCGATGGCCGAGACTTCAGCAGGAGAAAACATGCACTTCTATGTAGAGATAGGTAAATTTATGAAGAAAGTCGAACAGATGGAAAAGTCAATGTCAGGGAATTTTCAAGAATTGAGAAAAGAGATTCAATTTAACAACGAGCAGACGAGGCGGGACAGAGATGCAACTACTACTAATTTCCAAAATTTGGCTACAATTCTTAATGATCTGTCAAGGGAAGTCAAAGACAATTCAAAAAGGATGGAAAATATGATGAAGAATACGAGGAAAGACATAAAGACATTACAACTCGATGTGAAAGAATTGGAGTCCAAAACAAAAGAAATGGATTACAAAGTGTGTTCACAAGGAAAAAAATTAGATATGGTGGAAGAAGGCATGCGAAAGCAAAATATTGTGATTCGTAAAATGCCAGAACGAATGCCAGACAAGCTGAAGGAAAGAATAGTTGATTGGCTAAACGCTCTTAAAATGGGAAAAGATTTTGTTGCGGAAGATATAGCTAGTGTTTTCAGGGTGGGGGGAAAGAGAGGAAAGAATTTTCAAAGAAATGTTTTGGTCAAATTTGCAAATTGGGGCGATAAGCTTAGGGTGATGGCTTTTATTAAACAGGCTGGTGCTGGCGTTCTGGAAATTGATGGGACTTCTGTGGAAGTCTACAATGATATAGCCCCAGAAGAACGTGTTTGGAGATACAAAATGAAACCAGTGACAAAACTTCTGAAAGCTAGAGGGCTTACATATAATTGGAGATTTCCACAGCAAATATGGTTTTATTATGACAGAAAGATGCACGTTGTTAATTCAGAAATGGATGTATTGGAGTATATGTGTCAGATTGGCTTGGTCAAGGTGGGAACGCCGGAATGGATGTCCTTAAGAAAGGATTTGTTGGAATCTGGAGCTATAAAAAGAGACAGATCTGGAGAAGAAGAGGAGGGAGCCACGGGGGGTACTGACGATTCTGGGAGTGTGTTAGTGGTAGGTGAGTAGTTATTAACTTCTGTATTATTTTTCTTTTTTCTATGCCTTCTGGTTTCTTCTGCTCTTATAGAAAGAGAGGAAAAAGGAAAGGGGAAAGAAAGGGAAAGGAAAGGGGGAAAGAGAGAGAGAAGAAAGGGGTGAAGGGAAAAAAGTGGGAGAGATGGGTGGAGCTGGGTGGGCAAATATAGGGACTGTAATTAAATCATGCCATTCTTTTCATGTCTCCACCTCCCCTCTTTGGAAGACGAAGGCGTAACTCTGAAGAGAAGAGTGGGGAGGTTCAACGACTTCATTAGAATAGGTAAGTTGTCTAGTTTAGTTAGGGGTAGATATTTAGGTTTTTTTTTTAGTTATTCAATGTAAGGTGCTGGATTGCACGTCCAGGGAAGGTTTCCACACGTTGAAACTGTTTAATTATAGATGATTAAAAATATTAAAGTAGTATCATGGAATGTAAAGGGTACCGGTAGTGTATTGAAAAGAAAGAAATTACAATTAGAGCTAAAAAAAGATAAACCGGATATCATTTTTTTACAGGAAACCCATCAAAAATCAGCGGAAGCTAATAAATTAGTCTTAAAAGGAATGAAAATTTATGAAATGGCATATGGGACATCCAAATCTAGAGGAGTAGCGATATTGATCTCTGATAAAACTGGATACAATATGACACAAAGCATCTCAGATCCAGAAGGGAGGTACTTAATAATTAAAGGAAATATAGATGATGAGGAATTGACACTTGTTAATATCTATGCACCAAACGACAATCAGGAACAATTTTTAGATAAAATGCAAAAAATTATCAGTAAAGAAGGTAGTCTGAATATGATAATAGCGGGGGACTTTAATTTAATAAGATTGGATATGGACACTACAGGAGATAAAAGAAAGAGCAAGAAGTATATCTTGGACAATTGGATGAACACAATCGGTTTAAAGGATGTATGGAGAGAAATTAAGGGTGGGGAAAGAGCATATACATACTTTTCCCAAGCGCATAACATGTATTCTAGGATAGATTATATCTTTGTTACAGAAAGTCTGAACAGACTGACGGAAGATATAGAGATAGGAACAATTAAAGAATCAGACCATGCAAAGATATTAATGGACATAAAATTAGAAGACCCAGGAAGGAAAATGTATAATTGGAGATATAACTCAAAAATTTTCAAGGAACAAGCTACTAAGAATTATATAATAGAAAAATGGGAAGAAAGTTGGAAATGGAATGATAACAACAAGGTTAATTATAGTACAGTGTGGGACACTATGAAAGCAGTTTTTAGAGGCGAATCTATAAAAATTACAAGCATGAGAAACAAACAAAATAGGAGCAGATATCAGGAATTGGAAAAACAGCTAAAAGAACTTCAATTGGAGCATGCAAGGACTAAAAGTCAGGATATATTTGGAAAAATTCAAAAAATAAAAAAGGAGTTAGAAGGAAAAGATATGGAAAAAGTTAAGAAAGATTTAATTTTTTAAAAAAGGGAATATTTTGAACATGGTAACAAAAATTCAAAATTATTGGCAAGAGCAGCTAAAGAAAAGAAGGTCAAGAGTCAGATTGGTGTATTGATAGATAAAAAAGGGAAAAGGTGTAACAAGAGTATAGAGAAATCTAAAATTGTTGAAAGTTTTTATCGAGATCTATATTCAAAAAAGGATGTAAATATAGTAAAACTTAAAGAATATTTTGATAAACAACAAATAAATAAGATTTCAGAAGAACATAGAAACAAAATGGAGGAGAAAATTACACAAAATGAAATTTGGGAAGTTATTGGAAAATTAAAATTAAATAAGGCACCAGGAGAAGATGGGTTACCGGCCGAATTTTATAAAGAATTCAAGGAACTGATAGTTCCAAAACTATGTAAATTATTTAACAAAATATTGGAAGGCGAATCAATCCCAAACTCATGGAATAGATTGATCATTACCTTAATTCTCAAGCCAGGGAAAGATTTAGAGAAAATAGAATCATACAGGCCAATTTCATTAATTAATCAAGATGCAAAAAATTTTACTACAATATTGACTAAACGATTGGGCAGTTTCATAAATGAATATATCAATAAAGATCAAGCAGGATTTGTGAAAAACAGATATATGTCAGATTTGGTAAGAAGAGTGTTGGATCTGTTGGATTCTACAGAAAAGAAAAAAGAGAAGGTAGGTTTTTTATCTCTTGATATATTTAAAGCATTTGATTCGTTACAATGGGCTACAATTCATGGAATGATCGGTCTACATGGATTTGGTGACAAATTTCAAGGAGTAATAGCAAAATTATACCAACAAGGAATAGCCAGAGTTAAAGTTAACCATATATATATACAGAGGATATAAAATTGGAAGCAGGCACCCGTCAGGGATGCCCTTTATCCCCAGTTTTGTTTATAATCGCAATGGAGTTCTTAGCCAATGCTATACGTCAAGATGAGGAAGTAAGTGGAATAGAAGATAATAAAATAAATTTATATGCAGACGATACACTTATAATTGCAAAGAATCCAAAGAAGGCATTGGAAAGAATATATTGGCACTTAAAAATATTTGAAGAAACAACTGGCCTGAGAGTAAATTGGGAAAAATCGGAAATGATATATTGTAATGGGGAAAAAGAGGAGCAAGATAATATTAAAGAAAAATATAAGATACAAGTAAAATCTAATTTAAAATACCTGGGAATAACGATCTCAAGCAAAACTGGGGAACTTAAAAAGTTGAATTACTTAAAGCAAAAGAAGGATATTGAAAGGAAAATAACACAATATAATAAATTGAATTTATCATGGTTCGGCCGGGTAGCCTTAAGCAAAATGATGTTATTACCTAAATTAAATTTTTTATTCGATGTCTTACCAATAAAACATAGTAATAAGGAATTGGAAGAATATAAAAAAATTATAAATAAGTTCTGTAACTGGAAGCGAAAGGCAAGAATTTCTAAACAACTGTGGTATATACCTCAAAAAGAAGGGGGACTGGGAATCCCAAACATACATAATTATTACAGAGCTTTTCAAGTAAGAAATGTTGTAAAAATTCTAATGAGGGAAGAATCGATATGGGAAAAAATTGAAAAGAGAGATTTTTTGAAAACGGGTAAAGCGATATTTTTAAGCAAAATTGATGGCAAAAAAAATAAAGAGATACGGAACAGGATGATAAAAACAACTATAGAAGAATGGAATAAAGTAAGAGAAGATCTTATTCCAGGAATTTCACCAATTATAGAATTAGAAGATTTCAATAACTTCCCAATTAAGATAGATAGGGATATTAAGATAATATTATTAGAAAATGGGGTTTCACTGTTAAAAGATTGGTTGAAGATATGCAAAGATTCGGAGAAAAGAAAGGTACTTTTTTTACAATTGAAATTAAATTGGTTCCAGACTCTCCAGATAAACAATTGGAATAAGAGATTTATAGCTTACAATAGCTTAGATAGGCAACTTACAACCTTTGAAGAACTTTTGGTTAAGATAAGAAAAGGAAATATGGGAATTAAAGGGATAGTTAGTAAAATATATAAGATAATGAATAAACAAGGGAAAATACAGGAAGTTTTAAAGAATATTTGGGAACAAGACTTGAATATGACAATTTTGGAAGAAAGTTGGCATAGAAAATGGAAAAAAAAGAATTATGAGAACTATGTCTGTAAGAGTAAAAGAACACAACTTTAAGATGCTTTGGAGATGGTATCTGACCCCAATTAGACTGCATCAAATGAACAAGGAAATAAGTAATAACTGTTGGAGGTGTAAGCATTCTACTGGGACATATGTACATATGTGGTGGAATTGTAATGAGGTGTCAGAATTCTGGGGTAAGATTGAAAAAGAAATTGAAAACATAATGGATATGCGGTTAGAATTGGGACCAGATACGGCACTACTAACAAATGTGGATAAATATAAAATGAGTAATGATAGTAAAGAGTTGATGGCTGTGATGCTGTCTGCGGCAAGACAATGTATTGCAAAAAATTGGAAAAATAATGTGTTATTGAATATACAGGATTGGTATAAGGAAATGTGGGATTTAGCTCTTAATGATAAACTGACATGGGAATTAAATGTTAAGAAAGGCATAGTTCAAGTAAATGGATTCTGGGGAATCTGGAAGAAATTTGTGGAATATGTGATTGTTGAAAAAAAAAGGAGTCAATCCTGTACCAGAACAAATCACTTTTTGGAAAATGTAAATGGATACAACCTTCCTGGACATTGTATATAGCACAGAGGTGAACTAAGCAACGAAGAATATGTGTAGTAGGAATAAAAGAGGTATTAGAATCTTTTTTTTGATTGATGAGTTGTAATAGAAAAGTAGAAAAATGTATTAATCAATATATATCAAATGTAGTATTTTTGTGAAACCTTTTTTGTATTGTATGTTTGTTTTTCTTATTATTTTTTATATTCAAAATCTATAAATAAAGAATTAAAAAACAAACAAACTTCAGAATGATTAATTATGGCTCCATTTATTTCATAACATGAAAAAGATTAACAAATTGTTTATATTAAAAAGAATAGCAAACACACAAAACAAGAGCAACAATCATTGTTGAAATAATTGTTAAGGATGTTTAAAAAATAAAAGACTAGAGATAAGTTTTAAAAATCAAGGCTACCATATTGAACCAAGTGACCTTGGAGTCCTACAGATACCTTCTAAAGAAATTACATACAGCAGCAAAGCCACTGTACACGAAGCCTGGGTGCTCACCATGGGCCACATTAATTATATGCAGGGCGTCAGTTAGGCCCATGGGCCAGAGTTTGGGCACCCCTGATCTAGCCTCTCTGTGTAACTTGCTTTATCTGTTCATAATTTTGGGGTACCATAAGGGATTGACTCTAGAAGGACATCCCGTGCAATTCCTATACCTCTGTAGGCATGGCTTTTAAGGCAAAATGGGAATAAATTTCTGGGTAGGGTAGGGAAAGGCAAGACAAGAGCTAGAGCTAGACCTAGATGACAAGCAGCAGCAGCAATAACATTAAAAGAGGAATACAATTACCTGGGAGTTCTGACCTGCTGCATGACCCCAACAAAAAAGCAACATCTGGAAAACATATAAAGCAGGTCTGGGAAATCTTGAGGTCAAAGTTGAGTGGAGGTGATAACTTAAAGAGAATTAATACCTGGGCAGTGCTTGTTATATGATATTCAAATGGAATAATTGATTGTACCCAAATTGAATTGGACAACCTAAATTGCAAAACAAGGAAGCTAATGACGATGCATCGTGCCCTGCAACCAAAAAGTGACATTGATTGTTTGAAATTACCAAGAGCTATGGGTGACAGAGGACTCCTACAGATGAAACAGACAGTAGTAGAAGCAAGGCATAGCTTAAATAACAACATTAAGAAAAGTGAAGAGCCTGTCTTAAGGAAGTTAATAAAGCAGGATTTTTGAATACAGTGAAGAAGAAAGCTGAATACAAAAAGGAAAGGATTGAAAGCCAAGCTGTAAACTTTTTAAAAAGTCTATGCATCATCAATAGTTGAAAAACATAGAAATGCTGACTGAAAGATAGCATGGGGATGGTTAAGGGCAGGAGTGTTGAAAAATGAAACTGAAGGATTTATCTTGGTAGCTCAAGAACAAGTTTTGCCAGCAAATTGCATGAAGGGTAAAATATAGCAAGTATCCAAGAATAGCAAATGCCGATTTTGCAAAAATAAATAAATAATAATATTATGTCAGGAGCACACAAAGGTGCTTTCTGAGTTGAAAGGGTTTTTACCGGAGCAACTCTGTTCAGTGGATGCCCAAATGAGGCTCCTCTCATATCCCCAAGATCTTTTCCCACCAAAGTGGTCCCTATTTATCTACTTGCAATTTCTTGCTTTCAAACTTCTAGGTTGGTTTTTAATTGCTTTGCAATTAAAAAAAATGAAACAGTGGATCATCTGATCAGTGGATGAAGCAAAATTTCATGGATGGATGCAACACCATGACAGAATTACATAAAATAATTTTTGAAATATTGCCAGAGGTTTGGCTTTGAATGAAGTAAAAATTATTGGGAACATCAATTAGAGAAAGTATTAGAAAAATGAGTTAAGTTCCTGTAGGACTATAACAGTTGTGGAAAAGAAGAAGCCCTGGTTTATTGACATTGCTATACTAAGAGATGCACAAATTGAGGAGAAACAGATGGAGAAAAATCACAAAAAATTAATGAAAAATAAACCTGTTGTTGAATGCCTAGTTTTCAGAGCACTTAAAGCAGGGGTTGCAACCTATGACCAACAGTGGCAAATCATCCGGCCCTTGACGATGACCCAGAAGTGGACACGTTTACATCAGCCGTAAATGTGCCCACACATGTGCAAACATGCCTGCCACAGTTTATGGCAGCATTTACACCAGGGTGGAAACCATCTGTCTGGCCTACTCAGCTGTCTGAAGGGAAGTGATCCAGCCTGTGATGCAAAAGGGTTGAGAACTATTGTATTAGATCAATACCTAAAGGATTTATTCGATATTTGGAAATGTTGGATTTGTTTGACTTAAATATACAAATTTTACACACACACACACACACACACACACCAACCTTACTAGGAACTGCCTAAATACTTAGACATTACTTTAACAGTTCTTAGGTCCTTAGTTATATCTTGAACTTGTTACCTAAAATTTTGAATAAAGCATTATAATTAATCAGAACGTTTATTAAACGCCACATATCACACACATGGAAAATAAGGTAGAAGCCAAAAGTTAAAATCATACGATTGGAATGCTCTCCAGAAGGGGGAGGGGGAAGAGAGGACGTGACAAGTCACACACACCTGGCAAGGTACAAAGGTTAACTGGAGTTCACCCTGGGGACCACTTAACTTAAAACTTTTCTCTTTACTTAAGTAACAGGCATTTACTTAATCTGTTCCTGTCCATCCAAGCAGCTTCACACCACATTAAGCTGATGCAAACGAAGATGGACTGGCCGGTCCTGCCTTCCAGAAGAACAAAAGAATTGCCTGCCTGTGTTTGCTCAATGTAATCCTGCTGAACCAGTTTCTGTATGACCTTTTGCTTCATGTTTACATGTAATTAAAACATGTTAATTGCATTTCCTCTTCCCCTCTGCAAATTCCTGTGGAACCTCAAATGTTCATACTGTTTTAGCTTACCAGCAATGTAAAGATTTTTTTTGTTAACTTATGCTAATTTCCTTACCTCCTCCCAAACTCCTCCCCTCCCCTTGCATGCAGAGTTAGTTTAGATAGAATAGTTAAATACCCCTTCCAGGTGGGTGGGGGCATCTTCTGTTCACCAAATTTGTGAGCAGGGATCACGAGGGGGTCTTTTCCTCAGAACGGTTGCGGGAAGGTTAGCTATTTAGAATTATAGGTCTGGCCAGACTATATGCCTGAATAGGCTTCCCTTTGCTTTTGCTCCCAATAAACCATATTTTGTTTTGACTGAAAACCCTGCCTCATTGTAAGTTCTTGGGTCTTTCTAGTACCTCTGCCAGAGAGTGAATCCAATCACCCAGAATTGGGTAACAAAATTGGGGGCTCGTGCCGGGATCCCTCTGGTTCCTGCAACCTCCTTAAGAGGTGCGGGACACAAAGAGAGGGAAAGAAAAACCAGAACGACCTCCTATTCGAAATCTTCAATCAGGCTTTGAGAGACTCATCTGCGGTTCGTCTCTACAACTGAAAACTTCAGGATTGGTAACGTATAATTTTGATTTTGGGGTCCCTTTGAAATTCTTGCCAAGTTAGTTTAAACAGCCAGCTGAACTGAACTTCCCCTCGGGTGGCAGCTCGAGTATTGAAAGCGTGGGTTAGAGTCCCACCGAGGGTGCAGCAGATACGGTCTGACGAACCTGAGCTGCACAAAGAATTGACCACTAGTCTGGCCTCGCTAGCCAGCTAGAAATCAAGCAAGAACGGGAATTGTCCACCCGTGAGCAATTTAGTTTAAATTTCAGGGTCCAGTGGGCAGATTCATCACCTGACACTGGGGTCTTTACGAGTTGGGCGGAGGGTCCAAGAAACGGGTGGCGCCCATTGAGGACCTTCGGAAAAGCACAGTGTGCCAGAGTGATTAACTGAGTGCACGTGGCCAATTGGCAGGCCTGGTCAAGAAAGGGGTTCGTTGCCCTTTGAGGCCAGGGTAAATTCCGTTTCAAGAAACGGGTGATGCCCGTTGAGAAACACCAAGGGAAGAATCTGTGTGGTCCACTCCTGGCAGTTCGCTGTGCGGGGTAACTCGGTAAGCACCAAGACCTAGGCCTAAGGCAAGCTATGGGAGGAGCTTTTTGAGAGTTCAGGCTGGGCTGAAAGGAGGAAAAGGCTGGTGGGACGCCACGCAGCAATGTCCTCAAGAATTGGAAGAATTTGGTGGGACCCAAGTCTAAAATTGAGCAAATGGAGGTTGAAACTTTTAAGCACCCAAGACCGGCCCCTTTCAAAGGGACCTGAGGCCCGCCTGGCCTAGAGAAGGCAACTTAAGTTTAAGGCACCTAAAGGAATTTATTAGAAGGCTAGAAGTGAGTCTGAGGAGATCTGGGGACTCAGAACATGCAGCGCTCTCCGTGAGGCTGCACCCACAAAACCTTGAACGATACCCTTGCGAGGGCAATCTTTATATTGTAATGGGAGAAGGCTAATCCTCCTCCCGAATTTGGGGATCCCCAAAGTATAGAGAGGTAATTGAGGAGGCTTGAAGAGGACCTTTTGGGTCCATTGCACCTTCTGCCTCCTTCAATTCCTCAAATTGCTGCTCATGGTCTCCATAAAACTCCTGGGGTGCTTCCTCAGCCCTTGATGCCCACCACCCCTGCCAGCAAAAGGAACAAATCCAGTCGGGAGAGTCTGGGGTCCGTAACTTTGCACCCCCCCAGGTTACAGTGGGTTAAACCGCAGAGGTAAACCTACTGGACCTCTCAGACATGCCCCAGCGGGACATGTTGAGAAGGGGAGTTGTAGAAGCAGATATCGGACCTTGGGAACAGATGGAAGTTCCTGGAGTTGCAGGAGTGAGCGGGCTGAAAGGAATGATGGAAGGCACCCTTAGTGAAATAAGGAAATCATGAGGAAAAATTGGGCACTATAAAATCAAAGAAAAAGGTAAAAATTAAAAGCTCGAATTGAAACAGACAGTGAGCCAATCTCAATGGATTCGTTGGAAAAGGGAAAGCTAGGTCCCAGTAAGCAGAACAGGACCCCTCAGTCAAAAGAGAAAAGGGAAGGAGGAATAGTTTATTGCCATCCATCCCTGCTAGCAGAGTGGGGGGTGCTAAATAGAGTAGAATGAAAAAAAGAGTAAACCAGAACAGAAAAGCATTTAAAATTTGAGCCCACTGCAATCCATTCAGGCTGAGAGGCTTGAAGGGGACAGCAGTCATAGATTAAACAAAGGGTTAATGTAACTCAGCACCCATATAAATTGTAACTTGTCCGTTGTTTCTAAAAGGAAAGCCCCAATTAAGTCAAAGCAATTTGTTAAAGTGTAACTGAATTCGAACACAGGGCAGCCCAAATTGGAAGAATCCCAGGCTATTGCCATAAGGGGCAGCCTGGGAATGGCATATATTAATGATTAGCAATAAGATTAAGTCATTGTGCCCAGGTGGCAGGTAATTCCAGCCTCCTGAGAACCACAGTAAAACATGGCCCTTAAGGTCTGAGAAAGCATGGCATTTTCCCTTGCTTTTCTAGCGATTGCGTGGAGCATTGCAGGAAAAGAAGGAGAGCTAATGTACATTTTAAAAACGGAATGGATGTGTAATATATGTAAATATGCATGCATGTATGATGAATGAATGAATTTAGTGAGGGCCCTGGGTGTGTGTGTGAACGAAATAAATGTGTGCCTGCATTTTTGTGATGTGTAAATAATGAGGACTAGAAACTTAGAAATTTTAAACTGCCATTGTGAGGTATTAAGATGCTCTGCAGA
Source organism: Furcifer pardalis (assembly GCA_030440675.1). Taxonomy (NCBI): domain Eukaryota; kingdom Metazoa; phylum Chordata; class Lepidosauria; order Squamata; family Chamaeleonidae; genus Furcifer; species Furcifer pardalis. Next base: position 63,812,653 of record CP126895.1, read on the forward strand.
AGGCTTCAAAGGGGAAGGAAGCATATCCTTAAGAAGTTATGCTTCCAAAGAGTACCCAGGCCTGATGCATGCTGGATATGTGGCAGATCTGTAAATATAATGTAAAAAGTATATAAAAAGTATGGTTAACAAAATGATGTTATCCCTTTCTCTGTCTAGTTTAAACTTTAAGACAGAGATTGGAAATGTATAAATCGGGATTATTGTTGTCCTTTAGATTGGGACATGGTAAATTATTATAAGGATAAAGGAAATGGCAATGTTCAAAATGCATTGCTGCCTTTTAAATAAGGCTCGAAATCGAACTAAGTAAGTATCAGAAGTTACAGGAAAATCCCTTTAAAAGGGACCCAAAGGAGAATTGAGCAGAATTTGAAACAAAAACGTAGGTAGTTCAAGCAATAAAGGCTTTGGAAATTAGGAATTAGAATTTAGAAACAGTGGGAAGATACAGTTAATGAAATAGAATTAATCGAAAACAAATAAATTGACATAATGACTGGTATATCTATAAAATTGAGATTGGCAAGGGTTGGAAATTGGGATGGATTAATCAGAAGGGTCCCTCTTTCCCATACAAAGCCAACTGCAACCAATATGTGTTTGGAAATGCATTTGTTTTTAAAGAAATGGCTTCCAAAGTAAAAATTCGGACTTTCCATAGAACATGTGCAGAGTGCAAACATTGTAGCACTGCAGAGAAGCTAAGAAATTGCCTCCTGCTGAGAAAAAAAAAAACATTCTATTCACAATAGCCTGAAGGGAAAGCAGCCCCTCCTTCCTCTTCCACTAAGCTTGGCCATCAGCTGAACTTCCTGTTTGGCCACTAAAAAAAAAAAAGCAAAATCGCATACTGTCCAAGATTACAGGCATATGCACTGCCCCGCCCAAATTCTGATTCCACTGCCCTAGTTGGCAAAGAAATGGGGACTTATTCTTCCTTTTCGTTGTGCCTCAAATTAATCTGTGTCACCCTGCTGTCCCAGCAAGGCTGACAAATATGAAATAAGGAGCCTTACCTGATGAAAGGCTAATTTTGAAACATAAGTTTGCTACCTGGCTTATATCCCACATATGGATGAAAATAGGGTGCTTCCTGCAGGCAAATTGGTCTGCACAAAATATTAGGGAACTTGGCAAATCACCTCAGACATTCTCTAAAGTCCAGCCTTATTTGAAGTGTTCAGCTCAACTTGGCAAATATTATAATTGAATTGGAAAAGCTCGCAGATAGGCAAAAGACCCCATGGAAGCCCTCGGAAGCATTCTGGAGTTCTGGGTACCCAGTGCCTTGTTCCCAGACAGGACATGTAGGTAGCAGAAATAAAGTTTTTGGCTTATCTTTTTCCTGGGAAAGAGGGCAATTGGAGTCACACTTGGGAACCCAGTTTTGTGGGAGGGGGGGTCGAGAAACATCTGCCTAAAGTGTAAAACTGTATCTCAAAAATTGTGCCCCCCTTAAAAGGGCAATGCAAACTCAGGATTTGGCTTTATCTGATGTGTAGCCTTAAGTCAAAAAAAAATTGTGGCACGTGGAGACCCATTTTCAGAAATAAAAGGAGATATGGCCTAGTAGGAAAATAATGGAAAATAAAGGGGAACCTTTAATGTGTGGCACAGGGGAAATGGAACATTGTCCTGTATAATCTGATACTTGCTTAAACAGAGGGGCTATGCATGTGTTATAATCTGGATAAGTTTAAATTAGAAACTTGGAATCATGTCTGTGCAAAGCTCTGCTTGTCTGAACATAAATACTGACTACCTAAGAAAGTAATTGCTTTAAAGGAGGAAACTGCTGCTCCATAGTGAAAAGTTAATTTGAACATAACCCTAAAACCTTTTGAAAACATATGCATTTCTGAAATGGTTGCTGTAAATTTGATTTTGTATAATGTGGCTCAATACACACATGTACTGGGGTTGAATTAACTGAACCGCAAAAGCCCCAGGAAGCACATTTGATTTTCGATCGGAAAAAAAAATGCTTTTAAAAATTGTGACTCGAACCCAGGACCTTGCAACAAGAGTTCCGGAAAAAGGCGGGAGAAGTTTTGCATAGTAAATAGATAAGCACATAGTAGCTTGCTCCTTAAGAGCAGCTTGAAGTCTTTAACACCACAAACGGATGTCTGCCTAATTAAAATTAATAAAGCCAAATGTTTTATTTCTGGGCAAACTCCCTGCCAGAATTTCCCTTAAGGAAGGCAGGAGAGGTGCCCTGCATAGTCTGTTCTGTCATTGCATCTAATAAGAGCTGTATTTTGTCTTGTCTGCATGTGTGTTGTGTGAGTGGCTTCTGAAGATTGTTGGAACATCGCACATGGGAAACTTCCTCTCATCCTACTAAGTGCACAATCTTAAGGAAATTTGAGCGTCCCTATGCACCGTCCCCAGTTAAGAATCCTAGTTAAAGAAACTGAACCATAAAGATTGCTTTGCAACTCCAACAATAAAGTTATTTCAAAAACATCTGCAGTGCGTTTGTTAAACCCTCATTCTTATTATACAGGATGCCAGAAGGAAAACAGGGTAAAGGTAAACAAATAGATTTCACAATGAGGCCAGTTTAGAAATTAGTTAGGAGACTCCCAGACTAACAAAGGGGAGGGGGAGGCTGAATTTGGTAGGGAAGCAGCGCCTTCCTCAGATCAGATGGGAGTGAAACAATTGTTTGCTCAAAGTATTTAATTTGGTTTACATTGGTTTGGGCCAGGAAGGTAAATTCCTGCCTCTAAAAAGCACTCACAGTTGCAATTGGATCATGCATTAGTGGCTTCTGGAGTAAGTATGGGGTTTGCACAATAAAAGCCCTCTTCTCCTACTAAACCTGGAATCTTAAGGAATTCCCTTACATAAATCCACAGGGAACAGTGAATGCAATGGAAGTACATTGAAAACATGAGTGGTTGTCGTTTATTGTTACTAGGGTTAAGGAATAAAAGTTTAAAAGTAAATGTGGGAGGGTTTTGGGGAGATATGTTGTGTTTTCTCTCCCTCACTACAGGAAAAAGCTAAAGATGTGGAAGCCTTGTGTTGGATCCCAAAAGTGAACGGATGACAGTGCTCCAGAGCATGTCTAAAATTCAATGGAGGAGTATCATGTCTTTTATTATTAATATTCCTATCACCTCGTTTCTTTTCAACTCTCTCTACCTCTCTCTCTCTAAAGTATTGATAGCAAACTGTGTTCCTTTATTTTCTTTAGTTTAAATTTTTTTAAACATGTGTAGAATGTATAAAATGTTAGGATGTTCATTTGTAGTGTTGGTAGTTTGGAGAATCCACTTACTTACAAAAATGCCCCAATGTCACCCCTGATTCCCAGGCATTGCAATACAACCACACAGAGCATGCACCATATGTGCACAATCATGTTAAGCTCACACTCATTGCTGGTTCATAACAGATTTTAAATGGATGTGCTGCCTAAATTTAACAGCAAGCAGGCAGAGGAAACCATCCACGGGCTACAAAATCTCACCACTGAAATTAAACAAGACACTAGGTTTTCATTGTGGGGGGGGTGGTTAACCAGCTGGCTCCCGGATTTTGGATACCTCAAACACCTATTCATGACGGGGCTTGGGATTGCTGTAGTTATAATTCTAATTTGTGTGTGTGCCCCTTTTGCAGTCCCTGAAAACGTTGTGCAGGGTCCCACTTAACCAAGGTCCCAGTGGGTACATCATCACACCAGGACCCACTCAGTTTCGACGGAGAATCTCTCTCAAAGATTCCTGTCAGAAATCCCAGATTGCTTCCAGAAATCTTTTCAAAGATTCTCCGCCGAGAGAAAAGGGAAGGAGTGTTACCTAAAATTTTGAATAAAGCATTATAATTAATCAGAACGTTTATTAAACGCCACATATCACACACATGGAAAATAAGGTAGAAGCCAAAAGTTAAAATCATACGATTGGAATGCTCTCCAGAAGGGGGAGGGGGAAGAGAGGACGTGACAAGTCACACACACCTGGCAAGGTACAAAGGTTAACTGGAGTTCACCCTGGGGACCACTTAACTTAAAACTTTTCTCTTTACTTAAGTAACAGGCATTTACTTAATCTGTTCCTGTCCATCCAAGCAGCTTCACACCACATTAAGCTGATGCAAACGAAGATGGACTGGCCGGTCCTGCCTTCCAGAAGAACAAAAGAATTGCCTGCCTGTGTTTGCTCAATGTAATCCTGCTGAACCAGTTTCTGTATGACCTTTTGCTTCATGTTTACATGTAATTAAAACATGTTAATTGCATTTCCTCTTCCCCTCTGCAAATTCCTGTGGAACCTCAAATGTTCATACTGTTTTAGCTTACCAGCAATGTAAAGATTTTTTTTGTTAACTTATGCTAATTTCCTTACCTCCTCCCAAACTCCTCCCCTCCCCTTGCATGCAGAGTTAGTTTAGATAGAATAGTTAAATACCCCTTCCAGGTGGGTGGGGGCATCTTCTGTTCACCAAATTTGTGAGCAGGGATCACGAGGGGGTCTTTTCCTCAGAACGGTTGCGGGAAGGTTAGCTATTTAGAATTATAGGTCTGGCCAGACTATATGCCTGAATAGGCTTCCCTTTGCTTTTGCTCCCAATAAACCATATTTTGTTTTGACTGAAAACCCTGCCTCATTGTAAGTTCTTGGGTCTTTCTAGTACCTCTGCCAGAGAGTGAATCCAATCACCCAGAATTGGGTAACAAACTGTTCATTCTATACCAGTCTTTGACTATGACTCTAATGATAATTTTTGATGAAAACAAAGATGATGATAAATCTAGTAAATTTTAACTTACGGCAATCCTTTCCATGTTTTTCAGATGTAGAATATCAGAAGTGGTTTATCATTCTGTCTTCTGGGTGCACTCTAGGATTTTGCAGGTTTCAGAAGACCATACAGTCTGCCCCTTCTGGGTTGTATAGTGGGGAATTAAACTCTCAAACTTTGGTTCTGCAGACAGCTACCTTATTCACAGAACTATTAATTTACTATAGGGCACTTTTATGCCCACACACTGAATTTTTGTACTGTTCATATGATCAAGTTTAATAAATGTGGTTCTTGTTAAACACCACAATTTGGTCCCTCTCTTTCTTTTTAGTTCAATACACATAGAAGTCTCATTGTCCTTTCTTACTTCTAAATAGGAGATCTTTCTCATTCTGCACCCCCAGGCTTATTCTTTTTGTTGCAGATTGTATCTTTCAGTGAGACAAATAATAGAGGTAATAGATACACAGCACCTATTCTATTTATAATGCAGTCTTCTATTTCAATTTATGGAACACGGCTGTTTCTTATTTCTCTGATTTGTCACACATTTCACTGTTATCAATTGCAAATATTGTCCTTAATGCATTTTCTAAGGCTGCTGCTGTGGTGGATTCTCATCTTCTATTACATTTTTCCTATTAGGTTTATCAGGCTAAAATCTTTTACGTGGTACATAAATTTTATTTTTTGCCTTTTACCTAATGCAAGGTGCAAATAGAAACGAATAATTAATTATCTACATTATTTAGCAAGCTACTAGTTAGGTAGAGCTAGCAGTAGTCAAGAATTATGAACAGTTTCATCTTCAGTCTAAAGAACTCACACTTCCTAGAATAATTCCTGAATTAAAATGAAGCTATCCCCCAATATTCATGGTTTAAATGTTGTGGTGCTTATCTACAAATGAAAACCATTTTTTCCTGTACTGTTCATATGATCAAGTTTAATAATTGTGGCCCTTCTTTTTTTGCACAAGAAAATATAGATGTTTCAGACTTCAGCTTCATAAAACATAATCATTGGGTCAGAGTAAACCAGAGTATTTCATGGACTAAAGACTGGGATCATCTCATCATAGAGTTTTCGAGAAATCCAGCAGCAGCTTATCTTTGCTTTATTCTGAACAGTATTGCAAAAAATAGCTAGAGTGCCACTGCTATTGCTTGTGGGAAATCCTCCATCAGTGTAATCTTTCACAATTTTTGCTGTCCTGTAGCTGCCCTCTAAGAACTTGTCCAATACCATAGCAAATATTTTTTTTCTGCAGATGTGACGACTACTCCTAGAGCTGCTGAAGAAGATGAAATTAAAAGTTGTATATAAACATCCAGGATAAGAATGATCATGTGCCAAAACTGGACATGCTTGTGGTCATAGTAAAGGTAAAGGTTTCCTTTGCTCGAAAGCCAGTCGTATGCGACTCTAGGGTTCAGTGCTCATCCCTGTTTCTAAGCCGAAGAGCCAGTGCTGTCTGCTTCTGCAGAGGTTTCTGTGGTCATGTGGCAGGCATGACTAGACACCGGAGCGCACAGAACGCTGTTACCTTTACACCGAAGTGATCCCTATTTATCTACTCACAATTTCTTGTTTTTGAACTGCTAGGTTGGCAGGAGCTGGGACAAAGATGGGAGCTCATTTCGTACGGCAGTACTTGGGAATCAAATTGCTGACCTTCCGCCTCCCAGTCAGCATCTTAGCCACTTGAGTCATAGGTGACTGGAAAATAAAAGTAGGAAACAAAGCAGAACTGAATGTTATTGGAGAATTTGGGCTGGGAGTCAGAAACAAGACAAGGAAGTGATTTATAAAGGTCGATGAAGCCAAAAATATGTGTATTGCAAATACATGCTTCAAGTAACAGAACAGATACACCTAGACATCACCAGACAGGTAATACATGAATCAAATAGACTAGGTAATTATAAGTAGGAGAGGGAGAAGTTGTCTTCTTTTTGCCCAAACCAGAGAAGGAACAGATTGGGCTACAACAAACTGTTAATATCAAACATTAGAGTAAAGCCGAAAAAGAACTCTAAAATATTCATGGTGTATGTCATCCTATAATTGAAATAACATTGATGATTAATTTAAAGTCCATGCGAAGAATAGATTTGCATTACTAAACTAATTTGACCAATAGTTTTGTTTCTATGTGTCATCACATTATCTACAACTCATGTTTCCTCAGCAAACAAATTTATTTATTTATTTAATCAGATTTATATGCCACCCTCCTCAAAGAGACCCAGGGCAGCTAACAAAAGCTTTAAAAAGACATAAAATACAATATAAAATCCAATTTAAAATTAATATTAAAATATTAAAACTAAGCAAAGTTAAAAAGATTAAAAATTCATACAACTAGTCAGATTAGGCAATCTATTATTGTATGATTATACATGGTTGAAAGCTACACCAGTTTAAAATGGGGAATGGAATAGTAGATTTATAAATTGTCAAGCATGACTCCATTCAATCACTCACTCTACAAACAACTGTTCTCACACTCATTCCAAACTTAATGGGATTCAGCTAATCTGGTTCTTTTTAATCCCAACTTTTTCTGAGATTGGTAAACCTACTGATAAAAAATGTATAAACAGTAAAGATTTTCATGGCAACAGCAAACAGATCTATATGACAACACCCAGTTGATCATATTCTCACTCAATATAATTTGTGCTATTTTGTTGTACTTTATTATTTTCTGTTCAATCTCACTCAAGATTGCAAAATCCTCAGTGTGACCTTATCAAAAATTTCATGCTTAATAACAAACAGCAATGTAAGCAAACCACACTCACATGTATTGCTTTGTAAATGGAGGCAACCAAAAATCTGTGTAACATTCTTTTACATAGCTCTTTTTAATTAGCTATTCTCCATTTTCCTAGTAATAGTCTGAAATTCTTCATCACTTTTGAATGATATGTTTAAATATTTGATATGCATCTGGAGTGATTTAGACCACATTTATGTTATACAGATCAGTTTAAGGAGACTCCGCTATAGATATAAGAAAGCTAAAATGGCATGAATCTTTAGGGCAATAGCCCCTCCTTCAAAAATAATAATAATCATATGCTGCTTAAAAAGGGGGCCTTCAATGTATCATGGATACATCCTCTGTGCAACAGATTATATCTACAAGGGATTTCTTAACATATAGCAATTTGCTTCCAATAGCTAGACCATTTGTGTAATTGCACAACAAGATTTCAGGCATACAGACCACAATCTAAGGATCAAACAATCTTGGGAAAAGATACCAGGAAGTAGAAGCCAAAAGTAATTTGTTTAAGATTTAAGGTCAATTAATTTTCTATATTATAGATACAGCTTGCAAGTGCAGTTATGCAGGAAAGTTTTTGTAATTCTCCGCGTTATTTTTCCTAGGGGATCACCCTTCACTGTCAAGATTTAACCACAAGAGGAATGTGGATATTCAGACAAAACAAATTCTCTCTCTCTCTGTGAACCTCCCACCCCCTCCGAAATGACTACCATGGCAACAATATATCAATAATAAGTGGACTGTCCATGCATTCTATCTGTACCTTATCCCTTTTTTTAGTTCTTCTTTCTATTCTCACTTCACATTTTTTGCTATTTTTTAAAGTAACCGCTTACAAAGCAGAATGGGAGCATTGTTTGTTTTCCTTTTTTGCTGCCATGCCAATTTCAGTTTCTTTAATTCTTTCTTTTCTGTTGCCTTATATTTCAAATTATTTCAATGTGCTGACTTGTTTTGAGAAATACTACATTAGCTACCTTGGACATTTCCTTTTTGATGTGAGAATAGAAATTGTAAATTAAACATCAAGAATAAAGCCATGAGGACCTGCCCTTCAGCCAATCTGGCTGTGCAGTCTAGTTGTTGCCATGGTACTCTGCCTCTTTTATAACTTCCAAATGTATGCTCTGGTCATAAAGATGGCCCTTAGTTCATGGGCAAAGTACATGCTTTGAATGTAGAAACTTCTTGATTGTATCACTTTGGTTTCAAATTCAGGTAAGTCTTTAAAAGATGAGACAATAGGTTGTGTGAAAAGCCACAGGTTATAAATGATACAACAATCATGCCTGCTAGGGGATCTGGATATGGGATATAAGAGCACTTCTTAAATATTTGGAAAATAATCTTGAAGAGGACGGACACAATCAGGTCGTGATCACCCCAGAATGCAGAACATGTAATAATAGGCTCAAGTTATGGGAAACCAGATATAGGGTGAATAACAGGGGGAGGACTTCCTAACTGTGACCATGGTAGACCAAGGTAAAGATCAACCTTGCCCAACAGTCAGCCATATCTGACTCTAGGTTTTGGTGCTCATTTCCATTTATAGCCAAAGAGCCAGAAATGTCTGTGTCTGCAGATGCTTCCATAGTCATGTGGTAGACATGCCTAGACACCAGAGCATATGAAATACTGTTTACCTTCCCACCAATGTGGTCCCTATTTATCTACTTGCAATTTCTTCATTTCGAGCTGCTAGGTTGGCAGGAGCTGGGACAGAGACAGGAGCATACTCCATCTCTTGCATGTAATTAAAATGATGCTATTATAGCACCACTGTTTCTGTCATTTACCTGCTTATTTGAACAGAAATTATGGGTGCCCTGCCTCATGGCTGGATCTGCAAAAAAAAAAAGCCATTCATATTACATTCACTATAAGCATTGAGGAAGAACAGGACACTGAGATACTGAGGAGATAAGGACACCATATAGCGGGGAAAGGATAGGTACAAATGGTGGGAACATTTTCCCCTAGAAGAAGAGCCCTCACAAAAATATTTAAATGAAAGCCCTGGTTAAAGAAGGAACAACTCTATTTTATTTATTTATTTATTTGCTCATATTTCCTATCCCGTCCCAATCGGGTAAACCCGACTCTGGGCGGCTTACAGCATGGATCAAAATCACAGGTTAAAACTAGTATAATAATTATGTTTAAAACCATAAAAATTCATAAGAAAATTAAAACAACACACAGGTAAAACCGGAGCAGGAAGAGGTGGCAGTCCCCTAAACCAACCAACCTGCATGGGATCCCACGTTACTGGGTCCCCATACATGCTCCACCAGCCAGGTCTTTAAGCCTCGACGGAAAGACAGGAGCTCTACCTGTAGGCGCAGCTCAGTTGAGAGAAGGTTCCACAGGGCCAGGGCGAACACAGAGAAGGCCCTCTTCCTAGTGCTAGTGAGGCGAGCCTCCCTAGCTGATGGAATAACAAGAGAGCCCCTCTAACAAGAATTACCTTTTATAGGGCTTTTCTAGATATAGCCTGGGATGCTTCGTGGTAGAGGAATGTCAGTATTCATAGTATGAGCAGATGGCAAGTAATACAAGCACCAGATCCAAGGCAACCAGGCCAAACAGTAATTTTATCACCACCCAGAGTCCAAAGCCAAAACCTAAACCTAAGAGAGACAGGGATACAGGGTTCATCCAGACAAGTCAGCTAGCTAAGAGAGCAGGTGGGGCAGAGAACCTTCAGAGCTGGAGTAGGACGATGAGATTTAAGGAAGGAGGATCCAGGGGAGGCATAACAACAGTCCACAGGAACATGGTAGGAAGTCTTGGGGAGAAAGAAGCAGGAAAAAGGTAAGAGATCTTCAAAGGCAGGAACCAGCAATAATTCATGAAGCAGGTAATCACTTGTCCAGTGACCTTAATTACTGAGACAGCTTCCAGGGGAAAGAGCCAGTTTTTATACAGCTCAGCCTCCCAGGGCCTCCAGGTGGAGCTAATAATGGTCTGGAACCTTCCATATGGCCTACAGTAGGGATAGGAGGAAGGCAGGGGAAGCTATCAGTGCTGCACCAGAGGAGGGGAATAGACTGGGTCTCACAGAAGCCTTTCAAGGATTTAGCCAAAGAGCATGGTCAAGGGAGCCAGAGTTCATTTACCAGTCAGATGTAGTCTAAGTAAAAAGGGAGATCCAGAAGTGTAGTCAAAAGTCCAAGCATGGGTCCAAAGTCCAACAGGGTAATCAGGCAGTCAAGGTTCAAAGACAAGTAATGAAGTAGCAGAGAATCAGGCAGCAACAAAGTTGTTCTGATGGATTGGCAACAGTAATAAGCACCCTTAAGAGTTCTTCTTGACAAAGGGCTCTCAGCTGCAAGTGTTCTCTGCAAACGAGCTCTGGCCAATCTTTGGCACAGCTGGAGCTTGTTACACAGATGTTGTCAACAACATTCTGAGGTTGAAGGTTCAACCACATCACTGTCAGATGTTGTCTCAGTGATCGCTGGGTCCGAGTTTGACATTTCTTGATTGTGGTGAGGTAGATTCACACTATTATTATTATTTATTATTATTTTGTCAAATTTATATTCCGCCCTACTCACACAAGCGACTCAGGGCGGAGCACAACAGACATAAAATAAACCCCTAAAAATACAAAATGAACAAATTAAAATTAAAACCCCTTTAAAAACTTTAAAAACTTCTCATTCCCTACACTAACCCACCGAATATAGGAATGAGGGTAGGAAGGGGGGGGGAGATACAGGATGTTAAATAAGCCAGCGTGTGTGGGGGGTTGTCAGTAAACCCTCATTACCCCACACCATTACTGCCAGCCAGGTTTTCAGGGCCTTTCTAAAAGCCAATAACCCCATCTGAAGTCACAGCTCCAGAGGCAGGTGGTTCCATAGAATCGGAGCGACCAGGGAGAAGGCCCTCTTTCTCGTGCCAGAGAGTTGAGCCTCTCTGGCTGATGGAACCACTAAGGGACCTCTCTGTTCTGCTCTGGTGGGACGGACAGATACCCTTGGGGAGATGCGGTCTCTCAAGTAACCTGGCCCACTACCATATAGGGCTTTAAAGGTCATGACCAACATCTTGAATTGCACCCAGAGGCAAACTGGCAACCAGTGCAGCTCCCGAAGCAGCTGTCAGCTGGGAACCTTTGCTGGAAATGAGTCCTGGCCCTTTTATAACACAGCTCCAAGTCCTTTTGGCACTGTTCTCTGGCTGAGGGATGACTGCTGTCAGAGTCAGGCTCCTGGCCTGACAGGTCATCTGTCTGGGGAAGCATAGCTGGGCTAGGAGCAGGGTGAGGTTCCTGATCCAATATATCTTCACATTCAGATGTGGGCTGAGGAGGTAGAACTGGACTGGGAACAGGCTGTGCCTCCTGATCTAGGTCATCCTTGGAGTCCAACAAGGGCTGGATCATGACAGAAACAGGCTCAAATGCTTATTCCCAGCCTTCGTTGTCTGACTCCGAATCCAGGGCCAGAACACTGGTTTCCAGTAACCATTCTGGTGAGCATCAAAGCCGGGGAATTAATCCTGTAAGTACCAGAACTGCATCAAATTCTGATATGGAAGAATAAGGATATTGGTTCCCCCCCTCCCCAAACTGATGCCCACAAAGGTATAAAAATGATGAAAAATAATTGAACTGATTTTAAGCAGTTCAGGTGACACTTTTTTCCCTTCACCTTTTCTTTACAGCAGCTCACACTAGCACCAAATTAAAAACCTCATCTTAGCTGGATATCACAAATTACTATATTTATTTTTCTACCATTCCAGCAAGCAATCAGGTAATTCCATGGTAATAATATGGTCTTAACTGTTTCAAGCTGTTTAGACTTTTCCTCCTTTATAGCCTTGCTGCAAAACAAGCATCATGACATTGTATTATTCTTAATTTAAACTGAACACCAACTGTGCTATTTAATTGAACTGGCCAAAAGTCTATTACTGCCTTTGTTGGGTCTTTTCTGGAGGCTTTCCTCCAAGACCCCCAATTCAATTCACCTTAATTTAAACCAGAGTAAGTTTTTTTCATTTCCCCCCTGTATGTGCTCTTTCTAAAGATGTTTTCCTAGTACCCACTCTGATCATATTTCAGCACAAAGGTATTTTGATTTGCATGTCTGAAGAAATTATCTTGAATCATGAAAGCTCACATAGTGTTTGATTTTTCTGTGATTCTTTAAAGGTATCAACTAGTTTCTGAATGTGTATTGTGTGAGGATGGCACACATGTCTTTGTTTGTTTTTGAAATTATTTAAGTTTCCCACAAAAAGCCACTCAAAACTGTCACCAAGAATTCTACATGGACTTTTAATGTCAGCCCAGCTGGAATATAAACTGATGGAAAGTGTCCATGGTTACTTTCAACCACTAGGTAACTGACTTTAGTTTGGCTACAGTTAGTGCTGATTTAAAGTGAAAATGGCCATGATAAGGGACAAAAACAACAAGGAGTTAGCTGATGCAGAAAAGATTAAGAAAAGATGGTGAGAGTATACAGAAGAACTCTACAAAAACACCCCTGCTAATCACAGTGATGAGAACAATGAACTTGAGCCAGACATCCTAGATGGTGAAGTCAGGAACATCCTAAAAAGCACTGCAAATAACAAAGCCTGTGGAGATGATGGTATCCCAGCTGAATATTTCAAAGCCCTAAAAGATGGTGGAGTTAAAGTACTGCATTCAATAGGCCAGCGGATTTGGAAAACATAGCAATGACCACAGGATTGGAAAAGATCAGTATATGTTCCAATCCCCAAAAAGGGCAGTGCCAAAGAATATTCAAATTACTGAAGAATTGTGCTCATCCCACATGCTAGCAAGATTATGCTCAAGATAATACAGGATAGATTTTGGCAGCACGTGGAGAGAGAATTACTAGACTGGTTTCTGATGAGCTAGAGACCACATTGCCAATATATGTTGGAACATGGAGAAAACAAAGGAATATCAGAAACAAGTCTACTTCTACTTCATTGACTACACCAAGGCATTTGACTGTGTGGACCACAACAAAATGTGGCAAGTAATTAAAGAGATGGGAATACCAGAACACCCTATATGCCTCATGAGAAATCTGTACATGACTCAAGAAGAAACAGTTAGGACAGAATACAGAATGATAGAGTGGTTTGGAATAGGAAAAGGAGTAAGACAAGGCTGCATTTTGTCACCCTGGTTATTCAACTTATATACAGAGCACACCATGTGCAATTCAGGGATGGATAAATCAGAAATTGGAATCAAAATTGCTGGGAGAAACACAAACCATTTGAGATATGCAGATGATACCACCCTAATGGCCGAAAATGAGGAAGACCTAAAGAAGTTCCTGCTTAGGTTGAAAGAGGAGAGTGAAAAAGCTGGCTTGAGACTCAAGATCAAGAAAACCAAGATAATGGCAACAGGCCCTATTAGTCCCTGGAAAATAGATAGGGAAGAGGTAGAAGCAGTGACAGACTTTACATTCTTAGGATCCAAAATCACTACAGATGGTGACTGCAGCCGTGAAATAAAAAGGGAACTAATTCTTGGGAAGCAAGCTATGAGAAACCTGGAGAACACAGTGAAAGTGGAGACGTCACCTTGCAAACCAAAGTTTGCAGAGTCAAAGCAATGGTATTTCCGATAGTAATGTATTTCCGGTAGTAATGTATGGCTGTGAGAGCTGAAAAGCTGAGCGCAGAAGAATAGATGCCTTTGGGACGTGGTGTTGGAAAAGAGTTTTGAGATTCCCCTGCAGAGCAAGGAGGACAAATAGGTCAATCTTAGAAGAAATCAACCCTGACTGTGCCTTAGAAGGTAAGATAGTAAAGATGAAGCTAAAGAACTTTGGACATGAGAAGAGAGGATTCACTTCACAAACCCTTGATGCTGGGAATGGTGGAGGGCTAAAGAAGAAGTGGGCAGCAGAGAATGAGATGGCTAGATGGTATTGTAGATGCAATGGGCACAGAGCTGGGGAGGTTGAGGAGGATAATGGAGGACAGAGGTGCCAGGAGGGCAATGGTCCATGGGGTTGCAAAGGGTCGGAATCAATTGTGTGACTGAACAATAACAAGTGCTGCTTAGTGGGTAAAATAAATTTTAACCTCAATTCTCTGATGGAGGGCTCAACATTTTTATTCTTTTGCTCTATTCTCTAGCCAAATAGAAGCTTGCCTTTTTAAAAGAAGGATATCTGGGTGGGGGCATATGTATATACCTGGTTTAGTTTGTTTGAGGATGATATCCACCCAACAGCTACCTGATGCAACCTGCTATCACTTGTAGTTTGCCTCCAAGAAACAGGGCCTGACACTGACATCTGCCATGAACTTTTTGAAATTTTCCTGCACTATCCGCAAGAAATTGGAGTCTGCCTGAGTTTGAATCATGAAAGCTTACACAGTGTTTGGTACCCCGCCTACTGGTCCGGGTAATCTGGTATCAGTATTGTTACTTATTTCAATTTAGGTGGCTGCACATCTCACTTCACATTATACTTTAGAGTGCAACTAAGTGCCTGTGTGTGAATAAGCCAGGATGTTTTGAGTTTCTTGTTTGAGGTTTGAATGGAGTAAGTCACATTAATATTGCAAATTATACCTAAGCAATTTCTCATCCCATTTTGAACTTGTTTTAATGCCTGCTGCTGGGTGTTATTTTGGGGTATTTGGCTTGCCAGTGACTTTTTTCATTGTGTCTGCCTGTGTTCCATATGGGTTGGATGACCACAAGGCATCCATCAGGTACTATATCTATTGGCCATCAATGTTACTAACTGCAAATATCTCTTTACCCTTCAATAAATGTTCCTGCTGAGTAAATTTCAGTAAATTGCATGGTTCCTGATAGGGTTGGGGGGGGGGAGGAAGGAAGGAAGGAAGGAAAGAAGGAAGGAAAGAAAAAAAATTGTGTTAGTTTGGTCTCCACATGGTGACTGAGAAGTAGCTGATGGCACTGATTTTCATCTCATTTCTGGCCAAAGACTTTCCCCCACCCCAGTAGCGTAGTGTGGGGAGGTCAGGGGGCAGCCCACCCTGGGTAGCACTTTGTGCTGGGTGGCAAATGGAGAGCACCGGGAGGGCGTGGGCCTGATGGCACGGTGGGGACCAGGGGGTGCTTTTTCCTCCTCTGCTGCCTTCGTCCTCTTCCTCAGGCACCCTCTTCCTCTTCTTCATGGCCAGCTTGTGGCACTGGGTGGTGCTCCACAGGGCACAGGGCCACCCTTGGTCCCGGGTCGAGACCCAGAGGCTGAGGCTGCACAAGCCCAGCAAAGAGCCCACCGTCGGCATCCCAGGTCTGCAGGTACACCACCTCTGAACCTAGCAGTGGCAGCTCTTGCACCTTCAGTAATGGTGGCCAGCACAGGCCAGTGTTGCTCCAGCTTTAAGTGCTGGATCGCAACAACCACCAGCCTCACTTCCCACCCTCCTGGGTGGCGCCACTGCTGAAGGTGCATGAGCTGCTGCTGCTGGGCTCAGAGGTGGCACGGCTATGTGCTTGGGACGCCTATGGTGGGCTCTTTGTCTCTGGGTTTTGATCCGTGACCAAGGATGTTCCCAGGCCCTGCACAGCACTACCCTGCACCACTAGGTGGCCGTGAGGAAGAGGGCGCCTGAGGTAGATGAGGACCAAGGTGACGGAAGAGGGAAAAGCACCCCCTGGTTCCCATCGTGGTTGGAATTTGGATTTGATGGTTGCCTAGGTGTGGGCAGCGGCAGCAAGCCTAGGTGGAGGGCGGTAAGTTTGGCCTCTGCCCTGGGTGGCTGAAACCCATGCTATGCCCCTGCCCCACCCCTAAACAGACTGATAAATCCACTGCTCTTGATTATATTCTCAGATTTCTTTTAATATTACAGATGTAATTTATTTATTTATTTATTTATTCATACTTCTATACCGCCCTCCTTGCCAGGGCAACCCAGGGTGGTCTACAACATCATTAAAAAAAACCACACAATACAAGACAATCCCATCATCTTAAGATCCCAACTATAAAAATAAAAGTAACCAGCCCAAAGTGTCCCTTAATTGTGGTGACACTACCTAAACATGATCTTTTTAGTACTGTAGAAATATAAACAGGGCTTTTATGCTATTCTAGGGATGCTGGTAATGATAACTTACTGTACAAATGAGAGCCCTGTTGAATAGTTCATGCAGATATTTCTGTAGCATGTAGAGTGTGTGCATAGACATTGTGTTCTGGTTATATATTATTGATTTGACAAAGGATATATTTATAGTGCAATGCTTCTGGATTCGAAGGATTGGCTAGCTCTACACCATTGGCCAGGAGACATCTGAGTGCACTGCAATGCTTTCCACTCTCCAGGGAGGCTCCTTCCAAGCTTGTGCTGAAAAACATAGTCTGATTTTAGAATTGCTGGGATGTAACAGCAAGTAGCTTGGTGTAGTGGTTAGATTGTTGAACTAGAGCTAATGAAATTTGGTTAGAAGTATCCACTCAGCCATGAAACAAACAAGATTTATTTTTTTTCGGAGCAGCTACATACTCTCAGCCTGACTTATCCCATAGGACTATTGTGAAGAAAAATGGGGAGGAGGAGATGCATAACTTCTGCCTTGAATTACTGGAAGAAATGCAAGATATAATGCAACAGGTTTGTTAACTGAATAAAATGTAATAATGTACTCCATAGTACTTAATAGTCAGAAACCACACGAAGTCAAGAATGTGAGGTGTTTGAGCAATGTGTATTTGAACAGTCATTTTATAAAGACTATTAGATATTCTGGAGGCTGTTGGGACCTGGATGGGGGACAACGGACTACAACTAAATCACGGCAAGACTGATCAGGGTATGGATCAGGGGCCCTGCATTTATCTCTGGAGCTACCATCTTTGGTTCTAGATGGGGCTATTTTGCCCCAGACTGAAACAGTGCATAACTAGGGGGTCCTCCTCAACTCGTGACTACTGCTCAAAGAGCAGGTGGCAGTCATGGCCAGGAAGGCTTTTGCACAACTTTGTGTGATCTACCAGTTGCACCTGCTCCTGGACTGGGACTACTTGCTCATCTCATAGTCATGCATGCTCTGGTCACCTGTAGACTAGATTACTGTAATGCGCTCTACATGAGGCTGCCCTTGATGACCATTTGGAGGCTGCAACTGGTCCAGAATGTGGCTGTCCAGTTGGTGATGGGGTGCGGGTCCTATGCCCATACCTCTCCATTGCTTCGGGAGCTGCACTGATTACTGGTGTGCCTCCGGGTGCAATTCAAGGTACTGATAATGGCCTTTACATGGTAGTGGGTCAGGATATCTAAGAGACAGCATCACCCCAAGAACATCTATCCATCCAACCAGAGTGAACCGGAGGGGCTCTCTAATTGTACCATCTGCTAGAGGGGCTTGTCTCTCTTGCACAGGGGTGCCCAAACTCTGGCCTGAGGGCCTAATTGGCCCCATGTATATAATTAATCCGGCCCGTGGTGAGCACCCAGGCTTCACCATGGACCACCCCCACCTGCCCCCACCTGATGTCACCCTGAGCATGCCAGGGTGCTCTCTTAGCGCCATGAATATTGACTTGCAGGAGGCTCCAAAAATTCCCCTGAGGCAGAGATCGGCTACAGCACAAGTTGCTGAGGGGAAAGGATTGAGTGAGAGGCTGCTCAGAGCAGCCTGGAAGAAACACAGTCACTGCCTCCAATGCCACCACTGCTGACATCAAAACTGTCAGCAGTGGGGAAAGCCCACCTCCGGCCCCCACAGCTGTGTGTCAGGGGAAGGACTGGCCCACAGGAAAAAATGTTTGGGCACCACTGCTCTAGCACAAGAAGGAGGGCCTCCTTTGTGTCTGCACCAGCCCTATGGAACCTCCTGTCAACAGAGTTATGGCTGCAGATTGAATTGCTGCCCTTTAGGAAATATCTGAAAACCTGGCTGGCAGGGCAGGTGTGGGGCACTGATGGAGGGGTGATCCCCCCTGCTGGCTTATATAATTAAGATTATCTCTCTCTTTTAAAGGATGGGTTGAGTGGGTAAATTATTTTGAATTTTTAATGGGATTTTTAAGGACTTTTAGTTAGTTTTGATGTTGCTTTTAATTGTTGTTAGCCACTCAGAGTCATTGCCGAGTTGATTGGCAGTAGAAATTTGAAGAATAAATAAATAAATAAATAGATTCATTTAACAAGTTTACTGGAAAAACAGTCTGCCTGAAACAAGTGTTCATTGCACACTTTAGATTCATAGCTTCGATATTCAAATCAAAGATCTCATTTAGATGGCAGTATATTTGAGTAGCTTAAGAAAATGTTAGTTCAATGAGACATTTTTTGCTTTTTCTTCTTTAGTATCCTCTGACATTTTTAAAGACCGATTTATCAGATGTGGAGATCAACAGGATCATATGAATGGCTTTCTTAACCCCACTTCACCATATCTGTGTGCTATAGATTTGTACACTTTACAACATATCTATTTACCTCTTATTGAAGTTGAATTGTATTTTTCTGTATCCTGCTTAGTGTGAACATATTTTGAATTGTAACAAAAGGTTTAAAATTTTGGCTATGATCTACAGCAATGGGTATAAATCTTCATGGTATTGATTAGTCTCACAGAGCAAGATTTAACTTCAATGAAATAGCAAGCTGTAGAGGGAGTTGATATCAACCCTCAAGATAATGCTGTAATTGCTATGTATGCAGTCAGATTTTGAAAGCCTTTCTTTTGAGAAAACAAAGAAATACAAGCAAGATAAAGAACTGCAGAACAAAAGAAATTTCTATGCCTACAACAGTTTGAGAATTGTTAGCACTGTATGAAGTTTAGTATTTCTTCTGTGTTAACAAATTCTAGTGGAATGAGAATCTAAGCATGTTATCTCCATGCTATATTATTTTAATTGGATGAATTATTGGTGCATGTGTTTTTTTAGGTTTAGAGAGTGAGTGATCCATTTTACATCTGAAAGTTCAGTCCAAGGACAGCTCAACATTTTGGGTCAAGATAACTCTCCATCCTATTTCATGAGCCACTCCAGTTTAGTATTTCATGATCTATCCTTTTACATTGGGACCCAATATTTATTCCAAATGTCATCATTTGACTAACACTGATTTATTAATTTAAATTGCATGTTATTATTTGCTTTTGCTTCTCTGATATTGCTATCGGTTAACTACGTACAGATTGCATCAAACTCATTATGCATACTTTTGAGCAAACACACCTAGGGTTGCCCTTAATCTTTTTCTGTGCAATATCCAGTGTCCATATGAGTTTTGGCTGAAGCATAAGTTGCTTATGGGATATCTGTAAGAAGTGTGCTATATTTGCATATACAACTTATTTGCTCATCATCAAGTTTAAAGTGCAACACCTGGATAGAAAGAATTAGCTGACTGCATGCTTTTGATCAGAGGCCATCCAA
This sequence comes from Furcifer pardalis, assembly GCA_030440675.1. NCBI lineage: Eukaryota > Metazoa > Chordata > Lepidosauria > Squamata > Chamaeleonidae > Furcifer > Furcifer pardalis. The sequence goes on from CP126895.1 coordinate 63,832,594, forward strand.
GTGTATGAGTACCCAGCATGTTGGGGGCAAAAAAGCTAATTAACATGTGAACCGCCGTGGGGTTATGGGGTAGTATATAAGTGCTTTGCTTTTTTGCTTTTGCTTTATTCACAATGCTATTGACTTTTGAGAGAAGCTCCTTCTATCTCCCTTAACAAACAAATGAATTGTGGTTATCAATTATGATATTTTTTTGGTTGTTATTTCTATTATTTTATTTAAAATTTCTGAAATTCTCCATCAAAAAGCACAGTAAAATCTGCTTCTTATAAAGGTAAATATAAACATTTATTTTTAGCAACTGTGTTCTCTAAGTGAATCCATGTGAAAATATCCTTTTAGAATACACCAGCCAGCCCTTTCCTTCCCCTCACTATTATACCTAATGGCTAAATCCCTGATTGATATGTGACCAGCCTCAGCTTGAATGGGTATATTGGTGTCATTGAGACTGGAACATGTCAAGTGTAGTGAATGGATTTTGCTGATGAGATATCTGGTGACTCCATTCAGGCAGAACATTGGAGCAAAAATCCAGTCTCAGCAAGATGAAAAGATGGTCTCAAACTAAGCAGAGCTGGGTAGCAATATTCTGAAATAAATATTCAATAGATATAATAGAAACAGAACTAAACCTTAAAATTAGAGACAAAACTTGGAATTCCAAATGGACAACTAGGATAATGAGAAATATGTCCATAAGAATTAAGAAACATAATTATAAATTGTTTTGAAAATGGTATTTAATGCCAGTAAGATTGAATCAAATTGACCACTCTAAATCGGAGAAATGTTGGAGATGTCAGGCAGCAATTGGGCCATACATCCATATGTGGTGGGAATGCAAATATGTAACTAAGTTTTGGGCCAAGGTAGAAGAAGAAGTTAGTAAGATTTTAGATACAAGAATAGAGTTAAATCCTCAAATAGTATTGTTAATGGAGATGAATATGTTGAAAATATCAAATGAAAAAAATATATCTAATGATGACTTTTTTGACTCTTGCAAGATTAATGATAGCTAAATGGTGGGAAATTATTCCAGATCTTAAAATTGAAGAATGGTACATAGGTACAAACAGGGAAATATTTTATTCATTTTGCAATAGAAAAGAATTTGGGTGACAAACCTGTCCAAGAGAGTTTGAACTTTTGGAAAGGTGAAAATGAAGGAAGACAATGATATTATATTTTAAAATATAATTAGTTCCCTACATGGGTGAAGGGTACACAAGATTGACCCCCCCCCATGATGTTTATTTTTTCCCTCTGTACTTTTACTTTTCTTTTCAAGTGTATTTCACTATTGTATTGTTTTATATCTTTAATAAAAAATATTTTAAAAAGAAGAAGCAAAAACGTGTATTGGACCAACAGAGATATGGAAGAGTTGCCTATACTGTGGTTGTGTCACATATTCTTCAGAAAACAGATAGATAAATGTATTTGAAAGATTTATTTCAAATACATTTCAAATGTATTTGAAATATTTCAAATACAGCCACCTAGAGTCGGGTTTACCTGATTGGGACGGGATAATAAATTTAAATAAATAAAATAAAATAAAATAAATATTTCAGATCTTCAGACTGAAGATGAGTTGGATGAAAGTTAAAATGTTTAAGGCCAACTCTTCATCCATTTGCGTTTACTACTTCCAAGATATAAATAACATTTATGCCTATGATTATGAGTCAGTTGATAGTTCTTGTTGACATTTTCAAATACTAATACATCTCAGCTCTACTCTTAAAGCCTTTAAAAAGGTAAATGTTCACATTTACTCTCTCTTAATCTCAGTAATCACTAATGCAAGGAGCCTAATATAAGATGTTTCCAAGTGTGTGTGTGGCTGTGGCTGTGGCTGTGTGTGTGTGTGTGTGTGTGTGTGTGTGTGTGTGTGTGTGTGTGTGTGTGTGTGTGTGTGTGTGTGTGTGTGTGTGTGTAAAAATGTAATAAGTACAACATAGTAACTAATGTACAGGCATTGAATAGAATTACAAATGATCAGAAGAAATCTAAATGCTATTTCTGTTGCTTTCCAATAATAATAACTGCATTTTGCATTCAGGGAGAACACCCATTACATTATTTATGGTAAATTAATAATATTACTTGGGGGGAAAGCAGTTCAATGTGTTATAAAACCAATAGGAACCTGTGTATAGTTCAACTTCAATATACAGTAATACCTCAGATAACGTTATGACTTGGTTCCACACGTCATGACGTTATCCGATTTTTAGCACTGTCCGATGCAGTCATCAAACAACGTTAAAAAAAGCCCTGTTCCTTTTCCAAAGAGGAAAGTGAACAGGAAGGAGATCAGGTTGGCTTGGGGAGGGAAACACCCTCCCTTCCCAAGCAAACCGGGGATCCATGGGGCTTGGGGCGCTTCAGGGGACAAACCGTGCTGTCGTGCGGTTTGTCTCTGAAGTCAAGCTCACCCCCTGTGATCACTAGCCAGGGCTGAGCTTGACTTGGAGAACAACCTGCCCGGGTGTGCAGGTACTGCCTGGGCTGAGGACGAAGCCTTCCGGCGGCCAGGCTAGCTAGCCTGGGCTGGGCTTGGCTTCGCCCGCAGCCTGGACAGGCTGTGGACGAAGCCTACCGGCTGCCAGGCTAGCTAGCCTGGGCTGGGCTTGGCTTCGCCCACAGCCCGGGCAGTTTGTCCCTGAACCCAAGCAGAGCACAGGCTAGCGAGTGCTAGCCAGGGCTCAGCTTGGCTTCGGGGACAAACCGTGCGCCCGCGCAGTTTGTCCCCTGAAGCATCCCCAAGCCCCAGCGATCATTAGCTGGTGCTGGGGGGTGCTTCAGGAGGCAAACCCAGTGATCGTCCTCAGCCCCCTGCCTTTCCAGCCCCCCTCCCCCAGCAAATGATTGCATCGGATAACACTAGCAGATCGTTATCCAATGCACATGTTTTCCAAAACAAAAGGCATCATTATCCAATTCTAGCATTATCCGATGCAATCGTTATCCAAGATATTACTGTATACAGAAAACATTTGTCAAGTAAAATTTCTTCCCCACAATGTGAGAATGGAGCAAACACTTCCCACCCCAAAGTTTCTTCAGCTTCCACAAAATATATTTATATCTCTATTCAAAACTGTATTTCCTCTTTGTGAAGTGAAATACAAGCAGAACAAGCACAGAATGGATCTAAAAGTCACAAACAATACACAAAGCTTTTAATTTAAAAAGTCTGTGGAACACAGCAGCAGCTATCATTAATCTAGTTACATATTTGTGCAAATATTTAGTTTGCATCAAGAAATTTGTACTAAGGTTCCAGATGCTCCCCCCCCCCCAAAAAAAAGAAAGACAGAACATTTCTTGATGCCTTGCAGGTTAAAGCAGAAAGGATGTAAGCAACACAGGAAAATGGCTAAAAAATAAATCTACTATGACAATTGAGAGAGGGCACAAAGTTGACAAAATTGATGGCCGGCAAAGACTTTCAGAACTTCAACATGCAACAGCCAGAATCTAATGATAGCTATATGTATTTGGTACCCTATCTTTATGTGAGATTCTGTGTTACTTTATGTGGCTAAACCTAATAGGATTCTTTGTATCTGTGTTGTTCTGTTGTGCTGTCAAGATTTTTTCTAGTAAAACTTCATGTTGCTCTGAAGCTGAACTGTTATGTCTGTAGAATGATGATTTTTAATAAAAATCAAAATAATAAACATTTTTTCCAGGAAACATTGCTTAAAATGTACATACAGTAATACCTCATATAACATTAGTATCGAATAACACTAAAATCGCATAACATTAAGGAATCTGGGGGGAAGAATTGCATCAGATAACATTAAGATCCTATGGGATGCTTCAGATAACAACCGCTAAAGCCTGTGTGGTTACAATGTATCTCTCTGGATCCCATAGAGGATCAGATAACACTAAAAATCATATAACACCAAGACTTGTGGAACCAGGTTTTAGTGTTATATGAGGTTTTACTGTATACTTCTGTAAATGTCAAGCTCATTTTGCTGGCTCACATTTAACATTACTTTTTAAAATTTGGTGTTTCATTAATTATAGTTACTTATAAATATTTCAAAGAGAGATGCTAAGTGCACCTATTTATGAAAACATGCATAAAAGCAATGTTTAGACTAATGAGTTCAAAGGGAATTCAGAAAAACATGTGGCTATTAACAACTTAATAGACTTAATGGCATGGGAACAAAGTGCATGAAAAGAGAATACTTTGGATTTGTCACATTAATTTCATTCACAACAAAACATGAGCCATGTTCACATTTTTCATTTAAAGCTTACCAGAGTATGTGTGCCCCCCCCCCCCAAACACGGTTAAGGATTTTTTTCTATTTTTCCAATGTATAACTCAATCTTCATAACAATAATAATGTTACAAGTCTTTTCTGGGGGAAAGAGTTTCACACTTTATTTTTAATTTCAGAGGAACATAAACAGCACCATCAACAAAAATTCCCAATTATCAGCTCTTCAAACCACTGTCACAGTTCAAACTCCCAACAGCCTGAATAAATAGGCTTCTGTTCCCATCTGGGTAAAACCCAGTGACCTAGCTCTTCAAGTCCAAAGTCAACATGGGGAAGTAAAACAATTTAGTCAGAAGTCCATAAGACAGGAATGTGACAGGCCATCAGAGGTGCAACAGAGGTCAAAGCCAAGTTCAGGTAGTTAGCAATGCAAAACACAGAGTTACACATCCAAGGTCAAAATAACATGGAGCCAGTAAGTGCACAGAACATCACAATTGCCATGACAAGGAGAATCCCACAGCAAAATAATGCACAGTGCCAAGTTCATAAAAAAGAGAATGTCAAAACAAAAGTTAGAATCACAAAAAAAAAAATGCAGCTGGCCACGTCTAAGCAGCAGATGGCAATGTTTTCAGAAGTTTTTCCAGTCTGGTAAGGAAGTTGTAGCCAGGATTGAAGCACAAGCCTTTTAATATTTGTTCTTTCCAGAAGAAGGAACTTATCTCAACATATTTTCTAATGAGGTGGACTTTCTCATGTCACCTTCGCTCTTGACTCTCCATCCTCTTTTTTTTTTTTTTTGTAGCTGTCTTCCTCTTCTTTTGGCTACTGTGTCAATGACTTTTAAAGAAGTTAACAGTCGGCTACTAACTGCTGCTCCTTTTACACTTGAATTGCTTTTGGGAAACATGTAGATCATGGAAAGGGAAAAAGGAGTACCATCAAGTGGCCAAATCCTCAACTGTTAGGATCAGGGAAACAAATGAGCTAGTGCTTGCAGGAAAAGTTTGGCCAGAAACAGACATTAGAGATCACTTGATAATTTGAAGAGGAAAAGTATTTAATTGTTGAAGGTAACTTTTTAAAGGTGCCACAAAAAAAAATTCTTTAGGCCATTAAAAGGAAAACAGAAATGTCAGGCAAGAAGTTTTGCTTCTCATGGTTTACTATAAGCTGAAGAGCAAATATAAAACAACAAATGATATAATATGTCACAAAGAGTAAGATAAAATATTCATGTTACTATAAAGAGTTTTATAACACAGTGGCACCATCTTGTGGATTCAGATATTGAATCAGTTAAAAGAGGGGGCTTAAGTGGGGGTCACAAACTGCTTTCCCAAGCCCATGCTAAAAAGCATAATTACAAAATAAGGAGACAAAGCAGCAGGTTGATCAAACAGAAAAAGATTATTATCAGTGCAAATACTCTGGTGAGATAATCCCCCACCCCTTTTTTTTTTTAAAAAAAATGCTGCTTGGGCTATGTTTGTCACAGTAAGCTCAGTTGCTTAAGTATGTTATTTTAAATGACAGAGAACTTATTCTTTGCTGTGAAAAGTATTATATCCTGTCTTTTTATTCAGTGTAATCTCTGCTTTAAAGTTTCGTACAGTTGTACCTCCCTTAAAGAGTATACCGACCTGTGTCCAATTTACCTTTCTTGGGTAAGGTCTTGGAGAAGGCAGTGGTGTGCCAGTTACAGGAGACCCTGGATGAAGCAGATTATCTGGACCCCTTTCAGTCAGGATTCAGGCTCGGATATGGTATGAAAACTGCATTGGTCGCACTTGTGGAAGTCCTTTCCAGGTGCCTGGAGGCTGTCAGAATCTGGATGGGGGATAACGGGCTACAGCTGAATACCGGCAAGACTGAGTGGCTATGGGTCAGGGGTCCTGCATTATCACGGGAGTTATCATCTTTGGTTCTGGATGGGGCAGTGCTGCCCCAAACAGTCCCGGTGCGTAACTTGGGGGTCCTCTTGGACTCACGACTACTGCTCGAAGAGCAGGTGGCAGCCATGGCCTGGAGGGCTTTTGCACAACTTTGTGTAATACGCCAGTTATGCCCGCTCCTAGACCAGGACTCCTTGCTCATGATCACACACGTTTTGGTCACCTCCAGACTTGATAGCTGTAATGCGCTCTCCATGGGGCTGCCCTTGGTGACCATTCGGAGGCTGCAACTGGTTCAGAATGCGGCTGCCCGGGTCGTGATGGGGTGCGGTCTTTTCTGAAGTATCTGCCATCTTTCTCTCATAATTTTTGAATTTTCAAACAAACTGCCTCTGTACCACTGCTGAACCTTTTTTTGATATTCCCTTCAGCTAGGACCCTCCAGCAATCTGACACAAATGTATATATCTATCTTTATTATGATCACTGATCAGATAAATTGACACAAATGGAAAACCTACAAATTAAATAATTGCAAATTGACTACTTTATGATACTATTACTCCTGTATAAAAGGACAGAATCCCATGGCCACCCCCTCAGTAGCAATAAACAACAATGACAGTTTAATGTTACTTGGTGCCAGCATAATATTCAACCTTTATGTCTTTTCTCTTGTACTAGCCAAGAGTCAAACTCACATTTTTTTTCCTTCTGTGGTTAAGTACTTAAAGAGCAATCCCTCTCACAAAACACAACACATAAATTTGATGTGAAAGAGAGACTATTCTCTCAGATAGGATTTTCCACAAAAGGAAAAAAAGTATGAGATTAACTCTTGGATAACATGAGAGTAAAGTCATAATAGTTGAACATTATATATTTAACTTCTGTCTCAGGTGAATGAATTTCTTTACACATGTACTAAAATATATCCATGGATGATCTGTAGAAATGCTGTTTAATTCCCAGTTGAAAAATACCAGCACCATCATGCAGAAAACTAGCTGGATCCTGATATTTCTTTGCTAAATAGCTGTTCAGTTCTATAGACTTGTATTCTATAAAGTAGAAAAGCATAAACTCAAAGAAGACAACTCCATCTTTCCATGGAGACCTGATGTATTAAATTACCTGAGGTAAAAAATAGATTTACTTTAGAAACAACTTTAGTCAACGTTACATGATTTACAACTTATCTCCTTCCAGGTATAAATTTAGTGTTCTGTGGTAAAGAGATGAAAACATTATCTCATACTCAGTAAGTAATTTTTTATTTACTTGTTACATTTATATTCTTCCTTTATGGAAAGAAAACAAAATATTGTTGAAGACACATAACAGGAATACAAAGCAAAAACAACAAAGAAACAGCCTCAAACACGATTAAAAGGCATCAAGAAAAAAGAAAGAGCAGCTCTGTTTTGTTAAAAAATCACTTTAAAGGCAACTGTCTGCCTATGTAGAAAGATCTTTGTTGCCAGTGGAAGATAACAAAGAAAGAATTAGCCTTTCTGGGAATGTATTAGCAGCATCAGAGTTTTCTAGCATGTTTTTTTTTAAAGAGCTGGCTCCTTCTTCTTCTTCTTCTTCTTCTTCTTCTTCTTCTGCTACTACTACTACTACTACTACTACAGACACTCTCCTTTAAATGTTGGAAACAGAGAAATTGCTGTTACTGTTGGTGGTGGGGAATTATCTACTGCCATAATTGTGTGACCTAGTACCTCAATAGACAGAAATGATGTGGCAGAATCACCAGGCTGTCACCAGGCCATCTATATTTTGTTATAAAACTCTATGCAATGAAGGACTGTCAAGGACCATTTGCTTGCATGAAGTCCTTGTGATCCCATCCCCTGGGCTTGGCTGTCACTCACCTTCTCCTTTAGCTCCAGAAGGTCAGTCTACTGTAACAATTTTGATTTTATCTTTTCTTAATTCAAATAGATGGCCAATTTTTTAATCTTGTGAGAGCCAAAATATGATACAAAGGATTCATAATGGTTCTGCATTACCCCAGGGCAGGGAGCAGCTCCTTCCTTAGTCTTTTAATTACACCAGAATTGTACAAATACCCTTGATTTGGTCTTTTTTTGCACATTTACCCAATGACAGCACACATACCTAGTTCAAAAGCTATTTCAGTACACCTGGCTGTATGACTCCTTGATTGCTATTGAGTATGGTTTATGAACCAATGGAAGATTTGTAAATCCAGTGAGCTGCAGAATGAAACACAAGTCCATCAGAAACCAAGATTGTTTTACTGACACTTGATTTCTTAATATGTCTTACTCATTTTCCTTTCAGATTTCTGATCCACTGAAGACTGCCATTAACATTAATAAAACCCAACAGATGTAACTGAGCCAGGTTAGCTATTATTTTTACAGAAACTTTCCTGGCAAAGTATGCTTTAAAATAATTGTATTATTTAAAAGAAAAACTTCTGGTTTGGAAATGTGAAAATCAGTGTTTATTTATGATTTGAAATTCCAGAAAATTACCAGATATTGCTGCACAATGAAGTCTCCATGTTGCCAGAAAAAAAGGGGGGGTGATACCAAATATGTAGCAAATGTCAGCCTGAATGTTGGCAATGCTAATTGCAGCAGTCAAGATGATCTACAGGATACTGTCATTCAAAACAGATAGCAAGTAAGGGGGAAAACTAAAAGCTGACTCTTTTTTTCAACAATTAATCTTTCCCCTTCCAAACACAAACAACTTTCATGGCTGCTTTTCAATATGTTTGAATGGTAATGAACACCCTGTAGACCCATGGTTCCCACACACACCACAGGATGGCAATTTGATTTTTAAGGTGGACAGTTTGAGAATGAGTTATTAACAGTACATGGCTTTTAGGTTTCTTCCTAATGTCGGTCAGTTGCACAATCGATTCCGACCCTTTGTGACCCCATGGACCATTGTCCGCCAGGCACCTCTGTCCTCCACCATCCTCCTCAAACTGCCCAGCTCTGTGCACATTGTGTCTACAATACCATCTAGTCATCTCATTTTTTGCCACCCCCTTCTTCTTTTAGCCTCCACCTTTCCCAGCATCAAGGCCTTCTCAAGTGAATCCTCTCTTCTCATTTGGTGTCCAAAGTACTTTAGCTTCATCTTTACTATTTGACCTTCTAAAGGACAGTCAGGATTGATTCTTCTAAGAACTCCTAATAGGAGTTCACTTTTGAATAATAACAATTCTACAGGAAGGGGACATCAGGAGTTTAGAGATACTTAGGTGGGTCATGCCCAAAAAATGGTTTGTAACCACTGCTGTAGATCATTTTGTAGATGATCTATCAGGGGATTCTCCTTTTCTTTTTATGGTGTAGTAGTGCACTCCAGGTTAGTCCACCCCTAGCACATGTGATTGTTAAGAATGAACCAAACCAATGCTTTTGTGGCTGACACTCCTTCCAATGTCAATATCATGAGGTCACTTAATAACTAAGCCACTTTAGGCTGTTGGTTAATTGAACATTTCCCCTGCTCCTCTGTGTGTCTTCTGTGTGTGAGAAGCCTGGTCTCAGAAGTCCTGAGAAAAAATTTACTGAAGGTTTTGCTTTTTTTAAAAAAAAAAATCATAATTCAAACCCCCTTTGCCCAAATGTCAAATTTGTCACAGAACAAGAGTAGTCTATCTTCCACAACTATGCCCAATTTAGTATTGACATAAATGCAAATTTCAATGCTATAAAAATTGATCTGTCTCTATTTTTTTAAATTGCTTTGTAGAATCTTGATTTGCACCTAAAATCTCAAAAGTGTGTTTGTTCCTTGCCACAGAAAATGATTAAGGTTCATTAGCATTAAAAGCAGACTGGTTTGGAGCAATCAAAAGCAAAGTTAATTCTTTCACTGACCTGGGGACAACTTACATACATCTGCATTTCAGGGTGGACTCCTCCTCCAATTATGAGTTGCCAGGGCATTGGCATGAGATTCTGAAATATGATATACGAGAATTATGCTAAAATCCTGCTTAAACATACCTGGCCCTTACATACATATGTAGACAAATATAAGATAAGATTATACTGTTTACTCATTGGTTTAAGTCTTTAAGATAAGAAAAATCCATTGTGTCTGGTTTCGTCTATCCAATCAGGAAAAAAAAAAAGATGCAGCTTTAAAAGGTTTTGTGACAATAATGCCCTACACCAATGGCCATTGTACTTCTCCATAAATATCTTCTTTGCTGATCTAATAGATCTGTGGTTCCATTCTGCTTTTAATTTTTCAGTGGTTAAAAATATAAATATGTTAATGAATATGTGTAATGAAAACATGCTTTCAAGGCCTTACATTTAAGGTAATACATTAAGTCTCTCCTCACAAGAATTCTTGACCTTAAACTTTTCTAAATTAAAAAATGTGATTCCCCATTTTATCTGAATAAAAATTTGCTGAGTATCACATTTGCAAGGCACCATATAAATAACATGACAGAAGTCTTGACATTATTTCAGTGCATTTATTTTCTTTCCCTTCTCTCATATCAACAGTAAAATTAATAAGAATAGGAACATCACCTGATTGGGATTTTTCTTCGGCAAACCAAATGCATTAAAATGTAATTTTTCATGAATATATTTTCACATTTCACTGAACACCTAGTGATACCAATGAGAACAAATACAATTTGATCACTGCCTTGCATAAACCTAGGAAAATGTTTTTTGAACTATGCATTCCTTTCTGAACCCTTAGCTTCATTTGCATTCAATTCCATGTTACAGTACTCTGTTATAGAACACTATCATAGAAAATATGTACAATAAATAGAAAACCTAAAAGAACAGATATGGTATTTTGTGCTGAGGAATATGCAATCCTTAAAAAGAAAAAAAAGTAACTTCAGATAAGTGCTTTTTGATACTTCTCAAAACTGTTATACTTTTAATTGAGCATGTCTGGTTGGATATAACAGACTGTTGAGAGGACATTATCATTTCAGAAAGGTGCCTCAATATGTAACTAGAAATGCTGCAAGAAAGGAGGTAGAACTAAGCAATGATATTCTTCTTCTTCTTCTTTTGTTTATGGTCACATAATTATGCAACTAATCATAACTAGAAAAGTGTGGAGTCTCCCTACAAACATGAGAAACTGGACCCATTCAGAAGCATGTATGCAATTTTGGTGTGACTAAGGATGGAGTGACTAAGAATGGAAGGTTAAGACACTGGAGCGACAACTGGAAGGTCAGCAGGTCAGCAGTCCGAGACTTGAGTGTTGTGCAATGGAGTGAACTCCCATAGTTTGTCCCAGCTCCTGCCAAACTAGCAGTTTGAAAGCAAGAAATTGCAAGTAGATAAATAGGTGCTACTTTGATGGGAAGGTAAACAGTGTTTCGTTCACTCCAGTGTGTAGTCATGCCTGCCATATGACCATGGAAACATCTGTAGACGTAAACAGTGCTGACTCTTTGGCTATAAACAGATATGAACACCAAACCCACTTATATACTGCCCCATAGTACTTAGTGCACTCTCTGAGCAATTCACAGTGTAATTAGCATTTTGCCCCCAACGTGCTGTGTACTCATTTTACTGAACTTGGAAGGATGGAAAGCTGAGATGTCCCCCTCACATACAACACTCCAATAGCTTGAAGGATGTCTGTGGTCAGGAATAAAATCATTCTGGATCAGGTTCACTGACAGTGTAAAGGGTAGGTTGTTTACCAATTTTTGTGTCTTCTTTTTGGGAAAGATGGCATTAGAGGTCCACTGCACTTTTCTAGTTATTATTGGAGTTTGCTTACAAGTAAACATGTATCTGGTTTTTCTTTTTCTTTTTTGGTATAGTGATTAATTTAAAAGTGCAGGAACTTATGATAATATCCCCCATAGCCATGCCTCCTTAGAGAAATTCCTAGCTATGACTGTACAATATAGTGCCACATTCAGACTGCCTACTTCATTGTGCAGAGATACAACAAACTTGGTAATAAAAAAAATTACGTATTGAACCACTTATCTAAGAAATCATTAAAGCAGTCATTCAAATAATCAATCTATCAAATGATAAATCAGTCATTATCCTTACAGGGTGATACTGGGCCAATCACTTTCCTTCATTCTACTTGTCCCTCAAGATTCTTGTGCAGATGCAAACTGTCTTGTTCTCACCATTTTTGATTAGTTTGGCTAGTCTTTTCTCTGCCCTCCCTCATTTTTAATCAATTTTTGTTCCCTCCACACTCTTAATCTTCTTTCTTCATTCCATTCCTTCTATTTAAAAGCCAAGACAATATGCATTGCTTTGTTTAAGCTCCAGTTTTTCAATTTCTTTCAGCCACCATCTGAAGAGGAAGTTAGCTCACTATCATGCTGTAAAAAATTTCCATTTACCAATGTCCTGGGCAAATTTTGTTTTGCTTTGACTACACATAAGGAAAAATAAAACTTCATTTGGCTAGCAGAGACTGGCTTTATATTTAAGCCTCCAGAAAGGAAAACCATTCTGAGATCTCATATCACTGCAGTAAAGAAGCTGATTGATTGTTACTTCTCCTCTGAGATTCTGACACATTTCTGTGCTTTTGCCACAACTGTCCTTTCCTTCTTTACCTTCATAGGCACAGTTGTGTCTTTCCAACTATGTGCAGTTGGAAGACTTGCTGCAGGAGTTGAGTTTCTACACTGCACTAGAGTACGGTCAATTCTTGAGATCACAGTCAAACAAAGCATGTGCTAAGATCTTCGGATTGGTAGAAGGATGGGAATAGGTAACATGTCTTGAGAAAGAAGATCACTGGGGGTGATCAGATAAATGATGTAATAGTTCTGGATTTTTAAACTGATCTCCTCTTACTGCCCATTTTTCATACGCTCATATTTTTGTTAGCTTCATGTAGCTTAAAACACAATCTATTTTTTTTTTTTTTGCAGAATGCAAAGAGTCACCAAGATTTTTGCTTTTGATTTGCAGAGTCTCACTTATATTGAACTTGTTCAGGAATTTACCTTAAGTTGGGAGAACTAAAAATGGAGGCCTTCAGTTTCAACCTTGCCATTCTGAGGGGCAAATTCCAATGAATGCCACTCACACTCATTTGAATGTTGAACTGAACTTCATATACAGTAATACCTCGGATAACATTAGTATCGGATAACACTAAAATCGCATAACATTAAGCAATCTGGGGGCGAGAATTGCATCGGATAACATTAAGATCCTATGGGATGCATCGGATAACAACCGCTAAAGCCTGTGTGGTTACAATGTATCTCTATGGATCCCATAGGATTTTAACATGCATCGGATAACACTAAAAATCGGATAACACCAAGACTTGTGGAACCAGGTTTTAATGTTATCCGAGGTTTTACTGTATACATGTTCCTCCATATGGGCAGTTAGAATGAACAGGGATATTTTAACCCAGTTTTAGCCCCTGAGAGTTCAGGCAAACACTCAACACATACACTTGAAATTATGTCCCACAGAGTTAAAATAAATTTTATTCAGCTTAGAATAAACAAGAAAAATAGTGTTCCAATGCATGCCAAGTATACCAATAATCAGCATCATATTATGTTTACTTTTAATCACCTTCACATGCAGTTGGTTTTAGTTCCATTTTAAAATAACGATAGACTGTATGGACAATGTTTTATTTTTCTATATTTTTTATTAATTTTTTTGTTTGTATAAGAGGAATTTTTTTACAGGCAATTGCACGTAGGATTGCTCTCTGCTTTAAATTACCCACCATAAATAATGCCACTTTACTTTTGCAGTAAATAAACAAATAAATAATTTCCTGAACCTGTTTTGCTGTAATTGTTCATTTCTTCTATAATCACTTCAGTGGAATGAAATTGGAAGAGGCTGGGGAGTGACTCAAAATACATTTCTAATAAATTACCCTCTATTAAAAATATCATGCTACTGGGGAGCAATTGACGGCTGAAACACGAGAGTGTTTCTCTTCAAAATGTTGGCCTGTAACATTTGCTTTCAAGTGATGAAATATTTTATGTCAAAACAGTTTCCCAAGATCTTGGTGATAAAAATGGAAAAACCTTCTTGTATTTATACTGCATTTGTAAGATGGTGTTAACAATAGCCTCTTATATAATACACTTTCCTTAGTTTTTCATGTTGCCCACATGTTCTCTTTATCTGTTTGCTTCCATAAAAAAAATATCTCCTTTTTTCCAGCTAAACAGCAATTGAATGCCTCTCAAAGCAGGGAAAGTAGCATTGTATTTTGTCTACAGCTTATGCAGCAGTAAAATATGAGTAATTGGACTTATTTCTGGTTTTGCATCATTTCAAATGAATCTAACAGCTACATTTCAGCATTCGTACTAAATGTACTGAGCATTGTTCTGGGCTTATGATTTTGCTAGTTTCCTGTACTGTCAGTTGTATTGTGAAGTGGTGATCAAATGCAAGGTGCACATTCAAGAACATGAACAGGGACAGAAGAAACAGATTCCAGGTTTGTGAAACATAATCTCTTTATCCTCCTCTGAAAAGTTGGATTATCAATATTGCATGGGCTATTTTCAGCTATTGTGCTTAGCCAGGCATGAGCGACATTCCACATGAAGCAGTCAGGGCTGCACCTGCAGTTTATCCATATGGAACTTGCTGACAAATGCTTCAGCTTACTGCAGTAGACTGGCTCAGTTGGTCTACTTCTGACTATAACCTGCACAGGTACAACCTTGCTCCCATGCCAGACTCTCTTCTCCACTTCCCACCCCCAGCCTTGTTAACCACAGTGATCCAACCTGGAAGGAAGGAAAAGAATTAACATCAATACCTATCAAAATAATAAAATATCTAACTATCCTGAATGTTTCACAGAACTGTTTTGTTTAAAAGCCAGCTATCTGAGACATTACAAGATTACTGGACAATTACGAAAGGTAACTAGAGAAATGAACTGAAGAAAAATAAAATTAATGCTAGTTATTATTCAGGCCATTCCTCTAGTTAAGCAATGAGTTTTTAAATTAGTGTGTTCTGTAGTGATTTTTTTTTTTACAATTACAAAGAAATGGTAGTAAAAGGTGGGGAAAATCAATTATGTCAACTATGAGTCCAGTGATGCATGGAAATTACAAGACAACATGGAAACATTAAATAAAATATCAAAAATCCCTTTATACAACCCTATCCTTAGTTCCCTATAATATTTAAATTCAGACATGGAATTATACTGGGTGGTCTTAAACCACAAAGAATTATGGTCAGATTTTGAAATGGTGATAACTGAAACATATGACCAAATGTATTGTCTTGCAGTTTCTTCATGTTCTGGATCAGTAAAGAAACCTATGCCTCTTTTTTCTTCCATGTTTCTTTACACAAGTAGATGTCGTGGGAGGTACTCCCATATATAACTATTTATGTCAGAATAATAGGCAGGTTACTTTGGACTTGCTGCAAATGTGTTTCCTGCTATTCCCCTCTCCCCCTAGTATCTTGATTTGATTCCCTGCTTGCTTCAGATGCAAACAAATAAACAAAAAAAGGAGCAGATAGAGATTTCTCTCTGGATCTTTGAGAAAGAGGACCATTGATTTGGGCCAACTGATTTAGATCACTATGTCTCTTATCCTATGATTCTAACAGATCTTCTCTTGGAATGGCAAGGCTTTTATTTGGTTTTGATTTTTTTCAACAAGAACTTTCCCATATCTTCAGAATTCTTATTAAGAAGCAAGAATGTTAAATGTTGATGATCTTAAATGTCAAAATAAGTTAACTGAAAAATTCATGCATCTAAGGCAGAAGGCTTTGAGTTTTCAGCTCTTGAAAGTCCAGATTTGAAGTCTTCTGAGATCAGCCTTAATTGTAGAGTTGACGTTTCCAAGAATTTTGCCCTGATAGGTTCTTTGTCTTAAAAATCACATAACAAAATGAGGTTGAGAATGACCATCCTCACCCAAGGAAGGAACAGCAGGCAAGCCCTCCTCAGCCATTGTTTCCATAAACTCCAAACACCAGAACTGCATGAAGTTGACTTTATTAAGTTGGGGAATATGATATAGTACAAGGAAAGGAAGGAGCCATTTTCATAATATTACACTAGTCCTCTGGGGATCAGTAGCCTCAATTAGCCTTCCTGAAAGTACAGTTTCTGTCTGGCCCTGTGTTGCCATCACTGGGGTCAGGTTGCTCAAAGTAATGTTGAGACTTTAAGATAGTTTGGAGCTACATCATGCCCTTCACAGATGGCTTACATAGCCAACTAGTTAATGGTGTCTGTACCTACTTAGTCTCTTCTCTTGTTTCTTAGTCCTTGTGGTGTGGGATTATTATTATTATTATTATTATTATTATTATTATTATTATTATTATTATTATTATTATTATTATTATTATTATTATTATTATTATTATTATTATTATTATTATTATTATTATTATTATGTGCCATTTGCACCTTCATCACCTACATTAGCTGGGGGTTGGATACCTGCCAAACACTGAGGTCTCTGTGGATGGTCAGTTCAAAGCAATGTGATCAACAGATTAAAAGGGGGTCCCTTCTTCCACTGCCACAAATCACATTCCTGTTCAGGGTTCTCCATCAGTGAGTAATAAACCCCTTTGGAGACACAAAATAAGGGTACTTGTTCTTCCTCAACTTTACCCTACATTTCTTCCTCAGATCTATTTGTGTCCCACAAATTGGACTCCCCCTCCTATTCCTCCTTCCCATCCTGATAGTTTCCCATCAGCTGAAGCTGAAGCTGGCCCATATCTTCTACCACCTTCTCTCTGCAGCTTGGTGTCAGCTTTTCCTTGTTTGTGTCCATCTGGGACCTGGGTGATGCAGCTCCCAACATGTATTCCAAGGAGGTCAAGTTGAGGGGCAGAGTTCTGCTAGATGCACCAGGAGGGACCTCTCATACTGAATTTAGGTGGTGCAGATAGATGATAGTTGAAGAAATTTCAAATCATTCTTTGTAAACAACATGGAAAAAATAGTATTTTAAATATTTACATGGAATAAAGCAAAACTGACAGATTCACAGGAGGTCCTCACACTTTTACATCCAATGAACTCAATGTGAGTTATGTGGTTGCCATCCACTCCACTTAATCCTGACAACAACACTGCAATGTATATCAGACTGAGAGATGTGTATAGCCTGAGGTTACTCAGTGAACTTCATGGCTGGGTGTTAATATAATGTCTATTGTGTCCTAGTTCAATATTCTTAATGACTACAAAGTGTTGGTTTTTAATTATGGTAATGATATGAGATTCAAACAAACCTTGAGCTCAAAAAACCATGTTTTCAGCATGAAGACAGAACATGTGCAGTTGGGAAATAATAGGTGTGCAATTGTAGAAACAGAGAAAACAAATTAGATGGCTTCCAACTTATATCAAGCTGCCTAAACCATAATAAAACAACTCCCTCTTTTTGGCCAGAACCTCATTTTCTTCTACTACAGGCTCTATTGATTGCAGTGTAACAGACACTAAAGCAGCCACAGAGCTGAAGATTAGTGTTTAATTTTTCCAGAAGGAGGGGTGTCTGAGAGAGCATTCCTGCAGTTATATGGAAATTGCTGTGAAAATTTCTTCATTACCGTAGTATAACAACTGGGATGCTGTTTTATTAGTTGATTTGTTTATAGAATTTCAAACTAAAGAGAAGCCAAGCAATGACCCATAGGTCTAAAAATACCTTTAGTCTTAGGAGTGGGAGTCTTAAGCTCTTGCTATATATACTCGTAGTAAATTAATATTAGGCTTTTTTTGCATGTGTCCTTTCTTGAATGTTGCTTAGGTAAAGGTAAAGATTGCCCTTGCTTGAAAACCAGTCATATCTGACTCTAGGGATCAGTGCTCATCTCTGTTTATAGCCAAAGAGCCAGTGTTGACTGCGTCTGCAGATGTTTCCGTGGACATGTGGCAGGCATGCCTTAACACTGGAATGCTATTTGACCTATCACAAAAGAATGTGGCAAGACAAGCAAGATATTTGGCTGGCTGAATAGCTCAGTGGTTTAGGTATCTGGCTGTGGAGTCAGAGCAAGCTGTAGAGTCCCAAGCTGCTGCCAGAAGAAGGGAATGGCAAACTATTTTTGTGTATTATTTCTATCTAGTAAACCCTGGAAAGGGTTGTCATAAGCCAAAATTGCTAGCATACAGCTTTGACACAAAGTATTTAAGGAGTAGTTTTACTGGTTCCACTCCTTCAGTGAGTTTCCACTGGGAAGGTGAGATTTGAATCCTGATCTCCAGATCCCTAGTATGCCAACAGCAAAAAAAAAAAAATAGATAGTTGAAAGAATAGTGACGAAAAAGATGAATGCAATTGCATTACATTATTTAAAATTTGAGTAACTATTTAAATCTTTCCCCATGGGTTGTCAGCATATTTTCCCCCACAGTAATTTCTTCTCTGAACATTCTTCACATGGACAGAATGCATGTTACAATGGGCTGGAAACCAGAAGGCATGCATGCAGGTAAGCTAATAATTCAGTAGGATTTCTGAGTTTCTTAACAGCAGCAATGTCTCTACAAGACACAAGATGTTCCAACAAGAAAATAATTATAGATCAGATTCAGATTATATCCAATTGCCCCAAGGGACTACCAGATTTGCCAACTAATGTACAGCCTCCTAGTATCTGCATCAGTGGTATTAGGATGCCGCAGAGCTTCTCAGAAACTGTCTGGTTGCTTCAGATGTTACTTTCTTTCCCCCTTTCTTCTCATGAAAAATGTATGGATGCACTGGGTGTGTTTTGCTGTAACATGGTGGAATCTTGCCCCTCCATGCTTTCAATGCCAGCATTCGTAACAGGAGAGCTAGTGGACTCAAGTAAACCCTTAGCCATAGAATGTCACCATGAGGTGATAATGGAAAACTACTTCTCAGACATCTAACATACCTTGAGACCACTATTAACATTGCCACATGTGACAAGTTTTATATATTGAATTATGAAAAAACAGGAAACTGGTAAAGCAATTTATCTGTAGTCAGAACTGGGGTCGCCTCAGAGATATTTATGAAAGGGTACAAGCCTCATTAGAGAATTAACCAGAACTTGGAAGGGTTACTTTGTAGCCTCTTGCCAGTACAGTTATGGTGGCTCATAGATTCTAGGAATTGGAGTTCCAGAGAATAACTTTGTGATGATCTGAAATGCATAAGCAATAGATATAAATGAACCCTGTAACAAGGAGAATCATGTGGAACAGAACTGCTTCGAGACGATAAGTGTGCTGACAACACACATACAAAATCCAACCACAAACAAATTGTGCCATAGACATCTTACATAAATAGAACTCAAATGATTAATTTATTGAAGAAAGTAAAGTTTCCTTTCCCACTTTGAATTCAAAATAGTGCAAGAAATCTTGCCAATTTCTAGAGATCTGTAATGCACACAAAAGTGAACATCTGTGTATTGAAAACTGAAATGAGATGAGTTTGGCTTGACAATTATATTGTCCCATTTTACAATAAAATTAATTAGCAGTACTAGCACAGTTGCAACACTTTATGAGCATGGCAGATTTAAATAAACTGCTATGTAAATATAGCTGAGAGTAAACCACCATGTAGACTTGCTGTCTATGTGGTGAAGAAAAAAATCAATCCAAAAGACAAGTGATAAATAGAACAGGGTGAGGATGAAGACACTTCCTGAAGCCACCAACTTTAAATAGCTTTAGCTGATCTGGGACTTTGATCTTTTTAGCACAGCATGACTGTTAGAGGAAGTCCCAAATTCATTATAAAGTTCACACGACGTGCATTAAACAGCCAAGAGGGTTCGAAAATCAGGTACCATAGAATGAACTAGTGAAAATGAGCCCAGCTGGAATGAATTCAAAATATGCTGCATTTACACGACCCTCTGTGCCATCTGAGATTTATATTCAGTACATTTTCATTGGAGTCCAAACTTCTAAAACATGGACATTGTGAAAAAATGAGAACAAAAAGGCTGCAATCCAATATAGAACAGAGACTGAAGAATTTAAGGAATGGAAAAATGAGATCCTGAATGACACTGAGCTGGACAGAGATACATTTGGGATGACACACAAATGTGGATTTCCATGGATACAACCTAAAATTCAGAGAGACTAATTACAAAACATGTTTAGTGTTTTTTAAAAAAGATTTGTTGTTCAGTCACACAGTCAAATCTGACCCTTCCACCCGTTGGTCCACATCATACCAGACTTCTGTTAGCTGTCATCCTTTAGAGTCCACCCAGTTCCATGTCCACTGCATCAATGGTACTGTTTAACTATCTCATCCTCTGTCACCCCCTTCTCCTTTTGCCATCAATCTTTCCCAGCATAAGGGCTTTCTTCAGTGAATCTGCTCTTTTCATTAGGAGGCCAAAGTGTTTGAGTTTGAGTTTTAGCTTTAGTATCTATCCTTCCAAGGAGCATCAGGGTTCATTTCCTTTAAAATTGATCAATTTGATCTCTTTGCAGTCCATGGGACTCTCAAACATCTTCTCTAGCACCACAGTTTGACCGCATCTATTCCTCTGTGCTCAGCTTTCCTTATGGTCCAGCTCTCACAGCCACACATTACTACTGGTAAGACCACCACTATAACTACACAGACCTTTGTCAACAGGGTTATTTCTCTATTTTTTTATTATGCTGCTTAGGTTTGCCATAGCCTGCCTCCACCCAAGGTGTGTCATTCTATTCCATGGCTGCAGTCACTGTCTACAGTGATATTGGAGCCCAAGAAAGTAAAATCTGTCACTTCCAGCTGAATACTGCGCAGGAAAGATTCAATTTCAGGATATCAGTTGTGACAATCCTTTATAACTCTGCTTACTCAACATGAATTCTGAAAAGAAAAAAATCTATTCTGCACAGGAATGGTATTAATCCTGTCCATCTTGACTCTCCCTCTGTCTAAAAAGGAACTACAGCTTAGAAAAACTTCCCTCAATATTTTCCTTCAGAATTTCTCAAGAAAATACATTGCAGAGAAATTTCATTCTGAAATGGAAAAAATAGGTATTTATGGTCTGAGCTGAAAAATTGACATCTCTGCTTTAACACCATGATGTTCAGCTACAGTAATGTTTAACTGCGAATATATTTTGTGTATAAGTTTTCACTGGCATGCATGGAGAGTTATTGGAATTTGGCTGATAGTTGTAGGAGTTTGCATAACAGTTATAGATTGGATGCATGCCTGGAGTGGAAGAATCTTTTTGAGCTGACTGACTGGTGTGATTCCTGGGTGGAGCAATCCCATATAAGGAAAGACGCACAGAAAAATTAGTAAGGAACAGCTGTGTTTATTTACTTGGATATGAGTTGCAGTCGATGAATATTGCTAAATAGAGCTGAGTGTGGGCTCCTTGGTGAGAAGGTGTGAAAATGTGTGCCATTTTGTTGGAATTTCTGTCAAAGCAAATATTCATTCTCTCTCTCTCTCTGAAGTACAGGGCTCCTTGTTGGAACTTGTAAGTATGTTCATTTATCAGTAGTTCTGGCTTGGCTGCATAGGTTACCCATTACATACCCACTACATTCCATGCCAAATGTAAGGTTTTGATACTTCATAAAAATTCCTATATGTTTTAGGACCTTGCTATCTGGTGGCATAAATTTCTTACAGAAATTCTATGCAGAACATGAAAATAATATCTACTGTCCTAGACATGAAACTAGGGTTTTGATGTTATGAGTTTGATCCTGACAGGTCTCAAGGTTGACTCAGCCTTCCATCTTTTTGAGGTTAGTTAAGGTAGTACTCAACATGTTTTGGGCAATTTGCTAATTGTGTTGTGTACTGCACAGCTAGTGCCCTAAGTGCTATGGCATGGTATATATATGTAATTGCTATTGTTAATTGTCTTCCTAACTAGCTGTGACATGAGAAAACCACTGGGTTCCATAAGGTTCTCAAAGCAAATTATCTTCATAGAACACCCACATTTTGAAATATTTTAAATTCCAGTGTATCCAGTGAATTGTGAGCTATACATGACAATGGAACTACATATAGTTCTTCCATACCATCATCTCACCTATTATGGAAAACCAGGTCCATAAAATGGATGTGTATATTCCATGGATAAAAATGTTTTCTGTCAATTATGGAATACTTTTGAATTATATTTTTAAATATCCCAGATTGATTCACCTTTGACCACTTGGAATAATTCAAGAAACACTGTATTAATCAATGACTACTTTCTGGGGACTAATTAGGCAAGATTAAACACTTCAGATCTCTAAGTATTCAGTTCTTGGCCTTGTCATAACAAATCTTTCCCACCTGCCTACAATTTAGGAAAGTACATATGATGCAGTCCAAAAGTGATTAGGACAAAAGACAATGGACAGAACACAGCTCCTAAAGTTTCTACTGCTGGATCTTGTAGTGTGAAAAATAAGTATTTAGGATGACTAATTATGTGCTCAAATTGGCTAGATTACTCAGCGAGTAAAAGCTGAAGAGTGGGAGTTCAGTTCCTTGTTGACATCCTAGAACAGGGGTTCTCAACCTATAGTTTGTGGGCCAGATCTGGCCTATGGCACAATTCCATCTGGCCCACACCCTTGCTCCCGCCACTGTCACTGACACAATCCTTTTCACTTTGCCTGGCTTGGCATGTCCCTAATGCTGCTTCTGAGCAGCGTTAGGGACACACCAAGCCAGGAGGAGGGGACAAGGATGGCAAAGCTGACAGCACCGGCGGTGGAAGCAGAAGAAGCACGTGGCCACCTGTGTCTTTCCTGGGTGCCGCTTTGGCTGAGCACAGGAAAGGACAGGCAGGGAAGTGGTGGTCTTAGAAGAACCAGACTGTGCAGTCCCAGGATGCCCCAGAGAGAGAGACTGGTATTTCATTTATTTGTTTTCCCTTTGCAAAAAGGATTACCATAAATCAGAATTGACTTCATGGCACATAAAATTATTAATTTATGGGCCTAAATATTTGGTGAGTTAAATGCCTTTGCACTGATTATAAATCTCCTTTTGTCACTTACAAATCAATAGATAAAAAGTTGTGAATATTTTATGGAATAGTTTTGGAAGAAGTATTTAACAGTCTGTGGCATTAAGAAAAGAGTTGAGGGGGTTCTGAACCTAGACAGCTTTTATATAATTTAAGATCCTGTTACTCAAATGTTTGCACAGTTCTAGTAACAGTAAGAAATAACCATGGTGGAAATGAAGAGTCTTGGCACACAGTAAAAAATGTAGCATGATGTAATTCAGCAATTTTAATTAATCAGAACATAGTATCAGTGCCAGATAGTTAAAGTTGTTAATGATGCAAAGCTGTTTTTCTTTTATTTTCTTGCAAAAAAAGGAGGCCTGATCTTTCTTGCATTATTAAGCATGGGACCCAAATATTTTACTTCCTACATGATGTCATTGATTTTTGTTATCCATTTACAAAGCAAAGTACCAACCTAATTGGATTTAGGCTTGCCTAATCTGGTGATACATGGATTGTATCCTTTTCTCAAGGCCTTGTAACACAGGAAGTTAAATTTGGCATCCTGACCAGGCAATTAGAAAGGAAATGGTGAAATTAACTTAGCATATCTTGAATTTATTGAATGACTCGCAAATTATATTTTATCCTTTTCATCTGGTTCAGGATCCATGCTGTCCAGAGTCAGAGTGATTAAAGAGGTTATTAGCAAATTTACAAAGAACAGGACTCAGAGTAGTTAAACATGGCCCCATCATCTGTTCAAGAAAATGTTTGGCATCATTACATAACAGAGTAGCAATTTGGCATTGCCTCATGGGGTAAGCAATCAATACAAGCAATCCTTATTATGTCAATAGAGAAATGTATAATAGAGGGAGCTTCAGATGCAAAATCAATATGCACATCTCTTTATGAGATCAAGCTATGCACTTAGCTGCTGATGACAAGGACAATGCATGAGCCATAATAAGCAGAGCAGGGGGAGTTTTCTTTCTTTTTTATGTATGATTTCATTCCTGTCATTGTTGAGCACTAAATCTAAATATTGTTTTAATACTATCTATTGTACAAGAAGCTGCACATCATTTTAAATTCTTTATACAAATCTAACATCTGAAACAATCCCAATTGTTGCAATAGTCTGAAAAATATAGCAAATGAGATTACTGTAATCCTGGATTTGTTGTTTGAAATAAATGCTACATATTTTGCATGTTAGTCTCAAAGGGTTTATTCCAACAAAGATTATTTATGTTTTCCTTGTAGGAAGACTATTGAGTATGAGGACTGGGGGCATGATGCTCCAGTGATTCTGATACTTCCTTGATTGACAATCCCAGATGGTATAACTTGGCAGTGTTGTCTTGACCCATTTGGACCTCTGGTATAGGGTTCTATAAGGATCTGTTCTCTCTCCAACGTTTTTAAAAATCTACATGAAGCTGCTGTTCCTGTGGTGGTTTTAGTTTTTACATTGACTTGTTGCTAGACTGAGGCCCAACCCTCCTCCTTTCTCTTCCAGGCCTTGGGTCAGCAATGGTGGAAAATGCTAAACATTAAACTGTTACGGCGAAAAACAGGATGCCTAAGATGGCAATAAATTAGTCCCCTCCTAATGTCAAATGACAATGAGGACACCCTAAAAATACATGGCAAAGAACTTTCATGGCAGATTTAAAGACCCTGAAAATGACATGGGAGGGTATTGAAGAACTGCCCCAAGACAGAACCATTGGAGATCCCTTGCCGTTCAATATGCTACATAGCATGGGAGGATCTAAGTTTAAATAAGCATATGAAGCTGCTAGGAGAAGTCATATGGACATTTAGGGGGCAATGTCACAAATATGCTATTGACATGCAGCTTTATCTCTCCTTTGTTTCTTCTCCAGAGGATACTGTTCAGGTTCTTAGCGTCAGTCTTATAAAATAATTAAATTAAGAATTATGTTCTTCTTCTTCAAGTGCCATATCTGTTCTGAATATTGGCTATCATCATGGTGAAAGTCTTCCTGTTCTTAACTCCTCGAAACAATTCTTTCAAGGACATTCCAAACCAGTCTCTCAGGTTCTTCAGCCACTAGGTCCAGGGCCCCTCTTTCCAAGGATCTTCCCTTATGTTGTTTCTTGTGATATGATACAGCTGTCACACTGCGATGGAGAAGACAAATGGAAGACCACTGCATTATATCATTCCCAGGACAATCTTTAATAGTCTTCATGGCTGAAAGTCAAATAAACATGGTCCTCAGTCCCTAGTAGCCCTTTAGTGGGTATAGGGTGCTAAGAATCTCTGGGTATACCATAAAAGTTGTACTTATTTCTAAAAATACTGTCCTAATAGGCTTGCTTTGTTGAATGAAAAAAAAAAATACTAAATAAGTGTAATTAATTTAATTTTTTAATGATGTACAGTGGTTTTGTTTCTTTTTAATACTTGAAAAGTGCATTGTTTTTAGTTGTATTTTTAATGTTGTAAGCCACTTTGAGTCATCTTATGGAAAGAAGTGGGTCAAAATATTTAAGATAAATTAATTTAAAAATAAACAAATTGGTTTTCCACTTTGTAATAAGTCTTTCCGTCTACAAAAAAATAAATAAGAGTAGTGCCTGGTAAGGAGGTGCTGGGCATGTCAGAAGCAAAGAGAGTGTGGAGGTTGTTAGCAAACCCTTGGGGGTCATGAAAAGGATGGTGTGGAATAACTGAGAGTGTGTTGCTATAAGTGGATGACGGTGACAATGTGTGTATATGTAAGGGTGTGTTTGTTTTCAGAATAATGGTCTTTGTGTAATAGTTGTGTATATCAGTCTTTTTTCTGCATTGTTGAGAGGAGATAGTATGCATGTTTTAACTGTGTAACTCCTATTTATGTTTTCCTGTGTTCTTTGACTGTCATTGATTGATGGATGCATGGATCAGTTGATTGATTGGTGATGTGGCATTGTGCTTGGTTTAGCATTTGGGACTCAAACCAATTGCTACTCTTTTCTCAACTTCTTGGGCAACTCATTTTTGGACCCTTTGTGATTCATCATTCTCTCAAAGGATTATTTTATGACAGGCTAACTGACTCACACCACATCTTTTCTTGTAATGGTTCCTGTGATAATTTACAAAATGTCAAAATATTCCCAAAGACCCAAAAGTAATATTGACAATGAACTATTTACTTTTTGGACTGTATAATTACTCCAAGTTTTCTCAGGCTTTTGGAATACAGTCAGAATACCAGTTGTCCACAATATTGATTTTGGACCTGAAATGAAACTTTTAAATATGCATCCCTATTAAAGAGTGGAGCTCTTTTTTATTTTTCTATTGGAACAGAACAAAGAGACACAGAAATCATGAAAATGGCACTTGCTGAGTGGGAAGAGACTTCCTGCTAGATATTAGTTCTTCGTGACATTTCATTATGGCATGCTGATGCTTCCTCAGTTCTCAAATAACAGGATTCTGATGGAAATTAACCATCAGTTTTGGAAACTAGAATATTTTTTTCTTTTCCTGTGTTTATATGAAAAAAAGAAAGAAAGAAAAGAATGAGTACAAATTAAATAGGAAACCTTTTCTACTACTCCACTTTATTTAACCTAACATTTATTTTTAAATCTTTTCCAGCATCAGTCAGCAGTCCAAACTGAGCATACATAGTCCTGTTTGTGGTGTTCTCCTTCACTTTGATTAGAGAGGGCACACATGTGAACCCAAAATTTCCTTAAAATCTTTCATTTTCCATTTCTATCTATGTGCAGCTTGTTATTAATTGTTACTGCTGCAAGTTAGATAAGAAATAGAGAACATAGTGGCCCACTCACAGCAAGTGAGCCCCAAGTCTCTTGTGAATCCACGTGCAGTAAACCCTCAAGGTTTTAATTTATGAATTTTCTGTAAGCCGCCTAGAGTCAGGTTCGCCTGATTAGGGCGGGATAATAAATCTAAATAAATAAAATAAATAAATAAATAAAGATAGATTGAAAGCCAGTTATGTCCAACTCTAGGGTGCAGTGCTCATCTCCATTTACAGCCAAATAGCCAACACTGTCTACATCTGCAAAATGTTTCCACAGTCATGTGACAGGCTGTGCTAGATGCCAGAGTGCAGGGAACTCTGTTACCTTTTTCTGCCAAAGCAGTGCCTATTTATCTACTTGCAATTTCTTGCTTTCAAATTGCTAAGTTGGCAGGACCTGGGACAAAGATGGGAACCCACTCTGTCACACGTTACTCATGTCTAAGGTTCCCTAAAAATCCTACCATATCATGATACCTAAATATGCCAATCAAAACGTTGATTCTAAACTTTTACAAGTCTTTTCCACCCTTGCCATCAATTCCATTCCACTTCCCCTACTCTCTTTGTCTGAGTAATCAAAAATAAGTCATTGACAAAGAGAGTAAGGAAAGTGGAATCGAATTGACAGAAAGGATGTAAGAGATGTGTGAAATGTTTGTTTGGCATGACCCCTCACTTAGAGGTGTTTTCCCCTTAAAGATTTTAGCTAGTACAGTAATACCTCGGATAACGCTAAGACTTGGTTCCATAAGTTTTTGTGTTATCCGATTTTTAGTGTTATCCGATGCATGTTAAAATCCTATGGGATGTATTGGATAATGTTAAAGCTCCATAGAGATACATTGTAACCGCACAGGCTTTAGCTGTTGTTATCCGATACACCTCATAGGACCTTAACGTTATTTGATCAAATTCTCCTCCCCAGATTACTTAACGTTATGCGATTTTAGTGTTATCGAGGTAAACGTTATCCGAGGTATTACTGTATCCTGTTGACAACTACAGAGCATAATTTTGCTTATTAACCTATTCAGAACCGTGGAGCAAAATTTTCACAGTGCCATAAGCACTCCTACATGACAAAGAAAGGGAGGGGAAGAAGACTAGAAGGTAGGAAAATTAATAAATTTCCATACTATTTTTCTTCTTGGATTACTGCCTACCCACCTTTTTCTCTTTTATGGGGTCAATGAACATCTATGAACAGAAGAAAGCATGAAGTGGAAGTATAAGAACAGATGAAGTAACTTTTATTTAGGGCAAGGCAGGCATTAACCAAAATCTTGGGGCTGTGTGGAAAATGTATGTATATTCACGACAATGCATGTGAAATAAATTATAAATTAATACAGATTGCACTATAATAAATTTAATGGCCACCCCCTCCTCCAACGATTTCTCCCACTTGAAAATGTTGTTGGTCTTTAGTTCTTTAAGAAGACTTTTGTGCTTTCTTATTATTCAATGTTCTGTCCTTACCAGTATTACGGAACTATGGCAGTTCAAGTGCTATCAAACTGCTGCAACTATACAATGAAGATACAGTGTGTCTCTCTGCTAAGTGTAGAACCACAGTCAATTCAAGCAGCAATAAATTGAAAGGTAGGTGCTAATTGCTAATTCTAGGTTACTAATTGATTGCTTAGTTGTGATGACCTAATTTTGATCTTACTAACACTAATTAAAAGTGACAGACCAAGTTACTCAGTACAAGCATAAAACCACATACAGTAATTCAATACTCCAGTGATTTTTGTTTTCTGAAAGGCGGCTAGCTTTCAGCCTTTCCCAGCCTATCAGACTTGATGTGTCAGGCACTCATTGCCAGGAATTATCAGTAATTGAAGCAGCAGCAGACACCTTTCTTCTACTACTGTGATACAAAAGTGAAGCAAAATGTTGTGACTGTTCACATGTTTTGAATTGAAGAGGATGACCTAGATTAAATTCAATCAGGTGTGATTTGTTTAAATGCTGCCACTGCCTATTTAAGAAGGAAACATTGCTACATGATTTTAATGACCTAAAGGGAGACATAGTTATTGCTTCTTTTCTTGTTATTTTTGTTTCATCCTATTTCTTCCCCTAATTGGTTATTTTTCAACAAGTCAAAGTTCAGGATTTAAAATAAATGGAATTTTGCCTAAGTGTGCACATTCTGACTCTTTAAAATATCAGCAAGATTAACAGCTTTGGAGAAATATGGTGCTTTAATAGGTCACATTGCTCTATTTTCACAATATCCTAAAGGCCAGTATTTACATATTATAATGTTATGCTGTCTACATAGACCAGGCTTATAGTTTGCTCAAATGGCACTTTGAAAGGAAATTATCTTTTTTTATTTATTCTATCTATAATAAGATCCTACGAAATAATATAAACTAAACTTGCTGCTGACATTTGGAGGAGCAAAAATATAAATATAAATTAATTGCTTGGATGGCTGTCCTAAATTTCCAATGCTCTAAGTAATATTTGTGAGTCAGATGAGACAAAAACATTAATTAATAGTCCAGTCAGAAATGTCATGGAGCCAGGGCATGCTGGGTCAAAATAGCAACTTTTTTTAATTAGGGAAAATTACATCATTTGTCTTACCATTCCTAGATTTATAACAGGTAAAAGGATGACTTTCCTCAAAAATACTATCCTGCTCTAGCCAATGTTTATGGCAAAGATCATAAAGTTAGCAGATGAGTTAACATTAAATTAACTTTAAATGAGTTTATATTTGTCCATTAGGGACAGAATCACACTTAATCTGTAATTATTCTCTAACTTTTCCATCTTTGATATTTTGTAGTGGCTTGACTTTCTTGAACAACCAGTTAAAAACCATTAGGTTTACAAATGACTGCTCCTGGTGAAGATAAACACTGGTATAAGTAGTTTGTTTGGGTACACAGAAAGAGCCTCCTCAAAGATTGTGGTATTTCTGAACCACAATCGGGCATACCTTGGGCATACCTTGTGGTGGCTAATCTTTCTCACACTAGGTCAGGAGAAAGGAACTGCAGAATAAACTCACCAAAAGGTGGATTCATTTTGGCAGTTTCCCATCTGGCCTAGACACAGATGAAGAAGTAGTCTGTTGTGATGACTAGGTATATGAGCAAGGAAAACATTCATTTATTTGTTACATTTTGATTCAAATGTGACCTTTTATTTAGTTATTGAGCATTTCAATGTGGCCCCTATTGTTGCATCATTATATATTAGACAGTTTAATTGTGAGAACAAATTCTCCAATAGGTGGTCAATAACACAGGATGTACATTTCCTATGATACTAGAAATGTCTGTTTCTGTTCAGATGAACATTCACAGGACATTATTTCATCTTTAAGCTTACGCAGCATTGTAAGAACCCAAAAAATATATATACAGGATATCTTTAATTATAGGATTGTGTGATTGTCATCCAGAATTATCTAGTCATAACCACGTATTGTTTGGATTAAGTCTAGTTTAGGCAGGCATAGAGAACAGGGTGAAGAATGATGGATTATGTCATTGTGCCATATGCTGTATGTTTATATGAAATTCTTAATAAAAAGAGCTGCTGTGAGAAGGAGCCAGAGAGTGGAAGATGGAGGGGAGAATACACTCCAAAGTACCCAGCTAGCCCCTCCCCCCAATACAATCTTGTGTCTATCATTCTGCTAGTCAGAATCCAAGTGCAGTAGAACGCAACACCTCATGTCTCAAATGTTTGGGGACCAGTGCTCAAAATATACTCAGTCCTCTCAATTGTTTCACATATGGCTTGGTTTCCAGACTTTTAACCATCTTGGCTACATCTTCTGGACACATTTCAGCTTGTCAATTTTTTCTTCAACTATGATGCTTGTAGCTGGGGACAGTAATGGTACTATTAATTCTTTTGAGCTTAACTATACAGTTCTTTTAATGTAGACACGCATTGCATTAGCTCCTTTTGATATTTTTTGTTGTTGAAAGTCAGCCTCATATTTTTACTAAGTGTGTTGTTATTAAAATCATTGTGTTATGTCGTTATAATAGTATTTTTATCACCATATTGTTAATCAAGGGGAGAGGTGGGCAGGGGACTGTACATGAAATATAATGATCTACTTACAACTGGTCAATGGGTTTGTGGTAAGGAAAGCTTAATAATTTGTTTCTGTCCATTTGTTTTGAGAATTTTCTAATAATCTAATAGAATAATTTTCTAATAGAATTTTCTAACATTTCTTCATACTCTGGGGGGGGGGGGGATTCAGACTTCAGCCCAGCGGTGTGAGAGGAGACCTTCAGCTGGGAGCGCCAGGACTCATCCACCTGTTGGTTCTCTCAGGCCCCGCCTCCACGCCGGGCTCAAAAGGCCGCCGGCTGGACCCGTGCCCATTGCCTTGGACTTCAGCCCGGCGGGGTGAGATGAAACCTTCATCCTGGAACGCCAGGACTCTTCCACCTGCTGGTGCTCCCAGGCCCCCACCTCCACACCAAGCTCAAAAGGCCACTGGCTGGACTTCAGCCTGGCAGGGCGAGAGGACTCTCCCAAGCCAGTTGGGCTGATGGAACAAGGCATGGCTGCGTGGACCGGCTGGCCGGCCATAAAGACCCTGCCATTGCCACCACTGGAATCTCCCCAGCCAGTCGGGCTGGCAGAACGAGGCCCAGCTGTGTCGACTGGCTGGCTGGTGGAAGACTGGTGCTGCTGCTGTCACAGCTGTTCTGCAGCCATCCACTCTCTGCTGGGAAGGGATAAGGACTCTCCTGACTGTATTGTATTTTCTTGACTAAATTGTATTTTTATGTTCATGTAAGATTTGTCGACTGCATTTGCTCTATTGTATTTGTTGTAACATATATATTGTGTTGTATTTATAGCTGATTTATTGTAATATGTGTTGCTCATGTTGTGTTAGCCGCTCTGAGTTGCTTCGGGAAGGAGAGTGGCATACAAGTCTAATTAACAACAACAACAACAACAACAATAACCACCACCACCACCACCACCACCACCACCACCACCATCATCATCATCATCAAATAACTTTAAACAGAATAATCTAAATAAGGATAAACAGGAAGTATCCAACACAAGTGATTTGAATAGTTAATTAAAAAAACACCTTGGATTGAATCTCAATATATGTACCCATGTAAACATGGAATAAAGGTTTCCATCACTTTCCTTTTCTTTAAGAGACTAGCATGGCAGTGTGGTCCTCTCTGTGATTGGACAGCTATTTTATTGGGTGGTGTTGTTGTTGTTTTGGGGGGAGCAAATGGCAAATTTTGTTTCAGTTAATTTCACCAATTTATCAACAGTTATTGAGTTGTTTCACATTTGGAATGGAATGAACTTGATATTCAAAAAGTTTAAATGTGATGTAACATAAAACTGATTGATTTTCTAGAATCATGAGACTGGGGATTTGTAGCTCTGAAACACAGACATTGATTCACTATACAATAAAGGTTAAAGACGCTACCTTACACCAGCTATAGTCTCAGAATCACTGAGTCCTTATGGGAAATCTGAGACCTTCATAAACAAAGTACCACTCTAGCAATGTGCCTACAATGTTGAATATAGCTGCAACTTAATTCAATCATTTTGCTTCATAGTAATCATGAGTAGTACCTCAGGAGACTTATGACTGATGTTCCAGATGTTGCAATGTTTTGCACTACAAACCAAAGACAAAGTCACTAGACATAGTGATTTGAAAAACAGTGGAAGCATCTGTCTCTAGGATGCACTGCCTGTTCATTTATTAAATAGGTTATATAAAGGTCATTGGTCACAAGAATATATACTGGATCATGCTCAAAGAACAGCAGGAGAGGGGATAAGAGGATAGTAAAGAAGTATGCTTGCTCATTCAAAGATATTTTTACAGAAACATATGCACTTAAATACAAGCAGTCCATATGAGCCTCAGAAATTGATAATTTTGAGAACACTACTGAACCTATTAATACTGGCATCCAAACTGTGTCTATGTGGAAAGAAGCACCTCTGAGGTCAATGGGATTTATGGGATATAAGATTGCAACCTGAAAGCCTGGCTCACTTAAAGATGTTGTAAACATTTTAGAACCTGTTATTAGATTATGTAAAACACTTGAGAGTGCTATAATCTAATTGAATTTCAAGAGGGACTATGACTATACTTATTTGCATAAACATTTGGCATATTTTTCATCTATGGAGCAAGTAAATTTCCCTGAATTAATTCATACGTACTCCCATATAAGTTAGCATATAAGCACAGCTTTAATTTCCTATAGTTCTTCCTTTTGATGGCCCATTTTGTTTCATAGTTGCTGTTTACAAGCATAAGGTACATGAGAGACTAATGCTTTCTGGAGTCTGATTTAACATATTATTAATAAAGCACACACAATATGGTCTTGTGGCACTTAAAGGCTTACAGATGCATCATGCATAAGGTTCAGTATTTCATTCCTCATTTTACTCTCCAGATGGACTAGAGCCTGCTTCAGTAAATCTGTTACTCTTTAAGGCACCACAAGACATACCACGGTGTTTTGATTTTGTTGTAGCAGATGAATACAACTTTCCTTCTAGAATTTGTTGACATATTTAATGTCTCATGGTTGCATATTAGCCCAATAACTGTACGATATTGTTACAGCTATTGTAGTCTTTCAGCTTTCTTTATTATTCCAGGACTTGGAGATAGGTCTATTCCAATAATGGAATGCTGGCCTTTTTCAACATCTGAGTGTGTTTATGTCTTCAGATATTTGAAAAAGATTATCATATCACTAATCTTCTCCAAGACAAACATGTTCATTTCTTTCAAGTATTCCTTACATAACTCAGTTTCCAGGCACCTTTGCTTCTTATTTTATTTATTTATTTATTCCATTTCTATACTGCCCATTTGGGTGGTTCATTTCTCTAGATCCACTACTCCTTGTCCATAGTCTTCTTAGACACAGTTCTGAACTGTGTGCTAACTCCTTTTAAAAGCTAAACTGGAAGCCTCAGAAATTTTCTTGTGGAAGGACTGACTCAGATTGTGGAGGATTTAGTAGAACCCCAAGTACAGTATATGGCTGGGGAGTCTGTCACATTAGGTAATCACTGAATGAACACTTTTGGTGCAGGCATCTCCCAGTTATTGCTGGCTCTCAAATAGTTTTTGTAATCTTGAATGTTGCTTCTTGCATTCCTCTGTTCTGGGATGCTATATGTTACAGTCAGAAAATGTATTGAAAAATGAAAGGGAAATTTCTTTCTGTTAAATCCATTCCAATAAAGTGACAAAGAACTGTGGAAATAAAGTGAGATTTTAAATTTTAACTTGTTTTTTGAGATTGGATAACTTCTATTTTTAATCTATTGCTGGGGTGGGTGTATTTTAATGGGGATTTTCAGATGGTCGATTTGTTTTTGCTTCCTTGTAAGCCACTCGGAGTCTCTGGAGTGGGCCAGCGATATAAACTTGAATAATAAATAAATAAATAAATTGGGATAAATGTCAGCTGTGACAAAAATAGGTTTCTGATCTCCCACCCCACCAAGTGGAGGTATATGAATTCTGTTGAACTCCTGGGACAATGATCAAACACCAGAAATCTGACCTTGACAGGACTGTGACATACATAGTTATATAGAAGTCAAATCTCACTATGTGTTATTTTTGCTCAGGATACTGTGCATAAAGTTGTGACCTCAGAACAGGAGAGTGAAATACATAAACAGAATTCCAGCCAACGAATGAAAGTGTAACTACCCAATACATGCCCTCCCTGTTTTAGTTAAGAACTATGTATATAAAGGAAACTTCACAGATCCTCAGCCTCTTAAGACAGGATGCAGTGGATGCACTCACAAATGCTAGAGGAAGTGTATATATATATGCCCCAAGTAAGTGTATTGTCCCCAATACTGTATAATATATACAAATGATCAACCAGTTCTTGACAATGCAAAATTGTTCATTTATGCAGATGACACAGCAATGGCCGTACAAGGATCAAGCTTTGATGAGGTACCTGGGAAACTTACTGGAGCAACTGAAGAATTAGAACAGTATTAAAACATCAACCATTTGAAGACTAATCCAAACAAGACTTAAGTGTGTGCTTTCCACCTTCAAAATTGAGAGGTAAGGGTTGAGTTGGATGTTATGTGGCAAGGGAACCAATTACAACATTGTTCAACACCAAAACAGCTCACTTGACAGGACACTGTCTGAATACCAAAGCCAAAGTTAACACAAAGAACAACATCAACAGGAAACTCACAAACTATAAATGGAGAGCACAATGATCCATGCTGTGTACATCAGCTTTGGCCCTGAGCATCTCTGCAGCACAGTATGCTACTCCAGTATGGAGTGCATCCACAGACACAAAAAAAGTTGGCATTGCCATTAATGAAACCATGCTTATAGAAACAGGATGCTCAAACCTACACCAGTAGAAAAAATATACCCTCTTATTGGTATCACTTCACCTAACATAGGGAAAAGTAGCAGTGGATGCTGAGAGAACTACACAAGAGAATGACCTTCAGCATCTTCTGAATGGATATGAAGCTCAAGTCTCCTGGCTCAGATCCAAGAAGAGCTTTATGGCAAGAACAAGCTTTCTTGAGGGTATACAAGAAAAAAACCAAATTAGAAGATGGAGGAAGGAGCTCACTGGACAACGAACAACATTAAAGGATGATATGACTGAGAAACTCAACTTTCCTTACATTAGTTGGAGGACCTTGAATAGGCTGAGGGTCAGAGTCCTTAAATGCAAGACCAACATGGTTAAGAGGGGGCTGCTAGAGGACAACAACACACTGTCTGAATGTGGAGAGATACAGAATCTGGCTCATTTACTGGTCTGTTAATTACTGCCAGAAACAAGGACTTAAGTTGAGAAACAAAAAAACCAAGAAAGTGGTTTCATTTTGGCACTCCAGTGCTTGATTGGGACATGAAAGAATAATAATAATCTATGAAATTGTGTATATGGAAAAAGGGGTATTTGTTTTATAACATAAGAACATAACAATCTTGAATCTAATGGTGAATCTGTTCTAACAGACAAGTAGAAGACCACTATTTTAAAAAGAGAGGAAAGGCTAGGTTATGGCTTTATTGAGATAACCTATTATCTTAATTTCTTCTTTTCTGATAATTTACCATTTTTACTCTTTGAAGGCAAATTCCATAATTTATTGAGATATAAATTTGATCATGTTTTGGTCACTTATAAAGAAAGGATCTGAGTTTCTCCTCTGGGAAATACTTTATGCAAAAATCCCTAAAGTTGATTTAAGATTTTAACTGCTTTTAATACCTGCAACAATAGAATTCCCTTTAGCATTTCCACTGCATTCGAGATTGAAAATTAAAGTAACTTAATGACTTTCTGCCTATGAAGTTATTTTCATTACATTACAAATTGCAACACAGTCCCTGGGTGAATAGTGCTTTAGTATAATTTGTATATCTTGTGCTGGGAACTGAAGTTTCGAGTGAAATTAAAGTCTTCCATTTAGTTATAGATTGTGCATTAATCTGTGTAAGATTCATTTGCTGGATGTAATGCACTGTTGCTCAGTTGGAAATGTCTTCAGCCACCACCAATGACTCATCTCTTGACTGATGATAGAAGGACTTTTCTTAAAGTATTATTTAGATTGATTCTGGATTAATTGGAATCTAAGTACAAAAAGGCTCAGTCATGCAAGTGATCAAGTTTGACATCATGCTCGGCATATATTTATTTTATTTCTCCTGCATATATTGCCATGCCTCTTTGAACAACCTTTGAATGCAATATTTAGGAATATGCAGAGTTATGACTGGATTTGGCATATGAATCATATATCTGACCATATCTGGCCTGCATTAAATAAGGATGTGATGCCAGTGGACATCTGTCATTATTTGCTCTACAACTTATTTGTTTGTTCAATATGTTATGGATTGATTACTTTTGAGTAGTACTTTTTATATCCCTGCTGTAGCTTTTATAAATATATAGCTATTATGAGGCTATTATTATCGAGTGACCAGAAAGATATCTACAGAATTAGAGTGAGATTAAAATTAGTTATGCATTTTATTTTGCACTTTGTATAAAATAAAAATAAAACAAGATTCTAAAATAAAGATTTTGAAAAGCAATGTTTAAAATATTTATATATATAGACAATTAAATGAAACTTAATGGGGAAAGGGAGTGGGGAAAACTGAGTGGATAAATATATATACTGTATATATATAATAAAGCAGCAAGGGCCAGGAATAGATCTTCATTGCAGGCCTATTTGCATCTAACTTGGAGTTTGTCACAACAGATTGAACAGTTTGATCCGTTGGAGCTTTGAAATATTACTTCTCTGGATTTCAGTTTCCAGAATTGCCCCAGTCAGTATGGCCACCTTTATGTTAGATGTAAGAAAGAAATCTGGCATGGAACAGGATGCAAGACTATCAGTAGAGTAGTTAAAGAACCAAATGAGGGTGGATGCCTCAGCCCAAACTGTGGCAGAAGGCACTTCCCTGTTTTAGTTAAGAACTATGTATATAAAGGAAACTTCACAGATGCTCAGCCTCTTAAGACAGGATGAAGTGGATGCACTCACAAATGCTAGAGGAAGTGTTTGTAATATTTCAGACTCAGGTCTCAATTTTAAAGTTTTAAGTGGTTTATGCTGGTCATCCCTACGCACGTGCGTGCACGCACACACACACGCACACACTCACACACCAAGGAACATTGTGGACATCTGGGTTAATTCTGGAATGTGGCTGCCTAGAGGACTGGACCTTCTTTTCCAGTTGGCTGATAATAAAAGACCAAGGACAAGGGGAAGAATCACTTTGGAGGCACCACAGAGTGAATTCTTTCTTAAACAACCTTTGAGCATGAGAACTGACTAGGGCATGGCAGGGAGAAAGGGAATGATAAGTACTTTGGACTGCAATCTAATTGGTTAAATCTGGAGAAGATGCAGGATAAAATGCAAGGAAGATGGGAGTTGTTATTCTTCAATATATTAACAATGCAATGAGAGAGTTAGTTAGAAGTGGGGAGCTGGAAACACATGCTTTAGCCTGTAGAAATGGAGAGTTTTGAGAGTCCCCTGTACAGCAAGGAGAACAAATAGGTCAATCTTAGAAGAAATCAACCCTGACTGCTCCTTAGAAGGTCAAATAATAAAGATGAAGCTAAAGTATTTTGGACATCAAATGAGAAGAGAAGATTCACTTGAGAAAGCCTTGATGCTTGGAAAGGTCAAGGGCAAAAGAAGAAGGGGGAGGCCCAAAATGAGATGGCTAGATGGTATTGTAGAGACAATGGGCACAGAGCTGAGCGAGTTGAGGGGGATGGTGGAGGACAGGAGTGCCTGGCGGACAGTGGTCCATGGGGTCACAGAGGGTCGGAAACAAAAAAAAATGAGAGAGTTAGTTAGAAGTGGGGAGCTGGAAACACATGCCTTTGCCTGTAGAAATTGAGATGTTTAGCTCTTGGCCAAGGCCAGGAGATTACTTTAGATAGGTTTTCTTGTTTGAAATGGGAGAAAAGGAAGAAATAGAAAGTTGTTCTTTTTATTTTAAAATGTTTTTATATTCTTATTTTCTTTTCCTTTACACTTTTTCCTTATAATAAAGCTTTTGAACTTTTTCAGGAAGATTCATAATTTTTGAGAGGTCACAGACAGCAGGGTTTTGCCCAAAAGTTCATGCAACTGGGTGTGGGTGAGTGCAGCCACCAGTCCAATTGGAGATAAACTAGTCATGTAATAGCAATTATGTAGCATTTTCCCATTCCTGTTTATGCTCCTTCATGTAACCAGCTCCATGAGAAATTTTACAATCAATGTAAAATATGAACTGACAGAAGGTAGGTACACATATATGAGATTGTGCTTATGCCATTGCCTAAACCTGTGATGGCAAACCTTGGCACTCCAGGTGTTTTTGGACTTCAATTCCCAGAAGCCAAAGGGAGCACTCCTACTGATCAGAGGTTCTTGGAACTGAAGTTCAAGAACAGCTGGAGTGCCAAGGTTTGCCATCACTGGCCTAAACAATGAAGAATGCCTATCACTTTCATAACACTAAGACTTGACCACTACCATCCCTGATAAAGATCTTTCCTGGGATTTAGTCCCAGTTAGTTATAATTAGGTCAGATCTTGGAAGCATTACTTTTTTTTGGCGGGGGGGGGGGAGAGGGAGTCCTAGAATCCCATAGACTGTGCTGGAATCACACATCCTCCAGATGTGATCTTGTAACAAAGCTTCTACATTTAACCATATATTAGATAAGTATCTTGGCCTACCTACAGCCATAGCTGATGTTGCTTTATTTTCTTTACTTTCTTTTTGAAGAATCTTCTCAGTAGGACATAGACTCATAAGAATGTCTTTTATGTGAAATCCATTTTCTTTATTCTTTAGATCTCATTTTCAGGTGTATCCTTTATTAAGCCAATATTGTATATGAATAACTGAATATACTGCAAAATGAGGCAATAATTATGTTTAGTCATAGGCATTTAAAATAAATTGTTTAATATGAAGCACTGAATTGTATCTGCATTTGCAAAAGGATGAGTTTGGAACCCATTGCAGTCGATTTAAAGCAGTCATTTATTCCATATTTCTTTCCTTAGATGAGGTTAGCCATAGCATCTATCTAATGAAAATAAGCTTCAGATGTCACATTAATAATACATAGAGGTTGCAATTGTTATTTCTTACTTGACAAGTGAACAAAAAAGGAAAAATCCTTGTCTTTCTTCCTGTCTTGCAGTGATAGAAATAAAATAAACTGAAAGCATAGTGTTTCTTGGTGAGAACATTCTGGACCTTGGATCATTTGCTGTCACTGAAGGAATTAAGTGTGTGCAGTTAGAAATCAAGTACAATGTGAGAGACTGAACACTCACTGCAGATGAGCCAGTAGATTCTTTGGTTTATTATTTCTGATCACATTAACTAAATAAGACATGGAGCTTTTCTCTCAGATTTTTTTTTGACAAGGGTGAGTGATCTTGGCAAAAACCAAAATCCAATTTGACCAGGAATCTGAAAGTTGCACCCCCAAGTTCTGGCACATTCCCCACAGCAAACAAATTTGAACAATGATCTACCACAAAAAATAAACATTAATAAATATATAGAATGGCAACATGACTCCCAACCACTTTCCTGGCATAAGCTTATTCTGCCAGTAGAAGACTGTCAGGGACAGAATGATAATCTTCCTTGCTGTCTATTACTTGAATGACCATCACATTAAAAAAAAAGGACCAATATGTGTAATCTACTGTCTCACCATCCAGACCTAGCTCTAATGAGCTAAGATACAGAGAGGAACATCATTTATAGAATGCAGCAGTTATCAGTTATAAACATTAAAGTGTTTGGCTGCTAAAAACTGTCATATCAGAGGAATAGAGTTTCAAGAATGAAACTCCATTGTAGATTAATGTTTGTGCTCCATCACTTGAAACAAAATATTGTCAACTTAGTAAGAAGAAGGGTTATGTCACCTTTGTTGATATCACTTCAGTTTTTGGTATAGGGATCTCCTGTGGTGAAAACTTTCTGCAATCAATTTGATAGAAGGGTGTTATTTTTATTCCAGATGCTTCACTCAAA
Organism: Furcifer pardalis; assembly: GCA_030440675.1. NCBI lineage: Eukaryota > Metazoa > Chordata > Lepidosauria > Squamata > Chamaeleonidae > Furcifer > Furcifer pardalis. The sequence continues at coordinate 63,873,133 of CP126895.1, forward strand.
GACAAATTTTAGGGTAAGATTTGGGGGAAATGAATTGCTGTCAGAGACAATAGGAACAAATAGGGAATTCCACCATTGGTCCCTTTCTTTTACATTTGTATATTAATAACATTGTGCAAGAATCAAGTAGTTTCAGAGTCTTCCAACATTAAGCTTTCAGTCTTTTTATATGCAGATGATATTGCAATAGATTCCATGACACTGGTTGGTGTGCAAAAACTTGATTCTGAATTGAATTAAATTCATTGCAAGAAACTTCCTAATCAGTTATACCAAGACCAAGTAATAGTATTTGGAAGAAAAGATAAATTTTCATATGGAAGATCAAAGAAAAACCCATTAAGAAAGTTTAGATAACTTGGCCTTTGCTTTAATGGCCAATTTTCATCAATACCTCATCTAAATTACATTTAGATTTATTGATGAAAGTTGGTCATTAAAGCAATGTAATTTAGATGAGTGCAGAATAATAGATGCCTTTGAAATGTGGTGTTGGAGGAGAGTTTTGAGAGTACCCTAAAAAGTGAGGAGAATGAATAGGTCGGTCTTAGAAGAAATCAACCCTGAGTGCTCCTTAGAAGGTTAAATAGTAAAGATGAAGCTAAAGTACTTTGGATATCAAATGAGAAGAGAGAATCCACTTGATGCTGGGAAAGGTTGAGGGCAAAAATGAGATGGCTAGATGGTATTGTAGACACAATGGGCACAGAGCAGGGTGGGTTGAGGAGGATGGTGGAGGACAGGGGTGCCTGGTGGGCACTGGTCCATGGGGTCACAAAGGGTTGGAATTGACTGTGCGACTGAACAACAACAAAATGTAATTAACAAAAAAACCCCATCTCATTCTACTCACACTCTTCTGTGGTTTACCATAGTCCATGGGGTGTTTTTGGTTGCCCCTGTTGAGGTGTTTAGCAAGATAATGGTAACTGTCTTCCATGGGACACCGAATGCATACTGAAGGGCTAAAGTGGGATTAATCCCAATCAAAATGCACCCCAAAACCATACTTGCTATGTATTGACTGAAATTGAGTGATTTTTGCCTTCCAATAGGGTGCTTTAAAGAATTACTTAAGAACCCATCTGAACAGTTCTGGATAAACAAAGTAAACACATTTTACAGAACTACAAAACTGATAAATAGCACTTACCTTTGTTTCTAACAGAGTTAAGTAGCTCATCAAAGAAAACACATCTGTCTTTACAATGTCTGGGTCTTTGTAACGTGAGGTAAGGTAACCATTGCTCAAAAGCCAGTTGTATGTGACTCTAGGGCTTTGTGCTCATCTACAGACATTTCAGTGGACATGTGACAGGAACGACTAGACACTGGAGTGCATGGAAGACTGTTTACCTTCCCACAAAGAGGTACCTATTTGGAACTTTTCTGTGGCCATGGTGAAGAGGCCGTTATTGTATTGTCTTGAATATTACTATATGCTGTTTTGTTGATAGAATTTTGTATACTGTATGACTATGTGTTTATTGACCTTGTATTACTATGTACAGTACATTGATATATTGCTTAATTTACTGTGTATATTTTGTTTACTTTGTATATCGTTTGATGATTATGTGAGCTGCCCTGAGTCATATTACCTGATTGGGTGGCATATAAGTGTGAAAATTAAATTAAATTAAATTAAATTAAATTAAATTAAATTAAATTAAATTAAATTAAATTAAATTTCTTGCTTCCAACCTGCTAGGATGGCAGGTGATGAGACAGAAAGGGGAGCTCACTCTGTCATGCAACCCTCAGATCTTAAACTGCCAAACTGCTGACCTTCTGGTCATCAAATTCAGTGTCTTAAGCACTAAGCCACTACAGTCCTTCTGGATCTTTGCACTACCTCATAAATACCTTGTTCTGGTTGGTGTTTGCTACACAAAACATCATTTGGCTTGGGAAATTATTTTGTCAGTCTAACTGCTCCTGCCAACCTAGCAGTTCGAAAGCAAGACATTGCAAGTAGATAAATAGGGACCACTTCGGTGGGAAGGTAAACAGCGTTCCATGCGCTCCGGTGTCTAGTCATGCCTGCCACATGACCATGGAAACGTCTGCAGAAGCAGACAGCGCTGGCTCTTCGGCTTAGAAACAGAGATGAGCACTGACCCCTAGAGTCGGATACGACTGGCTTTCGAGCAAGAGAAACCTTTACCTTTACTTAACTGTAACCCCATTAGGAAAACCATTAATGGTTCTGTGCTTTCAGTGTATGCTAGCAACATTTTGGGAGGGAAGATATGGCAATGTCTTGTTCACATACAATTTTGTATTTGTGACTCAGGCAAAGTCAAACATGCCTGTCACTATTTATTAAGCTGTCCTTTAAACGAGCACCCCAGAAGTCAATTTCTTGCTGGTATTCTTAGATCATTGTGTAACAGACTCTCCCCACCCCTTTCCCCTTGGCTCAGCTACATAGCCTGTTTGTGAGTAAAGATGTAAAATTTGCTTTGGCAACAAAGAATGTGCATGCCAAGCAAAAAATATCTGAAGAAAGAAGAGAAGTCATGCCACTTTTATATTTATGTGTGTATATCTAATGTGAGTGTCATATATGTCTTGTGTTGTTTCTAATATATTGTGATGATCTATAAGTTTAAGTAACAAAGCTTTTTCAGTTAGACCTGTTCTTTTATGATGAACACATAACATAGTTCCAGTGATAACATATGTATTTCTTTCCTTCCCTTGTAACACATTCACACTGCTTAGCACGGATGCAATTTTCCTGCTGTTTTGCTGTAGTTCTCATATATTACCACCACAGGAAAAAATAACAAGTAAATAAATAAAGTAGGTCTTCTGCATAGTAACAATTCATGTGTATTCCTACCGAAAGGTGTATAAATCAGAAACAATGAAAATGCACAAAACAACATTGTATATATTTTATTTTAAAACAACTAACACATTTGTCATAGAAACTTTTAAACTGAAGAACCACCCAATTTTTATTTGTCAATATTATATTAGTGTAATTCTAACTGAAAGGTGTGCCAACTACATTGTGGCTGCAGAACTCACCAGCTGCAGTGTGCCTGCAGTTTAGAGGGTCATTTCTGCCATGACAGGCTAGGATTGCTTTTCCTCAACTGAAATTGTGCTGAATCCAAATCCATCTCAGCCTAAAGATTTGGGCAGTTATCTAAGAAAGCCTTCCACTTGGCCTAGCTTCCAGCCTATTGTGTTCCTGGGATAGAAGAGACTTGAATCGGACATTGCTTGGCTCTTCTGTGGTCACATGTCTTTTTTGGCTCCTCCGCCAGCAGCTTTGAATCTGGAAATCAGTTATGTTACCAAATCATTCTTTCATTTTGATTTCTGAGATCAGCTAACAGAAAGCAGTTGAGCTACCAGAAAGGCATTTTGGTTTGAAAAAGTCAATTTGATATACTAAAGACATCTGAAATCCTTGGCTTCTCTTCTTGAAAGCACAAATGAGGAATTATTAAATGCTTTTCTTCACCATTGTAGAGAGCTAGAAATTTAAAAGCAGTGTCTATGCTGTCCTCACAGTACAATGAATATTTTGCCTAAAACGTCAAAAGGTTTTTTTTGTGTGTGTGTGTAAGTAAAAATTTGTAAAATTAGCATAAGTTGTGCCACTGAGTCTTACTTATCTGTCAGTTCATCTGTGCTTGCTATGTGTCTGCATGAGTCTGTCTCTTATGAGGAAAGGACATTTGTTCATAAAGTTTACACAAATTATAGAGGTAAGGAATATTGATTTCAAATTCTCCATTGGCATGTGCAATGACAGTTCTAAATACTCAACTAAAAGGAATTTAGCAAATATTGTTCTCCTTCATAAGCATAACTCCCTACAGATCACACATGTTGGTTAAATTAAATGGACCTTTCTAATGAATACACATTCCCAAAGGCCCTGATCAGTAGGTGTGCTGACTTGGGCTTCTGGTAATTGAAGTCCAAGAACACCTGGAGAACCAAAGTTGGCCACCCCTGATTTAGGAGATAACAGTAAAGTTATGAGAACTCATGGTGGCAATTTCCTAAATGTATACCAATTTGTATTAAGGGCATGTATCTCAACAAGAAAAGGCACATTGGTAAGTATTTCTGACACTTCACGTTGCTGATATAATTATGTCTTCTTACAGTATCAGCATTTTTTAGCTATTTCCCAAAATCTATGCAGAATAAACAACATACTGTATTTATAATGTTTTAAATGCTTTGTGATGTGGCTTATTGGTATCTTTGTTCTTTCAACAGCCCAATTTTTCTCTATTATCATTCAGTGGAATATTGATTTTGAAAGAGCTTTTCCTTGATATATACCTAGATCTTTACTTTGATAGTTCCTTATCTAATGTTATCTCTCCCTCTCCTAAAGAAGGCAGCTGCTGGAAGGGAAAAGGGACAGGATGAAGACAGGAATTACTGTCTGAAAAGTGCAACAAAACTAATGAAGTGTGGCTTCTAGGAGGAGTTGGGTAGTGATTTGAGCCTTAAGGCATCACTAAGAAAAGAAGACAGACAGGCAGATTTAACAAGGCTTGAATTCTTAATATACTTCCCATAGAGTAAACTCTACTGAACTCATTGGAATGTATTTCTGAATACAGTACATATATAGGATTGCCTTGCCAAATAATATTTCTTCAAACTATTTCATCACATTCCAAATTCTAAATATTTTTTTGAATTGTAATGCCTCTTATAAATGATGTTTATCAAAAAGGATGAAGCCACCTGAAAATGAAATTTGCTCCCACTAAAGGGGCTTTGATGGCTCTCCCACTAGATTTAGACTGCAAAATCTCTGTAATCCCTCAATATTGGCCTTGTTGAACAGAACTAAAGGGAATTGTTGGTCAGACACATCTCAAGGCCCATATATCCTCCCTCCTTTAAAATGTGGAGTCCCTTCAATAACAGTGTCCTGACCTTTCAGCAGGCTGTCTTCTACATCTGGAGGAAAAGGGAAGTGATAGTTAAAGGGAAAAGGGATGGTATGATGTCCTTCTTAATGTATTTTGACCAGTCTGGTTTAGAACAATGGAATAGATCTAAGATTCTCTGAATTCTTTGAATGGTACATTGCATTGAAACACAGATAGCACTAGGTTCCAGGTCTCTTGAACACAGGTCCAGCTAACTATTGTCAAAAATTAATTAAAGCAACTCTATGTTCTTTAAGATGGTATTTGATCCTATGTCTATTTTATGCACAGATTAATGATTGAAAGGAATAAAGACAGTTGGATTGTATATAGCAGAGCCCCCCCCCCCATACAGAGATATCATGTAACTACATGTCATGATTTCTCTCTATATATAGTTAGATTCAGTAGCTATAATAACAGGAAGTGTGGAAAAGGTGGACTGCAGTAAACTGAAAATATGAATCAATTAGATGGAAATAAAATGCAAACATCAATACTACATTTATACTTTGCTCTCCTTCACTCATTTTAGAAATATATGGCAACATAGGAACATTTCCCCACAAAATAGAAAGCATAGCTAGTCACTAACAAACTTTTTCAGATGAATACATAAAACAGCTTTAAAAGAAAGTTCTGTTTTATATGTAACATAAAAATTTAGAATATTTTGATATTTTCTTGCACTATATTATTGTTCTGGCTCAGTGGTTTAGGTATTTGCCTGTGGAGTCAGAGGTTAGATGTGTGTGTGTGTGTCATTTTTTTATGTATCAAGGATTGAAAAAAATACATTTGAAATAATGACTCCACATGCCTTAAGGATCTACTGTACTATTAAGTAATTTATATCAAAAGACCTACTTTACTAATTTTAATCTGCAATGGATTATAGTTAACAAGACTCATTAATATATTTTACTCAGTTTTAGGATGGAAGGAATCCTTAGTACATTCAATCTTTCAAAAGCATTAGCTTTATTTCTGTAAAAGTAACCTACATGAATTTTCAGTGACAATATTAGAAGAACAGAAAATGGAGTGCTCTTTCTTTTGACTTAGGCAAGGGGGCTCATTAGATACAGTAGAACAAAGTTGAAAAGTGCATTATCAAAAATACATTACAGTAATACCTCATATAACATTAGTATCGAATAACACTAAAATCGCATAACATCAAGGAATCTGGGGGGAAGAATTGCATCAGATAACATTAAGATCCTATGGGATGCTTCAGATAACAATCGCGAAAGCCTGTGTGGTTACAATGTATCTCTATGGATCCCATAGAGGATCAGATAACACTAAAAATCATATAACACGAAGACTTGTGGAACCAGGTTTTAGTGTTATATGAGGTTTTACTGTATTCTTATACTAGATTTTTTCTTTGTCATGTTTTATCCTGTTTTGAAAAGTAAAACCAGGAAACAAAGAGGTTACCAAAGTGGGAGACAAATTTGAAAAAGTTTACAAAGAGAATAAATATAGCTTTACCTTTGACGCAGTGGTGGGATTCTTTTTTTTTAACTACCTACTCTGTGGGCATGGGCATGTGAACATGTGAATAGGTGGGTGTGGCAATGTGACTGGGTGGGCATGGCCAGGCGACTGGGTGAACATGGCCATTTGGCCATGTGACTGGGTGGGCATTTTAAAACCAGAAAAAAAATGTAATTTAATGTTTTAAGGAGGACTTTTGCATGCCAAAAAGGCTCAGGAGTAGAAAGTGACTCATGGACTGGATCAGTGGTATTGGTGTCATGCTGCAATGCAGAAGGCAGAAGAAAGGCCAGTGCATTACATTCTCATGATAGTCTTCAAGCTATGAGGATCACCAATATTCAGATTTGGATACAGCAGAAAAACAAGTCACACTCTAAATGTTATACCTTCTAAGCTCAAGTTTCCCAGCAAAGAAGAAGAGTGCATTCTACACATGGCCAGTGGTCCTCTATCCTCTTCACGTGGCCTTAGCCCTCTTATGTTCCATCATTCTAGCTGAGGCTCAGCAAAGCATTTAGGCTGAGCACTCCTTTGAAAGGGTGGAAGGAAAGCTGAGTCAACCTTGAGCTGGAGCACAGTTTTGCCTGCTAGATTAATGAATAAAATATTTTTTTAAGGGTGCCAATCCCTCTTACCTGTAGGCTCACACCATGGCTTGAGTTATTCTTTGCAGTCAGGCTCTTCTTGGCAGGGGGGGGGGCTCTCAGCCTCCTCACTCTCCCTTCTCTCCCCTTCCCCTCTCCCATCTCTATTCAGTGGAGAAAACCTACCTACAGGCAGTGTTCTTCCAGGTGAGTTTCCTTTCAAGGAAGGAGTCCTACGAGTTTCTACATATCATTGATGAGTTTCTACATATCATTTTCCTTTCCCACCCATGTCCGGTGTGTGTGTGTGTGTGTGTGTGTGTGTGTGTGTGTGAGTCACACACACACACCGGACTCAGGCGGGAAAGGAAAAAAAATCGTTCCATGGATGGAGCTTCCATCAAGATGGATTCAAGTGGGATTTTATCCACTTGAGGACCATCACCCTTCCCTGTGGACTTCACCACCCAAGCTGTTAGTCCTCAGGGTTGTCAGGCTAGTTACCTGTCTCCTGACATGTGGTGTTTAGTCACTGCCAGTATGGTCTATTCCAGTGTTTCCCAAATGCTGGTTTTTGGACTTCAGTTCCCGGAAGCCTAAGTCATTTCCCCAAAGCAATGATCAGCCAATGTACTGACTTAGGCTTCTGGGAACTGAAGTCCATTAGTGGGCTGTGTACCCCTTGTGGGGAACCACTGGTCTATTCTATTACCATAGCAGAATAGCCTGGCCAGACACCCATTCAATCCATTGTGTAAAGGAATAAACCTAGAGGAGCAAAATAGACCACATTTTAGGGCTAGAGAAACAAAGTCTTTGTGGAGTGGCAAGGTCCAGCACAATTAAGAAAAATGCCTGCATAGCTGTGACTCTTCCAAAAGTATTCTGTTTACTTTATTTTAAGGGTTTGTAGCCACTATTACAATCTATTAATTGGTTATTTCCTGCAAAAAAATGAATTCTAAAATATTACCTCTTCCAGTCCTTTATGCTCTCAGGCAGCAATTCCTCATTCATGTTACACATTATATTACACAACCATCTCTTGTGGCCCCTCTAGTATAGGAGTCTGAAAGGACTACAACACTGAAGGTTTAATGTCCCACAAACATCATAAGTATCTTGTAATGTATACATATTTTTAGGAAATTAAGACCCAAACTCCAAAAGAGGAGACTTTTTTGGAACAACCAGAGCCTCACAACTAGACATAGCAGGGCATTCCTGTCATCCAAGTTATTTAGAGCTTCCTTTTTCAGGTGGTTCTGCAAGATAGCTATAAAAGGTTACAAAACGTCTTGATTTACCTCTGGCACAATGAAGATTTCTCAGATGGCTTAATTTTCCTTTGCAGCAAAGCTTTATTTAAAAGCCATTGAACATCTTAAAGCCCAGACATGCAGAATCTGATCAAACAAATCACTGCACTACATCTAGCTTGAACAAATCTAATAACATTTAAGATCTAGTGTCTTTGCACTGGGCAGGCTTTTGTGACAATTATTCCTGATTAACTAACATTGTGCAATGGGCTGCTAGCACCTTGGCAGCCTTTGTGACTGAATAGGTATTGCAGGAGGATATTTCATTATCTGCTCGAAAGCAATCATCTGCTATTCTGACATATAGCAGCGGCAATCTTACTTTAAATCTGCTAGCACAGTGACAATTGTACTTGCATAGAAGAGAAGAGCTGTTTATTAAAAGCGGTTAAAATTCTAGAAGCATGCATCCATCACATATGGCAAGGGCCTGAAAATGAATGTGTTCCAGAGAAAATTATGGTGTAATGCTGTTGCCACTTACAAATAGCTAAAGGACTTTTCAGCTAGCATAGACAAAAATAACAAAGAAAAATGGCATTGACCTTTCAAGGAACCACAGAAAGGCATTTGTACACAACATATCCTTAATAACTATTCTTGTAAAAAAGCAGTGTAAATTTAGTTGTTTTATGCCATATACCTTTTTCATTTTTATAGCTTTAGTTTTTTGAAATCATACACTGGCATAAGAAGTAGGCGGGGAGAGGACAAGCATCAAAAGTGTGGTTATTTAATGCAGCTGCACAATGGCAAAGGATTGACATAAGGTGAACCTAAATATTTTATTTCTAGATTTGGTACAATTTCCCAAATTATATTTTTCTCTAGTTGCACAGCTGTGATCTCTTGAAGTATCAGGATCCATATTTTCAACAGAAATCACATCCTCAAGCTTGTTTGATGTTTTGTTTTCTCCAACTCTCAGAAGTTGACCTGGGTCTTGACTTTCTAGTTAATCATTTCTCCTGGTTCTTAAGCAGAAGAAAAAAATATGATGGAAAGAAAGAATGGCTCCTTGGCCACTGGGGCAAAAGCCACAGGTTTCCTGAAGCAAATTACATTTTCTAAAAATAGCATCGTTCATAAGAGGAGCCATTAGCTAATTATTCCTTTTACAGGCCTTTCATCCTCTGTTGTCCTGTAGTCAGCCTTTGACAAATAGAGTTTTTCCTCTGTATTCAGTTGAAACACTAAGTTAATAATTGATGAAAGCACAAATGAACTAAGAATCGCACGGTAAAAATTTTTCCCTTGAGTATATTACTACATAGCAGGAAAAATGCAAAGAGTTCTACCATTCAGTTGCACCCAGGAAGTCAGGTTTCCCTGGGTTAATTCAGCTACCAAGGTTCCTCAAACATGGCTCTCCAGATGTTCTTGGACTTTAATTCCCAGAAACCCTGATCAGCAGGAGTGCTGACTTGGGCTTCTGGTAATTGAAGTCCAAGAACACCTGGAGAGCCAAGTTTGAGGAACCCTAAGCTAAACTATTGACTCTAAACTAACATCTGAGCAACTTCCCAAGAGATGTATACACTTTTGCAAAGTTCTTGGAAAACCTCAGAAGCCGGTGGCCACCCAGCTGGCATTTATTCCTGAAAAAGGGTTAATTCCAGTGTGAGCCAGAGCCAGTCACATAAAAATTCATTTGAGTATCAAGGTAAAAAAGCATTAATTACTGCAATAATTCCAGACAACAACAGCTGGTCTAAATTTACATGCTTTATTTATCTATATTGCTTCAATGCATAACAATCCAAGAATATTGAAAACATGTAACCTTTTTGAAAAGTTACAACACTGTAGTTACTCGTAAATCAATTTTTAAAAGCATGAAGAAGCTGTAGGTGCAAAAGTATACTAAAACTTCATTCATTGCATGGAAAGTGATAACTACCCAAAAGAAGTCTTGCTCATTGCATTCCCACAACCCAATAAGAGACGACACAGCATTATGGGTTTATAATTGGCCACCTTATTTTAGAATCTTAGCATAATCTATAACTGTCCACAGCCTGTGCTGCGGTGGTAGCACGAGAAGGTACCTTCTTAGTATTTCCTAACCCTGTTAGCCTAGTTAAGCTACCCCCTTCTTTTGGTTGCTTAACACTTTCAAACTATTCCTTCACGCTGTATCGGTTAGTCAGGCCTACCATATTTCCCCCTTTGGGCTGGCCTGAGGACTGAGTTTACCTGAGGATAGCCATCCTCTTCTTTGTCCTTCTACCCTTTCTCGTGCTACCCGCCCAAAGCGACCGAAGAAACGACGAACAAGACTACCACTAAACAAGAATACCGTCAGTGTGGGAGGGGCAAAAAACACCAGGACCCAGCGAGCCAAATCAGGAGTCCCAGCCAAAAATTCCTGTCTGGCCCTTAATAAAGCGACCCATAGACACACTGGAGATAGGGAGGGTGGGAGGGCGAGCTAGGTTTTCAGAGCCAGAATGCGTCCGGGGCCTGGGCCAGCCCTTTTATAAGGGCTGTCCCCGCCCCCGGACGTCATTGCTGTGCGTCCGGGCTGGGCACTGCAAAGCGTGCGCCAGAGGCATTCGCCTCCGACGCGCGTTCCTTTGCTGTGCCAAAAGCATTCCACAATAGCAATTTTTAACAACAGCTATATTAAAGTCAGACTTATTCTGGTCCATTCAGAAGCAGATTTTGGTCCATTATTCCTGTCTGCCCTATGTCCTCCTTTGCTGGTTTATTAATTACTATTATTCTGTAGTACTTGCAAGGTAGAGGCATTAACATAACAGTAGCTGAAGTTCTTTAGCCAGATATACATAGGAACAATTACTCCAAAGAGACAAAGTTCTTTCAAATATGCTCCAGTTTTCAGCCACTATGAAGAGAGGTTTTAATAACTTAATTGTAAAATTTCATTATTACAAAATAATAAAGTTCCCCAGAATTATGATTCATTATACAATTTATTTGGAAAAAAATGCATCTGTAAATAAAAAGGTGTCCAACATTTTACAATAGTTGATTTTGGATATTACCACTGCATAGGTCAATGCTAGCAAATAATTCCTGTACTGGAATGGATGAAGCTAAATGATACAGCATAGTTGGGGGCCGGGGGGGGGGGACCAGATGACTACTGAGGACACCTGCTGATCCATAAAAAGCCTCAGGTCAAGTTGCTCTGCCAGATTACACACTCCCTCTCTCAACCGGAAACAGATTATTCCCTACCATCATGACCTCTGATTTGTCTGTATCGAGTTTCAGATTATTCTCCTCCATCTACTCCATAAATGACTCCAAGCAAGCCTCCAAGGTCCAGACAGCATCATCTGGAGGAAAAGGAGAGATAGAGTTGTGTATCATCAGCATATTTCTTCTTCTTTCATGTCCTGATCAAACCCTGGACTGGTAAAATGAAGCCACTTTTTTGTCTTTGTTGCTGGCCAAACTTAAGTCCTCATTGGTGTATGTTTCTGGCAGTAATTGGCAGACCAGTAAATGAGTATACCAATGACCTCCCCCAGCAGCCTTACATAGATGTTAAACAGAACTGAGGAGATAGCTGAACCCTGAGGCACACCATTTTGTTGTACCCAAGGGTATGACAGTTCCTCCCCAAGCTGTATTCTCTGGACCTGGACCTAGAGAAAGGGCTGGAGCCAAGTCAAAACCTGGCCACCAAAAACCAACCCACGGAGCCTGTATCGAAGGCTGCCAAGAGATCCAAGAACACCAACAGTGAGGAGTTACCTTGGCAGGCCTCTCTCAGTAGGTCATACAGTATCTTGGAGACTGAAACCAGATTGGGGATCATGTTGAGGACTGAAATCAGATTGGAGAGGCTTGAGGCATTCAGTCTTCTCCAGGAACGACCCCAACTGGTCTGCAACTACCCTCTTCAGTAGCTTGCCTAGGAATGGTAAATTAGTAACGGATGGTGGTTGTTAGAATTAGGCTTTTAAGGATGGGATGGATACAGTGATGGGATGTCAAAAATTCTACTACCACGCCATGACGTCATGGACGTCATGGGCGTGGCCAATGTCATGATGTCATGACGTCATGGGCGGAGCCAACGTCATGACATCATGACGTTGTGGGCAAGGCCAAAAATAAAAATAATAATAATAAAAAAATAAACATGCACACAGACCCGTAAATAACTTAAAGAAATAAAATAAATAAATAAATAAAATAAAAATTAAATAAAAGTACAACCACCCACCCAAAACACAAATAAATCACCCACCCACCCTAAATATAAAAGCCTCACTTACCTTCCTTGGCGCCGACGAACCTCCATGTGGCCCGGGGCCACCCGGCAAGGCACGCTGCCCCCGACTGTGGCCGTTTCCTCCTACGAAGGTCGCGGCTGGCCCTGCATCCGCCGGCCACGGCCGCCACAGCCCCTGCCTGGCCACCGAACTCCCACGGGCACGTTGGTGCCTGGCCGCGCCGTCCGCCCACGCCGCGCCCTCCTAGGGACTTGGGCCTGACAAACCCCCGTGCCCTGGGTAAGCCCGGCGGGGCTCGCCACCACCGCATCGTCTTCTGCCGGGCGCCTGCTGCTTCCTCGGGCTGTTGCCTTTTCGGCCCTGCCGGGCTTACCCAGGGCATGGGGGTTTGTCGGGCCCAAGTCCCTAGGAGGGCGCGGCGCGGGCGGACGGCGCGGCCAGGCACCAACGTGCCCGTGGGAGCCAGGTGGCCGGCTAGGGGAGGTGCCCTTCTCTTAGGGCTGCCGCCGCTGCTGCCGGAGCCACTCTAAAAAGGGGCGGCTCCAGCTTCGGAAGATTTTTTTTTTTAATTGGAGCCATTTGGCTCCAATTTAGTGCACATGTCCAGAAACTCAATTTGACGCATGCGCAATGCGTCAGATTGAGTTTCTGCACATGCCCACTAAATTGGAGCCATTTTAGCTCCGATTTTTTTTAAAAAAAATTCTTTCAGTGAGGCGTCCGGAACCGGACGCCTCAAAAGTGGACTCCCCTCCCGGAGAACTCTCCGGGATTGGTCCTACCGGTTCCAGGGATCCGTCTGGAACCGGGGACATCCCATCACTGGATGGATAATTGTCTCTTTGTAATAGGGTTGCAGATAACCCTCCCACAAGGAAGTGTTAATGATTTCCATAATCCATCCAGAATCAACAAGGGTCTAATAGAGAGGCAGTGGCTCTACAGCCAGAGAGCATCCTGGAGATTTCCTGAGACGTTACTAGCTGAACTGATCCAACAAACGTGGAGAAGATGGTATGCTGGACACCTCTCTCTTTAACAGTAGACTTCAGGTCCCTCCAGATGACTAGAAAAAAGTCACTAGTAAGTCAGAATTTATTTAAAAACATATCATTTGCTTTATTATTTTGTGGATACAGGTGTAATCTGAAGTCTACTCACCCACCAGTGATTTTTTTTCATTTGTCATCTGCAACCAGAGACCGAGTTTCACTGCAGACTTCATGGTCACAACTGACCTCCTTTTTGGACATTTTTATTTCTTTTCTGTCTCCTAATTTTTGTACCACATATTCTGACAAAAAGTTCTGGGGTACGTGAAACACATTTCTTCAGGGGTGTGCAGGGCCCAATGGGAAGGCACTGGACAGGGAATGGTGGTGGTGCCTATGTTTTTTTTTTTTTTTTTGAGAATCCCATAAATTGCTATTGGTGCCCCAGAGTGCCAGAGGTGAGGGTGGGGTGGGCTAAAGCCCGATTGCCTGATATACCAGCATGTCCCAGCATTTCTTGTATGTTTGTTGGTTCCTTCATTAGTACTTTTATTCATTTAATAATGTTAATGTTTGTAGCATGCAAGGTAGCAGCAATAATGTGACAGCCTTAAGAAACCTATCATCAAATGTGTGATACAAAAGATGTGGCAGAAGGAGGAAGATAAGATGAAATCAAGAGTAAAATTGAGAACAAAAGCTGTATCCAGTTCAATGATACTCAGACTTAGTTTCAGTACATGAGAAAACTTGTGCCCAAGGCCTAATGGGAAAAGAATATATTGAAAAAAAGATTTTAAAAGAAATGAGTCAGAAGTATTTGGGAAGGCAGTTCCAAACAATAGTGACAGCAAGACAGAAAATTTAGAGCCAGCAGAACATGATCAGTCCTATGTTTGCACTTTTTTGAGGGGGAGGTGGCATACATAATATGCCATGTTTTGTATTTACAGGCCCCTTCTAACTATTTTGTTCTTTGTGGATGGTCTTGGTTTTCAACTGATTTTTTTTTTTTACTTTTTAAAAACAGCAACATTATTGGGCTCAAGGCTTCAGTTGTATAGAATTTAATACAAATTTTAGTGAAAACAGATATCTGGAATATAAGTCTATTCTGCCACTGGCAGCCCTCCAGCTACAAGCTAGGAGTGATGGTTGCAGAAAAATCATGAAACATGTCATTTATTGATATTACCCAAATAAATTGAATGCATAGGGTTTAACCCTAAATACCTGCAATTCCCTGGCCTTTTGGAGCTTGATTGCACATGTAAAGCCTGGAAAACATGTTAGACTGAAAGTATTTTTGCTAATAGCATCCTATGATTTTTAAGAATTAATTATATGCACGACTATAAATATTTTTACTTGAAAATAAGATTCTGCATGTGTTTGTTGTGTAAAGGGGAGAAGGAGGCAGATAAAGATATTTTCTTTAAAATGCAGTTATATAGATATGAATATATATATTCTCATCAATAAACCATTAGAAACGATATAATCATTGTATAACCCTAAGGCAGATAGTTTGCCCAGCAGTAAATTAACCAATATGCTTTTTCTACTGCCTAATTAACCTGTTCCTTATAACACAAGAGTTCACACTTTCAACTATGTAATGTCAGAATGGATTTGTAGCTACAGTTCTTTAGATGCAGAAAATATACTTGAACTAAGAGCACCACAACCTTTGTTTTGAAATCTGGAGAATTGAACTGATGTCATCCAGAGACATTTGATGGAAGCTGTGGCCAGAAGGTGAGGGAGACAATAATATTTATTCTGAACTTGACAACTTTGATATGAACTGGGGGCAGCAATTGATGGAATGTGATGGAGCTTGCAGGGCACAAGGAGATGACTTTAAGGATCAGGGGTCATTGAGGATAATGCCAGAGAGTAAAAATAGCATTTCTGTTCCAACTGACAATGGAAGCAGCTTTGTCATAAATGTGGCAAATTCATCTCTTTTTAGTCACCGGTGTTATTCTTTTAAATCAGGGATTCTCAACCTGCGGCCCATGGGATGGATGCAGCCCACAGCACTATTTCATGTGGCCCCCACTGCCTCCACCACACCAGGAAGTGTCATGTAGTGGAGGAAGGGCAAAATGGCCATCTGGCCTCCGAAGCTGTCTTAGAAAGCATGACCTGGCCCTTGGCTTAAAAAGGTTGAGAACTCCTGGTGTAGAAGAATTAAAGTCAGAATGATATCTCAGTGGTTTAGACATTTGACTGCAGACCAATACTGGGAGTTGAATTTCCTACTGTGCCTCCTGTGACTTGGATGAGCTAGACAGTCCCAGGATGCCCCCCCCCCAAAGAAAGGAATGATAGAGTACTTTATACCTAGAAAACCCCAAAAAAGAGTTGCCATAAGTCAGAATTGACTTGATGGCACACAATTATTATTATTATTAGAACAACCACACACAGCTTTTCTCTCTCTCTCAGTCTGTGTATCTCTTTCCAAATGGAGACTGCAAATGACCCATGACCCATTTCCTATCAGTACCAAAGAAAATGGAAATAATGCCCTTACAGTGCCTACTGTCAGATGGCTGCTTTTAAAGAGCTCTGTCTATAGTACCTGGTGATGCCAACAATTATTGTGAGGTAAATTGGATTTTTTGTTGTCGGAGCGTGGTGTGCAGGCTCAGCCCTTCCATTAGTTACCAGATCAAATATTACAATCAAGTGCCAAGACATCTGTTTATCCTGCTTTGCTCTTTAGAATGCATTGCACAGAACAAGCTGCTTGTTAGATCTGCCACATAGCGTAGGTAAATAATGAACATCTGTTAGCAGTAGTTGCTGTGTGACATTACTTGCATCTTCTAGTTATTAGTGCAGTAGATAAAAAAATGCACAGTAAATAATCTGTTAAAAATGTGTTTTTTTCCTTCTAATTTATATTGGGGAAATAATGTTTCTATTATTCTCTTATCAAAACATTTAAGATTACCATCACAACCCAGAGTTTGACTAATCTGCCAAATTTGAACAGCCATAATCAGGCTCGATGGAATCACTTAAGGTGTTTTAAGTTCAGATAGCAGTGCAGGGGTCCTCATGTGTGTGGAATATCTACGGATCACATGGTGTCAGGTACACAAACCAAAATGCACCACAAATGACCCTGTTTAGTACAATCACTTTAAAAGGAAACATATTTTCTTTTAATGTGAAAGATATTTCAAGACCATTAAGGCTACCCCTTTGGAGTAGCTGCTTAATTAGAAATTCCCTTTGAACTCTCCTTTGGAGGCTAGGGGGTGGAGAATGTTTTGGATTTCTTTTAAATTGTTGCCATGATGACAGTGATGTTTTGAAAGTTTTTTAAAGTCCTGCTGGAGCTCCATTGATTCACTTTATCTGTTAGCAACCATGTGAAACAAATGGGATCCTTTTGTGTCTCCTTTCAGACTTAGGCAGACTTAGAGGGAAAGCTTTCCTTTTTTCAATTGAATGCTTTTCCTTTATATATTTAGATGAGAAATGGAGAGCTTTCCCTAAAAATCTTTTTCCCCTTTGGGGAAGGATGAATTGTCCAATTTGTTTCTCATGGTTGCTCCCCAATGTAATGATACTTTGACAGCACTTTTAAAAAATATTTTCAAAGCATTGTAACTTCTTTGGTTTGATCCCAGGATGTTGATTTTCTAAAGTTCCATAGAGAAACCTACTCTCCCTCATAGTGGAGGTATGAAGGTGAGACAAGAAAATAGAGATGGTAACCAAATGACTGACCTCTTTCTGTGGGCTCTTAATGGATAAATGAGATTTGGATCGTTCTCATATTTGCTAATACCTTTGTGGTTTGTAGGCTTATTATGAATAATTATAAAGTGTTTGTTGTTGTTATTGTTCAGTCGCACAGTCAATTCCAACCCTTTGCAACCCTATGGACCATTGCCCGCCAGGCACCTCTGTCCTCCACCATCCTCCTCAACCTGCCCATCTCTGTGCCCATTGCGTCTACAATACTATCTACCCATCTCATTACCTGCCACCCCTTCTTCTTCAGTCCTCCACCATTCCCAGCATCAAGGCTTTCTCAAGTGAATCATTTCTTCTCATGTCCAAAGTACTTTAGCTTCATCTTTACTATTTGACCTTCTAAAGAACAGTCAGGGTTGATTTCTTCTAAGATTGACCTATTTGTTCTCCTCATTGTCCAGGGTACTCTCAAAACTCTCCTCCAACCCCACATCCCAAAGGCATCTATTCTTCTGCACTCAGCTTTCCTAATGGTTCAGTTCTCACAACCATACATTACCACTAGGAATACCATTGCTTTGACTATGTGAATTTTTGTTTGCAAGGTGATGTTTCTACTTTTAACTATGTTCCCCAGGTTTTTCATAGCTTGTCTCCCAAGCATCAGTCACCTTTTTATTTCATGGCTACAATAACCATCTGCAGTGATCTTTGATCCTAAGAAAGTAAAATCTGTCACTGCTTATACTTCTGCCCCATCTATTTTCCAGGGAGTGATAGGGCCTGTTGCCATTATCTTGGGTTTCTTGATGTTGAGTCTCAAGCCAGCTTTTGCATTTTCTTCTTTCAACCTAAGCAGCAGCTTCTTTAGGTCTTCCTCACTTTCTGCCATTAGGGTAGTATTATCTACATATCTCAAATGGTTGGTGTTTCTCCCAGCAATTTTGATCCCAACTTGTCATTTGTCCAACCCTGCATTGCACATCATGTGCTCTGTGTATAAGTTAAATAAGCAGGGTGACAAAATGCAGACTTGTTTTACTCCTTTTCTTTATCCAACCATATGTACATTTGGAATATATATATGGCATAGGTAAACAATGGTGAACTTTGACACTCCAGATGTTATTGAACTTCAATTCCCAGAAGCCCTGATCAGCATGAGTGCTGACTTGGGCTTCCGGGAATTGAAGTCCAAGAACAGCTGCAGTACCAAGGTTCACCATCACTGGCCTAGGTAGGGAAGTAAAATGGTTCATTGACACTTACAAAAGTCAGGCTATTGGTTCAAGCAGTATTTCTAACTAGCTATTTATTTTGTATCCTCATATAGGAAACCTTTCCACCTTTTCGTATACAAAGTTTTACACAGGGTGTGATCTTGAGATATCCTGCAAAAGTGAAGCCTGGGCCATTCCACAAATATGGGATCCAGGCATATATAACAAGGTTTAGAGTAGCATGGCAGGACTTACTCGTTTAAACAGACATTAATCTCTTTTTTCTATTCTCTCTTTTATGTGTTACTATATAGCAAGCTGCACATTCATTTCCACTTAAAGGTACACAATAGTTCACAAACAGCCTACAATCAGGACAGTAAGCCCTAGGTCCCACGAGGAACAGCCATAACACACAATCATTACTATATAGAAGAGGTACTTAACTGTATAGAATGTCATGCATGCTTTAGGGAAGAATTCTCCGATCATGATACACGCTTGATGAGAAAAGCAGCCTCAACATGTTGAGACGACCTAATGAGAAATCATTGATGGCTATGAGATTTCTTACCTCCAAAAGTATATATTCTTGAGATATTAATTTACGTAAACTATCTATGTACAAAACAATTGTCTTTTCCCTTTGTGAAGCAAAAAAACACATGTTGATATCACCTTTAAAGCCCTACATGGGATCATGCTGTTTTTACTATGGTTTTGAGTCCAGGTAGTTCTATAGCTTTCTTCTTCTGTATGACTGTTTCTAGAGATTATAATTGAAATAACTACAGATTGCCTCCGTTTACCTCACTTTCATTCTTTTCTCTTCCTTTGCTATCATCCCTATATGGAACTTTAGATTATAAACTTTGAAACAGACAATACCACGTTAACTGTCATGACAATCATTTTGTAAAGTCTATAAAGCTCCTTTTTTACCAGTTCCTTTCTCATGATTAACCTTGGAAAGATGTTTATCTGCTTTTTCACTTCTAGTGTATTGCTCTTTTTAATATGCCACACCTGGATTCCTTGATTAGAAAAGTAATTGTTCCAAGTTTTTAAATTAGCTTTCATCAAGGGGAGAAAAGAGCAAGAGCATACCCACTTAAAAAGGCGGAAAAGAGGAAAAACTCCATAACCCATTTTCCAAACTGAACTTGTTATTTATCAGAAGGACTAAAATTTTAGGAGATAAGCATTAATTTGTACACAATAGATAAGATATTTTTGAGGGGGGAGAAAGTAATACTGAATACAGAGAACTAGATGAAATTAGTTTGTTCGCAACATGTCTGTTTAAAAGTTACTTTCACTGGATTCTAGTGCTTCTATAATTTATAAAGTTTTGCCCATTTTATTATCTCCTTTTTCAAGGAATGTGCATGTTGTTGGGTTTTGATTTGTTTTTGCTAAGAGGATGTGAAGCACGGCGTCCAGCTATGCCACATGGGAAAGCGACCTTCTTATTATGTTATGCTTGTTTGCTGCCATATATCTTCATTCACAAGGGCACAGCTATGCACAGCAAATCATGCTGTGTACCATCAGATGAAGGAAAAGGCTTCTTCAAGAGGAGGAGGAAGAGTTCATGAGCAGCTGTTGAAAGAAAGCTTTTAGTATTGTAGAGGCCACAATACACCTACCTGCTGTCATCCAGCCACCTTCTTGTCCCTCTTGGCAGCTTTCCAACATCTTTCTTTTTAATGCCAATTTGAGGAACAAATGGATTTTATAGTCAATGTGGGAGGTTGAAGCAAATCAAAGATATAGAACACTGTAGATTTAAATTATATACTGAATCACTTCCAGTATTCTTAGACTTGTTGATTTCTGTAGGACTTTCGCTCCAGAGAAGGACATTCAGTATTGGGTCTTGGCAATGAGCTTTTTTTTCATCTTCCCACAAACAAGCAAATAGGAAATATGAATTATGTTGTGCTTTCAGACCTGGAACTACACAATTTGAAAAAGAATTACATGCCAATTCCAATTTTGTAGCAAAGCTCACTTTTATTTTCCATTTCAAAACATTTTCCTGGGCTATGACAAATCATTCTTAATGTCTCTCATTTGAATGACCTGAAGGTGACAAGTACAGAGAAGTAGCACATCCTATTTCTGACATTAATGAGGCATACGTTGCATTTGAATTCTATCCTGTTTTCTGCCCTCCCTCCATAGATTATGGACATAGCACTATGGCAGCACTGGTGACCACTTAAATCAGGGGTGCCAAAAGTTTTCGGGCTGTGAGCCTGTCATGTGGTTCCTCCCACCAGAAGCAGAAGTAAAACACACCCACGCAAAATGCTGATGTAAATGTACCTGTGGCTATTGTAAATGCTTTGTGCCCTTCCTCCATAGGTTTTGGATGTAGCACCATGGCAGCACTGGTGACCACTTAAATCAGGAGTGCCCAAACATTTTGGGCGATGGGCCAGCCACGTGGTTGAGTGGTTCCTCCGATTAGAAGTGGAAGTAAAATGTGCCTGCACAAAATGCTGCTGTAAATGCACCTGTGACTGTCATAAATGTGTTTACGACAGCCACAGGTGCATTTATGCCAGTGTTTTGCACATGTGTAGTCATGTTTTTCTTCTGCTTCTGGGACAGGCAAGGGTGGTGTGGATTATTAGGTGTTGTGGTCCAGTAGTTTGGACACCCTTGCCTTAAATGCTCCCTCAGTCTTTCTCCCTTCACTTTATTTCCACTTTTGCAGCAATAGCTCTTCTGTCTTCCTATTTGTGTTTGTTATCTTTAAGAAACAGCATTTTCATCTTCAAAAGTAGCCTTGAATTGGATCTCAGAGCTCATGATGCCATTGGGAATTACACATGTAGAGGGGAGGACAGCAAAGACAGAGTATGTAGGGTGAGTGAGGGAGGCCTAAAGAAACTGTGTCACAATTTTCCTTACAGAGGAACTGGTGCTATATGTAGAGCTCTTCTTACGAAGAAGATTGCCCTCTTCTTCTAGGGTATACCTCAGAATGGCATATATATTAGCCCCACCAAATGGAATAAATTGCCTGTCTTGTTACTTTCTTAACATGCTACACTGTGGGTGGTTCCTCAACAGTAAATCTCACTGAGTTCTCATGGAGTTCTTACTCCCAAGAAAGTGAGAATGGAATGCTACTCGAAAGTTATTCTTAGAATATAGAAATTAACCTCTTTACAAATTGCTGTCAAAATGTAAAAACAATAAATATTTTAATATTTTGAACATACAGTAAAACCTCAAATAAAGAGTGCCTCGCTTAGAGACCAACTCACTTAAAGAGCAGAATTTTCTCTGAATGGTCGCCTTCGTTTAAAATCTAAAAACTCACTTAAAAACTAAATCAGGGTTCACAATCACCACCACCAGAAGTCACAACCAGTTACTTACAATGGCAGTGCTGGCACTTATTCCAAGTGTTTCGCTTAAAGAGCAACTTGCTTAAAGAGTAATCCCATGGAATGCATTATGCTCTTTAACGAGGTACCACTGTATTAATGAGTATGATGTAGCCTAAAGTAAATGTTTGCTATTCTGATCCAATATATTCAATAAGACCTACTCTCGTGTAACCACAGCTTTGGAACTTTTCCGTCAGTCGTAAGACAAAATTTTACCCATTGGACTTACTGTGTTTACCAAAGAAAATAAATAATTCCCCTTGGTGTATACTTTTTCTAAGTTAATATGGTTTGAAGGTTAATTTACAATTCAAAACTGCATGCCAGGCTCCTCTGTCCTCTGCCATCCTCTGTATCCATCACAGATCTACGCCCATTGTGTCAGCAAATCCATCTAGCCCCCTCTGCTGCCCCCATGTCCTTTTGTCCTTGATTTTTCCCAGCATCAAGGCCTTCTCAAGTGAATCCTCTCTTTTCACTTGGTGGCCAAAGTACTTGAGCTTCAGCTTCAGTATTTGTCCTTCCAATGAGGAATCAGGGTTGATTTCCTTCAGGACTGACTGATTTGATCTCTTTGCACTCCAGAGGACTCTCAAGAGTCTCCTCCAGCACCACAGTTCAAAGACATCTATTCTTCTGCGTTCAGCCTTCCTTATGGTCGAGCTCTCACAACCATACATTACTATTGGGAATACCATTGCTTTGACTATGCAGATTTTTGTTGGCAGGGTAATCTCTACTTTTTATTATGCCACTCAGATTTCTTATAGCTTGTCTCCCAAGAAATTAACATCTTTTTATTTCATGGCTGCAGTCACCATATGCAGTGATCATGGAAACCAAGAAGGTAAAGTCTGTCACTACTTCCAGTTCTTCCCCTTCTATTTGCCAGAGAGTGATAGGGCCAGATGCCATTATCTTGGGTTTTTTGATGTTAAGTTTTAGACCTGCTTTTGCACTCTCCTCTTTCACTCTAATCAAGAGGTTCTTTAGGTCTTCTTCACTTTCTGCCATTAGAGTAGTGTCATCTGCATATCTCCTGTTGTTGATGTTTCTCTCTACAATCTTAATTCCAGTTTGTGATTCACCCAGCCCTGGTATCATTAACAGAAGAAATATTTACTTTCACATATATTCATATTCAACGAGCTGCAGAAAATGAGGATATAGTGGCACTTCAGAGAGTTAATTATCTAAAGGATAGCTCAGCTTTCTCTTGATATTAGACCTAAAGTGGTGATGAGTCGTACTGGTTTTTTATTAAAATTATGTTAATGTTTTAGTATAGTGATATTTATTAATATTACCCTAAACTCTCATATGTTTTATTTATAGCTGGCTGGATAGCTCAGTGAAATGGGTATCTGGCTGCATAGTGAAAGGTTGGTGTTCACTTCTCCACTTTGCCATCTGAGAGAGAAGATAGCCTGTACAGGCTTGGTCAAGTGGCACAATCCCAGGATGCCCCCCAAAAAAGTGAATGATAAAACACTTCTGAGTATCAACCTTACAGGCACATTGCAAATACTCCAATATAAAATGCGAAAACAACACAAATGGACTCTGGTGAATGGGGCATTTTAGCAGGACAGAATGGGGAAATAAAGAAATTAAAATTTGCATAATTTTTTGCTCTTACTTTATGTTCTCAGAGATAATGGAAATTTCTCCGTCTGTTTCCTCTTCTTTTCTCAAACTGTTCATTTACTGGTGTAAAGGAAATTGAGTACAAGTGTCAAATTTAGCTGGGATATTTTGTCATGGCAAATAAATGTCTCTAATTCTATGATAGCAGCACAAGGCACCATGTGGTCATATTTAGTCTTTAATGATATGAGAAAATTATTTATCCAGCCTCAAGCAAGAACTGAAGTCAAGTGCTTTCTCAGAATCTTTCACCTATATTCAAATTGTACCTTAGAAAAAAAATTGCAGCTTAGTCTACGGCAAGAGTACAGTGGGATTTAGAATTCTGAGATAGTACCAGTGCTGGTTTTTCTCTCTGTTGATTAATAGCATATTTAACCAGTGGTGGGCTAAAAAAAAAATTTACTACTACACTGTGGGCGTGGAATGGTGGGTGTGACCTGGGTGAAAGCTCTGCATTGCATCTGAATTAGGACTAATTTATTTCAAAACTTGGGTGGGTAGGGCCAGCCAGAATCTCTGCTACTGGTTCTGGCAAACTGGTGTGAACCTGCTGATGTCCACCACTGTATTTAACTCTCATGAAGGTCTTAAGATGAACACATGTTTTAGTGCTTTGTACTTATGTTGTTGTTCAGTCGCATAGTCGATTCCGACCCTCTGCGACCCCATGGACCATTGCCCGCCAGGCACTTATATCATGTATTTAAAAATGGTGCAGTCAAAATTAATGTTACTTGGTGAACTACTTCGTAAAATACAGTCTTTAAGATGCAGTAAGGTAGACATTAAAAATTGCTTTTTTAATACTGGGACACAGTTTGTAACATCCAGATGTTTCAAAAATAATTAATATTTACTCTTAAAAGACTTCAGTGAAGTTCATTGTGCATGTACAACACAAATGCAAAGTATAAATAGTGCTGAGAATAATACCAATAATAACATATGTTCTAGAAGATAATACCTGCAACTTGAAAAAAGAAAGATCACATTATCACTGATCAATTGATTAATTTAATGCTAGTTCACTTCTCTGTTAGCATAACAAAGACCTAGAAATCAACATGAAATAGGAATAACACCAAGCACAACAGACTATTATGTTTCTGCAGTCTGAACAACAGAGAATTTTGGAAACTATTCCCCTACTGCCCAATAGTTTTACAATGACCACTAGAACAAGAGTTGGGGAAGTCATAACAAGAGGGCTATGAACTGTAATGTTGATCAAACTGTCATGAATTGAGGTGCCAATGGGGATACTGGCATTGAAACAATATACAGTTTCTACATGATCACATAATCTGAACAGGAGCATGAAATAGGCTGTCACTCAAACTGCAGTAATTTGGAATAATTTAGCTTGAAAGAGTATTCATAACCTAAATGGAAAAAGTCAGTAATGCTGAGGGGGGGGGGAATGGAATTCCAGATGGAAAGAGGAAGACTAAATGAGGGAGAAAGATTTGACAAAGTCTTGAGTTTACACAATTTAACTGGGATGTTAATGATAGTATTTCTGGAAGTCACTAATTATAGTGCAACCTAAGAAATGATTTAACCCTACATCACAGCAACAAATTTAAAAAGACCACACATAATGTCCAGTACTTGGAAGTACATTTCACAGCTGCCATCAAACTTAATTATCTGTCTTGAATATGACTTCAGCATAGTTAGAAAGTGAGAGACTACTTGAACCTAATCCCTCTCCTTTTCCATTATAATTCTCCAACTCCGATTGCAATCTGAATTGGAGGAGAACTCACTACTGTTTGATCTGTGCAGTGACACTGACATCTAAAGAAGGAGGTTCCTTTCATGTATCCCTGGTACATGGACTGGTGTTCCATTATTGTTACTTCTACCATGGATATTGAGATCTTTAATTCCATCAAACATAAGAATCAAGGGAGGGAGGGATGACTTTGCTCCTGCCTTCTTTGTATGTCATCACAAACTTTGCTGCTGACACAGTAACATTTTTTAATGCAGTAATGAAAAGATCATGAAACCTCAGGGTGGCTGTAACCAGTAGTAGGATTAGTGGTAGGGATTCATTCTCCGAATCCCAACTGGGCTCAGAATTACCATTGTAAAAAACAGATTGATCTGACAAATTCAGTCCAGGATCAGTCTGAAAGCAGGATGGTAATAACAAATTATCACTCTTTATCACTCTTAAGCCAATTTGATTAGGAATATGACAAGGAAAGAATAGATATAAAAGGATACAATTCATATTAACTAATCCTTAGGAAAGATCTTTTCCTTACAAGAAACTGTCAAGATTTCAGTAAGGCATACTTCCAGGATCAGAGTTCTAGTACATTGCAATGTTGGGGAAAGCACATAATTTTTACAGTTATTGTTCAAGGGAAACAGTGAGCAACAAAGCAATTAATGGGGCAGCCTATTGAGAGGGCACAGCAGGTGTAATGGAATAAAATTAGCACCTGTCTCTATTTAGTAGCCCCCACTAATTAATGCTACCCAAGTTTCTTGGCTGAAAATTAAAAGCATGATGATTTTTTTAGAAGAAACTTGAAAATTTCCATTATAACTGATTTGCTTTTTGCAAAGTGATGTTATCAGGATGTTAGGAAAGCATTGGTTGAATTATTTTAGTGTGGTATTCATCAAACCAAATTAAAAAATATTTACATCAATATTTTAGGATATATTAGTAAATTTCTGTTCTTATATAAGGGAAAACAACTGTGACTGTCATAGTAACTGTCTCATTTTAATATTTTAATATCAATGGCAAAGTACTTTCTAGAAGGTCTGCCACAAAAATAAATACAGTGACTTTTAAGACACCTGTCTGCTGAGCTGTTTACCAAATTTCAATTTGGGTCAGTTATGAGTAAGGCAATGAGTAAATTGGGTTTGAAGGGTAGATTCTTTGGTGCTGCTACTACCACAGTCACACTTGTGCTCCAGTTGCTGTAAGTGTTATGTTTGACCTCTTCTAACCTTGTCTTGACAGTTATTTTTCAGGTAGACAGTTTAGCGAAAGGAAACATGTGCTCCTCTGTGATGATATTATCTTGTTTTGGTCAGAGCTGAGAGGACAACTTTGGGTAACACTTTGGGTTTAGTGACCTTGCTTTTTTTGAAAGAAAAATTAGGTGAGGCATGCCCTGGGATGTCCTTTTGTCTACCTTCTTTGGCAGTGATAACCTGACACCCCCTCACTTATTACTTGTGCATCTTGGTAGTAATGATATTGGCATTCTGAAAGGCAAAGCTCTGATTCTCTGGGTGATTAGAGACAATAGTAAATGAAGGATTCTGTGGTTGGGATTGGTCATTATTTGGTAGCCATTTTGGCCTATTGAGTTTGGAGGGGTGACTGTGATCCCAATTGTCAACAGGGAAATTAAGACATCAGTCTTTAATAATGATGGGTTTTACTTGAATCACACTGGCATCAAATTTGCTTCCCAGAGCTGTTACAAGGAGACAAGGTTCATTTGGCTGATGCAGGAGCTGACATCATTTTGTATGGGCTGTGTAAGGGCATTGTAACTGTCATTGATGGTAGTTGAGGTGAAAGTAGCTAATATTGCACTGGCCCTCTATAGTGGTGGGTAGTGCTACGTTAGGATGACATTGGTGAGTCCCTCAGGTTGTCATTGGACGAGATGGCTGCTGGGTGCAGGATACAACTCGACTGAATCAGTTGTGCACACAGGGGCCATCATGAGACACCTTTGCAGAAGGTCCAACATCTGTTCACATGAATGGAGTTGATAACACTCACAAAGAGGTCTGGGTGGTAGCTATCAAGGTACAGCACCACACAGGGGCTAGGGACTTGCACGTCCAGGCTGGAGAGCAGCTGAGGGAGACCTCCTGCTCTAGCATAAGGTTTGCACTAACAGTCCCTCCACAGGTAGGGATTTGAATATCTTATGAAAGTGGCCCCATGTTTTATAACAAATGTTATATTATCTATCTATTCATTTGTCAGGTCGGGGAGTAATTGCTCATTTTCAGCAGAGAGAGAACAAAGCTCCATTATGCTGCCAAATAAGTGGCATTACTACTGTTTGTTTGTTTGTTTGTTTGTTTGTTTGTTTGTTTGTTTGTTTGTTTGTTTGTTTGTTTGTTTGTTTGTTTGTTTGTTTGTTTGTTTGTTTGTTTGTTTGTTTGTTTGTTTGTTTGTTTGTTTGTTTGTTTGTCACTCATCTGGGATATTTTCCCATTCTGGGCAGTTTACAATATCTAAAACCATAAAGATACTTACAACAACAATGGAAATAACCCAAGAGTAGTGTTGTTCAATTATGAACTTATTCACTGGCTAGCAACACCAAAAAAACCAAGATAATGGTGACCAACCAAATCACTCCCTGGCAAATAGAAGGGGATGAAATGGAAGCAGTGATAGACTTTACCTTCTTAGGATCCAAGTTCACTGCAGATGTTGACTGCAGTCATGAAATAAAAAGATGATAATCTTTGGGGGCAAGTTATGAGAAACCTAGGGAACATGATAAAAAGCATCGCTCTGCCAACAAAAGTCCACATAGTCAAAGCATTGGTATTCCCAGTAGTAATGTATGGTTGTGAGAGCTAGACCATTAGGAAGGCAGAGTGCAGAAGAACAGACACTTTTGAAATGTAGTGCTGGAGGAGAATTTTTAGAGTACCCTGGACAGCAAAGAGATTTTAAAAATTCCAAAAAGTTCAAGAGATTCAATGCTGATCCTGAAGGAAATCAACCCTGACTGCTCTTTGGAAGGACAAATAATGAAGATGAAACTATACTTTGGACACCAAATGAGAAGAGAGGACTCACTTGAGAAGGCCTTGATGGTGGGAAAGATTGAGCGCAAAAGGAGAAGTGGGCACCAGAGGATGAGATGGCTAGATGGCATTATTATCACAATGGGCTTAGAGCTAATGGGCTGTGGAGGATAGTGGAGGATAGTGGTGCCTGGCATGCAGTGGTCCATGGAGTCGCAAAGGGTTGGACTCACCTATGTGTCTGAACAACAACAAATAGCAGGGGTTCCCAACCTACGATCCATGGGCTGCCCTCAACCCATGGCACCATTTTATGTGGCTCACACTGCCACCACCACACCCAGAAGTAGAAGAGGATGTGTTTACATCAGCCATAAAATGCACCCATGCATGTATAAACCCACCCGCAGCTGACATAAACACAGAAGTGGGTGCATTTATGGCAGCCATAAATGCACCCACATCTGCTTCCGGGGGTGTGGTAAGGCCCACTCAGCTATCCAGGATGTGTGGTCAGGGCTGCAGCATTAAAATGTCAGGAACCTCTGGGCTATAGGGACAATGTTCTTATAAGACTCTTTAAAAAGTACAGTTTAAAGATGTTTCTTGGAAACATCCATTGATGGGTCCTGGTGTACTCCACTGTAGAGCATTCCATTCCCTGAGAAGGTTCTGTTCCTCATCACCACCTTCATTGCCATCCTCAGTGTAATGTCGATTGGGTGTTGCAGATGAAAGTTTTATAGGAGAGGCACTCCAACTTAACTGCCAAACAAGCAGTTATTAACAAGCATTCAAGCTTCTTTCTCTTCCTGCCAGCTACCAGTAAGCTGATTCGTTTCAATCTTGTCAGTGAAGAACCTTTCAGGTTACTTAGGCCTAAACTTATTCCTTGGCCAAAATAAATATGGTGGCTTCCCATCTTAATGAAACTTTGTTTGAGCAACATTTTTAGATGGCCTCTGGTGGACTTCTTTTGTTGTTCAGTCCTGACTTTTTAATTGTTTTCAAGCCAGGCTCCTAGGTTTTAATCATGACTTCTCTCCAGTTCTGATTCCCTGCTACTTACTCCAAACTCACTCTGGCCCTATTACTCAGCTTTAACTCTAGAAGAAACACGTTGAGTATGGGTGTTTCTATATTCCTTAACCCTGCTAACATTTATTTTGATCAATCACACTTGGTCTTGCTTGCATCAAAGAACTTAGGTAGTATATAGGATTCATAGGCCATTCACCTAGATTGTTTGTCAAACTGTATTAAAACCCCAAAGTTATTAGTAGGAATAAGTAAGATTTTTGTTACTATATTTTAATGAGAATTTATCAAAATCAGTCATATTAGGAAGTTGAAGAAAGTAAAGCTGACATATTTGGCCATTACGAACTCTGGCCACCATTAGAATTAATCCATGGGAGAATAAAGGACAGTCAGCACCATCAAGTTCAAATTAAGCACTGTTAGGTTCTATCAATTTTAATGGGAAAATTAAATGCTTAACTACCTCCCATTCATATTAATGGGATTTTAAGATGTCCATTTTTTGATGGATAGTGTCCACTTTTTCCTAGATTGCTGACAAGAATACTGTGTATGATCCAGTAGTTTCATATATTAAAATTGAATTAATAAACATTGAATCATTCATTGTTCGAACTAATCAGTGTATCATAAACAGAGAAAATGAAAGATGACAGTCAAATACTGGTATATTTCCCAAAGTGGGGGAAAATCACTCTAAAGGAAAAAAGTTACAATTAGATGTATAATCCTTAAAGTATGGAAATTCAGACCACTGGTCAACATCCCTCCTTATTTAAACCATTGGCACATTGATATACCCTTTTTGAAATGCAATATCTAGTTCCAATAAATAAATAAAAGAGAGGAACTCCAGTTTTTATTCTCTAAAACGATTGTTGTTTTTAGTTGTATGCTGTCAAGTCACTTTTTACTAACCCAATGAATCAGTGGCTTCCAAAATATTTTGTCATGAACAACCCTACTCAAACCTTGCATATGTATAGGTGTGGCTTCCTTTATTCAATTATGCCATCTCATAATTCTTCTTCTTCTTCTTCTTCTTCTTCTTCTTCTTCTTCTTCTTCTTCTTCTTCTTCTTCTTCTTCTTCTTCTTCTTCTTCTTCTTCTTCTTCTTCTTCTTCTTCTTCTTCTTCTTCTTCTTCTTCTTCTTCTTCTTCTTCTTCTTCTTCTTCTTCTTCTTCTTCTTCTTCTTCTTCTTCTTCTTCTTCTTCTTCTTCTTCTTCTTCTTCTTCTTCTTCTTCTTCTTCCAGACTTCCTAGTTTTCTTGGCTTTTCCGCTGAATCCAAAATATGACAGCCTAAGGAATTCTCAACCTTTTAAAGCAGAGGGCCGGATCAAGCTCCCTCAGATAGCTTCAGGGGCCAGATGACCATTTTGCCCTTCTACCACATGGCACTTCCATGTGGAGGTGGTGGTGGGCCACATAAAATGGTGCCGCAGGCTGCATCCAGCACATGGGCCATAGGTTGAGAATCCATGGCCTAATGTCATACTTTAAACTAGCAGCCACTTATTTGCCTTTCTGGAGTTCTATGGAATGCATAAAGATGTTTCCTGCAACATGACATTTCAAATGAATCAATTTCTTTCTCATCAGCTTTCTTCACTGTTTAGTTCTGACATCTGTATAGTAATTGGGAATATAATACTATGGATAATTTTGTTCTTGTTCACCTGTGGCAGATCCTTTCTCTTAAGGACCTTTTCTAGTTCTTCTATAGCTGCCCTTTCAAGTCTAATTTCTTGGCTGAAGTCTTGACCTTTCAGCAAGAATCTCTGAATTAAAATTACATTCCAATTTGTGTCTGTCCTTGAAACTGTGAAATAATTTGAAATGATTGCATGGTTGATACCCAGTAGTGCAGTGGTTAAACTGCTGTATTGCAGCTAAAACTGCTGACATTTTGTGTTTGATCCTGATGAGGATCAAGGTTCACTCAGCCTTCCATCCTTTGGAAGTTGGTAAAATGAGTACCCAGCATGTTTGGGGAAAATGCTAATTACCATGTGAACTGTCCAGAGAGTGTACTAAGAATATGGGGTGGTCTATCATTGTTATTGCTATTGCTATCCTAGCTCATGGAATGAAAAAAAAGAGTAAAATATTATATGTAATATGTACCATTCTATTTTGCCATCCAATGAATAAATTCAGAAATGCAGGGCAAATGAATTGTAAAAAAAAAAAAAAAAATTGGAATCTTTCACTTCATTTCACTTTCAGATATATGAGAACTTCCTGTGTTTACCTTCCTAAACATCTCTGTTTGCAATCATAATACCATATATGCTGGTGTATAAGATGACTTTTTACCCCTGAAAAACATGCCTCCAAGGGGGGGTCGTCTTGTATGCCGGGTACACTTCAGTTGAATAAAATACAGTAATACCTCAGATAACGTTTTCCTTGGATAATGTTTTCCTCAGATAATGTTAAGCAATCTGGGGAGGAGAATTGCATCAAATAACGTTAAGGTCCTATGGGATGGATCGGATAACAACTTTCAAAATCAGATGACAAACAGGAGTTTGAAGGCTTTTAAAGGGAAACTGTCACGCCAGCAAACTTGCTAGGGACTTGTCTGGCACTTGCTCTCTCCCTCTATTTGTTATCTTCCTTCTATCATTGACAGTTCAGTTTGGTTAACAGATTAGAAAACAAACAGCATGGCAGCTCCCATAGGTTTATTGTTCCATTCAGCTTTAGTGAATTGTCTTTGTTGAATTACGTTTCATAAACTTGCACCATTTTATGTTTACTGTACATGTTTGATAAATACAGCCTTGTGACAGTTTTTCTGCATGTCATAAGCATTTGAATATAAATTAACATGTTGAAATCAAATCTGATGTTCTTTTACGTTTTATTTGGTGTGTGGAAGGTGTGCCGAAGAGGGGGTAGTCTTATACAGTGAGTATATAACAAACTCTATATTTTGAGTGGAAATGTTGGGGGGTCGTCTTATACACCCAGTCGTCTTGTACACCGGCATATACGGTAGGTCTATATTGATTCAGATTGATGATACTGAATACGTTCTTGTCAAGAGTTTGAAACCTGTGGTAATGAAGAAGATTCTTCTCTAGCCCTTGGCAGTGCTGCTCCTGGTATCCAAGATGATTCTTGGGTTGCCTTCACACTCCAGTCAGGGAAATGTTCTCTGTACTTCCTATTCCACTGCTTCTTGCCTATAGCACATCCTCCAAAAAGGAAGGAAGTTTGGGCTAGGTCTTGTGTGAACATGCTCTTTCTTTTGGCAGCTAATTTGAGCAGCTGCTCTCCATCTGCTCCCACAAACTATCAGATCCAGGAACTGGACTTCACACCCCAGAATGCTTAGTGAACTTCATGGTTCTTCAAATTGGCTTTAAAAATAAACTTTATTGGAAAATAAAAGAAAACAAAAAGAACAGAACATCTGGCCAAATCATGAGTCACACGCAAACACACAAAGAACAGGGACCTTCACCCACACACTGATTCTGCGACGGGAAGTAAAACAAGTTGAATGAAGTCAAAAGTAAAAGTTTAAAACAAACTGTTCCATCCACAAAACCTGCCCAAAATTAAAAGTGAGCAAAAGTGTGAAACCATTCAGCCTCAGTGGCTAATTGTGAGCAAAGGAAGAGCATCAGGTTTTCCCCTTACTAAATTATCCTGAACTACTCTGTACAACATGGGAACAACACTTGCTTGAAGCACCACAGCAGCTTGGATGATTAGGCTGACCTGTCCTATCAGCAATTGCTCAGGACAGCCAAACCCTAACGACCACCATCAAGTAGTTCCTAGTCTTGTACCTAATTATACGTATCTTCCCCTTGCCCTACCTTACTCTGACCAATGGGGATTTGGGGTGTACAGGAAGTGGGCAAGTTTTTCTACAGATACAACCTTCCCAGTGGCCAACTTAGCCTGGCCCAGGTGTTTCAAATCAAACACCCTCAGTTGTTCATAGTCCCCAAGGCTATCCTTTGAATGGAAAAGGTAAAGATACACTCTGACTCCCATCCATCCACGATTTTTCACACCTCCAAGGTTGTTTGGCATTGCTTCTTTGGCTCTTGTATTTAGTTGTTAATCCTTGAGTGGCAGCTTCTTCACAATTATACCTGTTATCAGTTAGGGTTGTCCGGTGAAATTAAAAGAGCTACTATAATTAACTTTCCAGTATTGCTTGGAACAATGACCATGTAAACCTCTCAAGACTTTAGGATGAAATATGGGCCGATCAGAGGACACCCTCAAATAGGCTCCCCTCAGATAGCTAGAAGTCGCTTGGAAAGTTTGCAGGGGAATGGGGAATGAGGTATGAAAATGATTAATAACACTTTCATAGAAATTATCTTCTTATATGAACATGTGGGAAATATAATGCAATTTGCACAGCTTGTGGAAAGGTCCAGTGTATCACTTTCTGATGCAATCAGTCTTGTGAATTTGAAGTCTTCTGATTGAACCTTTTGTTGTGGGAAATCCTGAAGTTCTAGAGAAAGAATTCACCTCAATCTATATTTGGTCTCTCCTTCTTCGTCTTTCTTGATTTCTCCTTCTCCTCCACAAGTATCAGCCAAAACTAAAGCTGTCTCCTTGACAAAAATATGAAACCCAAGGTCATTGGGTTATTGGACAAAATCCTGTTGTGCGGTTATGTCAATGGATTAACCTTTGGTGGCAAATTGCCACAAATTAAGAAATCTCTGTAGATATTATCTGTTGCACACCAAGTTGCTCAACTCAGTATTCAACTGAAGACAACTATGGAAGTAAAAAAAATTACAGCAATTTGTCTTTAAAGGCTATGCATTATGCATAGCTGCCCAACAGGATACCAGCCACAGTGTTTTTAAATGTATTGGTGCCCAATGAAAAGTGGAAAAAAAAGAGAAAGGAAGGAAGAAATAGCTAGAGGGTGTACATTGTGTATTTTGCTAAAGAGAAAACTTGGCTGCACAAAATATCATTGATTGCATAGAAATGCTTCAGCAGAAGCCATGAAAGAAAACTCTTCAGGCTTGAAAGACTATCTGTTAAAGCTATTGTGACCTCATCTGTCACAGCTTTATCTCTGTGGCACAAAAGCTTCCATCTACATCAGAAATCCATTAGCCAGTGATCCTTAATGGAAAAACTAACATAATGGATGGATGAACTTAAGAATTGCTCACACTGTATTCTGTTTTTTTTTATTTATTTTACATGCTCTTTTGCAACATATTAAGACCTTGACCAAGCTATTTGAAAATAATAAAAGGGTGTAAATTACATAGATTTACATCAACTATTGATAAATGTTTAGATTAATTAGCCTCTGTGATTAAAGAGCAAAGAACAATCAAATTGAGGACAAGATGATAGGTTTTAATCCATAGCTTCAGGTAAAGAACAGCATGCGAAAGACAGCTAGTATTTGTTCTCTCTAACCCAGTCCATCTGGGGGCATATTTATTCTCCCAGAATACAAACTCTGTATCCTGAATGCAGAATATGTTGTTCATACAGGAGGCTGTAAATGTAGCAGCTTGCATTTTCAAAATCTTAGCATTTCTCCATTTGTATCCCTATCATGGATAATCAAACAATAGATCAAACAAAGATGGTTCATTTACTTAATTATCTATCACATTTTCATCTCACCCCTCTTTCAAAGAGCATAGGCACTAGATGGGACTGTCTCATTGTTTTAAGACCAACTCTTTGAAGCATGAAATAGGCTGAGACAGAGCATTGTGTTCTGGGCTTCTAAGGGACATGATCAAGATTGTTGACAGAGAGAATAGGTATGTTGCCATCCCAACATAATCTCAATATTAGATAGGGGTGAGAGCAGTAGAGATAGGTGTTCTTGTAGAACTTCTATAATCTCTTCTAGAATTTTAGCCAGCCATCTTTCTGGGATTTTGTATAGTCTTATCTGGTCACTTCAGACCAGTAGGAATTTGAACTCATTTCCTTTATAGTGGCAGACTTTTGGCCTCTTCCATACTGAACTAGATTGGATAGGTTTCTGGTTTTGGTGGGTATTAGTAAAGATGATTAATTTGGTCATCTTTTGTTAACCTGAGATTGAATTGATGCTTTCTAAGTTAATTTGGCCAGCTAAGTGAATTATTTGACATACTGTATTTGCAACCTAGGATGCATATTCATTTGGTCTTAATTATTTACCTTTACATATGAAAAGTGCAACAATTCAAGCCAGACCATACAGTTAAGCTTTTAGCTGCGCAGAGTCCCCCCCTCCCACATAGCAAGTCCACATAGCAAGTGTCAATTTTTAAAATACCGGTAAGTAGCAAAAAATAAAATTGCCTAAAATAAACGGAATTCAAAAGTGTCTACATGATCTATTGCTGAAGGCAATTATTATGCTAGAAGGCAACATTTTGAGAAAACACTAATTTCCACATGGTACTGTAAACTCTTGAATATAGCTGAATGTCCAAATTCTGACTTTTCTTTGTTGTATTTTTCCTTTGTCTAACCAGAGTTTTACCTATAGCAAGGTTTAGAAAGGACCGAATCCACCTCCCCAAATGTGGAACAAATACACACACCCCAGAGTTGAATAAGGACCACAACTTTATTAACTGTTACCTTATTTGCATCTTGTGGAAAAGTGAGGAGTAGGCATTTGCTTCCTCCCCCCCCCACCCAATAACTAGCTCAACTGGTGTCCTCCCACTGAGTGTATATCTAGGAAGGGGTGGCAAAGAGGGTTGTTTCAGCCAAAAGATAACCACTCATATATACTGGACTCTGTGTGTAGGGTTTGTACTGCTAGTTTAGTTTAGCCTGCCTGGCTGGCTAGTTCAATTGCATTTCTGACTAAAAATGTTACTTTCAGAAAGATAGTGATTCAGTATTCTTTTGGAACAACCATTTTCTTGAGAGATTGTTCTTTCCCTTTTTAGCAACCAAGATTAAATCAACTGCTGTATTATTAGTATTGCTATCTACCTGGCATCTTTATTTAAACACAAATTTTATAAGTAAGCATTTTTCTTCTTCTGCTAAAGCTGTACTTTAGGAACTAAAAAGAAAGAAAAGTGAATTGTGGGGAGGGGCATGCATTTCAAATCATTCAGCCCTAATCCTTTGAGACACCCCAGCTGCATTAGTCTGAAAAGATTATCCAATACTTTTGTTTTTCTCCCTAAGGTCAGTAGCGAAGTTTTTTTCACCCCCAGGCATTTGGGGAATTGAGTGCCCACCTTGAGTGGGCTTCAAGATTGCAACATTGAACCCTGCTTTCTCAGTGGTTGCCCCAATGATTTGGAACATCCTTTAGTGCGCATCTGCTTGACTTTTTACCTTTAGGAATTTCAGAAAGCCAAACTGTTTAAAGAGGCATTCCACAATATTCTGCCCTCACTCTACCTGATGCTCATAATGTTTTTGTTTGGGTTGTATGTGGCTGGTTTTAGTTCCTAATCTGTTATGTTTTAACTTGCTCATTCATAGACCGCATTTTGATTGCTTGAATTTAAATTATCCTTCTATAATTACTGTGGTAGCTCAGTGGTTAAGAAGCTCGCCTTGTTAGCTGCAAGGTTGGCAAGTCAGCAGTTCAAGACCTGAGTACTGCGTGATGGAATAAGTGCCTGTCTCTGTTCTAGCGCCTGCCAATTTAGCAGTTCAAAAGCATGAAATTTCAAGTAGATAAATAGGGACCACTTCGTTGGCAAAAAAATCTTGAGGACATGAAAGGATCCCCATTCGGGTGTCTCCTGAGTGGAGTTCCTCCAGCAAAAATCCTTTCAACTCAGAAAGCACCTTTGTGTGCTTCTGACACAATTTTTAAAATTGTATGTTCACTAGCCTGAGAGGCCTAATGAATGAAAGAGAGGTTTATACAACAAATAAATGCTAGACAACTCTGAAATTATTTAAGAAATATTGAATGTCAAGTCAGTTGCAAACAACAACAGCAGCATCAGCAGCAACAACCAAACAAACTTCACCATGCAGAAAGAATTCAGTGAACAAGGCATCCAATGTCTTGTGAAAGCAAGAAAGAAGTTAAAGCAGGATGTATGAAATGCTAGAGTAGCAGTTATTGGGTAACAGTAAAGAAGGAGAATAATTCTACTTTTAATATTTGATTGAGGGAAAATAAGATACCCAGTTTTGTCTTATGCTTTCACATGTATCTTCTTTTTAGGTTATAAAAGAGGCTGAACAGAGGGTGGGACAGGTTTAAAAAACCATGTAATACTGACTTGGAGCTAGAAAGAAGCAACATGTAACTCTGAATTGGAGCTAGCAAGAAACAACAAAAGAAGCAACACTAGAGTGTCCTTCTTAATTCTGTTTCATCATCCAGTCTGAAGGAGAGAACTCCCCTCCTCCTCCCTGCTTCATATTGGCAGAGATTGGGAAGGTGCATTTCAGGTAAAACAGAAGATGGCAACTTAAGAAAAGGAAAAGGCTATTCTAAAATATTGGTCTTCATTTGGTGTGTGGTTGGCTGGGCCAAAAGAGAAGACATTTTGTATAAAACAGGGAACTTCTGGAGGAGATAGAGGCCCAAAAGTGTGGGCCTAATTTCTCCAAACAAGATACTGAGCATGTGAAAGACTGGACGTGAGAACAGGAATAACAACAGTGAGACATAGACCAAAAGATGCACTGATGAAAAGTTTAACTTTGAGCTCTGATTCACTTTTTTTGGGGAAACAGACTAATTAAACTTGAATCATTTCACAGGTTGCTTTATTTATCTGGAAAACAAAACTAGATTTGGAAATACAAATCTTTGTATTTTCTATTGGATGAAAGTTGCAGCAATAGGAGGTCTTTCTCTTGTAATGCTAAAAAAAATGTTGCAATTGAGTTTATGCAACTTGCCTTTCACAATTTTTTTCCTGACTAGACAAACCCATATGGCTACTAAAATGTTTTCAAACATATCCAGTTCTGATTTTGTACCAATTGTAAGAAGTTATGTATCCCTTTGCATAATGCCCAACGCCTTATATGTAAATTCATCTGCTCTACAAGTTTTAAGGTCAGTCAACATTGTGTTTGCTCTATTAAACATCAAACCTAGATAAATGACTTCAATGGAGGTCCTGAGCTGTAAGCTATAAGTTAAAGGTGAATTCCAAGATCAGGATAGGTTACAGAAAGCTGTTCCAAAGAACTCATCAGAATGTTTCAGTCTGTTTGTTATTTCACATTCTTTCCACAACACTGAATCCTGACAACTTCTGCCTCACTGGGAATTTGTTCAAAAATGCATTTACCATACAGTTATTTTCATTGCTAACAGATCCTTACAATGAGTGTAGGTAGCTAAGAACATGTACCAAAAAGGAACTTGAAGTAGGGGAGAGTTGCTGTTTGCTACCTAGTTATGCTTCCCCCTACCCCCAGACACACACATATTAAGTAGCTTGTCAGAAACAATCTCTCATATAGATTGCATTTCTTTATTATTATTTTTTCAGTAACAGAATATGGGGGTGGGGTTGAATTGGAATAAAGAACATTCTTCAGATATCTAGTAGGCAATTTTAAAAGTTTGATTTGCCTGAAATCTGACCTTGATGTTCTTAAAACTATTGATACTTGTGCAGTAAAAATTTGAATTTATGTTCTCTGTAAAAAATAAAGTAGAAGGGTTTGAGTGCTGTCAATTTTCAGCTGAACTTCTCCTGTCTTGAAATATGGCCACTTAGCTTCTAATTTTGTTTGTGGTTAAAGATCAGAAACAATATCTGAGGCAATTAACATAAATTTCTCAAGAGCTAGAGTTTTAAATCAAAAATGTTTGCTGCTGGATAGAAAGCAGTTTTTCAAAATAAACACAGCAATGCACACTGCAAGGGTGCTTCAAGGCTGGAAGGAGAATTTACACACTCTTTTTACTCTTCAGATAGCACAAGGATTAAAACAAAGAATGCTTTAGTACAAAGGTGGCCAAGCTTCTCAGGCCACAGGACAGCCACATGGTTCCTCCAGCCTAAAATGCATCTGTGGCTGTCGTAAATACATTTACAACAGCCCTGAGTGCATTTATGGCTGTTTTATGCACAGGCGTGGGCATGTTATGTGCAGGCACCAGCATGTTATGCACAGGCATGTTTTACTTCAGCTTCCAAGAGTGGTGTGGGTGGGCTGGACCAGTTGAATTGGTGCTGTGGGCCGGATCTGGCATACAAGCCATAATTTGGCCACCCCTACTTTAGTACTTTGAATGCTTGTATGAGATTGCAATCTAGCTGATAGGTTACAACATAATCAATTTTAGGCTTGTTATTTACTTGTGTCTTCTTTGTTAGCTTATTATTTGTGTGAAATTTTGCCATAAAATTCAAGTGTCACCTTTTTTTGATCATTTAATATTCCTGCTCAGGGATCATTGACCCATGCAGCATACGTATTAGGGAAGAAAAGCAGCTAACCCCAATCACTTTGTCATGTTTTTCATCACCTTGTACACATAGAGAACTAGAGCTTACAATGTTCTAGTTTAAGAGGAATTTGGTGAATTAGTCATTACTTCTCAGCAGTTAGGTTGCCAGTATCATTATAGTTGGTCCCAAAACAGTGAGTTCTATGTTATAAATAAAATACATTACTGTTATAACCAGGGCTGAAAAATTGAGTAAAGTCCCCTCTGATGCTGAATTCTGATGTTGCACCTGGAAAATACATTTAATGACTTCAAGGGTATAATAATCCGCTTCTAATTTGTCTGACTAATTTGTCCTACAAATTTCAACTGATGGGTTCTTTGAATAATGTCGAGCCTATCCAACTCCATTTGCATCTCCCAAATTTAAGTTATTTGTATTTATTTTTAGGTGTCCAAATGAGTGGATTGTTGGGAGAGAAGAAAAGACTGCACCTGGGAATGAGAGGCAGATTAAACTTGCTACCATCAATAATTGCTCCACTTTCTCTGTGTTGGAGAAGTTTCCATCATATTCTTTTCCTTCTCTCTTCCTTCTTTCTCTCTTTTCCTTCCTTCCTTCTTCCTGCAGTTTATTCTTTTTCAAAATCTATTCCACATTAGCTGAGAATTGTATAGCTCATTGGTAAATAACCCATAGCTTTTCTGAAATGAAAACGGCTGTTGTAGCCAAAGTTTTACATTCATCCACATTCGCTCAGCACTGTTGCACAGCCTACACTAATCTCTGAAGTGGCACTAAGTGAGACAGAAAGAGCTGATTGCTTGTTCAGCTGTTTATGTCTATTATTTCTTCAATCAGATTCTGAGTTTCAAGGACAGACTCTCCAGGTTCCATAAAAGACAAAAAATAGCAATGCAGAAGCAAACTTTCTGTGGAAAACTAAAACCTATAGTGTGCAATACATTTGGGGAGGCAATCAGGCCAAGTGGGATGGAAGACTATATGTGGCACTGAGTAAAGTCTTCTGGTTGCTTGTTTAGTTATTTGTTTCTTCGGTTCATGTTCAGAATTCCCCAGGCACAAGACCAAAACAGGCACACATACATGAAGACACAAACAACCCTTGATGAGAAAGGCTGCCCTGTATAACAACAATGTAGCAGCAACAGCAGAAATCCAGATGCTTATTAGATAGCAGTATTGAAAACTATCCCTCCCAAGCAAATAAAGTACTGTACATCAGCCAAGAGGAAAATATAGTTTTATGTAAGGGGAAATAATATTTCCACTGCTTTAAGAAGGCAGGGTCTCTGGTTGCTTCCTTCTGTCTTAAGAGACCGCATCGTCCCAAGGATATCTGCTCATCCCACCAGAGCGGACCGGAGAGGCTTTCTGGTTGTGCCATCAGCCAGAGAGGCGCACCTCGCTGGCACGAGAAGGAGGGCCTTCTCGGTGTCCGCTATGGGCCTCTGGAACCTCCTCCCAATAGAACTACGCATGCAGACGGAGTTGCTGCCCTTTAGAAAAGGAGTGAAAACCTGGCTGGCAGGTTTGGTCTGGGGAGTGGATGGTACAATTTCCCCAGCCAATTGGTTGGTTTGACCCCAGTATGTCTGTGTTGCAATTTTTTGCTTTTAATACCAAGTTTTTTAAAAAAAGTTTTTAGAGTTTTTAATTTTTTAAAATGATTTTATAATTGTTGTAAATCGCCCTGGGTCCCTTTTGGGAGGAGGGTGATAAACAAATTTAAACAAACAAACAAGCAAGCAAACAAACAAACAAACAAATTTGCCTGTCTAAAATACAAAAAACAAAAGCCATAAGAGTACAAAATGGAGTCAGTGGGAGAGATCCGAGGTGCTATTTCTAATGTTAACGTGATCTGCTCTTCTCTAATATTCTATACCTGTGATGGCAAACCTTGGCACTCCAGATGTTGTTGAACTTCAATTCCCAGAAGCCCAAGTCAGCACTCCTGCTGATCAAGGCTTCTGGGAATTGAAGTTCCAGAACAGCTGGAGCGCCAAGGTTCACCATCACTGTTCTATATTCACACAGAATCTATGTATGGGAAAAGCTCAGAAATACAGGAGGCTTCACGTTTTATAAATTTACCTTATAAATGAAATATAATTAAGTTAAGCCTAATGTAATAGAAGCAAATAATATGTCTTTTTATGTTTTTTTATTTATTTGTCAAAACTTAATAAAAGTATTTTTTAAAAAAAATAAAAAAAAATGAAATATAGCATATATGAATGACTAGAACAGGGATTCTCAACCGGCAGCAAGAGGGGCAGATGCAGCC
This sequence comes from Furcifer pardalis, assembly GCA_030440675.1. Taxonomy (NCBI): domain Eukaryota; kingdom Metazoa; phylum Chordata; class Lepidosauria; order Squamata; family Chamaeleonidae; genus Furcifer; species Furcifer pardalis. The sequence goes on from CP126895.1 coordinate 63,915,145, forward strand.
CATGGCACCATTTAATGTGGCCCTGCCACCACCTACACCACATTGGAAGTGCCATCTGGTGGAGACAGGGCAAAATGACCATCCAGCCCCTGAAGCTGTCTGAGGGAGCATGACCCAGCCTCTGATTTAAAAAAGGTTGAGAACTCCTGTACTAGAAGATGGAATGAGCACAGCCAGTTGATATTGTTATGTGATGAACATAATGATCAAACAGGACTATTAAAGCATGTGTAGTAATCTTAATAGAAGACATCAAGTGGAAAACCAGTTGGCACTTTAACTATGGATCTTGTTTTGCTTCTCCCACCTTCCAGTTGCAGGAATTCTTAATAAACACACTGAGCCAATGGCTTGGGAGTTACAGTACTTCCTTATGAGGTAAAAAGCAAGAACATCAAAGCAAATGAGCAGTGTCTTTCAGGATGCAATTCAGTCACTCTTGGAAGCCCTGACAGTTCATTGGGTATGCTGACAGACTAAAGATTCTCCACCACTGATTTTGAAGAAAAAAATAAACACAGGACTGTGGAGGGGTATTTTAACAGTTTTTAACACTTTTATGGTTTTAATTATTATTGTGGGGATACTTTTATGTTTTAGCATTCTCATTGGTTAGCATGTAAGCCGCCCGCAGTCACCTTGGTGAGGGGCCTGGGATAAAAGTTGAACAAAATAAATAAATAAATAAATAAATTTTGAGATGCTCATTTTTAGGACAAAATGTGATTTTGAGAAACAAAAGACCTGCAGTGGTGTAGATCTGCCTTCCTTGACATTTAAGAAAATGAAAAAATAGGGTAAATAATTTAGATTGTAGGAAATGTTGTTTTTATGTGAGGAAAACAGAAGAAGGTAGTTGGAACAGACAGGAAATGAACACCAATTTTAATAAGGATGTTAAACCTATAGTGATACATTATATCAATACAGCTGACGTTGAGCTGATTTCCATCAAGAGGAATGAAACCAATAGTCAAATGTTTTCACATTTTTTATTCAGCTGAATAGATAAATTGCTTCTCTCACCTCATTTTTATTTGCTCACTTTTCCAGGTTGCAAGGCTATTTTCTGAGTCAAGAGTTTAGTTTTCTGAGTAGAACATAGATGAGAAATGAATTCACTATGTCCAGCAGCCCTTTTTTGCTAACACATTTCAACAGAGTAAAAATGATAAATTGGATAGACTCATTAAAATTTAAACCATTTCATACTTTATTGTGGGAATAAAAAAGTCACTGCTACTTCCAAAGCCAGAAAAGTCATGGGAAATTATTGAGGCACCAAGTAGAATCCAAGTGATTGTGAGTGTGTGTGTGTGTGTGAGAGAGAGAGAGAGAGAGAGAGAGAGAGAGAGTTTCAGGAGGCTCACATTACACTGAGGGGCATATTTAATGGAATAATACTCATTCTGCTCAATCTTAATGCAAAACTAAAGAAATTAGAAACTTTTACTATGGTGGTACTTTCTTTCATTAAACTATTATTTTTTTATGAATGAACATTAGCCATGTTTCTTGGTGTATTTGAAGAGGTAGAAATATTCCCAACAAATAGTGCACAGGAAAATCAGTTTCTGGCATCATGGTTTCAAAAAAGATGTGCTAAGATTGCATATAAGTAAAAACAATGTTGTTTTAAAAATTAAAATATGCATATTGCTCTTTAAAGAAACTGGGGTACACTGTGCACAAAATAATGGTTTTTTTATCCTAAAATACTCTAATCTGGCAATTTGTAAGGGTGCAGTACAAAGAAGTTTGAATCATCCTTCTATGTGGTAATGCCCTATGTTTAAAACTTTTGAAACTTGACATACCAACTTTACAGGGATATTTTGGCCATCAGATGAAGAATTCACTGTAAAAATAGATTTCAAAAGATCAAACAATTTGTTTACCTTTTTACTATTCCCTTCTTTGTTGATTAATAATGTATGGATTCTATCAATTGGTTACATTCAGTTTTTGTTTTAGAACCTACTCTGTGGGTGTGGAATGGTGGGGATGGCCAGGGGGAAAGCCAGTGGCGGGGGCGGGGGGGGGGGTGTGGATGCCCCGGGCAGCGGCTTTCAGGGGGCGGCAAAATGTCCCCTCCCCAACCTTTTGCTGGCGAGCGCCCCGCGTGCGCTTCGCCGCTTGCAGGCGAGGAGGAGAAAAAGGGTTTTTTTTAGGCGGACAATTCAAGGAGGGGCCCTCCCGCCCGGCTGCTCGCCTCTGCCCACCCAGCCACCCACCCAGCTTGCCGTGAGATGGGGCGCTCGTCGTGGGTGGGTGGTGCCGTGGCGGGGAGCCCCTGGTGAGTGGCTGGGCAGGAGGAGGTGGGCAGCGTGCGCGCGCACGCGGGCCGCCCGCCAGGAGAGCCCCCGACGGCCAGCCGGGCGGGCGGGCCCCTCTTTGAATTGTCCGCCTAAAAAAACCCCCTTTTTCTCCTCCTCACCTGCAAGCGGCGAAGAGCGCACGCAGGTTGCTGCCCTCGCGGGCTGAGGGCAACCTGGGGTGATCCTTCCCCACGGAGGGATTCAGTCGCCCGCCGGTTTCCCGCTCCCAACCTGGGCCCCGTTGTGGGCAGCCGGCCAAGCGCCTTCCTCCCAGCTCCTCCTCCTCCTCCTCCCGCTAGCCAAGGCGACCCTTCTCCATAGGCTGTTGGTGCCGCGGCTGTACGGCGGCTGGCAGGCCTCGAAGCCTCTGGTGGGGCGCTGGGCTCCCCTCGGCTGTTTGGACCCGAGCGGGCTTCCCGGTTTAGCCCTCTGGGCTTCGCCTAGGCCGCCCCGGAGGCCCACCGCCGCCGCCTCGCCCACTCCACCCGGGCGCGCTCCGTCCCTTGGGGAGGCGTGGGGCTCCTCTGGCTCCCGTTAACCTCCGGCCCAGCCCGGGCCTCCTCCGCCTCCTCCTCCGCCTCGGGCTTCCTGGGAGGGCTGCGCAGTGCTTGGGCGTTGAGCAGCCGGAGAGGCGAAGAAGGACTGGGCCGGCGGGTCCCGCCTTGGCACCGCGCGTAATGGCCCTGCCTGCGCGCCCTCAAGGGGAAGGCGAAGAGGCGGCTTGCTTTTGGAGGTAAGATGGGGGGAATCCCCGGGGGCTCTCCGGGGGCGGCAAACATCCCCCGGGGATTCCCCCCATCTTACCTCCGAAAGCAAGCCGCCTCTTCGCCTTCCCCTTGAGGGCGCGCAGGCAGGGCCATTATGCGCGGTGCCAAGGCGGGACCCGCCGGCCCAGTCCTTCTTTGCCTCTCCGGCTGCTCAATGCCCAAGCACTGCGCAGCCCTCCCAGCCGGGCGAGCGATCTGCGGAGGTGCGAGCGGACGGAGATGTGTGGCGCGGGCGAGATCGCGCGCGCGCCGCTAGTCAGCAGGGGGCTGACTTCTGCCTGGGTCGGGGGGAGGGGGCGGCGACGGCGATGAGCTGGGGGGGGCGGCGGCGAGTTTGTTCTTCGCCCCAGGCGGCTGAAGACTGTGCGACGCCACTGGGGAAAGCCCTGCATTGCACCTGAATTAGGACTACTTTATTTCAAAACTTGGATGGGCAGGGCCAGGCAGAATTTCTGCTACTGGTTCTGGTAAACTGGTGCAAACCTGCTGAATCCCACCACTGATTACAGGCCCAAAAGGGTAGTGAAATGAAAACAGCATTCTAAAGCAAAAAAGTTCATTGCTTTCAAACGCTTTAGATGTAAAAGGCATGAGGTTTGGTTTAACTAGTCCTAACTTTTTTGATCCAAAGACACACATCTTTTAAAAACTGAAAAGAAGTATGGGGGAGAGTTATTTGTTAATAACAAGACCACTTGCAATCTATTTTAGTGCTTAGTAGTTTAGTGCTTTTTTCTTTGCAATTTTTTTAGATTTATTTTAGGCCATAGTTGCATGCTGTAATAGTCATACATTTCTGTCAGAGTTAACATGGGAGAAATTGATTTACAAATGAAAGGTCCCACAACAAGCTAGCCCACATTATTTGGGTTATTTTAACTCATCCTCTGGGATTTGTTTATTTTGCACCATACAAAATAAATTGACTATAAATATGTGCTTGCTTCTGTTGTTATTTACTAGGGTAAACTTCAAAAACTCCAGGAGACTATCACTGATGATCAGCTGATCACCATTTGGGAAAATGTACCCTCTTGTTGGTATTGCTCCACCTAATGTCAGGAGAAAAATAGCAGCAAATGCTGAGAGAACTAAGCAGGAGAATGACCCTCAACACCTTCTGAATGGATACGAGCCTCAAGTCCGCTGGCTCAGATCCAGGAAGTGCTTTATGGCAAGAACAAATATTCTTGAGGGTATACAAGAGCAAAATCAAATTAGAAGATGGAGGAAGGAGCTCACTAGAAAGGAGCATCTTTAAAGGTGGATATAGCTGAAGATTTCAATTTCCCCTAAATCACTTGGAGGACCTCAATAGGTTGAGGGTTGGAGTGTCTAAATACAGAACCAACATAATCAAGTGGGGACTGCTGGCGGACAACAGCACATAGTGTGAAAGTAGAGAGACACAGAGTCCAGCCCATTTGCTGGTCTGCCGATTGCTGCCAGAGACATGCACTGATGAGGACTTGCATTTGGGCAATGACAAAATGAAGAAAGTGGCTTCATTTTGGCAGTCTAGGGCTTGATCAGGACATGGAAGAAGAAGCTGATTTGTAAGACAGGCTCCATCAGATGAGTGATGATTTGCTCCAGTCAACAATAAGCAGATGTGGTGGGAGGGGGAGGGTGGAATCAAGCAAGAAAGTGGAAGAGGAGAGATCCAGGAAAAGAGAGGAGTTGTCAGGAAGGCAATAAGCAAAGGAAGATAGGGGCAGTAGGCAGGCAGGCTGCTGAGGAAAAGGAGGGTAAACACTGCTGTGGAAGTGCTTCTTCCATTTGAAAATAGGCAGGGGGGAAGTGTCAATCAGTGGTAGTGGAGGAGAAAACAGGTGTGATTGATGGACAAACAGGGCTGGGTTACTAATTAGCATCAAAAGCAATCTAAACTTTCACCTTCTCTCCTTTTCCCACTCTTCTTGTTCTTGTTGTTGTTGTTGTTGTTGTTGTTGTTGTTCAGTCGGACAGTCGATTCTGACCCTTTCTGACCCCATAGACCACTGTCCACTAGGCACTTCTGGCCTTCACCATCCTCCTCAACTCGCTCAGCTTTGTGCTCATTGTGTCTACAATACCATCTAGCCATCTCATTTTGGCTGTCCCCTTCTTCTTTTGCCCTCCACCCTTCACAGCATTAAGGCTTTCTCAAGCGAATCCTCTCTTATTTGATGTCTAAAGTACTTTAGCTTCATCTTTACTATTTGACGTTCTAAGGAGCAGTCAGGGTTGATTTCTTCTAAGATTGACCTATTTGTTCTCCTCGCTGTCCAGGGGACTCTCAAAACTCTCCTCCAACACCACATCTCAAAGGCATCTATTCTTCTGTGCTCAGCTTTCCTAATGGTCCAGCTCTCACAACCATACATTGCCACCGGGAATACCATTGCTTTGACTATATGAATTTTTGTTTGCAATGTGTCAGGAAAAGACCTATTTTCTCATGCTTCACAAGGCTTGAAATTGCTATTTTTCAGATAGGCCTCAGAAATCCTTTGTCTTCTCTCTGCCTCATGAACTCATGTCACAAGACTGCCTGTTTTGTTGTATTTCTTATCTTTCTAACTAGCTGAGCTCCATGTTTTGTTTATAGGCCAGAACACTGATTACACACGTGTAAAAACAACTATTGTTTTGAGAAAGTTCTTCTCCGTTACCTGATTGGCTAAGGTTAAACCACCTGATCAGGAATTCTCCATTTTAGGAGAACAGTTAGTTAGTTCGTATTTGTCTCTCCATGGATTAAGACCTGGTCTGGCTTATGGATCTGTTATTTCTCTTTTTTCCACTATGATTACCTAACTGATACTGTTTTTACTGGACTGAACTCATGGTTATGACCCTCTAATCTGTGTTTTTTTTAATGGACTTTACTATCAATGAACCTGGAGAATAAAGCAGCTGTTTCTCTCTGAAGATTGTTGTTCTTTTCTTAGCACACACACACCAATGCTACGCTACCTGAAGCCTCCTTTGTTTTGCTCTATGTTCAAAGGCCTTACTGCCTGAGTGTAGTAAGAGTTCCTTTTTAATCTCCTCGGTTCTCCCAGAAGTGATGGGAGAACCGATGTGTGATACAATGTGATGTCTCTACTTTTCACTATGTTCCCCAGGTTTCTCATAGCTTGCCTCCAAGAATTATAAGAATCAGTTTTTCTTATAATATATTGAATATATCTGAAAACATCATATATGTCACAGCTACTCCTCTCTCTTAAATACCCACATATTCAGGTAGTTAAAAAAAGTATTGTCTCATTCTTTTGCCCGTAAATGAAGTATTAAGATATGCCACAGGGTGAGTGGGGGGGGGGGGTTGATGGCCACACCAGGAGATGGACATTTCACAGTTGGCCATGAAGTTAGTTATCATCATAGTGGAAGGGGGCAGAAGCATGGGAAGAGAAAATTGTTAGTGGATGGCAGGCTTCTCAAAGGTGGAATGGAAAGCCTGCTGTAAAAGGTATGTACGCATGCATGCATGTACACATGTATGTACACACGTATGTATGCATGTATGTATGCACATATGTACACACCTATGTATTGTCTCATAGCAATAAAAATGAAAAGTGAAAAAGTATTTTTAAAGAGACATGTCAACACATGGGCCCATTTATTAATATATAACATAGTTTGCACAATGAACATGTAAATCAATTTTAGGATCATGTGACTAGAAATGCTGTTTGGGAAAAATCGTTTAATCGTAATTTAACAACAAAATGTGTTATCGGAAGCCTACTCCCAACAATGTTGTATCGAGATTGACCTCCAGCATTATTCTTTCCTGAACCCCATCAGCCAACCATTCTGCCTGAAAATTTTCTGTGGTACAGAGAGGTTGTCCTCGTTTGAAAGAATAAAATGTCACAATATTCTTCACCTTGTCTGTAAAACCTTATACAAGTAATACCTCATATAACATTAGTATCGAATAACACTAAAATCACATAACATTAAGGAATCTGGGGGGAAGAATTGCATCAGATAACATTAAGATCCTATGGGATGCTTCAGATAACAACCGCTAAAGCCTGTGTGGTTACAATGTATCTCTATGGATCCCATAGGATTTTAACATGCATCAGATAACACTAAAAATCATATAACACCAAGACTTGTGGAACCAGGTTTTAGTGTTATATGAGGTTTTACTGTATTGCACTCTTGCATCATGCATCACACTTTAAAAAATGATTTTAGTTCAAAATGAACATAGCAACAGAGGAAGAAATCCAGAAACGTAGATGATTTCTGCTTTGGATGGGTTGTTTAGGGGTTTTGTGTGACTGCTATATGACTGAGATATTGTGCATTTGTCAAGGCCCAGCACCAGCAGAGCTCTGCAGCTGGCTAGTGCTACAGTGGGGGAAGGGGGGGGGGATTCTCCTTACTTCAAGTTTCAGAAGGGACAGAGCAGAGTTGCCTGTCCAAAGGTCAGAAACCAGTTGAGTCATGCTAGAGATACAAGGGTATCTTTTTCAAAGCTTTCAATATATTTCTTGAAGAAACTTGGAGTGGTTATTTGGCCTAATGCTACCTTTTCTACAGATATCCTAGGCCTGGGTTGTCCAGCCAGGGAGCTGCAACCCAGAAGAACAAAGGGCGTACCTGAGGGGCAGGTCCCTTCTGTTACACCTGTCCTCATGTTGCTCCAGTCCCTGAAGGTACTTTGCCTCATTTGCTCTCTTAGTCACTTGACTTTTGGCTTGCTTGGACTACACTTTGGTCATCTGGACAAATCTTGTATTTCTGTCTACTTTGGACTTGATTTTGGACTTGAATATGGTTACTGTTTGGCTTGCTACCTTGTTGTTCTGGGTCCTGGCATTTATGTGGCTTGCCAGCCACCTACATCCTAGAATCTCATAGAGACTCTGAAGACTGCAAATTCCTTGTCAAATTATCTCATGGCATTAACACAGGCGAAAACCAGGAAGGTCAAGCATTTAGTAAAAAAATATTCACATCTTTACTTCGTTTGGTTTTCCTAGATCTGAGGTTAAATGAAATTGTGTGTTTTTATTAGAGATACATTTTTCTTTCTCGACATTCTGATTCCAAGGAAAAAACCTTTTAGAATCCAATAATAAAAAATAATAATTTTTAATGAGCAGATGTTGATTTTTTCAGGGTATAAATATGCTAGTTGACTTTGCATAATACACAGATGTCTTGCTCTCTGTAGCATAAGAGGAGTGTGATTTAGTGAGAGATCACAGAGTTTAACAGCTATGGGAAGGTGAGGAAGCCAGAGGGTCATAGATTTTGATTTTCTTTTCAGAGTAAAGTATTTTTGAATAGAACAATATTATAATAAAAGCACCTTTGTTGTGGCTCAAGAAAACAATTGTCAGTAGTCATCTGTTTTAAGAGTAATAGATCTTTCATTGTACATAGAAGGTTTTAAAAGGTATAATTCTTCATTCCTCGGGAGCCAGAAGTGCCTGAGAGCCAGGTGCTGGGACACTAGCAAATTAATAGTGACTGGTGGTTAAGATGCTGAACTTGACAACTGGAAGGTTGGCAAGTCTGCAGTTCAAGACCCAAATACTGCATGACGGAGTGAGTCCCCATCTCTGTCCCAGCTCCTGCCAACTTAGCAGTTCAAAAACAAGAAATTGCAAGTAGTTAAAGAGGGACCACTTCGGTGGGAAGGTAAACAGCGTTCAGTGCACTCTGGTGTCTAGTCATGCCTGTCACATGTCAATGAAAACATCTGCAGACACAGACAGTGCTGGCTTTTCGGCTATAACAGAGATGAGCACTGAACCCTAGAGTTGGATACAACTAGTTTTCAAGCAAGGGCGACCTTTACCTTTACCATGCTTTTTCCTGAATTCATTAACACATGCCAACTACAAGTGAAAATAAATACAAGTAATTTGCTGAAGCTGAACCCTAAATTATGAACAAATATTCATGTTCTCTGTCAGCTTCTGTTACCACACTGTAGTTTAGATCAAGAGGATATGTCACCCTTGCCACATGAAGTTGGAAATCATCTGAAGCATAAGAGCAATTTCTTTGTTATTATCTCTGTGAGCCTTCAACTAGCTGTGCCCTGCATGCTGGTCTTCAGGCCTTAAATTTTAAAAAGTGTGTTTCAATTTTTACCAGAAGAAGGCACATTCTTCTGTAGTAAGCAAAAGGAACTAAGCCAGACATAAACATTAACTACAGAGGCAGCTCCCAAAAAGAAAGCAAACTAAAAGTGGATGTTAAAATTTCCAACATGCACATCTCTACAGCTGATGAGGATGAGATGTGATGTATGGTACCTGTCTGATGATGATTTTTCCTCAAGTAATGTTGCTTGTTTTTGGAGTAGACAATTAATTTCTTTCCTGACCCTGATTTTTTTGGTACTTCTGAGGTCTCTGTGGGATTTAACTCAATCCAGTGCCAGAGAACTGAATTTGAAATACTGACATGAAAACACACAAAAGATTTATTTATTTATTTATATTTATAGTTCACATTTATTATAGGCACTCACTTGCCACATCATGGCAACTCAAGACAGCTTCTAAAATAAATATAGAACAACACAAATAACAAGACAAGAACACCAGGAGGGGGAAAGCACAAAAGTTCGAATATTGGGGTAGAAGTGTCCTTGGCTGCCTGCACAGCTGTGGTGGTGGTGGTGGTAACAGCCACCCGCACAGCTGGGACAGCGTCCTCGGCCGTGGCTCCTGCCAGTGGCCCTTTTTATTCCCCCCAGGCAGGTGTTATGAATCTGGGGGCATCCTTGGCATCCATGGCTGCCCACACAGCTGGGGTGGTGGAAATGGCCACCCGCACATTTGGTTTTTCCAAATGTCTGGGTACCTGAAATCCTTGAAAACAAAAAAGGCCTCTCCTTAAGGAACCCAAAAAGAAAATAAACAAAATGTCTTCCCCTCTGTACATCCCTACTATTTAATAATCCTCTGAGAGCAGTAGTAAAAACTAGAAGGAAGGTTTTTTGAAAGGGGATAGGAAATGTGAACATTTGATTAAAGCCTCTTGCTAAGGATATCATGGGTTGACCATGTGACTAATGTAGAGATGTTGTGTTGTATAGATAAAAAACAAGAACTGTTTAAGACCATTAATCAAAGAAAGCTCCAATACTTTGGATCAGGAACTTAGCTAGGATTCTAGATGTGAGTGGGTGAATATTTTTCAGGGTGGGCAACTAAGCCTCTTTTCAGTGCATTCCTATGGGAAACCATGCTTTGCCAGGGTGGGCAAACTGCTAACCCAGGGTGGGGCAAACCCACCCTGGCCTTCCTCTGGCTATGGCCCCGCCTTGGATGCCATATCATGATGAACAAAATAAAGAATTGTCCAACTTGCTCTGCAAGAAAAGATTCCTGGGAAGAGAGGCCCTGGATGTAAACAGACTTTGTAGCTAAAGAACCTGAGAGACTAGTGTGGCATGTCCTCAGAAAAACTCTTCCAAGAAGTTAAGAACAGGAAGACTATCACTATGATGATAGCCATTATCTGGAATGGATTTGGCACCTGAAGAAGAAAAATTACTTTATTTCTCATATTCTTTCTTTGTGTCAGATTCACCACCAGCATATAAGCTATAATTAAAACATCTAAAAACAAAATACAGTAACGATTGGGTAACGATTGGATCAGATAACGCTAAAATCGCATAACGTTAAATAATCTGGGGAGGAGAATTGGATTGAATAACGTTAAGGTCCTATGGGATGGATCGGATAACAACTGCTAAAGCCTGTGTAGTTACAATGTATCTCTATGGAGCTTTAACGTTATTCGATCCATCCCATAGGATTTTAACATGGATCGGATAACACTAAAAATCGGATAACACCAAGACTTGTGGAACCAAGTTTTAGCATTATCCGGTGTTTTACTGTAGCATTAAAAAGGACATCTGCCAATATTGGACCACATCAGTAGCATTTCCTCTTGCCAACATAAGGTCCTCCTAAGTGCATGTTGAGGGACATTGTGTGCATTGTATCATATGGGAGATAGTTTATACTCTGCATTCACACAGGCTGTCATCTACAGGGAAACCCCACTTTCTCATATTAGCCCTTGATCTTCCTACCCCTGCACACAGTCTATTTAAAGCTTTCCACAAAGGCCATGGTTGTTCTCAGTCAGGCAGTACAGAGTCATGTGGTTCTGCCCAGTTATCTGATAATTTCTTGCTCAACTTCCATAGTTCCAATGTGGTCTGTGGGGACTGGTTGTTTGGAGAGGCAAACGTTGAGCAGAAGCTGTGCCTTGATTTCAGTCCCTGCTTTGGTGGTTGGTGATCAAATAGCAGGTGTTTTTCTGAGGAACTTGCTTTGAATCACTCTTTCTGAGCAGCACTTTCTCAATGGAATTTTGGAGGGGTGCCAGCTAAGTAATGCACTTTTTGTACCGGGGTTGGATTTAGGCATCCTGTGACCAATCTTACTGTTTCATTTAGGGTCACATAGCATGCCCATATTATCACTCACTGTTTTATTGGTGAAGAATTTTGACTTGACTTGATTTGAAACATATAAAATGTTCAAACTATGTGTATTGTCCTCGTGGTTTCCCTCCTTCCCCCTTTTTTTGTCTGATGCACTTGTAAAAAAAAACCTGTTGCCAAGTTCATCTCTTTCCATCAAGTTCAGTGGGACATGCTAGCAGGTATTTTCATATGTAAATATTTAAAACAATAAGTAGGTTATCACCTTTATTTCCAAAATATAACTAATGATAAACAGTACAATATAAAACACATATCATGGAAGAAAAGTTGGGTTAACATCACAATTTTTACAAAATTCACAATGTTCAAAACTAAACAAGCTTTTGAAATTGGAAAAAAATTAACAATAGGTTAGAATTTTCTACCAGACTGTAAGGATAATGGGCACATATAAACTTTCAGTCATCAGAAGAATGAATACAGTAATACCTCATATAACATTAGTATCGAATAACACTAAAATCGCATAACATTAAGGAATCTGGGGGGAAGAATTGCATCAGATAACATTAAGATCCTATGGGATGCTTCAGATAACAACCGCTAAAGCCTGTGTGGTTACAATGTATCTCTATGGATCCCATAGAGGATCAGATAACACTAAAAATCATATAACACCAAGACTTGTGGAACCAGCTTTTAGTGTTATATGAGGTTTTACTGTATATCGATTGAAATTATGTGCCTGCACAGGAAGATAACAATTGTCAAAACATTTAGCCACTAAATTAAAAAAAAAAGAACCCTCACAAAGACATGATAAAGAATGTTATTCTGCTTCATTCAATTACTTTAATAAGAAAAAATGCTTTATGACATATTTTGAATAATAGAAATGACACTGATTAATTGAACAATGGAAGACAGTGGAGAAAATTATAGCTGTGTTACTTTCAGGGCTTTTAAACATTAGAGGCACAGCAGATCCTGACAGAGATTGAAAGACAAAAGACTGACAAGAAACCTTGTATTCTGTTATAAGAGCAAATAATTTAAGGGAAAGGACACCTATTAACTCTTACTTTGTTTCTGAGGAAACTTGATGAACAAGAAAGAAATATGGAATAGTAGACTGAAACCTAGGCTAAGCCACTGAATGATCTGGCTGATTTATTCCATTCAGCCTTTGCTACCTGCCCTTAAATTAGCCTCTTTTCTGCAGACTCAGTGTAAAAGAGAAAGATAAGCCATTGTCAGGCATTCTGCCTGAAAGCATGAAGGACTACATAAGTGGTAGCAGGTCAGTAGACTCATTGTATACCTAAAAAGGGTTGCAAATGAACCTGTAGGCATGTTCAGTCATAGGCACTAAAACCAGTTACCTCAGCTCCAGTCACTGAACAACAATGGGATTTGGAACCAAACAAATAGAAATGAACAAGAAGGATTATGATTATTATAATGGTAGCAGTTCTGAGATTGGTTCTTGCTAAGAAAAATGGAAGATTACTTGTGATTTTGATCTAGCTAAATGGTATGAGGAGGTGTGAAATATGGCAATAAATGAGAAACTGATGTGAATTAAAACTTAAATAGGGATATTTTTAAAGTCTGAGTTTAAAGAGATATGGGATGAATGTATTTAATATGTTTTAGTGAAGAGGAAAGGAGTAAGTCCTGGACCAGAATATATAACGTTCTGGAAAGAGGGGAGAAATATAAACAAATAAATGAAATGTTATATATAGAATAATTATACGAAGATGTATAATGTCCACTAAGGTAGTGGGTGCACGGAGTAGTTATATAAGTGTCTCTCTGTTCCCCTCTTTCTTTTTTCTTTTTTATGATATTATACAGTTTCTTATATTTGTATATTACTGTTTTCTCTGTCTACTGTTTTACACACACACACACACACACACACACACACACACACACACACACACACACACACACACACACACACACACACACACACACACACACACTTTTCTATTTTGACAACCTTAGCCTCAATAATAGTGCTCTTCAGACTTGTTGTTCCAACTTTAGAATTGCTTCTATTTTCCAGGAAGGAAGTTCCATTGTCCACCTACAGAGACATAGGATTAGAAAATATTCTGTATATGGGAATGCATAGATAGGAAGGTAGAAATTAAAGGAAATCTATTTGCTTTGCTATATGCTTCCTGACAGCTTATCGATATAATTCATATTTTGATGAGTTGTGATATATAGGTATGCTTCTGAAGTCAAAGAACTTTCAACTTCAAGTCACACTACCATGAAACTATAGTTTCTGTTGTATCCTAACATTCAAATTCATTTGTCATTGAGCTGCCATGAGCATGAATCTCTATGGCATTTTGAATGCTTAAGTGTTTTGCTTGGATGAGCAATTAAACACAGAAAACATTTCTCAGTGAAAGCAGAAAGCAAATGTACTATTTTCTTTTCACATGTCCATTGGAATATTTTGTGAACACAAGCACTATGCTTTTGTTTTTCCATTAACAAAATAAGTTTCTCTTAGTGTTCAATGCAATTTATGTACAATAAAAGCTAAAATATCTTCTATCCCTGTATAGAAGTGGGTGTGAAAAGCAGAGAAAGAGAGAAAGAGACAGACAGAGACAGAGTGAGAGAAAATTGCTAAACTTTGGTCTCCTATTTTTCAAAATCATAAAGCAAGGTGTAGTGATTCTGTCTTTTTTATTTTTTATTTTACATGGGAGGGTTGCAAACCAAAGACAAAGATATATACATTTCCTGAAAATATTCAGGGCTATAATTGATGTGTGAGGCAAAGATGCAATCCAGATTCTGTTTTGGGAGAAAACATACATTGCTGGAGACCAAGGTGAATATTATCCATATCATGTTGTTGCAGATTACATATCTTTAAAAAAATGGACTATGAAGCAGTTACTAAAGGAGTAGTTCTGTCAATCTGTTCCAGCATGCTGACAAAACTAAGGGGCAGGGAAAGGGCAACCAAGTACAAAATGATTTAGTAGATTAAAGACAAGCAGATTTGACTCAGTTTGAACCTTAGACGTAGGATGTGGACAAGGGTGTACTGAGCTAATAGTTTTTGTTCCATGAAAGCTCATCTTGAAACAAATGTTAGTCTTTGCCATAAAACTATATCCTCCACCTTTTTTTCTTTTCCATTGTAAATTTGTTCCCATGCCAGATAATAAAGCTGTGGGGATTGCAAATGCTGATTCATTAAGTATGATGTTGAAGAAGGCTTTGCACATGCCTTAGACCAAGGGTCAGCCAACATTGTTCTCCAAGTGTTCTTGGACTTCAGTTACCAGAAACCCAAGTCTGTATATCAGCTGATTAAGGCTTCTAGGAATTGATGTCCAAGAACATCTAAAGAACCAAATTTGCTGACCCCTGCCATAGTCTAAGCCTGAATTCTCACTGGAATCTAAAATGATTAAATTGCAATTGTACTTTAGACATATCATGACAAACAAAACTTACTGAAAACAGAACTGCTAGAAAAAACAAAAGGTAGTTGGAAAAGAGAAAAACCATACATGTGATCAGTTGACTTAGTAAAGAAGTTGCAACCCCCTTGTGAGTTTTGCATAATAGGATACCGAAACACAGTATAATTGATTTTTTCCAGAATATAATCCTAATCTAATATTTAATGCAATGCTTATACTTGCATCTGAGCAACTAGCTTCATAATTAATACTTGAGTGTTTGTTAAAGGCAGCCTCTCATCATTTTCAACATTCGGTCTACTTCTTGCCTTGTTGTTTTGATATGAAGAAGTGTTGCATATCCACTCTTTCAGAGATGTGTAGAGACAAATGGGAGCAACACACAGAAAGGCAAGCATGATGACATTTAGACCTGACTGGAGCATAGCACACCATCAGCAATTTTTCACAAAACAATGTATATGTCAAGGAATTGTTCACCACATCCAAGAATTCAAGCTGTAATTCACTGAAGATGCTGGATAGAGTTAGGGAAGAAGATAACAGGTTTTGCACCAGTGCAGTACCTTTTTGTCTAAGCTCAGGGAAGTAATGCTGAAATTCATTTTTAAGGGACTCATCATATCCAGTAATATCATCTTTCAGAACCATTTTACTTTCAGATTCCTCCACCACTCTGCAGAGCTTTTCCAACATGGAAATATTTCCAAGATTTACTTTCTGATGCCAGTTTTGCAGCTTGGAAACAAATGCCTGAAGATTGTCTAGAGACTAGAGATAATGAGCGTTTCTTTTCCTTGAAGTTTCAGCTTCATCTTATTCATCTGGTCTAAAATGGCTGCTAAATAAGCAATTCTCTCCCCCCCCCCCCCCAGCCTCTTCATTAAAGTAAGCCACATGTTTCCCTTGCAATTCCAGGAACAACTTGATTTCATCTTGTAGCTCAAAGACATGATTGATAACATTTCCTTTTGACAACCAGTATACAGCAGGATAGGGGAAAAGAACCTTGTGATCAAACTTCAGGTCTTTATAGCATTCTTCAAACAGACACAGGTAAAGGGCTCCAGATTTGATATAATACACAATTTAGGTCAGAAGATCAAGTTCCTCTTGCAGAGAAGCTGGAATAGTCTTACTGGCAAGAGCATATCGGACAATCATGCACTGAATGCCCTTTGTGAGGGGAGCAAGTTCTTTCATTGTCTGAAAGCCCGACTTTGACCTAGCATAGCTGGTGCTCCATCTGTAAAAACCCCACAGATGTTTTTTCCACTGTAGTCCTCCAGTTTCAAAAAGATATTTATCTTCTTCATGATATTGTCACCTTTTGTAACAGTTTTACATCCATTACAAAAAGGGAACTCTTCTACAATGTCATTTGAATTACAATATTTCATGAAAACAAGTAACTGCAAATAGAAAGAAAATATTGGAGAAACTTTTGAGTTCAAAGCCTGCTCTTTCACTGCTATGAACATATTTGAAATACACTTCTGAATAATGTTATTGAACAGAAATATTTGTTACATCTTTATCTTATGGGCTCCCCCCAAAATTAATTTCATCCGCAACATGCAGAATTTGATAATCACTTATCCAATCATGTAAGGATTATTTTAGGGAGGGGTTTAAAATTTATAATGTGATTTTGTAGGATGTTTGTACTGCTACTGTGTTCTGTTCCCAAAAACATCTTGCAGGTTCAAGTCTGTGATGTCTGATTGTGTCAAGAGAACTTAAATCTTTTTTAGCATTTTCTGAATGCTTTGTCTCTTAAGTGATGTCTGAGATTTGAAGGTTTTATAGATTCAGCACAAAGAACAACATTGGATTAAATGAATTGTGGTTGTTTAGTGCCATTGTTAATCAAGGTGGTAAAGATACATTTTAATCTTTTGGATATTTATATATATTTTTTTCCTCATGGGTACAGATTTCTGAAAATATAAATAAAAATTATTTTCCCCCTTACGAAGCTCTGCAACCAACAGCCAAGCTGCCACATCCTTCCTCACAACCTCGGTGACATGACACCCCACCGTCTCTCTGCAACACTCACCCTTGGATCATCTGGCAAACATTTCCTGACTATAAGGCACGGTTGCCCAAACTATGGCCTAGGAGCCAGATCTGACTCTGATGCCCATTCATCTGGCCCACAAATCCCTTGTTGCTCCCCAAAGCGGAAGTAAAATGTTCCCATATTGGCGTGTTTTACTTCCGCTTCCGGTAGCAATGAAGGCACTGTGGGATAGATGAATTGGCATTAGGGGCTGGATCTGGGCCCTGGGCCAAAGTTACTGGCGCCCTGAACCACGGGAATGGCCCATAGCCTGAAAAGTTTGGGCACCCCTGTTATAAGGCTATAAAAGGATGTGGTGGGTATTTACCCCTAACATGACTGTTTTGCAGCATAACCTGTCTCACAAAATGGGAGCTTTTCTTTAAGTTCATCCCTGCTCCTTTCCCCAAAACACCTTTCATCTTTGTCATTGGAGTTTCCAAATGCCTTCCTTCTCTTTTCTCCCACAAAAACATATTGGTACATCTATCCTGTCAATCACATGTTGTGCCAACGATCTTGGGTATGCCCATACCTTACTCTGAAAATTCCCAACCAAAATACTTTTAAATATCGTTTGTGTAGCATAAGCATGCAGACCTCTCAGAAAACACTTTATGACCCCTTTGGAATCACAAACCATAGGCTGGTATGGTAAAGAAAGCTATGACCTTTATAACATTAAAACTTGAGGAAACTGATTACGAGGGTCACCATAAATCAGACATAAGTTGACAGCATGTAACAATAACATAAAAACATATCAGCTTTAAAAGTATAGAAAAAAATTGACTATTAGTAAAATGCAGAAAAATATGGGAGGAAATCTACCAGTTTTTATGTTGCTAAAAGGAGGAGATTTTTTGCCAGTGCCATGCAGAATTGACAGAAGGAAATGTGAAGAAAATAAAACTGAAGAATGTTCACACTGCTGGTTATGGCCATACTCCGTCATAGCCATATCAGTAGTTATTGTGTAATAACACTTGTACATGTTTCAACAACAGCTGCACAGATGTTGTTGGCACATAAGATAATTATGTTCCATCATCAACTGAAAATTACAACTCAACTGCTGGTCACACTTTTTCCTCTCTCCTCTCTCAGACACAAAACACTAATCTGAAGGAAGAAAGAATACCTACTATAACATTATAGTTGCACAATAGTGCAGCTATGTTATTCTGTAAATCAATTAAAAGCAAGCCACAAACAAGTGTAATTATTTACTTAGTCACAACATCAATGTACAGGGTTGTGGCTTTGCCCATAGCTTCCCTTTTGTATTGTTTGCATAAAAAAATGCCATTTGCTACTGAAAATAATGTCTCTATAGGAATTCCACTGATAATCTCAAGGTTGAAGCATAGGGATGTGTTCATCTATGAAATCATTATCTCTTCTTCTCTTTCCTATTACCATACCTGGCTGGTGGTACTGTTCTACTGGATTTGGTGAGAGAGTAAATTGGCTACCCCCTCAGAAGGATGCATACTAATCTTCATATTTTACATTGTATACATTGCTTGATTGCATTCTTCTCCCCTTGACTAGACTTGTTCAATCAATGTTTTGTATCATGATGATATAGATTCTAAAACTGAAATTGTGTTTGGAGCATAGACAATCTGGGAATCAGATTGGGTGAAATTAAAAAAATAAAATAAAAAAGAAAATAGAAACAAAATAAAATAAAGGCAAAACCTAGTCTGAGTATTCTTTATAAATTCACGGTGAGACATGTGATATATACAACTCCTTATAGGCAGTAAAAACTGTAAATAATTTTAAAAAGCCAAATATATTAATTAAACATAATTGTTGATAAAACCTGTTTAGACATCTCATCTGCCACATACTGAGTCACAAACACACTTATAAGATCATATACATGTGTGTTTGTTTAGAAATATAGATTTATACAAACAATTCATTTTGTGCAAGCATGGAACATATAGTTTGTGTACTTTATTTAAGTCACTTTAATTGTACTCTGAAAACAGGCACTGTAATTAAATAACTTTACGTATTTTATTTTAGGAGCAGACTTTTAATTTAACTTTTTAATTCTGCAAATTCAAGATTATTAATTTTCTGGAGAAGAACTGAGAAACAGTCAATTCTTTTGAAAGGAATATGCCAGGCGGGCATCAACCTAAGTGAGCTTAAATATTATCACACTGGTACAGCAGGTGGCCTGGAGAGGTAGGATACCTGCATTATGTTGTGATTTATAGCGCTGTGATCTCTAAGCTTTTTGAGAAGCATTCTGTAGCCACTGATAAGCAAGAAACACTGGGGCTTAGGCAGTCACTTAGGACAATATTCTCAGCCATTGCCATTACAGAGACTCGGATGTTGTCTGAACATTAACAGGGACTTTTCATATGGTAACTCTAGATAGCCATTTTAATATGTGGGTTTCCTCACCACCACCACCAGTCACTACCATTTCTATATAGAACTTCCAGATTCAGAGACACTATGCTTCTAAATGCTATCTACTAAGACAGGAGTGCCCAAACTACGGCCCGGGGCCAGATGAATTATCATTGGAGGACACATCCGGCCCCCGGGGCAATAGTGACCAGCTTCCTGAACCATGTGACTGGCCTGTGGCCTGAAAAGTTTGGGCACCCCTGTACTAAGGGAAAAGGCAATAAAGCCAATATCTACATAATGGTGGTGGTGATGGGTAGGGAGTTCTAAGAATTTTTAATGGGCTGCTGTGGAAAACAAAATGCTCAGTTACATAAATATATGGTCTATTCCAGGGCAGCTCATTATTTGATCTTGTTATCTTACATGTCTTTACTCAGAAATATTTTACTGGTTTCACTGGAGTTACTCCCATCTACATTAATGCAAGTTTTCACTGTGAAGCTATCATCGTAACCACACTCAGCAAGCAGTCTGTTGAACTGGAAACAGGGCTTTGAGTATTTGTAACCCAATAGAACTCTATTCCCCAGTGACTGAGGCTTGGTGATAGAGCACAAACCTTGTGTAGAAGGATTCTGGTTCAATTGCCACCATCTGGGCTGGGTAACACCCCTCCTTGAATTTACAAAGAGCTGCTGTCAGACAAAGCAGGCAACAGTGTATTGAATGGACCAATGATCAGATGAAGCTTGTTGAAGCTTCTTGTGTTCCTATAGAAATAGCATCATGGCTACATTGCTGCAATTTCCCCCTCATTGTACTGGTATGAGAGCCAAGTTGAATGTGCTGCTTCCTTTCTTCTCTGTTTAAGATTTCTTACAGAAATGGGAGAAGGTCACACTCTCATGGAGGCTGTTTCCTTCATATTCTTAGACATAAAATCTCAGGGACAGGTAGAAAAGAAATTAACTATATTTCTTCTCTCACTTGTGTTAACCTTTATCTTTTAAATAATCTTACAAGGCTTTGTTAAAGTGGCCTGGATATTGCCAACAATTGTGAAATTCAAGACTTTTTTTCATACCTATCCAGAGATGTCTTATATCATGTAGTTGAGCAATACTTTCTTAGTGACCCAAGCATAAATCTTCAGGTATAATGAGCTCTAGAATTAGTTTAATATATTTAACACTAGGGTATTAGGTCATTTTAAGCAAGACTATACTTTATGCATATGTTAGAGCTATATAGGGTGTATACAGTTATAATAATTCAGTGTAATCAAGTCAATTTTGACTTATGGTGACCTTTTCTGTGTTTTCCTAGGTAGAAATGGTTTATCATTCCCTTCTGCTGGGGATGTCCTTGGCCTGTACAGCTGGCTCTTCTCTCTGGAGGCACAGTGAGGAAATAAAACCCAACTTCTGGTTTCACACTAAATTAATGAGCTATCCAAACAACTATGTACAGATATATGAATCTAGAAATATTTAATTCTGTAGTTTAAAGAGATTTGTAGGAATTACTTATATCATGTCTTTTTTTTTTTACATGGAAAGGTGAGTTCTTAAAAGTAGTGAGGTATCTTCTGCATTAGCTGGAGGAAGGGAGAAGGGAACATGAATTCTCCTTCCAGAAAATAACTCAAATTCATGAGTCAATGATGTGTGAACTACAGCCAAACCACTCGGAGGTTGTAACAGTCCATCAGTTTTGAGCAGTTGTGATGACATAAATGTTCTTTGCCCTCACTGCAGATGGAGAAGGATGAGAAATTTTATGAAGCCATAAACTTTGCATATCCAACTGTGGTGGTGGGGATGATGGGTGTGGAGAGGAACTGAGCAAAAAAGTCAATAACTGTTGATGCCAAAGGAAATGTTATCTCATCAATGTAACAACTGCCTCTCAAAGTCCAACCCCATGTCCATCTCATGAGAGGTGGCAACAGGTCCAATTAAAGGATTGTCAGGACTGGGCAAAATATGGCATGGTCTTGTGCTACAGGACCTCTATGGTAGCCATGAAGGCTGTCCTGGATTACCCCCAAAAGACCTGGCCAAAAGGAGTCTGGTGAAGTTGTGACAGCCCAGCAAGCCAGCAGCAGATAACCCATTGATACAAAACTACAAAAGAGATGTAAATGGCCATGGCAGTTTTAAAGGACCAAGAGATAGAACAATGAAATACAAAATAGGCACTCTAAATATAACCAGCCTAGGAAATGGAAACAGAAGAAATTGTAGACATAATGGAAAGCAGAGGAATTGAGATAATGGTTCTAGCTCAGGGGTTCTCAATCTTTTTAAGCTGTGGGCCAGACCACAGCCCTCAGACAGCTGAGTGGGCCAGACTGGTTGTTCCTCTGCCATAAACGCTGCAGTAAAACACATCCACAGCTGTCCAAAACGTGTTTACGATGGCTGTGGACTCATTTATGACTGTAGTAAACATATTTACAATGCTCATGGATTAATTTGCGGCTGTAGTAAAAGCATTTACGATGGCCATAAATGAGTCTGTGGCCATCACAAAAGTATTCATTGATTTTTGCAGTTGTACAAATTAATTTAGTTCTCAGGAGAAAATAAATAGATGCATATGTACACTTTATGAAAATGGTATATTTAAGGAACTCTAAATATTTTTAAAAAGAGAGGTGTGTGTGTGTGTGTGTGCTTATTTTTATTTTATTTATTATTATTATTTAAATTTGTTTTCTTTGGCCCTGCCCACAACATCATGATGTCATGACATTGGCTCCACCCATGATGTCATGATGTTAGCTCCGCCCACACTGTGATGATGTCATGGTGGGGTAGTAAAAATTTTGACATCCCACCACTGTGAAGTATGGATGGTTTTGGCATTTCTCCATGATCCTTCTTTTAAAAAGCAAGTTTTCATGATCTAACCAGTCATATATTATGAGAGTAAATGGTTGCAAAAGTTGAAAATATTAGGGAATGTTGCATACAAGACTGTGTACACAATTTTGAAAGCACAAAATTGCTCATGGAACTGCATATAAATTTAATGCAGAAATGGTCTGGAAGATTATATTTGGGGGAAAAGTATAAATAGGGAAACTAAAAGATTGTTTGTTGCTATTTTCTGGGGAAATAGTTTACTTGCCTTAAATGAATCCAATGGATTCATTTATTTTTGTATGGAATCTAATCCAGCAATCTGCTCCCATTAGTGACCTTTCAAAATCATGTATACCCAAAAAGGAGGCTTAAGGCAGCACTCCACTCAAACTTTTGCTATGCAGAGTTTGCTCATGGTAAGGATAGTTGTTGAACTTGTAAGACCAGTATTGGGTTAAAAGAGGAAGGGCAAAGTGTGTGACATGCTGAAGTTAAATTTCTAAAAGAGAAATGTTGGAGCATTGCATATTAATGTTCCCATCCTACAAACATTTTGTTTATAGCAGTATTAATAATAATGCATTTAAGTTTCAAGAAAACATGTTCAGAATTATCTGAGGATAACAGCCAATAGCAGAAGCAAGAAAGATCTCTTTGCTTCATGCAATCTTTGGGATCTCGCTATGGGATGAGAACTTGAGACATTCACTAACATCTGGTGTCACATGTGAACACTTACATTATGCGAATCCAATCATTTTTAATATGCATATACCAATTTACATGTACGAAATAAACACAGATAAGCAACTTCTACTTATTTAAAAATAGTAATGGTGTTCAATCAGGTCAATTCCAACATTATTTGCAGTCAGAGGAGGTTTACCATTT
Source organism: Furcifer pardalis (assembly GCA_030440675.1). Lineage (NCBI taxonomy): Eukaryota > Metazoa > Chordata > Lepidosauria > Squamata > Chamaeleonidae > Furcifer > Furcifer pardalis. Next base: position 63,938,345 of record CP126895.1, read on the forward strand.
CTTATTCTGGTGGTATTCAGGGACTTATGGTCCAGGTAACATGGGTTGTTTTTTTCTCATACACACTGAGGAATTGGACTGAACTCTTGGCTTCATAGCCAGGTTCTTCTACTCACTCAGCTAGCCAAGCCAGCAACATCTTATTTAGATATAATTTCCACATACAGTCAAACCTCATATAACACTAAAACCTGGTTCCACAAGTCTTGATGTTATATGATTTTTAGTGTTATCCGATGCATGTTAAAATCCTATGGGAGCCATAGAGATACATTGTAACCACATAGGCTTTAGCGGTTGCTATCTGAAGCATCCCATAGGATCTTAATGTTATCTGATACAATTCTTCCCCCCAGATTCCTTAATGTTATGCGATTTTCGTGTTATTCGATACTAATGTTATATGAGGTATTACTGTATATTGCGATCAAGACAACCTCACAGGTAAGTCCAAATACCCAATAGATTGTTGATTTCTATATGCCAAACATCATCCATGTCTGACTTCTTCTTTTGCGTCCTGATCAGACCCTGAATTGCCAAAATGACAGTTACCTTTGTCATTGCTCAAACACAAGTTCTCATCAGTGCATGTCTCTGGCAGCAATCAGCAGACCTGCAAATGGGCCAGACTCTGTGTCTCTCCACATTCACACCATGTGTTGTTGTCCACCAGCAGTCCCCTCTTAAGCATAATGGTCTTGCATTTAGGGGCTCCAAGCCTCAACCTATTCAGGGTCCTCCAGGTAATGTAGGGGAGATTGAGATCTTCAGCTACATCCACCTTTAATGTTGTTGCTTGCCCAGTAAGCTCCTTCTTCCATCTTCTAATTTGGTTTTGCTTTTATGTACCCTCAAGAATGTTTGTTCTTGCCATAAAGCTCTTCCTGGATCTGAGTCAGTGGACTTGAGATTCATATCAGTTCAGAGGGCATCAAAGGTCATTCTTTTGCTTAGTTCTCTCAGCATCTGCTGCTATTCTTTCCTGATTTTAGGTGGAGAAATACAAACAAACTGGTGTAGGTTTAAGGCATCTGCATGGCTTAATTAACAGCAATGTCAACTTCTTTCGCATGTGTGGATGTGTTCCATACCAGAGCAACGTACTCTGCTGCAGAGACGCTCAGTTCTATCTGACAATAAACACCTAAATTTTGAAAATTTGGAGAAATCAGACATAAGTATATTTTCATGCCTAACACTGACCAGATCAGTCTGCAACAAGGCCCCTCTGCTCGCAGACATCATCCTAGGGGAGCGGGCTGATCTGGCATGCATCACCAAGACCTGGCTGGTGCCTGAGGATGGGGTTCCTCTATCTGAACTATGCCCGGCCGGGTTCGGTATTTGGCACCAGCCTAGGGAGAGGGGAAGGGGTGGTGGAGTCGCCGTAGTAGCCAGGGAGTCACTGGGAGTTGCCAGGGCCACAGCTCCACAAATTCCGGGTTGTGAGGCCCTGTTCTTGCGTGTGGGCCCTAAGGGTCAGTTGGGAATCTTGCTCATGTACCTGCCTCCCTGCAGGGTAGCAGATTCCCTGCCTGAGCTCCTTGAGGCGGTCTCGATGTTGGTGTTGGAGACCCCCAGGCTGATGGTCCTGGGGGACTTCAATTTGCCATCATTGGGGACCGGCTCGGAGGTGGCTCGGGAGTTCATGGCTTCCATGGCAGCCATGGGCATGATCCAGGTAATTCAGGGTCCTACCAGGAGCAGTGGCTACACCCTGGACTTAATCTTTTTATCGGAGCTGTGGCAGAGTGATCTGAAATTACAGAAATTAGAATTCACCCCTGTGCCATGGTCAGATCACTATCTGGTGACTCTAGACTTCCTGGGGCCGAGACTTCACCGCAGGGAGGCAGGGCCGGTTAAAAAGGCCCGCCCCCGGCGACTAATGGATCCAGAAGGATTCCAGAGGGAACTGGGGTGCTGTCCTCTTGACCTGCAATGCGGTTCGTCTGAAGCTCTTGTCAACTCTTGGAACGAGAGAGCGGCGGCAGCTTTGGACATGATCGCTCCACTATGGCCTCTCCGTGCTTGTAGGTATCGATCTGCCCCTTGGTTTACAGAAGAACTAAGGGAGCTCAAACGGGCAAAGAGATGCCGAGAGCACCGCTGGGTGAAGACTCGGCGTGATTCTGATCGAAAACTGGTTAGAGCAGCTATTAAAGACTACCTAGTGGCGATGGGGGCGGTGAAATGACAATATTTCACCGCCCTTATTGCCTCCACAGATAATTGCCCAGCAACCTTGTTCCGGGTGACCAGGTCTCTCCTTGGTAGCGGGGGGGTCAGGCCCTGGTTGGCAGGGATCAGCTGAGGCTTTTGCTGACTATTTGGCAGGTAAAATTGCTCAGATCCGCTCGAAGTTTATTCCCAGTGTGGAACGTATGGAGCTGGGGTTGACGGGAGCACAGTCTGGCCGTGTTATCTGGGATCGGTTCGATCCAGTTGGCCCTGAGGAAGTGGACAGGCTTCTTGGATCTGTTCACACCATGACCTGTGTATTGGATCCATGCCCTGCCTGGCTAGTTAAAGCATCTAAGGCTGTGGCAGGTGGTTGGGTCGAGACGATTATAAATTCATCACTAAAGGAGGGGTCTTTTCCAGCACCTTTTAAACATGCTTTGGTGCACCCTCTCCTGAAAAAGCCATCCCTCGACCCTAAAGCACTCACTAACTACCGACCAGTATCCAACCTACCCTTTTTGGGCAAGGTTTTGGAAAAGGCAGTGGCGCAGCAGCTACAAGAAGTCCTGGATGAAGTGGATTATCTGGACCCTTTTCAGTCAGGATTCAGGCCCGGATATGGTACGGAAACTGCATTAGTCACATTAGTGGATGATCTCTGGAGAGAGCGGGGTGGAGGTCATCCTTCCATCCTGGCTCTTCTCGATCTCTCAGCTGGCTGTCGATACCATCAATCATGGTATCCTTCTGGGTAGGCTCCAAGGATTGGGGATCCAGGGCACTGTGCTGGACTGGTTTTCCTCATTTCTGAGGGGCAGGACCCACGGTGTGGTTAGAGAATGAGAGGTCCACCCCTAGGCTGCTTCATTATGGGGTGCCGCAGGGCTCAGTACTCTCTCCTCTCTTATTTAACATCTACATGAAGCCACTGGGTGAGATCATCCATTCCCACGGGGTAAGGTATCATCAATACGCAGATGATACCCAGCTGTACATCTCGGCCCGTGGGGACCCAAGCGGTGCGGTGGAAGTCCTTTCCAGGTGCCTGGAGGCTGTAAAGGTCTGGATGGGGGAAAACGGGCTACAGCTGAATCCCGGCAAGACTGAGTGGCTATGGGTAAGGGGCCCTGTGTTATCACAGGAGCTGCCAGCTTTGGTTCTGGATGGGGCAGTCCTGCCCCAAACAGACCCGGTGCGTAATCTGGGGGTCCTCCTGGACTCATGACTACTGTTTGAAGAGCAGGTGGCAGCCGTGGCCAGGAGGGCTTTTGCACAACTCCATGTAATACGCCAGTTACGCCCACTCCTAGACCGGGACGCCTTGCTCATGGTCACACATGCTTTGGTCACCTCCAGACTTGATTACTGTAATCTGCTCTACATGGGGCTGCCCTTGGTGACCATTCGGAGACTGCAGCTGGTCCAGAATGCGGCGGCCCGGGTAGTGATGGGGTGCGGGCGTTACGCTCGTGCCTCACCACTGCTGCGGGAGCTGCACTGGTTGCCAGTATGTCTCCGGGTGCAATTCAAGGTGCTCGTTATTACCTTTAAAGCCCTATATGGTAGTGGGCCAGGATACCTAAGAGAATGTGTCACCCCAAGAACATCTGTCCGTCCCACCAGGGCGGATCAGAGAGGCTCTCTTGTTATTCCATCAGCTAGGGAGGCACGCCTCACTAGCACTAGGAGGAGGGCCTTCTCTGTGTTCGCCCCGGTCCTTTGGAAGACAGAGCTCCTGCCCTTTCGAAGGGGCTTAAAAATCTGGCTAGCAGGGCAAGTGTGGGGATCCAGGAACGTGGAACCCATGTAGGGTGGCTGATATAAGGGACAGCCTCCCTTTCTGTTCTTCATCTTTTGCGCTATTTTAATCTTTTTCTATGAATTTTTAAAGTTTTAATATTAGTATTATTATAGGCCTAACCTATGATTTTAAACTACAGTAATACCTCAGTTAACGCTAAAACTTGGTTCCACAAGTCTTGGTGTTATCCGATTTTTAGTGTTATCCGATGCATGTTAAAATCCTATGGGATGTATCGGATAACGTTAAAGCTCCATAGAGATACATTGTAACCGCACAGACTTTAGCGGTTGTTATCCGATCCATCCCATAGGACCTTAACGTTATGTGATTCAATTCTCCTCCCCAGGTTACTTAACATTATGCGATTTTAGTGTTAACCGAGGTAAACGTTATCCGAGGTATTACTGTATGTTGTAAGCCGCCCAGAGTCGGGTTTACCTGATTGGGGTGAGATAGTAAATACAAATAAATAAATAAATAAATAAATAAATAAATAAATAAATAAATAAGTCCCTTTCACAAAAATGTGATGTTCTTTTCTCTTCTCTCCAGTGTCATTATGAAACAAACAGTCCAAAGCCATAAAAAAAGTGCTTGTTTGTTGTTTCTGGTGGTAAAGTCTTCTTTCTTTATAAAAACCAGTCACAATTTTTAAAAAATGACATCTAGGGGAAAGAATGGTTGGATAGTTCAGTAGTGGGGGTTCAGTTTCCCTGATATGCCTCCTTGAGAGAAGCTGGACCTGATGAGCCATAGGGTCCCTTCTAGCTCTGCAGTTCTAAGATGATGATGATGATGATGATGATGATGATGATGATGATGATGATGATGATGATGATGATGATGATGATGATGATGATTACAATCAGAGCATAATGTCAATTGAAAGCACCTGCATGTTTCAAAAGACAATTCTTTATACAGTTCCAACAAATGTTAACAGCAGTCTATGAGGGCAGCAAGAAGGCATTCAATCCAATTATAATTATGTTTCTAGGAGAGGAATAAAGAAAAAGACAAAGGTGAAAACAATGTAAGCAAGACAGTATAAAATGTTTTCTAAATCATTTCCCCACTCAAAACAAAATTTACAGAATATTTGAAACAGGCAATTAATATATAAAATATAATTGCTCAAGGTCATTACATCAAGATGTTTGTGAACCACCTAACTGGTATTTATCGAGAATGGTACCATCTGGAAAGAGGCAGAGATAAGTGAAGAAGTTACTTTTGTGGAGGTGACCATGCTCTAGAAGCTTTGGGAAGCTTGATAAGTGGAAACCCCTGGGCAGATTATAGGTATAAAATGAGAGGCAGGAGAATTATCTTTGATGCTAGCTACCTAAAACACTTGAACATCAGATAACATTATGACTTGGTTCCATAAGTCATGACGTTATCTGATTTTTAGCATTGTTTGATGCATGCATCGAACAATGCTTAAAAAAAAAAAGCCCTGACGTCAGGGACAAACCGCTTGGTTTGTCCCTGAAGTCAAACTGACCCTAGGCTAGTGATTGCTAGCCTAGGGTCAGCTTGACTTTGAGGGCAAACCAAGCAGTTTGTCCCCTTAGTCATTCACAGCCCTGGGCTACACTAGGTTTCTTCCGAACCCCGTGCGGGCTGCCGTAGGGTTGGCAGAAGAGGCGCACACTCATGCACCTTCTTGCATGTGAGCGTGTGCCTGTTCTGCCGAGCCTATGGGACCCTTAGCGCTTGCTAAGGATCCCATAGGGTTGACAGAACAAGCGCACACTCGCATGCGAGAAGGTGCGCAAGAGTACGCCTGTTCTGCCGAGCTGACAGGACCCTTAGCGCTTGTTTAAGGATCTCGTAGGGTTGACAGAAGAGGTGCACGCTCGTGTGCGAGAGTGCACCTCTTTTCTGGATTGCCAGCCGCAACTTGGTTTGGCTTTGGCAACAATCCTCCCCCCGCACGGAGGGGGGGATTGTCACCCAAGCTGAACTAAGTTGTGGCTGGCGATCCCTAGCCACAGCTCGGTTCAGCTTGGGTAACAATCCCCCCACCCGCGTTATCCGATTCTAGCGTTATCCGATCCAATCATTATCCAGTGTTTTACTGTACTAGATTCTCAATGCATGTTTGCTGCAGTACATGAACTCTGCCTATGCCAAGAAACTATGCTGTAATGTGAGTAACATAATAGGTATAGTTAACTATTATTTTAATGGGGATCTGGTTGCTAATTGCTCTCCACAGCATTTTTATAGGATGGGTTGGCTTTAGTTGTTAGCAGTATTTTTAAAGTTTTGAATTTAATTTTGCAAATGTATTTTTTAGAGTATTTTTATATTCTTAGCAACATCCTTAAACAAAAGTATTAATTTTTACATCTCATTTGGTTCTTTGCTGGAAATGGGTTCTCTGTGGTATTTCTCCAGTCCTTGATTTGATCATGCTAGAAATCATTCATTTTATAGATGTTTTGTGAGCGAATACACTGGAGGGTTTGTGCGCAAGCAAAAGGGATACAACCTTGGGATTTTTCAAAGTCTCCCTGGAACACTAAGTAGCTTAAGGACTCTGAGTGTGAAAGAAAGGCCTGACAAGGAGATTTCCCTGGTGACAGTACACATACCTGCTTGGAGTTCACCCACACTAGAAATATTTTCTAGGTAGTGGGTGAGGGGCTTTCTGTCTAGATCAACTTCTTGACAGATCGGTGCCAATAACTTAAAATCACCACACAAACAATCAAACTTTTATCTCTCCAGTACCATTCAAACTGATATATGTTGCCCCTCCTGGACATATATTGGGAAGCATAGCAATTACCTGAGAATGCACACACCAAGCAACCCTAAATTCTATATAACTATGTTTACTTGGAAGCAAATCACACTAAACTCTGGGGGACTGATTTCTGAAAACAGAATTGTATGGCTCATCTCTCCTCTGTGGCAGATGTTCCAGTCTTTGCAGCTACACATAATACTCCCACAGTTACAGTATCAGTCAAGAGATGAATTAATAATGGGGCTTTTGTTCTATCCCTAGAGCCTTACTCAATATATATCTTGTTACCTCAAGAGATGTGCTCATAAATTTGAAAGTGCAGCTGCTCATCATGACAGCCCCCACTGTTATCCTCCTACATAAAAGAATAAAACATATTGCAGACATTTGGATCAGTTTATAAAATAAATAAGGGGCTGGTATTTTGCAAATTTAATGGATGTCAATTGCCCATTCAATTGCCCATATAACAGGGGGAGCATACAACAAAATACTTTTTCTCAAGAAAATATTTCTGTCCCAGCTACTCTGGGGATTATAGCTAACCTCAGAGGAAGTACCAAAGCCTGAGAAGGTGAATGCTATCACAGCCCTCCTCCTTCAAAAACTACTGAGGGAACTGACCTAGTGAGGCTTGAGGCAATTTAAGTACTACAGAGTGATAACTAAAGATAAGAACTTTGCCAAGTCTGGGTTAAATGCGGAAGTACAGTTCATAGCTCCCATGCCCCTGTCATGCCCACCTTCCTTACTTTTTTGCTAGTATCTCTTAAAATTTCTATGAGATACAGGCAGGTGGATAAAGTGGGAAACAGAAGAAACCACCAATATTTTAGAGAATCAAAGAATAATATAATGTATTCTTACTCTCCTCTACAGTCACATAAATAACTGATTTTCAAAAGAGAAAGTAAGAAGTGAGAGAAAAACGGGGATCAGTTCTAATTATCCTGTCTATACAAGCTTACTGGCTTAATCGTCATTACTGGCCATTTCTAATTCTGATATTTAATTTTAATCATTATAGACATCTAAAATCTGAAGTTTTTCCTTCAAACTCTACTGTGTGAAGAAAACCATAATCTGATCAATTCTTAAAATTTTGAAACCATGGGCACTCTGAAAAAATATAGACCTGTCACTAACGTTCCATTTTTGGGCAAGGTTTTAGAGAAGGTTGTGGCAGATCAGCTGCAGGCTCTCTTGAAGGAGACAGAGTGCCTCAGTCCTTTCCAGGGTAGGTTTAGGCCACTGAGGTAATTAGATGGCATTGGTTGCACTAAGTGGGAATTTGACCCACTTTGTTGTTTCTCCTTGACTTATCAGTGGCCTTCAGTACCTTTAACCAGGGTAATCTCCTGGGGAGATTTACAAAATTAGGGATTATTGGCTTGTCTATATGCTGTCTCCATGGGAGTTGTTCCACAAAGGTCTATCATCTGCCCATTTTCATTTAACATTTACATGAGCAGTCATCCAAAGATTTTGAGTTTCCTTTCATCAATATGCTGATGATGGACAGCTCTGTCTCTCCTACATTGGATCTGTAGTTGATGCTGTCCAGGTCCTTGACTGTTGCCTGACCATTGTACTGGACTGGATGACACCCAACAGGTTTGAATCCAGACAAGGTGGAGACAGTGATGTTAAAGGGACCATCTTCCTACCTGGAAGAAATGCTGTTCATTGGCAGATGGGCTTAGCTTCTGTCTCAAGAAATTGGTGTGAAATTTTGGTGTGATTTTTGACCCAGTACTGTCTATGGAACAGCAGGTAACTGCTGTGGATGACTCTGCTTTTTCTACCATTGGAAAGTTGCCCTGCTACCAGAGGCGTAGCTACCGCCGTATCAGCCGTATCAATTATACGGGGCCCCCGGGCTACGGGGGCCCCCAACGGCAAAAAATAAAATTAAAAATTAAAAAGAGCAAAAATTTACTGCGCATGCGCAGAAACTCAATCTGATGCATTGCGCATGTGTCAGATTGAGTTTCTGCGCATGTGCACTTTATTGGAGCCATTTTTGGCTCCAATTTTTTAAAAAAAGCCAGAGTCGGAGTCGGAGCCGCAGCTTTTAAGCAGTGAGGCAGCCCCGACTCCGAGGCCCTCCCCCCGGTCGCCGCGGGGGCTCCCTGCCTGCGCCAGCCCGGGCGGCGCTCTCCACGGTCGCCGCTGGGGTGGGAGTCCACCAGCTGCAGGACCAGCTCGTGGGCGCGCCCCGTCCCGCGGCAGGCGGCAGGTCAGCTCCAGCCAGGCGCAGCCACCTGGAGCACGCCTGGAGCTGACCTACCGCGCGCGCCTGGAACTCACCTGCCGCACGCGCCTGGAGCTCACCTGCCGCCTGCGTGCGGGATGGGGCGCGCGAGCTGGTCCTGCAGCTGGACTCCCACCCCAGCGTAGAGGTGGAGAGCCCCGCCCGGGCTGGCGCAGCCTGCCAGGCCAGGGAGCCCCCGCGGCAACCGGGGGAGGGCCTCGGGGCTGCCTCGCTGCGCCCGCTCGCCTTCCACAACTGCCCCTTGCCTTCGCCGTGCACGGCGAGGGAGCGATCGTGCGATGCGATGGCAGCAGTGGCGGCGCGGCGGCGGTGACAGCAGAGGCGGAGGAAGAAGAGGCCCCAGGATTAAGGTAAGTGAGGTTTTTGTGTTTCGGGTGGGTGGGTGGGTGGGTTGAGGTGTGTGTGGTTTTTTTTTTTACATTTTAATTCTATTTTATTTTATTTATTTATTTATTTTATTTTTATTTTTGGCCCCGCCCACGACATCATGACGTTGGCTCCCCCATGACGTCATGATGTCATGACGTTAGCTCCGCCCCACATATAAAGGGCCCCCAAACAATTTTTATACGGGGCCCCGCCAAGGTAAGCTACGCTTCTGCCTGCTACACCATTTCCATGATCATGGATCCCTAATAATTTTGGTCCACATGCTGGTAGTCTCTAGGATTGGCTACTGTCGTGCTCTTTATGTGGGGCTTCCTTTGAAAGTGGTACAAAAATCTCCAACAGGTCCAGAAGGCAGCAGCCAGACTGATCATTGGTGGGAGAAAATTTGACCACATCTCCCCAGTTCTGATCAGTCAGTACTGTTTGCCATCCACTTCTATACCTAATACAGTATAGTACTATTTAGTTTGTTTTTATTGCTTATATACTATTTTATTGTGCAAATTGCCCAGAGTAGTTTTTAAGCTGGATGGATCATATAGAAAATGAATGAATCCATAGATGCTCTGAGGCTTTGTTATCTCTTGGAGTGACTTTTTCAGGGTTCTCCTGCCTGTCTCACTCCACATAGGTGCTAGGGGTGTGGATTCCTGATTAACTAAACAAAGAATCTGTTACCATTTTTCTGCAGACTCTGTTTGGCAGAACCCCAGAATGCATTACTGAACCAAATACTAGAAAATGTTTTATGTTTTGTCACTTGTAAAACTTATTTGCCAGTATTGAGACCTACATATTTATTAGACATTCTCAGGTAGATAAGGTTGGATAGACTTTGCATTAAAAAAAATATTCACTGTTTTAAACTAGAATGTATCATAATTTGATTTTTTTCTTTAATTTTTTGGGGGGAGGAGGCTATGGATAACAGCAGACAAAATGTTCAAGTAAAAAGTAAGAAAGAAGCTCATTTTTATTTTTGTGTTTGTTGTTTTCCCATAACAGCCATGAATAATTTGTGCTAAGAAAAGAAAGTTTTAATCTTTTCTTCATCCTTTCTTAACCCTTTTTATATCTGATCTTTCTTTCACCCCTCACATTTTTCATGCTTTATATGTAAAATTACCTGTTAATTTTTTCCTCCAATGACATTGTGAAGACTATTGCAAATATGTGGTGGTATGACATTTCTTTCAGTCTTTGAATATAAAAAAACTTGATAATTTTTCAACCAATAGTGCCATAACAGTTGTTGCAAAGACAAAGCAATCTTGCAATCAGACCTTTGGAATGGGAGGGGGAATGTTGAGTCTGTAAAATGCCTGGAACTCAGTAAAAGCATTTCAAGCACTGTGGTGGCTTAGTGGTTAAGACGCTGAGCTTGAAGACTAGAAGGTTGGGGTTCGATACCTGAGTGTTGCGTGACAGATCTTGGGGACATGAAAAGAGCCTCATGCGGGTGTCCCATGAGCAGTGTTTCTCCATCAAAAATCCTTTCAACCCAGAATAATTTCTGACACCAAATTTATTTATTTATCTAACAGTTATGGTTTTTTTTTTTTTTTTTTTTTGGGGATTTGACACCCCTCCCCCAATATCTGTGAATTATTGTTGCACTGTATCCTAAGTACAATCATAATGGCTATAATCCTTTATAGGATTTTACATATGTGAATTTTCCAGTTTTCATCTACTTTTAGGCAAACTGTTAAATAATCAGAACAGGAGGACTATTCATAGAAAATAATGGGAAACCAATCATACTCAAAGCTTTGAATCCTGGCATATTACCTTACTTGTAATAAAGTATTTATCTGGCTAATAAGATAGTTTTGTATTTTAAAGGAAGTTAATACAAGATATCCATAACTTTAAAAGTGAGAGTACCCACAACAGTCTATTCTCTAGAAAAACGTGCTGATAATTTTAATTAGCACTAATTAGAGGAAAGAATATTCAGAGAAAGTAGGAAAAAACACCTTTATAAGGTGCTTGAGAAAAACTGCACTTTTCCAGCAGGTTTTCTGACCTGCTAATTAGCAAACATAAATCTGAATATAGCATTCCAGACTTGAACTAATTATCCCACTAAGACTATTTCTTGTCAAAGCTTTCTACATAAACTACAGGTAGTAAATGCTAAAATGAAGTGTAAACAGGAAAGTTTAGGCAAAACAGAGTAAAAAACAAATAAAGTGAGGCATTGATTATATGAGTTTTATAACTGTCAGTTGCACATGAAGCATATTTCTATTCCTATTAACTTTAAGGTCGTGTAATCACCAGCTGCTTAGAGTTGATAGAGTTTTAAATTAATATGCTTTCCATTGCTCCAAGCACACCCATCTTTTGGTTGATTTTTATTTATTTATTTTAAAATGAATATTTTAAGATATCTTTACCCCATCTTTCTCCTATAAAATGACCCAAAGCAGCTTACATATTTAAAAGGAAATATACAAGCTAAGACAACTTTTACTGTATTAGAAGAAGATTAAACAAATATTACATTAAAATAACATATAAAAGCCATACTAAAAAGCACATTTAAGAGCAAGAAGGGACCAGCAAATCTGTTTTAAAACTCCCCTCTGAGACAGACAGTCAATGATGAAAAGCCTGCCTGAAGAGAGAAGTCCTTTCCTGCTTGTGAAATGAAAGCCAAGATGGAGCCAGGCTGACCTCTGGGGTAAGGGATTTCAAAGCAGCAACATAGAAAGCCTTGTTCTGTGTTCTCTCTTCAAACACACTTGTAAGGGTGGTTGACGGCTGCTACTCATATCCGAGTATACATTTTGTTGTTCAGTCGCACAGTCGATTCGACCCTCTGCGACCCCATGGACCACTGTCCTCCGAGTATACATATTCATGCCAATGACATTTTTCCTGAATATGATTTTCAGGAAAAAATCCGAGTATACATATTTTCCTGAAAATCATTTTCAGGAAAAATGTCATTGGCATGAATTTGTTTAAGGTGGATTCCTGCTTGCCATGAAATGACCCACACACTGTGATTGTAGAGCCGTCTCCTGCAGCATGAATGAAATGAGACATGCAGGATTTAACACTGGGACTGCAATGGACTGCTGCAGTCTTAAGGATATTGAAACAAGGTATGTCTTCATGGCCAGTCCATCTGGTATGGCCTCTTCCACCTCCATGACTGTTGGGAATCAAAATAGTGAAGTTGTTCCTCCTCTGCTTATTTTGCCATTGGGCCCAATATGATGGTTCCAGCGGCATTTCCTCCACTGCTTAAAGAGCAAACTCACTTAAAGAGCTGGTCTGTGGAACACATTATGCTCTTTAAGCGAGGTACAACTTGTATTTATGCAACACATTCTTACCCATAGGAGATCCCAAAGCAATGTACATTACAATACCTGAAAATAGTATTATTATTTTTTTCAAAGAAAAAAAGTTTAAAACCATTTTAAAAGCCAACTTTAAAGCCAGCTACGAAAACCAAAGACCTTTCAGAATCATAGCGTTCTAGTTCCTAACAAAAGTTGAAAAGAGATCAAGCCAACCAAATTTCCTGTGAGACAAAGTTCTACAATTGAATTAATACTTACTGATAGTGACCTCGCAATCTAGCATCTATGGGTAGATAGATTCTGAAACAATGTCTATTTTTATTTTTTATTTATCTAAGACATTTACAACCTACCCATTGGTAACAACTGCTCCTGATGGCTTATAATATTAAAACCATGAACAATATCAAATTATAAAACAACAAAGATCTCAATTTTTAAGCAGGCTCATATGAAATAAATTATTTAAATAAGAGGTGGTTTAACAGGAGATAATTTAATGTTCCATGCCACTTTATATTGTGATGTGGTCATTCTCCTCACTACACATCTACCAATACTTTGTATTTTGTTCCACTAAATTTCTGATTTTGGCAATCATCCATCTTCCCTGAATTTAGAAAAGGCTTGGCTGCTTGCTACAGAACTCAATATTATTTTGTGTATTTCAGCTCAAAATGGGATCTTTTTATTGACTCTGTATTGACCTAAGCAGAATGAAATAATTTATGGTTTTATTGGGTATCATCAATCTAGGTTGATTTTATTCAAGTTCAGTTAATCTGTGACTGAATTTATATTTTATAGGTTAATTTGACTATTTGGCTTTTTTATCAGATATTATCTTAACTTTGAAATCAGGTTAATTTGGTCTTATTTCATGCCCACCGATAGGAAATGAAGGGCAAGAATTTTGTATCTAAGCAGCCATAAAGGTGCCTTCTTGGTGATAAGTGGCTTCTGAGTCTTGCAGGACAAGATAGAAATCATATTTGGAACCTATTTTTATCTCCTCTGGTTTTACACAGAGGAGCATATCTTTGAAACATCACTGAACTTGTTTGCTTGTTTGTTTATTATTCATGCTTGTTTATCACCCCCCGCCCCGAAGTGACTCAGGGCGATTTAATCTGATTGTGGAAAACATTTCTATTGTACATGGACAAACTTTTTAGTAGTCTTTCTGAACTATTTTTGTGTAGGAGCAGAAGAAGTACAGAGATAGATCTAAAGCATAGTGACGTTACAGTAATACCTCGGATAACGCTAAGACTTGGTTCCACAAGTCTTGGTGTTATCCGATTTTTAGTGTTATCCAATCCATGTTAAAATCCTATGGGATGGATCAGATAACGTTAAAGCTCCATAGAGATACATTGTAACCGCACAGGCTTTAGCTGTTGTTATTTGATCAATCTCATAGGATCTTAACTTTATTTGATCCAATTCTCTTCCCCAGATTACTTAACGTTATGCGATTTTAGCGTTATCCGAGGTAAACGTTATCCGATGTATTACTGTACTTTTTTCTCAACTATCCTCCCCCCCAAAAATTCTGATAGGTGTAACATAAGTAATTTCTAAAAAATATATGGATGAGTATCCACTGTTCTTCATGAAATGCATGTATAAGAACCCGAGACGGACAAATATAACTCATTCCTCAAGTATTTTAGGAAATGCAGTGTAGTGTTTCTTGGGTTTTTAATGGAAACTTAACATGGAATGACATGGAGGAGGAGACAAACATAATTCAAGGTGCAATCATGTGAATATTTATGGACAAGTTATTGTGGCATTAACATTTCTATTCAGTTGTTACTAAGAAACTCAGAACTGCTTTCTAAAAGTTAATGTTCATCATGGTGTCTGGGCAGTTTTCCAGCTCAGGTAATTACATTTTGCTTATTTAATTTTCTCCTTGCATTTTTAATTGGATTCAACATTCATTTCTTCTTGTCTAGGTCACTATAAAGCATTGCTGTCATGCTCTTTTAATGCCTGAAACATTTTGCTCCTAAAAGCATCACAGAGATGGGTAAACCAATTCTTTTAAAGAAGGCTTCAAAGTTATATAAATATTTTTAAGTTTGGGAACAGGAAGTATACTATGTAAACCTTTAAATGAATATGAAAGAGTTAATTTAGCCTAATGATGAAAAATCATTCTGGCCAAGTTATCCTGCAATGGTAATAGAGTAGACCAGTGGTGGTGAACCTTGGCACTCCAGTTGTTTTTGGACTCCAATTACCAGAAGCCCAAGTTAGCATTCCTGCTGATCAGGGCTTCTGGAAATTGAAGTTCCAGAACACCTGGAGTGCCATGGTTCACAATCAAGAGAATAGACCATACTGCCAGCAACTCATTGCTGAGTGTCAGGCAATGGTTAACTAACCTGACAACCCTGAGGACTAACCACTTGGGTGCCGAAGTCCACAGGGCAGGGTGATGGTCCCCATGTGGATTAAATCCCACTTGAATCCATCTTGATGGAAGGCAGCAGCTTCATCAATACTGGTCTGGGGCTGAGGAGGACTTTGCATGCCAAAAGGGCTCAGGACAAGAAAGTGACTCACGGAAGTGGATTAGTGGTATGAGTGTCATGCTGCAATGCAGAAGGCAGATGAAAGACCAGTGCATTATATTCTCAGACAGTCTTCATGGCTGATTGCCATGATGATCAGCAATATTTGGATTCGGATATGTCAGAAGAAGAAGAAGAAGGTCAGTCCACTTATTGAGATCAGTTCATTGAATGTCTCTTGGATTACAACAATGATGGAAGAATTAAAATACTGAGGAGGACCATGAATACCACACTCAATTCTATGGAAGAAGAAAAACAGAGTACTGTACAGAAGTAAAATCAGTTTTACAACTATAATTAGACTTGCATAACTGGGAAGGAGCAATGGACTGCCAAGCATGACCAGAATTTTCCTGCTGATGAACAGGCAGATGGGTGGGAAAACCAATTAAGGTTGAAATTACCTGTTTCTCCAGCAGGAATTGGATTCCTGAGAAAACTCCCTCAAAATATGCTGTTATCATTTTCAGGCAGGGCTGGGTAGACTGTTCTTGAAACTGATTTTCTATTATTTTCAGTATAAACCAGGCTCTTTTGGTCCTAATCAAATATTTCAACCAGCACATCCCTCTGACAATTTCAGCTTGAACAGTTTTGCACACTGCTGAAAGTAAGGTGGCATTAGCAATATTTTGAGAGGTATTCTGGGAATATAAATGATAACATAGTCTTCACAGTGGCCACTACCTCACAATGGAACTCTCTTCCCCTCCTCATTGTCCTTCTCCCAGCTGCTACAGCTGAGCTTTTGATAATTTAAAGGCTTCTGAAGAGAAGCTTTTTTCCCTGAAAGATGTATTATTTTCTTCATTTACTTATTTTTCCCCAGCAGCCTTAGTGTATTCTTTTACTCGTTACCTATTATTTGGAACAGGAATATATGACAACTGAAGATAAATATGTCAGTATTTGAAACGTTTTCAGGTTTCAGTAAGGATTTCCGGACATCACTTAACTCCTATCATTTTCCTTGTTGTGTACCTTGAAAATATTGATTATCTTTGCAAGAAAAGCATAAAAAGCTCACTTTGATGGATTGCATGATCATGATGATGATAATTTTAATTATAGATTTTAAGAACTTTTAAAATTTTAATCTATATTGTTCTGGTGTTTTTATGTGTTAAACTGCCCTGGGTTGCCTTCGGCGAGGAGGGCAGTATAGAAATTAAAATAAATAAATAAATTGTTGTTGTTGTTGTTGTTGTTGATGATGATGATGGCATTAAGTCAAATCAGTTCTAACTTATGATGAACTTTTCCAGGGTTTTCTAGGCATTGAATACTCAGAAATAGTTTACCATCCCATTTTTCTGAGGGCATCCTGGGACTGTGCAGCTTGCTCAAGGCCATACAGGCTGGCTCTACTCCTGCGAGGCCCAGTATGAAATTGAACTTCTACTCTCTGGTCCCATTCACTAAGCTATCTAGCCATCCAGTTTCAATGCACAGCTAATAAAATTTCTTGAGTTACCTAAGAAAACGTCAAGAAAGGATTAGCCATTCCAAAATAGTCCAAGTTTGGGGGGGGGGAGGGATCAAGTATTTCTACATTTAGTTTCATGATGGGTGTTGATCACTAAAGCAAGCAAAGAGGGGGTCACTAGAAGTAGACCCAAAGATTAGTCAGAAATGGCATAAACTATACTTGGGTTCCTTCCAGGAATGGTGTAAGCAAACTCATGAAATGTGTTCCATTAGCTAAACAAAAGAATAGTGTCTCTCATTTGGTCTGAGTGCTGTCACATTTGGTTTTTCACCTAGATAAATGTTTTGAGGCTTCCACCACCCCATTAATCCTTCATTAAGGAACATCACTCTGTGAAAAAGTATTTTCTCCTTGAATTATCTCTAGAGATATGGAATCTTCTCCAACTTCTTTTACATTATATTTCTCTCAGTCTCATCCACGTTTTCTTCTCTTGTACTGGATTGTGAGAATTCAGTATTTTATTCCTGCAATGAAAATGTTGCATTTTTTTTATATTTTTCATAATGTGTGCACTTCTTGCCACACTGTGTCTAATGTACACATTTATTTAAGCATTTACCTAATTTACACACTCCACATGTGAAGTAAAGCATGTTTCTGCATGCACAAATTTTAGCCAGTTAGATTTCATAACATGTGCATAGTTTCATGCACACCTTTTTTTATACAATATGACTGGTAAGCTTCCCAAATGCTGTGATTCTCAAAGTGATGAATTTTTTTACTCACATGTTTCAGGAATTGTGAAAACACTACTTTTTTTTTACAGTTGTTTGCTTATATTTCTTAGAAGAATGGTTAAACTGTTGTTCCCAGCAGCATATTTACTACTTCTACCCTAGAAAAAGAGAAAATGAAAACAAATGATAATGTGCAGATAAATTGTATTGCAAAGCTACATTTTGAAATCATATTACGAATATACCCATTGGTGGAAAAAAGGATTTTTACTTCTAGATGAAATTCACAGAATCGACCTGTTTTTCTTTCTTCTACACTACTCACAGATTCCATCTTCCAAGAAATTCCAGGCCTGAAAAATCAATGGAGAGGGATAGAATGTCAGTATTGTGGCAGTCAGGCTGATTCTGTAAAGGACTGTGTCTGCTTTTATGGGACATTTAACAGGAGCAATTTGTCCACAATGTAGCAGTTCTTTCACCTTTAAAAATAAAGCAATGACTTTTTGTCAACAATGCAAACAATAAGTGATTTAATAGAAATCATAAGAGCGACAAGGAATAATTTGAGCCTGTTCCCAGCCACACACTAAAGGACTTTAAGAGCAATCCATTAATCACTGAAAGATCATACCAGCAAAAGAATAAGGGAGAGATCTTCACAGCATCTGCATGGTCTTGTGAAGAAGCAATATATTTCATTAAAAAGGGAAATGCAAGCATACCAGTTGACTATAACTCCAGAAGCACACAGGACAAATAGCTGAGTGGGTGGGTTGTTGTTTTTTGACCCACTGACCCTCCCAAAAGAAGACATGTATTGGTCCCCAGTGCTCTGCTTTGTTGCAGACAAGCTATTGCATGCCCTCCCATAGCTTCCACACATCCCATACACATGGCTTTCCATAAGTGGGAATGAAGAAATTCCTATTATACAAACTGAACATACACATATTTACCCACAAGTAAGAAGGACTAGACCAGTGGTTCCCAACTTTTTTTGTCTGTGCTCCACCTAAGCATCTCTATTTATTTATTGCTCGTATTTACTACCCCGCTCCAATCGGGCAAACCCGACTCTGAGCGGCTTACAGATTAAAATCATAGGATTAAGCCTATGATAATATTCATCTTAAAACTTGATACTTAAACTTTAAAAAATTCATAAAAGCATTAAAATCACACCAAAAAAATGAACCGAAGGGTGGCTGTCTCTAGATCAGCCACCCTACATGAGATTTCTAACATGCTGATTCTCTCCCCTCCCCTCCCCATGATATATAATTCTTATCATTCCAAAAAGTGAACTCCTATTCACTGGAGGAAGCCTAAAAAGCCATTAACTTGGTCTAAACTAAAATGGATTATTTTGGGTACTGTGGAAGATGAAGGCCCTCCTCACTGGAGATTTTAGATGCTTTCACAGAAACAGAAACTTAAAAATATTATTTTTCTGATGCCTTTCCAAAACCTGATATCAACATAGATTTTTTATTGGAGCTGTGATTTGTCTGATCATATGAACTATTCTCCCAAACATGTATTCCACAGTTATCAAAACATGCTTCTTTTGTGACGCTTCCTCTTTTCTTTCCCTTTTTTAAAATCTATTTGTGATTTTCCAAAGATGGTTCTCTTGCATCTGCAGAGGTTTGAGAAGAGTTGGAATTCTTATCCTGTGTTATCTATGAATGACTACTCTTTCCCTCCCACTGTGGTTATGAGCAGGAAGCCAATGGAGGCTGTAACAACTATAATTGTCTTATATAGGGTGTTTTCTTTTAAATATGTTTGATCTTTTCTCCTATATACTGTGTTGCTTATTTTTGCAAACCCCATGCAAGATAGTTTGCTGATGATGCATAATTTGAAGCTGCTAGAATAATGGGAGCATTGTAGGCACAGATAGGATTGTTTATAAATTGGTTAAACAAGAGGTCAAGGCAGTACCATCAGAAATATGCAAATTTATGACACCATAAAGAATATACTAATGATATGTTAATGAAATAGTTAAGAAGTTAGCTAATAGCTGTATCCCTGGTTTCAATTATTAGGAATTGCCACTAATAGCTTAATGCAACCCTATTCTCCCTGCAGCTCTTCAAGTAGTGTTGATGCTAACTCAGGAGTTCTGCCTTCTTCAAATTACTCTCAGTTGGAAATAGGGATTGTAACACACCATTTTCCAGCTTGATATGATACTATTCAGTAGTAAGCTTTAAAAAGCACTGATAGCAAGAGTTTATAATGGAAACACTCGAGATCCTTAAGTTTAATACCGTACAAAGCAAGGGAAGTTAAAATGAAGTTAAAATTCCCAACAACTCAGCTGGTACAGTATCTGTAAGACCATGATAAAAATAAATGCTGCTTTCAAAGCAATACATTATTAATTTAAGAATAACTGAACTGTATTTTGTAACATTAAGCTGTCAAAAGAGGTAAACTTCAGATTATGTCTAACAAGAAAGCTTGTCTCCCTTAAAAATTAGACCCATAATCATTCCTAAAGCATTTGCAAGATCAGCTGTGATCGGAAGGCAGTTATGCAAGATCAACAATTTTGGTGGATATTGACTTATAATAAAAAGTACCCTACTCTGGCAAATCCACACTTGCAGCTACTAAACTTTATTTTGAAAAAACCAAAAAGTAATATTGTCAGTAGATTTGGAAGCTTTTCATCAGAAAAAAATATATCTGAGAACTTTGGAAGAAAGCTATGTAACTTTTTTTTTTTTACTAAGCAATGTCCATGCACCTGATGGAGTCCATAAAGTACTCATGTCAATTAAAACCTAACCAGTTAAGGAATTGCTGGACTCTGTTGGTTTGAATGTAGCAGTTACTTTCTGAACATTTTCTGTCTCTTTCCTTTTCTCTGTAAATACAATACTTTTATTGGGTTCTCTGATTTTCCTACTTTTAGAACATTCCTGTATTGGCAACATATCAGTTAGATATCTTTGGCATCTTCTGATTCTATTCCTGATCATGAGCTTACTTTAAAAAGACCCACATGTAAAATAAGATTGGCCCAAGTAACATTTATTTCAGTGTAGACAGTTGTTTTCCTTCCTCCCATGTCTATGAATCCATGAGCCCTCCACCAAATTTTAGCTGAAACATTCTGAAGAGAATGTGAAGTTTTTTATTCAGGGAAATACCAATACTTTCCTTTGGATTATGACTTTCAGAGAAACAAAAATGTATACATCTGCTACCTTCTAAAGGGCCGAATATGCCTGTAGGATTCCTTTTTTTAAAAAAAAATTAAATTTTCAACAAAGATACATACTAAAACAGCAAAAAAAGAGGATAAACATAAACATACATAATACATAAAAGAAAAAAAATTCAATAAATAAGCTTTTTCAAATTAAATTTCTAGTACAAATGTTAAATAATGTTCTCATCTGCTCCTTTCACATCCACCATTTATAAAAATCATTCTTCTAATATAAATCACCTCTGTGTTATATACATTGTCCGGGGGTTTGTAACATATCCACACAAATTATTATATCTTC
This sequence comes from Furcifer pardalis, assembly GCA_030440675.1. NCBI lineage: Eukaryota > Metazoa > Chordata > Lepidosauria > Squamata > Chamaeleonidae > Furcifer > Furcifer pardalis. The sequence continues at coordinate 63,959,375 of CP126895.1, forward strand.
CAAAAACTAAGGACTGTAGGATTCCTAAATCTGGCTTGGAAATTATCAGTCTGAGAAAATAAAAAAAATGTTTAGAGTAAACCAGATTTAACCTAATTATAATTGTGGACTTTAAGTTATTTTAGAATACGTCCAGGCTGCAGTGGCTCAAGTGGGTAAGATGCTGGCTGGAAGGCAGAAGTGGAATGAACTCCCGCATCTGTCCCTGCTCTTGCTAACCTAGCAGTTTGAAAGCAAGAAATTGCCAGTAGATAAATAGGGACTACTTTGGTGGGAAAGTAAACAGCATTCCATGCACTTCGGTATCTAGGCATGTCTGCCACATGACCACAGAAACGTCTGCAGAAGCAGACAGAACTGGCTTTTCAGCTATAAAACACAGATGAGCACTGAACCCTAGAGTTGTATATGACTGGCTTTCAAGCAAGGGTGACCTTTATTAAAAATAAAGATTCAACAGATAAGAAGATTAAAGAATGCAAACTGTTAGGCTTCTGGGAACTGAAGTCCAAAAATTAAAGTTTAGAAACTGCTGCTGTATAGAATCCACATATCTTTTTCCATCTCAGCAGATAATGCTGTCCAGATCTTGGAGGGTTGCCTGGAATTGGTTATCCAGTGGATGGAGGAGAATAGGTTGAAGATAAATCAAGATAAGATGAGATCATGTTGATAGGAAACAATCTATGTCTGGTTGGGGGAATTTCCCTCAAGCTGAGGGTTGTCTCCTTCCCATTGAGGAAGGAAACATGTAATCTGGGGGTGCAACTTGACCTCAAGCTTCCTATGGAACAGCAGGTGACTCTGGTGGTCAAGTTTGTATTTTATCACCTATGCTGCATTACCATACTTCACCCATTCCTGGACAGGACCTCTTTGTTAACACTGGGCTATGCACTGGTTATCTCAAATATCAACTATCACAATGCTTTCTATATGGGGCTACCCTTGAGTTTGGTACAGAAGCTTCAGCTGGTGAAAAATGCATTCGGCAGATGGATTTCAAGCATTGTTCATTTTTATCATATTACTCTAGTATTGGCTAACCTGCATGGTTACCCATAGTGTACCATGCTATGCTCAAGGTGCTGATAATGATCTACAACATGCTTTATGGTTTAGGACCATGCTATCTGTAGGAACACCTCTTCCAGAGCATACAATTAATGAAAATGTAGGTGACTATGCCAAAGGAAGTAAAAGAAAATCTATAAGAAGTAGAGTGTTTCCAACCATGGCTCTGCTAGCTATGGAATGGCTTTAGAAACCAAAACATCCCTTACTCTGTTGGCCTTCTATAAAATTGTGAAAACCTAATTATTTACTGAAGCATTCACACAAAAAAATTCATATAGTGAATAAAGATACTGGTGAGTGTTAATTAGTTTTGAGTTAATTGTTATTGTATATTTTAATTTTATGATATATTATTTATTTATTTATTTATTAAAATTTGATGCCCCGCCCCAATCGGGAGGACCCGACTCTGAGCGGCTTACATCCTAATAAAAGCAAAACAAAACCTAAACACTCAATCAAAAACGTCAAAATTAAAAATCATCAGAAATTTAAAAACAAAACAGAAACTACACCCCAGTATTCCCCCAATCCAACTCAGGAAGGCAGTCCTTATATAAGCCACTTGGTATGGGAACCCACATTCCCGGGTCCCCAAGCCTGACCTGCCAGCCAGGTTTTCACGCCCTTCCGGAAGGGTAAGAGCTCTGTCTGAAGGCGCAGTTCGGTGGGCAGGAGGTTCCAGAGGGTCGGGGCGGATACGGAGAAGGCTCTCCTCCTAGTACTGGCGAGGTGCGCCTCTCTCGTCGAAGGGACAGCAAGGGAGCCTCTCCGATCCGCCCTGGTGGGCCGGACAGATGTTCTTGGGGTGACGCGGTCTCTTAGGGTGACGCGGTCTCTTAGGTATCCTGGCCCACTACCATATAGGGCTTTAAAGGTAATAACCAGCACCTTGAATTGCACCCGGAGACATACTGGCAACCAGTGCAGCTCCCGGAGCAGCGGCGAAGCACGAGCATAGCGCCCACACCCCACCACTACCCGGGCCGCCGCATTCTGGACCAGCTGGAGTCTCCGGATGGTCATCAGGGGCAGCCCCATGTAGAGCGCATTACAATAATCAAGTCTGGAGGTGACCAACACATGTGTGACCATAAGCAGGGCATCCTGGTCTAGGAGTGGGCGTAACTGGCGTATTACACGAAGTTGTGCAAAAGCCCTCCTGGCCACGGCTGCCACCTGCTCTTCGAACAGTAGCCGTGAGTCCAGGAGGACCCCCAGATTACGCACCGGGTCTGTTTGGGGCAGGACTGCCCCATCCAGAACCAAAGGTGGCAACTCCTGTGTTAACACAGGACCCCTTACCCACAGCCACTCAGTCTTGCCGGGATTCAGCTGTAGCCCGTTGTCCCCCATCCAGACCTTAACAGCCTTTAGACACCTGGAAAGGACTTCCACCGCACCGCTTGGGTCCCCACGGGCGGAGATGTATAACTGGGTATCATCTGCATACTGATGATACCTTACCCCGTGGGAACGGATGATCTCACCCAGCGGCTTCATATAGATGTTGAATAGGAGAGGAGAAAGTACCGAGCCCTGAGGCACCCCATATTGCAGGGGCCTAGGGCTGGACTTCTCCTTCTCCAGGCACACCGACTGGGCCCTGCCCCTCAGGAATGAGGCAAACCAGGACAGCACTGTGCCCTGGATCCCCAGACCATGGAGCCTACCCAGAAGGATGCCATGATCGACTGTATCAAAAGCCGCTGAGAGATCGAGAAGAGCAAGGACAGACGGTTCCCCTCCATCCCGCTCTCTCCAGAGATCATCCACCAGAGCGACTAGTGCAGTTTTGGTACCATATCCGGGCCTGAATCCTGACTGAAACGGGTCCAGATAATCCGCTTCATCCAGGATTCCCTGCAACTGCTGCGCCACAGCCTTTTCCAGAACCTTACCTAAAAAAGGTAGGTTGGACACTGGACGGTAGTTGGAAATTATCGTGGGGTCGAGGGATGGTTTTTTTAAGGGATGGTTTTTTATTATGGATACTGGTGTCTTTATGGTTGGTAATTGTTTTATTGGGTTGGGTGGCTTTGCTCTTATGTTGTGTATTTTTTAAAATAATTCTTTGTATTGTGAACTGCCTAGAATAGTGTTGTATGCTAATTATTTTGGGATAATAAATAAATAATGAAATAAATGTGCAAGTGTCTAAGACACTGACTGGAAGGCAGCAGGTTAGAAGTTTGATAACCGGGTACTACACGACAGAATGAGATTCTGTCTCTGTCCCAGCTCTCGCCAACCTAGCAGTTCGAAAGCAAGAAATCGCAAGTAGATAAATAGAGACCACTTCTGTGGGAAAGTAAACAGTGTTCTGTGCTCTCTGGTGTCTAGGCATGCCTGCCACATGTCCTTGGAAATATCTGCAAATATAGACAGTGCTGGCTCTTCGGCTATGACACAGTGATGAGCACTGAATCCTAAAGTCAGATACGAGCAAGGGTAACCTTTACCTTTACCTTAATAAATAAATAAATAAATATCAATTCTTCATATTAAAACAGCACATCTGCTTAAGAGGGTTGTGAATACACAGTCATAGTTGCATAAATAAACAAAAACAGTTGCCTGGCTTTGGGATGGTTCCAGCTTGTGAAGCCAATATGCCAAATCCAACTCACAGGGATACCTTGGCATCCACTGCTTTTACTGTCTCTATAATGCTGGACGTGGTGGAAGCAATTTTATGAAAAGCAACACAATTGCTAATGTTGTCAAAATAACTTTGCTTCAGAAAGGTTTCACCTGTTGAATTACTTTTGCCAGCTCAAGTGAACTATGTATATATTTCTGAGTGTCAGATGAACAAACTCTGTGCAATAATGCATGTGCTGCTCTCATCTTGCCATACTAAATGAGAGATGTTACACTTCAAAGGCTTAAGAAGATACTTTTCTTTACTACGATAAAGTCAAATCAAACTTTCATATTATTGTGGCATGATAAAATATATAGGGAGTCTTGATACTGAATTTAATTGGAAAGCAGACCTATGGAGCATTAATCTGATTTTATTTTTAAAGTGATGCCATAGAACTACTTGGGGAAAATACAATATATGTACCATTTTCATCTGGTGGCATATACTCTAACAAAATCTTCATTTAAATGTTAATAAATATGACCTCTGATAAAGTATTTCGACTACACCCTGAAAGCAATGTTGTAGAATCAATGAACTAGGATCAGTGAAACACAGTCGAGAAAGACCAGGTTTCTCTGAATATTACTTTTGAATAGGAGGAACAGACTAGATAAGACATGAAATGGATGTCTACTTTTCTGGCTTTCTATACATTTTTAAAGCAATTATACTGCCCTGAATTGCTGGGGATCATGGTATAGGTAGAAGAAAAGCTAACCATTCCCTTATGAATGCCGCTTATGTACTCTTGCATGAACTGCTCAGTTTCATATTCTTCCATATTTATTTAAGGAAAATCTTCACTTCATTCTAAATATGAAGAGATATCTGAACTTGGTAGTTTCTTATCAAAAATTAACCTGTGAAATTTTTACCATTTGCACTGGCTCACTCAATAGGTAGATCTGTTTTTAGCAAGGGGAGCAAGCTGTACTGCCTACCATGTTTCTATTAGTGACAAACACTTTTTGGCACAAGAGATGGGTCAACTCAAATTTGGGCACAGCTGCATACATTCAAAAGATCTTTGTTCTCAAAGCTCTCTGCTGAGATGAATTAATGACAGTTTTGCTTTCCTTTACATTTGATTTTTTTAATGCAGGATAATGTGAATTTTGATTAATACTTAACAAAATGAAACTGTTAACAAAAATCAGTATTCAGGTGGTCATTTATGCTGATGGAAAACTAAGAAAATACTTTCTCAGATTCCACCCATCTTCAATTTCACATTGGAAGTCTTTGGAAACCATTCATTGAAAGCAGAATATTGGGGTGTAGGAAAGAACAGACGGAATACATCAATCTATAAGCATTTGATGAGATTTAGAGCAGGACCACTCCCTTCTATCACCTCATACTAAGTTGGATTATGATCAATATTTTTACCCATGTGTATTTGCTTGAATAGAGGACATACTGAAGAATCCCAGAAAAGGATCAATCTATCTTGAACCCTACCTCATCACTATAGCCATTCTTTTCTCCCACATGCTAGTGTCTTAACAGTTAGTTGTTTGTTGGTTAGAGAATGGGCCTTTTTGGTGGTAGCACGTTGTTTGTGCTAACTCTCCAACTTGGTAATGGAAATGTGTCTTTTCATCTGCATATAAAGACTTGCAATTTGCCCTTTTTCATTTGTTTTGTTGTAGCTATAAAATGGATGCTTGTCTGTTGTATTTGTTTTATTAACATACAGTATTGCTCTACTACTTTTAGTCAATAGTTTAGTAAATGTTGCTGCTTCATCTTGTACACTGGAAGTATGAAAGGTTCCTCTGCTTCAGCTAAGAGATTCAAGCTTAAATATGTTAAAGAAATCAAAGTTCTTCTCATCTTCAACCCCTTCCACTCTGTCACATGGGCCAGCAGGTAGCATGACAGTTTCTTCATATTGGGAGTCCAAGCTGTGCTAAATTGTAGAGCATGCCACTTCCAATTCATAAAAAAGGCATAGTGTGGACATGCTTATCAGACTACCTCCTGCTAATAAAAGCAAGTTTCTACTGCTTGGGGACTAAGAACATTTCCTCAGTAAGACATTATTACCCTCAAAAGTCAGAGGGAATGAGCTCATTTTAACTCAGTGTTTCTCAACCTTTGGCTTTTGTACTTCAATTTGCAGAAGCCTAAGTCATTTCCCCAAAGCACTGATCAGCCAAAGTACTGACTTAGGCTTCTGGGAAATGAAGTCCAAAAATCAAATTTTGGGAAACACTGTTTTAATCCCTTCCCTCTGTATATAATGTTCCACAAAAGCCTTGAATTCTCTACCATAAAGCCATATCCTGGATTTATACACCATTGCAAGCACCAAGCAGAAAACAAAAATAAACAGTAAGTGCAAAGCATTCTTGAGTGTCACTGAAACGGTTTCCAAGTTGTTACATGAAAAGTTTCACAGTTAATTTCAGCAAAAAACAAAGAAAGAAAAGAAAGGGGGGATTTATTTCCCTCTGAAGTGAAAGTTGGCTGTAAAGGGAAGGAGAGTTTTTAAGCATGGTTAACTTGAGGTATGGTTTACTTTAATCTTAAACATGAAAGAATTTGTTTTGATGGTTTACACAATATAACAGTTGGAGATTGCTTTACGTTTCTTTATACAAGGCTGCTTGAGTGTAAATTGCTACAAGCAGTGAGTCTTATCCTTCTACAAAGAAGCAAAACAATGTTTGTTTCCATAGTGTGCAGAGTTGGTTCCATAACCATTTACTTAATCAAAAAACAGCAGGCTCAGGAGCGGGCATGTAATTTAAAAATTTCCCTGAAAATGCACAGTTTGACCTTTTAAAGCTCCCAAAAGTCACTGCTGAATACAATTTGCATAGTTTTAACTTAAGATCACACATATAAATAGCTGCTTATTATCTTATATTTTAGAACAGAATGGTTAAGATCACATACATAACTTTGAATGAAGCTAGATTACCATTTGGAAGAAACAGTCACCTGGCATGTCCACTTTTGACGTCTCTGCCAAGCACAGTTGTTGCTTTGCCAGTTAGAGTACTCTGGCAGATTATTCCTTTGCTGTTACAATATACCACTTTAGAAAGTTCCCTCACAACTAAATATGTACATGGCTGTCTGAAATTTGATGTATTAAACCTACACATTACTGGTACTGCATAGGACTCCTTGTTTTGTGCTTACTTTTATTTCATTTCATTTTTAAGGTGCTGATATGAAAATGTACATACATAATCATGACCAAGAACAAATCAGGAGATACTCAGACATCCTACTGATTACTTTTCACACCAGTCTACCCACCTTCAAATTATCAGCCCCTTTGCAACCATGGGGGGAGAAGGGATCCCTTCCCTTGGGAGGAAGAGGCGTAGCTGTGGTCAATACTCTGGTATCACAGCTCAATGTTTAAAGGACAGAGCCATGCAGTTTATAAGACATACCCTGCCTTTGTTCTAGCCTCTTGGCTCTGAAAGGCTGTAGGAGTTTCTGTGCCAGAGTGAAACTCCAAACTGAGGTTTCCCTATTCAGCACCAATGTTCTCCCTTCTGTTACTGAGCTTACTGGAACTGCAACAAGCTATTATCAGGCTGCAAGTGCTTTTAATCACTTCCCTCCCCTCCAATGGTGTTGTGATAGGGTGGAAGCAGGGAGAGTGTGGTTGTGGATGCTATTCCATTGTCCTGCAGCCATGCCCACCATTTTGTTTCAGTTCCTTAACACAGTGGTAGCGACTTACACTTCTTTTGTTAATTAAGGGTTAATTAATTTAGGTTGTTTAAGAGTTAGTTGTTGTAATTTTAACTATTTATACCATTCATAGTTAGTTCCTTGGAGTAGTGAGTGAGTCTTATAGGCTCTGCATATGTGAAGATATACCATTTTGCCCTTTGAATGACATAGCAAAATCTCCTAAACCAGCTCACAGTTTCTGGCAGCAGCTTTCCAAGTTTTTATATCAAGGTGTTTCCTGTTTTTATCTAAAGATGAATATAGTCCGTATATTCAGTTAAAGTGGTTAAAGATGAATAAAGGTGAATAAAAACTGGAACCTTTTGGAACCTGGAACTTTCAACAATTAGCTGTAGTCATTCCATTAGCAAAGTTCCATCTTCCTATGCTAAACAAAGATCGTAGTTACTAGCAAAAGGAATGAACTACATACTGAATGATTACATTAAAATGCAATGTTTAAAGAGCAAAATGTATGTTTCTGTTGTGGCCTGGAGTCCTTGGTGCGAGGAGGAGGACAGCTGGCTAGCCCAGCTGCCTGTTACGATCTGGAGTTAGAGCCTGAAGAGGACCTGTTGCCAGTCCCTCAGCCTGCTGCCGGTTGAGATCAGGACTCTGAGCATGAGGAGATGGACCTAGCACTAGCCCTGCAACCCACTGTCACTTTGGATCTGGCTTCTCATGGCCAAGCCAGGCAAGATGATCAAGGCTTGACAGGAGGACCATGCAGAGCCCAGCATGTCTGAAAGGACCAGAGCCCTTTTAAGACAAGACCTGCAGCTGAGGCAAAGGAGGGCTAGAGCATCCCTGGATCTGGGGGCGCTCCCTATGTCCAGCCCAGTTCTGCTTGAGGATGCCCTGAGCCAGGGATCTCAGCTTGCGCCTGGCCCAAGTTTGTTTTCTCCAGCAGCTGACCTGTCAGATCAGGAGTCTGGCTCTGACAGTGATCAGTCCTCAGTAAGGGAGAGATCTAGGAAACAGCTACACATGAGACACAGGCAGGCTAGAGTGAAGCACCAAAGAAGGCTCCCAGCTGATACTGATTAGCTTGGAGTCTTGTAAGCAGGTTTCTTGCAGCCTGCCAGTGTCAGTACAACTCCTGTGCAAAGACTGATATCCTGCTTAACTCCAGATTGCCTGCGTAGACCCTAACCTGCTTGCCATGACGGTAACTTCTCTGCCAACCCTGATGATGCCCCTGGACACCCTTTGGATTAGACTACTGACTTGGACTACTGGTAAACAGACCTTGGTTTGCCTTTTGGACTTTGATATCTGGACTATCCTCAAACAAGACTCTCTGAGTAGTGCCACCGTGCGGCAACCATGCCTGCCCAGGTGAGTCAGCACAATAATGAAATTTTTTATGGAAAAATTTGCATAACAAAAAAAGGTTATGTGCATTTACCCATATAAATTTTCATTATACAAGTTTTTCCATAGGACTTTTTGTTATATGAAAAAAATTGTATAATGAAAAAATCACATAGTGAACAGCCTCGTAGAACAATTTTTTTCATTATATGAGATTCCACTGTAATAGGTAATATCACTGCTTTGATGGGATTATAATTTAGTGATTCAGTTTTCCTTGGCAGGGGAGAGATATTAAATTATTTTGGTTTATGTCCTTATAAAGATAGAATGAGTGAAGAAGGCTAGATCTGTGTGTTGCTGCTATATGTGTATGGCCTTAGCCCAGAAATAATTTCTTTTTTTCTTTACTGACCAAGGTTATTTTTTTTCTGACTGAGCTATAATGGAACAATTAACTGCCTACATTCATCTCTATTTTTCAGCCAGTAGTCTGTATACATAGGGGCACAACTTCTTGAGTATTCTCTCAACAGAGCTAATAACTGTAAATAAATTTGTTTTTGGAGGTTGGCAACACTGGTTGTAGCAATAGCAATTGTACTTTGTGCACTCTCTGGGTAAATAGCATTTTGCTCTCAACATGTTGAGTACTCATTTTACTGAGCTTGGAAGAATGGAAGTCTAAGTCAACTTTAAGTCCCATCAGGATTGAACTCACAATGTTTTGGCTGCAATACAGCAATCACCACTTTGCCACCAGCACTCTGTATTGTATTGAGACGTGCATATTAGTATTTCTAACACAATGTTGTTTTGCACCAGTTTTGCAAAAGATCATTAAATGAGATCATTTAAAGACACTGGAGTCTATGGCTCTTGTGCTTTGAACTTTTCAAGTTACACAGTGTTGTGATTTATGTGAAAGAAATGCCAGACTGTTGGTCAATAGTCCCTTAGTATTACTAAAAATATTCAAAGGTAAAAGTGTGGAGGTTTTTATATAAAAGACATAGTGATTTATTTTTAAATGTTAAATGTGTCAGTGCCGCATCCCCTGCTCCGTGCACTTACAAAAAGAATAGATAAGTATGTTGTGGGGATAATTGAAGATAAATATCCATAATACCATAAGGAAGGAAGAATGAAACACCACATCACCATGACACCCTGAAGATAGATACTATTCTCATCTGATCTTGAAAGATAAGTAGGATTTGATTAGTGTTTGGGTATGAGATTGAGAGAGAATACTAACTGTTGTATTGGGCATGGATCTTAGCTCCCAGGCTTTGCCTAGGAAGGTTTTCTCCCAAACATCCTTCCTGAAATCCTGGACAGGCACTGCCAGTCAGAATTGTTAATGTTGGACTGGATGGCCCAATCAGTATCAGCCAGCTTTTGTTCATAACGATGCACAGATTGGCATGTAGATAATGAGTGAATGTCTGTATGAATAAAGACACCAAGAACCAAAGAATAATAATTATTGGGCCTAAACACTGGGACTCTCCCTTGGTCAGCCCGCCTTGAGGGAGCAACAGCTGTGGGATTCCGGCGGCAATTAGAAGAACTTGCTGCCACCTCCGCCTTACCGGACTCTCCCTCGGCCAGCCAGCCTTGAGGGAGCAACAGCTGCGGAGCTCCGGTGACAATAAGAAGAACTCACCATCACTGCTTCACCAGACTCTCCCTTGGCCAGCCAGCCTTGAGGGAGCAACAGCTGCGGGGCTCCGGCAATAAGAAGAACTCGCTGCCGCCGCCGCCTCACCGGACTATCCCTCAGCTAGCCACCCTTGAGGGAGCAACAGCTATGGGGCCAGGCAGCCACAGCCAGAACTCTGTTCCCGCCCGCTCACCCTCTGTCCCCATCATTGCTGGAGGGATGCAGATCGGGCTCAGCTGTGGCTGCTTAGGCAGCCCGGAGAAAGATAAGACCAATGTCCTTTGGCCGGGAGGAGGAGCGGACTTCAGCTGTGGGAGGCGACAGGCTGATAAAACCCGTGCCACCACTTTTACCAGACTTTCATCCAATGTCCCCTGGATAGTTATGTTGTATATTGATAGTTATGAGCTATTTTGATTTATTGTGCATTGATTATAATGTATTGATCTATTATGTATAATGATCTATTATATTGTAACTACTGTATTTATTGTTTTGCTATATTGTATGCCACTGAACTTTTCCTGTATTGTAACTTTGATATTGATGGATTATGTGAGCCACACTGAGTCGGTTTTTACCAAGTAGGGCGGCATAGAAGTATAGTAGTAGTAGTAGTAGTAGTAGTAGTAGTAGTAGTAATAGTAATAATAATAATAATAATAATAATAATAATAATAATAATAATAATAATAATAATAATAATAATAATAATAATAATAAAACATGCTGCCTAACAGCCATTCTCTAATCAACCACTTTTTTGATCTCAGGGGCTCAAAATTCTGTTGCACTGTTATGAAAATAGCATAACTGTTCAAAGTAAATTGTCATAAATTAAGAAGCCTCCACAGACATAAGCTGTTACATACAGAGCTGAAAGTCTTGGTGTGCGACAGATAAGAAATATGAAGATTTCGTAATGTAACAGCAATTTGTCTATAAACGTTCTGCCATCTGAATTGCTGCATAACAGAAGCTCAGTCAGTATATGATTACTACTAGAGTGTAGTGTCTGTGGGGTGTATAGGAACAACATTCCCCAGAGATCCTCCCATGATCTTTGTCTGACTTTCAGAGGTGGCAATTGTGTGAAAATATTTCTGATGCTGTGTGAAATAATGTTGAGGCTCACTGCTGAACTGAAAAACACAGAAATCTGAATGCTTCTGTCTTTCATTAAGCTTTCATACTACCCCCCAGGTACCTGTAGTTTTCCCTCTTGTACTGCTCCTTAAATCACCCAATGCTTGACTGTTGGAAGTTAATACAGAGGTTGTTGAGACCAAATAGAGGATGCTGTGTATTATTATGTCACTGGAGTCAGGAAGAAAAATGTCATCACTTTTGAGGTTTCAGAAATAGTGGCAGTGACAGAACACAATGACAAATATAGTGTTGCAAAGATGTCAGTGCCCCTATTCATGCCACTGAAGAGGAGGAGGAGGAGGAGGAGGAGGAGGATCAACTGTTGACCATTAGTGTCCTAGCTGTGCCACAGTGACTTCCTTGATGTCTGTTTCTTGATTGGCTATTCCAATACCTTTGTGGCTGAGATATTATGGAAGGTTGGGAACTAAGTTTCCAAGACTTCAGGGTAGCAACAGATGCTCAATTTGAGCATTCTAAAATATGATTTTTCAACAGTTTGACTGTCTTCTGGTTATTACTGCCAATCTATCTCCATAAAGGTAATGTTTGCCCTTGCTCGAAAGCCAGTCATATCTGACCCTAGGGTTCAGTGCTCATCTCTGTTTATAGGCAAAGAGCCAGCACTGTTTGCATTTCCAGATGTTTCCATGGACATGTGGCAGGCATGCCTAGACACCGGAGTGCACAGAACACTGTTTACTATCCCACCGAAGTGGTCCCTATTTATCTACTTACAATTTCTTGCTTTCAAACTTCTAGGCTGGCAGGAGCCGGAACACAGATAGGAGCTCATTCTGTTGTGCAGTATTATGTTTTAAAAAGTGATGAGTACTTTAAATAAAATATGCTATTTGAGCAAAAGAAACTCTTAGTGGTTACTGCTCATAATTGTGATCCATATGTTGAGCTTCTCCCTTATCAGAAGAGAAATTTCCCCCTTTTCCTCCTCCCTGAATCCTGTGATTGTGATCAAAATTGGGTATTTTCTGTCAGCTAAACTATATTCCAACTCTATTTGTATAATTAAAATGAAAAGGCTGCCAAATAGTTCTAAAAACAAAATTGGATTAGCACTTGTATAATCAAAACTCTATCCCTAAAGTAGGTGACTGCCAGCTATTCCAAGATGCTGTTATCTTTTCTGATCTGATTTTATCTCTGTTTCTGGAGGATGGAGAGAGAATGTTTGGAAAAGCATAAGCAGCCTTAGAGTTTCTGGGCCTTAGCCCATTTTGGCTAATTAAATTTTCTCATTTGTCCCATTTATTAATTAATTATTATTTATTGTATTTACAGCCCACCCATCTGGAATATTTTCCCATTCTGGGAGGTGTACAGCATATAATTTTTTTTACAATACATTAAAAAAAAAACAAATTGAATAAATTATAAATATCAGGAAAAACAAAACTAATACCAAAACATTTAAAACAACACCAGCAACAAAATCACCTGTTGACAATGGAATATTGGCAGTATATACTTAAAAGCCTCCTTTAAAAGGAATGATTTCAGGTGTTTTTTAAATATAGGCATGGATGGAACCTGGCACAGTTCAACTGGAAGAGAGTTCCACCTGAAGCCATGCTAGGTATAAAGGTCCCAAACTGTTTGGGCCTTAAAAGTTAGAACTGACACCTTGTACCTGATACGGAAAGGAACAGGTACCCAGTGTAGCCTTGCCAAGGTAGGAAGATATGTTTGATTTTTCTCATGCCAGTAATCAGCCTGGCTGCTGCATTTTGCACCCGTTGAAGCCTCCATATCAGAAACAAGGGAAGCTTCATATAGAGAGCATTACAGTAATCAATGTGTGAGATTACCAGTGAGATACCTAATGTTATGAAGGACCACCTGTCCAGGTAGGGACACAACTGAACTATTTGGTACAGTTGGAGAAAAGTGGCTTTGCACGCCATTGCAATTTGTGCTTTGAGGGTCAAATGAGGAGCTAATATGACCCCTAAGTTGCGTACCTGAGCCTTAGGGGAGAAAGCAATCCCATCCAGCTTTGGGTGAGGTCACCTAGTCAGGCTGATGGACCCTCCAAAACCAAAACCTCCATCTTGTCAGGGTTCTGTTTCAGCTTGTTAGCTTTGATCCGTTCCATCACTATGGCCAGACAATCAACAGTCAACCACATCCACTGCAGAAGATGAAAAGGAGAGATAGAGTTGGGTGTCATCCGTGTTAGACATATATCTCCAATAAAATACTGTATTTATTTTGCTTGCTGCCATCATAGCTAGGTTTGTGTATGATCTGTTTATAGGTTTGTAATTATTGTTGTGTGCTTTTTCATATTTCTATTTTAGAAAGAAAAATTTTCAATACCTGATATGACAAATAAAAACCATATCCTAAGTAATAGGATACCTAAAAAGTTTCCATCTGCTGAATACAATCCTTGGTTTTTTAGTATTAATTCCCAATGAAAAACAAACACTGTGCCTATACTACAGAGAGAGAGTGGAAGGAGAATAATACATACATATCAGAGACTGGGGTTTGGCTGGCTGACAAGCAACTCCAGCAGGAGGACCCAGGGCCTCCAGGCAATAGGCCAAACAGTCACCATATCATTTTCCAGAATCAAGTTCAAATTCAAACCAGAGATAGACAGGAAGTCTTCAAGAGCAGAAGGCAGGAGCCAGTAGCAAGGCAAATATTCCTTGAAGCCGAACCAAGGCAAGAGAGTTCTGGAAACTGTGATAATTCAGGCACCAAGTAACCTTCATTACTGAGGCAGTTTCTAGGGGGAAGAGCCAGTTTGATTATTGTTCAGCCTCCCACTGCCTTAAGGGAGGGTCTAATACTGCAAGTACTACAGTTGCCTTCAAGGTCAGGGTCTAATCCTGCAGGTATCACAGGTACCTCTGGGGAACTCATCCTGGAAATATAGAATTGTCTCAGATCCTGACAGTACATTGGGATATGTACTGTTCTCAGAAAAATGTGTGAGACACACAGAGAGAGACTCCTTGAAGTTTGTCGTATTTTTGAACCACAATCCTGGTAATGGCAACCTTGTATCTTTCTCATACTAGGTCAGGTGAAAGGAGATGCAGAACGAACTGACCGAAAGGTGACTTCATTTTGGCAGTTTCACATCTGGCCTAGATACTGAAGCAGCAGCAGCATGTATGAATACAGATTTCTTGCATATCCTTGCTTCCATATTTGCACCAAGTACATTTATAGCAGAAGAGTAATTAACCACTCACAGTTGTTTGCTGATTTCTAGAAATATTTGCATCAGCCTGAGAAAATGACTATATTCAGCAAACTATAAATCTTGTACTTCAAGAACAATTGCTGCAATGAGCAAAATGGATATGCTAAGAGAGGAGTCGAAAATTCTATGTTCCAATTAGCCAGCGTGGTACAACAACATGTAATTTGAAGCAATTTAAGCATACATTATGATGTATTATTTTTATCCTCACATGATGAAAGAGGTTAAATAAAAACTATAATCCAGAACACAGAATAAGAAAATAAAATTAATATATGCATAAAACCTGGGACTTTTTAAAGGGGAAGAGAGTGACATTATCCACAGTCTTACATATGGGGAATTCCTCATATATGGAGGAGGCTACATTTTCTCCACATTATTATTTAATGAAATTTCCCCTATTTTTTTTAATTGTGGTGCCCAACATAATTATTTTCTTGAGAGACTGATTACTATCTCACACACAGAGGACAACAGTACTAAAACTTTAGTTAATTGATCTCATTAGTATCACTGAAGTTGTGTTGTTGTGAAAAGCCAAGCATCAGCACATGTTCTAAACTGTCATACTACACTTGATCCAAATATAGCTGATAGATATCTGTTTGTCCTTGGCATGGGATTGAAAATCACATTGGCAGAAGTGGCTCAATATAGGAGCAGGTGCCTTCCTTCGCTGTCAAACTATGTTCTGGAGCATGGACTGAGTATTAAAATGGGGGGGATCAGTCCTGAAGCTGTGAGGCTTTAAAGTGAGGCTTGTCCAGTGATCTGTTGTTTGCTATATTTTTTGCATAACTGAAGAATTATGTGCTTATAGAAGCATTATAAAGAAACAAACCTTTTATGAATAGACTAAACTTATGTTATCTTGAATTATTACAACACTGAAAGAATCCAAGAAAGCTAACATTAAAATTTTACAGTCAGTCTTCAAAGTGTTATAATGTGTTTTGTTTATTCTCTGATATGCTTGAAACAGACTAACATGGCTACTATTTTTTTAAAAAAACAGATAAATGTTGACATGATTATAGATTTTGGTTTGATTTCATTCTGTTGTCTACAATGCATATTGGCATCTAAAGGAGATATCAGGCATCTGATCCTGAGATTCCTGCTGAAGCCCATGCTAGCTGCATTTTCCATTTTTATCTCACTTTACTGACCATAAAGTTAATTGATGCATATCAAGGTAACTCAACTGACAGAGTGTATCTTAAAGGATGAACAAACTAACAGGAGAGCTTTTGTGTGGAAACCATATGCTCAGTTCCATCATGTCTTGTCTGAATATCTCAAAAGTTCTGAATAAAAATGACAGGAACTACTAATGAGATATGAAGAATGACACAAAACAGCCAGCTGTTGCCATGTCCACAAGATGTTTGTTCTGTGAAGGAGGAATGCTCTTCTATTGGGAGATTTCTTTACTCTACTTCTCAATTTAGCTGATGCTATCATGAATGCATGGCAAGTGTTATTTTACTGCATGACACATGAATAAAACCACATGAGGTCCTTTCATACCACAACACAGCAAACAGTGAAGATAATTTTACACTTCTATATCAAGACACATTGAATGCAATAATGTGAGGGTTATTTATTCATGAAATAATGAGTACCTCCTACCATGGCTTCAGGCCTGACTCAGTGCACAAGATCATGGCCCCCCAAAAACAATGATCAGCTATGCTGAGAACTGACATATTAAAAAGTCAGTAAGAATGCAAATGGCAAGCTCTAATGTTGTTATGGTGATTTTTTTTTTTTAAAAAAAGTAGGACACTAAACTAATCTCTTCCCCATCTGCCTCTTGGTAAGGCAGTGCCAATTTTAAAGTATATCAGAGATTTAGATTTGCCAAAATGGAAAAATTAAATGCTTGTATATTGTCAATCATTTAAATCATGCCTCTGCTTTATTTGTTGTTTTGTGCTAGCAACTCAAAACTGAATTATAGCAATTAAAATAGTTTTACAGGTAAGTGAAGTATTTAAGGAGTGATTTTACCAATTCCTCCACCACATCCTATGACTTTACATGGCAAGAGCCAAGGTATCAAATCTGGGTCTCCTGAATCCCTTTCCATTACTCTCTCAATTATACCACACTTGGTCCTCACTGTTCATTACCATTCTGAATTTTCACAACTCTTTTTACATCTATTTCCATCCCTTTTCTTCTGTCTACCATATTCACATCTAAATTGCCAATGAAAGAATCATTTGCTAGTCTGGGCAAAATAGTTTGACTCAATATTAATCTTAAATCTTCATGAAAAAAAGGAAAACTATGATATTTAGACATATTGTCTGTGCTTGAAAATGATAAAGATAGATTTTCACTGCCCATAACCACTTGGCTGATTCTGAAATAGCATTTTGGGTCTTGCACTTTTAGTTCAAAGGTGTACACAATAATGTGTACCTTTGTCACTGAGATACCACATGTCAAATAAGCTCCTATACCACTGCAGTTTCACTGCTAACTGATTTGTCTTACTTTTGAAAAGCTGAGCTTTCACAACACAGTTCAGGATTTCTGCCAATGTCAGACGTTAGGTTATACAAACATCATTTTTAAAAAATGCTGAGGGGGAAAAGTGATTCCAATCCTCTACTCTCTTCACTTCTATTAGAGGAGTCATGTTACTCTTTAATCGAAAAAAACCTAATGTGATACAGAACATTTGATCCTCACTGTTTCTGGAGAGACAACATCTAGCACTACCAATAAAAAAATGTACCTGTTCAGCCTTCTATTTTAAGATGTTTTTTCCCCTCAGTAAAGGAAAAATAAATAAGCTGGAATATAAAATGTGAGAATATTACACCTGGAAGAAAATAATGTCTAACTCATCTGTACATTTCCATAAATGAGGAAAGATGGCTGTTGGCTAAAAGGACTCATCTGAAAATTCCTGTCGTCGTCGTCATCGTCGTCGTCTTCATCATCGGCATCGGCGGCGTCATCATCAATTTCAACTTGTATGTTGCCCCACTTGCAATGCGACTCTGGGCGGCTAACAAAGAAACAGAGTATCATAAATTACAATTCCAAAGTATCACATTAACAAACTATATATTTAAAAAAACCATTTCAAGAGCAATACACATTTCAAAGCAACACATGGGGGGGGGGGAGAAAAATACATTGCAAAAACTCAGACTTGTTCACTTCTCTCCAGGCTGAATGGCCAAGGGAAAAAGTCCGGCATCCTACACACACTATACATAGCAGGCTTGCTATGATTTCAGTAGTGATATCTTACTGGGACCAGGAGAAGAGCTTTCTCAGCATCTGCTCCAGCCCTATGGAACCTTCTGTCACTTGAATTGCATCTCTAGGCAGAGTTGTTTCCCATCAGGAAGGCCTTAAAATGACGCTATGCCAGCAGGTGTGGGGTACAACTGGTGTCACAACCCAACCCTGCTGGCTTATTTAGCCAGCTTGAGTGTCCTTATTTAGTCCCACCCAGGTGTCCTTCTTTTTAAGTGGATTGGGGAGGTTTTATAAATGCTTTTTGATAGTTTTACAGTCTTTAGTTTTAATTCGTAATTGACGTTGTGAGCCACCCTGGGTCGCTTAGGTGAAAAGGGTGGTTGTATAAATCTAATAAATAAATAAATAAATAAATAAATAAATAAATAAAGTTCTCTTATATGAGGATAGCATCCTCTTCTGGACAGCCAGGAGAGCTGAGTAGAGGGGATCAGGTAAACACCTGGGTTTGGGTGGTGTTTACTAATCCCCTAGATGAAGGATGAGATTGACTGATCTCTTTCCAGTATTTTTTGGTGAGGTGAGTTTAATACCCTCAGATATTCAGCTGGTGCACCTAGGGGGCAATGACCTGGATATAATGAAAAGTAAGGCACTTGCGGTACAGGCAATTAGTGATTTACAGCACTGAGAGAGCAGTGGCCTGGTGTAGTCATGGCATGTTCAGTGATTCTTGTCAGATGTGCTTGGAGAGGGGATGTTGACCCCATCTGTTTGAATCAAGCCCATCATTGTATTAACCATGAGCTCAAGGTTTAGGTTAGCAATAACTAAGGTTTTTACCTGGACTACTTGGATATCCAGTTTGGATTTGAGAGTTGTTCAGGGGAGATGGGGTACTTTTGGCCAAAATAGAGGCTGACCTCTTTTTAGCAGATCTACAGCCCTCCATATGGACAGTAGTGGCTCAAGTGGCTAAGATGCTGACTGTAAGGTGGGAGGTCAGCAGTTCAATTCCTGAGTAGTGCAGGACAGACTGAGCTCCCGTCTTTGTCCCAAGTCCCGCCAACTTAGCAGTTCAAAAGCAAGAAATTGCAAGTAGATAAATAAGGACTACTTTGGTGGGAAGGTAAACAGTGTTCCATGCACTCTGGTGTCTAGTCATGCCTGCCACATGACCATGGGAACATCTGCAGAAGCAGGCAGTGCTGGCTCTTCAGCTTTGCAACAGAGATGAGCACTGAACCCTAGAGTCGGAGATGACTGGCTTTTGAGCAAGGGAAACATTTACCTTTATCTTTACTTACAGCCCTCAATTAACTGTTCTTGATCAACAGCTGCGAGTGATGGGAGCCAAGCATATGATTGCCCTCTCAATTTACAGGTAGTGCAAGGTTAGAGCGGTAGAGGCAAATCCCTGAGGGCATTATTGGATGAGGTGGAGACAATATGTTCAACATGATTTGGGCGAATCAGTGGGGCATGCAGTGGACACCATGGAACAGCACTGCAATACAACCAATGTATGCTTTTTGGACCTGAATTGGAAACAATTGCACTGATGTCTCTCAAATTCTGCTGGCCTGCACAGTAGCTGGCAAGAATCAGCACTGCCCAGGGGTGGGGACAGTAAATTTTTTCGCTACCACACTGTGGGCAGAGCCTATGAAATGGGTGTAGCCTATGCCATGGGCGGAGCCCACATCATGGGTGGAGTCTACGTCGTGGGCGATCTAGTCATGCCTACCATATGGCCATGTATACATCTGCAAACACAGGCAGCACTGGCTCTTTGGCTGTAAATGGAGATGAGCACTGCACCCTAGAGTCAGATATGACTGGCTTTTCAGCAAGGGAAACCTTGAACCACTTGCAGGGACAAAACCTGATGGGGCGGGGGAGGCATGGCCACCCAATTTCTCTAAAAAAAAAAACCCACCCGAAGGCCACCCAATTTCACCATCCCTGCCCAGATTCCACCAAATTTTGCTAACTCCCTCCCAGAGGGTGCGGACCTGTTGCTGCCCATCACTGGGTGGGGGATTCACCATTCTGTACTAGAGATATGAAGAGGAATTTACCTGCTATAGTACCAGGTTGCACACTACTAGACCCTCCACAGGTCAGGGCTTAAATTTCAGTAAGGTTGTGGCCCAAGTTAACACCAAATTTTATTGTGTCCTGCCTCCTTATTTCAAGTATTGGGAGGAATATCCAACAGACATTACTATTCAGTACTGTTAGTTTTAAACCTTCTTTTATTATGCCTGTAATAACTCCACAAACATCAGTAAAGGAATTTGTTTAATTTCATCGAAAACAAAGGATCCTTTTGATTGCTTCCTATCATAGCTACAACTAGCAAATGGGAAGGAAAATGAAATTCTATCATCATCATCATCATCATCATCATCATCATCATCATCATCATCATCATCATCATCGGTGGCGTCAGCGGCGTTAGGACCCACTTTGATTAAGTTACATTACCATATCAAAGTTACTAAACTGTATAGTTAGGGAAGAAATTCAAAATCCAGCAATCCCAACATCCTTCATAATACAGTGGAATTTTGAGATGTGGATGGTTCTACTTATGAAAAAATCAAGATACAAATGAAAATCTCAGGGGAACACCAATTTGACATACAATTTTAATATTTTTTTCCAACATACGTGCTAGCCTCTGTGGTACCCACTGCTTATTTTTTTCAGCGCCAGCAGTGTGTGGCAGAAATTTGATGTTTTTCTGGATTTTTACACAGCCTCTGATGCTTCCCAGAGTGGTGGGAGCCTTTTTGGAGCATAATAGCTTCAGTTTGGGACATTTCCTTTGCTTCTTGGCTGCTCTTCGCAGCTAGAGCAGCCGTGAGCTACTTCCTGGTTCCATGTGGTCATCTCAGGTCCTTTTGTAAGCTCTGCCTTGTATAGAGCTTATGTCAGCACCTGGAATGACCATGTGGAATCAGGAAGTAGCCCACAGCCACTGTAGCTGCCAAAGAGCAGCCAAGAAGCAAAGGAAACATCCCAAATCAAAGCAATTATGCTCCAAAAAGGCTACCGCCACCCTGGAGCCTGTGCAAAAAACCAGAAAAACAGTGTGATTGCCACCACTGCCACAGCTGACAAAAATGTAAGCAGTAGGCAACAACATGTCTCCTGCCTGGACAACTGCCTCCCACCACCCTGGGGAGCAGCGGAGGCTGTGCAAGAAGCTGTGAAACTGGCCTGATCACCTCCACCACCAACATGCTAAGTTACATCCTTTTGACTTCCAGGGGTGGTGGGCGGAGCTAGAGGTGCCCGAGTGGTCACCATGTACTGTGTTATAAAAAGTTCTCAACAGTTAAAAATATTTTTTTTTTGGGGGGGGGCTTATTTTCTGAGCTCTGGAAATGTTTTTTGTTTGTTTGTTTTCAATGCATTCCTATGGGAAATCATGGATCAACATTTGAATTTTTCAAGATACAAACACCCTCATGGAACCAATTAAATACATGTGTCAAGGGTTTACTGTATAAAAATAACAGGACACTTAGATTTTTAAAATAATAATTTCAGAGAAAATGTGGTTACTCTTGTCTGTCTGTCTGTCTTTCACCTTATTCACATCTTTCAAGCTTTGACCTGGGGGATCCTTTCAGGACCTGTGAAGCATTTTCCAACACTACCACTGATTATTATTGGACACATCTGTTATAAAATGGTAAAATATCAATTTTACAAGGCCAGACATATTCATATTGAAGGTAACTAATGGATTTCACAACAATAAAAATTGAGCAAGAATTGAGAGGAATAGCACAAAGGGAGCTCATAAAGAGAAGAGGGTCTGATGAAGATAGAGCGTTGACATGATGTTTGACATGGCTATTCTTAAAAGAAGAGCATAAGAACTAGTTATAAAAGGGGGGCCTTTGTGGTCACCACTAGAGATGTAACAGTGTCCATAAAATAGTTAAAATGGAAAAGAAAAGTTTGGTGGAGTCAATGGCTCCAAGAATAAGGACAAAGTGAATGAGAGAGAAACAATTGAAGATTTAATTTTGTTGTTGTTCAGTCGCACAGTCGATTCCGACCCTCTGTGACCCAATGGACCACTGTCCGCCAGGCACTCCTGTCCTCCACCATCCCCCTCAACTCGCTCAGCTCTGTGCCCATTGTCTCCACAATACCATCTAGCCATCTCACCTTTCCAAGCATCAAGGCTTTCTCAAGTGAATCCTCTCTTCTCATCTGATGTCCAAAGTACTTTAGCTTCATCTTTCTTATTTGACCTTCGAATGAGCAGTCAGGGTTGATTTCTTCTAAGATTGACCTATTTGTTCCCCTCACTGTCCAGGGGACTCTCAAAACCCTTCTCCAACACCACATCTCAAAGGCGTCTATTCTTCTGCGCTCAGCTTTCCTCATGGTCCAGCTCCCACAACCATACATTGCCACAGGGAATACCACTGCTTTGACTATGCAAATTTTTGTTTGCAATGTGATGTCTCTACTTTTCATTATGCTCCCCAGGTTTCTCATTGCTTGCCTCCCAAGAATCAGTCACCTTTTTATTTCATGGCTGCACTCTCCATCTGCAGTGAGCTTTGATCCTAAGAAAGTAAAATCTGTCACTGCATCTATTTCTTCCCCATCTATTTTCCAGGGACTGATAGGGCCTGTTGCCATTATCTTAGTTTTCTTGATATTGAGTCTCAAGCCAGCTTTTTCTCTTTCTTCTTTCAACCTAAACAGGAGCTTCTTTAGGTCCTCCTCACTTTCTGCCATTAGAGTAGTATCATCTGCATATCGTAAATTGTTGATGTTTCTTTAATTTAATTGAGGAGACACAAAGGCAGAAGCTAATATAGAGGGGGGAAAGGAATGTCATGGAATACCAGGAGAAGAAGTATGAAGGCCAAGTTGAACTGTGGGCAGTTTAAGTACAAAAAAAGCTGCAAAAGCAACTTTATCCCTGCCAGGGCTGTGCACAAGACAAGATACAAAGAGTCACAAGAAAGACAGACTTATTTCACCCTAGGATGTAAACATCTATAGAACTTTGAACCTTAAAGAAAAAACTGAAAGTGGTTGGGTGTCCATGGTATGGAGGAAATATCTATATCACTGAACTTACTAGTCCCAAATATGTCAACGCTTTCTTAAAATATTCACATATTGCAGTTTATTTTCTAAAATGAGATGAAATTCTGTAATCAAGGGAAAAGCCACATATTGACATTCCATTGATTTAATAATTTTTCCAGCTAAAAATGTAAGTTGTCCCTCTTCTTGAGAAAAACTTTAGGGAAAATATGAATTTGTAGTGCTCTGGCCAAATCGAAACAAAGCACTGGAAAATTCC
Source organism: Furcifer pardalis (assembly GCA_030440675.1). Lineage (NCBI taxonomy): Eukaryota > Metazoa > Chordata > Lepidosauria > Squamata > Chamaeleonidae > Furcifer > Furcifer pardalis. The sequence continues at coordinate 63,982,755 of CP126895.1, forward strand.
TGATTTATGGGTTTTATTTCAGAAACAGTAATAAGGAATTCGAAGCTCCAAACTTCAGGAAAATATTGGATCAGTGAACTGGAGAATGTCTTAGAAGCATCTGTGGTTTCAGCAACCCTTGCAAAATCATTCAGGGAGTTTGTCACTTTGATAGGCCAAAAATATGTACTCTCAAATTCTAAAGGGTCATGGATTTAGGCAGGAGACATGAAGTAAAATTAGTTTTCATCTTATAGTCTTGTTTCTTCACCTCTAAATATAGCTGAGGAAGTCAGTCAACTCAATAATGAAACAGCAGCAGGAAAGCAAGTCACTTGGATAAACTGCTGGCTCCAGTGAAGTCTGTGGCAAAACTTTCATTGGCTCAAGACAGAGGCTTCTATGGGTTTGACAGCTCTGTTCCCTGATTACTCTATGGGTGATGAGTTCTCAAAGTACTGATGCCATTTATCTTTGACTGGCCTTTTTTATACACTGCCTACACTATTCATCATGGATTTTTGCTTACAAAGACAGCTATCAGCAAGGTGGTGCTTCAGCCTTCCCCACAGGCAACCGAGTCCTATCATTTTCCTCTATAAAAATATTCTTTTCTCCCATTAGCAGTAATATAAATTGTGAACAATATGGTTGCACAGTGTGTCGCGTGCTACATGAGATGTATGCAGCTATGAGTTCTCTGACTTCATCAATCCCAAAAAGATTAAATTTCTCTAGAATTATTGCTTTTAGAGCTGTGTAGATTAGTGTATTTTTAAAACACAACTCCCAGAATTCCTTAGGTGGCATGGCCAATGACTGTTTTGTCCAGAGAATTCTGAGAGATGTAGTCCAAAGCACAAATGGTACAGTTCTAGCTGCTGCTGTGTTCCCCTTAATTGATTGCTTCATTTCTGTGACTTGTTGCAGGAAATCTTTCCAATTGGCTTATTCTTAGTCTATAGAATGTAATTATTCTATTGAGCCATTAATTTGACAAGGAGGAGAAATATACTAAACGCAAAGCATAGTCAGGTTTGGACTTCAAATTCTAGCTGCTCAACTGCTTCTCCAATCTGTTCCCTTCATATTCCCTTGAAGAGAATGTGCTATAGCTGTTTAGACCAGAGGTGCCCAAACTTTTTGAGCCATGGGCCGATCATGTGGTTCAGGGAGCTGGTCACTAAGGCCCAGGAGCCAGGTGTGGCCCCTGATGCCAATTCATCCGGCCCACAAAGCCCTCATTGCTCCTGCAAGAGGAAGTAAAACGTATCCATACGGGCACATTTAACTTCTGCTTCCAGGAGCGACGAGGGCTTGGAGAGCTGGATGATTTGGCATCAGGGGCCACACCAGGCCCCCAGGCCCCGGGCCTTAGTATGGGCATCACTGGTTTAGACAATTTTTCCTTCCTTTGCAGAAAGTCAGTGAAAATGGAATTAAATAAGTGAGGTTTCCTGAAGCAAAGGGTCTCCTCCAAGAGATACCAGCTGTTAAAATGCTTTAAAATGAGCTTTGGGTTAAGCCCGGTATGTTTTGATATCTAATCATCAGTCCTAAAAAAAACCAAAGGATGCCAGAAACAAAATTTATGTTGAGCACTAAACTTTATTAGCTGTCTCTGCAGTATCTGGCTCTTCATCTGATTAATCTGTTGGTACTTTATTGTTTTCAATTTGGACTAATCATGTCTTGCTGCTCTTTGAACTTAATTGGTTTTAGACTATGGTCAACAGCTTAGTTCTGGCACTGGATTCCTTGTCCTTGCTTTAATCTGGCTCACTAGCAGAATGCCACTGTGACCTCTGCTTTTCTTTCTGAATCTGCTTCTGAATGCTTCTAGTCTGGATAGTCAACTTGCTTTAAATAGTCTAGTTTCAACATGAGAAGAAACAGGTACTGGTAGTGAGACCCCAAACACTGGTTGTTGTTGTTCAGTCACACAGTTGAGTCCGACCCTTTGTGACCCCATGGACCACCGTATGCCAGGCTCCTCTGTCATCTGCCATCCTCCATAGCCCACACTGGTATCTTGGTGTTATTAATGATTTATGTATCTCTTGCACCATACAAGATTATATGTTTGTGATTAGAGAGGGTAGTTACAATGAGAAAATCAATTGATCATATGAAGGACGTGTTCAGTTTTATGTATAGGTAAAGGTAAAGGTTGCCCTTGCTTGAAATCCAGTCGTACCTGACTCTAGGGTACAGTGCTCATCTCTATAGCCAAAGAGCCAGCACTGTCTGCATCTGCAGATGTTTCCATGGACATGTAGCAGGCATGACTAGACACTGGAGTGCACAGAATGCTGTTACCTTCCCACCAAAGTGGCACATATTTATATGCATGCAATTTCCTGCTTTTGAACTGCTAAGTTGGCAGGAGCTGGGACAGAGACGGGAGCTCACTCTGTCATTCAGTACTCTGGTCTTGAACTGCTGACTTGCAAACCTTCCAGTCATCAAGTTCAGGATCTTAACCACCAGTCACTGTTAATTTGCTAGTGTTCCATCACCTGGCTCTCAGACACTTCTGGCTCAGACACTTCTGGTGTTGTTTGATTTCAAACTTTTAAATATGGGGTTTTTTTATTGTTACAAAATTGCTACATTTAATCTCCCCTGGGATCCTAAAATACATGGCAGCCAACTAACCAACCCACGATTTTGATTACAACTTGTCATTTGTCCATCCCTGCATTACACATTATTTGCTATGTATATAAGTTAAATAAGCAAGGTGACAAAATGCAGCCTTGTCTTACCTTTTCCTTTTTCCAGACCACTCTGTCATTCCGTCTCCTGTCCTAACTGTTGCTTCTTGACTCATGTACAGATTTATCATGAGGCATATAAGGTACTCTGGTATTCCCATCTCTTTAATTGCTTGCCACATTTTGTTATGGTCCATGCAGTCAAAGGCCTTGGTGTAGTCAATGAAACAGAAGTAGATTTGTTTCTACCTAATGCTGAATGGGGATAACAGAGTTTTACTTTGAAAAACTCGTAACTTGAAAATTATTTTCCCAGATTTTTTTTGCAAATATAGCATGGAACAATATCATGCTGCCTGTTATAAGTATCCCAGAATTGGTACTTTATTGAAGCTCAGTTTAAATGTTATAGGTTTTTGTTTGTGCTGTCCTCACTTTTTGGAATCACCTTATAGCAAGGGTGCCCAAACTACAACCTGCAGGCTGGATCCAGCCACCAACACCAATTCATCCAACCTATGCTGCCCTTGCTGCTGTCATAAACACATTTGCAACAGCCACATTTAAAGGAGCATTCTGTGCATGAACAGGTGCATTCTACACCCACACATGCATGTTTTACTTCCACTTCTGGTGGGAGGAACCAAATGACTAGCACACTCAATCACATGACTATCCCACAGTCCATAAAGTTTGGGCACCCCATCATTATAGAATGTTCATTTGCTATGCCAGCAGAACATCATTCCTGCATTCTTTTGCAGCAATAATTACAAACAACGCAAATGGATTATTCTCCCAATGAAGGTTTAACAAGAATACACTTCCATCAATGGAAACATTGTCTTTCTCTATGCTGTGTGACTGCACCAACTGCTGGAAGGGGTTTGTGTGTGTTTTTCCATTGGTGTGTAGGTACAAGAGTGCACACATAAATCATGTTTTAAGCCAGTAAAGAAGAACAGCCAATAACCAATAGATTGTGAAAGCTCTATAGAATTGTTTTGGTTGCACAGTTAGATGACTGCAAGCATACATTTTAGTTCCAGGATTGTCTAGGTAGAAGTGCCTGTCATAAATCAATTTTTCAATCTGATCAGAAAAGAGAACTGTTATCAGAGTAAGGTAAAAAAAAATTCGGCCCCAAACAGATTATCGCTGTCCATATAACTTGAGCCTGATAATGGCTTTTATGATTGTTTGGGTAGTTCTAATTTATTCTGTCCTTGTTTGAAATCCTAACCCTTGTGATATATGATAAATAACCTATAGACTACAGTATAATTTCTGGTGGACTGGCTCAGGTGAATAATGCAATACACACCTATTACAGAAAGCCAAAGCAAAGAAAAACACATAACAATGAGAGGCAAACTGACAATTCATGCAGTTTTTCAAAAATATATTTTGTGGGTACATTGCATTTTTGTCACTCCCATAGTTTGAATAGTAACATATTACAAAAGCTATGGTGGATGAGATTCTTTCCTTTTCTGCTCAAAATATGTAGAGTGAAGAAGGGAGACTTTAACAACTTATTGATTCACTGGCTGTTTAACATTCATTTTTGTACAACATCCATAGAAAGTATGGGTGAAATTCAAAATTGTTTGATACAATTACTCTTCTTAAACTGGCAAATGCAGACAGGTGAAGTGTGGCACATACATACCAGTTCAGGCAAATTATTGAGATACAGTATAATACAGCTCTATTGAATCACAACTTTTTCAATGTATGGCTCACTTCTGATGTCAGTGTAAAGTAGCCAAGTCACAAATTCAGAATAAACTATGATATGTCAAGTACTGTCCTCCGTAGGATCCCTTGGGCAGGGTGAAAGCAGAGGGCCCACATCATGGTCCACCTAACCAATGGGTGATGTGATATCAAATAACTAAAAAATTGCATGCAAGTGGACCTGATTTCTCAAGTCCATTTGCACGTGTGGAATGTTGGCACAGAGACATCTACCAATGTGTGAACTCCTTGCTGAATAATGACTCCAGGGTATCCAAGGAAGAGCCACTGTGGCCATGGGTGACACTGGATGACAACGCTGACCCCGGGCCCCACCCTCAGCTGGGGTTGAAGAGCCACTGCAGCCTCAGGCGTCACAAGATGACAATGCTGACCCTGGGCTCAATGGTGGGCAGCCAACATTTTTACTACCACACTGTGGGCAGAGCCAACATCATGACATCATGGGTAGAGCCAACATCATGACGTCATGGGCAGAGCCAACATCATGATGTCATGGGCGGAGCCAGTGATGTGGGCAGAGCCAATGTAAAAAACCCATAAAAATAAGTACACATAAAAATACAAATTAAATAGACATAAAATACATTAAAACACACATAAAATATACATTAAAATAAATACATATTAAATAGACAAAAAAACACAGAAAAATACATGTTAAAATAAATACACATTAAAATACACACCCACACCACACACCCAAAGGTGAGTCACTTGCAGTGATGGGCAGCAAGAGGTTTGCACCAGCTCGCCAGAACCGGTAGCAACTTTCCCCAGCGGCCCAGAGAACCGGTAGCGGCTTTTGGGGGGAACCACCTCGGGGGGTTACCTTTTCACTGGTTCTCCCAAAGTGCATGTGCGCCAAGTGCCTGGTGTACATGCGTACCTACAGCACTTGGCATGCATGCGTGGCTTCCTTGCTGTCCTCCCAAGTGAGGAGGAGGAAGAGAAGCTGCTAGCCTGCTCCCCAGGGTAAGTGACTCTCCTTTGGGTGTGGGGTCGGTGAGTGTATTTTAATGTGTATTTAATCTGTATTTATTTTTAATGAGTATTTTTATGTATTTTATGTGTATTTAATTTGTATTTTTATGTGTTTTTATGTCTATTTAATGTGTATTTATTTTTAATGTGCATTTTTATGTGTTTATGTGTATTTAATTTGTATTTTTATGTCTATTTAATTTGTAATTTTATGTGTACTTATTTTAATGGGTTTTTTTACGTTGGCTCTGCCCACATCATTGGCTCCACTCATGACGTCATGACATTGGCTCTGCCCAAGACAGCATGACGTTGGCTCCATCCACAATGTTGGCTCTGCCCACAGTGTGGCAGTAAAAATTTTGGCTGCCCACCACTGGTCACTTACCCTGGGGAGCAGGCTATAGGGAGCTTCATGCTAGCAGCTTTCTTCCTCCTTCCTGCTTGGGAGGACAGCAAGGAGACCACACATGTGTGCCAAGTGCTGTAGGCGTGCATGCACACCAAGCTCTTGGCGCGCATGCATAGTGCGGGAACCAGCAAAAAGGTAATCCCCTGAGGTGGTTGCCCTCAAAGCCGCTACTGGTTCACCGAGACACTGGGAAAAGTTACTACCGATTCTGGTGATCTGGTATGAACCTGTTGCTGCCCATCGCTGCTTGGGCCTCACCCATGGCTGCAGTTGAAAAGCCATTTCAGCTGCTGGCAGCACTGGACACCACCACTGACCCTAGGCCCCACCCATGGCCAGGGTTGAAGAGCTGCTGTGGCCACAGGTGGCACAGGACACCGACCCCAGGCCCCACCCATGGCTGGGGTTGAAGAGCCGCTGTGGACATGGACAGCCAACCCCGGAAACCACCCCCACCATGAGTGAGGCTGTTTGGTGCCAGGGACTTGGCCATTGGGGTGGGGGACAGACATTGTTCCCTGGCCAATCTAGGCCTTGGACTCCTCTGTGGTCAACTTTGAATTTTTTAGATGATTGATTTTTTTATTATTGTATTATATGGTTATTGTAAGCTGCCCTGAGTCACGTTGTCTAGCAGCAGCAGTAGTAGTAGTGAGGATATGTTTCAATTGAAAAATGTGTTCTAGGTTTCATTTCTCAGTAAATTGCTCTAGGATGTGTAAGGTTTTCTTCTTGAAAAAAGAAGCCTAAGACTTGATTTCTCAGGTCCATTTGCATGGGTGGAATGTCATCGCGGAGATATCCACCAATGTGCAGACTCCTCACTGAATAACGACTCCAAGGTATCCAAAGTATGTCAAGAAGGTTGCTCATCTCCTTGAAACGCTAATCAAATCTTAGCCAGGGAAAAACAAAACTGAATATAAGAGCATAATTGCACGTTGAATATTGCTATATTTAAATGAAATCTAACATGGAAGAATCCTATTCATTATGTGTTGCCAACTTAGAATGGCCAAGCCTGATGGATTTTAGGTACTTTTTAGGATCTCAGAGACAATGAGTACTCAGTGGGTGAAGAAACAAAGTTTTATTCGACAAATTCTTTAGTAAAAGCATATCAGAGGCAGGAAGCATAAGAGCATACCAGAAAATACAGGCAAGAATCTAAATACAAGCAAGCTGTTCATATTTACCTAGCATACATTTGTGCTGTCTGTTCTTTTCACCTAACTGGAAGCCCAAATTAGGTAGCAATGGATGCTTCTGATGGTTATAAAGCTCAAAATCTGGGGTCTAAACCTCTCTCCTTTATATCATGGAGCTAAACATGCTGTATCACCATCCTTTGCTTGGAAGATTTCCTCGGCCATCTGAGTTTAGTTAATTTATGCTTCCTCCTTAATTACCTCAAAGCTATATAGAAGGAAGATGGGTAACATCACCTCAACTTCTCAAACTTACACTTTTTTTCCACAATAGCCCATATCACAGGGAATACAGAGCCCCAAGTTAGTGATAACATTTTCCTTACCCCTAGTGTACACAAACAGGCAAAGGTTTCTTTTGCATTCCTAGCATGTGGTAGTTACAGCCCTCTTGCTGTAAGCTATATGTTTACATTGACTCCATCCTGCTCCAAAGACCATAGCCTAATTATGCTAGAAAAATATATGAACAAGAATTTTCCTCAAGAAATTGCATCATTAGATGTCCTGGCAACATGTTGCATGCAGCTAGATGACAAGCTACTGATGGTTTCCTTCCTACTGCTTATGGTTTCGTGAAACGTCTTTTAGAAAAAAATTCCTTTTGATTTCCCCTCAAGCTATTCTTGTCAGAACTCCTACACATATCAAGCCAAACCCATAACCCTCAAGTGGTGCAGATATTTTATTGAGAAAGGGACACAGGGAGATAGCCAATGTATAAGCAATAATAATTGATATAAATTTTGTGTGTATCGGATGTGAATGTTTTTCAGTTGATCTCTGTATAAAGATCCTTGAATAAATGCCAAGCATCTGCAAAATATCATGGATGCCACTTATACACTATTTCTTTTTTAAAAAGCCCTTACTTCCCTCTTCTTACACTAATCATCAATGTTTTGCAATTAAATTGCATGTGAAAATCTATACTGCCTTAGTTATATCTTTTTTAAAAAATACAGTGGTACACTTATATCTAATGATATACTGAATGTTGTTTCTTTTTTGCAAGCACCGTAAAATTACAAATCCCAATAAATGGTTTTTGTATCGGTGTTTATTCCTAAATCGTGCTGTGACATAAAGTGCAACTGATTAGGCAGATACATTTGCTTTTTCAAAAACATGCAATTCATTTCCTATGGGACAAACAAAGTTGCAGACATCAGAAGGCTTTTTTAATGGAACATCTTATTTCTGACTGCCACAGCTATGGTCCTTTGAGATCGCGCAGAGCCATGGAGCTAAGAGGGATGAGAGTATTTCTGTGCTCTGTTCATGATTATTTTTTCTAATTTCAATTTATTTATTTATTTTTCAAAAATGCATAATATAAACATGTCACGTACCAGCTGGCCCTCTCTCTGGTAACCTCCCTTAACCAAAGCATCCAAATGGCGGGCCAGCCGGCAATAAAAGCTTTACAGCCCTTAGCTGCTTATCATCCACAAGGAGGTTTTAATTTGGTAGCGTGTTCAAGGGCTTGTGTGTGAAATGCAATGCTTCTCTTACCCTTTTAGTCCAATGAAGACACGTTGTTCAAGAAAATGATGAAGATTTATTGATCAGGTTCATAAAGCATAAAAGTCAGTAGCATAGGTCAGTCCAATACAGTCCACAGGTAATCTAGGTAACCATTGTTAAGAAGCAAAAATGCATAGCTCCTAGGCAAAAGAATGTTAGCCCATAGAGACCCAGAAACAAAAACTCTCAAATCAAAAACAGGTCTTAATCCATGGAGAGGCAGAAACGAACTCCCTCACTTCTCTGCAAAATGGAGAATCTGCCATCAGGTGGGTTACTCTTAGACAATCAGGTAACAGATAAAACTTTCTCAAAACAATTCATTGTTTACACACGTGCACAGAGAGTGCTCTGGCATTTAGACAAAACATGGATTCCAGCTAGCTTAGAAAGATAAGAAATACTGAAAAACAGGCTGTCTGTGACACAGCCTTGAGGCTCAGAGAAGACAAAGGATTTGTTTTGAGGCCTATTTCAAACTACAACCTCACCAAGCTTTGAGAACATTAGGAAAAAGATGTCGTTTTCTGACACCTACTAATCATAAAGACTAATCATAAGGACTCTGTCTTCTCCAGAGCAGAGAGGCCACCACAGCTGTGGGCCCCAGGGCTCCACCATCCCTGGCACCCTGCCTCACCTCAGGCTGGATTAAAAAAGACATGGCGGGTGGCAGGACTTCTCTGCCCCATCCCCAGACTTTGCCTTCTCCAGGGTAGAGAAGCCACTGCAGCCACTGCACCAGGGCCCCACCATCGCAGACACCCCACCCAGCCCTGGGACAACTTAAAGAGGACACTATGGTGGTAGGTGGTGGGATTTCACCCCGCCCCTGCCCCCTGGACTTGCCTTCAGCCAGGGCGAAGAGGCCATTACAGTAGGGTTGTATATCATTATTATTGTTTATGGGCCATTTTTGTAGGGTGTGTATTTTATAATTTTTGTGTATACTGTATTATTATATATTGGATATTGTATCATTGTTATGCACTGTTTTTTGTTGGATGTGTATTATATAATTGTGCATATTGTATTATTGTATATTCTGTAAGCCACCCAGAGTCACTTATGCAAATGGGGCGGCATGGAAATCTAAAATTTAAATTAAAATTAACAATAATAAGACTAACCACAATATCAAATATAATAAAAAAGAAATCTAAAGACAGTAGAAAAGCAAAACATAAAAATATATTTTTAAAAAATAACATCAACAAATATGTGTGCTCACCACCAGTGGGACATTACATCCCTTTAACACATGATCCAAGCATAACATTCCCATTATATAGTTATCTCCTATTTCTAATAAGTTGTATATACCTTTCCTGGTCTAACTCCTTTAGATTTAACTAAAACATGGTTGACAAATTTCTTTTTACTTTTATGTCACCTTTCTTCTAATCATTGGACCCAAGTCAAGTCACAAATTATTAAGTCTGAAACAATAATAATCAATAAAGAAATGTTTACATTTTTAAAAATATTTATTTATTTATTTATTTATTCCATTTTTATACTGCCTATCAGGAATATTTCCCACTCTGGGCAGTGCACATACAAGTAGCAAAATATAAAAATATCCAGAGATGTGTCCTCTGCGGGTTAATCTACCTTATGCCACAGCTGGTCAGCACTAGGAAGCAAGCATCATCATGCAGATAACTTTTCTGTGCACCAACTGTGGACAAAGTAAATGTCTGGGGTAATAGATGTCACCCAATGAAGCTTGTGTGGCTCCTATCCTATCGTCTCGATTGTCCACCCATGTCCCTCACATTTTTTCACTGTAAATAAAGAGAAAAATAATGCTCTAGAGGAGCTGTTCGCACTTTAGATAGATTGCAGGCTCCATCCCTGCAGTTGCTGTTGTTGTTGTTGTTGTGGTGGTGGTGGTTGTTGAATTGCACATTCAATTCTGATTCTTTGCAACCCCATGGACCGTTGCCCTCCAGGCACCTCAGTCCTCCATCATCCTCCTTAACCCACCCAGCTCTGTGCCCACTGTGTCCATATTGCCCTGCAATATGGACCATTAAATCTGGAACTAGACTTCTACACACTTACATTTCCACTCCAGGTAGTGGGATATTTCTGGGACCTCACATCACATTTAGAGAATCCTAGTAGTACCTTTGGCAGATTTGGTTCCCAGATCTGCCAAATGTCCCATTTCCTGCTATGAACCCAGTTCAATAGAATTCCCTACATAATCAAGCTTGATCAGGAATGATTTTTATGGAAGGGTAGCATCCAAGAAACCATTTTTATGGAAAGGGAAAGGGGTGAAGAGGGTAATATATGCTAAAGCTCACAAAGATTGGAATGAGGATCAGTGGAAAAAGTGTTATGGAGTGATGAATCAAAGTTTAATTTTTTAAAGTCCAATTGTTGACAATATGCAAAAAGAAAATTTGTAGAAAGATGGATGAATGAGTGCTTGCAGCCTTCAGTCAAACTTGGTGGAGTGTCTGTCCTGGTTTGTGGTTGCTTTTCTGTCAGTAGTGTTGGTAATATTGTCCACATTGATAGGATCATGAATGCTGAGATGTACAGGGAGACATTAATTCCACATGCCATCCCTCCTGGAAAGCACCTGATTGGGATTGGTTTCATTTTTCAGAATGATAACTATTCCAAACACACTGCTAAGGCAGTGAAATCATATTTAGTGAGAAAAACAGCTGATAAAATACTGACAGTCATACCAGATTACTTCAGAAAACATCAGGACAATCTCCTCAAAAGAGTTCAAGATGTCCTTAGAGCCGAGTGAGGTCACACTAAATATTTGCCACTTCAGCCTATGGTCATTGTTTTTCCTGAGTTTTTAAAAATTTGTCATCGCCATCATCATCGTCATCATTGTTGTCATTGTTGCCGTTGCTGTTGCCACTGTTGTCATCACCATCATAAGCGTTGTTCAGTTGCACAGCCATGTCTGACCCTTTGTGACCCCATAGACCACAGCACACCAGGCTTTGCCCCCCTATGCCCGCACAAAAGAGACTGACCACAGTGATGTTGGTTGAAAAATTGGGCCACTTTATTTAAGATCAACTTGGTTAACTTTAACCATTTCAACAGTAACTTAATGCAGCAAGGGCCGCAGTAGCACTGGTGAGGTCAACGATATCCCTTCCAAACTTCACTTGGATATCGGACAACCATATCCGTAGAACATTTAACTGTCCCGGTCAGAAGTAACCAGCTGTTATCTCCTTCTGACCCAACACCGGGCGAACTCTATATTGGGGCTGCCTGCTGCCGAGCTGGGCAGTTACCCAAGTTCGCGGTCCGCATTTTGATCAGACTCACCGAGTGGCCGATCAAAACACGTTCCTACCCGGTTCTCCTGGGACCAAATTTATTCCGCACCAGTGCTACCCGCCCCCGAAAGTGACCAAAAAACCATTCCGGCTCACCCAGCAATGCAGTGTGGGATGGGCGAAAACGCCAAGAGACCCAACGGCCAATCAAGGTCTCAAGCAAAAATTCCCATCCGGCCCCGAAGCGACCAAAAAACAATCACACTGCCGCCAAGGGAGGGAGGGCGGGGCTCGCTCGCCTGTCAAAACGGGACTGGCGAACGAGCACAGGGAGCGCGCCGCCCTTATAAGGGCAGCGCTTAACCACGCCCCCTGCGCTCGTCCCCAGGCCCGTCCCTTATGGCAGGCAGCGGGGCAAAGCGAGCGGCCGCCGCAATCACCGCGGCCGCTCGACCATTGCCCCCCTATGCCCGCACAAAAGAGACTGACCACAGTGATGTTGGTTGAAAAATTGGGCCACTTTATTTAAGATCAACTTGGTTAACTTTAACCATTTCAACAGTAACTTAATGCAGCAAGGGCCGCAGTAGCACTGGTGAGGTCAACGATATCCCTTCCAAACTTCACTTGGATATCGGACAACCATATCCGTAGAACATTTAACTGTCCCGGTCAGAAGTAACCAGCTGTTATCTCCTTCTGACCCAACACCGGGCGAACTCTATATTGGGGCTGCCTGCTGCCGAGCTGGGCAGTTACCCAAGTTCGCGGTCCGCATTTTGATCAGACTCACCGAGTGGCCGATCAAAACACGTTCCTACCCGGTTCTCCTGGGACCAAATTTATTCCGCACCAGTGCTACCCGCCACACGGGGGGAGTGAAACTACACACCGCCCCACCCCCCCGAGACCGACAACTCGGTCACCAGGCCCTGCTGCAGAGCTGCCAGGAACAACACCTGGCCGTCCGTTGACGGGTGAACTCCGTCGCTCCTGTACAGGTGGCCCAGCTCCGAAATATGAAACAGCGGGTGCTCCACCACGGTACCCAGACCCCGGGTCTGCAGGAAACGCGCAACGGTGCGGTTCACTCCGCGCCGCGCCCGATCCACAGCCCGATAATCCACCGCGCCCCTGTACCGGGCACGCGGTATCATACTCGACCAGACAATTCTGGTCGCCGGCCAATGCTGGTGAAGGAGATGGAAATCCCTGCAAATGGCCCTGGCTAAATCTAGCCCCATTCGCTGGCCCAGGTCGTTCCCACCCAGGTGCACCAGGAAGATGTCAGGGGGTGGCACATGCCAGCTAGACATCAAAAAAGGCATCAGCTGATCCCACAACATTCCCCGGACTCCCCGCCACACGAGGTAGGCCCACTGCCGCAGGCCAAGGTGGATCCCGCAGGGAGCTGCACCAGCAAAACGGGCGGCCCAGTAGATGTAGCTGTGGCCGACGATCCAGACCCGGGCCACAGCACTCCGAGGGAAGAGCTCTGAAAGAAAACAAACAGAAAACAAACGGCAGCAAGGCAGGTCATGGCAGCAACGGTCGCACATATGTTCTAAAACACGCGGACCCCCACCGCCCCATCCTCATGATGTCCGCATCCGAATACCCGAAAGAGGCTGCGGTGGAAGCAGCCCCAATGCGGAAAGAGTGGGTGCCGTAACGGGCACCAGGGATCCCAACCTCCGCCAGGGCCGCCCCAGTAACCCTCCAAAATTGAAAACGCGTGAGTGGGGACCCATCCCGATGAACAAAAAGGGGCAGGGAACCCGCGGGGCGTATGGCCAGGTAGCGCTCAAGCGCCCCCACAGGACATATATCGACCATGCTGCACCGCAGCAGCAGCAAGGAGACCCCCCTGCCCAGCTGGTCGGTTTTGGAGATCCGGACCGTCAGCCGAACCGACGACGCGGTAAACGCGACGTCCGCTAGCTGCAACGCGCGGCCGGACATGTCCCCTCGTGACGCCACCACCAGTTCTCCCACTCGGAGGGCAGCAAAAAATGCGACTGAAGAAGCGGCGTGAAACAATGCCGCCTCATACCCGTCCGAGCAATGGCGCGGCCAGGCCGCAGCCAAACGCCGCAGCACCGCCGGTGACACCGGCTGTCGGGCGTCCGGGCGGCGGCCACGCTCCCTTGACCAGCCCTCCAAAACCCGGCGAATACGAAAATCGCCAAGGGTGTCTGAAACGCCGTTTGCCCGGGCGGCAAAGGCCAAGGCCGACAGCCGCCCTTGGATGGTACGTGGAGCAAGACCAGACCTCCACAGGTGAACCATGAACTGAAGTACATGGTCCACCGGGAGCGGCCAAACCTCCGGCAACCCCCGCTGGCTCCTAAAGTTGGTAAAAGCCTCACACGCCAGGCGATAAGCACGGTGTGTGCGACCCGATAGGGAAAGGCCGATGGCCCGATTCACCTCGGCCCTCCAATGTTCCAGACCGCGTCCGGCAACTCCGAAGGAAGTGCCCTGGCACCGGGAGCCAACGCCCTGAACCGCGCCATCTGAAAGCGGGACAGGGCATCAGCAATGGAATTGTCCACCCCCGGCACATGGCGTGCGCGAAAAACGATGTTAAGCCTCAGCGCAGCCAGGACGAACGGCCTAACTAAGGACATAACCCGGGGAGAGCGGGACGTCTGCGAGTTGACCACCTGGACAACCGCCGCGTTGTCACACCAAAAGGTGACAACTGAATTTTCCCAGAGACGTCCCCACATGTTGATCGCCCCCCAGATGGGAAAAAATTCCAGGAAAGTCAGATCCCTCACAACGTCGGAGTCCTGCCAATGCGGCGGCCATGCGCCGGCACACCAGCGGCCATCAAAATAGATGCCAAAACCGCAAGACCCCGATGCGTCGGAATGGACCTGAAAACTGGAAGAGAGGAAAAGGTCAGAGCGCCAAAAGGAAACCCCGTTGAAGTTCCTAAGGAACGCCAACCAGACCTCCAAATCCTCCCTCATCCCATGGGTCATCCTGGTCCTGTGGAACCTTTTGTTCAGGCCGGCCATCGCGTCGCACAAACGGCGAGCAAAGGCGCGGCCGGGGGCCACCACCCTACAGGCAAAGTTGAGGTGCCCGTGAAGCTCCTGCAATTCGTGCAGGGTGACCTTTTTCTGGGGCAGGAGCGCCTCTATCCTGTCAACTAGGCGCTGCACCTTGTCAAGGGGGAGACGAGATGACATAGCGACCGTGTCCAATTCGATGCCCAGAAAAGTGAGGGTAGTGGCCGGACCCTCAGTTTTCTCCGGCGCCAACGGAACGGCCAACTCCTCCGCCAGGCGCTGAAACGACTGGAGCAGGTGAACGCAGTCCCCCGTACCCGCGGGCCCCCCAAAAAGAAAATCATCCAAATAGTGGGCGACCTTGTCAGAACCTGCCTTCCTAACTAAAGCCCAGTGTAAAAAGGAACTAAAGCGCTCAAACGCGGCGCAGGAAATAGAACAGCCAAACGGCATGGCCCGGTCCACGAAATACTGGCCCTCAAAACGAAAACCCAGTAGTTCGAAGTCATCAGGGTGCACCGGCAACAGCCGAAACGCAGACTTAATGTCGCATTTGGCCAATAGTGCACCCGGGCCGCAGGAGCGGACCATGCGTACGGCCTCGTCAAAAGACGTATACCGGACTGAGCACAACTCATCCGGGATAGCGTCGTTGACGGAAGAACCGGCGGGGTAAGACAGGTGATGAATCAACCTGAACTCACCCGGGGCCTTTTTTGGAACCAATCCCAACGGGGAAACCTTGAGGTTGGGGAAGGGCGGGCTGGCAAAAGGGCCCGCCACCCTGCCTGCTGCTACCTCCTTGAAAATATGTGCCCTGGCCACTGACTCCATACCCACCAGAGATCTCAGGTTGGGCGCGTCCTGAGGCCCCCGCACCCCGACAACCGGGATACGGAAACCAAAGGTAAAACCCTCGGACAGGTACTGTGCGTCAGTGGGCGAAGGATACTCACGCAGCAGGCGATCCAGGGCGTCAACCCTAACTGGGCTGGGGCCCTTTTCCAGGGGCGTTGTCGGCCCCGGCCCGCTTCGCCCCCTGCTGGTCTTTTCCCTTGCCTCGGCCCGCCCCCCCTCGAAAACAGGAGGTGGCGGGGTGGGCGCCCGCGCAAATCGAGCACTCGTGCTTGAACTTGCACTGCTTTTTGGTGCAGCGACCCGAAGCGGAGTACTCCCAGCAAAGCAGGCTGGCCGGAACCGCCTGCCCCGCCGACTGGCGGGGTGCCTGAGAGGGAGTAGGACGCTGTATCAGGTGGCCGCAGTCGTAACGCTCACCGAGGGCCGGGCGGGTCGGGGTCATAAGCTGCATCCACAATGCGGAATGCAGCTCGTCCCAGCGCATGCCGGGGCGGATGGCCGCGCGCATACGAAATTCCTCGTCGTACGACAACCATGCCTGCCCCGGAAAATCAACGTAGGCCCTGTAAATAATGTCGAGATATTGAAACAGGGAGACCCCTAGCTGAGGGAAAGCCCGGGACAGCACACCCGCATAGATGATGAAGCCTGGGAGCCAATTGGCCCAGGTGCGAGGAGGCTTCTTCCTCTTGGCCCTCTCCTTATCCGAATCATCCGCCTTCTCCCTCTCCTCCTTTGTGGAGTCCCGATTAAGGAGGGAGAAGAAATCAACATACTCACCCCGAAGAATCTTATCCCGGGTGGCAGGGAGCAAGTGGTCACCTAGCGGCAACGACTGGTCACCGTACGGCATGGCCAGGCGAGACACGGAGTTATAGCCCGTGTCTCCAAAGGAATAGCAGGGCCAACCCGGTGCCGGGATAGCAGGGATGCCGAAAGGCGATGCCGCCGGAGGCGGCGGATACGGCGCCCGCCACGTGCCGGGCACCGGCTGTGTGTGCGGAGGCAGAAGGGCCGCTGACAGGGTCTGGGCCAGCCACGCAGAGGCCGTTCCCTGTCCCGGCGGAGCCGGGGGCAACCATGGGAAACCAGGCGCTGCTGGCGGCCAAGACGAAGCCGAAGCAGCCGCCGATTGGGACGGCCAGGGCCACTGCACCGGAGGCTGCTGAGCAACGGGTGGAGGAGGAGCGTCCACCGGGGAACACTGCGGGGTGACTGAGGGAGGCTGCTGCGGCAAAGTACCAGGGGAGGTGGCCGTATCGGCCTCATACTCACCACCGGCCCGGGCGTCGTCGACCGTCGGGGGGACAAGGACCGGGCGAGCAGCACGGGGCCCCGCGTCGGGTTCCACCACCACCGGTGGCACAGGATCGTCCGTCCGGCCCTCAGCGTCGCCAGGGAGCCGGTCTTCGGCGGGCCGGAGCGGCGGCAGGCGAGCCTCTATCTGGGCAATGCGCTGGTGAATAACCTCCACCAGCCCAGCCCATTCGGCAGCAGTCGGATCGGTCACCGCCTGCGCGGCCCGTCGGGCCGCCCCCCGAGAATCCGGCATTTGGTCCATGGCAACGGCCCTTTCCAGGGCCGCCACCCGGGCCAAGAGGGCCGCGGGGGAAACAGGGGCACCCTCAGGCCCCGGGGTGCGGCGGCTGGGTCCCCCTTCGGCGGTAGCCCTGCGGGGGACGCGGCGAGGGCGAGGGGCAACATGCTGTTTGGGAGCCACTGCCTGCTTCTTAGGAGCCATGGCAATGACTAATAGGGGCGCCCTACCTAAAAACCCGACCGCACCGGCCCGGACAAAATGGCGGCTAGAGATAATACTGGGGACAACCAAGGGCCTTCCGGACCAGAGTCGACCCCGCACACACAGTCGTGGTAGGAAGAAGAGTGGAGCAAACTGGCTACCGACAGCCAGGCAACAAGGATGCGCCGCCAAAAGCCCTGCAAAACAGGGCGAGAATACCCGGGAAGCCTAGGCAACTAGCAAACAAAATGGCGGGCGCAACTGACAGGCGACCAAAATGGCGGTCGCAACAATCACGGGCCAGAAAAAGGCCAGGAAAGGCAGCCGAAGGCCGGATTGAGGACGGGAACCGAAACCCTGACTAAACGTGGCACCGACCACCAACTGCCGGAGAGAAGACCGACCTACCAGCCCCCAAAAGCGAAGAGAAACGCCGCGTGGGAGGAACGACCCAGCTCGCTCGCCTGTCAAAACGGGACTGGCGAACGAGCACAGGGAGCGCGCCGCCCTTATAAGGGCAGCGCTTAACCACGCCCCCTGCGCTCGTCCCCAGGCCCGTCCCTTATGGCAGGCAGCGGGGCAAAGCGAGCGGCCGCCGCAATCGCCGCGGCCGCTCGACCATTTCTGTCATCTGCCATCCTCCGTATTTGGCCCAGATCTACATTCTGCATCAACATTGCTATCTAATCATCTCATCCTCTTCTGCCCACTTCTCCTTTTGCCTTCAATCTTTCCTAGCATCAGGGCCTTCTCTAGTGAACCCTCTTTTTTCATTTTTTTAATACTGCATACACACTCCCTCCCCCTTTTTAAAAATTCTAATGAAGAGACTAAAAAATAATGAGGTGCAGACTGGGTTTCAAAGAGGCAGGGGAACTAGAGACCACATTACCGACATATGTTGGATCATGGAGGAAAAAAAGAAATATCAGAAACAAGTCTACTTCTGTTTCTTTGACTACACCAAGGCCTTTGACTGTGTGGACCACAACAAAATGTGGCAAGTAATTAAAGAGATGGGAATACCAGAACACCTTCTATGCCCCATGAGAAATCTGTAGAAGAGTCAAGAAGCAACAGTTAGAACAGGATAAGGAATGACGGAATGGTTTCGAATAGGAAAAGGAGTAAGACAAGGGTGCATTTTATCACCCTGCTTATTCAACTTATACACAGACCACATAATGTGCAATGCAGGGATGAAGGAATCACAATATGGAATCAAAATTTCTGGGCAAAACATCAACAATTTGATATGCAGATGATACCACCCTAATGGCAGAAAGTGAGGAAGACCTAAAGAAGCTCCTGCTTAGGTTGAAAGAAGAGAGTGCAAAAGCTGGCTTGAGACTCAGCATCAAGAAAACTAAGATAATGGCAACAGACCCTATCAGTCCTTGGAAAATAGAGGGGGAAGAAGTAGAAGCAGTGACAAATTTTACTTTCTTAGTATCCAAGATCACTGCAGATGGAGATTGCAGCCATGAAATAAAAAAGCAACTGATGTTTGGAAGACAAGCTATGAGAAACCTGGGGAACATAGTTAAAAATAGGAGATATCACATTGCAAAAAAAAAATTCGCATTGTCAAAGCAATGGTACTCCCAGTGGTAATGTATGGTTGTCAGAGTTGGACCGCTAGGAAAGCTGAGCGCAAAAGAATAGATGCCTTTGAAATGTGGTGTTAGAGGAGAGTTTTGAGAGTCCTCTGTACAGCAAGGAGAACAAATGGATTCGAAGAAATTAACCCTAACTGCTCTTTAGAAGGTCAAATAGTAAAGATGAAGCTAAAGTACTTTGGACATCAAATGAGAAGAGAGGATTCACTTGAGAAAGCCTTGATGCCGGGAAAGGTGGAAGGCAAAAGAAGAAGGGGCAGCCAAAAATGAGATGGCTAGATGGTATTGTAGACACAATGGACACAAAGCTGAGTGAGTTGAGGAGGATGGTGGAGAACAGTGGTGCCTGGAGGGCAATGGTCCATGGGGTCGCAAAAGGTCGGAATCGACTGTGTGACTGAACAAAACAACAACAACAATACAATGGTGATTTAAACATTTTGTCCAGTACAGTACATTTATAAATCAGCTTCTGCCATTACTATGAATAGAATATGCACACAGACAGTACTTGTATACAAAATGCAAAAATTATATGCATAAAGACATTCACGTTGAAGCTCAGAGCATGTAAATCTCTAAAATGAGGGCAAAAGACTTAAAAGATCACTGTCATATTACTTTCAATAGCTGTTTTCTTTACTTGAAAGTTGTTGATTTTAAATGTTTCTGGAGCTGTTTAAAATAAATAACACCTTTCCTTATATTAATTTCCTCCTCTTTTTCATCTTTGAAAAGATCAGTAGGTAATAAAAATATGGTGAGCTATAAAACATTTTATATCTAAAATCAATAAACATGGCATTGGAGAGCCATTATGTTTAATTGATGCTTGCTAATTTAATTTTCCTGAAGTGTTTTAGTATTTGACAGGTCATGCTATCATCACCATCCATTGTTTTCAAAAGACATGTAAAACATATGATATGTTTTACATGAATAAAATGCACAAGCCCCATTTAAGATTTTCAATTTGAATTGTAGTGTTGCTTTTGACAATTTTAAATAGAAGTGTAAACATTTCATTATCAAACTAAATAACATTCACAAGAAGTGAAATCTAGGGATGTACATGGCAAAACAGTCATGTATATATTATTTGGATTTGTCCATGGAGTGCCTCTTTTGTTTTTTTGTTTTTATGTGATATGTTTATGTTACATAAAGATGAGTGCCTCTTTTGGGTGATTTAATTTCATTTCCTACCATTTATGTTTTACAGCAATGGAACAAAAAAGCCCTAAAGTACCCTTTAAAGGTACTCTAAAAAAGTAGAGGCCAGGCAACAGAAAATTAATTTACTGTTAATGCAGGCAATAATATATGAAAGAGAGAGAAAAAACACAACCAGAACAAGAAATTAGAAATGTCTAAACCTGTGCCCAACATCCCACTGGAACACTGGTAGAGTCACAAAAATCCAGACACACACACACACACACACACACGCACGCGCACACACACACACACACACACACACACACACACACACACACACACACACACACACACACACACACACACACACACAGAGAGAGAGAGAGAGAGAGAGTCCTCTGAAGTACAACTGTATAGCTCTTGCAATTCAAATATCCCCCCTTTTTAAAATGTATTACTAAGCTGCCATTCATAACCTGTTTATATTCAGAAGTAATCTAAAATGTGACAAAAATATTTGAGACCTAGTTACCACGTGAATCTTGGACCATATGGCCCTGCAGACATCACTACTGATACATGCCCTGGGACCCACTTTTAATTTTTACCAAGTAGCTGCTCTGAAATGACAAATCTGAGGCTATTAAACATAAGGTCTACCATCAGAAAATAGGACTGATTGTGGCGGGGGGCGGGGGGACAATTTTGCTTGAACAAGTGGAAAGCAGTAAGAAAAGAAGACCAAACAGAAGATTAATTGTCTTGAGAAAAAGATGCATTATCTTTGCAATATATGAGCTGTTAATGATAGAATTTACTGAAGGTCATTAATTCATAGTTTTGTCTCGTATCACAAGTGACTGAGCAGCATTTAAGAACATCAGCAAAAACAGCTGTCTCTAAGTTAATCATTTCAATTTCCTATTATGCCTTCTATTTTCCATCACAGTGGAAGCCCATTGGAACCCTGTAGCTTGCTGCCCCTGCTGTCAACGTGCAAACCTGACAAAAGACCTCACCAGTCAGCATTTTTCTAAGAACTTCCACAAAACTTGGGCTAGTCCTGTAGGGCTCAGTAGGATGTCTTTTAGATTATATCAAGAGATCTCATTGCAGTTTCCATGTTGTTTGTCACATTAATCTAGATGAGTTTGTCGTTTAAATCTGTTGTTGACCCAGTACATACTTTTTATCCTCATTATCAAAGTTGCAGTGACTTTATAGAACATATATCATTGCTGTCAAAAGAAAGCTTAGAGCACTAAATGTGCTGGGTACACTACTTATGATAACATAATCTGCAGATGCTCCAGTTATTCATCTTAACACAATCAGCTTCCCTGTTTCTTTGTAAGAGCTAAAAACGTTAAGGCTTGAGTTGGCTCCCATTTTTAGTTAATACTTCTATTCATGCAGTTCAAACAAGAAGAGGATTATGTATTTAGGTCTAGATAGTACAGCCCTGTTCCCTGAGGACTTATGCAAGCAAAATTGTCATTGTCCATTTTTGTTCTTGAAAGTTAATATATATGTCTTGGAAACAGGTGCAATTAGATGAATTTGGTACATGGCATATGACAACTTCAGTTAGGAAGATTATATGGAAAGGAAAACTGTCTAAATGAACCTTGAAGCTGCTTAGAATATATCTGAAAATTAAAGAAACCAAGTCAAAGCATAGAAATGTATTGTCTGCCAAATACCTTGAATATACAATTTGTGCCATGATACACCTCTGTGCACCAACACATATGCTCCAGAGACTTAAAAAGTAGCTTAAGTGGTTATTTTTTAAAAATTGTCTTACTATGGTCAAATTTAAGATCCACTATACGTGACAAAAGCAACACTCAGTATGGTGTAGTAAATACAGTGACAGATCAAGAAGCCTGCAGGAGACTTGGAATAGCACCAGGCTTGAACATTGTGTCACCCCCAAATACCTGGGAGTTACCCTGGATCGAACTCTAACTTTCCAGACCTGCTGCCTTAATACCAAACAGAAGTTTTTTGCTGGAAACAATATTCTGAGGAAAAGAACAAGCACAAGTTGGGGCGCCCAACCACAAACATTAAGAACTTCTGTGCTAGCTTTATGCTACTCTGCAGGAGAGTATGCTTGTCTAATGTGGTGCAGATCAAAGCATGCAGGGCAGGTGGATGTGGCCATAAATGAAACAATGAGATTAATCACAGGATGCCTAAAACCAACCCAAATACAAAAAAAGTAGATTACTTAGCTGGCATCCCTCCATCAAAATTCCATCGAGAAAGTGCTGCTCAGAAAGAGTGAGTCAAAGCATGTTTCTCAGAAACACATTTGCTATTTGATCACCATTCACCAAAGCAGGGACTGAAATCAAGGAACAGCATCCTCACAATGATTGCATTTCTGAACAACCAGTCCCCAGAGACTGCCTTAGGACTATGGAAGGAGAGCAAGGAGCTACCAGATAACTGGGCAGAACCACATGACTCTCTACCCCCTGGCCAAGATCAACCATGGCCTGTGTTGAAAGCTTTAAATAGACTGTCTGCAGGGGTAGAAAGAAAAAGGGCTAATCTGAGAAAGTGGGGTTTCCCTGTAGATGAAAGCCTGTGTGAATGCAGAGAAGTACAAGCTATTCCCCATATGATACAAGACACATGCACATGACACCACTCAATGTGTACTGAGGAGTGTTACCTAATATTAATAAGTTACATTTTTTTATTTTGATATTAATGGGGGCACGTGGTCACAGAAACCCTGAATCAGTTGTTTATGTGTAAAATAATATATCTGAGGGGGGGGGGAATCTTATAAAATTGGTAATAAAGAAAGAAGACTTTTCCACTCTGTATATGAACATTAACATATATCTCCTTGTCTCACAAGAATAAACAATGCTAGGTAGACCTGGCTGATTGGAGAGGCCAGGAAGCGAACAATAGGAGCCATTAAGGAAGGATACAGGCTATCACACCTGGATGGAATTCAGGCTATCATACCTGGCAAACAACAATAGAAGCCATCCAGACACATTAAGACTTAAATGGAGTGAGCTCAACTCTTGAAGTTAATCTAATCACCTGAAAGGAGACCATTGCTGGAACATCCAGCAATACCTTCCTGAAGATGACATCACACATATCACACATCCTTCTAGGAAGACCATATATGGACTAGCTTTGTCCAGCTCCTCCTTCATTCTGGCAGACCTCCACGTTGAGCATATGGCAAAGCTCCACCTGCCTCTCCATGTGACACCTTGTTGGACCAACCAAGTGTGGGGGTGGGCTTCTCCCCTTCCATGTGGACACTCTTAAGCAAATCAAGTGTGAGGGACAGACTCACTCCCCTTCCATGTGATCCCTTGGACCAATGATGCTTGTGCAAGCCCCTTTCTGCCCCCCTTTTGTACATCTGAATGCATATAAGCTTGCTCCTTCCTTTCTTCTGGGCAGAACTATTTCCTTTCTGGTTCTGCCTTGTGATAGCAATTTCTCATGGCATAAAGGCTACATGTTATGGGATTGTTTATTTGCCTCACAGTTCTTTGTATTTTCTATCCTATATTTAATTTTATTCTTTTGCAATCTTCCTTTTCTCTCTTTACCCTTATCTTCATCAGTCTCATTCTATCCCCTACCAGAGAAACCTTTTGGGCTTCAGGTAACACAGGTAAAAGGGTGCTCCTTGCTAGGGGCATCCCCAGAAATTCAGGTAACAGGAGGACCTTATGTTGGCAAGAGGAAATACTGTTGATGTGGCTCAATATTGGGCAGATTCCATCTAGACCCTTTTAATTCTATTTTGTTTATGTGTTACTTTTAGCTTTGTATGTTATTATATGCTGGTGGTGAATCTGACATGAATAAAGAAAAAAAAGTGACAGATTTGGATTCAGCAGAATTTGGTTCAAATCTCTGTTCAGGCAATGGAAATTCACTGGGGGGGGGGTGTAATTAGGTAAATCCACTCCTTAAATATTGCACTTACTTTAAAAGCCCTGTTAAGGTTACTATACATTGGTTTCAACTTGAAGGCACATAACAACGATTTGTGATAAACATTTTAAAACTTTGCTTATTTGTTCTTCCCTAAAGATATCCAAAGCTAGTAGTTAAGAAACAGACAATTTTACAGAGATCTTCTGTAGATTCAACTTCAATGGTATCAATTACTTAAAAAATGTTGGTAGTGGTTATACATGAAATGAGCCTCATTCAGGTGTCCCCTGAGCAGAGTTTCTCCAGCAAAAATCCTTTCAACCTGAAATAATTTCTGACACAAAATTGCATATACAGTATTGCTCTAAAATATTTTAAATTGTATTAGTTAAGTATGTGTTCTAATCCAACAATCTGTTTAATACTGTTTTAACATTATAATTTCATTTTTTAAAAATATATTTTTCTCTATTTAAAACAGATGTTGTAAACTGCCTTGGATCCTACATAATGGATTGAAATGAAACAAAATACGGGAGAATTAAATGATGTAAGGAAATGATGAGACTGCTTAAAATGGCATTGGTGAAGTTGTCCTACAAACCAACTAAAAGACATAATTTTTGTGGAAGAACTGGAATAGGAGAGATATGGAGAAAAGATGAGTTAAATGCAGTTGCTTTTATATCAGAGTGAGAACTGTTCTCCCAAGGACATTTGGAAGGCCAAAAACTTCTCTGTGTTAATTAGAGAAACTGCTACCAAATGGATTAGAGAGGGTGTGTTGTACAAAATGATACTTTCTGGAAGTAATTGACATCTGGAAGCTTCTAGCAGCCTAGTATCCTGACTGGTGGGAACATCCGGAAAGAGGCTGATGAGAATAAGAGAAACTCAAGGGAAAGTTAGCCCTTTTATCTGCCTAAATGAGCTGTGGCATTAAGAGGCCATCTAATATCGAAAACCAAAACACCCACTTTCTAATTTTCAACAGCTGTAGCAACATTTGGGGCTATGTGCACAATGAAGAAAATAGAAAAGTTATTATAAAATGGGCAGAATCCAATTCAATTTGCATTATACAGTATATGATCCTAAACTACCCAGTTTTTTTTAACCATGGCAGAGAAGCTACAACTCAAATCTAATTTATCCCAAAATTGGAAAAATAAAATTTCAATTTGTTTAATGAACTTATTGTAGGTGATGAGAGAGGCATAGCTTCAATGATACCTTTTTTATTTTTTATTTTAATTTGATAAATAAAATATTTGTGTTTTGTTAATTATAAGGAAAATAAGAGTTAAATCCAGTGTCACTCTCTCTTGAAATAGATCAACAGAAATTGTATTTGTTACTCATGACCAGCAAGGCCCATTATTTTAAATGGGCTTTCTCCAAAGTCTGGATGTAGTCCTATATTATAACAGTTTCATCTCATTCCCTATGTTACACATTTTCATTCCAATTGGATAAAAATAGAAAAAGAAACAAAACAAAGAAGGCAAAGACTAATGCCTGTAAGAAATACTTAACAATATCGTTTTTATTTTGCCCTGGAAATTTCTACCATTTTGCTTCGAGAAGAAATTTATCCCAGGCCCTCTCAAAAGACTGGAGGATTTGATAGAATAACAGTAGGGGCAAATACTGAACACTTATGAGGAACATTTAGGATTCAGAAGAAATCCTGATGTGTTTTCCATTCATTGTGAGTAGGCACCTTCTATATGTTTATTAATGCCAATTAAATAGATGTTGAAGGTATCTCTAGAATTACAGTATAGCAATAAAACCTCCTATCTGAGAGTAAAGAACCATTTGGGTAGTGTATATATTTATTTAGAGTGACCTTTTTAATAGCAAAGCAAATTAAATAAAATGACTCATGATATCGATGCTAAAGTGGTTCAAAACTGCCAGAAGGGTGTTTATGTTTCATTTCTTGTCAACTACCAAATACTATTACAACAAATAGAATGATAATACAACAAAGCATACATTAGCTTGCTTGTTAAAAAAAGTAAGAAAAATTAAGACTCTTTTCATATTGCAAAGATTACCACCACAAATGTAATTTACCTCCAGGTGCCTATTTTACTGTACATAGTATTATTTAATAACACAAGTAGGGATGAAACTTCTCTGTACAGATGAAGGACGAAAAATAGAAAAACCCTCTCTTTTTGTTTTTGCATTTTTTCATTGATTAAAGAAAACAACTACAATACAAATGAGAGGTAAATAAAAATTTCATATTTTTTTCATGTTACCCACTTTTGATTAACATTTCTTTCAGCCCCATCCAATACCATCTCCAAGACTATAGTAAATACCTAGCAGTGTGACCAACAAAGGCTATCAGCAGTCAATCAAAATATCCATTTTACCTTATCTATTCTTGACATTTTGGGGGATTGCCCCACCACTATTATCATAATTATTATAAACATCCATCAGATTCACAGTCAAAGGCTGGTATAAAATTAACAGTTCAATACCTAACCATGGGCCTAAGAACTCTTAAGGTAAGTATCTAAGTATATAAACAGTTCCTAGTGTAGTTGGTTTTAGTTAGGATATTCAAGTGAAATAAATCCAAAATTTCCAAATATCTAGGGAGACCTTTAGATATTGCTCCAAGGGCTCTGATTACTATGGGTACAAAACCATGCTTCCCCCCAGTCAACACTCAACTTCAATTTGCTAATCATTGTTTGTTTGTTTTTATTTTTTCCAGCAATTCATCCTTGATTTGTGCATCTCCTGGAATAGCACTGTCAATAAACTAGGCCTCCTTTTTCACAATAGTTATATCAGGTGTGTTGTGAGTCGGACGTCTATCTGTTTGAATTTTAAAATCCCACAGGTTTCTTGACTCTCATTTTCTAATACTTTCTCAGCTTGATATTCCCAATAATTTTTACTACATTCAAACTTTTCATAAAGTTTCTAATTAATGATTTTTGCAACCCTGCAATGGTATTCCAAATAATGTGTGAAGTTTTGCTGCATTTACCGATCAGATGATCTACTGTTTCATCCTTCCATTGCAAAGTCAGCATTTGCTGTTGTTGGATACTTGCTGAATTTTAGCCTTCATGCAATATGTTGGCAAAACTTGTTCTTCAGCTCTCAAGATTAGAACATCAGTTTCCTTCTTCAACCCTCCTGCTTTCAACCAACCCCATTTCAGCGTTTGGTCAGACTTTATTGCTATGTTTTCAAGTACTGACTATGGACAGGCTTGTTTTCTGAGTTTGCAGCTCAACTTTCAATCCTTTCCTTTCTATATTCAGCTTTTTCTTCACTGTTTTCAAAATGCCTTCTATATTAACTATCTTGGGGTACACAGAAAGAGCCTCCCAAAGAGTGTGGTATTTTTGAGCCACAAACAGATGTATCCCAGGCAACAGCAACCTTGTGCTGACTAATTTTTCTCCCAGTAGGCCAGGTGAAAGGCATTATGGAATGAATTTACCAAAAGGTAGCTTCATTTAATTAAAATTAAAGCATTTCAAGAAATTATTGGGGTGTTTGGGTCAAAAACATGTGTTACTTAAATACAGCTACTGAGGATTTTGGCATTTTTAAGAGGTAGCAACCTTATATTGGCAAGATAGGCATATTGCTTCCCAGTGCTTAGCCTTTGTTGTTTTACTTCAAATTCCCTGGAACATTTCTAAGCCTTAGGTGAACTGAAGTGAACAAAGAATATGTTGCCAGATAAGGGCAACACCCCAAAATAAAGAGGATAGCATGGCTGAACGGCTGAAGAAGGGACCGTGTGACAAGGACCCATGACAGATATAAAACTGTCAGAATGATTTGTTCAAGTCTATGTATTAGAATATCAATCAGCATAAAAAGAGTAGCCCCTCTTATCCCTAATATGAAAAGACAAAGCACAACTGAAATACTGTAAGTACAATTAAATGAATTTAAAAGACTTTCTTGTTCCACCCTTAGGAAGTTACCATGAATTTATGTGGGGCTGTGGTGGCTCAGTGATTGTTAGCTGGAAGGCCAGTAAGTCAGCAGTTCAAAACATGGGCACTACAAGATGGATTGAGTGCCCATCTCTGTCCCAGCTCTTGGGGACATGAAAGGAACTTCATTTGGGCATTCCCAGAGCAGAGTTTCCCCTGCAGAATTCCTTTCAAACCAGAATAATTTCTGACATGAAACTATTATTAGTTGTTTATGTTACATCACCCATCTTGGCAGCTTTCCCAGGCAGCCTCTGTGGACAGCATATCCTCTCTGTTCCAGTGAATATTGGTCCTAGCGCCAATCAAGGTGGAGTTTAGCCATGGGAAGCTTGATTTTATATCTTTTTGGAAAGGATGATGTAGTGAACCCCCTCCCCTACTCCAGCTCTTGCCATGAGCAAAAGATGGATTGAGCCTTGGGCAAGTTCTCTTCACCACCTGAAGTGAGAAAGTGAAAAGTAGCCATTACCAGCCCTAATTCCATATTTGGCAGTTCCTTCCTTCCTGCTGCCTTGCTGAGTTGTTTTAGCCATTTCACCCATCAATCAGCTGCGGCTAAGCTGTTTTGTTTTTTAAAATTGTTCAGAAAATCTCAACAAGTGCTTTTGAAGAATAAATGTGTTCGGGCCATTTTAATCTAAAATACTTTCTGACAGCTGCCAGATAAAGTGGAGAATTACATGAGCTGCTAAATAATTTTGGCTACAAAAAAATAGGCAGCCTATGTTCTCACTAGGGAATCATCACACCTTCAATAGTTATATTATCAAATATCATTTCCGAGGCATGTGATAATTGCTCTCTATGTTCTAAATATGACATTCCCAATTTTGGTTGGTAGTGGGTAAGCTTTGTTGTAGCTATAAGTGATTAGGGAATTGGTTTACATTACCTGGACTGGTTTAGCCAAAGACAGTGTAATGTTCAAACACCTTATGGATCAGTTAATAAGTGGTCACCCTGAAAACCATAGAAACCAAAATCAATGGTTAGAAGATAAAAAATAGAAAGATATTTGGACTGCATATTTATTATCTGAACTTTGACACAAATGAAAGGAAATTGAATATATAAAGAACGATAGAAATATGTATTTGTGTATTTGTGTTTTAAAAGAACCTCCCTGCAAAAATAATACAGTACATATGCCACGTATAACAGCACATTAAAATGCAAGTTGTTTTTCAGTATTCTCAAATCTTAAAAAGGGCACTATAATTTAAATTATGTACAGTTGGTGCCTATGTTAATATTTAATGAAAGATGTGCATGACCTATTCAGCTATTGCTCTCAACAGATTTCTCACTGAAAACAACAATTGTCATTTTATGCATGAGAGATTGGGAACAAAACATGCAAGGAGCAACACGCAATACAATACAAGAAATATGAATCCTGATAGAATTATAGGGGTGCAGTAGCAGATTGCTTCACTCTTACTTAAAATGAGAAATCATCTAATATATAGAATGCATAGAAATCTGTTGCATGGCAACTAACATTATGAGCATGTAATGTTAACATTAAACACCTATAATGAAAACTCATCCTATCTCTTCAGTTTCATGTTTTAAAGATGTTCTAGTATGAATCCATAGGAAATATGTCATTAAAACACAACTAGTAATATGATGCTTGCATGAATGCCCTGTGATCAGTCGTTCACTCATTTTTTGATTATGCATAAAATGATGTTTATTTCTTTCATTATTTATGACATGTTTTTCTCAAAAGAGGAGCCAAGGTAGGTTTTAATATTGAAACAAGCAATATTAACAGATAAAATATAACACATTATCACAATATTAAAAAAATAGTTAAACTTAAACAATTTTAAAAGGCTATTAAAATGATAATAATAATTTCATGTCAGAAATTATTCTGGGTTGAAAGGATTTTGTGGAAGAAACTCCACTCAGGTAACACCCAAATGAGGCTCATTTCATGTCCCCAAGAGCTGGGACACAGACAGGCATTCAATCCGTCATGCAGTTTCCAGGTCTTGAACTGCCATACAAAAGACATACAACCACTTTAAAAACTCCATATGTAGTCAGTTACTGGAAAAAAGGCCTGCCTGAAAAAAAGACATTTAGTTGTCTGCAGAAGGATGACAAATAGGGCCCCACTCTGACCTTCTGTGGGACAGGATTCCACAGCATGCGAGCAATAACACAGAAAATCTTATGTTGAGTCCCTATCACAATGTGATACACCTGTGATGAAGATGGTGGGCCCAGAGAAAGATCTCTCTTGTGTTCTTAAAACTTGAATAGTCATATATAGAGAGATGAATCCTATAAGAAAAAAAGAACTCATTGTCCCCTTCCACTCTCTAGTTTGCCTCTGGATGCCTTTCTCACTGAAAAGCAAAGCTGTTTCAATGTGCTGTCCAATTGTCTCCAGTTTATCGTGACCCTATGAATGAGACAACTCTAAAATATCCAGTCCTCAACAACCGTGGTCAGCACTTGCAACTCTTGCAGACTCAAGCCTGTGGCATCCCTTATGAAGTCAATCTATCTAAAGTTCAGTCTTCTTTTTTTAGCAGTCTTCCACTTCCCAGTATCATTATATTTTCCAAAGAGACTTGTCTTCTCGTGATATACACAAAGCAGGATAGCCTCAATTTCATGATTCTTGCCTCCAGAGACAGTTCAGGCTTGACTTGCTCTAAGACCCAATTGTCATCTTTCTGGCAGTTCAGCGTATCTGTAGAGCTCTTTTCCAGCACTATATTTCAAATGAAAAGCAAAGAACACATCCAGAAAGCAAAGTTAAATTGGCTCATTCTTCAAAAAATTTCCCAACAATCCATTCAGTGTCTTAGACTCTTATATTTGTCCTAATTTTGGGTAATGTGCACAATTCACAAATTCTGTAGTTTCCCATAAAGTCCAGGCATCTTTGTGCAAAAGAAGTATGCAACTGGAAAGCGCTGAAATATGTGTACAGGGTTCTTTCATAGTTAAGATTCAAGTCCTTGCTCACTTCACCCTCATGCAGGGCTGTAGCCAGGGGGTGGTAGGGTGGGCATCACCCACCCTGAGTTAGCAGTTTGCACACCCTCAATCTCCCAGTTGGTTATATATATGTTTTACAGGTTGGTAACCAAGTCCTTACCTAGGCCATATTTATTTATTTATTTACTCAATTTGTATCACCGCCTCAATCGACATGCGACTCTGGGCGGCGTACATAAAATCCCCAACATTTAAACTATGGAAACTTAAAATTCCTAAAAACACTGAAAGACTACCTCCCATCTTCACCAATTAAAAATCTAGTTAAAAACTTTTAAAAGCATGAGTTATACTGCTCTAAATGAGTTGGGAGGTTGCTCCCTCTCCACCTTCCTATACCTGCCCTGCCAGCCAGGTTTTCAGCTCTTTCCTGAAGGGCAGCAGCTCTGTCTGAAGAGGCGAGAGCACCAAGCTCTGAAGCACCCCATATTGGAGGGGCACAGGGCTGGACCTCTCACTCTCCAACCACACTGACTGGGTCCGGCCCTTTAGAAATGAAGAAAACCAGGACCACACGGTGCCCTGGATTCCCAATCCTTGGAGCCATTCCTGAAGGATACCATGGTTGACGGTATCGAAGGCCACTGAGAGGTCAAGAAGAGCAAGGATGGATGGATGAACTCTCCCGCCCTCCCTCCGGGCCCCGCCACCTTGCCCGGAGGAGGCCTCATCCGGACACACCTGCGACCGTCTCAGTGAAGGAAAACGGACAAAAACTATAAGGCCCCTAAGGTGGCTCTAAGACCATTGCAAGTTGTTCCATCTGATGTATAGATGATATTAATGTATTGTTGCCATTCTACTGCTGTGTAATTGTAATTATTGTCTGGAGGGAAGTGATTGTCTGTAACTGTTTTATGATATATACGTATAACATTGATGTATTTGCTGTTATTTCCTTGTTTTGTTGTATTATACTGTATTTTCTATTAGGTTCAATTTCAAATGTATTGTGATATGTTGTGATTATGTAATATATTGTTGATTTTGTGAATTATTGTGAGCTGCCCTGAGTCGGTTGCACCGAGTAGGGCGGCATATAAATTTAACTAACTAAATAAATAAATAAATCTTGTTCTCACCAGAGATCATCCAGCAGCAAAACCAATGCAGTCTCAGTACCATATCCGGGCCTGAATCCTGACTGGAAAAAGTCCAGATAATCTGCTTCATCCAGGGCCTCCTGTAATTGCCGCACCACTGCCTTTTATTTATTTATTTATTTATTTATTCTTCAAATTTATACCCCGCCTTGCTCAGGCGAACCTGACTCTAGGCGGCTTCCATAGTATACAAAAACAACATCACAAATTACTACCAACTCCCACAAGAGACTCCCACAATACAAGGTCCTCTATCGCCGCCCAAGACCCCCAGGTTTCTCTCCCTTCGAGGCCGGCTGGCCTCCAAAACCTTCCCCAAGAAGAGCAGGTTGGATACAGGCCAGTAGTTGGTGAGTATTGTAGGGTCAAGTGATGACTTTTTCAGGCGGGGGCACACCAAGGCATGTTTCAATGCTGCTGGGAAGACCCCCTCCCTCAAAAAAGGGTTCACAATCACTCTGACCCAGCTGTCTGTCACTGCCCTGGTAGTTTTAAATAGCCATTAGGGGCCTGGATCTAATGCACAAGCAGTGGTGCAAACAGATCCCAGGATCCTGTCCACTTCCTCAGGGACAAGTGGATTGAACTGATCCAGACAATATGGCTAGACTGCAATCCAGTCAACCCCAGCCCTATATTTTCCATGCTAAGATTAAACTTCAAGTGAATCCAAATGATTTTCTCCTTTAGATAATCAGCAAACACCTCTGCAGACCCCAACCAGACCAACCTGCATATCCACACACCTTTTGTCCAGTGTACTATTAGACTTAAAAGGAGGACGTGATTAAAAGTCTATACAAGGAGCATGCAATCTGAATTGGAAAACAGCATTCTGCCTGTTGCTGTGAAATGCAGACTGATCAACAGGTAAGTTTTGCAAGAGAGAAATGTCTATCAGAATTTGTTTCTGCCTCTTAAATGAAGGATGTTGTTCGTTCCTGCTCCTACTTAGTCAATAAATGCATGCATCAATTTTATTAGCAGAGTTCTCACAAAATTGTTACTCAAATTGCACAATTATTTAAATTGTTATACTTATTGCTAGTTATTTTCTATTAAAATCATCCTACTCCACCCACACGTTAAATCTACTGGGTGTTAATCTGAGTTTGGACTTGAACAAATAGCTGAGTTTTACTAAATGAGCTAAATTCAATGTAATACTGCTTTTTTAAAAAAGCAATGGCCCGAATTCTGTTGGTGATTTGTGTGTGTGAAAGAGCTGGCTAGATAGCTCATAGCCAGACATTGGGAGTTCAATTCCCCACTGAGAGAAGAGACAGCCTGTGTAGTGCAATCCCAGTCCATTCTTAGAAGGGTAAGGAAAAACATTTCTGTGTGTTCTGAATCAGGAAAATCCTAGAAAGGATTGCCATAAATCAGAATTGACTCGATGACATACAATTATTATTAAGTAAAATTACATCAGTCAGAATAGTATTTTGCCACTAATTAATATCACAACATGCTTAGCCACTTACATAACAGATGCATGCCTATTTAATCACTGACACCTCATTAGTTAGTGACAATTCACCGCAGTTCATTTTCTGGTCTTAACTCATGGTCATATAAAAACATCAAGTGAATTCTGTCCAACTTTCTTCATGGGAAACAAGAGCAGTAAAAGTACTTCCCTGAACTCATGCAAGGATCATTGTCCTCTGTTATGCATAAAAATAATCAGGCCAGCCAATTTCTTTTCTGGTAACTAAAAATGAGATTTTATGCAAATGAGATTCTTAGCTTGGAGTGCTAATGTATTCATATCATTGAGCAGAAAATAAGGTCAGTTATAAAAATGTGCTGAACTGTACAATGTGACCTGCTAATTGCAGGTGCAGCATCCAGTGTACTCACATGTGAAATGATTTTTCTTTCTTTTTGTCCCCAGAACTTGTGACAAGGACCTTCCCCATTTTAGTGTAGCTTCTGAAGCCACAGAGCAGCCACAGAACACCAAGTTATGCAATACCTTAGAATGAGAAATAATGCCTAGTGTAAACCTCTTCTTTCTTTGGTTTTTTTTTTATATTAGCTGGGCTTGAAATCAAAGCATGATACACATGCTCCCTCTCTTTGATGCTGCTCCCCCCACTCCATTCCTTCCCTTACTACTATACCTTAGGCACACTTTCTGCCTTCCCTGGTGCTGTATTTTGGAGTAATAGATATTTAATTCATTTTTTCCAAGTAATTTTAATGGTGTCTTGACTTGTAAGAGGTGAATTCAAAAGGAGTTCTTTTGATAGAGAAACAGATGTCAAAACTTTGAAACTTGAGTTGAATTGTGTAAGTATGAAACATCATTGAAGAATTGTTAGTTTAGGAACTAAGTACAGTAAATCTCTCCCTCACTGGTCTTAGGTTCAGAACAATGTGTAAGTTTCAGTGTTATGAAGTAAACATGTTTTTATTTCAATAGAGTATCCACCAGTTTTCAATACTCATAATGTGTTCAGTTTTTTTTCCTGGTAATAAATGTTTTAAGAATTGTCTCTCTTAATGGTAGGTCTGTTGTCATCAGCTCCTGGACACCAGGTAACATAATGGAAACAAGAGAGGAAGCAAAATGGTGTTGCAAAGTAATGGAATCCACTAGTTTGGAAAGCAAGCAAGCTACACAGTAACACTGACATAAAAGACTCTCAAAGGCTATAATCAGGTTTGCTAGATTTACATTACTACTGCTTGCCATACATTATTGAACTATTTTCTTGTTTAATAAGTACATACACTAGTACCTCGGATAACGCTAAGACTTGGTTCCACAAGTCTTATTGTTATCCAGTTTTTAACGTTGTGTGATGCATTGATCACACAATGTTAAAAAAAAAAAGCCATGTTCCCTTTCCGAAGAGGAAAGGGAACAGTGGGTTGATCCGCCTGCCTCTTTGGCAGGCGCCAAACACCACCACAGTCCCAGCATGCGATCGCTGGCAGAGACCCCCGCCCACTCTTCCCCCAAAACAAGCCAGGGATCACAGCGTCTGATCCCTGGCTTGGTTTGGGGAAAAGCGGCTGTGCATGCCTGTGCGCATTCCCCCAAACCAAGCCGGGGATCAGACGCTGTGATTCCCAATTTGATTTGGGGAAACCACTCAGACCGCCCATTTCTTTGGGGTGAGAGCCCACCCGCCCACTTTCACCCCAAGAAAACAGGCTGTCTGAGTGTTGGGCTGGCAGTTTCCTTGGGGTGAGAGCCCGCGCACAGGCTCTCACACCATGGAAGCCGCTCGCCCAAGCCTCAAACCTGCAGGGTTGGTCTCTGCCTGGGAAGGTGCTTCCCAGGCAGAGAACAGCCCAGTGGGATTGAGGCTTAGATCTCTGCTGGTAATGTACCTTTGCTTTTACGAGGGTTGTCTCACAAAAGCAAAGGTACATTAGTGGCAGAGATCCTAGCCTCAACAGACACAGAACAGCCCAGTGGAATTGAGGCTGGGATCTCTGTGACTGTTGAGGCTGGGATTTCCACTGGTACTATACCTTTGCTTTTGCAAAACAAGCCTCACAAAAGCAAGAGCAATCCCACTGGGCGGTTGTGTGCCTGTGGAGGCTAGGATTTCTGCCAGTAATGTACCTTTGCGTTTGCAAGCCTCGCAAAAGAAAGGGTACATTACCGGCGGAGATCTAAGCCTCAATCCCACTGTGTTGCTCTCTGCCTAGGAAGCACCTTCCCAGGCGGAGACCAAACCTGCGGGTTTGAGGCTTGGGTGAGTTGCAGCTGCAGAAAGAGCCATGGAGGCATTTTTTATGATGCCCCCATGGCTCTTTCTGGCCCACCCACTGGGTCCACAGACTCCAGAAAGGTTGGGAGGACAGATCGTATTGGTCCTCGTCATTCTGTGAAGCCCACAGGGTTTGCTATAATTGAAAAAGTCCCCCAGACTTTTTGGATTGCAGCAAAGTCTATTGGCTTCACAGAATGATGGGGACCCATGCGATTGATCTCCTTTTCAAACACACTGATGCTGGGCATGTTTGGGGGGGAGAATGGGGAGCCCCTGGTCCCCTTCTCAACCATGCCACTGCTGTGAAGTACACAGCACTGGTTTGGTGGGAGAGAGAAAAGGTGTGCCTGGTCTCCCCTCAACTAAGTCGGCAGTCCGATGTTCAGAGTGCCAGTTTGGATGGGGTGAGGGCGCACACGCCCGGTCTCCCCCCAATCAAACCAGCAGTCTGAGCCTCTGTAGATCTCTTCCCCAAAGCCTGCAGGGCTGGTCTCTAGCCCTGCAGGCTTTGGGGCAGAGATCAACAACGGGGAATTTGAGGTAAACTTTTGCATCACACAATGTTGTCTTAATTTTGTGCAATGCAAAAGTTTGCTTCAAATTCCCCGTCATTATCCGATTCTAGCATTATCTGATACCATCATTATCCGAGGTACCACTGTATCTAAAAGAGTCAAAAATGTTGGCTCTCACTAGTTGCTGCTTCAGAGAAACCTCCTTTTCCTTCCATGTCTCCTGAACTGCTATAGCCTTTTGGTCTGGCTCACATCAGATCTTATAAATCTTCTACTCCAATCTAGCACTACTGCTCTCAATGATGAATAAACCATTATTTTACATCTGTGCTTTTCTCTAAGGAAAAAGGGTAAAGTAAAAAGCACATATACTTCTTCCTCTACTTTCCTATATTATCTTTAACTATCCCCTTGCAAGACAGATTGGGTGAATAGTCTGTTTCTGGTTTGGGGTCATTATTGATCTGTCTGGCAAGGTTAGGATTTATGTCCTGGTATTCCAGCTCCTAGTTTTACATGATAACCATCACACCACAATTGCTCATTTGGTGTAACTTCTTATTTTCCTTTCTAAAAAAGTGATTTGTATAATAAGTTTAATAAATAGTATGCATTTCTCCTTAATTTAAAGCTACTTTGACAAATATTACATTCTTCTTGAATTCATAACAGTTAACAGGGAAGTTGTGGGTTGGACTCAGTAATTTCCCAACCTGATATCACGATAGAAAGGGCCAAGCTTTAATCTCCTATTTAAGTTTACTCACCTTTCCTATTTAATATCCACATGAAGCCTCTGGGTGAGATAATCTGTTCCCACAGGGTGAGGTATCATCAATATGCAGATGATAGCTATATATCTCGGCCAGTGGTGATCCAACCGATGCAGTTGAAGTCCTATTCAGGTGTCTGGAGGCTGTTAGGGTCTGGATGGGGGACAAAAGGCTAGAACTGAATCCTGGCAAGACTGGGTGGCTGTGGGTTAGAGGCCCTGCATTATCTCAGGAGCTACCATCTTTGGTTCTGGATGGGGCTATTTTGTCTTTCTAGACTGCTGACTTGCAGTAGGGCCTAATGCTGTGTGTCATGGCATGGTGCATAACTAGATTAGTCCCTTACTGTGGCAGATAGTGCAGATGGGGGATTTAGTGAAGGTGAATTCCCCGGAAAATTGGGTGTATATATATTTGCTAGGTCCCATTCATCTGGATCCTATGCTTTGGTGATGGGGATGGGAAGGGTACAAGGGCAGTGGTGTGCTGGCCCATAGGAATACAGGGACTCATCCTGGTGTGCCAAAGCGACTGGCACCCCCCAGAGGCAATGGGAATGTATGGGATTTCTCCATCACCACCCCAATAGGCACCCCCAT
Organism: Furcifer pardalis; assembly: GCA_030440675.1. NCBI lineage: Eukaryota > Metazoa > Chordata > Lepidosauria > Squamata > Chamaeleonidae > Furcifer > Furcifer pardalis. The sequence goes on from CP126895.1 coordinate 64,020,681, forward strand.
CCCCTCCTGTCACCCACCTTCCCAAGGTGCCCAGAACACCCCTGTACAGGGGTGGCACCCAGCGGCCTTACCCATTTGGTATGTTGTGCGATAATGCCAAAAGGAACAATAGGAACTCACCTTACAGGCAAAAGCAGAGGTAGCTATCATCCCCATGGGCCGTTGGCTCAGCCATCTTCATTCAGTCAGGCTCCACTGCATGATAGGGAAGTCTCATAGTTTAAATAAGTAATAAGGTTGTGGCCCTTGTTGAAAATCCGACACCTGTGTTTACGTCTTTATTCTGGAAATGGGGTGAGGTCGGCAAAGCATGATCTGTGCAATGTGTTTCAGAGTTTAATAATTCCAAAGCAGCAGGTGGTCATGTAAGGCAAAAGGGTTGTCACATAAGAAAACAAAATGTGTTCTGGAGTTTAATCATGTTAAGTGCCAAAATGCCAAATCTTTCACAAGCTCAGTAAATGCAAAATAACAAAATCAGGGCATGAAGATCTATTTAATACATAAGGCAATTAACATGAACAACTCATATTGAGATACTTAGCAAGAGACCCTGATGTTTTGTTCATTAAAGATGGAATATATTGTCACTTGCAGTAATCTGTCAGTATTTACAGATAGAACAGAATGTATTATTTTACTCATTCCACATGTGGTATGTGTTGCAATGTTAATTAATACACTTACTTAAGTGCTGCTTTTTAAATTACAGTAGTGAGGCATTTGGCATTAAATAAGAGATGTGTGTTCCTTGAGGAAACCCACATTTCCCAACCACAATCTACATTCCTCAGAGAATTAGGGTAAAATGTTATTTGTTGTTGTTCAGTTGCACAGTCGAGTCGTACCCTTTGCGACCCCATGGACCACTGCATGCCAGGCTCCTCTGTCATCTTCCATCTTAGTTTAGTGTAATAGTTCACACTACAGTACTCTGTTGAATCAAAAAAGATATGTAAGTCAACTCCTCTTTAAATTATATTTATTCAAATGGACCTACTGTAGCTGTGACCTACTTTAGCATACTAACTCACAGTTAGAGTAGGCCAATTTAAATGAATGGAACTTATACTCATTCACTTGCTAAATTCCCATTGATTAAAAGAGCCTACTCTAGTGTGAGTTAGCATGCTATGCCATTGTGCATCAGTAATAGCTCTTTTGCTTAAAAAAAATCTTGTTCTGCATGTCCGAATAAAATTTAGGGAGGAAAAATCAGAGATAGTAAACAACTCAAAACCTTTCTGTAGAGAAAACTTTGATGAATGATCCTTGCTGCTTGTGTTATTGATATGATGATTCTTTCATCTTCTGTTTTTCTTATCAATCTCTAATGTGCCCTTCCAGTCACAACAACAATTTATATACTCTATATTACATCTAATCAGAATGTTTTAATTGTCCTTATTTAGTTATTTAATTAGTCTTGTTTGCTGTATTGGAAATCTAGCACATGGTCAGACTCAACTGTGCGACTGAACAACTAAAGCACATGAAGAATCATTGCAAGTAAAACAAAGGTTGGATTCAATATACAGTAATACCACGGATAACATTATGACTTGGTTCCACAAGTCTTAACGTTATCCGGTTTTTAGCGTTGTCCGATGCATACATTGAACAACGCTAAAAAAAGCCCTGACTTCAGGGACAAACTGCCACAGTTTGTCCCTGAAGTCAAACTGACCCTAGGCTAGCGATTGCTAGCCTAGGGTCAGCTTGACTTTGGGGACAAACCAAGCGGTTTGTCCCTGAAGTCATTGCTGCACTTGGGGGGGCATACCCACCCACCCCAAGCACAGTGATGGAACGCTGTGCTTGTGGGGTGGGTGGGTATTTCCCCCCTCCCCAAGTGCAGCACTCTATGGATTGCTGTGAAAGAAGAAGGGGTGAGGAGAATCCTAAGCGCGCATGCTCGGGATTTCCCTCACCCCTTCTTCATTCACAGAGGTACCACTGTGAATGAAAAGGGGTGGGGGGAATCCCCAGTGCATGCGATCAGGATTCCCCTCACCCCTTCTTCTTTCACAGCTTTAAAAGCAAGAAAATCAGGATTTTCTTGCTTTTAAATTATTTTCTTGCTTTTAAGTTACTGCCCTTGCGGGGGTGGGTGGGTATTTTCCCCCCAACCCCCACCCCAAACCCAGCACGAGTTTTAAAAGCAAGAAAATCCAGAGGAAAGAGACGAGGTCTCTTCTCCCTGGATTTTCTTGCTTTTAAAATTAGCGCTGGGGTTGGGGGGGAATACAGCCTCCAGCAGGGTGTGGTTTTGTAGCAGAAGGGTGGCTTAACTTATCTGCAGCTTATCTTATCTCCCTGGAGCAGGCAGGGGAGTTAGAGAGCCTGAAATGGGGGAAAAACTGGCCTTTTTTTTACCCATTTCGGGCTCTGCTTGCTCCCGGGAGATAAGATAAGCTGCAGATAAGATAAGCCACCCTTCTGCTACAAAACCACACCCTGTTGGAAGCTGTAACAAGCCAAAACGTCAGGATTTGAATCCTGACGTTTTGAATCATTGCAGCTTCCAGCAGGGTGGGGGAACTTCAAAATTAGCGTGCATCGGGTCTCCTGACCTCCCTAGAGCCGATGCACGCTATTTTTGAAGTGGAAACAGCTTATTTTTTAAGTGGAAACAGGAAACCTTTGGAAACAGCATAGATCAACTGCTCTGCTCTCGCTGGAGTAGGCTGCCTGCTCCAGGGAGATAAGAGGACCTGATCTAACCTGTTTCTGGGTTTCTCCAATGTCCTCGGTGAGTGCAGCAAGTCCAGCAATCGCTGCTACTGAACTAGGGTCAGGGGGAAAGGCAGGCACCCGCCTGCCTTTCACCCGACCCTAGTTCAGTAGCAGCGATCCATCACTGGGGAGGGGTGGATTGGGTAGATATTCTACCCAATCCAAACCCCCCACACACGATTGTACCGGATAATGCTAAAAAGCGCGTTATCCGATGCAAGATTTTTTCAAAAATCTTGCATCGTTATCCGATTCTATTGCTATCCGGTACAATCGTTATCCAGGGTATTACTGTACTGGGATATTCAGATTATACAGTTACCTTGGCAAACTCAGGGTTCATATGTAACAGTTGCTATTTGATAAAAGGAATTACAAAAACAAGAATTTGGGTGTCTGGAAGATTTTACAATGTATCTAGAGTTTCATTTTCTTTTCACTGAATAGACCAGAAAGTTTAGAAATAGTCTGGTAGCTGAAGAAATCTAAAACTCTGTTTTGTTTCCTTTGCAAGTGAGCTATTCCAGTATTGTAAAAAATAAAATAAAAATACATACAGTATACAAATTAGACTTTACTCCTTTTGAGCCAGAAGGAAAAAACACAACTAGCTACAACTAGGCAGGCAAAAAAAAAAAAACAGTAAGGGAAAAAGTTCTGTATTGTATATACAGGTACACGTAGACTTTTTTTCTATTATTATTTCCATTTTTACTTTTTAAAATGAAGTGCATTTTTTACTTTTTACTTTTTACAATGGACTGCAGTGGCTCAAGTGGCTAAAATGCCAACCAGAAGGTGAAAGGTCAGCAGTTCGATACCCGGATACTGCAGGACGGAGTAAGCTCCTGTCTCTGTCCCAGCTCCTGCCAACCTAGCAGTTCAAAAGCAAGAAATTGCAAGTAGATAAATAAGGACCACTTTGATGGGAAGGTAAACAGGGTTCTGTACACTCCAGTGTCTAATCATGCCTGCCATATGTCAATGGAAATGTCTGCAGAAGCAGACAGTATTGGCTCTTTGGCTATGAAACAGAGATGAACACTGAACCCTAGAGTCAGATACGACTGGCATTCGAGCAAAGGTGACCTTTACCTTTACTATTGTTCCTTTAATCAATATAATAATTTGACTGAAAAGTTCACAAATCTATTAGTAGTTACTAATTCAGCTCTTATGGTGCAAAAAGTTTTAATCAAGAAGACATTATTTTTGAAACTGCCATTTCTGCAGAACATAGGGCAGGATGGGAAAATTCAGTGGAATTGAATAAAATGTTTTACAGAAGAAATATTGATGCATGTTTTTCTGTGCATATTTTGAGAGGTTACATGTTTTGTTTACCAATTTGCAGATACTATAGTAAAAATATAGATGGCCTTTTGTTTTTACATGTTTTCTAAATGGACATAAGCTCATAAACACATTTTTATATTTAAGAAATCATATTGAAAGAGTAAAAATGTACAGATTTCTGACAATAAATTGCATCCATTTCTGTCATTCACCTGGAAGTTGGCAAATGGACAAATCCATTGCAAATGATGTACACTAATTGTCATTACAGGTAGTGGGGTGGGATGATAGATGGACAGACAGGTGGTTCTTTGTTATCCTTTGGTCACTTTCCCGGGAAAAAAGAATGTTCTTTGTGCTCCATCTGCAGTGGTGGATCACTTACAAGAATATCTCTGTGTGGATTGTCAGCATGCTGGTAATCATAGAAATATGTGCTTGGGCTTCTACTTTATCTTGGATTGAATTATAGGAATGAAAAATAAGGTTTTGTGTTTAACTTATATTTAGCACCTTATATCATTATTTCTAATTTATCACCATAAACTCTCTTTATATGCCTGCTGACTTCATTGACACAAGTTCATTTAAAAAAAAACTCTCTCAAAAGAGTGTTTTTCTTGATTTGCAGTGAACAGTATTTATTTAGATTTTTGAGAGGTCCCATCTTCATATTTCCCTGTTACTGTAATCAACAAAGTCAAATTGCAACACCATTTCCTTTCAATCTGGTTGTTTTGGTGCATATAATACAATCGGGCCATGGACTCAGCTGTTGAAATGTTGATTCTACTTTCATTTTCCTGTACATATTGTCCTCCATGATGGCAGATGCAATACCTCCCATGTACCACACTCATTAATCTCCAGGAAGTTGAGGGACAACCTCATTGTTTATTGCTTTAAACAAATGAAACATGGAATCCACTATGCATGACTGGGCAATTCTTCTGAGGGCAGCCAACAGTGGGGAATCCTCTCTACTGGTCCTCTTAGATCTCTCAGTGTCCTTTGATACCACCTACCACAGTATCCCCCTGGATAGGCTTGCTGGGATAAGAATCAGGGGCCAAGGTTTGGTGTGGCTCTGGTCCTTCCTGGTGGAGCATTTCCAAAGAGTAGAGTTCAGGGAGGATCTGTCTGAGTCCCGAGTTCTACAATATGGAGTACTTCAGGGCTTGATTATCTCCTTTGATTCTGTTTAACATCTATATGAAGCTTCTAGCGGAGGTCATTGGGAGATTTGAGGTCTGCTTTAGTCAATACGCTGATGATATGAAAATCTATTTTTCTTTTTCCTCCTCAGCAGTGGATGCTGTCTGGAAACTGGAGAAATGTCTGGAGATAGACCCAGTGTAGATGGAGGATAACACGCTGAAACTGAATCCTGACAAAACAGTGGGCAATGAATCTCAGTTTGTATACACTTCCCTTAATCTAAGGGGTGTTGCTTTCCCTTTGAGGGAGGGTGTTTGTAATCTTGATTTGCAGTTTTACCAGTCATTGGCTATGGAACAAGTGTTGGCAGTGGCCAAGTTCACATTTTTCCACCTGGAGTATATTGCCCACTTTTGCTCATTCCTGGATGGAAATCCCTGGTGACATTGATCTACACACTGGTAATATCCCGAAATGACTGTGATAATGCCCTATATGTGGGGCTACCTTTGAGGAAAACACAGAATCTTCAATGTGGCAGCCAAGCTGGTCGTTGGTATTGTTTGGTTCAATCATATCATTCCAGCACTGACTAGTCTTTATTGGCTACCAGTGATGTTCCATGCCAAATTCAAGGTGCTGGTTATCAACTATAAAGCCCTTAACTGTTTGGGACATGCTATCTGAGGGAGCACATCTTCTTTGGGAACTAAGTCCATCCATAAAGAAGTAAGAAATGAGGTGACTAGATCCAGAGCATTCTCAACTGTAGCTTGCAGGCCAACTATCAGCTTAAGTGATTGCTGTGCACTTTAGGGAAATAATATGGGTACTTGTTCCAGCTGGTTTTAAGAATGCCCTGGTGCCTGTGTGCTGTGTAAACACCATCCCACTGTAATACAGTAGGATTACATTACTTGAAAAAATATCACAGTAACCCTTATGTCTTTTTCTGTGTTGCCCACTTACAGCTGAACATTTTGATGTATTTTCTTGCCTTTCTCTACTTTTGTTAATTTTCGTGGAAAACACAGGATGGTGAAGGAAAACCTGTTAAAATGTATGTATAATCAGAATAGGTATAATCAGAATAGCATTATTTAGCTTCTGGAAAAATTAGCTTGAAATGGTCCATTGTTAATAACACCAATAGTATTCAATATTACGGAATTAACTAGTAGTAGGGATTTTCATAATGCATAGAATAATTCATTTTTCCAAAGCTAAAGTTAGAAGGAATATTAGAGAATCATAAGACTAGCTCATTTGACTTAATTACATATATGATTAATTACTCATTACTTGCCTAATCACCCTCTCTCTCCTTTTTTATCATTAGCTGCCTAATTGCTAAATTGCCATCATTGTCATATTTTGTTCATCTGATCTTATTTCAATTTTAATTTCCCCCTTAAACTGCCTACCTTTCCCACTTCCTATCTGCTGCTTTCCCAAGTTCTCTGTGAAAGGAAATAATATGGTAATAAAATAAAGGAAAGGATGTGGAGCTTGAGCCATGTAAAGCTGGTGACATCACTAGTTATGGTGGGGTTGTGGCAATAAAAAAAATTGTGATTCCCTCTCATCAAAGGTCTGGAAACTCCCTTGGACTCAGTTTCATCATGGGAATACTGGGGGAGTGTATCTTTGATTTCTGAAAACTACCACTAGTTGGATTTTTAGCTCCTGGTGACTAACAATCTGCAAAGTCTTGTGCTTCTCTTGAGATGGCTTAAGCAGATCTCAGACCATATGTTCATAGTTATAGGAGTCTTTATTATCCTGTATAGAATTAAATTGATAATTGTATTCAAGTTTCTAAAAATGTTTCTGCCAATAGCTAGGAATCTGATATATTTGCAGTTCTCCTTCTTTTGTTGTTCAGTTGCACAATTGAATCCAACCCATTGTGAACCCATGGACCATACCATCCCAGGCTCCTCTGTCATCCTCCGTTCTCCAGAGTCTGTCCAGATCGACTCCCACTGTGTCAACAATGCTATTTAACCATATTATCCTCTGCAGCCCTCTTCTCCTTTTGGCTTTGTTCTTTCCAAGCACAAGGGTCTTCTCTAGTGAGTCCTTTCTTCTCATTTGTTGGCCAAAGTACTTAAGCTTCATCTTCAGTATTTGTCCTTCCAAGGAGCAGTCAGGGTTGATTTACTTCAGGATGGACTGATTTGACTGATTTGGACTGATTTGTAGGGCAGTTCTCCCACACTATTCTAATTTTGATTAAGTAAAATATCACAGACATTAAATCAGTTTTTATGATTGCATTACTTGCAGTGATTAAACAATGGTTGTATGAAGAACATTTATGCAATTCAACATGTAAGAGAATGCTTGACTTTGTTCATCTGATGAATGCACAACTAGAATGACTAGTAGGAAGGGACACATTTTGAAAATAAAATAGAATGAAATAACACCTGTACACTCAGGAACTGAGGAGTATGTACCAAGAAATGGCCTGATATTACTGCACAACATCATTCCCACATTGTTAGCAGGAAAAAGGATGGCAAGCTTTACATAGCAGAGGACAGCCTGAATGTTGACAACAACAATGACTGCAGTCATTTGAATAAACTGAGGCTATCCTAAAATGCAGAAAAGCCGCGGGACGGGTGGTGAGAGGACTCACGCCCCCAACCCAGCACCCCTTTGGCCATTCCCCCTTTGGTCAGAGGGAAAGGGAGAAAGCAAAGCGAGAGAGAAGAAGAAAAGCCGCGGGACGGGTGGCGACAGGACTCGCGCCCCCAACCCAGCAACCCTTCGGCCATTCTCCCTTTGGCTGGAGGGAAGGAAAACAACAGCAGCAGCGGCAGGTTGGGCGGAGAAGAGGAGCGCTCCGCCGACACACACCTCACCGCGGCCACAGCAGCGAGGAGAACCTCGGCGGGCACCGGGCAGCTAGCAGGGTGAGGGAGACCGAATGGCTGAGGAGGGACCTCGCAAACGACACAGGTGCTGCCAACGTAAGACCACCAGCAGGCACCGGGCAGCTGAAACTGACTGCATGCATATGATAAGTAATTCATCTACATGCAGCTGACATTAGATACTTTAGTAGAGACTTATAGTGAACTTACAGTAGAGACTTGATATATTGGACTTCATAACAAGGATACTTAGAAAGTCTTGACTTATAACTACGTATAACCAACACTAATTAGCTTACTTTTCAGTCTGATACTGCTTAAACTGTTATAATGTGCATGATAATACAGTAATACCTCATATAACATTAGTATCGAATAACACGAAAATCGCATAACATCAAGGAATCTGGGGGGAAGAATTGCATCAGATAACATTAAGATCCTATGGGATGCTTCAGATAACAACCGTGAAAGCCTGTGTGGTTACAATGTATCTCTATGGATCCCATAGAGGATCAGATAACACGAAAAATCATATAACACGAAGACTTGTGGAACCAGATTTTAGTGTTATATGAGGTTTTACTGTACCTTGTTTTAAACTGTGATAACATGTATGAGGAGAGGATACTGACGTAGAAACCGGCAAACCAACGTCAGGAATTTTGCCAAGAGAACCCTATGGACCAAAACAAAAGGCAAAACAAGTGGGGCAATTTAGATGAAACAGGATGCTTAGCACAGCAGATCAAAAGAAGGGGAGGGACAGGAAAGGGGGAGGAGAAATACAGTGTTGCAAGGAACAATACTGTATAGGAACATGGAATGTGAGATCTATGAACCAGGGAAAACTGGAAGTGGTAAAAAAGGGAATGGAAAGAATAAGCATTGGCATCTTGGGAATCAGTGAGTTAACATGGACAGGGATGGGCGAATTCAGCTCTGGAAACCATCATATCTACTACTGTGGACAAGAAAACCTCAGAAAAAATGGAGTAGCCACAATTGTCAATAAAAGGGTGAGAAAAGCAGTAATGGGATATAATCTCAAAAATGATAGAATGATGTCAGTCAGAATACAAGGCAAGCCATTGAATATCACTGTAATCCAAGTATAAGCACCAACAACTAGTGCGAATGAAGCCACAATTGACCAATTCTATGAGGACCTAGAATACCTCATAGAACAGACACCAAGAAATGATGTACACATAATCATAGGAGACTGGAATGCCAAAGTAGGAAATCAAAAAGTAAATGGAATAACTGGCAAATTTGGTCTTGGAACACAGAATGAAGCAGGCCAAAGACTGATAGAATTCTGCCAAGATAATACACTGGTCTTAGCAAACACTCTTCCAGCAACACAAAAGGAGACTTTACACGTAGACATCACCAGATGGCCAACATCGAAACCAGATTGATTACATATTCTGCAGCCAAAGATGGAGAACCTCCATACAGGCAGCAAAAACAAGACCAGGAGCAGATTGTGGTTCAGATCACAACCTACTGGTTGCAAAATTCAGGCTTAGACTCAAGAAAATAGGGAAGACAACTAAGCCAGACAAATATGACCTAGACAACAACCCTAAGGAATACACAGTTGAGGTGTGGAACAGATTCAATGGCTTGGACCAGATAGACAGAGTACCAGAAGAATTATGGACAGAGATGTGGGACATCATGCAGGAGGCAGCAAAGAAAACCATACCAAAAGAAAAGAAGTGTAAGAAAGCTAAGTTGTTTGATGAGGCTCTTAAAATAGCAGAGGAAAGAAGGGACGCAAAAGGCAAAGGAAAAAAGGAAAAATACAATCACTTAAATACAGAATTTCAAAGAAAAGCAAGGAGAGATAAGGAAACCTACCTGAATGAACAGTGCAAAGAAATAGAAGAAAACAACACAAAAGGTAGGACTAGAGATCTTTTCAAAAAATTTGAGGAATTAAGGGAACGTTTAAAGCAAAAATGACCATGATAAAGGACCAAGACGGCAAGGAGTTAGCTGATGCAGAAGAGATAAAGAAATGATGGAAAGAGTACACAGAGGAACTCTACAAAAAGGACCTCAACACTCCTGATAATAAGAATGATGAGGAAATTGAACTTGAGCCAGACATCCTAGAGAGTGAAGTCAGAAAGGCCCTAAAAAAACACTGCAAACAACAAAACCAGCGGAGATGATGGTATCCAGGCTGAACTTTTCAAAGCCCTAAAAGATATGGAATCAAATTATTACATTCTATATGCCAGCAGATTTGGAAAACACAACAATGGCCACAAGATTGGAAAAGATCAGTTCCAATCCCCAAAAAGGGAAATGCCAAAGAATGTTCAAATTATTGAACAATTGCGCTCATCTCACACGCCAGCAAGGTGATGCTCAAGATAATACAGGATAGACTGCAACAGCATGAGGAGAGAGAAATACCAGAAGTACAGGCGGGGTTCAGAAGAGGCAGGAGGACTAGAGACCACATCGCCAACATAAGATGGATCATGGAAAAAACAAAGGAATATCAGAAACAAGTATACTTCTGTTTCATTGACTACACTAAGGCCTTTGACTGTGTAGACCACAACAAAATGCCTCATGAGAAATCTGTACATGAATCAAGAAGCAACAGTAAGGACAGAATACGGAATGACAGAGTGGTTTAGAATAGGAAAAAGAGTAAGACAAGGCCACATTTTGTCACCCTGCTTATTCAACTTATACACAGAGCACATAATGTGCAATGCAGGGATGGAGGAATCACAATTTGGGATCAAAATTGCAGGGAGAAACATCAACAATTTGAGATATGCAGATGATACCACCCTAATGGCAGAATGTGAGGAGGACCTAAAGAATCTCCTGATTAGGTTGAAGGAAGAAAGTGAAAAAGCTGGCTTGAGACTCAATATAAAGAAAACCAAGATCATGGCAACAGGCCCTATCAGTACTGGAAATTAGGTGGGGAAGAAGTAGAAGCAGTGACAGATTTTACTTTCTTGGGATCAAAACTCACTGCAGATGGTGATTGCAGCCATGAAATAAAAAGGCGACTGATTCTTGGGAGGCAAGCAATGAGAAACCTGGGGAGCATAGTCAAATGTAGAGACATCACATTGCAAACAAAAATTCGTATAGTCAAAGCAATGGTATTCCCTGTGGCAATGTATGGTTGTGAGAGCTGGACCATTAGGAAAGCTGAGCGCAGAAGAATAGATGCCTTTGAGATGTGGTGTTGGAAGAGAGTTCTGAGAGTCCCATGGACAGCGAGGAGAACAAATAGGTCAATCTTAGAAGAAATCAACCCAGAATGCTCTTAGAAAGTCAAATTGTAAAGATGAAACTAAGGTACTTTGGACATCAAATGAGAAGAGAGGATTCACTTGAGAAAGCCTTGATGTTGGGAAAGGTGGAGGGCAAAAGAAAAAGGGGGCGGCCAAAAATGAGATGGTTAGATGGTATTGTAGACACAATGGGCACAGAACTAAGTGAGTTCAGGAGGATGGTGGAGGACAGAAGTGCCTGGCGGGCAGTGGTCCATGGGGTCGCAGAGGGTTGGAGTCAACTGTGTGACTGAACAACAAAATCCTAAAATGCACATATAATTATAATACAGAACTAATCAGAAATTACATTATTGCTTTGGAAACAGTTTTACTTTTTCAATGTCATAACTCAAAACCCTTTGCTTACCCTTCCCCGAATTTGGCAAACAGGAGGAGCCAGTGATCTGTCATATTTATGCCAAGTATGGTGCTGATCTGAAGCTTGGTTTCAAATTACAATTGTTTGTTTAGTGTCTCCCTCCTTTATAGAATTACCTTGTAGGTAATACCATTGCATTCCCCTTAAGATCCCCACCAATCATAGGGAGTGAACATTTGATCAATTTGTACTTTCAGAAAGAAGCTTGGGGAACGTCCTATTGAGTAATCTAGCAGTTCAGCACACACATAATAAGGCAAATGTGCTAGTCATGCCACCACTATCTTTATTTCACTCATATGGAATGCAAGTACAGTAAAACCCCTATTTATGTAAAAAGTCTGTTCCACAGGATTTTATGTAAATCGGTTTTTTACTTAACTCGAACCAAACCCATAAGGAAAATTAATTTTTACTTATTTCAAAGCAACTACATAGGAAAAACTAATTTTTACCTAACTCAAAGCAAACCCATAGGAAACTGTGTTATGTAAATTGGGACATGGTTTTAGTGCAAAAATTATTGTTTAAGTCAAATTTTATGTAACTCAAGGCATATGTAAGTTGGGGTTTTACTTTATTCTGAAGGTTTGATATTCCTTATGTATGAGGTCTTTCTACATAGGCAGAAACCCTGGAAAATAAGACTTGTTTATATAGAAAATCATGCTCAAGATGGTTACCTCATGTGTTGTTTTTATTGTGTTTTTGTTAAACAGGTTGAGTAACTATTTTTTTATTATGGTCTTCTCAAGCCTCTAACTCCTCATGCTGATGGGGGAAAGAGACTGGGGTATCAGTATGCATCCTGTTTGTTGTAAATATTCATCCCAATTAATATCATCCATTCCATCCAGGTAAACAGAAAACAAGATCAATTTGGAAAAAAATTACATAATGTACAGCCAAGTATGAGATAGCAATGGAGGTAGTGAGATATTCCTCCCTTATTCAATCATTGTAGATAGAAAATAAACTTCCCAGGTTCACATTCCTCAATGAAAATATCAATTTCCTTCCACTCCAACGGGGTTGTGTGCTGAAAATTCATACATTGGTCAAGCATCAGATGCATTTGAAGGGAAAGTGAGTGTGAAACCATGCATATATTACTCAACTGAAAAAATATATGTATTTTAGTTGTGATGTGCAAATGTGTACAAAAATATTTACACTTCAAAAATGTATACAGAACACATATGTTTAGGGAGAGGGATCCAAGCAGAAAAATATTCATGACTTTCTGAGGAGCAAGGTGTGAAAGTTATCACATTCCTGTATGAAACCAAGAAAGTAGAATCATCTCTGACTGTAACTTTTAGCTTATCAATTTTCATTTCTTCCCTCACAGCAAATATAGGTGGATTTCCCCTATTATGGGCACAAGTTTAAGGATATCAATAGTGCAATGCCAAGCCTGTTCCCTCAGACAATTTTAGCTGAGTGGAGTGAGACTTTTTTACTAGCCCAGCGATAGCTAACCTCAGCACTCCAACTGTTCTTGGACCATTGGATTTCAATTCCCAGAAGCCCTGATCATTAAGAGTGCTGACTTGGGCTTCAGGTAATTGAAGTCCAAGAAAAGTTGGAGTGCCGAGGTTAGCCAACAGTGCACTAGCCAATACATTTGAGATTTCAGCCTCCATATGCAATAGATGGTCCTGAATGGGTAAATAAATTGTTGATATGCTAACTTCCAGTTCTAGGTATATTCCCTGGATAAAATCATGACGATACTGCTGGTCTGTGCAAAGCCACATGCTTGAGTATCTGTTATTGGAATTGATTAATAACATCAAAAAGATGTAGAACAATATTATACTATGCTAAATGCCCACTCCTGATCACCTTGTTATTATGCAAGTTAAATTCTTTCAATCTGATATTCACTCAACTATGTTTCAAAACAATTTAAAATATGGGGTAGGCATTTGTTTTCACAATCAGGACTGTGTATGTTTGTGTGCTTCATCTGTGTATAAATTTAGTCTCACCTTTCTTGTCAATGTTATGCAATTTTTAGCCACACACAGATAGAGAAAAAGTCCTTTAACACCAAGTTTTTAGCTAATTTACTACTGGGGAGATAGACAAGGGGAGCTCCCTGGGTTAGTCCAAGTGCTATTCCAGTTGATAGATTTGTTCCCCTTTAAGTATTAAGTTCTGCACTGATTGCATCCTGAACTAGCATTTCATCTTCACCCACATTATGTTCTTCTAATCTTACATTGGACAACTTTTCTCCTGTGACTTCTCACTCTTTTAGTTCTTCCTAAAACTACAGTTTATTTTCCACATTGCTTGTACCACAAGGATGTAGGAGGCTTAGTGTTAAGATCCTTCCTGCCATCAGTGCTGACACATAGTCGGATATCACCTCTTTCCTTCACTCAACCCCTTAATTTTTTTCATTATGATCAAATGCCCCATTTCTTATGCAGGTTGAAAAAATATTAAAGAGAACATGATCTGCCTAAACATGTGGCTCTTTTGCATGCATATAGCCACACACACACCATCCCACACACAGAATATACAAAGAAAGGGAAACAAAAGTCGTTTATTCTGCCATAGTCCTACATGAGCCAGTTTGAATCTCATTTCTGGAAGAAAGGTGGTATGGAGTCAGAAGGAAGGAAGGAAGGAAGGAAGCAAGCAAGCAATGTCCTAAGTTTCAAATTATGTTTAAAATAGTTGTGGAACATCACCAACTGTGACTTGACAATTAACATAAATCAATTAACAAAACATTCACACATAGATATATACAGTGGTGGGATGTCAAAAATTTTACTACCCCACCGTGACATCATCACAATGTGGGTGGAGCTAATGTCATGATGTCATGACATCATGGGCAGAGCCAACATCATGACATCATGATGTTGTGGGCAGGACCAAAGAAAAATAAAATAATAAATAAAAAAATAAAAATAAGTGTGTGTGCGCACCCACCCACACACACACACACCACCCACCCACCCACAACATAAACCTGTAATTAAAATAAATAAATAAATAAATAAAATACTCTAAAATAGACCCACCCACCCACCCAAACACAAATCAACCAGAGCTTTTAAACCAGAGCTTAAAGCTTATTCTGGCTAATCTTTCTCACACTAGGTCAGATGGAAGGAATTACAGAATGAACTCACCACAAGATGGCTTCATTTTGGCATTTTTCAACTTTTCAACTGTTAAAGAAGTTTGGTACTAAGTGTTTGCCTAACCAGTTCTCTAGGATAATATGCTTTAATGTAAATGTAAAACAGCTGTACCTCCTTAAGGGTTCTCCAATTGGAACAGCAATTGGAGCAGCACAGGTGCAGTTTATTGATGAGGTAACTCCAAGACTTTGCTTAAAAACCCCGCTAGGCCTTTTTAGGACTGTGGTAGTACGTCAATATAGGTAAAGGTATTAAATACACATTAAAATACACACAGACACACCACATCCAAAGGTGAGTCACTTACCTGGGGGAGCAGACTATAGGGAGCTTCAGGCTAGCAGCTTCTCTTCCTCCTCCCCACTTGGGAGGACAGTAAGGAGGCCGTGCATACGTGCCAAGCACTTTAGGCATGTATGCACACCAAGTGCTTGGTGCGCATGCACAGTGGGGGAACCAGTGAAAAGGTAAGCCCCAAATGTGGTTCCCCCAAAAGCTGCTACCAGTTCTCTGAGACACTGTGAAAAGTTACTACCGGTTCTGGCGAACTGGTGCGGGCCTGTTACATCCCATCACTGGATATATATCATGGACAGTAGGTGCATAGCCTTACTGGTAACCTGCTTCTTGTTTTTGATGTTTTAAATTTTTTTACCTTCCACAATTCGCTCATGTGCAGCTCTTTGCAAACTGGGGAATCTATTAAGGATACCTGTTGGTTGTATTTGGATGCAGGTCTGGAAAACAGCAATTATCACCAGGTATTAAAAAGAGAGGAAACGGTGAGGGGCAAACAGCAGTCCAGAATATCTCTGATATTCTGTAAACAATGTTCATTAAAACAGCTTTACAAAACCTATTTATCTTCTGTGTATTTATCTCTTGGGCATACAATCTAAATTATTTCACTAGATTAATGATGTTCAATTAATTTGGTTGCACACTCTTCAATGGTAAGCATGTTCAACCATTTCTATTGATGAATTGAATTTAAACAGTATAATTATCAATTTCTCAAATAAAAGATTAAAATGCTGCAAGCAGAGATGCGAGCCTCAGAATAAGATAGGAAACATTTCTGTTTGGTTCTGTTTTGTACAACTACAGACAGGTTAAGTCTTTGAAAACTATAGAACAACAGCTATAATGTAGTTCACAGCATGTGGCAACCAAAACATAATCTTACATTTTGCTTTCCTTCTGCCTAAAAAGCAACTGTACTATCTTCATGACTGCATGTAAGAACCAACCTTTTAAATGTTACGCTTGCTAAAATTTTCTTCAGCACTCTTTATTACTTGGAAAATAATTTATAGGGAATTCATGGCTCATGACTTCTGATTTATCATTCATAGCCTCTGATAGTATCCCTATTTTAGTGGTTATTTATTTATTTATTTCCTTGCTTGCATGCTTGCTCATTCAATTTCATTTTATTTCTAGTCTGCCTGTCTTCTAGTGCAGTATCACAAGGCAGCTCATAATAATTAAAATAAGTTAGAATAAAACCACAATAAATGACAGCATTAGGAGTAATAATTAAATGTAAAATAACACTTAAAAGCTTTAAAAACATAAGCCTAAACAGAACATTCTAGCATCAAGAAGAAACTAGTTTTATCCAATTTATTTGCTTGTCTTCAAAAGGAAAAAGGGTGGCTAACCTAACCTACTGAAGGAAAGCATTCTATAACCTAGGAGCAACCACAAAGAAGGCCCTTTTACATGTCTTGCTAAATGTTTCTGTAATTGCAAATGGGCCAAGAAAAGGTCATTCTACAAAATATCTAAGGGCCAAGCTTATATAGGAGTATACAGTTCTGAAGCCAAGCCATAACAGATGTTCAGGCCATTAAAATAACACTTTGAATTGGTCCCAGAAACAAACTGGTGACTAACAAAAAGAGAGATTGTCTTATCATTCAAAATTAATTATCTCTTTTGCCAAAAGAACCATACAAGTGCCTCAGTTGACAGGGTTGTAAAATGTCCTCTTTTCCAAGTGAAGATGGAGATACATGTTATTATTAACAGTAGGACAGATGCATCTATTTTGCCACAGTAAATATTATCCAATTCTTTTTAAAAAAACTTCCACTTCATGAACATGGGATATTGTGCTTCACTATTCGAGTGCCAGAAAATGTCCTGCTATTGGTGTACAATATTGTGCCTAAATTGCTAGCAAGAAAAGGATGCCAAGCTTTTGCATAGCAAAGGCTGACTTAAATGCTGACAATACAAATTACAGTAGTCAAGATAGTTTACAGATACTGTGCTCTCTTGTTTGCAATGCCATTCACATTTGTCAAAAAGCAGCCATGAAAATTGATTTGTGTTTGGCTGAGGAGTGGTTAACTGATGAAACAAGGAGTCAGTTTCTGGGATTTTCTCATGCTCTGTGTCTTTTCAGCTTGTTTGACCTGGTTTGAGTCTGGCAACATAAAATATTCCTTTTTTCTTCATGGAGGTTAAAACAGTTCTACTTTTTAAAAAATAACTCAAAAATATTTTGCCCATACTTCCCCAAATTTACTCGCTAAATCTGTTTCATGTTTGGTGCTGATCTGAAGTCCAGTTTCAAATTTATAATTTTTTACATGAATTCTATGAACATCTTACATTTCAGTTGGCTGATCTGGCAGCTCTTGCAATGTAATGAAAATCATGTACTTTTGAGAAGCTGCAACGCCAAAACTAAGGCACCCACAAAAATAAGGGTTATATCATTTGAAAGATCATCTCAGCAACTTTAAGAATTGGTAGAAACCAAAAGCTGAAAATGCAAAGCGAGGATGTCATCACTTTAGGAAGTAGCATCGGAAAAGTGACAGTTTTGCTAGGGGGGTTGGTTGTCAGGGTCCAGCAATAAAACTACCCAACCAATTCAGATGATCCAAAGTGCATTTGAAAGAAGAAAGATTAACCTTTGTGGGGGACACTTTCAGATTTGGAATTGGACTTCAGAAAAATAACCTATGAAGCATTTTGCAAAAAAACTACTAAAAAGAGGTCACACAAACACCAAAAAGTAGGGAAAATCAATTTTAAAAGTGAATACGACATCTTCCTGACATGGATACAGTTCACATACAACATGTGGAGAAAAATGATGCTAAAGCAAGAATCCACAAAACAGATATTGAGGAAAATTGTGACATGTTGAAATAAAACTTCCATGGGGGGATGATTAGTGGTGATCCAACAAAAAATCCCACTGACTGATCAAAGTGATCTAAAGTGCTCTTGAAAGAGGATAGAATAACTTCAGAAACATTTTCTATGAAGGTGTTTAAAAAAAAAACCCACTTTCCTTCTAACCGTTCCTTCAAAAAAAGAAT
Source organism: Furcifer pardalis (assembly GCA_030440675.1). Classification (NCBI taxonomy): domain Eukaryota; kingdom Metazoa; phylum Chordata; class Lepidosauria; order Squamata; family Chamaeleonidae; genus Furcifer; species Furcifer pardalis. The sequence continues at coordinate 64,038,969 of CP126895.1, forward strand.
CGCTCCGCAACAGAATAGATACATTGGTGTGAGATTGGATACACTGTAGGAAGTTTCTCCTTTGAAGTCATAATCCGTTTCCTTTTTGGCTTTCCTTCATACTGAAGAACTGCTTTCAAGGAATCGTGAAGGAAAAACTTTTTCTTTGCAGTTTGACTATTGAAATATTTATTTAAAATAGATCCTTTGCAGTTATTCACCTGTGGTTAATTGTTGTTTGTACAGTGGGCTGCTTATGGATACATGTGCATAGTGGGTAGAGTTGGGGAGAATGGAAAATAAAGGTTAAAAGCATCTTTATTGAAAAATAAAATATAAAAAAAATAAACACAAATGAAATTGTGATTTCTGGTTTTGGGTTAAAACAACGTAGCAGTTTAAAAACAAGAAATTGCAAGAAGATAAGTAGGGACCACTTTGGTGGAAAGGTAAACAGCATTCCATGTCTGCCACATGTCCACAAAAAAGTCTGCAGACACAGACAGCGCTGGCTCTTTGGCTATAAACAGGAATGAGCACTGAAACCTAGAATCAGATATGACTGTCTTTTGATCAATAACCTTTACCTTAGCTCAGAAAACCTTAGATTTTATGAACATTTTATGAAAACCTTAATTTTATGAACATAATGTATTTATTTTCCCCCATTTGAAACATCACCCTTAACTAATGAATGAAATAAAAGAAATAAATGAACTAATGAGCATAATTCAACACATTGAATTCACACACTAAATCCCTGATGGTAGTGTCCTTAGACTCTACCTGCTACTTTTTTTTGGTTAAGATTGCTCCCAGTTTTAGATTGTACACACACACACATATGGAAAAACACAGAGGTCTCAAATTGTAACTGGCATATGCATTTTAAAAAAGCAGCAGAAAAACAAACATTTTTCTTCCTAGCTAAGTGCTGCTCACATGCAACCTCTATCTTTGTATTTCACCAAGCAGCCTTGGTAATATCATGAAAAGGAATAACTACCGAAGCCACAATTTCAATCAGCAATAAACAAAAAAGAAAGGAAAGATCCCCTTCAATCTAATTGATTCAATGCATTAGCAACAATTTATTATATGTAGAACAAAATAATTTCACTTTCCCTCCTTCTTCAGGTGCCATATCCATTCCGGATATTGGCTATCATCATGCCGATAGTCTTCCTGTTCTTAACTCCTCAGAACAGTTCTTCCGAGAGCATGCCACACCAATCTCTCAGGTTCTTCAGCCATGAAGTCTGTATACATCCAGGGCCTCTCTTCCTAGGGATCTTTCCTTGAAGAGTGAGTTGGAGTATTCTATTTTTTATGTCATTCTCATGATATGGCCAAGGTATTGGAGCTTTCTTTGCTTAATGATCTTAAAGAATTATTGTTCTTTGTTCATTCGGTGCAATACTTATACATTAGTCACATTGTCAACCCATGATATCCTTAGCACCCATCTGTAGATCCACATTTCAAAGGCTTTGATCCTTTTTTTCAGAAGCTTTAGTCAATGTTCAAGCTTCAACTCCATATAGCCACACTGGGAATATGTAACATCTGACTATTCAGATCTTTGTAGTGAGAGATAGATCTGTACTGCATAACAAATGTTACATTTTTATGAAGGTGGATCTTGCTTTTTCTATTTGTATTTTAATCTCTACCTTGGGATCCCAATTTTAATTTAACATACTCCCCAAATAAACAATTTTATGCACTCTTTTGATTTCTTGTGTTCCTGCCATTAGCTTGCCGTGAGTTGGTGCTTGGTTTATAACAAAATATTTTATCTTCTTGGCGTTGAGATCCAAACCATATTCTGCACTTGAAGCTCTAACTTGATCCATCATCAACTGAAGATCTGCACTGTTCTTTGTGGCCAACAACACTCTGTCATCAGTATATCAGATGTTATTCAAGTATTCCCCATTAACTTTAATGCCAATGTTTAAATCTGATAGTGCATCTGAAAAAAAATACTCTCTGAATATATATTAAACAATGGCAGGGACAACATACAACCTTGCCCCACACCTCTGCAAATTTGAACCTGCTCTGTCAGCTGGTCTTCAACTCTGACTTGAGCTGTCTGATTCCAATAAAAGTTGGTGATGATTCTGATATCTTTATCATCTACACCTATTTTCTTCCCTTACAATCCTTGAATGTACAGGGAAAGTGTTTAATTTAACAGGGCAAGTAGATGAGAATTGCTTGAGGACAATGTATCATCTGCATCCCAGGATCACGTCAAGTGGCATCTCTCTCCTCCCACCACCACTGTTGTGGCCCTGTTTACAACAGGTCAGTTCACATCAAAAGGATCAATGTAGATAGGGTCTTCTTCACTTCTCACCTGACTGATTCTTGGGAGACAAGCTATGAGAAACCTGGGGAGCATAGTGAAAAGCAGAGACATCAAATTGCAAACAAAAATTCGTATAGTCAAAGCAATGGTATTCCCTGTGGCAATGTATGGTTGTGAGAGCTGGACCATTAGGAAAGCTGAGCGCAGAAGAATAGATGCCTTTGAGTTGTGGTGTTGGAGGTGAGTTTTGAGAGTCCCCTGGACAACGAGGAGAACAAATAGGTCAATCTTGGAAGAAATCAACCCTGACTGCTCCTTAGAAGGTCAAATTGTAATGATGAAGCTAAAGTTCTTTGGGCATCAAATGAGAAGAGAGGATTCGCTTGAGAAAGCCTTGATCCTGGGAAGGGTGGAGGGCAAAAGAAGAAGGGGGCGGCCAAAAATGAGATAGCTAGATGGTATTGTGGACACAATGGACACAGAGCTGAGCGAGGGGGATGGTGGAGGACAGGAGTGCCTGGCAGACAGTGGTCCATGGGGTTGCAAAGGGTTGGAATCGACTGTGCGACTGAACAAAAAAAAAATTAGGGTCTTCTTCTCTTCTCACCTGTCTGTTTGAATGTGCTACATGTATGTGAAGTGATCGTGAATGCACCTATTTGCCTTTTAATTGACTATTCAAAGCTTCAAATGGGGAAGATCCACTTCAAACAGGAAGCACTAAATAGCTGAGAGTTCATAATAAGAAGTAATAAAATGCAAGAAAACAATTATCTGTATTATTATTATTATTATTATTATTATTATTATTATTATTATTATTATTATTATTATTATTATTATTATTATTATTATTATTATTATTATTATTATGTTGGATTGTTCTCTGAAGATCATCCTTTAAAGGTATATTATGGTTTCATGTGGTAGGATAAAATCTGTACTTTTCAGAGATTTTCTGAATGTCCTATGCTGACAGTTTATGTTTCTTCTTGTATTTTTTTTTTGCATACTTCTTAAAGTTCCACACTTTTTCTGTCTGTACATGAAGACATTTCTGAACATTAAGTAAATTACTATCAACAACAAACTGGAACAAAATCACTATTAACAACAGTAAACTGAAAGAAAATCTATTATTAACACAGTCAATTATTCTGTCTGAATATGGTGTAATAAAGTTTGAAACTTTAATAAGTTTTGATTTTCCCCCTTTTGCTAAATTATGTAATATCAAGAACTTTGAATCATTAATAACAACTTTGTAGTACAGTAATACCTCAGATAACGATTACCTCAGATAACGCTAAAATCGCATAACGTTAAGTAATCTGGTGGGGAGAATTGCATCAAATAACATTAAGATCCTAAGGGATGCATCAGATACCAACCACTAAAGCCTGTGCAGTTACAATTTATCTCTATGGAGCTTTAATGTTATCCGATGCATCCCATAGGATTTTAACATGCATCGGATAACACTAAAAATCGGATAACACCAAGACTTGTGGAACCAAGTTTTAGGGTTACCTGAGGTTTTACTGTATTTGCAATATAAAGTTTTTTAACATGTTTAACATATTTAAATTAATTTTACATTGCAATGACTCAATTTAATGAATATTCATGTTTTAGTTTTCCATTGTTCTGATGGAGTTATCTCATGTTAATATTCTAAAGAGATAGATTTTGCAAACCTGTGGGGAGAAAGTAAAAATTAAAATTAATATAAATGCATTGTAGTCTGAAAATTCATGTCAAAACAGTTCTAATTACCTTAAAATGTCATTTACACATAGCATTTTGAAAGCAACCTGATGTTACTTAGTACACTTAAGTATGGTAGCTTAAAAAGTAATTTTGAAACTACTGAACACATTATTCATTACTAAAAAGCAGAGGTAAGGAACTGCATGACTTGTAAACAGTTAGTTTCAGGTACTGCCTGATCAAGCAGGCTGTCAGTCAGGCTGATTGCTTATTGTTTATTTATGGAGCAAGAAGCTATGTAAGAGTGCCAGAAGACATCTCCATGTAGGTGAGATATCTCAGTTTCTGATGGCTATATTAGGTATTCTGACACCAGGCTATATAAGAGGTATTCTTTCAAAGGAAGCAAGAGAGCCTGCTAATAAACTTTTATCATAATACATTAAGGTCTACTATGCATTTGTTCAGAAAACCTAGGCTGATTGAAAAGAAGCATTTTATCTGTAAGAAAAAGAAAAAGGGTTCTTCAAATAAGAGTGTATTCTGATAAAATATTTTCCAACAGAGAGAAACAATTTTCTTCTGTTGAGAAGGATTTAGCTCCTCTATACCTTTCTGAAAGATATGGGATTTTAATGTAATCAATTATTCCTATTATACATTTTTAATACATGGATTTACACCCTGTTAGTTTCTCAAATGGCAGTCTTCTTTGTTAACAAAATGCAAGAAAATTGCAGATGTCTTGCTGGTAACATAAAGCTTCTTCGTTCATAAAGCTACCTTATGCACTTCACCCTGATAAAAGCCACCTGATTCCTGTGACATTAATTGCTGCATTTATTAATGTAATAGTCTGCCCCTGAACTGCGGTAGAACTTATGGAGGAGTTGACACTACAAATACCCAATGATTCAATGGGCCTGCTCTAGTTTTGACATTTTTTTGGATTATTTTAATCAGTGTACAGGGGTACACTGAGGAGAAGGTCTGTAGATGGCCTGAGCTAGCCTACACATAATGGCCTATGGACTAGGTTTAGTGATCTGTGGCATGGCCTACCTATGGAATGGTATCAAATACTTTTTTGCTTTGTTTAATCAACAACGTGATTGATTGTTTCCTGCTGGCAAAAGAGGCTGAGGATTTATCTCAGCCTGGACTTAATGGAATGAGCAAAATAAAAGATACATGATTGCTGTGTCAACAAGGTTCTGGCTGAGCTGGAAGACAGTGGAACATTATGGTTAGGCTACAAAGTAGAATACTTTCAGTGACTCCAAGACCGGATTGTACCTTGATATTATGATCAATTCATGTGCTGCAGGACAAAAGAATGATTTAGTCTCTGGGAATAAAAAAAAGGTGTGCCATACATGTTTTCTCCCAATTTACCATCTACCAATATAGAACGCAATTGTAGGTGTGAAGATAAAGAAACCAGTTGGAAGGTAGGGAGGGAATACAAAGGGTCAATGGAACAAGAAGCAATTATTGCTTGGGATAAGGGACTCAAAGCATTACTGTTTTCTGCCAGTAAGATGTCATCTGCATATCTTAAATTGTTTTTTCCCCTACCACCAATTTTTACTCCTCCTTCATCTGAACTGAGTTCACCTTTCTGCATGATACATTCTGCATATCAGTTGAAGAAATAAGGGAATAAAATGCATCATGTTCTGACACCTTTGCTTATAGAAATTCCAAGGAATGCCTATTCCTTGGAATGGGTAACTATATGTCTTTCTTTCTCAAACCTTTGTTCAAAGAAATTAGCTGATGGGATATTAAGGACATTTATAATCTGTTAATATATGTCAAACTGTGGTTAATTTTTCATAATTATAATTTCCTTGGATCCTTTAATCCAGATCATTTTGCTTTATACTGTTCATTGTATTGTTAGAAATTCACTTATTTTCCTTTGATTTCTTTTATACTGTGTCTTCATTTCATGGAACTTATTCTTTGTTTATCTGCTGGGATATAAATAGATTTATACATTACTTGTACCTGTGACTAGAATCAGATCATCTGTGCTTACACATTTTGCCCACTGGAGCAAATAAAGCTCCTCATTTTCAGATTTCAGCCAATGAAAAGGTTGATTTTAGTTTGGAAGCATTTATTTTGAGAAAGAAAACAAAGCTGCTTAAAGTGTGATCTGAAGTTCACAAATTGCCATTCCAGTTTCCTATGTTTGCTATATTCCAGGAATCAATTGGTATAAAGGTAAAGGTGGGAGGTCAGTGCCCATCTCTGTTTATAGCCAAAGAGACAGTGTCATCTGTGTCTGGAGACATTTCCATGGACACATGGTAGGCACGTGCACAGAATACTGTTTACCTTCCCACCGAAGTGGTAACTATTTATCTACTTGCAATTTCTTGCTTTCTAACTGCTAGGTTTGCAGGCACTGGGACAAAGATGGGAACTCACCCCATTGTGCAGCAGTCAGAAATCGAACTCCTACATAGCCAATGACTTCAGTGTGTTAACCAGTTGAGCCACTGCAGTCCCTAGTGGTACTGCATATGCTCGAGTATAAGTCATCCCAAATATATGTCGAGGTATCTAATTTGGACCTCTAAAACTAGGAAAGTAGATTGACCCAAGTATAAGTCAGGGGTGGAAAATGCAGCAGCTGGTAGTGAGCTTCAATAATTAAAATACATGAAAATATGGTAAAATTAATTAATTTAGACATTTGTGTGGGTATGTTTTTGAGTGTTTACTTTGACCTGAGTATAAGCCAAGTCCCATCTTTGGACCTCATTTTGGGGGTAAAACCCCCCCAACTTATACTCTAGTATATACAGTATATCAATTGGTATATGATTAGGCTAATGTTGATTATTTTTTTCTGTAGACTTTGCTTTTTGACTGGGAGCAAATCAATGAATTTGATATGAAACACTGCTGAGTTGTTGTTTTTAAAAAAGGAGGAGGGTCAAAGCCTACTGCTTTTCCTCTAGTGCTTGAATGTTTCACAACCCTAACTTCAGCATTAGAAATGTATGAAAATAATAATTGTTCAGTTTAAAAATACTTGGGGAAAAAACAAAATATGTTTTGATTACTAGCATTTTCAGAAAAGGAAAAGAAAACACAGGAAGTCCTTTGTGTCTCCTAACTTAAATTCTCCTCAGAAGACTGTCTTTGAAATTCATGACATGACTTTACCATGAGCCTTTACACATTTATTCACACTGTGAATAAATACATGAATCAAAATGTAAGTAGCATTTCATTTCTGTACATCTGCCTATTTTATGATGCAGCTTTCTATCAAAATTTGTACAAGAATAAGTGAGAGGAAATTGGAATTCAAAAATATGTACATTAGTAGAACTAGTGCTTCTAATTGCTGCACTTGTATCAAGTCAAATGGATGAATTGTTCTTTTTCTATTAGCTCAAGATACTTTAGGGATGGGAGAATTTGTCAAATTCTCCTTCAATTTAAATCAGGGGCACCCAGTGGTAGGCTCAAAAATTTTTTTACTACCACACTGTTGGTGTGGTATGGTGCGCGTGGCAAGGGGAAAATCCTTGTGTTGCACCCGAATTAGGACTACTTCATTTCAAAATCTGGATGGGAAGGGCCGGCCAGAATTTCTGCTACCAGTTCTGGCGAACTGGTTCAAACCTGCTGAAGCCCACCACAGGGGGTGCCCATACTATGGCCCATAGGCCAGATCCGGCCCCCAACACCAATTCATCTAGGCTGCGAAGCCCTTGTCACTCCTGGAAGCAGAAGTAAAATGCACCCATATGGATGAATTGGTGTCAGGGGCCAGATCCAGCCCACAGGGCAAAGTGAACCATGTGACCAGCCTGAACCATGTGACCAGCCCACAGCCCAAAATGTTTGGGCATGTCATGATCCTAGGGTTGCCATATTTGCTTGTTTTACTACAGTTGGTCAAGTAGTGACACAGCTGTCTGTATTCTTTCTTTTGTTTATACATATCTCAGATTCCCCAGAGATTAGGTCAACACCAGGTGCCTGTCAAGCCAGACATGACATCACAGTCCCAAGGCAGTAGGGGGAAAGGTTAGTTCCTAGACACCTTTGAGGAGACACCTGCAGGGACTTTTCCATGAGGTAAACACATTCCACTCCCATGGGAACCCAGGTGCTTTCATAAACACATTCAATTCCTATGGGAGCCCCAGTGCTCTTCCCATGAGGTAAACACATTCCATGGAAGCTCAGGTGCTTTCCCATTAGGTCATTAAATTCCAAAAGGAGGGGGAAACACCTTCAGAGTCTGGAATGCCCCATGGGGTCATTGAATTCCAAAGACAGGAATTCCAAAGGAAGAAACACCTGTGGAGGTGGAATTTTCCATTATGTAGTGAATTCCTAGGGGTGGCAGGAGCTAATCTTTTCCCCTATTCATGGAGTGCCTTTTCAGACCCCAAATCGGTTCTCTAATTGACTCCTGAAAAGGCTATCTTATTGTCTGAAATCAATCCCTAAGGGGAACAACTACCCAAGCCAGGATGCTGCCCAATAAGGCTGTTTGGATTTTATCTGGAAGATATATCCTGCCCTGATGGATGGCTGAAAGACTTGGACTATGCTGGATTAATTTGAGATGTTGCCATCCCATGGAATTGGACTTTGCTGATATTTGGCCAGTTGACCATTTGATAGACTTTGTGGGGTTCTTTTGCTCCAGAGGCTTATGGACATTCTGGTGTATTTATTGGCTCTTTGAAATATTTTATGACCATTTCTGGATCTAAAAGAGAGCTGTATGGACTTTGGGATTTGGGATTTTATTCTTTACAGTTTTGCTTCTTTATCTTATGGAATAGAAAATAAAGTTCTGTTTTGGGACTTTACCTTGTTGGATTCTACTTGGGCATAGCATTGGCATCTAGCTTTCTCCTTCCACCACATATTGCTACTGCTACATCTACACTACTATGGAAAACTCTCACTCCCTGTGACTGGGTAAGATTAGGGTGTTTTGGTCCTTTGGAGAGACTGGTAGAGATTGGATAAAGGGAGTTGGGGTAGACTGGATCATACACAGCACTCTGTTACCACCAAAGCCTCTTAGGACCCCCTGGAAAACCCTGACATGGCACCCCATGATTTAAATTGTCATTCAATTTAAAAATATTCTATAGAAGGGCATCTGAATTTTTGATAAGGTTTTCTTTATAACAACTTGCACTTGCCCAGTTAATTTCCCAGTTAAATTGTATTGGCTGGGTTACACTTCATGGCATGGAGAAGCCAATGTTTTGCCTAACCCCAAAAAAGATGTTAAAGATAAGGAATCAAACTTCTGAAGGGCAAGGAAAAATATGCAGCAATCTTAATAAAGAATAAATTGGTTGAAAACAAACTTCAGACCTAATCTTACACCTTTAAAACCTTATGCTAGAGAGACAAATGTGTCTCTTATGGTTTTTGTCACTGACTAGTGAAAATGGCACATAAACATACCATATAAATCTTTTAAATACAGTATATAAGAAGCTTGGACATTGTCAGAGTTAATAAATAAATGAAAGGTGGCATAAACTCATTTATCTTTCAAAAGCAATGTTATGAGGCTTTGTTTGTAAATCTACATGTGGCAGCTAAAAGTAGAAGTGTGTTGTTTAACCAGGCAGTAGGGGGAAAGGAGGTTGGTATTTTAAAGAATAACAATGACAAGAATTAGCCCTGACAAGTAACACTTGGCCCCTAGAGCTTCTCCTAGCTTAAAGGGAAAAGACAAGAGAAGGAGGGGGCATGATTTACGTCACCTCCCTCAGAATATAAATATGTCTTCTCATGGACTTAAACAAGTGACTGGCTTATGACACCCTGCTTGAAGACCTGGCCTGGTGTTTACAGACATCACACAGATCACCTGGGCACTGTACCAAGAAAGGATATGTTTATGCTTGCCATTTCAATGTCCTTTAAACAATAGATAAGGAGATGTCACTGAAAACAGAGACTGCAGTTAAAATAATTAACCTACTTGTTCTCTTATCCAGTTTTTCCCTGTATTTTACAATTTTAATGCATTTTATCTTAATGAGTCAAAATGCTTTCTTTATAGTTTAAGTATTGAAAATATTAAGTCTCTTATTCTAAGAGTGATATTTTTCCTGGTTTCACTTTTGATTTTAAGCACATAATTATCTTACCGTGACTAAAACTTTGTGTTAATTCTTTCTTGACCATATAACTAAGAATGCAGGTTTTAGTAGTGATGTATTCAAAATGTCATGCTATCTTCCTATTTCTCACTGTGTGTTATTAATATAAGTAATAAACGCTTAAGTATTATTCCTGGCCATTTGTGAAAGATTATTTTAATTTTCCTTTTGGTTAATTTTGTTAACTTTGCAACTATAAGCTTTGCCTCAATGCATTGAATAAATTATAATGCTTTAAAATAAGATAGACTTGCTTGGTTACTTTGTATCTTGTTAATGTCACAAGTATGTTAAACCAATGAGTTACACATATCCAAACTTAATAATTACACCCTATATGCATGCTATAATATACAAGTGTTAAGGGGTTGTTCAAATACCATCTGACCTAAATAGGCCACTTTTTGACCCCCTCCCCTCTCTGTGACTTTCTGTGACCTTTGACTGACCCCCCGACCACCCTGAATCATGTGGTTTCTCCATTTTCCCTTATTTGAAGAGAAACAGCAGAAGCATAGCCGGCCTGGACCCTGAGGATGCCTACTGCCCCACCCCCGGACTTCCACCTGGCTGGGGGGTTAAAAGCCACACCAGCTTGAGCAGCAGAGGATGGTCCCACCCAGAGCCTGAGGACACCTGCTGCCCACCCCCAGACTCCCACCTGGCGGCGGGGGGGGGGTTAAAAGCCACACTGTCTCGAGCGATGGAGGATAGTCCCCACCCGAGCCTGAGGACTTTTTGATAATTTTAGAGTCACACGACTTAATGCTGAATCCCCTCCCCCCATGACTTTCCATGACTTTTGGTCAACCCTCTCCCCCCTAAAATGATTATGTGGTGTTTGAAAGACCCCTAAGTGCCATATTAACTCTGTCAATAGCCAATGTAAGCAATATGTGCTTTCTCCTATAGTTACTTGTCATTTATAATAAAATCTTACTTACCTGGTGAGTAGTGGTCCATGGGGTTACAAAGGGTTGGATTCGACTGTGCAACTGAATAACAACTTATTTTTGAAACAGTTATGCCGTATATACTCATATATTAAGGTAAATGCCTCCCTTGCTCAAAATCCAATTATGTCCAACTCTAGGGGGTAGTGCTCATCTCCATTTACAGCCAGAGACCAGCTATCTGCTGGTTTCTGTGGTCATGTGACCAGTATGGCACTTTTTCTAGTTGTTTTTGGTCATGCTAAAAGTCATTTATTTTGTGGATTGCTTTGTCAGAAACTGCTCTGGAAAGTTGGTGTGCAAGAGAAAAGTATGTGGCTTTGGGGCTTTGCTAAATCGTTCTGGAACAATAAGCAGTTTGAGGACTTTGAGAGATTGATAAGGGCCTGACAGGAAGATTTCCCCAGGCACAGCATATATACCCACCTGGAGTTCACTCACACAAGGAATATTTGTGGGTAATGTGGCTCAGTGGCCTGTGTGGTACCTTCTGTCCAGGTCAAATCTTGACATTAACCACTATCATTTTCCATAGCTCATTTTCCTTCTCAACTAACCACTGCCACTATTATGGAACAAACTTCAAGAGTAAAGTCAAGGATTATTGGCCCCTTATTAAATGTGTAAAGCCACAATGATTATGTTAAGTCATTATTAAGTGTGAAATTCAAAACTAACTCCACAACTTGCAACTTGTATCTCTTTATTTTAGGGCCAGGAATAAATGATTGTCATGTTGTCTTTTCTTTTATTCTGAGGAAGCAGACTTGATTAACAAAAATGTACAAAAAAACAAGAGGTTGTTCTTTAAGATACCACAAATTTTTATCTTATTTATTTTTTGTCCTTGTTTTGTTTCTTGCCTGAATCTTTTCTGTAATCCCAACAATTTTTCATCAAAGTAGAACTGGCTATTCTTATAACATTTCTTATAAATATCTTCCTCAATGAAACAGTAGCTCCAGCTTCATATTCCTTCCACAATTGTTTGTTTTCAACAGTTTTCTTTTCTTGTATATCCACAACTATGTACAGTGATATCATTTGAGAAAAAAAGGTGAAAAATGGATTGTTGTTTTCTATTTCTTTGATTTTTTTCTTTCATTTCCAGTGATGATACTGTAATTTTGCTGTTTACATAGTTGTATATCCTCATTTGTCTTCTCTTTATAGGCAAGGATGGGGAATTACACGTACTCTTTGTTGATTAAAATGATAGGGAGAATAAAGTATTAAAATATGAGTTCAACAGAAAAATCCCTTTTCACAAAATTGCTTGATAAATTCAAATTGCCCAAAATTAAGAAGATTGCTGCTCCCTTTAACAATTTGAACCATTATAGAGTCTGCAGTCATTTTTTTTAAAAAAACAGCCAGCCTTTCTGGGCTTGTTGTCTGAGTGGGTGTGCAGATGAATGTGTATGCAAGTGAATATATACGCTTTGTGTCTCAAAGGGAAAAATCACTAGAGATAATTTATCTCTAGTGATTTGCAGGATGAAAATGCCTATTGTGTGACTCTTATCTGGATACAGGGGTTTATAATGCCTCTCTAAGGTGTCTTGTTATTACAGGACAACATAAATTGTTGAGAAATTCAGTAAGTATTATTTCTAGGTCTAACTTTTATCCAATTTGCACAATTCACAAATTTAGCAGAAAGTTTCTACTTAGAAATGTAGGATTCTCTTATCAAGACAATGGAAATATTTCACATTCTTGCAGATGTTCCCCTGCCTGACAGTAAGACAAGTTGGGGTTTGCATCCTTATGTAAAAATTTTGGTTTGTCCTGTTATTTCCCATACTCTGCACTTGAGTAAACTTTGGGAACCATGACTAAACACCACAACTGCTCTCATACTTTTTGTTTATTATTTTGGCAAACCTTCTCCCTTCAAAGAAAAAAAAAATCATAGTAAAAGAACACAAGAATCCAGTACTAGCAAAATGTCTCAGTATGTCTTATTTTGTGTATACAAGGAAATGGAAGGCAGACCAGTTTGGATTCAACAGATGTGCTGTGTGAGTTTCAATAGAGCTACTAGCAATATACTTTTCTAAATCATGCTACTTGGTGCAATACAATGCAACATGAATATGTAATGAATTAATTAATAGAGATTTGTGGGAACTGGTGGAAGACCAATATTTTCAATCCAGTATGCCTTCTTTTGTATATTCTGTCTTTATTTGCCTGTCTCTTGTTAGTAATCTGGAGTAGTCTGTGTTATTTGGACAGCTAGTAGAACTTCCCTTTATATTTAGTGGATAAATTGGCATGATTAGTAATGTATGCAATGTGCACAGCAAAAGCTCCCTCCAGCATAATAAAAACCCGCAATTCAACTTCCTTCTTTGTTATCTTAACATCCTTTTGCACTGCAAATGGGTACAGTGTTAATGGTAACATAGAGAAATATGAAACAGAACTAGCGCCCATATAAAATCTATTTTATAACAAAGGACATATTTTTTGTTGATTACAGAAATAAAAAAATGAGTGTTCTTCTCCAGTCTGGGCAGGTCTGCAGTGGTTACATATTTCCTTTCATATCAGGCACAAGGTGTTATTTTTGATGTTCAAATCTCTACATGGTTTAGTACTTTCTTACTTGTCAGAGCACCTCTCCCACAGAACATCAGCCCAAATCACCCATTCCTCTCAAGCAGTTCAGCTCGAGGAGCTGACTCTGTGGCTGGTGAGAAAGGCTTTGACTAGAATAAGATCCTTCTCAGTAGTGGCACCAACACTTTAGAACTCACTGCCTGTGGAACTACGCTAGGCTCTGTCGCTCGTTGTATTTAAAAAGTAATTAATAACTTTCCTCTTTAAAGAGGCTTTTAGAGATATCCTTCCAATAGATATCCTTCCAACAGTTGATTATTAATTTAATTAATGTATGATATGATAATGTGGCCATTGTTTAATGTATTGTTTAAATTATTGTATATTGGTTGTTATGGTGATCTGTAAAATTTGTAACTGTTTTACACCACCCAGAGTGGGAGAATATTCCAGATGGGTGGTATATAAATATATTAAATAAAAATAGTGAATAAATAAATATTTCTTTAGACTTCCAATTGAAGTAATTGCAGTTAAATCCAGAACATGACAAGCGTTAACAAAAGACTTCCCCTAAAGGTTGCTTTCTTCATTTGTCTCAACTCCTAAGGCATACAGAAATAATTTACAGAAAGTACTTTCTTGTTTCGTATGTGATCTTTGGCTGCAGCTTGGTGTAATTCTTTTCTCTAATAGGCAATGAAAAGGAGTTATAGTGCTATTGGCAAAGAAACTAATGTTAGAATGTTACAAGCTAAATGGATATGTTGTGCAACTTAAAAGAGATTGCGAGCAGGATTTAACTACAGAGGAGTTATTGCTAATCAGAATGCTTAGAATAGCCTTTTATTGCAATCTGACAGAAACACTAAGCTTTGCAAGATTTAGAAGAAGTCTTGAATCCCACATCATCATGTCAGGAACACAGAAAATTGAGAACATCCATTATACCATTGATAGCGAACCTATGGCATGAGTGTCAGAGGTGGGATGCAGAGGCTTTTCTGTGAGCATGTGTGCCATCCCAGGCATGTCCTGCCCAGTCTGGCCCAGCTGGTGCCAATGGCAGTGCTGCTTTCTCACCCAGCCCTCTCCCTCTGCCAATGGGGAGGTGAGAGGACAGGCTGAAGTCCTACCCTGGAAGTGATGCTGGGGAAGATGTGAGATGACCAGACACCCCCCTACACCCTAAGAGGCAGCAAAGCAGCACATCCATAGGGCATGCACACCTGTGTGGTCCAGGAGCCCATGGAGATGTCCACACGCATGGAGGGAACCCACAAGGGGTTTGTGCACTCATGCAGGGAACAGGGAACTGCAAGGGATTGAGGGAACTACAGAGGCACATGCACCCACATGATGTCACTGGAGGCACACTGGTGACATCACATGTGTGTGTGGGTACACACAGTATCTGACTGCATGCCTCCTTTGGGGACTTGTTCTCTAAATTTTCACCGTCACTGGCTTACACTGACCCATACAGGCCTTATTGACAGCTTTGGCTGCCCAAGGTTTCAGGAAGCTTTCCACCCAGTGATGGGATGCAACAGGTTCACACCAGTCCACCAGAACCGGTAGTAACTTTCCCCAGTGTCTCAGAGAACTGGCAGCAGGTTTTGGGGGAAACCACCTTCGGTGCTTACCTTTTCACTGGTCCCCCCACTGTACATGAGCGCCAAGCACTTGGTGTGCATGCACACCAACAGTGCTTGTTGTGTATGCACGGCCTCCTTGCTGTCCTCCCAAGCGGGGAGGAGGAAGAGAAGCTGCTAGCCTGAAGCTCCCTATAGCCTGCTCCCCAAGGTAAGTGGGGGGGGGGTCGTCTTATACGCCGGGTGCACTTCAGTTGGGATAGACATAGCTGCCCATAGTGGCCTCCTGGTGCTCGCCCAACTTATTCTACATACCATCCAGATGAAGAAAGAAGCTCTACATTACAATTGTGTCTCCCTTTCAAACTGATGGGGAAAAAGAAAGGGTTTCACTTACTGGTACCTTCTGCCCTTATCTCTCTGCTCTGCCCAAGATGGGAGGAAAAAGCCATGCTTCTTCCTTGCAGGGGAAGCAAGAGGCTAGGCTAGAGCAACACTTCCTGCCTCAGTGCAATTGACCTGCCCACCCACTTTACCTACAGTGCCACCACTGGTGGGTGGTGCAAGTACAGTTCTTAAAAAAATCAATAAAATAATTAATATTACTGTATTTTAATTACTGAAACTCACTAGCAGTTGCTACATTTCCCACTCTTGGCTTATACTTGGGTCAATCTATTTTCCTGGGTTTCAAGGTCAAAATTAGGTACCTCGGGTTATATTTGGGTCGGCTTATATTCATGTATATGCGGTAGATAAATAAGTACCACTTTGCACCTGCACTGTTTTATGTTTACTGTACATGTTTGATAACATACAGCCTTGTGACAGTTTTTCTGCACGTCATAAGCATCTGAATGTAAATTAACATATTGAAATCAAATCTGATGTTCTTTTACATTTTATTTGGTGTGTGGAAGGTGTGCGGAAGAGGTGGTAGTCTTATACGGCGAGTATATAACAAACTATATTTTGAGTGGAAATGTTGGGGGGTTGTCTAATACGCCCAGTCGTCTTATACGTCAGCAAATACGGTACATTAAGACATATTATCTTAGAGAACTGGTACGATGACCATACCTATCTTGCAACATGGTGCTGCTCAGGCACTTATACAGGTAAGTGATGGGTTTGTGTTTTGCGTGGGTGGGTTGATTTGTGCTTGGGGTGGGTGGGTGTTTGGGTGCTAGGGTGTATTTTAATGTATTTTTATTTATTTATTTATTTATTTATTTATTTATTTATTTATTTATTATTTAATTTACTTATTGGTTTGTGTTGTGGGTGTGTGGGTGGAGGGGGGTGTGTGTGTGCTTATTTTTATTTTATTTTAAAATTCTTTTTTCTTTGGCCCTGCCCACAATGTCATGACATCATGATGTTAGCTCTGCCCACACTGTGATGATATCATGGTGGGGTAGTAAAAAATTTGACAACCCACCACTGTTTCCAACCCCTATCTGTAAGTTGCTGATGTTTTTTGGTGTATTTTCATTTTATGTCAGAGATAAACCTCAATTTATTCCTTTTTCTCTCTATTGAGAACACTTACTTATTTGTTTTTCTGGGGATCTGTGGTGTCCATTAATGCTCACCTCCGAGACCACATTTCAAATGAACTGATTTATTCCTTCTGACTTGCTTTTCACTGTTTGTCTTACATATATCATAGATTAGTTTGACTTTGGTTTCCAGTCAAAACCTTTACTAATTCCCAGCCCATTCATCTTTTTATTTCAAAAGATGATGCAAAATGTTTTAGAAAACATTGAGGCTAAATGTTTCTAGTGGAAGAGTTTGGAAATTGCATATAGCTTTCTAGTCTGTGTTCTGTGGAGTGGGCATGGAAACGTTGCCTCAGAGGTTAAGTGATGTATATATTTCCTCTATTGAATTTATTGCATACTCTAATGTTTGGTTCAGTATTTCCTTATATCCAAAACAGCCCTTTAAATATCTTGGCAGAGAGGAACAGCAGCCAAATCCCATCTGTTTGTGGTTTTTTCCTCCTCCAGCAACCATATGACAGATCATATCATTATCTTTGGGATCTTCTAGCACGAGAGTAACTACTGTTAAAATTTGTATCTAATTTATATGAATTTCCATTGTTTAAAAGTCATAGAATTCAGTTATTCAAAAAACCTTGAGACCACATATTTAATCTGAAATAAATTTTAAAAGACATTTTTATTATTTTATGATGCCAAGCACTAAGTATCTAGAGAACTTATTTAAAAATAGTCATTATGATTTATTTATTTTTAGCATGGGGAGAAATAATTAATTGATAAAAAAGTAGTCAGCTTCTCAGATTTTCCTATGTTTGGTGTCTCTTTTGAATAGTAGTGAAGGAAGAATGTATTCATAGACCATCTTGACCACTAATGTTTGTATCATCATCATGCAGGCTGCCGTTAGCTGTGTAAAGTCTGATATCCTTTTCCTGCTGACAATACAGACATGATATTTTACAGCAATATCAGTCTATTGTTTTAAAGTGTTTGTGTGTGTTACAGGAGGAGAATATCTCACATTTATAAACGGGAGGGTGTTTTTTTTTTTTTTTTTGAAGGTTTGAATCTTGGCCAGAAGTTGTCCAGGGCCACATAGACTACCTCTGACTACAAATTGAACATATAAACCCTCATAAAAGAGTGCTATACTAAATTCTACAGTTGCCAGGAGTTAGGGACATTTCTTTCAAAGTGTTGTCACAGTGAAATCTGTTCAAAACAAAACTCTAGGTATGAGTCAATAGTTGATGAAAGAAAAAGCATTTTTCCATTTAATCAAAACTAATAAACCAAGATAGCATGTATCATTTACTGATTTTGAACAGGTGGTGAAAATTATAGATTTAACAGAGAAGCTAAACATGTCCATGTAAACAAATACTTTAATTGAAAAGAATTAGAATTAGAGTTTAATGTTTATATTAGATAATACCTTATCATTAAATCATAGGTTGTATTATATTCATTATAGGTGTTGGGAAGATGGTGAAGTGTAGCTAAGTGTAGCTAATCAATGTGTTTCCAAAAATCAGTGTGAACCCTCCACTAATTTAATTATAATTACTGTCTCTGAATCAAAGCATTGTATTAACTATAGGAAATTGTTATATACTTATAAATATTAATATTTACAGCATTATTACCGTAGTGTGTGCATATAAATAGGCTAGGGTTTTAAAAAACCCTTTCAATATGTATCAAATATGAATAAATCGAGCAATTAACTGAAATGGATTGCTGCAACCTTGACAATATTAACAAGGTGCACCTTCACAGCCACTCCACCTGGCATGGCCTCTTCTGACTCCATGACCATTGGGAATCAGAATGAAGTGGTTTCTCTTCCACTCATTTTGCCATTGGGCCCAATATGATGGTTTCCAGTGGCATTTCCTCCACTGAGAGGGCCATCACCCCACCCAAAAGGGTTCATCCGCCCCTTTTGGGAGTCAGGTTATTTACCACCACTGAACACTCTGTGTTGAGTCGCTGGCTGTATAGTCTACTCCATTACCATAGCAGGATGTCTGGCCAGACAGTCAATTTCTGACAATATTATTTGGGCTACAAGTATAAATATTATTTGGGCTCCCAAGTATAAAGTCATCTGGGTGGCAGCTTAACCCATGTGTTGGTGATCTGCAGCACTGTACAAGGCAATTTCCTCTCTCATTCCTTTTTCCAAAGGTCATATAGTCCAACTATGTCATTCTCTTTACCCTGGGTGATTTTAGCATTAAAGTCTCCCATAATCACAGTAACTTCATTCCTTTTTGCATACTTCAGCACAGCATTGATTTTATCATAAAACTCCTCAATCTCCTCATCCAACTTGTCTGCAGTTGGTGCATAGACTGTATGACTTAAAGGTTTGCCTTTAAGTTTGATCATAATGACCCTACCTGAAAATTGTATCCAACTAAGCACTGTGTTCTTTACCACTTTGCTCAGGACCACTCAAACTCCATTCCAGTGATGTTTTTCGATTTTCCTGAGTAATTGGCTCGCTCCTGGCCACCTTATCTCACTAATTCCCTTTATATCCACATCCAGCCTAATCATTTCCTTTCTTCTTCTTGTTTTGCCATATCAAAATCCAAATATTGATGACCCTCATGGTGCTCAGCCATGAAAACTGTTCCAATAATATAATGCAGTTGCCTTTAATCTGCCTTCCACATCGCAGCATGACACCCATACCAGTGATCCAGTTCCATGAGTCACTTTCAGGTCCTGATCCCTTTTGACACACAAAGTCCTCATCAGCCCCAGTTCAATATTGATGAAGCTGCTGCCCTCTATCAAGATGGATTCAAGTGGGATTTAAGCCACTTGTGGACCATCACCCTTCCATGTGGACTTTGCTGCTGAATTTTGCTAGTCCTGAGGGTGTTCAGGTTAGTTAACTGCCACCTAACAATTGATGTTGAGTTGCTGGCAGTATGTTCTACTCTATTACCATAGGAGGTAACCCAGGCAGACATTTTATGCCTTCTTAGGAATCTGAAATGCAAACACTAGATGTCTCATTGTCATTGTGAGTTGACACTTATATTCCTGGCCATTCTTTAGCATAAACAAAACACCTTATAAAAACAGATTATATAGACAGTATAGTCTTTACCTGTTGGTTAATATATGTGAGTCTTAGTTCATACCAGCTCCTATAAAATTACGGAGAGGCATCAAGGAGAATAGCACATTGAAGAAGTGAGGCCAGCCAAGAAAATCCCAAGCTCCAATCTACCTAACATATATTGTGTATGCATGTAAGAAAGACACATACACAAATACAGAATTATAGAGAGAGATAAACTTAGAGTGGAGAAAACCCTAGAGGTGAAAGTGCCACATTGCTCCTGCAGACGAGAGTCTGGAATTTGAGGTTTCTAGCTTCACAGTGGTCTGGAGTTGAGAGAAATCAGAAAGGGCTGGGGGGTTGTTGTGGTTAAAGAGGAATGGATAGAGGAGAGCAGAGTACCAGTTGTAGTTAGAGTGAAAGGGAGAAAAAAAAAGATGTGGAAAAGAAGCTAGAAGAGTTAGGATTGGAGGGGGGGGGAAGCAGGAGAAAGATGAGGAGATAAAAGGTTCAGAGAGCAAGAAGGAAGTGGAGAATGAAGGAAGGCGCCTGATTAAAGTCTAGGATTTAAAAGGCCCTATTTTGTAAAATTAACAATATTGCAGCCAAATAATTGATCTAGTAACATACAGCCATGACAATTTTTCTAATCATTATTTTTTTTAAGAAATAAGTGCACTCATTTAGTGGGGAAAAAGTGGACCACATCAATTGTCTGCTCTTTAGCAATTAATGATGAAGGTAGAGATGCTTACACAGCATTAAAACCAAAGGTCAAAGAAATAGAAATGAAAGTTTTAAAATGTATCAAACACTGCAATATAAAGAATAGGATGTCAACAATAATATTCTGTAAAATACATTTGTGCTAGTCAAATACTATCAACTTACTTCCTTGAGGGAAGATGGATAATGGTGAGGAAGAATTTTTCCCTCTGCCATGGCAACCTATGGACCTGTGAGGAAAAATTCAGTACAATTGCAGTTTGTGCCAAGAGATTGCAGAATAAATCTGTACAATGTGTGTTAGCAAGGTGTGTTCCCTTCCTCTCTTGCATCATTGACTGCATCTTGCATGTCAGAATATTGTGCTTCACAGAAATGTGTGACATAACCTTTTTATCTGTGTGTGGCAAACCCATACCATTTCCTCTCAGTCAGCTGATGCAGGAATGACCCGAGTTACCTGATTTAAAAAGAATTTTGGATAATATAGTGAAAATGATGGATTTTCTACTATCTTACAAGTGATACTAAAGTTTTCAAAGAATTGGATTCCCTTAATCTCATTTTCTTTTTCTATCCAAAGCATTGTCCTATATATATTTTTAAAAAAATACAAATTGTCTCACATTCAGTAAGAGAAGCTTTATAGTTTTAACCTTTTCAGTATTCCATACATTGATTACCCTGCCCTTCTGTTCTACTTATAGTTTACAACTATGTAGAAAAGTATCTAGAATAAGATTGTCTACCAAAGAACTCTTCAAAGTATAAAAGATCAAACAGAAAAGGTCAAAAGTTTCCAAGATGATTTTCTTGCTAGATATAATTAAGTGGGTGTTTAAAACTGATTAGAATGCAGGAATGCATGAAATAATATGAATAATCTTTATCATATAATCATGAAGAATTATATAATTCAACTGGACATTTCTTGTGACTGTGGTTAGTATGTATATATTTTTTAAAAATGTTTTTGAAATGTTTTTGTGATTTGATGCTTTGTAGTTGTGATTGTAATTATTTTGCTCTTAGTTACCCCACCCCCACCTCAGAGGAGAAAAAGCATCCAGGGAAGAGGAATCTTCATCCAGGGTGAGAAGCCAGGCCCAGAGCCTACACCCACCTACCACCACCTCAGAGGGGGAAAAGCAAGCAAGGAAGAGCAATCTGGTAGAAGCCATCCAGGCCTCTTCGACCACCTCTGGCCACCTTCCAAACACCAGAGGTGAGGGAGGAAGCAGCGCAGCCCCAGCCATCACACGCGAACACCTACGGATACCTGAAGCAGGAAGAAGTATGGCCCAAATGCCCAAAAAAGGAGTAGCTGAATGTGTATGATAAGTAATTGATCTACAGTACTGTAGTTGACTTAATATAGTAACTGGTATAATGACTTTACAAGTAACTGATTTAAATAGTGACTTGATATAGTGAACTTACAGTAGTGACTTGATATAGTGGACTTTACTTTTCATACCAAGTTTTGTTTTTTCTTCTTCTTTCATACCAAGGATGATGACTAATGAGACACTTATCAACTCCTGAATACATATATAACTTCTTACTTCACATATAGCTTCTAACTGCATATATTGAGCATTAATTTGCTCAACTTTTAGCCTTATACTAGGTTTTAAACTGTGATAGCATGTATGATGGGAGGATATTGGCGTGGAAACCGGCAAACAACGTCAGGAAGTTTGCCAAGAGAACCCTATGGACCAAAACAAAAGGGCAATTTAGATGAAACAGGATGATCAGCACATCACATAAGAAGAAGGGGAGGAACAGGAAGGGGGAGGAGAAATACAGTGTTGTAAGGAACAATATTGTGTAGGGACATGGAATGTAAGATCTATGAATCAAGGAAAACTGGAAGTGGTAAAAAAAGAAATGGAAAGAATAAGCATTGACATCTTGGGAATCAGCAAGTTAAAATGGACAAGGATGGACGAATTCAGCTCTGAAAACCATCCTATCTACTACTGTGGACAAGAAAACCACAGAAAAAATGGAGTAGCCATAATTGTTAATAAAAGAGTGAGAAAAGCAGCAATGGGATATAATCTCAAAAATGACAGAATGATGTCAGTC
The DNA here is from genome assembly GCA_030440675.1 of Furcifer pardalis. Lineage (NCBI taxonomy): Eukaryota > Metazoa > Chordata > Lepidosauria > Squamata > Chamaeleonidae > Furcifer > Furcifer pardalis. Next base: position 64,061,680 of record CP126895.1, read on the forward strand.
AGAATACAAGGCAAACCTTTCAATATCACTGTAATCCAAATATACGCACCAACCACTAGTGCAGAGGAAACCACAGTTGACCAGTTCTATGAGGACCTAGAACACCTCATAGAACAGACACCAAGAAATAATGTACACGTTATCATAGGAGACTGGAATGCAAAAGTAGGAAATCAGAAAGTAAATGGAATAACTGGCAAGTTTGGTCTTGGAACACAGAATGAAGCAGGCCAAAGACTGATAGAGTTCTGCCAAGATAACGCACTGGTCATAGCAAACACTCTCTCCAGCAACACAAGAGGAGACTTACACATGAACATCACCAGATGGCCAGCATAGAAACCAGATTGATTACGTACTCTGCAGCCAAAGATGGAGAACCTCCATACAGTCAGCAAAAACAAGACCAGGAGCAGATTGTGGCTCAGATCACAATCTACTGATTGCAAAATTCAGACTTAGACTAAAGAAAATAGGAGAACCAACTAGGCCAGACAGATATGACCTAGACAACATCCCTAAGGAATACACAGTGGAGGTGTGGAACAGATTCAATGGCTTGGAGCAGATAGAGTGCCAGAAGAATTATGGACAGAGATGCAGGACATCATATAGGAGGCAGCAAGGAAAGCCATACCAAATAAAAGAAGCATAAGAAAGCTAAGTGGTTGTCCGATGAGGCTCTTAAAATAGCAGAGAAAAGAACGGATGCAAAAGGCAAAGGACAAAGGAAAAAATACAATCACTTGAATACTGAATTTCAAAGAAAAACTAGGAGAGATAAGGAAACCTACCTCAATGAACAGTGCAAAGAAATAGGAGAAAACAACACAAGAGGCAGGACAAGAGATCTTTTCAAAAAAAATTGGGGAAATCAAGGGAACGTTTAAAGCAAAAATGACCATGATAAGGGACAAAGACGGCAAGGAGATAGCTGATGCAGAAGAGATTAAGGAAAGATGGGAAGAGTACACAGAGGAATGCTACAAAAAGGACTTCAACACCCCTGATAATCACAATGATGAGAACATGGAACATGAGCCAGACATCCTAGAGAGTGAAGTCAGAAAGGCCCTAAAAAACACTGCAAACAACAAAGCCAGCGGAGATGATGGTATCCAGGTTGAGCTTTTCAAAGCCCTACAAGATGATGGAATCAAATTATTACATTCTATATGCCAGCAGATTTGGAAAACACAACAGTGGCCACAAGATTGGAAAAGATCAGTATATGTTCCAATCCCCAAAAAGGGTAATGCCTAAGAATGTTCAAATTATTGAACAATTGTGCTCATCCCACACACTAGCAAGGTGATGCTCAAGATAATACAGGATGGATTGCAGCAGCACATGGAGAGAGAATTACCAGAAGTGCAGGCAGGGTTCAGAAAAGGCAGGGTGACTAGAGAACACATTGCCAACATATGTTGGATCATGGAAAAAACAAAGCAATATCAGATACAAGTCTACTTCTGTTTCATTGACTACACTAAGGCCTTTGACTGTGTCGACAACAACAAAATGTGGCAAGTAATTAAAGAGATGAGAATACCAGAGCACCTTATATACCTCATGAGAAATCTGTACATGAATCAAGAAGCAACACTTAGGACAGAAAATGGAATGACGGAGTGGTATGGAATAGGAAAAGGAGTAAGACAAGGTTGCATTTTGTCACCCTGCTTATTCAACTTATACACAAAGCACATAATGCGCAATGCAGGGATGGAGGAATCACAATTTGGAATCAAAATTGCTGGGAGAAACATCAACAATTTGAGATATGCAGATGATACCACCCTAATGGCAGAAAGTGAAGAGGACTTAAAAAAGCTCCTGATTAGGTTGAAAGAAGAAAGTGCAAAAGCTTGCTTGAGACTCAATATAAAGAAAACCAAGAAAATGGCAACAGGCCCTATCAGTCCCTGGAAAATAGATGGGGAAGAAGTAGAAGCAGTGACAGATTTTACTTTCTTAGGATCAAAGCTCACTACAGATGGTGATTGCAGCCATGAAATAAAAAGCCGACTGATTCTTGGGAGGCAAGCTATGATTAACCTGGGGAACATAGTGAAAAGTGGAGACATCACATTGCAAACAAAAATTCATATAGTCAAAGCAATGGTATTTCCAGTGGCAATGTATGGTTGTGAGAGCTGGACCATGAGGAAAGCTGAGCGCAGAAGAATAGATGCCTTTGAGATGTGGTGTTAGAGGAAAGTTTTGAGAGTCCCCTGGACAGCGAGGAGAACAAATAGGTCAATCTTAGAAGAAATCAACCTTGACTGCTCCTTAGAAAGTCAAATAGTGAAGATGAAGCTAATGTACTTTGGACATCAAATGAGAAGAGAGGATTCGCTTGAGAAAGCCTTGATGTTGGGAAGGGTGGATGGCAAAAGAAGAAGGGGACGGCCCAAAATGAGATGGCTAGATGGTATTGTAGACACAATGGGCACAAAGCTGAGTGAGTTGAGGAGGATGGTGGAGGACAGAAGTGCCTGGTGGACAGTGTTCCATGGGGTCGCAAAGGTTCGGAATCGACTGTTGCCCAGAGTCACTTTGTGAATAGTGCGGCATACAAGTCGATAATAAATAAATAAATAAACAAATAAAAAATAAATAAAGTATTGATAAAATGAATCAACAATATTATACCAAATGCAATAATTTGCATAAATTTACAGGGGGTAGATTCTGTGGAAAATTAACAGTAGCATTTTATATATAGATGAAACACCAAATCTGGGGAACAATCCTGTGAAGAAGAAGAAAGAGAATTAGATTACATTTAACCGAGGAACGTGAAAATTAATAGAAAAGGGATATGAAAAGTTGTTAGATGAACTGTTAGGAATTGGACCTTCATTTTCTGAATGCCATTAGATGAGTGTCTGAGGCATCATTCCATCATGATTTGGGTGTAATGTATTCTAGCAAAGGATGGTTTTTTAGATTACATATATCAGGCCCTTTGGGTTCTTTTCTAGTTAAAATAATTTATTTTCTTAGTTCTTTTTCAACTTGTATACCACACCACGGAGCATAGTACCCTCTTGATGGTTTACAAGAATAAAGTTAAGCAAATACAACCATAAAATATAGCATACAATTTGTAAGCAATAATTATTCCTCTGCCACATGCAAGCCTGGCTTTTGGTTAAAAAAAGTGAAAGCAATTAAAATACATTGAAAATTACAGATTAGTTTTTAAAAAAGCTTTTTAAAAAGTCAGCTTTCCCCTGTTTCTGAAAATTTTGGAGGGAAGGGCTGTTGAATCTCTATTGGAAATGTATTCTTAATAGATGGGACACTACCAAGAAAGCTCAATTTCTTGTGCATACTCCTTTGGCCTCCTTCGGTGTCACTGTTGTTTACAACAGGGATTGCAAAAAGCAGATGGGACAGGAAGCGACAGTATATCATAGGGAAGACATTATGAGAAGTATCAAAGTCCTAAACTGTTGAAGAATGTATACGTCCATGATGGTGAACCTTGACACTCCAGATGTTCCTGGACTTCAATTCCCAGAAGCCCAAGCTCCCATGAATCCACATGAATGGGTTTATTGCAATTCATCTGGCCCACACCACCCTCGTCGCTCCCGGAAGCAGAAGTAAAATGCGCCCGTATGGATTAATCACAGTAAACCCATTCGTGTAGATTCACGGGGGCTTGGGCTTCTGGGAATTGAAGTCCAGGAACATCTGGAGTGCCAAGGTTCACCATCACAGGTATAGGTAATAACCAGCTTATGGATTGTTCCCAGCAACTAACAAGGAGCTAATAATAGTGCACCACAACTGGTAAAATGTTTTTAAATCTACTGAAACCAGTAATCAGTCTGACTGCTGCATTTGCAGACCTGTTGAAGTTCCCATACTGTCTTCAAGGACAGCCCTACACAGAGAGTATTGCAGTATATTTTGGAGATTACATGAAACCCTGTTGTTAGTCATCTTATCTAGATAGCAGCACAGAGGGCAATTAACCAAAGCTGATAAAAGGCACACCTGGTTACAGTAGACATCTGTGACAGACCTGTCTCCAATAGTACTCCAAGTAGCAAACCTGCTCATTCAGGGGGAGCGTAACCACATTGTGGCCAGGAAAATATCTCTACAGCTGGTAGAAGATTATCTCAACAATAAAATCCTTGTCTTGTTTGGATTCAGATTCAGTTTTCTGGTCTTCATCTAATCTATAGGGACTGCAGTGGCTTACGTGGTTAAAATGCTGAAGTCACTGGCTGGAAGGTCAGAGTTTAATTTCCGGGTACTGAATGACAGAGTGAGCTCTCGTCTCTGTCCCAGCTCCTGCCAACCTAGCAGTTCGAAAGCAAGAAATTGCAAGTAGGTTAATAGGGGCCACTTCAGTGGGAAGGTAAACAGCATTCCATGCACTCTGGTGTTGAGGCAAACATGCCACATGTCCACGGATGTGTCTGCAGATGCAGACAGTGCTTGGCTCTTTGGCTATAAACAGAGATGAGCCCTGAACCCTAGAGTCAGATACAACTGGCTTTTGAGCAAGGGCAGCTTTTACATTTACCTATATAGTCTATTATTGCAACTAGTCAACACTGAAGGAGAATATTGCATCACCTGCAGATGTAGAAAATTAGATATAGAACTGTGTATCATCCACATATTGGTGAATATGATTTTCAAATTTCTGTATGACTGTATGACTTTTTCCCAGGGCCTTCATGTAGATAAACAGCATTAGTGACACAGGGACTCCAAACACAGGTGCCAAGAGGCAGACTCACCTCTCCAAGCTGTATCATAGAAGAGTAGTGCTGCAGGAATTAAGGAAACCATTGAAGAATGCCTGAACCACAGACTAACATGGCTACTATTCCAAAACATTGAAGAATGGTGCCTCTCAGTCCTAACTTTGAGAGCCATCCCAGAATGAAACAAAAGCTTATGGTATCAAATGCTACAGATAAATCCAGGAAGACCTTCAGAGTTATAGTCACTCTGATTTCCTCTCTAAGAAAATCTTCATGCAGGGCAACCAATGCTGTTTCACCTCTATGTCATGACTTAAACCCTAACTGAAATGGATCTAAACTATCAATTTCTACCAAAAATTCTTGTAATTGGTCAGCTATCATTCTTTCAGTCAATTTGCTTAAGAATGAAAGATTGCCTACAGTTTTTAAGATCATCAATTGCTACATTTGAGGATTTTTTTTAAAGTGGACCTCATAATGGTCTCCTTCAGGCAGGAAGGCAAATATCCTTCCTATAGGAAAGAATTAATGATATATCTGACCCTACTTGATTGTTTTGCTGCTTTCATATGCCAGGAAGCAAAAAGATCTAGACAAAAAATGATGGCTTTGCAGCATCCAAGTGGCTGATCAAATTTAAGCTGATTAGCCCTCTCTGTGTTGCACGGCATGTTTTACCTTCAATTACTCACTGCTGGCAACTAAGACTTAAGAGAGAAATTTCCATGCTCCAGAATGGTGAGGCATATAAAAGAAGGAGAAACATCAAATGATGATTTCATGGTCATCTAATGGGGGGTGGGAGAAGAGCAGTGGCTCAGTGGTTTAGAAGCTCACCTTGTTAGCTGGAAGGCCTGCAAGTTGGCACTTTGAGATCCTGGTATTGCATGACAGATTGAGCGCCTGTCTCTCTCCCATCTTCTGGTATCCTAGCAGATCAAAACCAAGATGTTGCAAGTAGATAAATAGGGACCACTTTGGTAGGAAAAGATCTTGGGGACAATGAAAGAAGGCTCATTCGGGTGTCCCCTGAGTGGAGTTTCTCCAGCAAAAACCTTTTCAACCCAGAATAATTTCTGACACAAAATTATTATATGGTCTTCTAATGATGCCAAGAGGGGTGGATTCTTCCCTAGGGTCTGCCATAAAGGAGAAAAGTCAACATGACTTTCATTTTGGAAACAGCTTGCCAAACACCAGATCTCTGTCATTAACACATAATAACTCAAAAATGTTTAGCTCACTGGACAATAATTTTATTGCTGCTTGAATCTGTTAGATTTCTTTAACAAGTTATGCAATATGAAGTGACTGTCATAATGCAAATGCAGGTTTGGTGGCCTGACAGAATAGCAAACAAGTAACAGCAAGCTATGCTGGAACAGTTGCAGGTCAGGCACAGATTGTTGTTGTTTTGCATAGGACTGTAAGAAAATGAGAGAAATGATAATTTCATCCTTGGTTACAAGCAGTGCTTGACAAAAACAAGGAATATGCTAATGAAGTAATGCTCAATTTGAAGTGACATTTAAGCACTATGGTGTTTACCAAGTTTTCAACTACTTTCTCATGTAATTACCTGTCTCCACATTGCAGCCTGACAAATGCTGATATAAAGGAAGAAGCAAATGAGACTATCAGAGCTGATTTGTCTTTTTGATTTAAATTATTCCTTATTAAAAAATTTGCTAGATTTACATCTCAAAGTAATTTCTCTCCGAATTAAGTCTATTTTTCCTTTCTGATTTTCCAGTTAAGATGTAAATATGCATGATTTCACTATGATATGTATACAGGATAAACTACATGTAACTGAAGTGAAGGTGAATGACCGAATGCTGTAAATTATAAGTAACATAAGTAACCCTGATAAGTGTTTTTGGCTTTTTTTAGCTGTTTTATATCTGTAACCAGAAAAACTGTTTGAGTATGTTTTTTATTGTTTTCTTGTTTCCTTGCCCACCTTTCCTCCTATCCTGTGCTTTACATTATGAATTTGCATTACCCCAATCTTCCATCTTTATCCTTCCCAAAATTTCTGTGTCTCTGGGCTTGGCATGATCCCTTCCTCATTTAACAAAGCTATGTGACGTAGGGTTTCCAAACTTCCCAGAATTCATTATGTTTTATTAGTCCTCCCCCCTAAGTTCCATACTTAATTTCTTCTTTACCGCCATCTGCCAGACTTCTCTATACCATTTATATTTACTAATCATGAACCTGTTTTTCCATTCCTTCGCTATGAGTTGTCTAGTGACTAATAACAGAGTCAGCATTAATTCCTTTTTATTTCGTTCCCAATTTAACTCTTCAACCTCTCCTAGCAGTGTTATTTTTGCACTTAGTTTTATTTTGATTCCCATTATTTTACTCAATTCCCCCTCTATCTCTTTCCAATATTTAGTTGTATATTGCCAACCCTACCACATGTGCAGGTATAGTAAAACCCTGAGTTATGAAAAAAAAATCTGTTCCATGGCCTCTTTCATAACTCTTTTTTCCCCGTAACTCAATGCATTCCCATAGGGATGCATAGGGGGGGAAAATGAGCCCAGGACAAAGCTGACCCACTCTTCCTCCTTGGCTCATTTCACCACCACCACCATCACCCTCACCTTCGTAGCCAGACCAGAGAGCTGGGAAGGCACAGTGTCTGTGTAAAGTGGAGTCCAGTCTGAAGAGTGGAAAAGCCTTTCTGCTCTTCGTCCTGGGCTCTTTTCTCTACCCCCATCCCACTAGAGCAGATCGGAGAGGCTCTCTAGTTGTTTCATTGGCCAGAGATGTGCATCTCTCTGGCATAAGATGGAGGGCCTGTTTGGTGTCTGTCCCTGCCCTATGGAACCTCCTGCCAACAGAGTTACGTCTCCAGACGGAGTTGCTGCCCTTTAGGAAAAATTTAAAAACATGGCTGGCAGGGCAGGTTTGGGATGCGGGAGGGACTATGACCCTAGCCCGCTGGTTGATTTAAGTCCTGCTTTCCCTCAATTAGTTTTTTAGATTTTGATTTTAAAGTTTTAAATTGAGGGCTTTTTAGGAATGTTTTTAAGAGTGTTTTTTTTTTTGGGGGGGGGGTGGTTTGGTTTTTTAATTGAGCCGCCCTGGGTCACCTCGGTGAGGAGGGCCGTTGATAAGTATGACTAATAATAATAAGTTAAGAAGAGGCCTTACAAAAATGTGGGGAACAGTTATCAAGTTATATCAGGATGTCAATCAAGACAAAATGGCAGAACAAATATTAAGGCAAATGTGGGAGAACAATCTAGGAATAGGGGTTAAGGAGAATATATGGAATAACAAATGGAGACAAAGAATAATGTAATCACTCTCCATCAGAGAACGGGAACACAACTACAAATTTATGTGGAAATAGTACATGACGCCGGTCCAAGTACACCAAATTAATAAATAAATTTCCCCAGAAAAACTATTTGAAGTGTAATGTAAGGTGTACAATCATTTCCAGTCTAGTTAATAAGAATTACTAATAACCTTTAATGTAAATGAGACTTCCTTGTGAATTTTGAGGAATTTTGTGGTTAATTTTTCAAGGTTCTTTCTGGCAAGTACAATTTTTAAAAAATAATAATGGAAGGAAATCAGTTATGTTTTAAAAATAAGACAACAACTAGCAGGAGCACTTCCTTTTCCAAACTTAACTGTTCAGATACTGATAATTCACAAACTTGGCCTCTTCTAATGTGACACTGATTAACCTCTGATCTATATTGAAATGTTAAAGAAACAGTGAGAAGCCAATGCTGGGAATTAGAGACTAAATCTTACTGTTAGTCCTAACTAAAGTAAGCCAATCAAATCAAATCAATTGATCAGTTGATCAGTTGATCAATCAATCTATTGATCTATCAATCACCCATCTGCATGTTTATTCCACTCTGGGTGGTTGGAAAATGAGATCTTAATAAGCCAACATATTGTAGGTTTCATTATTCCTTTAGGTCTTCTTTTCTTTTAACTAACTATTTTAGTCCTATATAAGCTACAATGACAAATAGTTGTAGTGTTATATTTATTGCATAAGGACTCCCAATAAGCATCCCTCTCCACATGTACTACACATATGACTGCTTTTATCCATACACTGGATAAGCCTTGGCTTTTGTTGCATACCTGAACTCTTCAGGGCTTTACTTTACCAGTCTTTAATAAATTAATATTTAAGTGGTTCTTCTTCAGCTAAAATGAACAGATGATTTTATATAAGGTCCAGCCACAAATCACAAGCCAATCAAATTTGTTGTTGAGTAGAAACAACAATAATAAACCATAATTACAGCCATCCCCATAACAATAACAATACAGAGACTTTGTAGTGCAGTGCTTAAATTGCAGTACTACAGCCCAAACTACTTATGTTGTGAGTTCAGTCCTGATGTGCTCAAGGTTGACTCAGCCTTCCATTCTTCCTAGGTCGCAAAATGAGAACCCACCATATATGGGGCAAAAATTGTAACTACATTATGAACCTCTTTATCTACTTGCAACCTAGAAGGTGCTTTGAGATACCATGTTTGCTATTGACAAAATACTGTAACAACAACAATAATGACAATGATAGTATTGTGCTGGCATGTAAATTTTGAGTTATGGTGATGCTTTTAAGGATTTCCAAGTTGTAAGTGTTCAGAAGCAGTTTACCACTTCCTTCTTCAGGGGATGCCCTGGGATTGTGCAGTTTGCCCATGGCTATACTGGCTAGGTCTTTTGGGATATACAGGAGGGAATCAAAAGCCCACTCTCAAACTCTAGAGCCACATGTCTACCTAACTGAGCTGAAAAAGGTGTGTGTGTGTGTGTGTGTGTGTGTGTGTGTAGGGGTGCGAGAGATCATGGAAGGTTTACCAAACTGCTACTCAAACATTGAAGTTCTTTTAGTGTAGAAGCAGGAAATTGTGATCATCCAGCTGTCATAAGATACATTTTCATCCACATAATCAGCACAGTAAAGGTAAAGGTCTACCTTGCTCAAAGGCCAGTCATGTTCAACTTTATAGGGTGGAAGTCATCTCCATTTACAGCCGAGTCAGCTCTGTCTGCATCTGTAGACATTTACGTGGCCATGTGGCAGGAATAACTAGATATGGAGCTCCCGGAGCACTGTTACCTTTTCTGCTGAAGCCGTGCCTATTTTTCTACTTGCAATTTCTTGCCTTCCAGCTGCTAGGTTGGCAGCTGCTGGGACAGACGATGTGTGCTCACACCATCACACAACACTTGGGTCTTGAAATTACATACGTAGCCAGAGGTAAATGATTATAGATATTGAAGTTCAACAATAATCCGTAAATAATTCATTGCTGTGAAATTATATAAAGAAGTCCCTCTAATACAGTCAGCAAGCAGTAAAAGTTTCAGTAACAAGGAGCCTATTTTCTTCAACAATCTTAAAGGATGACTAAAACCCTATTGGATGATACAGTAACTGTCTGAACAATTTGGAAGCTAGGGAATCAGTATTGTCTTTTTCTCTCCTCTCCGTACAGGACAGATGAAGGAGTTATAATGAAATGTGAATCTTTGTGAGAATTTGCTACACCTCTGAAATATATAAAAGCCAGTCCACTGTCGCTTCTTGGAGTGCAGCAAGAGTAGCATTAGCAGTTATTTTCTCTATATTGATCATTTTCTAATGGTGTGTTTCCAGTACCAGAAGATACTTCCACCAAATGAGAGCTGATACTCCTGTGCTGCAGATAATACTTGCTCCCAAAGGTTGGATGGGCAGAAATTAAAGCAACAGCAGCAGCACGTATGTATGTATTTGTTTGTGTGGGAAAACAACAGAACAAAATTGAAATTATGACATGATATTGAACAGTCAGTCAAAAAAACAAAAAAACAACCCACTAGCAATTGGATAAAATGATATTTTAAAAAGTGTACAACAGGCATGCATAATTATTGATTGATCATTAAGGCACCAATTGTCCGATAGTTGTTAAATTTCCAAGTTAACATTATTTTAAGAGGAGTTATAATGGTTGAGTATTGCAGAATTAAAATTGTATACATGAGCAATGGAAGTCTAAAATGCATCATAAAAGTGGAAATAAGAAAAATTCTGATAATTATACAACCCTCTTGGTCTTTTTGTAAAAATGCATTTACAGTATGTCTACATAAAAGGCCAAGTGCAACAATACCGATCTACATATAATGTTATTTTAGATGTTAAAAGCTTGCCAAAATGTTAGGATGCAAAGATTCAAAAATGCCAGAGAAAACTGGTCACTCTGAGACACTCCCTGATATTAGTTAAGATCAGTAATATTTTTGTGTCTTCTCCAGCATTTTTTACATTGACATATTGCTGTGTGACATTTTGCTACAAAAATTCCTAAGCAACACTGCTTCAGGTTTCGCCTGGCATTTAAAAGATGCTATCTGATTTTTATTATGACAAATTCAAGTTCAGATTTTAATTAATCACTTCCCAAATACATTAGGATTTATACAATTAATGTTGTTAAAGAGCAGAACCCTATATATACCCATACCAACTAAGTAGAATAGGGCACATTTTCAGGTATATAGCACTACATAATCTGAAAATGGAAATGTTCATAACAAAGCTATGATGTATGCTGGAATAAATAATCACTTTCTGGATGAACAGCTTATAATTACTTCATTTTTTAAAAAAATATAGTTTGCTGCTGTCAGAAGGAACAATTCAAGCAAATATTATTTCAGTCTGACTGTAGAATCCTAAAACAATGGAGGTTATATAGAATAGGAGAACTGACCACAGGGAACATTATTATAGTATTTACAAAGGTATTTTCATTTTTTAGGTCTGCCCTGTTTGTAATTATCAACACAGTCTATCATTTACTAAGTGGCTAGTTATGCATTCGAGACCTTTCTCCTGCACTGAAATTACCAAGTATAACAAAAGGGTAATTGTTAGGAGTGGTTGCATAGAAGTGGATAGTTAATTGTCATTGTAATAAACTACAATGTATTAATCTGCTAATAGATATTTGTCAAACCCTTCTTTAGATGAGTGGTTCAAAATGATATTTATAATCCAACACCGAATACAAAATAAATTCTATATATTTGACTAAAATTATGAGAACAAGACAAAGATGTCATTTTGCACAAGAAAGTCTAACCACTGACTTCCATGTGTCCTCTTTTCTACATGAAAAAAAGGTCATAGAATGATTGAGTCTACGATATGTAACAAGACTGCTTGTAGAAGAAAAACACATAGGCTATTTACTAGAGGCTCTGTATGGAAGTTTGATTAGTGAGTCTGGCCAGACATTCCACTAAAGTAATAGAGTAGACCATACAGCCAGCAACTCAACACTAAGTGTTGGGTGGTGGTAAATAACCTGACTCCCTAAAGGGCCAATGGCTATGGGCAGATGAGCTCCTTTAGGTGGAGTGAGGAAATCCCACTGGAAACCATCATATTGGGCCCAATAGCAAAATGAGCGAAACAGAGGAGGAACTCTGATTCCCAATGGTCATAGAGGCAGAAGTAGCTATGCCAGATGGACTGGCTGTGAAGGTGCACCTTGTCAATATCTTTAAGGCTGCAGCAATCCATTGCAGTCCCAGTATTAAATCCTGCATGTCTCATTTCATTTGTGCCGCAGGATATGGCTTCCTGATCATAGTGTGTGTGTCACTTCATGGCAATCTGGGATCCACCTTAAACAAATTCATGCCAGTGGCATTATTCCTGATTGTCTCGGAGGGCGAAGGCAGCCCAGAACCAGCTGACCTCCAAGACCAGGCCTCCTGGTGCCCTTGGTCAGGAAAAAAAATGTATGCTCAGATTGAGTTGTAGCTGACAAGGGACTACAGTCCCTCTTCCCTTACTTTAATTTATGATTAATAATAATTGTGTCGATTCTGACTTATTGTGACATGTTTCACAGTTTTCTAGGTCAAAAGTGCTCAGAAGTGGTTATGGCCCCTTCTTATGGGGGCTAGCTTTTTTTTCAGGAGGCACAGTGGGGAATCAAATTCCCAATTGGATACTGAAACCACTGAACTATCCAACTAGACTAGTTTATGATTACTGAGCCTATAATTATCTACACAGAGTTACATAATTCAGAATTTAGCATTAAACATAGAGTCAAGAAAGAACTTGGCTGAATCTGCCACCACCATCAAGCACTTATTCACCATCCCAAACAGTTTAAGAGGGTATTCCAGACTTCTGGATCAGGATGTGAGGGCTAGGGAGAAATCATCATTTCCAATAATTTAGGCAACACCATCTCAGAATAGTGAAATAGCATCTCCAGGATTTTCCAGCCCCTCGAGAATGCTTGCCTCCGGTGTAAATCTGAAATGCTACATGCTCTTTCTCCCATCAAGTTTTCTTGAGTTTTCACAAAATGTTTTTGCAGAAAGGTCCTATCTCTGCACAAAATTAGTGTCTTTTCATCACTGTGTAAAAAACAAACAAACATAAAACATGCTTCTGTGGAGCATATGCACATACAATGGAAATCCTGGAATTCCAAAGTGGTGACAGATTTTGTTAAAAAAAAAGTTTTCTGGATTCTGAGCAGGAAATTTTGCTAAATTTGTTAAATTTGCAAAATTCACCTTAAAAAGCTTATCCTGCCAACCTAGCAGTTCGAAAGCAAGAAATTGCAAGTAGATAAATAGGGACTACTTTGGTGGGAAGGTAACAGCGTTCCATGCGCTCCGGTGTCTAGTCATGCCTGCCACATGACCATGGAAATGTCTGCAGAAGCAGACAGCGCTGGTTCTTCGGCTTAGAAACAGAGATGAACACTGACCCCTAGAGTCGGATACGACTGGCTTTCGAGCAAGGGAAACCTTTAACCACAATTTGAAAATATTTTCTCTTGATTCACCACTTTATGAAGAATCTTTTTCATATATTTTGGCTCTCCTGGATCTTCTTTCCCATTTTCAGGTGACAGAATTTCAAATGTGTTCATTAAAAGAAATTGGTCACTACGGAAAGGGCATATGTTCTCTTCCAGAAATTAGTATTCTGGTGCCAGGCAATGACAGCTGTTCTAAATTCTAGAGTAAGTCAGTAATTATTTTGCCACTTAAGCAGTTCTACATAACACTGTCATTAGCTTTTGGTGAAATGAGTCCAGATATTCTTTGAAGTCCACTTAGCACATTTGTTTTCTCTTATACTGGCTCTGCTAGAAGGTGTGGTGTGCAATTGGGTGTGATCCTTACATACAAATGGTTGGTGATGCTAAGTAACTGCTTAAGTCCCACCAGTCTGCTGTCAGAAGTAGGAGGAGACAGGAAGGACCATTGTTTATTTGTTTTATATTAAAGAGCCTCTAGAAAAAAACAAATGGAAACCCTCTTCCTGTCTCCTACTGCCACTGTTCCACTTGTCTCTTATGAAAAGGCATGCCACACACACCTCAACACACACCTCCATGCACTGCCTTTTGAAATTAAACTCCACCACCCATGAACTATAAAACTTGGGCCACATTTATTGACATTTATAAACCTGTGATGGGGCTTGGCAGTGTCTCTCTGGTCTGGATAGATGAATCCCTAACCCCTTATCCAGTGCTGTTCCTTGCCATCTACTAACAGGCCAGCTGTTTCAGGGAGACATCCATTCAGTTGTTTCCAATTCTATTCCCAAGAATGGATATTGGTCATACCGGATGTCTGTCTCATGCTCATCTGATTTGCTTGAATCATGTCAGGCAAGCAGTGCCCGCCTCGTTCAAAGATGTCCTGAGGGAATCACCACTACAACCCTAACTCAACACTACCCAGCAGATTAAATGTGACCTATGGAAGAGATCTACCCTACTAAATCATAAACAGAGTGGGATAGGTGAAAAACTGCCAATCTTGAAGCTGAGCCCAACAATTCCTATTGAGTCCCTAAGAGTGGTCCAATAATCACTCAAGCCTGAAGGGAGGGCAGGCAGGTCATCTGCAGTAGTGAATGGCATAAAAAGCCCCAAGCCACACCTCTGCACCATGCCTTGTCTCCTTACCTGGAAGGGGAGGGGACCCCTTCACTCATGGCCATGTTGCAGAACCATGGAGGGACACTTCCATGAAGCTGAGAAACTGTTTAATCTGCGCTACATTGATAGAGTTATTATATTTCTTTTCATTTAAACCACTATCATACAAGTTTAACCAGCAGAACACTAATTTAAAACAAAATCCACAAGAGCATGTTAATATCACATTTGTTTATCTCAGAATTTAAAAACTTGTTGTCTTATTTATAACATCTATTATAACGAATACCACATCACCTTCCCCCCAAAAAAACATAGTCAATTACCCACTAAATACATAGATTTAAAACTTATAATTTATCTACAGAATAATTATATTAACATTTAAATAGTTTCCTACGTCTTGATATATCAAATGATATATCTTAGACATATCAAATGAAATCAAAATCTGCAACCATCTACCCAGCAATTTCGATTCCCACCTAGAATTTCATTCCGCTGGAATAGTTCTGATTGGTTCGTCAGAACTCAACCACTTCATACATGTTAAATAGGAATTTTTCCCCACAACATTTATGAATCTAGGAGGAACAACAGAGACTATCAAGACTAAAATGTGAAAAAGAAAAATCCTACCTCTTAAAACGGATGGAATTTGAGGAAAGTCTAGACTCGTGGTTACACAGAGAATTGGATTTCTTTGAGGTGATGTTCTGGAGTTGGCAGAATGGAAAGAAACCTAAAACAAAGTCATTTGTGTGCCAACACAGTTCTTTTTGAGTGCAGAGCAGAACACACAACATCACATCTATGATATCTTTGTCCTTCAGCTTGTACTGTGGAAGATTTGATGCTAGCTATCCCAAATGTTCTTGATTCTGCCCTTTATTGGGAAAAAAATATCTGCCATATTTATTAATTTCACTTTCATACTTCTGATTCAAACAAAGAAGACTTCTAAAGGAGTTGGAACAATAGATTTAGTGCCATCCCTTTTTTCTTCCACTTTTCAGTTATTCTAAATACAAATGACAAAAATGAGGCCCAAATACAACCAGAAGTAGCCCAGAATTATCATAGGGAAAAGCAAAATAGAATACCAAACGATTTAGAAGAAAGGTTTTGCTGAGGATCCTGCCTTCAATTATAAGAAGCAGTAAAACACAATTAGATCCTTCTCTTTCTCTTTTTATGTATTCTTCAGACACTGTGTCAGTGAGAAACTGACTAAATGACTAACAGTAATGTAAATGAACTTGAAAATAAGGCTTGTTTCTCTTTTAACTATACAGTATTCTGTATTTCAATAGAAATAATATGTTACTTTAAAAACCATGCTGTCATTAAATTGTAGCACTTTCTTTCCCAATTATGAATTCCTCTGTGGAAAAGTGATTTCAAAAATTAAAAGAATTATCTCTCAAAAATACTTTTATAGAACATTTGTTCATTTACTGCTGTGTTTCAGAAGTAAAACCCAAATATTTTTGTAAATACTTTAGACAACTGAAGACATGTAGCACAGATCAAAACCTTAGCAAATGCATAATAACGTTTCTGAACACAATGCAGATCTATGGATAAGATTTTAATGTATTTTTCTTCCCTTTCCATCCTATCTTGAATAAATTAATCATTTACTATTCATAAGTTAAACATGCATATTTGGTGGTGTGTTAAGGAATTAGCAGAAAATATCTAATATCAAAAGTGCTTTTCTGAGGATTTGAGGTTCCTAAATAATGACTTTTCTCCCATTGTCATATCTACACAACCATGTGACACAAATCAGATGTGCTGGTTGAATTGCCTCATTTGGACATAATCCTTAACTATGTGTGCTTATTAACTGCCTCAGAAAATTGTGTTTCTAATCACTGCTAAACAAAGTGAAGTAGAAATTTCTTTCGTTAATGAATTCTTCTTCTTCTTCTTCTTCTTCTTCTTCTTCTTCTTCTTCTTCTTCTTCTTCTTCTTCTTCTTCTTCTTCTTCTTCTTCTTCTTCTTCTTCTTCTTCTTCTTCTTCTTCTTCTTCTTCTTCTTCTTCTTCACCACTTCACAAATGGTTGGGATTTACAAAAGAAGGATCTATAAAGGAAGTGTAGGGGTGTTCCAAAGCAGGAGCAAAACTTCTAAATTTCTAAAGATGATGAATCCAGCTAGTTTTCTGAAACAGGCCAAGGTGAGGATAGTCCCCCAAAGTATCACAAGGCTGCTGAGTTTGGATTAGGCTCAGCTATATTAGTCAGTTAAGCTTTGGTTTTCTTCAAACAAACAAATGGATGGACGGACAAACAAACAAACAAACCTTTTATTATACTTGCTCAGGAGTATATTATATTATTGCATAGCCGAGCAAAACAAGCCAATTCTAAAAAATGTTGGCACCCCAAACAAAGCTTTGTAACTTTGAAAATAGACTACAGATCAGCACCAAGCTTGGCACATATTCAGAAAGCAGACTGCTCTTGCTATATGCCAAATTTGGGAACATTCGGGCAGAGGATATTTGAGTCAGGGTTTCTTAAGTGTAAAACTTTTTTACCTTCTGTTGCAAAAACAAGAGACCTCTTATTTAAAACTGCTCATATAAATTGAAAAGACAAATCTTGCTTATGGTGAAGGAGAATAGTTGGTCCCACCTGGAATTTTTATTTATTTAAAAAGAATCCTGGCTGCAGGGCCTGGAATATTTATCCTAAGAACAAGGAGGTAAAACATAAAACAGTAACTGCTATAAACTGCACCAAAAAGGCATTCCATCACAAATGTTCCAAAATAAAAATACATTGTTGAAAGTTTGGGGAGCTATGGGATTACATGACCTTTCGATCCTGCTAGCCAGGACCTAGTTTGCTGAAATGCTGGAGGAAAACTTTTAAACTTCTTCCTAAGCAAACAGGCAATAAAAAGGGATTCTGTTTCTATTTCTAAAAAAAATATTTTAAAACATGTTTTAAACATTACAGAGAACAAATATCAAGAAGCTCACTTGTTTACGAAGTGAAATTACTCTTTTCCTCCTTTTTGCTTGATATGATCTTACTGATGTTAGTAGAGCTTTGGCTCCTATTCCACCCATCTTGTCACTCTATAATAGTTCAAAATTAAGAGAAATAATGTCAAAAGATGCTATATGCCCATGATGGCAAACCTTGGCACTCCAGGTGTTCTTGGACTTCAATTACCAGAAGCCCAAGTTAACACTCCTGCTGATCAGGGCTTCCGGGAATTGAAGTTCAAGGGCAGCTGGAGTGCCAAGGTTCACAAACACTGCTATGTGTCATCAGTCACTTCAAATGTGTGGTGACTACATTCAATTCTAGGCACTTTAGGGAAATGCCTGCACCAACTTCATGACCCTTTGCGATTTTGACATCAGTTTATTTAACAATGCTGACCACTGCCTCATTGTCACACCAAAAAATCAAATTCCTAATTCTCCAATTATTTTCCCATATCCATAACGCCTCCACCAAAGGAAATAACTCCAGGAAAGTAAGGTCCCTTGTCACACCTTTTCCCATCCAATCCTGAGGCCAGCTGCCACAATACCTTTCCCCATTTAAGAGTCGGGTCCCCCCGATTGGGGCGGGGTATTAAATTTAATAAATAATAATAATAAAAAATTCCAAAACCTAAGGCTCTGGACATGTTCATGTGAACCTGCAGTTGATCCCTTACCACCAGCCCCTCTCTCCAGAATGGGATGCCATTGAACTTGCTCAGAAACTCCCTCCATGTATACAGGTTTTGTCTCATTTCCGTCATCATCATCCTTCTATGAAATGCCCTTTTCAATTCAATCATAGTGTCACAGAGACACCTCAAAAAAGGCCTCCCTGGTGTCACCACCTTGCATATAAAGTTCAAGTGACCAACCAGCACTTCCAACTCCCTTAATGACACCTTCTTTCTGTCTGCCATAAGCTGCACTCTATTGCTCAAATGCTTGAGCTTCTCCATGGGAAGCTTAGACCCTTGATGCTCTGAGTCCAATTCGATGCCTAACAGGGCCAAACACATAGCAGGAGCCTCCATCTTTTCTTCAGCCAGTGGCACTCCTTGCTCCTTGCAAGTATCCTGAAATAACCTCAATAGCCTCCTACAATCCTCCACCCCCTTCCCTGAGCTTATCAAGTCATCTAAATAATGAATGATGCTTATAGAACCTGAAACTTTCTTAAAAACCCATTCCACAAATGTGCTGATTGCTGAAACATGCAAACAACGAAAAAGAAATGGTGCACCCCATACGTAATGCCATGTTGACATAGTAACCGTCCTCAAATTTGAACCCAAGAAGATAAAAGTTGTCTGGGTGAATTTGGTAACAGTCTGAATGCTGACTTCACGTAACATTTGGCCATGAAAGCCCCTTGACTACACCTCCCAACCATCACCACAGCTGAATCCAGGGATGCATATTTGACTGAACACAATACATCAGGAATAGTGTCATTAACCGAACCCCCTTCTGGGTGAGAAAGGTAAAATAAAAATAAGCACACACACACACACACACACCCATGCCTATACTTGCAAGACTTCCTTGAGCAGTACCCATGTGAACTGGACTCCCAGAAGACCATACGGGATACTCGACTGCCCCCTGCCTTAAGCGAGGGGAGGCTGTAGGACTGCTTTTAATAACTAAGTGACCATTACCATGCCTATAACCTGCAAGTGGTCTGACAGGGGTCATGCACTGCAACCAAAGCAGAGAGTAGGGTTCATCCCAGCATATTTCAGGGTGCACCTCTGATTTGGCCCTAAATAATTCATCATATCTAATCCATGCCACCCCCACAAAGTCAGTATATGTCCAATAAATCAGATCCAGGTAATTCAAAAGTTCTATCGCTCTGTGAGGCTTTTCATTTATAATGACACCCATATATATAATGTAACCCAGGAGCCAACTCCCCCAAATCCTCAGAGGCTTCTTCTGCCTGATAAGTTCCTTCTCTCTCTCATCCATCTTGTCAAACTCTTTCACAAGTTGAAAATATCCACAAACTCCCCCCTCACTATATTTTCTCTTGTGGCTTTGGAAAGATGCTCTCCAAAAGGTGAAGCCTTCACAGCAGATGCCCCCACAACTGGTGCCCCCAATCTTTCAGCAGTGTCTTCAACCACATCAGTACTATGTGTTGTTATCCTACTGCCTGCAGGAGCTGAAACACCCCGCACACCAATGACTGCCTCCTGAGTTCTTGCCCCTCCTATACCAACTTCCATCTGCACCACAGCATCAGTTGCTTTGTCCTTGCTTGCCACCAAAACCAATTCAGGCTCCCTATCAGCCCCAGACTCCATGACCCCTTTTTGCTTAGCAACCACCACCGATGTAACACCAGTGTCACCACCACCCAATTGCTTAGCCAGGCCCAATCGTCCACCTCCCTTGTCCTCCACTACACCCCTACTCCAATTAGTCCCATAGAAAATCTACTCACCCATGTGGGGGGCAGGACTTAGGAGCCTGCCAGTAAATGGGGAAAAGGCCACGGAACCTCCATTGACCAAGGCCCTGAGTAAGGTTTGTGGACCATGGCAAATACACACCAACCTTGCTGGGCCCTAGCAACTCACCAACACTCGACATGGATACCAACATCGTGGATGGTTCCCTTTGTTCCATAGATTCCACTATGAACACTTCACTCAAGGCCCGCCCTGAGGCCTCCATGCTCGTACCTGCTGCCTCCTCCAATTGCTCCCCTACTTCCACCGACTCTGTCATTTGCCTCTCCTGCCTCAAAACCTGGGCTGTATCCAGTGGCTGTGAAGGGGGAATTCACTCCCTGTTTGACTCTACCAGTGATAACCTACTCTCAAACTGCTGCTGTCCTAGCTGTTCTAGTTCCCATCTGCTGCCCAGCCAGGGTGGAAAAGAGCTGAGAGTCTCTGGACAGATTCTCTCGCCTTTCCAGTGCCTGGAGCCTAGTAGCGAAAGAGACCAAATCGGCCATAACATCCTCATCTGAAGACTCAGACAAAGCTTCAGCAGCCTGGGACTTCTTGGGGGTTTGTGGACTCATCCACCACCACCCTGGCATCTTGCCCTCTCTTCCTTAACATATTCACTACACCAAACAGCTTTCAACGGAGTGCATGCAACTGCACCCACTACGTTGAAAACCACGACGCCACAGAGAAGACTGAAACTGCTTCTGCTTGAAAACTCCACTAAACTCATTCTTTCCTACTCTGAATCAATCCCCAACTGCCACACCAAGTGGTGTGATTATGTAACCTGGAAGTGTGCCAAAGGCCTCTCACTCTGCACAGTTGCACTTGCAAAAGGGACCCTTCTCACCCAAACACAAGGCAATTGTCATCACTATGTTTTGGCAAGTGTGAATGTTAATGAACACAAGAGAATATCCTCTAGACCAGTGTTCCAAAACCTTGGTTTTTAGATTTCAATTTCCAGAAGACTACGTCAATTCCCCAAAGCACTGATCAGCTAATGTACTGACTTAGGCTTCTGGGAATGGCAATCTCCCTGTGTGGTGTGGGACCCTAATGGGAACCACTGCTGCAGACCATCTTAAATTTTGCCATATTTGTTGTTGTTGTTGTTGCCATAATAGATAAAGTCAATATTTAGGCTGCCCTTCACTATGTAAGGCTTAGCATCCCTTTCCCTGCTGACAATGAAGCAGATATTGTGCAGAAATATTGGACTATTTCCTGACATTTTGAATCACGAATACAGAGACACAATATCTCAGATTCATAAACTGGAGGTTTTTTGAAGAATCAAATTATTCATCTGTCAAGATGTTTGATTAATAAAGTTACTCTGTGGAATAAAGTGAGTAGACTGTGGCTTAGAAGACTATTTATCTAATGGAATATATCGGTGTGAAAGGAATGCTGTGAAATCTGAAAGCAGTTCATGCAGGTATGCCTGGGGGGAAAAATCTTAGCAACCACTTATTTGATCAGTGAAATAACATGGTGACTGATATTGTTCTGATTTCTATAACAGGATTAGCCAGGTGTTTGCATTCTCTAGGTAATAACAGGGACAGTATTTACCACCCTCTGCTCAGTTCATGCAGTTGAATATTTATGGTATATCATGCTGTTCACATTTTCTTATTTCTGTTGACAATAGCTTTTATCCTGTTGCTCAAATTCAGTAAATTAAAAAGCACAATTTTCATGGGTTAGTATTAGGCATTTGATTTTTGTATAACCACATCTATTTGAAACTGTTAGGTGTTCCCATTTGTTGTTAGTCAGCTGTTGATTCTGAAATGTCATTGAAAATACTTGTGAATGTTTTTAACCAGATTCTTTGCAGATATCCACAATTCTGTACATATTTTGCAGCTTCTCAGTCTCTCAGAACATGTTCTAAAACCATTTCCTATCCCAACTGTTTATTTGCCTCCTGCTATCTACATTCACACTGAATTCAGAATTATAGGGATAGCATCCTATCTTCTAAACTTTGTTGTTGTTGACTCGCACAGAAGAGTCTGCCACTTTGCAACCCCATGTACCACAACATGCCAACTTCTCTGTCATCTGCCATGCTCCGTAGCCCACCCACATCTACAACCACTGCATCAATGATGCCATCTAGCCATCTCATCCTCTCCCGCCACCCTCTCCTTTTGTCTTTGATCTTTCTGAGCATCAGGTCCTTCTCCATTGGGTCTTCTCTTCTCATTTAGTGGCCAAAGTACTTAAGTTTCAGCTTCAGTATTTGTCCTTCAAAGGAGCAGTCAAGATTTATTTCCTTTAGGATTGACTGATTTGATCTCCTTGCAGTCCAGGGGACACTCAAAAGTTTTCTCCAGTTCAAAGGTATCTATTTTCTGTGCTCAGCCTTCCTTATGGTCCAGCTCTCACAGCCATACATTACTACTGGGAAGACCATCACTTTAAATATGTGCACTTTTGTTGGCAGGTTGATGTCTCTACTTTTTATTATGCTGCCTAGGTTTGCCATGGCTTGCTTCCCAAGGAGTAAGTGTCTTTTTATTTTAACATCTGCAGTGATCTTAGATCCCCAAAAGGTAAAGTCTGTCACTGCTTCTATTTCTTTCCCTTCTATTTGCCAGGGAGTGATGAAGCTGAATGCCATGATCCTGTGTTGTTGTTTTTTAATGTTGAGTTTCAATCTTAATTTCAGCTTCTGCTTCATCCAGCCCATGTTTTAAACTAGTGGTTCCTAAATATGTCTCCCTAGATTGTGTTGGAAAACAACTTCCAGAATTCCTGGTCACTAGGCATGCTGCTTAGAGCTTTTATGGTTATACGCTGAAACCATTGCTTTAAGCTTTAGCAGCAGACTTGCTACTGACGGAACTGGGACCTATGTTGCTGATCCAGCAGCTATTTTTTTTATATTGAAAGCCCTCCCCTGGCCATGTGCTGAGGCTTTCATAGGCTCCCACAGGTCAAAATGAATCTCTAGGAACATTAGAACCTGAAAAGTTGGGATAAGAAGAATTTTTGTTGTTGTTCAGTTGCATAGTCGAGATTGACCCTTTGCGACCCCATGGACCATCACACAGTAGGCAACCCCATCTTCCACCATCCTCCTCAATCCACCCAGTTTTGTGCCCATCACATCAACAATACCATCTAGCCATCTCATTCTCTGCTGCCCCCTTCTTATTTTGCCCTAAACTTTTCCCAGCATCAAGGCCTTCTCAAGTGAGTCCTCTCTTCTCATTTGATACCCAAAGTACTTTAGCTTCATCTTCAATATTTGACCTTCCAAAGAGCAGTTGGGGTTGATTTCTTTTAAGACTGATTTATTTGTTCTCCTTGCTGCCTTGGGCAGTCTCAAAATTTTTCTCCAACACCACATTTCAAAGGTGTCTATTCTTTTGCACTCAGATTTCTTTATGGTCCAACTCTCACAACCATACATTACTACTGGGTATACCATTGCTTTGACTATGCAAACTTTTGTCTGCAAGGTGATGTCTCTACTTTTAACTATGTTCCCCAGGTTTCTCATAGCTTGTCTCCCAAGAATGAGTCATCTTTCATTTCATGGCTGCAATCACCATCTGGAGTGATCTTGAATCCTAAGAATGCAAAGTCTGTCACTCCTTCTACTTCTTCCCCATCTATTTTCCAGGGACTGATAGGGCCTGTTGCCATTATCTTGGTTTTCTTGATGTTGAGTCTCAAGCGCTTTTGCTGGCTTGAAAAATGAAAAAAAAAATAACTTTGTGGCCTGTTGACATAATTGTTATTTATGCCCACATAAATGAGAATGCTTACTCAAAAGGAATTAAGCCATTGATATCCTTTTAGTAAATAAATTTTATCTCAGAAATTACTCTGGGTTGAAAGGATTTTTGCTGGAGAAACTCCACTCAGGGGATGCCCAAATAAGGCTCCTTTCATGTCCCCAAGATCCATCATGCAGCACTCAGGTTTTGAACTCCGACCTTCCAGTCTTCAAGCTCAGCATTTTAACTACTAAGCCACTGCAGTGCTGTTAGTTGCTTAAAGGGATAAAATAAACAAGAAAGTGGCCAGGGGAAAAAGAAATGAAATGTCCCAAGGATTTCACAAAAGGGTTCCTTTCACAAGAAAAGTTACAAAGAAAGGTTTCTCACAATCTCAATGGAAAATAATGTTACCATTTTGCATTATTTGTAAAAAAAGATCTTGTTACTCCTTCACTATAAAAGGTAAAGTGTGTGTGTGTGTGTGTATTGTGGGTGTGTATCTTATCACATGAGATTGAGGGCCAATGCATACACTAGCACCAAAATTATCTGGTGTCTTTGTGTGATCACACAAACTAACACAAAAAGACTGCAAATCAAGCTGCCGCAAATCTAAATTGACCTGATTTGGCTTGTCAGTGTAGTCACATTCAATGTGAATTTTAATTAAGCATTCTTTTGTCTTAAGCTTTATTCTTTCAAATGAAATGAGATTGGCAGGAAAAATGTAAAAAATAATTTTTCAGTACTGCAGCAGATATAACTACATAAGCAACACCTATTGCTATGATTGTTTACTCAGTAGCAAGATTCATTTTTCAAACATGTACAAGCAGTTGATCTTAAATGAGCAGGCTTATGGTATTAGGCTTTGTTGAAAAATACTAAAATGACTATTTGTCTGACCCAGTGCTATGTAGGGAGTAATGGCCACTGAAATAATTGGGATTAACCTCTGAGTAAATAAATACATGACTGACTTATTAATGAACAAATGATATTAATTTTAAATTGTGAAGAACAAACACAAACTAGTAGAAGTTTAGTCAAGTAGAGATTTTTTTAATGATCCAAAACATGGGTTCTATTCCATATATACAACAACCCATTGCATAGAAATGTTTTTTTTTTAACCAAGTGCACCAGGAAACAAGCTATTCTTCCTCCAAACCAGCGTCTGAGGTCACTGAAGGACAGGATTAGGAGGGAGAAAATGAAATTTATTCCAGACAAGACACAGGGTGGTCCTAGTCAATCAAAAGGCAGATCAGAGACCAGAATTTCAGCCTGCTGTAGACAGTGCTAGAATCCCTCCCACCACAAAAAACAAAAACACAAAAAACCCACAATATCAACACCAATAGATTTGCAGTTTGAGATTGTTTTGTGTCTCATTTTTGAGCCGGGAAGCTTAGACTTTGTCAATGGTCAGGAGTACATTTGCATAACTGCAGCTAGTGCAGCATGTTTTTATATTCCTTAATTTATATACCATATATACTCGTGTATAAACCGATTTAAATGTAAGCCACGGTACCCAATTTTTCCTAAGAAATCAGGAAAACTGATTGACTCAAGTATAAGCCTAGGACCCCATGAGAAGGAGGATGGGGAGAGTCTATCTATGTGTGTGCATGTGTTTATGTGCATGTGTTTTCAAGGGTGTGTGCACAGGATGGGTCTAACTGCTGAGCGAGGGGTGACAGTGGTGCCACCTAACCAGTGCTCGTGCTGCTATGCAAGGGGGCTGGGTGGGCTGGGTTTGTAGTGCCAAGGTAGAATGCGGGAATCGCTACACGAAGCCTCGTTCCAGCCTCTTTCGTCACTTAGAGCTGAGTAGAAGTCCATGGTGGACAGGCAAGCCAAGCAAGCCCAGCTAGAAGTGACTGGTCAAAAAAGCCTCAGTAGGAAGAGGAACCTGCCAAGACCACATGTGTGCTTGGGGGGGGGGGGAGAAGAAGCTTTTGTTACCCACTTCTCCTGTTGCGTCATTGGCATGGGCATTGGGAGCCTACCAGAGCCTTCCTTTGCTGCCAGGCTAGGAGGGATTGTGTGTGTGCTTGCGTGCATGCATGTGTGTGCGCACGGACCATGGGGTTTGGATACCAGGAGGAGCCAAACCCTCCAGCTGGGACCTGGCCAGGCAATGGAGCTGTGCGGAGGTGCCACCAGCTGGGACCTGCTATGCCTTGCCTTTCCTCCGGATGGATTTACAGATGGGGCAAAGGAAGCTTGGATGCCAGTGGGGAATTGGAAGGGAAGGTCCTCAGATATACAGATGACTTGACTATAAGTTGAGTCTGTTTTTTTCAGCACATTTTAGGTGCTGAAAAAAATGGGCTTGTACTTGAGGCTATATGGTATACCTAATACATATTTAATTTTAGTTTTCCCAAGTTTAATTTAAAAAAATATTTTCATAGGTTCTTTTAATGTCTATCTCTTTTAATGATCTGTATGTTGCCTTAATCCTGGTAGCCTGAAGAAAACAACAGAAGAAATGCAGGCAATAAACAAATATAAAGAGGGCATTCACTAATTTTTTGCCCATGTATAAGATGTGTTGTTTTCAATAGCTGATCTCTGACTTGCATTAATGTAAGACACAAATCACTGAGCAATTGAAAATGGCCTCACAATTGTTAATTGGGTTCTTCCCCCAGAATCTAAAAATATGCAGTTATCAAAATTTGTTGGCCTGGATATTATTCCCAATCAACCATATAGAAATTATGATGACACAGGGAAAAAATCATCGTTGTGTGTGAATACATGAGCCAGGTTTTAAAAAAAAAACCTGTCAACCCAAACAGAAGTCTTTTACAATACATTTCCATAAAGTGGCTAGAATTAGTTATCACCTTTTTGTTTGAGCTGTAATGAAGCAAAGATAAAAAGACTAATTTGAGCATAGTATCTATTTCCTAGTATCAGAAGTATGAGACATTTATTAATGGCCTTAAATGAAATCTCCTGACACTAAATTGCAATAGATTAGACCTTTAACTGACTGTGAGAAGGAAGAGGTATGTGTGTGTGTGCATGTGCGTGGGTATTTTTACATATATGCATGTATGCACAGGCCTTCTACAAGCTGCACAGAGCCCATTCACAGGGTGGGGTACGTCATGTTGAAGGTGAGGCCATCAGAAAACAAGCCTTCCAGAATGTGCTAACACAGCTGGAGCCCATTAATGGGTGGTAGCTGGATGACTCCATTGAGACTGGGATAAAAGAACAGGCAAAGGGCAGAAGGGAAGATTGTTGATACCAATGTACAAAGGACATGTCTGGCTGGACATTCCACTATGGTATTTAAGTAGACTGTACAGCCAGCAACTCAATGCTGAGTGTTGGGCAGTGGTAAATAACCTGACACCCTAAAGTGGCCAACAGCTGTGGGCGGATGAGCCTCTTTAGGTGGGGTGATCCCCTAGTGGAGGAAATGCCACTGGAAACCATCATATTGGCCCAATGGTGGAATGAGCAGTGGAGGAACCACTTTCTGATTCCCAATGGTCATGGAGTCAGAAGAGGCCATGCCAGATGGACTGGCTGTGAAGGCACACCTTAGCTATCCTCAAGGCTCTAGCAGTCCATTGTAGTCCTGGTGTTAAATCCTGCAAGTCTCATTTCATATGTGCCGCAAGAGATGTCTCAGTGATCACAGTGTTTGGGTCACTTCAACACAAGCTGGGATCCACCTTAAACAAATTCATGCCAATGGCATTTTTCCTGCTTCAGGAATCAGCCACCCTCCCTGCTCTGGCCTATTGTTGTTTTGTAACTTCTGTATGTGTAATTCTTAAGTTTAATTTTAACCTAATTTTAACTTAATTTTTAATATTTAATTAACTGAAGTTGCAATTTTTAACGGATGAAGTGAATTTTAATATGTATGAGGCACGTTGAGTGTCATATTGGCCATGTATTTACTATGTACTGTTGTTTTAAACCATGTCATTTCTGGTTTGTATTGTAAGCCGCCCAGAGTTGGGTTTACCTAATTGGGGCAGGATAACAAATTGGACAAATAAATAAATAAATAAGAATGCATTATTGGATATGAGTTGCAGCCACCAACAATGATGATGCTGAAAGACCAGAAATGTGGGAAGACACTGATGACTACTGTGAAGTGTTTTTTTTTAAAGCAGGCAGACATTCTCTCTTCTCCATTCAGCCCACTGCATAGACACTGAGGACTTTTCATCTTTTATTTTCCCTGAGGCAGCATCAGTTCCTGGAAAGGGATAATGAGAAAAGGACTAGCAAGGGTAGAGCTGAAATGGGAGAAGCCCTCTCTATTTAAGAAAGTATAGCATGGACCTCATTTGTTGTCCTTACTTATAGTGGAAGTTAAGGTGCAGGAGGGAGCAATAGTGTACCCAGAGTTTGAGGGAAAATGTGAGAGGTTTCCACTATCCAGTCGGGTAAAAGGCAGGTGTAGATAACAAGCTTTCAGAAGATGACAGGACTGAAACATAAAACTAGAGCATCAGTGAAGAGCAGCAGCAATAAAAAGGTTGCTAAAAAGGGGAACAAAACAAATTGATTAAAGACCACTGTCTTTTTTAAAAAAAATACATGTATAAGCAAAACCACAGACATTTAAGCAGATAAATGAGATGCCATTCATATGCCTGGTCAGCTGATTAAGAAGATGATCAACAGCTTGTTAATTACCTTCATTTAGTTGCCACAACTTTCATATCTGCATAGTTTTTATGTACATAACAAGCCAACAGGATTTCAGCAGAAGTACCCACTATGTGTCCCAAAGGAAACCTCTCATAATCCTGTCCACATTGACCAGAGGTGGTCAACATACAGTCCAGCATCTATGAATGGCTTCTCAGTTGCCCAAATGGACCTTGTAACTTCACTCTGCCTTCTAGTGGATCTCACAGGAAATTCTGGGGTGACGCTGGATTTTTTAAACTTAATTAAAAACCAGCATACAGATCAAACAGATAAAGTACAAATCACTTCAACATTTAAAAAAAACAAACTTTAAAGGTGTAAGTATGCAACATTCCTTGGGAATACACAGTGGAGGTGTGGAACAGATTTAATGGCTTGGACCAGATAGGCAGAGTGCCAGAAGAATTATGGACAGAGATGTGGGGCATCATGCAGGAGGCAGCAAGGAAAACCATACCAAAAGAAAAGAAGCGTAAGAAAGCGAAGTGGTTGTCCGATGAGTCTCTTAAAATAGCAGATATGAAAAAACAAAGGAATATCAGAAAAAAGTCTATTAAAGAAATGGGAATACCGGAACACCTTATAGGCCACATGAGAAATCTGTACATGAATCAAGAGGCAACAGTTAGGACAGAAAATGGAATGACGGAGTGGTTTGGAATAGGAAAAGGAGTAAGACAAGGTTGCATTTTGTCACCCTGCTTATTCAACTTATACACAGAACACATAATGCGCAATGCAGGGATGGAGGAATCACAATTTGGGATCAAAATTGCTGGAAGAAACATCAACAATTTGAGATATGCAGATGATACCACCCTAATGGCAGAAAGTGAGGAGGACCTAAAGAAGCTCCTGATTAGGTTGAAAGAAGAAAGTGAAAAAGCTGGCTTGAGACTCAATATCAAGAAAACCAAGATCATGGCAACAGGCCCTATCAGTCCCTGGAAAATAGATGGGGAAGAAGTAGAAGCAGTGACAGATTTTACTTTCCTAGGATCAAAGCTCACTGCAGATGGTGATTGCAGCCATGAAATAAAAAGGCGACTGATTCTTGGGAGGCAAGCAATGAGAAACCTGGGAAGCATAGTGAAAAGTAGAGACATCACATTGCAAACAAAAATTTGCATAGTCAAAGCAATGGTATTCCCTGTGGCAATGTATGGTTGTGAGAGCTGGACCATTAGGAAAGCTGAGCGCAGAAAAATAGATGCCTTTGAGATGTGTTGGAGGAGAGTTTTGAGAGTCCCCTGGACAGCAAGGAGAACAAATAGGTCAATCTTAGAAGAAATCACCCCTGACTGTTCCTTAGAAGGTCAAATAATAAAGATGAAGCTAAAGTACTTTGGACATCAAATGAGAGGAGAGGATTCACTTGATAAAGCCTTGATGCTTGGAAGGGTCGAGGGCAAAAGAAGAAGGGGACGGCCCAAGATGAGATGGCTAGATGGTATTGTAGAGACAATGGGCACAGAGCTGAGCGAGTTGAGGGGGATGGTGAAGGACAGGAGTGCCTGGCGGGCAGTGGTCCATGGGGTTGCAGAGGGTCGGAATAGACTGTGTGACTGAACAACAAAAAATGCAACCCTCTGCATTTAGCTGAAATTCTTCCTGAAATTTCAAAGCTTTACCTCCCTATTTAAGGCTGCCATATCTCCAGATTTAATCTACAGTTGAACCTCATATAACAGATGTCCCGTATAGCGAATTTTTTTAATCACATAACAAAAAGAAATAAAAAAAACATGGCACCTCGTATAATGAAAATGTTTGCTATGCGATGCAGCATCCCTATCAGAAAAATCATAGAACAAAAATCTCTATGGAAAAATTTGTACAATGAAAAAAATGTACGATTTTTCCCATAGAGATTTTTTTTTTGTAATATTTTTCCCATAGGGATTTTCGTTAGTATAGGGGGAAATCCTACAATGAAAAAAATGCATAGCGAACAGCTCTATAGAACAAATTATTATTGTTATAGTAATTTTTCAATACAAATCATTTGGAATTCACAAATCAATTCAGATGTGGAGCAAATATTGAATTGTGTCATGTTTTACTTTTCATCATTTGACCCGAGAAGCCCCATTCCCGAAAAAGCAAGGGATTTAGTTTTAAAATGAGGGTTTTTTTTGCCTGTAAATACTTGAGGCATGCATTTCGTTGCTCTCAGGAGTACACTTCTGGCCTCTCATAAGAAGCATTCCTCCCTTCTCCTCCTTGTTTTAAAATAAAATTATGAGAGAAGTAAAATTTTGTTTGTTTGTTTGTTTATTTATTTATTTATCATACTTCTATACCACCCTCCTTGCCAGGGCAACCCAGGGCTGTCTACAACACCATTAAAAAAACACACACACAATACAACACAATCCCATCATCCCAGGATCCCAACAATAAAAATTTAAATTTTCAAGATTTAAAAATTTTAAAAAACCAGTTAATTATCATACTTAAAAGATTAAAAATTAAGTCCCAAAGATAAGATTAAAAAATTAAATTAAAAGACCAGGGGATAGATGGAACTCAAACTAACCAGCGAGCTCGGGTCATGGTACTTGTAATCATGTGCACTGTGAGGAGCCTGTGCAAGCATCAATGATGTAGTTGTTTTAGAAATCATTTATGCTTCTAGATCACAGTTTTTGGGCCCTCTTCCCAGCCTTCATGGCTAGAGCAGTTGTCCCACACTACTAAAACTTCAAAGGGAAGCCTGCCACCTTGCTTTCTCCTAGCTAGGTAAACATACAGTAGCTTTGATACGGTCTAATTTTTTGAAAATAAAATTGTCTGTTTTGATTTTAAAGGACTGTGTTCATTCCATTTTACATAGTGCTGTATTCATTCTATTTCACAGAGGCTGAGTTGGCTCAGTGGTTAAGAAGCTCAACTTGTTAGCTGGAAGGCTGGCAAGTCAGCAGTTTGAGACCCAGGTACTGCATGATGGATTGAGTACCTGTCTTTGTTCCAGCTCTTGGGGACATGAAAGGAGCCACATTTGGTCATCCCCTGAGCATATTTTCTTCTGCAAAAATCCCTTCAACCCAGAATAATATCTGACATGAAATTATTATTAGCGCAAGCTAGAAATACTTAGTTTCAAATAAGAAATTTAGCCTATGTCAAGTTAGCTTCAAAGTACTGCTGACTCTGTTGTGACCTGGACATTGTTATACTGTTTCTCTCTCTTTCTTTTTCTTTCATTGAAATGGGAGATGTACCGTATATGCTGGGATATAAGACGACTTTTTACCCCTGAAAAACATGCCTCCAAGTGGGGGGCCATCTTGTACGCCAGGTGCACTTCAGTTTAATAAAATACAGTAATACCTCAGATTATGTTTACCTTAGATAACGTTTACCTCGGATAACGTTAAGCAATCTGGGGAGGAGAATTGCATCGAATAACATTAAGGTCCTATGGGATGGATCGGATAACAACTTTTAATATCAGATGATGAACAGGAGTTTGAAGGCTTTTAAAGGGAAACTGTCATGCCAGCAAACTTGCTAGGGACTTGCCTGGCACTTGCTCTCTCCCTCTATTTGTTATCTTCCTTCTATCATTGACAGTTCCAGTTTGGTTAACAGATTAGAAAACAAACAGCATGGCAGCTCCCATAGGTTTATTATTCCATTCAGCTTTAGTGAATTGTCTTTGGTGAATTACGTTTAATAAACTTGCACTGTTTTATGTTTACTGTACATGTTTGATAACATACAGTTTTTCTGCATGTCATAAGCATTTGAATATAAAATAACATGTTGAAATCAAATCTGATGTTCTTTTACGTTTTATTTGGTGTGTGGAAGGTGTGCGGAAGAGGGGTTAGTCTTATACAGCGAGTATATAACAAGCACTATATTTTGAGTGGAAATGCTGGGGGGTCGTCTTATACGCCCAGTTGTCTTGTACCCCGGCATATATGGTATTAAAATTGAAACCAGTATTTTCTTTCCATACTGGCTAGCATAAAGCTGGCTATCAAGGTTAACAGCTGATAATCTGAAAGTCAGAGCTCCTTCAGACACTTTTAGTTCTGCCAACATTTGCCTGTTTACATTCAGATAAAATTAAGGTTCTGTTTGTTCTCACAAGCAATGAGTTTTATGGCTGTTTATGTATCTCTTTCTGTTTTAACAGGGCAGAAACACCAACATAGAGACCAGGAGGTCCTTCATTTTCACCCCAATGTCAAATGTATTGGTAATATTATTGAATTTGTGTCATGACTGTCTATTGAGTGTTTCACTCATATTTACTCTGTTACAGATATAACAAGTCTTTTGGTTTTAAATTTTGACTATTATAAATGCATAATTGTTGTTAAGTTACCATATTATTGCATAGAAGCATTAAGTTACTTTAAATAAAGCTAAAATACAATTAATCGAATGTAGCCAAATAGTCAAGCTACCATAAAAGTTGTATTTTACTTTATAAGATTGTGTTGATGCTATATGTAAGCATAAGTTTAAATTATTATTATGTGCTCCTTTTTAATACATTCATGTATCTTGTTATAACTTAACTTTAAAGTAATTCATTATCCACAACTGCTTTTTAGTTACATCTAAATGTTCAGCTAATCTCTGGTTTTAAGCCACAAGTGTTTTTATAATATTGTCTTATTAATCTTTCAAGATATATGCTTTGTTATTTAATGTATCACATGTATAGTAACAATCATTATTAGTAAAATGAATGGAAAATGAACTTTTGTCATAATTATTTGCCTTATAAAACAATGTACAACAGAGTGTAAATCTATGAATAGCTATGCAGCTATGCTGGGACATACATTTTCTTGGATTTTGGCAAAAAGAATCTGAATCTTCTTTTTGGTTAGAGAGTTAAAAACATCTGTGTTATTAACAGAGGGTTTCTAACCCATCCCAAGCTTTTCTAGTTCTGGCAAATCTCCAAACTCTCACTGTTGGATGGGCCACAAATTGCCATGGATAGAATTGAGATCTATACTGGAACCCCTGCATTTGCCTCCAAATTGAATTGGTGAACCTGTGAATAACTAATATGCATAGGAAGCTTAAAGAACATGAAAAATATTACTAGAATTTGTTTCAGTACACTCTGCTTAATGCAGTGCCGCTGTATAATATGGGGCTTGCTTCTAGGGGTATAGGTGAAGGGCTGCAGTTTCAGATGCTAAGAGGAAAAAAACCCCAGACATTTGATTGAATTTGTTTGGCATGGCTGTTCACAAATTTTCATTATTGATTTCCTTTGTTATATATTCATATCAAAAATAATGTCAAAAAATACCTGCTGTGCTTTGTGGTGTCCATAACTGCCAAATATCATTACAAATTCAAGTCCAATACCCCCAGCATATTAAAAATTATTTTAATAAATAAATGAATACAACTTTTATTAACCCAGTTAGAGATAGAATTGTTGTATTTATTCTATTTGGTGGGTTTGATTGTATGATTGAAATTATGTGTTGATGCATTGTGAACAGAGAGAGAGCTCATACTGATCAGATGATATAGAATTATAAGTAAATAAACAAATAGATAAATAAGTCACTACATATGAATGGAACATTTGTGTATTTAGATTTATATTTAGCCATTAACATATGGATGAGATCCATATGGATGATTTGGAGATTGTCTGCCATTTCTAGATACATGTCTTGATGTTTAGGTGATGAAATTGCCTACCCAGATGGCTTATGCTCTGCAACAATTTTCTTAATTGCCACAAATCTGTACACATGCATACAAGAGGCTGATGCATATGTGTATGTGTGTTGCATGCCATGGTTTATATATTATTTCAGCTAGATGTCACATCTGTTCCAAGCTTGATGAAAAATGTCATCAAAAATAGGTCCAGTGAAGTGTAGTGTAGTTGAGTTTCTGTGACAAAGTACATTAAGAGAAATATTTCTTCAAGAAGGGAATATAAGCCTATTGTCAAGATTGTCCTGGAGGAAAATATATTTAGAAAATGGATTTACAGTATCTGTTTCAACTGCATGTGCAGCAAATTAGTTTGCTGTAAGTTATTTTTCTTGAGACCAATAATAAACTCATTTTCTATCAGTCAAATAATAATTTATCAATTCTGCAAATAAGCTAAGAATGATTCTGATGTTCCTCTCAATAACATTATTCATTGACAGACACCATTGCTAGGCCATCTGCTGTATACAAATTCTTGCAAATGGTGAATGCTGTATGTGGTTTCCGTGGTGTTGATGAACTGTAACTCTTATCAGCTCTGAGCCAGATAGCCAATGGTAAGGAATACTGAGTTGCATTCCAGCAGCATCTAATGAACCACATGTTCAGCTGTAAAGTGATCATGAAATAAATCTTCAGAATATGTTTATACAGGAGTCAAATTCATTTTCAATATCTCTTAATGAACAGTACGCATAACAGTTTGCTCAGATGAATCATTTGCCTTATTGAAGATTTGGAGAATGAAGAGTGAAATGGAGATAGGAGGTTTCCATCCATCTCCAATCCATTAATGTGATGAGACTTTAAACTTGTAGAGTTTTCAGTTAGATGCTCCATCATCTTACTGTTTATGTAGTAATACCAGAAGATATTGTATGCCCACATCTTCTCTTTTTTAATAGATTAGGCTACTGTGCCAAGTGAAGATAGGAATTGTACTTCAATGTGTATGGGAACAAAAGATTTGCAATGAATCACTCTGCAGGGCAAAAAGCTGCCTAGGTAGGATGGACTTTGCTGTCTTCTCCCTAGAAGTTGGGCCACTTAGAGGGCCCCAATAAGTGCCTACCAACTCACAATAGGACAGAAGAAAGACAGGACCCATAAAAGTGTGAATTAATTGCCTCTTTGCCAATCATGAACAGTCCACCCACCCTCTTTGGCTTGCTATCTAATTGGCAGGTGTTGGGTTGGGCTGTTTTTACCTATCCCTTGCTTTTGGGTGAGGGCATTCAGCAATTGAGGGTGTGGTCAGCTTTAAATAGGTCACAGCTGGTAGGTGGTATGTATGGGGGATTTAGTAAAGGTTAGTTTCCATGGAAATTGGGTGGTTAATTGGGCGGTATGATCACCCGGATCCTGTAATTTAGTGATGGGAACTGAAAGGTTATAAGGGTGGCACACAATGGCTTATCCATTTAGCTGTCAATGGATTGATGGTTGGTTGCTGGTATCACTCCAGGAATTTGTGTTGGCTGAACGCCAGAACCCAGAAGAGGCAGTGGGCCTTTCCCTATAGACAAAAGCAGGAAAAGGTAGCATCCCCTATGGCTCTAGATGGTATTGTAGATGCAATGGGCACAAAGCTAGCTGGGCTGAGGAGGATGGTGGAAGACAGAGGTGTCTGATGGGCAATGGTCCATAGGGTCACTAAGGGTCGGAATCGACTGTGCGACTGAACAACAACAACAATCTATGGCTCTTGGCTCAGTCATCAGGTTATTCCCCACTGTAGGATGGGTGGTTTTCACAGTTTAAATAGTTAATGAATGTGTGGACCTTGTTAAAACTTTGGACACCTGTGTTTGTGTCTTTATTCTCGGGGCGGGAGGGGGGGCAAAGACTATATAACACATATATTACATCACAGTTATTTTCTCCTGCTGTTTGGATGTGCTATAATAATAATTTTGTGTGAGAAATTATTCTGGGTTGAAAGGATTTTTTGATGGAGAAACTCTGCCCAGGGGACTCCTGAATGAGGCTTCTTTCATGTCTCCAAGAGTTGGGACAGAGACAGGCGCTCACACTATCATGCAGTACCCGGGTCTTGAATTGCTGACTTGCTGACCTTCCAGCTAACAAGGCAAGCTTCTTAACCACTGAGCCACTTTGCTAAAAATAGTAAAGATGGATATCTTGTACAGTTCATTTTTCTTCCACTTCTCTTGTATATTTTCATTGCAAAGCCCACTGTAAATGAATGCTGATTACTTAGTTAAAGATGTTAACTGCTTAACAAGAAAAATGCTAAAAACATTTTAATGTCAGCCTGGTAAAAGACAGCCAAAGAAAAGTTAGAACCATTTTAATTGAGCATTTAGGTGACTGGACAAATGAGATGACATTCATTTGTTTGCTTGTTTTGGAAATGGGTGCCCATCTTTTTATTCAGAATATACCAACATGTTTTTAAAATAAATAGGCACAATAAAAGCCATACACTTACAATACATAATGAAACAACAGCTCAGTTGAAGAAGGTCTACTGATTTGATTATTTCAGCTGGCTTCCTCCCTCTTCTGGATCATTCCTACAGGGAAGTTGTTTTAAAATGGTCCTATTATAGAGATGAGATAGGGTGAGAACAACAATAGATATTTATGCTGTGCTCAGCTGTAGTCCTCTCAATCCCATTCATTGCCATGAGGGAAAGACTAAGGTAAAGGTAAAGGTCACCTTTGCTCAAAAGCTAGTTGGGTTCGGTGCTTGTCTCTGTTTATAGCCAAAGAGCCAGTGCTGTCTGTATATGCAAATGTTTCTGTAGTCATGTGGCAGGCATGCTTAACTTTTCACAAAGGTGATATCTATTTATCTACTTGTAATTTCTTGCTTTCAAACTGCTAGGTTGGCAGGAGTTGAGGCAGAAAAAGGAACTCACTCCACCATGCAAAACTTGAATCTCAAACTGCTGACCTGCCAATATTCCAGTCATCTTAACCACTAAGACACCACAGGGAAAATATCTTCACATGGGGCCCCACAGTGGCTTAGTGATTTAGATGCTGTGTGATGGAGTGAGTTACCATCACCTGCCCCAGCTCCTTCTAGCCTAGCAATTCCAATGCAAGACATTGCAAGTAGATACATAGGTACTGCTTCGGCAGAAAAAGTAACACCATTCTGTGTACTACAGCATCTAGTTATGCCTGCCATATGACCACAGAAACATCTGCAGATGCATACAGCCCTGTATCCTTAGCTGTAAATGGAGATGAGCACCATCCCTAAAGATGGACATGACTGACTTTCGAGCAAGGGAGATCTTTACCTTTAGCTTACCTTCACATTCAATTCCGTACACACTTGCACACACATTCCCTTTCACATAGATTGAATGACTGAGGACTACTCTGGCTCTATGTATATCAGTGTATCTGCTAAGGCAAATTCTAAGATATGATTAAACTTCTATGTGTAAAGGAATACCTGTACAGAAAAGAATTCTCCACTTCAGATGCCCAAGTCCAGGTTATAAGTGCCAGTCACAATTTTACTCCATAGCTCCTTGCAATATTTTATACCCATAATACAGATCACTTGTCAATCTGTATCCATTTTGACTTGAATTTCTTCACAGATGGAAATTGGATATGGGTTGTTCCAAATTGGAGAGAAAAGTAGTCTAACAGAATAGATTCAGGTGTTTCTTATTATCATCACCTTCTTCCCTTTCACTCCTATGAAAGACATTGATTAATTTCTTTTCTACCTCACCCCATTCAACACAGAGATTTGTTTTCATGTCTAGACTTTAGTTTGAACTAAGACAATTCTCATGACCATTTCCCCCCCCCCCAATAGGCTTGAGAGAGAAGATGCCCTGGCCTGGCAGGCAGCTGAGGACCTCTCCCCCTCCTCTGGGCCCACACCAATGGCCAGAGGGGAGTTAGTCTGTGTTCTGCTTTGGTTGTTTTGGGAGGTTGTATTTTATGTTTGTTACTGTACTGTTGCTGTTTTGACTGTAAGCTGCCCTGAGTCACCTCGGCGAGTGAACGGCAATGTAAATCTGAACAAATAAATAAATAAATTTCAATATAATACTTTACTGTACAATTTGGTAACACATGTGCCTTCATTATTTTCTACATATAAAAATACAATCAAAACAACGGTGGAATAGTTGTGAATTAGGTTGCACAATCAATGTGTAGTCTTCAACATGAAACCCACACAGTGTGATTTATTTGCAAGTAAATATGAGTTGGAACAGGTCTTTATACTCTTATAGCAAGAAAGGATATGGTCACTATTCCATCCAAAATCTTCAGTTCCTTATATATTCTATAAAATAGCATTTTGTTTAAATAAATGCAAGTTATTTCCAAATTATTTGCATAGAGATGGAAAAGAGCAAAGATGCATTTGTGAAATCTCCAATTATAGGAAGAGTTTTGCATCTCTGGTTCTTTGAAGGGATTGGTATTTAATCACTTTCTTGACATAGATGTTTTGATGAGTAAGATAAAAGATATCTTGGGAAGAAGGGAGGAATAAGTTTGTTCCCCAGGGTCATAGCATTTTTTAACTTTCCTGCTTGTGGTTTCATCAGTCAGAGCTTCCAGTGTTGAAAATGCCTTTTTTGCAACCTGATACAAAATTATGACAGAAAGAAAAAAGAGGATTTAAATTTACCTAAACTATTTGGTTTTGAATTTACTAAAGTACTTTTCAGGGAAATAGAAAAAAAAATCCCCACAATTTGTTCCTAGCATGCATTTTCTACATGTTTTTATCTGTCTCTGCCACTGAAGTGACTTAAGAACTTTTTCCATGAATTTGGAAATCTATCTCAGGCTGTGACTACATGATAAACTACAGTAAGATTTCACTATAATCCCAATCTTTATTGTACATAACCATAGGCTTTATAAAACAAAATATAACTTAAAACATTTTGTAAAATTCTCTAATAAAACCAGGTACAGTAATACCTCGGATAATGTTTGCATCAGATAATATTTGAATCGGATAACGTTGGGGAATTTGAGGCAAACATTTGGATCGGATAACGTTATGTAACGTTATGATCTGATGCATCAGATAACAATGATCTTTGATACAAGTGTTTGCCTCAAATTCCCTGAGGTGTGGCTGTAACTTACCAGTTTGTCTTGGGAGAAAGGGGGAGGGGGCTGCCTGCTCTTTTTATCTCAAGGTTGCAACATCT
The DNA here is from genome assembly GCA_030440675.1 of Furcifer pardalis. Taxonomy (NCBI): domain Eukaryota; kingdom Metazoa; phylum Chordata; class Lepidosauria; order Squamata; family Chamaeleonidae; genus Furcifer; species Furcifer pardalis. The sequence continues at coordinate 64,101,210 of CP126895.1, forward strand.
CAATAACAATCACACATTACAAAAGCTTGCCAAACCAGTCTGACTAGTTTAGGTGAATAAAAGAAGACAGAATTTTTTTAACTTTGCTGTTTTAAAAGATCTGCTCCCTCTGTTTGCTGACATGTTTTTTTTAATGATGCCATGGCACACCAGGAAAACTAGGTGAGAAGAAAACTAAATTTAGCTTGTGTACTGTACACTGCTTGTGTACCGTGCTCTGCTTGTTTACTGTGCACTGACCTTCCAAGATCACCAAGACATGTGGGGAGGGGGGACTTCAAGGGAAACTCAAAGAAACATGCTGGAACCTTTGTCTAAAGGGTAAATACATTACAAAAGCTTGCCAGACCAGTCTGACTAGTTCAGGTTAGCAAAAGCAGGAGTCAGTTTTAAAAGCTAACAGCAAGGGTGCCCAAACTTTTCAGGCCACGGGCCAGTCACGTGGTTCATGGGTGCCCAAACTACAGCCTGTGCGCCAGATCCGGCCTTGACACCAATTCATCTGGCCCGTTCCACCCTTGCCACTCCCAGAATCTGGGTGAGTTTTACTTCTGCTTCTGGTATCATTGGCTGGATCCAGCCCATAGGCCATAGTTTGGGCACCCCTGGCTAACAGGGATAGAAGCAGTACCCAAAATGGATGCCAACATTTACCAACATGCAAGGTGGCCATCTGGAGCCATGTGCACAGGAATCCATTGGTGTCATGGGCCAGATCCGGCCCACAAGCCCTGTTAACAGCAGGGGTGCCCAAACTTTTCAGGCCATGGGCCAGTTACGTGGTTCATGGGTGCCCATACTACAGCCTGTGCACCATATGTGTAGCAAATTGCCATTAGAAATTGTACCCCCTAACTGAGAATCAAAATACAATGAACAACTGAAAAACAACCAGTATTATTCACAATTAAGTCCACCATTGCCGGCCCAGATGGGAAAGGAAGGAGGTTGGACATCATATTAGTACTCAAGCCCCATAAAACATTATTGCTGAAGAAGCAATGGGGAGCCTTATTGCATGATATGCTGTAGTAATGATGGGTGCTGCACAGTATGGGAAGAACTTACTACTACTACTACTACTACTACTACTACTACTACTACTACTACTACTACTACTACTACTACTACTACTACTACTACTACTACTAATACTAATACTAATACTAATACTAATACTAATACTAATACTAATACTAATACTAATACTAATACTAATACTAATACTAATACTAATACTATCCAGGTGCCTGGAGGCTGTCAGGGTCTGGATGGGGGACAACGGGCTACAATTGAATCCCGGCAAGACTGAGTGGCTATGGGTAAGGGGTCCTGCGCTATCTCGGGAGTTGCCATCTTTGGTTCTGGATGGGGCAGTTTTGCCCCAAACAGACCCGGTATGTAATCTGGGAGTCCTCTTGGACTCGCGACTACTGCTCCAGGAGCAGGTGGCAGCAGCGGCCAGGAGGGCTTTTGCACAACTCCGTGTAATACGCCAGCTACGCCCGCTCCTAGACCGGGACTTCTTGCTCATGATCACACATGCTTTGGTCACCTCCAGACTTGATTACTGTAATGTGCTCTACATGGGGCTGCCCTTAGTGACCATTCGGAGGCTGCAGCTGGTCCAGAATGCGGCTGCTCAGGTAGTGGTGGGGTGTGTGCGTTATGCTCGTGCCTCACCGCTGCTTCAGGAGTTGCACTGGTTGCCAGTATGCCTCTGGGTGCAATTCAAGGTGCTGGTTATTACCTTTAAAGCCCTACATGGTAGTGGGCCAGGATACTTAAGAGACTGCATCGTCCCAAGGACATCTGTCTGTCCCACCAGGGCGGATCGGAGAGGCTCTCTTATCATTCCATCGGCTAGAGAGGCGCATCTCTCTAGCACCAGAAATACTTACTACTACTACTGCTGCTGCTGCTGCTGCTGCTGCTGCTGCTCCTACTACTACTACTACTACTACACAATTAGTCCTTTTTTATGTAGTCCACAGAAAATAAATCTAAATTGACTGCAATAAATACAACAGAATCTGCATGGTATTATGCAGTGTATTCAAGCCTGTAGAATTTTTCCCCATTCCAGTCAAAGAAAATTGAAGAGTAGAGTGTTCCATTTAGTAAAGACTATAGCATGAGGTTCCTGAACCCACCTACCATTGTTACTGAAATTTTTATTGGAAATAAAGATGAGAAATCCCTCCTTGGAAATGAACTGGATATCCTGCTAGTGTCTTGAAACACCACTAGGTAGAAAATGTCACTGAGTTACACAGTTTGCATAGCTGTATCCTTTGGTTCCTGCTCCCATCTACAATTTTTACTGAATTAATCTCCATTGAAAAGGGACTGAATATCAAAAAAAGTATTATGTCATTGCTAGGCTACAGTTTTCAATCCATGTTTAACCAATCACGGTCTGTTGATCTTGAGGCCATTTATAAATGATTACTATGTAGCCTGAATTTTATGTCTCAGGAATCAGACTCTATCCATTGAAGTTCCCATTAAAACAATTCGTCACTAAGTGTCACAAGATTTAGTCTTTTTTTGTTTTATTTTGTTTGTATTTTTTTATTATTTTGTTTCTTATCTAAAATGGAGAATAAGTCTCAGTGGCTTTCTTTCATTAGAGACAGGGATTTGGGCAGCATAGGTTGAATCAGAAATTGCAAAAATCATAAGGCTTCTATATGTTTCATTGTATTTCTTTTTAAATGAAGTTCCCCTATGGATAATTTTGTCCCACATTGCCAGGTGAAAACTTGAAACTACCATGAAACTTTAAGCAAATTATGTAGCAGAAATATGCACTGGAAGCTGGTGAATTCTGAACCCCCCAATGAACTGCTGTTGCTTTGGACAGATGTCTGTGACTTGAAACTAAATGGAACACACTTGAAGACTTAGACAGAAATGCTGTAACTCCAGAAACTGTTATTCATTTCCCCACAGCTCTCTAGAAAAGGAAACAAAACAGTGAAGAAATGGGGGAAAGGGCTGGAAGGACTTTTATGATTGATAACTATAGCTTTTAATCACCATAACCAGTTTTACCTAGGTTCTTCAATCTCACTGCTTTGAGGGATGGTAATATATTGAAGTAACCTGTTGCAGGACTGATCCATGGCTCAGTGCTTTTTATTACTTTTCATTTCCAAGAGCAAAAATAGGGCACTAGTTTTGATACTGTCTGAGAAACCTAGCGGGTATAGCATTGGGTTGTTTCTTGGAAAACACAAAATATTAAATTCCAACTACTGTGCCAGAAAATGCTTCATTTTATCTTCATTCATGTCTTATTACTCCTTCTGTGATTTTGCTGCTTATTGATCAGAAAAATACAAAAAAAAATCCCCAAACCCTCAAATTCTACTTTCCCAGTAAATTTCCCAAACATAGGGGACATTCCCTTTCTACACAACTCTGTCTGATCTGACAACAAAACCAACTTGTATTTAAGAGAGCACAGCAAAACATTTCATGTATCCTTTTGAACATTGCAGTGTCTTGACTAGAGTTACCCATATTATCTTGTCATTTTTCATAAAAACTATGCTAAGTGGAAAAATTGCAAGTCACCCTACCTTAATAATCAGGGGTTCTCAACCTATGGCCCGCAGGCTGGAGCCAGCCCATCACACCACTTCATGTGACCTGCATCACCGCCACCAATGGAAGTGGAAGTAGTTGTGTTTACAACAGCCTCAGACACATTTTACATCAGCATTTATGGCAGGGGGAACCACCAGTCCAGTCCACTCAACTGTCTGAGGGGGTGTGGTCTGGCCCTTGGTTTGAAAAGGTTGAGAACCCCAGCTACAAACCTTTGCAGAGATATCCCTTGTTTTCTGAAATCTGGCCCTTTTTTCACAATGGACAACTTTCCTTGTAAATTTAATCAAATTCTTCAATTATAAAAAGATTGTCAAAGTGCTCACCTGTTTGAATTGGAGAGGATTGATCTCCCTTGAAGCAACATTTCTGATTGTAGGGATCTAGCATGGATTCAAAAAGGAGCAGCATTACAGATACCATGTATCTGGGCTTGACTGGATGACATATTCTTGTACATCATGTTACTGCTAGGAAATAAATAAATCAGACCACTCCACAAGCTATCACACCCTGAGAGACATTGTCAAGCTCCTTAAAAGACCAAAATATTTAAAAAGACATATCAGAAAACTTCATGAAATTTACTTTTAGATTTTACTCATGTAATCAGCTCCTAGTGACTTCAAATTTTGTTGAATTCCATGTAAGAAACAGAAGAAAAGAGTGGGACCTTTTCCTGAGCTCCACTGGTAGTTAAGGGGAGGTCAATTAAGATTCAAGTCACATTGGTTGGTCATCAGATCAATTTGAGCTAAATTAGGCTTTTTAAAATTGCTAAATCAGGTCCAAACTAGATCTTGTGGTCAGTGCACAGAAAAAAATTGTGCAAAATTAAACCATTAATAAAAAAGAGGTTGTAGTTATTAGACACATAATTATTCAAAAACATGTCTTGAAATAGCTTCGTTCTGCACAGCAGGCAGCAAAAGTTGGAAAATGTCATTAAATCTTTCTTGAGCTATAAATTTATCTCCCATTACCAGATTCCAGACTAGCTATTTGACACTTTAAGAAAAAAAGTTGAATAATATTACTGTAATAGTCTGTAATTTTCTGGATTAAAAAGCACAAGTGATATGCTCAGCAGACCATGGATTTGAATCAATTTAAAGGAAAAGGATGCCATTCTTTTAAAATGTGAGGAAAAGGAAAATACTTGAAATTTTAAATCAAACCTAGACTTATGAGTGTAGATGTAGTGTGAATCCTTCTAAGCTTCTAGGAATGGCTTATGCACAAATTTAACAAAGGTTGCATGGAGAGAACATACCGTAAGCTGTTATGGAATTCTTTGCTGTGAATTCACATTCACTCCATTGTATTTTTATTCTATGACTGTAAGTAAAAATGATAACTGTAAGTAAAGATAACTTTTCCTACTTTAAATGCACATAAAATACCTTTATAATGCAAAAATGCTATTTTTGCAGGGGTGGGGGGAGAAATAAATGAAGCAGTGATTAGACTGAACTGATATGTCCATGTTTCTGTGCTGTTATTTGTTTCCTATCATTTACTCTGCTAAAAGGAATAACCAAAATTCTCCAAGTAAAATATCAACAAAAACCTCAATTTCCCATGAAAACTTTTTCACAGATTCATAATTCGCATGTCTTCTTTCATCTAAGCATCTTAACTTAAACACATCCAGTGTCACAAGAAAATATTGCTTTACTTTATAGATGACAATATACCCATCAATTCATGGGTCATGAAAAATCAGATCATTCTGAAATAAATGTATGTTACAGGCGAAGATGAAAGTGCTTTTCACTCATCAGATGTTGAATCAAATACTGGCCACAATACTTAAAAACAAAACATTCTGTTTTTCCTCTTTGACCAAATGAGAAAATCCACATAAAATTGTAATGCTAGAACACTCTATGATGCTTATTTCTCACTGTGGGATGAAAGATATTACACCAGTATGTGTATGTGTGTATCCTCAAGTATACAAAGACAGTCTTTGTCAAATTACAGTCTTGTATCACCCTAAGAACATCTGACTTCATGACCAAGATGATATTTGGTTTTATCTGGATGGACTTTATTGTGAAAAGCAAGTTAATGCAGTACACTGGATATCCAAAAATGTTTAGGTTCCATTAAACATGTCAAATATATACATTTAATTAAGCTTAAGGTTATAGCCTATCCATGGGACTGTGGTGGCTTGATGACCGAAGGTTGGCAGGTCAGCAGTTCAAGAACTGAGTGCTACATGATGGAGTAAGCTCCTGTCCCAGCTCCTGCCAACCTAGTATTTTGAAATAAAGAAATTGCAAGTAGATAAATAGGACTGCTTCACTGGGAAGATAAACAGTGTTTCATGTCTAGTCATGCCTGCCACATATCAACGGAAATGTCTGCAGACACAGACACACTAGCTCTTTGGCACCGAACCCTAGAGTCAGGTACAACAAAGATCACAAGGGCAACCTATACTTTTTACCTTTTACCAACCTGGTGCTCCAGCACAATTGATATGGCTCTGAAAATATCCCCATCAATTAATGCACAAGCATGATTGTTCAGCACCGTGAAAGAACAATTCTATATTTCTCTTATCATTTCCCCCTTGCTTTTGGTTTGTTCACTATTCAATTATCTATTCAGATTCAATAGGACCTTGCAACCATCAACCTGTCAATCTCAAGCAAAAAAATGAAATGCAACAAAACAAAAACAATCCACACGGAGTGATTCCTTAGATACTATCTGATTTACTGGGATTTTCAATATATTGCAAGGTGTGAAAATGTCCCGTGTTCACAGGAGTCATTGCACAAAAAGAAGAATATTCCATAGTTGCAGACAAAATCATCCTAGACACTGGCACCTGGCAACTAAAAACTCTCCTCCATCAAAAAGCTCATTTATTTATTTATTTATTTATTTATTTATTTATTTATTTATTTATTTATTCACAGTTGTATTGCCACCCTCTCGTCAGTAACTCTGGGTGGTTCTCAGGTGTAAATATAAAAACATTCCATAACAATGAAATCAAGAAACTTATCTAAAAACCATCAAACATTAAAATCCTTAAAATATCCATAACATACCCTCTTCTACAACCACTAAAAGCCAGGTTAGCCCTTATATAAGCCATCATATATAAGACCTATATAAGACCTATAAGCCACATCTAGCAAAGTAACCAAAACACCTGAAAAAATTTCCATATGCCATATTTGTAGATTTCTCATCATCTTTTTTGCACCGGCGGCACCCCACACCTGTTGTGCAAGCCAGGTTTTGAGAGTTTTTCTGAAGGGGAGGAGCTCCTCCTGGAGATGGAGCTTGGTTGGCAGGAAGTTCCATAGGGCTGGAGCAGATGCTGAGAGTCCCTCCTCCTGATGCTAGAGAGGCAAGCCTCTCCAGCTGACGGGACCATAAGGGATCCCCTCTGGTCTGCTTGAGTGGGATAGGCAGATGTCCTTGGGTAACACCTTCTCCAAGGGACCATCAAAAGCAGGAGCATGGATCTAGACATTTAATTTTAAAGCAGAACAAAAATGCCGCAGCTTGTTATTCATTCATTGATTCATTTATGTACACAGGGTCCATTTTGGGTGGCTTACAGCAATAAAGGAACAGCTCACAATAAAGTAATATAAAAGTCAGAAAAATCCAAACAAAATAAAAATAAATTATAAGCATGAATAAAACATGAATAAAATACATACTAGGTGACAATAATAAATTTAGTGTCTTGCAGTAATTAATAACCTACTTTTCTGATTTACAGCCCAAAAATAACTCTGATATGAGCTCTCAAAGTACTTGAATAATCATCAGATTCTAAGAATGTTTCTGGAGATAGTACAATTTCCACAAATTCAGCTGTGCTGTCATCAGTTTTTGAAAGAGCCATTCAACAAATTTTCTCTAATGTGCAAAGTTTTCATTTCATTGCAATTCCGGACTGTACACATGCAAAAATCTATAGTCTCATATACTTTTCTCACTGAACTTGGCAAGCTAATTTCATCCCTAAGAAATGGCAAGGTCCCAGGTGAGGATGTGTTTCCTGCTGAAGTATTTGCCATTGACAGTGACTGTTGGTACCCTATTTTAGTTAATCTATTTAGCTATATTAACCTTACTGGCAATTTCCCTTCAGGATGGAGAACCAGTAGAGTAGTCCCAAATTTAAAAAAAAAGACGGTCCATCTGATCCCTGTAATTATAGACCTATAAGCCACATCTAGCAAAGTAACCAAAACACCTGAAAAAATTTCCATATGCCATATTTGTAGATTTCTCATCATCTTTTGACTTAATATACTGAGAACTCCTCTGACATAAATTGGCTAAAACTAACATAGATAGGAGACTTGTGTGCCTAATACAACTTCTTCATTAAAATAATGTGATGCAAGTCTGGATTGGGCTACCGGGTGTCCTCACATAGCAGTTTTGTATCAGTCGAGGAAGAAAGCAGGGTTGTATATTAACTCCTTTTTTGTTTAATGTTTATGTTAATTTGATTCCTCAAATGGCTACTCCATCATTCTTTCTCCCTGCCACAGCTACCTGCAAGATTTTGATACTGCTTTATGCAGATGACCTAGTCTTGTTATCTGAGACTAGTATTGGCCTTAAAAGTATGATATCCAAATTCGAGCAAGTATGCAAGGAAGAATGGCTGACTATTAATTACTCTAAAACTAACTTTGTGGCATTTGAGAAGAGAGTCCCTACATATAACTGGTCATTAGGTGGACAGGCCCTGGAACAGGTGCACTCGTTCAAATATCTGGGTTTACATTTTAATGAAAAATTGTAATGGAATCAATATCTAGATGCTACCATACAAAAAAGTTCAAGAGAGATTGGATTGTTAGCAAGATACTATTATACCAGAGGTGGACAATTAGTGAACTCTACCCTCAATATGTTTTTTTAATGGTTCAACTGTTGTACAGTATTGAAATATGGGGAAATGATGTTAAAGCCAAATTGGAAATTAAACAAAACAAATTCTGAGAAAGATTCTGGCCCTACCTCCAGGCATACCTTCAACACTACTTAGAGCTGAGATGAGTCCTCCTCAAATTTTTGGCATAGTAGATCTGTCTTATTTTAGATACTAGCATAGATTAAATAACCTAAAGGACCACTATTTGACCAAATGTTGCTGGTTGGAACAACTTTGGCTTGGAATATGAGCACAGTTCTGTTATGATAAATTAAAAGATTATAATCTCATAATGGATAAATTTCTTAGTTTTAACTCTCTAGCCCTTAAGAAGTGGATTTTTGAAGCAGCTATAGGTCAAGCAGGGGTGGTATAGAAGTGGTTCAGTTTTCTTGTTGGTATCCCCAACTCCAAGTCAACTATGTGAGACTACATTATTTGGAGGTACTGACTGTCCCTGAACTCTATAGAGTCTTTATGAAACTTTGGTTCCGGCAGATGTCCTCTCCATACCGAGAAGGAAAATATAATGGAGATCCTGTGGAGGAGCATCTATATATCTATAGATGCAATCAAACTGAAGACATCACTCATTACCTACTGTTCTATTCTCTCCTCTGCATAATGACCCAAGAGTATGATTGTTCAGTCATATTTCAAATGCACCCCAGCAGAAATAGTGGTCAATCTGCTGGCTGAATCAGGTTTTTATTACATATGCTGTTGCTCAATTTGCTTTGGGAGCAAAGAAACTGTGATTCTATTTTATTAAAGGTCATTATACTATTGAATAGTTTTTAGTAAGATGTCAAATGATTTGAGTTATTTTACTGAATATCATACCTGTTTTTATTATAGAATTTTTAAAACAAGTTTCATGTTTTATTTTGTAAAGGCCTATGGTCATGTAAAATAAAGGATGGTGGTGGTGGTGGTGATGATGATGGTGATGATGGTGGTGATGATGATGATATATTTTGTTTCATCCCTATTTTCAGCAATGGGGACTGATACCTCCTACCAATGTCCTTGAATATAAAGCAATGTTAATGTAAGGTCACATTTCCTATCCAGCATCTTATCCAGACTGCATAAAAACAATTAAAATGCATACAAATAAATCAATGGCCCTACTGTTGAGATAGCACATAGAATTATCCATTTTTGTTTATTTTCACTTTAATATATTTGGTACTTCATTACTGTAATAGTCAACAGACTGTTTGTGCCGGTGCAAACATTTCAGATTATATTTGTTTCCTACTTTCTTCTTTGGCAGTTTCACTCGACAACAGCTTCTCTTCACATTTTGACAACAAAAATGGAATGGAGCACTTTTTGCCCCAACATATTCCATTGGAAAAAGAAATACCTAGTGGGAGAGGGGGAGGAAACCCTTTACAATACAGGGAGAAGCAGCCTAGCAATATTGTTTACAACTTTTAGAATACAATGTCAAAATGCTTATTATGCAGATTGAATTGTGTGAGAGTTTAGGAAAATATGTCTGTTGAGTGACTATAATGTCCACTTGCATGGATTATGGCTAAATTTGATAATCCAATCTCATAAATGACTTCTCAAAAGCTACTGTCCTCATATAGATTTTTGGTAATGGCACCAGGTTTCTCATTCGACTGTAACCTGGATGTCATGGTGCATCATAGCCTATCTTTGAGGTTCATTCAATATAAAAAATATGGGATTCTGGGTGTCAATATGAGAGAGTATGGTACCAGTAGAATTATGGTAGTAGAAGAAAGAAAGAGCATAAGTCAGATCAAAGATGGGGATGCAGGGATATTTAACTGGAGGACAGACTGCAGTCCTCCAGTTATAGTTGGACTACAAAGTCCAACTACAGTACCCATGAATTTTGGTCACTCCAAAAAAATATAGTTGAAGTGCATCTGGATGATCATTTCTAAAAACTAAAGGAAAATAAAGTTACTGTTACAAAAAAAAAATCCACCAATAAAATGAGGAACATCAACAAAAAGAAGATACAAAGAGTCTATAATGCAGAATGGAATTTGGTCCACACAGTGGGAAATAGTCATATAGTAAACAATCAATTATAATAAAAATATAAATTTAAGTTAATATAAAGGGGAAAGAGTCATTAAAATATTGTTAATTGTCTTCCCCTTCTGTGTTCCAGTACATTATTCTGTTTTGCTCCTGGTTAAGACTAACATAGCTAACCTTTATAGTTTCTATCTGTAGGCAGATTTTCTTGTAATTGATGCATACAACAAAAATAAAACTATAAATAACAGTCCTATAAAAATACTTTTCCTGGCTAAAGTTTAGGCAGCTTTATATTGTGCCTGTTGTTCAGTCACACAGTTGATTCTGACCCTTTGTGACTCCATGGACCATTGCCCACCAGGCAGCTCTGTCCTCCACCATCTTCATCAACCAGTGATGGGCAGCCAAAAGTTTTACTACCACGCTGTGGGTGGAGCCAATGTCATGGGTGGAGCCAATGTCATGACATCATGGTCAGAGCCAACATCATGACATCATGGGTGGAGCCAAAGTTAAAAACAAAACAAAACAATATAGTACAGGCTGGCTGGAGGTGCCTGGCACCCGCAGCCAGCCTGATCTTAAAGCAGAGAGCCCAGGCAAGTTGCCTCCTTTAAGATTGGGCTGGCTGGGGGTGTCACACTGAGTACTGGAGGTGTGCATGAGCCAATTGGTATTTTAATGCATGCACACTCACCAGCAGCCATTTTGGGTTGCAGAGTCGGGCAGCCGGTGAGGCGACCAAACTGGTCACCTCAAAAAAAAGGTAACCACCCTGGGTGGTCTTCCAGAAAGGTTACTACCCCCCGGGAGACCACCCACGATTGTTACCACTGGTTCTACAGAACAGGGGCGAACCGGCCCATGCCCACCACTGTCTTTAACCCACCCAGCTCTGTGCTAGCTTCTCTTAACCTTGGGAAGCATTAAGTGGCCTAGATCAAATGTCTGAGTTATAGTTTTCATATTTCAGGTTTGGTATTCTGCTCACTGTCTAGCATTCCTCTCACTATTCATTTTACAAATTTAATCTAGCAATTACAACATGAGGAACATTTTTGATATTCCTTAGTAAAATGCAACACACACACAAAGAAAACCTTTAATGTTTACAATTAGAACACAGCACGACCTTGCATTTGCAGTTATTGTTGAACAGTGATTAGACTAACCAAAATAATTTGATTAAAAATGTTCCCCAAGTGTCTGTTCCTGATAATTACTATGCAGCCACTACATTCTAAGCTAACATAATTGAAGATACCATTGCAAATCATACACTTCACTCCTCAATTTCACCAACTATTTCCTGACCAGTAAGACAAATTATACAGGAAGCAATGCATGAACTCAGATGTGGTAGTCACACAGCAAAATGAAATGTAAGTGATTCCTAGATTTCAGCACATCAAAGTCCAGGTGATGAATTGCACTTTTGAATATTCTCTGTTCCTGCACACAAAGAGTGTGTACGCTGAGGCAGTTTGATGGCAAAAGTCACTTAACTCAACGGGCAAGTAATAAAGATGGCTGACCTTTCTGTCTAAAAAAAAATCACAAGAAAGTAGCATATAGTGTTAAAAAAGTCTGCTGATGTCGGATAGAAGTGACCAAAACTTCTATTTGGAGAGAAGTGACTATATCTGTCTGCTCAGAGGGAAGTGATTGTTTTGCATTGCAATTTGTTTTATGATATGTACAGATGATATTATGTATTTGCTGCTATTCTGCTGCTTTGTAATTATAATTACCTGCCTGGAGGGAAGTGATTGTTTGTAATTGTTTCTACGATATACACTGCTAATATTGATGTATTTGTTGTTATTTTTCTGTTTTGTTGTATTGTATCATATTGTATTTTCTATTGTATTTAATTTCAAATTTATTGTGATTATGCAATATATTGTTGATTATAATGTTGAATGTTATATCTGTGAGTTTTGTGAGCCGCCTTGAGTCGGTTGCACCGAGTAGGGCGGCATTTAAATTGAAATAATAATAATAATAATAATAATAATAATAATAATAATAATAATAATAATAATAATAATAATAATAATAATAATAATAATAATAATAATAATAATAATAATAATAATAATAATAATAATAATGATGATGATGATGATGATGATGATGATGATGATGATGATGATGATGATGATGATGATGATGATGATGATGATGATGATGATATCAGTGATTAAAAGAAATAAAGGTAAACAAGACATAAAAGTCAAGCATTTTTAAAGAATTCTAGGAAATAACATATAATTCCCAAGTCGATAGTTGATATTTGACATCAACTGTTAGAAACATTGCGTTAGAAACATTGAAAGGGTTGCTTCTGCCATTTTAAACAATCAATCTGCCATGTGCTTGTTATAGGTTTGTAATTTGTTTCACAAAGAAAAAGAATACTAGTTTTTCACAAAAGGTGTTTCTGCAAATTAAGGGGACTTTTACATTCTCTGCAGCCAAAGATGAAGCCAAAGTTGGAGAAGCTCCATACAATCAGCAGAAACAAGACCTAGAGCAGACTGTGGCACAGATTATAATCTGATTGCAAAATTCAGGCGCAGGTAAAGAAAATAGGGAAAACAATTAGGCCAGACAGGTATGACCTAGACAACATCCCTTAGGAATACACAGTGGAGGTGTGGAACAGATTTAATGGCTTAGACTTGATAGACGGAGTGCCAGAAGAATTATGGAAAGAGGCATAGGACATCATACAGGAGGCAGCAAGGGAAACCATACCAAAAGAAAAGAAGCATAAGAAAGCAAAGTGGTTGTCTGATGAGGCTCTTAAAGTAGCAGAGGAAAGAAGGAATGCAAAAGGCAAAGGAGAAAGAAAAAAATTCAATCAACTGAATACAGAATTTCAAAGAAAAGCAAGGAGAGATAAGAAAATGTACCTAAATGAGCAATGCAAAGAAATAGAGGAAAATAACATAAGGGACTAGAGATCTTTTTTTAAAAAAATGGGGAAATCAAGGGAACATTTAAAGCAAAAATGGCAATGATAAAGGGCAAAAATGGCAAGGAGTTAGCTGATGCAGAAGAGATTAAGAAAAGATGGAAAGAGTACACAGAGGAACTCTACAAAAAGGACCTCAACACCCCTGATAATTGCAATAATGAAGAAATTGAACTTGAGCCAGACATCCTAGAGAGTGAAGTCAGAAAGGCCCTAAAAAGCACTGCAAACAACAAAGCCAGCGGAGATGATGGTATCCAAGTTGAACTTTTCAAAGCCCTAAAAGATGATGGAATCAAATTATTACATTCTATATGCCAGCAGATTTGGAAAACATCTCACATGCTAGCAAGGTCATGCTCAAGATAATACAGGATAGACTTCAGCTGCATGTGAATAGAGAATTACCAGAAGTGCAAGCTTGGTTCCGAAGAGGTAGGGGAACGAGAGATCAAATTGCCAAATTATGTCGGATCCTGGAAAAAACAAAGGAATACAATTGTACCTCGCTTAAAGAGCATAAATTGTTCCACAGGGTTGATCTTTAAGTGACTTTGCTCTTTCAGAGAAACACCATTGTAAGTGACCAATTGTGAGTTCTTGTGGTGGTGGGGGATTGCGAACCTTGATTTATTTGTTAAGTGAGTTTTTGGTTGGTTTTTTTTGTTAAGTGAAGCGAGCATTCAGAGAAAATTCTGCTCTTTAAGTGAGTTACTCTTTACGCGTGTTTTGACAGTACCAGAAGCAAGTCTACTTCTGTTTCATTGACTACACCAAGGCCTTTGAGTGTGTGGACCACAATAAAATGTGGCAAACACCCTATATCGAGTATAGGTCAAGTTTTTAGTCCCCAAAATGAGGTCCAAAAATGTGACTCAACTTATACTCAGGTCAATGTAAACACTCAAAAACATAACCACACAAAATGTCTAAAATAATTAGTGGTGAACAGAGTGGTGTGAGGGTATTTTTCTTGTACCAAGTAGACCAGGTTTTGATAACAAAGGAAGGAAAAAATGAATAGGATGATTTCTGAAGGTCTAGAACACCATGTATGTGTCTCAGTGAAGATAATTCAAAAGGTATCTAAACCTATATATGGAGGCTAAAAATAAGAATTTTAGTGATCAATGTGGAATTTAATCCAATATACAAATTTAACACAACATTTAAAAAAAAACATACCAAGGGGAAATCTCCAAAAAGGTGTATTTAACTTCATTTAAATCAAAGAATATAGTAAATAATTACATTGCACTTCCATTCTATGGATTTGATTTAAGCACACTTAATTTATCTTGAGTGCATCTATATTTTTTATTTTTCTGTTGTTGCAGAAGAACTTGTGGCACAAAATGATATATTCGTTGTAACTATATTGTTTTTCATGTATAAAGCTATATTTCAAACTCATGCACACATTCTGTAAAACATGTGTCATAATTTGAAAGACATTGAGAAGAGAAGTAAGCACCACTGAGTTCAGTGAATTGAGCCCACTAAAAAAAAGAGTTTAAGATTTTTGTGCGACTTACCTCAAGTGAGTGTTGTATCTCAAAACATCTAATTGAGAACCATTGACCTTCCTTTTATATAGATCAGGGGTCAGCAAACTTGGCTCTCCAGATGTACTTGGATGTAAATTCACATAAACCCTGATTAGCAGGTGTACTGAGTTGGGTTTCTGGTAACTGAATGCCAAGAAGACCTAGAGTGCCAAGTTTGCTGACCCCTAGTATAGATCATGCTGTTGAGGAAAAAAAATGCTGTCTTGAAGGTTTCTTTCGTAATATAGGTTGTTCAATGAAGACCATATTCTCTCCCTTCTGCTAAGTCAACTATAGAGGATTTGTTCCTATGCGTAAGAGAACTTATACCCCTTCTTCCATCCTGTTGTTCTTGTGTCCTACACGAGAAAGACTGGAGGAGATGTAACTGCAGGCTATGTAGAAGGTTGACTAATAACCAGAAACAAACAAATGGATTCTGTAAGTAAACTATTTTACTAAAGAAAGTGGTTAGATTGGGCAGATATTTCTATGTTTTTCTCTGCAACAAAAAGGGAATAATCAAATTATAAATCTCACCAATACATGGAGTAGTAAAATAATACTGTTAGGTCAATTTTTATATTTGTAGTTTTTAATGATGCTGGGGATCAGTCATTCTTTGTAAATATATGGGCACTCATAGCTTACTTTCCACATCAAATCTTTCTGGCTGTAAGGATCAATTATTTTTATGAGGGATTATATTAATGTTTTCGGGGACTAAAACTGCTTTGTGTCTATGTACATATGAAATATGACAATGCAAGAAGGAGGAATCTGTTGCATTTGTGGAAGAGATCTGGCACATGTGGAAGTTAAATTTGAATTAAGTATAAACAAAAGATCTGCAGGTCAGAAGCTCAAGACCCAAGTGCTGCATGACAGAGTGAGCACCTGTTATCTGCCCCAGTTCCTGCCAACATAGCAGTTGAAAAGCAAGGAAATGCAGATAAATAAATCGGTACTGCTTTGTCAGAAAAAAACAACATTCTATGTGCTCTGGTGACTAATCATGCCTGACTATGGAAATGTCAGCTGATGCAGACAGTGCTGGTGCTTTGGCTGTAAACGGAACTGAGTATTACCCCCTAGAGTTGGACACAACTAGCTTTCAAGCAAGGGAGACCTTTATCTTTACTTTTAATAGGGAAGTTGAAATTAATTTTAAGGAATTATTTTTAAAATCAAATATCCCCAGACATAATTTGGCAAATTTTAGAAAATAGCATATTCAGACAAAAAGCCAATCTCTTTGATATGGCAGCCTGTTCATCTGACTGCCTCACCAAATGTCACAAGACTTGGAAATATGTAATAAAGAGCTATTTAAAAATGTGCACTGTTCTCACAAAGCTCTTTTAAAAGAAAACCAGAAGTAATATTGCAGCTAAGGTTATAAAGAGCAGCTCTGTCATCCCCTGAGCAGAGTTTTTCCAGCAAAAATCCTTTCAACCCAGAATAATTTCTGACATATTATTATTATTATTATTATTATTATTATTATTATTATTATTATTATTATTATTATTATTATTATTATTATTATTATTATTATTATTATTATTATTGAGTATTAAACACTGTCAAAGAATGCACTGTGTATTAAAAAAAATTAAAATGGCGCATACCCAGAGATATACGTTCTCAATCTCTGCACACATTACAGAAATGTTCTCACTCAGGCAAGAAACTGGCAAAGTTTCAAAAGATGCATAGTAGGTCCTAGATGGCTATTATAGTTTTTTCTACCATAATGAAAATGACAGTCATTACTGCTAGTCTCCTCTAGTTATTCTTGTGTATGGACCATATGGCTGGTTACAGCCTGTCTGTATACATCCCCGACACTAGTCTTGACATAACATAACTGACTGTTCTGACTAATCCAGTGTTCTGTCTCCACTTATGCCTAGTCTTTATTCAGAAAGGCATATATTTCAAAGGGTTCATGTGACATTTAATTAAGAATTCTGTGAGAGATCAAAAACACGTGTTAGTGCCCAGCAGCCAATAATCCAGGTTACACTCTTCTCATACATGGACCATTGATTTAGTCTACTTGACTCACAGCTATTGGGGGGGGGGGAATTTACTCCATAGATATGACTAATCCTATTCGAAAACATTCTAGCTCATATTTATTACAGCTATCCTGAGGTGTTAATTTTCATAAGTTAATGCTATGTGAAAAAATGAATCTTCTGAAAATATATGTCTTTCTGAATAAGATTAGGCAAAGAAGGGTCAGCGGTCTTTTTTGTTTGTTTGCTTTCTACTTCAAAAGCTCATTTATTAGATAGTATATCTGATTAGGCAAATATGTTTACTATCTAATTATCCCATAGACTTGCACAGCCACTGTGTGGTGCTAATGACTGTGTTTACAATATCTCCTCCAGATATAAATTGCTTACTCTTCTGAACTAAGCAGATTTTGCAAAGCCATGAAGAGTTACTGCCTTTTAGCATATCAAGTGACTTTGAACTCTGCAGGTCACTCCATTTAAACTGAAGCCTTGTGAACACTAACTTACTTCTCTCAACTCAGAATTGCTAGTGTATGTGTGTTTTCTTTTGGGGGGGAGGGGACAATTAAAAATTATAATTATTTGGTCCTACAGTGCTTCAGTCATTGTCTCTTGAGACCATTCATTCAGCTTAACCAGTACCTCATGATTTTTCCTTGAAGTCACAATCCAATTTAACAGGCTGGTACAAGGGAGGAAAAAGCTTGCTGATTATGAAAAACGTCTCACGTCTCAGGATCTGCATAGAAAAAATAAAACTTGTTTTACTGAGTTTAAAATGAGAAGAGAGACATGAGTTGGATTATAATTATGCAACATTTAGTATTCATTTTCCTCCCTACTGAGAAATAAAGAGGTTGGACATAATTTCTAAGGTGTAAAAATCTTGGACCACATTTATTGAAACTTTCTCCCCTAGACCTGCAGGTAGTGCTCACCTGGTACCAGAGCAGGGGAGGCTATCCCCTCTTTTGCCCAAATGGGTGAATCCCTAGTCCCTGTTTAGTGCTGGTCATTGCAAGCTACTGACAGGCCAGCTGTTTCAAGGAGACATGCATGCAAGCATTTCTAAATGTATTCTCAGGAATGGATATTAGATGTATCACATGTCTACCTCATGGTGAGTCCTGCATGCCCAGCTGATTCCCATGAATTGTGCCAAGCATATAGAGTCCACTTTATCTAATGGGCTAAGGGAATCACCACTACCACCCTAACCCAGCACTACCTACCAACTAATGTGACCTATTTTAAACAGCCCACTGAACTAATGCCTTAATGCCTAACATAATGGGATAGGTGAAAAATAACTCAGCATCAAGGGCCCATGAAGAAGTTGAGCCCAAAAATTCCTGTACCTAAAAAAAATTACTATCTCCATTTTCTCTGTCACAGGAAGACCTGTTAGCAGCAGAGATATGTTTTAAAATTAAAAAGTTCATCTACTGCCAGAGCCCCCCCAAGAACTACAGAGACTTAATTTTCAGACAAATATAAAATGGTTTATTGAATGTGCATTTAATCAACAGAGGCCTGCTGCTGGTCAAAGGCATTTCTCACCCTTTGTCTGCTATAAAAATCTACACATGAGCTTCCCTAAATAATTTTGTTCAGATATACTGCTTTCCCAAAATCACAAAAGACATTTTATACATTCCTACTAATCCTATCATCTAATCCTCTCATCTACTGTTACAATAAAGTTTTTACAAAGGAACAATAACCTAGCAGCAGACTCTTATTTCATAGGTAAATAAGTCAACTTATTTCATAGGTACATAAGTCAACTTCAAGTTACAATGGTCATTTTTCATGTAAATAGTTGCATTACAATAAAAGATTACAAACACCAAAGGAGAAGATTGAAAGAGGAGGTTTGGGGATTAGGTAGTGACAAGTCCATACAGTAACCAATGGCAGAGTGGAATTGTTGAGTGTGCTCCAATGAGCATGCTTGGCTTGAGGACAGGGACCATTTTAGGAACTTCATATGATGAATTGGGCTTCAGTTGATGAGGTATTCTGCAATACCCACCCAGATAATCCCATCCTGATGGGTTTAATGGCACCCATTGTTCACCAGATTGCAGCAATATCTCTCTCTTTAGTTCCTTTTCAATTTGACCTTCTAAGAAATGAAGCAAATTTTAAATGTTAGCTTTTACTTTCTTATATAGATGCTTACAAGGAAGAAGTACGTAAGGATGAACCAACGCTTACCAAAATATTATTATTCTATACAGAGCAAGGGAAATATAAAAGAAAATATGTAAGGGATGGAATCTGGATCTCTCCTGTTATTCAATAGCCCCATTCAGGATTGCAGGAAGGCATTGAAGATGCCCTGGGCATTCCCCACCCAGCACTGTGTACATATGTTAATTTCTAATCTATCACTGATCCCCAAAACAATAGGATTAGACTTTAAGGCAAACATGACCTCAGGAGAGCCTGAGCATAATGAAGAGGAAGTTAAGAGCTTGAATTGAACGGTTTAAAGTACATGGAAACATTTTTATTAATTTATTTGACATCCTAGGTATAACTGCTAATGAAATAAAATTAATCAGGAGTGAAAGGGTTAAGTCTACTGTGTCTATTGGGCAGAAAGGAAAATGCATTTTAAAACAAACTGCAGTTCCCTTTTTAAATAGCAGTTTGAGATCTTTATAAATTTATTAAAAATCAACCCTTGCAGTTATCTTACCTGCAAGTGAATCATGGTACAGTGTGGTGGTTGTGGACATGTAAGCCTATTGGTTATAGTCGGGGAGAGTGGAAAATAAAGAGTAAAAGCATTTTTATTGAAAATAAAAATATTAAAAAATAATAAGAGGGGCAATTTTCAGATTTGGAGTAACATTCCTATCTGGCTCCAAAAGACAAACCCAAAAACACATTAGACTGAGCCATCAGAAACACAAAGAGGCTGGATCCAAAGTGGGGATAGTCTTAAATAGTCCTTCTTCCACCTCTAAGCAGTGATGCAACTCATCCACTGCAATCCTGCCCTATTCATGGAGAAGGGGGACCCTCACTTATACCCCATGGATGGGCTCAGAGGAAGCTTATTTTAAGTTAGCTGTGGGCATTTAATTCTTTTCATATTCCTAAATGTTTCTTAAGAACTTCTATACAGTATTTCCTCAGTCAGGGGCAAGCAAGATACCAAACCTATGCTTCCCGCATTAAAGAAAACCATGGGTAATTTGCCTAATGTTGAAATAATGCAGCATGCATAGGGAAAGAGCAATAACCTTTCCCCCTTTATACAAATAAAGACAGCTATGTGATCCTTACAGAATACTAATTCAGGAGAAAGGTGATACTTTTTTATCACTAAGAAAATAAAATATTTGAACTTTTATGATTTAAGATCAATTCTTCAGACTTGCACCAATTTTTGTCTCTTCCCCACTCAACTCATGGGGACAGATTCCATGCAAGAATAAATTCTCTTCTTTTGACTCCTCAGTGTCTGCAAGAAGAAAATGATGACACAGAGAGCAGGGCTAGGATTAAGAACACAAGATTTACAATCCCTCTTGTGACTCACTATATATATATGAGCTGTAGCTTTTTCACTGTTAAGCCAGTGAGGTGAGATGGCCAATGCTCTTGAAACTTTAGTTCTTGTACATTCATAATTTTAAATGTTTCAGGTCACCAGTAATATTCTTGATTTTGGCCTGCTTGGTTCATTGCTTCAATGAGATGAACAGTGCTTAACACTTTCTATCCTTTTAAGCATCCTTTTTAAGCAAACATTGTAGGTTTGTGTGAGGAACAAGTGATGAACAATCAGCTACTTCCTCCAAGTCCCACCAGTTTTTCCAGCCAAAATAGATGCAGGTGGGGTTTATTTATCTCTTTGTCCTGAATTTTGTTTTCTAGAATAAAGTTGAAAATAGGGTGAAGTACAAAATACTTTAAACCTCCTATCAAGAATAGAAATTTAACCTTTATTTAAAAACCAACAGAAGAATGATTTCTTTTTCAGAATCTTTTGAGTTCTTACAATAGAGAGCCTCTGAAATACAAATGATCTGGGGATACCAAAATAAAGGAAATGCTAGTATCATATTTCATTTGTGTTTCCCTCATTTTTATTACCTCCATTTGACCCTTGCATGCAAAATCACCTAATCAGTATTCCAGATGTGATGATGCAATGAAATAAAGTGGATCTGGTGAAAGTATTTTGATGATCTGATAAATCTGCCTGATGCGCCACTTTCTCATCTGTACTGTTTCCTGCTGATGATGAATTTATATAATGCTAGGAGGATGTGTAGTGATGCAGAGGGCTGCCTGCTTCAGAGATCTAATGATGATTGTTGTTTCTTATCTACTGTTGGCATAATGACTGCTTTTGAAGGAGATGATTGTCTGTTGCCTTAATGCTGCTTTTTTGAAATGTTTTGAGGATTCTGAGGGGCTTAACATTATTAGCACCAGGAAAAGTAATGGAAGAAAATGCCTTTTTTAAAAAAATCAAAGTAGTCAGGTACTTTCAGGCTTTCCCGGAAGGCCAGTATTTCAAAGACCAAAAATAAAAATAAAAAATGAGTAAGGAGCTCCCAGAAAGTGCCCAAAAGAAATGCAATCACAAAAATTTCCTCTGCACATCCCCAACCACTAGATTTATTTCAATGTAGATCAAACTTCTCCTTATCAGACACTAATAATGATTTCGTGTCAGAAATTATTCTGAGTTGAAAGGATTTTTGTGGGAGAAATTTCACTCAGGGGATGCCTGAATGAGGCTCCTTTTATGTCCCCAGGAGCTGGGACAGAGGCAGGCACTCAATCCATCATGCAGGTCCCAGGTCTCAAACTGCTGACTTGCCGGCCTCCCAAAACTTATCAGATACTGATAAGTTTTTACTCTTAAAGGTGGATCTTGATCCATGATAGTTCACATTGAAACAAATCATGTCACATGTAAAGTTCCACAATATTTTATAATCTTTCTTTCCCCCCTTAATTTTGTCAACATGCTGAGACAATCTAAAACAGTTACTCCTCTGGAAAGTTTAAACAAATCTTGTTATAGTTTTCAAGTGATACAAATTAACTACAGCATCCAGTGCTGGGCATGGGCTGGTTCGGACCAGTTCTCCAGAACTGGTAGCAACAATTCTCGGTGGTCTCGGGGGGGGGGGGTTAGAAACTTTCCCAGGAGACCACCCGGGACTGCTACTTTTTTTTTTTTGAGGCAACCGGTTCGGTCGCCTCACCATCCAGGCATTTGCCTTACAAAGGGGGTGGGAGAGAAGCCCTCCTCCCCTCCACAAAACAAGCGCCTAGATCCCAGTGCTCCAGGCATTTGCCTTGCAGGGGGGGAAAGGAAGCCCTCCCCTCTCCACAAGGCAAGCAGCTGAAGTGCTGGCATCCAGGCATTTGCTTTGCAGGGGGGGGAGAAGCCCTCCTCCCCTCTGCAAAGCAAGCACCTAGATCCCAGTGCTTCAGGTGTTTGCCTTGTGGAGGGGGGAAAGAAGCCCTCCCTCCTCAGCAAGGCATGTGCATGGAGTGCTGGGCTGCCTCCTTTAAGATGGGGCTAGCTGGTGGTGTCAGCCTCCCTTATGATGGGGCCAGCTGGGGGTGTCAGGCACCTCCAGCCAGCCCAATCATAAGGGAGGCTGCCCAGGCAGGCTGCCTCCTTTAAGATGGGGCTGGCTGGGGGTGTCAGGCACCTCCAGCCATCCTGTACTGTATTTTTATTTTAACTTTGGCCCCACCCATGTCATTGGCTCTGCCCATGACATCAGGACGTTGGCTCCGACCATGACGTCGGCTCTGCCCACAGTGTGGTAGTAAATTTTTTGACTGACCATCACTGACACCATGCCCCAAATTTGGGGGTTCTGGGTAGAGAAGAGGATTTAGCCTTTTTTTCAAAACTATTGACAGTAGAAATTTTATTGGTGATAGTCTATACCCATGAAAATTTCTTAAGTGTATTTGGCAGAATTATTCCCTTTCTGAAAGCTCATCACCACCAACAGAAAGATAATTTCACCCCTGTGCATTCACATGAGCTAAAAGACTTGCAAAATGCTTTTATATTAAAACCATTGATGTTAATGAGACAAAAGAAATCTGAGTGTTTACTCAGTTCAATATTATTCATACTGAATGTATTACAGGTACTGATGAAGGATATTTGAATCGAAGAAAACATAAAGCAAGCCATGGGGGAAAGTGAGGGATTGGGCATTTTACCTGCAGAACTGGCTGCTAATGTGGTCTATACAGTTGTAGTGGTACACTCTGAGTTTGGAAATTTATATTACATCTTAGATTTTGCATCAATAGGTTGTCATTTCAGTTTAATAAATAACTGAGTGAGGAATATCAAATTTCAATTATTTTGCTGAGGCTGAAAAAATAAAGAAAATGCTTCAGTTTGTTTGTCTTGCTGGAACAACACAAAAAAGAGCTATGGGGGTCTTTTGAACTTGGAAGCTTCTCTCTAATCAATACTGTTTTTCTCTGGCCTTGTGAAAAGAAAGCAGAGCCGAGGGCAGCAGAGGGAGTGTTTAATCCATTATATTTCAACTTTAATGTAACTTAGACCTAGTCTGGGCAGAAGCACAATAACATCAAAATATACAGTTTGCACACACAGAGACACACAGTTATATTAGAAATTTTACCATTAGGATGGACTGTTCTGAAAAAGGGAAAACATGAGGGAAACAGCTAATAAGGACTCCCTTCCCCTAAACACTCTAGCTATGGGACACAGAAGCAAACATTGATCCATAAAGTCATGGCTATGGGTGAAAAGGATTAAGTTTCAGCTTTCCACACGGGGAGAGAATTTGCTATCCTGCATCAAAAAAGCAGATATTTCTTCAGGAAACAAAAAAGAGAGGCATAGCTTTTACCTATATTTTAACACCATGTATGTAAGGATAACACCCCCACATTATCCACTATCATAGGACACATTCCATCTACCAGAGACCTGTAGTGTACCCCTTCCAGAAGCCCACATAAACCACTGTGCTGCTTCAGTGTACCTGTGGCCATGCTCTACGCTAGATAAATCTATGATAGGTTCCAATCACTGACTGTTTATGCTTACACACCAGCCAGATCAGCTAGGATATGCAGTGTGAATTAACTTAATGGTAATGTTACCAATAATGAAATAAAGGAACTGGAACTTCTCCCACCAGTTTAAGCTCTATAAATAAGTACAACTTCTTCTGGTTACAATCAGCTTTATTTAGAAGGAAAAATAAAATCAGGATCTGGCACAAAATAGAAACAAGGAACATCTTTACTTGCCCTTTTCCCAGAATAAAACAAGAAAAGCATATCTACCGGTAGCTATATTTCTCTGGTCTGGCCTGCTAATATATTAGACTATATTTTGCCATTGTTTACTCACAAATATGCATTGGGGCAAATCAATCCTAAGTCATGGCTAAATCATTGTGTTTCTCTCTCATATTCCAATATAACAAAACCCCTCTTTTTTCAATCAAAACACAGCATACAATGTCCACCATCTTAGTTCCATTTACACAGTTTTCAGCTTGTTATGGCTACAACCAAAAGTAAACTAACATCTGCCTTGAAGGTCATTTCCCAGGCTTCTCTAGCTCTCACCAGTGAATTAAGAATAAAAAAAACCTACTTTATTCCTTAAAAGCAAAAGCCCCAATTTTAATTGATTACAATGTGTTATTTGGTTCACTTGCTACATAAGCCTCTCTTTCAATAAAAGAAAGTTAGTTAATGGCTTATCATCACTAAAATGTCAGAAAATCAGGAAAATTTAGATAAAACTTTATGATCAATAGAAACTGAAATCCATGTTTCAGACAGGCCTTCAGACTGAGTAATTATGATTGTAAATAAAACCTATGGTTACATCTTGATAACCAAACATGGAATCAAGCAAACTAATTTGCAAATTAATTGAGTTGAGAAAATCTCCTGCTGTAGCAATCAGACATCTTCAACGTTTAACACATTTACTCTTCTAATAGTAGGATATCTGCAACATATAATTTCATCCTTAGTTTCCAAAACAAATATTACAAAATAACCTGCACTACTTTCTACTTGCGGAAAAATAGTTTTGCTTCCTTCTCAACATACAAGTATGAATTCTTTTCCATTCATATTTCATTAAACATTTTCCTCTAGAACTGCAAGGAAACAATTTCTATGACCTTGTCCTCAAACCTAAAATAAAATCTACGTGCAGAAAAATGATTGTATTTGAAATATAAGCAAACTGTTCTCATTCAAATAGGTCCCCCATTTTGCATATCTAGTAAGCCATTATTCTCACAAAAGGGTTTTCAGCTAATTATTGTATATGCCACTTGCTAAATTTGTTTGCTAAATTACAAAGCCATGATGGGTGCATTGCCATCTCCATTTCCCCCTACAAAAGAGCTTTACTCTAATTGTTTTATCTGCTGCTTGCTAAATCTGCTTGCTAAATTATACCTTTCATTGAACTTATACCAAAACCTTCTCAGGAAGCAATTAGTAGCTACTGACATTTTATGGCATACTATGTACATTTTAGACTGCATGGGAGGGTCTGGAAGAAAGATGTACAAATAATACAGCTGTCAAAAAAATGCAGCAAAGCATTGCCCAAGGCTTTCATAAGAACATTCCTGTTATTGGACAAACATTATTTCAGAGACATGAACTTGGAAGCTGTTCATTCACATGTTTATGGTTTTTATTGTTTTTTTAATGACTTGCACCATATAGCTACTGTAATTTGAAATCTTATCTCAGGGCCATATTGTGTTTTCCAGAAATTTGTTCAAAATGTAGACCTGCTTGTATTCATATCGTTACACTGTTGATACACCAAAGAGTGCATTGAAGATAGGTAGCAATATGGCACTCACTCTCATTCCCTTGGGATTCTTCATTAATGCATATCTACACAGCCTTTAATATTAGCAGATGTAATGAGTATGCAAATTCAATCTCCTTCAGTTTAATCCAAAATCTTTGTTTCACAAATAGCAACCAATTCACTTCAAGCCAATTTGTATTCTATCAAATTTGATTTGTATTTAAACATTTGAAAATATTTGTACATACAGCTTGTTCCTAATATCCACGGGTTCAATATCTACAGTTTCAGTTACCCACAAGTCCAAAAATATTCATTAAAAAATCTCGGAAATACTTATTTCCAAAGTGCATTACTAGAGCTGACCACCAGAGGTGTAATGTTGGTAAGCAGCAGACACATGCGGCTGCCCACATATTTCCTGGGTGCCACTCTGGCCAAGCATGTACAAGGACAGGGAGGGCCTCTCCTTCACACACAGCAAGTCAGTAAGCAGGGAAGCAGTAGCATAGGCAGTGTGGGAGGAGTGTTGTCGTGCTGGACTAGTGGTGTGTGGGGAGTGTTGGAAGCAGTATTGGAAGCATGGGGGAAGTGTTCATGGCAGCGATGGCAGTGGTGCGAGGGGAGGTGTTGGCAGGCCAGACTGGGCATGGAGGAAGTGTTGGTGGTGGCAGTAATGGTGTGTGTGTGTGGGAGTGGTGGTGGTGGTGGTGGTG
This sequence comes from Furcifer pardalis, assembly GCA_030440675.1. Lineage (NCBI taxonomy): Eukaryota > Metazoa > Chordata > Lepidosauria > Squamata > Chamaeleonidae > Furcifer > Furcifer pardalis. The sequence goes on from CP126895.1 coordinate 64,127,904, forward strand.
GCAGCATCAAGAGGGAGTGGTGGCAGCAGTGGTGGCAGCATGAGGAGTGAGTGTTGGCAGGCCAGACTGTTGGGGGGGGAGTGTTGGTGGTAGTGAGGGAAACACAAGTCCAGCTTGCCATCTGTCTGGCCCCCAGCTTAAAAAGTTGAGAACCCCTGCTTCAGAGAGTCAATCCATCTCATACTCGATTTTACCTGTTTTCCTGCTATCTTCAACTTTTCCCAGCATTATCGTCTTTTCCAAAGAATCTTTTGCCCAAAATCAGCCAGGCTCTTTTTCAGCACTTTCCCTCCAGATATAGTTCAGGCTTGATTTGCTCTAGGTTTCACTTGTTTGTCTTTATGGTAGCCCAGGGTAACTGCAAAGCTCCTCTCCAACACTCTATTTCAAACAAGAAAAAAAGCAAAGTGCTGGGGGGAGGGCATAAGCTAGCATTAATAAAAGAGTAAATTACAAAAAAAAAAAAAAACAGATTGAGGAGAGATACCTTAGACCTTATTCCTTATGTTTCACTGATCTGCCCAATTGAATCTTGAATAACAGTACAAATTTGACACAGAGAGACATTCAATTGATTGAATGGATATCTGGAACTGCCTGAAAGCAAAGAAGAGATAATTTTTCAATGCATGTCCATCTTACCTCCTAAACAATTAAAGCAATGCAAATATCAAGCTCTCTCTTTTTATTCTCACATGCATCAAATTCAAAGTATGGAAGTTATTAGTCTCAGGGATGGGAAATTATTTACCATGGGCTCCATGTTTGAAGTTTCCAAAATAGTGGGAGCTTATCCTTGGTGTTTGAGCAGCCAGTCTCCTGCTATGGGTTTCCTAGATCCTCTGAAACACTATTACAGTAAAACCTTGGATAGCACTAAAACTTGGTTCCACAAGTCTTAGTGTTATCTGATTTTTAAAGTTATCCGATGCCTGCATCAGATAACGTTAAAATCCTATGGGATGCATCAGATAACTTTAAAACTCCATAGAGATATATTGTAACTGGCACAGGCTTTAGCGAATGTATTCCGATGCATCCCATAGGATTTAACGTTATGCGGTTTCAGCGTTATCTGATGCAAACGTTATCAGAGGTATTACTGTATTTTCTTTTCCCCAGTGAGTGCCTTTATTGTTTTCCAGCTTCTTAACCCCTTAAACACAAAAACAGCATTTGGTGCTTTGGACTAACTTGATTCAATATTAATACTGTTTCAGGCTTCCATGTTTCACATCAGATCTGTTTGGAAACTGACAAATACTACCCCACTTCAAAAGTGATTCCAAATATTTTCTAAAGCTGTCATACACAAGTAGAAATAACATCTGAGGTGTAAAGAATCTGAGCTAAATTATTCATTCATGTCAGTTTGGGCTGTCTTGATTTGATGAGACACCTAAGTGAGAAATATTCAAAAACCCCTATGCTCCAGGCTCCCAAAAGACAACATGACACAATCTATCTTTCTTTATTTCAAAAGTCCCCTTTTGTTGTTCAGTCGCACAGTTGATTCCGACACTTTGCAGCCCTATGCACCATTGGCTGCTAGGCTCCTCTGCCTTTCACCACCCTCCTCAACTCGCTCAGCTCTGTCCCCATTTATTTATTTATTTATTTATTTAGTCAAATTTAATATCCCGCCCCAATCGGGCGAACCCGACTCTGGGCGGCTTACAAACATCAGTGTTAAAAGACACAAATTAACAATACAGAATCCTATGGGGCATATTACAATTAGTTTAAAAATTAACTTAAAAATTTCAACTATAATCTACAGGATGCTAAAAGGAATTTAAAACTTTAAGACTAAAAAGTTAAAAAGATTAAAACAACAAGAAGCAAGAGGGTGGCTGTCCGGTCAGATCAGCCACCCAACATGGGATCCCACATTCCTGGATCCCCAAACTTGCCCTGCCAGCCAGGTTTTTAGGCCCTTCCGGAAGGGCAGGAGCTCTGTCTGTAAGCATAGTTCCGTTGGCAGGAGGTTCCAAAGGGCCAGGGCAGACACAGAGAAGGCCCTCCTCCTAGTGCAAGAGAGATGTGCCTCTCTAGCCGATGGTATGATAAGAGAGCCTCTCCGATCCCCCCTGGTGGGATGGACTGATGTTCTTGGGGTGACGCGGTCTCTTAAATATCCTGGCCCACTACCATATAGGGCTTTAAAGGTAATAACCAGCACCTTGAATTGCACCCGGAGACATACTGGCAACCAGTGCAGCTGCAGAAGCAGAGGTGAGGCCCGACCATAACGCCCGCACTGATCAGCCAATGTACTGACTTAGGCTTCTGGGAATTGAAGTCCACTAGTGGGCTGTGTACCCCTTGTTGTGAACCACTGCTTTAGAGTTTATTGAACAATCAATTTAAGCTTAGAAGATACATCACTTAAATGACTGTGTGATACAATGTTGCTTCTTTTAATTTAGAATAAAACACATTAGTAATTCCCATGTGGATTTCATTCCAGTAAAAACATAAAAGGAATCTCCTGGATTTCTATTCTGTCAGAATTGCTTAAATGGTGTTTGTTTAATGAACCATTTGGAGAAATCTTGTATTTCGTGTATATGCTCATATGTGAGTGTATTTACTAAAGAGAAAAGAGCTGAAATATTGAGCTCAAATTTATTCAGCAATTTGGAAGAGTGTGCAGAAAATAAAAAGCTTATCTCTCAAAATGAAATAGAGATGTGGAGTTCTCTCATATTGTCAGGAGTTTGTTGAGTTGAAGGAAACATGGCTGGGACTGCAGGCTAGACATCAGGTGACCACTTTTATAAAGGAAAAATGTACTCCTCCTTTTCTTGTTTTTTTAAAAATATTTTTATAATTTTATTGAAACTTGACAACATTTAAACACACAAAAACCTATATACATACTTATCACATTATCACATACTTCAACAAATCATACAATTTTACAATGTTCTATATGTTCATGCCCATTTCCCAGAAAGTTGTCTTGGTTTTGTTCCTCTTGCTTTGATTAGTGTATATTCTATAAATTCTCCCAAAATCTCTTTAAAGTCATTTCTCTTTGTCAGCCCATTCTTAAACATTAATTAACAAGTTAATCTATCATTCATTGCAATATTCCAAAGTTCCCCATACCAATCATCCAACTCTATTTCAGAATGTATTTTCCATTTTTTCACAATAAGTAACCTCGTAGCTGTCATCATTGTTATGATCATTTCCCTCTTTTTTTTTGTATTTTAATGTTTCCTAGACCCATTAGTAGTGCGGTTGTAGATAATATTTGATTAATTTCATTAAAAACTTTTCCCCATGTTTTCTTGACAAGGACACATTCCCACCATAAATGTAGGTACGTCCTTCCAACATTATTTCTTGTATATAGGGTTCTATTGATTTAATTTTATTGGTATCATATACCACATCCAAATCATTTTATAGCAATTTTGTTTAATGCTAATAGACATACTTTTCATATGTCTATGTTTCCAAATTTCATACTAGTCCCCATTCCTTATCTTAACCCCTAAATCCATTTCCCAAACTGTTCTTAAAACTTTCTGTATCTCCTCATTTTCCGTTAATAATTTGTAAATTTTACTAATTAGTCCTTTTGTTGCTAATGCCCAGTAATGTTGCCTGGAAATCAGCCGCCCAGGGCTGAAGCCAAATTTGCCACTCCCTGGTGGATGCTGGCACCTGCTCCTGCTAGGGCTTCTGGGAATTGTAGTCAAAGAACACACACAGACCAAAAAGCACTGTCTGGGGCCAGTGGCCCCCCTAGCCCCTCTAGCAATGCCACTGCTAATGCCTTCTTATCTAACTGGACTACAGTATTAGTTCTTCAAACCTAGTGTGCTACAATTGCCATGATGTTTTAACCAATATTCTGTCCATTTTTCCAATTGTATGTTAAACCATGATAAATTAGATTTTTCAAGTATCTTTTCCTTATCTTCTTTATTAGCCATTTTTTCCAGCCAGTCTCTTAATCTTATGACACCTATTCTACCTAGTTCTTTTGCCAATACTCTCTTAAGATTATTTGGAAATCTCTCTAATTCAGTTATTTTGATTAACAGTGAAATACCCGAGTTATTTTTTTAAAAAAATGTTTTGCCATATTTCAAGATTGCACCTGCATAATAGAGTCTGAATTCCTTTTATTTCTTGTTTCTACTTCCTTAAAAAAAAACCCCACTCATTATCATCACCTTTTAACTCTATAGATTCATTAGCTTCCCATATTAATGTTTCTTCCATTACAGTATTTATAATCCTTTTAATCTGGTTTGCCATATAGTAATTTGTTAAATTTTGGATACCTAACTCCCCTTGTTTTCGAAAGCCAGGCTGTGTTAGAAAAGCTAAAGAAAAAAACATTTCAAAACCTATATTCTTTCAAATCTATGCATGATCACATGGAATATGAATCAGTGTTTGTTTCCATAATGAAGACTTGTAAATAGCTTTGTTTTTGTGTCTGTATACTACAGTGCTTTGTGAATTGTTTCTTTTAAAAGCAATACTGAATGTGTTGGTTGTCATCTTTCTGTTGCACTGAGAAGCACAATTAAAAAGATACACAGATATATTTACATATATACCCTGATGTTGAAACATAAACTTGTCCCTCGGTAAATGAATTTCTAAATTTACTGAGAGGAAATATACACCAAGGGACTGTGGTAGCTTTGTGGTTAAGTTGGTTGACAACTAGAAGGTTGACACATTGGCAGATAAAGACCCAAGTGCTGCATGATAGAATGAGCTCCCATCTACATCCCAGCTTCTGCCAGCCATCGAGCTCTGCAACTCTAAGATGATTATGATCATAGAGAAAACAGCCACACCCATTGAATTTTCTCAGGCAAATTACAAGGAAGGGTTTGTTTATGTTCATTTTTGGATGACTTTCAAAAATTTGCAATTTTCATATTCAAGATGAAAAGGAATAAAAGCTTTTAAAAATTGTTTTAAGTGTAGATAAAAGCAACTGTAATAGGTTTTTGCATCCATAGAAACCATCCATTGAAAACACTGAAAAACAAAAGGCACTTTCTCTCTCTTTCCATTTAGAAGAGAAACCAAAGCAGTTAGCTTGGAATAACTACAAAGGAAACATCAAACAATTCAAAGACTATAGAACAGCTGATAAACTGAGCAGGTGAATCAACAACAAATCAATTTTAATTAAACATAGGAAAACTGAAAAGTATCATCTGAACCAAGAAGAAAGGAACTGAGGCAGTTCAGACCAATGTTTTTGGACTGGAAATTTTACTTTCTATGTGGCACAACAAGCAGTGGTCCACTCAAATGTCCTCACTTTCAAAACTGACCTTCAGATGATGGTGAAAAATGCAGCATCAGCTCACCTACTGTTTTCATTTGTGTTGAAGTGTAGATAGTTTGCAAATCCATCTTGTCAGACCTTGTGTGTGTGTGTGCGTGTGTGTGTGTGTGCATATGCATGCGCTGTCCAGCACTAGGGTTCAATCCACTACAGTTTCAGGTGTGGCTGGGAAAGAATGCAAAATGTAGGATTAGATGAACCAATGATGTGGCTTAGTATAAAGCAGCTGCTTGTTTACCTTTCTTTTTGATTTCAATACAATAAACATCTGTATGAAGGTGTGTAAAAATGTATTGGTCGGTGTTGTAGTGATGAATGAAATGGAAGCCTTTTGACATGACAATCCCTGAATCTCCGGCTGCCATGAAAAGCTTGAAAAAGTGGGTGGCATCTTTATTTTCTCTAAGTGTCTTTTTCTTTGTCGCACAGACTGGGTTTTTGTGTCTCTGTATCTTCATACAGGTTAATTGCTATTACTTTTCACAAGAATTCTAGCAACTGGCAACTTGTGACCGTGCAGACTTTCCTTGAAAAGCTTCAAATTGTGCACAGAGAAAAACATTTCTCCTGAATGAAAGGTCAATGCACCATTTAAAACCAATTTAATGTTTGGAATTCATGTGTACTGAGACTGGAAGACATTATTCAACCTATTTCAAGACAGTACATTCCTGTTCTAAGTTGACAAATAATATACAGTATTGTATTTATGTTATGACTCATCAAGTTGCTTGTGAATTATGGGGATTCTTGCAGGGTTTGGAAGATATGTAATATTTTAAATGAATGACTCACAATTGCCACCTCTCTGTGAGTTTCCATGGGTGAATAAAAATTTGAACCTGGTCTTCCTGAATCCTGGGAATGCAGTGGCTTAGCAGTTATGGTCAGCAGGTTAGCAGTTCAAGACCCGAGTGTTGCTTGTACAAATATAATTTCACAAAGTTGTCTAAAACTTTGCCATTCTCTTCTCAGTTACATTCTTATGAAAAATTAGTCTTAGTAAGATAATTCATTAATTGCCATCTAAAAGCAAGTAAATGTATGCCTTTCACCTTTTGCAAAAGTATAGCTTATTTTTTGTTTTAATGAAACAGGATTTCAGTAAGATCTATCAAACTGCTAGAGGATAGTTGTCAAAATTTAATGTCCTAAAAATTGATTTTTTTTACCTTCTTAACCTCAAAATTGACACCGTTCTTCCTCTAATAAACCTGTTTTTACTTCACTAAGTTTTAGATCAACTCATTAACTTAGAATACTTGATTCCCAAATTTTTATTGCATTTGCACAATATGGTTCCTCCCTCCCCCATTTAGCCTTAATACAAGGCTGTTTCAGGGCCCCTCTAATTAAAAGTAAAGGTAAAGATCACCTTTTCTCAAAAGGCAGTTGCATCTGACTCTAGGGTTCAGTGCTCATCTCTGTTTATACCCAAAGAGCCAGCACTGTCTGCGTGTGCAGATGTTTCTGTGGGCATGTGGCAGGCATACCTAGACACTGCAGTGGGTGGAACACTGTTTACCTCCCACCAAAGTGGTCTCTATTAATCTTCTTGCAATTTCTTGCTTTCAAACTGCTAGGTTGTCAGGATCTGGAACTGAGACAGGAGCTCACTCCATCATGCAGTACTCAGGTAGCAAACTCCGACCTACCAGTCTTTAAGTTCCTCATCTTAACCACTTAAGCCACCATATTTCCTGCTGAACTTAAGGTAAGTCTATTTGTCAGTACAAGTGAAGAGGCTCTGGAGCTGATCACTTGCTTTTACTATTCCTGAAATATTTATTAAACCAATCATAGATAAATAGAGAGCTTTAGTAACATGAAATATGTATCAGCTATCCAAAAGAGAAGATAGCTTGTGTAGAATTTTTTCTAAGGCAAACAACATTTTGTTATAGTTTTTTAAGGCCATGGCTTTGAGAATTCTTATAGAACAGGTGAAGACCCTGAAGACTATTGGCAAGCAGATATCATACCATTAAAAAAAATTTGGGACAGAAATTCTAAGCAATTATCAACCAATCAGCTTGATATAACATCACAAAATGTTCTAGAACAGATCATTACATACTTGTCATCTGCAAAACAGAATCAAAATTTAGGTCAACATGACTTAGACTTGAGAACTGTAGTAAAACAAACAATGAGTTTCAACAGAGGAACACATAAAATTATAAACTTAAGCATTCAAAATGTCCAGATACAGAGGGGATGACAGATGGCTTGGCAGTAGTATATGTGAAGAATCCTAGTAGAACACAAGATTAATGAATCAACAATATAATGCAGTAGGAAAAATGCAAATGCAATATTTAGTTGTATCAGCAGACATATAGTGTCATGATCAAGAGAAGGAACAGTTCAACTCCATTCTGCTTCGGTCCAACTTCACCTGGAATACTATGCCAATTCTGGACTCTGCAGTTTAAGGAGTTTAATGACAGACTGGAATTTATTCAGTGGAGGGAACCTAGGATGATAAAAGATCTGGAAACCAAGGCATGTGAGTTTTCAGGACTGTGAGGAGAACAAATATGTTGATCTTAGAAGAAATCAACCCTGACTGCTCCTTAGAAGGTCAAATAGTAAAGATGAAACTAAAGTTCTTTGGGCATCAAATGAGAAGAGAGGATTCACTTGAGAAAGCCTTGATACTAGGAAAGGTAGAGGGAAAAAGAAGAAGGGGGTGACAGAAAATGAGATGGCTAAATGGTATTGTAGACAAAATGGGCACAGAGCTGAACAGGTTGAGGAAGATGGTGGATGACAGAGGTGCCTGGTGGGCAATGGTCCATGGGGTTACAAAGGGTTGGAATTGACGGTGCAACTGAACAACAATTAACAACAATTGGGACAATTTATTGAATGTGAGAGCTGTTATATAGTAGAATAGACTGCCTCAGAGAGTGCTGGGCTCTCCTACATTTGAGGCAAAGATAAGATAGCTGCCTGTTATAGCAAGGGTTAGGCTTGGTGATCCTTGGGGTTTCTCCCAGCTCAATAGTACTTTGATTCTGTCTGCAGATTATGAGGTGTTTTTTTTTTAAGTTTCATTTTGTTCTGAAGACAAAAGGGTGGGGGGATAACTATGGGTGGCATAGGTTGTTTAGTGGAAAAAATGAAAATCTCTCACCTGAAGATTTGAGATGAGATGAATATCCAATACAGGTACAGTACTTAGATTATATTTCACACTTTGAAGAAAATCCTTTCAGTGAACATGCAATAAACACTAGGATAAATTTTGTCTTCAGTTTTGCTGGAACAAAAAGAACTTGCCAAATAGACACTGTAATGAAGCTTTACATGGCAAGAAGCAGCTAGGAAGCTAGTAGACTACTAAAAAGTCTGAACAATGATCCAAACAAATAAAACAAAATCCAAACAAAGGGACAGGTTGTGCAAATATAACACCAAACCACCAACTGCTTCTGGCAGGGAATCCAATCAATGCACAATAAAAATGAAACATCAAAGGCATATTCAGAGCAAATCCAATGATCTTTCTACTGCCTTCATGTTAGCAGAACTAGAAAAAGCCATAAGAAAATGTAGGAATGAAAAAGCAATGAGATTCAATGATCATTAAACATTTTGAAAAACAAAACAAATGTTTTCTTCAACTTTTAATAGCTATTGGACAAGTAAATAAATCAGAAAAATGTGGTGGAAAACAAAAGTAATTGCTATCTTGAAACTTGGCAAAGAACCATCAGAACCCAAAGCTACAGACCAATCTCCCTGCTATGCCAATCATAAAAAGTTCCAGAATAGATCGTCTTTAGGCCTGGCAAAAGCTGTACAGCTGAGACCTTAAATGTATCCCAGCATATACAAGATGGTTCTGAAACATATAAAATTACTGAAACTACATTTGTCAACTATACGGTGTCTTGTGTTATTGTCCACCATAAATTGGTGCTTTAAAAAATGCTACCTCCTTACAAAAGCTCATGGACTAACAGAAATGTTTTCCATTCTACTTCAAAAGAATAAAATAAAACATTGTTGAATTTATTGGAATGTTCTCTCACAGGGTAGTATCCTGGCACCATTACTTTATAAGATTTATACCAGTGGCATTCCCATATTCCAGGATTTTCATTTATACTGAGGATCTTGCCTTGGAAGTCCCAGGGAGATACGTTTGAATTGAAATATCAGCTAACCTGTGCATTAGAAGACCTTTCCCTGTATTATAAAGATGACAAGCTGAAGGTCACCCTTCCTCAAAAGGCAGTCATATCAGACTCTAGGTTTCAGTGCTCATCTCGTTTTATAGCAAAAGAGCCAGCAGTGTCTGCATCTGCAGGCATTTCCATGGGCATGTGGTAGGCATGACTAGACACCGGAGCGCATGAAATGCTGCTTCACCTTCCCACCAAAGTGGTCCCTATTTATCTACTTGCAATTTCTTGCTTTCGAACCGCTAGGTTGGCAGGAGCTGGGACAGAGATGGGAGCTCACTCCATTGTGAAGTACTTGGGTCTTGAACTGCTGACCTGCTGACCTTCCAGTATCAAGTTCGGTGTCTTAACCACTAAGCCACCACAGTCCAAGCCTTCTACGTGTCGTCCACTTTAAAGACAATAGAAGCAAATAAGAAGCTCCAAACTAGCTGGGAAATCAAGGCTTTGGAATATTGATCTACTCCAAAGTATTTAGGCATCAATGTAGATGGACTCCTGACCAACAAAAAACATTGTCTAAGCACCAAACACAAAGTTGCCACCAGAAACTACATACAGTGGAACCTCAGTTAACAAATGGCTCAGTTAATATAAACATCACAAAACAAAATAAAATCTATAGAAAATAGTAGCTTATTTTAAGGATTTTTTTCAGAACATATTAATTGGTTTTCAGTGCATGCCTACTGGAAATGGAATTTTGGTTAACATGTTTTTGTTTTCAATGCATTCCTATGGGAAATTGCATGCAATGCATTCCTATGGGAAATTCAATTTAAGTAATTTTTGCTTTAAGAAACATCCTGGGGAACACATTAATTATGTTAACCAAGGTTCTACTGTATATAGGAAACTGGCTGTTTCAGATTGGGCAGCATACCCACAAGCACTAAGAACAACACTTTTCCCCTGTGCTACTCCACAGCAGAATATGCTAATGCCATATGGTGTAAGTGAGCACATGTAAAATAATTGGATGAAGCTCTTAATGAATCATGCAGGATTATTACTGGAGGCCTATAACCTACTTCCACTAAAAAGTCTATTATTTGGTTTCAAACCTAAGGACCTTGGGCCTATGCTGTGCACCACCACCACCCTATCCAGTCCAATCTAAAAAAAACCATCAAAAGACACTGGCAAAAATTAAGAAATGGAAAGATCAAAAGATTAAAGGAGAGAGTATGTGTTTTACCAAGTTAGCCAACAGGCCAGTGTTACCGCATTGCTGGTATCCCACACCTGCCCTAGCAGCCATGTCTTTAAGTCTTTCCTGAAGGGCAGAAACTCTTTCTGGAGATGCAACTCAATTGGCAAGAGGTTTCATAGGGCCAGAGCAGACACTGAGAAGGCCCTCCTTCTAGTGCTAGAAAGACGTGCCTTTCTAGCTGATGGAACAATTAGAGAGCCTCTCTGGTCTGGTCTGGTGGGATGGATAGGTTCTCCAGGTGATGCAGTCTCTTAAGTATCCTGGCCCACTACCATGTAGGGCTTTGAATTGCAACCAGAAGCACACTGGCAACCAGTGAAACTCCTAAAGCAGTGGTGAGGCATGGGCATAATGCCCGTACCCCAACACTACCTGAGCAGCCGCATTCTGGACCAGTTGCAGCCTCCGAATGGTCCTCAAAGGCAACCCCATGTACAGTGCATTGCAATAGTCAAGTCTGGAGGTGACCAGAGCATGGGTGACCATGAGCAAGGAGTCCCAATCTAGGAGCAGGCGTAATTGGCATATCACTCAAATAATAAATTCTGCCATAAAATGCATCCACGGCTGTTGTAAATGTATGCGGGGAAGTTTTATGGCTGTCATAAATGCATCTGCTTCTGGTAGTGGCAAGGGTGGTGAGCCAAAAGAAATTATGCTATGGCTCAGGGTTTCCCCAAGGGCCATAGTTTGGCCACCCCTGCCCTAAGGGACTCACCTCTACCACCCAATCTCAGCACTACCCACCTACAATGAAATTGTGGCCTTTTTGTTTTTTAAAGCTGCACCACCATTGATTAGCCTATACTGTCCCATAGGAATCAGAGTGGGACATGTGAAGAAAGACCTGGAATCCTTTTCTAACACTGCCAATGTAGATGGTCCAGGACTAAAAGATGGAAACCCCAAATCAGTCTGGCCTACAGAGTGGGTGGGCAGGCTGCTCAAGCAAGAGTGACAAAGAGACCAGGTTCACCAGATCCAGTCTTAAAAGAATGAGCTGGCCCTACCCTTGAAGCCTGCTGCAGGAACACAATACAGCCTCCTCTGTGATTGCTTGCCTCCCCAGCCAAAAGGAGTAAAAGCTCCACCTCCTTCTAGACCTCTCATCTACAGAGATTTGGAACACACACTCTGTCTAGTCCATTGATGGTGAACCTTGGCACTCCAGATGTTCTTGAACTTCAATGCCCAGAAGCCCTGATCAGAAGGAGTGCTGACTTGGGTTTCTGGTAACTGAAGTCCAAGAACACCTAGAGTGCCAATGTTTGCCATCACTGGTTAGGCCATCTGAACATCACTTAGTAGACTTTGAAGTAGATAGTAAGATCAAAGAATAATAAAATAAAATGGGACCACAGTAATACCTCGCATAACGATTGTACTGTATAGTGCTAAAACCTTGTATCGAATAACGCGATTTTTAGTGTTATCCGGTACAATCGGGTGTGTGGGAAGGGTGGGGTTGGATTGGGTAGAACATCTACCCAATCCAACCCCCCCAGCGCCCGCCCGCACCATGTTTGGAAAGGGTATGGGGACCCATACCCTTTCCAAACACCGTGCAGGCGCGCGTGTGTCAAACAGGCATTGGGGAGACTATGGCGATCTTCCCCATACTCTCCCCAACCCCCACCTGACACGCGGGGCCTCCCCGGCCTCGTAGCGGCTCGCTGCAAGGCCAGGGAGATCCGGGTGAGGAGAGGCGCCTCTCCGCGGGGTCTCCCTGGCCTCGTAGCGGCTCGCTACGAGGCTGGGGAGTCCCGGGCGAGGAGAGGCGCTTCTCCACGGGGTCTCCCCGGCTTGGGAAAGAGGCGGCTTGGCCGAAATTCCCTCCCCCTGCGCGGGGTGGGGTGGGGTGAGGATTTCGACCAAGCCGCCTCTTTCCTGGGCTCGCTATAGCAACGAGGATCGCACGCCAAGGCAATGGATCAAAGCGGGGGGTGGCTCCCCCCGCTTTGATCCATTGCCTTGACATGCAATCCCCGTTTCGCTCGCCTAAACACGGGTCGGCCTTTCCGAATTTCCCCCTGGAAGGGGGAATTCGGAAAAGCCGACCCTTGCCCAGGTGCGCGAAATGGGGATTGCACGTTAAGGTAAGGGATCAAAGCGGGGGGTGGCTCCCCCCACTTTGATCTATTGCCTTGACATGTGATCCCCATTTCGCGCACCTGGGCAAGGGTCGGCTTTTCCGAATTTCCTCCTCCCCGACCCTTGCCCAGGTGCATGAAACGGGGATCGCACGTTAAGTTAAGGGATCAAAGCTTTGATCTCCACTTTGATCCCTTGCCTTGACGTGCGATCCCTGTTGCTATACCCATTTGGTAGAAGAGGCTCCCTCCGGCACGCCTTTTCGCACGCATGCGAGCGCCTCTTCTCAGGTTTTTTTTACCATTGTTCGATGTATACCCCGGACAACACTAAAAACCGGATGTCAGGAAATGAACCTATTTCCTAAGACTTGAAATTGCCAATTTTCAAATAGGCCTCAGAAAAATCCATTTTTCTCTCTCTGAGCCTCAAGGCTGTGTAACAGCATGTTTTTCAATCATGTTTTTCAGTATTTCTTATCTTTCGTAAGCTAGCAGAGCAATGTTATGACTAGCCCCAGTTCATTCTGTGTGCACGTGTGTAAACAATGTACTGTTGTTTTGAGAAAGTTTTCTCTTTTGCTTGCTGATACGTCATTGGCTGAAGCAGTCCCACCTGACTGCAAATTCTCCATTTTGGAGAGAAGAAAGAGTTCGTCTCTGATTCTTCATGGATTAAGACCTGTTTTTGATTAGAGAGCTTTTGTTTCTGGATCTCAATGGGCTAGCATTCTTTAGCCTAGGAGCTAAGCATTTTTGCTCCTTAAAAATGGTTACCTAGATTTGCCTGTGGACTTTATTGGACTGACCTGTGCTACTGACTTTTATGCTTTATGAACCTGATCAATAAATCTTCATCATTTTTCTGAACAACGTGTCTTCATTGGACTAAAAAGGGTAAGAGCTGCCTTTCACACACACAAATCTTTGAACACGCTACCAAATAAAAACCCCTTAAGAGCTGATAAGCAGCTGAGAATTCTATCTCTGTTCTAATTAGCCGTCCAGCTCGCCCTGTGTAGGTTTGTTTTGGTTTCCAGGGGTTTTACCAGAAGTGAGGGGGCCGGCTGGATCGTGACATGGTGGCCTAGCGGTGGGATGTCGCGCCTCTTGAAGAAGTTTTTTTGTGTGTGTGCATGCTCATCTCTGCCCAGCAAGAAGAAGCAGCCTGCGTGTGTGTGTCTCCAGCGCCGGCTGAGACTGAAAGTGCCTGTGTTTTGGAATGTTTTGTTTTCCTGAGATAAGGGTGCTGAAAGGAAAGCAGGATCGCAGCTGTTTGCTTCTTCGTTTTGAGTTTTGAGTCGGATTCTCAAACTCCCAGATCTGAGGGCCGTGGGCCGAGGGCCGTTTCCAGTGCTGGCAGTTCCAGAGGGACTGAGACGTCTTCCAAGCCTACAAGATGGAAGGTAAGCCAGTGGCTGATGAATGTACCCCCTCACCACAGTTAGCACCCCAAGACAGACTCCATTCCAGATGGGATCTTGGAGAAGGTGCCCAGATGATGTTTAGCCAAAAGGAAGGGCCCAGGGTGGGTGAAGCTTGTCCAGATGACTTCTGAGACTTCCCCAGACGCCCAGCAAGCCCCAAGCCCTAAATAAGACTCTTTTGTGTTGAATTGGAGTCAAAACTCCACAGAGTGCCTATTTTCACTCAGAAGCAGTTCTTTGAAGTAATTTTCCCCCAAAGCCAAGAAGAAGGAGTGGAACCCTTCAGATAAGATTTATTTTCCTGCATTGAAGTTCCTAGTTGCTGATTACATGTGCTGTTTGGTCTTTGAAGACCTGGAGAAGTTGCAAATTGCCTCATTGTGTTTGAGATACCAGCTTAAAGGTGGAAGAGCTCCAACGGACTCCTCCACGTGTCCAAGGAAGAAATGTTTTGCTAGAGTGTGTGTGCCAGAGCCACCACTCTGAAAAGTGTTATCTACAGGCTGTTACACTACGCTGTTTTGGTCAGCTAGTGGGAAGTGGGAAATAATTGCCGGATGCAGTGTTTCCCTGAGTTTTACTACCCTTCGAGAAAGCTAAGAGCTGAAGAGGGGAGTAGTCCGTAAAGATGGCTGTGGGAAGCCCAACTAGCGGTTTCAGCAATAGCAGAGGCCAGATCCAGATCCAGATTCCCGACGTACTGAGGAGAGTGAATGGAATCCTGCGCGTTCTTGAGTTGAGACGTTAGTCAAGCCATCAATTCTGTTGCCTGTTTAGTTCCCAAACCTCACAGGGATGAGGATGCGGGGTTGTTTGATTGATTCCTTTGGACTGTGTTCTGATAAATACCTTAAAGGTTGTTTCTTGAGTTTGTTTACTAGGAGATGCACATGTCCTGTCGTCTGAAAGAAGAGCTGATAACGGAACTCTGAGTGGACTTTGTTCAACTGGTTGTTTAATTGTTTGCAGGTGCAACATCGAAGAAGACGAAGAAAGGGGGGAAATGTTATTGTTTCTTGCTAATCATCTGTTTATTTTTCCAGAGGCTCGTACAAGCAGCCTCTGTGACATGTGTGGTGTTACTGACCTGTTTTCTGATTTAAAGGTTGTTCTGTTTGGGCAAAATGTGTTTTGGAAAGGGAAAACCTTTGGTACCTGAAAATGCCCAAGTCTTTTGTTCCAGCAAGGTTTTATACCTGAGTTTGCTTGCAATGCAGAATGTAACTTATGTAACGTGTACCTCCAGTAGCTAAAACTGGAAGAAGCTTTAACGCTTGATATCCTACATATATAAGGGATAGCTTGTTTGCTCAATTGCTTTGCTCATATTAGTAAACAATGCCTTTTGGTAAAGTCAAACCCCCGGTTTGCCTTTCCAGAAAGGAGGGCGTGTCAGGAAATGAACCTATTTCCTAAGACTTGAAATTGCCAATTTTCAAATAGGCCTCAGAAAAATCCATTTTTCTCTCTCTGAGCCTCAAGGCTGTGTAACAGCATGTTTTTCAATCATGTTTTTCAGTATTTCTTATCTTTCGTAAGCTAGCAGAGCAATGTTATGACTAGCCCCAGTTCATTCTGTGTGCACGTGTGTAAACAATGTACTGTTGTTTTGAGAAAGTTTTCTCTTTTGCTTGCTGATACGTCATTGGCTGAAGCAGTCCCACCTGACTGCAAATTCTCCATTTTGGAGAGAAGAAAGAGTTCGTCTCTGATTCTTCATGGATTAAGACCTGTTTTTGATTAGAGAGCTTTTGTTTCTGGATCTCAATGGGCTAGCATTCTTTAGCCTAGGAGCTAAGCATTTTTGCTCCTTAAAAATGGTTACCTAGATTTGCCTGTGGACTTTATTGGACTGACCTGTGCTACTGACTTTTATGCTTTATGAACCTGATCAATAAATCTTCATCATTTTTCTGAACAACGTGTCTTCATTGGACTAAAAAGGGTAAGAGCTGCCTTTCACACACACAAATCTTTGAACACGCTACCAAATAAAAACCCCTTAAGAGCTGATAAGCAGCTGAGAATTCTATCTCTGTTCTAATTAGCCGTCCAGCTCGCCCTGTGTAGGTTTGTTTTGGTTTCCAGGGGTTTTACCAGAAGTGAGGGGGCCGGCTGGATCGTGACACCGGATAACGTCATGACTTGTGGAACCATGTCATAACGTTATCTGGGGTATTAGTGTACTTAGATACAGAAGCAGAAAATGCTGGCTCTTCGGCTATGAAACAGAGATGAGCACTGAACTCTAGAGCCGGATATGACTGGCTTTCAAGCAAGGGTGACCTTTAGTTATACTTAGATACAGGAAATTTTTTGTGTTAATATGGAGAAATTTGATTGATGCAATTTATGTGCCACCAAGTGTGTAAAAGAAGATCTAGTAGGTAGCTAAGACAATACTATTAAGGCAGCCTGTTTCTGGATAAAATTAGTCAAATCGCTTAAACATTTTGTTTGCATTTTTACATACATTCCATGAGCATCTTGAAGTTTTAAATTGTGCAACACTCAGATATGAATACAAAAAGAAAGATGAAGTGGTATTAATATATCAGGAGCAGAAGATGGTAGACGGCAGAATCAAAGAGTTCTTACCTCTTGCTTTAATATTTGAACACTTTTCTACAAGATTAGTGCATCTGGATCACTGGCACAAGTTCACTTCTACTCTAGCCTCTTGTTAGTATGGACTTGCAGATTCATTCCTTTACCAATATTAGAAATAATAGATGTCCTGTTTGATTATTTCTGGCACTATGCAATACACTGTACTACAGATAAATCGATCAGATAGATGGGCATATCTAATTGCTTCTCGTCTCTGTGAAACATCTTGCAGACCAAATCTTTCTCTGAAACTAAAGACATGAAACTTCTCTCCTGTCAACACTATACCATATTTCCACTGATAGGCCTTTTGCATTTTCAACTAAAATTGAACAGTATAACAGTTTCAGGTTTTTCTTTAAAAATTCATAAGATTTCAAGAGAGTGCATTATGATTCATGTAGAGGAGTCACTCACGTCTGTGGATGAAATGAATTGTGTACATATGTTCAGGAATGGAACAGATAATGTTACATAGGTTGCAGAAGTTTTTTTTCAATTTTTAGTCATGTTTTTTCCTATTTCAGATTTTATTTCAGGCAACAGCACAGCTGTACTTTCATTCAATTTTAATTGAAGGTGCAGCTTGAAATATATTAAAATAATCAAAAAGATTTTCCAAAAAATAGTAAACACCATTGGAAAATCCAGCAGTCATTAAAACACTGAAAAGTCATAAACATATAAACTAGGTCACCTAAATCTAGGGCATTGTGGTATCAGTCAGTCATTGGGAGTCAGAAAAAAGACAAGACAAATAATTTTTAAAAGGAGAAAACAGTGGATAAATTTTGGGAACTAGAAATTTGGCAAAGTAATATACAGTCTCAAGAAAATAAAGATCTCAGAATGTTTTCCAGAAGAAAGTATTTTAGAAATGTTAGTTCAGAACTAATGGTCATTCTTCAGGCTTCAAAATCAGAGGAACAGAAATATGTCTTCTTCCAATTCTTATGTTTCACTTCTTAATATTTTAATTGCAACCTCTCATTTTAATTTTAGTAAGCCAGAAGTTTCTTTCTTTCTGGAGCCACTTACCTACAAGTAAGCTCCATTGAACTTCATGTAACTATATCTTGAGTAAATATGTATTTACTCAACCAGTCTGGCCAGGTTATCATGGTACGGCAGTGGTTCCCAACAAGGGGTACACAGCCCACTAGTGGACTTCAATTCCCAGACGCCTCAGTCAGTACATTGGCTGATCAGTGCTTTGGGGAAATGACTTAGGCTTCTGGGAATTGAAGTCCAAAAACCAGCATTTGGGAAACACAGTGCTACGGTAATAGAATAGACCACACTGCCAGCCGCTCAATGCTGATTATCAGGCGGTGGTTAACTAACCTGAAAAGCCTGAGGACTAGCAGCCTTGGCAAAGTCTACAGGGAAGGGTGATGGTCCCCAAGTGGCTTAAATCTCACTTGAATCATCTTGATGGAGGGTAGCAACTTCATCAATACTGGCCTAGGGTTGAGGAGGAGTTTGTGTTGCAAAAAGGCTCAGGACCAGAAAATGACTTGTGGAGCTGGATCAGTGGTATGAGGGTCATGCTGCAATGCAGAAGGCAGATGAAAGGCCATAGAATTATATTTGAAAGACAGTCTTCATGGCTGATCACCATGATGATCACCAATATTTGGAATCAGATATGGCACAAGAAGAAGAAGAAGAAGAAGAAGAAGAAGAAGAAGAAGAAGAAGAAGAAGAAGAAGAAGAAGAAGAAGAAGAAGAAGAAGAAGAAGAAGAAGAAGAAGAAGAAGAAGAAGAAGAAGAAGAAAAAGAAGAAGAAAAAGAAAAAGAAAAAGAAAAAGAAAAAGAAAAAGAAAAAGAAGAAGAAGAAGAAGAAGAAGAAGAAGAAGAAGAAGAAGAAGAAGAAGAAGAAGAAGAAGAAGAAGAAGAAGAAGAAGAAGAAGAAGAAGAAGAAGAAGAAGAAGAAGAAGAAGAAGAAGAAGAAGAATGTATTGGCCTATGCTGTAAATTGTGCAATTCACATGCTTTTGAGGATGTAAAATACAGCAGAAGATAGGGGAATATTTCCTTCCCTCACAAAAGTAAGTAGGAACTATTGATCTGATCTTTACATTTGCCAAGTGTACAAATGTATACTTAGTTATCCAGAAGCTTTGGACTTTTCAGGATTCCATTTCATTTTACAAATAAACCAGAAAAAATAATAATTAATTATTAGACCCAACTAAAGTAGGCCTTTGGAACAAATTGGATTTTTAAAGTTCATATTTTCTATGTCCCATTGATTCAGAGTGCTTACTTTTGTTGAAGCTAAGAAGAGAATTTAAATCAACATATTTTCTAATACATATTAGAAAAATATGCATTTATATATACATTCTTTATTATGTCCAAATATTAAATTTATCAAAAGTTTATTATACACAAGATGAAGGAGAAGTTCTGTGGTGACTCCATGATCATCCATAAACAAGACTAAATTTGGGGAGTAGTCATAAAACATGCAAATGAATCTTAATTTAGAAGAGGATCCCATCCACATAAATTGTAAGTTGCACAATTTCTTACAATGCTGCCACCCAGGGGATAACTGGACATCATAACCATCTCCATTTTATCTGAACTGTTGTTTCACTTGTGTATTCTTTCCCTACCTAACACTAACTTCACAAACTCTTCCTGAGAACCCACCAAATCATCTGGAACTGATGAAAAATAAAAGTGTAACTGGTTTTCACTCAACAGTGCAAATATGGGCAGAACAGCATCCAGTGATCTGCTGTGATCCAAGAAAACTGCAGATGGTGATTGCAGCCATGAAATAAAAAGGAGACTGATTTTTGGGAGGCAAGCGATGAGAAACCTGGGGAACATAGTTAAAAGTAGAGACCACCTTGCCAACAAAAATTTGCCTAGTCAAAGCAATGGTATTCCCCGTGGTAATGTATGGTTGCGAGAACTGGACCATTAGGAAAGCTAAGCGCAGAAGAATAGATGCCTTTAAAATGTGGTGTTAGAGGAGAGTTTTGAGAGTCCCCTGGACAGCAAGGAGAACAAATAGGTTGATTCCAGAAGAAATCAACCCTGACTGCTCCTGAGAAGGTCAAATAGTAAAGATGAAGCTAAAGTACTTTGGACATCAAATGAGAAGAGAGGATTCACTTGAGAAAGCCTTGATGCTGGGAAAGGTGGAGGGCAAAAGAAGGAGCAGTCAAAATGAGATGGCTAGATGGCATTGTAGACACAGTGGGCACAGAGGTGGGCAGGTTGAGGAAGATGGTGGAGGACAGAGGTACCCGGAGGGTGGTGGTCCATGGAATCGCAAAAGGGTCAGAATCGACTGTGTGACTGAATAATAGCAAAAACCATCCAGTGATTGCATATAGATCTTTCTAACAGAAGAAACAGTATTTATTCCAGTGGAACCACAATATTTGCAACACAGAACATCCATAATGTCAGTGTGCAATGTCCACGGAGAAGACCTTTGTCATGGTGAGGAAATGTAGAGCGGTATATGTGCATGATAAGATTTTGTTTTGAACTGTGATAACATGTATGATGAGAGGATACTGACGTAGAAACCGGCAAACCAACGTCAGGAATTTTGCCAAGAGAACCCTATGGACCAAAATAAAAGGCAAAACAAATGGGGCAATTTAGTTTATACAGGATGCTTAGCACAGCAGATCAAAGAAGGGGAGGGACAGGAAAGGGGGAGGAGAAATACAGTGTTGCAAGGAACAATACTGTGTAGGGACATGGAATGTGAGGTCTATGAACCAGGGAAAACAGGAAGTAGTAAAAAAGGAGATGGAAAGAATAAGCGTTGACATCTTGGGAATCAGTGAATTAAAATGGACAGGGATGGGTGAATTCAGCTCTGGAAACCATCTTATCTACTACTGTGGACAAGAAAACCTCAGAAAAAAACGGAGTAGCCATAATTGTTAATAAAAGGGTGAGAAAAGCAGGAATGGGATATAATCTCAAAAATGATAGAATGATGTCAGTCAGAATACAAGGCAAGCCATTCAATATCACTGTAATCCAAATATACGCACCAACCACTAGTGCAGATGAAGCCACAATTGACCAGTTCTATGAAGACTTAGAACACCTCATAGAAGAGACAGCAAGAAATGATGTACACATTATCATAGGAGACTGGAATGCCAAAGTAGGAAATCAAAAAGTAAATGGAATAACAAGCAAGTTTGGTCTTGGAACACAGAATGAAGCAGGCCAAAGACTGATAGAGTTCTGCCAAGATAACGCACTGGTCATAGCAAACACTCTCTTCCAGCAACACAAGAGGAGACTTTACACATGGATATCACCAGATGGCCAACATCGAAACCAGATTGATTACATACTCTGCAGCCAAAGATGGAGAACCTCCATACAGTCAGCAAAAACAAGACCAGGAGCAGATTGTGGCTCAGATCACAATGTACTGATCGCAAAATTCCGGCTTAGACTGAAGAAAATAGGAAAAACAATTAGGCCAGACAGAGATGACCTAGACAACATCCCTAAGGAATACACAGTTGAGATGTGGAACAGATTTAATGGCTTGGACCAGATAGACAGAGAGCCAGAAGAATTATGGACAGAGATGCGGGACATCATGCAGGAGGCAGCAAAGAACACCATACCAAAAGAAAAGAAGTGTAAGAAAGCTAAGTGGTTGTCCGAAGAGGTTCTTAAAATAGCAGAGGAAAGAAGGGACGCAAAAGGCAAAGGAGAAAAGGAAAAATACAGTCACTTGAATACAGAATTTCAAAGAAAAGCAAGGAGAGATAAAGAAACCTACCTGAATGAACAGTGCAAAGAAATAGAGCAAAACAATATCAGGGGCAGGACTAGAGATCTTTTCAAAAAAATTGGGGAAATTAAAGGAACATTTAAACCAAAAATGATAAAGGACAAAGATGGCAAGGAGTTAGCTGAACCAGAAGAGATTAAGAAAAGATGGAAAGAGTACACAGAGGAGCTCTACAGAAAGGACCCCAACACCCAGGGGCGTAGCTACCACCGTATCTGCCGTATCAATTATATGGGGGCCCTGGGCCACAGGGGCCCCCAACATGCGTAAGCAAAACAAATCTTTACCCTTCCTAAGGGCCCCCAAACAAATTTTTATACGGGGCCCTGCCAAGGCACGCTACGCTTATGCCAACACCCCTGATAATTTCAATGATGAGGAAATTGAACTTGAGCCAGACATCCTAGAGAGTGAAATCAGAAAGGCCCTGAAAAACACTACAAACAACAAAGCCAGCGGAGATGATGGTATTCAGGTTGAACTTTTCAAAGCCCTAGAAAATGATGGAATCAAATTATTACATTCTATTTGTCAGCAGATTTGGAAAACAAAACAATGGCCACATGATTGGAAAAGATCAGTATATGTTCCAATCCCCAAAAAAGGGAAATGCCAAAGAATGTTCATATAATCGAACAATTGCGCTCATCCCTCACGCTAGCAAGGTGATGCTCAAGATAATACAGGATAGACTGCAACAGCATGTGGAGAGAGAATTACCAGAAGTGCAGGCGGGTTTCAGAAGAGGCAGGGGGACTAGAGACCATATTGCCAACATAAGATGGATCATGGAAAAAACAAAGGAGTATCAAAAACAAGTCTACTTCTGTTTCATTGATTACACTAAGGCCTTTGACTGTGTTGACCACAACAAAATGTGGCAAGTAATTAAAGAGATGGGAATATCAGAACACCTTATATGCCTCATGAGAAATCTGTACATGAAACAAGAAGCAACAGTTAGGACAGAATATGGAATGACGGAGTGGTTTGGAATAGGAAAGGGAGTAAGACAAGGCAGCATTTTGTCACCCTGCTTATTCAACTTATACACAGAGCACATAATGTGCAATGCAGGGATGGAGGAATCACAATTTGGGATCAAAATTGCTGGGAGAAACATCAACAATTTGAGATATGCAGATGATACAACCCTAATGACAGAAAGTGAGGAAGACCTAAAGAAGCTCCTGATTAGGTTGAAAGAAGAGAGTGAAAAGGCTGGCTTGAGACTCAATATAAAGAAAACAAAGATCATGGCAACAGGCCCTATCAGTACCTGGAAAATAGATGGGGAAGAAGTAGAAGCCGTGACAGATTTTACTTTCTTGGGATCAAAGCTCACTGCAGATGGGGATTGCAGCCATGAAATAAAAAGGCGACTGATTCTTGGGAGGCAAGCGATGAGAAATCTGGGAAGCATAGTGAAAAGTAGAGACATCAAATTGCAAACAAAAATTCATATAGTCAAAGCAATGGTATTCCCAGTGGCAATGTATGGATGTGAGAGCTGGACCATTAGGAAAGCTGAGCGCAGAAGAATAGATGCCTTTGAGATGTTGTGTTGGAGGAGAGTTTTGAGAGTCCCATGGACAGCGAGGAGAACAAACAGATCAATCTTAGAAAAAATCAAACCTGACTGCTCCCTAGAAGGTCAAATTGTAAAGATGAAGCTGAGGTACTTTGGACATCAAATGAGAAGAGAGGATTCACTTGAGAAGGCCTTGATGCTGGGAAAGGTGGAGGGCAAAAGAAAAAGGGGAAGGCCAAAGATTAGATGGCTAGATGGTATTGTGGATGCTGTGGGGCAGAGCTGGGTGGGCTGAGGGGGATGGTGGATGACAGAAGTGCCTGGTGGGTGGTGGTCCATGGGGTCGCGGAGGGTCGGAGTCGACTGTGCGACTGAATAACAATATTCCAAAGTTTTTTAAATACCCAAGTGCTGCTAGGCACTGATAGATGGCAGTAGTTATAAATCAATTGGGGAAAGAGCCAGTTTTCACAACTTGTTTCCCTGAAATGTTGTCGGATGAGAATTTCAATGATGATAAGAAGAAGTACCCAGGCTAGACAGTTTTAGTACTTGCTTATACTCTGTTGTCTGATTCTGCTATCCTTTAATATCTAATTTTGTTATCAGTTTGCTTCTGTTATCAGTTTGCTCATGAGATATTTCATAATCATTTTCTCAATTAGTGAAATGTAAGCATCAAGGAAATTGGCAGCACCTAGATATATTTAATGAGGAAATGTACCTACTGCTAAGTGTCACAACTATACAAGCAGCTGAGATATCTTTGTTCAAAAAACCTTAGTGCAAACCTGGATCCCAGAAGGTGCCAATCCAGTACTAAGTAACAGGTCACCCATTTGACACTTTGCAGAGGAGATGTTGATCTCTCTATGCACTCATTGTTCATATTTAATGTTCTATTCTGTCTTTAACAAAGTTTTGTTCCTTTCCTCCATCTGTGCATTCATTGTCTCAAAAAAAAAAAAAACCCAAAAAAACCCACCAACCTCTCATCAGCTTTGGCAGGACATATGTATCTCTTCCTGTGCCTTTTGCATGCACGCACACATGCATGCATGCAGAAATAGGGGGATAGCACATAAGTTTTGTGTCCTTTTAGGAGCAGATAAGTGGTGCTGGACTTTGTGGGTAAGAAAAATATATCCCCCAACCCCATATGGCTACTCATAGGTCAAAGTAAAGTTACCAGAAGAGGCCTGGAATAGGACACTTAACTTCTGAGTTATTTTGGGCAACTCACAAATCTGACTTTGTAAAAGGATTCTTCAGTTCCAAAATTTATTTATTTATTTGGTTGATACAAATGGAGAATCTAGCTTTTGCTTTCAAACCTAAGGGTGGAGACATGCACAGAGTAAAGAATATAGGTGGCAACTAAACACAAAAGGCGAGGTTATTGATTTAGGATCAACAGAACCCAACAGAAGCCACTGGTTAATCTTAAACATCAAGGTTTACACCAGAAAAATTCTACATTCCTTTTGATCTCATTTACCAGGGCGGATCGGAGAGGCTCTCTTATCATTCCATCGGCTAGAGAGGCGCATCTCTCTCGCACCAGGAGGAGGGCCTTCTCCGTGTCCGCCCCAGCCCTTTGGAACCGCCTGCCAACTGAGTTACGTCTACAGACAGAGCTCCTGCCCTTTCGGAAGGGCCTAAAAAGCTGGCTGGCAGGGCAGGTGTGGGGTTCCAGGAATGTGGGGTCCCATGTTGGGTGGCTGATCTGATGGGACAGCCACCCCTCTCGCTGTTTTAAACTTTTAAAACTTTTTAAATTTTTAAATCTTTTTAGTATTTTGTAAATTACAGTTTAAGTTTTTTAAATTAATTTTAAACCATATTGCTGAATTTGTAGGGGTATAGTGGGATTGTTTAGTTTGTTTTGCACTCATGTGGGATTTTGCATTGTTTAGTTGTTTTGCACTCATGTTGTAAACCGCCTAGAGTCGGGTTCGCCTGATTGGGGTGGGATAATAAATCTAAAAAAATAAAAAAAAATAAAAATACTGGGTTTCTAATGTATCCATGTTCCTAACAGTATTAAGCTGATTTTTGGTGGGCTCATATGTATCTATTATTTGGTAACACAGCACATAAATACATTTTCAGTGTAATCCTATATATTCCTACCATGGAGTGAGTCTCATTAAATTCAAAAGGGTTTATATGTACATGGGCTTTTCCTTTTAGGATTTATTGCCTTCAGTAAAGCTAGTTCTCATGGCCAGTTTGAATTTTTATTCATGATATATAAGTATTACTCTGGATACCTAATCCCAATTTATGTCAACAAAATGAAGAATCTTTCACTGTTTAGAGTGATGTAATATATCAAGAGTGAGGAATGAAATGGAACACTCATGTTTAACACTTACATCTTCAGGTATATGTGCCAGGCTGTTTTTATTGTATTCTGCTGGCCTCACTGATCTTTCTATATTGGCCAGATTGAAAAAAAAAAAATCTCTCAAATAAATGACACAACAGAAACCCCATTATAAGTGTATCATATATAAAATTGAATTACTGTACAGGTACTTGGAATGAAATAATGGCAAGGCACATCTATATTAAATTTATGCTATTGATTTTTAGTGATGTATTATCAATTATTATTAATATACTCAAAAACATTTATCTCCAGCATTAAACAAATATCAGAAAAAGTATATACAGTCCTAATGTATAGATTTTATAAAAATTAAGATGAAGAGAAAAACTTGGGTGTGTGCTCTGAGTAAGGCTGCAAAATAAGATGAAAGATAATGAACTGCTAAATGAACAATGCAAAATTTAAAAGATTACAAAAATGATATTATGCAGTAGAATAAATCAACATTCAGTTTTTTCAAACCCTCCATCTTATGAATGTGGGATATTGTGCTTCTGTGTATACATATCCAAATCCCAGATAATGGACTTGTATTGCTAATCAATATCATTCATGCATTGCAAGCAGAAACCACATAGCCAAAATTTGCATTGCAAAGGATCTGAATGTTGACAACACCAATGGTAGCCAATGGAGTACAGAACACCCTCGTGTGCTCACAACAGTTGACAAAGAAATACAAAGTAAAATCCTAGAATGACTCTTTTTTTCTTCAGTTAACCACTTCTCACTCAAACACAAAGTCATTGTCATGGCTATTTTTCAACCCTCACCAACAGCTCTACTCAAATCTTGCAAGCATTTCATGTTAGGTCATTCTCTCCCCCCCCCCCCTTCATATCAATATTGTCCTTTCCGGTAATTTATGTCAGATCTTGCAAATTTCAATTAATCTGTTTTGTGTTAAGTCAGTCTCTCTTTCAGCTACCCCTCCACTTTTCAGAGTGTTGGTTTTTTGTTTTTGGATGTCTCCTCTATTCTCCTTATGTTGTAATGATATAGTGAATTATGGGGTTAAAGTTAGAACATAGTATAAATTGTCTACTTTGTAAATTCTATCTCGCAGCTGCAAAGATAAAGGCCAAGCTGACAGGGAGGATGGATCTCAAGGCCAGACAGGAGAAAGGCTTCACAGATGAAAAACTCCTGAGTGCCAGGAAAAGTCAAAAACAGTGTTTCATGAATTATGACATGGACTGTACCGTGGTACCTCAGACAACGCTAAAATCAGATAATGTTGTGGAATTTGAGGCAAACATTTGCATCACACAACATTAAGATAACATTGTGTGATGCAAATGTTCGCCTCAAATTCCACAACATTGATCTCTTCCCCAAAACCTGCAGGGCTGGAGAACAGCCCTGTGGGCTTTGGGCCAGAGATCTCTGCTGAGATCAGCTCTTGCATTGGAGGGTTGAACCAACGTGTACCCATTCTTGCCCCAACCCAAGTGCCCATCATAGCATGCGATCAGTGCTTGGGTGGGTGGGTGGAGTAACTGGTGCATGCACCCATTCCTCCCACCAACCCAAGTACCCATTGCAGCGTGCAATGGATGCTAAGTTGTGGGTTGAATTGGTGGCTGCACCTGTTCCTCCCCCCAACCCAAGCGCCCATTGCAGCATGTGATTGGTGCTTGGTTGGGTGGGTGGGGGAACCGGCACATGTGCCTGTTTCTCCTCCCCAACCCAAGCACCCATCACACTGGCGTGCACGCCCATTCCTCCCCCCAACCCTAGTGCCCATCGCACATTAGGATCAAGCTTTGCTTGTGGAGAGAACATGCATTCCCCCTGCAAGCAAAGCTTGATCACTCTCTGGGATCAAGCTTTGCTTGCAGATGGAATGTGTGTCTCCCCGCAAGCAAAGCTTGATCATGCATTCTCTCCACAAGCAAATTTTGATCCCTCTGAGTGATCAAGCTTTGCTATTGGAGGGAATGCATTTTCCCTCCCCAAGCAAAGCAGTGGTCCCACGCTGGGAGCATCAGTTTGCTTGGGGAGGGAGGGCACTTTCTCTCCCCAAGCAAGTGGAATTGACTCCCCTGTTCTCTTTCCTCTTCGGAAAGGGAAGAGGGCTTTTTAAAACGTTGTGCGATCAATGCATCGCACAACGTTAAAAACCAGATAATGTTAAGACTTGTGGAACCAAGTCTTAACATTATCCGAGGTACTAGTGTACTTTGATTGATTAATGGGAAAAGGAGAAAGAAAATTGGGGCATGTGATTGCTTGAAGGGCTATGTTGTCAGAATGTTAGATAGTTAGTTAATTTTGTTCTGTGGTTGGTGGTGGTGTGCTAATTTCAGTTCAACTACGTAGTGGCCTTATCGAAATGGGGTTATCTTTATTATTTTCCATGGAGAAGGGAAATAGATGGCTGTCTTATATATTTTTGGTTAGTTTATATTCACTGCTTTTTCTATTCTTTATTGGAGCCTTTTATCTTTAATATCTTTCTAATTTTTACTTTTTGGAACCAAATAAATGATTTTTTTTTTACCATGAGTCATTGCTGAGGGTGAATGTTGCCTAAAGAAGGTGCCTTGCCAGATAAAAAGTCAGAGCTACACTTAATCTACACTTAGTCTAAGAGCTAGACTTAATCTAAGAAGCCAGGTAAAACCTAGAGCAGATTTCCCCAAATCCTGTGTTCTCTGCACCTTGAAATAGCTAAGGTTTAAGCTGTTTTTGGTATAAAGGTGGTAGAGAGAAAGCTTGGGATAGAGGGAGCCTTCTCTAGTTGATGTCCAGCAAAGTTTGCAGGCTGGTATCATTAAATCTATGTGCTTGGTAGAATAGCTTTAGTTTACTCATTTTTCCGGTTGTGAGCATTCAGGTGTTACCTGATTGACCACCCACAGTTGTTCTAGTGATCTCTGTTATCAGCAAGGCTCTCCTCCAACATCATTTCAACTGAATAGATTCCCCACCCCATTTCTTTCCTCACTTTCCATCTTTTACACAGTATCAATGATTTTGACCTTCATTTCCAGTGAAAATCTTTGTCCACCTTTACTTTCATCTTTTTAAATGAAGGAATACAGGAGGGGAGAACAAAATCTTACTATCTACCAAATTCTAAGATATTTAGACATTGTACTATTATTCAAACAAAAACAGTACATCATTGTCTGCTGTGACCAAGAAAAAGAACTTAGGATGGAGTATAATGCAGATGACATGTTTGGCTTTAGTATTAATGATAAGAGAAAACCAGAAGCAAGAGAAAAAAATTACTCCACAACTTATCACAATAAAAATTGATGTTTTTAATGTAAGCTTCAAGAAAAATGAAGGTGCAATGATTTATTATATTCACATCCTATCATGCCTCTGAGAAGCTCAAGGTCATGTAGAAGGCTTTTCCTGCTTCCCTTAACTTCACAATAAATATCTAATAATCTACCATGTTAGAATCAGCATTTAAAACATTATTTCCCCAAAGAATCTCTTTAACTCCATATTCTTCCATCTAAAAGGGAAGTTATTATTAAGATTACTCTCCTAGTAAGCTCAATGCACTGTGTCATGCAATATTAACTTGTTAATGTTAGCTCTCAGTGGTACTGTCTTTTTAAAATATCTTAATCCTTCCCCAAGGATCCTCACTCACAAGACTATTGTAAAAACTCCAAAACTTATCATTCTTTCTAAACATCCTCTTCTTAAAAAAAAAAACTCTCTAAACAACAGTACTGTAGCTCCAAAAGGCTTCAAGCAGCTTGACAAGGCTTCTGGGTTATGCTCGTTCTGTGAGGGGGCTCTATAGCAGTGGTTCTTAACCTGGGTTCAATTGAAACCCAGGGGTATTTATTTATTTATTTATTATTCATATTTATCCACTACCCTCCTCACTGAGGTGACTCAGGGTGGTTTACAAGTCATAAAAAACATCACAATAAAAACATTCCTAAAAGCCTCAAATTTAAAACTATTAAAGATTAAAATTTAAACTCTTAAAAAAATTAAAATAATGCCAAGTTGCTACATCTTGAGGGAGAGAGGGGGCTTAAACCATCCAGCAAGCTGGGGTCATTGTGCCTCCTGGACCCCACACCATATTTTTAGATTCTTTTTAGACCCCCCAGCCATATTTTTAGATTCTTCCTAAAGGGGAGCAACTCTATCTGGAGACGTAGCTGCATTGGCAGGAGGTTCCATAGGGCCGAAGCGGACACAGAATAGGTACCCTTTCTGGTGCCAGAGAGATGTGCCTCTCTCACCAATGGAACAACTAGAGAGCCTCTATGGTCCACTCTGGTGGGACGGACAGATGTTCTTGGAGTGAGGTGGTCTCTTAAGTATCCTGACCCACTACCATATAGGGCTTTAAAGGTAATTACCAGCACCTTGAATTGCTCCTGGACACATACTGGCAACCAGGGCAGCTCCTGGAGCAGTGGTAAGGCAAGTGCATACCACCTACACCCCATCACCACCCCGGGAGCCACATGCTGGAGCAGTTGAATCCTCCGAATGGTCATCAAGGGCAGCCCCATGTAGAGGTGACCAGAGCATGTGTGATCATGAGCAAGGAGTCCTGATGTAGGAGTGGGCGTAACTGCTGAACAACACGAAGTTATGCAAAAGCCCTCCTGGCCACGACTGTCACCTGCTCTTCGAGTCCAGGAGGAACCCCAAGTTACGCACCTGGTCTGTTTGGGGCAAAACCACCCCATCCCGAACCAAAGATGGTAGCTCCTGAGATAACGCACGACCCCTGACCCACAGCCACTCAGTCTTGCCGGGATTCAGCTGAAGTCCGTTGTCCCCCATCCAAACCCTGACAGCCTCCAGGCACCTGGAAAGGACTTCTACTGCATTATTATTTATTCTTTATTCATATTTCTCCATTGCCCTTCTCACTGAAGTGACTCAGCGCAGTTTACAAGTAATAAAAACAAAAAACAAACAAACATGACAATAAAACACAAACTACCTAAAAACCTTAAAACTGTTGAAATTAAAATTTAAATTTTAAAATATTAAAAAACCCCAAATGCTACATCTTACTAATTAAAAAATAGAGGGAGAGAGGGGTTCAGATAAACCAGCGAGCTGGGGTCATTATACCTCCTGCACCCCATACCTGCATTGCTTGCGTCCCCACAGACCGGGATATATAGTTGGGTATCATCAGCATATTGATGATACCTCACCCTGTGGGAATGAATGATCTCATATGGTGAATCATTTAGGGTTTGATTGAACCCCAGGGGTTCATCACGTCAATCTCAGGGATTTGGCGGAAGCGTGTATGTGTCCATTCCATTCACCAGGGTATTTATGGCAAATTCTATGAGGGGTTCGGTGAATGCACATATAAAACTTGTGGCGTTCAGTACCTTTAACAAGGTTAAGAACCATTGTGTTATAGTGGTGCTAGCACAGCAGCTCTATATTAGTCTAGCAGAGCTTTCATAAAGCAAGAGACAGACAAGTCTTATGAAGAAAGGAAAAAATCAAGTGAACATTTTCATATCTATTTGGACGTAAGACATAAATCAAATAGGAGGAGGCACAGACCAGTTCTGACCAGTTTCAGGCCATTCCAACATTCAGAACTGGCCTCCAAACCAAATTGAACAGCTTTTGTACATCCCTAGAAGGAAAATCTGGACACCAATATTGTTCTGAGTAATTAAAAAAAGAGGTGGCAGGAGTTATTACCAAAGGCACTAATTACAAACAGATTATCTCAAATCTCTGTTCCTATATACACTTTTAAATAAATTAATTCAACCCCTTACACTTTCATCTAGTGTCATTGGGTCAAATAACAAATTTATGTCACCATCTCTTTCTCTTTTTATATTTCTTTTTCTCTCCTCCTGCTTCTCTGTCACCGACTTATACACACAGGGGAATGCCATCACAACTTTCTCTGCATTAATAATAAAAGGTTTCAAGATGTCAAAAGCATGACATATTTTTAAAGCACTATATTTTTTAAAGGAAACATAGTCTTTCTTTCTTCTCTCGGAGGAGATTGTTCCCTGATAATTCACATATTTACATTTCCAGGAATTTGCTTTTTACTAAAAGTGAAAGTAGGAAAGAAGAGCAGAAATAAGAGGAGAAAATGAGCAGATAACACTATATTTTCCAGTAATTAGATATTATGCCATAGAGATATGTGGTGTGCTTTCATAAGAAATCTAATGACCTGGCATCAGTGAGTTATAAAATTATGAATTATTTTCAATAGCAAAAAATGAGGCCCATTCCATTTTAATAAGAGGAATTAATCACAAAGAATTAATTTAGTTGCTGTGCTAAAGAGACAAGGAAATATTTTCTTAGTCACTTAGAAATGTTGCTTGGTTTCCTTGTTTGTTTTTAATCAGTACAGTAATACCTCAGTTAATGCTAAGACTTGGTTCCACAAGTCTTGGTGTTATCCGATTTTTAGTGTTATCCGATGCATGTTAAAATCCTATGGGATGTATCAGATAATGTTAAAGCTCCATAGAGATACATTGTAACCATACAGGCTTTAGCGGTTGTTATCCAATACATCCCATAGGACCTTAACGTTCTCCTTCCCAGATTACTTAACTTTATGCGATTTTAGCGTTATCCGAGGTAAATGTTATCTGAGGTATTACTTGTATATCCAAGGAATAAATGAATGTTAGAGGCAAGAGGTACATTTCATTCTCTATATGCAAGATGACATAGGACTGACAAGCACTTCTCGTTTCTAGGAAGTGCATCATAATGACATGATGGGACTCAGGTTTTCAGTTCTACTCATTTTCTTTATTTTCATCTACAGGGTATATACAATCCCCACTAATATGCCTGAAATATTCATGTACACTGGTCTTCCACTTCAGTATAGGTTTCCACTATGGAAAAGTGGCATCCACATTGGAAGGCATGAGTTTTAGGAAGGAGACTCCATTTCAACTATGCAACATTTTACATGACATCTTCCACAGTAGGAACTGGGAGTCATGTAATCTCAGGAGCAATCTGTTCAGGATAGAGGTCACAATCAAAGGCCATGATTGATGGGATCATGCCTTTTTCTTGCTCTTTCTCTCATTTCCAATGTCTTTCTCTCTCACTCTCAGTCCCCATTACACCATGCAGGAGAATCAAGGTCAGATAATTCTGCCAAAAGTATGAATTGATCACTGGCACAAAATGGAGTTCCATAAAAAAGGGGAAATAATTTAAAGATACCACTTTATCAAAGTCAGGAACAAATGGATCAAAATTCTGCTGCTTAACATAAATCTGTTCTTCCCTGACAAAAGGAAACTTCCCTTCCATGACTCTCAGGAACACAGCTCTCAGGAGCCAGTTTTGAGAACAGCACTAAGAGAATTGCAAGAAGGATGCTTTGTTTGTCAGAGAGAAATAGATGAAGAGTTGTGATTCACCATTAGCTCCCATTGTCAGTCTCAGCTCTTGCCATCATAGCAGTTTGAAAGCAAGAAAATGCAAGTAGATAAATAGGCATGACTTCAGTGGGAAAGGTAGCAGCATTCCATGCACTCTACATGTAGTCATGCCTTCCACATGACCACAGAAACATCTGTGCTGGCTCTTTGGCTATAAACAGAGATGAACACCAACCCCTAGAGCAGGGGTTCACAACCTATAGCCATTGCATCCAGCCTGAGGCGGCAACCCTGGAAGCAGAAGCGGAAGCAGTTGTGCCCATGCATGTGCAAATGCACCTGCACCTGCACAAACATGCTCACCAGCGGGAGGAAACACTGTATCCAGCCTGCTGAGATGTCTGAGGTGGAGTTGTCTGGCCCATGGTGTGGAAATCTTGAGAACCCCTGCCCTGATGTCAGATATGACTAGTTTTGAGCAAGGGAGATGTTTTCCTTAAAGCAACAGGTTTTTGCCAATGTGTATGAACCAAATACTCTTGGTAGAACAAGGACAGTCAAATGGGAAACATTTCAGTGATGGTAAACTTAACAGATGAGCAACTTTGTTACAGGATGAAATTATCTGAGAGAAATTATTGTCATTGTTGTGCTGCCATATGTACATATTGAACATCATGAATGCTCAATAGAAAGAACTGCCTTCTAAAAAACCAGTTTACCATATTCACATTCCAGCACAGTTTTATGATCTGAAACATATGCAGGAAAACAGCAGAGGAATTAAGATGGAAATAAATAATATATTATTGTTTAAGTTAACCATCCTCTATGGTTAATTACAGCTGAGTCTTGGAAATTTATTCCAAAGACATCCAAACAAGTTGTTGTCTGTAATTCCTAAGGGCATGCTGCTGTACTGATATGCAGGAATAATAATTTCAGCTACATTGTTTAAAATGATTCTCTCTGATTGACTTAGAGGACAGCAACAAGAGGTGAGCTTTATGAAACAAGACAGCCTAACTGTTTGACAATTCTTCTAACTGCTGTGGTGGTTCGGAAAGAGCTATTATTTTGAGAATGCCAAAGGTACCGGTAGGTTACCTTGACAACCAGAGATGATGCATAACATAATTGCTGACATTTCAGCTCCTCTTTAAGACTTGGCAGTTTTTGTTTATCAGACCAACCTCTCAAAACATCTGCTGGGAGATAAATATTAATTTAGAGACTTTCACAGAGAGCATGGGAGGGCCATCCCAGAAAAACCTTTTGACCCACACACAGACAAAAATAATAAAATAAAATAATTAAAATTGCCCTTTCTTCTTCATAGGCACCCCTGAAATCATTTGATGTGTACTAATTATCATCTGTATACATTGAACATAACACATACAATTATGAAGTTAAAACTAAAAACTTTGATTTCAACTATAAAATTATATTTACAAAGTCATGTTGGTTAAAGAATGATAGCCTTTGCACAAAAAGACTGATAAGAGGATCATCTCCTACATTACTGAAAAAGACTATGAAATGGGAGTAATTTTCAATGAAGGAGTTATGTTGTTCTATTTCAACAAAAACAATATAATTGTGGCTCATTTAAGACTAAAATAATTATTTCAGTGTGAGGTTCAAAAGTAGTGGAAGTGGGAGAACTGAATTGTGATGCACAAAAGCTCAAATACACGTCTAAATTTGTAAATCTTAAAGATGAAATTGTGCCTTTTTAAATTTCACTTTGTTTTTATGAAAAGGCAGAACAGCATTATCTAACTTAAGAAATCTGTCTGATCTGCACTTATAAATATTAGTAATTAGTACTAGTACTAGTAAGTATGGATACTGAATGCATGTTGCTAGAATGCTCCCTATGGATAATTTTAAAAAGTATCTCAAAACTTACTAGAAAGAAGTTGTATTGGAAACACAGCAATCTTGCATGCTTGTATTTCTAACACTGGGTATCAATGGGAGGGGTGAATTTCTAGAACCCAGGGCATTTCTTCTTTCCCACTAATCTGGCAAAGCATTCGTTGTTGTTGTTCAGTTGCATAGTTAATTCCAACCCTTTGCAACCCCATGGATCATTGTACACTAGACACCCCTATTCTCCACCAAGGCATGCATCCTCTTTTAGTTGGTTTTGCTTTTCTTCTCTTTCATATGTAGTTTCTCTGCTTACACTTGCCTGCTTTTGGTAAATTGTACTATTAAGCACTACCATGAAAAAAATATTTCTACGTGGGTAGACTTTTTTAAAAAAACTTTCTTCTGTTCATAACTGCAAAAACTGATTGTAAGTTACAATTTATTATTTTAACTTGATCTGTGCCTCTCAAAGACCAACCATGCATACATCTGGTAAGAGATGGTAATAAACCAAGGAAAGGGATCACTAGGATTGGACAAAATATGGCATGGTTTGTGCCATAGGATCATTACGGAAGCCACGGAGACCATCCTGAGTCACCCTGATATGATTTGACAAAAGAGGCTCTGGTGACATTGCAACAGGCTGAACAATCTGGCAATGGATAGTTCCCTAAATTCTTCTATAAGAGCTCTGGAGACTATTGTTGAACTCTTTGGTTCTTACAGGTGCTCATTCCATATTTCAAAAGCAGCACATTAAGAATGCAATTGTACCCTCTTTTTGTAGACTGGAAAGATCCTCTCAGCAAGACTGAAGAAACCACAGAAAGTCATTTATCACACAGAACAAAATAGGACAGATCTGCCCAGGAGAGCATGCCACTATCACAATACTGCACTATTTGTTTACTCAGAAGTGAAAAATATCCTGTTGGGAGCATTGCTTGAAGACAAGCAGGAATGGAAAATTACTTCTGCCTATTCCAAAGACAGGCCAGTGAAATATCAGTAATTAAGATCTCAAAGTATTTCATTCAAACAGAAAATGGATACCCATTAAAGTTAAAGTCAGAATTGAGATAATTTTGATCCACAGCCCTGATGTGGGCCAATATTATGTTCTCATAGTGGCTAATCAGATATTCATGGAAAGCCCACAATCAGGACATGAATGCAATACCTGCATGGACAAAGGTATTAAGGAAACATGTTCTCAGTACTGAAGATAATGTTTAGCTATGAAAATTCATGGCCATTGACAGCTTCATTATCTGTGAATGTATCCAATTCCTTCTAAAGCTATCCACATTTCTATACCTCTGGTGCTCAATTCATTCTTCAGTTAAACTATGTGTTGTGTGAGAAGCTACTACTTCTTGTGTGTCTTGAATTCAGTCTGATTCTAGTATTAATTCATGGTTGGTAGCATTATGGAAGAATGAAAAAATAACATCTTATCCATATCTTCTCACCACATATAATTCTATACATGATTAACATTAATTCCCTTGCCCTTCTAATTTATTTTAAACACTCAAACATTGCCTGCCAAGGAGATTTGCATTAGTCTCTTGATAATTCTGGTTACCATTTTCTACACTCCTTACAGCTCTTTAGTGCCCCTTTAACAATATTGTGACTAGAACTGTACACAATATTCCATGTGTGTTACACTACAGAGTTGTACAAAATAATTACAATACTGTCAGTTTCTTTTCTTAATAACTGTTTTCCTAATATTCTCCAGCACAAATGTCACCTTTTTATATCACTGGATCAGCGATTTCATTGATCAATCCAGCACAAACCTATGACTCTTTTTCTGACATCTCCAGAAGCACAGATCTCTTTAGGGCAGGAGTTCTCATTTTAAGCTGGTGGCCAGGTCACACTCCCTCAGACAGCATCAGGGGCCAGATGGCCATTTTGACCTTCCTCCACCCCATGGCACTTCCTGGTGTGGTGGAGGTGGTGGGTGCTGTGGGCCACACCCAGCCCGTAGGCCACAGGTTGAGAATCTCTGCTTTAGGGTATATGTGAAGTTGAATATTATTCCATTTCACTTTTGCAGCAGTACATATCACTTGAGTATATTGGAATGTTTTAAGCACTGTAATATCCACTCAAACACTTTGGAAAGCTCCTTAGAAATTCTTGGCAATCCAAGAAAGGTTTTTTTTTTTTAATAATCATCCTAAATAATTTGGTATTATCTGAAAACTTGGCCACTCGGTACTCACCCCAGTTAATTTATGAAGGGCTTTCACAGAGACTGCCTACAGCCTCTACGACTCCCTGCCAACTGATGCTAGATTAGTTCCATCTATCTTTCCTGGAGTGGGCAAAGACAATCCAATCAAGATGGAATGTGGACATTTAAGCAGATGTGTTGCTGAAACAAATTTAACCCCACACACACACATTTTATATGAAGTTTTAGTATTACAGATTTTTATTTATGCTTTAATATATTAAACATAAACCTATGTTTTGATTTTTGTTTTATTGTGAGCCACCTATTTTAATGGAAGACACATGGGCTACTCATTTAATAGAAAATAAAAATATACATTTGTTTAAAAAGCCAACAACCAAGTCTTATTCTATCACAGATCTTTTTCTCCATTTCAATCCCCTTTTGTAGGAACAGAGAAACCTATTTGTATTCATTTATTCACTACTTACTTTATTATTGTGACTTTTCTGTAATTTGCTGAAGGAGGTATACATAGTTCTCCCACACTTTATTTTTACAACAACCATATCATCATAGTTCAGGACTTGCAAATGCACAAAGTATACCTTAGCAATCATCTCTCCAAAGAAAAAAAATCCTTGCAACCACACAATGAGAAGAAAAAATGTAGTTTCATACCTGTAGTGAAAGAATAAGACATGCCAATATTTACATCCCTACTCAAATGTTTATCATGAAAGATGTAATCCATGTATGAATTCAATAGGATCTGCTCTCTATATTTTTTAACATTGCAAAGTAGATATTTCCTGCCACACCACTGCTGCTGACAGTAGTTCTTCTCTGCTTAAATGATGTTCATTTTTTCCTTTTATTTTCAAACACTCTGGGAGCATGATTATATTTGCAACATCCCAGAACCAATAATATTGCAATATGTCATTGTACCCCTCAAAGGAAATGAGCCTATTTTGTGTAAAGGCAATTTCTAATCATATGGTTCATCCTAGCAAGCCAGAAAATGTGTTGTTCTGTCACACAGTCGAGTTTAACCCTTTGCAACACCATGACCATAGCATGCTAGGCTCCCCTCTCATCTGTCCTCTGTAGTTCACCCAGATCAATGTCCACTGCATCAACAATGCTGTCTAACAAAATCTCATCCTCTGCCTCTCCCTTATCCTTTTGCCATCAATCTTTCTTAGCATCAGGGATTTATCCACTGAGTCCTCTCTTCTCATTTGGTGGCCATAGTACTTGAGTTTCAGCTTCAGTATTTGTCCCTCCAAAGAGAGTAAGGGTTGATTTCATTTAGGACTGACTGATTTGATCTCCTTGTACTCCAGGGGACTCTCAAAATTCTTCTCCAGCACCGCATCTCAAAGGCACCTATTCTTCTGCATGCAGCCTTTCTTATGGGCCATCTCTCACAGCCATATATTACTACAGTACTGGGAAGACCATCACTTTAACTATGCAGACATTTGTTGGCAGGTTGATGTCTCCACTTTATATTATGCTCCCTAGGTTTGCTATAGTTTGCCTCCCAAGGAGTAAGCATCTTTTTATTTCATGGCTACAGTTACCATCTGCAGTGATCTTAGATCCCAAAAGGGTAAAATCTGTCACTACGTCCATTTCCTCCCCTTTTTTTGCCAGAGTGATGGGGCCACATGCCATGATCTTGGTTATTTTGATGTTGAGTTTCAAGCCAGCTTTTGCACTCTCCTCTTTCACCCTCATCAAGAGACTCTTTAGGTATTCTTCAATTTCTGCCATTAAGCTAGAAAATACTTAGGCTCCAATGTACATGAACATAATTCATCTTGATTAGCTTGACTATATTGTTGCATGTTTATTACATACAAATTGTGTGTAGGCTTCTTCTTTCATATTCTGATCAAACTCTGGAATGCCAAAATGATGCCACTTTCTTGGATTTCTTGTTGGCCAAAATTAAGTTTCTGGCAGTAATTGGCAGACCAGCAAATGAGCCAGATTCTGTATTTCCCCACATTCACACAGTGTGTTGTTGTCTGCTATCAGCCCCCACTTGACCATGTTGGTCTTGCATTTAGGGACTCCAACCCTCAGCCTATTCAGAGTCCTCAAAGTGACATAGGGGAGGTTGAGTTCCTCAGCTATTGCCACCTTTAAGGTTGTTCCTTATCCAGTGAGCTCCTTCCTCCATCTTCTAATTTGGTTTTTCTCATGTGTAACCTCGAGAGTGTTTTTTTTCCTTGCCATAAAGCACTTCCTGGATGTGAGCCAGTGGACTTGAGGCTCATATCCATTCAGAGGATGTTCAGGGTAATTTACATTTTAAGTTCTCTCAGCATCTGCTGCTACTTCTTATCATAGGTGGAGTGATACCAACAAGAGGTGACCTATAAAAAGTATTGTCTTCCTCCTGCATTTGTTTGATTTTATGCATGGTCACATGGCTTATTTTTGTTTACCAACAAGATTGTATATTTTCTCAACTGGTTTAGGTTTGAGGCATCCTATCACTATAAGCATGGTTTCATTAACAGTGGTGTCAACTTGTTTTGTGTGTGTGTATGTGCTGCCTACTAGAGTGGCATATTCTGCTGCAGAGATGCTCAGCACCAAAGCTGATGTACATAGCATGGCTGCTTGAGTTCCGCATTTATTGTTGTGAGTTCCTGATGATGTTGTTCCTTGCACTAACTTTGACATTAGTATTCAGGCAGTGCTGCTTAAAAGAAAGTGTCCTATCAAGCATCATACTGAGGTGTTTTGATGCTGAACAATGCTGTAATTGGTTCCGTTGCCATGTAACATCCAACTTAACTCTTGCCTTTCCGTTTCAATGGTTTCCCTGCTACCTCATCAAAGCTTGATACTCGCATGGTCATTGCTGTGTTGTCTGCATAGATGAACAATGTTGTATTGTCAGGAACTGGTTGATCATTTGTATATATATTATACAGTGTTGGAGACAATAAACTTCCATGGGGCAGTATGCAACCTCCATCTGCTGTTCTTCCCATACATTAACACATAAAATCTCTGGCTCAGAAGAAAGCTGCCAATGACCCTAGAAAGCTTGTTATCTTTGGTAAGATAATTTATTTAATGGAGTAGAAACCTATGATTGACAGTATTGTATGCTGCAGTTAGGTCAATGAAAGACACACTCATAATTAGTTTTCTTTCACAGCCATCCTCAATGTGTTGTGTAAGGTTAAGAATTTGACCACAACATGACCTGCCTGGCTTGAAGTCTGCTTGCTCCTTCATTATCTTTCCATTGTTGTGTTGGCAATATTTCTGCATGAACAAATTTGTCCATCTGCTCACCTGAAATGTTCAAAGTTCCATCAGTTCAAACTTTTCATTTGAGAAGTTAGAAGTTGCATTAGCTTTAGAATTATTTTTTTAGCTATGAAGCACAAGAGTGGGAGACACAGAGAGATGAATGGTGATTGTTTATTTATTTGCTTCAGCATTTCTATTTCATCTTTCCTCTTCACTTTTCTGAAGTGCCCAAAAGGAATTACATCATACAAAATATAAAAATAATCATTAAAAAGTAACAAAATCATTACAATAAAAGCATAGTAGTAAAAGGAAGTCAACACAAACAATGGCCCTGAGAGGTAAATCATCATCAGCTGCTTAGGTAATATGCCTGCTGAAATTTCAGATGCTGCCTAAATGACATAAAACAGAGAGCACAGTTGATCTCATAAGATAGACTGCTTCATATTTTGGGTTTGTAATATCAAAACTATCCACTCAAATGTGCCAGTCACCCAGCCACATCTCTGATGGTGATATGGAGTGACTGGGCAGTCTCGAGTGGTGCACAGAATATTGTCCTATTCATAATTTGTTGGATAAGGAACTGTACTCATTAGTAGAATCATGATTTCACCTGAGTTTCCAAGAATCCCTAGGAGATTCTTAATTTGTCATTCAGGAAAGTAATATTTCCAACCTTTTCCACCATGAACTGTTGATATGATTTAGATTACACATTCTTCTTTTCCTTTTTTTTAAAAGAAATGACTCATGCAAACACATCCTTTCTATTTATTAGGCACTAACATTGGATGTTGGCCAGTTCAAACTATATGTGATCTTCATGGTTGAAGGCAGGGACTAGACTCATTTCTTTAAAGGGATGCAAGATTGCTCAAACTAGAACTAGATGTGTCATGGTTAAGAGTCATGTGTCCAATTGATTAAATTTAGATTTAATTAGCTATAATAAATCAAATGAAATCATTGAAACCTAGCAATAATTAATTTAAGTTATCTTGAGTTCAATGTATCTCTTCTAAAGAAGACTAATCCAGACCTTTCTTTTTATTGTATTCTTTATATAGGGATTTCTTTACTGAAAATAGTTATGCATTCTTACAGTCTGTATTTTAGTAATAGCTGCTTAAAAAACAAATTTTGTTTAAATAGGAAAACAAATAGAAAAACTATAATGGATCCCAGAGCATTGCTGACACAATAGCCAATCCCTGGTCAATTGATCACAATATAACCCAATATAAATTGATAAATATAATCCTTTATATAATTATTAGGATGTTTTATGTAAATAGATATTCACATGTCAAAAAGCTATAAAACAGTATGTTTTGCTGTGGTTGCTCAATGTATAGCTTGGATAAATACCGTAACTGAAGTGTATTTTAGTCTTCTGCCCCCTTTAAAAAAGGGTGACTTTAAATTTGAATACTAAAACATAATATGGTGTTCTGATTATGTAAACTTTCTTTATTATCTTACTTTTCTTGCTGCACCTGCACCAAGAATAATAGTAGAGTTGGTTAAAAAAAATGATAATGTTTATTTATTTATTTAAATTTCTATACCGCCCACCTCGTAGAAGGTGACCCAGGGCGGTTTAACACATCCTAAAAAAAATAAAAAAGTACAGGCTAAAATTCTAAAAGTTCTCAAAATCCACAGTTAAAACCAATTAAAACTACGACTAAAACTTTGTATGATTTAAAAACTTAAGAACTTAAGGGAGCAGGGGAGGAGGTCAAACCAGCCAGCAGGCTATCATTGTGCCTCCAGTCCCCCAGACCTGCCCTGCCAGCCAGGTTTTTACAGCCTTCCAAAAGGGCAGCAGCTCTGCCTGGAGGCACAGCTCAGTTGGCAGGAGGTTCCCCAGGGACAGAGCAGACACAATGAAGGCCCTCCTTCTAGTGCTAGAAAGATGAGCCTCTCTATTATTTATTTATTATTAGCTGATGGTACAACCAGAGAGACTCTCCAGTCCACTCTAGTGAGACGGGCAGATGTCCTTGGGACGGTGCGGTCTCTTAGGTATCCTGGCCCACTACCATGTAGGGCTTTAAAGGTAATAACCAGCACCTTAAATTGCACCCGGAGACACACTGGCAGCCAGTGCAGCTCCCGAAGCAATGGTGAGCCACAAGCATAAAGCCCGCACCCCATCACGACCCGGGCAGCCGCATTCTGAACCTGTTTCAGCCTCTGAATGGTCACCAAGGGCAGCCCCATTTAGAGCGCATTACAGTAATCAAGTCTGGAGGTGACCAAAGTGTGTGTGATCATGAGCAAGGAGTCCTGGTCTAGGAGCGGTCGTAATTGGCGTATTACACGAAGTTGTACAAAAGCCCTCCTGGCCACAGCTGCCACCTGCTCTTCAAGCAGTAGTCGTGAATCCAAGAGGACCCCCAGATTACACAGTGGGTCTGTTTGGGGCAAGACTGCCCCATCCAGAACCAAAGATGGTAACTCCCATGATAAAGCAGGATTCCTGACCCATAGCCACTCAGCCTTGCTGAGATTCAGCTGTAACCCATTGTCCCCCATCCAGACCCTGGCAGCCTCCAGGCACCTAGAAAGGACTTCCACTGCATCGCTTGGGTCCCCACGGGCCGAGATATACAGCTGGGTATCATCAGCATATTGATGATACCTCACCCCATGGGAACGGATGATCTCACCCAGTGGTTTACATCAATGTGCAAAACTGTATTCTATTATTAGCATAATCATAGTGCAAGCCATCCTCAGTTAGTGGATGACACTATGAATTTTCATGATTAGATTACAACACAACTAACATATTGATGTATCAGTTAAAGTGGAGGACTCCCTTTATTTGGTTAATTATTTCTCAAACATTCTCAGAGCTTTTCAAAAGAAGAGGAGGTATATGTTATGCAAAGGCCCAAATCCTACTGGGATATTATGCTGTGTAGTTTTTTTAAAGCAAGTTGTCTCAAGTTTAGAATTCAGCACATACATTATCTGTTTTGTGTTTTGCTCTGTACTTAACAAATACATCTACACTGATGTATTTATTGGTCCTTTTATTTCTTAACTTGAGGTAACATGATTGTAAAATATAATGCCATGTATGTTACCAAGTATTAACTAATATGACTTTGCCCACAGATAGAGGAAATTATTCTGTTTTTCTTTTTTTTCCTGACATCCTGACGGGAGCATTCTGTGATTTGTACTCCAAAGAAATAAAGCTTTCCATCTCTGATATCTTAAGTATGGGTTTTATTCTGAATTAAAAACTGTATGTTAAAGAAAGATGAAATGCAATATCATAGCTATTATTACTTCTGATGCTGTATTAGTTTTCAGTATTGTATTGATGTATTTCACAGGCAATGTGAGTAAAACTTCTGTGGTTGAAGAAGCCAAGCTGATAAGGGTACACACATTCTATTACTTATTATCTGGAAAAAGGAGGTGAGACATAAATGGTGTATTTGACTGGAGCCATAAATGTATGTAAGATTTAACTAGTAAACTACTCTTCACCAGCTGTGAGGTCTTCCATAGTGCTTATTCTATGTCAAGAGGATGGATTTCACTAAAGTGGCATATGA
The DNA here is from genome assembly GCA_030440675.1 of Furcifer pardalis. Lineage (NCBI taxonomy): Eukaryota > Metazoa > Chordata > Lepidosauria > Squamata > Chamaeleonidae > Furcifer > Furcifer pardalis. The sequence continues at coordinate 64,171,798 of CP126895.1, forward strand.
CCTATCTATGTTTTTGGAGTTTGAGAGAAATGCTCGCGTGCCTGGAGCTCGTCTCCGGGCGCGTGCTATGCCTCCCGCCTCGCGGTTGAGGCGGACAAGTGGCGGGCGCTGATTGGCTGAAGCCCAGCCTATTTAAGGCTGGGGCGTGCACGGGTGCGGCCTCTTTGCTGGCGCCCAGGACAGAGCAGAGACCGTTTTTTCTCTCTCTCCGCTCCTTTCGTGCCTCGTGAAGGGCCTTTTGCCTCAGGAGTTTTCAGTTTTCTGTTAGCGCAGTGTTGTTTGTTTGTCTTGTGTTTGCTTGCAATTATATATATATATATATATATATATATATATATATATATATATATATATATAATTAAAAAAAGCGGGAATTAATTAAAAAAAAAGAAGAAGGGGGGTTGACACGTTATGGCTCCAAAACACACGCCTTCCCGTACGGCACCTCGTGCCAGGCCGCAACGTGCCGCCGCGGATGCGGGCCGCACTTCTAGGCCTCGGGCCCGCAGGTCCCCTGTTCGTCCTGCGGTCGGGCCGCGTGCCACGTCCTTGGATGCGGTGGCTACTGCGGATGTAGTGGCCCGCATAGAGGCACTGGAGGGTGCTGCTCCAGGTTCGGCAGCCCGGCCGGTTGCTGGCCCACCTTCCAGGCGCAGACCCAGGCCCTCCAGTTCTAACAATCAGGGTAATGATTTGGCTTCCATTATTCATAGGCTTGAAGAATTGGAGGCTGCTCAGCGTCAGCGCCATAGCCAGCCTGAAACTGAGGTTCCTCTGCCTGACCCACCAATGGCTGTTGAACTCCCGGTGGTAGTTGAAGAATCGGACCGGCCCAGCGGTGCTCCTCATGAATATGTACAACAACAACCCTCACCCCCCTGGTTTTTTGGGGATCGGGGTCCAGGTGAGTATATGGTTCCAAACATGCCTGCGGCAAATGTAAACACACCACCTGGATCCTTCTTGTCCCCACTGTTACCACGGTGGCCTTGGCCTGTTGGCCCGCCGTACCTGACTTATGCGGGTGCCTTGCCTGTTGCTTCTACATCACACGCATGGCGCCCTCCTTATCCACAGTTGGGCCCATACGGTTATCCTTCTGCACCGTCTGGCCCACCACCATGTTGGCCTGCATTTGCTGTGGGTAATACTGGTTATAATTCTGTGCCGATCTCGGCCATGCCCTTTGGTGATCCATCCCTCCCTTTAGGTAATCACCTACTCCCTGCCACCAGAGACAAAATTTGGAGAAGGGAATATGATGATATATTCTCCTTGCTTAATCATGATTCTGACAAGCGGGACAAGGATAAGGAGGACGATAAGGACAAGGAATTGGCGAAGCGTAAAAAGCCGCCACGCACTTGGGCCAATTGGCTCCCGGCTTACTTAATTTATGCTGGTGTTTCCATCAAGGGCGCCCCAGAATTGGCGGTTCCTTTGATTCAGTATCTACACATAATATATAGGGCTTATGTAGACTTCCCGGGGGGCGCATGGCTCCTTTATGATGAGGCTTTCCGTATGAGGGCCGCCATACACCATGATATGCGTTGGGACGTTACCCATCAGCAATTATGGTTATTATTTATGACACCTTCTAGGCCTGTTCTGGGTGACCGATACGATTGCAGTCATTTAGTCCAGCGCCCTCAGCAGTCTTCGGTGCCCTGCCCTCTGGCAGGGCAGGCGGTTCAACCCCGCCTGCTCTGCTGGGATTTCGCATCCAGTGGTAAGTGCGCACGTAAGCAATGCCGTTTTAAGCACGAGTGTGCCATCTGTGCAGTAGCGCACCCTGCTCCCTCATGCCCCAGGGTGGGCGCATCCAGGCAGCGTGGCCAGCCCGGCCAAGCCAGACATCCCTCTGATGGTCCAGGCACTTCCAAAGGGGCCCAGCCCAATTTGCCTTGAGGCATTACGGCAATTGCTTCGTTTTTACCCCCTGCGGGTTGACGCCAGTTATCTGTTAGATGTTTTTTCATTAGGCTTCCGCATCCCTGCCTTCGGGCCGCGTTGTCCCCAGTTTGCATCCAATTTGCATTCCGTTTTAGGGATGGAGGATGTGGTTCGCCAACAAATTGACAAGGAGGTACAGTTGGGGAGGGTAGCTGGTCCCTTTGCGACCCCTCCTTTCCCCAACTTGCGGGTTTCTCCCCTGGGGTTGGTCCCTAAAAAGGCAGTAGGGGAATTTAGGTTAATTCACCATCTTTCATTCCCAGAGGGTCAGTCGGTTAATGATGCTATTCCGCACGAGCTGTGTTCGGTGCGCTATACATCATTTGATGAGGCGGTTTGCATGGTCCGGTCCTGTGGTCGGGGTGCACTCCTTGCGAAATGCGATATTAAATCTGCCTTTCGTTTGCTGCCTGTGCACCCGGACGATTTTGAACTTCTTGGCTTCTATTTTGATGGCCATTATTTCGTGGACTGGGCTATGCCTTTTGGATGTTCTATTTCTTGCTCAGCTTTTGAGCGATTTAGTACATTCCTTCATTGGACCTTGGAGATTCAGGCGGGGTCCACACAGATCACCCATTATTTAGATGATTTTCTTTTTTGTGGTTCCCCTTCGTCAGGTGTTTGTCAACACCTTTTACGTTCGTTTGAACAGCTCACTGGTCACCTCGGTGTTCCCCTAGCGCCGGAAAAAACGGAAGGGCCAGCGGCATCCCTCACATTCCTGGGCATTGAATTAAATACTGTCGAACAAATGTCACGCCTCCCAGTTGACAAGGTTGAACGGTTGGTCACCTTGATCAAGTCGGCTCTCTCGCGTAATAAGATCACCCTGAAGGAATTACAATCATTGCATGGACATTTGAACTTTGCATGTAAGGTAATTGCTCCTGGTCGGGCATTTGCTCGCTGCATTTGTGATGCGATGGTTGGACTGTCCAAGCCTTTTCACAGAACCAGGGTTACCCGGGGGATTAAGGAAGATTTACGCACATGGTTAACGTTTTTTCAGGATTTTAATGGGGTCTCCTTTTGGCATTATCCACTATCTCTTCGTTCACAATTTCAGGTTCAATCTGACGCCTCCGGGACCTTTGGCTTCGGCATGTTTTGCCGGGGCCAGTGGTGTGCAGGCCTGTGGCCGGACACGTGGTGGGGCACGGGAATTCTCAAGGACCTTACCTTTTTGGAATTTTTTCCTATCCTGGGTACACTTTTGATGTGGGGTCATCTGTGGGTTAATTCTGATGTGACTTTTTGGTCGGACAATATGTCCGTGGTACACATCTTGAGGTCCTTGACGTCCCGGTCTCCTTGTGTCATGCGTCTGGTTCGTCCATTTGTTTTGCGTGCCCTTCAGCTTAATATAGTGTTTAGGGCCCGCCATATCCCGGGACTAGATAATAGTATTGCTGATGCTTTGTCCCGTTCACAGATGGACAGGTTTCAGGCCCTCACTCCCGGCGCCAGCATGTTGCCATCCCATCTCCCGCCGATTGTCTGGACCATTGGACTGGGGAAGTGAGCCGTGCGATCGCCCATTCCCTGGCACCTGGTACCTGATTGGCATATCGCATGTCGTTACGGGGTTTCATTGCTTTTCGTAGGGATGCCCTTTTGCAGGATTCCTGGCCTTTACCTGTTCAACATTTGCTGTCATATATGGTCTTTTTACACGATCGTGGTTTAGCACCATCAACTATTAGGGGAAGGCTCTCAGCCCTTGCCTTTGTGTCCAAGGCCTCTGGTCATCAAGATTTTACACAGGATTTTAGAATCCGGCGTGTTTTGGAAGGTTGGTCCAGGGAGCGCGGTCCCCGACCGGACACCCGACAACCTATATCCCTTGCAGTTTTGCAGTGGGTGGCATCGTCTTGGTCGGCTCACTGCCGAGATGAATACGAGGCCAGACTTTTTCATGCTGCCTCTTCCGTAGCATTTTTTGGTGCATTTCGCATTGGCGAGCTGGTGGCCTTCAGCTCTAGGGATCGTTCTTTACGTGCCTTACAGCTGTCAGATCTGTCCATGCACTCAGTTTCGGCCACTTTGAAGGTGCGTTTTTCCAAAACGGACACGGCAGCTAGGGGTACCAAGGTACTTTTGCTGCATTGCCATTTGCAATCAATCTGTCTGGTTCATGCATTGGCCCAATAGCTGACCTTTAGGGGGGCTAATCCTGGATACTTATTTTGTCATCAGGATGGTTCCCCACTGACACATTATCAATTCTGGCAGGTCACGGGTGCTGTTTTGGTGGCGGTAAGTGTGCGATACTGTTCACACTCATTTCGCATCGGTGCGGCGTCTACCGCTGCATCGTTGGGATATTCGGCGGCGGACATTAAACGCCTGGGCAGGTGGTCGTCTGACTGTTTCCAACTGTATGTTCGTCTTCTTTAACTTTTTACTGACTGCTCTATTTCCTCTCTTTCAGGTTTCTGTTTTTCGCCTGCATGGCCCCGCGTTTGGATGGTCGGCCATAGTTATATTTACTGGGCCGGCAGGCAAGCTTCCAGGTCCCTGTGTAGTCCTCATTTGGGTCTACAAGGGGAAGCATTTATCTTTTGGCATGGCCAAAGGGGCATGCAGTGGCGGCACTTGTTGTCTTTTATTGCGGCCAACTCTGATGGCCCTCCGCCCGATGTACTTGTTCTTCATTTGGGGGGAAACGATCTGGGGGTTACTTCGGGGTGGGATCTTGCGGGCACAATTTGTAGGGATTTGGCACAGATTCATAGTTGGTGGCCTCAGACCCGTATTGTCTGGTCAGCAATTATACCTCGTGCTATTTACAGGACGTCAGCTGACACCGTATGCATTAATACGGCACGGTGTAGGGTTAACCGTAGGGTTTTCCGATTTTTCGCCCATATGGCCTTTGGTACCGTGGTTGAGCATCCATCCCTTGTGGTTGATGATCCCAGGTTGTACCGTGCTGACGGGGTCCATCTCTCTGAGCTTGGTACCCAGATTTTCCTGTATGGTCTGTGTGGTGGTATCCAGTCCAAATTGCCGGGCTGGGGTGAGTTGGAGAGCAGTTAATTATTTAAAAAAAAAATTGCTCTCCGTGTGGCGGGTAGCACGGGTGAGCCATTGCTTAGTCCAGCCATTTCAGGCAAGGAGCGCATTTGACTGACCAAACGTAGAGAGGCAAGGTGAGGTGAGTCGTGGTCGGTTAAATGTGTTCCATGAACAGGGGTAACCAAGTTGGAGGTCTTGGGAGCCCCAAATCATGTTCACCTGAAACAAGGGCAGAAGTGTGAACCAGGAGGCCACTTCTGTTATGGACTAACTCAATTAGCACTATAGTTTAATATTACAATTGGATTGCTCACCTGTGCTACTCCCACCACGCAGACAGTTAGATCATGTTTGGTTGGTTTTTGGCAATAAAGTTGCCCATTTTAAACCCATCACACTTGTCTGTCTCGTTATTTGGGGCCGGGGGGCAATTGGATACTGATGCAATGTGAGCCTGGGCCCAAACCAAAGATGCTGATAAATCCCATTTTCCCTCAGGTTTATCACCCATCAACAAGACTCCACAGAGATAAATCTTGAGGCAATTCTGAACCATCCAATGGTGTCCATCGAGGCCATTCTACTACACTACACCATGTAGATTGAAGACCTCACTTCCTATCAACTTATGAGACCTCAACTTCACAAATAAAGACAAAGGTTTTGATTGGGAGGTCTTTTAAAAACATCTATACCCTGTCCCATCTGCAACAAATTTGATGATGCACCAAGCATATTTACTATTGCAGTATTTACTATTGTAGCATATTTACAAAGTGCAGTATGTTGGTGGAAGCCTATTTTCATAGTAAAATGGGCACTGCTTTTTTGGCAGAGAGGTATAATTTGAACTCCTCTCTTTTAAAGATCTAAACAAAATATCAATATTATGTACCCAGAATATATTTTTGTAGACTTAGCTCTTCCTCCAAAAGTATGTCATACAGCAGAACATTTACTACCAGATTTTTGTAATAGCTCCCTTTTTTGTATAAGTTGGCACCTAACTTGCCAAATGTCTAAAGCCACCAGAACTAAGTGACATTATTTCAAACGTTGTAACCAAAAAGGGATTTTAAGGACAAAAATAGGGTTACTTAGTTATGTGATATGTCTGGAAGAATGGATTTATTAGTAAGAATTCTTTTTCAGTTTGATTTTCTAGTCCAAAATCTTTTCATTGAAATCCATGTATGTAAAGGCAATCTGAAAACACAGCTATTGAATTCTGGCAGCTCTTGGTCACACCTTCAGCTGTCTAAAATGTTGTGCAATTAGCAGACAGCTGGTTTTATGATAGAAAGCATGTAAAATCCTAAGTATAATTTTATAGTCAAAGTAAATATTTGGAATAGAAAATATTGCAGGTTTTTTTAAAAAAAAATGAAAAGGCTGTTGAAAGGCATATTTGTGAACCCCGATAACAGGTGATAATAATAATGTTGTGTCAGAAATTATTTTGAGTTAAAAGGATTTTTTCTGGAGAAATTCTGCTCAGGAAAGACCCGAATGAGGCTCCTTTCATGTCCAAAAAATCTTTTCCCACTGAAGTGGTCTATATTCACTTAGTTGCAATTTATTGCTTTCAAGGCAGGAGCTGGGACAGACATGGGTGCTCAAAGCCGTCATGCAATACTCGGGAATTGAACTGCCAACCTGCCGGCCTTCCAACTTTCAAGGCAAGCTTCTTAAACACACAGCCACTGCAACCCCTCTAAACAGGTGATCATTCGATCACAGTCATTGTCCCTTTATTTCCTTATCTTCTGCAGGGGCAGGGAGAGTTTTAAAAAAAGCAATATGAAACAAGGCTCGTCTTCAAGGGAAAAAAGTATAAAGAGAACTGACAAAATCAAAGGGAGTTGTCTCTTGAGGATTGTCCTACATGCAAATATAATTGTTTCAGAGATGTTAAGTTAAAGTGCAGTCTTTCTTCTTCTCCCACCCGTTCTTGTAATTGCCAGTTTTAAGTTCTCACACACAGATGTTCATAGAGTCATTCATGCATATGGCAATGTAAAGCATATTGCTCCTGAGAAGGTCAAATAGTAAAGATGAAGCTAAAGTACTTTGGACATCAAATGAGAAGAGAGGATTCACTTGAGAAAGCCTTGATGCTTGGAAAGGTGGAGGGCAAAAGAAGAAGGGGGCGGCCAAAAATGAGATGGCTAGATGGTATTGTAGACACAATGGGCACAGAGCTGAGCAAGTTGAGGAGGATGGTGGAGGACAGAAGTGCCTGGCGGACAGTGGTCCATGGGGTCGCAAAGGGTCGGAATCAACTGTGCAACTGAACAACAACAACAACTGGTCCTTAAACCTGTTAATGTTTTATGCTCATTTAAATTTTTGACCTACTTTACATGAAATGTAATTGCTGAGACATTATTACCTTGTGCTGTGCAATGATAACAATTGAATGCATCTTGTTTGCTTTCAGAGCCACTTTAAGCTGAGGACCATTGTGACAAAAGAATGCAAACTAATTATGACTGTCCCTCCATCTTTAGGGAGAGAGAGAGAGAGAGAGAGATTCTGCAGAGAGGGAGAAGCCTACTAGAGAAAAGTATGCATAAAGAATATTCATTGTAAATTTAGATGGTGATACCTGCAAGTCCTGCTGCGCTTTAAGAGTGAATTTGAAGTATGGCATAAGAATCAAATTATGTACCTGTAAAAGCAATGAGTTTCATTTTAAAAGATATATGCTCAGGCTGTCAGGGATGTATAGATTAATGCAGCACCGTGGCAGATTGATTCTTTCCCTCTAAGTAGCACCCAGCAATATTTTATGACAAAGACATCCAACTGGATTGATCCTTGGGGAGGTGGGGGAGACAAGACATGACACTATTGCTAATCTTTTGACCCTGTCAACTGAGTGGATTTTATTTATACCTTAGTGAAGTATGGAAAAGCAAAGGTTTAAATAAGCTTGGATATATTCACCTGTATGTTTTTATAAAATTGTACTGCAGCTAAACCCATGCGCCTAAGGACATTAATCTGCAAGCATAACGATAATAAGCATCAAAGCAGTTGTACTCAGAACATAAAGTCAAGTGAAACACATATTCATTCTCATCTCTTGTGTATGAAACTATGCATTTTTAAAATAACAGTTCTTGATGGCACATTATTATTATTCAGTAGAGCTTTTTCAGTGGTGGCACCCTTATTATGGAATTCATTACCATCTGAAATTAGGACACCCACTACACTTCAGGATTTTCACTAAATGTTCAAAATCTTTTTGTTTACCAAGGCATTCCAAAATCAAATTTAGGTGCAGTAATACTGATACTGGTTGAGTTATTTTAAAAGTTGAATTCTTTTACTATATATAATTGATTGCTAGGATTTATTTATTTATTTATTTATTAGTTCAAATTTATATTGCCGCCCACTCGCCGTGGCGACTCAGGGCAGCTTACAGACAATACATTACATTACATTACAATATGTTGGGGTGGGCACAGGGGGAGGGGCAGCAAGGTCCTCATCCTGCCCTGGCTTCTTCTTCCCCTGGCAGTTGGTATAGGCACAGGGGGAGGGGCGGCAAAATCCTCATCCTGCCCTGGCTTCTTCTTCCCCTAGCAGTTAGTATAGGCACAGGGGGAGGGGCGGCAAGGTCCTCATCCTGCCCTGACTTTGTTGCTGTTGATACTGGTGCTATTTAGGGCTCTATTAAACCTATGGGTTTGTTGAGGTTGTTGCTGTTTTTATTTTTTATTTTATTTATTTTATTTTATTTTATCTATGTGTGTATCTCTTGTTGTCTTTTTACTTGTTGTCTTTTTACTTTATTATGAGCCACCTAGAGTAATGCTATTCACTAATTATCAGCGGGAAATGAATGAATGAATATTTTAAAAGTCTTCTACAATTTATCAGGTGCATGATAAACTGCCTGTTTGCATCACCCCAGACTCATATGTCCAAACACCATCAGCATATTGGCCAGCCCTTGCCTCCATTCAGCTAAAAGGGGATAAAATTCCCTCTCCCACCAAGCCACATAATGCAGATTTTGGAGGAGGCATTCTCTTTTCCATATAAAGAAAAGGAGAAAAAACAACTAATATACTCTGAATAATGCTACTACTAAGGGGGGACCAATTTCTCAAACTTCTTTGCAAAGACTACCAGAGGTGGGTGTACAGAATATGACTTGATGCAACTTTTTTTATTTTCTTGGGGTAACATTTTTCATTCTCATTCCTTCTTTTAATTTTTTTTTGTTTTCCCAAGGCCCAGTTCACAATGTCACCAACTACATTTATCTACATTTGTTATGTTAGGAAAAATCTCCCCATTTAAATGTGCAAAAAAAGAAAAGAAAAAGAAAGAAAGCTAGAGGTAACAATATCTTAAAGATAAAAGAGGTGGAACATATTGACAAATGTAATTATCTTGGTTTCTGGTTGAATGAACACTAGGCTAATATAAATCAGAATAGAGGATGGAGAAACTTGTTTAGGAGTAAGAGTGTAATATTCAGTGCAAAATTAACATTGGGTTTGAAAATGAGCTTTGTATTATGCTAAATATTTTCAATTCCACTCCACAGCCTGGAGACATGAAGTTTACAGTTAGCAGAGCACAGCAGAGGCATAAAACTGACACAGACGCTAGGGAGTGAGCAAACAGGAATTTGACAGAGGGGAGGTAGTAAGGAAAGAGCCTACTAGAGAAAGAGACCAAGCAGAGCATCTCTAAGGCAGGCAAAACAAAGAAAGTGGCACTGTCAAAAAGAAGGAAGCAAAATATGTAGCATGGATTATTGAAGAAAAGACCTGCAAGGTGTGTCCAATATTTGTCTTCATACCTGAGAACATGTAGCAAGTGTCGATTGATAGCACTGTTGGAAGAAAATGAAAAAGAATGAAGATGGACTGGCTACACTTAAGACCAGGAGTTCTCAACCTTTTAAAGCTAGGGGCCATGTCACACCCCCTTAGACAGTTTTGATGGCCGGATGGCCATTTTGCCTTTCCTCCACCACATGGCACTTCCTGGTGTGTTAGAGGTGGTGGTGGACCACATTAAATAGTGCCACAGGCTGCATCCAGACCCTGGGCCACAGGTTGAGAATCCCTGCTTAAGACTATAAGAAAAAATGAAGAGTACTTATACAGAAATCTTGAGTAGCAGCAGCAGTCAAGAAGGGCATGGAGATGGAAGAACAGGAAACCAGAGGAGAACAACCAAGCAGAGGAGAAGAAAGCTTTTTAGAGAACAAACATAGTGGAGAAAGCACTATGGAAAAGTGTTATAGTTAGAAGCAAAATAAGGAGACAGCACTTATCTCTATTGGAATTGTAAAACTGCTTTCTGATTCTTGAAGCGGAACCTGGCAGACAACATGCAGAATCAGTAAAAAAACACATGGGGCATTAGGAAGGCTGAAGCTCAACAAAACAGTATTATTGAACTCACACTCTTCCAAAAGAAGAACTGAAGAATAGTTGTAGTAGTAGAGTAGCTATAGCTCCCTGCCTACTGAGATGATTGAACCTGAAATATCCCAGGAAGATCTTTGGGACCACCAGGTACACTGTCTCCATTGAAGACAGATTAAAGATGTGAAAGAAGGATTGCCACATTTCAGAAAACCCTGAAAGATGGACTGATGGTACAGGATGGGTTGTAGCTCACATGAACCAAGAATGAAATTTCACATGGAGGAAAAAAGTTCTACACCTAGGGGAAAACTCAAATGCACAGTTACATGGCAGAGGATACTTGGCTCTATATTACTACTAGTGAGAAGAATCTTTGAATTGTTGTAGATCACAAGCTGAATATGAGTCAACAGTAGAATGTAGCTGCAAAAAAGGCCAATGCTAATTTATGTTGCATTAACAAAAGTAGTCTCCAAAACTTGTGAAGAACTATTCTCCTGCTATTCAGTAATAGTTAGGTCATACCTAGAGTACAGTGTCCAGGTCTGGACGCCATACGGTAAGAAGGATGCCAACAACATGGAACAAGTTCAGAGGAATGCAACAAGGATGACTGGAAACCAAGCCTATGAGGAAAGACTGAAGTAACTGGACATGTTTAACACTTGGAACAGGAGGCTGAGAAAGGATAAGATACAAATGCAACAAATATGTTCAAATACTTGAAAGATAGTCATAAGGAAGAAGGGCAAGATCTGTTCTCAATCATTCCAGAGTTCAGGATATGTAATAACAGGCTCAAATTACAGGAAGCTAGATATAGGCTGAATATTAGACAAAAACTATTAAACTGTTAGAGCAGTATTGTTTGTAATGGAATCAATTACCTTAAGACGTGTTCAATGTTCCAATGCTGGAGACATTCAAGATAAAATTGGACAACCATTTGTCAGATCTACTTTGATTTGGATTCCTGCATTGAGCCAAAGGTAAAACGTGATGTCCTCATAGGTACCTTCCAACTGAATTATCCTATGACTCTATGAAAAGCAGCAGCTGATATGCAAATATTTCACAGCCTGCTAAGAATGCCTCATACAAAGAGGGTGACCACCAAAAATGTACACAGGAAAATGAAGAAAAGACAGAGAATCATAGCATATACAATATGCAGGAAAGTAGTAGAGTTAGGTCATATAATAAAAAACTTAGGAGTACAAACAGTCAAAGTTAACAATTCAGGGTAAAACTGAAGAGAAAACTAGTGCAGGAAGGAAAAAGAAGAACTTTCTGTTTTCTAGGCTGATGAACTCAGGAGACTGACTTAAATGCAGCTCATCATCTTATTTAGAGCTGTTTCATCTAAAAGTCAGAGTAGTTGTGATGTTGGCCAGTTTCCAATAGGAAAGGGACAAGAAAATGTTAATAAGAAGAATGGAGCATAAATCTTCCATCTCTGGCCATCCATTGCAGACTCCCCATTGCTGTACCATCTGTACATATCATTTATGACAAAGCAGAGCAAGCCTTTTTCACGCCAAAAATATTATGTTGCATGTTTCTGTTAATTAATAAAAACCTAGTAGCCAAAACTGATGATAGCTAACCAAATTAGCCAGGCTCTCTGAGCATGATGTTTATGCAAACAGAAGATTATTTAAAAGTGAGTGTAAATATATGCCATGTGTTTATTAAAATGAAAAAAAAATTAATAGGATCTTCCTTATGGAGGCCTAATATCAGGAGGGAAAAATAATGAACTAAAGCATTATAATAGCTATGAACTCAACTCTTAATAACTGTCAAAAGATGTGGATTATGTCACCATCATGTCATATAGTTTATGTAATTTTCTAATTCCCTTTAGAAGGTTTAATACTAATCTGACATATCTGTGATGGAGTAGATTGTTCACTACTTGTGCATGGATAAATAACAACATACTGTACATAATACATAACAGCATAGGCTGACTATTCTCCTGGCAGGCACTGGGGGTAATCAAATGCCTGATCTCTGATTCCACAGTCATATACCTGCAGAAATATTCAACCAGTTACACTTACATTGGAGAACACATGTTTGTACAAGTAGGCAGGGCTTCACATTCTGTATGGTAAAAATCCATGCAACCTTGGTAGAAGGAACCAAAAGAATGTGATGCTTAGCTGGCAACACAGATAGGTTTGCTTATTTATGCAGCTCATATCTTACAGGATCACAGCTACCATGATCTCTCTAATGGGAAAAGAAATCTTGGAGCAGAGAACTTTGTGGTGGGAGTGGAAGTAGCTTTCATCCCCTCCTCACTTCCCATTAATCTCTAGATGTCAATGAGAAGGAAGGAGACATTAAACTCTTATTTCTGAATACTAAAATGGGTGTGTATGTGTAAGGTAAAGGTAAAAGTTGCCCTTGCTCAAAAGCCAGTTGTATCCGACTATAGAGTTCAGTACTCATCACTGTTTATAGCCAAAGCGTTAGTGTTGACTGCATCTGCAGACATTTCCGTGGACATGTGGTAGGCATGGCTCAACACTGGAGTGCATAGAATGCTGTTTACCTTCCCACCGAAGTGGTCCCTGTTTATCTACTTGCAATTTCTTGCTTTCAAACAGCTAGGTTGGCAGGAGCTGGGACAGAGACGAAAGCTCACTCCGCCATGCAGTACTCGGGAATCGAACTCCGACCTTTCAGTTAGCAAATTCAGTATTTTAACCACTTGAGCCACTGTAGTCCCGTGTATGTGTAAACATGCATGCTTATAGATATATATTTGTATAGACACACATATTCATGCATTTGCACTCACCATGACAGTGCCGTGTCAGAGGATTTGCACCTCTGTAATATGAAAACAGACATCATATCAATTTTGAGGAACTCTTGTCCTCCAAATATCATTAGACTGCAACTTCCACCAATCCAAGCCAACACAGTCAATGTTGAGAGGTATTAGGTAACATCTGAACAGCCATGTTTTCCTTACAGAAATCACCACTTTGTAGCCTGGACAATCTTATAATTGTCATATAAAATAGCTTCTACTAATGAGGTATTTAACTCCCAGATAAATGTGTATAGGACTGACTGTACACACCTATATAAGAGTGTGCAACATTAGATTTACTTTTTAACAAACCCTCCTAAGAGTATGCTGCAATTCAGCTAACTGTTCAATAGCTCAGAATGTCTAATTTAAATGTTAGCTTCATTTCATGTTCACTGATTTTTAGTGTTCAAAGCATGAATATCTTCAGCACTAACATTAAGGAGTAACTATGTATGATCCAAAAAGATCATACTATATGTCCATTTTCCCCCATTAAGGAATCAGGATTCAATACAACTTTAATATATTGGAGAACTGGCCCAAACCTAAACAAATAAATTTCAACAGAAAAAAACGCAAAATTCTGCATTCAGACAGACAAAATCAGATGCAGAAAGGGATAACACATGACTTGGTGGCAGTACTTATGAAAAGGATCTAGTGGTTTTGTTGATCACAAGCTTAATATGGCGTCTTACTTCAATGCTGCGACAATTTGAGGGTGAAGAAAAGAAAATGATAATGCTGTTTATCCAAATCTACATAAATATAATGCTGAACTGAAGAAAGTAAAAGTACCAGTCAATTTTGCATTGCTCAGGCCTCATTAGGAATTTTGTTGTTGTTGTTCAGTCGCAGAGTCGATTCCGACCCTTTGCGACCCCATGGACAACTGTCTACCAGGCACTCCTGTCCTCCACCATCCTCCTCAACTCGCTCAGCTCTGTGCCCATTGTGTCCACAATACCATCTAGCCATCTCATTTTTGGCCTCCCCCTTCTTCTTTTGCCCTCAACCCTTCCAATCATCAAGGCTTTCTCAAGTGAGTCTTCTCTTCTCATTTGATGTCCAAAGTACCTTAGCTTCATCTTTACTATTTGCCCTTCTAAGGAGCAGTCAGGGTTGATTTCTTCTAAGATTGACCTATTTGTTCTTGCTGTCCAGGGGACTCTCAAAACTCTCCTCCAACACCACATCTCAAAGGCATCTATTCTTCTGCGCTCAGCTTTCCTAATGGTCCAGCTCTACTGTGCTGAATTCTGGACATTCCAGCTTAATAAGGATAGCAACAAACTTGATTTTATATAAAGAAGGTCAACTAAGATGCTAAAAGGGGTCTGTAAACCAATCCCTTTGAGGAATACAGTATTGAAGAAATTGAAAGTGGAGAAGAAAAGTTTGAGAGGTTGCATGAGAGACATCTTAAAACATTTGAAAAGTTGTCAGGCATTGTCTTCTGTGGCTCAAAATTTTAGTATCCAGATTAACAAATGCAAATTACAAAAAAAGAAGATTTTGAGTCTACCTGGGTAAGAACATCATGACACTGTGAGCTGTGCAATAGTGAAATGGACTGTCTTGCACATAATGGATTCTTATTCATTGATAGTTTTCAATGTAGATAAGATTGCTATCTATGAGAGATGCCTTAGCTGTAGATTTTCTGCTGAGCCAAGGGTTGGCCTTCATGATAATCTTTAAAATAATCTCCAATGCACATAAAATTGAGATATTATTTATAATGTAGTAAAATTGGAAATATATGCTGATTTTTTTTTAAAAAACTCCATAATTAAAACAATATTGCTTATTAGTCTCGAGTTCATTTCAGAAACAAAGGTTCCAATTGTTTTTGAATAGCAATGAAACTAATGAGAATAATTTATAAACTCAGTTGCAGTTTCCCAAGACTTGTGAGATGTGTAATAAGAAGCAGCAGCTATCAAGTGACTGTTCTTTGGCTAAATATTTCTGTGTAATAAATGATCATATAGACCAAATGAAACTAGACAAGAATGGCTCCTCTTAGAATAAGGTGCAATTTTATTGCACATGATGTCTGAAAATGTCAGCATTCATATTGCACATTAATATCACCAGATTGAAGCCAGGGTACTATTTTGGAAATTGTAATGGCTACTCTGCAAAGAGATACTATTCACTTTGGTAGAAAAACTTATAGACCAATCTTTTCCCCCATGAAAATGATATCTTGTGGTATTTGCATAAGCCAGGCACGGCTGATATGTGATGCACTGTATATATTTTCATACAAATATCTTCCACCCATCCCTATTTATGCCATTTCCAGAGACAGATGTGCTAGATTAAACAGCAATACAAGAAATGTTACTCTCATAACAAAGCTATGGTTGGAATATAAGACATAATGGAGATAGAGATTTGTTTGCTGCATAAGCTGAAAAGAAATCACAAGTTGCTAATTGATGCCAAAATAGAATGACTTTAGGAGATAATGAGATTGTTTGACAGACAGTTCTTTAGGTGTGAACCTTAGATCTCATAAGCCACTAGTGATATTGTTTTTCTTTTCTTTTCAAGGGCTCAGGGGTATACATTTATGCAGAATATCATCCCATTCTGATCAAGGAACAGCATATTATTGCAATACTTCTGTCAGGCATAGCCTTATATAAAACTCGCCTGCTACATCTGAAATTTTTGAGTAAAGATTTATTTACACTGGTATCTTGGAAATGAAGAATCATATGATGAAACTCAGGCTCAAAGACATACTAGCTATTGTGGGGTTTGTGGGCAAAAGTCTTCTGTGCTAGTACAACAACAATTTGTACTGGCTGATCTCCAGTCTGCTGCCCCACACCAATGTGCCTCAGATCAACCAGATGAATAAATGGAGAAAGGAAAGTGCAGGGGAAGAATCTGATTTAATGCCAGTCTCAAACCCCATTCACCCCAGACTCACAGCCATTGTGCTAGAATGACGTTAGGGTAGTCCTAAAAAATATCCAATTTCCTGGGCTGCAAAGAGTTTGGATTCAACATAATCTCAGCTGGTTCAGCCCATCGCTACCTTGGCTAGCAAGTATTGAATCTTTAGCTACCCACTTTGTGTTAATGCCAAATCATGGTTCCTACATTACTGCTTATATTATTTCTTTTTCTTCTTTACATAAGTGAAGGGATGAAAAAGAATTTTATTGACAGAAGGAACTGCTTTGCGCCTTTCAGAACTTGCTTTGAAAAGTGGCAGTTATGGAAATCACAACATAGTTTGGAGAAATAAATTGCATGTAGAAAAAAGGTACATATGGGGTCAAATAGAGAAGTGATAAGGAGAAATGTGGCAAAAAATGAGAAAGAACATTTTGCATACCCCTGCATTTCTGCTGACATGATACCAGTCACAAACTTTTTAAAGGTAGTAATTTGATCTTCGGTTGGCCATTTCTTACATCTCTTCTTCCCCATATTAGCCACTGACTGGAAACTTTTAGCAACATAAATAATAATTATGCACCATCATGTCAATTCTGACTTATGACAAACATTTCTAGGATTTTCTAGGTAAATATACACAGAAGTGGTTCATCATTCTCCCCTCCCCCCCTCCCTGTAACTGAAGAGGTTGCACAAAATCACATAGGGTGGCTCTTCTTATAGGAGGCACATCAGAGAATCAGACTCCTAGCTTCTGGTGCCACAGCCAGATATCTAAACCACTGAGCTATCCAGGCAGTTTTTAGCAATATAAGTACAGTAAAACCTCACATAAAGAGCACCTCACTTAAAGACTATTTCACTTAAAGAGCAGGATTTTCTCTGAATGGTCACATTGCTTAACAACTAAAACCAACCAAAAACTCACTTGACAACTAAATCAGGGTTCGCAATCCCCACCACCACCAGAAGTTACAACTGGTCACTTACAATGATGTTTCATTTAAAGAGCAAACTTGCTTAAAGAGCAATCCCGTGGAACATGTTATGCTCTTTAAGCGAGGTACCACTGTATACTAAAATATTTTCTCAAGTGAACATGTTTCCCAGCTAGGATAAGCTGGCACCAGTCTTTAAAAAAATCCAAGGCATGACAAAGTGCTACCCTTCAAGCACAGCTGCAGCAATTGACAAGTGTGTCCAGTGTTGCTTTTGACACTGTCAGTCACATCTGACTCTGCACAGAAATTCTTACATGGCCAGCTGTGCTGCCAGTTTCCTGTGGTTTCTGTTATGGAAAGCAAGCAGTGAAAACTGCATACCTTCTATTTTGACAGACTTAATTATGGAAATCTGGAATCCTAGTATGTTTCAAAGATATTCAAGGGAATAGGATCTACAGACTTAATGGATAATCATGCTACAGATATGGAACAGAAAAAATAATTAACTCGAATAACAGTTGGTGAATTGAATTTATTGCATTATACTGTATGATTTTTGATTATATTTATTACCTCTGATTGTCTGATTGTCTGATATGTATGGTTTCTGTAAACCGCCCTGAGTCAGTTGCACCAAGTAGGGCGGTATACAAATCGAATAAATGAAATGAAATGAAATGAAAATGAATGAATGAAGGGCTGTTGTCATGCACAGAGAAGCTCCGGTATTTCACCATCTGTAATTCCACAGTTATTTTGTGATTCTCTCTGATACATAGAATCATGGTTTCATTCCATTCCCTAAGAAAAATCTATGGAGTTGTGTTGATAACAATTATATATTTGGCTGTTTCATGCCAATGGTCATCTGTGATCGCAGGATTTTAAATTTAAAATCTTAGTAAAAATTGAACAAAGCCATAGAAAATGCCTTATTTCACAGTTACACTAGTTCAAGTAGCTTTATTTATTGGCCAATCAGTTATGTGTTTGGTAAAGTGCAAGCCAAGCAAAGATAATTTTTGTTTTCTTTCCACAGAGTATAGTCTACTGGAATACACAGATCTGCTACTTTTAAATTCTGTAGAATATGGCTGCCTTGGGAGCAAAAAAACCATTAAATGCAAAAGAGAGAGAGATTAGGTAAAGGAAAATGAAGACTCAGAAAATATATCATGTATCATGTTTTTTTTTTCTTGAAACAAGTCTGCTTATAAAAAAATAATACTCTGAGAACAGAACAACTCAGCAAGGTAGGAGCTAATTTAGCTGATGGCTGCAGCTGAGTTTCTAACATGCTGGTTGGCAGAGAAAGTGAACCACAGGTAGTTCAAATCTCACGGAATATTAGGTCAAAGAAGTAAGGAAGGAGAGTTTTTCCTCTTCGTTTACTAAATAATAATTTTGTGTCAGAAATTATTCTGGCTTGAAAGGATTTTTGCAGAAGAAATTCCACTCAGGGAATGCCCAAATGAGCCTCCTTTCAGGTCCCCAAGAGCTCAGAATGTCATGCAGTACCTGGGTCTCAAACTGCCAACTTGCCAGCTTTCTAGCTTACACCATGAGCTTCTTAACCACTGAGCCACCACAGCCCCCTTTTTGGTTTACTAATTTCCACATACAAAAAGTGGGGGGAATGAATAGTCCTCTAATCAGGTACCCAAAGCTGTGACTAATAGTTTTCACACCTGGGGCAATATGCTCTGTTTCCTCACCATCTCTTCTGATGTGTGGGCTCACGTTCCTCCTGAGAAAAGAAAGGAGGATAATGTGTTTTTTTTAAAAAACAGAGAGAAATAAATAGGGTCAGGAAGCACAGTCTTTTATTTCCCCCAAGATCCATCTGTCTTTTAAATTACAGTGCCCTGGAGCAAAATCTCAGTTCCTTCACCTTAATTGCAATCCCTGCAGATATATGAAAACTACTGCCACAAATCACAAACAATCCTTCCTTCTTTCTGCCACATGCAGTTTATAACTAGAAATAATAAGATTAAGTGAATTTTAAAATTTTCCACAGTTTTCCATATCTCTAGAAAAAAGTTATCAGCCCAGGTTAAACATGGTGCCAACAGAGAACTAGAAATAATGGCCTAAGAGGATCTGGTCTCTATCACTGAACCTCTCAAATTGTACAATCTTTCAGGTCTTGGTTCTCATCAGCGGTTTTAAGATCTTCCAACAGCAAGGCAATGCCTGGATGACAATGGGGATAACTGGAAGTGGATTGAATTCCTCCTAGTTGGGCTTCGCCTGTGTTGTAATCTGTGTGAGGCTTTTCCTTCAGCACCCTGTGTTCTTGCCTTTTCTGTGGCCTTCATCCAGTGATGGGATGTAACAGGTTCTCACCAGTTCGCCAGAACCGGTAGTAACTTTTCCCAGTGTCCCAGAGAACTGGTAGCAGCTTTTGGGGGGAAACACCTTCGGGGCTTACCTTTTCACTGGTTCCCCCACTGCACATGTGCACCAAGCACTTGGTGTGCATGCATGTCTATAGTGCTTGGCGTGTATGTACGGCCTCCTTACTGTCCTCCTTGCTGTCCTTGTGTTGTGGGTGGGTGGGAGGGTGTGTGTGCTTATTTTTATTTTATTTTATTATTTATTATTATTATTATTTCTTTGGCTCCGCCCACAATGTCATGATGTCATGACATTGGCTCCGCCCACACTGATGACATCACAGTGGGGTAGTAAAAAATTTGACATCCCACCACTGCCTTCATCATTCCTCTCCAAAATGAGGCTGAACTGCCTTTCGTTCTCTAGCTTGATGGGTTGCTTCCTCCTTCATCACCTCCAACTGGTGGTAAAGGTTTCCCTTGCTCAAAAGCCAGTGATATTCGACTCTAGTGCTCATCTCTGTTTCAAAGCTGAAGATCCAGCACTGTATGCTTTTGCAGACATTTCCACAGTCATGTGGCAGGCATGACTAGACACCAGAGCACACATAATGCTGTTTACCTTCCTACCAAAGTGGTCCCTATTTATCTACTTGCAATTTCTTGCTTTCAAACTGCTAGGTTGGCAGGAGCTGGGACAAAGATAGGAGCTCATTCTGTCCTGCAGTACTCAGGAATTGAAGTGCTTGACCTCTCGCCTTCCAGGCAGCATTTTAGCCACTTGAGCCACTGCAGTCCCTTGGGGCTACAGAGAGAGAGAGAGAGAAGGATTAATGATCCCGACTCACAAGACTGCAATACATTTTCAAAAAAAATATGAAGACAAAAAACCAAACATCTCAATGCAAAACATTTTGACCAAGTGCATGTATTCCAAAGTCAACATGGGTTGGTCATGTTTTTAAAATCCCTTTAACCTTTCCCATCACAAAAAAATATCAGACAGGCTTTTAAGTGAGCATCAGAGCGGTCCTATATGGAACAGACACTAAAAGAGTAGCAATGGGAACTTTACTTGGTTTTTATGTATTTAAGAGAACTAAACACACTTTTTATTGTTAGATAAAATATACTTACATTGTATAATATTAAGCTGTGCAGTTCTATAACATTTGCACTCTCTCTTGCCAATCATCTTATCTCAAATAGAAAAAGCATCTGAAGAAGTAACTCTATACATAACTTCAATTTATGGTCAGTTGATGTGGAATAAAGCATACCTCCTGATGCATGGTTTCTCTTAAGCAGTGTAGAGTTTTAAAAGGCATACAAATATGAGATATTGCTTATCTATTATTTATAAAAATATGAGAAGCTGTATGATATTTTTCATATAGAAATCAACATCATCGCACAGTAAGAGACATTACTGGAAGGAGGTTCAAAGGTTATTCCATGTAATAAGACCATGTAGCTCCATGTTACAAGACCATGACAGTAAATTTTACTTGTCCTTGCCAATACACCCATAATGTTTGCAGGCAACATGTCTTTTTCCAAGTTCTGTCTGTAGGTCAACCTGAAGTTCTATACAATAAATCAGTTACCTTAACAACGGGGAGCAGGCAAGGACATGACTATTAAATAAACCACATCAGAGGAAGTTCCCAGAAGCATGGAATGCAGAAAGGTGTAACAGGCAAGAGATGACTTTATAAATTGTCTCCCACAAAACGTTCCTGCAAGAACACAGATGTTTTATAGCTTTCTCAGTGGCTAGCTGATTCCAGTTATTTATCAACGAGCTCAGAGATATAGCTTTTACTGTTTGGATATTCTGAATTTCTAATAGAGATAGCTCAAACTGTTAGAGTGTTTTGTTGATAGTTCTGCTTTCTCAGCTTTACTAAGAAATTGGGTCTACCCTTGCTGTAGACATTTCACCTTGTCTATGCAGTTGTACTTCACTTAAAGAGCATAATGTGTTCCACAGGATTGCTCTTTAAGCAAGTTTGCTCTTTAAGCAAAACACCATTGTAAGTGACCAATTGTGACTTCTGATGGGGGGGGGTGTGAATTCCGATTTATTTGTTAAATGAGTTTTTGGTTGGTTTTATTTGTTAAATGAAGTGAACATTCAGAGAAAATTCTGCTCTTTAAGAGAGTTACTCTTTAAGTGAGGCGCTCTTTATGTGAGGTTTTACTGCATTATATTCTGACCAGTAGTAACTTTTCACAGTGTGATTGGAAGACACCTTCTGCATCAGCTGCTACCTACAGTGGATAGTTCAATCCAGGGCTTTGTTTAAATAGCATTCTACTGCAGATACATTTCTCGCCTGGCTTGAAACCAATTAATGTGTTGATTCCTGGTGGGAAAGGTGAAGGAACATAAAGACACTATTGCTTTTCTGAAATGTTAGCATTTTTTTTTTCAGAAGAACAAATGGGAATTAATTACTTCCTACTCATGTCTTTGCTGGCTGTCCCAGTCAGGGTCTGAATGTGTGAAATCAGTAGGGGCTACATTGGCACACTAGCCACGTTCAGAAATTTACTCTTCTACATAAATTCTGTCTACATAGGAAGGGAGACAATAAATGGACCCACCAAAAGTCCTACCAGTCCATCTCAATTCCAGTCATTAAGTATGTATAGCCTAACGTAACCTGTACACTCCTACTTTGGATTTTCTTTCTTTATAAAAATACTGTGTGAGTGAAATTGCAAGCATAAAATACATTCCAATATGTTTTAAAAAGAATAAGAAGATTCCTTTAAGAAGTGGAATTAGTATTCTGTGCTGGTAGCTTTCTTTTTTCTTCTTCTACAGTTGTGTGCTTTCCATCTTGAATGATAGCTTAGAGTGCTTTGGGTAGCTGAGCAGCATTTGGATAAGTGACTATTACTTCCACACTTAAAATATTGATAATGCAATTGAATATTATAAGAGGATTTTTCATGGAAGCTCTTGTGCTAAATGATTTTTCATGTGTCCCAGAGAAATATTTTGGAGCCTGCACTGTTAAGATGAAGGGTGTTCTCCACACTCACAGCTACTGACTTTCTTATTCACTGGCTTAAAAAAAAGGCTTGCAGTAGAGTCTTATACATGTTTGTTCAGAAGAAATGGATGCCATTGAATTCTATAGACACTTTTCCCATGGTACAAATGTTTGTGGATGCTCTAGCTGCCATGTCCAATGGTGAAGGATGATGGAGGATGTAGCTTCCACAACTGTGATGGTTGCAGATTCCTTACCCCCTGTATATGAGAATACATTAACAAATCCATTTTTTAAAACAGAGAGAATGTTTGTTTAGATGAGTGATTGACAGACCCATGCATTGCTTTCTAAAAGTGACAAACTTTTCTCTTGAATTCCAGAAATGCTTTCTGCTGTCTGTCTGGCTTAGATTCCCAGCAAACAATGAAAAAGAATGGTAAAAACTGGGCTAGATTCAGATTAAAGAGGAGTGAAAACTGGTGGAAGAAACATCAATAATTTAAGGTAAGCAGATGACATCATCTTACTAGCATAAAGCAATTAACAAATCACAATATTTTGTTATTTTCTCCAGGTGTTTATTCTCAATTCGTGTATCCCTTGGTATAATAGTGTCAATAAACCAACCTCTTTTTTTTCCACAACAGTTATATCAGGTACGTTATGTTAGATGTCTTTGTTTGAATTTTAAAATCCCACAAGATCTTGACTTATATTGTAATACTTTGTCAACCTGATGTTCCCAATGGTTTTACTGCACTCACATCCAAACTTCTGACAAACTTTCCAATGAATATTTTTTGCAATTTTGCCACGGCAAAATGCAGATGTTAGAATGATGCTTGATAGGCTCTAAAGTGTTCTCTTGAACTATCAAGGCATGATAATCAGCATAGATAAAACATCTGGCACATGAGAACACTGATTGATCATTTGTTTAAATATTAAAAAGTGATTCTGCTACCCCATGGTAGCTTCATTTCTATCTTTTATGCCAAATTTCCAACATTTGGTTATACTACTTTGTTCTCTGCTTTGTGTTCCAGTAACCTACAGTTATTGGCATGTCTTGTTTGGGAGTGTGAAATATTTTTGATTGCGTAAAAGGTTTCAATTTCATCTTCAGAATGGGTGGTTTAAGCTCAGACTTGAATTATGATAATTTTGATATTCCTGATCCCTTGTACCTGATTAGGTACTTTCCAATCTGGGAGTCTCATCTCCTTGCATTTCTTCTGGATACATTTTCAACTACCTCATAATAGGGCTTTCATGGTGAAGAAAGTTCATCTGGGGTTTATGATTCTCAATTTCTGTGCAGTAATGAGAAAGGTTAGTTTAAGTGTTGCCACCATTGTCCCCTCTGCCACTGTCACCTTCAGGTGCTGCTGCTATCCACAAACTGTCTTGAAAAAAGTAGATGCATCTGGTATCTCAGAACTGACTCTCTTGTATTGGATAACCCTGCTAGGAGCCCAAGCTCAAAATCAAATATGGACTCCTGATGGCATTGCTCTCTGTTTCACTGACACACTTAAGCCCCTTCGCCACATTAAGGTGTGCATCCAAGAATGGGGTTTGATAAATAGGATAAACAAATTTGGTAGTTTTAGTTTATATCAGTGACTCATTTTGCCACTCTTATACTTAACTTCACTCTTTGCTGTTCATGGAGCAATTCCCACCCCTCCAAGTCCATATTAAAAAAAAAGTATACACATTTTCATGTCTATTTTTCCCCTTTATATACATATCTGAAACCTAGTTCCCATGATACAGTGATTTTTTTTCACATCATTTTCAGAAATATAATACTCTCTGTCTGGCCGAACATCCTGCTACAGTAATGGAATAGACCATACAGCCAGCAACTCAATACCGAGTGTCAGCCGGTGATTAACTAACCATGGAGGTGGAAGAGGCCATGCCAGATGGACTGGCTCTGAAGGCACACCTTGATAATATCCTCAAGGCTGAGACAGTCCATTGTAGTCGTGCTGTCAAATCCTGCATGTCTCATTTTATGTGTGCCACAAGAGATGGCTCTGTGATCATAATGTGTGGGTCACTTCATTTCAAGCTGGGATCCACCTTAAACAAATTCACACCAATGACATTTTTCCTGCTTCAGGAAAAAATGAATTCTCAGATACTAGTTACAGTCGACAATGACAATACTTTCTCCACTCCTTATTTGGCAAACAGTAGCTCTCTGCCTTTCTTGCTCTATCACTGATGTCAAAGACAAGAAGAGAGTGTGGTACTGGACCAAGGATAAGGACAAGGGACTAACTACTCATTTATTCCTGTTCTTCACAACTCTTACATGTTGCAACATTTATAAGACTCAGCTAAATAAGCTAAGAGTTCAGTCCTATTACACCTGTTTTCTTCACATTTAGCAACTGATACACAAGAGCCCAAGTACCACTGAAGAAGTGACCTTTTCATCTTGAAGGAGATTACTGTTCTGCTATTAAATAACTCCACTTTTTCATTATACTTGTAGATTTTTTAAATTAGACCTTGTATTCAAATTGGTAGGTTGAGATTTTTATTCAGCTCACCATTCATTTATAATATTTCCTTGCTTTCCTTTGTTAGTGAAACACTAAATGCTTTAAAAAAACATTTCTGTGTTTCCCTTCTTCCACAGTCACACTGGCTTTTTACAACATTCAGTGTTTCCATGTTATGAAGGTCAGCTTTCTGTCTATCTATTATTCTCTTATTAATGATGAAGGGATGACATCCTTTGTATTGACAGATTCACTCTTGCCTTTTAATGCAAAAGTCTGAGATTCCATACAACGTGAGGAGCTGCAAAGCTATGAATACATCAGAGGCAACTTTACTACCTCTGTCACATGCTGATTCTGACATAACTTGATGTATTCCCTATTATTTCAAGAGAAAGTTTATCACTCAATTATTTAGAATGTTTCTATCCTTTCAGAATGTATACAGCATTTTTTATTATTACTCATCAAGCAGCAAATATGAAATCTCATGAATTATTATTGGTAATTATAATCTTGAAATATATAAAAATATAGCATTTTCCCCCAAGAAGGTTAACTTTTCTGAAAAAGATTATCCTTGTTTCTTTTTTAGTGTAAGATTTCCATTAGCCATGCCACAATTTATTTATTTATTTATTTATTACTCACATTTCTACCACCACCCACTTGCCAAGGTGACTCCAGGCAGCTTACACATAAAACATAACAAATACAAACTTACAAAAACATTAAAAATAACATTAAAATTGGGTTGTTTAATTTTTTTAAAAAAAAATGACATCCCAATGCTGCATCATAAGATGTACTAAAACTGACAGCCCAGGCAATAGATAAAAAAGCCAGTCCAGGGTGGCTATCTCCTCAGCCACCCCACACACCCACTGCACCAGTCAGGTCTTAAGGCTCTTGCGAAAGGATAAAAGTTCTGCCTGGAGGTGAAGTTCAGTTGGCAGGAGGTTCCACAGGGCCAGAGCAGACACAGAGAAGGCCCTCCTTCTTGTGCTAGATAGGCGAGCCTCTCTAGCAGGTGGAATTATCAGAGAGCCCCTCCTATCTGCAGATGTCCTTGGGCTGATGCGGTCTCTTAAGTACTCTGGTCCACTACCATATAGGGCTTTAAAGGTGATCACCAGCACCTTGAATGGCACCCAGAGACACACTGGCAACCAATGCAGCTCCAAAAGCAGTGGTGTGGCATAGGTATAAAGCCTGCACCCCATCATCTGGACCAGTTGCAGCCTCCAAATTGTCATCAAAGGCAGCCCCATGTAGAGCGCATTGCAATAGTCAACTCTGGAGGTGACCAGAGCATGTGTGACCATGAGCAATGAGCAGGCGTAACTAGCAGTTCACACAAAGTGTGAAAAAGCCCTCCTAGCCACAACTGCCACCTGCTCATTGAACAGGAGTTGTGAGTCCAGGAGGACTCCTAAATTACACACTGGGTCTATCTGAGGCAAAAAGTCCCATTCAGAACCAAAGATGGCAACTTAGCATTTATTAGTTTTTCTTTGACTATGTATTCAAATTGGGAAGTAAGAAATTGGTGTCTGTCCAGCATCATGTTCTTTGGAAGGTACACCATCTGCATATTTATCTGTGTTCATGACATTATTTGTGTGTTTGGATGATTAGAATAAGGCCCATTCTTGAAATTGGGCAAATTGAAACATTTATTACTTGGGATAGGAGTTACGCTGCTCTATTAGAAATGTCTGGCAGAATTATTTCCCCTCCTCCAGTAAATATAAGAGAAAGAGAAGTAGCAAATAGCTATTCTGAAAATTGACAGTGACACCAACACAACAAGATGAAAACATAAACCAAAGCATTGAAGGTAGAAAGACAGACCCTAGCATAATAAAATGTTCAGACATAACCAGAAGAATGCATCTTGTTTGTCTGAATGTGCACACATGCATGCATACACAGGGAAATACACACACTTAGTCTTGATAATCCAGCTAAAAAGGGAAAGGGAAAGCAAAGCTCAATTGACATATTACACTGACAGAAATACCTCACTTTGCATTGCAATATAACAATAGCAGCTCAAAGCCTGCTGATACATCTTTATCCAGAATGTACCTGGTTGGATAATGAATCTGTAAAACCATGCAAACAATGTTTTATAGCCATCATCTCATAGAAATCTTTTTTGTAAATTCTGCAAGAGAAAAAATGTATAAGCAAGTGCAAGAGTAGATTCCACACCCCACACCCTGATTGTTATTGATAGCCTAGTGGGCTAGAAATGTGAATAAATTAAAAAAGAGCTGCCCTGCCTCTTTTGCCATTCCATTACACACAGAGGGAAACAGATATAAAAACTCATCAGTCTATGAAGTCTCTCCAAATAAGGCAGAATGCAAAGGAAGGAAGATTCCGGCTTGTTTGGTGAGCCTTCATAGATCAGTAATTTTCCATTGTTCAGACTTGTTACTTTGTGTAAGAACAGTTAAAATAGAAATAATGAATCAAACACAATCTCGTTCACATGTTTATTCTTCAGATGTTGAAAGACTAAATTGGGCTCTTTGTCTTAAAAAACCACTCCTCAAATATTAAAAGTTGTTTTGCATTTATCTTGTAGATTACTTTGCAAAGTGTAAGTGAAAAATAGTATCTAAATACAGTCAATAAATGAAAAAATAATAATTTTATACTTCAAATTCATAGGCATTGTAGGAAACTTGATTGCATCTTCATGCATCAAGCCATTTGTGTATGCCATTATGATACTCAAAAATAACAACATAATGGAAGTTGAAAAGTATTTCTTCCTGAAGGCATTAGAATGCTAATCCAAGAACAGCTTTTATTATCCTTCTGTAAACAGACTATTTACCAGTAATTCATTTACTGGTAATTCTATTTAAAAAACTGTTGCCTTTTTTAAGGCAAAAAATTGTGAAGAAGTGCAGATAACAACACATATGTACACCTTTCCCTTGTGTCCTGCTCAAAGATCTCATGATAACACAACAGAATGCAATTAATGTTGCCCATTTTGGGGGGAAGCAACTGTCTGAATCAGACTGTGTTACAAATATTTGCACTTAAATGCTATATTTTAAAATTAAATCTTATGTTAAATTGTTTATCTTAATTGTGATATTTCTGATACAAATAAAGAAAGAACTTGATAGTAATTTAACACAGCATGTTTCTGGTATGGAATTTGAGTGACCCGTGGGTTCCCAAAGGTCAGTCTTGGGAAACCACCTGTCTTCCACTTGCATCCTCAATTATGGAGGAGTATCAGATTCCCCTTGGCACTGCTGGTAAGGTGTGAGTTGTGAATGAAACTGATGTAGTAGCAGCAACTAGATAAAGAAAGATTGGTGGCAGGCTTACAAGGGATCTGTATGTGGCAGTGGCCTCTAGGCCGTGTGAGGCTGTTACTGCACCAGACACTGATGGGGTGGCAGTGGTGGTGACTGGGACAACTGGGACCCAGTCAACCTCAGGTATCAAATACACAATAGTGTTTAATAGCACCATCAAATCAGAACTGACTAATAGCAACCCTAATATGGCTTTCAAGGTAAATGGGATACTATACTAGAGGAGTGGATTTATCAGCTCCACTCTGCCAGTGAGTTTCCTTGGCTGACCAAGAATTTAATCCCAGGCCTTCTTAGTCCTTAGTCCATTATACCAGTGATGTCAAACCTCTTAGAGACAATGCTAGGGTGATGGCACATGTGCCCACAGAAAGGACTCTGGGTGTCCCCTCTGGCACACGTAGCATAGGTTCACCATCATTGGCCTAGAGCAAGAGAGAGAAAAGCCTCTTTGGAATCCAAAAGTTTTGGTTGGATTCATGCAGGCAACACAATGCAGTGGTATCTCCATTAAAGAGCATAATGCATTCCACAAGATTGCTCTTTAAGTGAGTTGCTCTTTAAGTGAAACATTTGGGGAAAAGTGCCACCGGTGCCATTGTAAGTGACCAATTGTGACTTCTGGTGGGGTGGATTGTGAACCCTGATTTAGTTGTTCAGCGAGTTTTTTGTTGTTTTTAGTTGTTAAGTGAGGGTGACCATTTAGAGAACATTCTGTTCTTTAAGTGAGTTAGTCTCTAAGTGAGACACTCTTTATGCGAGGTTTTACTGTACTTTTAATTCACCCATTTTACAAGTAGAGTAAATCCTGTGTTTTTAATGGTATAGTTGGGTGATTAGTGTCTGTGTTACTGAGAAAACCTGTTGGTTAGAAAGACTTGGTTTCTTTTTATTAACATGCAGTTAATAACAAAAAAAAAGTCTGGGAAGTATTGGCAGATGTTATATTACGCTGTTACTGCTTACACTTTGAAGACATACTTAATGAAACACATTTTGCTATCGCATGATGCACTGTTAAATTATTATCTCCATTTAGAATATTTCTTAATGTGTTTGCCAGCTTGCAAGCTGATCTAATATATTATTGAAAGCTCTTCCTTCAATACAACATGTGACACAATCGATGCAAATGACACAGTCTGATATAATTCAGGTTCAAACTCTGGCAGATATTGCTAGATTTCCAACAGCCCTAGGCAATTTAGTATTCCCAGAAGATCAACCTTTTGTGTTTGCCTGGGTAATTTCAAGCAAGCAGCTGTGCCTTTGAAAGGCAAAAGATTTAATTAAAAGGATTGTTGTATTTTCAATGATAGTATAGGATTTCCATTCCTTGCCAAGACAGGGTGCACTTTGCAAAGGCCAAAGAGGCAATTAGAATTTGACACAAACTTGCAGCCATTTTGAGGCATAAATAAGAATAATGTCAGCTCTGTCCTATAATTCATACAGCTACATGTCAAGTTAGCAAGGAGTGTCCATGGACTCTACACAAACATTTATTGGGTTTAAGAATTGTTCTCTACCTGTTTTGTGTTCAGCTGTTTAGAAGAATTCAAAACCTGTGCTACAAGATCTTTAAAGGAGCATTTCATGTTTGTGGAGCCTAGAGAAAGTGGGTTCTGTGTGTGTGTATTCTGTTGAACCTGTGCCCTAGAAAGCTGCCAGGACCTCTATAAAAATTATTATGGGGTGGGCAAGGTCAGAGAGCCCAGGGTTCAAACTGATGCCACACCTGAATGGAACCTTTTTTTAAATAACCAGGAAGTGCATGAACAAGGCTATCTGATTTTGTTTTTATATTCTTTGTTAGGTGTCACCCAATTCTGGGTGATTGGATTCACTCTCTGGCAGAGGTACTAGAAAGACCCAAGAACTTACAATGAGGCAGGGTTTTCAGTCAAAACAAAATATGGTTTATTGGGAGCAAAAGCAAAGGAAAGCCTATTCGGGCATATAGTCTGGCCAGACCTATAATTCTAAATAGCTAACCTTCCCGCAACCGTTCTGAGGAAAAGACCCCCCTTGTGATCCCTGCTCACAAAATTTGGTGAACAAAAGATGGCCCCCACCCACCTCTAAGGGCTTATATCTGCTTTCTAGACTAGCTTCTAGGTGACAAGGGAGAGGGGATTGAAACTGGGAAAGAGGAAAGGCAATTAACATATTTTAATTACATGCAAACATAAAACAAAGGCAGCTCTGAGGTCAGGGACTTTAGTTACACAAAAGCGGCAGATTACAGCTATTGCTGAAAAAACCGGTTATAGAGAGTTTACATTAGGTCAAAGGAGCATATTTGTGGTTGACAGGAATAACCAATTGCATGTAGCGGCGGGAAAACAGTGGATTCCGGCATGAATGGAGCCTCCGGACAAAATTGCTTTAGCGTCTAGCGTGTAAACAAAGAAACAAAGAAAGATGTTAGAATCAATATGCCTTAATCATTTAGTTAATGGGAGACCTTTGAGGAGAGAAGTCACCTTTTGTTTTTCCCTTTTAATCCTCTGGCTGCGTACGTGGGAGACGGGATGTCCGCTTGTCCCTGTGCTTGTCATTTTACTTTGCTTGCTTCCCCCCTTTTTCCTGATCAACTTTGGGGTTGTTCCCCACAGATTTTTGCTATGTTTATGCTTGGTCAGTGTTCTAATCAATGTTTAATTGAACTTTAATCAAACCAGAGGAATGAGTCATTCAGCTTCCTTTGTGAAGGAATTTCTGCTTATCAGAAAACGTCATCAAACCGGTTTTAAGAACAATGAAGGCAATCAGGGTCATGTTTTACATTCCTTGCCAGAGTCTATTGACTATTGGGTAATCCCCCTTCCTCCTTGAGAGCATTCCAATCGTATGATTCAACTTTTGGCTTCTACCTTATTTTCCGTGTGTGTGTGTGTTGTGATTTAATAAACGTTTTGATTAGTTA
This sequence comes from Furcifer pardalis, assembly GCA_030440675.1. NCBI lineage: Eukaryota > Metazoa > Chordata > Lepidosauria > Squamata > Chamaeleonidae > Furcifer > Furcifer pardalis. The sequence continues at coordinate 64,203,024 of CP126895.1, forward strand.
TAATGCTTTATTCAAAATTTTAGGTAACACTCCTTCCCTTCTTCTCTTAAGATTTCGACTGACCAGTGGGCAGTCGTATCTTAGGCTGAGTGGGTCCTGGTGTGGTATGCCCCCCCCCGGGGGCCCTGGTCACGTGGGTCCTGGTACAGCGTTCTCAGGGATTACAAAAAGGGGCACACACACACAAATTAGAATTATAACTACAGCAATCCCAAACCCCGTCATGAATAAATGTTTCCAACATCTGGGAGTAGGCCAATTAGCCAATTCCCCAGTGAAAACCCAGTGTTTTACTCTCAGTGGTGAGATTGTGGATGGTTTCGTCTGCCTGCTTGCTGTTAAATTTAGGCAGCACATCTATTTAAAATAAGGGGGTTGTCCAAACTACCAAATGAACATCCTAACATTCTATACATTCTACACATGTTTAGAAATTTAAACTAAAGAAAATACAGGAACACAGTTTGCTAGCAATACTTTAAAGAGAGAGAGAGAGGTAGAGAGAGAGAGAGAAGGGGGGGTCGAGAAGAAATGAGGTGGTAGGAATACTAATAATAAAAGACATGATACTCCTCCATTGAATTTTAGACATGCTCTGGAGCACTGTCATCCGTTCACTTTTGGGATCCAACACAAGGCTTCCACATCTTTAGGTTTTCCTGTAGTGAGGGAGAGAGAACACAACATATCTCCCCAAAACCCTCCCACATTTACTTTTAAACTTTTATTCCTTAACCCTAGTAACAATAAACGACAACAAACATGCTTTAATGTACGGTAATACCTCATATAACATCAGTATGATGCATTAAGATCCCATGGGATGCTTCAGATAACCGCCAAACCCTTTGTGGTTACTATGCATCTCTATGGCTATGGCTCCCATAGGATCCTAACATGCATCGGGTAACACTAAAAATCATATAACATTAGACCTGTGGGGCCAGGTTTTAGGGTCATATGAGGTTTGACTGTACTCCCATTACATTCACTGTTCCCTGTGGATTTATGTAAGGGAATTCCTTAAGATTCCAGGTTTAGTAGGAGAAGAGGGCTTTTATTGTGCAAACCCCATACTTACTCCAGAAGCCACTAATGCATGATTCAATTGCAACTGTGAGTGCTTTTTAAAGGCAGGAATTTACCTTCCTGGCCCAAACCAATGTAAACCAAATTAAATACTTTGAGCAAACAATTGTTTCACTCCCATCTGATCTGAGGAAGGTGCTGCTTCCCTACCAAATTCAGCCTCCCCCTCCCCTTTGTGAGTCTGGGAGTCTCCTAACTAATTTCTAAACTGGCCTCATTGTGAAATCTATTTGTTTACCTTTACCCTGTTTTCCTTCTGGCATCCTGTATAATAAGAATGAGGGTTTAACAAACGCACTGCAGATGTTTTTGAAATAACTTTATTGTTGGAGTTGCAAAGCAATCTTTATGGTTCAGTTTCTTTAACTAGGATTCTTAACTGGGGACGGTGCATAGGGACGCTCAAATTTCCTTAAGATTGTGCACTTAGTAGGATGAGAGGAAATTTCCCATGTGCGATGTTCCAACAATCTTCAGAAGCCACTCACACAACACACATGCAGACAAGACAAAATACAGCTATGCAATGACAGAACAGACTATGCAGGGGCAGGGCACCTCTCCTGCCTTCCTTAAGGGAAATTTTGGCAGGGAGTTTGCCCAGAAATAAAAACATTTAGCTTTATTACTTTTGACTGTGCAGCCATTCTTTGTGATGTTAAAGGCTTACAGCTGCTCTTAAGGAGCAAGCTACTATGTGCTTATTTATTTACTATGCAAAACTTCTCCCACCTTTTTCCGGAACTCTTGTTGCAAGGTCCTGGGTTTGAATCACAATTTTTAAAAGCATTTTTTTTTTCAGATCGAAAATCAAATGTGCTTCCTGGGGCTTTTGCGATTCAGTTAATTCAACCCCAGTACATGTGTGTATTGAGCCACATTATACAAAATCAAATTTACAGCAACCATTTCAGAAATGCATATGTTTTCAAAAGGTTTTAATAGGTTTATGTTCAAATTAACTTTTCACTATGGAGCAGCAGTTTCCTTCTTTAAAGCAATTCAGACAAGCAGAGCTTTGCACAGACATGATTCCAAGTTTCCAATTTAAACTTATCCAGATTATAACACATGCATAGCCCCTCTGTTTAAGCAAGTATCAGATTATACAGGACAATGTTCCATTTCCCTGTGCCACACATTAAAGGTTCCCTTTTTTTAATATCCATCCACTATTTTCTACTAGGCCATATCTCCTTTTATTTCTGAAAATGGGTCTCCACGTGCCATATTTAGAGACTGTTAAGGTATACACCAGACAAACCAAATTCTGAGTTAGCATGGCCCTTTTAAGATGTGGGCCAGATTTTCAAAATACGTTTTTGCATTTTAGGCAGATGCTTCTTGGCCCCCCTTCCCACAAAACTGGGTTCTCAAGTGAGACTCCAATTGTCCTTTTTCCCAGGGAAAAAGACAAGCCAAAACCTCCATTTCCGCTATCTTCATGCCCTTTCTCGGGACAGACACTGGGGTCACCCAGAACTCCAGGATTTGCTCCGAAGGCTTTCTTGGGGTCCCTTGCCTATCTGCAAGTTTTCCAATTCAATTATAATATTGCCAGGTTGAGCTGAGCACTTTAAATGAAGCCGGGTAAAAGGGTGGTTGAGGTGATTAGCCTTCTTGCATTGATATTTTGTGCAGGCCAATTCTGCCTGCGGGGAGTACCCTAAATTTCATCCATATGTGGGGCGTATGGCCAGGTAGTAAACTTATGTTTTAAAATTAGCCTTTCATCAGATGAGGCTCCTTAATATCCATATTTGTCAGCCTTGCTGGGACAGCAGGGTGACACAGATTAATTTGAGGCACAACGAAAAGGAAGAAAAAGTCCCCATTTCTTTGCCAACTAGGGCAGTGGAATCAGAATTTGGGCGGGGCAGTGCATATGCCTGTAATCTTGGACAGTGTGCGACTTTGCTCTTTTTTTTTTTTTTAGTGGCCAAACAGGAAGTTCAGCTGATGGCCAAGCTTAGTGGAAGAGGAAGGAGGGGCTGCTTTCCCCCCTTCAGGCTATTGTGAATGGAATGTGTGTGTTTTTTTTTCTCAGCAGGAGGCAATTTCTTAGCTTCTCTGCAGTGCTACAATGTTTGCACTCTGCACATGTTCTATGGAAAGTTCGAATTTTTACTTTGGAAGCCATTTCTTTAAAAACAAATGCATTTCCAAACACATATTGGTTGCAGTTGGCTTTGTATGGGAAAGAGGGACCCTTCTAATTAATCCATCCCAATTTCCAGCCTTTGCCAATCTCAAGTTTTTTTTTAGATATACCAATCATTATGTCAATTTATTTGTTTTCGATTAATTCTATTTCATTAACTGTATCTTCCCACTGTTTCTAAGTTCTAATTCCTAATTTCCAAAGCCTTTATTGCTTGAACTACCTACGTTTTTGTTTCAAATTCTGCTCAATTCTCCTTTGGGTCCCTTTTAAAGGGATTTTCCTGTAACTTCTGATACTTACTTAGTTCGATTTCGAGCCTTATTTAAAAGGCAGCAATGCATTTGAGCGTTGCTAATTCACTAGCCTTATAATACTTTTGCCATGTCCCAATCTAAAGGACAACAATAATCCCGATTTATACATTTCCAATCTCTGTCTTAAGGTTTAAACTAGACAGGGAAAGGGATAACATCATTTTGTTAACCATACTTTTTATATACTTTTACATTATATTTACAGATCTGCCATATGCTCACATCAGGACAGGATATTCCTGGAAGCATGACTTCTTAAGGAAATGCTTCCTCCCCTTTAAATCCTTTTCAGAGTATGTTAATATCTCACAATGGCAGTTTAAAATTTCTAAGTTTCTAGTCCTCATTATTTACACATCACAAAAATGCAGGCACACATTTATTTCGTTCACACACACACACAGGGTACCCTTATTCATTCATTCATCATACATGCATGCATATTTACATATATTACACATTCATTCCGTTTTCAAACTGTGTATTAGACCTCTTTTTTCCTGCAATGTTCCACGCAATCGCTAGAAAAGCAAGGGAAAATGCCATGCTTTCTCAGACCTTAAGGGCCATGTTTTACTGTGGTTCTCAGGAGGCTGGAATTACCTGCCACCTGGGCACAATGACTTAATCTTATTGCTAATCATTCTTATAAGCCATTCCCAGGCTGCCTCTTATGGCAATAGCCTGGGATTCTTCCAATTTGGGCTGCCCTGTGTTCGAATTCAGTTACAATTTAACAGATTGCTTTAACTTAATTGGGGCTTTCCTTTTAGAAACAACGGACAAGTTACAATTTATATGGGTGCTGAGTTACATTAACCCTTTGTTTAATCTATGACTGCTGTCCCCTTCAAGCCTTTCAGCCTGAGTGGGTTGCAGCGGGCTCAAATTTTAAATGCTTTTCTGTTCTGGTTTACTCTTTTTCATTCTGCTCTATTTAGCACCCCCCACTCTGCTAGCAGGGATGGATGGCAATAAACTATTTCTCCTTCCCTTTTCTCTTTTGGCTGAGGGGTCCTGTTCTGCTTACTGTGTCCTAGCTTTCCCTTTTCCAACGAGTCCATTGAGATTGGCTCACTGTTTCAATTCGAGCTTTTAATTTTTACCTTTTTCTTTTTGATTTTATAGTGCCCAAATTTCCTCATGATTTCCTTATTTCACTAAGGACGCCTTCCATCATTCCTTTCAGCCCGCTCACTCCTGCAACTCCAGGAACTTCCATCTGTTCCCAAGGTCCGATTTCTTCTACAACTCCCCTTCCCAACATGTCCCGCTGGGGCATGTCTGAGAGGTCCAGTAGGTTTACCTCTGCGGTTTAACCCACTGTAACCTGGGGGGGGGGCTGCAAAGTTACGGACCCCAGACTCTCCCGACTGGATTTGTTCCTTTTGCTGGCAGGGGTGGTGGGCATCAAGGGCTGAGGGGGCGCCCCAGATTTACAAGGATACCATGAGCAGCGGGTTTGAGGAATTAAGGAGCCAGAAGGTGCAATGGACCCAAAACGGTCCTCTTCAATCCTCCTCAATTGCCTCTCTATACTTTGGGGATCCCCAAATTCGGGAGGAGGATTAGCCTTCTCCCATTACAATATAAAGATTGCCCTCGCAAGGGTATCGTTCAAGGTTTTGTGGGTGCAGCCTCACGGAGAGCGCTGCGTGCTCCGAGTCCCCAGATCTCCCCAGACTCGCTTCTAGCATTCTAATAAATTCCTTTAGGTGCCTTAAACTTAAGTTGCCTTCTCTAGGCCAGGCGGGCCTCAGGTCCCTTTGAAAGGGGCCGGTCTTGGTTGCTTAAAAGTTTTAACCTCCATTTGCTCAATTTTAGACTTGGGTCCCACCAAATTCTTCCAATTCTTGAGGACATTGCTGCGTGGCGTCCCACCAGCCTTTTCCTTCTTTCAGCCCAGCCTGAACTCTCAAAAAGCTCCTCCCATTAGCTTGCCTTAGGCCTAGGTCTTGGTGCTTACCGAGTTACCCCGCACAGCGCACTGGCGGGAGCGGACCACACAGTTTCTTCCCTTGGTGTCTCTCACCGGTAATCACCCGGCTATCTTGAGACTAATTTACCCCGGTCTCACGGACGACGAACCCCGCTATCTTGACCAGGCTATCCAATCCGCCACGTGTACTCAGGTAATTACTTCTGGTACCCCGTGCCTTTCGAGATTCCTCACCGGATGCTATCCGGCTATCTTGGAACTCTGCCCAATCCGTAAAGACCCCAGTGTCAGGTGATGAATCTGCCCACTGGACCCTGAAATTTAAACTAAATTGCTCACGGGTGGACAATTCCCGTTCTTGCTTGATTTCTAGCTGGCGAGCGAGGCCAAACTAGTATTCAATTTGGTGTGACTTAGGCTAGTCAGGCCTCTTGTCACCTTAGGTGGGACTCGAACCCACGCCTTCAATACTCGAGCTGCCACCCGAGGGGAAGTTCAGTTCAGTTGGCTGTTTAAACTAACTTGGCAAGAATTTCAAAAGGACCCCAAAATCAAAATTATACGTTACCGATCCTGAAGTTTTCAGTCGCAGAGACGAACCGCAGATGAGTCTCTCAAAGCCTGATTGAAGATTTCGAATAGGAGGTCGTTCTGGTTTTTCTTTCCCTCTCTTTGTGCCCTGCACCTCTTAAGGAGGTTGCAGGAACCAGAGGCATCCCGGACGAGCCCCCAATTATGTCACCCAATTCTGGGTGATTGGATTCACTCTCTGGCAGAGGTACTAGAAAGACCCAAGAACTTACAATGAGGCAGGGTTTTCAGTCAAAACAAAATATGGTTTATTGGGAGCAAAAGCAAAGGAAAGCCTATTCGGGCATATAGTCTGGCCAGACCTATAATTCTAAATAGCTAACCTTCCCGCAACCGTTCTGAGGAAAAGACCCCCCTTGTGATCCCTGCTCACAAAATTTGGTGAACAAAAGATGGCCCCCACCCACCTCTAAGGGCTTATATCTGCTTTCTAGACTAGCTTCTAGGTGACAAGGGAGAGGGGATTGAAACTGGGAAAGAGGAAAGGCAATTAACATATTTTAATTACATGCAAACATAAAACAAAGGCAGCTCTGAGGTCAGGGACTTTAGTTACACAAAAGCGGCAGATTACAGCTATTGCTGAAAAAACCGGTTATAGAGAGTTTACATTAGGTCAAAGGAGCATATTTGTGGTTGACAGGAATAACCAATTGCATGTAGCGGCGGGAAAACAGTGGATTCCGGCATGAATGGAGCCTCCGGACAAAATTGCTTTAGCGTCTAGCGTGTAAACAAAGAAACAAAGAAAGATGTTAGAATCAATATGCCTTAATCATTTAGTTAATGGGAGACCTTTGAGGAGAGAAGTCACCTTTTGTTTTTCCCTTTTAATCCTCTGGCTGCGTACGTGGGAGACGGGATGTCCGCTTGTCCCTGTGCTTGTCATTTTACTTTGCTTGCTTCCCCCCTTTTTCCTGATCAACTTTGGGGTTGTTCCCCACAGATTTTTGCTATGTTTATGCTTGGTCAGTGTTCTAATCAATGTTTAATTGAACTTTAATCAAACCAGAGGAATGAGTCATTCAGCTTCCTTTGTGAAGGAATTTCTGCTTATCAGAAAACGTCATCAAACCGGTTTTAAGAACAATGGAGGCAATCAGGGCCATGTTTTACATTCCTTGCCAGAGTCTATTGACTATTGGGTAATCCCCCTTCCTCCTTGAGAGCATTCCAATCGTATGATTCAACTTTTGGCTTCTACCTTATTTTCCGTGTGTGTGTGTGTTGTGATTTAATAAACGTTTTGATTAGTTATAATGCTTTATTCAAAATTTTAGGTAACATTAGGTATTGGAGGTTTAGAGATCCACTAGCAAGGCCTATAAAGTGAAAAACATAGTTTTTGGGCTTTTTAAAATATCTATGGGGAAACTTCTGGAGACACTTGTGAGCCCCTCACCCCCCCCCCAAAAAAAAAAAGTCCTAGGGATTTCATATAGCTCACAAACTATGCTTTGCCAATCAGCGCCCTGTTGTATAAGGAAACAGGAGATTTAGAGAAATATTGTCATCTCTGTCACCAGGATTTTAGGCAGGAATAATTCTTAGTGCTACATTGAGTTCCTTGATGTTCCCTGGTGGTTCCCGTCCAAGGATTAACAAAGATCAGCTCTGTTTTGCTTCTGAAATTAGAGGATGTTGAGTGTGCTCTGGGTGATATTCAGGAAAATTGAGGTTTAAAATCATGTGGTGAATCATTATATATTTCTGTTTCTGTTCTATTTCAGTTTTTGGAAAACAAAGGAAGTGACCTATTATAAATCCCTGTTTATACAGTATATGTTACTAATGTTTCAATGACAGGAAGGCCTCAAGAGTAAGAGATTAACTGCCACTCTTATTGTTTGTTTTATTTTTACTATGTGTAAGCAGCACGAAAAGATGCATCAAGGATGCTGGACCACTTTGGCCAAAGAAGCAATGTGACAACTTTGAATGAACACTGTCAGAGAGGTATGCCAATGTCCAGCCCATTATGTAATTGATGTCAATATACGCTTCCCCTGCTTTGTTGGGACTAAGGAAGATGCAGCAGGGTGTTTCTTGATATCAGGAACAGAAAGAATATCTTCCCCAATGATAAGAAGAAAGTCAAGTTGGTGATCCACAAAGTGACCTTTGGGCATAAAGGACATTTTCTATAATTCTCCATTTCTGGACCAAAAGGTTCAAGAGTGACTTCAGAAAGCAGTTGTTTAATCACAGGCACTCAGAACAAGCACAGAGTAAGAGTTCTTAGGTATAAAGTTCAGGATTTGATCAACAACCAGGATTTAAATCCTTCTCTTAGTGCATTTTGGTTTGGTTACTGAGCCAAATGGTTCTTCACTCTAGGCTTCTGTCTTTCAGATAACTGTTTATCCATCTACGTTTGTCTTGCTTGATTTTTGAATCTTGGAAAGTAAACTGCTTTTCCTCGAATCAGATTGGTGTGCATGTGTGTGTTTGTGTTTTCTGTCTCCCATCATAAAAGCATAAGATCCTACTGCCTTCTACCAGGGCCTGATCACCTCCTAGGTTTGACCCTGCCTTCTCTCTGACCAGCAAAGCCAAGAAGCTAATAGCTATTAGTTGCCATTGGATGTGCCATGTAAAATCAAAGAAGAATTCTTGGTAGCATGTCATTCTATCTGTCGATGTTATAAAATATATTCATTATCAGTGGTAAATCATGAACAGTAATCATGAACCCAAGCAGATTTGTCCCCTTTGAAATTGAGATATTTAAAGGTAAAGGTAAAGCTTTCCCTTGCTCCAAATGCAGTTGTATCTGACTCTAGGGTTCAGTGCTCATCTCTGTTTCAAAGCCAAAAAGCCAGCACTGAATGCTTGTGCTGACATTTCTGTGGTCATGTGATAGGCATGACTAGACACCGGAGCACACGGAACACTGTTTACCTTCCCACCAATGTGATCCCTATTTATCTACTTGCAATTTCTTGCTTTCGAACTGCTAGGTTGGCAGGAGCTGGGACAAAGATGGGAGCTCATTCCGTCCTGCAGTATTCGGGTATCGAACTGGTGACCTCCCGCCTTCCAGTCAGAGACTTAGCCACTTGAGCCACTACAGTCCTCTCCTGCTTACTCAGTTAAGCTTCTTTTTCATCACCAAAGATGGTCCAGAATGTATGCTCATAGCAGAACCTTATCTATTAAACTGAAACCTAAAATTACATGGTCCTCTTCACATACAAAACAATTAATGCATTCAATTGTGTTTTAAATGAAGCCATGTTTACAAATGCAAACACACATACACAAAAATCTGTATTTATATTTATTAATTTATTTGAAAAAAAAAACACTTTTTTGTTGCTTTCTGGTGGAATTATTTTGTTTCCATTTCCTGAAGACAATTACAAACTAAGTCAGGCAACATTTTTGAAGTTTTTGAAATGGTTGTGTTAGTCTGTGCAAGCATATTAGAGAGTAAACAAAACAAAAACACAAAAATGCTGTGGCACCTTTAAGACAAACTGCTGTACTTTAATGTACAGCTTTCATGGATCAAGTCCACGTCATCAGACTTTGTGGCATCAAGATGTTACCTGAATTTTAAGATCAAACATCACTGTTTCATTTAATTTGTTTTAAATAAAGTTACAACCAGAGAATCACTGCACACACAGGCCAAGGTGTAAAATACCTGGAGAAAACATCGCAACCCTGGAGGAAAAACCAGAAGCTTAATATACAGCAATTTAAAGTTTAATTTATTTGGAGCTTGATAAAACCTTTGCAAAGGGACTTGATTGAATGTAAGCAATTACAGTAGATCAAGAACCGGTTTTTCTTCTAAGAGTTCCGATGAGTCACTCAGCTGAGGATAGGCTGGAAACAATAGCCTTAATCACTTTTTTATCTCTCATCTCCTGAAGCTTCAGAGATGTTGCAATTCCTGGTACAGCACCTTCCAGCCTGTCTTTCATCTGCTCACAAGAGCACTCTGCAAATATTTTCCTGACCACAAGGAGGCACTTTGTAACAGATTTACGACTGCCTAGGGGAGATTACTCCATCCTGAAGACAAAGACCTATTGCGGCACTCGCCACTATCCCATTGTAAATGTAAAAATGTCAATGTGTAACTTCGGAAATTACTTTTGTACTGTTTAATTAAGAAGTGTTAAGACTCATTTAATTGCCCCACTTTCAGTAAACAGCATTTGTACCTACCTTTACTTGATTAAGTGTATAAAAATGTTGGGGAGTGGGAGGGACTTCAGCTCATTCACAGAATAGCGTGGATGGGTTCACGAGGGTGGTTTTCTTCAAAACGGGTGAGGTAGAGACTTCTAGTTTATAGCCGGCCAATGTAAATTAGAACCCTTAATACCAATAAACCAATTTTGTTTTGATCAAAACCATGCCTCGGTGTCAGTTTTTGAGGTTAATTAATTCTCCACCAGGAAATGAACCAAGCCCTAATTTTTAAGGTAACAAAGAGAGGGCTATATGTCCATGTAGACAATCTCTAAATTTTGTTTTCCATTTATTTAACTCTAAATCATGATGAAATCCATAGCTGAATGTAGAAGTACCCTGTGGTGAGATCCCTGATGAATCCTGTGCCAATTATGTGCAGAGTTTCAGGAATTTTCATAAATCCATCAAAAACAGAATACACAGTTTCTGATAATAAATATATTTTATGTCTATTTGCCCTAAAGTTACCTTGGTGAAAAGCTTTTCTGACAGGAACAGAAAGCTGAAGGCAATAAAAGCATGAAAAGTCCTTCCCAAATCACTTTATTGGCAGAGGAACGGGACATGAAGGAAAGAGAACCAATTAAGAGGCACCTTTAGAACTGCAGGCCTACAGATAGAGTCAAGTATGATTTCTTTGACAGATAGACCTGTCAATTACAGTGTTGGATTGCTTTCCAGTCACCCTTCTCCCCTATGTGGCATCTTCTTTATTAGGAAAAGATCCAGAGCTGTTTGGAAATTGTTATAAAGCCAGGCACAGTCAAAGTAAGAAACAGCTTCAAAATTGCAAACAAAGTAACAAAGCTTTGTTCCCTGAATGCCTTGATTCCTGGTTTTTTTTATTTCTGCCCTTCTTGATTCCCAGTTCATTTCAAAATAACTTCAAAAGCTTCAGGTGATCTCACCTGTCTTGAGATCTGAAGCAAGCACCACTGCTCTTACATCTGTTCCATCATCATCCTCAGAGATATATCTCCCTTACTGCTTGCCTTCCCCCTCCCTCTCAATTAGGGTGTGATCAGATGAGGAAAATAGATCACTTATTGGCATGTGAGTAGAATGGTCCAGTGCAATCTATGTCCTGGCAAACACACAATGTACAAAAAATAAAAACAAAATTGGGATTTAGTCTTCTTTTTCTTCTGTGTCTAGCTCAGACGTGAAACTGTCAAAATGAAGGCACCCTTTGTTGTGTTCATTCTGAAGTTTCTGTTGCCAGAACTAGTGTGAGAAAGATTTGGTGGCAACACAAGGTAGCTGTTACCAGGATATGCCTGATTGTAGTTCAAAAATACCACAATCTTTGAGAAGGCTCTTTCTGTGTACCCTGGGAGTCAGTCTGACCCTGATCCATGCACAAGTGTGTCCTTTTTGGTCCAGCTGTAGGACTCCCACTTTTGAGGCCAGGTTGGAATTATTCCCTAGGTAGGTTACTTTAAGAGAGATCATTCTTTAAGGAAGATCCTAAAATGTCTTATCTGGTCTGCTCACACAGTTCCCTGTTCGATTCCTTTTTTCCATCTCACTTGTCTACCTGTTTAGGTGCCTCTTCTAGCCTTCCTACCTGCCTTTTGTAGATGGCTACACAAATGTAATGGCTACAAAATGTCTAACTCTACTCTAGTACAACCTGACATGGCTGCCTCACTTCTTCTTCTTCCATGTCTAGGCCAGACGTGAAACTGCCAAAATGAACCCACCTTTTGGTGAGTTCATTCTGTAGTTCCTTTCACCTGAACTACTGTGAGAAAATTAATCGGGAACACAAGGTTGCTGTTGCCAGTATATGCCCGATTGTGCTTCAAAAATACCACAATCTTTGAGGAGGCACTTTCTGTGTACCCCAGCTGCCTCACTGCAGCTAATAGATAAGACTGCCTGGAAAATGCCCTTTACTTTTTTAGGATGTGAATCAGTCCCAATTCTACACAACATTTTTTTCTTCAGCCAGATAAAATTAAACGTGCTCAATTAAAGTGACTCTTATCAGTATTCCTTATTTAATAAATATTTACTGCTCTGAATCACCAAACATTTGCATTTCAGCATGTTTGCATTATTTTCTTTATATTGCTGACCTCAGCATAAAAATAGGGCACTGCTAACCATGGGAATAAATATTGTTTGTTAGTTGTGGTTCTTAAATTGCATCAGCGATATTATTCAACTTAATAATAGCATTTTTGTTGTAATTTAGGACCCAATTTATCTTGCTGGTGCAGTAAAAAAAATGTAGCTGTGTATAAAAATGTTTTTGCAAACCAGTGATTTAATTATATTGTGACTTCGCTGGGAGTTAGTTTTCTATTTTCATGGTACCTTTGGTTTGTGTGTGCATAGATAGCTATGTATATGGATCTGTAGCCTGATCTATTACCATATTTACTAAGTGGAAGGTCACACTGATTTCAGGGAGAATTACTTTTGCATAAGTATGCCTAGGATTACAGCTGCAGATAGAAACACACCTAGACCACAACTAAATGTGCTGTATGCATATTTGAATTAGCATTCACACAATGTGATATTTCAAATGTTAGAAACAGTTTAAAGCACTTAGCACTTCCATTTTGTTACAGAAATAAGTAATGTAAAAACACTATAATTTCTTTGTTTAAATATATGACTAGCATTTGGCTTATGAGGTGAATAAATTGAAGAAATACAGGGGGGAAATATGCATGTCCAGATTTTAAAGTTCCATATATTAAATTTCTGACTAAATTTCCTTGTTTGTCTTATACTTTTTTTCTTACATATAATTTTTCATTTGTTCTTCACTTCTGAAATTTGAAGTATTGGATGCAAGGAAAGTGCTGGTTGACTCTAGGGCTCTTCTTAGTGAATGTCATCAGTATAGATTAAGCACACTGAAATCAAGCTGCTTTAAGCATAAGGGGTACTTCAATTCTTCATTCTCCACAGCTGAAAAGGAACTGGACTTAAGGTACTTAAACATTATCTGTATAAGTACCCAGATAAATAATAAAGTGCACGTTACTTTTAAGTTTAAACATGTTTCATGCAGTACAACATTTTTTTCTTTTAAGAAACAGTAAGGGACTATGCAGGAATCCAATTTTCTAAAATAGTCAGTTATAAAACATATTTGGAAATTCTGTCACTCTCCTTGAAGATAATATCTGCAGGTAGGGGAGAATTTTGTGTTTCAGTATTCAGATATTGTCAGTAATAAATATTATTACTGATATATAAATTTTGATTTATGGTAACTCTTTCTAGGGATTTCTAGGTAGAGAATACACAGAAATGGCTCAACATTTCCTTCTTCTAGGAGCATTGTGAAACTGTGCAGCTTGCACAGGATGGTTCTTCTAACAGAAAATCTCCTGAGCTCTAGACTGTGCATTATGCCACACTGGCTCAAGGAGATTATGAGGCTTATTTTGGCAGTAACGATGGGTGAAAGTGTTTTCTGCTCTTCTGCTCATTAATGAATATTGCTAAAATAAGCCTGACAGCTCCCTAATGTCATGGAGCCAGTGTGGCATATATTTGGGGAAGCTGCTTTCTGTTTATTATATCATTGCACAGGAGTCCGGTAGTATATTTTGGTAGCATAACAAACATGTTCTACAAGACAATCCTTAAATGGGTGCATCCCAAACAAAAAATTGTACCTTTGAAACTGCTTTGGATCTGTGCCAAACCTGCCACACATATAGGAGATGGCTCCTGCTCTGTGCCAAATTTGAAGGAGGTGGGGCATTTTTTTTTAAGTTGTAATTTTTAAAAGTAAGACTGTTTTAGCTCCATTCAGAAACAAGTGACCTTTATTTCCCTAGATTTAAAACAGATCAAATAAACTGAAAACATGGATCTTGCTCATCTTGAATGAGAATTGTTAGTCCTACATTGCCTCCTGTCCCCTAGCACTGATTAATTCTTCATGAGGAAAGTTTCTATTAGACATTGTGCATAGAGAATGGATAGGCAAACTTCATTTTTTAAATAAAAAAACCCAGGGAATTCAATTCATCAAAATCATCATTATTCTTTCCTTGGCCTAATTTTTATAGCATTTTCAGCCTCACCAGACTAATAGAGACTGGATAATATGACCATTTTCTCATTTCAGGAACAGGGACTATAGATTCCCTTTTTTGCTAAACCATATGACAAGACTGCACATCTGGTTTTAATCTTCATTCCAACTTGTCTTGAAATTGTATCATTAATTTACTTAGCTAGGATCAACTATTACAACATCAAGCCTCACTGTAGTCCATTTTGGAAAACATAGTGTTGGCATTTAAAATATAAATGTAAAAAGTGAAGTTAAGATTCAGAAAAAGAAATATTGTCATTCCATTACACCAGAGAATTAAGAAACAACGAGCCTGATGTAGTCATATATTCATTATATGCTTCTGATCAATGGATTGTGTATACATTAGCAAAGCATACTTTTCTGAACACTTTATAGGACTATAGTATTGTCAATCATAGAGATAGTTTTCCAAATGCTCTGCAATTTTTTCTCACATAATAACTTCAGCTTTCTCTCTTTTTCCTCATCTGTCAAAAAGGCTGCACAATCATCCAGCTAGTGTCACTGCAACACAAAGGGAAAAGGAAATGGAAGAAAGAGTATCAAATTAGCCAGATGTACTAGAAACAGCTTTCTTGCAGGATAAGAGCAACAGTAATTGAATAAGTATTTTAAATGTCTTGGAATGGTAATTTTAATATAAATATTTAGCAAAATTATTTAGAACTGCAGAACTATATTTTTGATAGACAACACTGATGTTTATTAATCATTAATTTTATTTACAGGTGCAGAAATGTCTGCCGGAACTTTCATGCTGAAAAGCACACCACTGAAAAATTCACATATCCATTTATCATTTATAACCATTTCCCACAGTTATTTATACCATTCCTCCAATCCAAAATATACACTGTCCAATTTCTAGCTATTAACAATCTCACAGCTGTTATCATATTAACAAAAATATCATTTTTATGTTTTCCTAAATTTAGGACACAATTGCATTTCAAGTGATAATTTGTCATTCATTTTCTCAAAATTCCCACGATAAGTGAAAATAAGTCCCAATACTCTCCTTACGCCTGGCAAAAAGAATCAAAATGATTTAAATGAATTGGAGTAACTCAGTGATGGGATGTAACAGGTTCTCACCAGTTCTCCAGAACTGGTAGTAACTTTTCCCAGTGTCCCGGAGAACTGGTAGCAGCTTTTGGAGGGAACCACCTTCGGGGCTTACCTTTTCACTGCTCATGTGCGCCAAGCACTTGGTGTGCATGCATGCCTACAGTGTTTGACATGAATGCATGACCTCCTTGCTGTTCTCCCAAGCAGGGAGGAGGAAGAGAAGCTGCTAGCCTGAAGCTCCCTATAGTCTGCTCCCCAGGGTAAGTGACTCACCTTTGGATGTGGTGTGTCTGTGTGTATTTTAATGTGCATTTAATACCGTTACCTATATTGAGGTACTACCACAGTTCCTAAAAAGGCCTGGTGGCCTGGCTTGGGGTTTTTAAGCAAAGTCGTGGAGTTACCTCATCAATAAGCTACACCTGTGCTGTTCCAATTGGAGAACCTTTAAGGAGGTACAGCTGTTTTACATTTACATTAATGCATATTATCCTAGAGAACTGGTTAGATGAAGGCTTAGTACCTAACTTCTTTAACTGTTGAAAAGTGCCAAAATGAAGCCAATCTTGTGTTGAGTTCATTCTGTAGTTCCTTCCGACCTAGTATTTTATTTTTAATTATTTTAATTATTTTTTTCTTTAGCCCGGCTCACAACATCATGACATCATGATATTAGCTCCGCCCACACTGTGATAACGTCACGGTGGGGTAGTAAAATTTTTGACATCCCACCACTGGAGTAACTACTCCATAGTACTTTATAACAACAATCCTTAATTCTTACATATTTTTCATAATTCTTTGATTCCATATTCTATTCCAGTCTGATTCAGTAATTCTACTTTTAAAATCTAATTCCCACATTTATCTCAATAATTTATGATCTATTCCATATTTGTTAATAATTTAAAAAACATTATGAAGAAATGTAATGCATAATGTGGCAACTGCTTCAGGGATCAGATCTGGAGTGCCATTAAAGAGACCATAAACAGCTATCTAACTTTTTTTTTGCAGTACTTTTTTTATTGCTACTTATGGTGTACAGCACTTATGCATCTGTGTGTGTCGATTGACTTCGTTAGATATAGAGAAAATTGCTACTTTTCCTGAGGCAACAAAATACTTTGGGGCAGCCTTAAATAAATGTTGTTGCCTAATAAAGTCCTTCCTTGTGGTAGTATGAACTACTCAAATTTGTCATCAGACAATGCCACTTATTGCTAACTTTTAGACCAGGAGTTCTCAATGTTTTTAAGCCAGGGGCCAGGTCATGCTCCCTCAGATAGCTTCAGGGGCCAGATGGCCATTTTGCTCTTCCTCCACCACATGACACTTCCTGGTGTGGTGGAGGCAGTGGGGAGCCACATGAAATGGTACTGTGGGTAGTATCCGGCCCAAAGGCCACAGGTTGAGAATCCCTATGTTAGACCAACTGCTTTCTTCTTTATTTGTTTTACAAAAGAAGATGGTTCTGAAGGGTGTGGGGCAAGAACGGTCAATAGGATAAGTACATGGTAGAATCATTATATGGGAAAAGAGTAAATATCACCCTTGCTCAAAAGCCAGTCATATCCAACTTGGGTTCGGTGCTCATTTCCATTTATAACCAAAGAGCCAGTGCTGTCTGCATATGCAGAGGTTTCTGTGGTCATTTGGTAGGCATGACTAAACACCACAATGCACAGAACACTGTTACATTCCCACCAAAGTGGTACCTATCTATCTATCTATCTACCTATCTACCTACTTGCAATTTCTTGCTTTCAAACTGCTATGTTAGTAGGAGCTGGGACAGACATGGGAGCTCACTTCATCATGCAACACTCAGGTCTTGACCTCCTGACTTTCCAGTCATCAAGTTCAGCATCTTAACTACCAAGCCACCACAGTCCCTACAGAAATACTATATAGCATGGTATTAAAAAGTATACCATGGTCAACTTAGAATAGTAGGATGAATATGATGAGATGGGGAAAGGTCAGGGAGTAACAAATTAAGCACCATTGGCTTAAGTCATTTTGTTGTAAGATACATAGGACCTTTGGCTTCATGGGAAGTTTCATTAAAAAAATAGTAATTTTGAAGTGTTCACAGATATAAAAAGACATTGCAATATTACAATCTAGCAGAAAGAACTTCCAAGAGAATACCCTCTTGTGTTATAAATTAAAGCCTTAAATGCAGTGTCATCATCTTCCTTTATTGTGTTTTGACAGATTTATAGTTCCCCCTGTGCATTTGAAGCAAACCATGCAGAGCTAATACTACCAGGTGGAATAACATTCTGGTGCAGGACAAATGAAAGACACCTAAGTTAAGTAGCTTCCCTATGCTTTCTATCAACTAAGCAAGATGTACTTTAGCAATGAGAACAGAACAAAAGACACTGCACAAAGAATATTCCCTATAGACCAAAATTGTGCAAGGAGCTGTACAATCTAAACTAAGGGGTACAAATGTCACTAAATCAAAAATTGAAATTATGTGGATTGACTTCATTTTAAGTAATTAGGTTTATGTTTGTTCATCAGCAGTACCTTCAAAGATGGTATTAATCTAAGGTGGCAAAAATTCCATTTTAGATTTCAACATGATCATACACATTTATATTAAACCTTTCCGGAAGATAGATTTCAAGTTGATTTGCAAACTAATTTATGAAATTCCATGCATACTGGATAATTCCTGCCAAAATAGATTTATCAGAACTTTGGTTTAGGCTGAATACGTTTGTAATCAGAAGAGGAACCCATTTTTGGGCTACCATTTGCTCATACATAGCATAGACAAGGAATGCAAACAGCCTAAGATGCAACTGAAAACCTAAGCTATGTGGAACAAGTCAATACTAGAGATTTAATAATTTCATTCATTTTTGTTGTGCATGTCAGAATTCTTGTTCAATATCAACTGCATATCAGGTTATAAGATTTCAATCAAACTCTAGTGACATACTTCCAACTTTTCTTATAGACCCTAAGCTAAAATCTGTGTTGACTATCAGGATCAATATGGCCATGACAATTTTAACCCTGTTCAAGCATTCTGATGTGTTGGGGCTAATTGTGAGAGGAAAGAGAGTATTCTACCCCACCCTGACTCCATAACAAATGCCAGAACTACAGTGTTCCCTCTTCTCATGCCTTTAACTCTTAAACATTATCACTATGCCTTTAACTCTTAAACATTATCACTACCTTTCAATTCTTTTTTGTGGCTCCCCGTTACCGGGGACTTGCCAACATCTATTGAAGTGTTTTCAGGGAGTTATGAGTGAACTTGGGGTTCCCTTGGCACCCAAGGGCCCAGCCACATTTCTCACCTTTCTTGGCATTGAACTGGACACTCGGGAGCAGACGTCAAGATGCCCTGTGAAAAGATTGACTGGATTATATGCAGGGTTCAGGCTATGTTTGTTAAATGCAAGGTGACCCTTATGGAGTTGCAAGAACTTCACGGGCTACTCAGTTTTGCCTGCAAGGTCCTTGCCCCAGAAAGGGTGTTTGCCTGCAGACTTTGCAATACTATGCAGGGATTTAACCAACCCTTTCACAGGACCAGAGTGACTGCTGGGATCAGAGCTGATCTCTGGTTAAATTTCCTCATTGATTTTAATGGGGTGTTATTTTGGAGGTCAACCTTGTTGCTGGGTTCTCAGTTTCAGTTTCATTCTGATGCCTCTGGGGTGTATAGTTTTGGAATCTTCTGCCAAGATCAATGGTGCTGTGGTGCTTGGCCTGACAGCTGGAGGTGCACAGGTATACTTTGGAACCTTACTTTCCTTGAGTTCTTTCCAATACTTGGGGCAGTGCTGATGTGGGGATCCCAATAGAACAACTCCAACATTACGTTTTGGTGTAACAACATGGCTGTGGTACATGTTGTTAACTCTCTTACATCTCGGTTGCGCAGGGTCATGCATTTAGTTTAGCCCTTCGTACTTGCTGCTCTTCACCACAACATAGTTTTTTATGCTTGACATGTATTCAGCTTAGACAACAACATTGCTGATGCTCTGTTCCATATGCAGATGTTGTGCTTCAGAGCACTTGCTCCTGGGACACGGGAATGGCCAACATACCTGCCGTCAGACATTTGGATTCTTGTAGTGGGGAAGTAAATAGGGCTAGTGGCATGTCCCTTGCATCCAGGATGCATACCTCCTATTCATCCTCAGTTTGCACAATTTCGGTGGGAATGGGAGTTGCGTGATTGCTGGCCTATTCCGATTCAGCATGCATTGTGTTGGCCTTTTATGCCAAGTCCAATGGATATAGTGACACTCTGACAGATTTTAGGGTATGCAAAGTGCTGGAAGGGTGGACATGGGAGCGTGGACGATCATTCAACACCAGATAGCCTATATCCCCCCCCCCCCGGGTCTCTTGGGTTGCCTAGCTGACTTGTGTCACTGTATCTATTTGGGTGCATATGAAGCAATCCTCTTCCATGCGGCTGCTTCTTTGGCCTTTTTTGGTAAATTACATGTCAGTTAGCTGGTTGTTCTTAATAAACGGGACTGTTTCCCAGGAGGTACAGTGAGGAATCAAACTTCCAATCCCAGGCTTTACAGCCAGATACAAGATATATTGAGCTATCCAGCCAGCTAATAATGAGAAGTATTAAATAATACTTATCTGGAACCATCTGAACTATCGGGTTCAGAGGTAGTACACTGCTCAATTCTAAAAATGTTCCCAAAACATCTCATTGGCTGGTTCACCAATTGAATCACTGTAATAACTTGCAAATATGTAAGGATACTAGACTTTGGTACAAAAATCAAATCGGTTATGAGTTAATTTTGATTTCTTGTGATGAATCATCCACACAACTTAGCTCTTCTGCTATATGAATGTTTAATGTCTGTTTCTAAGCAAAATGCAGACGATGTACATATATACAGAAATATTTAAACCTTTCATTTATTCTACCTTTGTCTAAATGATTCTGTTTAAACCTTTGACAGTCCATACAATCTTACATATACAAATGCAAGCCCTACTGAGTACTTTGGGACTTATTCCCAAGTAAATATGTATAACATTGGTAAAGGAACTTCTGCAACATAAATAGCTCAGGAACAGCAACCACTTATATACTAGTTTCTTCATTCACACACAACCAATGAACAAATTCCTCTATCCATCCTGAACTAAGCAACCACCTAATTCTTATCTGAATTTGGTTCTTGAATATTGGGATGTCAATGTGACAAAGCAGCCGCCTTCTCCTTCGGAGGAACTGTGTGAGTCCAATATACTACTGCTGTTACTGTCTCCTTTGACATGCTCCATTCTGTTCTTTTGGTTTGTATTACAGCTGTTCTATTTAGCTAGTGTGTGTACATATCAAATTGACTATTAAGTCTCATTGAGTTGCAAGGAGGTTACATCCTAGCTCAGTGTGTGATAGCAGCCTTATTATCTGACAATAGCCACACTGTGGTGGCTTGTGGTTAAGATGCTGAGCTTGGAGACTGGAAGGGCAGGGTTCGATACCAAACTGCTGCATGATGGATCTTTTTTATTATTATTAAATGTTTATAGGTATTTAAACAATATAAACATACAGTAATAGAAATAAAGATTAAAAAGTACAATAATAAAAAAGTTACAGAGTTAAAGAAATTGAAAAGAAAAATAAATCATAAAAAAGAACATATTTTCTTCCTTTACATCAATATGAGTACATTACATAAACCATATATAAGCAGCAACAATAAAAAAAATACCCAAGCATTACTAAACCCATGTATAAGCTGCTTAAAACATCCTTAATACCATCTTTCCACTCATTCTCTAATACATTTGATTTCCTACGCTATCATAATTCACACTTTTATTATCACCCCTGTGATATTTACAATGTCCAGGGGATTGTAAAAACTCATAATTTCCAAAAATCATTTTGTTCCGGTACAGGAGTAACCCCTTTCTTCTTGACAGTCACATATTCCACAAAAGGTTTCCAGATTCTCCAAAAATTATTGACTTTAGCTCTTCCTTTTTTTATTTTTAACTCACAGGTAAGTTTGTCATTCAGTGCCAGCTCCCACATTTCTTTATACCAATCTTGTATTTTTATCAAAACATCATTTTTCCAGTTTCTTGCAATACAAAGTCTAGCCGCTGACAACATCACAGACATCAATTCTTTATTATCATTACTTATATTGAACTTATCAACCTCCGTTAACAAAACTGTGTCCGGACCCCAAGCGAGCTGCATTTCCAATATACTATTTATTTCATTTTTCACTTTTCCTCAGAAATTTTCCAAACATTTACATGTCCACCACATATGTATATATGTTCCCACTTCATGTTTACAACGCCAGCATTTATCACTAATCTTGTTATCCATTCGGTGCAGCCCGACTGGGGTCCTATACCACCACCAGATTAACTTATAATTGTGTTCTTTCATTCTAACGGACATGGATCTCATAATCCTTTTTCTCCATTTTCTCTTCCAATTTTCCGCTGGAATTGTTTCATTTAATTCATATTCCCACTTGTTTTTTAAAACTTCCTGTATATTTCCACTTTTATTCAGGATTTTATAAATCTTACTTACTACTCCTTTAATACCCATGTCTCCTTTCCTGATCTTACTTAGCATAAGTTCAAATAAAGTTAACTCTCTCATTAAACTATCATCTGTCAAATATTTCTTATTCCAATTATTTATTTGAAGAATCTTGAACCAATCTAACTGCATTTGCAAAAATAATTCTCTTTTTCTGTCACTGTCCTTACATATGTTAATCCAATCTTTCAACAAGAGAGCCTCTTTCTCTATTAATATACTTCTAATCCTACTATCTATTTGTATTGGAAAAGCACTTAAGTCGTCCAATTCTATAACAGGCAAAGTGCCTGGGACAAGCTCCTCTTTTATTCTGTTCCATTCTTCTATTGTTGTTTTCGTCAGTTTACATCTAGGGGTTATTTTTGAATTTTCCTTCTTTTCACTTAAGAATATTGATTTATCAAATTTCTGGGACTCTTTCCTTTCAATTTTTTCCCATATTACTTCTTCCCTATTCAATATTTTAATGACATTTCTTACCTGGAATGCCCTGTAATAATCCCGAATATTAGGTATTCCTAAACCCCCCTCTTTTTGAGATATATACCATAATTTTTTAGCTATCCTAGCTCCCCGTTTACCATTGCAAAATCTATTGATTATATTTTGGTACTCTTTTAATTCTTTATCAGTAAACTTAATTGGTAATACATCAAATAAAAAGTTTAATTTGGGTAACAACATCATCTTACATAATGCAACCCGTCCGAACCATGATAAATTTAGCTTGTTATACCGAATTATTTTCTGTTCAATTTCCTTCTTCTGTTTACCATAATTTAACCGTTTAAGCTCTCCAAAGTTATTAGATATTATTATCCCCAAATATTTAATTTTGTTTCCAATCTGAATCTTATACTTCTCCCTTATTTTTTCCTCTTCTTCCTTGGTCCCATTACAAAATACCATTTCAGTCTTGTCCCAGTTGACTTTCAAGCCTGTCATATCCTCAAACTTACTCAAGTGCTTATATATGTTTTCAATTGCTTTCATTGGAGGTTTTGCAATAATAAGAGTGTCGTCTGCATATAAGTTAATTTTATTACCTTTCATTCCTATTATATCCTCATCCTGACGTATCGAGTTCGCTAAAAACTCCATTGCCAGAATAAACAATGTTGGTGACAATGGACATCCCTGCCTTGTACCTGCCTCTAAATTTATATTTCCAGAGTATTCACCATTAATTCTTATCCTAGCTGTTCCAGATTGATATAATTTCTTAATCACTCCCTGAAATTTAGTGCCAAATCCATATAATCTAATCGTCTCTTGAATTGTTAACCATTGTAAAGAATCAAAAGCTTTGAATATATCTAGAGATAAAAATTCCACTTTCTCTTTCTTTTGTTCTGATAAGTCCATTAAGTCTATTACTCTTCGCGTTAAATCTGACATATATCTATTCTTAACGAACCCTGCCTGATCTTCCTTTATATAATCAGCTATAAAGCTATTCAACCTTTTTGACATTATTGATGTAAAAAATTTTGCGTCCTGATTAATTACTGAAATCGGTCTATATGATTCCACCATTTCTAAATCTTTGCCTGGCTTGGGAATTAAAACTATTGTTGATCTATTCCATGAGCTAGGAGTTGCTTCCCCTTCTAATATTTTATTAAACAACTTACTCAATCTTGGCACTATCCATCCTCTAAAGTCTTTATAAAACTCAGCCGGTAACCCATCTTCCCCTGGGGCCTTATCTACTTTTAATTTCTTTATCGTTTCCTCAATTTCTCTGTCTGTAATTTCCCCCTCCATTATATTTTTATGCTCTACTGATATTTGTGAGATTCCTTGAATTTCAAAACATTCTCTAAATTTATCCAAATTTACTTCCCTTTTTGAGTACAGTTCATTATAAAAAATTTCTATTATCTCATTTTATCCATTCTTTTATTGCATCTCTTCCCACTTTTATCAATCAGTACCCCAATCTGACTTTTAGCTTTCTTCTCTCTTGCTGCCTTTGCTAGTAATTTAGAGTTCTTATTACTGTACTCAAAATATTCTCTTTTTAAATATATTATAACCTTTTTAATTTTTTCAATATCCTTCCCATCCAATTCTTTCTTATTTTTTTGTATATCCTCAAAAATTCTCTGATCCTTGGTTCTTGCATGCTCCAGGTAAAGTTGTTTTAATTTTGTTTCTAACTCCTGATACCTGCTTTTGATCCGCTTGTTTTTAATGCTATTTAGTTTTATAGATTCCCCTCTAAATATCGCCTTCATTGTATCCCATATCGTGCTATAGCTGACCTCTTCATTATCATTCCAATTCCAATATTCCTCCCATTTCTCTATTATGTTTTTCTTACTAACTTCATCCCTAAATAAATTTGGATCATACCTCCAATTGTACCCCTTCTTCCCCCCACTGTCCAATTTTATTTCCATTGAAATTTTTCCATGATCTGACTCTTTACACATTCCTATTTTAATGTCTTCTATAGTTCTAATTAACCCCTCTGTAACAAATATATAATCTATTCTAGAGTACATATTATGCACATGAGAGTAAAAAGTATATTCCCTTTCGTTCCCTTTGATTTCCCTCCATGTATCTTTTACCCCCAATATCTTAATCCAATCATCTAATATATATTTTTTACTCTTTTTCTTATTACAAGTACTATCAATTTCTGATCTTATTAGGTTAAAATCCCCCGTTATAATCATATTTTTTGTTCCTTCTCTTTCTAAAATTTCTCTCATCCTTTTTAAAAACTCTTCCTGATTATCATTTGGGGCATATATATTAACAAGTGTAACTTCCTCCTCATCTATATTTCCTTTAATTATAGGATATCTGCCTTCTGGGTCGGCTATACTTTGTATCATGTTAAATCCTACCTTTTCTGAGATTAAGGTTGCAACTCCTCTTGCCTTTGATGAGCCATAGGCTTTCTCATAAATTTGTATCCCTCTCAGGACTATTTTATTTGTCTCTGCAGACTTTTGATGGGTCTCTTGAAGAAAGATGATATCTGCTTTCTCTTTATTAAGTGTGATTTGTAATTTCTTCCTTTTTAAAACGGAACCTGTACCCTTCACATTCCATGTTAATATTTTTAAATTCTTAACCATCTAATTTTATTGTCTTCCTTGATTTTTTACAATGCACCCTGGACGTGTACCATCTATCCCCTATCTTACAAGAGCTATAAAAACTGAATAATAAACAAAAATATCCTAAAGACCTACTAAAACTAAGTTGAAAAACATAATAAAAATATAAACAAAAAAAGGACTTACTTATTCTTCTGCTTTGTTTTAGCCTCCCCACTTCCTTTTCAAGAATGTCGCCTCCGTGTACCAAAGAGGGGAGGGGGGGTTCGGGACAGGATGACATTGCTTTCCCTGAAGTCCCCCTCTTCCCTCCGCCAATATTTCCTTATTATTCATTATTCTCACTCTACAATTTCAACACTCGGATCTGATGTGTCCATCCCCTCCGCCGCTCCCCCCTCCTCCCCCTCCACTCTCAAAACTGGTGCCATTTCCCCAGACATATACAAATTCTTTCTTAATTCAATCCAGTCACTTTCAGCCACCTTGATCAGACCAATATGAGTTAGATAGCCCAGAACATCCATCTTCGAGTCAATGATGTGCATTTTTTTATCATAAAAGAAGCTCAGCTGTTGTGGGAATCTCCAGTTATATTTGATGCCCTTGGCAGTCAGCAGTTTTGTAACCGGTTTCATCCTATACTTCCATCTTCTTTCTTCTGGGGCAATATCATTGTAGATTTCCACGTCATCATCTTCAATTTTTAGAACGCCAGAACCAGCTTGTTTAATGTAAGCCATTACTTTAAGCTTGTCCGCCCAATTTGCAAATTTAACCAAAACATTTCTTGGAGCATTCTTACCCCTTCTACCCCCTATTCTAAAAATACCTCCAAAATCCTCCCCATTTGTAATGAGTTAAGCCAATCGACTATCCTTTCTTTAAGCTTGTCTGGCGTTCGTTCAGCCATTTTTCTGATCACAATGTTCTGTTTCCTCTGCCCCTCCTCCACCAGAAGAATCCTTTTCTCTTGTGCCGAGACTCTTGCTGAAGTTGCATGTTCATGAATAAAAAGTTCATTCACT
Source organism: Furcifer pardalis (assembly GCA_030440675.1). Classification (NCBI taxonomy): domain Eukaryota; kingdom Metazoa; phylum Chordata; class Lepidosauria; order Squamata; family Chamaeleonidae; genus Furcifer; species Furcifer pardalis. The sequence goes on from CP126895.1 coordinate 64,229,176, forward strand.
GTTATTCTCACTTGTTTTACATCCTCTTGAATTGTACCTGTGATCAATTTAATCTTTTTTGTGTTCTCTGTAACCTCTTTTTGTAAGTCAGAAAGAGACCTCGCCAGGCTCTCATGTTGGAGTCTGGCGATTTCTCTGTCCTTTTTCATTTCTTCATTGTTTCTTCTTATTTCTGATGACATTTGTTGTAACATCTTAAACATTTTATCCATATCAAATGAGCCTGAACTGGGCATATCCATCACATCTGGGGTTTCCAAGGTCGGTGGTGGAGTCTGTCTTTCCTTCTCCCTCAGGTCCTTCTGTTCCTTTTTATCCTTCCTAGTTTTAGGCCGAACCACCACCTCCTCCTCTCTGTCTTTCCCTCCCTCCATTATAATTTCAGTAAAATCCAATAATTAAATAATCAATCAATTACTCAGTCTATATAAATCGATAAATAAGGTCAGTATTTTTATGTAATTTTATAAATTTCCTCAAAATATCCAACTGATTTTCCAATTAGATTCCAAATGCAATATTCAAATCAATAAGGTTGATAAATTGATTGATTACTTAACAAAGTTAACCTCTCAATAGAAACAATATAACCCAATCTCTATTCCCCTTAACTAATCAATTTTAACAAGGTATGAAATAAAATGACTCAGGAAACAGAAATGTATATATGTGTGTTTGTATGTATGAATGTGTATATGTAATTATTATTGTTCTTGTTATTGTTTTGTAAAAATATGTGTTTTAATAAATTTAACAAATTTAGTAGATTCAATAGATTTAATAAATTCAGTTAGTTAAGCAGTAAGTTTAGTAAGTTTAATAAGTTTAATAATTTTTTAAGAATTAAAACAATAAGAAAAAGAAGAAAAGAAAAGAAAAGAGAGTAATAAGTAAAAGATAGGAAAGGGCAAGAAGAATATCAATTTACACTGGAAGGAAAAAACCCTAAGAACAAAGAAAATTGCTGTCCACAGGTAATAGAGTCTTATGTAATTCAAGTGGAAAAAAGAAGGACCTTAACACATGGAACAAACAAACAAACAAACAAACAAAGAACTCCAACACAGACAAAAAGAAAGGAGGGGGAACGGATCAATTCACAAACTTCGGAGACTCTAAGCATGAATGAAAGCCACAAGACATGACCATAAAAATACACTAAACTATGCCAGGGATAATCAGAAAGGGGGGGGAGGCCAAGCACTACACACACTATAACTTATCAAACTGACAAACATATAACAACGACAAGAAAACAATATGGCGTGTCTCTCTCCTGTTTCAGACTTGGTAGGTTTCGTTTTAGAACAGGGTAGGTTTCGTTTCACTCCGCCATTTTCGCTCTCCCTTTACAAGTCCATTTAATTCTGTCTTCTTTAAAAGTTTATAAAGAATAATCCTTTTAATCAATCCGCATCACTCCTTCTCAAAAGATCGTTTCTTGCTGTTATATCAGTCTTTATTAAAGAAAAAAAGTTAAAAGAGCCACGATCTTCTCTATACCATGCGTTCCTTCAATGGCGCCGTCCCTCACTCTCCAAACTTCTCGCTCAAGCCTCTCTCGCACTCTCACATTCTCCTTGCTTCCCCCTTTCCTTCCCCCATCCCCTCTTCAGGAACTGCAGCCTACTTCCTCGTCTCGGCACCCCGTCTCCCCCTGCAGGCTTTTTTTTTTTAAACTTACCGCTTGCAATCAATTTAGTCCCGGGGAGACTCCGGCGCCATTCGGAAGCGCTTCAGCAACAGTTTGGGGACGATTCAGCGACGGGTTGGTTCGGTAAATATATAAGATCTCTTTATTTTTATGTCCTTTGTTGTCCTCCGAACCTCCGTCTCTCCTCAAGATCTTGGGTCGGTTCGACGAGCGACAGGACTTCCCCCGGTGGCTTTCCCTAGCCTCTGGCTTGCCCCGCTGCTCGGATCTCAGACCCTTCCAACTCTTTATGCACTGTCCGCGTCTCTCCGTTTAAAGCCAGCAGCTCTTTAACATAGCTTCTTCGTTCCCTCCGAGTTAATATTTTTTAAAAAAATTAGAAAAATATCAAGAAAAAACCCATTGATTCCCCATTAAATCGGCGGAGCGAAGGGAGACTGCTTCTTTCCCCTACGCCATCCAAGCCACGCCCCCTGCATGATGGATCTTGGGGACATGAAAGGAATCTCATTTGGGCATCCTCTGAGCAGAGTTTTTCCAGCAAAAATCCTTTCAACCCAGAGTAGTTTCTAATACAAAATGTATTTATCTGGCACTTACTGTATGTATAGGCATAAGATTTGCATCAAGACAAATTGCTGGTTATGTTCCATTCTCAAATTTTAGTTAGGGAAGAGAATAGTATTAATGACAAAGGACACACTCTCCAATTAAAAATCCAAGGCTCATTCCTTAGCATTTCCATAGAGCTAGGTTAGGGAAAGATTTATGTTCGAAGCCCTAAGGTGTGGCTGCCAATCAGTGTAAATACTAATGAGATCAATGGGACGTGGAGTCTGGTTTATCATAAGGCAGCTTTCTATATTATAGTGCAGAAATAAATATCTTGCTGCTGAATAGCAATTAGCAGCTTCAGTTCTACTGAACATATTAAATCAGAATTCATCAGAGCCCAGTACATTCATATGGAATCTTACTTTTACATGCCAAAATACCTGACCTAGTATCTGTAAGAGCTGGTGGGTCCCTAATGCAGCTCGTCAAATGGAGTCAAGATACCTGAAGAAAGAAACTATGGTCTGGTTAGATGATTCCCCCCACCCACCCACCCAAGAATGCTTAACCTCTTTAGAAGAGATTTTCAACCAGCAGCCTGTGGGCCAGATGCAGCCCACAACACCATTTTATGCCTCCACCACACCAGGGAGTGTCATGTGGTGGAGGAAGGGCAAAATGGCTGTCCAGCTCTAGAAGCTGTCTGAGGGAGCATGACCCAGTCCTTTGCTGAAAAAGGTTGAGTACTCATGCTCTTTAATATTACAAGACCATTCTCAGTCAGATTGGAAGAAAGTGCTATTGGCCATACTGAGGGGATATGGTTTCCTATCCATATGAGATATAATGCAGCTGGATAAGCCTTTAGACAATATTTTACAGATGTAGAAAGACAACATGATCTCAGTGCAACCTCAAATAGTATCCCAGTTGATACCGTGTTGCTACTAATTTAACCAGCTAATGCTCCCTTACTTTTAATACAAAACCACTGTGGAGCTTTTACCCTTGCCCAACTAAATGTTCTGGAATCAGCAATCCAGGTAGAGAAGTTTAGAAAGAATCTATATTACCAATTCAAATGTCCTTGAAATTCTGGAGGAACAGCAACAATATGTCCTTTTGCACTACTTTTTGTCACTTGAGATTCAGAAAACTTTTATTGAACCATGTTTAAAACTTTGTGATCCACCCAGAGTCCTTTCAAGTTGGGTGGCTACATAAATTGGACAAATAAATAAATAAATAAGGTAAAGGTAAAGGTTTCCCTTGCTCAAAAGCCAGTCGTATCTGACTCTAGGGGTCAGTGCTCATCTCTGTTTCTAAGCCGAAGAGTCAGTGCTGTCTGCTTCTGCAGACGTTTCCATGGTCATGCGGCAGGCATGACTAGACACCGGAGCGCATGGAACGCTGTTACCTTCCCACCAAAGTGGTCCCTATTTATCTACTTGCAATTACTTGCTTTCAAACTGCTAGGTTGGCAGGAGCTGGGACAGAGACAGGAGCTCATTCCATCCTGCAGTACTCAGGAATCGAACTGCTGACCTTCCGCCTCCCAGTCAGCGTCTTAGTGACTTGAGCCACTGCAGTCCCTAAATAAATGCAGTCCCTAAATAAATAAATAATAAATTTCCTAGATACCCTTTTATTGCTTTCATGGCAGAATAGCAGTATGTTTAATGAGGCAAAATTTTATGCAGCTGCAGTCCGAATTCAAGAAGCGAAGATTTTAGAAAATTTGTAATTTGTAATTAGTTTTAGCTATTAGCAGCATTTTTTTTTTAAAAAAAGAGCTAGCTGTGTGTGTGTGTGTGTGCACGCGCGCGTGCTCTCCTAATAAACTGATGCTAGTTATGCTCCTAATAAACCTATGCTAGCTATGTTCCTAATAAATTGTTAGTTATGTTAAAACAATAAGTTTTACATATTATTATTATTATTTTGTTTTGTGGGTATTGGTTATAGATTGTAAGAGTTTATATGCAAAGTTCGGTACACTTCTTTACCAACATGACACATATATACAGAAATGTGAATCAAAAATGTATACAAAACTATTTGCAAACTTTTTTTCCCATTATATTTATGTCTCGTTTTTGCTCCAGTGAACCATTCCCAAAATTGAATGGATTACAATGGAAGGGCAAGTCATGCCATTTAATGGGCAGCTTCTGAAGAGTGCAAAAGATGTATGATTGATATTGCTTTCTTTGTCTCTCATCTTTTAATTTCCTAAATTTTACTCATTTATTAATTTATAGAGAGTTTTCAGATTGTTAGATATGTATATTATTTATAATGATTACAATACAGTCAAACCTCGTATAAAGAGCGTCTCGCTTAAAGAGTAACTCGCTTAAAGAGCAGAATTTTCTCTGAATGTTCGCTTTGCTTAACAAATAAAACCAAACAAAAACTCGCTTAACAAATAAATCGGGGTTCGCAATCCCCCCCACAATTGTCATTTACAATGGTGTTTCGCTTAAAGAGGAAAGTCGCTAAAAGAGCAATCCTGTGGAAAACATTATGCTCTTTAAGTGAGGTACAACTGTACTTTGTTACGAAAGCTAACATTAAAATATAACAGTCTTCAAAGTGCTACAACATTTTTTTATTTTTATTTTTTATTCTCTGATATTCTGGAAAATGAGAGTTTCACAACTTTGCAAAAAAAAAAATTAAATAAATTAAAATCAACCTAATCTGAAACCATCAACTTGCCCACCTTAACTTCTTAGCATTATTAAATTGGATAGGCCAAACTGAAGCAAGTTAAACCTGTAAAATACTTAAAAGTAAGTGACAGAATGCAGACTTTGATAATTCCCCCTATGAAATTTCACAATTAAGGAGGGCACTAATGTGTTCCTACATCTTCTTTCATTTTTTCTTTTTGAATATTTTTATTAAATTTTAACAACAAACAAAAAAGTTAAAAACAACAGAACAAAAAAACAGTTACAAACAAAAAAACAATGGCAAACTACATCTTACAACATTGAAAATAAAAAGAAAAAAGGTACAAGTCAATATAACATAATATAATAACATCTTAATTCAGTTATTTTCAATGCATTCAATGTCTTAACCATACTATTTATATATACTATATACTTTCACATTTATATCAATTATCCTCTTTCAACATGATGTTACAAATTTGTTATGTTTTTTCTTTTTCTTTTTTTTAAACATAATACATATAACACCCAGTGCATTAAGTTGCTTGAGTCTACCAGCCATCCCTTTTACAACTCAGTCATTCTGCCAAAAATACATTGTATTCGGTGCAGGTTTTTCACCTTTATTTTCCCTCAATGTATATTGCAACCAAGGTTTCCAAATGTCCCAAAAACTATTTTGTTTTGTTAACCCCCTTTTTATATTTAATTCCCATGTAAGTTTTTCATTTAGCGCCATGTCCCAAACATCGGTATACCATTTACCAATTTCTAAGCTCACATCACCTTTCCAGTTTCTGCCCACTTGTTGTCTTGTCAACGTTAAGAAAATAGATAATAACTCTTTTTTATTTTCCTCTAAGTTCAATTCTTCTAAATCTGTTGGTAAAACAATTTTTTCATTCAACTTTAAGTTGAAGTTTAAATTTTTTGCTATTTCTTGTTCCATTTTATGCCAGAAATTGGAAATAATTTTACAATCCCACCACATATGTTTATATGTCCCAATTTCCTGATGACATCTCCAACACTTTCTTGAGTTGCTACTATTTATTTGGTTTAGTTGAACTGGCGTCATATACCACCGCCACAAAAGTTTGTAGTTGTGTTCTTTAACTTTTGTGGACAGATTTCTCATAATCCAATTTTTTCATTTTTTCTTCCAATTATTGTCCAAAATATTAATACTTAAATCCATTTCCCACAATCTTTTAAGAACATCCTGAGTTTCTTCGATACTGTTTATCATTTTGTATAACTTACTTACTACTCCTTTTATCCCCATTGAACCTTTTCTTATCTTATATAGCACTTCCTCAAAGTCTGTCAACTGTCTTATAGGTTGTAGTTTCTCTTTATATTGTTTATTCCACGTATCCAACGTTAGTATCCGAAGCCAGTTCAGCCTTAATTCCTTATAAATTTCTTTTTTAGTATCTTCATTCTCAATTCGATTCAACCAATCTTTTAGTAAAATTATATCATATTTATACATACAATAGAACCCCGATTAACGTTATGACTTGGTTCCACAAGTCCCGTCATTATCCGGTTTTTAATGTTGTGTGATACATTGATCACACAATGTTAAAAAAAGCCCTGTTTCCCTGGAGGCTGCATGAAGCCAGAACGTTGGGATTTGAATCCTGACATTTTGGCTTGCTGCAGCCTCCAGGGAGGTGGGGGAACTTTGGAAACAGCTTGGATCGGGTCTCCCCACTTCCCTGGACCCGGCGGGGGGTCAGAGACCCCAAAATTGGTAAAAAAAAGTCTGCTTTTTTTACCAATTTTGGGGTCTCTGACCCCCCCCGCCGGGTCCAGGGAGGTGGGCAGACCTGATCCAAGCTGTTTCTGGGCTTCCCCGACATCCTGAGCCATTGCAGCAAGCCAGAATGTCAGAGTTCGAATCCCGACATTCTGGCTTGCTGCACTGGCTCAGGACGTCGGGGAAGCCCAGAAACAGCTTGGAGAGGGTCTGCCCACCTCCCTGGACCCAGCGGGGGGGGGTCAGAGACCCCAAAATTGGTAAAAAAAAGTCCATTTTTTTACCAATTTTGGGGTTTCTGACCCCCCCCCCCGCCGGGTCCAGGGAGGTGGGCAGACCCGATCCAAGCTGTTTCTGGGCTTCCCCGACGTCCTGAGCCAGTGCAGCAAGCCAGAATGTCGGGATTCAAACTCTGACATTCTGGCTTGCTGCACTGGCTCAGGACGTCGGGGAAGCCCAGAAACAGCTTGGATCGTGTCCCCTGCCTGCTCCAGAGAGATCAGAGGACCCGATCTACAGCTGCAGGGTGGCTGGGGAAGCTGACGGGGATTTTTTCCAAAAATCTTGTGACGTTATACGGTTTTAGCGCTATATGATACTCGTGTTATACGGGGTATTACTGTAATGTTTTTCAGTAATTCTGAATTTTTAACCGGGAATGTTTTAAGATCTTGCAACTCTAATATTGGAGAGGTATTTGGTGCCAATTTTTCTTTTAATTTTACCCATACACTTATCATAGATTTTAGGACATTATTTCTTGGTTTTAAATGAAAAACTGGATTTTCCAAAAATTCTCCCTTTGCACACACATTACTATCTTTCATTTCTATCTCCCTCCATATAAGATCTTTTATCGTTAAAATTTTTACCAAACCTTTGATTTGGAACGCCCTATAATACAATTTAATGTTAGGTAACCCTAAACCACCCTCTTTCTGAGACTTATACCATAAACTTTTAGGTATTCTTGCTCTTTTCCCTCCATTGCAGTAATTATTCAACAGATTTTGAAAAGCTCTTAATTCTTTTTCAGTTTGTTTAATCGAGAGGAGCTCAAATAAAAAATTAATTTTGGGTAATAAACTCATTTTACAAACAGCAATCCTTCCAAACCAAGAGATCTTCAACACCCGATATCTAACAATTTTCTTCTTGATTTCCTCTTTCACTTTATCATAGTTTAATTTCTTCAAATCCTCTACATTATCTGAAATATTAACTCCTAGGTATTTTATACTTTTCCTAATTTGAATTTTAAATTTTTCCTTAATTTTCCCTATCTCTTCCTTATTTAAATTACTAAAAATTGCTTCCGATTTCCCCCAATTTATTTTCAGGCCTGTTATCTCTTCAAAATTTTTGCAGGTGATTTTGAATCTTTTCCATATTTTTTATAGGATCTTTCATTATAATCAAGGTATCATCTGCATACAAACTTATTTTTGTTCCATTTATCCCTTCTATATTTATATCACTCCTTATAGCTCTGGCCAATAATTCCATACCCATTATAAACAAAATGGGGGAAAGAGGACATCCTTGTCTCATTCCTGCTTTATTTTCAATATCCTCTGTAAAAGAATCATTTACTCTTACCTTGGCATAGCTACTTTTGTAAAGTTGATTAATTACATTTTTAAATTTTTCCCCAAATTCACCTTTTTTAATAATTTCTTTGATAGTGACCCATTGCAATGAATCAAAGGCCTTTAAAATATCTAAAGATAGTAGTCCTATTTTACCTTCTCTTCTGTTGTTTATTTCTAACAAATTTAACACTCTTCTTATTAGATCGGACATATATCTTTCCTTTAACAAGCCTGCCTGATCTGTATGTATATATTCCCCCATAAAACTGTTTAACCTATTAGCCATAATTGCTGTAAAAATCTTTGCATCCTGATTAATTAAAGAAATTGGACGATATGAATCAACCAATTCTAAATTTTCCCCTGGTTTTGGTATTAGTACTATAATGGATCTGTGCCATGAATTTGGAGATTCTCCCCCTTCCAAAATATAATTATATAACCTAGTTAATTTTGGAGTAATAATTTGTTTAAATTCTTTATAAAATTCGGCTGGTAGTCCATCTTCTCCTGGGGTTTTCCATATTTTCAATTTATTTATAACATCTAGTATCTCTTTCTCTGTAATTTGTTCTTCCATTCTGGCCCTATGCTCTGCATTTATACTCTTCCCCTTGTATTTTTGTAAGTATTCTTCTAGCTTGCTTGTATTAATTTTCTTATCAGTGTACAATTTTTGGTAAAAAAAATTTTAACTATACTAACTTTCTCTACTGTTTTATTACACCTTTTGTCATCCTCCCTTATTAAAGTTCCTATCTCCCTTTTTTCCTTCTTCTCCTTCTCTGCTTTTGCTAACATTTTTGAAATTTTATCACCAAACTCAAAATATTCTCTTTTCAGATAAATTAAATCTCTTTTGATTTTTTCAATATCCCTTCCTGCTAACTCCTTCTGTAACAATTGTATTCTTTCTAGAATATTCCTCTCCTTTGTTTTAGCATGTTTAATTTGCAGTAGCTTAATCTCTTTTTCCAACTCCAATTGTCTGTCTTTATATTGTTTGTTTTTTAAACTCTTAAATTTAATACACTCACCCCTAAATACTGCTTTCATGGCATCCCAAATTACATTAAAATTTGTTTCTTTATTATTGTTAATTTTCCATCTTTCTTCCCAATTCTTAGTTATCTGATCTTTTATCCCCTTATCTTTAAATAATTTCGAGTCATATCTCCAAGTTCTAATACCTCTTATGTTTGTTTTAAATTGTAGTTCAACCATTACTTTGGCATGATCCGATTCCTTAAAGATTCCTACTTCTACATCATTCAAATCATTCAACATATTTTGTATTACAAAGACATAATCAATCCTAGAATATGAGTTATAAACCTGAGAATAATATGTATATATTCGTTCTTCCCCTTTCAATTCCCGCCAAGAATCTTTCAATCCAAACTTTTTCATCCAATCATCCAACAATTTGGCTTTTGGTCCTTTTCCATAATTAGTTACATCAGTACAATCACTATTTGACTATGTTAAATAAAAATCTCCAGCAACTATCATTCTGTCACAATTTTCCTTTATCAATATTTGACTCAATTTGTTCAAGAATTGGTCCTGATTCTCATTTGGTGCATAGACATTTACCAGCAATATTTCTTCTTCTTCTATACTTCAACCTATAATCAAGTATCTGCCTTCTGGGTCCCCTATCATTTTTGTTTTCGTAAATCCCAATCTTTTCGAAATCAGAGTCGCCACTCCCCTTGCCTTGGAAGAACCAAAAGCCTTTTCATAATATTGGGTCCAACCAAGATATAAATTGTTTTTATCCGTCGCTTTTTAGTGAGTTTCCTGTAAGAATATGATATCCGCTCTATCTTTTCTTAGGGCCATTTCCAACCGTTTGCGCTTAGTAGGACAACCTGCCGCTTTCACATTCCATGACAATATCTTAATATATTTCATGATTTATCATTATTTAACTTTTTAAGAAATGACTGCAGACTTCAGCGGACGTGTTACCCTCTACCCCTACTCTAACCCACCATTTAACATATAAAACAGAAAAAGACACATAAAAAACAGATAAAAAATACCCCCTTCTTTTTTTCACAAAAAAGCACCTCTACTAATAAGAGAAGGGGGGAGAGGAGTCATATGGTTACAAAACCTAGTCATTCTTCAAATAATACTTCAGCTGCAGATGTTACAATACATTACATCTTAGTTACCCCCAGTCGCCCCTTGAGCATCTTCAGTTGTGGCCTCTGTTGTTGTTTTTTTTTTTTTGCTGTGTTTACTCCCGCCCAAAATAAGGCTTCTTTGAGATCCTTCCACTCTTGTTTTCCATTTTCCACAATCTTTGCTTCTGTCAGCACATCCAGCACATATGAATCTTCCTTTATATAAAAAAAGGTTCTACCCAAGTGTACAAACCTCATTTGTTTTGCAAATTTCCAATTATATAAAATTCCTTTTTCTCTCAATTTTTTTGTAACATGCTTAATTTGAGTTCTCCAAATTCTTTCTTCAAAGGCTATGTCATTGAAAATTTCAATATCCACTCCTTCCATTTTAAGAGCATTAGGACCTGCATTTTTAATATGAGACATCAATTTCAATTTTACACTCAAGTCTGCAAGTTTTAACAACACATTTCTGGAACCCATTCTATTTTTCTTTGGACCCAGTCTATACACACTCTCAATATCTTCAGAAACAAAATCTCTCCCAATTTTCAATTCATTTAACCAGGTCAACAATCTTAATTTCAATTGGTCCAGATTTTTCTCTGAAATTTTTCTAATTACCACGTTTTTCCTCCTTATCTGATCTTCCAGATACTCCATTCTTTTTTCATGATCAATCAATTTAATTGCTTTTCCTTTCTCTCTTTCTTTCGCCTCCATTACTTCCTGTTTTAAATCCGCTACTTCTTTTGTTACTGTGACCACTGATTCCTTCAATTCCAACATCCCCTTCACTACTTTCTTCATTTCTTCAGTTGTGGTTTTTAACAATTCTGAAACAGAGTCTCTTATATCTTTTTGAATAATCGAAATAAGGTCTTGTTGATCTTTAACTCGTTGATTTTCTGAAGCCTGGAATCTAGCATGCAACTGTTGATTAAGTTTATCAAAAAAAATTTCTTCATGTTGTTTCATCCATGCTAACATAACTTCACTTAGATCAGATTGAGGCTTGTCCACCAAGCTTCCTTGGATCTCTTTCTTTTCTTTTTCACTTGATTTCTTTTTTATGGTGCCTTGTTCCTCTTTAAGCTCCATATCTTGCTCTTGTTGTAATTCTTGTTGTTGGAAAAGTTGTTGTTGTATATCTCTGTGCTGTTGAAACTGTTGCTGGCATTGGTGTTGTTGTTTTTCCCGTAATCTTTGTAGATCTTCAGCTTTTTGAATCTCCTGCTGCAATGATTTGTCCCTGCCTTGCTGATCCCTTCTAACCAACCGCTTAAATCTAATCCAGGCAAGATTAGTCTCTTTATCTCCCCCAAATCTATCTCCTCTTTTACTCATCAAAGAACAATTCACCACAGCAAAAGACAATTAAATTTCCCAATATAGTATTAATGAAAATCCAACAATATACTGCAAGGTTTCATAAAATCAAATACACATTTTAAAAATTTTTTCCAGTTGATATAAACAATAAAGTTTGCCAATATAATATGAAATATGTTTTTTTTAATTATTTCAAATTATTTGTCCTATTTTTTTCTACCCCAATTAAATCTTGTATTCACTTTTTTTAGTACCTTTTTATTAATTTGTCAGATCCCCCCCCCATGTGTATCAGAGAAGGGTTAAAAAGAAATAGGAGAGCTAAAGAGCCAGATGTTTAAAAAACTACATCATGCAGTCTTCACCATTTTGAAACAAAACAGCACTGTTTTAGTTCTTCACCCTCCAAAAAAAAAAAAAAAGAGGGATAAAAAATATAATCTCCACAACAAAACAAGCAACAGGAGATCAAAATTCACTTTAAGTTGTATAAATGTCTTATTCTTATCCTTAAACGGAGGGAAAAACAAAAAAGATATTAGTAAGCAAAGAAACAACAACCCCTGGTTTCACTTTCAGTTCGCAGTTTCCAACTCCGATAAACAGTGTCCACAGAAAAGAAAAACAACTTTTCGGCCAGCAATTCTAATAATCTTCTTCTTGTTTCAAAGCAATACAAAAAAAACAAAAACAGAAGCAATTCACTCGAGATAGTATGTTTTCTAAAACCATCGTAAAGTCATTAAGTCTTCTGTTTACTTTTATAGTAACAAAACAATTTATTTGGCTGCTATCTAGGTTTTGTAGTTGGTAATTGGTAAGGGGGTGAGGACTTTTTGAAGTTAAAATGATTTAATAACTGTGTTTAATTGTTGTATAGAGCGGCAGCTGGAAAGATTGTTTTTTTATCAAAGCAACCCTCCTTATCTGCGTCTCGTTCCCAACAAATTCCAAATCACACAGTCCTCGTAAATATCTTCTCAAGCCAGCAAGCTTATAAAGAAAAAATATATTCAACATTCCATTTCTTTTGGCTTGAAGTCATTTCTTCACCCCACCCCCACAAGACTTATTGATTGCTTACAGTTCAGCTCTGTTCTGTTCCGTTTCTCTACGTCTGCTTCTCTCCGACCTGTAGCAGCCACCGCAGTCGTTTAGTCACAACAAACAACTTTTAAAAATTATCCTGATCTTTGTAATCCTTTTAGTCCATTTTAAAAAATTTATCCACTTTTATTCCCAGGTCTGGGTCTTTTTTCTTTTTCTTTTTTTGGCAGCTAAAGAAAAAGCAACCACTCAGCTCTCCATCTTGGCTTAACTTCTTAGCATTATTAAATTGGATAGTCCAAACTGAAGCAAGTTAAACCTGTAAAATACTTAAAAGTAAGTGACAGAATGCAGACCTTGATAATTCCCCCTATGAAATTTCACAATTAAGGAGGGCACTAGTGTGTTCCTACATCTTCTTTCTATGGCCATAGTGAAAAAGAAAAATAGTAGGAGAGTGAGTACTACAGGCATCATCCCATGAAATAGTAAATTGCAAAGGGGAAGGGGGGGAGACAGATGCACAAGAGGTCCTATAATTTACAAATATTCTAATCCTATTATCTGAAACCTTTTGGCAATTGAATCAACTTCTACCACTACCACCAGCACACACACACATACAAAACACAGGTCATCTATTATTTGCTTACAATTCACCAGTTGCTGTGAAAATGAATGTTTTGGGCCATCCTTATTCTTGACAATGGGCACAAAGCAGTATCTAAATTGTTAGAAAAAAAGTAGGAACAAAAAAAAAAATCCACAAGTTTCCCCTTCAAATTTTAGCAAAATACCTCCAGTGTTCTGAAAAGACTGTAACAGAAGATCAAGAGGGATCCTTGGTCTACCTGTCCTCTAATCTGGGTACACATGTAGGGTGAAAAACACATCTGCCCTGTGGTATTTTCACCTCCTGAAATGTAGGGCAGGAAAACCAAGAACAGAGCAGTACTAAGGAAAGTAATGTACATAATATGCCAAGAATTATAATGTTTTCTCACAAAGGAGAACATGACACAAAAAGAGTCATAGCTGCTTCTTAACGCAAAACACTGGGATGCATTTGCAATATATCGCATAGGGAATCAACATATTTTTCAGACGTAAATAACAGAAGTTGTTATGAGCAATGCATTAAAACATAAGTTTTAATTTGCTTTATTTTCTCTAATACTGGAGTAATGTATCACACACTAAGAATTGTGATTGTCCTTTGCAAGAGAAAGCTAATATATTGTCATGTTTTTAGAGATGAGTCTAATGGAGTCCTTGTTTGGTGCAGACAGCCAGAATAAGGAAGAGGGCTGCTAATGAAAAAAAAAAATTGCATTCAGTATATTTTTATTCCCACCCTGGGAAGAAAAATCTACTCTTTGTGTGGCTTTATAATCGTTCTCTGTTTCAGTTGCTCTGCTGAGACTTCAGACTGACACTGTGAAGCATGGAAGAAATGCTCTAATGAAACGAATCCCTTCATGAGAGAGAAAGCTATAAAGAAGTGGGAAATAACAGTAGGAATGTTCATTTTCTTACAAGCTAGAGAAAGGGAGCTTCAGAAATTGACATTCACTATGTACATATTTTGCAGATAAACAAATAAAAATATTTGAAAATTATCTATCGTTAGATGTTATACATCTGAGAGTAAGAGTATATATAGCTCTATAGCCCTGGGTATATTCCTAGGGAATAAATGATGGCCCATTATTTTCAAAGCTTCCTCAGCTTGTATCAACTATCTACTGTCTATCACTGGACCAGTCTGCTGAAGAGGAATCTGGAAGAGCTTACACTGGACTGTTTTCATTTTGTCATGTCAGTAGACAGTGCGATTAATTTTTTTAAGAAATGGCAAAGTCCAATGAATCTATATCTCTATAGGAAATTATAGTCTGACTACCTCTGTGATTCTGAAATACTATTCTGGAATAGTTAATAGCCAAATCAACATTTTACATACACTGTTTTTCTTGTTTTTTTAATTATATTTTCCAGCCTATTTTATTTACCTAAAACCTACTGGTCTCCCTCCAATAATAATAATAATAATAATAATAATAATAATAATAATAATAATAATAATAATAATAATAATAATAATAATAATAATAATAATAATAATAATAATAATAATAATAATAATAATAATAATAATAATAATAATAGGAAACCAGTAAGCAAAACGCCTTGTAAGATGAGATCTGTTCTTAGAATACCAGTAGGCTCCCCATTACATCCTCATCACAAATGCATGACTGGCATCCCTGTGCTGCAGAAGGAAAACAACATCTACCATGTTCAAAGGAGCATCATTTCAGAAGCAGGCTTTTCAGGATGAGCAGAAATGTAGTCTGTGCTTGCACTCTATTAATAAGCTCTGGGGACTGGAATATTCTTGCTCTCTGTTTATATAGCTTAAATGCTATACTTGCACATAGGAAAAAATTAAGAACTGCCACCGTCATCCAGTCCATCTCTGTCTGTATCTGCATCTCTCTCTCTTTTCCTCTCACTGTATGCAGCTTGTCAGTATCTAACATACTGAGAGCCTGCTTTGCAAAAACAAGTGTGAATCTGATGCATACATTAACTTTACATAATAAACCAACTGTTTTCCTATGCTTTACAGTTTAAGACAGGGATTTTCAACCTGCGGCCCACAGACTGAGTGCAGTCCACACACCATTTCATGTGCCCCCCCTGCCTCCAACACACCAGGAAGTGCCATGTGGTGGAGGAAGGGCAAAATGGCCAACCTTTAAAAGGTTGAGAACTCCTGGTTTAAGAGCATGGCACAGAATTATTGTATAGACAGTATCAAAGGTGAGAGGTTGAGGCAGCATTTTCTCATAGCCTTACAACATCTGCAAATGGTAGCTGACAGAGGAGGAATGGACTTCAGCCTTTTGTGCTGTATTGTTTTTTCTGATTGCAAGCCGCCCTGAGTCGCCATGGCGAGTGGACAGCAATATAAATCTAAATAAATAAATAAATAAGAAAGAATCATTCTTGTCTGGTTGAATTAACTTTCTTAGTTAGGCTCTTTTTGTAGCTATGGTGAGTTTGCCTGCTAATCTTAGCAGAGACAAAGTAGAATTACTTGTTGATATAGTATTGGGCAAGAGGACTCTGCCTCAGATTTGAATAAATCCTGAATACAGAGGTGTGTGGTTCAAATATGAATAGATTCAGAAGATGGACAAACTGAAGCAGGATTCCTCTAGAGCAGAGAAAATCAAAACTGGAATGCCCCCTAGGATTCATTTGCAGTTTGAGTGTGAAAGTACAGGGAAACAAAGACTACAAATATTGATAATATTTCCTCATGATTACTGGGAATGGAGGCTGCAGCGGCTCTTTGGTACCCTCTTAACTATTGGGTAATATCTTAAATGGGGACTGTGGTGGCTTAGTGGTTAAGACACTGAACTTGACAACTGGAAGGTCGGGAAGTTAGCAGTTCAAGACTCGAGTGCTACACAATGGAGTGAGCTCTCATCTCTGTCCCAGCTCCTGCCAATTTAGCAGTTTGAAAGCAAGAAATTGCAAGTAAATAAATAAGTAGCACTTTTGTAGGAAGGTAAACAGTGTTCCATGCACTCTGGTGTCTAGTCATTTATTTATTTATTTATTCATATTTGTATACCACCCTCCTTACTGGGGAAACTCAGGTCATGCCTGCCCCTTGTCCACAGAAACATCTGCAGCCAGTAGTGGGATTCATCAGGTTTGCCCCAGTTGTCCAGAACTGATAGCAGAAATTCCAGCTGGCCTGACCCTTCCAAGTTTTGAAATAAAGTAGTCCCAATTTGGGTGCAACACAGGACTTTCCCCCTGGCAATGCCCACCATACCACACCCACAGAGTAGGTAGTACAAATTTTTGAATCCCACCGCCGTCTGCAGTGCTGGCTCTTTGGCAATAAACAGAAATGACCACTGTACTCTAGAGTCTGATATAACTGGCTTTTGAGAAAGGGTGAACTTTACCATTACTAATATATTTAACAACAACAGCAACAATAGCAGCAGCAGCAGCAGCAGCAGCAGCAGCAGCAGCAGCAGCAGTAGTGTGCTATCAAGTCAGTTCTAATTTATAGTCATCTTTTCCAGGTTTTTCTAGGTAAAGAATACTCAGAAGTGATTTACAGTAAAACCTCGGATAACACTAAAACTTGGTTCCACAAGTCTTGGTGTTATGCAATTTTTAGTGTTATCCGATGCATGTTAAAATCCTATGGGATGGATCGGATAACGTTAACGCTCCATAGAGATACATTGTAACTGCACAGGCTTTAGCGGTTGTTATCCGATCTATCCCATAGGACCTTAACATTATTCGATGTGATTCTCCACCCCAGATTACTTAACGTTATGCGATTTTAGCGTTATCTGAGGTATTATTATTATTATTATTATTATTATTATTATTATTATTATTATTATTATTATTATTATTATTATTATTATTATTATTATTATTATTATTATTATTATTATTATTATTATTATCCTGGAACTGTGAAGTTTTCTCATAAACTACTTAAAAGATGGCAGTTGTGGCCAGGAGGGCATTTTGCACAACTTCGTGTGATTCGCCAGCTATGGCCGTTCCTAGACCGGGACTCCTTGCTTATGGTCACACATGCCTTAGTCACCTCCAGACTTGATTATTGTCATGTACTCTACATGGGACTGCCCTTGATGACCATTCAGAGGCTACAGCTGGTCCAGAATGCAGCTGCACGAGTGGTGTTGGGATGCGGGCGTTATGCCCATGCCTCACCGCTGCTGAGGGAGCTGCACTGGCTCCCAGTTTGCCTCCGGGTGCAATTCAAGGTGCTGGTTATCACCTTTAAAGCCCTATATGGTAGTGGACCAGGATACTTAGGAGACCGCATCATCCCTAGGACATCTGTCAATCCCACCAGAGCGGACCGGAGAGGCTCTCTGGTTGTGCCATCAGCCAGAGAGGCACACCTCTCTGGCACTAGAAGGAGGGCCTTCTCTCCTCCCAATAGAACTACGCCTGCAGACGGAGCTGCTGTCCTTCAGGAAAGGAGTGGAAACCTGGTTGGCAAGTCAGGTCTGGGGAATGGATGGATCAATTTCCCCAGCCAGCTGGATGGTTTGAACAAATTTACCCCCAGTGCCTCCTAGCTACAATGCCTAGTTTTTAATGATAAGTTTTAAAGCTTCTTTTAAACTTTTAAAACTTTTAATTTTTTTGAACTGGTTTTAAATTGTTGTCGATGCTGATGTGTTGTGAATCACCCTGGGTTCCCTTGGGGTGGAGGGCGATAAACAAATTTAAATAAATAAAATAAAATAAAAATAGTTAACATCTTAACTGATTTATACTTAATTAGAAGACTGAAAGACAGAACCCTAGAGTCAGATACAACTGGCTTTCAAGCAAAGGTGACCTTTATCTTTACCTTACCTTACCGCTTCCTCAGTGATTGCAAAGTCAAGGTTGTGGCTTCTTTTATTGAGTTGATTCATCTTATATTTGATCTTTCTCTTTTCCTCTGACTTTCCAAGATTATATTCTCCCCCCTAGTGTGACATGCTTTTTTCAAGACAGTCCAAAATACTATAGTTTTTACTTTTAAAGATTGTTCAGCTTCATTTGACCTGGGACAGAGTTGTTTGTCATTTTTGCAGTCCATGGTAGCTACACAGCTATCTTCCAACATCATCTTTCAAGTGAGTTTTTACCCCAACAGCTTTTTCAGCTGTCCAACTTTCACTTTTGTACCTAACAATCAGGAACACTAATAGCGTGGAAGACTTGTATAATAATAATTTCTTGTCAGAAATTATTCTGGGGTGAAAGGATTTTTTTCTGGATAAACTCTGTTCAGGAGATGCCCAAATGAGGCTCCTTTCGTGTTCCCAAGATCTTTTCCCACCAAAGTGGTCCCTATTTATCTACTTGAAATTTTCTTGCTTTTGAACTGCTAGGTTGACAGGAGCTGAGACAGAGACAGGCACTCAAACCGTCATGCAGTACCCAGGTCTCGAACTGCTGACTTGCCAGCATTTCAGCTAACAAGGTGAGCTTCTTAACCATTGAGCCACTGCAGTCCCGGATCTATGATATGTGTTTTTAAAATAATTTGACTCCCCTCAAACCTGCATCTCTCCCCTCTGTATGTTTGTGTGATAAATTGTAGCCTGCATCATGTTATATCAAGGACTTTAAAGGTAGTTGTTCATTGTCCACATAGTGATCTGCCAAAAAAAAATTCTAATAATTGTTTCTATTAACTTTACAAGTTTCCAATTCTGTAAGTCACTTCCAAGTTTAGAATAAATCAGCACTGTGCAATGCATTTGCAATGACACATGACCCACAGACATTGGATTAATTTCCATTTCATTGTTTTTTCTAACCAAAAAATTAACATTAATAAACATCTCTCCTTATTGTTAATGCCAGACATTATGCATAGCCTGTAGACCAGTTTCCCCCCTCAAGATGAAAAATAGCACACTTAATATCTGATTGGAAAGTATACGCTCCACTAGTCAGAATTAATGTTCAGAAAAGAATGCCATGAGCATCAGACCACCTAGTGACATTTGTTTCATTTTATCCTGTAGTATATAGTACAGTCTCTGCCTCGAACCATCATAGGGGGGAGGGATCTCAATTTGCCTTATAGCAGAGTCTCAGGGTGGGGGGATGGATGCCCTCTATTTTGTTCTCTGCCATTCCATGGGTAAATAAATAAATGTTGTGTCAGAAATTACTCTGGGTTGAAAGGATTTTTGCTGGAGAAACTATGCTCAGATGATGCCCTAATGAGGCTCCTTTCACATCCATCATGCAGCACTCAGGTATTGAACCCTAGCCTTCCAGTATACAAGCTCAGCATCTTAACCACTAAGTGCTATTCCATGGGT
The DNA here is from genome assembly GCA_030440675.1 of Furcifer pardalis. Lineage (NCBI taxonomy): Eukaryota > Metazoa > Chordata > Lepidosauria > Squamata > Chamaeleonidae > Furcifer > Furcifer pardalis. Next base: position 64,248,854 of record CP126895.1, read on the forward strand.
GATTGGAACTCTATGGGTCGTTGCTGCCACTGCTACTGCCGCCTATATAAACAAGGCACTCGAACATAGTTCAACTTTTTTTAAGGAGACACACATTCCCAGAAGCCTCCTGGGAGCACAGTTCTCCACACATACCTTGTTTCTTTATTTTAAAGAAGCAATTGTTTTGCTGCTATGGCCACAAATTTACAGCAGAAGTGGGAGGAAACAGTTTGTGTTACTGTTGCTGTCAATCTAAAAAAATGGCATGATATGTATTCAAGAATATATATTTTTTGTAACAGAAGAGTTAGTTAAAACAATTGAGGATATAAAAATTGGGACATTTAGGGAATCTGACCATGCAAAGATAACACTGGATATAAATCTTAAAGAGATTGAAAGAGGAGGGTACATTTGGAGATATGATGCTAAGCTATATAGAGAGGAATTAACGAGAAAGCAAATTATGGAACAATGGGAGGAAAGCTGGAAACTAAATGAAAACAATGAGGTCGCCCGGGGAGGAGTTTGGGATACAATGAAGGCAATCTTTAGAGGGGAATCGATAAAATTAAATAGCATTAGAAATAGGCAAATCAGAAATAGGAACCAGGAATTGGAAGAACAGTTAAAACATCTTCATCTTGAATACGCTAAAAAGAAAGATCAGAAATTATTCCAGGAGATAAAAAAAATTAAGAAAGAGTTGGATGGGAAAGATATTGAAAAAGTAAAGAAAGATTTGATCTTTCTCAAAAGGGAGTATTTCGAATACGGTAATAAAAATTCTAAGCTATTGGCAAAAGCAGCAAGGGATAAAAAAAAATAAAGGACAGGTAGGTGTATTGCTAGACAAAAATGGGAAAAGATGCAATAAAAGGAAAGAAAAAGCATTATTAATTGAAAGTTTTTATAGAAACTTGTATTCAAAAAAGGAGGTAAACTTGAGTAAAATGCGAGAATATTTTGGACACCAACAAATTAAAAAGATTACAGAGGAACATAGGAACAAATTGGAGGAAGAAATATCTATTAAGGAAATTGAAGATGTAATAAAAAAATTGAAAAATGAGAAAACACCTGGGGAGGATGGATTACCAGCAGAGTTTTATAAAGATTTTACGCCTTGGATTGCCCCGAGGCTGCATGAATTATATAATGGGATTTTAGAGGGAGATGCAACTCCAGATTCCTGGAATAGATCGATAATTGTCTTGATTCCCAAGCCAGGCAAAAATTTAGAAAAAATTGAATCCTATAGACCAATTTCCCTGATCAATCAAGATGCAAAATTTTTTTTACAACGATTTTAGTAAATAGACTAAATGGATTCATAGCCAATTATATCAAGGAGGATCAAGCTGGATTTGTTAAAAATAGATATATGGCGGATCTCATAAGAAGAGTAGTGGACATATTGGACATAGCTGAAAAAAAAGGAAAAGATGGGATTTCTAGCATTAGACATCTTTAAAGCTTTTGACTCTTTACAATGGGCAACGATTCACGAGATGATTAGATTATACGGATTTGGAGAAAAATTTCAAGGCGTTATTGGAAAGTTATACAAACAAGGTTCGGCAAGAGTCAAATTTAATGAAAGTTATACAAATGACATAAAGCTAGAGGCGGGTACGAGGCAGGGCTGTCCATTGTCGCCATCGTTGTTTATATTAGCTATGGAACTCGTGGCAAATACAGTTCGTCAGGATGAAGAGATAGTAGGGATTGAAGGAACTAAAGTAAGTCTCTATGCAGATGACACATTGATAACGATGAAACACCCAACAAAAGTTATAGCTAAGATAAGCAGACATTTGAAAGACTTTGAGGAAGTATCGGGATTGAAAGTTAACTGGGATAAAACAGAAATGATTTTAATCAATGGAAACAAAGAAGACGAAGAATTAATAAAAAGGATTTATAATGTGCAGATTACGCAGAAAATGAGATATTTGGGAGTAATGCTATCACATAAAATTGGGGAACTTAAAGAGTTGAACTATGACAGACAAAAGAAGGAAATGGAGAAGAAAATAGCACAGTACAGTAAATTAAATCTGTCATGGTTCGGTAGAATAGCTATATGCAAAATGATGTTGCTTCCTAAATTGAACTTTTTGTTTGATGTTTTGCCATTAAGACATACTGATAAGGAGTTGAAAGCGTACCAAAATATGATTAATAGGTACTGTCATGGGAACAGAGGAGTTAGACTAATAAAGTCATTGTGGTACGCAACACAAAAAGAGGGAGGACTGGGGATTCCGAATGTTACTAAATATTATAGAGCCTTTCAAATAAGGAATGTTATAAAAATTTTAATTAGAGAAGAAACAGTCTGGGAAAAAATTGAAAGGAAAGGTTTTACGAAGCTGGGTAAGGCACAGTTTCTATGGGATGGAAAGGAAAAAGGAAAAAAGCAGGCCCAGGTCCTGATGTTAAAGTCTACAGTAGAGACATGGAATAGAGTGAGGAAAGAACTTACTTTAGGGATATCACCAATCTTAGAGGTGGAAGATTTTCAGGATTTTCCAATCAAAATAGATAAAAAGATCAGGGACATATTGGTTGAAAATAAAGTAAAACTATTAAAAGATTGGGTCAATACTTGCAGAGACCAGGAGAAAAGGCGTGAGCTGTATTTGCAATTACAGTTGGATTGGTTTAAGATTCTTCAGATTAATAACTGGAATAAGAAATTTCTGCGGGAAAATGGATTAAATAGAGAGTGCACGGAGTTCGAGACACTTTTGGCTAAAGTTTGAAACGGAGAAATGGGAATTAAAGGATTGGTCAGTAAAATTTATAAAATTTTAAATAAAAGCCAAAATATACAAGAGGTGTTAAGACAAAGTTGGGAACAGGAACTAGATACAAGGATAACAACAACAAAATGGCAGAAGATGTGGCAAAGAAGGATAATGAGAACTATGTCGGTCAGAATTAAAGAGCACAATTACAAAATAGTATGGAGATGGTACAGGACCCCAGTCGGTCTGCACAGAATGTATAGTAATTTGAGCGATATATGTTGGAGGTGTAAAAAAACGAAGGGAACATATGAGCATATGTGGTGTAGCTGTGAGGTATTAAGAGACTTCTGGGAAAGATTAGAAAAAGAAATAGAGAACATACTAAATGTGCGGATCGGACTGGGGCCAGATACAATCTTGTTAACAGATATAGAAGACTATGATATGAACAAAGATAATAAAGAGTTACTGGCCATAATGTTGACCGTTGCAAGACTAGGTATAGCCAAAAAGTGGAAGTGCTATGAACAAATAAACATTCAAGATTGGTATACACAAATGTGGGATTTGGCGTTAAATGAAAAACTTACTTGGGAGATAAATTGCAGGAAAGGGAAAATGTATAACAATAATTTCTGGAGGATCTGGGAACCTTTTATAAGTTATACTTTGGAGGAAAAAAAGGGCATACCCCCTGCACAAGATTATAATGACTTCTGGAAATTGTAAAGGTATAGAATTCCCCGGACAATGTATATAGCACAAGGGTGATATTAATGATGTAAAAGAAAAGATTGTGTAGAAGATTATGTTTAAAAAAATGTGGTGAATATAACATCGCTGTGGATAAAAATATGTTACATGATCTTCACAATTTCATATATTTTTGTAATTCTTCTATTTTATATTTTTGTATTCTTGTATTTCTCTTTTAATACCTAATAAAAATTTTTTAAAAAAAATAAAATAAAAAAATGGCATGGGGTAAGGTTAGGGTTCACAACTAACTTTTAGGTAGAACACTGCTTCCTGCAGGACTATGTTGAGCAGTTGTCTTTGAAGATAAGGCATCATCCACATTTGCCTTGCTTAGAAGGCAGGAAATTTTGCTGTTACTACTGCAACAAGGTAGGATGCACTTCCAGTGCATTAAGGTGCATTGGGAATCAGTATAATGGCTGAAAGGAGTTCCTCCTCTGTGAAGTATGTTGTTTGGCAGAAGTTTCAGTGGCAATGCAACTACCAAAATATGACAACATTTACTACCTGTCAATGCAAACGCTGCCTTAAACTGTGGTGGCATGTTTGCACATATGTCGGAGTGTTTCTGGCTGTTGTAAATGCACCTGGAGTTGCTGCGGCAGGCCAGATGGAAAGGCACAGTGGGATGGCCCATGGACTGTAGGTTGTGACCCCCTGGTTTAAATGACAGTTATTATACAGAACTGTTTATCTCTACCAAAACAGTTGTTTACCACTTCCATCTCAAAGCAAAGCAAGTGTAAGTAAAAGAACTGGTTTTTCTTATACTTCAGGACATGCTGAAAGTTCAGTTTGTCAGGCTAGAATGGGAGTCTAATACATGGAGAACTTGCTTACTATAACGATTTGTTAAACTGGTCCCAACTGCTGCTGTGTATTTGCATATGTATAAAAAACATAACAGATTCTAAACAATGTATTTAGCATATGTTAAAATTTATTTCTAGCAGCACTCGTCCAAGTAGTGAAAAACATCTGCATTTTCCTTGCTTACCCATCTTACATTTAGCATGCTATTTTGTTTTTCAGTCGCACAGTTGATTCCGACCCTATGCGACCAAATGGACCATTGTCCTCCAGGCACCTCTGTCCTCCACCATCCTCCTCAGCCCACCCAGCTCTGTGCCCACTGCATCCACAATACCATCTAGCCATCTCATTTTGGGCCGCCCCCTTCTTCTTTTGCCCTCCACCTTTCCTAGCATCAATGCCTTCTCAAGTGAATCCTCTCTTCTAATTTGATGTCCAAAGTACTTCAGCTTCATCTTTACTATTTGACCCTTTAGGGAGCAGTCAGGGTTGATTTCTTCTAAGACCAACCTATTTGTTGCTGTCCAGGGGACTCTAAACACTCTCCTCCCATGCCACATTTGAAAAGCATCTATTCTGCGTTCAGCTTTCCTAATGGTCCTGCTCTCACAACCATACATTGCCACAGGAAATACCATTGCTTTGACTATAAGAATTTTTGTTTTCAATGTGATGTCTCTACTTTTCAATATGTTATATTTTGTGATTAATCACTATAAAGGTAAAGGTAATGCATAAATCTAATTGTTGAGTCAAGTATGTCCTACAAAATCCTGTATTGAGAAAGTAAGGCATTTCCCCATCAATTTCTGTTTTGAAATTAAGTGGCAATAACAAATGAGGAAAATTTTGGTTGTTCAGCCAGCTGGCAAGAAAAAAAATAAGCAAAAGCCCAAACCATGAAATAATAATAGTGTTTGGCAATGTTAAGTGGTTTGCTGCTCCAATGAGAAAATCGTTTTGAGGCCAGTCCCTCAGTACATTAGACCACTTTTTAAAAAGTATTGTTTATGAGTAGCCTATTTTACCATTCTGCCATTAAACAGGATTCAGTAGAGAGGATGTATTCTTCTTCTGAAGAGTCATAGTGGGATTATTTCTGAGACAACTCTCCGCAAATGTTACTTTGTCAGGTCAAACAAAGAGAGTCCCCTAGGATTTAAGAAGAAACTTGCATCCCAAGAGAAAAGTCAGATTAAAGAGTTCTGCTGCTTAGGGAGCACAGTGCATTTTAAAGAAGGTGGAAGGAAATTTTATAGCCATTTCCACTCACTGTAAAATGCAAATTACAGCCTTCAAAATGAGCATGCTTCAGTGCAGAGACTTTCTTTTCCATTAAAAGTTTTTTTCCTGCAAAATGTTCTTGGTTGCACATAGGCTGATGTTTGCCTGGTAAAAGAGGTAGGGGAAACTTTTAGACTGCAGATATTTTTCTTTTAGCCAAACATCAGACACAGGAATTCACCAATTCAATTGATAGCTATGCCTTTGTATCTCGGAGTTGTAGAAGCAGCTGAGACATTTATATTAATGGGCAAGTCATATACAACAGGTTCTTCCACAGCTGCAATTCTACAACTGGTTGCAAAATTAATCGTGCAATCAGACACATAATGCATATTGTCTCCATGTTACATCCTGAAAACCTCTGTAGGTGTAATTCAAGGGTATTTGATTTCAGCCACTACATAGTATAAAAATGAGGGAGGAATGCATGGGAAGTGCACTAGACTGAATAATATCTGATAGAGTCTATAGAAAGAACCTCCTTGAAAATTGTGGTACTTTTTAACCACAATTAGGCGTACCCACAGGCAATGGCCACCTTGTTCCAACTAATCTTTCCCACACTAGGTCAGGCAAAAGGAACTGCAGAATGAACTCACCAGAAGGTGACTTCATTTTGACAGTTTCATATCTGGCCTAGACATGGAAGAAGCTCAGAATGATGCAGATTTCAACCAGATCTTGATGGTTTTACTACTAATAAATGGTTAAAAGCTCATAAACTCCATCATCAATATGCTGACACAATGAAAACATACTGACAAAACAATGATATCTATTACATATCATGCTGTAAACTTCCATTTTTATATTAAATATTTTTTGTTGTGTCTAACCAAACTACCATTTACTCTTCACCATACATTTCTGGTTATAGGTAAAAGGTAAAGGCAGTGGTGGGCACCAGCCAGTTTGCACCGGATCACCCTTACCAGTAGCAAAACTGACTGGCCCTGCCCACCTCCCCATGCCACCCCACCCCACCCACCTCCCTTCCCCGCCCCTCTCCTCCTCCTCCTCTCCCCACACTCTGGGCACATCCAGCAGCCAAGAAGAAGAGGAGGAGAAAGAGCCACCAGAGTCAGGGGCAGGAAGGAGGAGTAGCCATGCCAGGCTCCCCCGGGTGCCTCTATTGCCACCAAAGCACCGTGCTCTCCCCTTGAGGTAAAGGTTATCCATTCTCAAAATCCAGTCATATCAGATTCTAGAGTTTGGTGCTCATCTCCGGTTACAGCCAAAGAGCCGGTGCTGTCTACATTGGCAGACATTTCCATGGACATGTGGCAAGCATGACTAGACACCGGAATGCACAGAACATTTTCTGATGATAGATAACCTCAAATTGGCTTTTACATCTTAATTTTACACACACAAAATATAGAGCACTGTAGAAGAAAATTTAGGATGAACACATGGCCTGTTGAACAAAGGACAAAAGCTTGTTTGACAGGCTTTCAGGAGATAAAGCTCCAGTTTCTTTCTTCTAGGTCCACCCTTGGGCTTTACAGACCCCAAAAAGAAATCAGAAATTCATTTAGAGATTTTAAAAAAACATTACTTTAAAAGTTTTTATTCATAACATAAAGCTAAAGTGTCTAAAATACTAACCATATTAGTATTGGCCATGTACATTATAACTATTTATGTATGATGCATTATCTTTTGCAATAACTATGACAGAAATACTTTTAATATATTCCATTGTAAATTGGAAAAAATAAGAGAAAAATAAACAATCCCCATCATGTTTTAAAAACAGAAATAAACTGACCAGGATAGACCTAGAGGTAGGAAGTGAAAATTATTTTCATACAAATATATCTCTTAGCTATGTAATATGATCAATTTATAATGATTTGAACTAATGAAAAATTAGAACCCCCTGAGGAAAAACTGAAATGCTACATTTATTTTGTGTTCTTGAGTAGCATAAACAGATAGATGTGTACTCAAAAGCAGTTATGTTTAAGGACTGTCTATTATACTTTTTTGTTTCATCGAGTTTACTATGAATTATATCAGAGGTAAACAAGGAACATGTTGGTAGGATCTGACACATAATAATCTGTTTTATGCTGGGTTAGATAATAACTCCAGAGTTAGCAGAATTAACTGCAGAATTAGCAGAACCAACAAAATCAACGAATTTTTGTTGTTCAGTTTCACAGTCGATTCTGACCCTTTGGGACCCCATGGACCATTATCCCCCAGGCACATCTGTCCTCCACCACCCTCCTCAACCTGCCCAGCTCTGTGCCCATTGTGTCTAAAATACCATCTAGTCATCTCATTTTTAGCCATCCCCTTCTTCTTTTGCCCTCCACCTTTCCCAGCATCAAGACTTTCTCAAGTGAATCCTCTCTTCTTATTTGATGTCCAAATTACTTTAGCTTCATCTTTATTATTTGACCTACTCAGGTTGATTTCTTCTAAGATTGACCTATTTGTTCTCCTTGCTGTTCAGCACACTCTCAAAACTCTCTTCCAACACAACATTTCAAATGTGTCTACTCTTCTGCACTCAGCTTTCCTAATGGTCCAGCTCTCACAACAATATATTACTACTGGGAATACCATTGCTTTGACTATGCGAATTTTAGTTTGCAAGGTGATGTTTCTATTTTTAACTATATTCCCCAGGTTTCTCATAGCTTGTCTCCCAAGAATCAGTCACCTTTTTATTTCATGGCTGCAATCACTATCTGCAGTGATCTTGGATCCTAAGAAAGTAAAATCAGTCACTGCTTCCCTTCTTTCCCATCTATTTTCCAAGGACTGATAGGGTCTGTTGCCATTATCTTGGTTTTCTTGATGTTGAGTCTCAGGCCAGCTTTTGCCCTCTCTTCTTTCAACCTAAGCAGGAGCTTGTTTTGGTCTTCCTCAGTTTTTGCCATTAGGGTGGTATCATCTGTGTATCTCAAATTGTTGATGTTTCTCCAAGCAATTTTGATTCCAAATTGTGATTCCTCCATCCCAGCATTGTGCATGATGTGCTCTGTGTATAAGTTGAATAAGCAGGGTGATAAAATGCAGTTTAGTACAGCAATAATTTATTTAGGGAACAGTGATTTCTGTGCTTCCACTCGAAGTCTGGATTGAACCCTCTTTGCCAGTCTAGTCCAATATTACCTGATGCTTATGTCATCTACTGGCTGTCTGTAAGATTCCTCCACATTTTCCCAACTTCTTTAGCTCCAGATGTATAATGCATTAATTATATAAATGTAACAATGTCATCTAATGTAGTATTTCAATAATATCATGTGCTACTTTATCCATAAGACTTCAGATTGTAAATGATTAAATATGTGCCATGAACAAAATAAAGGCATATACTTTGTTGCCATAATTTATTTATTTATTTATTTCCTTCGACTTATTATCCCGCCCAATCGGGTCAAAAACCCAACTCTGGGCGGCCTACATACACAATTTAAAAATACATAGCTAAACCACAACTCAATATAAAACCACAAATCAATATACGATAGCCCACCCACAGTTAAAATATAAACCAATACAATAATTAAAAGTCAAGCTAAAAGAAATTAAATATTTCCAAGTTATAAAATTATGCAATTATTAAAAAACAGAACCAGGGTAGGAAGGTAAGAACAGCGGGTGGCTGACTCATCTGATAAGCCACCCAACATGAGATCCGGTATTTCCGGATCCCCAAACTTGTCCTGCCAGCCAGGTTTTAAGACCTTTCCGGAAGGGCAGGAGCTCTGTTTGTTGACGTAGATCGATAGGCAGGAGGTTCCACAGGGCTGGGGCGGTCACGGAGAAGGCCCTCCTTCTGGTGCTAGAGAGGCGAGCCTCTCTAGCTGATGGAATTGCAAGGGAGCCTCTCCGATCCGCCCTGGTGGGACGGACAGACGTTCTTGGGGTGACGCGGTCTCTGAGGTATCCTGGCCCACTGATTCTTTTCCTCCACTGAAAACTGAGGTAATTCCAGTTGAGAGTACTAGATGTAGTCCAAGAAGCCTCATCTTTGTAATAGTATTGATTTTGAAATTTAGTAATTTGGGACTGAAAATCAAGGGAATTAAAAGAAGGCATGGATACATCTTCAGTAGCAAAAAAGGATTAAGGCTGTAATACCTTGAACACCTCATAAGAAAAGACACACTGGAAAAGAAAATAATGCATGCAAAAACTGAAAGCAACAGAAAAAGGGTAATATCTGATATAAGATGTAGTGACTCAATAAAGAAACTCATGACCTTCAGTTTTCAAGACGTTAGTAGGACCAGGGCCATAGCCAGGAGATGGCCAGGAGGAGTCCCCCCCTAGGTTACCCCCCCCAGGGCTGGAGGACAACAGCACCCAATGTGTGTGTGAAATTGTTGCCCCTCCTGAAAAAATATTCACCCCTCCCCTTCTAGAATCCTGGCCAAGGCCCTAAGCAAGACTCTTAATAAAAGGATCTTTCAGAATTCATTATTTCATAAGGATCCATAAGAAAGTGATTTCGTGCCCATAAAAACTACCATAAGGCTAGATCTAAAGGTGGGGAGGTGAAAATTCTATTAGAAGCAGACCTGTAGTTGACATATATTAACAGAAGCATTTTCATCATAAGTAATAATACAATTTTTTCTGTCTTCATTGGCTAAATCTAGAGTATTGTGTCAAGAATGCACAGACAGATTAGAGAATGTTCTCAGGATGATGGGAAGTGTGAAAACCTAGGCCTATGGTGAGCAATGGAAAAAAGTAGAGCATACTTAACCAAGAGCAGAGAGTCTGAGTAGATATAATATTGGCATTTGGCCAGAATTAAATTCAAAATTTATACCAGCATAAATCCAATGCTATAAATTTCAGTGGTAAATTGTTGCTGGTTAAGAAGTTAGCACAATTCCTCTTCTGCACACAAAAAGTGTAGCATGATTTTGTCCTGTGTCCCAGTCAAGAAACTCAAGCTGTAAATCAGATATTTCATGAAGAAATATAAAAACTGTAGCAGAAGAAGAAACCAAGTTAGCAACTTGCATGGGTTTAAATGGGTCCTAGAGGATCCCAGTGTTGGAACACCTGTAAACTCCATCCCAATTATCCCCAGGACAACCTTGACCCTGGAAGATGGCAATACTGCTAACAGTGAAGTTGACAGACCTAGCAAAGTCACCTATGGAGATGGAGGACAAGAAAGAGACAGGAGGAGCCCACACTGAGTATCTACAAAGTGAGCAACCTTGTAAAAAGAATGTGGCTCAGGGTGAGAAAAAGGGTTTAGAAGCATCCAGAAAGCAGGAAGACCTTAACAATATAAAAGAGGAGGGAGGATGAAGAAAAGGAGAGGACTGGTGGCAATGAACAGTTGAGTAGAAGGGGGCAAGAGAAGACAATGGAGACCTGAGTGAATGTGCTAGAGTGACCCCAGAGTGAATTGCCTAAGGAGGCTCTGCAGTCCTTCTGATTCAGCTGGCAAAGGGTCCCCTAGCTCAGAGTAGATATCGGAAGTCTAGCCAGTCCTATTTCACCAATACCTATTCTAATACAACTATGGCAGTGGAAGAAGCAGAGGAAGTTTAATCACCTCTAATGAACTGACATTGAGGTGCAGGTTATTCAGTGGATTATACCACTCCCATACTAAAAGGCAGCAGTGAGGACAGTCTTAACCTTTAAAACCACTCCCCTTTTCCTGGCATACATTCTACCTAGGATCATGCTGATTTGGGTAGACCAAAGGAGAATCTAGACAATTATAAAGGTTTGGAATTACTGCTTTACTTAACAAAGTTGTGTAGCTTTGACTCCTGACCTTATTTTTGCATATCTGTGTCCCTCTGATGTCCCCATTTCCATGTAAGATCTGTGGGCATGTACAATATATAATTGTTGAAATTACAGCAATTTCTATTTGACTCTAAGTTTACCTAACAACTCAGAGTAAAGCAGCTTAATATAACATATTGTAACAACAGGGGGCACATGGTAATAGCAATTGTAATGTTCAGATAAGACACCAAACTATTTGTGAGCAGTAGAACATTAATCATGTCATCTACTCTGCAGTTTGCCATATAAATGATGATGAATTCTCCCAAGTAATCTTTTGGGTGCTTTGTGTTTTAAAATGCCACATTAGCAATGACCACACTGGGGTCTCTTTCTTCACTTCAGTAAATTTAATTGCTGACATTCCAGATATTCAGTGTTACTGTGAAGCCTAGATTTCTTGCATTACCAACCAATCTTACTAAAAGAAACAGTACTGAAGATAGATGGTTCATATTGACACATAAAATCTATTCCAATTAGCTATCAAATTTATCCTACCAGAAATTAAATGTTCAACTAACTCCACAGATAAGTAGTTGTGAGGTTATTTATGGTCCAAATAGGATGTACATTTTCCCAAGTATTGTCAAATGATATTAGCAATTCATTGCCTATATTAAAAAGACACGACACAGCTAACATTCCAACTACTGATAATGATTAGCACCATGCCCATATTGTTAAACAGGTCACAGGCTTCATGACATTAATTGGATCTCATCTGAATCACTGTTTAGGGTAAAGTGGGTTTGCTTGCTTTATCGAAGAAACTAAATGAAAAGTTTGCATTTTTATAGCTTCTACTGAAGTGTGTCTTAACTAGCCAATTGCGAAATGTCCCAAGCAAAAAAAGAGATATTGGCTTACAGGTAGCTAGGAGGCTCAAGGTCCTAGTTGTGATGTTGAGACAGTTGTCACAATATTGCTATTTAACATTTAGCAAAGCCCGCCAGAATGAAGATCAGCATGGTAAGGGTAGTCTACTGGCCATTAAACATAATGGGGGGGGGGAGAGAGAGATTGAGTCTGTCAGCCATCAACTAGGTAGGCATTTGCCTGCACATTTGTGTCACTAGATTGTCCTTTGCCACTCCCTTCTTATTCAAATAGAGTCAGGCCACTATGTAAGGTCCAATCAGGTTTAGGGTGGGTTTTATGGTTGGAGTACCCTGGACAGCAAGGAGAACAAATAGGTCAATCTTAGAAGAAATTAACCCTGACTGCTCCTTAGAAGGTCAAATAGTAAAGATGAAACTAAAGTACTTTGGACATCAAATGATAAGAGAGGATTTGCTTGAGAAAGCCTTGATGCTGGGAAGGGTGGAGGGCAAAAGAAGAAGAGGTGGCCAAAAATGAGATGGCTACATGGTATTGTAGACACAATGGGCACAAAGCTGAGCGAGTTGAGGAGGATGGTGGAGGACAGAGGTGCCTGGCGGACAGTGGTCCATGGGGTCACAAAGGGTCGGAATCGACTGTACAACAACATATTCTGTTGCTCTTTCTTACAGCCTTGTGGATGTTCATTTTCTACATTGACCCTTCCACCTGTCCTGAGGTGCATGATAAGATTAGCTGGTTGCTACAGGGCCAGACAGGAATGTTTGGGTCATACCATGTTTGGCTGGTGGTGTGGGCTTTTTCGCCAGTTCCATTCTGCACCAACAGGATTTGAGCATTTCAACACAGAGAGAGAGAGAGAGAGAGAGAGAGAGAGAGAGAGAGAGAGAGAGAGTGGAACCTCATACAACAATTGCCCCATATAGCAACAAAATCACATAACAATTAGGATTTTTTAAAAATTGTGTCCCACATAACAGTTTTCCCTATAGCAAAAAAATCATAGAACAATTTTTCAATGGGAAAAACCACTTATCAATAAATAAATAAATAAATAAATAAATAAATAAATAAATAAATGTACGATGCATCCCACAGGGAAAATCACTATATGATGCATTTATCGTATAGCAATTGTTTTGTACAACAACAAACCCCATGGAACAGATTAAAATAATTGTATGAGGTACCACTGTATATTTCTATAAAGTATGAGGTATATATATCCCAATTACAATTACACTTATAAAATATCGAGTTATCATGATACAAAACATACTCCAAAAACAATACATAGGGGATACATATCATAAACTCAACAGCGTTCTTACAGCCAGCTGGCTGGACCGCTCAGCTGTTCCTCCTTTCCTCAGCCAGACTGGCTGAGGAAAACCGGTGGTGATGGCAGCGGCGGTGGCGGCGTTCTTGTAGCCAACTGGCTGGACAGCTCAGTTGTTCCTCCTTCCTTCAGCTGGACTGGCTGAAGGAAACCAGTGGTGATGGTGGTGGCTGTGGTGAAGTTCTTATATTGCTCCATCCGGGCTGCTCAGCTGTTCTTCCTTCTCTCAGACATTGGCTGTGTGTCAGCTGGAAGGTTGGGAAATCAAAAGAGGGGAGTCACTTCTGGGGCCTTTGTCCTCCTGGGCCCATCCATGGGGATGTTTTTTTCTTACAGATCCTATCCAGACTACACTACATCAGGCTCCTGCCTAGACCCACAGTTAAGGGCTCATTGTTTTCTCACCAGTTATATAGTTATCAATAAAAGTGACCCCAGTTTTAGTCCATGCACTTGTGACTCTTCATTGAAGTGGGAGGGGGAGCAAAGCATAATGTTTTACTTGTGATAACTGTCTCTAAGTTCTGCCTCATATCTTTTGTAAACATAAACATCAGGAAGCATGATAATTGACAACAATGAGACCTCTGCTTCTATAAGGAATTGTGGGATATCTCCATGTCCAAGTATGCTATTGTTTTTCTATTCATAGACGATCTATTTCAGATGCAAAGTGATAAAACAAGATTCTGGTCATCATATTATGCTTTGCTTTCCAGACCCCTACTTGATTATAGACAATCCTCCAATCTCAAACAACTATTGATACACAATAGACTACACAGAAGTGGAGCAGAGATGGGAACTGGATCCTGCTGCAGACCCAGATGTCAACTATGCCCCCACATTCACTCTGGAAACAGTATTACTGGATCCAACGGCACTACACACAACATTAAAGGCAGTTTTACTTGTGTTTTTGCCAATGTAATTTATGCCATCTCTTGCAAAAAATGTCTTTCTGTGCTTTATGTAGGACAAACAGGACAATCTTTATGCAAAAGAATTAATGGACACAAATGAGACATTCAGAATGGTAACACAGAGAAATCTGTCTCAAACCACTTCAATCTACTTGGACAGTCTATCCAAGACCTGAAAGTTACAATTCTGGAACAGGGAAATTACAAAACTAGGATCGAAAGAGAGACAGCAGAAATCAAATACATCCATCTGTTGGACACATATCACAGAGGATTAAATGTTAGCCAAGGTTTCTGGGACATTATAAAATTTGATACACAGATTGCTGTATATTTTATATACTGTATTATATTTTGGTGTATTACAATCTTCCTGCCAATTTTCTGTTATTACTTTAGCAGAACAGGAAGTTACCTAGTAACAGTAAGTGCTACAATGTTTTTTCTTTTATTACTTTTTTTCCTGATATGCAACTAAGAGGTTAATCAGAAACCAGAAAGGGCTTTACTCTACACCTTTGAGATTAAAAGGGAGTCATTTAAAACTAATCTGAATAATCTATTTTTACTGATATCTGTAGGAAGCTGTATTGTTATGCTTGCTTGTCTGTCATTCTGCTTGAGCACATCCACCTTCCCCTTTTAACATCTAGACCCCTGAATTTGGTATATATAAACCATGCCTGGAAGTTTCACTCCTTGCCTGAAGAAGTGGACTTGATCCATGAAAGCTAACAATAAAAATATAGCAGTTAGTCTTTAAAGTGCTACAGTATTTTTATTTTATTACTTTTTTTCTCCGATATGCCTGAACCACAGACTAACACAGCTACTATTCCAAAATATTATGATAAAATGGTGTATAAACTATTCTTTCAAATGTTTTATTCTATGAACAATCTCTGAGTAAGGTTGGGCCAGAATCATAGTTTACAGTGCATATTAAGCATAAAATAGTTGTGCTTCCCTTCGTTATGGTCTTCTTTAATTATAGTTCACCTTGCTTGCTCTTAAAGGGAAACTTCAAGTTGACAATTCAACAATGACTAAGCAGAAACAACTCAAAGTGGCTTTGTTTCTAAGAAACAGGACATAATGAGTTGCAATTTGTCTGGGCAGGGAGTTAACAGATCAGATGGGTCATTAAAAAGTCTATAAACAACCAAAATTAATCAATAGAATAAGAGCAGTAGGTGAGGATCCTGCTTAAAGGAAATGTGACTATAAGTTCTGGTCAGGGAGTTCACCTCCCATGGCCAATTAGTGATTCCATTGGGTTAATTTTGGAGAGCTGATTGACAACTGGGAAACAAAAGTCTAGAAAAATTCAAGTAAACCTCAAAACAACTGAATTATCTTAGACACTAGGAACAAAGGGAGTTTTATACAGAGGAAGCCAGTGAGTGTATTTTTTATTTATTTTATGTAAAAGTGAAGAAACTCTGGTTTCAGAGAAAAGTTGTTGAAAATGTATTTAAAGGGTGAGACGGTATATAAGTGTGATTGCTTTGCTATATGTACTAGGAACTGCAGCAAGTACATTTAATTTCACTTAACTGAATGTTTGAGCAATCTCGTCCTACCATTAACACAGTGACAATGGAGTTGTTATTATTATTTTGTTTCCATTAGTTTTACATTGTCTGTTTTTTGTTTGCCTCTACTTTTCATGGTTGTAAATGATTCGGAGCATAAAAAATAATGAAACAAACAAACTCCTGTTTATAATTGCTTTCCTTATTAAAATTGTATTTATTTATCTGGCAGTACCTACTGGAAATGTCAGTAGCAACAAAGCTACTGAATATTTTGACAACAGCAGATAAAGGTTCAATTAATGCAGTATTTTCTAAGTGAGAAATGAGATAGCTTTTGGAATTTTATTAAACATTTTGGCAAGGAGTTCCATAGAACTGAGCCTCATAGTTTAATAAAGGAAACATGTATAGTGGATATACAGGTAGACGTGTGTGTGTGTGTGCGTGTGTGTGTGTGTGTGTGCGCGCATGCGTGCGTGTGTGCGTGTGCATGTGCGTGTGCATGCACACACTCACAGATGTACACACACACACACACATGCATGCACATGCACACATATGCAAAATTTGTTGCTTTCACTTCAGTTATTGTATACTTACTTTCACAGCCAGTTTCTTCTACTTTAAATTCACACTTTGAGAAATGATATATTGCACTTTGAGAAGTGCAATGGATCTATCTCTAGCCTTCAGCAACATAAAATGTTTTAAAGTAAGACATCAGCTTTAGTCACTAGAATTAGCATAGAAAGATGGATACAAATGTTGCACAATTATTTCTGTCAACCCTGTGAATGAATCCTTCACCAGCTGAAGTCTAGTCTGTCAGGTAAAGGTATTGTCCCCAAGGCAGTGACAGTAGCACAACACCATACAGCAGCTGCTGATCTGATAGTCCCTGCTGTCAGTTGAAGCAGAAACTTCAACTAGTGCTTCGAGAAAGATGGGCATGGGGGGGGGAGAAGGTGCACTTTAGGGAATTTGAACAGTGAATGAAACATTCTGCTGTGCTTTTGTCATTGTGAGAAGTGAAAGTGAAGTTAGCTCCACAGCACCCTGCTCTGAAGGCTTCCATGAAACTCCTGCTGTTTAAATTGACCCAAATATGGATTTAAGTAAATGGTTGGGGAAAACATATACATATATAAATTAAGTATTTAGTTATAATTCAAGGAAAATGTGCATTTGAAATACACTTAAATACATGTTTTGGGGGGAACACAGGCATTTGAATATTATTTAGGAAAAATGTATTTATATTTATTTTATAATAAAGATTCAAATATTATTTTAGTATTTTATTTAAATGACTGATAGTCCCATTCTCCTCAACCAAGCTCTGAAATGATTAAAATCATATGAACATGTATCAAAAAAGTAGAATTTGCTTGCTAACCATTTAATGCATTTAGAAGGGATTGCTGACCAAGAAAGGGACGTTTCCCCATTAAACTTATCAATTAGTAATATTTAGTCGGGCTCTAAGAATAGATGAGGAGTTTTTGGCATGAGAAGGCAGAGACAGTAGGTTGACTCTGAGCTCATTTGTGTCCTTGGCTGATAAAGTAGACTGACACTTGGGAAGTCTCATGAGTGAGGGAAAACCACTGACAGAGTAATGAAAGGACACAGTGACCTGTCCTTACTGCAGTGGTTCCCAACCTTTTTAGACCATGTCCTACCTAAGCATCTCTAAAATCCTGATCCCGCTCCCCTGTGACATATAATTCTTATGGTTTGAAAAGTGAACTCCTATTCACATGGAGGCCACTGTTAATAACTCTTTCTCAAATTGCACCCCCTTAAAAATCAAATTGTTGGGAACCATAGTTTTACTGTGTTCTTTACTAATAATGGTCAGTAATGAGCTGATATAACCCACCTGTAAGGATGTTACATCAATTAACCAATTCCAGATGCCATCACTCTCTGCAAGGACACCACTTAGCCCAGGGCGTAGGGTCATTGTTCAGTTTGAACTTTTTCTGAGCAAGGGACAGAGAACTAAAGAAGATGAGAAAGCATTTTAGCTGCTATGTATAAGAAAAGGGGGATTTAACCCAAAGATTTTGGAGCTCTCTGTAAATCAGAAGTTGTTGAGATCCAGCCTTCATCAGATTCTGAAGACGACCTGGATCAGGAGGCACTTCCTATGCCCAGCCCAATTATGCCTCCCCAGCTTGCAGCTGAACCTGAATCCCAGCCTCTAGCTGAACTTGAGGGTGTCCTAAACCAAGAACCTCACCCTGCTTCTGGCCCAACTCTGACTCCGTAGGCAAATGACCTGTCAGATCAGATATCAGAGATCTGACTCTGGCAGCAGTCAGCCCTCAACCAAGGAACAGTGCTGAAAAGATCTGCAGCTAAGACACACAAAAAAGGCCAGAGCTCAATATCAGAGGAGGCTCCCAGCTGATACCAATTAGCTGGGAGCCATTTTAAGCAAGCTTGTCTCACCAGACAAGCATCAGTACAATTTTCTTCTGTGCAAAGACCGACACCCAGCTTGCCTTTGGATACCTCTTGTGACCCTGACTTTTCTGCCAACCTTGATGATACCCCTAGACATCCTTTGCACTAGACACTCACTTGAACCACTGGTAACCAGACCTTGGCTTGCTCTTTGGACTTTGCTATTTGGATTTTCTGATCAATCCAAAGGAGTATGTCACAAATGAGTTATCTGTGAAAAAAAAAGAGTGGCAGGAAGAGTAGTTAAATTCTATTAAGTCAATTCCAGCTTATAGTGATCCTATGAAACAGTGATGATTCAAAAGTTCTTTTGTCAAGAAAAAGTTCTTTTTTAAGAAAAAGTCAAGATCTTGCAAGCTCTTTTCTGTTGAGTCTTGTATTCCCATGATGTGCCTTAAGTACAATAATCACAGGTCAGACACTTTTGTTTCTAAGGGGAGCTCAGGCTTGATTTAACCAAGAACCCATTTATTTGTCTTACTCATTGTCCATGGTATCCACAAAGCTCTCCTCCCATATTTGAAATAAATCATTTTTCCAGCTTTCATCACCACTCAGCTTTCACATCCACAGACATTCAGTGGGAATTCCATAGTATAGAATAGATTATCTTCAAGAAATATGTCTGCTTCAAAAACAAAAGTAAGGCTGGCCTTGAGACTTCAGAATAATTAGTGAAGATTAAAATTTAACAGAAGTAAGCTCTAAACATTGAAGAATAATACTTAAGAGTGACATTCAAAGCTTAGAACTTCAGAAAAGAGAAATATATTCTGGCCTAGCTATATCAGTAAACTGAGCACAGAGTTAATTTAATGCCAGCAAATTACTGTTTTTAACAAGTTATACAAGGCGTAGAACCATATAATTGCCCTATACTTGAAATATGCTCCCTTTCAAATAGAGGTAATGAAGTTAGCTGAAGGTGTTGTGCATAAAAGGGGGGGGGCAACTCCTGTCTTATCTGTTCAATGACTTGTTCTTTACAGGTGGTTGGCCAGAAAATTAGCAGCTATTATTTTCAGGAGTAATAAATTCTAATATTTTAAGAATGCAAGAGCAGATAGGTTGCCAGATCACTGCTACTTGCCACAGTACAATGAAGATTTATTTTCCTGACTAGCAATTCAGTCTTTATACAACTGTTCCTGTGGCAATTTAACATTGTGTCATAATTTTATTTTTAAATGGATTGCATGTAGATTTGAAATGATGAATAGAAATCAGAACTATGGCTGCATGGGGGGGGGAACATATCTCCTTTAAATCTTCATTTGGCACTGAAATGATCAGCTTCATAAAATTTTAAGTACATTAATTATTTGTTTCATTTCACTAAGTAAATTAATTGTGCTCAATACTTTGTTGGTATTTTAACGTGGTTTGTGCAAAAGTGAATTCACTAACCTTTTACGCAAGTGGAAAACTCTAAGCGGAGCTATTAAACTAACACTTTGGAACAAAATGGCAGAAGTAGATTATTAAGAGGGAAGGAGCCTATTAGGGAAGTTCAGGTCTACTTGATGAACACTGTAGTTTAAAGTTGTATAACTGGAATTGTGTTGTGCAGCTCTGCATATGCAATAGGGATAGCATAATAATTAGCAGCAAATTGCCACTGATTTAAGACTTCCTTTGGAAATGTCAGGGTGCATGTGACTTTGTCACACTGTGTACAACTTATGTGTAAGCTGAAATTGCCAAAGGAAACTTTTTGTTTCTAGTGATGTGTCCATGTTGATGACTTAATTCCCATTGCACCAAGAGATCTCCACAGTAGAATTTAAGCCTGCACTGGTAATTTCCAAAGTAAACACAACTGAGTCCTGAAGAAAGCTGGAAAATTCATTTTTACAGATTTTGTCTCCTGGAGACAAGTGGTGCTGGAAGCTGGGTATTATATTATTAAGGTAAACTGAAAAGAGAAGAGTACATCAATTCACTGGCTTTCGGAAATATGAAAGAAATATCAGTGGCAAAAGGTGAGAAATGAAGAATGCAGGCCTTTCTGTATTCAAATCAAGCTCATGGTAGGAAACAAATCTAAGTTTTTCATCGGTGTGATGGACATTATCATTTATACATCAGCCAAAAATTTGGAAATATTGTAACATTAAAAATTAATACATTAGTAAAAGGCCAACAACAAACATCAATGCAACCATTTTATCAGTGATAGCAACTGAAAATAACAACACCTCCATATCTTTAGCGGTACTGTCCTAGGTGTGCATGAATGCAACAGTCTCCATCTGTTGTCCCCTGTTTTTCTTCTATTTCATGCTACATATGTGGAGCAGGTAATTTCACCAGTTGGCTGTCGCCACAAGTTACTGGAACATAATTATTACACTCATGGAGGTGGCAATGCCTCTTCCCTCATCAAAAGGAATTGGAGGCAGAAGCCATGGACCTGACACTGCGAGAAGACAATTTGGAAAAGCAGCAGAAATTTCTAGCAACACAGCAACCTGCCAAAGCAATGCTACAGTTAGGGAAATATTTTGCCTTAATAATTGTAATAACATTGGTTGGTCTTGTGCTCTTCCAGCTTGTAGTGTCCATTTTTCATGAACTGTATTAATGCATGATGCATATTCAATTTTTAAAGTTTTCCAATATTAAGGGGGGGGGGTCATGTTTGTGTTGATGGATGCCACTCTTGCAACAAACACTTTCTTAACCATGTATTGCTGTTTATTTAGGTTATCCTAATGCCTGTTGATTTCTAATTTTTCAAATCTATTTATTATCTATTATTTATTTGATTTAATTTATTCCATTTCTCTCTCAGCAGAGGGACTCGGACATTTTTTTCTTGTTTTGATTTAATAGATTTTTAGGAAGAGATTTCTAAATTATATTTCTACTATTTTTGTATAACCAACCAATATTACTAGAGGTTGTTAACTTCTGTCTCTCTTCCTTTACTTTGCTGAGTGGAAAAAAAAACCTTCCTCTAGCCTAAAAGCCTCAGGTGGAACTACATGTGAAAAAAGGGGCAAGATAGTTCAAAAGCTCCATGTTTTGCATTCTCCTCTTTCACTCTCATCAAGAGGTTCTTTAGGTCTTCTCCACTTTCTGCCAGTGTTATCTGCATATCTCAGGTAGTTGATATTTCTTCCAGCAATCATAATTCCAGTTTGTGTGTCTTCCAACCTTGCATTATGGATGACATACTGTGCATATAAGTTAAATAAGCAGGGTGACAATATACAGCCTTGTTGCACTGCTTTTCCTATTCTAAAACAATCAATTGTTCTGCATCCCATCCTAACTATTGCTTCTTGATTTCAGATTTCTAAGAAGACAGGTGGTCTGGTACTCCCATCTCTTTAAGGACTTGCCATAGTTTATTGTAACCCACACAATCAAAGTCAATGAAATAGAAGTAGACATTTTTATGGTACTCCTTTGCTTACTCCAAGATCCAGCATGTTGGCAATTTGGTCTCTAATTCTCCTGCCTCTTTGGAACCCAGCTCGTATTTCTGGAAGAATCTCAATCCACATACTGCTGAAGCCTACCTAGTAAGATTTTGACCATGACCTTGCTAGCATGTGAGATTAGCACAATTGTATGATAATTTGGAAATGGAATGTAAACTGAACTTTTCCAGTCCTGTGAACACTGCTTCATTTTCCAAATTTTCTGGCACATTGAGTGCAGCACTTTAATGGCATCATCTTTTAGGGCTCTACTTGCTTTATTGTTAGTAATGTTTCCTAGGGACCACTTGATTTCACTTTCCAGGACGACTAGCTTGAGATAAATGATCACAAAATCATGGCTGTTAGGGACATTAAGGTCCTTCTATACTTGTGTCTTATTGCCACCTTTTTCTAATCTCTTCTGGTTCCTTTAGATTCCTGCCATTTTTGTCCTTTATCATGGCCATGTTTTTCCTTGAAGCGTTCCCTTGGTTTCTCCATTTTTTAAAGAGATCTCTAGTCCTTCCCCATCTGTTGTTTTCTTATATTATATTGCACTGTTCATTTAAGCTCTCCTTATCTCTCTTTGTTATTTTCTGGAAATTGACATTCATCTGGATGAATCTTTCTCTTTCATCTTTGCCTTTCACTTTCCTTTTTTCTTCAGCTATTTGTAGAGCCTCATCAGACATGCTTTCTTGCATTTCTTTTTCTTTAGCTTGTTTCTATTTGCTGCTTCCTGTGTAATGTTATGTCACATCTATTCCCTTAAATCTCTTATTCACCTCTACTTTATATTCATTAGGGATATGATCCAGGTCATGCCTGAAAAGCCTACTGGTTTTTCCAACTTTCTTTATTCTAAGCCTGAATTTTGCAGTCAGTAGCTCATGATCTGAGCCACAGTCAGCTTCAGTCTATTTTTTACTGACGTAATTTGGTGTTGGACATTTGGTGATGCCCATTTGTAGTCATCGCTTATCTTGTTGAAATAGTGTTTTCTATTGGTAGATATAATGGTCCCTGAATTAATTTTTTCCATAAACATTCACTTTAGTCCATTGATTCCCAGGATGCTGATGTTCAGTCTTGCTACTTCATGTTTGACCCCATCCAGATTTATTTATTTATTTATTTATTTGATTTATATTGCCTTGATTCATAGATCTTATTTTATAAAATAAACATTTAGGGAAAGTAGAAATTAAGTCAAGAGAATGGGAAACATCTTTGCAAAAGCAATTCTTCAAAACTGAGAGTTTGCAATCAGAGGAAAAAACTATTTATTTTTATTAATACTTATGGGAACAAACACACCATTTAAAATTAATTGGTTCACCAGGCGGGGGGAGACATCTACATTTTTAGATATACAGTTAGTTTCTTATTGACCTGTGCTCAAAGATAAGGAAGTTTTATGACTTCATCGCTCAATTCTCACATTGAAAAATAATTCTGAAATGATAGCCCAAGCATTTCTTTTGTCACCTTAGAATTGCTGTTTAGATCTTTGAGAACATTCCCTGTCATCTTTCCTTCCCATTTCCTATTGTGAAACAGGCTGGAAAGATATAGACAATGAAAGATACTAAAGGCTGAAATGAGATCAGCTTATTTGAAGATGAGTCACCTTTGTTTTTGATTCCCCATTGCAGGTGTCTTTGAAGCAGAAATTTTCTAATGTTCAGGATGTGAAACTATAATATGTGTATTTCTGGGGGTCCACTCTACTTACTTTTAATTTCAGTATCCACAAGAAACCCATGGAACAAGACTGATGAAAGGAAAAAGGAAAGATTAAAAAATCACATAAATATGGAAAAATAAGTATAAAGTCTTTGTGGATTAATAAAACACATAGTTGAAAAAATCATAATCTAATTCAAAGCAATCTAGGCAAGTAACTATTAGGTGTCCCTAAAGTCACCATAAATAATGACAGATATCTTGGAACATGTTCGCCATAAGTGGGGAAGAAAACTTCATATGTGTGTTCAAAGAGATGGTCAGCATGTAGATAATATTTTGGAAACATTTTGTAAGGGTTTTAATGAATATTTTGTCAATAAAAGTATATTTGGCTACAATTTCCCATTTCCCTATGTATGGAAACTTTTTAGACACCCTGTACAATATTTTATTTCCTTTGAGAAATTTGATACATTTTTGTAGCATTTTCCATGTTGAATATGCATATAAAGTGGAGGTGAAGAATAGATTTAAGGGATTAGATGTGACATAACATTGTAGAGAGGGTATGTGATAGTGGCTGGAATTCTTCAAATGGAGAAAATTAGCTCATTAAGTAATATTAATATTGATATTACATTAGCTATATCTCTTTCATCTATCATCACATAAATGAAGATATTCAGTGTAAAATGGAAAGGGTGCTCCATGATCAGAACTAAGCTCTCATTCTCAAATATTATGTATCAGCAGCATAACATACTACTGTAAGGAAATGGTACAATGCATTTAGCAGTCTGAAATGGGTGAGAGAAGCTAAGGATCTGTTTAATGTACATGACATCTAATACCCAGCTCCAGCTCCTGAAAATTTAATCAGAAAAAGTAACAGGCTTGAGCATTTGATGGAGGGCAGATGAGGATAGCAAAGATGAAACTCTCTGTTATGTTGTCATACTTCTGGACTGCAACAATGCAGTAAAAATGTTGGTGTAATTGGCCTAGCTAGGATCTATATCATGGGCCACTGGAACACTCAGAATTCAATTTTATTTGAGTGATCCTTTCTAATTGCAAATAACTGAAGCTTTGCGAATATTAGCAAAGTCCTGTGCAGAAGTAAGAATACAAGATTTTTTTCTTGTAATGAACACACCCTGCTCCCTTTGACCCCTGAATTTGGTGTATTAAAACCATGTCTTTAAGTTTCACTCTTTGTCTGAAGAAGTGGACTTGATCCACGAAAGCTAACAATAAAAATATAGCGGTCTTTAAAGTGCTACAGTGTTTTTTTTATTGTGTATTGTTTATTTTGTTTTGTTTTCTGATATGCCTGAATCACAGACTAACACAGCTACTATTCCAAAAAATTCAAGATTTTTCTCAGTACCCTTTTTTTCAGCTGTTTTCAAAGTCCAATTCTTTTGAGTTATTCAGCATCAAAAATGTGGGATTTGCTCACATAATATAGAGTCTTAAACTTTAGCACAGGGTTAATATTAAGAGATCCAACTATTCAAAGCATCTTGCCCAAATTGGCTATATTTATGATTACATTAAACCAATATCTTCTATTTTTTTCTTCCTACCATGCTGTAGCTCTAGCCTATCACAACATCACTTCATATATGAAGGCCAAATTCAACATACGTTATTGAGTATAATATATACCATGCCATGATGATGTATCAGATCAACTTTACTTCATTATATCAGACAAGAAATTAAAAAAGATAAAAACATTGTGGCATCTTAAATCTAACTGCTATATTTTAATTTGACCTTTTGTAGACCAATATAGATGGTGCAAAAATGTATACACATTTTAAGGTATGTTATCTATGACTTATGTTGCAAAGTTGAATTGAATTCATTAGCAATATGCAATATGATGTTTGCCAAAGCATTAATGCTAGCATCACCATGTGACAGGCAGGATGATCAAAGAGAATTTGAAAAGATGTAGTTGAGATTCCCCCATGTTCTCCTGGCTTAATACTCTTGACTTCTATCCATGGGGGACTTTAAAGGATGTGGTTTACCATAGAAAACCAGCTACAGTGGTAGTAGTTCATGAAGTTATTGAAACAGCATGCACAGCAATACAAGTGGACACTTTGATCAACATTACTCAAGCAGTAGTTCCTTGTAATAAGAAGTATCTGGACACTAATGGATGGGTTAGAAATTTTGATTACATATGTGAATGGTCTCAATTGTGGACTGAAAGTGACAACTAGTTGTGGTTGCTAATTTTCTCTGGGTCTGTCTTTCAGGAGGTTGCTTCAGGGTATTTGTCTTGTCCCATATGTTTTAAAGCATGTTGGATGGGTACTGTCATTTGAGAAATTTGTTTTGCAGATACTTTTGTACAAATAATTTTGCCAAACATAATTTCATCAGCTTCTCAAAATATTAAATCTATTCTATCCTGTTTGAACATTAGATTCACTGGGGAACAGTGATTTTGGTGCCTCACAATTTTCACCTATTTCTGGCTATATTTGGGTCACTGATTCCAAAAATGTTTTCAGTTATGCCCCATCAACTCTAGTTTTTTAGATTGGCTTATTCACATTAGGCCAATCTAACCATACTGGTTGCATATATAACCAGAGGCGTAGCAAGGGTGTAAGCCAACCGGGGCGGTGTGAAATTTTGCTGCCCCCCCCCCAAAAAAAAAAAAATCCACCCAAACTTTTTTTTTGCTCACTCAAATATTTCCCACCCCCAAAAGATTTTTCCACCACCCCTCCCGCCTCCAGGAGCCATCAATGTGCTCCTGGAAGCAAAAAAAAAATTGTTTGAAAAAAAAATGGGGGAAAATTTTTTTGTGGGGGCTTAAAAATGTCACCCCCCTGGAGCACACTGCCCTGGGCATTCCCCCCCCCGCCCCTTCCTACACCCCTGTATATAACTACTGTACATCACTCACATACAATAAAATACACAAGTTATTTTACATAAGTCACATTAGGCTCATTAAAGTTTTTCCACTAGGTCACTGAATCCTCATTTCTGTGATTTCCTCCGATGCATTGATCTTGGACATTCATGCTGGATGCTCCAACAATAGTCTGCCATCATATGTACATCCCATCGTCCACGATACCATTCTTCCATTGAACTTATTTCCTGGTGAAAACGCTCTCCCTGTTCTTCACTTACATCACCAAGACAATGTGGAAATTGGTCCAAATGACTGTGCCGGTATTGTACTTTTATGCTCATGTTGCAGCCAAGTGCACAAAAATTAGTGAGCACATTCTCCACTAATTCTTCATAATTAGGAGTCTTGTAGTTTCCAAGAAAATTTTGCACTACCATACTGAATGACAACTACGCAGCGGCCTCAGTATCATTCATTGAGTCTTGAAATTTCTGGTCATTAATGAGTTGGCAGATTTGTGGTCCATCAAATATACCTGCTTTTTTTCCCCAGACTCAGTACAGGAAATTTGTTACATATATAGCCAAAACATGCACCATGTCTATTCAAAGCCTTGGTTAACTGCTTCATTAATCCAAGTTTTATATGGAGTGGTGGCAATAGAACATTGTTTCTTTCAACCAAAGGTTCTGTGATGATGTGGTTTTTTTTTTCTCCAATGGTCATGCTTTCTCTTAGGCCACTGTCTTCTGACCCAGTGTTGATCTTTAGCTCTAGAGTCCCATAGACATATAAAGCATGAGTATTTGGTGTAACCCTCTTATTGTCCCAGAAGAAAATTCACCATCTTGAGATCGACACAGATTAGCCATTGATGAATATGGTATGAGATCTTCTCCAGGGCTTCGGCTATTGTAGCTCGATTTTCTCACATAGCAACTGAGTGACCAATTGGGATTGACCTGTATATGTTGCCATTGTGCAAAAGAACACATTTTAGGCTATGTTTGGAGCTATCTATAAATAACCGCCATTCACTTGGTATGTATTTTCTTACACCCAGTTTCATTAAGAGTCCTTCAACATTGGTGCAAGAAACAAACTGGTTTTCTGTTGCGAAGAATGGGAGGAAATTTGTTTCCCTTTTGCAATAGAATGTGACTTTTGTTTCTGGCAACAGACAGTGTTTCTCTGCCAATCTGGAAGCTAATAATTTCGACGACCATTTTTGGAAGACTTAGATCTCGAATGAGGTCGTTCAATTCTGCCTGACTAAAGCCGGGTACAACTGACAAACATCCTGCAAATTCTCTGTTTTCTTGCTCAGAAACGCTTTCAGCTGATTTGTCCTCTTCTTCTGATGACTCTGGAAGACTGGCAAAAATAGGTACAGGTATCTCCTCTGAATGTGGAACAGGGCGTTGTGCAGAGGGTAGATCGGGATATATCCAACATTTTCAGTTATTACAATTGATGCCCTTTACATTCACTGAACAAAAGTAACAGTCATCGCTGTGGTTTCTTTGTTCTCGCCACATCATTGGTACCCCAAATTTCAAGCTCTTCCATTTCCCATTTGACCACTGACGCAGATGCTCTGTGCACGTTTTACATACAATGTGAGGTGCCCAAACCTTATCTTGCTCTCCCAGTTTTACTTTAAAATAGGCCAAATAAGCTCTTTTTATACAGTCAGTTATGGGTTTTCTTTGCTGAATGAATGTGTATTCACCACAGATGAAACAAAACCCATCAGGATTATTTATACATGTTCTTCTTGATAAAGCCATATTAGTGACTGTAAAAAAAAGAAATAAATGTCAAAATCATACTTAAGGAGAAAAAACTAGAATGCAAGCCTCCCTGGATGAGTCCATGGAGCAGCTGCAGAGTTGGACTAGTTTCGGGATGCACAGCATCCAGTCTCAACAGTAAAGGAGAGCACAGAGAATGACAAAAAAGGTCAGATTAGTTAAATTACACTTGCAACAACAACAGGGATAGAGCTTGAACAGCATCAATAAGTATTATTAAAACAATCAATTTACGAATGGTGAGGGAAATACAAGTGTAGCCATAAGAGCAATGTATAATGACATCATCAATATCTCATGAACTAGAGCTGCTAAAACACAATGGATGGCATTTTTTGGAATCAGCTGCCCCAAAATGCCCGAAATCAGTTGAAAAATTTTAGGCACCAAGGAAAAAAAATCTTTTTGTTCCCCAGTGTTATAATTCAGTTTTGTTGTTGTATAGTCATATTAACTAAATGTGAAGTATGAGTAAAAGGTACTACCTGTCAAACTGTATTACATTTATAATGTTTTAGTTCTGACTCTTAGTTTCCATTTGAAGTACTGGAGACACCTTTATTTTGGCAGGCAACTGAGTAACTAAGGGGCTTTAATGAGATAAATTGTATTCTTTTATTGCTTTTAAGGGTTTTTTAAATAGTTTCGTGTTTCATTTCTTTTGTGCTGTAGTTGTTTTAATATTGTAACATGTTTAACTTTTTTTAATGTTTCAGAAACTTTCAAGAACTTTTAATACTTTAGTTATTTTTATTCGCACATTAACCTAAGCCTGGACCAGTTCAAACCACAAGTTTACTTTCTGGATACCACTGTGCTTCTGCACAAGAGCATATCAGCAAAACATTATATAAGACACCTAGTAGCGAATGCACATACTGTACTTGCATTTCTCAAGCTTTCATCCCAAATGTGTTACCAAGTTTATATATAGCTCAGCTCTCTGATATCATCAGATATGCTCCACATCACTGGGCAATGACTCAACACTCATGGAGTTAGGGGCAAACATTGCTTAAAGTACAATACCCACTCAATATGGTGAAAAAAGCAAATAAATGAAGATAAACTTGTAAATTTATTGCAAGACACATTAAGAAAAAAGAATAAAAACCTTGCTACAATACACATCCAACAGAAAGTATAAAAGAATGCTAATGTCAGGCACCTAAAGTTTTAAAATGAAATCAGTGAGATATATCATCCATGACATGTAGACTATTTTGTACAACAAATCTTCCCTTTTTTAGGTTTTTTGTAGACAGCCTTTGTTTAACTCATGGTATTAAATTGTTGTTGTTGTTCAGTCACACAGTCGATCCTGACACTTTGCAACCCCATGGACCATTGCCCACAAGGCACCTCTGTCCTTCACCATCTTCCTTAACCCACCCAGTTCTGTGCCCATTGTGTCTACAATACCATCTAGCCGCCCCCTTATTCTTTTGCTCTCCCCTTTCACTGGAATCAAGGGTTTCTCAAGTGAATCCTCTTCTCATTTGATGTTCAAAATACTTTAGCTTCATCTTTACTATTTGACCTTCTAAGGAGTAGTCAGGGTTGATTTCTTCTAAGATCAACCTATCTGTTCTCCTTGCTGTCCAGGGTACTCTCAAAACTCTCATCCGCTTTCCTTATGGTCAAGCTCTCACAACCATACATTACTACTGGAAATACCATTGCTTTGACTATGCAAACTTTAGTTCGCAAGGTGATGTCTCTACTTTTAACTATGTTCCCCAGGTTTCTCATAGCTTGTCTCTCAAGAATCAGTCGCCTTTTTATTTCATGGCTGCAATCACCATCTGCAGTGATCTTAGATCCTAAGAATGTAAAGTTTGTCACTACTTCTACTTCTTCCCCATCTATTTTCCAGGGAGTATAGGGCCTGTTGCCATTATCTTGGTTTTCTTGATGTTGAGTCTCAGGCCAGCTTTTGCCCTCTCTTCTTTCAACCTTATCAGTAGCTTCTTTAGGGTAATATCATCTGTGTATCTCAAATTGTTGATGTTTCTCCCAGCAATTTTGATCCAAATTTGTGATTTGTCCATCAATGCATTGTGCATTATGTGTTCCATGTATAAGTTGAATAGACAGGGTGACAAGATGCAGCCTTGTCTTACTCCTTTTCCTATTCCAAACCACTCCGTCATATCATATCCTGTCCTAACTGTTGCTTCTTGACTCATGTACAGATTTCCCATGAGGCATATAAGGTATTCTGGTATTTTCATCTCCTTGATTACTTGCCACATTTTATTGTGGTCCACACAGTCAAAGGCCTTGGTGTAGTAAATTAAACAGAAGTAGACTTGTTTCTGATATTCCTTTGTTTTCTCCACGATCCAACGTATGTTGGCAATGTGGTCTCTAGTTCTCCTGCCTCTTCGGAACCCAGCCTGCATGTCTGGTAATTCTCTCTCCATGTGCTGCTGCTGTCTATCCTCTATTATCTTGAGCATAACCTTGCTAGCATGTGGAATGAGCACAATTGGTTGAAAACTTGAACATTCTTTGGCAATGCCATTTTTTTTTGGGGGGGGGGATTGGAACGTATACTGATATTTTCCAATCCTGTGGCCATTATTGTGTTTTCCAAATCTACTGATATACAGAATGCAATAATTTGATTCCATCATCTTTTAGGGCTTTGAAAAATTCAGCTGGCATACCATCATCTCCACTGGCTTTATTGTTTTCAGTGCTTTTTAGGGCCTTCCTGACTTCACTGCAACACAAAACTCTACCCTAAAGCTACAGTAGATATGACCTGTATACCCATATCTATAATGACATGATCAATGGTCCCAACAATGTATTTCATGAACAATAGTTTATTTACTGTTTATTCTCTAATATGACTACATTTTCTGCCAACATTCTACATAGGTCATCTCTTCACAAAAGAATGAATGGATGAAAATCTGACATTAGGAATGGCAACAACAAGAAACCAATCTCAGAATGTTTCACTCTCCTAGGATACTCTATTAGGGGCCTTAAAATGGCCATTGTAGAAATAAAGCTGTTACATACAAATGTACCAAACTGTAAAGTGCCAGAAAATGTTATCATTGTTTTTTCTTTTTCTCATTAATTTTCCCAATATAGCTACATTAGTCATTTAAGCATATTGCAAACCATATTGAGTCTCTTTATCAGGAGAAAGGCAACACAGAATTATGATGAATGAATGGTTAATGTTAACCATGTGTTAAACCACTAGGGATTAACAAATATAGGTCTGACATCTGTATAATATAATCTGTCAAATGTCCTATACATTAACCCATAAACTCAAGAATGGATACGTTATGCACTAGAGCTGTTAGAAGAAGAAAAG
Organism: Furcifer pardalis; assembly: GCA_030440675.1. NCBI lineage: Eukaryota > Metazoa > Chordata > Lepidosauria > Squamata > Chamaeleonidae > Furcifer > Furcifer pardalis. The sequence continues at coordinate 64,280,523 of CP126895.1, forward strand.
GACAATACATTTCCAACTCCTGTTAGAATTTAGCTCTTGATGTTGAAAGTTTGAGTAGATTTTACTCTAGGGTTTTCGTTTGATGTATAGTTGTGTTGAGACATTGAACTCATCACCATTGTGGTGATCTAAATATATGCTCTTAGTTGCCACCAGCACCACAAAACATTCCAGCAAATAAATTTAAAATAAAATGATCGGTAATCATTCTCCCTCCAGAGTTTATAGGTGAAACATCATTTTGTTAAAATCTATCATTTTATCAACTACAAAGGACCAAATGTCATTGGTTGCATTTTCAGACAGGTTAGTAGAAAAGGTTAGAAGCAGTAAATATGTAATATATTTTTTACATTTACTGGAACAATCCCATTGAATAGTTTTAAAACACATATAGTACATGTTAGTTGTACCATATTCATTTACTACAGAGAGCTGATGGCATTTCCTTCCTTATTGAAAAAGGCTACCACATTAGTAAATTATCACTTAATTAATTACAGAGTGACCTTTATACTGGAATAATACCACTAGACCAGTGATGTAAATCAGGCCTTTATGCCTGCAGAGCAGCAGAAGATACACTGCTATGCTGGTCCAGACAGCAACCATAGGCAACAGTGTCACTTCTTTGCTGTTATGAGGCTCATAAATAATAGTCAATAAACAGGTATGTTGAATGCAAGATTAGTGCAGGATAGTAGAACAATCAATCACCTACGCACTACCCTAAGGACATCAGAGCCACAAGGGAGCTGTCTATACTAGCACTTTCCTATTTGTGTGATGTATGACAGTAAGTGGTTTTAGTGTACTACCAATTTGTCCCCTTGTGTATTCTGCTGTGAAACAACATTTTGTCACAACTGATATGCATGATCTATTATTTGGTATTATTTCAGATTATGGAAGGAGACATGCAGTTTCATTTACTAACAAGTGTGACCAGATGTTGTATGGACCATATTCCAAATGTGTGCATAACCTTGCAAAAGGTCATTCTTTATGACATTAATGTTTTATACCTTTGTCTCTATTATGCTAAATGGGCACTTGATAGATTCACTTTTCTTCTCTCTGTGTATCGTATTGTATGCAACAAATTCTTGGAAGAGAAGCAAAACTAGTTTAAATAGAAAGAAAAAGAATGTTCATGTATAAAAGCAGCAGTGCAGATTTTTAAAAGGAAAAACAAAACATCATGTTTATTTTGTCAGCCAGGGATTTATCTAAACAGCCATCTAGTCAGTTCTAGTCAGTTATATAAAAACTATGTTTACAGACTACAGTTCCCAAACTGTTCCTCTTGCAATCATGCCTGAGATATTCCAGGTGCTGTATTCTCCAAAACTTCATCCCCTCAAATCTAGTTCTGACTGGAACATATTTATTATAAGAAGCACAAAGAAGAAGAGAAAACTAACATTTCCCAATCTAGCCATTATATGAAACAACGCTGTAGCTTGTTCAGTTTTGTAGTTTCAGTATGAATCATGGCTTTCATTTAATATGTGTGAAAGTAGAGAAGACATAGATGAGATGTTATCTTCTCTCAGATAAGTGGGTTTAAAAGGGACTGAAAGCCAGTGTAATTAAGTAATTGTGAAAAATGTGCAGTTTCATTTTTATTTATGCCTATATGCCAAGTTGATCCAGCTACTGCTAAAAGTATGACAACCATTAACAAATTGATGTGCCAACTCATAGTTGATAAACTTGTGCATGCAACCCACAAGTTGCAAAATAAACATGTGTTTGTAATATAGTAGCCAGAGATCTGGTGAAGAAATGAAGCTGATATGGTGTTGAGATAGAATGAAAATGCCGGTAGGATTCCCATAAATGTGAGGAGAAAAGAACTGACAGATGTTCACTTTATTAGTTTGGTCTCCTGGAAGTTAATTTATAGAAATCAGACCTTGTATAGTGCCATTCTGTTTCTTGTAACAACAAAACACAAAACAGCAAAAAATAAATTAAGACCCCAAGTGGCAGTTGTCAAATGTGACTGCTTTTTGGTTGCTGAGTTGTTAGATTCCATTCATTTTATAATGTCTGATGTTAAGCAAAGACCAAACAATCCACTTCTTTTATCTGGTTGGCCTCCTTCCAGTAACAGCTGTGACTTTAATGAAAGAGGTCTTCATGTATCTGACTTCTGAATAGATTGTGTCGGAACCAAAATGAATGAAATAATATAAAATATAAGCAAAGGTCAAGGAATGAGGAGCGTACAAGTACAGCCCATAGCTTTAGAAAACTTTCCTCCACTGGTCCAGAGAATGTAGAATGCAATTGGTAATGACCGTTGTCAATAGTGAACATGTATTTCTAGATTTTATTAAGAATTATATTGTGGGATAGATGTGTGTCTGATTGTACTGGAAAGGGTGGCTTTTCAGGGATTGACCAGCACATTCTTGCTGTGGGGGTGGGGAATCACAATGTAAACAAAGAGGACTGGACTATGGCAGGCCAGGCCCATAAACTGTCTAACAACCCCATCAACCCAGGTGGTAGTGAAATTTTGCAGAAAAGTAGTTCTTTCCTTCCTGTCTTTTCTGTGACTCATGTGAAATCTATGCTGCTTCCTATGGAAGAGAGTACATCATGCACAATGCAGGCCTAGATGAATCACAAACTGGAATTAAGATTGCTGGGAGAAACATCAGCAACCTGAGATATGCAGATGATACTACCCTAATGGCATAAAGTGAAAAAGACCTAAAGAGTCCCTTGATGAGGGTGAAAGAGGAGAGTGCAAAAGCTGGCCTGAGACTCAATGAAAAAACAACAACAACAACAACCCCAACAAAAATCAAGATAATGGCATCCACCCCTGTCACTCTCTGGCAAATAGAAGGGGAAGAAATGGAAGAAGTGACAGACTTTACCTTCTTGGAAGCTGGTGACTGCTGGAAGATGGTGACTGCAGCCATGAAATAAAAAGACACTTACTTCTTAGGAGGCAAACTACGAGAAACCCGAACAGCATAATAAAAAGTAGATACAATACCCTGCCAACAAAAGTCCACATAACCAAAGCAATGGTCTTCCCAGTAGTGATGTATGTTTGTGAGAGCTGGACCATAAGGAGGGTTGAGTGCAGAAGAATAGACACCTTTGAAATGTGGTGCTAGAGGAGTCTTTGAGAATATTTATTTATTTATTTATTTATTTACATTTTTATACCACCCTTCTCACTGGGGCAACCCAGGGCGGTTTACAACATCATAAAAGCATAATACAACCCAACCCAAACTCATTGTTAAAAACTTCAAAATTACAATTATAAAATTTAAAAAGTTTTTAAAGTTTATAAAAATCCACAGGTCCCAATAATAATTAAAAAGTTAAAAACTTAAAAACAAAAGATTAAAAGACCAGGGGGGAGAGGGAGCTCAAACAAGCCAGCGAGCTAGGGTCATGGTACTGCCAGGACCCCATATCTGTCCCACCAGCTATATTTTTAAGTTCTTCCTAAAAGATAGAAACTCCATCTGAAGACGTAGCTCAGTTGGTAGGAGATTCCATAGGGCTGGAGCGGACACAGAGAAGGCCCTCCTTCTAGTGCCAGAGAGATATGCCTCTCTGGCTGATGGAACAACTAGAGAGCCTCTCCGGTCTGCTCTGGTGGGAAGGACAGATATTCTTGGGGTGATGTGGTCTCTAAGTATCCTGGCCCACTACCATATAGGGCTCTAAAGGTGATAACCAGCACCTTGAATTGCACCCGGAGGCAAACCGGCAACCAGTGCAGCTCCCAAAGCAGAGTATCCTAGACAGCAAGGAGATCAAATCAGTCAATCCTAAAGGAAATCAACACTGACTGCTCTTTGGAAGGACAAATACTGAAGATGAAGCTTAAGTACTTTGGCCACCAAATGAGAAGAGAGGACTCACTTGAGAAGGCCTTGATGCTGGAAAGATAGAAAGCAAAAGGAGAAGGGGGCACCAGAGGATGTGATATCATTGTTGATGCAATGGGCATAGAGTTGAGTGGGCTGCAGATGATGGTGGAGGATAGAGGAGCCTGACATGTGGTGGACCATGGGGTCGCAAAGGGTTGGATTCAACTGTGCGACTGAACAACAACAACAACAACAACATGGAAGAGAATCTAATCCTAGGAAGCATGAGTTAACCATTAATTATAAATTAATTTGTTATAAATTTGCCTATCAAGATGATTTTAAGACAGATTTTGTTGTATTAACTTTTTTTATTTGACAAGATTTGCAATAAAATACCAAAAGATGAAAAGCATTTTCAGTGCTGATGCACACTTCCTAGCTAAATCCCATTTCCTTCAGAAAGAGGGAAAAGAGATTCAACTTGTTTTTAGAGCAAATGGAAGATGTAGAACTCAGGCTAAAACTTTATGCCTCACAGGATCTGAAAGACTGACTGCACTGCCCTCCGGGCAGCCTAAGGACAACAAAGCAGTTCTAACTATTTTTGTGCAGCCTTTTGAAGGTCAACATGCATCCATCAGCCTTACAAATAGTTTAATATAAAATCATAGTAGTATGAACACAAGGTATCTGACCTTCAAAGTAACTTCAAAATTGTGTTTGTTAGGAGGGTTTGAGAAAAGAACAATACACAATGAAAATTTTCTAAAACAAATGTTGCCTAGAAAATATTTTGCTAAGAAGAAAAGTTGGACAGTGTTCTCTTTTTATCTTAAGAAATCCAGTAATGGATGAGAGAGAAGATATAAATTGTGTTAATTTTCTTGTCATCGGCTGCAACTCATATCCGAGAATGCATTTTTTCCTGTAGCAGGAAAAATGTCATTGGTGTTAATTTGTTTAAGGTGGATCCCAGCTTGCCATGAAGTCACCTACACACTATGATCACGGAGCCATCTCCTGTGTCACATATGAAATGAGACATGCAAGATTTAACACTGGGACTGCAATGGACTGCCACAGCCTTGAGGATATTATCAAGGTGTGCCTTCACAGCCAGTCATACAATACAATACAATACAATACAATACAATACAATACAATACAATACAATACAATACAATAGACCAAGCCTCTTTAAGGTAAAATACTTTATCACGATTCAGAAGAGTTATATGTTTTTGTGTAGCCCATGCTCAAAAAGACTAATATGCCAAGAAGAGCATAATAATTATTGACCAATTGCTTATACAGTAATACCCCGGATAACGTTATGACTTGGTTCCACAAGTCATAACGTTATCCGATTTTTTGCGTTGTCCAATGCATACATTGAACAACGCTAAAAAAAGCCCTGACTTCAGGGACAAACCACTGTAAAGGCAGGCAGGGAAAGAACTTTTCCTCCCTGCCTTTAAAGCTACCCCCCACCCGCAGCGGTTAAATTTAAACTACAGGAAGAGAGAGGCTTGTGTTTTTTTCTTCCCCTCCCTGTATTTAAAGCACAAGCCTCTCTCTTCCTGTAGTTTAAATACAGGGAGGAAAAAAGAACTGCTTCTGTCTTTCTCTCCCTCCCTTTCCCTCCCTGTATTTAAACTACAGGGAGGGGAAAAGAGAGAGATGTGATTGGTTCTCTAGAGAACCAATCGTGTCTCTCTCTTTCCCCCTTCCCTGTAGTTTAAATACAGGGAGGGAAAGAGACTAGGAGGCTTTGCGACTGCAGTAGAGTCGGGGAAAGGCGGGTGCTTTTCCCCGACCCTACTGCAGTGGCAGAGACCGCTGCAGGTGGGGGGTGGACCATTGCATAGGACAATGGTCCAATGGTCCGCAGACCATTGTATTGGACAACGCTAAAAGAATCGTTATCTGATGCAAGTTTCCCCCAAAAAACATGCATCGTTATCCGATTCTAGCGTTATCCGAGGCAATCGTTATCCAGGGTATTACTGTACTCCTTTTTTGGGCAACCTAGGTGACTGAATATTTGCAGGCATTCTTTGAGGATGTTGTTATCTGGATGTTGTTAATCTGGATCCATTTCAATCATGGGACTTAGATAGAATTGATCACCCTGTTAATCTCAACAATTGATTACTGCAATGCACTTTATGTGGGACTACCTTTGCAAATGATACAGAGGTTGTAGGAGGTACAGAATGCAACTGCCTGGTTTGTGATTGGGGTGCACAAATACAATCATATCTTACTGATCCTGGCCTGCCTGAAGGCTTCCTTTCCAGATTCAAGCTTTTGGTCTCAACATACAAAGCTCTATATGGTTTAGGATCTCTGTATCTGATGGAGTATTTCTACTGGAAAGATTTGGCCTAGAGAACACTGTCCTCCCATGGCTGGGGATTATGAGTGTCCACCCAGAGGGAGACTTGGAAGGTGGCAAAGAGAAATTGGGCTTTTTCTATGGTGGCTCTATTACTCTGGAAGTTCCTTCCATTGTAGGTCTGCCAAGTGCCTTCTCTCCAGATTTCCTGCAAATTGGCCAAGGCCAAGCTTTACCAACAAAGAACAAAACAAAAAAGCCTTTGGAACACCTTGCCCTATGATAACCTGTAGTTCATCAACCACAATATGCTCACCACTTTTGATAGCTTATTGTCATTTTTGTTCGACTCTGTCTAGATTTACATTTGTATGAGATGATGGACTTTTTAAGTTGTTTTGGATATATTGTGAACCAGATGGGTGGTATATGAATAGAACAAACAAGAAAATAAACGTACAAATTATGTCATAAATAAAACATTCCACTTTTCACTGCTATTGATAAAAGAATATATTTTGAAAAATGATTTTACAGTCATTCCCTTTTGTAGAGGAGCAGATTTAACTGCCGCTTGGTGTGTGTGTGTACATGTTTGTTCTTCAAACAATCACTTGAGAATGCTTTAATGCTGGAAAAGGTCGAGGACAAAAGAAGAAGGGGTGGCAGAGAATGAGATGGCTAGATCATATGGTCAGTGCAATGGGTAAGGTGCTGAAAGGGCTAAGGAGGATGGTGGAGGATAGGGGTGCCTGGCATGTGATGGTCCATGAGGTTGCAAAGGGTCAGACTCAACTATGCAACTGAACAACAACATCAAATATATATTCATTTAATTTAATATCCTTTTTTCCATTGATACTCTTAGGAACATGATAACAGAACAACCAATTTTGTTCTGGCAAGGGAAAATATTGATTAGTAAAAATAAATAAAGGCTTTTCCATTTCCATTTAAATATAATTTGTAAGGAATAGAAAGAACACTGCATTGGGAAACATTTTTATTTTCCTATTTTTAGTCATCTTAAATAACAGCAGAGCCGGAAATGAAATATTTGAAATCTGTGATTGAGTTTCATAGCTCTAAAATACTTTGTTCTACTGTTGCAATATGAATTTATTTTTTAAAATCAAAACATTGCAAACTAACCTTAGCACAAGACTTAGTCCTCTCCTAATTATTTTTATTTTTAAAAGATGAGAAACAATAAAACCTGTTTTACCAGACTTCCATGAAAATGTCAAAGATGATAGACATGGGGAAGGGGTGTTCAAGTCAATATGCTCTACTTCCCCCCTCCAAATGCATTTAGATTATTGCAGGTATGTGTGATCACTAAAACAAGACCAAGAGCACCCTTTTCTTTTAATTATTTTATTTAGATATTATTTATATTTATTATCCTGCTCATATACAATATAAAAAGATGTTAACATAAACCCATAAACAGTAAAACTACAAGCTCCCAAATAGCAAAACTATAAACTATTGCCAGTAATAACAACTGCCTATTTTAAGTTATAAGATCATTTAGTCCCTTTTTAGAATGTATCAAGTTTAACTCTTTTGCTTTGTTCACATACCAGAGTATTCCCCAGTTGAGGAATGGGGAACAATTACTTGTTTGAAATCTTTCTGATTTTTTAAAAACTTTCCTTTCTTTTGGTACTTCTCAAATCCAGGAAAGAGGACAGACTTCACAACAAAGTTCCTGCCATCTTGTGATAAAGCTGGAACTCTGCTTTGCTTCTCTTAGATGGATGGAGGAAGGGAACAGACAGATAATTGGTTCTTGATAAGGTGCTAGACCTGAGTAACATCTTCTCTATGCAAAAGGCACAGTCAAGGTTGCTGCTTCACCCAAAACCAAAAAGTCAAAATTAGGTTTGTTACACAAAGCCCAAACATCCTCAAGAAAATGTATGACCCAGCATACCTGAATAGCTATTCATAGATTTACACCCTGTTGTACATTGTTTTGAGGAAAATAATGATACAAGTACTATTTTTAGTAACTTTACTAAACATTATTTATATGTGTATGATACATTAATAACAAAACATAAATCTTGAAAGAACATTAAAACATCATCAGAAAGCATTTATAGCTTAAATCAACTACATAATTACTTCTTAGTTACATTAAATTGTTCTATTAACTTGAATTAACTAAGAAGTAATTATGTAGTTGAAGTACTTCAGAGCAAGATTATAGCAAAATAGATAAAAGTGTTCAAAAGAGAATCATAGAGCAATGCATTCTAGACTTATATACTTTTCTAGTATTTAATTGTGTGGTTACACAAGAATAAATGTATCTTAGTTTTATGTAAAGTAAGACAATAACTATATGCAATTAAGAAAGCAATTGATATGCTATTTGACATAAACCAACAATAATTAATAGTACTTTAACAATAAAGCATTTGAATATGGCTTAGTCTAAGTACTGTATATGACTTGGAATAGCAAATAAAGAATTTATTAGCTGAATTTGTTTACCTGTGTTTACCTGAATAAGAGACAAGCAGAACACAATTAAAATAATTATGAAAAGAAATAATTAGGAGTATTATATTCAAAAAGTACTTTCAAGCTAAGAGAGTGTTAGATAAAAAAGGGTTAATGCTTCTTTATGTGGCCTATCAGAAAAACAAGCAGGGAGAGAAAACCCTCTTTTCTATGCTTAGATTTCTAGTGAATAGTGGCTTCACTTTCGGTTAGGCATGACTTATTGACCCCTCCCCGCTGGCTTATTTAACATCTTATACAGTAATACCCCAGATAATGATTGCATCGGATAATGCTATCAGATAACGATGCAATTTTTTTGGGGGGGAAACTTGCATCGGATAACAATTCTTTAGCGTTATCTGAGGCAATGGTCTGTGAACGAAGAAGGGGTGTTTTTAGAGTTTTAACTGTGTGTTGTATGTTTGTTGATTTGTTGTAGTCCGCCCTGAGTCACCTGCATGAGTAGGGTGGAATATAAATTAAATTAAATTAAAAAAAAATACTGCAGCTGATAGTTTAAAAGTAAAACATTTTTAAAAGATATAGATGTAAGTTCTGTGTCTTAGCAGCTCATCAGGAAATCTGTTTGAGCTGTATCCTTTCACCACAACATCTACATCATTCTGTTTTCCTCTCACCCACTCCAGTTTTCAACCAGTATTCTGTGGCTTCTGGACACAGTAAGCCAGGGATGCCCAACATATGGCCCACAGGCCTAATTCGGCCCACATCACCAATTAATCCAGCCCACAGTGAGGTCTTAGGCACTGCCGGAATCTCTACCACCACCAAAAGTGCCAAAAACAGGTGAAAAAATATAAAAATGTGACAAAAATGTTCCGCCCTGGGAAGTGGTGGAGACTCCAAAAGCAGCCCCCCCCAAAAAATATGAAGTGATTGCGCCCACCACCACAGAAACTGGAAGCGACAGGATGAACCATGCCTCTGACCAGCACAGCTGTGTGTCAGGTGTGGGTCCAGTCCATGGTGTGAAAACATTGCACTAAGTCATCACTGGATTGTTCTGGAGCTTTATCCAGTTGCGTCTCCCCACCATACTGCTGCTGACCCCACTGGAGGGAGTTTATGCTCTTGGCTGAGAGGATGGTACAATGGCCATGTCTGGGCAGCATGCCAAGTAAAAGAAATTGCAATCTAAAAGACATTCTGGAATTTTGTGTGATCTGCTAGGTGCATATCAAGAACATGACACAGTGGGCCAATAGAAACAGAAAATTCCTGAAGGTAGAACGTTTGAAAACTTTCCATGTGATGTATAGCTTGAAAATTAAATATGTACTTCATTATTTTCATCTAGGAAAACAATTTGAACTATTAATAAATGTGTGGAATAAATTGGATTTTAAGTACATTTTTGTAGGTAATAGATATGTGTGGCATTAATATTTTATATAAAAAAAGTATTCATGGGCATTCCTGCTATGGCTAATTTTTTGCCAAATACATTTTCTCTGACTAAAGTATGCTTTTGAAAAAAAAAATGCTTCCCTTCACATGATTACTGTTATTTATAATAAATTTACACTATAAATGTTAATCAAAAATCAGGGAACAGATGTCCTTTCTTCCAGCATTTCCAAATGGATGATGCCTCTGTAGAAATTTTTTGGAGGCACTGGAAGTGTTTTAAGTGGACTTAAGAAGAAAGTTAAGTAAAAACTTCAACAGTGAAATGTATGACTTATATTACGGACATTAGTAATTAAAAAGAAATCATTTATGTAGGTATGATAATAATTTTTGTGTCAGAAATTATTCTGGTTAAAAGGATTTTTGCAGAAGAAACTCCGCTCAGGGAACACCTTTCATGTCCCCAAGAGCTGGAACAAAGTTCAACTGCTGACTTGCTAGTCTTCCAGCTAAAAAGACAAGCTTCTTAACCATTGAGCCACCCCAACCTTACTTATGTAGGTACCTACTTATGTACCTACTTATGTAGGTAAGTAGATAAGTATTTAAATGTTATTGATGACATGTAATGCAGTCACATTTCAGCACTAAGTTTGTCATATCTGCCAATTGAAATTAATGAACTCTGTTTTGGAAATATTTACCAATACATGTTTATTAACAAATGTTCCAAGAATTGCTCAACGTCCAGTAAGATTTTTTAAAAAAAATTACTTCTCTGTTATTGATTAGTTTAAATGTATGACTGCCATAATCTGTTTTTCAATAGCTTTGTCATTAAAGTGCCAAGTATCTGGAAGTTATACTGAAAGGAACAATTGTATAAAACAGAGCAGCAAAATAGACTCATTAGCCACAATAACAGAGAATTCAAGGAACTTTGGGGGTTAAAATACATAAGGTTTAGAGAGAAAACAAAATATTCTGTCAAGTAAGGGCTGATGAGAACGAAGAATTTTTAGTACAGATGTAAATCATAGTGTGGCTCATATTTGTGTGCTAAACAAGCAATCATGGAGCTTCCCAATATCATGTGGGTTGATCATCTTCAAAAAGTATTTCCATATTTGTGAGACTGGTTGTTGCTCCTTTCAGTAAATGCTAATGAATTTGGAACTGTGATACCTCTGCTTAGTTTATACACTTTTAAATAGTAGAAGCATGGATGGGTTATTTTCATGTCTGTGAACAATTAGACAGTCTCCCCCCACCCCCACCCCCCAAAAAAGAGTTTAATATGTGAGTCTGTCTACCACATTCATTGGCATCTCCTTTCTTGAGGATTGGAGCATATAGAGTAGTGTTTCCTAACCTTTAGCTTTTGGACTTCAGTTCCCAGAAGTCTAAGTCAATTCCTCAAGGCATTGATAAACCAATGTACTGACTTAGGCTTTTGGGAATTGAAGCCTTCCTTTGGGGGGGGTGCCCCACATTGGGAACCCTGGTATAGATAATGTTTCTATACTTTAGAGTATTATTTTGTTTTCTATGTTGTTGGCATATGCAAATTGAAATTTTAGCAGATTCAGTCTTTGTGGCTTGAAATAGTTCTGTTAGTATTACTTCTATCCCTGGTGATTTATTTCTTCCTAGTCCACCTTATCTTCTCTTGTTTTTATGTTCTCTAGTGTGTTACTTGGCTGCCCATACAGCATCCTTAGTCAGGGTTTCCATTTCCTTTTGATTTCTGGGATCTCCTGGAAAAGATTATTTGTTTTCCCCTTATTGTTGTTCTCTATTTCTTCATACTTTTTATTGTGATAGTTCTTTTTGTCAGAATTGTTGAAATGCTACATTCATGGTTCCACCCCATATCTCTTACTTCTTTCCTCTCCTTAGCAATTCTGAGTGTTTCTTCTATCACCAATATAGCTTTCCCCCCCCCCTTTTTAACAATAGGAATTGTCTTTTCTCATTCTTCCCTAACTGGTTCCAATCCAGTTCTTCTGGTTCATGGTCAATTGAGTTTAGTAATGCAAATCTGTTCCTTATGTGGACTTTAAATTAATCACAATTGATTATAAATTATATTTTGGCAGTACAATTATTTCAGTGCTCTTTTTCAGCTTTACTCTAATGTTGGATATTAACAGTTCATGGTCAATATCACAATCTACTCCTGGTTTTGTTTTGCATGTCTTGCATCTTGCATGTCTAGAAATCATTGGTCCCTCTTTCTAATAACCAGCCTTGTTGAGAAATGCTAACACTAACATCTGTAAAACCTTCTTGTGCAAATCTGTACCATACTGCAGCAGGGAAGGCCAAACCTGTTTCCAGATTTCTGTTACTGAAGGCATCAAATTCTTTACACAGAGCTACTTAACTACACCAGATGTTTGACATCACTGCCATGCTTATAGCCTATGTAACCCTTCTCTCCAAGATGCCATATCTCTGGTAGCACAACTTTGGATTGATCTTCTGTCTCTGGAGCTAAAGCCCTGAAATCATCTGTTGATGAGACAAAGTTTCAGTGATGTTGTTTAACCTATAATGTGTTGGGACTAAAACACAATGTTGAATTGCAGACAACGTAATTTAAAAGCCCAAACCAACCTCATAACCTGCTGGGATTTGGATGTTAATGAATCAACTAAGTAGACAACTACCTGATTTTCATACCTGAGTTGGTCCACGGTTGAATTGACCCACCATTCAATCCATATTCAAAATGCTTTGACTTTTGGGAAATACGAAAAAGAATTTTAAGTCCTCCGTAATATCAGTCTCATTCCTCTTTGGTGGCCACCCACCAGAACACCCCAGTCATCTAAAAATTATTCCCCCCAAATCTAGTGATTAAGCAGAATCAGTATGAATGGTGAAATTTCTCTAAATGAACTTCAATTCTCCAATATATATATATATAGCTAATGTAACTTCTAATTCCTTCATAAATCTCTGAGAAGTTTCAATAAGTAGCTGGCACTGTCCATACCCCTTATTACCCATGAATTAAAAACCATGCACATGATGAACTGAATGAGACACAATCATCTTGTGTTCAACTACCCACTCTAGGAAGCAGCTAAATACAGTACTTAGATTCTGCATATGCAGTGGCACATCCCATGTAAAAAGAATTCTTAAATGCAAAACATAACTCATAGCCATCTGGTTGGATAGGCAGCAGGTGAAATGGTGACTTAATGCCACACTCTGCAAGCTTTGCACCCACTCCTCATGTGTACTTCAAAGAAGCATCACAAACTACATCACTCCAGGGGTATGCCATGATATATCCCCCTCAGGATATGACAAATGATGTATAAGCTGGAATTCACCAGGTGTGTTCTTAGGTACTACTGTCAATGGGAAGACCATCAAGTGGTGACCTGGTGGGATATCAAAAAGACTGAGCTACCTACTTTCATGAACCTCCATGTCTATCTTACTTTGTATTACATTATTCATGCCTACTATGGATTGTAAGTTGTCAGCCCATGATGCAACCTGAGCCCAACCACTGAAACCTTAAACCTGAGCATAAACTTATCTGGGGGCTTCTTGCCTCTATCTGAATTCTTGTTTGGCAGGGATGTGTACAGAGATATGTCTGACACAGATGTGTACAGCCACTCCAGCCCCTAGGATGGTTCCTAACATCTGACTGGGGAGGGAGGGTACTTAGGATAAGCCACCATTCAAGGTACCCAGTTAAGGGGGAATACCTATGTGTCCCCAGATTCCATAGGTAGGTGCTGCCATGGCAAGATGACTGATGCTAACTGGATCCTAGTACTCCTTTGCCACACCACAGAAGTCTGTCTATGCTGGATGCAGACTCAGCTTCATCTGCCAAAGCAATCTGCATTGCATCTTGGTCCCCTTCTGTGGTACTTGCTGTATCAGGTGTCATCTCTTACTTGATGCATCTGAATATTCACCTTTGCAATCTGCAACACAGTTTGCCACAGCTGCCACCATTATCCAGGATGTTCATTTTCTGAATCAGAGAGACAGTCCATTATTTCATTTGCCAGGTTCTGCGGCAGAGCTGTCCTCCACATCCTGGAATCCTCTTAGATCTTTGTGATTGAGGCAGGGCACCCCAGACCCAGCATAATACCTTTCCAATGTAATTAGTCTTCTAATCATTGAAGTTAGGCCAATTCTCATTCTTATAGGAGAATATTAGTGGCAATCTACATGACACTTTCCTTTCCTCTGGTTGCTTTCCCTTACTAGATCCTGGAACCTTTTTGAGCCCCATGGTAGCCAATGATCTGTTGAATTTGGTGTGTGTGTGTGTGTGTGTGTGTGTGTGTGTGTGTGTGTGTGTGTGTGTGTGTGTGTGTGTGTGTGTGTGTGTGTGTGTGTGTGTGTGTGTGTGTGTGTGTGTGTGTGTGTAAGATACAGCCTCAATCAATCAACTCTACATCTCCAATAACTTGAACAGTGTGTGTGTGTTATATGGCCCTAGTTGCCAGGAGTGTCCTGCCCTGGCCACAGGTGGGTGGGTGGGTAGAGTAGATGACATCTGTCCATCCCACCAAAGAGGAACTCTGGTTGTACCATCCCCCCAAGTTTGTGGTCGTTATGCGGTTTTAGCATTATCCGATGCAAGGAGGAGGGCCTTCTCTGTGTATGCTCCGGCCCTATGGAACCTCTTGCCAAGTGAGCTGCGTCTCCAGATGGAGCTGCTGTCCTTTAGGAAGGGGGTCAAGACCTGGCTGGCAGAGCATGTGTGGGGTATGGGCCAGACAGATGCCCCAGTCTGTTGGCTCATTTGAACCCCCTCTCTCTGTTTGTCCTATTTTAGCTTTTTAAAATTTTTAAATCTTTTAATCTTGATTTTATATTATGTTTTTATTGTATTTTAGGTTGTTAAGAGTTGTGTCAGCTGCCCTGGGTCTTTATGAGGAGGGCAGCATAAAAGTTTGCTTAAATAAATAAATACATACATACATACATACATACATACATACATACATACAGTAATACAGTAATACCCCGGATAACGATTGCATCGGATAATGCTAAAACTGCATAACGACCACAAACTTGGGGGGAAGATTTGCACCAGATAACGTTCTTTCTAGCATTATCCGATGCATCGTAATAAGGAAGTAAAGGAGGCCAAAGCTCCTCTCCCCGCCACTTCCTTCCTTCCTCCCCCCCCACCCCCAGCAATGGGGTGCCGTACTGCCGGGTTGGGAGCTGCTTGCTGGTGCTGGAGGACAAGCAGGCACTTCCTTAGCCCTGAACATATGGCCGGCCCAGGCAAGGGGAGGGTGCATGGCCATCGTGGCCCTCTCAAGCCGGCCCTGCCCACTGGGAGTCCCGAGACCCTTCCTTCACCACCAGTTTGGGGACTCCCCACACCCACCCCATCACCCACTCACCCACCAAGCAAACCCGACCCGTCCCATGCTTCTTTTTGAGTCACAGTGTCCGTTGTAAGTGGGGCCTCTCAGGTTGGGTCAGCCCAGCTGCTCCTGCTTGTTTCTGCAGGCTGGGCTGACTCGTGGCCACCCCAGGGAAGAGAAGGGTGCATGGCTATTGCTGCCCTCTCGAGCCGGCCCACCCACTGGGAGTCTCCAGCCCCTTCCTTCTGCCACCAGATTGGGGACCCTGACACACCCCTTCTTTTGCCCACCAAGCTAACTCAGCTCAACTCCTTACTTTTGAGCTGCCACGCCCTTTGGAAGCAGAGCTCTTGGTCAGCCTAGCTGCTCCTGCTGAGTTGCACACTCCAACTGAGTCAGGCTTGACTAGCTGAATGCAGATGCAAGAGATCAGAAAGTGGAGAGGAGGGGGGGGGGTCATGACGAACAGCAGTTGCCAAGGCAGCAAGAGACACAGGCATCGAATAAGGCTGAAAATCACATAACGTTAAGACTTGTGGAACCAAGTCTTAACGTTATCCAATGCATTACTGTACATACATACATACATACATACATACATACATACATACATACATACATACATACATACATACATACATACATACATACATACATACATACATACATACATACATAAATCTGCTAAGGTTGTCCCCCAGCCAGATACATAACTCACTGAGCTACTCCCATGCCCTATAGTTTCATAAACAAAGAATGATCTGCTCTGTCTTAACTTTGCTGGGATGACCTCACCCTCTCATTGTCCACTGCAATGTTTCCCTGTTGAACCAATAAAACCCAATTGTACTGATACAAATTCCCTTGGCCTTCCCAGAAAACTGCTAGGTGACCAAACTCAAACAGGTTAGTTAAGAGCAGATAAAAGGCCTCTGCCAAGGCCTAAGCTTAACTGTCATGCCTAGCCAACAAGGCAAGTGAGCCCAACCAACTGCAGAGCAGTGCTGTTGCACAACTGCATTTTCCTGCTTATCAACTCTACCACCATTGCACAGGCTCAAATCACTGACTGAAGTACAGTAAAACCCCGATTTACACAAGAATGCCATTCCACAGCTTTTTACATAATGTGATTTTTTACATAAATCGAAACAAACCCATAGGAAAAATGAATTTTTATGTAAATGGAAGCAAACCGATAGGGAAAATGAACTTTTACATAAACTGAAGCAAACCCATAGGGGAAATGATTTTTTTAAAAGATAAATCAAAGCAAACCCGTAGGAGATTGTATTACATACATTGGGACAATTACATAAATCAGGACATGGTTTTAGCACAAAATAATTACGTAAGTCAAATTTTACATAACTCGAGGCATACGCAAATTGGGGATTTTCTATACTGAAATTAAAACTGCACAAATGGCAGGCTGATCAGACAGCAACCTTATTTATTTATTTATTTATTTATTTATTTATTTATTTATTTATTTATTTATTAGTTGCTCATATTTACTATCCCACCCCAATCGGGTAAACCCGACTCTGAGCGGCTTACAGATTAAAATCATAGGTTAAGCCTATGATAATACTAATTCATCTTAAAACTTCATACTTAAAACTATAAAATTCATAAAACATTAAAACAACGCCAGAAATTCTTTTGAACAGCTTAAACAAAGGAGGAATATGGGGCCACCTAAAGTAAGACACTCCATCCTTATCCTCAGGCCAGCCACATGGCTAATGTGACTGTATTCCTAAGCCACTTATTTCAATCTGGGTGGGAGGGTTAAAGCCCCTTCCTGATGCAGCAAAAACACTTGTTTTAGTACTAACAAAAGACACTTGTTTGCAATAGAAGGATTTGACAAGTGTTTTCTCCACAAGAAACATTTAATTATATGTTTCCTCTCCTTTCCATTTGTACTGCGAAGCCTTGGAAAAATAAAATACATCTTCTTACATGTTTGTTTAGCAACAAAGGATGTCTACTTGACATTTTCAACAGTTATATATGTATTAGTTCGCATTCTGTCTCTCTTGCCCTATTATTACAATAGAAATCACAAGACATCAACATTTCCCATTTTTCAACCCAGCTGAAGAAGAATGAATGTTACATTGTTTCTTGCTAAATTTTCAAAACATGAAATCTAATATAAACTACAAGAGAAGAAGACATCCACATTATGTCTTCCAAGATATCCCCCCTTCCTTTTGGGGAGAGAAATTGGTTTGAGCAAGAAGCATTTAAAAAGCATTGTGATTTGAATATAGATTTCAAATTGTACAAGAAATAAAAGCTAACCTGCTTTTAAGAAATATCTGGTGCAAATTACATCTGTACAACTTAATCATGAGCCAGGAATATCTGAATGAGTTTTAGGAAAGAATGTTTGGTGCTACTGTGAAGATCTATTTTGGCTCCTTTATGATTCAACTCAGGCGTCATTCCCTTTAGAATTTTCTGACTTGAAATTTCCAATGTAACCAGAATGTTGTAAGTAACATCCATAATACACATTCTTACTGCACATGGGATACTACTGAACATGTCCACAATTAGAATAATGAATGTGGATATTTCTTGGCTCCACAGCTATCTAGGGAATTTTCTGTCTTTTTAATTCCTTTCGCCAGATTTTCCAGCCAATCAAATGTCTACATTTTTTTCTGCAAAATTATGTGCTTAACTCCTTAGACAATAATGCTTAGGAATTGACATCATTCTCTGTAGGAATCCTAATCAGCACCTCTTATCAATATCAGCTTTTTCAAAAGGCAACTGTCCTTCACAGTATGCATCCTCCATATTCAAACAGCTACAATTCACTCTCTATGCACATATCCAATATGCATGCTCATTTAGGACATTCTGCTTACCAGCCATGCCTCTAAGCAGTGATAAGAAATCAGCAAGCTGCCCTATTCAGCTATTTATCTTGGTATAGCTAATAGAAGCAAGACAAACTTAACTGTCAACCATATCCAATGGTTTATTGTTACCCTCAGTACAAGAAAGAATAGGATGGTTTTGTTGTACATAAACCATATTTTTCTGTTTAAAAAATGGCATAATTTTTCACTTCTTCAGGAATGGATCTTCCACTCCTGTTGCTAACAACACCTCTTAGATTAGTACAGATGTGAGACTCTGTCTGGGGTAGGTGGGTTTGAGGTTGGTTGCTTTTCATAGAATGCCACTTCCATTATTTTCCAATACAAGATCCATATTTAATGTAAGTATTTGTTTTCTTCCTACATGGAAAATGTGTATTTTGACATATATTTTCTACTCTATACATTCCCCACTTCTTTTTATTGACCAATGTGTGTTTGAAAATGGCTTTCAAATATATTTATTCATATCTGTATAACAAAGAAAGTAAAGGAAGATTTAGATGCTTTCAGCTTTCTCCACATTATTGAAAACTGGAAGATAAACATTCTATTTGTCTAACCCCATTGATTTTTTCAAAACAAAAAATCGTATTTTATTTTTCCTCTCTAACCACTAGTTCTTTTAATGAGATCAACTCAATGCATTTTTTTGTGTGTGGTCCATTTTGTATTTAACAGAAACACATATTCTAAATTACATTGTAAATTTGGCAAGGGTGCCTTATTTTTTTTTTCTTAGTATAACTTTAGCATGTGTTTTCCTTGTTTCAGGAAGATAACATTCTTTGTTGTAAATCAGTTTTGTTCAAATCAACCAAACAAACAACAACAAAGAGACAACAGTACACTGGAACTTAACATAATTAATGCATTTTACATAATGCACTTAACATAATTAATGCATACTCCAGGATGTTTCTTACAGTGAAAATTACTTTAACTGAATTTCCCATAGGAATAAATTGAATACAATTTTTCATAGGAATGCACTGAAAATCAAAATGCATTAACCAAAATGCAGTTTCCCATATGAATAATTTGAAAACCAATTAATCAATTCTCCCCCCCCCAAAAAAAAAAAACCCATAAACTGAGCCACTATTTTCTATGGATTTCCTTTTGTTATGCAATTTTTATGTTAACTGAGCTGTTTCTTAACAGAGGTTCTAATGTATTTCAAGTACTCAAGGGATAAGCCATTCATGGTACATAGGTTTCACTTTTTAACTGTTGATAATTGCAATAAGAATAACATTTTAATGGTTTTTAAAAGTAGCTTCTTTAGTATTAGTGGTACTGTTGAGATATATGAGAAGATTGTTTCAGCTTTAACAAAATTCACATTACTGGATGTCTTCATTCACATTTTGTTACTTTGTAAACTGTTTTAAGTGGTTTACTAAAACATAAGACTTTCCCCCACTCCGATCTTTCTTTTACAACTACAGTCTTTAAATGTGCTATCCGGACAGTCTCCACAGTCATATATTTCGAAAAGCTCATCTTGGGATGGCTCTAGGACATCATTTATCTCCTGGAGAAAATCCCTTTTTACTAGCAGCCATAAAAGTTGTACCCAATTAAAAGTTACATCTGATGGCTGTACTCACAGGACACTTTCTTCTTCCATTTACTAAATATAGCTCCTACATCAATGGTTTCCAACTTTAGGTCCTTCATATTCTTGAATTACAGCTCCCAGGAACTAAAACTCCCAGTCTAAGAAATTCTGGAGACTCAAGATTGGGAACCACTCTCCAATAGAATCTTCTTGCTGCAAATAATAACCAGGTCGATTTTTCTGTGACAATTTAGTTTATTCCTTATGCCCTTAGTTTTGTCTGATATTAATAATTTACAGGATAACATATCTTCTAAAAATAGATGTTTGTTTCTAAAAATACTCTTTGGATGGCCCTTCCACCTTGCAGAAGTCCTTCTGCAAGGTGGATGGACCATCCAAAGAGTATTGTGGAACTGACATAAGTAATGGTCAAAAGGATACAAATTAATTCCCAAGATCACCTAGACTCCAGGTGTAGCTTCAAAACAGGGGAAAGGGATGCCAATCCTTGATGTAACATATGCAATTTGCCCCCCTCCTGGTTCTGGTGGAAGGAAAATGTGAGAGGAACCTTTAGATGAGACATTTTCTTCACTGTTGGACATCTATATGTTCAGAAGTGTTTTTTTTTTTTTGCCCAGGTAATTTCAAAAATACCAGAAAACATATTGATTTATGTAGATTCAATTGCCACGAGAGTCCAGAATAAATGTTTAACTCCCCTCCCAACAAGCTGAATTTGTTCTTTGGTATTTGCAGAATTCTTTTTAATTTTGTCTGAAAATCTCTCTCTTCTCTTAAAAGAAACCAATAAACTTGTTTCCAGTATTTTTAATAGAGTCCAGCTACAGCCTTCTGAGAAAAAGATTACTTGAGAAATATTTTTTGTTTATTTTCTGATATTCTTGAAACACAAGCTAACATGGCTACTATTTTTAAAAAATCTACTTTAGAAATGTTACCATTCTGGTCGTAATTCCATATTTATTATTTATTTATTTATTTATTAGTTCAAATTTATATTGCCTCCCACTCGCTGTGGCGACTCAGGGCGGCTTACAGACATTACATTACATTACATTACAATACATTATGTTGGGGTGGGCACAGGGGGAGGGGTGTTAAGGCCCTCATCCTGCCCTGGCTTCTTCTTCCCCTGGCAGTTGGTTTAGGCACTGAGATTTTGGTGGCAGGTCTTGGCTTGACCAAATATATCTGTGGAGTACTGGTTATAATGCTGGATTATAACTGAGAAGTTCCCAGTTCAAAGAAAATATCTTTGATTTACCTAGGACTGCTTTTTGCAGGAGACTCCAGAAACATGGGTAGCTGCCATCTTCTGTAGCATCTCATATGTCATCCCTGGGATTTCTGTACAAAAAGAGGTGCAGGAAATTTGTTTCCCTCTTGTCAGCCAATCATGATGAAGGCATTCCAGACATTTTCTGGACTGTGGCATGGCCTTCTGGACAAACTAGAGAGGGAAGACTTTCTTTCTGATCTTTTTCCTAGGCTTCAATGCACTCCAGTATTCTTTCTAGGTACTTATTTGTCAGCTTCCCTTGATTTCCCTCCCTCCCCTGAATTCTGTGCTTACATTTAGTTGTATTATGAACATACATGTTTCTGTTTTCTTTTCTCCTTCTACCATTACAAATTTGGTATGGCTTTGTAGAGGACTGTTTGGGGAAAGTGAGGCCAGTGTTCCCATAGACTCCAATTTTGAGACCTATTAAGTCGTTACAACCACTCCTAGATCGGGACTCCTTGCTCATGATCACACACACTTTGGTCACCTCCAGACATGAATATTGTAATGTGCTCTACATGGGGCTGCCCTTGGTGACCAATCGGAGGCTGCAACTGGTACAGAATGTGTCTGCCCAGGTGGTGATGGGGTACGGGCATTATGCTTGTGCCTCACCAATGGTTCAGGAGCTGCACTGGTTGTTGGTGTCCCTCTGGGTGCAATTCAAGGTGCTGGTAATTACCTTTAAAATTCTACATGGTAGTGGGCCAGGATACCTAAGAGACCGCATTGCCCCAAGAACATCTGTCCATCCCACCAGAGTGGACCAGAGGTTGTGCCATCAGCTAGAGAGGAACATCTCTCTAGCACCAGAGAGAGGGCCTTCTCTGTACCCACTCTGACCCTATGGAACCTACTGCCAACTGAACTGTCTCTCCAGATGGAGCTGCTGCCCTTTTGGAAGGGCATAAAAACCTGGCTGGCGGGGCAGGTATGGGGTACTGATGGCTGGCGGGGCAGGTATGGGGTACTCTCTCAATTTTTAAATTAAGACTTAGCTGCAGTTTTAATCTGTTTTAAACTACAGTTTTAAACTTATTAAACTTTTTAAATTGTTAAATCTGAACTGTTAATGTTTTTTATATGTCAAACTGCCCTAGGTCCCCTCAGTGAGGAGGATGAGATATAAATATGAATAAATAAATAAATAAATAAAGTTCTGGGGTTAAAAGCTTCCAGGGCTTAGCACATCTGGGGGACCTTCATATCTGCCTCATTTCCAGGGAAATGATGCACTATCTGGTCCCCATATGGAGTCTCTACTTCCCCCATCAGGTGAGCTGTGATAGCAGTTCATTCTTTGGTAAGCAAGTGAATTGATGACTGGAATCATTGTTTTATGCTACACTTTATGCTAACCAATTGAGTTCTTTCAATTGAGTAGCTCTTCTTACCTCAGTTACTTTGTTCTGTTGTTCGTGCTGGTTTGTTTCACTCCAGAACATTTCCTTGTGGCTAGTGCTGCAATCCCCCATTCACCAATGACATTGGCTGCTTGATTCTGGGCTGCTGACTATTTTTGAGCCAGTACCAAAAAAAAGATGACTGGAGTCCAGAAGAAAAATCAGAAAGAAAAATTCTTCCCTCTGGTCTGTCCGGCAAGTCTGTCCATGTCACTGGGTTGTTGTGACAACAAAATGCTGAGGGCAGCTACCATAATGAGAGTTTCTTGGTGCCAGGGAAAGATGGAGCCATAATATTTCAAATGACTTCCCATTAGCAGTCTTTTCTTTCACACATACTAACAATAAAGTGACTCTGTCTCTGCAGTAACCTTTCCTAATTATGTTGAACAAACATACGGAGTGAATAATTATGGAAGAATAGCTTGCGGTAAATGTCCATTTGGGAAGAAATTATCATAACTAACATACTCCTACGCAGGTTAACTGAATCAAGAGGCTAAACAAATGCACAAACCCAAAGCAGAATCTTCAGTGGAATAAGCGGACATGGAAGATTAAAGCAAAATAAACTGCACATGATGCCAAGTCCCAGAACATTATGGCCCTTCTCACTTCAAAGGACAACAGACACTTTCCCTTCTACTGATAGTCAAATACATTAGAGATGCACAAGAGCTGTCCCACTGGAGTTATACAGGGGAATGACTCATCATTATGTCAGTGTTGAAAATGTGGGCGGGCATCCCAAACAAAAATCTGTACATTTTAAACTGGGCTTCAGAGCAACACAATTTCAAGCAGCTTCTTAAAAAAAAAGTCTCTTCTTGCTGTTGCCAAATTTGGAGATATTTGGACAAAGGATGTTGGAGTTATATATATATATATATTTAGAACTGATCTAACCCCCTTCCCATTTCAGAAGTTATTGACCCTAAGCTCCCCTAGGTTTAAAAGTAGTTCACATAAAATTAGTTGACTAGCCTTGGTTATCTTGAAAGAAAATTGTTTTCCCCACACACATTTCTTTAGTTGGAAACAACTGAGACCCATAAGGGCTGAAATGTAGATCTTGTTTGGATAACAACAATCTTGTGTGCACTAAACACAAGTAGGAGAGGGCTTTACAGCCTAATGTGATTGCCTTTTGCCACTAACCTGATTGGTAAAGTCATTTCCCTACCTCTGACATTTGAGCCAAGCCTCTGCCCCCTCTTTCTGTTTCTTCATTTGCTTCTATTATCTGTGTTATTGACAGCTTTCCTCTTCCCCTAAAAATAATTTCATGTCAGAAATTATTCTGGGTTGAAAGGATTTTTGCTGGAGAATGTCCATTCAGGGGATGCCCAGATGAGGCGCCTTTCATATCCTCAAGATCTTTTTCTCACCGAAGTGGTCCCTATTTATCTACTTGAAATTTCTTGCTTTCAATCTGCTAGGTTGGCAGGAGCTGGGACAGAGGAAGGTATTCAATCCATCATGCAGTACCCGGTCCTTGAACTGCCAACTTGCCAGCCTTCTAGCTAACAAGGTGAACTTCTTAACTACTGAGCCACCGCAGACCCTTTCCTCTTCTACTTCCCCTGACCTCCAACCAGCAACAAACATGCACGTCCTTGCCATGTACTTGAAAAATAATTTTCCTCTTTATTTTGCTGACTGTAACTACAAATGGTAGCTGTAAGTTAAAGATATATTTTCTACTTTAAATGTTTCTATAGTGATTTTATCATACAAAATACTAGTTTGTGTGGAAAAGAGCCAAATAAGCAGTGGGTAGGAGTTGAGACTCAACTGATCTCCTCATGTTTTCTCTGAGGGGAGGGAAAATTGGGAAAATAGAAGGATGATGAGTAAGGTTACAAACTAAACTAAAAGGAAATAGAATGAACCACTGGTTTTTCTTTAAAGAAAGAAATGGACTTTAGGAACAGCTTCTTCTGAGTGACAACTTTCCAGAAAAGAAATCACCACAGATAACTGCTCTAACAAACAAGTGAATCAGTTTGATGGCTGGCAAGAAAAATTAAAGCTGGTCTTTTTCTTTCTCTCTCCCCTTCCATGGAAGCATTTTAATCAAATCAATGTACATAGTAGATGTAGCAGTCACATCATTATAATCAGTGGTAGCAAAGAATCTGCAATTCTTATAATACAAACAAATTTGTGTTCATTACTTGGCTGAGTTTTTCCTGTTTTGTGTGGTAGCTTTTCTAGCCAATCAATGAGAAAATGTATGAGAGAATTTTTTTTTACAGGGGAAGTAGAAAACAAGATACATTGTCTGCATGAAATATCTTCCAGAAAAGTAGCTATATTAGTCTGTTTCAGTGTAATTAAAAACCTAAACAGAAATACATTGTGGCACCAGTAAGATTAACAAATATACTTCAGATAGAGGTTTCAAGGACTAACAATCTATCTCTTAAATTCTCATCTATAGTTCTTCCTAGAACTGAATTGTGATCTGTGATAGGTCACACTGAAATAAATAGTATACAGGTGCCACAAATATTTTTGTACAGTAATACCTCGGATAACGCTAAGACTTGGTGTTATCCAATTTTTAGTGTTATCCGATGCATGATAAAATCCTATGGGATGGATCGGATAACATTAAAGCTCCATAGAGATACATTGTAACCGCACAGGCTTTAGCAGTTGTTATCCAATCCATCCCATAGGACCTTAACTTTATTCGATCCAATTCTCCACCCCAGATTGCTTAACGTTATGCGATTTTAGCGTTATCCGAGGTAAACGTTATCCGAGGTATTACTTTATGTCTGTTTCTGTCTCCTTGTCTTTATTTTCCACCGTGTCATATTATTTGTCTGCATAGAGATGTTGTGCATCTGTATACCCAAACTGACTAATTGCCTCATCCCAGTCATTTGGGTAAATAGAAAGAGTCCCATTGAAGATTGTAGTGTTTTTGAACCACAATATGGCGTACTGCAGGCAATGGCAACCTTGTGTTGCTGTCTAATCTTTCTCACACAGGGTCAAGCAAAAGGAAATGTAGAATGAGCTCATTAAAAGGTGTCTTCTTTTTGGGAGTTTCTCATCTTGCCTAGACACAGAAGAAGTCAATTTGGGAAGTTTATGCAGGTGTATGTGACTGAATATTTCAGCTAAGAAAGAGAGAAAGCTGCTGTACTGCTAAAGAATCATATACCCTATATACTTGAGTATAAGCCGACCTGAATATAAGCCGAGGTACCTAATTTTTACCTGAGAAACTAGGAAAATAGATTCACCCGAGTATAAGCCAAGGGTGGAAAATGGAGGAGCTGCTAGTGAGTTTCCATAATCACTTCTACATGAAAATAAAATTAAGTTAATTGAGACATCAGCTTTTAGAATGTTTATGGCAATGTGCAGGTATGGTAGTTTTTTAAATTGTATTTGAATTAGCACCACCCAACCAGTGGGGGCACTGCAGGGTAAAGAGGTACATGGGTCAGTACAGCCGTGGGCTCGTCACATGCTTCAGGGAGCCAGTCACTATGGCCCAGAGGTCAGATGCGGCCCCTGATGCCATTTCAGCTGGCCCCGAAGCCCTTGTTGCTCCTGGAAAAGCAATATCGGTGGGTTTTACTTCCACTTCTGGGGGCAACAAGGGCTTATTGGGCCAGATTAATTGGCATCAGGCACTGCATCTGGTCCCTGGGCCATAGTTTGGTCACCCCTGCTCTAGCCTCTTGCTCTCAAGGCAAGTAAACATGGCTTCCCCATTCTGGTTTGGCTGTCCAATTGAGCAGCAGGTATGGGCAAGTGAACCCAGATAGCAGCAAAAAAAGGGTGGGGTTTTTTTTGGTCCACAGAGGTTTAAAAGTAACTCCTCCATAGTTTTTGTTGGTCAGCAGACTCTCCCAGCTAGAGACGCTCTGAACAACAGAAGGGAGAGAGGGTCATCTCTCCAAACGCATGACAAGAGCAGCAAGGGTTTTTACCCTCAACAGTAATTTGAATATGCCTGCCTCTTCTGTGCTTGTCAGTCAGCAAACTTTCCCAGAGAGATGCTCTGACCGACAAGCACAGAAGAGGCAGGCATATTCAAATTGCTGTGTGTGGGAGTGGTGGGGACCCTTGCTGCTTTTGTTTTGAGAGACTCTTCTGTGCTTCCAGCAAACTATCCCAAATAGAAAGGTGCTCCAACAACCGAACGGATAAACAAGAGCAGCAAGGGTACAGTATTTTTTCTCCACCGCAATTTGAATGTGCCTGCCTCCATTGTTGTTGCAATGCCATTGCTATAGAGATATACCCACAAGAGGAGGGAAGGGAGCCAGGCAGGTGTGTCTCAATCCGGAAGCAGCAAGAAAGTTCTCCATGCCAGTTTGAGGCGCGCCTGCTTCCCCAATCTTCTTTTTCATCAGCACAGCTCAATCTGGGGGTGTCTTGGGACCCCCGCAGTGGGTGCCTCAAGTATGTTGAGTCACCCTTTTAAACCTCATTTTGTGTGTTAAAAATTCAGCTTATATTCAAGTATATATGGTAGACAATTTATCACCTTTGATTGGGCTAATAGTCTCGCAAAGGGTGTACATCCTGGGGCCACAGGTGACACAGATGGTTGGCTGATTAACAGTACTTTGAAGACCAACTGGCACCAGGAAAGGAATCGATGTGGCCATGAGAACTGCCTCAATGTAATTTTTCCTTAGCGTGGGATGCACAGGCAAATTATTGTTCTCAGGCCTTGCTCCTAGTTTAGCTGATTGAGGGTGTACTCCCGCCAGTTTCCTCTTAGCAACTTTATCTGCTTACAGAGCAACATGTCTTTGAACATCCAACCTTCCTCCCCTCTCCTTTTAGCATAGTTAATCTGTGGGGAAATTGTAGCAAATCACCACTACCCAGGAATATTATCTCAGCAGAAGTAACGGCTCCAAAATTCACTCTTCTCTTTCCAAAATTGGTGTCTTTTAATGTTTTATTGCAGAATTGATCCAAGTGATGACATAATCCATATCACAAACCAAACTAATAGAGTAACTATTAGGTCTAAAAATACTTTCCTTAAGAAAATAACAAAGTGTCCCATTTGGGTATGTAATCTAGTCTAACTCTAATATTTAGAAAATAACAAAGCTCTGACTTTGCTAAAAAATCTCCATCTCTCAGCTGTCAGAGACAGAGTCCTACTGAAATCGAAATATCAGCTAACTGTGGGCTCGCTGGCCCTCATTCCTGTCTAAGTCTTCCCTCTCTGATGTCCCATTGTCCTCATCCGATTTAGGGAAAATGGCTCCTGCCTTCCTGTAAATGTTCCTTTCTTAGTATCTAAAATCAAGGGGTTTTATACCATTTTGGCAATCTTCTCCCTCCTTTAAGAATGTCAGTTAAGTGGGAATGATGAACTTTTCACAGGTGTCTTTCCATAAACATGATGTAAAATTTTTCAACATGTGGATCTCAGGATTGGGAGACCTAGAATCCTATCTGTGTCTCCCATCAACCTTTGATTCTAGATCCGGGTCAAGCATTCTGCGCAAAGGGTTGAGTCTGGGTAAAGTGTTTCCCTTCCTGGGCTTCCCCCTCCCAATTCTTACAAGGTTAATGACTGACCATTTGTCAGAATGAACCAGGGTTATCCCAGTTCATTTCTGGCCCTTTACAAGGTTGCTCAAGTCCCAGGAACTCTAACAAGTGTCTGTCCTCTAGGGGCAGTAGTTTAGTGACATCATGTCTCTGGAATGTGGATTGGCATTCACTGAGAAATGTCTCATTTTAATCTGAGGCTTGTTTCTCAATCTATTCAGACCCTAATACACATGACTATATAAAACGTAATTCAATAAATGTAACATTCCTTGAGTTTTTCATGACAAATGGAACTATGTTTCTGCATGAGTTTCATTGGAAGTGAATCTATGTAGCAATATTATGTATTTATATCTACATCTGTATTTCATTTTAGGGTCTCAAAATTGTACATCCTGATCTGCTTGCTTTGTGCTGTAGATTCTTTGTTTTGGGTGATAAAGATAAATGAGACTTGGATCCTGACACATTTTGCTTCAAAAATATGTTTGTCCTACCTACTTCATTTTTTCTTACAAGCAACTCATGTTCTGGTTTAGTGCCAGTGAAAGAAATTGAAAGATATTGTTTGTAACATGCAGTTTTGGTTGTGTTTCTATTACAATTGTTCTTCTATTATGAAAGGCATTCATAACTTTGCAAAATTCATTGTGTTTGCAAAACTCACGAATGAATGATTTTCATTTATGAGCAAGTGGTATTCTCCTCTGTGATTGTACCATTTAGCTTGGTTTGTTATGTGATAGATCTTCAGAACATAAGCATGGGATATCTTTGAAGGCTGATTTCACAAAACATGAAAAAATTATTTCAGTTATCTCTCAGCAACATGAACATGCTTTCAGTTTTAATTACAAGGTATCTTTATTGCCTATTTCTACCTGAGAAAGCATGAATATATTCCTACAAGATGGTCATGATATTTCTTCAGATAAAGCACAGGCTTTAGCGGTTGTTATCCGATCCATCCCATAGGACCTTAACGTTATTCGATCCAATTCTCCTCCCCAGACTACTTAACGTTATGCGATTTTAGCGTTATCCGATGTTTTACTGTAGATAGCTAGATAGATATTGGAAATGCACCAAAAATAAGCCTATTGTAATTGCTGCTGTATTACCTGGATTTTTTTTTTAAAAAAAGATGGACTGTACAAAAATAAATACTTTTTTTTTTTAGCTGCAGTGACTGGAACCTGGGGTTATTGATTGACTGATTGATGTCCATCTTTTTCCTGATGGGAAATTCAAGGTGATTCCTTATATTAAAAAGACCAAATTAAACCACAATTAGTTGTAGAATTAAAAACAAATTTAACTAGAATAATAATTAAAATACATTGATGATTAAAAACAGGATTAATCAATTTGGCCAGGTTATCACTCTATGGTAATAGAGTAGACCATACTGCCAGCGACTCAAAGCCGAGTGTCAGGCAGCGGTTAACTAACCTGACGACCTTGAAAACTAATGGCCTTGGGTGCCAAGGTCCACAAGGAAGGTTGGTGGTCCCCAAGTGGATTAAATCCCACTTGAATCCATCTTGATCAAGGGCAGCAGCTTCATCACTCTTTGCCTGGGGATGAGGAGGACTTTGTGTGCCAAAAGGGCTCAGGACCAGAAAGGGACTTGTGGAACTGAATCAGTGGTACAGGTGTCATGCTGCAATGCAAAAGGCAGATGGAGGGCCACTGCATTATATTTTCAGGACAGTTTTCATGGTACGAGTAGACAGAAAGAGCTTCCTCAAAGATTGTGTTCTTTTTGAACCACAACTGGGTGTATCCTGGTAATTGTAAACTTGTGTTTCTGGCTAATCTTTCTCACATTAGGTCAGACCAAAAGAACTGCTGGATGGACTCACCAAAAGGTGGCTTAATTTTGGCAGTTTCACATCTGACCTAGACACAGAAGAACAGGATTAAAACATAAACATCCTTTTAATTAAAAAAAACTTTGAAAACAATTAATAACATTTAAAAACCAGCATCCAAGGACTCAGGTATAATTATTAAAAATGGCCTGAAGAAATTAGTTTTCAGCTGTTGGCAGAAGGGATAAAAGGGAGTGGGGCAATTTAACCTCCCAAAGAAGAACATTCCATAATCTGGGATCTACTACTGAGAAGGCCCTCCCTCTTATCCCTACCAAGTGTATTTCGGATATGGTTCTTACTTCAGATGGACACCGAATGTCATTATTGTAGGCCTTCTTCTGTCTTATTATGTGCCATCAAGTTTGTTTCAAATCTATACATGGTAATTCTGTTGTATGGATGATCTTGGCCTTGATATCTAATAACACTTACTCTTTGCAAGATGGACATTTTTGGCAAGAGATGGCATAAATCAATTGGCAGAAGCACAAGTAAAACTGCCTTTAATGTTATGTGTGGTACCTTTTGGTCCAGTAATACTGTTTCCAGAGTGAATGTGGGGGCATAGTTGACATCTAGATTTGCAGCAGGGTCTAGTTCCCATATCTGTACCACTTCTGTGTAGTCTGTTGTGTGTCAATAGTTTTTTGAGATTGGAGGGTTGTCTATAAGCGAGTAGGGGTCTGTCACCAAGGGGTTTAGAAAGTGAAGCACTCTTGTCCATGATGTGTTGGAGATCCCTCATTATGTGTGTAAGGGGTTTAAGTTGAGAGCTGAAGGTGACAATCAATGGTGTGCAATTGCTTTCCCTTCTGGGCCTGTCTTGTAGTAGATCACTCCTGGGTATTCGTCTAGCCCAGTTGATTTGTTCTTTAACAAGTCAAAATCAAGTGGACTTGATCCACGAAAGCTAACAATAAAAATATAGCAGTTAGTCTTTAAAGTGCTACAGTGTTTTTTATTTTATTTTTATTTTATTTTGTTTGTTTTGATTTGTTTTCTGATATGCCTGAACCACAGACTAACATGGCTACTATTAAAAAAAAATATTTTCTTTGGGTTTGGAATGTATACTGGTGTTTTTGTTGCTGGCATTTTTTTAATGTAGAGTATTACCCTTTTTGCTGGCATATAAGAACCACTTTTTCCCTCTTAAAATACACTGGAAAAATTGGGTGTATCTTGTATTGTATATGGTGGCCTATAGTGGGCTATTTTTGTAATAATGGGATGCATCTTATACTCCAATGTGTCTTATATGGTGGCAAATATGGTATTTCTGTTCTTGCTGATATTTATAATTTATTAAATGTGTTTAAATTGTTTATTGTAAAGATTGTTTTAATCAGTTGTACACTGCCCAGAGTTGGAAAATATCCCAGATGGGCAGGATATAAATGCAACAAACAAACAAACATACTGACTGTTTCTAGTGTGTACATCGTTGTTGACATATTCTTTTGAGTATTTTGATAAAATCAGCTTCTGTGGTTTGTTTTGTTGATCAGTCGCACAGTCAATTCTGACCCTTTGTGACCCCATGGACCATTGCCCTCCAGGGACCCCTGTCCTCCACCATCCTCCTCAACCCACCCATCTCTGTGCCCATTGTGTCTACAATACCATCTAGCCATCTCATTTTTGTCCGTCCCCTTCTTCTTTTGCCCTCCACCTTTCCCAACATCAAGGCTTTCTCAAGTAACATCTCTTCTGATGTTAAAGTTCTTTAGTGTCATCTTTACTATTTGACCTTCTAAGGAGCAGTCAGGGTTGATTTCTTCTAAAATTGACCTATTTGTTCTCCTCACTGTCCAGGGTAATTTCAAAACACTCCTCCAACACCACATATCAAAGGCGTTTATTCTTCTGCACTCAGTTTTCCTAATGGTCCACCTCTCACAACCACCCATTACCATCGGGAACACCATTGCTTTGACTATGCAAATTTTTGTTTGCAATGTGATGTCTCTACTTTTAACTATGTTCCCCAGGTTTCTCGTACCTTGTCTTCCAGGAATCAGTAATTTTTTTTTTATTTCATGGCTACAATCACCATCTGCAGTGATCTTGGATCCTAAGAAAGTAAAATCTGTCACCGCTTCTACTTCTTCCCCATCTATTTTCCAGGGACTGATAGGCCCTGTTGCCATTATCTTGGTTTTCTTGATGTTGAGTCTCAAGCCAGCTTTTGCACTCTCTTCTTTCAACCTAAGCAGGAGCTTGTTTAGGTCTTCCTCACATTCTGCCATTAGGGTGGTATCATCTGTTTATCTCAAATTGTTGTTGTTTCTCCCAGCAATTTTGATTCCCAATTGTGATTCTTCCATCTCTGCACTGTGCATTATGTGCTCTGTGCATAAGTTAAATAAGCAGGGTGAAAAAATAGTATCCCAACTATCTCTAATGATTGTATTATTCCAAGATCTATGAAGCAGATTTCCTTTTGCTTTCTAAAATTGCAGGCTCTCCATTACAGACTTCTTCAATGGAAATTGTCACAACCACCTCCACCACCCCAAAAAAAGACATAAAGCAAAAATGAACCAATCTGCTCTAAACAAGAACAAGGACAAGGACAAGGACAAGGACAAGGACAAGGACAAGGACAACGACAACGACAACGACAACGACAACGACAACAACGAGAAACAGTTTGAAGTGGTAGCTGTGTTAGTCTGTGCAAACATATCAGAGAATAAACAAAACAAAATGGGGGGGGGAGAAAAATGTGTGGCACCTTAAAGACTAACTCCTGTATTTAAATATGAGCTTTTGTGGACCAAGTCCACTTCATCAGATATAAGAATGAGGCCTCATGACATCAATTTATACACATCAGGTACACAGGCACACTACGATTGGCAAGTCTAACAGAAAAGTAACAATGTAGCTTGACAACAGGCACAAAAATAATCCAAAGGTATGGATCCCTCTATCATCAAAGGGCAGGGAGGAAACCATAAGAGTTTGAGGCATAGTATGGCAGGCAGGAAAAGTTCAAGGGTGTGAGAAACTCACCCACCCACAATGAATGAATAAAACGAAGATCGTGCATTCCCACTTGGTCCAAACTGATCCAGGCTTTTTTTAGTTTCAGATTTCCTGCTCCACCATGAAAATAATGATTGACTGTTGACAGGAGCCCTTATTAATGAAAAAATTATCAACTGATTTGGTAGACAAGAAGTGACAGACAGGTTGAAGGAAAGATGAATAAAAAATACACAGAATGAAACTTTTATGTGCATCTCTTTTATTAACAGAAAACACTTTTGTTTAAAAGGCTATACTTCAGGAATCCAATGCAAAAAATCATCTCCCATATCTTCTTCTATTTAATAAAAGTCCCATTCCTAGTATCTATATATAGTAAAATGACTGGTAAGAAAGAAAAATGAAAGATGTTGAGGCAATTATGGCATTATGGCAACATTTTACATCATATATTCACTTTGGAATACTCTATGCTCTGTAACGTATCAAACATTTCTTCCTAAATAACTATCAGCATTCCAAATATTGTTTACTCCTTATCTTACTATATTTACAAGACTTCCTTTCTTATTTATCATATGCATATATTGCACTTCCTCAAAACAAAAGCTGGTTGCCATGGGTTATTATAATTCAACAATGGGGTAATGAAGAATGAGACTCAAATGTTTTTTGGAATAGTAGCCGTGTTAGTCTGTGGTTCAGGCATATCAGAAAATAAAACAAAATAAAAAATAAAATAAAAAACACTGTAGCACTTTAAAGACTAACTGCTATATTTTTATTGTTAGCTTTTGTGGATCAAGTCCACTCCATTAGACAAAGTGTGAAACTTACAGGCATGTTCTTTATATACCAAATTCAGGGGCTCAAAGGGAGAAGGGGTGTGGTCAAGCAAGATGACAGACAAGCGAGCACAAGAATAAAAATATAGCAGTTAGTCTTTAAAGTGCTACAGTGTTTTCTATTTTATTTTATTTTGTTTATTTTGTTTTATTTTGTTTTCTGATATTACTCAAGTGTTTGAAACAGTATATTTAATGCAATTATCACTCTTAAAATTTGAGCTTTCAAAATTGTGCCAGTTTATTGCATAACAAAGTTTGAATGTGTTTTATGGAGGATCATGTGTTTTTTTTAAAGTAGCCTTTCCATCTTTCTACAGAGACTTAGGAAGTGCTTAAAGTATTCTACCTATTTCCATAACAACAATTTTTGACAGCACAAGCAGAGGATTACAGCAAGGAATCTTCTTAGTACAAACCCACAGGAAGAGAAGATAGCTGTTGGGAAGAATGTTTAATGAACATTTATCTGCAGTAATTAGCCACTCTGGGAGACAGATAGCCATGAACACACAATAGGCAAACTGGCATCTATTTTAATAACACTAATCTACAAAAGGATTTAGACTGAAGATACTTTTGAAAATAAACCTGAAGCAGAAGAACATGCTACAGAAAAGCCATATTTAAAAGGATTGTAATTTGTAACCATAATGCCAAAATCAGCATTTAATAAGTGATGAAATCAGATTTTAGCTTGCTGCCATGAGAGAGAAAAACTTGCATTGTACAAAATTGCTTCATTGTCCTGGTATCACATAATGTCCTTCAGAAATCATGTTGTCTTTCTTCAAAGTGGATCTACTGGTAACAATAACAGGTGTCAACATCTAGGGTCCCAGATCAGGAGTGTGTCCAGTTCCCTGAGATTTCAGGGCCAAACCTTGCAGTAAGTGATGTGTCATTGAAATGCACAAAGGAAAGGGCCTGAAAATTCTTCTGAGTAAGCTAATTATAAAGTGAAGAATGACAATGGACCCACAATCTCAGTAGCAGCTACTTAACTACTCACCTTATCTTGCTGCTAGAGCTTGCGGAATGCACACTTCTATCTGACTGGGAGATTTTTGTCAGGATCTGCTCTGTGGTTGCTGATCTCCATGCAATGACAGCATAATGAATCATGAATTTGATATTGGAATCCATGCCTTCCTCCAAATATTATGATTGACTCAGTTGCATGTACCACTGACTTTTTTTCCAATGCTTTCCTTTTACAACTTCTTCCTGTTTCTTGATTCTTTTTGGTATACCAATGCTGTGTATATGAGACACACATACAAACACTGCAACGCTAAGAATATGAACCCAGAAAAGAGCTGTGAATAGGAATGGGTGGCTGCCCAGAGTTTGAAAAGACATAAAAATACAATTTCAGATTTGTCTCCTTAAAGAAGAAGAGGAATTCCTTGAGAATTACCTGCATGCTCTGAGCCAATCAACCTTGGGTGACAGTTAGGCAGATCTTTTCCAAGTTTCTAATAGGTTACAAGGTGGATATTTCCAATCCTTTGCAACACTTGTAATAATTGAAAATGGGAATCTGAAGATTGCTTCAGCTTTGTGCTTAGTGTCTTCATTCTCAATTTGCAACTCATTACATTATGTTAATTACATAACTTTTCTGCATAGTCTACATAAAACTATCCCACTCCACCCCTCCACCCAACCAAGCAAGTATGTACCAACTTCACAAATGAGATAGCTTTCTTACAACTCCTAGATAGGGCTATATTTTGTGGAAAAAATCCCATCATTGTCGTTATTGGTGGTGGCATCTTACATAAAAAAGATGCTCTTCTTCTTCTTCTTCTTCTTCTTCTTCTTCTTCTTCTTCTTCTTCTTCTTCTTCTTCTTCTTCTTCTTCTTCTTCTTCTTCTTCTTCATCATCATCATCATCATCATTGATGATGCTGATGATGCTAATGATGTAAAACATCTTCTTTCAGGTAATAAAATGAACTCTTACTAAATTAAGATTCTCCACTATACCTTGTTTTAATGAGTTAAATTGATTATATTATTCCATATACAGTTGTACCTCGCTTAAAGAGCATAATGCGTTCCACAGGATTGCTCTTTAAGCGAGTTTGCTCTTTAAGCGAAACACCATTGAAAGTGACCAATTTGGAGGGGGGGATTGCGAACCCTGATTTATTTGTTAAGCGAGTTTTTGGTTGGTTTTATTTGTTAAGAGAAGCGAACATTCAGAAAAAATTCTGCTCTTTAAGCGAGTTACTCTTTAAGCGAGACGCCCTTTATGCGAGGTTTGACTGTAATATAGATTTGACAGAACATACTTTGAAAGAGACAAGTCAGCCAAAAGATCTTTATTAAAAAAGAAAAGAAAGCAGAAGAAAATAGATTGTTGTTGGTGCTGCTGCTATGGCTTTTGTTTTCTCTTGTTTAATTTTTATTTTTGCAAAAATTGCAAAAAATAAAATAAAATAAATTATTTTGGTGTTAGCAGAATTCCATCCCTGGCAGGGGGAAAATCTATTCTGATCTACAAGCCTTTAGGAACCATTGGCACCACTGATATTAATAAATCAATATTTCTTACCAGTAAATTTTCTATTGCTCTTTACATTTAAAATAGCTGGTAGCTGCTTAACCTTCACACAGTAGTACATATATTTCTGGAATCAAATTACAGCCCATAGGGCATGTTGAACAAATTAATAAGAACATAGAATTGCCTTCCTAGATAAAATTAACAGTCCATTTATTCTAGCATTCTGTCATTCTTGTTCCCTCTGGAAAGATACAAGCAGGCCATGATATCGCTGTTTCTTTATGGTCAGCAGCCACTATCCAGAACTTATGCAGACTCTTATGTTCTACCGTTTACTTTAGGCAAATAATTTACTAAATTAAAAACCCCATGAGCCCCATGGAATTGGGTTTAGTGGGAGTTCCAGTTCAACAAATCTAAGGGGAGATGGAGTGGAGAATGTTGGTCTAAGTTTAGTTACAGCCAGATGACTACCACCAAAATCAATGGTACATAATGAGTATAGGGAAAGGGGAGGAAAGGAGGAGGTTGGTTAGCCCCCTCTCAGTTATGTTTATTCCAAAATAGTTGGGAAATGTACAGTTCTGCAAGAGAAGAATGAGGATGTCATCCCAACCTATCCCACTCCAGAGATGGAAAATAGCATGCTATATTTTTCTTCATTCATTCATTCATTCATTCATTTATCACCAGCTAAGCCTTTCAACCCAGAAGCACTAGAAGTAAAAAGGATATATCCAAAGGTAGTATAATGTTTATATTGTTTACTTAAGACTTCAAATAACCAAAGGCCATTGAAGAAGTTTATAAATATAAATCAAAACATGAGTTTTACCAGCAAAAACAAGCAAATTAACTCAAAGAGTATCAAAATGAAACTATCAGAAAGTTTTCAACATTGTTAGAAAAAGCAAAATAAAAATCAAGGACTCAAATCCTCTTCTGGAAGAAGAAGGTCTTAGCTTGTCTTATAGTGAGAAACCAGTGTATCCATGGCTGAAATCCAGTTATGGTATAATGTCTGAAGTTGAATTGACATAAGGTAAGAACTCTCTTCAGAACTTATCTGTTGCATACTAAATTACACAAATCATCATGCAACAGATAAAGTCTAAAGAGATTTCTTAATTTATGACAACAATACATATAAAAGAAATGTTTTCAGTTAAAGTGGAATCACAGAGTGCGACAACCATTTCCTCCCTTTTCCCAGTCCCTTCTCATACTTAATTGAAGTTCCTAAATAATGTCAGTTGGTTTGAAAAATTTGGCAGGTTTCACAATCTATAGTCCAGAGTCATTTGACAAGATTAGTATTTACTGCATGCAAAATCTCTTGACTACAAACTTTATTTGGTCATTTATTATACACCTGAGAAATGATAGTACAACATAACTATCACACATTTGATGTGACAAAAATGTGTAGCATCAGAAAAGGAAAAGGCAAAAAAAAAGCAGAAATCAATGTTGCAGATAATTTAAGCTTAGGGGTTTCATAGACTTGACACTTAATCAGGAGAAGATGAATAACTAGTTGATATATTTAGACAATAGAGTCTTTGTAACATAGAGCAACATCTTAAAAAGCTGCATTTTATTAAGAAAAATCAGCTATTAGTATGCTAGAATTGTTCAGGAAGACAATCTGTATTACCTAGGAGCATTTCATAGAAGGTAAACCTGGTTAGATGAGATCTATCATTTGAAATTATAGCCAAATATTTTTATAAACTGTTCAGAATTAATTCCAACATATGAGGTAAAGTTTCAACTTTACTGTTCTGTGCAAGATTTAAGACAGTATCAGCACTGAATTTGTGATGGGAGGGAAAAAACTTCACTCCTCCAATGCCTGCTTGCAGTTTCTTAATCTTTTTCGTCAAAGGTTTCTTTCCTATTGATCACAGAAGCCAGTTAGAATTACAAATTCAAATTGTAAATTTTCAGTACTAGTCTTGTGCAACTAGAGTTCCATTTATAGTCCATGAAGGAAATATTTTTAGGATTCAACAGCCATAACATACAGAACTGTGGACAGAACACTAAATTAAAATGTTAAGAGTGTCACAAACCTAGCAACCTACAATTTTGTAATAAACTTGTTCCATAATATTATCAGTATTAGCAACTGTAGCAGGATATGAAAAAAGAGCCTCCTCAAAATTTGTGGTATTTTTGAACCACAATTGGGCACACCCATATGCTGCTGGCTAATCTTTCTCACACTAGGTCAGTCAAAAGGAACTATGGAATGAATTCAACAAAAGGTGGCTTCATTTTGGCAGTTTCACATCTGGCCTAGACATGGAATAAGAAGTAACTGTATCATATCATGTAATATAGAAAGCACTATCAAAAAAATTATTTGGAATGTGCATGATGGAATTTTTTACATTTTCTGGAATATGGGGAGATTTATCTCCTCTCTACCACTTATTGCCTTCTTTTCTTTAAATCCAATATGCAAAAAGGGCAAAAATAGTCTGAAGAAGTTTGGGGAATGTTTAAAAAGCTAATCCAAGGTGTATGATGGGAAAGGTCTCCATCTTGGAATGCATCCAAGATTGGCACAGAGACAGACAGACAATTAAGGAGGCAGCACAATCCATGATCTGGACTCACACTCCCATAATAGATGACTGAATACAAAGAAAGAGCACTTTTCTCTTGTGCCAACCAATCCAATCCTCCCATCCAAGTGAAATGTTTTGGTTTCTGTGAAAATGAACACACTCATCTCGTTTCTTCTATTTTCTTCTCTCTCATACACATTGTTTTGTGCAAGAAACTGCCATATTTAGCCCAACTAAATGTACTTTCCAGAAATCTTGTGCAAGAAAGAGCCATTTTGTATAACTGTAATAATTTTGCACAGACTGACATTTCTTCCTTTCGGAAAATGACTCAAAAACTTCAAAATACTCCCATGGAATTTCTTTGTGGAAAATCGTGCAAATAAATCTTTCTGCAAGATTAAGCAAGGCTACAAGATTAACATTCCTTCTACTACAGCTACTCAACATTCAGCAAATGCATGTCTTTGTGTGAGTAAGACTAAGAGTAAAAAGAGGACCTTGTTTTCTAGATTACCTTTTTTCTGCTCTGACCTGTGATAACCATTTTAAATCCTTTGGTTTCTGTCTGCAGGAGTGATAATAGAATTTGCATCCTGCTAATTTCTGTTTTATCTCATTCTCTTGTTTTCATTTTCTAGCAACGAAAAGGGCAGTTGTGACTTCTGACATATTCAAATTAACTAAAAGTAGTAAATCTTGTTATTTTTCTAAACACAATCTTTCTCATTCTGCATTCTCAGATTATTTTAACCACACCATTTGTATTCTGAACAAAATACAAAACATGTGAATTGTATCCTTCAAAAAGCATAATGCAGTGCAGTCAGGAACAAAAAAGATGAAAGTTTGCATCCAGACTACTGTATGCTGGATGATTTGGATCTAATTTCAGCGTGGCTTGTATGCAAACTATTTATTTATTTATTTAGTCATACTTGTTCATTGCCCTCCTCCCTGAAGGGACCCAGGGCAATTTACAACATATTGTATCAACCACAACAATTTAAAATCGATTAAAAGACTAAAAAATTAAAAGAAGCTTAAAAAATTAAAAACTAGGCGTTGCAGCTAAAAGGCACTGGGGGTCAAATCATCCAGACGGCTGGGCATATTGATCCAGCCATTCCCCAGACCTGACCTGCCAGGTGGACACAGAGAAGGCCCTCCTTCAAGTGCCAGAGAGGTGTTCTTCTCTATTTGGCACTAGCTAGGTAAAGGTAAAGGTTGCCCTCGCTCGACAGCCAGTTGTATCTGACTTTAGAGTTCAGTGCTCATCTCTGTTTACAACCAAAGAACTAGCGCTGTCGCTGTTTGCAGATGTTTTCATGGACATGTGGCAGGCATGCCTCAACACCAGAGTACACAGAACACTGTTTACCTTCTCACTGATGTGGCCCCTATTTATTTACTTGCAATTTCTTGCTTTCGAGCTGCTAGGTTGGCAGGAGCCGAGAAAGAGACTGGAGCTCATTCTGTCATGCAGACCTAGCCAGTGGTGGGCTAAAAAAAATGTACTACCACACTGTGGGCATGGTATGGTGAGAATGGCCGGGAGAAAGCCCTGTGTTGCACCCGAAATAGGACTACTTTAT
This sequence comes from Furcifer pardalis, assembly GCA_030440675.1. NCBI lineage: Eukaryota > Metazoa > Chordata > Lepidosauria > Squamata > Chamaeleonidae > Furcifer > Furcifer pardalis. The sequence goes on from CP126895.1 coordinate 64,321,109, forward strand.
TTCAAAACTTGGGTGGGTGGGGCCAGCCAGAATTTCTGCTACTGTTTCTGGCAAACTGGTGCCAACCTGTTGATGCCCACCACCAGACCTAGCAGTAGCTAGATCTCATCTAAGAAACTGTGTCCAGATGCTAACCAACTGGAACAATTTCAGGGGTGGGCAACAAGGGTGATCAGCAGACTGGATGTCCAACCATATGAGGAAGGACTGAAGGAGCTGGGTATGTTTAGCCTTGAAAAAAGAAGACTGATCACACTTTCAAATACTTGAAAGATAGTTATAAAGAGAAGGGGCAATATATGTTCTTGATAATCCTAGAGTGTGGGACACATAATTATTGGCTCAAGTTACAAGAAGCAAGATATAGGCTGAATATCAGGGGGCGAAACCTTAACTGTTAGAGCAATATGACAACAGAACCAATTGCCTCAGGATGTTGTGAGTGCACCAATGCTGGAGGTATTCATGAAAAAATTGGACAATAATCTGTCAAATCTGCTTTGATTTGGATTCCTGCATTGAGCAAGGAGATGGACTTGAGAGGTTCATAGTCCCTTTCCAACTCACCTATTCTGTGATTCTATGAAAATATTCTAGTGAAGATCTATAAAAATTCCTTCCTCTATTGCATCTGGAATGGTGGTAGTAAACTGTACATGCAGAAATGACACAAGTAATTTTAGACTCATATTCATATTCATCCTTAGAAGGTCAAATAATAAAGATGAAGCTAAAGTACTTTGGACATCAAATGAGAAGAGAGGATTCACTTGAGAAAGCCTTGATGCTTGGAAGGGTCGAGGGAAAAAGAAGAAGGGGACGGCCCAAGATGAGATGGCTATATGGTATTGTAGAGACAATGGGCACAGAGCTGAGCGAGTTGAGGGGGATGGTGGAGGACAGGAGTGCCTGGCGGGCAGTGGTCCATGGGGTCGCAGAGGGTCGGAATCGACTGTGCGACTGAACAACAACAAATTCATACTAACCTCTACTCACTTTTCTCAACATTTTTTGTTTGCCTCTACCATATGTGTGTCCTGCACATCTATTGCTGAATTTTATTATATCTAGCATAGTTGATCTGTGCAGCTACCTGATTTATTGTTTCTTCCGGTTCTGTTCTCCACTTCCCCCAATAGAATTGCTGCATTCTACCTAAAATACTTTATAGATAATAGAATTTGTATCATTTTACAACTGTGCTGGCAGAAAAAAAGTAAAAATTTGACAGAATGGTATTAGGTTTCATTTTTAATTTTCTATTTAGATGTTAAGCTTGATTAAGGTCAGTCATTTAGCATATGAGAGCGACTGTTCTTGCAAGATTAGATTATGGAGTTCAAAGGTGGGATTTAGAGTGTGATTTATGTTTCATATTGACAGAAAATATTCAGTTAAGGTGGGGCGGGAAACTGTTACCTGTTTCACCTCTGTGCAATATTTTTTTTCATAATGAATATGCTGTGAAGAAACCTGGTTGTCAAATGTGCATTAAAATGGGTGGCAGATGTTATGGATTTTAAAGGACTGGACAGGATGGGTGGGAGAGCAAGATACCTTTTCCTCCATTTTAGCTGTTGGCCCCTTCTTTTATCTTCAAATTTATAAGGCTTGATGAAAGAAAGCAAAAAGCCTACTTCAGCCATAGTGCCATCAATCATGCTACTATCCAGGAAAGCGTGACATGTAGAGCTCCTTGATTCAGAATTCCTGTCAGGTCCATTTTCCACACTGCACAATGCATGCTGATTCCTAGAAGGATGAGAAAAATAACATGATAAACGGATGATTTATTTCCTATGAAAGCAACGGCATGTAGAATGCTGTGACAAATGGGGGATCTATTGGGACTGGGAAACATATTAAAAAGAAGGGGACCTGATAACTAAACTGTTGGCAATTTATCACTTTTCTCCTCAGTGACTTAAACCATGCAAGGCCATTGTATGTGGAAAATCCTGCAATTGCTTATTGCAATGCAGAAATGGCCTATATTGCATGTAAGGCCACTTGCACATTTTACACAAGGTGGTCATGATTCTTAAAATCATTATAACAATAATTTTCCTGTCTTGAAGGAAGTGGCTAATGGGGAGAAGTTTTGCAATTCCATTTGCAATTCCTTTTTCCTTAGCAGATTCAGTGCCATCCAAGCCTCAGCTTGTGTCACTTATTGCTCATTCCACTCACATTCTGCCCTACCAAATTGCTGTTACAACTCCATGAGAAGAATTACATTTGTTCTGGCCATTTTATATTGCTTACACTCTCAATCCAGAGCAGGTAAGCAAACAATGCAGCTCTAGTGCTTCTATGTAGGAGTAGGGGAAATACATTGGAAGAGTATGGAGGATGATTGAATCAGATGAAAAAGCCCAGTGGCAGCCATGATAAGGGAATAAAGATGAAATGAGAGGTGACATTAGCAACAGAAGAGATGACACAATAGTCTTTCTCCTATCACAAGCACCAGGTAGAATGGGGCAATGCATTTCTGTGCTTCTTCTTCTTCCCTGTCTAGCCAAGACATGAAACTGCCAAAATAAAGCCACCTTTTGGTGAATTCATCCCACAGTTCCTTTCGCCTGACCTAGTGTGAGAAAGATTGGCTGACAAAAATTTGCTTTTGCCAGGGGTACATCCAATTTTGGTTCCAAAATGCCAAAATCTTAAAGGAGACAGTTGAAGTATGGCGGAGGACAGTTATAGGGGAAGATATTTTTATTGGCTAAAACCTGTCTAGTGAACTATTTATTCTTATAAAAATACAGCGTGCTTTGAATTTATTCTCTTATTTCTCATATCCTCTGCATCATATGTAAATTGCTAGTGCTTGGAATGCAAAGCAGCTATCAAAATTATAGCCTGCATTTCCCCAGCTCATTGGTTTTGCACATCAAATGCTTTTACAGCACATTGCATTGTGCTTCTGTACTGGCCTAACAGCCAGCAATGCAATGTTGCTCCAATGGCAAATATTTCTTCCTGTGACAATAAATAATAAGCAAGATAAAAGGCAGAATCTGGGCTTAGTTTTAAGGATGGTAATTCTGAAGAAAATTTTATGGAGTTCAACAGAATTTACTTTTGGGCTAATTATTTCCATTTTGGGTTTCAGCCTGAATTTGGAGGAAAGTTTGTGTTGAAGATCTACATAGCACGTCTCCATACAAATAATGCCAAACCAGTTGGATGAATGCTATCTACAATAGACATATAAACTGGTTTCCTGATTCCTTTTCCATTTTCACAGTATCTCCTTTAGCAGACCACGTTGTCCTGAATGCAACTGCATGAATCTAGGGTACAAAAGAAAAGTAGGAAAATGTGGCATTATGTTGTAATATTTAACATAAATCAGATATAAACAGAGCTGTGATTAACACACACACACCTTCCAGATGATACAAACACATCCAAGAACAATATAACAATTCACTGAGCTCCTATTTCTTACTGTAATGCTAACTTCTCCAGCCTGTAGGGTTGCATCCGATGTTGACAAGGGAGGAGGTCAGGGAACATGTCTATAAACATCCCGAACATGTTTCTTCTATTTTCTCTTGTTGGTTTAAGGGATAATACCTTGTCCACAAATTTTGGGGTTGAGGTTAGCTCACATACACCCAATCACTGCACCCAGACTATGTTCTTAAGCTGGCTGAATAACTCAGTGATTTAGGTATCTGGCTGTGGGGTCAGAGTTTAGGAGTTTTCATCATTACTGTGCTTCCCAGGAGAAGAACCAGCCTGTGTAGTCATGAGCAAGCTACACAGTCACAGGACATCTTCAAAAGAAAGGAATGGTAAACTACTTCTGAATATTTCTGGCTAGAAAAGCCTGGAAAAGTTTGCCATAAGTCAGAATTGACTTAATAGTTTTGTTATTCAGTTGCACAGTCAAGTCCGACACATTGTGACCCCATGGACCACCGCACACTAGGCTCTTCTGTCATCTGCCATCCTCTGCAGCCCGCCAAGATCTACACCCATTGCATCAATGATTCCATTCATCCACTTGATGCCCTTCTCCTTTTGCTTTTAATCATTATAAATAAAACTCAAAACAATTAAATATGAAAATGATTAAACTGTTTTTGGTCACAAGCAGGCTGCTTCAATAGAACTTTCTTAGTCATTTACCATATCTTATACATGCCATAGGGCATAAATCGCACTTATATAAATGTTTTATTGATTGAATTTCTCCAAATCCACAGAGAATTTGGATGTAGTCCAAATTTTACTTGATTTTCCTTTGTGCCTCCTGTTTCTCTTTGGTGTCTGTGACAAATGACAATGATTTCTATCAGTTAGTAAATGACTCTTTCTTCGCTTTTATTCCATAGTGCAAGGAAAGACAGAAACCATAGGTAATGTAGCTGGAGTTGTTTGAGGCTTTCATTTTTCCTACCCTCAATAATTTTTACTAAGATTGCTGTGGAACTACTGATTTGAGCAGCACTGTAATGAAGATGTTCTACTCTTCACCTCAAAACACACACTGTCTAGCCCATTGTTTCACAAACTATGTTCTGCAGAATACTGGTGTTCCATAGAGTTAGTCTTTAGGGCAGGAGCTCTCAACGTTTTTAAGCTGGGGGCTGGATCATGCTCCCTCATACAGCTTTGGAGGCCAGGCTGCCATTTTGCCCGTCCTCCACCACATGGCACTTTCTGGTATGATGGGGGTGGTGGGGGCCAGATGAAATAGTCCCATGGGCCACATCCAGGCCACAGGCCACAGGTTGAAAATTACTGCTTTAAGGTGTCACAACTTTTTTGTTGTTGTTTTTTTTACTCTCTAATGTAATTGGGGAAAAAAAGTAAAAACCTATCTTTCTATTACAAAAATCAAAGTGTTCCGTTAAAATTCCAGGTGTTCCACAATATACAGTGGTGGCTCGCTTAAAGAGCATAATGCGTTCCACAGGATTGCTCTTTAAGCGAGTTTGCTCTTTAAGCGAAAAACCATTGTAAATGACCAATCGTGTGTGTGTGTGGGGGGAGATTGTTAAGCGAGTTTTTGGTTGGTTTTATTTGTTAAGCGAAGCGAACACTCAGAGAAAATTCTGCTCTTTAAGCAAGTTACTCTTTAAGCGAAACACTCTTTATGTTAGGTTTGACTGTAATAAATTTGGGAAATGTTTGTCTATTTTAAGATCTGTAGATGTTCTCTTTAGCTATCTTCCTTTTTTTAAAAAAAAACCTTATGCATCCAAGATCACACTCACATGTACACATATGCAATCTTATCAGACAAAATTGTTCAAAAATTGTTCAAACTGAAAATAACTATAATCTTATTCAGGTTTATTTAAAATCTAAATACAATACTAAAGTTTTTGCAAATAAATGCACCACAAGATAACTCTGATCATTTGTATTTGTTCAAAACACTACAATTTTATTGTTGTGAAAAATATTTTATATCATATTAAAGAATCTGAGTACTAATTTTCCTCCCATTGAAACACTTATATCCATATAGCCACATTTTATGTCATCTCAGAGTAAAATACTTTTTTCGAGTTACTAGCTTCTATAATGAGAAATTGTAAGGTTTAGTAGCAAGCATGCTTGAGGAAGCATCTAGATTTCTTAACATTTGCTTTTTATGCTAGCAAATAGATTAAATGAATTCTAACTTGCAGTTCATTGTAGCAGATAAGAAAGTATGAGAGTCTCCCACAAATTACTTTAGAGGTCACTGTTAACTCTCATCTAGAGCAATATAATACTCTCCAACCATTAATTTAGTGAACTAGCGTATTTATGATTTCTATATTTCAGGTTTTTTTAAACATGCTTCCTAAGAAATGTTAAATATTATCTTTATATTCTTTCTATATCCTCTCTCCACAACAGATTAATATGTTTGGGAGTTGTTTTATTCACTCATCTTTCCGGTTAGTGGCTGACGTTCATGTGTGCAGCTTCATGCATCCAACTTGAATAATTTAATTGGCAATGGCAGATTGCTCTTCATTAAAAAAAAATATTTATTAGATTTTGGGGTGCATATAGCTCACACACAACTCATTAAAATCATGCACAACCCAAAACTGCAAAACAAAAACTTTCATCAGTGGCAAGCCAAATTGCATCATTCATATAGCATAGGTGGACTTCACCTACCATTTCAGCCAGTATATCAGAAACGTCTTCTAGGAATCTTTGCTCTTCACCCTAAAAAGGATAACTCTAAATGATTAAAAGTAATAGATTATTTTTCTATTCAAGGCTAGATCCAGATTTGGTTACATACAATGGGACTGGTATAAGCAGAGTTCCAGTAATTCTTTTTACATATATAACACTGGTTGAGGGATATGCATTGACTCTGTAGCCTGACCTTTGCCAAAATAAGGGCACATAGTTGGGATACCCAACCCACTATGTGCCTTCTTCAAAACTCTCCACTCTGAACAATGTCCACTCAAACGGTGAATGAATTTCATGTTTTCTTCATATGTATGTAGTAATGTGTGTAAAGCAACATTTCTTTCCTTTGAGATTTATTTTCCTTTCAGAGAATGACCAGCTTCTGGTGCAATGTTGTTCTTAAAAATAAGGTATAGAAAAAAAGTATATCCTGGTTCTGATTAAAATTATGCGCTCTCCAAAGCACATTAAGAACTTGTGAATTATGTCTATGCTACTTATATTGCGCTACATTACTGAGGTCTTGATTACTCCAGTGAACTGATATGACCCAGATTGGTGGGGATAACTACATACCATGAAGTGTAGGTAGGTTGAAGTTTCTAGCCTCTGTTCCTTCACTCACATAAAATGAGGTCATACTGCAAGGAAAACTGCTTTTTAAAAGGAAATATGTATTATAGCAAAAGTTTGTATTATCACATCAGAGTATGGGGGGACAATTAATAATCCTATGGGATATGCTCAAGCTTTTAGGTGTCATCTAACGTATTTTTTCTCCTACTTAGAAAGCATGATGCAGCTGTTGTAGTACCACATCATTTAACGGAAATTTAATAGAACTAGTGTTAATATCAGCATCATTACAATATTATCATTAATGAGAATAACAATGTATTCTCATTGTCCTTTATAATGAGGATTAACTACTCCAGAAGTAGTTTTCTTAAATAAATTAGAGTAGAAGAAAAAAGTGGTGGCAGAGGGGAGTACCAGGCAGTGTTTTTGTCTTCCAAAAGAAGAAAAAAAAACTTCATTTAAGTCATAAGCAACAACTTACAACAAGTCTTGGTTTGATAACGATTAAACAAAACATTTACTTTGGCTCTACACAAATCTTTTCTAGTACAGATAGATACGAGCAAAGAATCCTCCAGTTAATACTCCGGTCAAAGAATTCAATTGTGTATATAAATTATTACTCTGATCTTTCTTGGTAGCTTTGATTTAATTTCTGGGGAATGTTTTCCCATGCTAATTCCGAAATAACTTTGCATTTTACTATGCAAAACAATCCTTCTGAGATGTGTGTGTGTGTGTGTGTGTGTGTGTGTGTGTGTGTGTGTGTGTGTGTGTGTGTGTGTGTGTGTGTGTGTGTCAAAAATTACTATAGTGGCAGTGTTCCTTCTTTACTGTAATGTTCCATATGCAAAGAGGGAAAAACATGAAGCATGAGTAATGTGAAACCCTTTACGCATTTATTTTATTTCCATATTTCTAGTTCCAGTCTCTTTCCAAATCCAATGACTCTTCAACTTTATTTCTAATAACACCATGTGGCTTAATTTTTTTTCCCTTTGCAAACCACTCAATTTTCTTACCTAGTAGCCACTGCTTGAGAGGTCACTTTGAAATCTAAAAGTCAGCTTTACATTTATTTGCATTTATTTACTACAGGAGTTCAAATTTGCCTTATGACAAAAGGCCTCAGGGATGGGATACACTATGTAAAATCAAATTAAATGAACCTGAAACAATTTGAATACTAGAAAATCATTTCAGAACACCTAAAACAATATAAGATTTCTAAACAGTTTTTAAAAAAACCTCAGCCTACTGGAAACCAAGCCATAATTCTCCTATATGCCAAATGCTTAGGTGACCAACCTGGTTTAACTGGGTATTAATATAAAAACAATGTTAGCATGAGTCAAAACTTTGAAGGAGAGAATATTCCAAAAATCAGACTGTTATAACTGGTAAAGTCTTCTTAAATGTCTCAGGCTAGTATGTTAGTTTGGTATAGACAGAAAGGAAGTTACAGACTTCCATCCACTGATGGAAAGGACAGCCTCAGGCAGGAAAGAACAAAGTGGCACATGTGCAAACTAGTTTTCTTGTTTCATCATTCCTCCCTTTAAAATAAGACATTGCCAGTTTATGACAACTTAGGACTGCATTTTCCATATTGTTGCCTATTCACCTAGCTGAAGAGATTCTTTTGAAGAACTTTTTAAGCAACAGATTTGTATGGTTTTGCTAGCTATTGTCCTCATATTGCCATTCCTGCCCTGTAGTATCCATTCTTGATGAGTAGTTGTTGGGTAGTTTTTGGAAATTTATCCCTTCTTTTTCTTGTTAACAGTTCCTCAGTTCAAAGACGTTTCCTCTTTTGAATTCAAATACAGTACACAAATTCAAATACAGCTGTTTTGAACTTTCTTGAAAATGTCCAATGCATTATTGTTCATGGTAACATCATCTCAAACCTATGAAAGAGAGATCTCTAGAATATTCTATCCCCAACAATCCTGCTTAGGTATTGCAAAAACAAGCTTGTGGATTTCCTCACAGTTAATTCATATCAAGTTTGGTCTTGCACTTTTCCTACTGCCTTCCACTTTTGCCAACATTATTGTCTTTTCAAGAGAGCCTTGCATTCTCATAACATGGCCAAAGTAGGACAGCCTCAGCTTCATCAGTTTTGCCTCCAGTGATGGTCCAGGCTTGAAGTGTTCTAGGGCCCTTTTGTCTGATTTACAAGCAGTCCATGATATCAACAGAGCTCTCCTTCAGCACCAGTTTTTAAATGAATTATTTTTCCCTCTGTAAGGAAATTGAAATGAGGATCTTGATTTTGTGATTTAAAATGGATTTTGTTCATTCACTTTCTTCCTCAGAGGGGGTGAATTCCTGGAGAAACCAGGGAGGGTAGAATTTGAATTTGAGAGTCCAAATTTGGAGTCCAAATTCTTGTCCTGTGAATGTGAGAAAGGAAAAGGAGATGATGGACATTAAAAAGTTGGAAGCTTATTGGATAGGAGAGATATAAAAGATGGGACAAATGATGGAAGAGGAGAGTGTTAATCTCAGGATAGAAAAGAGAAACACCATGCTTACACTGGAGGAGGAAGACTGCAGAGGCTTTTGAGTAGGAAGTAGGGAAATGTAATCCTTATTGTATTAGCTGGTTAGGCCAGGAAATATACATAGATAGTTATGCCTTAATTGTTTGGAAAAAAATGGGACAATGGGAAAAATAAAATTTTGTATCCCTGATTTTTAATCTAACTTTTTACATATAATAAAGCTTTTGACTTTTTACAGAAGACTTTTTGGATTTTTATTTGAAGCATAAACTGGTGGAAGTATTCCAGTTCCTTCTGAACCTTTTTGGCAATTGCTACCTAATCTAGTCCTACCTGATCTGGTTGTTTTGTAAGCAGAAACAACCAGGGATTGCAACTTATCATATATTTCCTTAGCCTGTAGCAGAACCTTATGTATTCTGAAGCAGCAAATGCCATATGCTGGCTTCCTAAATGGGTGGAGGTCTCTGTCAAATGAAAGGGGTCCTGTGATAGTGGGACAATGGGCTATGTTATCTTTACACCCTCTTAGCTTTTTTTACATTCCAGCTTTCACACCCATACATGGAAAGTTGGAACATAATAAAATGGATGATCTTGATCTCCATAAATTCTTCTATGTTTATTTAACAACATTGTGGCTATTGTGTTAAATCTGTTCTGCGTAGGTCTTAGGTTCCACTGAGCATTAAATCAAGGGTTTCATCCAAAGATTCACCTTGCAATATATATTTTTTCAGCATTTATTCACATGACAACAACCTTAACTCAAGAGTGAAAAGATGTTTAAAATAAATGTTAAGGCACAAAGAGATAAAAAAGAAAGCTGATTACATAATATCTTGGTTCATGATGCTCAGTCATTCAACCCAGAATCAAGCCCTGTTCTCTCCAAGATTGAAGAAGTTTGACTTTTAGAAAGGTTAATCAATCCCAAGAGCACACCCTCTGCTTCATTTGCAAAAATGAGGCTAACTGGCAATGAAGGAAAAAGAGCAAGAGAGGACATAAATAATGTGGGTTAATATAAGCACTTTCATCGTGATGATTAAAAAAAGTCTCAGCAAGTTTGAGAGATGTTTGATGGTAGATTGAAGCAGTTCTGTTACTTGAACTATCAAGATCCTATGGCCCTGTCAGATAAAGCCTTTCTTACATATGAGCCTCCCTTCCTTGCAGATCATTGCTTATAAGACAATAGACTTGAAAGTCAAGTCACTAGAAGAGCAGCAGCAACAAGAAGAAGAACCAGAACCAAAAGATATTGAAGTAACATGATGTATTTAGTTTCTTAGGAGAGTGATGTAACCTTTCTACTTATTTTCTTTTGGTGTCTTGTCGTACTCCTTCAAAATTCCCATCAGTTCTTTAGGCTATTCTGTATAGCATAAGGGTACACAGTAAGAGCCTCCTTGAAGATTGTGGTATTTTTGAACCACAATTGGGTGTATCCTGAGCAATAACAACCTTGCTTCACCAGCTAATCTTTTTCATACAAGTCAGGTGAAAGGGACTGTGGCCTGAATTCTTCAAAAGGTGGCTTCATTTTGGCAATTTAACATCTGACCTAGACACGAAAGGAGAAGAGTATAGAACAGACTTGAGCAACATAGGTCCTGAAGTCCACATGCAACCAACCCTCTAAGGCATTTTTTCACCTCTTTTCCCACCACTAAAATAATATTGCAAATAACTACAGCATGGTTTACTGCCCAAGATGGGAGTGAAGCTTCACCCTTCCTCCAGTGACTGTGGCACAGCTTCTTCCGCTTCTTTTAATTGCCATATTTAAGAACAAAAGGTCACAGGCTGATTGCCAAGATACATGACTTGTTAATCAGGCTGAAATTGCTGAAATTAAACAGCCTTAAACGTTGATGATACATTTAATGTCCCTGTATTTCTACATTTCATTTATACTTTCTAACTCACTTGGAAACTATCTGTTTGCTGCTTCCCTCTTGCTGGAAAGAAGGCTGTTTTGTAACAAATGGGCCAGGTGTAGATGCTACCACTGACCAGCCAAGCCATGGTCATCATGATTTGTGTAGTCAGAAGGAATGAGGGAACCTCTTTTACCTACGAACATATATTCCCCTTTTATCATCGATCAGCCCCTGTTTTAATTGGCTAACAAAGGAGAAAATAGGAAAATAATTTTTAAAATTTGCCTTCCTGTTCACTCCAGCATTACTGTACAATGATTTGGACAGGATGAAATAATAATAATAATAATAATAATAATAATAATAATAATAATAATAATAATAATAATAATAATAATAATGATGATGATGATGATGATGATGATGATGATGATGATGATGATGATGATGATGCGGTGAAGAAGAAGAAGAAGAAGAAGAAGAAGAAGAAGAAGAAGAAGAAGAAGAAGAAGAAGAAGAAGAAGAAGAAGAAGAAGAAGAAGAAGAAGAATTTGGATATATGATCCTATTAATAGTGTCTGAGATGTTTGATAAAGAAAGCAAAAATGGATCCTTTCAGTAAGAAGATTCACTTCTATAGGCTGTAAAAGAAGAGGAGACAATGAGTTAAGCCATCAGGGCCTTCTCTACCAATAGAAGGTGCAAGAAAGCTGCTTCAGACAACAGCAGATTTGGGTTGTCATGAAAAAAATAATATCAAAATTGCTAGTTATTTGCTTTCCTACTGTATTTTTACAGTCAGGGAGATATAGGGGTGCTTTTAAAAGAACTTGGTCAGCTTTGGTTATTACAAGCATTTGCCTGAGAAGCTTCCAGGTAGCCAGGGGTCATCCCTAGCTCTGCATCAGGTAACAAAATAGCTTGTGGTCCAATCATGTATCTCATTCCCATTTTGACTTATACAGTAACCTGAAGACACAGATACCATTTGAGGCTTTACTTTACTGTGTGATCAATCTCTGTTATAGTAAAAGGAGCATGGAATAATGTATGAATAGGTCTTGATATAACTGTACTTATAATTTATATTTATAAACATGTAACTGAGATTACTGGCTACATTAAATAAAATATTTTCTCTTCATTATCCTTCTCCTCATTTCTTCCTTCTCTCTGTCCTGTTTTGATATTTTGGTTACAGATTATGTTTTATAAAACATGGCATCTAAATCAATATGTACCAGAGCTCTAATTCAATCAGTAATTTTTATTGGCAATAAAAATGCTTCACGGCATTACTCAAATTGTAATTTTGGAGAACATTACAAAGATTTGTTTTCTCTTAATTGGTCTCTTTGAAGAGTATTGTGTTGACAAATTCATAGAACCAAAACATGCTGCCCTTCAATGATTTGTTTATCAGCAATAACCTCCTGTTTCTGTAAGTATCAGCTCAGAGTACAACAGAAACAGAGGATTTCTCAATGTGATGATTTGCCAGGGATGAACTGTACTTTGTGTGAAACAGTTTTCATGAGGAGAAATGTGCAGCATCAGTTGATTGTGGGCATTTATTTGTTGGTACCTGCCATGAACTTTTCATTGGCATTTGAAGAAAGTTTTCACTATCAAAACACAGTCCACAGTTATTATATTCTGAAAGACAATGTGCTTTGCAGTGATCTTGGCATCAGGATGGGAGAATCTTCGTACCGCACTGGGCATTACTTATTATCATAAAAAACAGTGCTTTCTCAATAATAACTCTGCCAGAATAAGGATTCCAACCTAGGCAGCTGCTTTTGGTAACTATCAAAGAGCAAGAAAATGCTAATAATTAATTAGCCATCATTGCATTTTTATTACCATGAAGGAAAATAGGTCTTTATGGGAATTTCTGTCACAAATAGAAAAATGCCTTTGATGGAGTGGGCTACAGTTTGTAGTCAGTTTCAAGAAGTGAAATGTATTTGGCTAGTTTTGAGTAGTATGGGGGTAACATTTCCACACTAACATTATTTTCAGTTCAACTGTGCTTTTGCCTACCTTGAATAACCCAGACATAAATACAAAGATTTATTATGTGAAGATACAATTTGTCTTATGTACAAATTTGTGTACATTGCCTTTCAGTGTTCCTTTTTCTCCAACAGAATAGTGTAGTTTCTCCAAATAATTTATCATTCATTCAATCATACTGGAATAACTTTTGAATTTCAGCATGTGAGGAAAATGGAGGAAAAGACAGAAAATAAGCAGTTGCATAAGTCTAAGAGAGAATAAAACTGTACAAAATGTATTACAGAAATTCTGTAGAATTAGAAATAATAATGACCATGTTCAATTAGTCTATAGTTTGCAACTCAACATGTTGGCCACTTCCTAAATATTTGAGTGAGTGTACACTGGGGGCCCACCTCTGATCAGTGTATCAGACCAGACAGAGAGCCAACCAGAGCTCTCCACATTGTGCAAGGCAGGATGATAGTAACAGCCATTTTACACTGGTTCCACCCCAGCCACTCCTGCTTTGGCATGGCCAGAAGTCAAGAGGGCATCAAGCGCTTGAATGAGTGGGCAAAGAGGTTAGACCTGCCACCCCCACCACTTCTTTTAGTGCATAGCAGCATTACCAAATGGTTTGTTTTGCTAAGCAGGCCTGGTGGACCCACTAGTTGGCACTTCTAGTTGGCCTTGGGGTTGGAGTTTATCCCCCTTCAGCCAGGTTTTTCTGCTTTGAGCAGCAGAGTGTTTGGGCTGGGTCAAGTAGGCCTCAAGGCCTTCTGGTCTGCTCCTCTCTTTCCTTTATGGGACAAAATTGCCTCTCCCATTTTCCCCAAACCCAGACAGCCAAGTAGCCTCCCATTATGGGTCTCTCCATCTTTCCTCATCCCTACAACTTACTAGGAGTGAGCTTCAGAGCCCTGACTCAACCACTCCTGGTCTGCAAGAAAAAAGGAGGGTTACAGTTGCCTAGCAAATGACTCCTACCCTGTCCTTTGTATATTAAAAAATGCCTTCCACAAATAAGAATGAAGTGTGTAAGGTAACAGCGACAATGACAACGACAACGACAAATACTCAATGGGCAGTTATGCCTCCCTAAAAAGGCAAAGGTGCCAGTAAGGGCAAGCAGTTTGCAAAACACAAAGGGCCCCAGAGGTCCCCTCCATTAGCAACTATTATGGCTATGATAGTGGCCCTGGAGGTTGAAAAAGGGCTGCCAACCTATGGGAGCCCTCGCCTCCATACAACTCCAAAGGTCAGGAAGGGATTCAAGAGCTCACAGATCTGTATGCTTCCAGCTCTTGGCCAGGAAATTTATAGCATCTTTGTCCATTTTGGAGACCAACAGGAGAGTTGGAGAAGGTACCCTGATATCTGTCAGAGCAGCGTAGGATACCCCCATCCAGAGGCATTGGTGGGTATCATTGGTGACTTTAGCTATGGTCTCATTGGGAGGCCACTTAAGTTTTGTAGCCAGCTATCTTCCCTGTATAGTTTGGAGGATTGAATTAAACCCAAAGTGTATCAATCAGCCCAGGAGAGGCATTAATCAGGACGTTTGTAGAACCATGATGGCTGGTTCATTAAAGTTAAGTGTTATGAGTTGTACCATCCTAACGGAGTGCATTTATCTGACTTAGGGCTGATATTTTTCTTAGAAGTCATGCAGTGGGACCTAAAGGTTGGCAGCTTGGGTGAGTACCTCCTATGATTGATAGTATGGAATCCAAACAAGTGTCAGTGAGTTCCAGGGGTCATGGGCAGTGACTGTGCAACATTCACCCCTTTGGCACAGGTCATGAGATTCAGCTGGTGGGGTTAGACAGTTGACGGGCTCTACTGTTGGAAACATAGAACTAGTATATTTGGTGCTTGGCAGTGTGACAGTAGTGGTTGCCATTAAGGTGTGGCATGCACCCAGGGCTTGGGACTTGCCTAATCAAACCAGGAGCAGGGGGTCACTGGTAATTTCCTGGTCCCAACTCCCAGATTTGCACTATTCCCCCCCCCCCGAACAATTTCTGCTTAACATTTTATCTTAATAAAATGTTGGCTCTAGTTTATTCCAACATTCATTCTGGTTCCTAATTTTGGGCATGGGTGGACAAAAGTTCTAAGAACAAGAGAAACTACTGGATAAATGGACCAGCATGGTTTTCATTTGTCACATTGACTGACAATATTTCTCCAGATGGTTTCCCAGTCCATCTTTGATCTGTAATGCACATCATTTCATCTATCCTAATGTATAATTCTTCCCTTATTACCCACAATCAATAAAACAATAATTGTTTAGTCGTGTAGCAATTTTATCTACCACTGAAGATAATCCAGAATGTATAAGATTCAAAATTCATTCAGGTACCATTAAGGGTGCCATTTTGAGTCCTCGGTTGTACCAACTTGATGGAGTGCATTTTTGGTCAGGTCAAGCAGTGATGGATAAAGAGAAAGTGTGATTCTTAAAATGTGACTCTAAGACCTGTATGCCCATTTCTACCCATCCTTATCTGGCACCTAAACAGTATTTGTATGTGCATCACGAAATGTTTGCATGACATCAGTGCACCAGATAGCTAGGAGTGAGGACAAGGGATAGAGAGAGCCATTTAGAACAAGGCATGAATTGGAATGCTTTATATTAATTTATCCAATCAGAAGCAGATCCACCAGCTTGCCTGCCCCACCTTTGTGACATCAGAAGAGTCCACATCTGAGACATCACAAGGGCCCACTTGCAGAATTAGTTTTAATCTTGAACTTTTAGAGAATGGGATGCTGCCATCATGTTAATCTATATGGTAAACACCCTGTTTCTCAACACAAAATTTACTGTGGCTAAGTTCTTAGAAGAAAATTTACTTCCCTGAGAGCTAATAGAAAACCATATTTTCAGTTTCCACAAAATATATTGTTCCTTGCATAATATGACAACATTATATAGTTATAATATTTAGTTATGTCAGTGAGAGAGCATCCAGAATTCATAGGAAATGTTTTCTTTCCAATTGTTAATCTTGTCAAGAGTGAACTAATTAAACCAATTGCTGAATAATAAGTTGACACAAAAATCCCATTGATTCGATGGATCTACTCTAGTTGGGACTATTATTTTGTAAGAGTACCGTCTTGACTCTCCAAGTAAAGAACATTGTTCTGAACATTGTGGAGAACTTTGTGTTTAATAGTTTTAGGACAACTGCCATTTCTAAGACCTAAAAATGAACACTGATTAAATAGAATATAATATAAGACGAATTTCCCTCATATTGACCAGTAGGGAAGTGTATGTTTAGGAGTACAACAGTAAGTTTTTACTAAATATATCCTTCAGCGGATATTTTTGTTTGTCTTTTTAATAAAGTGTGGCAGCAATATTAAAGCAGAAATTCATCTACATTGACTCAAGGCTGGTGTAATCATTGGTTAAATAATTTTGGATCTAGAAACAGCTTTTGGGGTTGTTTTATTCCAAATTAAAAATTATTACTTCTTATTATTTCCCAATTATTTTTTTCCTAGATATTTATTTTGCAGAAAGAAAGAAAAATTAAAAGTCACCATTAACCTTCAGGTAACATTTTTCATTTTGGAAGCAGTCAAAATATATCTTGGTGGGGAGCGGTGACATCTAATTCTGATCCCATAATGTCTTGCCTCTTTAGCTTTTTCATGTAGCAGGATAGAACCTGTTAGTATAAATTACCATCCTATTTCTTTTTACATGTATTACCCTCAACTAACACTATGTGAGTATTAAAGAGCCTTTTAGATACCACACAGCAACTTTGTTCTTTGTTCACCAAGTTAACAAAACACAAAAAGACCCTTATCTAAAATAAAAAGAGAGAAACAATACATAAGTGGGATTGCAGAATTGCATTAGAAAAATTTACCCTAAATCTTTTTGCCTTGGGTAAGATGTACAGCCTGAAGGTCTGAAGAAGGATTCAAAGAGCATCCAGATGAATTACATTTATAATATTTCATGCCACTGATAGCACATACAGAGGTACCTCACTTAAAGAACATAATGTGTTCCACAGGATTGCTCTTTAAGCGAGTTTGCTCTTTAGGCAAAACACCATTGTAAGTGACCAATTGTGACTTCTGGTGGTGGTGGGGTGTTTGCAAACTGAAATTTAGTTGTTAAGCAAGTTTTTGGTTGGTTTCAATTGTTAAGTGAGGTAACCATTCAGAGAAAATTCTGCTCTTTAAACAAATTAGTCTCTAAGCGAGGCACTCTTTATGCAAGGTTTGACTGTACTTCGACTCCTACCTCAGTCTTTGCATTAGGCAAATGAAGATTATTATCAACTCAACACTCAGTGTTTGAGTGTCCTGGTTATGCAATGCTGCAGGTGTTATTCAACATTACTATTTCTGCGTCACGTCTCATTCCATGAATATTTAACAACAGGACCAGAGAAATTTGCATCGATACAGAATGAAAATGGATTTGATTCAGATCTCGCTCTCTCTCCCATCTTCTCCCCTTCAATCTGTCCAAAAGAAACAAGCATGCAAAAAATCTGTTCCTTTCCCTTTTTTATCATGTCAGAAGCACACAAAGCTGCTTTCTGGGATGAAAGGATTTTTGCTGGAAGAACTCTGCTCAAGGGAAGCCCGAATGAGGCTCCTTTCATGTCCTGAGAGCTTTTCCAACCAAAGTTTTCCATATTTATCTACAGTACTTGCAATTTCTTGGTTTTGAACTGCTTGGTTGGCAGGAGCTGGGACAGAGATGGGTGCTCATTCCATCATGCAGTACTTGGTTCTTGAACTGCTGACTTGCCAACCTTTCAGCTAACAAGGTGAGCTTCTTAACCACTGAGCCTTGCCCCTTCCTGAGAGACCATTGTTCCTTGCCCCTTCCTGAGAGACATATACTGTCTGCAATCCCTTTAAAAGTGAGAAAGCAATGGTCTATTTTCTCAAGACTGAATATAAGGCCTCTATGACTGTATCCACTCTATAGTAGTGTGTTTGTGACATACAGTTGATTCTGCCCCTTCCCCTGTTCACTCCCTCAAGATATGTTTGCAGGAACAATCCACACATCTGTCTGATAGTCACCAATTAGTCGAGTGATAATAAACTGATGTGAAATTTGTGTGGTTCAACAACAACCCAAACTTGTGTGATGCCAACTGACTACCATAAGGTAGTCCTTAGTTCTGTATAAAAAGGTGAAATAGTTCCCTACAGTCCTATATTGTGTTAGAAAGAAAATGGTTTCATATGCTCATTTGCATTTAATCCTGGAAAAGTAACAAGTGTGACTATCAAACCACTTAATATAAAATATATTTGAAGGAGTGAAGAAGACAGGCATAGTATATTTTAAATATGTACTAGCCAGCATTCAGCATGCTACATTACTCAGTTTATTCACTCTAAGATTTAACTCACATGGCTGACTTTGTGGAATATTTCTAAATTTGGCAGATTTCCCAGGACCTTATATTTTGGGAAGAGATTTAAGTTAAGTTGTTAATTCTGTGCTGGATAAATCCTCCTCTCTCTCAAGAGAAATGTATGAGATTGGTAAAATAATCCATCCTTATCTAGTAAAACTGAGGTTAATTGATCTTTGGAGAGTCTTAAAGAGTTTACCTTTTGCTCTCTTACCCATTTCACCAAGGATCATTCAGAGATGGGAGAGCACTGCTCTTTTTAATTCTTCCCCAGTATCTCAAAAAGGGCTTCTTTAAGGACATTTATGCCAATTTAAATAATTTCCCATGAAATACTTACTTTAAAATTGTGCAGCACTTCCATCCCAATTTTTTTAGTGAACTATGCAACAATTATGTATGAACAGAGCTGTATGACTTTCTGATTGAGTTGTGTTTCTTCAAAAGCAAAGCATCTTCAGAGCCTATGTATTTTCATGAGAAACAAATATTTCCCACTGCAATTAATGAAACTCAAAACATTTGCCAGACTGTGTCCTGTCCGAGGAGAAAAAATGTCCTTGAAAAGCACACTACAAAACTGAATCAAAGGCACGGAAGGAGTAAAAGGATTATGTCAATGACTTACCACAGAGAAAACAGTAACTAAGTGTATTTGGTACATAAGGAAACTGACAATGACTAAGTGGATGAAGTCAGCTTCACATCAGCCAGTAAAGTGATTAGGTAGTATCAATACAGAGATACAGACATGTGAAGATAGACTTCACTGTTTTAAATTAATCTGAAAAGAACCTTTTTATTCATGATGAAATAAATGGATCTTCTTATCAGAGTCATTGTATCAGAGCACAAATATGCCAAATGTTTTCAGTTGCTTATTGGCCCAGTGAAAAGATCCTAATGTCAGCAACCCACCATAACAAGATGAGTATGTAGTTGTTGGGTTTTTTAAAAAAGCTTTCAGTTCAATTGTAATTGTCAAGAGAAAAGGGAACAAACAACCAAAGATAATGAAATTTAGTGCATATAAATATATCCTAAAATCTTAACTGACAAGGTTAATGCTTTGGAGCATCTAATCTATCTTTTAAATATGCATTGTCAGACAAGGCAGAGACAGTACCAAAATATGTTTCCTTCACAGTAAATCTCCATCAGGATTGCTGTTATTGATCCACAGAGTCAGTAACTGAATCTATCCATGGGATTCAACACTATCTGTCTTCATATTATATGGCTCTCTTCCCCCTGTCAGAGCCCATTAAACTGTCACCTGTGGACTTTACATCATTTTTATTGGAGGGTCCTTGTGAAAGTTTGCCATCTTGTCTTTAAAATATAGCATTGCTGGGAAAGGTTTGCTTCCTGAAAATTCCATTTTGCATCCCTTGGTTTGTCTCTTGTTATCTTCTGTGGAGAAAGAAGGGCAAAAGTACTAGGTTTTTAAAAGCACTATATCACAGAGACCAAGCAATAGAAATATTTAAATTAGGACATTTGGTATGTAATTCTTCAGGCCCCATCAAATGTCGAAGAGCTTTTGTTGCGCACTTCTACTTAAAGAAGTATGTGAGTCACTTTTTTGTTAAGGTGCTTCCTTTGATGTGCAAATAAATGAGAAAGCTCAGATAAGAAAATCCAATATGTTTCGCTGTGTACTCTGGTCTTCCAATGAGAGAAGCAAGGAATAGTCAGAGAAAGAGGGAGGGATTCATATGAGAAAATGTCACCAGGAAAATGTTAACTTTAATTTCATAATTTGCTTGAAAATATATTTTAATGGGATATTTCAACAATCAAAGTTTGTGTAAGAAGGAGCAAAAAAACCAAAGCAAGTGTTTCCATATCAGAAACAGCTATCATTCAGAAGTCAAATCTAAAGCCTCTGCTCATGTTATTGTGATATTAAATCCACAATGAGATAGTTAGTCTTGCTGAATTTATTTGAACATATACCCATGAAATACATGTTAAAGAAGGTGTCAGGGAGCTATCTGGAATTAATCTGAAAGTAAAGTACAGTAATACCTCATATAACATTAGTATCGAATAACACTAAAATCGCATAACATTAAGGAATCTGGGGGGAAGAATTGCATCAGATAACATTAAGATCCTATGGGATGCTTCAGATAACAACCGCTAAAGTCTGTGTGGTTACAATGTATCTCTATGAATCCCATAGAGGATCAGATAACACTAAAAATCATATAACACAAAGACTTGTGGAACCAGGTTTTAGTGTTATATGAGGTTTTACTGTACAGTACAGTAATACCTCGGATAACGTTCACCTTGGATAACGCTAAAATTGCATAACGTTAAGTAATCTGGGGAGGAGAATTGTATCGAATAATGTTAAGGTCCTATGGGATGTATCGGATAACAACCGCTAAAGCCTATGCGGTTACAATGTATCTCTATGGAGCTTTAACATTATCCGATCCATCCCATAGGATTTTAACATGCATCGGATAACACTAAAATCGCATAACATTAAGGAATCTGGGGGGAAGAATTGCATCAGATAACATTAAGATCCTATGGGATGCTTCAGATAACAACCGCTAAAGCCTGTGTGGTTACAATGTATCTCTATGAATCCCATAGAGGATCAGATAACACTAAAAATCATATAACACCAAGACTTGTGGAACCAGGTTTTAGTGTTATATGAGGTTTTACTGTACAGTACAGTAATACCTCGGATAACGTTCACCTTGGATAACGCTAAAATTGCATAACGTTAAGTAATCTGGGGAGGAGAATTGTATCGAATAATGTTAAGGTCCTATGGGATGTATCGGATAACAACCGCTAAAGCCTATGCGGTTACAATGTATCTCTATGGAGCTTTAACATTATCCGATCCATCCCATAGGATTTTAACATGCATCGGATAACACTAAAAATCGGATAACACCAAGACTTGTGGAACCAAGTCTTAGCGTTATCCGAGGTATTACTGTATTCTGACAATAAAAATATTTACTTCCTACATACACTGCTACTTGTAATACAGAGGGATATTCCTGAGGCTATTCTGAACATGAAGGGATGGAGCAGATCCTGGCTTACTTTAGTTTGCAAGTAGGAAAGTAAGCAGTGTTCCATGTGCTCTGGTGTCTAGTCATACCTGCCACATGACCATGGAAATGTCTGCAGAAGCAGACAGCGCTGGCTCTTTAGCTATAAACAGAGATGAGCACCAAACCCTAGAGTCAGATATGACTGGCTTTCGAGTAACAGTGACCTTTACCTTTACCTAAAGGCTAAAATCCTATTGTGCAGTTCCATTTATGCAAAGGAAATGATGTCCTCGCCAGTAGCAAAATGAATTAAAGGCAAATTGGCACTTATCAAAGGTGATTTTGGATTATGTGTGACTCATACACAACATGATAATAAAACCATTCACAGCCAAAATCATCAAAGAAAGACTACAAACAGTGGGGATTTGCCATTGCTGATGACATAATTGGCACTTGCCCATTTGGAACTTTGCAACCGGATTTCAGCTAATGGACTTTTCAGGGACATCAAAGACTACTGTATACTCATAACTGTTCTGAATATAGATTCATTTTAAAATGAATATGAATCCAGGTAAATATCAATGCCTTCTTAACTACACTAGCATAACAGTGAATAAGTACATAATCAAATTTCTTGTTTGTAATTTGTTTGTAACCTGTTTTAACAATCCAGTCACCTTGAGCACTATTTTTATGGGGGGGGGGGAGTGCTTTAAGTGTAATCAAATTAAATAATTAATATTTGACAATCTAGACTGCTCTTCTTGTCTTAAAATCACTTAGCTGCTTGAGCCAAGTGAACAGCAACAGATAGAGCAATCCTAAGTGGAATTTGGGAGGACTGTGTTCACAATTCAGGCTAACACTAGCCATTTTACTGGGCTTTTACGGCTGTGGATCTTCATTTTTTATGATTTTCCTGAACTGAAAGCAATTGAAGACAACAGTGCCCCTTCCTGACTAGAGTGGCTCAGAAGCCTAAAATGTTAAAAAAAAAAAGCCACTTTGTTTCCAGTAAAACCCCAACCCACATTTTTCTTTGAGATCCTATACTTGTTTTGATGAGAGGTGGGTCAAATTATGTTTTACTCAGGTCCTTATTCTGTCACTGCTGTTTTCATTTCATACTGATTAATATTTAATTACATTTCCTTTTCTTTTTTCTTCACATGAGTTTCCATGTACTTTGTTTTCAAAATACATATGTTTTGAATATATTTTGTCAAACATATTTTTTCAAGCATTTTTACTGTTGAATAAGACATTTTGTGCAAACTGATTGTTGTTCTGCTGTATCCAAATCCAAATATTGGTGACGATCCTCATGGCAATCAGCCATAAAGTCTGTCTTGAGAATATAATGCAGTGTCCTCTCACCTGCCTTCCACATAGTAGCATGAACCAGTTACAATTGAGTCACATTTTAGTCCTGAGTTCTTTTGGCACACAAAGTTCTCATTGGCCCCAGGCCAGTATTGATGGAGCTGCTGCCCTCCATCAAGATGGATTCAAGTGGGATTTAATCCACTTGAGGACCATTACCCTTAACTCTGGACTTTGCCACCCAAGGCCATTAGTCCTCAGGGTGGTCAAGTTAGTTAACCGCAGCCTCTATTACCATAGCAAGATAACCTGGCCAGACTGGCAAACTTATTAAGAAGCTAAAATGAAAACAGAATGAATTCTCATCTATCCCTAATTATTTCCTGAGGACAAATTGTGTGAAGGAGCTTCCCACCTTCTGAATTGCCTCCAGATGCAGCTGAGTCAAGCAAATCCAGGGTTTTGGTTCTCTCATTCTTTTGTTTTTCCTTCCCTCATCTCTCCCTCCTAATATTTGGCCAAATGTGCAAAGCATGTGTATATTACAGTAAACCTTAGTTCTACAGCAGAATTTCCACTCAATTTTTTATATATAGTCATACGCCCTGACATCTCTGAAGGCTCCAGTTTATCTTTTCATGAATATCAGATTTTATTTTTAAAGCATTTGTCTTAATGCAAACAAAATGAAATAAAACAAACCCTAAAAATTAAAACATCTAATAGACTGAGTAACAAAAAAGAAGTACCAAATACTAAAATTAACAAATGCACCCTTCCCAAGGACCATTTGAGAGTAACTTTAATTCTTCCAGTTCCTTGTTCAATTAAATTAGTTTATTATACTGAAATATAATATCATAGTTATACTATAATGTCTTCACCCTCCCTTAATTAAAAAAAGCCTTGTTTTGTGTAGTAAAACCAAACTTATGAATAGCCTTAGTTTTTTAGTTCACCATTATTACCCATTTCCTGCCTTTTCTTTCAAGATTCAATCCCCGGGTAGTCCCATATCTATAAACATTTTATTAACCACTGGATCTTCATCCTTATGCTCCCATTAAACATAACTGCTAAAAAATATCTTAACTACTGTCTAAATGAACCCTGAATAATTCCACAAATCTTCTTTATAACAATGTTTAGCAATTATCACTTTCCATTGTCTCAAACTCTTGCAGCCTTTGATGAAACCACAACTGTTCCTTCTAAATTTTCTTCCCTTTGTTTTCCTTGTCATGAAGTAAATTAATCCAGGAATTGTTCTTCCTCTTTTAATTTTGCCATTTTGTCCTCATGTCTGTCATCCATAGGAAGAGTATTCAAACCTTCTTCAACCAATATTATTATTCTAGCACAGGGGTTCCCAACCTATGGCCCGTTGGCCAGATCCAGCCTGTGGCACCATTTCATGTGCCCTCAACTCCCTCCAATGGCATTCAATGAACAAAATGACCACCCCCTTTGATTCTGTTGGGACAAAATGACCACTCCCATCATGCAGGCAGGGAAAAACAGCCATCCAACCCTCAAAGATGACTGAGAAAGTGAGGCCCAGTCCCTAGTTTGAAAAGTTTGAGAACCCCTGTTCTAGCACAAAGAACTCCCAGGAAAACTGGGTATGCCCCCCCAACCTCCCCCCCTTAATCTCATTTTTTTTTAACCAGAATCATAGTGACAAGCTTCATGTTATCCTCTGCACCACCATCTGCAAGATCACACTGTTTAATGGTTTTTCTCCAGATCAATCCATTTTTATCAACTGAAGAGACTTTAACTTCATGTTTGTACATTTTCCTGGAATTCACTTTGACTCTTCTATTAATGTGCTTAACTTCAATGTCCAGGAGTTTAACTTCATTTTAGGGTTGTGATATTGCTCTATGTAACTCTGATTTAATATTTGCTCTTACCTGTTTTAATTCTGCTTTGGTTTCCTGAGAATTGTGCTCAAACAGTTCCTTTATTTCAATTAGCAAATCATTATTTCCAGTTGCCATCTTGCATTTAAAAATGACTCACAGTATTCCTTGAATCTTTAGAAACTGGCATCACATATCCTGATTTTGCTCCTGGCAAAGTTCCCCCAACATCATGATCAGAGTGTTCAAAAGATTTTACTTCCTTTCTATTTTTAACTTCCTCTTTTATTTGATTTTCCTTGTAACTGAATCTCTATACATCCTCAATGGTTCTGACTCTGATTAGAGGTGAGAAAGCAGAGTTTTATGTGAGACAGATAAGGGAAGGGGTATCTCATGCGTCCAAACTTTTTACCCACCCACCCCTCTGCTCATCCAAGCTGTCTCTGGCAACATTCTTGTGGAATTAAAGCATTAGCTCAATATAAACACTTCATGCCCTTATTTAGCACCTAATTGACAGTTGGTAAGAAGCTTCATCGCTCCTTCTTTCCAAACATAGATAATGTTCAAACTTTTTGTCACTGATAGAGGGGGATATTTTAAATTCTTTATTGAGGTCTACAGAGTTCCAGGGCTGAGCCATGATCATGATGAACTGAAAATAAACCCCCATCTTCTAATGAATGTCTAAAGGAAGCAAAGGTTTTTATGGAAACTCATTGCAGTACAAATATATAGAGAATTTTCAAGAGATAGCTTACATTCAACATTAAATGTAAAGGTCACCCTTGCTCAAAAGCCAGTCATATCTGACTCTAGGTTTCAGTGCTCATCTTTGTTTCAAAGCTGTAGAGCCAGCGTTGTCTGCTTCTGCAGATGTTTCTGTGGTCATGTGGCATGCATGACTAGACACCAGAATGCATGGAATGCTGTTTACCTTCCCACTGAAGTGGTTCCTATTTATCTACTTGCAAGTTCTTGCTTTCGGACTGCTACTTTGGCAGGACCTGGGACAAGGATGGGAACTCATTATATCCTGCAGTATTCAGGTATCGAACTGCTGACCTGCCACCTTCCAGTCAGCATCTTAGCCACTTGAGCCACTGCAGTCCCTTTAAAATAATCTCTTAAAAGAGATTGTTTTACCCATAAAACAAAGAAAAAGTTAAGCAATAAAACAACAGAGAAAATTCAAAAGCATCTTCAGTCAAATTATTTTATTAAGTCTATCCTTGGATACCTTGGAGTCATTATTCAACAAGGAGTCCTTGTATGAGCAGACATCTCTGTGATGACATTCAGCACCACTTGCAGTTTTTATCCCCTAAGATTAATCAAGTTAGTTGTCAGACTGAATGGAAGGAGGTAGTATGACTAAAGTAGTTGAACCCTGTAGTGGTCATTTATAAAGTTGAGCCTTTTTCCTAGATTCCACCCTCTAGCTTCTGATGGCTAGGTGCATTCCTATTTCAGAAATAGAGAATTCGGTGGTACCTCACTTAAAGAACATAATGTGTTCCACAGGATTGCTCTTTAAGCAAATTTGCTCTTTAAGCAAAACGCCATTGTAAGTGGCCAATTGTGACTTCTGATGGGGAGATTGTGAACCCCAATTTAGTTGTTAAGTGAGTTTTTGGTTTGTTTTAGTTGTTAAGCGAGGTGCTCTTTATGCGAGGTTTTACCATATTAGGGATATAAAATTCTGGCTGGTTTACCTGGTGATGTGTTCTGGATAAAAATGATGGATTAGGACCCTGGAGACGAGAGTTCCAATCCTCACTTGGCCATGGAAAACCAATGGGGGAGTGGAACTTGTAAAGCCATTCCTTAAATATATCACTTTAAAATCCCTTTTAAGTTTGCAATGAGTCATTTCTGACTTGACAGCACATGCCTAACTAAATCATAATTAGATTCATCCTCATGAGGTTTACAAGAAGAACTCAATGTTTTTGTCCTTGCTGTGAAATGTCAAGATTTTCAAAATATATGGCTGTTGTTTTTTTTTCAGAGGCATTTTCTGTATTTATGTGCTGACCTGTGCTGACCTACCCAGTGGGCAGGGTCACCATGCAGTGGAGCTACACAGGAGAGTCCTGGAAAAAAATCTATCCAAGGAGAGTCCAATAGTTAAATAGAAAGAGCAAGTTGAAGTCAGGGTACCAGTAAGAATCATAGTGAGCATCGAGTTCAAAGGATATCCAGGGGCATCCTCATGGTAGGCAGAAGTCAGTGTCACAGCAGTCAGTCACAAGGCACATAGAAGATCTGGCAGAGTGTCACACTGAGAAATTGTACTGACACTTGCCTTGTGAAACATGCTTGTTTAAGAAGCCTCCCACCTAATGGGTATCAGCTGGGAGCCTTCGCTGATAAAGAGCTCTGGTTTTCTTGCATCTCAGCTGCAGAACCTTTTGGCACCGGTCTCTGGCTGAGGACTGAGGACTGTCAGAGTCAGACCTCTGATCTGACATGTCATCTGCCTGGGGAGTCAGAGTTGGGCCAGAAACAGGCTGAGGTTCCTGGTTCGAGTCATCCTTTGGGTCAGGTACAAGCTGGAGTTCAGAGTCAGATGCAGGCCTGGAAGGCAGAACTGGACTGAGCATAGGAGGTATATCCTGATCCAGGTCTTTTTCTGAGTCTGATGAGGGCTGGATCACAACAATTTAGTGGATTGTTTTTTGTGAATTTGGTGAAAAATATGATACTAAAAAAATGTAATACTTATTTTCCTTCCAGCTTCATTAGAAACAGGGAAGGGGAATGGGAATGGGGAGAAGAGAAATGACAGAAGCAGTGTAAAGAAGAACTGTCCATTTAAGAAAGAATCAAATAGGACGATATAAATTACCATTTTAAAATTCCCCAACTCTCTTCCTGAGGGCTGTTGTAGCCTATTCTTGCACATGTAGTGAAGACTCTTCTCCTTAATGTACCAGTTAAACTGTTACTCTTCAATCATTTCATCAATTAAAAAGGAATGTGTTGTGATCCTGGCCATAAAGGCAGCTGCTAGCTGTCTGAATGGTATGAAAGGGCATGATTTGGGGCCATGTTGAAAATAATTGTGCACTATAGCTAGCTAGCACTGCACAGTCCATGTGCATTTGTATGCCAAAATACTTGAAATTTGAGCAAGCAGAAAAGGCCTATCATTGAACAGGTAGCTCCTAATGGGAGAAATGGTCATATTGCTCTCGCTCAGTCACACAGTCAAGTCTGACCCTTCTTGACTGTGGTTTCTCAGGAGATAGGTGAGGTGATCTGGTACTCCCATCTCTATAAGGACTTGCCACAGTTTACTGTGATCCACACAATCAAAGGCTTTGGTGTTGTCAATGAAACAGGAGTAGATGTTTTGCTACTTTCCTGTATTAGACTTATACTTGTTCATATGTTCTATTATTGCACTTTAGACCTATTTTTACTATGGATTTTCCTTTTTTCCCTTTTGGTTTCAAAAAATTTCCACCCATTCTTTCTTCACTGATGTATTGTTATGAGTATGAATTATGGGTATAAATGAGGCATCCCATAAAGAAAATTTCTGATCTAGATTTCTTGCCTTATATTTTTGTTATGTATTTTCATAACTGAAAATGTATCCATTCAACCAGTGTGGTAAACAGGTGGCCACAAATCTGCCTGCTACACAAAATGATACACAAGAAGTGAATGTTTGTCCTTTCCCTTACTCCACAGATGTGCTGGAGTGAAATAATTCAAAACAGCTTTAGCCACATACTTTGTCATCTAGAGAAAACCAGTGGTACATTTTCATTTTGTAAAAAGATGGCTGTCACTGGCTTGATAATGTTAAGTCTCCTTAGGCTATCTAGCACAGCACACTTAGAATGGAACATTTGTATCAAGCAAGGGAAGACATTCTCTGTCTGATTTGGTCTCTTGTCTTCCAAAATGAAAACAAATGTGAAATTAGAGAGAAGCAATAATGTTCAGGCACATGCTGCTCTGTAATTCTCTAGGCAGTGATGTCAACTCAAGAACGCATCAGCTGTGTTTGTCATATAAAGGCCAGGGGATAAAAATGGGCAGAGGAAATGTGCCATCTATTATTATCAACTCTGCCTATCCCAATTCAAATACACAGGGTATTTTGACCCAAATGCAGTTGCTGCAGATTCACATGTGCTAAATAAAATACTGCTGGGGGGGGGGGGAGTCTCAATACAGCTTACCTAAATGGTAAAATATCAATCTGCCTTACTTTTCACATAACCCAGAATTTTAAAACATGAACTGCACATTTGAAGACAAATATTGCAATCTCGGTTGTTCATTAAAAAGAGCTAGAAAAATAAGAATTTTCTGTTCTTATTTCTATGGCAGATACTGTACAAGTGCATATGGTGCTACAATGCAATCACATTTTTAATCATTAATTATTCTGTCTGCTTTCTGTTTGTTCAACTTTGTAAACCATCAAGAAAACTTTTATAAATCCAATTACAGAAAGGCCTCAAGAAATGTTGAGCGAAACTGAAGAGCATAAAAATGGCTGCAATAAAGAAAGTGAAAGAGAGATGCTATGATATAACGGCGATCACATGCATTATGTTCCTTTCCATTACTAACTGAAGTGGGATTGATAAAACTGTTAGGGAAACATACATTCTATAGTATGAAGAAGTTTGATACACACTAAGCAGTGTTTCTTGGGAAGGAGAATAGAATTATAAGAACATTCCACCTCGACATACAGATGTTCATTTGAAAGTCTGAAATAGTTATACATGGAGTGATTCATCTGTGCAATCAGGAATCTGAGGTTCTATATCAGCGGTGCCCAAACTTTTTGGGCCGTGGGCTGACTCTCACTCCATCATGTAGCACTCAGATCTCAAACTGCTGAACTGCCAACCTTCTGGTCATCAAACTCAGAATCTTAAACCACTACGTCAGCTTAGGCGCTAACTTCTAGCCTAGGTGACCTTTATTCAGAATGCTAAGTTTAAGCTGCTATTTTTCATAGGACTGATACAATAGTAATATAATAATCCATGTATAGCCAGTGGTGGGCATAGGCCAGTTCACCCCAGTTCTATTGAACTGGTAGAGCGGATCCCGGATGGTCTCCAGGGGGGGGGAGTGCTAACCTCCCCAGGAGGCCACCCAGTGGGGTTGTCCTTTTTCTGAGGTTACCGGTTTGGTTGTCTCACCGGCTGCCCCACTCTCCAGCCCAAAATGGCAGCTGGTGAGTGCGCATGCATGGAAATAACAATTGACACATGTGTGCCTTTAGTACTAAGCATGCATGCATCAATTGCTTTTTTCACGCATGTGCACTCACCAGCTGCCATTTTGGGCTGGAGAATGGGGCAGCTGAGGAGGCCCTCAGCTGCCTCCTCGGAGGTGCAGCAGCTGCGGCGGCAGCGGAGACCCTTACTCAGATCTCCCCATGCCACTGTGTTACTGTGTGGTGGCGCTGCCACTCACAGCTGCCGACGGTTGCCTGGGCCTGACCCGGTGATGCACCATGGCCTGGCCTGGCATCAGTGGTGACTGTCAGTAGTGGTGAGTGGCGGTGGCAGTGGCAGCCCTCGCTTGAGTTGCCACGCACCGCTGCAGCGCCACACGGAAGTGGTGCCACTCACCACTACCAATGGTCACCACTGATGCATGACAGGCCACGGCACACCGCTGGGTTGGGCCAGGTGACCATCGGCAGCGGTGAGTGGCACCGCCAACACGTGTTGGTGTGGCGGTGTGGGGCAACTCAAGCAAGGGCTGCTATCGCCACCACTCACCACTACCAATGGTTGCTGCCAGGCTGGGCCAGGCCAGGCCAGGCCGCCACAACCCAGGCCATACTGCTGGGCAAGGCCAGGCCAGGCTTGGCCACACCACCAGGCCAGCATTGCTGTTGTCACCTGCTCCCCAGCCAGGTAAGTGACTCATGTTTGGGTTTGGGGTGGGTGGGTAGGTGGAATGTGTGTTTTTATGTGTATTTTGATCAGTATTTTAATGTGTTTTTATGTGTAGTTTATGTGTGTTTTTATTTGTATTTAATTTGTATTTTTGTGTTTTTATGTGTATTTTTATGTGTACAGTACTGTATTTTTATTTTATTTTATTTTATTACTTTGGCTCTGCCCACGTTGTTGGCTCCGCCCATGACATCCGCTCCGCCCACAGTGTGGTTGTAGAAATTTTGGCTGCCCATCCCTGTGCATAGCATTATTGCAATTAAAATAGTGAGCAGAGAAAACCATAATTAACATGCACACATATATTTTTAGCAAATGCTACAATATTTTTGAAGCTTTACTTGCATGGAGCAAACAATTTTTACTGTTTACTGAAAAATCTTATACTTTCGGTCGCACAGTTTTGAAATTCTGGTAAAATTACCTTTAGCTGCACAGAAATAAAGAGACCCACAGAGTAGAATAGCTTCATTTCTCCCAGAGACCACCCCTTTCTCACTAACTGGCATTCAGTGTCTCAATAACTAACTGTGAGACATTTGTATGAGAAAGAATAAGAAGCCATGTCTTTACTTGACGTTAATTGAAATTACAGATGTGTGCATGCTGCTTTCTTTACTGCATACATGCTAGTTCTGAATTGAATAGATCAACACAACAAGCAACTGACAGCAACTGATAATAGAGATTGGAGTGTATGTGATACAGAGCAAAGAGAGTGAAGGGTTCTCTTTGACTCCAGAAGTAAGAAGAACAATTTATTAAATACCAGCCAGTCATTCCAACTACAGTCAGCATACTATGTTATTGTAAAATTCCAACAGTTTCTTGGAAGAATGAGACAAACAAGGGTTTCTGTTTTCTAGTGGGAAGTAAAATGCAAATCTCCTATAAATGAACAAAGTTAAAGTTTGACTTATTCCATAGGATATACTGTGTGTTTATTAATGCTCCAATATTTAAGATGCTGGCCAAAATCTTTGCATAGATTTGCACAGCTTTCCACTGATAATTGAAGCTGATAAATAAAGGGCCAGATTGTGTCTTGATTATATGCCTGGTCATGTATTCATTTGCATTGATAAGATTCGCTCAAACAGCACCTCAATGCAAACCTTACATGAACACCAATACTATTTTCTCTGTTATGTTTGCCTTCATTTCTACTTCAGATCAGGATGCTACATGGAAGAACAGCAACATAATTGTTCAGCAATTAATCTATATGTTTCAAATGTAAGTTAGAAAAATGTGTTAGTAGTTTTCCAGATGTTACTAAAGATTCATTATTGTAAGCCTCAATTGAAAGTTGGTATGAGAGAAGATCATGTAAGGCTGGGGAAATGTTGGCCACATATTTATGGCAAATATACCTCTCAGGAGGTGTATATTATTGTCCAAAAATAATGGGAAGGTTTCCTCAAATGGATACTGTACCTGATCCCAGAGGCCAGACCCATTTAAGAAGTACGGTTCAGTTTCTGTGAGCAGCAGATGGTCTCTGAAAAGAGTGTGAAAAATAGACTCTTTTAGGTGGCTATCTAAATCTAAAAAGCCCACATATATAATATCACAGAAAATAACTACAAGGGGAAAATAATTCACCATCTGAATCCCACACTGGTTTTTAAATGCAATCATATTTTTGCAAGCAAGTTCAGCAAATAAATGTTCCTTTGTGCATGGCTCATGAGACAGCTTGGACTGTGTAATATGGGTCACAATTGTAGACTGCATCATAGTTGACAGCAACATACATCACTAAAGTTATTTGGTTCAGTTTGCAGGGCTGCCTTGTTTGGGGACCAGCTGTGTTTGGGTAAAATCCTGAAAAAATTATTCAGCATATGCTATAGTCTTACTGTGGGTTAGTCTTTACTCATAGGAAATGTATAAGTGAAAATTGAGGAAAGAACTGCTGCATAACAGGATTTAGACAGATCCAATTGATTTATTTCTCCGGAAAAGTTTCATTACACACTTTGTGTTGGACTTCTGTGGTTTCAGTATTAAATGTAAATCTCTGACATTTACAATGAAGCAAGGAAAGAACTTGAGGAATTTCAATTTACAAACAGGCATAAGGTCTTTGCATTTTTTCAGGTCTATAAAAGGTATGAAAAATCAGCTTGTCTCCTACATAGTCTTTAAAGGAAACCATCCAAGAGCATTATTCAAGGAGGAATATATACTCAAAGAATTGATTGTTCAAGTTGTTATGATATATTCTCAGCTGCAAACAATAATTTGCTTTTATTTTGTGTCTTTATTATTTGAAGAAGTACTTACTGAGGCCATGAGCAGGGGTGTGCTGGGCACCATGGGATGGCATTGGACAGGGGTGCGGGATGGCGACCAAGGGACAGGGGAGCTTCCCCTGGGAACCGCTTGGTTACTGCCCCTCGCTTGCTCTGCCCAGCACTAGGCACTTTAGAATAAAACTTTGCTCTAAGCTGAAGGAGGGAGCTTGGATCAATGGCTTAATCTAAAGTGCCTAGCACCAGGCTGATAAAATAATAATAAAGTTCAGGTATACACTGGTATAAAATTATTATTTGTGCCCCAGGGCACCAGAGACAAAATCCCCCTGTCCCCTGGCCACGTGATTGCACTTTCAATTTACAGCATGTTAAACAAGTGTAATCATCGGTAAAACTGTGTTCATGAAGCAACCTGTTTTGACTAATAACATTTATCTTGTTAGATATTTGTCAAGGCTGTGTGACCAGTAAGGTGTATCAGTAATGTTGACATGCTAACATGCTGACGCCAATATTCTATGCACACTTACTAGGGAATAATCTCATAAAAATCAGTTGAGTGTATATTTGAATAAACCAATATAAGATTGTACTGTTAAATTGCTCTAATTAAGTTGTCATTATTATTATTTATTTTCATTCTCATTATATTCTAACATTCATAGAATCACAGAAAATGGTTATAATACAGTTATACCTCGCTTAAAGAGCATAATGTGTTCCACAGGATTGCTCTTTAAGCGAGTTTGCTCTTTAAGCGAAACACCATTGTAAGTGACCAAATGTGGAGGGGACTGCAAACCCCGATTTATTTGTTAAGCGAATTTTTGGTTGGTTTTATTTGTTAAGTGAAGCAACCATTCAGAGAAAATTCTGCTCTTTAAGCAAGTTACTCTTTAAGCGAGGCACTCTTTATGCGAGGTTTGACTGTATATTGCTTCTGTATCCACAATTCAAAACGCCAGTTCTGGCATTGTCCAAAATAGTGTCCATATTGTCAGTAGGAAAAAGGATGCCAATCTTTACAATGCAAAGTTCAGCTGAAGGTTGACATCATCTGTGTCAGCAGTCAAGGTGGTCTACAGCAAGTGTCACTAATCTGCAGTTCATGGGCCTCATGCAACCCTGAAGCAATTTCTGTGCACTACAAACTGCTTGTTTACTGCTCTCATTCTCAAGGCATTTTACCTCAGACCTGCACTGTTCTTCCTGCCTCAAGTGGCACCATCTACTACTGTTTTTTCTGTCCCTTTCTTACAAAACAAAACAAAACAAAACACAATAGTAGCATAGTTTCTTCTGGTCTCCATGGTTTCTTCTGTCAGCCCTCTCTTGGTCTTATCATCCATTTTGACCATTGTGGGTTCTTTGATAACCAGTAGAGTTCAGGTACTCAGCTTTTTCACTTCTCCTCTCCATGCATTCCCATGTTGAAGGCCATATTTGAAGGCCATATATGGGTGTAAGGAAGATAAAGTGGATGAGTACAAGAGATTACTGGCCTACCTTTACAAAAAGGGAAAAGGGAGAATAAAAAGCCTGATATTTTGCAAAAAATAATACAAAGTGTTTTGCATAGTGGACATTTCTAGGAGCTTCACCCATCAAGGCTCCTGTAAGTGACTTCCAAGGTTGAGAGGGAAGGAGTATTCCCTTAGAACAGAGGCACCCAAACTACAGCCTGCAGGACCAATTAGGCGCATGCATCTTATTAATCAGGCCTACGATGAGAACCTGGGCACTCTTTGGACCATGCCCACCCCACCCACCCCCACTACCTGATGTCTAAATACATCATCTATGTAACCTACAGTGGTGGTGGCAGCAGCAGCAACAGCAGCAGCAACGGCGGCGGCGGCAGCGGCAGCAGCAGCAGCAGCAGCAGCAGCAGCAGCAGCAGCGATTCTGCTTCACCCCTGCTGGTCCGAGCAGCCTCTGCTCGTTCTCAGCACTGCAGAATCCTTGAGCAACGTGGATCGCCATATTGAAGAAATTTTCTGAGCCTTCTCTGTTTCAAAATCCACAGCACTAGTAGGGTAAAGTGGGCACATTGCGCTGATGTCCAACCTTGTATTATGCATGATGTGTTCTGCATACAAGTTAAATAAGCAGGGTGACAATATGCAGCCTTGTCATAGTCCTTTTCCTATTCTAAACCAATCAGTATTTTCATATCCTGTCCTGTTGTTTCTTGACTCATATACAAATTTCTCAGTAGAAAACATTTCTTCATTGATCTTTGAATGTTTAATTTTGATATAAATTGGTTGGCTAATAATTTTGTTACTTTTTGATAAAAGATGTGGCCTTATTTAGTTATTGGCCATTCTAATACGACTCCCATGTACCAGAAGATGTGGACCACTGGTCTGTCAGGATGTCCTCTTGTCCTTACTACCATTAACAAAGGGAGTCCAAACTAGGGAAAATCACATCACTTGAGTCATTCTTCCATCAGTTAACCACTTTTAACCCAAACAGAAAGCATTTCTGGGATTAGAACTATTAACATCCAGCACATTTACAGGGCACCATGTCAGCTGTAGATCATTTCACAAGTTATGAAGTGCAGAAGGGTTAAGGGAAAGAAGTATCCATCAGATTAAAATTTATTACCACTTTTAAAACTGACCTTCAGTGCACACAGTCTTGTCTCCCTGAGACTAATTCATCTATTTGAAAAGGAAAAAATGTAACTCACTTTAAAACACAGCAAGCTACAGAAGTTCTCCTTTCCATAAAACAACTTTAAAACATATATTAGAGACAGATATTAAAATAAAGATTTCATTCAAACCTCTAGCAGAAGTGGTAAATCAAACTTTATGTAACCATTTTAATTGTTCAGCAGTTTCTGATATTCAGTTTGCAGAGGCTGAATTTTATGACATGAAGAAGAGTTATATAGTATCCCAATTTTCTGCATCTTTAGGTTGTTTGTAGATGGAATGAGTTATGAGTATAGTGTCACATTTTCAGACACATCACTTTAATGTGAATTATATAGACTCATACTATACCCCATAACCTGTGTGATTATCTGATTTAACTTAATTTCATAAGCAACCTATTTTTATTTTGTAAACGCTTCTCAAACATTTGTTAGGAAAGAAATGGGAAGTTCTGTCAGCCATTTACATAATAAAATGGTGTCAGTGGCCAGAATACTGTGGGTATCATGAAAAACAAATCAGTGATTAGAGAAGCAGTATTCTTGACCCTGCTGGCTGTTCACTGTATGCTGAGAGATGAATGGATAACTGGGTTGTGCACCCAGGAGCATGACAGATGGCCAGCAAAATGCAACAACCCCTTCCATGATCTCTCTTGATTACATGGGATTTTGTGATAGCATTTGGCCCAGTGTTGGACAGTTTCATTCCTCCAGCAGTTAAATACATGCCCAGGAAGCCAAGTATATATGCTTACATTCCTCATAAAGCTGTTTGAAAGATTTATTGAAAAGTCATCATTAAAAGCACATCTACAGAGAGCTGTATAAAATAATCATAATATTAGCGATAGCTCAGTGTGAAGTCTCATATGTGAAATCTGCCAAGAGTCTCAGGAATGCGACTCAAATTAATTTAGGGTTGCCTTGCATATATTTCACAGCAGAATCCAGCATTTAAGAACCCAGCAGTAGACCCTATCTTAGTGTCAAATTGAGTATATTATTTTACCTATAAAATGGAAGCTATTTTTATCCTGACATGAGATGGGGAATAGGCTTTTGTCCATGCATTTGAATATCCCCTTTATCTAAATAAGTCCAAAGTGCTTTTAAAAAAGAGTGGAGGGGTCATAATTATTTTAGACAATGAAGATGATATATTCACTGTAAACTGTTGCAAACATGTTCAGTGTTTCCAGTAGTGCTGCACTAAGGCAAGCATAATAAAAATTCTAAAAATGAATTAAATACATAAATAAAACAAAAGAATAAATATTGTTCATTGCATGAACGTCAGTGTTAGTTTTATAACAGTTGTCTCCTTTAATGTTAAAATTAAAGGCTAGATATACAGTTGTACCTTGCTTAAAGAGCACAATGCGTTCCACAGGATTGCTCTTTAAACGAGTTTGCTGTTTAAGCAAAACACCATTGTAAATGATCAACTGTGGACGGGATTGTGAACCCCAATTTATTTGTTAAGCGAGTTTTTGGTTGGTTTTATTTGTTAAGCGAAGCGAACATTCAGAGAAAATTCTGCTCTTTAAGCGAGTTACTCTTTAAGCGAGGTGCTCTTTATGCGAGGTTTGACTGTACTTTAAAACATACAAAACAAAAAGAACATTCCCCATGCAAATGAAATATGGTTGACAGTTTAAATGTCTTCTTTTTCCATTATATATCGACTACATAGCCCTTATGGAAATCAGAACTGTAATGAAGCTGATTTGGAAGTATGCCTAACCAAATTTCAGTTGATCTTAAATATGGGCTTCAGTAATAGTAACACCCTAAAATGAATATGGTTTTAAGATATGTTAAGGAGAGAGACACTATCCAGTCTAAAATTCAGTTTCCCACAGAAGCTAACTATATACATTATAAGAAGTATGCAAAAAGCCCTATTCTACTATTCTTCCTAGCAGAATATACAGTTCCTGATCCTGCATGTTGGATATGATCACCATGAGTATTAGCTTTTGATACATAGAGATATGATGAATACTTGCAGTTTGTTGTGTCATTAAAAAAGTATATCTCAGCCCATCAAGATTCGAAAGAGAGAAATGCTCAATCTCCTGAGAGAAAGAGTGCCATTTTTTTATTTTTCCATCACTAAAAGTTTTAACAAGGGGTAAAAACAAAAATATTGATGGTCTTTTGCACCAAAATCACTTTCACACATTTTGCATTTTCCTACAATGTGGAAAAAAGTACCAAATTGACACATAGAGCATGTCCAAACTGCCCTTATGGGGAGATCCAGGTTCATTCATTTTTGGGTCTCTGTAGGATCTAAGAGAGGTTAAACTACATTTGTCCTGCTACTCCCATGTGAACACATGAAATTAACATTGTCCATATGGTGAAGTGGCTGATGAAATACTTTCCTTTCTTCTTTACATAGGAAGGGAAATGGTAAAAAAAAATCACTTTCCAACCCACCACAGTTTTTTGTCTGCAATGAGGGGCTTTTATTTACAATCAAAGGGGAAAGAAAATAAATATTTTCCTTTCCTTGCTGATCTAGCACTATGACAGGTCAACAAAGGAAAAACATTCATAGTTTCACTCTCTGTGTAGAAAAGAAGAGAATCTGTAAATTGAAATATTAGAAAATATCAGGAAATTGACATATCAGAAAACAAAACAAAATAAAAAACACTGCAGCATTTGAAAGACTAACTGCTATATTTTTATTGTTAGCTTTCATGGATCAAGTCCACTTCTTCAGACAAAGAGTGAAACTTACAGGCATGGTTTTCATACACCAAATTCAGGGAGTCAAAGAGAGAAGGGTGTGGTCAAGCAAGATGACAGACAAGCAAGTACAACAGTACAGCATCACACAGCCATTAGCAACAATAGATTATTCAGAATAGCTCTAAATGACTCCTTCAATCTCAAGGTTGCTGAGAAAGCCCATTCTGGTCTATGATCAACCTTTGACCTGCATGTCAGAAAACAAACAAAAACACTGTACCTGGTTACTTTCTGTTTTGCTAAGGAGAATTGGCAGGAAAGTTGTACTATAATATATAAAATCATATCTGTGTATCAAATTGGATAATGTCCCAGAAACCCTTTGCTAATATTTAGTCCCCTGTGATGGGTGTCTAACAGATGGATGTATTTTATTTCTGCTGTCTCTCTTTCAATCCTAGTTTTGTAATTTTTCTGTTCCAGAATTGTAACTTTCAGGTCTTGGATAGAGTGTCCAGTTAGATTGAAGTGGTTTGAGACAGGTTTCTCTAAGTTGCCATTCCGGATGTCTGATTTGTGTCCATTAATTCTTTTGCGTAAAGATTGTCCTGTTTGTCCTACATAAAGCATGGATGGACATTTTTTTGCAAGAGATGGCATAAATCACATTGGCAGAAGCACAAGTAAAACTGCCTTTAATGTTGTGTGTGGTGCCGTTGGGTCCAGTAATGCTGTTTCCAGAGCGAATGTGGGGGCTTATTTGACATCTGGATCTGCAGCAGGGTCTAGTTTCCATACCTGCTCCACTACTGTGTAGTCTGTTGTGTGTCAATAGTTGTTTGAGATTGAAGGGTTGTCTATAAGCGAGTAGGGGTCTGTCAGCAAGGGCTTTGGAAAGTGAAGCACTATTGTCCACGATGTGTCGGAGACCCCTCAGTATGCATGTGAGGGGTTTAACTTGAGGGCTTAAGGTGACAACCAGTGGTGTGTGATTGCTTTCCCTTCTGGGCCTCTCTTATAGTAGATCACTCCTGGGTATTCATCTAGCCCAGTTGATTTGTTCTTTAACCATATTGGATGGGTATTGTAGTTTGAGAAATGCATTTTGTAAGTCCATGAGCTTGCCATCCTTGTTGTGTAGGTCTGAGCAGATGTGATTGTACCTGAGGGCTTGGCTGAAGACAATGGCTTTTGTTGTGTGTTCTGGATGGAAGCTGGAGGCATGCAGGTAGGGACATCTGTCCATGGGTTTGCTATATAGTGTGGTACTAAGATGTCCATTTTGTAGTTTCACAGTGGTGTCCAGGAAATTTACTTGTTGTGTAGACTGGTCCAAACTGAGTTTGATATTTGGGTGAAAACTATTGAAGTCTTGGTGGAATTTCTCTAGGGTTTCTTTTCCATGTATCCAGATCAAGAATATGTCATCAATATATCTCAAATAGACAAGTGGTTTATAGGCACAGCAGTTAAGAAAATGTTGTTCTAGATCAGCCATGAATATATTAGCATACTGTGGAGGCATGCGAGTACCCATGGCAGTTCTGTTGATCTGGTGGTGGTTTCATTGTTGAAGGTGAAGTAATTGTGTATAAGTACAAAGTTGCACAGGGAGGTGACTGTGTGGGCTTCGTTTTTGTTTTGAATGATGTTCCTTATGGCTTGTAATCCATCTGTGTGTGGAATGTTGGTGTACAGAGATTCCACGTCCATTGTAGCTAAGATCGTGTTATCTGGGAGGTCATGTGTGTTGAAGTTTTCTTAGAAAGTCTGTGGTATATGGTTTGAGAATGGAGTCCACATATCCAGATACTCCAACGGTGACAGTGTTGATTCTTGAAACAATGGGTCTCTCAGGGTTTTCCAGGTTTGTGAATTTTAGGTAGTAGATAAATGGTAGCTGGTTGAGGTTCTTGTGGTGTCTTGGTCAAGATTTGATCACGTACATTTACACAAATATCACTATGGAGGAAGCTAGGATGGTTGTAAATAATGCCTTGAGACAATGAGTCCAACTCCTACCACCCACTCATTTTCTTTTGGATTTGCTGAACATTTGTTTAGAAAATATTTTTTTCCGGTTTCAGGATTCTTTTTATCTTCAAACACAAGGTGTAGCTATGGGTAGTCACATAACACCCATTGTAGCCAACCTGTACATGATTTATTTTGAAAAGAAGGTTATTCTGAACCCTTAATTTAATTCATTTTTTCACATATTATGGTATACAAGATGACCTTTTTTTTCTTCATTTTTGATAAACATTGCATCATACAAAACTATATAACATGGCTCAACAATCAGGATCCTAATTTAAAAATTTCTTCTAGCATGGATCTTAAATCCTTATCATTTTTAGACATCAATGTTTATATCTCCGATCAAGGAACTTTGTCCATGAAAATCTTTCATAAACCCACAGACAGAAATGTTTATCTCCAGTTTGTGTCATTCCATCCACATTATTTAAAAAATAACATTCCATATAGTCTCTTCTCAAGGGCAAAAAGGAACTCCTCTACTGAAGGAGACTTTCAAGAATCAGCTAATAATATCAGGGAGGCATTACATCAAAGAAGCTACCCACATCACATCATTGATGGCTCTTTTGATAAGATTCAAAAAATACCCAGATACGTACTTTTGACACAAAAAAAGAAAACCAGTAAATTTAGAATCAATTGGTCTCTGGAGTTCTCTCCATTGGCCAATGATATTTAAAAAATTATACATAAACACTGGCATATCCTTGGTGACATACCAGGATGCAATGATAAACCAGTTATAGGTTTTAGAAGGACCAGATCCCTGGGCATTATAGTAACACATACTGAGTGCATGGCCAGACAGGGACTAACACAGAATATTATATGTAGTCATTACAGATGTCACAACTGTGTCATATGCAAATTTGTCTGGAAAACAAAGGCTGTATCCTTTCCAGAAGTTGATTTCCATCTTAAACTCAAAAACTTTTCAAACTGTAATAGTTTTAATTGCATTTATTTATGGATTTGTTCTTGTGGTAAGAAATATGTTTGAAAATCTTCAAGACCCATTAAGATACGAATTGGAGAACATAGGTCTAGAATGAGAAACGAGGTATTACAAGCACCTTTAGTCATGCACTATATCAAGGAAGTCACACAGATGAGCATTTCAAGTTTGTAGTTCTTGAAGTTGAACAACCTAAACCTTTTGAAAAAAAACAATATTGATAAATTGTTGTTGCAGAGAGAAGCATTTTATATTCACTGTCTAAAGACTTTGGTTCCATCAAGTTTGAATAATGAATTGGACCTTTCTTGTTTTTTATAATCATTTGCATGGTTTTATAAATTCTGAGTATGTTGTTACTTCAAGCCATTTCTGCTTCCTTACCCTAGAGTCGGATACGATTGGCTTTCAGGCAAGGGAAACCTTTACCTTTACCTTTACCGAATCTTTAAAAGAAAAAGAAAATTATTTCCCATGAATACATCACTTGACACACAATATATATTGCAAACATTGTACCATATGTTTTAATGTCTTTAAGTTCATCATGATAGGATGTACTGCTCACTGAAGCAAGTAGACACGTAAAAAACTCTTGGTATATTATGTTTAGATATCTTGGTTTAAGGCTCACAGTGAAACTATAATGTGTTGTCAGAATGTATGATTTTGTTTTCATTCTATTGTCTGCAGAAAAATACTTAAGATCATGTTCTGATGAAGAAAAATTCTTTTGAAAAACTGGCAATACTAGAACAGTTTGGATGATACATATGTTATTTCTTCACTGCTTCACATTCTTGCAGTAAAAGATATTTGAAAGATACTCTTGCCTCAAATGGTTTCTTTCTCTCATTAACAACTGGATGTTGATAGAGGAGTTGGTATTGGAAGGCTGCTGCCTCTGTCCCAAGTACCCAATGGATGCCATTTTTCACCAATCTTAAAAAAGTGTTATCTCTCCCCCCCCCTCCTGAATGGGATTCTAAAAAGATTGCTAAAGGGGAAGTTGAGGAGCTTCAGCATCTGTGAAATGTGGATTCCAAGTTCCCAGAACAACTTCTGGGATTTTGAAATATCACTCTAAACACTTTTTAAGATAATCTGTTAGTCTTCTATTGGGAATTAAAACTGAAGGTAAAAATATGCTGGAATGGTTTTATTGATATAGGTCATTGCAGCTGCTTCCGTATTTGGACTCTTTGTGTGGACATATACATGAAGATTGTGATGCATTTCATAGTTTATGACACTATGACTAATGCCACCTATCTGTCAGTTTTACTCAGAATACAGCAGAAAGCAGAAAAGGAAAGTATATGGATGTGAAAACATCAATTTCAGA
Organism: Furcifer pardalis; assembly: GCA_030440675.1. Classification (NCBI taxonomy): domain Eukaryota; kingdom Metazoa; phylum Chordata; class Lepidosauria; order Squamata; family Chamaeleonidae; genus Furcifer; species Furcifer pardalis. The sequence continues at coordinate 64,363,831 of CP126895.1, forward strand.
ATATGGCTCACTACTCTGTTTCCTTTTTAGTTATGTACTGTCAAACCTGCTTAGTTTGCAATCAGGAATCAATCATAGTTGTCCCTGGCTCGGCAATGTATACATGGCAGCACCTTGCTGTAAAACAGATACATTTCACCAAGGTTTTTGACCCCATTTTCCTGACAAGTATTCTTTGCTTTGAATCTTGATGGGATATTTGCCCTCGAGTTTTTGCTGCTCTGGATAGCACTTTCCATCAATGTTAATGAATATTTTTTTACAACATCACTTCTACAGAAGTACTCCAATACATTAAATTAGACAAGTGAGAATTTTACCATCATCTTCAGGAAGAGATGCTTCAGCTGTTTCTGATTTCAAAATGAAACCTATATTCTCCATACAACAGCATAGATGTAACACATACCATCCTATTACAGAGCCTTCTTTTACAGCTATTCTTAGAAATGCTGTGATCCCCGCCCTTGCAAAATATTACTTTTGCTTTCCTTTCTTTTACTTACATCGACAGCTCTAACCCATGCCTGCTAAAGAATGATAAACCCAAAGAATGCATCACAGACATCACAATACTTATCTTTTTTACATTAATATACTTTCCTAAATTACCTTTTGAATGTTCATTTTGGATAATAGTTAGGAATTTGGATATGGCAGAAAAATGGGGAAAAAGAAATTATCCAGGTTTGATTCAGAACTGCAGCTCTATTTATGAGCCTCCTTGACAAACATTTTTTCAAGAGTTCTCTTCAGATTCATTTCCCTGTCATCTCTTTTTTTTCTCTTGAAAACTTGTTCAGGAAACATCTGATTCTACTCTGATTAAAACCAAGAGCAGTGGTAGTGAACATGTGGACTCCATGAGTATTATTGAGGTTACCAAGATTTCTTTGGAATATTCCACTGTCACTTGTCCACGGAAATGTCTGCAGACACAGATAGCACATAGTTGTGATTAGTTTAATCAGAATATGCTGTTATTTCAGAGATACATAGAATGTTTCTGGCTTGAGTCAAGTGGAATTCTATCATATACTTTTTAGAGGTCAACCAATTATTCACAATTTTTTTAAAAAAAAACTTCCAGAGGTACAGAATAATGTGTTATTGCAGTGCATTTGTTAACTTGAACCAAACATACCTTTTTAAAGTCAATTCTTAAGTGCCATATGTGGTGCAAATGGCTGTTCTCCATGTTTTTAGACTGGTATATATTGCCTGCCTTTCTTCCTAGGGGGAAAAAATAGGTGGGCTAAGGTAGGAAAGCAAAGAGGGCAACAAAATGCCTGGGAGAGACAAGACATGAAAAGATTACTCATCCGTTTGTCCTCCTTCTAAGGATTTAATAATCATCAACATGAGCCTTATAGGAAATGGGTGTAACAAGGAATGAAGCATTTTCCCTCTGTGATGATCTGTACTTTAAATGTACATTGATTCAATCTGGTTAATTTTTTTGTGTGTGAAAACAAACAACAAAAACAGAGTTGTTTAGTGAGTAGATAGTGGTTGACCAACCTGTACAGGCTGGGTTGCAATTTATTTACCTCTTTTAGCCCTTCAGTTTTCTTTCATGCTTTGTGGAAATTGTTGCAAAGGATTGTCTTAACAGCAGCTCAACAGGCACTCTACACCAGGAGGAATACCACCTTTTCTGTGCTTGAACAACTCTCTGCATGAGAAAGTCATTAATCAGGATGGTGATGGGAGTTAAGGGGGCACTTAATGTCTGACACCAGCTCCAATGAGTCTTGTGTTTACTGTGTTTATATCCAGAGACCTTTTGAGGAGGTTAACAGAAGTAGCAAAAAAGCAATCATGCTGATTTTGCCTTCAGCTGGGCGAAAGTTTTGCTTATCAAAAGCCAAGCACTTCTTTGGGATAAACTGTCAGCAAAAAGGGAAAATGGTTAGACTAGTCATGCTTTGTGCAAACTCCTTGTCATACAGAAAGGGATCAGGACTTCTACAAATTTCGTGCTGACATAGAAAGCCTCTGCAATATAGGAACCTCTTCTCTTCAAACTCATTGCTACAATGTTTGGTTATCTATTCATCATGGTATTTGTTCAATAATACCATCATTTACTGTTAGTTGAGAAAGCAGCAACAAGCTGAACTAGGCATGATACCCAGACTGATCTCTGGCCCCTGGCTCCACAAACACAATGCACACAATTACAAATCATTGTCAGTTTTATTGAAGGAAAAATAGTAATGGATATAAGAAGGCCACAGCAAGAATTGGACACACAACATAGTAATGCCAGATCATTCCACTTTCCACCACTATGTCAATTATGTGACTTGAACCGTCAAGGGGTATGCAACCTCTGATGTGAATTCACTATGGATATGATATATCATTTTACTTATTATATGGGAAACTTTGCCAGCCTTCCATAGTTGGGCATGTCTACTTTCATTTCCATCCTGACCGAGGAGGGGCTTTCCTTACATTGGATACTGTGGGAAGCCTGTACCCCTCCCTGCAGATATGCTTCCATATGTTAACTGTCAATAAAGGGGCTGGGACTACATGCTCCAGCTGCTTCCACCAAACTATTGCTGCTGCAGGCCTGACCTAATATCCCATAAATAGAAAGTCTCGCCCAAAGTCAGAGAGATGGACCCCATCATCCACATATAGTTTGGGTTTGAGTGAGTGATACCCCAGTACTGGATCCACCCCATCATCCACATAGAGTGTCAGGAAATGACATATTTCCTCATGTTCTCAAGGCTTTGAGGTTGTAGTTTTAGCTAGGCCTCGAAAAAATCCTTTTGTTCTCTCTGTGTCTCACAGGCTACGTGTCAGAAGACTGCCTTTTTTCCAGTATTCCTTATCTCGCTAGCTAGCTGAGTTTCATGTTTTGTCTACATGCTAGAACACTGACTGTGCAGATGTGTAAACAATTAATGTTTTGAGAACGTTTTCTTCTGTTCCCTGATTGACCAAGGTTAACCCACCTGACTGTAGAATCTCCAATTTGCAGAGAAGTTAGTTAGTTCTTTTTTGGATTTCAATGGCTTAAGACCCTGGCTATGGTGGGGGACTATTCTTTTTCTTTCAATATGATTACCTAATGAACCTGGACTGTTACCTGGACTGATACCTGTTACTGACCTTTTAATAACTACGTTTTTTCCATGGACTATCCTACATGAACCTGATGAATAAAGCAGCTGTTTTTCTCTGAAGATTGTTGTACTTTTATTGGCACACACACAAAGCTACGCTACCAGAATCCTCCCTTGTTTTGCTCTATTGCTCTATTGCCTGAGCATAGTAAGAGTTCCTTTCTACGCAGCTCGGCTCTCTCAAAGGTGGAAGGTAAGGGTGAGAGTTCCAGGAATGGGACAAGGTGTCTCAGGAACTTAGGGGGAGGAGCCCTTACAGAGACGGCCGATTCTGACATATAGTTTGGGTTTGAGTGAGTGATATCCCAGTACTGGATGCACAGCCCATCAACCCATTCAAAGATGTGACCTGCCACCTGTGTCACCTTCCTTCTTGCCAATTCAACTCTCCTGGAGTACAACACAACAACCACACGTGCCTCTCCAGTAGGTTTGATCACATTAAAGTGATGTTAGGCAGTCAGAGCTGCAGTAGGACAAAATCTTCTTCAATCAATAAAATCAAGCCCATGTTTTTATACACTGGGAGTTTGTTCTCACTGAGCTGGAGAAATAATGCATCAGGATATATGTAATAATGCAAATTATTAGGTAATTTGCCTGCACCCATCCAAACATGGTGGTCCAGCCATATCTGTCACATATCAAGTTTCAAATATGTTATTTGCTGTAAAAACAGGCTAACAAAAATGACAAACCAATAGGATGACCCTTGGTGAGTGAGAGATCAGTTCATTGATCACCCTAAACATCGTCAGATTGTTGCACTTGAAGAGCACATCATTATCCTTGAAGGCATCATGTCATATAGGCAAAGTCAGAGAGAAGGCATACTCTAATCTCCTCCCTGAGACACTTGGTAAATTGAATAGGATGGTGCTGTGTCCTGACACCAGCTGTGGCTCTTGCAAGCTAGTGCTGAAAGGCTATCCCTGGGAAACCACACTGCAAGTGAACTTAAGGTGCCTCAGAATCTTCTACATTTCCTTCAAGGTGCACTCATTCTGATGCAGGACCTCTTGCAGTAAGGTCCACAGGATAGAAATCTTGTCGTGGGTAGCTGGGATGTCCTACTTATGGAGTCCAGCTTAATCATGACACTGAACCTTCAATTTTCTCCTTCACCAAGTGGCTAGTATGTTCCTGCAAGCTGGCAGAACTCATAAAAAGAGATTATCAAGGTAATGACCAATCTAGTAAATCCCCACCTGTTCCTTTGCATCAATTCCAGGAATGTGCTAAATAACTCAAAAGCCCATATGTGATCAAGTAGGCCATAGGCATTGCATTATCAACATATCACTGTCTTTCATATTTGAATCTGAGGAGGCAGAAATCTCTTTGTGGAAAGGGAGGATTCAGAATTCATACAGAATTTGCTCTTCGCCAGTAGGAAATATATTTACCTCTGTCATTTCTAATGGACCGTTTGCTAACCTGATCCTTTCAGACCTAAATTATTACCAAATAGGTTTCTGTAGTAAAGCAGTTTTTGGCTGTGAAAAGGATAAAGCAATCTTCTGTGCTTTGGCAACCTTCTCAGCAGATCTGATGTTTTCAAAGAATCCCACTTCATGATTGACTTCAGTTTTCTGCTTTCTAAACAGTAGGCATCAAACAGATAAAGAATAAAGACAAATGTGTGTGTGAAAAATAGGAGGTGGATGAAAAGCACATCTCCTCTTAGAAGGGATTATATATAATTAGTGCCAATCATTCACACAAATAAACAGCTACTGTATTTGGCAGCCCAAAGAAAAAATAAATGTGATTGCAGCTGACTATCTGAAGAGGCAAAACCTATAATTAATTCCAATGTTGCTTAAAGTACATCAGACAGGTGATGATAATGGATCAGAAATACTGCTATTTTTCATAGCTTGGACAATATTTAAAAAATGTAGTGCATTAGCATTAGTTATTGTCAAGATTCTGGCCAGGACAGAAATGACCACACAAATCACTCTACCTTACTGCCCAAAATTTTCCTGATACAGGTAATTTCCAGGATGCCAAATGTGCTTCCTGTCAATACACCTCTTAAAACATCAGTCCTTCTATCTTCCCCATATAGTAGGGAGGTTAAAAATATTCGCATGATTAAGCACTTTGACTTTTGTACCAACCTTGCCATCTAGGAATACCAAAATACCAAAACCGAGCCACTATTTTCTATAGATTTCCTTTTATTATGCGATTTTTATGATAATCTAGCCATTTGTTAACCACTGTACCCACAAACTGTGCAAGCCCTTGATAAATTGCTAAAGCCATGTTAGGTTTAGTATCTACCATTTTCTTCCCAAAATAACCAAAGTGATTTTAATTTTTATATTTTATCAAAGATGGTAAAATGTTTCAAAAAGTATAAAGTCCCAAGCAATTTCAGAAAGTTACACAAACAATTACAAAGTGTGGCACTGACATGCATTCAATAAAGCTTAGAGGCAACACAATTCCTGAATGCCTCCCTAAGAAAATAAGAAAAACTAACTATCCTAGGCTAATACTCACAGTCCAGCAGAACCTCAGAATGATTTCAGAGCATGTGCAGTATATAAGAGCAAGCGAGTTCAGCAGTCTCTTGGGAGATATTAGACTAAAATAAATAATTTCCCTTTCCATTTTATACCTATGACTCCATTTTTATACCCTTTGAGGGGATGAACCAATCAGACATCAAAACACCCAGAATCTTCTTGAAGGAGAGAAAAAGTAACTTCTTTTCCCCCTGTATCTTATTTATTTATTTTTCTGATTTATATTGCCACCCAACTCCAAAGACTCTGGGCGGCTCACAGAAAATAAAACCAATCACATTTTAAAAACCAATAAAAACCTATTTAAAACTGCCACAAAAAATTACTCCAACCTCTACAGATTAAAAAGGATTAAAAAGGGGAGAGAGTGTTCTTACTAAATCAGCCAGCAGGCAGGGGTCACCACATCACTAGTGCCATGCACCTGCTTTGCCAGTCAGGTTTTTAGCCCTTGGAGTTTCCTTTCTCCTACTGTTAAGGTAGATATATTATTTGTTGTTGTTCAGTTGCATAGTCAACTGAACCCTTTGTGATCCCATGGACCACCGCACGCCAGGCTCCTCTATCATCTGCCATCCTCTATAGCCCACCCAGATCTACACCCTCTGCATCAATGATGCCATCTAGCCATCTCATCCTCTGCCACCACCGTTTCCTTTTTCCTTCAATCTTTCCTAGCATCAGGGCCTTCTCAAGTGAGTCCTCTCTTCTCATTTAGTGGCCAAAGTACTTGAACTTCATCTTCAGTATTTGTCCTTCCAAGGAGCAGTCAGCTTTGATTTCATTCAGGTCTGACTGATTTTATCTCCTTGCAGTCCAGGGGACTCTCAAGAGTCTCCTCCAGCACCACAGTTCAAAGGCATCTATTCTATGCTCAGCTTTCCTTATGGTCCAGCTCTCACAGTCATACATTACTGCTGGGAAGACCATTGCTTTAATTATTTAGTCTTTTGTTGGCAGGGTGATGTTTCTACTTTTTGTTATGCTGCCTAGGTTTGTCATAGTTTGCCTCCGAAGAAGTAATTGTCTTTATTTCATGGCTACAGTCATCATCTGCATTGATCTTAGATTCCAAGAAGGTAAAGTCTGTCACTGCTTCCATTTCGTCCCCTTCTATTTACCAGGGAGTGATGGGGCTGCATGCCATGATCTTGGGTTTTTTGATTTTGAGTTTCAGCCCAGTTTTTGCACTCTCCTCTTTTCCCTTGATCAAGATGTTCTTTAGGTCTTCTTCACTTTCTGTCATTAGGGTAGTATCACCTGCATATCTCAGGTTGTTGATATTTCTCCCAGCAATCTTAATTCCTGCTTGTGCTTCATTAAGCCTTGCATTACACATCATGTACTCTGCATATAAATTAAATAAGCAGGGTGACAATATACACCCCTGTTGTACTCCTTTTCCTATTCTCAACCAATCAGTAGGTCCACATCCTGTCCTAATGGTTGCTTCTTGACTCACAGATTTCTCAAAAGACAGATGAGGTGGTCTTATGCTCCCATCTCTTTAAGAACTTGCCACAGTTTATTGTGACCCACACAACCAAAGGCTTTGGTATAGTCAATGAAACAGAAATAGATGTTTTTCTAGAACTTCCTTGTTTTCTCCATGATCCAGAGAATGTTGGCAATTTGAGCTCTAGTTATCCTGCCTCTTTGGAACCCGGCCTGTACTTCTGGAATTTCTCGATCAAGATACTGCTGAAGCCTAGCTTGTGAGATTTTGAGCATGACCTTACTAGCGTGTAAGATGAGCCTAATTGTATGATAATATGATCATTGTTTGGCATTGCCCTTCTTTGGAATTGGGACATAGATTGACCTTTTCCAATCCTGTGGCCACTGCTGCACTTTCCAAATATTGAGTGCAGCACTTTATTTGCATCTTATTTTAGGGTTGTAAATAGCACAACTGAAATACCATCATTTCCACTAGTTTTGATGTTAGTAATACTTTATAGGGTCCATTTGACTTCACACTCCAGGATGTTTGATGTCCAGCATGTTTCTGTTTTGATGTCAATGTCCACACCATTGTGGTTGTCATGGACATTAAGGTCCTTTTTGTAGAGTTATTCTGTGTATTTTTGCCATCTTTTCCTACTGCATCTGTTAGGTCCCTACTGTTTTTGTCCTTCATCATGGCCATTTTTGCTTGATATGTTCCCTTAATTTCCCCAATTTTCTTGAAGAGATCTCTAGTCCTTCCCCTTCTGTTATTTTCCTCTATTACATTGCATTGTTCATTTAAGAAGGCCTCCTTATGTCTCCTTGTTGTTCTTTGGAATTCTGCATTCAGTTGAGTGAATCTTTCTCTTTCACCTTTGCTTTTCACTTTCCTTCTTTCTTCAGTTATTTGAAGAGCCTCATCAGACAACCAATTTGCTTTCCTGCATTTCTTTTTCCCTGGGATGGTTCTAACTGCTGTCTCTTGTATGATGTTATGAATCTCAGTTCGTAATTCTTCAGGTATTCTGTCAAGTCTAATCCCTTAAATCTATTCTTCACCTCCACTGAATATTCATGAGGGATATTATCTAGGTCATACCTGTGTGACCTGTGTGGCCTAATTGTTTCCCCTACTTTCTTCATCCTAAACCTGAATTTGCCAATCAGTAGCTCATAATCTGAGCCACAGTCCACTGCAGGTCTCATTTTTGCTGATTGTCTAGAACTTCTCCAGCTTTAGTTGCAGAGTATGTAATCATTCTAATTTCAATGTTCGCCATCTGGTGATGTCCATGTGTAGAGTCGCCTCTTAGGTTGTTGGAAGAAGGTGTTTGCTATGACCAGTGCATTCTCTCTGCAAAACTCTATTAGCCTTTGTCCTGCTTCATTTTGTACTCCAAGGAAAAACTTGCCTGTTATTCCAGTTACCTTTTGATTTCCTACTTTGGCATTCCAAACTCCTATGATGACAAGGACATCATTTTTTGTGTCAGTTCTAGAAGGTGCTATAGAGCTTCATAGAACTGGTTTACTACGGCCTCTTCTGCATCAGTGGTTGGGGCATAGACTTGGATTAGTGTGATGTTAAATTGTTTGCCTTGAATTTGGACTGAGATCACTCTGTCGTTTTTAAGACTGTATCCCATTACTGCTTTCCTCACTGTTTTGTGTTATAGTCTCTCAATTAATGGCCATTTTCTGCCCCCTTTCCTGACCTACTCATCTTAGGCATGAGCTAACAGGCCTAAATTTCAAAGGGTGAACAAAACCAGCATTCCCTATTTTCCAGTTTCTTGACAGTTGCTAATTTTAAAAATGTATAATTCATGAACAATATTAATTTTCATTTTATTAATATGAATAACTGTTTTTGTTTTATTTAAATGTAAAAGAAGTCCACAAATTGTCAACATCCCTTTGAAAAATGTCTCTTAAAATGTTGTAGGTGTGTTATATTCATGAAACAATATATTGGCATTCAATTTAAAATGGAAAAGTACATTTATGCTTTTGTTATTCTTCAATGTAATATTGCACAGTAAGGCCATTACCTATATCATGTTTTTCCCTTAAGGTGTTTTAAGTAACACCTTAAAAGGGTGTTACTTTTATTTTATTTTATTTTTTAATTTTTTTAAAATTTTAATAAATTTTTATTAAGTATTTAAAAAAGAGACAGATACAAGTATACATAAAATAATAAAGACATAAAAATCGTATTATAAGGTTTCTAAAGTAACAATACTACTATAACAATCATTTCTAAAACATAATATTCTCCAACACTGTTACAATTTACATCATTATTATCACCCTTGTGTTATGTGCATTGTCCAGGGAATTCTGTATCCTCACGATTTCCAAAAGTCATTCTGTTCTTGTGCAGGGAGTATGCCTTTTTTCTTAACCAATGTATAACCTATACTTTTAAAAGGAAAATGTGACAAAACACAAATTAGTGATTGTGTATGTATATGCAGTAATACCTCGGATAACGTTTACCTCAGATAACGCTAAAATCGCTAACGTTAAATAATCTGGGGGGGGGGGAGAATTGCATCAAATAACATTAAGATCCTATAGGATGCATCGGATAACAACCTCTAAAGCCTGTGCGGTTACAATGTATCTCTATGGAGCTTTAACGTCATCCGATGCATCCCATAGGATTTTAACATGCATCGGATAACACTAAAAATCGGATAACACGAAGACTTGTGGAACCAAGTTTTAGTGTTATCCAAGGTTTTACTGATGTCAAAAATGTCTCACATTTAGCCAACATTTTGGGCAAGTGAGGTTATACTGACTCCAAAATTGTCCTAGACCAGAAGTTAGCAAACTTCCCTCTCCAGATGTTCTTGGACTTCAGTCCCCAGAAGCCCTGCTCAACAGGTGCACTGGCTTGGGTTCCTGGGAACTGACATCCAAGAACACCTGGAGAGCCAAGTTTCCTGAACCCTGTCCTAGACTAAAGATATGGGGAAATAGTGTTAGGGTTAAATTTCTGGCTTATGGACGTCCCCCCCTCCCCGCCAAGGCTGATTTCTCAAAATCTCTATTGTGACGGTTTTGATTCTAAGTTCATGTCTTCTTTCACAATAAAGCAAATATCCAAAGATTGTTATTTGCCAAGTCCTTTCAAAATGTTCTGTATGTAATTCAGCAGGCTACCTGTTTACAAAATCATCATGAATAACTCAGAAGTCTAAGTTCAACCCAGGTGGACAAGGAATTTCATCAATGGGGTTTACACATGGAAAGTCATGCACCATCTCAGTCAATTCATATGGGTGCCAATGTTGCAATAATGGCAAATAAACCAGCTTAATAAAAAGCTACAAGTTTTTTATTAATTATTTTTACTTCTTAAAATATCCTCAAAATATTTCAAAGATGTTGAAAACATATAGCAGTTAAATATCTCACTTACCTTGAAAACCCACTTGACTTGACTTGAAGTAATATAACAAGGATCCTCACCTTGGTCTAATTGTGTTTTGGCATAGTAGTTGAGTCTCTCTAGATTGAAGGAGCTAGGATCTGACATAACTTAGGTCTTTCTTCATTCTAACCCAGGGATCTGCAAACTTGGCTCTCCAGGTGTTCTTGGACTTCAATTACCAGAAGCCCAAGTCAGTATGCCTGCTGATCAGGACTTCTGGGAATTGAAGTCCAAGAACATCTGGAGAGCCAAGTTTGCTGATCCTTGTTCTAACCCAGTGTTCCCCAACCTTTGGTTCTTGGACTTCCATTTCCAGAAGCTTAAGTCAATTCCCCAAAGCACTGATCAGCCAATGTACTGACCTACACTTCTGGAAATTGAAATCCATCTGTGTGTGTGTGTTGTGGTGCCCCATGTTGGGAATCAGTGCTCTAACCTTTCCCCAATCTCCTCCCCATTTTTAAGCTTTTCTAGTAATAGATCTTAGCCAATAGAGCACTTCTACTGGCAGACCTTTATATCTGTTGGGAAAGAGTGCTCTAATAACAAAAGGGCATTTTGCTGGCAAAACATAATTCCTGGCAGTTTAAGGAGATTTATGTTGGCATGTATAGATTCTGCCTCCAAAACTCCTTTAGTCAGGCCTTCTTCAAGTTAGGATTCCATTTCTTATCTTTTGCCACAAAATAAGTAGAGAGTGTTGCTGAACCTTAAAATGTAATAGGTTCATTGTATCATAAACTAATGAATTTATTTTCTGTATACCAGTTTAATTATTTGCATGAATTTTATTAATTTTAAGGAACAACCTTCTAAATTCTAACATTTCAGGAATTCCAGGTTTATTATCCTCTGTGGTGGCTCAGTGGTTAAGAAGCTCACCTTGTTAGCTGGAAGGCTGGCAAATCGGCAGTTTGAGACCCAGGTTCTCTGTCCCAACTCTTGGGGTCATGAAAGGAGCCTCATTTGGATGTTCCCTGAGCAGAGTTTCTTCTGAAAAAATCCTTTCAACACAGAATAATTTCTGACATGACATTACTGTATTATTATTATCCCCTTTATATGCAACCAATATGTGGATACATTATATATGTACTCATGTATTCTTAATTTTATGATGCTATACAGAGTCAAAAACAACCTGAATGACATGTTTCTGATAGATTTATTTATCTATTTCCTTAGTCTTACTTAGTTATACATATCATTCAAGGGTGAGATTTTGTGTGGAACAAAACCTTTTGTATTTTGTCCCCTTCAGTATCATACTGATTAACAATAGTGCTTTGTGAAATTAAAAACTACACACAGTCTGTCTCTGAAGTGCTGTAAATTTATCTAGAAAATCAATACAAAGCTTAATTAGGGGAAAAATAGAATGTGGGTGAACCAGCAGCTGTTATGTTGACATCAAAGTACAGTGCATGCACTTCAAAGGTATGTAAAATGAGTTTTGATATGAGCTGCTGAGGTGATATTAGACATGATTTGTGCTTTTCTGATCCCATTTTGACATGCAACAGAGATTTGTACTCAAAATAACACCTGCAATTTCACCATCTAATAGAGAGGAATTAAAAATTACTACTTATCCATGAATAGATTGATAGGAAGATCAGTTTTTAAAGAGGCAAAAAAAGTTAAATTGGAATTCAATGTAGCTCTTGCAGCTTTATATCCAGGAACTTCAGCTGGTACCAATATAAAGTTAGACTGTGTCTAAAGAGCAATTATTGGTTCAGTTCCTGCCTGATCTGATTATCTTTTGTGCAGTTTTAGAAAAGTAACATCATCTAATTCTCAGTAGTTCTTTCTCTATCATGTACTCTTATGTCATCCTGAAAGAAGAGGAAATTGAAACTAATACAGTAATACCTCATATAACATTAGTATCGAATAACACGAAAATCGCATAACATCAAGGAATCTGGGGGGAAGAATTGCATCAGATAACATTAAGATCCTATGGGATGCTTCAGATAACAACCGCGAAAGCCTGTGTGGTTACAATGTATCTCTATGGATCCCATAGAGGATCAGATAACACTAAAAATCATATAACACGAAGACTTGTGGAACCAGGTTTTAGTGTTATATGAGGTTTTACTGTATACAGAATCAGGAAGACTGAGTATCACCAAAACAGAGAGTGTTTGACAGTGGGACAACCTAAAAATGCTTACAACCTTTCCTGTATTCACCAGTTGCTGAGGTACTGGGAAAAGTCTCTGAGTAAGGTCACCAGGGTGTAGCTGCTATACTCTGCATGTTTCTAAAGCTATAAAGCAATATAAATAGCAGTTTTGGCTTTTCCATTCTTTTTAAACCTTGGCTACACTCCTGGCATAGGGCATTCATTTGTACAGGTAAATGTCTATACAGTATGCATTCTTGTTGCTAGGTCAGAATTTTAGTTTAAGATGTCAGAGTCTCTCTCTGGCCTTCTCCACAGATTCCTTGATTTTATTTTTCTCATTGGTGTGGAGGTGTGACTGTAAAGTGCTAAACAGTTTGTCCTTGTTTTCTCTGAGTTGGAAGTAGGTGAGTAGTTTTAATTAGTGCTATGCACTTTCAATTCCAAGTCATAACTATTTGAGCACACACACACAAATATGCAGATATACAAATATCAACATGAAAACTGACAAAGAATTAGTTTGATGCATATTTAAAGGGCATATGAGATGTTGGGTCTGTCATCATTTGGGCATATACATTGTCAGTAGGGTAGAATAAAATATTTCTTTCAATTTAAACATCAGTTACTGTGCTTTCAATTTCAGACACCTCCCCAACAACAATATTGTTGTTGTTTATTACATAGGATGAACACAGAGTCCTGTCTTAGGGTCTTTTATGAACTATAATTTAAAGTTTTGCATAAAATTCCAAGCACACATGCGGGGGGGGGGGGGAGCCAAGGAATATGAATCTTGAAACCAATTAATGGTTGTCTGTCAGTCCATTTATATAGGCACCTTCCACTGGAGTATCAGTGAGTGAGTGTTTGAGTGAGAGAGAGAGAGAGAGAACAAACAAGCAAGCAAGCAAACAAACAAACAAACAAATAAATGTTCCATTCAGACTTATTGACTTAATCTCCAAAGAGCTTCCCATTTTGCTTCATATCTTTCTGGAAATTTTTCTTTCCTGTGTGGTTTGCTGACCTAACTACCTTTCTGGAGTGTTCTGTTCTAGAATCTGCTTGACTTTATTCCTTCATTTAATACCTCATGGGGGAATGAGTCACACTCGAAGCTGCTTGTGGGAAGCAAAGGATGTTAAACTTACATATTTATTTATTTTTTAAGTGAAGGGCTGTGACATACATGAAGTACTAGGAATGAGATGGAAATAATCCACCACTACATTCATCCAATGTTGACAAGGCTATAGTAATTTTCATTGTGTAAATATTGTAATGAATCAAAACTGAACCTTTACTTTTAGTGAGTTAAGATGGTCACCGGTTCTTTGCTCCCTGAGTTTGTGTGTGTGTGAAGAAAGTCTGGTAATGTGTCCTTCAAGCCAGGTGAAGCTTTAGGTGACCATGAAAATTGTCATAATAAACTGAAACTGTGAGAATGGAAGTAGGTATGATGAACATTGAAAGTGAAGCCTTATTGGGTAACACAGGATTGTTCTTTAAGTGAGTTTGCTCTTTAAGTGAAACACCATTTTAAATGACCAATTGTGACTTCTGGCGGGGGGGGGGGATTGCAAACCCCAATTTATTTGTTAAGCGAGTTTTTGGTTGGTTTTATTTGTTAAGCGAAGCGAACATTCAGCGAAAATCTGCTCTTTGAGCGAGTTACTCTTTAAGCAAGGTGCTCTTAATGTGAGGTTTGACTATAATCAGGTTAGGAAAGGTTGTTGTAAAAGTAAAAACAAATATATGCAATATAACTGTTTTACTTGTGTATTTTCACCAAAATTGGAGTCAGCATGTGACCCACAATTACAGTACAGTAATTAAATTGTGACCCAAATATCCATTGAGATCAATTTTCATTTTATCCAACCATTTATTCAGTATCATAAGGTTTACTTTCCAAGAATACTCTGGAAACTGTTACCAGTCAGGAACAATCAGGGAACTAATCAGTGCCACAAATTTGTAACTATTAAAGTCAATTCCAAAGAATAACTACCAAGACCCAAGACTAGATTCATCTTGAAGGCTGATGGGAGGGACAATTGGTGTCAGCTAGCAACAGAATGTCTGGCCGCTCCCGGTGGATCATGTGCTGCAGTTCATGGTCTACCTGCGGCGGTCGGGCTTGGCCCCGCGGATGATCAGAGGGCGGCTATCGGCCTTGGCCTTCGCTTCACGGGCTAACGGTGTGCCCGACACCCTCGGCGATTTCTGAATCCACCGGGTGTTGGAAGGCTGGTCTAGGGAGCGCGGCCACTGCCCGGACGCCCGTCAGCCGGTGTCGCCGGAGGTGCTGCGGCGTTTGGCCGCAGCCTGGCCCCGCCATTGCAGGGATGGGTTTGAGGCGGCCTTGTTTCATGCCGCTTCTTCCATTGCCTTTTTTGCTGCCCTGAGGGTGGGTGAATTGGTGGTTTCATCCAGGTGGGACGTTTCTGGTCATGCGCTCCAGCTGGCTGATGTCGCGCTTGCCACGTCGTCGGTCCAGCTGACGATCCGGATGTCTAAGACCGATCAGCTGGGCAGGGGGATTTCCTTGCTGCTACTGCGATGCAGTATAGCGGCTATATGTCCTGTGAGGGTGCTGGAGCGTTATCTGGCACTGCGTCCTTCCGGTCCTCTGCCCCTTTTTGTACATCACGATGGGTCCCCTTTAACCCGTTTTCAGTTCTGGAGGGTGACGGGGGCTGCTCTCTCGGAGGTGGGAATTCCAGGTGCCCGTTATGGCATCCACTCATTCCGCATAGGGGCTGCTTCCACAGCAGCCTCTTTTGGGTATTCCGATGCAGATATCATGAGGATGGGGCGTTGGGGATCTGCTTGTTTCCGTACGTATGTGCGACCGTTATCGTCATAACCTGCCTTGCTGCCGTTTGTTTTCTGTTTGTTTTCTTTCAGGGCATTTCATTCAACCAGACGTGGCCCGAGTTTGGATAGTGGGCCACAGTTTCATTTATTGGGCCACCCGTTTCGCTGGAGCTGCACCCTGCGGGATCCACCTCGGCCAGAGGGATAGGGCCTACCTGATGTGGCGGAGGATCCGGGGGATGGTGTGGTGCCAGTTACTTCAATATGTATTGGATAACTGGCAGGTTGTGCCCCCTGATGTCCTCCTGGTGCACCGGGGTGGTAATGACCTGGGCCAGCGTACGGGGGTGGATCTGGCCAGGACCATCTGTAGGGATTTTGACCTTCTGCACCAGCGCTGGTCGGCGACCAGGTTTATCTGGTCGAGTATGATACCGCAAGCCCGGTATCGGGGTGCGGTGGATGTTCGGGCCGTAGATTGCGTACGGCGTGGTGTGAACCGCATGGTGGCGTGCTTCTTTGGCGCCCGTGGCCTGGGTAAAGTGGTGGAGCATCCGGTGTTCCATTTGGAATCGGACCACCTGTACCGGGATGACGGGGTGCACTTGTCCCCCGATGGCCTGGCGTTGTTCTTGGGCGATCTGCAGCAGGGCCTGGTGACCAAGTTGTCGGTCTCGGGGGGTGGGGCGGTGTGTAGTTTCACTCCCCCCGTGTGGCGGGTAGCACTGGTGGGGAATAAATTTGGTCCCAGGAGAACCTGGCTGGAACGTGTTTTGATCGGTCACTCTGTGAGCCTGATCAAAACGCGGACCGTGAACTTGGGAACTGCCTAGCTCGACAGCAGGCAGCCCCAATATATAGCTCGCCCGGTTTGGGGTCAGAAGGAGATAACAACTGGTTACTTCTGACCGGGACAGTTAAAGGACGTTTTAACATGGTTGTTCGATATCCAAGTTAAGTTATGAATGGATATCGTTGTACCTTACCAGTGCTACTGCGGCCTTGCTGCAGAAAGTTATTGGTTAAATTGGTTAAAGTAATCAAGTTGAATTTAAAATAAAGTGGCCCATTGTTTATACCAACAATACTGTGGTCAGTCTCTTTTGTGCGGCCATGTGGGGGCAATGGTGCTCTTTAAGAGATCAGCAATCTGTCCATGTCTATTTTCAGATCCTTTGAGTAAGCAGAAAAGGGTATCTAGTTTTCTGGATTGGTATGTGAGAGTGTTCTTTACATGAAATTTTCTAAGATTAGGGCTTTTTCCAATTACTATTGTTGGCTTACATTTTTCTTGGTAATTTCCCCCCTGTTTCTTAATAATAATAAAAATCTTCACATTAGTATAATTTTCCAGAATGTGGCCCTATACCTGGTCTTGGCTAGTTATTTGTTTGTTTGTTTTACAGGCTAGCCTTCTCCTGATGGATCACTACCATATTAAACTGAGCTTCCTCGCAGACCCAATGTTAGCTCTGGAAAAGAAAGGGTTGCTAAACTTCTTGATCCCAGGAAAGGAGTGACCACAAGTACTTACCCAGCGTTAGCTGGGCATTTGAGGGACTTGGGGGACCTCCGTGCAAGCAAGTGTATGTGCACACTAAAGGAGTCTTTATCACTGAGCTTCCACTACAGTCGTCCGCTTATGGAACACTAAAGGAGAAACAAACAAAAACAAAACTAATTGCAAATGCATGACAAAATGGTTTCTGACATGAGTAACAAAGGAAATAACATGTTAAATAAGAAAATAATAATGTATATATAACAGACTACTGTTTTCCAAATTTAATCGTTAGTGTCTCAGGCAAAAGACCCACTGAGCAGATATTTAGACAACAAGCATTTGTTTGACAGAAAAGATGCTAGTAGCAATGACAAGGATGATGCATTTTGCTCCAGATTTATATGAACAGGTTTTTTAAAAAACACATTTGCACAATAGTGCCTTGATTTTGAATATATTTATAATACTACCCCAGTATAAATAATACATAATAATGTCAATTGGAAATGGTAATTATCTTAGTTGATTGCAACATATTGATATTCAATCAGAAAGAAATTAATTATGCACTATAGTAGCTGAATGCTTCCAGAGTGGTCCTGTTTATCTCATCTTTCAGCCTTAAAGACATCACTCAGTGACCTCTTGGGGGAACAGAATAAAAGAAAATACAGTAATACCTCATATAACATTAGTATCGAATAACACGAAAATCGCATAACATCAAGGAATCTGGGGGGAAGAATTGCATCAGATAACATTAAGATCCTATGGGATGCTTCAGATAACAACCCCGAAAGCCTGTGTGGTTACAATGTATCTCTATGGATCCCATAGAGGATCAGATAACACGAAAAATCATATAACACGAAGACTTGTGGAACCAGGTTTTAGCGTTATATGAGGTTTTACTGTACTTGAGTACCCAGTGAAAAAGAAATGCAAATTATCTAATGGTCATTTGGAAATAATTAGTCAATTGACATGACATTCCATTCCAAAGCTAAGATGAACATGCTGTTTCCCAAAGTCTGTCACTACGGTTTCCCTTAATTTTCCCCATTTCCCTTGCTAATGTGGCTGGCTAATGAGATCTATCATTATGGTTCCTTAATTTACATCTTGCTCCCCCCCCCCACACACACACCATGTTGATCAAAATGCCCACTGGTTTTCAAATATTATTTCCAGTGACCCTTAAGGTAGGTCTATTGCTTTCAGTGGACATTTGTCCTTCATTTTAATAAAGGCCAATCCAAGGGTAGAAAACTGTGTCCAAACTAAGAAGATAAATCATTGTCAGCCTCTCTGATATTAATGGGTCTCTTTCATTTAAACCTGTGGCTCCCATAGTGGGGTACACGCCCTGCAGGGGGCAATTTGATTTTTAAGGGGTAAATTTGAGAATGAGTTATTAACAGTGAATGGCCTTTTAGCATTCCTCTATGTCAATAGGTGTTGACTTTTTGAATAATAAGAATTATATGTCACAAGGGTGTGTGTGTGTGTGTGTGTGTGTGTGTGTGTGTGTGTGTGTGTGTGTGTGTGTGTGTGTGTGTGTTGATTAATCAGGATTATAGAGATGCTTAGGTAGGGCATGGCCCAAAAAAGGTTAGGAACAACTGATTTAAACCATACACCTGGAATATTGTTATGTTTGTATCAGAAAAACATGGAAAACACCCCTTAGACAGCAGAACTTTTATGTATGTGATCCCATTTTTGTTGTTGTTGTTCCCATTCTCTAATGAAGCATTGTTTAAACCATTGTTGTACTTCATGACAATGGATATTAAGGGCCAGGTGGCAGAGATGGTTACAAATCACAGTTTATAAAAGGCACAATACTTTCAACTGGTATTCTAACTATAAAGAGCTTATTTCACACAGTGTGTAATTCATACTCTGCTTTGACTTGCAGCTACTTATTATGAACAGGTACCCTTCACAACTATCTTTCCAGCCTTTTCCCCAGAGTGTTTTGACAATTGGACATCAAATAAAATATTATCCAAAAGCTTTAAAGTTGAGCTTTAATGTTTCAATAGTCGTGCTCAGCTCAGTTTCATGGAAATCAGCCCCATTTAATGCATTTTCATGGAAAGGAAATATGCATGATTGGAGATGGTTCAGTTTCTCCCTATGTCTAAAAAATGCAGCACTGTTAGAAGATTAAATATATGAGAAAATATTTGATACAAACAGATTGAAAGACTCTTTAATGATCACCTATTAAATATTTAAGCATAATCTTCAAGCATTTTGCATTGTTATTATTCTCAGTGTGATCTTCAAAACATAATAGAAATTTGCAGGTAAGAAGGTTATTATACATAATAACTAGCAACCATTTCCCTCCATAATGCTGCTAATAATTTTATTATTGCTAGGCACTTAATAAGTAAAATTGTAAGCTTAGGAAGCAAATGATTTCTTGGTGATTTGGCCTGGAGTGTAATTGGGTTTTCCTATGTAATCCACTGTTTTTCACAGCAGCAATTACTGCTGCCAAATTATGTATACTGAAAATAAATTCAAATATGTGATATGCTGATGCAGTCTTCTTTACTTTAGAATGATTTTCTGTTTTAATTCCCTAAGAAGTAAAACAGGAAACTTCACTTCTCTAGAAATTCCTGAGATCTTGCATAACATTACTCACTGCATTTAGTAATTGTACTTACAACACTTTGCTTATATCAATACCTTTATAATATTAAACTTTTTACTCTTACATTTAGTAAACAAAAAGTTCTTATAGCACCAATTTCAATTTATTTATTTATTTATTGAATTTCTATACCACCCATCTGGGTGTTATCCCACTCTGGTCAGTGAACAAACAGAAAGCAAATAACAACAATGCATAAGATGAGGTTTAGTCTAGTAAATCAAAACCCACCACAAACAAATACATCATAGACTAAACTAAACTAAACTAAACTAAAATAAACTAAAATAAAATAAAATAATTGGTGTCTGAGGACATTGGGACTGAACCTAACTGACTAATTTATAGATAAAGATAATTATAGATAAACTGGCTAATTTATAGATAAAGGCCTCCTTGAAAAAGAGTGTTTTAATTGTTTTTTAAAGGTAGGCAACAATGGGGCTACCTGGAAATTTGTCTCCATGCCAAAAGCATAAGTGTTATCAAACTAGCCTTATTCCACTGATTTATAAATATTTGATACAATTATACACTCAAACAAATGGACAGTGAAAGTAGATTCCAGAAAATAAATTTGAATGTGAAATGCATATATTGCTTTTTAAAGTGAAAGGAGTACAAAAGGAGTCTGGGAAAGAATAAAGGAATAGTTTACTAGACTAAACCTCATCTTATGCATTGCTGTTTTAAACAGAAGATAACATAACCAGTGCATGCACATTTACACTACAGGATTATAGCAGTTTAATTCAACTTTAGCTGCCATTATTCCATCCCATGTAATAGTGCAGTGTTCCCCAACCCTTTGGGTTTTGGACTTCAATTCCCAGAAGCCTACGTCATTTCCCCAAAGCATTCATCAGCAAATGTACTGACTTAGGCTTCTGGGAATTGAAGTCCAAAACCCAAAGGTTGGGGAAGTCTGGAATAGTGGCATTTCTACTTTGTTTAGTTACTTAGAATTCTCTACTTAAGAGATCTCATCCAGTCCCTTCAACTACAGATGAGAATTGTAGTTAGACTATAGATGCCACAGTTTTGTAAGATGGATTGATGGCAGTAAAAGTGTAACAAAAATTCTACAAATGATTAGTATAGATACAGTCTGTCATTCATATTTATGCCCTGTATTTTGTTTTGGATAGGAATTTATTCAGTACAGCATATTCAGAACCTCCTTGAAGATTGTGGTATTTTTGAACCACAATTGGGTGTACCGTGAGCAATAACAATCTTTCTCACACTAGGTCAGGCAAAAGGAACTATGAATGGATTCACTAAAAAGTGAAGTAAGTATTGGCAGTTTAAAGTCTGACCTAGACACAAAAGAAGAAGAACCTCTATATGAAGCTGGAAGAATATATCACGAAGGATGTGAAGACAGAAATATTAATCTCCTATCTAAAATAACAAGTGATATTAGTTTAAATGCCATCTGTATCTTACCCTGCCCTGTCTACCCTACAGGAGTTGTTTCACATGGAGAATCACCACTAGAAATGCATTTTTGCCCATGGATCACATTTCCTGAATTGTGGCAATATGTTTTATTTTTAAATTGGATTTCTATTAAATATAGCAACAGCAATTACAGTTATATACCACCCCATAGCACTTAGTGCATTCTCTGGGGTAGTGGTTCCCAACCTAAGGCCCATGGGCCAGATCTGGCCCATGGCACCATTTTATGTGGACCCCCACCCTTCCAAGGGCATTTGAGAAACAAAATTATCATCCCTTTGAAGCTGTTTGGACAAAATGGCCACCCCCATCGTGCAGGCAGGGCAAAATGGCTATCTGGCCCTCAAACCTAAGTGAGAGAGTGTGACCTGGCTTGAAAAGGTTGGGAACCCCTGCTCTGAGGGTTCACAATTAGCATTTTTTACCCAGGATGCTGGGTCCTCATTTTACTGACTTCAGAAGGATGGAAGGCTGAGTCAATCTTGATCCCTGGTTAGGGTAGAACTCCTAACGTTCTGACTGCAGTACAGCAGTTTCACCACTGCACCACCAGGGCTTCTTGTGCAACTTGCTTGAAAGGAGATATCACCACAGATATTTTCTTTTAAGAAACAGAACCATGTCATTTTCTAAATTCATATCCATACCAACAACTTGTGCCTTACATTTTAATAAGATGATCTCGTTGCCTATGCCAACAGGAGACTAATTTTGCAAAAGAAAGTTTCTTTGCTGTGGCATGCCCTTATAAGCAATCTGTGCACATGAAACCCCAGACCTTATTATAGAAAGCCCTAATTAATGTCTTACAACGTTTATAAACTACCATACTAAACTCTGCTTAGAATGCTAAAAACAGAAAATCCCTCTTTCCTTTAGGCAAAAGATGATCTCTACTCTTGAACCTGCCATATTTCTCTAAGGCAAGAAATAAAGCTCATAAAAACTCTGTGGGTTATATTAATTGAATTTCTTTACTGAGGATAATATTGTCCAGATGTTTTACATCATCTTTGTTTCTGTGAATGTGTCTTTCTTCACCTTTTCTTCTTTCAGCTTTATGTTATGCATAAAAAGAACAGCATTATTATGGATCTTTTAAGATTGTAAACATTCACGTTAGGAAAATTGCTGCTGCAGTGAAATTTTGTCCTGATAGGGGGGAGATATGTAAATGTGATGTGGCCGAGATGTTCTCCATAAAACTTCTTTCTATAACCTTTTTTGATAGAGCAGGTTTCTAATTATATTATGCTGTCTGGATGTTGTATTTGTACTAAGCTTTGTAAGCCTGTGGAGCTCAAATAAAGCATACAAATAATAGTCCAACGACATCTTCTTCAGAAGACTTATTTTTCTCCTATCCCACCTTCTATTAGATTGCCAGCATGGGCTATTCAGATTGTCTTGCACTTGGGCCGAGTAGGAATTTTTTGAGCACTCTTCTTCATCTACTCTACCCCAACATATTATAATGTAATGTAATGTATTGTCTGTAAGCCGCCCTGAGTCACCACGGCGAGTGGGCGGCAATATAAATTTGAACTAATAAATAATAATAATATATCTAGGAATTTGTGATATATGTCGATATTTCAGGTGCCATTAATTTTATCACAGTTTGGATCAAGAGTTAATTTGAATGCAGCAATTTGGTATTCAATTTCCTTAATTGGTTTCTCTTTTTCTTACTTTTATTTAGCCATTTTGTTCCCATAGTTCTGATGGCACATAATGGAAAGGAAGGCTTGTGCTGTAGAGATCAGCAAATGCCTTGAATGTCATGGCACTCAATGAACCTGACACTCAGTGAACTCTTCCCTCCATGCAGAAGAGTGTGAGTTTTTCTTTGGTTATCCTTCCATAGGCTAGGTGGCCAAACTTACATAGACTAGGTCAGTGGTTCCCAACAAGGGGTACACAGCCCACTAGTGGACTTCAATTCCCAGAAGCCTCAGTCAGTACATTGACTGATCAGTGCTTTGGGGAAAATGACTTAGGCTTCTGGGAACTGAAGTCCAAAAACCAGCATTTGGGAAACTCTGGACTAGGTGATCAAACTTCCATAGACTAGGTGGCCAAACTTCCATGTGCTGTGGGCAATACTACATCCCTTTGGACAGATGTGCAGGCTGGAGGTATGGTTCCTCCTGTTACTTCTGCCACTTCCATTGGTGGCAAGTGCAATCATGGCACATTTTCTGCTGGTTTTGCCATGTCTGCCACTTCCTGTGGCGGTGGGAGTGAGGGTGGTACATTTTTGCCACATTTCTGGCACATTTTCACAGCTTTTTGGTGCTTCTGGTGCATTTTTGGCACTTCCGGTGGTGGCAGCGGGGTCCTCACTGGGGACCAGATTAATTGGCATCACGGGCCAAGGCAGGTTGGGAACCCCTGACACAGAGATCAATGTGTCCAAAGTGGAGCAAGATCTTTCCTGCATTCAGACTTTACCTGAAAGTGAGAACTGTGAAAAGTTAAGTTCATGCTTTCACAAAGTCCCTGCACATTAGAAGGTTGACACTTCTCCTTACTTCTTGGAAATTAAGGATGTGAAACTCACAGCCCTGTACTGTCAGAGAGAAATCAGATACAGGTACAGGTACAGATATATTCCACCCCTACCAAAAAATCTCATGAGAAATCTAGTGGAATTTATTGGGTCATCCCCCCACCCCCACGCCAAAAAAAGCTATTTGCAGAATTAATTCAGAAAGCACAAAAACAAACACCAAGCTGCATAGGATTATAATGACTGCTGCTATGAGCAGCATCTTTCCTGCACAGTGCTCACTAGAAACTGCATCATATACATTATTGATAGGACCATGGGTCTGTGCTTAGAATTCTAGATTGCAACTTGACAAAGTAATAGTATGTTCCTTTAAAACCACTGGGTGTAGTTGCATAATCAGCTGTTGTGGAGTAATAAGAGTGAGCTACCTTTTGGCTTCTCTCTCTGCTACTTGCTCTTTCGTGCTGCTCTGCTACTGTTTGGATTAACCCTGCTTGGTGTGACCATTGGTCAGAAGCCTTGGACTTTTTGGCTGTATATTGCAGTTTACCACATCGTGGACAAAGAAAATTTGGCTGCTCCCAGTTTTGGGAATTGTTTGCTTTACTGGCTGCCTTCATTTGAAGACAACAGAACGCTGAAGTAAGACTGTGACCTTGTATATATATCTTTGTACTCCTACGCTGAAGATAAGCTTGGTATATTATTTCTTCATTCATGTTATTATTTCCTGCACTGTACATAGAAGCCAGCACTCGTTAATATAGCAACTAAAAGTTTTGTTTTTCACTTCAATGCAAGACTGTTTTTGCCTATCTTGTGTTTGGGGGTTCAAAACAGCTGCTACACGTACCAAAACAACAGTTGGTGCGGCTAGGGCGGTACTGCTGTGCAGGGACACTCCCCCTTAGTTATAGTTAGGATTTTCTGAAAACAAAACTGCAAAAAAATTATACACCAAGAGGAGGAGAATGGGGTTCCATTTTTTAAAGGAAGACATGAAATTTTGCTGGCACTAGGGAGATGTCTTGCATGTGTAATTCAGCATGGTGATAACTCAGATAATCTCAGATAAAGAGATGACTCCATATTTCTATTCGGAATACTTGTTCAAAGAAGCATGCTTCATGGGAAATAAGTGCATCAGCTTCCCATCCTCAACCTCCTCCCTCATGGCTAACTGCAATTTTTCTCTTACTTCCCTTCCTGCCCTGTTGTCTAACCTGCTTCTCCAGAAGGATTTCTCCACTGCTCAAGTATTAAACCTCTTCTTGCTTCCACAGATGAAATAAGTGAGCAAAATGATATCTGATTGCCCTGTCACATCTACTGCAGCACCCAATGTGCAGGGCATGCTAATGGCGATCTCCACCAGTTATTTACACCCATAGAACAAATAATACTGACCCATTGATTTTCCCTTTAATTTTCTCAATATTCTTGAAGGGCCCAATTATGCTCTTGTGGAACATTAGAAGGCTCACTCATAATGGCAAATCATTTTTTTTACCTCATGAGTTGTATTTTTTTACACACATGCACACACGTGCGCGCACACACACACAAAGTAGAAAACTAATAGAAAAAATGTGTAACACAAGAAAAGTAACTGGTTTAAAAAAAAACATAATTGTAATTGTCATGGTAATATTTTACCACGTGTGATGAATTACTTTTTAAAGTAATTTTCAAAGCCTTACCAAAATGCACTTTTATGGCTGCAGAGATTTCATTGACATAAACCTGAAAGCTTCTGATTCACATTTAGTGTTTCAAGTGCTACATCTGAAGGATGATCCTTACATTAGCTTTCTGCTATCATTTTCATCTGTCTCATGTTTATAGCTGGAAGCATCTATCAACTACAGTAAGTCTTCTTCATTTTTCCAAAAAATCAGTTCTTTTCATCCTATCACTTCATCAGTTTGAGTCTTTTTTTAAACCGCAGAAAAATATCATAGATATTTCTATGAAGATTCTCTTTAAAAATTTCCACTTATGCATGTTTTTGACAAAATATGCATTTCCTTTTAAAGCAGTTTTTGAAAATGCGTTGTCAGAGTTCTGCTGCTATTCACAAAGTTGACACCTTAAGGCAGGCATTGTCAACTTTGGCCTTTAAGTGTTCTTGCACTTCAATTACCAGAAGCCCAAGTCAGCACACCTGCTGATCAGGGATTCTGGGAATTGAAGTTCAAGAACATCTGGGGGCTCCAAAGTTGAGAAACCCTGACTTCCTGAGAAGTCACAGTTGACAATGCTGGATGAGGTAGACCAGAGGTCTACAAACTTGGCTCCCCAGATGTTCTTGTACTTCAATTTTCATAAATCATGATCAGCAGGTGTTCTTGCTTGGAAGTCTGATAACTGAAGTCCAAGAACACCTGGAGAACCACGTTTGCTGACCCCTGAGGTAATCTAAAGTCCTGTCTCAGTATAGGCAGCTTCTTCCATTCCTATTTGACTAAATAATAATAATAATAATAATAATAATAATAATAATAATAATAATAATAATAATAATAATAATAATAATAATAATAATAATAATAATAATAATAATACATTTTCATTGCCATAAATTACTTTGAATACATCCTTGGAACTTGGTCAAGTTGCAAAATTTGTTTATGTCTCATTACTTCTGCTATATGCCCTCCATGAAATATTTCCTTCTTATTTTGATTCTTGCTTTAACCATTTTCTAGCATAGATGTCAAAATTTACATATAAAGTGCAACCTTCAGAGCTCTTCTAAAGCATGTCCTGATCAAAGCATTTATTTTGCTATTGATTCCCATGTGAAATGACTGACAACTCTGATGCCAGTAGGTAAGCATTTGCTGCTCTTTCAAATCATATGTATTCAGTCCCCTTGAGCAATATGAGACCACTCACAAATTTCATTTGCCAAACTCCTGATATTATTGAGTGTGGCAGGTATAGAATAAGTGACCCCAGGTGAAATGACTGGAAATAAGAGAGGAAATTGTTTTGGTGTTTTCCCTCAAAGCACTTGTGCACAATATTTTTTTAGGGAAATCCATCAGTCAGTCTACAGTTGTTGCATACACTTACTGGGTTTTTCTTTTTTAGTGGGACGAGTAAGTTGTATTATTAGTGAATTGTAACAGTGCCTTTGCAATATGTTATTTGATCAAAGCTCTACAAAAAACAATGTTAAATATGACATAAGGAACCAGAGTTTGTCAGAAATAAAAACTTCAGAGGTACAGTAATACCTCGGATAACAACTGCATTGTATAATGCTAAAATCGGATAACGATCTGTTAGCGTTATCCGAAGCAGTCGTTCATAGCAGCAGGGTGAAAGCTGAACCGGGTTCTCTGGTTTCCCAGCCACCCCGCGGCTGCGGAGGCAGGGGTGGGGGTGGTTGGAAAGCTGATGGGGGGCTCCCCCATTGGCTTCCCCAGCCACCCCGCAGCTGTGGATCAGGTCCCCCAACACACACACCCCGGAGCCAGCAGGGGGGTCAGAGAGCCCAAAATGGATGAAAAAACATCATTTTTTCACCTATTTTGGGCTCTCTGACCCCTCTGCTGGCTCCGGGGAGGTTGGGGGACCTGATCCGTGCTATTTTGGAAGTTCCCCCACCTCCCTGGAGGTTGCAGCAAGCCAAAATGTCAGGATTTGAATCCTGACGTTTTGGCTTACTGCAGCAGCCAGAGAGGTGGGGGAACTTCAGAAACAGTGCAGATCGTGTTCCCTCACACACACCCTGGAGCCAGCAGGGGGGTCAGAGAGCCCAAAATGGGAGAAAAAAACATCAATTTTCCACCCATTTCAGACTCTCTGACCCCCCTGGTGGCTCCGGGGAGGTCAGGGTACCTGATCCACCCTATTTTGGAAGTTCCCCCACCTCCCTGGAGGCTGCAGCAAGCCAAAACATCAGGATTTGAATCCCGACATTTTGGCTTACTGCAGCTTCCAGGGAGATGGGGGAAATTTTGAAACAGCGTGGATCGGGTCCCCTGACCTCCCCAAAGGTGGCAGGGGTGTCAGAGAGCCCGAAGTTTCAGGCTCTCTGACACCCCTGCCCCGGGGAGGTCAGGGGACCCAATCCATGCTGTTCCTGACCTACCCGGGTGCTGCGATCACAGCATATCATCAGCGCTTGGGTCAGGGGGTTGAATGGGCATGCACCTGGTTCAATCCCAACCCAAGCAGCTGATCCCATGCTGTGATCTGCCTGCCTCTTTGGAAAGGGCAGGGGGGATTCCACTCTTGGAATCCCCACTGCCCTTTCCAAAGAGGCAGGCTGGTCGCCCCCCTCTTCCCTTTCCTCTTCGGAAAGGGAACAGGGTTTTTTTAACGTACGATCAATGCATTTAAAAACCAGATAATGATGAGAATTGTGGAACCAAGTCTCATCGTTATCTGAGGTACTAGTATCTTAGACTTGTTAGCCTAATTTTTCAACTTTTTAAACTCTAGCAGATTTATTATGGCTAAGAATTTTATGGGACAGAGCAAGGCAGACTGCTTTCAGATTTAGTGGAAATTACACTGTGTTTTCAAGAAAAGATCTATCAACTGGATGAAGCCAGTTGCAAAAGACATATATAAAGAATTCTATCATCAAAGATTTCAATACAAAAATTAAATGGAGCACATGGACCTTCTACAAAAATTATGTCTCTTATTATATTAGCTATTAGGGAGGAGATGTACAGGGAAGAGTGTTGTTGCTGTTGCTGTTAGTTAGAAAGTTTTGGCATCTACTGTAATCCCTCAGTAGATCTTCTGCTTCTGGGCAGAAAGGATTTTTGTTGTCGTTCAGTCACATAGTCGATTCCGACCCTCTGCGACCCCATGGACCACTGTCCGCCAGGCACTCCTGTCCTCCACCATCCCCCTAAACTCTCTCAGCTCTGTGCCCATTGTCTCCACAATACCATCTAGCCATCTCATCTTGGGCCGGCCCCTTCCTCTTTTGCCCTCGGCCTTTCCAAGCATCAAGGCTTTCTCAAGTGAATCCTCTCTTCTCATCTGATGTCCAAAGTACTTTAGCTTCAACTTTATTATTTGACCTTCTAATGAGCAGTCAGGGTTGACTTCTGCTAAGATTGACCTATTTGTTCTCCTCGCTGTCCAGGGGACTCTCAAAACCCTTCTCCAACACCACATCTCAAAGGCGTCTATTCTTCTGCGCTCAGCTTTCTTAATGGTCCAGCCGGTGATAAATCTCCATTGTCCAGGGGACATCTGATCACTGAAGAAGCAATCTTCGGGGAGGCTTCTTTCATGTATAACTTTAAAGAGACTGATTTGCTCAAGTTCAGAAGCCTTTGATGGAACAATAGCAGATATTAATCCAGACACCACATCATACAACTAGTTTATTAATGCTGTCCAGAAAGCTCTAGGGAATCTAGCCCTCGAAGTCCTACATCTAAAGTCTAACACATGAAACTGTTGAATTATTGAATAAATATTTTACCCTTTTTGATGCAAATCCACTCAGCAAAGAGACCATTAAAGCCGGACAACAGGTAGTGTCATCTACCTCAGAGCACAAAAGGGAAAAATGGATGATAATAATAATAAATTCTTGTCAGAGATTACTCTGGGTTGAAAGGATTTTTATGGGATGATTGAATGAGGCTCCTTTCATGTCTCCAAGTCCAGCTCTAAAGTATTGAAACCTGACCTTCCAGTCACCAGCTCAGAATCTAAATCACTAAGCCATCAGGGGAGCTGCTAGAAAAATTGATTACGTTCATAGAAGAAATTGACACAAGTCGCAGCAGTCAAAATGCATGGAGATTATTTAATCATCTTAATAATTATGTAACCAAATGACTGCCTCAGCTAACCAAATTGCTCATCAGCTGTCACTTAATGGGAAACCAGATTTCAACCCATGGAAAAATAATCCACTGAAAAGCAAACGGGATACGAGGGAATGAGGAATCGAAGGTAAATAATCTGACTAAGCCCTTTACCATAGCAGAGCTGGAGGAGCCAATAGGCAGGTGTAAGAATGGTAAAGCAGCTGGCATGGATGATATTCGGGTTGAGCAGATCAAATATTTTGGACCAATAATGAAAAAATGGTTACTTTGGCTGTATAATAACTGCCTGATTGTAGTCCAGATACCAAAGATATACAGGAAGGCTTGCATGATAGCTATGCTTAAACCAGGCAAGCCACCAGTAGACTTCAAAAGCTATAGGCCCATATTCCTTCTTAGCCACCTACATAAATATATATGAATGTTTAATCCTGAACCAACTGTCTGCAATAGTAGAACCCTGTCTTATATTACAGCAAGCTGGTTTCAGACCTGGCCAAGATTGCACAGCACAAAATCTCAATTTACCACAGTACATAAAAGATGGTTTTGAACTGAAAAAAATCACAGGTGTAGTGTTTATAGATCTCACTGCAGTTTATGATGACACAGTCAGCCACACAGCCTTGGCAAAAGGAGATGTTGTTGAAGTGTCCAATATCAGTCAGGTGTCTACTAGTCCTTTTTAATTCTATTTTGTGTTTAAATTTGTTAATTTTATCTTTGTATGTTATTATATGCTAGTGGTGCATCTGACAATAATAAACAAAGAAAGTAGATCTTCTGCCCATCCAACTAAACTAGACTGTACTCCATCAGGCATACAAAGTGTTATTGTACCTTGAGACTTCAGTGGCTCATGTGGCTAATATGCTGACGGGAAGGTGGCAGGTCAGCAGTTTGATATCTGAATACTGCAGGACAGAGTGAGCTCCCATCACTGTCCCAGCTCCTGCCAACCTAGCAGTTTGAAAGCAAGAAATTGCAAGAAGATAAACAGGGACCACTTTGGTGGGAAGGTAAACAGTGTTCCATGTGCTCCAGTGTCTAGTCATGTCTGCCACATGACCATGAAAATGTCTGCAAACGCAGACAACACTGGCTCTTTGGCTATGAAATAGAGATGAGCACTGAACCCTAGAGTCAGATACAACTGGCTTTCGAGCAAGGGCGACTTTTACCTTACCAGATACACACAGGTGAGACGTGGGCAGGGAGCTGTAAAATTTGATTTAAATATCAATGACAATTAAATTGACCATTCACTACAAGTGACCATAGCACCTGACAATAGCATATCAAATTTAATTGCTGACTACCTTCCTTGCTGCAGCTTTTTAAAAAGCCATCAGCAACTTCCATTGTGGTGGTTATCTGGTGGAATCCTACAGACCTAAATCAAGAAATATTTTTTTATTTGAAAAATATTTTTATTTTATTTTTGAAAAGGTAGACTAGCAATGGGCTGAACAAATTAGATACATGTCATGAAGGTATGTGGCCAATAAGATTATTGGCATGGCAAGAAGAATCCACCTCGTTCACCTGATTCTCTCTCTCGCTTCACACTCACAAGAATAGTTCAATTCTTGAATAGTCAGGTGTGGCGAATAAAAAGAATTAAATATACAATAATTTGTATTGTGGTGCTCAAATTTCTACAGCCCTTTCCATGGATGTGCAACTTTGCCATCTGCCAGGAGGTTGTACACCATGCAACACTGACAATCACACATCAATGTTGTTTTTATACAGCATATCAAATAACAGGTTTCAACTTTGTCTAATTTGGCTTTCATACAGCAGGAGTGATACCATGCAAGAAAACTTAAAAGCTTTATTAAGAGTCTGCACCATACAGTTCTATGTATTCTCAATTCTACTGAATGGTATAGCAATATAGGCTTTAAAACAGAGTTAGAAGCATTTTAAATATTGACTGGTATCTTGTTGCTAGTCCCATCATAGAATAATCATGAAATTAGTTTCAGAATAGAAATTCAACACTTACCTAATTCTCATTAACTTAATAGGTTTACTCTAGTTCGGTTTAACAATAGGATAGTTGTGCTGGATTTATCATAGGATGCTATGAATTTCTTTGATTTAAGAGGAATCAAGGAATGGTAAAGCAAATGAAACAGACCAAGAAATCAAGAAGCACAAAAAATTAGACTACTTAAGTCAGAAATGAAAAAGAGAATGCAGCTGAATATTCATGGCAAAATAAATGTGAAAATAAGTTAGAAAGAGCAGGTGGCAGTCGTGGCCAGGAGGGCTTTTGCACAACTTCATGTAATAAGCCAGTTACACCCGCTCCTAGATCAGGACTCCTTGCTCATGGTCACACATGCTTTGGTCACCTCCAGACTTGATTACTGTAACGCGCTCTACATGGGGCTGCCCTTGGTGACCATTCGGAGGCTGCAGCTGGTCCAGAATGCAGCTGCTCAGGTAGTGATGGGGTGCGGGCGTTATGCTTGTGCCTCACTGGTTGCCAGTATGTCTCCGGCTGCAATTCAAGGTCCTGGACATTACCTTTAAAGCTCTACATGGTAGTGGGCCAGGATACTTAAGAGACCACGTCACCCCAAGAACATCTGTCCGTCGCACCAGGGCAGATCAGAGAGGCTCTCTTATCATCCCATCAGCTAGAGAGGCGCATCCAGTGGTAGGATGTCAAAAATTTTACTACCCCACCGTGATGTCATCACAGTGTGGGCGGAGCTAATGTAATGACATCATGATGTCATGGGCGGAGCCAAATAAAATAATTAAAATAAAATAAAAATAAGCACACCTCAACCCACCCACCCACAACACAAACCCGTAAATAAATTAAATAAATAAATAAAATAAAAATTACATTAAAATACACCCACCCACCCAAACAGCCACCCATCTACCTCAAACACAAATCAAACCACCCACCCACCCACCCCAAACACAAACCAGTCACTTACCTGTTAGTATAAGTGCCTGGGCAGCACCATGTTGCAAGATGGATATGGTCATCGTACCAGTTCTCTAGGATAATATGTCTTAATGTAAATGTTAAACAGCTATACCTATTTAAGGGTTCTCCAATTGGAACAGCATAGGTGTAGCTTATTGCTGAGGTAACTCCAAGACTTTGCTTAAAACCCCAAGCCAGGCTGCGATGCCTGCCGGCCGCCAGGCCTTTTTAGGAACTGTGGTAGTACATCAATTTAGGTAAAGGTATTAAATACACATTAAAATACACACAGACACACCACATCCAAAGGTGAGTCACTTACCCTGGGGAGCAGCCTTCAAGCTAGCAGCTTCTCTTCCTCCTCCCTGCTTGGGAAGACAGCAAGGAGGCAGTACATATGTGTCAAGCACTGTAGGTGTGCATGCACACCAAGTGCTTGGGGCGCATGCACAGTGGGGGAACCATTGAAAAGGTAATGAGTTATGCCTACAGACAGAGATACTGCCCTTTCGGAAGGGCCTAAAAACATGGCTGGCACGACGGGGGGGGGGGGCTCAAGTAACATGAGGTCCCACGTTGGGTGGCTTATCTGATGGGATAGCCACCCCTCTTTCCCTCTTTTAACCTTTTTAAACCTTTTTAAACCTTTTTAAACCTTTTTAAACCTTTTTAAACCTTTTTAAACCTTTTTAACTTTTAAATCTTTGAGGGTTTTAAAAATAAATATATAGTTTAATTTTTTTTGAAGTTGATTTGGTTTCTGGGTTTGTGGGGTACTGGTCTGTAAGTGGGATTTATTTTATTTTTATTTTTATTGAATGTTCTGAAATGTTTTGTGCATTATGCTAATTTAATTGTAACTGTATATTTTGTATTCTTTTTTTATTGTTGTTCGCTGCCCAGAGTCGCTTAGGCAAGTGGGGCGGCATAAAAATTGAACAATTAAATTAAATTAAATTAATAATTCATTGGTTGAATAACCTCAGTTTAGATGCAAAACAACATCTCTGCTTAGTGCTACTCCTTGCAATGCCAGCCTAGCCATATTAACATCTAACAGCCAATAAGAGAGGAAAAAGGAGACAAAGCCTAGCATAAATGTTGACCAACTGTTTTGTCTTCACCAAAATTCAATCTTCCACATCCAAGCTCAGCATAATAGATAGGAATAAGGAACATAGAGTAATGACTAAGTAGTGTTCTGAATCAACACAAAAAAGATGCAAAATCCCAACTCCACAGTGTAGTGCAGGGATTCTCAACTTGTGGCCCATGGCACCATTTTATGTGGTCCTACCACCACCTCCACCACACCAGGAAGTGCCATGTGGTGGATGAAGGGCAAAATGGCCGTCTGACCCCTGAAGCTGTCTGTGGGAGCATGACCCATCCCTGGGTTAAAAAGGTAGAGAACTCCTTGTGCAGTGTCATGCAACTCTAATTCATTAATAATAATAATTTTATGTCA
The DNA here is from genome assembly GCA_030440675.1 of Furcifer pardalis. NCBI lineage: Eukaryota > Metazoa > Chordata > Lepidosauria > Squamata > Chamaeleonidae > Furcifer > Furcifer pardalis. The sequence goes on from CP126895.1 coordinate 64,397,762, forward strand.
GAAATTATTCTGGATTGAAAGGATTTTTCCTGGAGAAACTCCACTCAGGGGATGCCCAATGAGGCTGCTTTCATGTCCCCAAGATCTTTTCACATCAGAGTGATCCCTATTTATCTACTTGCAATTTCTTGCTTTCGAACTACTTGGTTGGACTGGGACAGAGACAGGCATTCATTCTGTCATGCAGTACCTTGGTCTCAAACTGCCAACTTGACAGCCTTTCAGCTAACAAGACAAGCTTCTTAACCACTGAGCCACCATAGCCCCTCTAAAAATGACTGCAGAACCTCATTCTACACAAAGATTTCATGTATTGATCCTGACAACTGTAATAAAAGATTTATAGTGAATTTCATCAAGTGCTGGAAGCAAAATTAGACCAAACATGTTCCTGGCATCTGCCAGGCTTTTGCCAATATTCATTTCCTAGTGTTAATAGAGCTCCATTACTCTTGCTGCAACACATGAAAATCAGGATAAGTAATGAGAAAAGTTTCTGAAGCCCATTTATCAGGGCTTTCCCTGGCTCTGTTCAAAAACTTTTGCTCACAGATTGATTGTGCTCTTAGGTGTGAATGCTGTCAGCTCAACAAGTTTGCTTTTCGTTTTCAGCCTTGCTGAGTGCTGCTTGAAATCTTGCAACATGCAGCACCATTTCTTCAGAAGGTGGGAAACACTAAGAGAGTTCTGAGATCTTCCATCGCTTATGGCAAGATACCATCCCATAAAATCTGTTTTATGAAGATGAGAAAGTAAGGCAAACACCTTTTACAAGGGGGGGGGGGAGTGTTGATTGGTGCTTACTTATTTTTTTCTTATGCAGGCACTTCATCATCTGCATGAGAGAGGGACTGCTGGCATTTAAGGGGAAATGGTAATGTGCCCTGTGTTGTGCATTCAGTGTGATAAAACTGAAATGATAACCTTAGCTCTTTCAAAGTAATCTGAACCTTGATACATTAGTTTTAAAAAGCTATTTGGATTCCAGAAGCAATTTTTCTCTCTCCTCTCCTGTTATGGTCTTTTCTAAAATCTTACAAAAAAACTCTCCTTATTCCAAACTCAAAAGCTTCCTGCCCATTGTTAACTGTTAATCTCAGTTCCATTATCCCTAAATATTAGCTGATTCACATGGTACAAGACACAGGGACAATTCCACACCAGGAGGCCTATTATTTAATTTAGAAAAGTAAACCAGTAATTGGTGAATTTTTATAGTATTTTAAAGGCTAATGGTATTATTTCTAAGTGAGCTTTGCTGGATCAAAATCCACTAACCTCAGAAAGAATGGAAGCTGACACTAAAATATCCTGTTACTCATTAAAATGCTACAATAATTTGCCATTTCATTCTTGTCTATTTTTTCTTTTGTTCATATGCTGAGACAGACTAAAATAGCTACTTCTTTGGCAATTCAGATGACTTACTGTTCCTTAAAAATATGACCATGAAGGAAACATCTATTCAATAGTATATAATTTAGGTAAGTATCTCCCTTACTCGAAAGTCAGTTGTTTCCGACTCTAGGGGACTGTGCTCATCTCCATTTACAGTCAAAGACCCATCACTGTCTGCATCTGCAAATGTTTCCATCATCATGTGGCAGGCAAGACTAGATGCTGTTACCTTTCCCACCCAAATGGTACCTATTTATCTACTTGCAATCTTTTTGCTTTCAAACTGCTAGGTTAGCAGGGACAGATAACAGAAACTCTCTCTGTTATGCAGAACTTGGGTCTCGTACTGCTGACCTGCCAACCTTCTGGCTCAGTGTGTTATTCAATTAGCCACCACAGCCCTTTTAGTACAATATACACAGGTCCAAAGAAATCAGTCAAGAAACAAAACTAAATAGAAACAAAGAAGACAAAAATGCCATGGCATATTAAAGACTAATTCTTTCTATTTTAAAAAGAGCATTTGTGGATTAAGTTCACTTCCTTAGAAATGAGAGTGATAATTTATGGCAATAATTTATACATGGTCTGATGGCCATGTGGGGATTCAGAAGGATAAAGATGGATTAATATGGTGGACACAAATTGCAAATCATGTGTGTCAGTTTGGCATTTCACACTTCATAATGACTGAAGAGTCATTATTGATATTTAAATCTATTCCTCTGAAGCTTTATTCCATACAAGTGACAAATAACAGATGCAACATAACTGTTTGATAATAGGTTTAACTTTCATGCCATGGTTTCCTATCTTGTGGGTTGTAATCCCCAAGGGGGTTACAAAGTGTTTTCTGAGGAGATAACTGCTGTCATACTACACTGCAGTGAAAACAGTATTGGAAAGAAGAAGCCATGAAAGTGTAGATAGATGCCACCATTTTGTGAAATGGATATATTTCAGAGCAGCCTGTTTGGGGTAAAATAAATAAATATTATAATATGCTATATTAACCTCATTAAAATTCCCTTTTCTGCAAATGTGGTGGGAGGGTCACAGGTTACTTGGCTAATATAAAACAGGGTTCTTGTTGTTCAGTCACAAAGTCGATTCTCACCCTTTGCGACCCCATGGACCACTGTCCGCCAGGCACTTCTGTCCTCCACCATCCTCCTCAACTCGCTCAGCTCTGTGCCCATTGTGTCTACAATACCATCTAGCCATCTCACTTATTCCCACTTAATTTAAAATTTGTAATTCCCCACACAGAGAGGAGGAGGAGGAGGAGAAGCAGAAGCAGAAAAAGAAATAATGATAGAAAGACCCAGATGCAGATTCTCTGTGTCTTGTCCAGTTTGGTCCAAAAAAAAGAAGAAATTTAAATATCCATTTGAATTGTCACACTGGAACAAATATGCATTCTTTTGAAAATACAATTACTCTGTCAATCTTAAGGGCAATTTTCTTAGCATCAGTACATTTTATAAAGCCAGAATTATGTTTCATCTTCTCTTCTGCTCTTCCCAAACACACCCATCTTTGATAAAGTCTAATTAATTTTCTTAGGTTTTTATAATTGCACTGTTTTTGCTATCTTCTCCAAGGCTATATTGTTCTGGAAATTAGAAATGTCTTCTTCATCTTTTCCTTGGTATCTTGAAAGATTTAATTTCACATAATTAGATTTTAAACACCATCGTGTCTTTAGTGAGACTTACAAGTCGGTAGAGAGATCCTCTTTTATAATATAACCAGCACTTCCAAGCGAGTATATGATTCTTAATGTTCGTCCATCTTTTTGAGACAATAAAAAGTCACAGAGCAGTATGGAAATAGTAGCAATAGCAATTACACTTATATATCACCCCATGGCACTTTGTGCAGTCTCTGGGTGGTTCACAAGTTAATTAACATTAAACTCATTATTTCAGCAGTTTTGGCTGCAGTACAGCAATCTAACCACTGTGCCATGAAGGCTGATGTGTTCACCATTTCTTTTTTCTTTTTTTGAATGCCCATTAATGTAGTGTAGACAAACGTAGATCAGGTTTAATGGCCCAGGAATGCAGGTCAAAAACACATATATTATGTTTACTCAGAAATAATCCCATTCAATGTAACCAGGTATAAATCTTGGAAATGTTTCTTAAGGATTATGTCATGTATTCATATTTAGGTTTGAGGGTGAAAGAATCTAAAGCAGTTCAAGCACTTATTTATTTATTGTATGATAATTATCTACATTGATGTTGGTATAACAACAAGTACATCTCAAATTCCTGGCTAGAGTTCCACATCCAAGTTTGAAAGCCATTGAAAGTTCAAGCAATTAGTACTTAATAAATTATTATTATTTGAAATAAAATAAAATGTCCTATCCCTGTAATGTACCATATAAAGAGGTAGCTTCTGAACATGACTGAAAGATCAATCCTAGAACTAAAGAATAACATCAATAGCAATCTGAATATTATGAAGACCAACACAGAAGTTTTCAGTTGTTTTCCCACATATATGAAACTCTTTCATTTTAGTTTGCAAATTCTCTGGCAGGAGCTCATTATTTTAAATCAGAAAACCGAAGGTTTGCAACCTTTTTATATAGTTAGACTTTCTTTTTTTGAGATCTAGCATTACATTGATAGATGCGTTTCTAGTGTTTGTGTTTTATATTTCTTTTTATTAAACACTGCAGCATAACCTAAGTTTTTGGGGATGGGGAAAATACAAGTTTTAATAAAGGAAGAAATAATAAACCTGTTATGAATGATAACTATAATCCCTTTGGTTGATTTGACATGAAAAGCTCAAGGCAAGAATATTTTTTTTACTAATCTGTTCCATCTGAAAAGAATTAGCTTCAGGATACTTACACACCGCTATTTATATTCAGTGCTTTCAACAATCTGCCTCTTTTCTCTCTCTGATACTGAATGAGCAACATAACATCCCTCTTCTAAGTCTCTTCATTTGAACACAGACTTATGACTTATTTCCAGGTAGCAATGTGTAGGATTGCAATCTAAGTCTGTACACCATAACACAAATGTTCCTGGTCAATAAGATTTAAGCATCTTAATGCTGAGTGGGATTTTAGGTCACACATTCTAAAAGCTAGAATGCTAAATTAGAAAACACCATGGATGAAAATAGTCAGTAGGATACTTATTACCATAAGAATGTACTGTGAGGAAATAAGGCAGGCATCGTGTCAATTTGTTGGGAGAGGGAGGGAAGCAGAAAAGGACAACAGATTTTGGCAAGTCTCAGCTAACAGATGCAGAGCTGTCTTGAGGACAATTAATAACATAAGGATAAACTGAGGAAAATCTGGATTAATATATAAATAAATTTTATACTGAGTGGAATGCAGTGACCCATGAGAGAAATGACAGAAGATTCTATTTGGAAGGGCCATAGGATCATGATTGCTAATCAGAAAATTAACGTTGTTGGGAAGGATGGCTAGATTCTGAGTGCTTCCAGCCATGTCAACACATTGTTCTTGGTGTGGATCAATGGCTTAAGGCCAGCTCCTGTTCATTTCTCCATAATTTTCTCCTGTGGAAAGCAGTAAAAGGGCTCAAATCAGAGACATCTGCTAGGAATGTTGAGTACCTTGTTTACAAAAGACATCAAGGGGCAATGCCTACAGTTGTTTATTTGTTCTTTGAGCACTATCATAATTGAGAAACAACACTTGATTTCATGGGACATAAAGAAAACAAGCAGCACAAAACATAAAACCATAGTCCCTTTAATAAAGGCCTGTGCAGTTCAGCTTTAGGAGCAGTAAGAAATAAGGCAACATTTGACTTGAAATCTTATATTGAAATCCATGCTAATATATTTTCATCTAAAAAGGAAAACTGTTATCTTCTTATATAGTTGTTAGCTGCCAGCAAAGTAGTGTTAATTGCTTTTGTAATATCCTAAACATATTGAGCATCTAGAATTAGATGTAAGAACTCTGCAAGCAGAAACAACTTTCCCCAAGTTAGTCCTCCACACATAATATTTTATTTTGTTTTTGTTGTTCAGTCGCACAGTCGATTCCGACCCTCCGCGACCCCATGGACCACCGCCCGCCAGGCACCTCTGTCTTCCACCATCCTCCTCAGCCCACCCAGCTCTGCTCCCACTGCATCCACAATACCATCTAGCCATCTCATTTTTGGACGCCTCCTTTTTCTTTTGCCCTCCACCTTTCCCAGCATCAAGGCCTTCTCAAGTGAATCCTCTCTTCTCATTTGATGTCCAAAGTACCTTAGTTTCATCTTTACAATTTGACCTTCTAAGGAGCAGTCAGGGTTGATTTCTTCTAAGATTGACCTATTTGTTCTCCTTGCTGTCCAGGGGACTCTCAAAACTCTCCTCCAACACCACATCTCAAAGGTGTCTATTCTTCTGGGTTCAGCTTTCCTAATGGTCCAGCTCTCACAACCATACATTGCCACCAACAATACCATTGCTTTGACTATACAAATTTTTGTTTGAAATTTGATGTCTCTACTTTTCACAGTTTCCCAGATTTCTCATCGCTTGCCTCCCAAGAATCAGTCGCCTTTTTATTTCATGGCTGCAATCCCCATCTGCAGTGAGCTTTGATCCCAAGAAAGAAAAATCTGTCACTGCCTCTACTTCTTCCCCATCTATTTTCCAGGGACTGATAGGGCCTGTTGCCATTATCTTGGTTTTCTTTATATTGAGTCTCAAGCCAGCTTTTTCACTCTCTTCTTTCAACCTAATCAGGAGCTTCTTTAGGTCTTCCTCACTTTCTGCCATTAGGGTGGTATCATCTGCATATCTCAAACTGTTGATGTTTCTCCAAGCAATTTTTATCCCAAATTGTGATTCCTCCCTGTATTGAGCATTATGTGCTCTGTGTATAAGTTGAACAAGCAGGGTGACAAAATGCAGCCTTGTCTTACTCCTTTTCCTATTCCAAACCACTCCGTCATTCCATATTCTGTCCTAACTGTTGCTTCTTGATTCATGTAAAGATTTCTCATGAGACATGTAAGGTGTTCTGGTATTCCCATTTCTTTAATTACTTGCCACATTTTGTTGTGGTCTACACAGTCAAAGGCCTTAGTGTAATCAATGAAACAGAAGTAGACTTGTTTCTGATATTCCTTTGTTTTTTCCATGATCCATCTTATGTTGGTGATGTGGTCTCTAGTCCCCCTGCCTCTTCTGAACCCCACCTGTACTTCTGGTAATTCTCTCTCCACATACTGTTGCAGTCTATCCTGTATTATCTTGAGCATCACCTTGCTAGTGTGTGGGATGAGCACAATTGTTTGATAATTTGAACATTCTTTGGCATTTCCCTTTTTTGGGATTGGAACATATACTGATCTTTTCCAATCCTGTGGCCATTGTTGTGTTTTCCAAATCTGCTGACATATAGAATGTAATAATTTGATTCCATCATCTTTTAGGGCTTTGAAAAGTTCAACCTGGATACCATCATCTCCGCTGGCTTTGTTGTTTGCAGTGTTTTATAGGGCCTTTCTGATTTCACTCTCTAGGATGTCTGGCTCAAGTTCAATTTCCTCATCATTGAAATTATCAGGGGTGTTGAGGTCCTTTCTGTAGAGTTCCTCTGTGTACTCTTTCCATCTTTTCTTAATCTCTTCTGCATCAGCTAACTCCTTGCCATCTTTGTCCTTTATCATGGTCATTTTTGCTTTAAATGTCCCTTTGATTTCCCCATTTTTTTTGAAAAGATCTCTAGTCCTACCCCTGATATTGTTTAGCTCTATTTCTTTGCACTGTTCATTCGGGTAGGTTTCTTAGCTCAATGGAAATTGAGAGAGAGAGAATGAGAGAGAGAAGTGGATGCTGAATAGACTGGGTACTAATTGTGGTGCAAACGTTTTTAATATGTACACAGCAGTCAGACTAGGACTCAGTCCATACTAAAACAATGAATATTACACCAAATATTGAGATTGCTTTCCCAAAGGGAACTGACATGTCTACTTTGACTTCTAAGTCCTCAAATTATAGTGCTGACTAGGCATTTAATGCAAAGTAGTAACAAAGGTAAGGGACTGTGGTGGCTTAGTGATTAAGATGCGGAACTTGTGGACTGAAAGGTCTGCAGGTCTGCAGCTCAAGACCTGAGTGCTGCATAATGGAGTGAGCTTCTGCCTCTGTCCCAGCTCCTGCAAACCTAGCAGTCTGAAAGCAAGACATTGCAAGTAGATAAATAAGGACCACTTTGGTTGGAAGGTAAGCAGCGTTCCATGCACTCCAGTGTCTAGTCATCCCTGCCACATGTCATGGAAACAAATAAGTGCAGATGCAGACAGTGTTGGCTCTTTGGCTGTAAATGGAGATTTATTTATTTATTTAGATTTATTATACCTCCCCAATCAGGCGAACCTGACTCTAGGCGGCTTACAAAAGAAAAGGATCACACATGAATGCAAAACAAACTAAACAATCCCACTATAACCCTACAAATTCGGACATTAAAACCTAAGGTTCAATATTAATTTAAAAAATTAAACTATAAATTTACAAAATACTAAAAAGATTTAAAAGTTTAAAAGGTTTAAAAAGTTTAAAAGAGCGAGAGAGGGGTGGCTGTCCCATCAGATCAGCCACCCAACATGGGACCCCATATTACTGGAGCCCCACACCTGCCCTGCCAGCCAGGTTTTTAGGCCCTTCCAAAAGGGCAGGAGCTCTGTCTGTAGACGTAACTCAGTTGGCAGGTGGTTCTAAAGGGCCGGGGCAGACAAGGAGAAGGCCCTCCTTCTGGTGCTAGAGAGATGCACCTCTCTAGCTGATGGAATGATAAGAGAGCCTCTCCGATCCGCCCTGGTGGGACGGACAGATGTTCTTGGGGTGATGCGGTCTCTTAAGATGAGCACTGAACCCTACTGTTGGATACAACTAGCTTTTGAGCAAGGGTGACCTCGTAGCAAAACTTGTGACATGCACCATTGCAAACTTGTACCTGGTCTTCATGTGAAATCATTGTAGTAAATTGGTTTAAAGGCCAAAACAGTAAACATACTCACAATAAGAATTATTCCAAGCAAGAATCATATGTAGACATTTGCAATATCCTATAGCATATTATTTTGTATCCCAGGTAACTGAATGGCTGAAAAGTAATTTGAAAGTTTGATCTACTTGAATAGGCCAAGCATTCCACAGATTTATGCAGATATTATCATGTAGAAAGATAATCATGTTAACTACTTCAAGTACTAACGCTGAATGTTGACTGCAAGTACTAATACCTAAATCTGTAATGTTTCCCTCATTATTTGTGAGCAAGCTACATACCGAGAATTATTATCACAAGCAAATTGCTATAGGTTTTTTAATTCTAAACCCTCAGTCATAAAACAGGAAGAGAACATTCACCAAATGAATTATTCATTGCTGTTTAGTCTTTTAAACACATTCTAAGAACAGATGGTAGTTCACTCCTTTTTCATGATTCTGCTTTGATGTGTCCAAGCAAATTTTTAAAGCGTCTCCAAAGGCCTTTTTCATTTTCTGGAAACGAGTATCATCCCATGCTACCATCCAGGGATTTAAGGTAAAAGTCACTGAAAATGCAAAGACACCATCATATTATTTCTTGTATAAGAAGGCTGGACAACACCAATTTTTAAAGAGGAAGAACAAGAAGAAGGATGGATAGGAAAGAAGAAAAAGGAATACAGAAACATTGAATTAGATGACACAACATAGACTGAGCATAAAATTCCAGTCCTATATTTCTTTTACATCAGTTACTGAATGGTTTCAAGGTCCAACTGAAATGATATTTCCTCTCTTTAAAGTTCTAAATAATCTAGGGGCAACAATTTTTTTTAAGTTGTCTCTTCTTTAGGGAGAGACAGATTTAAGCTTTTTCACTTGTTCACTGTTAAGTCAGTTTTGTCCTTTCTCTACTTCTGTCCAGTTTTGTGAGAACTTAGTTTTGGATGCGGAAAATTGTGGGAAACTAGTTTCTTCTTGTTCTTCAGCCACACAGGCCAGTCCAACCGTTTGTAACCCCATGAACCACAGTGCACTAGGCTACTCTGTCATCTGCCATCCTCCGTATTCCACCCAGATCTTCGCCCATTGTGCCAACGATGCTGTCTAACCATTTTATCATCTCCCACCCCCTTCTTTAGCCTTCTTTAGCCTTCAATCTTTCCTAGCATCAGGGTCTTCTCCAGTGAGTCCTCTCTTCTCATTTAGTTGCCAAAGTGCTTCAGCTTTAGCTTCAGTATTTGTCCTTCCAAGAAGCAGTCAGGGTTGATTTCCTTTAGGATTTACTGATTTAACCTCCTTGAAATCCAGGGGACTCTCAAAAGTCTTCTCCAGCACCACAGTTCAAAGACATCTTCTTAGCCTTGGTTATTTTTAGAAATGTATCTTTAAGGAAATGGTTTATCTATTATTAACTGTGTTGTCTAACAGTTCAAAACCAAAAGGAAAAAAGGACATAAATAATTGAAATGGATGTCCAGTTTACCTCTTCGGCCCCACAGAAACACAGAGCTTGTAGAAAGGTATGGTAGTAACTCTTGGTTATCACAATCACCACTGCTGTACTGAATGAGTCAACAGTCCTATACTCATTAGTTGAGTGAACCCCTCTCATAATGATTGAAATCCCATCGTGTTGTTGTGAAAAAGGTTAAACATTTTGAGGTGAATTACTTCAAAACACAAAATATCTGTAGCCCTTGCCTGTTATACATTGAGTTGAGCAACTCAGTGCACAACAAATCCAGTCTCCACAGAGTTCTTGAGGCAATTTGAATAAAAACATTAGGCATTTGCATAGCAGGATTTCAGCAAATGGTGCTTACTTCTGAATAGACAGATTGATCGCGCGCCAGCAGCAATTGCTGCCGGCAGGTGCTTTGGCCCTGCCCCCTTGGGGGAGACGGCGGCAATGGCGAGCTGCAGGGGGCAGAGACGAGCACTGCCCTTATAAGGACTGCATGCTTCCAGAGCTCGCCGCTCACTTTCACTTTTGATTGTGTGCGCGTTAGAGCTCTCGGAGAGGCTTTTTCTCATCCTCCGGGCCTCCTCCGTCCTCGTAACCACCATTTTTGGGGTTCCCCCCCCTGTTGCCACCTGGGCTCTTATCAGAGCTATTTTGACTCCTGCAGGGCCAGTGCTAGCGTGAGGTGTCAGTCGGCTTTTCAGCCTTTGTTCCATCCTCCTGGATCGCTCTCTTAGGCCCAATCTCTGAGCAGTTTTTTTCTTTCTGGGCTCAATGGCCCCTAAGAAGGCCACTGCCCCATGGCCTCACAGGCCTGCTCGGCATGGTGCTCCTCCTGGTCAGCACCCTGCTGGGTCCAAGCTGGTCCCAATTAACTCCCATGCTCTGGTCGAGTGCATGGTGGCTCTTGAACAGGCCGCAGGCCTGGACCTGCTGCCTGCTACCACAGGTCTTCTCGCCAGGCTGACCGTAAGATCTCTGACCCCCACAATGCTGACTGAAGGGGCCTGGTCACTTCTCTTCAGCAACGCCTCACCCAACTTGAGCCAAACCAGCACCCACCCTTGGCTCCAAGCCAAGCCCCCAGCTGATGCCGCGTGCCCCACTGTGGCACCTTCCACCGAGATCCTAGCCGACTTTGCCCCTCACGAGGCCAACGTTGACCTTCCAGTGGCTCCTCCAGCCTTGTCTGGCCCGGTTTCGGGTGAGTATGGGTTTAACACAAGCACACCACCACTCTCTTTCTCACCGCCTGCTCTGGCCGTTCACTGGCCATGGTCCCAGTAGCAGGTGTCGTTGGCCATACCACCTTGGTCTGCCACTGCGATGCCTTCCTTGCTGCCCTGGAGTGCCCCATATCCGCCACTGCCTCCCACCCCTGTACTCAGTTCCTCCGGCCATTCTGCCATCAGTTGGCTGTATAGTACCATTGGCGATACTGGGTATAACTCAGTTCCTAGGGTGGCCATGCCTTTTGGCGATCAGTCCTTGCCTCTTGGCGACCACCTCCTCCCTGCCACCAGGGATAAGATCTGGTGCAGGGAGTATGTGGACATATTTAGCCTCTTAAATAGGGACTCCACTAAGAAAGAAAAAGACAAGGAGGATGATCAGGACAAGGAGTTGGCCTGGTGCAAGAAACCTCCCCGTACATGGGCCAACTGGCTCCCAGCCTACCTTATTTATGCTGGGGTTTCAGTTAAGGCCCACCCGGATCTGGCTCTCCCTCTCCTCCAGTACCTAGATATTATCTGCCGCACATATGTTGATTTCCCAGGCCAGGCGTGGTTGATGTATGATGAAAATTTTCGTATGTGCACAGCCATGCGCCTGGGGATGCGCTGGGACGAGCAGCACTTGCAATTGTGGCTGCAGCTCATGACCCCCTCCCGCCCTGTCCTCGGGGAGCATTATGACTGCAGCCATTTGGTACAGCGGCCCGGCACTGCATAGTTACCCTGCCGAGCGGTGGGGCAGAGGGTTCCAGCCTGTCTGCTGTGCTGGGATTTTTCCTCCATGGGCCATTGCAACCAAAAACCATGCCACTTTAAACATCAATGTTCCATTTTTTTCTGCCCCCCATCCAGCCACCTCCTGCTTCTGTGCTGTGCCGTGGACAGGGCCACGACTAGGCTGGTTCTAAATGGCCCTCTCCCGAAGCTACCCCTCCAAAAGGGCCCCAGCCCAATTAATCTTGAGATACGTAAGCAGTGGCTCCGCATTTATCCCAGGCACATGGACACTACATACCTCAATGACAGTTTTTCCTTTGGTTTTCGCATCCCCGTAGTAGGGGTTCGCCCCCCAGGATGCCCCCAATTTGAAATCCCTCAAGGGGATGGAACATGTTGCCAGGGACAAGATTGCTAAGGAAGTCAGGAGGGCAGAGTAGCTGGTCCTTTTGATGCCCCGCCTTACCTGAACCTGAAGGTATCCCCATTAGGATTGGTCCCCAAGAAGTCATCTGGAGAGTACCGCTTAATACACCACCTCTCCTACCTGGATGGTTCATCCATCAATGACGCTATACTGGATGCCCTATGCTCGGTTTGTTATATGTCCTTTGACGAGGCTGTCGCCATGGTCTGCTCCTGTGGTCTGGGAGCCTTGCTGGCCAAGTACGATATTAAATTAGCATTTCGGCTTCTCCCGGTCCACCTGGAGAACTTCGAATTACTGGGCTTCCATTTTGAGGACCAGTACTTCATTGACCGGGTCATGCCACTCGGCTGTTCCATATCCTGTTCCCCAGGTTTCTCATCGCTTGCCTCCCAAGAATCAGTTGCCTTTTTATTTCATGGCTGCAATCACCATCTGCAGTGAGCTTTGTTCCTAAGAAAGTAAAATCTGTCACTGCTTCTACTTCTTCCCCCATCTATTTTCCAGGGACTGATAGGGCCTGTTGTCATTATCTTGTTTTTCTTTATATTGAGTCTCAAGCCAGCTTTTTCACTCTCTTCTTTCAACCTAATCAGGAGCTTCTTTAGGTCTTCCTCACTTTCTGCCATTAGGGTGGTATCATCTGCATATCTCAAATTGTTAATGTTTCTCCCAGCAATTTTGATCCCAATTTGTGATTCCTCCATCCCTGCATTGCACATTATGTGCTCTGTGTATAAGTTGAATAAGCAGGGTGACAAAATGCAGCCTTGTCTTACTCCTTTTCCTTTTCCTATTCCAAGCCACTCAGTCATTTCCTATTCAGTCCTAACTGTTGCTTCTTGATTCATGTACAGATTTCTCATGAGGCATATAAGGTGTTCTGGTATTCCCATCTCTTTAATTACTTGCCACATTTTGTTGTAGTCCACAAAGTCAAAAGCCTTAGTGTAATCAATGAAACAGAAGTAGACTTGTTTCTGATATTCCTTTGTTTTTTCCATGATCCATCTTATGTTGGTGATGTGGTCTCTAGTCCCCCTGCCTCTTCTGAACCCCGCCTGCACTTCTGGTAATTCTCTCTCCACATGCTTTTGCAGTCAATCCTGTATTATCTTGAGCATCACCTTGCTAGCGTGTTGGATGAGCACAATTGTTCGATAATTTGAACATTCTTTGGCATCACCATTTTTGGGGATTGGAACATATACTGATCTTTTCCAATCCTGTGGCCATTGTTGTGTTTTCCAAATCTGCTGGCATATAGAATGTAATAATTTGATTCTGTCATCTTTTAGGGCTTTGAAAAGTTCAACCTGGATACCATCATCTCCGCTGGCTTTGTTGTTCGCAGTGCTTTTTATTGCCTTTCTGACTTCACTTTTAAAGTGTAAAATTAAGTGTAAAATTCCACCATTGCTAGTCTCAAGCCCAGATAAGAAAGGAAAGGGATTGGCCATCAGGTTACCTCCCCAAACCCATAACTATTTATTGCAGAAGATGAAATGAAAAATCTTATTTCCTGATATGTTTTAGTGGCATAGATGGGTTCAGTGTAGCATGAGAAGGAACTGATATTGCTTAAGTTTAAATGAAATTAATTAGCTTCCAAAAGACCTTTCCAAGCATAAAATCATTCCTTTCCTCTATGAACAGCAGGGGCTCACAGGTAACTTTGGAATTTCCTCACCATATTTAGGAGGAGTACATGGTATATATAGGGAGGGATCTTCTGTATTTGATGTTCATTTTCAATTAAAACTCCCATGACTACTTGGAAATCCAAGAAACAATTGACATTTTGTTTTTATTATATGAGAGCTCCATCATTATTAATAGCCAACATGTGTGGGCATGGATTCTATTGTACTTTATGCACACTTAGAAAGTTAGAGTCTAAAATAGTGTATTGGTACTAAAATCTGAATAGGCATATATTGTCTGAAATCTTGTTTTGTGTAAAAAAAAAACAACCAGTAACTTCCAGTCCATTCCTAGGCAGCAGGAATTTTACACAGTTTATAGCAGAGTGCTATTAATATTCAGTAATGTTGATTGCATTGTAGCAGAAGTAGACCATTTCATCCACATTTGATGACACAAAGGCCAAAATTCTGTTTTACATCTCTTTGTGTGAAATTTCAGGGTGAACAACCTTGCACATAATGAAACAAAATCAAATGTTTCCCATAATTGAAAAAAATAAACAAGCCTTTAATCAGTAGCAATCTGCCACTGATGACATCATTTATATTTTGCAGATGGAATCTGCCATTAGAATTTAAGTCAGTAAATTATTTTAGAGCATGTTTGCAATATAAATGGCTTGTCAGATCAGCCCTACCACTTCTGGTGTTGGATAACCAGAAATGCATTCCAATCTATCAGGATGGGCAAATTTGTTAATTTTTGAAATTCTGTTAGATCCATATTCTTTCCAAAATAGCTTATCACCAGCAGACACTATATTAAATATAAATGTAAAATACAACATTTCATTAAAGTAAAAGTCTCTTTACTATTAATATACAAATGGTAGAGAGTGACAAATAATTGATATAACTGTAATCCATACTTTCAGTGTCTTTCATAAATACAAAACTTCAGCATTTGCACTATCTTTTTACAGTGTAGATATATATATATACAACATTTCATTGGGACATAAAATTTTGAAACAATCAACAAATGCACCCTAGTGTAGCAAACTCAGCAGCAGCAAACTTGGGTGGGCAATACTATGTATGGATCGTTGAAACAGCAAAGTGATGGACGACAAATTGGCATGTTTTATTACACTGGATCTAAAATGCATACCAAATATCCTTATAGCAGGAAAACTGTCCTTGTCTAAAGTAGGTGATATATTTGGGGGGTTGTAATGCTTTCTGTCTTTTATTATCAATTTTATCATTATGAATTCATATACATTCAGAGAGTCTTGTGATTATAATCTAATTGAACAGCATGGCTTTAAAATGTTTTAGCTAGAAAGTCTTCTTATATTTTTCCCTTCCCAATATCTACAGGTCTTTATTTTATTTTCACCGAACACATGGCTTCATGTTGCCAGATATGTGGGTTGTTCTATTTTGGCTTCATATTATCTGCTGCTCTATTTGACTTACATTGGGATGGGGAAGCAATCACCCACCAAATAGCATTAAGAAATATTGAAGACACTAGTCCCCTTTTCCTCCACCACTAGGCTTTCTGGCTAAGGCTGATGGAACTTAGTGTTCAACAACATCTAGAGAACAAGTTTCCTATGATTTGCCTAAACCTTTGTCATTGCCATGCAAAGTCAGAGTATTTCTTATATTTTTTTCAGTTCACTTTTTGACGCCTGACTGCAGTACTCTTTATTCCACCGAATCAAAGGGAAATTAAATTGAAGAGTTTTGGCTGGATTGTACCAATTTTATTCGTAATTCTGTTTTAAATGTGTGTGCGTGTGCATGTGTGTGTGCATGTGGGAGAGACTTGTATATGAAACAAGGAAACATAGCAAATGTTGTACCCCATAGTTCTACACAAGAAGCTGATTCCAAAATGCGGTTTTAAAACTTTAAATTAATGGCATTCAATTAGATGTACAAAGGAAGCTCTTAACACTTAAAAGTATGTACATGTTGATGTTATCCATGTCATTTTCCCATGAAAAGAAGGGAATGGAAGAAAGAAAAGAAAACTTAAAAATAAGGAAGCAAATATTAAGGGTTTAGGATCCTTTTTGATAATTTATCAAAATAATAGTTTTTCATAAATTGTGACAGTTCAATTAAATAAGAACATCATTTCAAAACCTACAATATTGGGACTTCTGTTTTTCTATATGAAATATGGCCAAGTGACATTGTTTGTCAGCTGTTTGTTTGTTTTTTTAGTTGGGGAAACTGCTCTTTTAAAAGAGTTCTTGCATACTGGAAAACTCTCTCCTGACAGAAATTTGAACACAGAATTTCTACATGCCATGTATGCATTTAGAAACAAATTAAATGATTGCAAAAAATGGCTGCTTTGCAATATCGTAAATATGATTGTTTTTCTTTTTATGAATTATGTAGCTCAATAATATAGTGACCAAATTTTTATTGATTAGTTATAAAAGCATAAGGGCAGTGGTGTAATTTGCAGCAGGGATTACCACTAATTCAATTACTGCTTTATCCCTATCATGTGCTAGAAGTGCAAATTGCCATACAACAAGGGAAACAAATGACATCTCATTAGGCTAAACAATTTTCCATTGCAATTGATACCCTGTGCTTACACTGTCATATCTGACCAACACAATTATGGCCTACATTTGTAAATCAGAAAACTAAAGGATATCTTAATGTATCTATAGGCAAACAAGGAAGATTAGCTGTGCGATCCATATTCAAATTGTAAGGAGTGCAAAAGATGCAGGAGGAGGTGATACCTTTATTGGATCACTAAGAAAAAAAAATAGTGAGAGCTTTCATGGTTCAAGACCAGTTCTTCAGGCATTTATTAAAATGTTCATGGAGTGGTGGTCTGTCAGGCTCTCTTCTTAAGAAGAGAAAAATATTTCATGGAGTTAGGATGCTACTCCCACATGAAGCTGGACGTTTGATCCCAGAGACTCTGGTAGACCACCACACCATAAACATTTTAATAAATGTCTGAAGAAGTGGTCTGGAACCACAAAAGCTCATGCAACAATTTTTTCTTAGTGATCCAATAAAGGTATCACCTGCCTCCTGCATCTTTTGCATTCCTTACACTTTGAATTTATCTATTCATTTGTAGCAGGAGCTTTTTATACTGTTGTTTGCTTCACTAAAAAGCAAACTGGTGACATAAAAATAATGCTAACAAAAGGCACAAAGTCATTTTAATTGTCTAAAGAAAAAGGTCTCACAATTTGACACTTCATAAAGACCTTCACAATCATAAGAAAAACAACTCTTTTCCAATAGATAATTCAAACATGGAAATATTTAGCAGAATTTATTGTATGATGAGATGCTTTTGAAATGATCATCTTACTGTTTTCTTTTCTTTTGTATAAATGAATAAAGTAGACTTTATTTCAACTATCTGTTTATTGTGCATTCTGAGCCATTTATTATAAACGGTTCCATGACACGATCTTGTTTGCACTGGGCTGACGTTTCTAAGATTTAGGGTATCACATATAATAATAATAAGGCCATCTTCTTTCTGTTTGTGACACCATCAGTACCCATGAATCAGCATGCATGGACTCAAATTATGGGAAAATAAGAATTGCCAAAATAGTCCAAAGAAGTCTGAGAAACCTCAGTTCAGACCTTTGTACACAAAGAATAGTGACCGGCGTAGTTTTCAAAGTGGTAGCCATGTTATTCTGCTCAAGAAACAAAACAAAAATTAAATTAAATTAAATGAGGCTAAAATGGCTGTGAAACCTTAAAAACTTGCTGCTACATTTGAATGTGAAAGAGTGGTGTGTAATGAGGCTGGAATGGTTGACTGAAACACCTAATATCTTGCAATCTCCTCTAGAAAGTCCTGATTACATGAGCATAATTTTCAGGAAAGAGTCTGAGGAAACATGTTGGCAAAAGAAAATTGGTGAGGGAAGGGGAAATATTATAGGACTTAACAGTTAAAGTGGAAATTCATATACCCTACATTTATTCCTGTATATTTTTCCAGCTGGCTAAATAGCTTAGGGATTTATGTATGGGAGAAGAACCAGTCTGTGTGGCTTTGTGTAAGTTTCATTCAAACCCTAACCAAGGCCCTAAGAATGATTAAGGTAACATCTGAGTATATATGCAGTATTTGGCAGAGGTTTGTTTGTTTGTTTGTTTGGGAGAGTTAGGCTGTTCAAGTCCGATAGATCCAAAATTTCCAAATATCTAGGGAATCCTTTACATATTGTTCCAAGAACTCCAGAAAAACAGATTTCTTCCTCCATAGACACTCAACCTCAATTTGAAAATTGTGATATTTTGTGATTTTATCTAATTTTTGTCTTCTATCCATGCATCTCCTGGTATAGCAATGTCAATAAACATGCTCTTATTTTCCACAACAGTTACATCCAATATGTTGTCAGTCAGATGTCTTTCTGTTTGAATTTTAAAGTCCCACAGGATCTTGACCAGGGTTCTCTACCTTTTCAAGTTGGGGGCCAGGTCACACTCCCTCAAACAGTTGAGGTGGCTGGACTGGTTATCTTCCTGCTATTTACATCTGCCATAAATGAGTCCATGGATGATTCTGGCAGCAGTGGTGGTGGCAGCTGGAGCGAGGGTGGGGAGCAGATTATTTGGTGCAGTGGACCAGATTTGGTCCATGGACTGTAGGTTGAAAACCACTGATCTTGACTTTCTCATTTTCAAAAATGTTCTCTGATGTTCCCAATGTTTTTTTACTGCATTCGAATACAAACTTTTGAAAAAGTTTCCAATAGATATTTTTTTTGCAACCCTGTTATGATGTTGCAAATAATCAGCCTGTGAAAATTTGCTGCATCCGCTAATCAGATGATCTACTGTTTCATCCTGTTCATTACAAAGCCGTCATTTGCTATTGTTGGATGCATGCTGTATTTTTGTCTTTATGCAATTTGTTGGCAGCACTTTTTCCTGAGCTGCCAAGATAAATCCATCCATTTACTTCTTAAAAACCCCTGCTCTTAATCATCCCCATGTCAGCCTTTTCTGCTATGTTTTTCAAGTATTAACCATGCATAGACATGTTTTTTCCAGTTTTCAGCTCAACTTTCAATCCATTCATTTCAGTATTCAGCTTTCTTCCTCACTGTTTTCAAAAATCCTACTTTTGTAACTTTCTGATGCATAGGCTCTTGAATTTTTTTAATGTAGTCGTTCAAGCTATGCTGTCTGTTTCACCTGTAGGAGTCCTCTGCCACCCTCAGCTCTTGGTAATTACAAACTATCAATGTCACTTTTTGGGTACAGGGCATGATGCATAGGCATTAGCTTCCTTGTTTTTCAGTCTAGGTGATCCAATTCCATTTGGGTCCAATCAATTATCCTAGTTGAATATCATATAACAGAAACTGCCCAGGTATTAATTGTCTATATAACATTGCCTCCACTCAGCTTTTACTCAAGATATTCCTGACCCACTTTATATATTTTGACTTGGGTGTTCAGCAGGTCAAAAGCTTCCAGAAGTCCCACATACTTGTATCCCTCTTCTGATGTATTACTTTGATACAGTCTTCATTATCTAACTCAAATCCGTCACGTTTGACAATTTTGCCTGTCTTAACAGTAACTATTGCATGCTTGTCAATTCCAAATTGCATTCCAATGTCTTTATGAAATTTCTTTATACTTTCCAGCAGAGTATCTAATTCAGCTCTTGTCTTTCCAAACAATTTTAGATCTTCCATATACAGCAAATATGAAACCTTCAGTCCTTTCTTAGTCAATTCATATCCACAGTTTGTTCTATTTAGAATAGTTGTCAGTAGTGCCATTGATAGCACAAGTAGAAAGGTAATAGTGAGTCACCTTGAAAAATACCACACTTAATTTCAACTTCACCAAATTGTTGGTAATTGCAAACAATCAATGTCACAGTCTATTCACTTTACTTGCCATAGCTTCATTTAAGTCTTCATAAATCTTTGAGTAATGTTGCTAATTTCACAAAATGTCAAGGCATTTCTCAATCCAACTGTGTGGAACTGAATCATTCTAAATTTGGTACATATGTTTTTGAAATTCACATTTTGATGGGTCACACTGGTAATAGGCTTCCATAATCAAATATTTATCATCCCTCATCCAGATTCCAGGTAATTGTATAGATGTTACCACTGTGGAATAAATATAAGGAACAGGCACTTCCACTGCAATGTTTGAAGAAGTTAATTTTGATCAAATAAAGCTCACACTGAAATAAAAAGGATAATGTTTGAAGTACTGCTGCTTCTGTGTCTAGGGCAGACTTTAAACTGCTAAAATGAAGCCACCTTTTGTTGAATCCATTCTGCAGTTCCTTTCGTTAGACCGAGTGTGACAAAGATTAACTGGCAAAACAAAGTTGCCATTGCTCATGGTATGGTCCAGAAATACCACTCTTTGCCAAACATGCTGAAACATACTAATACAGCTATTCCTTTGGAGATCAGAAGCATGGTTTATAGCCTACAAAACTTTTTTTTAGAAAAAAAAACTATTGATACCTCCTACAAAGGGATAAATTGCAAATACAGAACATCTGACCATTTCACCTGGCATTCCACCATAAAATTGTGGGTAAACTTATTTTTGCCCATAAAAAAGATCCATCTACATTCCTCCTTTATTTAAAACATTTTCCTCCACATATTCTGGATAGAACAGTGATGTAATAAGAAACTGCAAAAAGGGTTTATGACTTTATTGGACTAGAACTCTATGTCTTTGCAGTACTCACAGTCACCAAATGTGGATGCTACCAAAGAGCTACATACGATCGCAGTTGGATAGAAAACTAAGGAAGGAAGAACAAGAATGCTGCTGAATCATTTCATCAACTCCTGCTGGACATAGAAGGGCTTCTCAGGACATAAAGTTCATCTGATCCAACTGTCAGCTCTGTGTCACTTTCCTGCCAAGCAACATTTTTTGATGTTTAGCTTCATGCCTGTTAGCTTCTGCACAAAAGTAACAGTTAGCTAACGTTTTCTATACCATGCTGTTTTATCCTGCTCAATATATTATGTGAAGAAATGCCAATGATTTAAGAAGTTTGTTAATTAAACAAAGTTAATATACTTTAATAACTTACAGTACTTTTATTACTGTTATAATAAAAGATAAATCCTACAGATTTTATTTCATCTCCTATGAACACAGCTATTTCAGATAACAAAATGGGATAGACGTGTCAATTTTACATGGGGTAATTTTCTTCCCATGTGAAATAAGGATAAAGTAGAAATGTTATCTTAGTTCCCTAGTTTATTTCAGGAATACACATGATACCCTGGGCCTACAATCCTATACTTCACATTTAAATTTTTCTTTATTTTGTCACTTGACACATGGAACACATTGGGTACTTCTCCCAAAAGTTGAAGATGTGCCTTCTCTCCTGATTAATATATCAGGATAGCTCAATGAGACCTACTTCTCATAAGACATCTATAGGATTGTATGAGGATATAATTGACAAATTGCATTTCTACTACTTTTTTTTTATCTGCCACTGTTACAAGTATCTGCATTCTTGCAAAGCTGAAGCATGACTGGAGTCTGGAACTTGCAGCTCATCTTCATATATTTCATTTATAATTTGTGCATCTAAAAGCTTTATTTTCTATTCATCTAGAAACAAAAGAAAATGTAGACTTATTGATACTTGTTTATATAAAAGAAATATTAATGAAACAATCAGCTAGTTTCTTTTCTGTCCTATCCACTTCTATTTGAATATCTTTTATTAAAGTCACTGATTAAATTATTCTTGTCCTAGTCAAGTGGTGGCGAACCTGTGGCATGCATGCCAGAGGTGGCACTCGGAGCCATCTCTGTGGTCACCCGTGCAGTCATGCAAGCACAGAGTTTGCCCCACCCCTCTGTCCAGCAGCCCAATGGGAGCGCTTCTTCTCTCCCCAGCACAGAGTTCACCCCACCCCTCTGCCCAGCAGTCCAATGGGAGTGCTTCCTCCCTCCCCCCAGTACAGAGTTCACCCCGCCCCTATGCCCAGCAGCAGTTTCCTTCCTCCCCTATTGCTGTGTTGGCACTTTGCAATAAATAAGTGGGTTTGAGGGTTGCAGTTTGGGGACTCGGTCTCTAAAAGGTTTACTATCACTGTCCTAGTCTGTTTTCCAATTTCTCCACAGTGGCACAACCTAGTTATAGAAAAATCATAGATACATGGACTTAATATGACTTACTAGTGAAAAGATTCCATTACAAACCATCAAGAATATTTTTCTGGCCCCAGTCCTAGCAATGTATAAATAAGGAAGCAGATAAGCAATTCGTTGTCCTAACCAAGAATCAGGAGGTAACCAGAATCTCATACTTCCTTGATTTGCAAGCACATGAAGAGTCTATTGTCACATCTCCCTATGCCCACCACAGCTGGATTTTTGCTTACTCTTATTTTGCCATAATTTCCTCAAAAGCAAACAGTGGTAATACCTGGAAGAATGTGTATACTGAACAAATAGGAATAGGTTAATAAAATGGGAAATGTGGCCTAAATTGAACATTATTTCTACCAGGAATGAACCTACTGCAATCTAAGAAACTTAATTAGTTGTGACTAACAAATTATTTTCATTTGAATAGGTCTGGCTGGATAGCTCTATGGTTTAGGGAAGGTTAAGAGTTCAAGATCCCACATGCTTCCTGGAAGAGGCAGCCTTTGTGGCCTTTGGCAAGCTGTACAATCCCAGGTATTCCCAGAAGGGAATGGTAAATCACTTCTATGTATTCTGTACCTAAAAATCCTGGAAAGCATTGTAGTTAGTCCATATCAATGTGACAACATACATTTATTATTACATTTTAGATAATATTAACATGGGGTTTGTTCTGATATGATTTTTCAATGTTTTCCTACCTTTTAAGTTGAAATCTCTCTTTTCCTGATAGCCATTTACAGTAGAAAAGGCTAGGATCCTGTTCAAATAAAATTACTCACAACAGAACAGGAATGGTTTGACTTCCAAGGAATTTGCACAGTGAAATGCCCAAGATCTCTTTGTGCAAGCATAACTTGACCAGATATAATGCTTATGTAAAGTGAAATATAGTAGTACCCCGGATAACGATTGCATCAGATAACGCTAGAATCGGATAACGATGCAAGTTTTTTGGAAAAAACTTGCATCGGATAACGATTCTGGATAATGATTCTTAGCGTTATCCGAGGCAATGGTCTGTGGGTGTGGGGTGGTTTGGGTAGAACTTCTACCCAATCCACCACCACCACCCCACCTGCAGCAGTCTCTGCGACTGCAGTAGGGTCGGGGAAAGGTGCGCGCCTTTCCCCTGAACATATTGCAGTCGCAGAGACTGCTTGTGTCTCTTTCTTTCCCTCCCTGTATTTAAACTACAGGGAGGGAGGGAAGAGAGAGACGTGATTGGGTCTCTCTCTCTTCCCTCCCTCCCTGTAGTTCAAATGCAGGGAGGGAAGAGAGAGATGTGATTGGTTCTCTCTCTCTTCTCTCCCTGCCTGTAGTGAACCAATCATGTCTCTCTCTTCCCTCCCTCCCTGTAGTTTAAATACAGAGAGGAAAAGAGTGAGACGCAATTGCAATCACGTCTCACTCTTTTCCTCCCTGTATTTAAACTACATGCAGGGAGGGAAGAGAGACAGAACCAATCACATCTCTCTCTTCCCTCCCTCCCTGTAGTTTAAATACAGGGAGGGAAAGAGACACAAGCAGTCTCTGTGACTGCAGTAGGGTCAGGGGAAAGGCATGTGCCTTTCCCCGACCCTACTGCAGTCGTAGAGACAGCTGCGGGTGGGGGATGGCTTTAAAGGCAGGGAGGAAAAGAAAGAGACCCTATCGCGTCTCTTTCTTTCCCTGCCTGCCTTTAAAGCGGTTTGTCCCTGAAGTCAGGGCTTTTTTTAAGCGTTGTTCGATGCATGCATCGGACAACGCTAAAAATCAGATAATGTCATGACTTGTGGAACCAAGTCATAATGTTATCCGGGTTTTACTGTACATATCATTGCACTGCTGGGATGGTATGCTGTCTCAACACTGAAAAAGCTTCCAGTCCAGGTGTTGTTTCTTCTGTTCATATTCCTAAGCTAAGGCAGAGAAAAGTATGGGGCCTGGATAAAAATGCTGTTTAGATAGCACAGTAAGTGTTCTGGGTTGGATCCAAAGAGCTATGTAATTAGCTTTCCATATGAAGGAAGCCAAAATTAAATTAAAAACCCACTAAACCAAATACAAACAAAAATGTGATTTTTGAATGTTAGTTCCCCGACTAAGTGAGAGCCTTTTTGGGGTGTGGGGGCTTGAATGGTCTAACTAGACAGTGTTGCCCATCTCTCATCAATGTTAGGCCAGGACTAAAACTCATAAAAGCGCCCTTTGTCGAATCCCTTGGACCAGGTGACAGCAGAGGGCACACATCATGGTCCGCTTAGCCAGCAGGTAACGTGATATCCAAATAGCTAAACAAACGCAAGTTGTGCAGAATGTAATTGCAGAGTTGTCTACTCAAGCAGGGACTCCTCGATGAATAACGCCTCCAAGGTATACAAGGTAAGTTCCCTGTGTAGGATGATAAATTTCTTTTAAAACTGAAGTAAGGTTCCCAAAAAGGTTTTTTTACAGCAGTGAAGAGTTCTACTGTTACCAATGAAAAATCGAGGTGAAAATAAAACCCAAACAAGATATTTGGGTCTTGGCGTTTGGGATTCAATGTTTTATTTTTGTACTAAATTATCTGAAAACAAAAACAAAAATAAAATACACACTATTACGTGTTGTAAACACATTGAGGCAAGCCAGTTCAGCCTGTATTTATTAGTGTAAAATTTTCTTTGAAGCTGAGTGCTGAAACCTCAGGTTTCTTAATTTCACACATGTTTTGATTTTTTTTTTTAGCTTACACACAATCTTCCAAACATAAATACAAAAATCTGAAGCACTGAAATTTCTGCAGACTTGGATAATTAGGTTGTGATCAATTGTCTTCATTAAAATATTACACATTTTAATTAAAATCTGTACATCAAGCCTATGGACTCTTCATT
Source organism: Furcifer pardalis (assembly GCA_030440675.1). NCBI lineage: Eukaryota > Metazoa > Chordata > Lepidosauria > Squamata > Chamaeleonidae > Furcifer > Furcifer pardalis. The sequence goes on from CP126895.1 coordinate 64,422,724, forward strand.
GACTTTAAAGACCAGTGTGAAGTGCAGGGCTATCACCATGAGAAAGCTCAGTCAATTCTTGTGTCAAAGATCAGTTGCAGCCGAAATTACTGTTTAACCTTTGCCAGCCATACGTATCTAATTTCTAATGGAAACTGATATATTATATATATTTATATTTATATATATATTTATATTTATATATTTTTTTTCTTTTAAAGGCAACCAAAATATTTCAAAATTGTGAATACAAACAAATATAAATGTATATGGCACTTTCTCTCATGGGTTTAATTTTCATTATCAGTGGTACAGCTGTCTTGCATACAGTCTGTGGCTAAGGGGCGATAACAATGTTTGATAAATAGATTTTTTTTAAATCAGCAGTAAAATAAATTACAGTATTTATATTGGCTGATTTTTCCAAATTGAGACCACAGGATTGGTGTCAGCCAGGACTACAAACTAGAACTATTGAAATAAAAATGGATGGTCAACAGAAGTACTTTGAATTACTTCTATGAATTATTCCATATTAAGTTGCCCAAGAATCTAAGGTCAAATGTAAAGTTTTGGTCACAGATTTATTTGAATCCAAATGCTTTTCTCCCCCTCAAGACAGCTGTAGTTGTTGTATTATGCTTTGATATCCTCTTCTTTAGACTGGATCATGTCATTAGAAACTTTGATTTCTATAGTATCTGAATTTAAAACTTCTTTTCCATTTTCCTCCTTTAATGGCAGTTTCCTATAAAAAAACAAAACAAATTTGAGTAATATATTTGCAAACCCCACACATATATTCACACATATCTGGATTGTCTTAAATTGATCATACTGTCCTACAACAGAACTGTAGTTCTCAGTGAGATAGAAACAGACAAAATGAATAATCCAGAAATCCAGACTTACATCAGCAGCCATTTATGTCATGTTTGAAAATACAAGATACATTTCTACTGCTCTGTATAATATGAAAGCAGGAGGTTTTTTTTATTCCTCTGCACTGCAGTGGCTTAGTGGTTAAAACACTGAACTTGACGATTGGAAGGTTGGCAGGCCAGCCATTCAAGACCTGAGTGCTGCATAATGGCGTGAGCTTCTGTCTCTGTCCCAGCTCCTGTCAACCCAATAGTTCAAAAGCAAGAAATTGAAAGTAGATAAATATGTACCACTTCAGTGGGAAGATAACAGCATTCAGCGTGTTCTGGTGTTTATTTTTTTTTAATTTTTATTTATACTTTTCAATACACAAAAATCAAAAATAATAATAATATGAAAACAGACATGAAAACAGACATGAAAGTATAAGTACATCTATATATATATATATATATATATATATATATATATATATATATATATATATATATATATATATATATATATATATATATATATATGTATAAAAGAAAAAAAGAAAAGAAAAGAAAAAAAATCACCCTGTGTTATTTACAATATCCGGAGAAACTACGGTTATCCTTATTCATTTGTTTTTCCAAAAACTCAGTTGATCTGGTTCTGGTTGATTCCCTTTACCCTTATACAATGAATGTTCTATCAGGGGATGCCATATCTTCCAAAATCTATTCTCACGAATTGCACCTTTCCTGACCATCACCTCCCATGTTAGTTTGTCATTCAACGCTAATTCCCATATCTCTCTGTACCAATCTTCCATGTTTAGTTGAACATCCTTCTTCCAATTTCTCGCAATAATATGCCTTGCTGATGACAACATTATTGATATCAACTCTTTCTTATCATTATTCACATTCATTTTTTCAACATTTGTTAGTAGCACAGTATCTGGCCCCAGTTTTGGTCGCATTCCCATAATATTTCCTATTTCTTTTTTGATTTTTCCCCAAAATGCATTGACCACCTTACATGACCACCACATATGCTCGTATGAGCCCAGTGCTTGATTGTACCTCCAACATTTGTTACTTTTTTATCGTCAATCTGGTGCAACTTCACCGGGGTCAGATACCATTTCCATAATAGTTTGTAATTGTGCTCTTTCACTCTTATTGACATATTTTTCATGATTCTTCTCTTCCATTTTTTCCTCCATTCTTGATTTGAAATTTCCACCTTCAACTCCTCTTCCCATATATTTTTTAATATTTCTTGGGCTCTGGTCCCTTTACTTAATATTTTGTAAATTTTACTAACCAGTCCTTTAATTACTATCTCTCCTTTTCTTAATTTACTTATTATTTCCTCCATTTCTGTTTTTGATCTTTCTAAGGATTTCTCTTGTATATATTTCTTGTTCCAGTTCTCTATCGCAATACGTTGGAACCAGTTTAGGCCTAACTGTGTAAATATCTCTTCTTTTTTTGTCTTATCTTTACATTTCTGTATCCAATCCTTGACTAATGTTACTCCATTTTCCTCTAAGATGTCCATTTTTGTGTCGATCTTTATAGGAAAATTTTTAATGTCTTGAAGTTCGATAATAGGGGAGATATCCGGTACTAATTCTTGCTTTACTTTTTTCCATTCTTCCAGTAATGTTCTTAGCATTTTGTTTTTAATTCCTTTTATATTAATTTCTTTGTCTAAAAACAACAAATTTCCTAGTTGTCTTATTTCCTTTAGCTCTATATTTTCCCAAATTGTTTCTTCTCTCATTAAGATCTTAATCACGTTTTTAATCTGGAACGCTCTATAGTAATTCTTAAGATTCGGCAATCCTAATCCCCCCTCTTGTTGTGACACGTACCATAAACTTTGCGACACCCTCACTCTTCGTTTCCCGTTACAAAAACTATTTAATTTATTCTGAATCTCTTTCATCTCTTTATCTGTTATTCTAATGGGTAGCGTTTCAAACAAAAAATTTATCTTCGGTACTAGCATCATCTTGCATAAGGTGATTCTCCCAAACCACGATAAGTTTAATTTTTGGTATTGCTTTATCTTTTCTTCTATTATCTTCCTTTGTTTGTCATAATTTAATCTCTTTAATTCCTCCCATTTGTTTGAGATGGTTATACCTAAATACTTCAAATTATTTTTAACCTGTATTTTATATTTTGTTTTTATTTTATCTTGGTCTTCTTTATCACTGTTAATTAATATCATTTCCGATTTGTCCCAATTAATTCTAAGTCCAGTGGTGTCTTCTAACATGCTTAGGTGTAATTTTATTCTATCTAAGGTTTTTATTGGGTGTTTCATTATAATCAGAGTGTCGTCCGCATATAAATTAATTTTGTTTCCCTCTATTCCTTCAATATCCCTATTGTTTCTTATTGTATTTGCTAATAATTCAATGGCCATTATAAATAGTGTCGGAGATAGTGGGCATCCCTGCCGTGTTCCCGCCTCCAAAGATATGTCTGGTGTGTAATTATCGTTGATTCTAACCCTTGCTATTCCCTTGTAATACAGTTTGTCAATAATTTTTTGAAATTTGGGTCTGAATCCGTATAATTTAATAAGTTCTTTAATTAAATCCCATTGCAGCGAATCGAACGCCTTAAATATGTTGACTGCTAAAAAACCCACTTTTTCCTTTTTTCGTCCTACAATATCTATCAAATTTAATACTCTTCTTGTCAGGTCCGCCATGTACCTCCCTCTTAGAAATCCTGCTTGATCCTTATTTATGTATTGATCCATGAAGCTATTTAACCTGTTATTCAATATATTCGTAAAGATTTTGGCGTCTTGGTTTATTAAAGAGATTGGTCTGTAGGACTCTATTCTCTCTGGATCTTTTCCCGGTTTGGGGATTAATACAATTATAGATCTATACCACGAATTGGGAATATCCCCTCCTTCAAGAATATAATTGTATAATTTCATGCCTGTCACATGTCCATGGAAATGTTTGCAGATAAATGGAGATTAGACCCTAGAGTTGGATAGAACTGGCTTTTGAGCAAAGGCGACCTTTACCTAACACTTTTTGCATAAAATCCATGTACCTGTGAAACCAGACATTCCCATAGATCATTTGGTGACTGACATTATACTACACATTAATCTTAATCTGATTACTCTACATTTTCAAAATTAAAAACAGAATCAGAAATTAACATCATTTATTATACAGTAAAACACCGGATAACGATTGGATCGGATAACGCTAAAATCGCATAACGTTAAGTAATCTGGGAAGGAGAATTGGATTGAATAACATTAAGGTCCTATGGGATGGATCGGATAACAACCGCTATAGCCTGTGTGGTTACAATGTATCTCTATGGAGCTTTAACGTTATCTGATCCATCCCATAGGATTTTAACATGGATCGGATAACACTAAAAATCGGATAACACCAAGACTTGTGAAACCAAGTTTTAGCGTTATCTGATGTTTTACTGCAATTTGTATTTCAATAATTTTATTAGATGCAAATCATTTTGTTGTCAGTGACCAAGGACACAAATAAAGTAACTTTATGACTCATTATCTGTCACATGGGTTCTGCAGATATATGAATTCAAATTACACTACCTTTCCCATATTACCAATTTGAAACAGAAGTGTCCCTTCACATGGAAGCTTCATTATCTTCATTGCGAGTCATGAAATGTAGTACATAATGAAATATATTGTTAGAACAATATGACAGGAAGAAATTAGAATTCCTTTCTGAGTACACAACTAAGAAGATCAGAATCACTGTATGTTTCTTTAACTTTGGTCCTCCATAGTCTATGTGCCACACTGCAATCATTGCCTCAGATCCAGCAGAAAGTTTCTACTGTGGGGGATTGGTAAATCAACTCTTTCATAAATCTCATTGATTCCATGCACTATACTCTACCTGAGATTTATTTCTGGAATTCAGCCAATATAAGTACAGTGGTTGCAACAATATGATACAATAAAATTAATTTAGACTTCGATATAGTCTTTAAGAAAAGACAGCAACTTGGGAAAATGTTTTACATATCATAAGGAAATTCAAATACAGTAAAACCCCAGGTTACGATTGCCCTGGGTTACATTTATCATGGTTTACGACAGCGAATTTAATTTAATTAATGCTTCAGTTAATGACTTTTCAGTTTATGACCAAAAATTGTACTATTTTAAATTTTAAAATGGTGTCCACCACCATTCTAGAGTTCAAAATGGTGGCTGCACCCTCCGACGGAAGTCACAATTCAGTGCTTACTGCTGTGGAGGTGCCAGCGACAGCATTTCTGCCACTATTTCTAGACTGTCTGCATGTGCCTGGGAGAGGCGCACATTTTGGCTGTAGCACTGCCCAGGGAGCTCAAAGGAAGGTAGGAACTGAAAGGATAAGGTCCCCAGACTCTCCTGGTGCCAGTAGGGGTAGTAAATTGGCTCAATGCATGCCTCCCTCAGGTCAGAACTGAGTGGATAAGGTCTCCAAATGGTGTGGATGCTTCATCACTTTTGTGGGGATGGGGGTCAATCGTATCTGGCATTTTTTTGTATTTTTGGCAGTTTTTTTGTTTTGTTTTTGTTTTGTTTTTGTTTTTTTGTCTGGTTGGGACTGTTTCTCTTTGGGGGAGGATGATCGTGTATGGCATTTTTTGGATGTGGGGTTTTTTTCTATTTTTTTTAACAGGCAGGACTTTTTAAATTTTTCAATGCATTCCTATGGGAAAACATGTTTCCGCTTATGATCTTTTTCACATTTTGATGGAGGCTGCTGGAACAGACCTCTGTCATAACCAAAGGTTTTATTGTATTGCTAGCTATCCTCACCTCTGGAGAAAGATATTTATTATTGTCTACTGAATTTTTACAAATTTTTTTTTAGTTGATACAAGCCATGATACATACCTAGGGAAAATTGAGATATCCATCTTTAGTCATGCATTGTGTTCTCAGAGTAAAGATGTTATGGTTTGTGGGAATCTATCACAATGGCTGAAATATTGTTGCATTGCTAGCAGAATAAATTAAAGCTACACAAGCCATTGAGAAATTTGGACCAATATGGATGTATTTTTCAGGAATCAGTTCTCCAGTTGCAGCTGCATGGTCAATGGTATAATCAGTGGCTAGTCAATGTTCACTTAGTTCCATGGTTTGTTCTGCAGTCACACAAGTGGACTGCACAGGCCTAGCTTCCCTTGATCTTCGACAAGTGTAGGCACAAAGAGGATTTCAGTCATTGAGCACCATAGCACACTATATGTACCCAATTGCTACTGCTGCATTTTTCTCTCCTGTTGCAGCTTATATATTATGAATAAGAGTCAGCACCTATGCAATTATTAAAAATATACTATTACATACTCTGGTTCTGTTAATGGCGTTGTCTCATTGGGCTCGTTCACCGGGCTTCCATCCTCATGATTGGTAATTCTTTCATCCTCTGTTCTCATTTCAACTATTGGTTCTTTTGAGCCATCTTTCCTAGAGAATGTTTAAAAAATTCTTAGACTCACACATAATAAAACTACAGAACATTGTCAAAAGGTTGTTAGCCTTTAAGGTGACACAAAGCCCTTTATTGCATTTGATATCATACTCATTGCTATGAGTGATATTCCTCATTTGCTCTATTTATTCCTTTATTCTTTAAAGGCATGTACCATCTTTCAGTCCAAAACAGCATTCATGGCAGTTAAAGTAGTAAGATTCAAACAAGGATCATATGGAACTCAAATATAAAGGGAAAAAACCTAAACTTAAAAACAGAATGCAAAACAGATCAATCTTAAAAAATCTGCTTTGATTAAAATTTGTTCAATTCCAGATAAAAAGATCTTTGCCCGGCTTTGTAGGGCTCTCATGAAAGAAAGTTCTAAAACCTAGCAAAGGTTGCCAAGAAAGCTGTCTCTCATGTCCCAATGGGTAAGCCTTTGAAGGGTATAGGACTGGGATAAAGGTGTTCCTAAAATGCTTTTTTGATTTTAGTAGTGCTTTTATTTTTCAAAGCACCAAGGACCTCAATTTGTTCCTCTTATTGCTGCTTCATGTGAGAGCTGTGATGTATATGCTTTTACCTTTTCTATTTAAATGCTGTGGTCAGTACTCACAGATATGCAGCCTTTCCTTCTTCTAGCTCTTTACTCTTCCCACTGGATCCACTCTTTTTCCCGCAAATCCTTCTGGTGATGCACATTAGCAGCCCACATTGCCGTACAAAGAAGCAGCTGACATCAGTCACAACAAGGATTAATAAAAGTGCAGCTACACCCAATCCAATGACTGCACCAAGTCCAAGACCATTAAAAAGTGTATCTTGAAATAAAAAGGAAGTAAGAGAAAGGTAATTCAGTTAGCCAGTATACAAGTGAAATTGTTTATATCTTGCGTAAGTCCCAGATGTGTTAATGCAGGTGGTGCCAACCTTTTAAGTCAGGGCTGGGTAACTCTCCCTCAGACAGTTGAGCAGGCCAGACTGGTGGTTCCCCTGCCATTTATGACAGCAGAGGACACATTTATAGCTGTTATAAACACGTTTACGACAGCCACAGCCATGCTTATATCTATCATAAATACATCTGTATTTGTTTCCAGTGGTGGTGCGGGCCAGATGATTTGGCACCATAGGTCTGGGCTAGCCTACAGGCCACAGGTTGTCCCCTGCATTAATATCATGTTTAATTCAGCTTTTAGAAATCTTTCAGACATTTCTGCATATTCATCTCTGCAAATTATAAAAAGTCTCAGTTAATATGTAAACTAAGAAGAATCAGATTGTTTAGCTACAAAATTCCAATGCAGAACACATATTTTTGAGATGATCAAACATTAAAATTCAAAATTGTTTGTACAAAATTTACAGTTTGACTACTGGTTTGACAGATCCCATCATTTCACAGTAGAATAAAACAGGAGGTGGCATGAATATAATTTGAGACACTTGTCAACATTAGTTGTATAGACAGCAATTCAGTTTATGAACTGAGCATATATATTTAATATTTCTTCCTATATGAGTATTCAGAACTTCATTAAGCTTATTTTGGAGCAGAATAAACATTGACTAAAATGTTTCATGGGGCTGATGAAATAAAGACTTTTTTTCTTCAACTGGTTAAATGGATTTTTACAAATGGCCTTTGGCAGACAAAATCATGCAGGAGAGAAAGAGAATGTTGTAGAAAGATGAATATTTAAATTTATTTCCAAAATCAATTTCTTGCAACATTCAGTACTGTCAAAATTCAATATAATTCTGCTCTCCAACTAAATTGCATTATACTAAATAGAGATAATTTAGATTAAATGAATATGAAATACTGTAATATATAATGTATAATGTCATTTGAGAGATGGTGTCATCACATCTTTTCAGATCTTGCATCATCTGGCATGATGTCCCTGTGACCACTCTCTCATTGTTCAGCTTCAGAAATCATATCAATTAAGGCATGTCTACTCAGAATTAACTCTCACTGAGTGCAGAGGAGATTATTCTTTTAAGCAGTTAGGAGTTTTCAGTCACTCTGTTAATTTCAAAACACAGAAGCTGAAATAACGAAAGTTTCTTCCAAAATATACCACGGAAACGTCTGCAGAAGCAGACAACGCTGGCTCTTCGGCTTAGAAACAGAGATGAGCACTGACCCCTAGAGTCAGATACGACTGGCTTTCGAGCAAGGGAAACCTTTACCTTTACTATACCAGTCACTGCCCATGTCTTCCTGATAGGTCCAACCAATATAATTGACATACAGTATTGTCTACCAGAGTAGGTGAACAATGCATCTTGTCCCTGTGACCTTTTGGCCTGCTGGACAGTGCTCAGCCAGATGTGGCAGGCCCTAATCAGCCATGTCTGGAAATACTCCAACTTTTCCATAAATGAAGCACCCAAATAAGAAGGTAAGAAAAAAAAGCCATAGTGAATAAGGCTTAATACAAAAAAAAAATCTTTCAGTTTTCATCAATAGGATGATTTTGGACATTAGGATGAACTTGGCCATCAAACGTGTCTTTAGAGATCCAGAAATTGCAATATTGCAAATTAATGCCACATCCCCAAAGTGTCTGAATGGAGTTTCACAGGACATCAAAACCAGAACACTGCACCAAAACATTTCAGATAAGCATAATTCTTCTACAAGGGCTCCTTGCATTCAAGAAGCTGATTACTTTACAGTACTTAAAGGGCAAGTCACCCATCTTTTGGAAAATCTGTCTCCCATGAGACAGCCAGCAACAACTGAGAACCAGGAGACCAGCCCCTCCCCACTTTCCCAGGATTCTCAACCAAATGGCTCCTAAAAGTTAACCAAGCAAACTTCTGCACAGATCCTGACAGTGACTCTGAATCTGTCATGGAATCTGATATGGATGAAGACCTGGATACTAGGAAAGGCCTTTGCTCAAAGGAGGAAGAAAATACCAAGAAAACCCACCAACCCACCATCAGACACCCTCATTCCCTTTAAACAATGGTAGTGGTAGCCAACTCCATAGACATAACACCTGGAGCTATTTTTGCCATAGACACAAACTTTGAGGGGTTGATTGTACTTCCACTGCCTGAATGCCAGAACTCATCAACATGCCCCCTCCCAAATCTGACACCATTGGGCAAAACAGATGCCCTCTCAGAAGACTCAGATGACCTTTAAGAACAGAGATGTGACCTAGGCCACACAATGGGAAGGAAATACAACCTACCAAAACCTTGGCTTCTCCCAACAGGCCATTAAACAGCGAATGCTAGACATGGAAAGGCAAAACGACCTAGCCAGGGCCAAAACTTTTCTGGGTCCAGAGTCTTGGAGATACACTGTTGCCCCGGCCAAGTACCTACTCCAACTTGAGACACCAAGTCATCCGAGGGCATTTACATTAGCACGCTGTCAGGCATTTCTCAAGGAAAGTTACAAAGGACACCAATGTCAGAGAGACAATGCCAGTGGTGGGATTCAGCAGTGGTGGGATTCATGCTCACAGAGTAGGTAGTAAAAAAAATGAATCCCACCACTGGACAATGCTCCTGTGACACTGGCAAATTTAAATCATAGAACACCTTCTCTGCATCTGCACTTTTTATAGAGATGTTTGGAACAAGTTCATATCTCTGCTGCTCTGATAGTAGCCTGGCCAGTCAAACTACACATACACCCACCAGCTACTGATGAAAGCCCCACCTTCACCCACAATACTGCCAGGTTCTGTGTCGCAGTGTGTAAGATCAGAAGAACAATCCTGGCAGCTCTTTCAGCTAAATGAACTACTAGCACTACATCATGGGCTTACTAATAGTTGTAACATTATAAATCTTATGTACTAATTTTATTACGCCTTACCCCTTAGTTGAAATGATCCTTTTTAAAATATATATTTAATTACCCTCATTTTAACCTCTGTTCTTTTTGCTGTACTATGCTGGTCTTGGACTGTAATAAAGATTGATTGATTATTTATTATTAACAAGTGTGGTAAACAAAAAGTAGAAAGAGATGCTTCCAAGGCTGCCATCTGTTTTATATGGGAGGAGAAGAGTGTTGTCATGTTCACAGTTTAACAGGAAGAATGAAGATGTTCACTGAGAATTATGAACTGCTTGTAATATACCATCTTTCTTCTACCATACAAATTATTTTTACAGTAGCTTTACTCTGTAATAACAGATAGCATATTAGTTTTGGACCAGAAACATTCATTGGGATTATCATTCATCCAAAAGACAAACATTGGGATATATTTGAATAATTTGCATTTATCAACAAAGGGTAGCTAATACTATAGTGATGAGACAGTTTGAAAATCAGCAAATGGGTCTGCTGTACCACTAAGGCACAAAAATCATGCCTTTCATTTGAGAACATTGCACTCGTTTCATACAGTTAACTGGAAAATTACAAATTAATAAGAAAAGTATCTACAAGATGAAGACACCAAAAATTATTAAATAGCCTAGTTGCCTCTTAAGGGCTAAGAAATAAAATATGCTAATATTTAAAAATGCCACAATACTCTTTACAAGTTTTGTTGCAACAATCGATAGGCTGGCATCCTTTCAATAGCTACTTTACAGGGTTATCTCTTGATTTCTTAAGTAAATGAGTAACTCAACTGTCTAAGGTAATATCAGATTACACAAATATTTTGTTTGTAGCATTTGATCTTCAAAGGTAGACTTACTCATATAAACTTCCACTTGATAATGCAATCAGTATGAATGAACAGTGAATATTAAACATTAGCACTGCAAAATATAAATGGCCCATATTTTCATCTATTGCCTCATGGCACACAGTTGCAAAACTCATCTCTGTGCAAAGCCTTCAATTAGATTTGTGAATTAGTGTTGTTCTTGGTCCTTCATACTACGTCTCCTTTTCATTTATAGACTGTTCTTTATGTATTTAAAAAAACATTATCTAACAAATCCAGACTCATCTATAGACTGAGGTATGTGTTGATGTGGCACAACCAATCTGAGACCACAGCTTTGTTCTCGTAAACCTGCCATCTGTTCTATGAGATCCAAGTATCTTTATTTGTAATCATACATTAATGGCAAACTCTATTAACATTATAGCAACTTCAGCCCTAAATTCTGCAGGACTGGACTCCTCACCTTTCTGCAGCTGCTAAACCCCACCTTACAACCCTGGGGAAGATTCCAGACCAACATAAGCTCCATCTGGTGTCCCTGGGTTGGAGTCCCTGGCTTCCTTGAATTCCAACCTTCCTTTGCTCTAGCCCCTGAAGTTACTCTACCTTGTCTGTTGTTTTGGTCATCTGATGTCTGGATTACATTTTTGTCATCTGGACTAACCTTGAATCTGGCTTGATTTTGGTCTTGGGCCCTAGACTGTTTGACCTATTACCTGGTGGTCCTGGTGTTTCTGTCACATGTCAGCTTCCCACAGCCCAGAATCTGATACACTAACAGTACCTCCACCATAAAATGTTTTAGTGTCTGTTGCATCGGAAATGAATGTTTGAAATTTAGTCACAAGTTTGTCCAGTTATGATTGTACCTGTAGAAGAAAAAGCCAATTCTATTGCCTCCTAGTCAAGTGAACAAATTTCAGGTGGGTTTCACTGTTATGTTTATGATGCTATGTACTGTGCAGAGGCTTCCAACTTATTACAATTTTATGAATTAATGACCTCCCAATGGTCATATCATAACAGGATAGCTCAGGTATTGAAAACTGAAGTCTGTGGCTTCCTTTATTTAATTAATCCTATGTTAAATCCTTATCTTTCTTTATTGCCCTCCAATAGCATTTCTATACAGTAATACCTCGGGTCATGATGGAGGTCCATTACAACAGCCTCCATTGTAACCCAAAGCAAATGTAACCCGAAGCACGTTTTCCCATAGGAATGCACTGAAAAAAAAGTACAGACATGATTGTCCCTCACCCCCACAAAAGCAACAGAGTAATTTACCACACCATTTGGAGACCTTATCCAATAATGAAGATAGCACCTCCACAGCAGTAAGCACTACATTGTGACTTTGGGTGGAGAGGAGTGGCCATATTAAATCCTAAAATAGTGGCAGCAACCATTCTGAGCTGCCAAGATTTCTGGGAAATGTAGTCCTGAACTCCAAAATGGCCAACACTACCATTTTAGGATTTAAGATGGCCTCCACCTGAAGTCACAATGTAGTGCTTACTGCTGCAGAGTTGCCATTGTCATCATCATTAGATAAGGTTGCCAAATGGTATGGAAAAGGTAGGGAGATTGCTCTGTTGCTTTTGTGGGAGTAGGGGACGATCTTAACCCCAAAATAGTCATAACCTGGGGAGTTTTTTAAAATTAAATGTGAGGTCGTAATCTGAGTCTGCAGTGGCTCAAGTGGCTAAGATTCTGACTGGAAGGCGAAGGTCAGCAGTTCAATTCCTGAGTACTGCAGGATGGAATGAGCTCCTGTCTTTGTCCCAGCTCCTGCCAACCTAGCAGTTTGAAAGCAAGAAATTGCAAGGAGATAAATAGGGACCACTTTGGTGGGAAGGTAACAGCATTCCATGTACTCCAGTGTCTAGTCATGCCTGCCACGTGACCATGGAAATGTCTGCAGAAGCAGTCAGCACTGGCTCTACAGCTTTGAGACAGAGATGAGCACTGATCCCTAGAGTCGGATATGACTGGCTTTCGAGCAAGGGAAACCTTTACCTTTAACTTGCTGCAAACATAACCCAGGGCAGTCATATGCCAAGGTTTGACTATATTTTATAGTGAATATTGTCTACTTACGAGAGGTCAAAAGAATGATTGCTTTAGTTCATTTGAGAATTCAGGCTTTATTTGAGTTAAAACCAACTTTCTGGCAGTTTGTGGTATCTATGAAATTATCTACCTCCACATAACAAATGGATAATTTCCACCTCCATCAGCTTTCTTCATAAACCAGCTTTGACATTGATAAATAATAATTGAAAGCATCACAGTATAGATGATCTGGCTCATGAGTTCCAGTAACACATTTCAAGCATTTTTTCTAGTCTCTTCAGTTTTCTAAGCCTAACTCTTCTGACTTGCTGGCTAAAATTTCCGTTTAGATTGGTAACCTTAATCATAGTGTAAAAACTCTTTTAATATTTTGAAATCTTAATTAATAGCATGAAATTTACTGTAGATTTTTATTTTCTGTTCAACTGTTATTCTGCTACTCTTCTTTAATGTGAATTTAATCCATATATCCTTATGATATGTTCTGCATAACAGTTAAACAGACATAACATACAACTTTCACAAATGGAAACAGGAGTCTCTTGACCAGAGAATAAGATGGTACTGTCAACCATTGTGTCCTACCCATTTCTTTTAGAATGGCCTACAGCTTCTTGTGATCCAAAAGCTGAACTGTATTCTATATAGCACAAACTTTCATCTTAATTTTTCCAACAGCCGGCATATGTTTTCAAGACTGCCTCTTCTTTCTCTGAACCCAGCTTGCTTTTCTAGTATATACACAATATATGGAAATAGTCTGTTGTAATTTTTTTCAGCTTAATTTAAAAAAATTGATGTAATAACTGTATACTTGGCACACTCTTGTGCAACCACTTCTTTGTGTGTCTTTTAAGTTTATTTATTTTATTTATTTATTTATTTATTTATTTATTTATTTATTTATTTATATTTGTTTATCGCCCTCCTCCCCGAAGGGACCCAGGGCGATTTCCAACAATTTTAATAATACTTAAAAAAATTAAAAACTTTAAAAAGCTTAAAAAATTAATTAAAAGCTAGGTATTTTTACTTATAAATTGGCATATTGTTGTTAAGATTTTGATAACATCCGTTTTGGCAGTTTGGAATGGCTATATGAGTATTATATTTACTCCAGGTAATTTATTTGTTCCAAATGTTTTGAGAACAGTTTCTACTTCACCTTTCAAAACTGTCACCCCTTGCTTTTTTTGTATAGTTCACTGTTCACATCTCTTTATTCTTTCCGGAACAGATAATATATTCTCCTGTGATCTTTAACCATGCCTAACCTTACTCTACATTTCCCTTTGGGTTTTTTAGCTCCTGTGGGAAACAGCTTTTTTTCTTCCTATGCAAGTTGCTAAAAAGTTGTTTTTAAGATTCTTATCTGCATTCTGTCACCTTTTACTTATCATCTGCCATCAATGGTCATCCATGAAGGCTTTTCTTTTCTAAAGAAAAAGAATAGTCTAAATAGTTAAAGGAGTTGTATTTTTTTGCATTTTTCCATGATAAAATCTCTAATTTAATTCCACAGTTCTTCTGGCTTGTTGTCAATTGAATGTAATAATGAATACTTGATTTTTAAAAATAAAACCACTTTAAATTCATCAGGAATGTTATTTAAATTATATTCAGGTTCTATAACTGTTAATGTTTTTCAGCTTCACAGTGAATGTTCATAGTAATAATTCATAAACTGTACTGTCGTCAAATTCTGGTTTGTTCATGAAACTGGAATGTAACTTTCTCATATTCTACTTCTAATTATATAGTATATTTGATCCTCCAGTGTGATGAATATGTACTATCATCATTTGGTTAATTGACATGTATATTTGCAATAAACACATTTATTTGATGATTCACTCTCTTGCTTAATTTATAAGCTATAACCATATTCTCCAATGAGGTTTCATTCTGCTTCTGTTGACTCATGATCATATTGCTTGTTTCGCCATAGGAACAATTTTTTTCTTTTATGCCTGTGCAAAAGTTTTCAATATCTTCTTCAGAATCTATCGCTGAAACATAGTTTTGGATGATAGTCATACCCTCTTGGTGCAATAATATCCTTTGTGGTGTCAATGGTAAAGCTGCAGTACTACAGCCAAAACTCAGCTCATGTCTTGAGTTCAATTCTGATGGGCTCCCTTCTGAGATAAAATGAATAAAACTAGTAACCAACATGTTTGGGGGGAAATGCTAATTATTTATGAACTGTCCAGAGAGTACTTTAACTGCAATGAGGTACTATTGCTACTGCTTATGTTCAAAAAATTATATACCAATGTGTTAATGACACCTCAAGTTTCTCCATCCTATTTGTGGTCAGAGAAACTGGGGAAACAATTTTTCTAGATTTCTTCAGGACAAATAATACATTATTTAACAGATTCTCAGAGATGGATTTTGGTTGTAGCAAGATTTTGCTGTTCTTCTAATGAAAATGCTGCATTGCCACACAGTGTCAACAACAAAAGTTGTGCTTGCATCTGACCATTATTTTGCTTTGTCATCTCTCCTTAGTGTTATTCCATGGTGGTGATGGAGGCAACCATTCCCATGGTCATGAGAATTTTTGGAAATAATTATTCAAAGCAGATGCCTAAGATTAGATAGGAAAAATAAGAAATAAATCCCATGTTTTCTGAGAAATGTTGGTTCAATACTCTTCATTCTGAAGCAGTAACAGCTTCCCCAGAATTTATTTATTTATTTATATATTTATTTATTTATTAATTATTCGTATTTTTATCCACCACCCTCCTCACCGAGGTGACCGAGGGTGGCTCACAAATCACCACAACAAAACACAAACATTCCTAAACCCCTCAGATATAAAACTGCAAGATTTCTAGGTGATATATTTGAAAGGACATTGCAGTTTCACCTGTCTGCATACTATACCACCTTTGCTTGTAGCATGTAGCAGGTGTGAAGGATGATAGTATTCCATCCAGCTACAGGAAAGCAATGAAATAATTGTAGTGACATACTTTACCATTAGTTTTCCAAAAAAAAAATTCATGAAGGAAGAGGATTCAGAGCAAACAATGCATTCCTCTTATAATCTAGTCTTTCTAGCAGTCACTATGTTTAAATAAGCTGTCTAGAAAGACCAGTGCTTATAGATTCCCACAGATCTGATTAAGAAGCTTGAGACAGACATCTGGTTGCATCAGTAGAGGTGGTTTGGTATGTATATACAGTCCTATATATTTAAGTCTGAACACAAAATGTTTCCACTATACAATGTGGCAGAAAAGGAGATATGATCAATGAATGCTATCAATTACAAATATTATTGAATGATGCAATCTTTAACTTACTGGTTAGAATTCTGTTGAAATTGATATAACATAAAGTTATGACTTTGGAACTATACAGATCATTAAGCCCAGACATAGAATCATAGAACAATGGAGTTGGAAGGGACCTATGAGATCACTGAGTTCAACCTCCTGCTAAATAAAACAGATATGACACATGGTCGTCTAATTTTGATGAGATCAACCATCTCCTTAAGTAATTGGTTTCATTGTTGTATTATTCTAACAGTTAGGATGTTTCTCTCGATATTCAGTTTATATTATGTAATTTGTTTGTACTAATGATCACAAGCTTCAGGTAAGAATGTTGTGCAAACATGCCCTTGGGAGTCATTTAAGAATATAACTTCTGCCTAGACTTAACTTCGAGTTATACAGGCGTTGCTGTAGAAAAGGATTTCAGCTAATGTTTTACAAACCACACAAACTGTAAAGCTCAATGTAGTTCTTTAATGCTTGTTGAGAATCATGCTTTCACTTATGGCTTCAATGTTACAGTGATTATTTTTTTTTAAGTATGATGAATTGTTTTTTAATTAACTGATCAGAACAATTAGTAGTTCTAATCCTATTAGAAATAGAATTTCATAGTCAAGGCAAATAAGTATGATTTGATTTATTAAAAGAAAGAAGAGAGTAGTCATTCTCAACAGGTTTAAACAGTTAGACAAAGAAACAACTTATTTAATATTATCTTACAGCCTATGTACCGGGGTTCTCAATCTACAGCCCATGGCCTGGATGTGGCCCACAGTGACATTTCATGTGCCCCCCCCCCACCTCCACCACACCTGGAAGTGCCATGTGTGGTTCCTATTTAATGTTCAGGCCTTCCCCATTGTGCAGGCGGTACAAAATGGACACCCATCCCCTGAAGCTGCCTGATGGAGCATGACCTGGCACTCAGCTTGAAAAGGCTGAGAACTCTTGGCCTATGTGAATAATTCAAAATGCATTTGTTACATTTCTCCACTTCATATTGTTCTACAGCACTTATTGATATTATTTTCTGTTTCTTCTGTCCTTAATTTTGTTTCGTTCCTATCTCTATCCATCAAGGGAATTTTCATCTAAATAGATACTTCTGCAGGTGGATGATTCTCAATTGGCTCACATTTTTCTATCTAAGCCCCTTTCCCAAAGAAGTCAAGTTGTACAAGTGACTCATAATTAGCTAATTTATTTTGTATTTCTATTATTTTATTGAATTTTAAAATAAACATATACTTTCAGCTTTACAAAACTATTTTCATACTTTTTCTCATTTGTTGAAGACATAAAACTTAACACAACCAACTTAACCGAAAAACAAAATCATCTACAGTACAACGTTCTTGACATACAGACCTAACTTAATATAAAGTAAAAAAGAAAATTTATATACCCCCGTGTGCTATTTACATTGCCCTGGAGGTTAGAGGTATACCACTTATATCTCTTTTACTTCCAAAAACTCATTTGTTCAGGTGCTGGCTTTGGTCCTCTAGTGCCACTCAGTGATGCCTCTACAAGTACATTCCAAAATTTTGAAATTTATTTTCTTGAACTACACCTTTAAACACGTTCAATTCCCATGTCAGCTTATCATTTAAAGCTAATTTATTTTGGAACATGAAGCAGAACACGTTCAATGCTTCTCCCCAATGTTTCTCTTACAAATCAGTAAGAAGTCAAATGTCTAATAATTTGTGTGCTTTTTATAAGACTCAGAATTATTTACTTGTAGCAAAAATTTTGTCCTGCGTAGTGGTATGGCTAACCTTGGTATGACTCTTCTGGAGGCACTCATAAACTGAAAGTATAGTTCATACATTTGCATAGGTAGTCTTTTTTGGAGGGAGATAATTTTCTTTAAGGAAAGAACATGAAAAATGGACTCTAGCAAAATTGTTTGGTAAGCTGTCAGGTTGTGAAACGGGTACCTTCTGTGAAATAAATTATTTTTGATTGGTCTTGCTTTACCATTTTTGTGAATATGCATTTCCCTATGACAAGCCATTTACTGACAGCATCTGTCTCACTTCCTCAAAACTACATAAAATACCACAGTCATTGGTTGCCACTGAATCATAACATTCTCATTATCTATAATCTTGATGTCACCAGCATCACTACTGTCATCCCATGGTCTGAGGAGTAGGAAGGCTGCCTCTTCTGGGTAAGCCCACTTTTGACTACAGATCATGGGCCATGCCTGAGTATTGTCAGTTTATACCATATTCCTTTCACTAATATTCTCACAACTCTCCAAGGAATGTTGTGTATTATGTGTACATCAAAAATATGCCTTAGAGAAGTGTACGTTTGTGTATATTAGCCAAGCTATGCCAAGAATGGAAAAAATTGATGTATGCAATAGCACTCAAACAAATTCAGATGTAATAAAAGCCATGAGGCTATAAAATAAAGAATAATATCATTTAAATTATGAAAGAGGTAAGTAGCAATGCAAGAGTGTGATATACTGGTTAGGTTTTTAAAAAGAACCATGAAGAGGTAAAGTCTCAAATCTGAATTCAGGTATAAATCTCACTGAGTGACACAGGAAATGCTCTCTATCATTCTCTCTCTCACGCATAGAATTATTGTGAAGATAGGAAAACCATAATGTGATGTAAGAAAGTTGAGATCAACATTTATAAAATAAAGTAATAGTCTGGAGTGATATTAAGGAAAATGAGTCAAATCTGGTCCTGTCAGGTGTTTCTTCTGGCACATACTACATGCTGTAGTAAGCAAAAAATTATCACTGTTCAATCAATCATTCTTGTGGTGAGGGCAAGGAAGGAAAGATAATTTATGGTGGGAACCATGCTTGAGGTAAAGTATATCCTATCTGCTATACAATCTCAGCACTGGTTTATTGTGTATTACTTTAACCAGCAACTATAACTGCAATATATTTAGTAAAAAAAGTGCTCTATGAAATGATAGTTCAAGCCATGGGGTTGAAAGAGAGGCTAACCTCAAATAATTTCAGTTTGAGAGGCCTTAAATTTAAGATTCTGAAGACAAATACTAAGAGTTTAAAGTATTAGCAGTGTTTCACATGGATATGAAGGCTATCAAATAACAGTCTTCAAAATGCTACCACATTTTTGCTTTGTTTATTCTCTGATATGCAAAGTATATGGGACACCATGGTTTTCTCTTCATGTTATTCCCTGCTGGAGTTCTCAAGTAGGAGCTTTTGAAGATACTTTATAAATTATCATTTTACATGCAATCTTATACAGTTTTACATGGTATAAGATTGCATATAAATAAATAAATAAATAAATAATTTCACACTACTATCTAGTCTGTTCATATTGACAGTGTAGCATACCACTGCCTCTGCAAAACTGCATATATTGAGCATCCTGTTGTACAAAGATTTTGATTGCAGATAAAATGTAGAACAGTCATTGCTATTAAATGCTAAGAAAGACATTGTGTAACAGTGGCAATGAAGGCGACAGAGAAAGAGCCTCCTTGAAGATTGTTGTATTTTTGAACCACAGTTGGGTGTACTCTGGGCAATGGCCACTTTGTGCCAGCTAATCTTTTGTACACTAGGTCGGGCAAAAGGAACTGCAGAATGAACTCACCAAAAGGTAGCTTCATTTTGGCAATTTCATTTCTGCCCAAGACACTACTGTCTTGAGGAAGTGATAATGAAAGAGGCTGAGCCAATGGTGAACTACTTCTGGGTCAATTATACTGGTCCATTGAAGCCTGTAACGGAGGGATCAATAAGATACTTGCCTCTGTTCATTGTTCAAATTGTTATTTACCATATTTACAGATGTTTTCCCATTCAGTAAAGAAAGATTCAAAATTTGGAATATGGGAGAAAGAGAAAATGATAAATCAATCCCTCCAGCTCCTTTGGTTGAATGTTTGATTCTCAGAGATCCCAGCTTAGTTAATAGGTGTATTGAATCACACTACTATTGAAATAGCATTACCACTTCCCTTTTCTCATTTTTATCATCATGTAAATAACACGTGGGGACTGCATGGGTCTCCATCTATGCTCAGAACAGCTGTACCTATTGCATTTCATATGTGCAAATGGAGATTTTTTTTAAAAAAATGCTTGAAGAATTTATCAAACTTTATCTTCAGCATTTTAATGTGTCTTAAGAATTTTTCTGCAACTAAATTTGATATTGAAAAAGTGCAGAATACTACTGATTAACAGCCTCATCAGCAATAAACGAATACTGCTAAATGTATGTTACATCACTTTTATTTATTACAAAAATGGAGGAAAGCTTACAAAAATAAAATGGACACTAAACAAATAATGATAGACATTCATAAGGTTACATATGTCTTTTGGCATTACATTTGGGAAGATTTTGTGGGACATTACATTTACAATGAGCACACATCTTTTGTGAAAAAATATATACAGTACATGGCACTTAGCATTAATGCATGCTAAAAGTCATAGAGACAGAATGCCAATGGGACAAAAATGGAACAAACAAAAATTACATTTTTTAAATGAACCATATTAAAACTTATAGTTCTAAACCAGGATAATGTTATTTTTAAATAGCATGTCAAATAACATGTTTAGTGTGTACAATCTCTCTCTATCTCTTGCATGATCACAAACACACAGACAAACCTCATCCTATGGTAAATTTCACCTGTAACCATCATTTATTTGGAACAGGTTGAAGAAAGTATTGGATATGTATTCCTTCCTTCCTCTTTATTTGTATGTGTAAGGGGAGGGGAGGTGTACGAATGGCTGTGAGAAAACAAATCACCATCCCAGATTGTATTCAACTGTAGAGAATCACACTTCGCTCTATAGCCTGAATTGAGATCTAAGTTATCATTTGAACCATCCCAGCAAAAGCATTATGACTGCAATGTTATCCACATTTATTTGGCAATAAGCTATGCTGAACTCAGTGAAACATGCATGAAACTGAATTTATTTAAACCAAGCATTTACTTGATCAAATTTAATTCAAATAACACAAGAATTGCAATGAAAAACCACTGACTTTCCAAGATCCTAACATATGTTGCTTGTATTAACTTAGGAAAATAAATATTTAATATCAAGCTAAAACAACATATGTTTATACCCAGAGAGTTTATTATTATAGCATGAGAGAATGTTAAGCACATACATTTTAAGACATCTTGAACAGAAGGGCAGAGAAAATGCTATGGATGAAAAAGTGTGTGAAAAATTAGTTTCAATTCTACAATGTTAGCAGTAAATGTAAATATCTCATCTACATGAGGTGGGCCAACTCCTAATTGGACCATTAACAATCATAGTTAATCTAAGCAGGCCAAGTTTTGAAATCTTTTGCCTCAACCAGAGGAAATCCACTGAAACATGGGACTTGTTAACACATAACTCCCACTGAGTCAATGGAATTTTTTGGAATAGTAGCTGTGTTAGTCTGTGGTTCAGGCATATCAGAAAACAAAA
This sequence comes from Furcifer pardalis, assembly GCA_030440675.1. NCBI lineage: Eukaryota > Metazoa > Chordata > Lepidosauria > Squamata > Chamaeleonidae > Furcifer > Furcifer pardalis. The sequence continues at coordinate 64,444,576 of CP126895.1, forward strand.
CAAAACAAATAAATAAATAAAATAATAAAGTGCTACAGTGTTTATTTTATTTTATTTTATTTTGTTTTGTTTTCTGATATGCCCTAGTCAATGGAGCTGCTCTAGTTCTGATTAAGCCTCCTAGGCCTCTTAATACAACATTCATTTTAAGTAATGATTTGCTAAAAACTGCAATTTTTTACATTTCAGATTGGAAGTATTTGACATTTTTTAAAAAAAAGTAACAGTAAGAAAATGAAAGTAAGACAGTATTTTGACTAGAAAGAGGATTTTGTGTACTTGACTATTAAGAATATTTAAGATAAGGTAATTTCTTTCTCTTGCTCTCGCAATGCTTCCTTATCTTTTAACACTTAAAATGACGAGAAATGTAAGCCCTTGCTTGTCTAATTCTTGCAGGCAAGATTATATATAAATAACTACAACATTTTTATTACCATTGAGAAATTTTCTGAGCCTTTCAATAGAGTTTCTGCATTAAAGAATATTATGTTTTATGCAAAAATATTCATTTTGTGCAAATTTATATTTCACAAAATTTACAAATTTCTTAAACTTAGAATGACTGCTGCTTTATTGATGAACCTGAAGCACTTAAGTATGTTATTGCCATTTTTCTGAACAATCTTTGCTTGCTATCTCTGTGTACTTTATTTCTCAAAGGAAAAAGGAAAATTAGAAACATTTTTGTAAATTACAGAGACCCTGATTTTGGAGGGGGGGGAATCTTCCTCTTACTTTCATCTAAAGGCAAGGAATCCTATATAGTTTTAAAATTATTTATCTAGATGTCTTATCATAGCATGACAACTCAATTTGATGCTATCAAGGAATTTATCAAGTATTGTTTCCATGTAATAATGACAGGTGAGCCAGGCATGTCCCTCTTCACAACCAAAATATATAAGAAATTAGAATCAGTAGATTTTTCCCTATTATAATTTGAGGTTCTGAACTTCGCAATTTAGTAAGTCTCTCAACCACATATTACTGTCATTGTTGACAGAACTCAGGTGTATTTAATGTGTGTTTCTATACTTTTTAGTCCTCCAAGAATGGTAAGAGTTCAAGTTAAAGCATATAGGTTCTATAAACTAAGAATGGTCTTTTAATATTTATTATGACTTTTTCCTCTTTTGTCCATCTTCACTTCATAAATGAATATTATAAAACACAATGCAATTACAAACCATTAGAAAATTACCCAGCCACATAGTTCTATATCAGTGTTTCCCAAATTCTAGTTCTTGGACTTCAATTGCCAGGAGCCTAAGTCAATTCCCCAAAGCACTGATCAGTCAGTGGACTGATTTAGCCTTCTGGGAATTGAAGTCCAAGAACCAGAATTTGGGAAACACTCTTCTATATCAATAAAAGTTTCTGAAATTTCACTGATGGAAGTTTGTTTGTGATATGGGAAACTGCTCCTGCTTTTGCATTTCCCCCTCAGCTTCTTTTCCATACTCCAGATATCTCCCCCAGTTCCAAACCTGAACCTCTCAGCTTCTTACTTTCACTTTGATTTGACATTATCTTCAAATCACAACTTTACATGCATAATTTCCTTTCACTCAGAACTTGAAGATCTCATATGTCCCCTTTCAAGAAACACAAAATAAATGAGGGCTGAATCAGGAGATTAAGATGAAATTGTGCTCCTTCCTTTCTCCATATCAAAAACCTGAATGACTCCTTTTCTGTTTAAGCCTGCTCCAATACTGATGCATTTTCCATTGAGAATGAAAATTTCTAACTTTGTTTCAAATATACAGTAAAACATCGGATAACGCTAAAACTTGGTTCCACAAGTCTTGGTGTTATCCGATTTTTTGTGTTATCCAATCCATGTTAAAATCCTATGGGATGGATTGGATAACGTTAAAGCTCCATAGAGATACATTCTAACCGCACAGGCTTTAGTGGTTGTTATCCGATCCATCCCATAGGACCTTAACATTATTCGATCCAATTCTCCTCCCCAGATTACTTAACGTTATGCGATTTTAGCGTTATCCAATCCAATCGTTATCCGGTGTTTTACTGTACTGGAATTTAATCTTCCAAGTAGCTCCCCAATACTGATTTCCAGTGCTGTCTTATTGAAAGAAAAAAAATCAAGCTGATAGTGTCTTACTTTCCACTGTTTTTCAAAAGTTCATTTCCCAAACTGGAAAGAAAGATATCTATACTAGCTGGACCGAGGTGAGAGGTCTGGAGTTTTCTGTAGAAGGAGTGAAAAATGCAGCCACAATCTTTTTATCTAATGCATTCATGGGAGAAGGAGTAGGAAAGTTATCCCATTATCATTTTTCTCTGAGATTATAATATTGCTGTTGAATATGAGATGCCCTCAGTGCTGGATGCTATGACAGTCTATTGCTGGTAGGAGAACAGAAGCAGAGGAGCAAGAGAGAATTTCACTTGGGCCCTACTAGCAATAAAGTAAGTTGTGCCTCAAGGTAGGAAAGTGGTAAATTTTACTTCAAAACTTATGATCTTCCCAGTTTAGGAATTAGAATGAATGGGTATGGAAACTCATAAGTACTCAGGCAGAGATGGTTTGCTATGGCAATAAAGGACCAATGCAAGTGAAAAATACTTGGCAGCAGATTCACCTATTTCCCCCCCAATAAGTTTAAGATTCATATCTTTATATTAGTTCATTGATGTCTTGGGGGTATTAGAACAGGTTTTCAAAACTGATGGTTTACTCGCTGTTAGTGGACTGCAGTTCTATTCCTTCTTAGTCACTGGTCATGAAGGCTAGGGATGATGAGAACTGGTGTCCAATGTTATCCTCTCTTTTACTGTGCAAGAATCAAAGAGATTGCTGGCAACCCTCTTGAACTGGAATCTGAAGCAAAAGGGTAAAATCCTGTTTCGTGATTAGATGAACAGCATAGAATTAAGACAAACTTTAGTCATTAATTTAAAAAATTATGCAGACCTTGTCTGTTTCATGTTGAGTTCTGTGTCTGTGGAAGTATCTTAGCTTATGGTAATTCATAACATTTGCCAATTTTCCTAGCTGCACAACAGAATTTTAGTTAATTTAAATTAATATATTTCAGAAGATTTGTATGTTCTAATTCTTATTTAAGTTCTTATTTATATGCACTAGAGATGTGCACAGAAATGAAGGATCTTAGAAAGAAAGATTGTGCTAATTGTAGAAGGAAAATTAAATTAAATTTAAATCTGGGCTGAGTTAAACTTCTCAAACATAGACCTAAAATATCATTACATATTCATTATGACAGACTAAACAAACTGACAGAGTTCAGTCCATTAGAGATTTAGATATATTTGCCATTGAAGAAAGAGCAATAGTGAAGAGAAAGTTTACATCACTCAATATCTACAGGACATTCTCATACTACTATTCCTACCATATTATAGAATATATCACTAAAGATTATAGAATTATAGGTAGATTGAACCTTTAAGCATGAATGTATAGTATATTTTGTTCAGCTAGCAGAGCCTCTGAATTTTTGTATTGTTTTATCCCTGCATTATTTTGTCTTATTTACTGCAATCACTTATATGGGTCCTTTAGGGATGTTGTTGGACAAGTCCAGGTGGCATCCATAATGATGTACAGAGTGGAGCATGTGTGAGAATGAACCTTACATCTGTCTTCTTGCTGCTGACACTAGCAGGGGCTAAAATTGCTGGAACAATGCAGCTTGCCCCATGGCTATACCTTTTGGATTTTCTCAGAAGGCATACTGGGGAACCAGATTTCCAAACTCTGGTTCTACAGCTAGATAACTAAACCACCGAGTTATCATAGTAGGTGGTCTCTGTTATATGAAAACATTAAGACAGAAATGACTTACAGGATATATTGAGTGGCACTATTTGTCCTGGGACAATATTCTGAGGAATGATTTTGTTGTGTGAAGAACTGTAGCACGAGAATTGGAAAATCAAGGGAGAATCATTAGTGCAATTGTGCCTGCAGATGAGAAAATGACTGCTTGTTCTAAAATTACATAAACCTAAATTATCAGTGGTAGATGGCTGCTGACTGAAGACTTTTCCTTCTCAGTTGGAAGGAGTGCATGTTAGCCATGCCTACAAATTGAAAAACCTTTAACGAACAACAATCTCTTACTGCTGATGTCATACACCACTGGATTTTGGTCATTATGCATAAATACTATAGTCAAAAGTTTTACTTGCAATTTAGTAAGCATATAAGGCTACTGGGCTTGTAGGCTTCCCGACTGACTATAATGGCAAATATACTTTCACAATAGTAAAGCATACTAGAGATAATTTTATAATCCCTGTACTTTCAGTTAGAAGGATATATACATACATAGACAAACTCTGTATGGCTCCACATTGAACAGGAGAGAAACACTTGCTGGGTGGACAGAGTGTAAATGGTTATTAGAATTCTCATATATACTTATGGGCCCCTATAAGAGGGCTCCACTTAAATAATTTGTTTAAAACTAACAATGTAAAAAAGTTCAAAGAGCATATAAATACATCTGATTAAAGGCACAGCAAGATGCTAAGCAGTATACATGAAACCAACATGTTGTAATAAAAGGGTTCCAATCAGAAACTATAAATGATGTAGACATCCATAAACTCATGAATAACAGCATTTTTTCTGCAAAGAAACATATTTGAGACATAATTATGTTTTACTCAAAACCATGCTATACACAGCTAACCTTGTAAATTATGTGTTTGACATAAGATTGAAACCTTTTCAGAGTGACACAAAGAATGTATTTTAGTCAGGGAAGTCCCACTTTTGAGTTGCAAATTGAGTCCACTTCTAGATGCTGAAGATTTACATTGAAATCACAGAAATAGGGAGTGCATAACATGTAAAGCATCACTTGTGAAAATGGTCATAGGGCTTCACTGATGAAAAAGCCACTTGTGAGGAAAATTCATGCATAGCTTTTTCAGTTTCTTTCATGTGGGTGTAACATAACAAATGTTTTAATGGAAGTCCAGAAAGATCAATATTATCCAACCATTATCTCCCCATGAAGAAAAAGTTCAGAGAAAAACAACAGGACACATTCTGCTTGGTTCACTCCCAATACAAAAATGCAAACAACAGACTTGTGACTATGGGGAAAACAAATCCAGCAGCATTCAGCTGCCATGACTGGCTTCCATTCCCACCTTTACGAGCTTCACAGCAGGTGTCTGCTTTGATGAAGATTGATGCAAAAATCATGTGTGATAAATTTTTTAGGGAAAATAAAAAAAATATTTTAAAGTATGTGGGGGAAAAGAAGATTAAAAAGAAAAAGCAAGAGTAAGAAAGAAAAAAAGAGAAAAAAGTAATTAATGCAATATTTATACAATGCTGAAGTCAGCTATTTAAACTGGTCATTTTAATAAAAATGTTGAAATGTAGACACATGAACAAGTTTTTAAAAGACCAAATAAAACATCATTTCAAATAGCAGGAATAACATATTGGCTGGAATTATGTTCATGTAAACTTCATGGTTTAAAACTGATGATGTCATCAGCAGTGGCAATCTTCTGGAAATTAAACAGTTCTACTACTTCATTCCCTGCTTTTCCCAAGTCCTAAGTAATCCTTTAAATAGTTGGAAATCCATGGGGGCTATCTTTAATTACTCAAAATCAGCAAAACGAGTGGCAACTTTCAGTAATTAAAAATGTCCCTCCCCAGTCCCACAGCTTCCTCATGTTCCAGATGATGAAAAGAATTATATGGTGCTGGTGGAGGTTATGGAATGGTGCAGGGAGAAAATATTTAGACTTCACTGTTTAATGACACAAAATTACATGAATATGATTTGAGCCATTAAAATGCTTTCAGAAAATCAAAGCACCCAAGAGTCATAGAATCACCAAAAATGAATTTGATGTTAGAATCAGATTAATGTTGAACTAGAATTTTCTCTTGTTACACTACTCTCGGTACTGTGGATCAGTGTTACTTAATCATTAAGAGTATGTGTTAGATATTCCACTTTGTGTCAGCTGCAAATTTGACAAGCTTTCCTTGTATCTTCTCATCCAAATTATTAATATAAATTAATTAAAATGTTGAAAAGTACCTGGATTCAGGGTTTAGCCTTTGGGTATCCTATTTGTTACTTCCTCCCAGTTTGGGAAGGAATCATTGATAAGCAATCACTGAGTATGATTCTGTAACCAACTATGGATCCACCTGATAGTTGTTCTATCCAGCCAATACCTAGTAAGCTTGCTAATAAGAATATCATAGGTTCCTTTGATGAAGTCAAGCTATTTTATGTCCACAGCATTCCCATCAGTGATCAAAATGTTACTTGATCAAAAAATGTGATAAAATTAGGCTGGCAGGAATTGTCCTTAATAAATTCATGTCAGCTACTTAGTGCATTGTTTTCAAGATGCTTGAAGACATACTATTTTATTGTATGTTCCTATATTATCCACAGGAATGATGTCAGATTGATTTGTGGTTCCCAGGTTCCTCCTTTTGCCCCCTTTTAAGATAGGGACAATATTGGCATTCATCTTCACCCATACTCTATGATGACAATAAAATAACAGACAGTGGTTCTGAAAGTTCTTCAGTCTGTTCCTTCATTGCTCTTGGACACACTTCATTAGACCCTAGAGATCTTAACTCACTGTACTGTTCTCAAAAGAATTATGTATTTCTAAGTGCTGAAGGATCTCATCCTGTATTATTTCCTTCCCCAAAGACACACAGATTTCCAAGCAGAGTTTTCTCAGAAGTTTTTTAAAACCACCTCTGAGTGCTCAAAACATAATTATCAAAACATATCTACAGACCTGCAAAATTGTGATGAATTTGTTTGTTTAATACAACACACAATAGCAGATATATTTTTCAACTTTAATCACCATGGTAGGATTCACTGATTCCTACTTGGCTCACATCGGACCAAACCAATCTACACCATGTTTTAATGGAAATACTCCACTGCCCTCACATTAGCACAAGCACTGTGTATGTTTGCATGTTTGGATGCCAAAGAATGCCAAAAGTTGGGAATAACTTTAGCTTTCACTAGATAGCAAATATAGGTTTTGCTTCATTTCTTTAAACAAAGGGCTAACTCTGGTTAGTTTTGCAGGTTGTTAAGTGTGACATCTAAGAATCAAATTCATTTGTGACTTTAATTTCATCAGTTATCCTGCATCCCTTTTTTATTTTCTGTAATTAATATACACATTTCAAATTAATTGCATCTCTGACTAACCCATCTTTCTTCTCAATGGGTAACTGAAAATCACAGCCCAAAGACAACAAAATGTATGAAGTTACCTGAAAAATACCTGCCTAAGTAACATGCATCAGTTAATTAGAGTCAGTGCAACAATCAGCCCTGAATTCAAATGAATTTTCTCCCAAAGACATGCCCACAGGATTGCAGCCCAAATGTGTGAACTAAAAATTCTTGGATGAAAGCTAATGTTTTATTTGATATAAGAATCTGCATACAACAGTAGAGACAGAATCAAGAACTTGTTTTTCTTCCTGTCATATAGAGCAGGGGTCCCCAACCACTGGGCTGTGGACTGTTACCGGGCCATGGGCTGTTGGGAACTGGGTTGCAGGGATGCGTGGTGCTGGGACCCCAATGGCAGCCTTCTGCCCTCAGCATACTCTGCCGGGTCTGCCCGACAAACGGAGTGAGAGCACAGCTTCAAACACAGCAGATAGACAGGTGGTTGGGCCCCTCGTCCACACTGCTTAACTATGGAGGGGCTCTGTCCTCTGCCTGTGTGAGTGTGATACCTCACTGCCTGAGTCAAATGGTGTGGCTGGCAGGTGGCTGCCCCCCCTCCTTGTTTTTTACCTACAGCAGAACTCTTCCCCTGTCTGTGCCCAGTGTGTACTTTGTCATATTTCATTATGTGGTTGTGCCATCCAATCACATCGATCCCACTTACTGGTCCATGGAAAAATTGTTTAGTACGAAACTAGTCCATGGCACAAAAAAAGTTTGGGATCCCTGACCCAGAGAATATGAAGTTCTTTTGGTAGTTAAATAGAATATAATGGCTTAGGTCCTACTGGAGTTGCCATAGTTTTATGTTACACTTGCAGATATCTACAGGGATCTACACTCAGGTGGTCTGTATTACATGCCTGACTCCAGAATTTGCTGTTCAACTAGGTTTACAACTGTACTGCAAATAACTTCCATCTTGGCAAGATTTTGCCCACTATCGATTTTTGAAAATACTCTTTCATATACAAAATGCAGGTAGTAAAAAATTATAAATTTTGGCCCTAAGAAATCATACATAAAAGATGTATGGTAATAGAGTAAATCATAGTGCCAGCGACTCAATGCCGAGTGTCAGGAAGTAAACTATTCTGACTACCCTGAGGTCTAATGGGCTCAGGTTCCAAAGTCCACAGGGAAGGGTAACGGTCTCCAAATGGATTAAATCCCACTTGAATTAATCTTGATGGAGGGCATCAGCTTCAGCAACACTGGCCTGGTGCTGATAAGGACTTTGCATGCCAAAAGGGCTAAGGAACAGAAAGTGACTCGCAGAACTGGATAAATGGTACAAGTGTCATGTTGCGAAGCAGAAGGGTTGAAAGTCATTGCTACTTGCCATGAAGATTGTCAATAGTCAGAATCAGATATGGCACAATTTATGCTGGATTTCAGAGTCTATTCTGCTTCTTCAACAGTGGCCTGCCTGGAAAGACAGATTAATAGCTATGCATGACCATTGCCTCAGTGTTCCCACAGCTGTTTTGGAGAAATATCCAGGTTACTTCTATATTAACTTATAGGGCATCTGAGATGCCAGTTGTATTCTCATGCTTCTTAGAGTGATATGCTGACATATATTCAGAAGAAATAATTTCCAGAAGATATAATCCATTGAGCTTGAGCTATGTTCCCAGTAGTCCCAGAGACTGCTCCATTGATATGGATACCTCTGGGACATCTCTCAAAGAATATGGAGAGTCATGTGGTCTCAAGTCAAGGAATGATATTTCAGGGTGTTGTTTTTTTAAGGAGACTTTACTGGTCAGTAATAGCATTCAAAACTTTTCTTCTCGGGAGCACATGTATGATGAAGACAATGACCAAAATGTACTTCCTCCAGTACAGTGCATACTTTTGCACTGAAACTTATGCATTTCAATCTCTTCATTAGGATATATCTTCCTTGGTGAGATCACTTCAATGCAGGGCATTGTGCATATTTAGTTGTGTGGATCTCTTCTTAACCAACAAACAGCTTATATAGAGGGTCTGACATTCTAAGTCTAGGAAGTGTGCCTCAATAATCCTTGTTGCTATCTGCATAGGAAGAAAAGACATAATTTGCCCCACATATGTAGTTCTTACATCCAGATAATACCAACAAGGTGCTGGAGTTCTTTTGAGTAGAGAGGAAATAACAAAGACAACATGGAGCAGAGTCATAATAGGTGTAGTGGTCCATAGGATACAGTTTGATCACCAAATAGATATTTGTACTTGGGCAGGTATATGATGGAAGACTCTTATCCCAGAAGTACTATCTGCTGACACCCTCAACGGAGAAATAACACCAGTCAGATATCTGCAATTCTGCATGCCATTCATTTTTTCTTCTACTTCCTTTTTCTTCTCACAAGCTTCTCAAACAGGTAAAACAAGATCTATCACTGTTGTTTGAAAAGTAATGATTATTGAATTCGTCCAGTGGTAGTGCCTTCAGATTTCATTCAGAAGAATATTTGTACAGTACTTGAATTTACCAAAAAACACAGATATCATCAATTCTTCATCATAAAGGACTTGAGATATTGAAAGCACTGGTCATATTACAGTAATACCTCGGATAACGCTAAGATTTGGTTCCACAAGTCTTAGTGTTATCCGATTTTTGGTGTTATCCGATCCATGTTAAAATCCTATTGAATGGATCGGATAACGTTAAAGCTCCATAGAGATACATTGTAACCGCACAGGCTTTAGCGGTTGTTATCCGATCCACCCCATAGGACCTTAACATTATTTGATCCAATTCTCCTCCCCAGATTACTTAATGTTATGCGATTTTAGCGTTATCCAAGGTAAACGTTAGGTATTACTGTACTTCTGTTTTTCTTGAAATGTATGTTGCGTATACGGTACTCATATACATGGACTGGGGAAATGGAAAGCAGAATCATAGTAAAGATCCAAGTATTTATTGGGAAATTTTGTCCCTGCCAATGTTTTAATAGAAAGATAACTATAAATTAAGGGACTGATGTCTGGGAACATTTTTCCAACTTTATATATGTTGAAGCTATACAGCTGTGATGGCTAAGTTTGTCACTCCAGGTGTTTTTGAACATCAATTCCCAGAAGCCCTGATCAGCAGGAGTGCTGACTTGGGTTTCTGGAAATTGAAGTCCAAGAATACCTGGAGTACCAAAGTTAGCCACCGCTGCTATAGGGTGAAATGATTTGGGAACCTGCATCAGGAGAAAGGTAGCATTAAAAATGAGATAAATAAATGAATAAGAAAAATTAAAATAAATGTGTGCATTAATGTGTAGTTGTGCAAATATTTTTTATCAAAACATTACTCCAGGGGACTAAAAAGCCTTCCTGTAGATCATATACTTGAACACAACATCTCAGAAGTGAGATTTTCACTTCATTAATTGGAAGAACATCACACGTGGAACAGTAGTTTAATAGCTGAAGGCTTTCAGTGAGTTTACTTGTTCTTCAATGAAGTTCTCCAGTTTAGTTTCACTGAAGGTTAGGATCCAAACTGTTTCCTTTTATAAAGAATTATTTTCTTCTCACTGAAGCAGGCAACTATGGTAATTATTGGTGAATATCAAGAAGATATCTGAATAGAATAGGCTTGCATTTTGTCTAAAACTTCCACTATGATTTGCAACCAAAGGTTTTAGCTACAACCCACCATAATGCTTGTAAGCAATCTTAGCATCCTTGACTTGTGGTGTAAAATATAACTTGGAACCAATGGCATGTTAGTAATTAGTGTTAATGTGTTGACAAATATGCCAAAAATAGTACTGGCAATACTTTATTATTATTAAATGATTAAAAGCTCTTAAATCTTCTAGTGAAATTTAAAATAATAATAAAATGGAAATGTGATAATACTCTCATTTAATGAACTGTTTTATTTCATATTTGCACAATAGTAAACAATTTTATAAGTCCACAAATGCCAATACTTTGTTGTTCTCCTGCAACACACTATCACAGCTAACATTCAGGGCGAAAATCACAGTGTTGAAAATGTTACAATTTGAATCTGTTAACAGTTTAGTTATCATAATAACCTAAATCTGATAAGGTTCTGTGCTGGTAAAATGCAATAGACCATTCACTTTTGATTTGACCATAGAACCCTCTTGAAATTTAAACAAGTATGCTCCAAAGATGCCTAGCCTCATTGATCTTAAATCCCTCTTGTTCAAGAAAAGTGATTCCTTCTCTATCATTTACTATCACAGCCCATTTGTGCTGGGACAGTACCAACATCTTCAGTGCTACTCTACTTTGTAACATTCATACACATACAGAAGTCTGAATAAGGTCAAATGTACGTTTCTTGTGAATCTCTTCTCTGAGTGAAAGCATTCTGTCTAGGGTTTGTGTGGTGAAATTCAGGATGAGTACCTTTCTTCCTACATTTCAGTTCCTTCTCTTTTTAAACCCTTTCACACTTCCAAACTTTACATTTTTGAAATATGTATAAGGGATGAGGACTTTCCCTATTGCTTTGTACTGTATATCCTTGACTGTTTTTGCATTTCTTTGATTGTACTATATTTATATTATTATTATTATTTTATGAAAGATTTGCTGACCACATTGATTGTATTATATTTGTTATATTGTATTTATATTGTTTTTCATATATGTCTTATATTAACATTGTTAGCCACTCTGAGTTGCTTCGGCAAGGAGAGCGGCATATAAATTGAATTTAATAATAATAATAATAATAATAATAATAATAATAATAATAATAATAATAATAATAATAATAATAATAATAATAATAATAATAATAATAATAATAATAATAATTTTTAAACCCTTTTACACAGACAGTGCTGGCTCTTCAGCTAGGAAACAGAGATGACCACTGAACCCTAGAGTCAGATACGACTGGTTTTGAGCAAGGGAGAGCTTTACCTTTACCAACACTTCCATTTATGGCAAGTTAACTAACTGCTCTACCTTAATAATGGCAAAATCTGCTTTATCAATACATGCTTAGTTTAATATAGCCTGGATTGTATCTTTGAATAAAAATCCTGAGGCCTCTGGAAAGAACTGTGTAATCCAAGCCTTCATCTAGCAGTAAAGACAATTCTCCTTGTCTAATTAGCCTGGCTAAGGAACCAATGGATTCTTGCACATGACTAGAGTATCCGAGACCTGTGCCTTTTATTCTGTAATATTGCAGAAAGGTTCATGGAATAAATGAAAGTCAGACCTCATTTTCAACAATTTCTCTGTCTGGGCAAAGGTGTGTAGGAATCATTGCATTATATCAGATAAATATCCTGGCTTTACCTTATCTGAGAGTATTCAAACTTCCTTTCAGTTTACCTTATCATTAGACTTTGCACTAAGACTAGGAGTCAAAATTTAATGCAAAAGGAGAATCTGATCAATTATCACAAGGTTTCATTATTAATGGCTATTTGTGAACTGCTAGGTGCAGTAATTCATGAAGTATTGTTTTAAAAGTTCAAAGTTCAAATATACCTCAGAGTCTTATTTCTTGATTTATTTCATCATAAATTGGCATTTTCCCCCTTTGGGCTTGCAATTTAAGTTGTCTAATGAATTGCTTCATCCTAAAAGCTCTTCTGGATTCATTTTCCCTTTGCTTTTGGCTGAGGTGATTTAAGATTCTGAAAGACATTCTGAGGCTTATCCCCTTTTATGAAACTGTAACTTTTACTTTAAAAAACACAATCCAGCATATCACTGTAAATTATTTGGCTACTTTCAGTTTCTAATGAAGGCTCATTTTTACATTCTCTTCAGGATTGGTAAATTCTTGATTTTTCTTCCTTCTGAACAAAGAATTACAGAGGAGAGGTCATTAGTACATCTTTCTGGAGCGAGGCTCTAACAATCACTCTCCAAATTCTGTTGGTTAATTCTATGTTGGTTAATAAATCTTCCAAGCTTTTTCATTTTCCCCCAAAGGGGGCACTCATTTTTGCTTCAAGTTTGTGTTCTCTATTTTACATTCTTCAAGATGACATTACCATGAATTTTCAGTAGCATGCTATTATTGAGTATAATGTCACTTATCCAACTGCACTGTAGATAAGACACATTCCCTCAGTTGAACCTGTACAGTGCAAAGGTTTTCGGCACAGCTGTTCTTGTGCTGTCAGAGATGAGGTGACTCAAGAAGACTGAGTTCAGCATCTCTTGCAGAAACATAAACATGCTGATCTTCTTTACCTGACCTAAGACTATGGATGCCGTATTTGTTTGAATGTACTTATTTAGCCTCATGTATTTGAAGCACAATCTCCAAGAAAGGTTTAATTCATGTTGTCATTTTCTTTTTCTGTTAAAATTCTTAAGACAACATTGTTGTGAATTGTCAATAAATGTCACTAGCTGGTATAATAGTAATTATTTAATGATCAGTGCTTGTAGTAGTCTGTAACCAAATTCCATACTGGCGAAATGAGGCAGCTTATTAATATCACCATTTGTAATGACATTTTTCAAAGAATATTAACTTCAGATCAGTTACATGCTGTCTATGGGCTAAGCAGGGCTGGAATACTTTACCTGAGTAAGATTCCCCCTTCATAGACCACAAGCCACTGGTGTACCCTGCTATCCTGTGAAGGTTTGAATTTGTGTATGTGTAGAATGGTAAAATGATTAAGGGGAGTGTAAAAATCCAACTCTGGAAATATACATTGCCTTTTTAAATGAAGTTTGAGCAGCTGTGTAGTAAAAGTCACTGCAGGGTAACCATCCAGCTCTTCATCCAAAGTTATCACAGGGAAAGCAAGGTCAATAAAAAAGTTTTGCCTTGCAAAAAAAAAAATCTCTCATAGCAAGCTAACACTTGAGAGCATGTGAACATCTATAGGAAAAATACTGGAAAAATTCCTAGACCTTATAATTCCTAGAGTACTGAAATGCAGTACACACACATCAGCTTATTGCTGAGTTAGTGAATGCAATGTAAATTCTTATAGAAATTGTATGAGCTGTGTTGCATAAGGCAGCGATGAGCTTCAATTGTTTACAGTTGAAGGGAAATACAAACAAATGAGAGGAATATAAATAGAGGGAAACAAGGAATAGCAACACATACACATGCACCAGTCATGAGATGCCAAGAAGGAAGAAACAAGCAGGAGATATAGCAGCACAGAGGTATCACACAGAAAACATGGATTTTCCTACAAAGGTGCAAAAAGGCACATGGCTGGCTTGGCTGGTCAGAACATTGTTAAGTAGAATGTAATTAAAACATTTTCCTTGTTCTTTTTAATTCTTATAGTACACTTCCACTATATTTGTATGCCCCCTCATTTTGATATCTTCTGAAACATGACTTACGTATATTACCGGTATTTACAACTTAAGTTTGTTGTTGTTGTTCAGTCGCACAGTCGATTCTGACCCTTTGCGACCCCATGGACCACCACACATCAGGAACCCCATCCTCCACCATCCTCCTCAGCCTGCCCAGCTTTGTGCCCATCTAGTCATCTTATTCTCTTCCGCCCCTTCTTCTTTTGCCCTCAGCCATTCCCAGCATCAAGGCTTTCTCAAGTGAATCTTCTCTTCTCTTCTTTTGTTTCATCTTCATTATTTGACCTTCCAAGGAGCAGTCAGGGTTGATTTCTTTTAAGTTTGATAAGTTTGTTCTCTTTGCTATCCAGGATACTCTCAGAATTCTCCTCCAGCACCACATCTCAAAGGTGTCTATTCTCCTCTCAGCTTTCCTTATGGTCCAGTTTTCACAACCATACATTACTACCAGAAATACCATTGCTTTGACTATGCAGACTTTTGTTTGTAAATTATGTTGCTACTTTTAACTATGTTCCCCAAATTTCTCATAGCTTGCATCCCAAGAATCAGTCACCTTTTTATTTCATGGCTGCAATCACCATCTGCAGTGATCTTGGATCCTAAGAATATAAAGTCTGTCACTGCTTCTACTTCTTGCCTGTCTATTTTCCAGGGAGCAATAGGGCCTGATGCCAATATGTCGGTTTTCTTGATGTTGAGTCTCACTTCTTTCAACCTAAGCAAGAATTTCTTTAGGTCTTCTTCATTTTCTATCATTAGGGTAGTAAGGAGGGCGAGGAGGGTAGTATAGAAGTATGAAAATAAATAAATCATCTGTATATCTCAAATTGTTGATGTTTCTTCCAGCAATTTTAATTCCAATTTTTGATTAATCCAGCCCTGCATTGTGCATTATGTGCTCTGCATATAAGTTAAATAAGCAGGGTGACAAAATACAGCCTTGTCTTAACCCTTTGCCTTTTTCCAAATGATTCTGTCATTCTGTATCCTGTCCTAACTGTTGCTTCTTGGTTCATGTACAGATTTCTCATGAGACGTGTAAGGTGCTCTGGTATTCCCATCTCTTTAATTACTTGCCACATTTTATTGTGGTTCACATAATCAAAGGCCTTTGTGTAATCAATGAAGCAGAAGTAGTTGTCATTGCTAGTCATTCATATGATTCAAGCACCTGCATCTTATTCCATTTCTCTAAGTTTACTTCATTTATAACTAAATTGTGCTTGTAAATTCTCAAAAAGTTACATGTTTCCATTATGTTTTGGAATGTTGAGCATAGAACCAATGGAGATAAAGCTTGTAAAATTGGTTATCTGTTATTGCATAAATTATATAAATTTGAACTAATATATAAATAATAAATAATAAATTGTCTGAATAATGTTTCCATTTTTAAACTTTTTATATACAAACAATACTAAAAAAAGCAAAAAAAAAATACAGTATGCAACACAGTTCACACATTACAATAAAATACAATTAAAACTGTGCACCCATCACCCAGGGACATTTCAGATTGGTCATAAAACCACATAATTGTATCTCTTTTAACAACTCATCTCCTATTTCCAAAAATGATGTTATTCTTGACCCAGGTTTGTACTCTTTGCCTTAACAAATACATAATCAATAAATTTTCCCCAAATTTATTTAAAGTCATTTATTTTCACGAGACCTTTTTACATTTCAACTCATATGTCAATTTGTCATTTATAGCTATATCTCATAATTCTTTAAACCCACCTTCAAACCTAAAATTCATATATCTTTTCCAGTTTTTGGCTATCAACAGCCTCACCACTGTTACCATAAGACTTTTTATTTTCCCCTATTATTGTGCCTCCAAAGTCCATTAGTAAGGCAACCCTGGGACACGGCTGCAGTTTTAAATCTATTATTTTGTTAATTTCCTTTAAAAATGTATCCAAATTTTATTAACTTCTTTACATTCCCACCACATATGGAAATATGTCCCATTATACTTTCATCTCCAACATTCTTTATTATAGTGTGGTTTTTTGTTACTTCTTGATACTTGCATTAAATCTAGCATATTTATATATTTGTGTGCTTTTATGCATAAACACATAAATTGCTTAGATTACTACATTAAAACTTGAGCAAGGAAAATAATAGTACTTCAAGGAAAGAAGATGAGAACAGGCTTCTTCTGTATAGAGAAAAACTATCAACTTGAAACCTTGTTCCTATATTGTATTATTCCCAGTTCATTGACTTTTTTTAATCCTGTGTTTTCAAAAACATAAAGCACTTTTCAGTTTATAAATCTTGTTCATTATTTTATCTAGGTTATGTAGTATTATAAGAATTGATATTTAGCTAGCCATAAAGTTTCAAAATAAAGCTGGATTTCACCAAAAATATTATTACTTTTCAAAAGTTGGAATTATAGCAGCAATGTTAAATGGAAAACTCTTTTTTAACTTAACTGGTGATAGGGATAATCCAACAAAAAGAATGTCTCTACAAGTTTAAATGGCAACCCCAAGATAGGTATAGGGATGTTCATCATTAAGATGGCACACACATGGTAGTGAAAGTGTATTAGTGCCATAACACTGATTTCTACAATTTGTGACATAAATTAATCTACATGAACCTGCAGATCAAACTCAGAGGAAACATTCTGTTTTTGAGTAGCCGTATAATTCTGGCAATTGGATCTATAGTCTAGGCAAAAATAAACAATTTATTGACAGTTTAATCATTTGTGTTTGAGTATGTGTGTGTACTACTTTTCAAAGGGAAAAGTTGACATTACCTGCAGAGCAATGAGATTGGAAACGGGGTTTCTACTGTTCTGAATTGGAGGCAAGTAATATTGTGGAGGTTTTAAAAAACTCTCATCAAGACATCTCATGTTTGTGTGAGTTTAAAAACATGAGAAATTTTACCATCTTTTCTATTTCTAACCTTTGGCACTATGATTAAACTCCATAAGTCCTTGACCCACAAAGATTTGCAGAGGTATAGAATGACATAATCTATTTTGACAGCATACCTCACAGTTACAATAAACAAAGAAACAGAAAATAACCTTTGTATGCAGTACTAAAGATATCCCATGTTAAGCCATTCATCATTTACAATTCTAAATATTAAAAGTATTGCTATACCAAATGAAAACATGTGCTTTTATTTTATGTAACTGTAAAACATTTACAGATGAACTTTAAAGCCCCATAATGCTGCCATTTTGAGTCAATACTGATACTATAAAATATTTATTAGCCTGATAAATAATGACATTTTTTGCAAGTATATTGTACAATATGACCAAATAAAATAATACATTAAACATATTGTCCATCATCCCTGCCCATGACTAAATGCATTTGATTAGGAAGAATGTAGATACATGACAGAACTTTCCTCAAAATGGTCCGTAAAGCATTGTAGAGAGGAACAGTAAAGGTCATGGTATTTGTGTAATTTGAAAAAAGTCTTAGAGGTAATGAATAAATGGTGTGTTCCATGAAGTTATTTGCTTAAAACCACAGTCAAGAAAATACTGCTGTTTAAGTTGGAATATATTATAAAATAATGTCAATTTTTTTTTATTTTATTTTTATTCTTCAAATATCTATTGGCGTCCAACTTGGCAACAACTCTGGGTGGCCAACAACAATTAAACGCAACATCAAAACTAACTAAAAGCCCTTAAAAACCCCAATAAAAATTTGAAATAATTTACCCACTCACCCTATCCATTAAAAGAGAGAGAGAAATCTTAATTATATAAGCCAGCATCTGGGGATCACCCTTCCATCGGTGCCCCACACCTGCCCTGCCAGCTAGCACCATAAATATCCACAAAGACATTTTGCCTTCCAGATAAACACTAGTATTTGAACTATTTTAAAGAAATTGCAGAAAGAAACTTATGAATCCCTCACTCTTCATTGTAAAGTTTAAAAAAACCCAATGATGTAGCAGCCTCAGTCACTACTATGTCTGTTCCAGGTTACCAATTGTAAAACAGAGTGGCTGGAAGGGAAGGGAGAGAGGAGTCAGGCTGAATGGAATGTGGTTATCTGGGAAGCAGGCCTCCCTTCTGCTGGTTCTCAGGAAAGGAAGAAGGGGGAAGGAGAGAGTAAGTGAAAGTGGTGCCAGCCTGGAAACATCTTTTTTTCTTCTGGTGCTTAGGAGTGAGAGAGGCTGGCCAGCTGGGAGGAGGAGGTGAAGCAATGGCTGCGTTCAGAAGTAATAGGGGGAGTGAGGGGTAGGTTTGTTACTTTGGTACGCTAATGCACTGAATGCTTATGACTATGGCTTTCTAAATAAAAGACTCATAAATACGGAAGATACTGTTTCCTGCCTGTTGGTATGTTTGCCTGGCTTAGGGGAGTAGGAAAGGGTCAGCCCGCCCTGGTGATGCTACCCACATCCCCTCCCTAGTCTCACACCAATCAAGGCAGATTTCCATTGATTAACATTTGTTCAAAGCTGGTAGAATAAAATGTTATTCTGCCAGCTTCAACTGAATATACTGTACTGTAATTAGTTTTCAAGTTCCCTGCTAATTTGGTTATCTTATTAGTGACCAAACTGTGAGATAAAGTGGGTGCTTGTGGTACCATTGCTTTCTGCCAGGAAACTCATAATGGATGGCTGGGCTTGTTCCTAAGATGTTACATTCATGAAGATGAAAATCCCATATGGTCTCACTGAGACAAATGTCAAGGAGTCCATAAACTATGCTGTTATGAATTTTTACTCTTACATATTTGCAAAAACTGTTGTTTTGGAAGTGATATAAAAGGCCACTTCCTTCCACACATTGTGTTACAATCTGTTAAATACAGATGAAAATACCCTCTTGGTTATTTCACAGATGTGAAAAAATAAATACCTGCAATGCCCATGTGCAACATGTTTTTTCAGTGGCTGCATTACAGATGTGGTTGTTGCTAAATCAGGAATGGAACTCAGTGATGTACACAGTTCAAATGTAGTCTTGGATTGTTTTCATTCCCTTGTGGCTTCAGACCCCTTAACTTTATTTTCTGGCATAAAAAAATGGATTTATTTTTAAAACAAAGAATAGACTCTTCCTGCTTTATTTCTACTTTCTGAATAGAGGCTTATAAAATTAGAAGTTGACCAGTGTCCTCTTTTGTTTTCTGGTTTGGAATCTCCTGCCTTGGTAAAGTATCAGAGGTGGAAAATTCATTCATATTCACCGAGCTTGCCTAAAATGCCTTTTATGTTGAAAATCTATTTTTTCTTTGTAGGGTTTTAACCAGGTGCAGGAACAATATAATAAGAAATACAGCACCTGGAAATATATTTATTAAAATGAAGATGTAAGATGCTATTCAACTTTTGGCTTTCAACAGTATTGGGAATGTTAAGAAAGTGTCACAGATACCATTATGGAATTTATGTTATATTCTTGTTCTTGGGAAGAAACAAGTGAGATATCCCACCCCTATAATTGGTCAACCACTGCGAAAAGGCCAGTGCTTCATTTCTGACAGCAGTAGCATTGACAACTTATATTTTATTTTGCACACTACAGGTAATATTTTACACAAAGAGATTGCAATTTGTGGAAAATAATTTTTGGCTATAATATGACTTCTTTTATGAAAAAAACATCTGTTCCTCTTTTTTGTTACAAACTAGAACATGTCAATGCATAATAAAGATAGATAAAATACTGATCAAACATTCTGAACTAGGAAAAACCATGGGCATTTTCCTAATGTTCCACAGCAGGGAATTTTTTTAAAAAATATTTTCACAGAAAGGCCGAAAGATATGTAAACTGCTAAAGAATCTGAATAAACAGAGCAGATATGAGTCTTCATTTCAAAACAGAAAATCATTTCTTTGAAAGTTTTCTCTCATTCAGGATCACTGAACAATTGAAATAATCTCTTATTTTTCCCAAATACAAGATCCCACTCCCATCTATTTACCTTGGCAATGCATTTCTTTCTTTTTGGAACTTCCTCTAACTTTCAATCTCAACTCCCCCCCCCCAAAAAAAAAATTACACATTTGTACACATACAATCATGTCCTTTCTGCTAACAAAAGCGGAAGTCCCCGGTTTTCCCATTGCCATCTGAAAGCCTGCCTTCTTACTAATACATATCCCAGTCAACTGGAGAGATTCAAAATGAAATGCTGGATAGTCTCTAGCTACCATTCCTTAAAAATGTCTGTAGGGTCACATGAAACCTAAAGTCATTTGTAATAACACAGATTACAGATAGCTAATGACCAGAGGTTGACTCTGAAATAAGCTACCCCATCTGTCTGTCTCCCTGTCTAATGTAAAGTCATACTTGCTAATAGCAGGACACTATATAGCTGCAGATTTACAATATAATGTTACACATTCACTACCCTATGGTCTAGAGACCAATATATTTCCAGTACAGTTCCATTAAAACAGCTTCTCAGCTCTTGCGGATGTTGCTGAATTGTGAGCACTTTCATCTCTTATTTCTACTATCACAGTGTCTAGACAGTGATGTTAATTGTCCATGAAAACTCCTCTACTACAACATAGATGACATTGAGCATTAATAACTTTGAAATATCCACCTACTGAGGAAGCCAATGTATGTTGAAATTAAATTGTAATAATTTGCAACCCCATGCCTCTCGTGCGATGATCCGTGGGGTCGCAAAAGGTCAGACTCGATTATGTGACTGAACAACAAAAATATATTAAATGTAAGAAGGAGCTTAGATTGGTGAAAATAGGGCTTTCATGTGTAGTCCGATTCAACTTCTGCTATTCCTTCTAGATTTGACAATTCTTTTTAGCAATTTATGAAAAAAATCTAAAATTAAAAATACCTTCTGTAAACATGTTAGGTTAACTATGACTGGAAGTACCTTTGACAAAATTTCAGAGTGAACTGAACACACTAGAACTTGTCTCCAGCAGTTGATAACCAGACAAAAATAATATGTGGGTTATTTTGTAATTCCAATTTAAAACACACATCAATAACTTTTTATCAATCAAGTCCTATACCACTGCTTCAAGCAAACATGTTATTGATCCTTACACTGTACCAGCTATACCAACCTCTTATGCAATACATGTGGGACATTACTTGTCTAACACTCCTTAAAAGACTTGTGATCAAATGCACATATCAATATTTTATCTAATTGTTGTAGTGTATACAATAAGCTGTTCATACGTGTACATTCATCTTGTTCACTCTGATTTTCCAACCATACTTAATATATTTGCACCATACAGAGGCTGCTTCTAAGTACTGGCACAACAGAGTTAGTGATACAGATGTAATAAAAGTACAAAAATGTTTTCTTTTGTGGCCTGTCACAACAAACCTCATGTGTAAAACAAAATATAGTTGTTTTAAGCCTTAACTATTGTGATCCTAGAACTCTGAACAAACTGGAATAATAGATTAACCATTTTAAAATACACTTCAGATATCTCGCACATATGCAAATCCCACTAATATTAAAATAAGAGTTAAAGTCACTCTTAGTATATGAGAAGGGCCTTACCTGTAATAATATTGGGCTTTGGTGGCATGATGAACTCATATAAAGTTGGTTCTGAATATCCCAGCCTATTGGTTGCAGTAATTTGTACTTCATAGCCCACTGTCCATTGTAAATGTTCCAGCATAATGTGGTCCTTATTGCCTTGAACCTTTTTCTCTTGCCATTGGTCTTCTTTATCTTTCTATAAAAATGCAAATAATAGCTTACTTGATAAATTATGATGAACTAACTCATTAATCAGTGTTGTTAGAACCAACTCCTGACATCTGATATATGATAATGAATAGGCTTCTACCATATGGCTTTCCTATCAGTCATAAAGGCTACAATTAAAATAATTGCAAATTTAATAAGAAGTGGGACGTAAATGTTACCATTTTATTTAACTATGTTACTTAGCAACATGATATGGTGAGTGTAACACAGGAGTTAAGCAAGCAGTTTCCAAGTCAGAACATTCTTGACTTCACACATCACTAATGTTCCGTTACTTTTTACCCTGAATACTGACTGCATTTCAAATCAGTAATAGCAACTGTACTAATATTAAATCTTTATTCACAACAAAACTTACTAATTCATTAATATTTATTAAAATTTCATTATAATTTGAGAAACACTAGCATAATAAAAGCAAACCAAACACTGCATTCAAATTATATCCAGAAAACCTAGCGTTAGAAATAATTTAATACAGAGTGGAGCTAGACAGATTGTAATGAAAATGAAATTTTCAAGCATTTTTGCCTATACACTGGAGAAGTCTTGTTTTATTTTCACCCTTAATACTTGTTCTCTCACTCAAACATACCTCATATCCCCCTCACCTTCATGCAATATCTAATCTCATTCTGATAATAGGTTCGCCCAATCCAGAGGAGAGACTTGCATTAGGGGAAGGTTACAATTAATTGCTACAAGAAAGAGAAATCAGTGTTTCTCTTCATTTTACCCAGAAAAGAGAAGGAGTAAGGTAAACAGTTGAAGCACACCACATGTGAGCACTATGCATTTGTAATAGTACCTGTAGATCTGAAAGTAAGCATTAAAAAATTACTAAAAGGCAAATTGACAAAGAAACAAATTGAAACTGATTAGGCCTTAGAAATAATGTTTAGAGTCAACACCTCCAGACCAGTGATGGGCTGTAACAGGTTCTCACCAGGTCGCCAGAACCGGTAGTAACTTTTCCCAGTGTCCTGGAGAACGGGTAGCAGCTTTTGGGGGAAACCACCTTCGGGGCTTACCTTTTCACACAAGCACTTGGTGTGCACACACACCTACAGTGTTTGGTGCGTATGCACAGCCTCCTTGCTGTCCTCCCAAGCAGGGAGGAGGGAGACAAGCTGCTAGCCTGAAGCTCCCTATAGCCTGCTCCCCAGGGTAAGTGACTCACCTTTGGATGTGGTGTGTCTGTGTGTATTTTAATGTGTATTTAATACCTTTACCTATATTGACGTACTACCACAGTTCCTAAAAAAGCCTAGCGGCCTGGCTTGGGGTTTTTAAGCAAAGTCTTGGAGTTACCTCATCAATAAGCTACACCTGTGCTGTTCCAATTGCTGTTCCAATTGGAGAGCCCTTAAGGAGGTACAGCTGTTTTCCATTTACATTAAGGCATTTTATCATAGAGAACTGGTTAGGCAAAGACTTAGTACCTAACTTCTTTAACTGTTGAAAAGTTGAAAAGTGCCAAAATGAAGCCATCTTGTGGTGAGTTCATTCTGTAGTTCCTTCCAGCTGACCTAATGTGAAAAAGATTAGCCAGAATAAGCTTTAAGCTCTGGTTTAAAAGCTCTGGTTGATTTGTGTTTGGGTTGGGTGGGTAGATGTATGCTAATGTATTTTTATTTATTTATTTATTTATTTATTTATTTAATGGGTTTGTGGGTGGGTGGGTGGGCTGAGGGGTGTGTGTGTGTGCTAATTTTTATTTTATTTTATTTTATTATTTTTTTCTTTGGCCCTGCCCACATCATGACATCAGCTCTGCCGATGACATCAGCTCCGCCCATACTGTGATGACGTCACGGTGGGGTAGTAAAAATTTTGACATCCCACCACTGCTCCAGACTGAATTTGTTGCACATTTTTCCCAACAGCAGCAAAAGGATAATAAAACCCAATTTTGTTAAAGTAATATTTCAAAATAAATGTTAATGTCAGTTTTACACATTAAAACATTTTGACTTGCTTCCTAGAGAGGAACATATAAATCCACACTCTGCCTTCTCAAGGACAAACAATTTATACTGTGCAGTCCAGCCTTGATCATTTGATTGCATTTGGGTTGTAATACTCAGAAGCCTTAGTAAAAACTGCTATTTCTTAGAGATTCTAGGGATTATAACCAAAGACCATCAGGAGCAGAAGAAATTATGCTACAAAAAAGCAAACCTTTAGTTATACTCTGTTAACAGTATAGCAGTATGAGAAACTTTGACAGAAAGCACAGTTTTGGTTGGTTGTAGCTTCTCTGTTTTTGCTCCCAGAAACCTAATGAGATTATAGCAATAATATCCTATTGACTCAGTCCCTGATGAATTATACTTGGATTCAGTCCCCATAAGTAAAGTTTGAAAAATATTATTTGGAACAAATCTACGAGGCAGCAGCCTTTGTGCAAGACAAAATTGGGACGATTACATGGTCCCTTCCTCCCTTTAGTGAATCTGAAGACAAATAATCTGCCTGCCATGATCTTCAATTGGGTGGGAGAGGGGAAGAAAAAGTGTGCTTGAGATTGAGAAAGTTAACTGAAATGTAAAAAGAAAGAAAGAAAGAAACACATCAAAGACTTTAATAATATTTCTGCTGTGCAATTTGAAAAGTGGTTTACTAAAATGAAAGCAGCAGTCTTATATCCCTGGAGTGAAATCCTCATTTACTCAAGTAGGGAATCACAGTAACTGTACTTCTTCACTCAGGATTTTGTAGCAAAACAACAGAGTTCACTAAACCCATGTTCTGTGCTGCCTATTTCATTCTTCATAAGAAATAATAATAATTTGCAGAACAGTATAACTAAAATAGTGAGTGTGATGGCTTAGTGGTTAAGATGCTGAGCTTGTTGACTGGAAGGTCGGCAGTTTGAGACCCAAGTGTTGCATGACAGAGTAAGCTCCCGTCTCTGTCCCACCTCCTGCCAACCTAGCAGTTTGAAAACAAGAAATTGTAAGTAGATAAAGAGGGACAACATCAATGGGAAGGTAACAGCATTTTGTGTGATCCGGTGTCTAGGCATCCCTGCCTTATGTCCACAGAAATGTCTGCAGATCTAGACAGTGCTGGCTCTTTGACTGTAAATGGAGATGAGCACCACACCTAGAGTCAGGTATGACTGGCTTTCGAGCAAGAGCAACCTTTACCTTTAGAACTAAAATATGTCTACTCAGAAGTCAGTTTCATTGGGCTAAGGTAAGTGACAGCAACCCACATACTTAATCTAGTTTGCCAAGAGGCACATGTTTTATAACTGCAGCAAAAATTAGCAAAAGAAGAACAAAAGTAATCTTTAGCACATTTAAAAACTGAAACAAGTTGTTAAACTATAAAATTTGACATTTAATTATTCTGTATAAATTATTCTTAATATTATGAAGTGGACTCTAGCTTATTATAGAATTTGGCATTGATTTATTTGGAGTGGTAAGGTAAAGGTAAAGTTTGCCCTTGCTCAAAAACCAATTGTATCTGACTCTAGGGCTAAGTGCTCTGAGCGTCTCTCCCTCAGAGCAACTCCCCACATTACCTGGTCATCACAGTTGGCGCAGCTCCAGGTGCCAACCCCAAGGATGGCTGGGGCTTGAAAGTCTTTAACTAGTGGAATACACTACCAGTGGAACTGCACCAGGCACCATCACTGGCTACCTTTATAAAACAATTAAAACACTCTTCTTCAAGGAGGCTTTTCAGGGCATTGTTACCTTATCAATATATTAGCCAGTTAGGTTCAGTCCTGATGTCCTCAGACACCAATTATACTATTTTATTTTTGTTTAGTTTAGTTTAGTCTATGATGTGCTTGTTGTTGTTGGATTTTGATTTGCTGTGGTTATTGTTGTTATTTGTTTTCTGTTTGTTTACCACCCACAGTCAGATAACATCCAGATGGGTGGTTTAGAAATTCAATAAATAAATAACTAAATTTGTTTATAGCCAAAGAACCAGCACTGTCTGTGCCTGCAGACATTTCCGTGGACATGTGGCAAGCATGACTAGACATTGGAGTACACATAACACTGTTTACATTCCCACCAAAATAGTACCTATTTATCTACTTGCAATTTCTTACTTTTGAGCTGCTAGGCTGGCAGGAGCTGGGACAGAGACAGAAGCTCACTCTGTTGTGCAGTACTTGGATCTCGACCTACCGACCTACCAATCTTCTGGTTGTGAAATTCAGTCCCACTATTTGGAGCCGTACTTAACCATAAATACTTGGGGCCCAGATCCAAAGGAGTACTTAATTTGTTATAATCCCCATTCACCTAAAATTGGAAGGTTTTCATTGTAGTTGTACTTCTCATTTTAAATTCATTTTCTAGTTCTTTCAAATAGTGTCAATTTTGTCCACATCTAGGATGGCAGAAAATAATCACTTTCTAAATGTGGTAATCTCGGTTGTCTGTTTTTTGCCAGCTCAGTAGTAGGTCTGTACAACCTAACAATAGGTTGGGCCTTCTTCTAATTGTGGCCTCTATAGGAATTGGTCACTATGACCTGAATAGCCATGCAGAGGTAGAGACTGATATTTCATGGTGCCCATCTGTGTGACATGTCTCCATGTAGAGCACACTATCTCCTTTTGAGACTGTAGCTGGCCAAATGTGGGAAGAACAACAGAGTGGGGGAAAGAGCTAATCCTGCTCCTTCTTCATGTGTTCACATTAACACATTTTAATTAGGATGGGCTGTATCTGTGTGCTTTTCTAAATTGGGAATCTTTTTCTTATCTGTCCAAATTTGACAGCTCAACTTCTCTGAGGGCTTAATAAAATACACTGACACTTTATTTGAGTTGAATGGAAAGATAGAGGTTACTGGCAAGCAAACTGGTAACAGTGATGGCTTAGTGGTTAAGATGTTGAACTTGATGACTGGAAGGTCAGCAAGTCAGCAGTTCAAGACCCAAGGGCTCCATGACAGAGTGAGCTCCTGTTTTTTGTCCCAGCTCCTACCAAATTTACCATTTCAAAGGCAAACAATTGCAAGTAGATAGAAAGGTAACACTTTTTTTTGGGGGGGGGAAGGTAACAGCATTCTGTGGCTGTGGTGTCTAGTCATGTCTAGTAAAAGAAAGAGGAGAATGTGAGACTTTATTGCTTCATACACCAGAATATCTTGGTGGCTTTGGGTACTGTGCAATTCTATTTGGTTGACTGGGAGGAACTTTTATCTGGTCTCCATTAGATGGTAATATGCTTGTCCTGCATTAATCCAATATTTTGAATAAACATGAAGCACAGAAATAGACTCAGAAGACCAATACCTCTTCGGTTCCTTTGCATTATCAAGAATTGCCAAATATAAACCACTTTGAACTAAAACATTAGCTGCTTTTTAAAAGAATGCTATACTGTACGAAATATAATTTGTTATTTGTACTGACATAAAACCATAATGGACATTTTAAAAAATGTGATTTGAGAAAATAATATAACTGTAATGTCCAAAGAGAGTAAGTGTTAAAAACATATGAAGCTAATTAGCAGGACAGTCATCTTGTCTGAAAGGTGAAGAAGAAAAAGTAAATAAAAGATAGCTAACATCAACTACTCCTTTAATAGCTTTTTCTTTCAAAGAAGAGCAGGAAGCACTCTTCATTCCAAGTGACAGATGGGAACTGCATTTCACATAAACAGACTGCCAATCATAACCTAAAACAAATATAAAATATTCTTGCTTAAAATAGTGCTGCATTTTTGAAAATGCTTATGGGAGACAGAAAAGAACTGTGATATTTTTTTTATCAGATTTCAGTGCTAAGATTTAATAGCTATGAATCTTGTGTTTTGTTTTTTTAAAAAAACCTCAGAGAGACTCGCCCTCAAAAGGGAGATCTAGTCTACATCTGCCCTTTGAGGCAGTGTGGAAACTTTTTTCTATAGTTTTCTTCCCAGCTTTTGAAATGGAGAAACAAGACATGCTACTGATTGTGAGGGGAGGGGAAACTGAGGGTCAATGGAAGCTACATCCCAGGCCCTCTATTGTAGAAGGCAAAACCTCTGTTAATCGTAGAGCTAGATTCTCTCTCTGTTTCAGAGGCAGCAGGAAAAAAAATAGGGGTTTATTCTGATATCTCATGGTCACATCAAATGCATTATTCTATTTGTTTTCACAATAGCCCTGCAATTTTCATCAAGAAATGTGAGACAAAATAATTGAAATCAATTACGAATGGCAGTACAGAAAACTGTCAAATAAAGATATAGTAAACTCTAGAAAGTGTGCATAATGGAGATCAACACAGAAAGGTTTAATCAGCCTTCAACTGAATTTAAATTCCAATGTACTATTATTTTGGTTGCAAAATAAAATAAAATTGGAATCTTGCTCAATGTCATTATATTGTTCTTAAACAAAGCTTGATTAATATTTCTGCTTTTGTTAGCATGTTTTTATAATGTTCTGGTCACACTACAGAAAAATAATTAAGTCTATACAGACACACTGTACAAAAATCAAACACATCCGTGAAAACATGACATTAATTTGTTTTTGGACACACCTTTAGAAAGCGCATTTTTATCTAACCTTGCTATTATATCTATTAAAACAATTAGCTAGATTTTTGTTTTGAAATACCATCTGCAGATTTTCATTTCTCAGTCCTTGACAATCGCTTCTGTCTTTTACCACCATTGAAATGATTTCTAATGTGTGGGTGTAATTCATCACTCATGTATGTTTGCCTGACATGAGAAGGAACAACCCTCAGGAAATCTAGTGAGCAGTAGCATCTCTTTCCTCCCCTCCTAGCCTCTCAATGCAACATTCTTTTATTGAGTCAGAAAAAACAACAAAGATCTAGAAAAGCTGCATCTTTGAAAGGGATGGAAGAAGAGCCAACCCAAGAGAGTAGCACTCTTCAATCTTAGCTGCACCCTGGAACTAACAGCTTTAAAACAATTGAGTGAATGTAACATATAATGGAGGCATTGTTTCTCACACTAAAAATACTACTGTAAGGAAGGAAAAGAGGGAATCGTACTGATTGGAAAATTAATAGAAGAGTGAAAAGAGTGAAAGATGAAGGTGAAAGAGACAAGAAAGGCTAGTTTGCAACCACGGTTTCCACTGTTAAAAAGCAATGGGTCATTACAAATGGGAAAACAAAAACCAATGCCTAAAGCTATTCTTTTATGCATTGTTTTATTTTCTTTTTTCTCCCTTCTCTTTCCCCCCCAGCAGCAGTCACAGGGAGTTATTCTCACGGCACAGATATGAAGTGATGATAGTTTGGTGGAAAAGCAAATAAATATTCTACAATTCATTAAATTAAATTATTAGCCAGTTGGTATGTATGTCGTCACATAACAGCATCAAGCAAGGAGCTGGACTAGATGACTGGAAGAGCACCTGAAACTCTATGGATTTGATCCTGATTTAATCCCACTTTTTTTTAAAAAAAAAATATTGAACCCAATATGACTTGATTTAGTCACAACTAGTGATATAAACAGGGACTGGCTTTTGAGCAAAAGTGACCTTTACTATCTTTTCCTAGCAAAGGAAGAAAGAAACAGCAAGGTGTGGTTAGGAAGTTCTCAGTCCTCTGAACAGAGTTCTTGCATTGATGGAACTGATGCTTTCCACAGAACAGTACAATTTAAAAAAAAGTTGCTAACTGCACAAATTGTGCAAAGCTTTAATTTTTTCTGCTTAATTAAAAAAAATCTTTTATTAATAATCATCCACTTCCTCTGCATTTTCTTTGTCACAAGTGATAGAGAACCCATGTATGTGTTGGAGTGGGATAATCCTATTTCCATCTTGGTTTATGGCAAGCTATATTGTGATGCATTAAAATTTATCAACAAAGTATTAATTAATGTATTTATTTATTGGATTTATATAACCACCTTTTTTCACCTGAGCGACCCAAGGCAGCTCACAACATCAGCTAGAACCCATACCCAATACCAACTAAAACCAAATACTATAAAACTATCTAAAAACATCCAGAAAACCGCCCCAAACACCTTAAAAAAGGACACCTGGGCAGGAGTAAATGAGAACCCCAGGCAGGGCTAAATAAGCCAGCAGGGCTGGGTTGTGGTACCAGTAGTACCCCACACTTGCTGGCATAATCATGTTTTTAAGGCCTTCCTGAATTAAAGCAACTCTGCCTGAAGGCACAATTCAAGTGGCAGGAGGTTCCATAGGGCTGGAGCAGATACTGAGAAGGTGCTTCTCCTGGTCCCAGTGAGATGTGCCTCCCTGGCTGATGGGACTATTAGGGAGTCCTTATGGTCTGCTCTCGTAGGACAGGGCAAAAACCTTGGGGTGAC
This sequence comes from Furcifer pardalis, assembly GCA_030440675.1. Classification (NCBI taxonomy): domain Eukaryota; kingdom Metazoa; phylum Chordata; class Lepidosauria; order Squamata; family Chamaeleonidae; genus Furcifer; species Furcifer pardalis. The sequence continues at coordinate 64,475,176 of CP126895.1, forward strand.
ACGGTCTCTTAAGTATCCTGGCCCACTACCATGAAGGTCAAAAACAGCACCTTGAATTCCACCCGGAGGCATACTGGTAGCCAATGCAGCTCCCCTAGCAGTGGTGAGTCATGGGCATAATACCCACACTCCATCACCACCCGGGCAGCCACATTCTGAACCAGTGTAACTTCCAGATGGTCATCAAGGGTAGCCCCATGTAGAGCACATTACAGTAATCCAGTTTGGAGGTGACCAGTGCATGGGTGACCAAAAGTAAGGAGTCCCAGTCCAGGAGTGGGCATAATTGGCGATGACACGAAGTTGTGCAAAAGCCCTCCTGGCCACCTGCTCTTCGAACAGTAGTCGTGAGTCCAGAAGGACCTCCAAATTATGTGCCAGGTCTGTTTGGGACAAAGAAGCCCCATCCAGCACCAAAGATCCTGGGATAATGCAGGGCCCTGAACCCATAGCCACTCAGTCTTGCCAGGATTCAACTGAAGACCATTGTCCTCCATCCAAACCCTTACGGCCTCCAGGCACCAAGATGGAACTTCAACTGCATCACTCAAGTTCCCATGGGCTGAGATATACAGCTGATGATACTTCACCCCATGGGAACGGATGATCTCACCCAGCAGCTGCATGTAGATGTTAAATAGAAGAGGTGAGAGTACCGAACCCTGTGGCACCCCGTACTGGAGAGGCCTAGGGCTGGACAACTCATCCTGCTATATTGTTGCAATGGTATCAAGGTATCTTGTTGCAATGAGGCAGATTCACCAGAACAAGGAAATTAGCAAATACATATTAGGACTGACTTCAGGTCCATTGATTTCAATAGTTGTACCCTTAATATAACTAGACCTGTAAATCAAGCTATTCAGTTCGACAATTATATGATCATTATGTACAGCTACTGCAACAGAGAGAGCAGTCTATCTCATTTACCAAATGCAACCCTATTTGTACTCCAAACATTGGATCTAGATAGCTAAAAAAACCATTTGAAATTAGTTTTGGGTAGTTGTGAATGATGCAGCAGAGATAGAGGAGAGGGAGTTACCTTACACAAGAGGATTAATTTAATTTTAAAACACTTCTGCTTGATGGATGAAGGACATTGCTCTTCTGTGTCTGTGATTCAAAATGCCAGTAAGTGGCCTGATACAACTGTGCAACATTTATTTGTTTGTTTCATTTATATCCCGCCCATCTGGGATATTTTCCCACTCTGGGTGGGTAACAACAAATATCATTTTTGCATTGACACAAGGAAAAAGGATGACTAACTCTTCATAGCAACTGGTAGCCTGAATGTTAACGATATCAATGCCAGCAATCAGCCTCATCTACAGGAAAGCCTCTTGAGCCAATTATTGGGCTATATCCTGGTGTTTTTAATTGTAAATACAGAAACATTATATAGTGAACCACTGCTTTAAGGAATTAATCAGTTCCATGGGATTTTCCTTATAGCAATTTTTCCTTAAAGCAAAGTGCAGTTTCCATAGAAATGCATCACAAACCAAATATTGCATTCTGGAGCACAGAAAAAAAATCAGTAAAGGTCTTTTATTTGTTCAAAACTCTGTATAACATGTCACAAAATTCCAAAGGGCATTTCATAATAAGTTTTGCACAGAACAAATTGGTTTCATTGGCTTATTTCTGAATTTGGGAATATTAACTTGGTTTTCAATGCATTACTATGGGAAATTGCACTTTGCACCCTCTACTGGCCAGCTCTGGTAATGACCCCCCATTCAGCTGTTTCCCCTCCACATCACCACCCCACCGCTTCTAAGCTGCAGAAAAACGCAAAAAGCTGGGGGGGAGTACAAATGTGCCCCCCACCATGCACCAAGCACTGGGAGCAACAGAGCTAAGTCTCCTTTTTGAAAACCCCCAGAAAACCTGTCTGTATAGCGATCCCCCCCCCTTGAAACAGACCATCATTTCCTATGGGTTTCTTTTCCAGAAGCAATTTTTCTGGTAAGCAAGCCATCCGTAAAGCAGGGGTTCACTGTATTCTACATTCATAAATCAGACATTTTTTAATAATTGAATTTATTCAAATGAACAAAGAGGTGAGTGACAAACACCATGTTTTTCAATGGTCTGCTTATCAGCACTGGATTTAACTCTATCCATGCCAATTTTATCATATTTGACTAATAAATATTTTTAGTGCAATTTTGTCTAACATACACTTTTTGTGTGTGTGTGATCCTTTCTTCACATGATTTATATTGATTGTGAGTATATCTACACCTGTGCTAGAGTGCTGAGAACATCCAGAGAGGAAGATTTCAAGTAATGAAAGACTTTCTTCTTTTCTCCTATGGATTTTCTGCCTAGCAAATAATCCCTTTCATCACATAGAAACTGTATGAGCCACAGCACAGTGAGAGAAAGTATTTCATTACTGAAGATCCCCTCATACCAATGTTGCTTCTACCTTTTTGCTGACACAGCTCTATCGACATGATTCTATCCACTGAATGCTATTTGTTTTAATATACATAATTTCCCCATACACTTTCACCTAATACATAAATGTTGTATGTCTTTTTTTTTACTAAATTCCATTACAAAAATTAGAGAAAAGCAAATTTCAAAAACATATCAGAGTTTTAATTCACATATAGAATCTGAGATGTGAAGTTCCCTTAATCTGTGAACCAAATGACTTCCTCATTCTTTATAATTATCTCTTGGTTTGTCCATAGCCCTTTTTTAAAAATTTATTTTCTCCCAGCTGGCCAGTAACGACAACAAATCTGTTCATATTATCAATGTGTCTTCTCATCTGTCTTTTTATGTCATCCACACTTCCCTGAATTAAATGTCCAGTAGTTGGAGACTGCATCAACCTGTCTTATATGATCTCCTAATTCCTAAAAAATTTAACACATGAGGTCATGTTCTATTTCTGCAGCCAATTTCCAGTTACTACTGAAATATATATTCTTACAGTGATATCACCCTATATATTTTTACTCAGAAGTTAATTCCCAGTGAGGTGTGGGAATGATGTCAGGTAAATAGGCATAGGATTCTACTCTTAAATTTCCATTTTTATTACAAACCTTTCAGTCAGTTTTCTCCATCATAGCAGTAGGGTCTCCAAGCGCCAAGCAGAAAATCTTAAAAATATGATTTGCCAAATTTAAAATTAAAGCATTAGAGACTTCTAATTAGGTGACGTACTTACACTTCTGTATTTGACAATATATTCCAAGATAGGTGCTCCTCCATCATCTTGTTTTGTTATGCTAAGTTTAAAGCTTTTCCCACTGCCTGGCTGTCCATGAATAGATGGAGGGCTTGGTTCACCTAAAAGGCAAGATGAATAAATAATTAAATAAATATTATGTATACATTTTTGCAGATCAGAATTGATCTTAATCAAAATATAAATATTATGCACTACATTCTAAGAGTGTGATATGTGCCATTTGCTTGACAGTGGGTATAAGTGACATAATAGTGGTTTTCAGAGAAGTGGCTGTATTAGTACTTCTTTAAAGAACTGGGATGCAATCAGCAAGTAAAATGAATTCAGACAGAACTTTAACAACGTATGTGTTATGAAATAGAAGGAAGCCTTCCAGACCACTGTTCTAGAGCCTAATAAAAGGAAAAAACAACCCTCCATCCAAACCTTGCTATACATGCTCCATATGAGCCAAAAATATTTCATTTCTCTAAAATCCATCACTGAGGAACAAATTAAAATATTCAAAAAGTGTGATGGATTGTTAAGAGGCAGGAAGTTTAGTATGTTAACAGTCAATAGTACATGACAAATGTTAGTACAGTAATACCTCGGATAACGTTTACCTCAGATAACGCTAAAATCACATAATGTTAAGTAATCTGAGGAGGAGAATTGGATCGAATAACGTTAAGCTCCTATGGGATGGATCGGATAACAACCGATAAGGCATGTGCGGTTACAATGTATCGCTATGGAGCTTTAATGTTATCCGATACATCCCATAGGATTTTAACATGCATCGGATAACACTAAAAATCGGATAACACCAAGGCTTGTGGAACCACATCTTAGCGTTATCCGAGGTATTACTGTACTTGATAAATGCTGAGACCACATGGCTGTCTTACATATATGGTGCAGACAAACACTCCAAAGAAATACCATAGAGGCCATTACTGCTCTGAAAAAATAGCCTCACAAATGAAGAAGGTACTGACTGGTTCAATAGTTGGTAGAAGAGGGTGATGGTATTTACTAATCACTTTGACATGCACTGGGGTGAAACTAATAATTCTTTCTTCCATCCTTTTTCCATGGCAATATACTAATACAGTAGCTTATTTGGTTTTCTAACCTGTTTTGTCATAGAAATGTAGACAACAAGGGTTCTGTGGATGTCTGGGTATGCAAGACCTTCTTGAGGTGAGTAGAGAGGGTCAGGAAAAGCATAGATTGGTTGATATAGAAATATAAGACCACCTTTGATGAAAAGAACAGATTAGGAGTCTCTGCCACATTTTCTTTATAAAACTGTAGACTAGTGTTACTGGTTGAGGCCATGCATTAAGAGATGAACATCAGATGTGGCCAGGAATTTAAATTGTGATTTCACAAGTTTTTACAGAAACAGAGAAAGCAGGAAGCTTGACATCAAAGAAGATGCTATTATGTCCCTTTGAGAACCTCTTCACTATGGAATTTTTAACTAATTGTAATACAGAAGACCCATGTGGTTGATAAGTAAACAACATTGACAAGAACACTTTCAAAGTGTAATAGGATGAACCTTGATCCTTCAAATGTATTAAGAATGTCAAGACAGTATGAAGAGCAATAGGTCTAGATTGCTTCCCAATTGATTCTGTAAATTAAAAAAAATCTTTTTCATTTATAAGTATATATTCATTTAGTTGCTGGCTTCCCAGATTCAAGTAATAATTCTCTTTAATCTGGGTGAATTTTCCATGCACACAGTTTCAATTTGTCTAGGTATGCCTGGTGCAGAAGTCAATTTTGTTATGTGAGCAGGTTGATCTGAATAGTGAGATGTTACATATTCCCAGTGATGCTATATGGAATTGAAACTTGGACATTGACTAAAGTATCTGAAAAGAAAATTGCAACTTTTGAAATGGGGATCTAGAGATGGCTGCTAAGAATAGCATGGGTTGATCATGTGACTAATGTAGAAGTATTGTGCAGGATGGATAAAGAAAAAGAACTCTTTAGGACAATTGAGCAAAGAAAGCTCCAATACTTTGGCCATATCATGAGGAACAACATAAAATATAGAATACTGCAACACACTCTGCAAGGTAAGATCCCTGGGAAGAGAGGTCCTGGATGTAGACAGACTTCATGGCTGAAGAACCTGAAAGACTGGTGTGGCATGTTCTCAGAAGGGGAGTTAAGAGCAGGAGGACTATCACTATAATTATAGCCAATATGCAGAATGGATACATCAGCTGAAGAAGAGCAGGTCGGTGCATACTGGTAGGCAAAAGATGTCTGAAGCATTTGAAGAGGATAGAAAACCATGGCTGACAGGGCCACTATGGGGTTATTAAGATGACATTTGCTTTGTGAGCCTATCTTCTTCTTCTACTTCTTTGCTTCTTCTTTTACCACATTCGGGGTCGAGGGAGATGCAAGGTTCTTGCTCTGGCATTTCTAGCAGCCTCCACCAGTGTTATCTTGTGTTTTTGTAATATTTATTTGATGTTATCTCTCCATCTTCCTCTGAGTCTGCCTCCAGATCTTTTTCCTTCTCCTCTTTCCACCTACGCCTAGAAAGAGATAGAATCCCAAGATATTCACTCCAGATGGGCAAACCACTTTATTTGTTCTCTCTGTACGTCATGTAAGATTGGTTCTGTTTCAATTATTTCCCTTATAACCTCATTCTTGATTTTATCCTTTCTAGTCACTCCAGCAGCCTTCCTCAGACATCTCATTTCCATGGTGACCAGCTTTTCCTTATGTTTTGTTGTAAATGTCCACACTTGGCACTGGTAACATAAGGTGGGAATGAATATACTTTGTATGAGGTGGATCTTTGTGTTGATTGGTATTGCTTTGTGTTGTAAGAGCAGAGCTAACTGTCCTAATATTTGGTTTGCCTTACTGCACCATATGTTAATCTCTTCATTCATTTTACAGTTTTCAGGGAATATTGTTCCTAGGTATTTGAACACTGCCACTTGTTTTATACTCATTCCCTCTATCTCGATATCTAGAGTATGCTGTTTCCCTCTAATTTCCATTAACCTCAGTCTTCTCTTTACTGATTCTCATATTATTTATCTTACATTCTTGGTTAATGGATGTAAGGCGTTGCTGTAGTTCCTTAGCTGTACTTGCTATCAATGCCCGAACATCTGCAAAAGTAATTTGTTGATATTGTTTCCATTAATGGATTTAGCTTTTTGGCTTATGCTGTCTATGTAGGTGATGGATAATAATGGTGATAGTACACATTCATGCCTCACTCCAGATGCAAAGTGTTTTGATATTCCTTGACTTGTTCTAACTACATCTCTACAGTCACGATATAAGCTTTTATATATTTTTGACTATTGTGTTACACAGAAAAGAGATGGGTTGAAAGAGGTATAATTAGTGCCTGTACTACATGGTTGTGAATATGTCTCCCAAGCAGTGACTCTTTCTTTCTGCCTGTGAGCAATACATCTTACATTTTCAGTTTTTATGTGAGAGGTGTCCCATAACCATGTGTTGTGGAAAAATGCTTGTTGGGAGAGCTGCCACTCATGATTTTGCATCTGTTCCTTAATGAACAAGCCCACTAATTGGTTATTCTGTCCTGTCACATGAATAAACATTGGGAAATATATCTTATCAGGCAACATTACCATAGTTGTATGGCAAGGAAAAGAAGAGAGTGATCCGGTTCCTCCTTGCTTGTTTATGCAGAATATAGCAGCCATGTTGTCTGTTGTACTTGCATTATCTTGCCTTAAAGAAGACACTCAAATAACACGAAGGCTTTATCACGGCTAACATCGCAAAACTGTCAATGTGTAACTTGCCTCCTCTAGTGAAAATAAGGCATAGCTGTCCTTCACCAGATTTTGAGCTTCACAGCCATCTGTTCCTGACAATATATTGCTATTCAAGTTGCAATCAGGTTGAATGGAACCTGGATTGGCATTTGAAATGAACACAGCAGTGGAACACAGTAGTGGAAGCCATATGGCCTAAAAGCTTCTGTGCAGCATGAGCTGTTGTATCAATGGATTTGTGGAATATATTGGTTAATGATATGATTTTATTTAACCTGTCCTGTGGCAGAAACTTCCATGCCTGAATGGAATTTAATACAGCTCCAAAATATTGAATCACCATTAGTAATCTGATATAAGTTATTTTAGGTTAGCCCTAAAGCCAAGATCTGACAGATCTGTCATATGCTTTTTAGCATTTGTAAAGAGAGAGAAAAATCTTCTGACAAGAACAATATCATGGAAAGCATTCATATTTATTTTTTGTGATGAATATTGAATTTCTGAAATCTAAGACTGGACACAGAACTTTTTTTGCATAGTAAAATATCAAGAATAGAAACCTGATTCTCTATGTGCTAAATATACCAGTGATGTTGCATCCTTTTCAAAAGCATCAACATTTCTTCTTCTACAACTTTCAGTACTGGTGTAGTTCCAAACAAGACCTACTGGAGGGAGGGGGATAAACATGGGTGACAATGGATAATACACATTTATCCATGTTAAAGTGTGTCAGGTGTTGAAATATAGCACTAGGATTGTTTGGTAGATGGTTAATTGAGAAGATGGAGTGCTTTAGATCTTGTTGGTAAGGAAGTAAAAGAGTTTGCTTGGCCTTCATTTCCATCCTCTTTGATACTATGCTTGGTTTGAATTTTTGATGGTGTGTTGCAGGGCTGTAATATTGTGTGGAAGAATGGGAGCACACTATCTGTTTGTCCACTGGAAATTTATTAGACTTGTAGGGATATGCAGTTTTGTCTTTGTTGTTGCTATCCTGATTGTGTCAAGAAGCCCATGTGGTTAGAAGGGGTTCTCTTTTTATTCAGGTTTTCCTTGGCATTATCTGTCTTTTTATTAAAACATCCTTCACAGATAAATGACATATTTTCTATTGTTGATGTGCCATTAAGTTGTCTCCAACTTGTGGCAACCCTATGAATGAGAGTTCTTCAAAATATCATTTCCTCAAGAGCCTTGTTCAAACTCCTGCAAGTTACAGCTTGTTGGTTCACTTAGGGCAGTGATGACAAACCTTGGTAATAATCCCATTCATGTGGATTCACAGGGATTTGGGTTTATGGGAATTGAAGTCCAAGAACAGCTGGAGTGCCAAGGCTAACCATCACAGTTTTGGGGAATCAGTTCGTCACACATTTGGTCTTTCTCATTTCCTTCTGCCTTCCATCTTTTTCAGCATAATTTTATTTTCCAGAGCATCTAGCTTTCTCATGATATGCGCAAAGTAGACCAGCCTTAATTCCATTTTTTTTGCCTGCAGAGACAGTTCAGGTGTGACTTGTTCTAGAAGCAACTTGTTTATCTATTTGTCTTTTTGGCAGTCCAGGGTATCCACAAGGCTCTCTTACAGCACCATATTTTTTTTAAAAAAATCATTTTTTCATATCAGCTTTATTTACTGTCCAGATTTTGCCTGTACATGGTGAGTAGGAATGAAATATTATGGATGATCTTGTTCTTAGTCTTCAGTGACACATCTTTACACTTGATTATCTTTTCTACCTGCTTCAATGCTGTCCTTGGCTGCAATCCCCATTTGGGATTTCTTGGCTGCAGCCCCCCATTTGGACTGATGATTGAATCTAGGTGTATGTAAACTCCATTATCTCAATGTCTCAATTATCAACTTTAATACTGAGTATATTTTCTGTACAGACATTGACACCAAGGGAGAACAAGGGACATATCTTACATTCATCCCATCAAGTTCAATCTGGTGGAGACTTTGACTAGACAGTGATACTGACTTACCGGTATAAATGGTGTATAAAAAATAGAACAGAAAGATTGTTAGGCAGTATGGAGAGTGTGTAATATGGGTTGGGGAGAGGTTTGGGTTTTTTTTTTTTTTTTTGCCTTTGCCTGTCTTTGGAATGCTCTAAGGAGAGTGTGTAGGTGCAAAGATAAATCCAACATGTCATTCACAAAGACCACAAATAAGGAGCAGTAACTTCTAGATCAGCATGAAAAACATGATGCAAGCAAATGATATTTTAGAGCTGTTTTCAAGAACTGTGGGGAGTGTATAAGTCATCAGCAAATAAACAAACATTTATTCAATTTTCAATAAATATGAATAACTTGAAACAATAACTTAACGAACAATGTTTACTTACGAACTGGTAAAGTCTGAAATATTTCAATTTTGCTATATTCTCCTTGCCCTTTTCCATTTACTGCAGCAACCTTGATTTCATATGTTGTATTTGGTTCCAGATAACTAAGAACAACTGTTGCTACAAGGAAAAAGAGTGAATCATTAAAAAAACATGTTGTGAAAAAGAATATCGCTTTTATAACATTTTTGTTTCACTTAGTTAACACAATCACAGACGCTTATACTAGGAAGTTAGATGGATTATTTCAATTTTAAGAATGTTCCATAGCAGGTGAAATATATCAGCTAACATCTTTTTGCTTAGTGCACTATATTGTACTACAGTGGGGGCTTCAGCAGTCTAACTAGGCAGTGTTGCCCATCACTTGTCAATGATGTTAGGCCAGGACTAAAACTCAACAAAGGGTCCTCCATCGGATCCCTTGGGCCAGGTGAAAGCAGAGGGCATATGTCATGATCCGCCTAGCCAGTGGGTGATGTGATATCCAAATGACTAAAAACACCGCATGTAGATGGACTTGATTTCTCAAGTCCATTTGCAAGTAAGGAATTTTGTCACACAGACATCTACCAATGTGTGTACTCCTTGTTGAATAATGATTCCAAGGTATCCAAGGTAAGTCAATTGTATAAAAAGGGGATTTGGCAAGTCAACATAAATTCCATTGATTTAAAAGGAGCTACTCTAACTTTGGCTCACTTTATCATAGTTATTGTTAGGCCTATTTGAATAAAATGAATTTGTGAAAGAAAGGACACACAAAATCCCCATTGATTCAATGGGCCCCTTTAAATGTGATTTACTATGCTAACCAACAAATGTTTTGGCATGACACATGATGTAGCTGTATGCAGTATGGCTTTTCTTACCACTATTTGAAATTCAGATCTACCCACTAGGGATACATGAGGCTGCAAGGAGAGGGAATGTTTTCATTTCTTCATTGATTTTATGTATTTTTTCAGTGAGATGGGCTATTTGGATACAACCATTTATATTGCTCCCATGTATATGCTGCTTTTGTAATGCAGTTAATTTTATCTGGCATTTTTTAATAAAAAAAATAGAACTATGGAACATGGTTAATCTGTATGTTTTTAGATTTATGCACACATGACTAATGTAGAATGGAAAAAATGGGAATTAAGAGAAAATTAATGAAATTATTTAGATATTACATTTTATTAAAATAATGTTCAACATTTAAGTATTTTATGCAAATGCTGAAAACTCTATGTAGTTAAATCCAATGAAGAAATGATTGTTAAAAATAAAGAACATAAATAATCAAGGCATTTCTCAACTTTTACTAATTCAATAGTGTGTACAGACAGAATTCAAGTGTGCCTACACACATCAGACTATTTCCAATAGACCAAGATTAGATATCACCATCATAATCGCCATCACCATCTTCATCATCATGCTGCTGCAGAAGTTTAATGTCTGCATGTTTAATATGACACTACTGCCTGACTTAATTTTCTTGTGCACTCCTGAAACAATAAACAATCCTAAAGTGTGATGGAAGGCAGAGTGACAAATTAGGACTCAGGATATCAGAGTTCAAATTGGCCACTAGACTACAGAAGAGGGAGGCAATGGTGAAACCACTCCTTAAATATGGTATACAGCTATTGAAACCACACATAACACACACACAGAGAGAGAGAGAGAGATAGTAAAGACCATTCACTTAGCCAGAAAAGGATTAATCTGAATTTCTGTTGGGTGCAAAGTGCATAGCCCCTCTGACTTCATTGCCTATGAAGAATGACGTTAAGAAGAAGGGAGTATTCAGTGAATGCAGAATCTTTGCATAACTGGGAACCCTGCTTTTGGATGTTGGTCATCTCTATATGTAAAAGGCTTTCTCATCTTTAGGCAGTTACTCTCTATACTTTGAGAAATTTTTTTCTGAATGCCTGAATAGGGCTGGTTTCCTTTCAATTGCCACCTAGCACCAAACAGCAGAGAGTATGCAATTACTCAGTCTCTTATTTGCAGATGCAGAAGATCAAGACACTCTGTTCTCCTCAATAAGAATAACAATATATATCTTTGTAATTCCTATCATTGTACCTGCAATGTTTTTCTTCTTCCTTGTGAGATGGCAAGACATATTCTGGTCCTATACATGAGATTTCTCACATAAATGGGAGCAATCTTCATGTAACTTGAAGACAAGATAAAATTGATTTTTGTCTTCTCAAACTGTTCAGTAAGTACTACTATAGCTCCTTCCTTGTCTTCTTTTAATGGGATATTAAAATTAGAGATATATGGGAGTGTATGACTGATATTGTGAGATCATGCAGAACAGCATTATTCTGTGCCAAAGTTGGAGATTCCTTTCAAAGTTCTATTACACAGCAGACAGGAAGAAGGAGCATTTACTCCTTTCAGCATGTGAGAGGCAGGAATTTCAACATAGATTGTTCATGTCACTCTTCTCTAGATAGGGGACATGGCTTGTTGGTTATTATTTAATATGGCCCTGCTCCAAATTCAGCCTCTTTCTTTCCTGCTTACAGAGTGCCCCCATTTACCTTGTGGGTTAGATGTTATCTCAATCACCATATTGAGTTGGATAGGGATTTTGGGCTTGGATATCCTGATTGGCAGTGTTTAGAAAAGGGTGAATCATATATAAATAGGTCACATTTGGCTTGTTAGGCAGAGAGTTCTAGGTTAGACATTAGGTGGGTGTGATTCCTTGATGGCATCATTTGATGAGGTGAGTGCTGGTTATATGCTGTGAATCCATGTGAAACAACTGAGCATACATCTTGGCATCATGACACACATCAGTGGTATGACCAATGTCCATTTGTGTGCATAGAGTTGGAAACACCCATGATTAAGTATTCCCAGCACTGGGCAGTGGTCAGGGACTCTCTGTCTGGTCTAAAGAGGGGCTAAGGGGTCCACCCACTCTAGTACCAAGTTGCATGGCACTACTGTAGGTCCTACTGCAGATTAAGGGATATTTTAAATAAAATAAAATGTGACCTGAATTCTTAACCTACTTCATGTGTCATGCTTGTTTATCTCCTGGGTTAGAGCAATGGTGCCATCAACATTCAGGTTGTCCTTTGCTATGTAATATTTGGCATCTTAGAGAAACAGCACGGTATGGAAATATTACCACCCCAGCAAAAAACAAAACCTTTTGTAATTTGCACAAAATGTCTTAGATATTTTTCCTTTGAGAAATAAACCACACATTTGTGCACACAAAAATTTGTTTATTGCTGTATGAAAAGATGTAAGATACCTATTAACTGCCTCAAATTATTAAACAAAGCATCTTACTTTTAAATAATTCATAGTATTCATAAGTACTGTAAACTGGGCTTTCCCCCCACAAAATGTTTCTATTTTTGTAAAAATTTCACTCCTCCCAATGCAAGAAGTGTATCAAAAGCACCAGGAAATTCCTCACTGCCCATAACTGTAAAAAGAGGGCTTATACTTGCATGTAAAACTGAAACAAATGATTATTTACATCATTAACATTGGGGTAAACTTGATTGTAACACCTCAGCTCACATGATCAGAGCACTCCGTTTTCATTCCCAGTGCAAATACGCTTATCAATGATTAGGCTGCTGATGGCTAAATCCAATATCTAAGATGTGTCCATAAAGAGTTACAACCAGTTTCACCTGATGGATTATGGTGAATATGTCAGATTCTGTCAGTCTGGAACACAGGCATCTGACAAGTAACAGAAGCATCAGGACCCAGGGCAACAAGGCAACAGGCCAGACAGTAAACATATCATGGTCCAGAGTCCAAGTCCAAAATCAAACCTGAGATAGACAAGGATACAGAACATGGTCCAAGCAAGCCATAAGTCGACCAAGAGAGCAGGTGAGGCAGAGTAGCTTCAGGGGCCTGGAGCAGGGGAAGGATGGGGATCAGGGAGTGAAGATCCAAGCAAGGCATGACTAAAACTCATACAAATTGGGAACAGGTTGGAAAAAGCAGGAACAAGGTAAGAGATCTTTGAAGGCAGGAACCATCAACAATTCAGGAGCAAAGCAACTGCAAATTCAATAAATTTCATTGTTGCAGTCACTTCTGGAGATGGGGAAAGGCAAGAGATGGTTCTTATATAGCCAATTTTCCCAGATACTCCAAGTAGAGCCCATCATGGTCAAGAACCTTTCCCATGTTTCTCAGGGGGGTCCTAGGAGAAAGTAGCAGGGTGAGGGTATAACCCTGCAAGGACTAGAGATGCCCTCCAGGGTGGAGGTTCCAATCCTGTGAACATCAAAGTTGCCTCTGGGGAACTCATCCTGCAAATACGAGAGCAGCTCCAAGTCCTGACATCTTCAAATAAATACCATATATAATAAAGCAATCAAAAACTTTATTGACAAGTAACAGATTTTTTTCGGTTCAGTCGTACAGTCGATTCCGACCCTCTGTGACCCCATGGACCACTGTCCTCCAGGCACTCCTGTCCCCCACCATCCCCCTCAACTCGCTCAGCTCTGTGCCCATTGTCTCTACAATACCATCTAGCCATCTCATCTTGGGCCGTCCCCTTCTTCTTTTGCCCTCGACCCTTCCAAACATCAAGGCTTTCTCAAGTGAATCCTCTCTTCTCATTTGATGTCCAAAGTACTTTAGCCTCATCTTTATTATTTGACCTTCTAAGGAACAGTCAGGGATGATTTCTTCTAAGATTGACCTATTTGTTCTCCTCGCTGTCCAAGGGACTCTCAAAACTCTCCTCCAACACCACATCTCAAAGGCGTCTATTCTTCTGCGCTCAGCTTTCCTAATGGTCCAGCTCACAACCATATATTGCCACAGGGAATACCATTGCTTTGACTATGCGAATTTTTGTTTGCAATGTGATGTCTCTACTTTTCACTATGCTCCCCAGGTTTCTCATTGCTTGCCTCCCAAGAATAAGTCGCCTTTTTATTTCATGGCTGCAATCACCATCTGCAGTGTGCTTTGATCCTAGGAAAGTAAAATCTGTCACTGCTTCTACTTCTTCCCCATGTATTTTCCAGGGACTGATAGGACCTGTTGCCATTATCTTGGTTTTCTTGATATTGAGTCTCAAGCCAGCTTTTTCACTCTCTTCTTTAAACCTAATCAGGAGCTTCTTTAGGTTCTCCTCACTTTCTGCCATTAGGGTGGTATCATCTGCATATCTCAAATTGTTGATGTTTCTCCAAGCAATTTTGATCCCAAATTGTGATTCCTCCATCCCTGCGTTGCACATTATGTGTTCTGTGTATAAGTTGAATAAGCAGGGTGACAAAATGCACCCTTGTCTTACTCCCTTTCCTATTCCAAACTACTCCATCATTCCATATTCTATCCTAACTGTTGCTTCTTGTTTCATGTACAGATTTCTCATGAGGCCTATAAGGTGTTTCGGTATTCCCATTTCTTTAATTACTTGCCACATTTTGTTGTGGTCGACACAGTCAAAAGCCTTAGTGTAATCAATGAAACAGAAGTAGACTTGTTTCTGATATTCCTTTGTTTTTTCCATGATCCATCTTATTTTGGCAATGTGGTCTCTAATCCCCCTGCCTCTTCTGAAACCCACCTGCACTTCTGGTAATTCTCTCTCCACATACTGTTGCAGTCTATCCTGTATTATCTTGAGAAACATCTTGCTAGCGTGAGGGATGAGCGCAATTGTTCGATAATTTGAACATTCTTTGGCATTACCCTTTTTGGGGATTGGAACGTATACAGATCTTTTCCAATCCTGTGGCCATTGTTGTGTTTTCCAAATCTGCTGGCATACAGAATGCAATAATTTGATTCCATCATCTTGCAGGGCTTTGAAAAGTTCAACTTGGATACCATCAACTCCACTGGCTTTGTTGTTTGCAGTGTTTTTGAGGGCTTTTCTGACTTCACTCTCTAGAATGTCTGGCTCATGTTCAATGTTCTCATCATTGTGATTATCAGGAGTGTTGAGGTCCTTTTTGTAGAGTTCCTCTGTGTACTCTTTCCATCTTTTCTTAATCTCTTCTGCATCTAACTCCTTGCCATCTTTGTCTTTTATCATAGTCGTTTTTGCTTTAAATGTTCCCTTGAATTTCCCAAATTTTTTTTGAAAGATCTCTAGTCCTACCCCTGATGTTGTTTTCCTCTATTTCTTTGCACTGTTCGTTCAGGTAGGTTTCCTTATCTCTCCTTGCTTTTCTTTGAAATTCTGTATTCAAGTGACTGTATTTTTTCCTTTCTCCTTGGCATTTTGCATTCCTTCTGTCCTCTGCTATTTTAAGAGCCTCATCGGACAACCACTTCACTTTCTTACGCTTCTTTTCTTTTGGTATGGTTTTCCTTGCTGCCTCCTGCATGATGTCCCGCATCTCTGTCCATAATTCTTCTGGCACTTTGTCTATCTGGTCCAAGCCATTAAATCTGTTTCATACCTCCACTGTGTATTCCCAAGGAATGTTGTCTAGGTCATATCTGTCTGGCCTAATTGTTTTTCCTATTTTCTTTAGTCTAAGCCTGAATTTTGCAATCAGTAGGTTGTGATCTGAGCCACAATCTGCTCCTGGTCTTGTTTTTGCTGACTGTATGGAAGTTCTCCATCGTTGACTGCAGAGTATGTAATCAATCTGGTTTCGATGTTGGCCATCTGGTGATGTCCATGTGTAAAGTCTCCTCTTGTGTTGCTGGAAGAGAGTGTTTGCTATGACCAGTGCGTTATCTTGGCAGATCTCTATCAGTCTTTGGCCTGCTTCATTCTGTGTTCCAAGACCAAACTTGCCTGTTATTCCATTTACTTTTTGATTTCCTACTTTGGCATTCCAGTCTCCTATGATAATGTGTACATCATTTCTTGGTGTCTGTTCTATGAGGTGTTCTAAGTCTTCATAGAACTGGTCAATTGTGGCTTCATCTGCACTAGTGGTTGGTGCGTATAATTGGATTACAGTGATATTGAATGGCTTGCCTTGTATTCTGACTGACATCATTCTATCACTTTTGAGATTATATCCCATTACTGCTTTTCTCACCCTTTTATTGACAATTATGGCTACTCCATTTTTTCTGAGGTTTTCTTGTCCACAGTAGTAGATATGATGGTTTCCAGAGCTGAATTCACCCATCCCTGACCATTTTAACTCGCTGATTCCCAAGATGTCAATGCTTATTATTTCCATTTCCTTTTTTACCACTTCCAGTTTTCCTTGATTCATAGATCTTACATTCCATGTCCCTATACAGTATTGTTCCTTGCAACACTGTATTTCTCCTCCCCCTTTCCTGTCCCTTCCCCTCTTCTGATCTGATGTGCTAAGCATCCTATTACATCTAAATTGCCCCATTTGTTTTGCTTTTTGTTTTGGTCCATAGGGTTCTCTTGGCAAAATTCCTGACGTTGGTTTGCCGGTTTCTACGCCAGTATCCTCTCATCATACATGTTATCACAGTTTAAAACAAAGTTTTATCATGCATATTATCACAGTGTAAACAATATCAGACTAAAAATAGCTAATTAGCATTGATTATATGAGGTTATGTCAGTAGTTTCTAAGTATCCTTGTTATGAAGTCCAATATATAAAATCTCTACCGTAAGTTCACTATAAGTCTCTACTGTAAGTTCAGTATTGTGCGAGTCACTTATTTGTAAAGTCTCTAAAGTCAACTAAGTTAGTGTAAATGAATTACTTATCCTATGCTTTTCTTCCTCCTCTTTCTCTTTACCCTCCGGCCAGGGGGATTGGCCGAAGGGGCGCTGGGTCGGCGGCACGGTCCTCTCCTCCGCTATATCAGTTACTATATTAAGTCAACTACAGTACTGTAGATAAATTACTTATCATATACATTCAGCTACTCCTTTTTTGGCCATTTGGGCCATGCTGCTTCCTGCCTCAGGTATCCATAGCTGTTTGCATGTGATGACTGTGTGCAGCACAAAACATGAATCCCATAGCATTATTAGGTACACTTACCCATAAGTTGCAGAAAGCCAAACTGGACCTGGCAAATGCTTATTGGCATCACCTTATCACAAAATTATACCTACTGATATAATGGATTTTAGTTTTCAGGAAAACAATATGGCCACACTGTCTTAGCTTAAGTATTTAAGAACAGTGGCAATGCATTATCTCAGCACACACTGGAATTGCCCAGAGTTGGGTTTTTACCCGATTGGGGTGGGATAGCAAGTTGAAGAAAATAAATAAATAAATAAATAAATAAATAAATAAATATATCCCAGATATAGTTTCATATGTTTCATATGTTCATATAGTTTCATATGTTTCATATTCTGATTTCTTAAAAAAAAAAACATGAATTATACTGTAATTGTTAAATTATGTGGTAAGAAAACTAGCGGGTACTGAAAACACATTGCAAACAAAAATTCGCATAGTCAAAGCAATGGTATTCCCTGTGGAAATGTATGGTTGTGAGATCTGGACCATTAGGAAAGCTGAGCGCAGAAGAATAGACGCCTTTGAGATGTGGTGTTGGAGGAGAGTTTTGAGAGTCCCATGGACAGCGAGGAGAACAAATAGGTCAATCTTAGAAGAAATCACCCCTGACTGCTCCTTAGAAGGTCAAATAATAAAGATGAAGCTAAAGTACTTCGGACATCAAATGAGAAGAGAGGATTCACTTGAGAGAGCCTTGATGCTTGGAAGGGTTGAGGGCAAAAGAAGAAGGGGACGGCCCAAGATGAGATGGCTAGATGGTATTGTGGAGACAGTGGGCGCAGGGCTGAGCGAGTTGAGGGGGATGGTGGAGGACAGGAGTGCCTGGAGGACAGTGGTCCATGGGGTCACAGAGGGTCGGAATCGACTGTGCGACTGAACAACAACAAACTGGCTATTTATTTATTTATTTACTTAGATTTGTATCCCGCTCTCCTTGGTAGAAACCAACTCAGAGCGGCTCACAAAGTCCCCTAATATCACTATTAAAGTGCAAACAAAAATACAATAGCATACAATACAACAGAACAGTAAAGTACAGTAAATATCATATAGTAGGTCAGTACACATTACACATCAATACACATTATAGTACAAAATATCATGGCACGTAGGGCAAAGAGCAATATGGTTCAATAAATATCATACAATAGAACAGCACACCTCACAGTAGAAAACATTATAAAGCAAAAACGTCCACCTGCGACTATAGTCCAATTCCTCCTCCCGGCCAGAGGACGTTGGTCAGGAGTCCCAGCTGCATCTCCTCTCTCCGGGCTACTGGGCGAGAGAAGGAGTCCAGGGGGCCAGATCTCATAGCCCCCAACCCCCAGCTCAGCTGTGTCTCCTCTCCCCAGGCAAGAGAAGGAGTCTGTTAAGGTGGTAGGGCCGGGAGGAAGCAGGGCGCGTTGGCGTCTTCGAGCCTCCCATGGCCGCGGGAGGCTCCTTTACCCTCCCGGCTGATGGCGGGGCTGGGAGAGCGCAGGGCGCGTCGGCGTCTTCGAGCCTCCCATGGCCGCAGGAGGCTCCTTTATCCTCCTGGCTGATGGCAGGGCTGGGAGAGTGCAAGGCGCGCCGGCATCTTCGAGCCTCCTATGGCCGTGGGAGGCTCCTTTATCTTCCCGGCTGATTGCGGGGCCAGGAGAGCGCAGGGCGCGTCAGGGTCTTCGAGCCTCCCATGGTCGCGGGAGGCTCCTTTATCTTCCTGGCCGATGGCGGGGCCGGGAGAGCGCAGGGCACATTGGCGACCATGTGGTGAGTTTTGGAAAATATGCAATTGAATGTGTTTTAGTTGTTGTTTTAGGATATAAACACCCCCCCCCCCAACAGAAAATTTCACTCCTCATTAATTATGGACAAAAGTTGGAAATATTCCCCCAAAAATGTACCAAAAAACAACAAATCCTGAATATGCTGAATTTTGCAAGAACAGTTCCAAAATTTGCTTCACTGGTAAGGCCTTTAATTTTATTTTGAAAGAAGATCATTTTATCGGTCTCAATTAATAACACAACATGGACAGACTCTGACTACGGTTGTGGATGCTATAAATGCAATGCTATTAATGACAATGTAAGAGGCAGATAAACCTATGTTGGTGTATTTATCGGTTGAAGAAACAGTCCTAGCCTGCAAGTTTAAAGAACCAAGGAGATAAATTGCCTATTGGATGTAAGTTCCTTTGCTACACAATGATGGAGTTATGATTCCCATTCAGTGAAAGAGTTCTAACTGTAACTAGATATATTTGGGGGAGGGGGATACTTTCCATGGCTTCAAGATAACATGTATTCTTCCCCACAGGAATCCCTGAGATAGCTGCAGTGGATAAAGTGATTTCCACCAGATAGATTAAGTGAATTTTTTGACATTTGTCATCTAGATATGACATTTGTTTATTATTCAGAACTGGCATGCCCAGAACAACAACCTCAAATCATAACAGAAAATCCTCAAATGGATATGGAGGTGAATTTGTTTGATTGCAAATGATCTGCTACAATGATGGTTCAGCCCAACACTATATAAACCCTTATATGGCATACACAGCAGCAGATGCCATGGGTCAAAGAAAATGAGAAGGTGGCACATGTAGAGAAACAACAGATAATATTATCTACTCAGGAGACATCACAGCACCAAGCTGTAGTCATAGCTTTGTTGAAAGCACTACAATTAATCGCAAAGGACTTGATCTATGTATGATTTAATGTGCTGGGGAAATAGAATACTTTCCAGAGGAAAGGTGTTTCTTCAAAGGCCATGAGATATATAACCACTAGCTCCATGTCCCATAAGATAGTGTTGAAAGGGAAAGAGATTCCTGGATATACTACATTTACTTATTCTGTTGATCCAGATGAGAAAAAAACCTTGTTATTACAGAACGAAGATGGGGATGGTCCTTTTAGAAGCCCATGTGAACAAGCGTTGACATATTATCTGAATTAAATCTAAAATATGATAAGCATGTGAACATGAAGACAATATATAGAAAAGCAAGCACAGTAATCCATTACCCTGAACCACAAGAGGATTGTCAACATGTAGTTTAACCAAATTGGAGAGACCATACCTTCCTGACACCTTTGAAGGAAAACTACCAACAACATATGTTCTTTTGGAAATTTTTCACATCACCCATGTGGGGTCATTGTGTACTTCACACAGCTTCCATATTTATTGATAGCTATAGATGAAGCTAAAGTACTTTGGACATCAAATGAGAAGAGAGGATTCGCTTGAGAAAGCCTTGATGCTGGGAAGGGTGGAGGGCAAAAGAAGAAGAGGGTGGCCCAAAATGCGATGGCTAGATGGTATTGTAGATACAATGGGCACAAAGCTGAGAGAGTTGAGGAGGATGGTGGAGGACAGAAGTGCCTGGCGGACAGTGGTCCATGGGGTCGCAAAGGGTCATAATCGACTGTGCGACTGAACAACAAATAGATCTGGCAACCGGATATATTATTGTATACCCTCAGAGAAGGATAACTGCAGAAACTGCTGTCAATGTTCTCAGGGGAAAAAAATCATCTGCTTCTTATGCATCAAGAGATACACTTGAGCAATAGGCCAGTTTTCATAAATTAAAACAGGGGTACCCAAACTTTTTGTGCCAGGTGCTTGACCATGCCCCCAGAAAAGCTGAGTGTGCCTGACCACACCTCCGGAAGTGGACACATTTGCATATATGACTCCAGAACCACTTCTGGGAGTGGCACAGATGCATTTGCACATGCACAAATGCATCTGCACCACTCCCAGAAGTGGTTCTGGACATCCTGGAAATGGTTGTGGACATCCCCGTGCATGCGCAAATGCATCCACACCACTCCCAGAAGTGGTTCTGGACATCCCTGTGCATGTGAAAATATGTCCATGCCATTCCAGGAAGTGGTTCCAGACATGCATGTGCATTGGCGGATGTGTCCCCCATCCACTTCCGGGAGTGGCGAGGGTGAAGGGGGCCCTAGTTTGGGCACCCCTGAATTGGAAGGCCTGTATACTCAATAAGAAATAGGAGCTGAGACACACTATCAATTCTGTTTCTCCTCCAATCAAATAGGAAAATAGAGCAACACATATGGGAGTTGAATGGGGTAATGCAAGCATTTTTGTTAGATTATCCTATGACTACTTGGTATACAAACCTATCTTTATTATTACATAATAATAAACTCTCAAGTGACAAATACTTACCCTTTAGTTCCAGCATAGTCATTAGATCCTAGAAATATTTCTGAACATAAACACAACAAATTAAATTCAAGTTCTTCTTCAGCTTAGAGTTTGTTGTGTTTCCTTTTCAGGTTGAAGATGCAGTGCTGATCAGAAATTTCACAAGAAAAGTGCTGGAACTATATTAGAGTGAACTGTGACAACATGACTACATGTGTGAGATGTGAAGAAATTAAAACTTGTCACACCTTTAACAAATGCAACAGCTACAGAAAAAGATAAACTCTTTTTATTTGCAGTTTTACTATTGAAATATTTATTAAAAATAGATCCTTTGCAGTTATTTATTTGTGGTGAATTGTTGTTTGTAACAGTGGGCTGCTTATGAACATGTGTGCATAGTTGGTAGAGTCGGGGATAATGGAAAATAAAGGTTAAAAGCATCTTTATTGAAAAATAAAATATAAAAAAATAAACACAAATGAAATTAGGATTTATGGTTTTGGGTTAAAACAACGTAGCAATTCAAAAACAAGAAATTGCAAGAAGATAAATAGGGACCACTTTGGTGGGAAGGTAAACAGTGTTTCATGCCTGCCACATGTCCATGAAAATGTCTGCAGACACAGACAGTGCTGGCTCTTTGGCTATAAAGATGAGCACTGAAACCTACAGTCAGATATGACTGGCTTTCGATCAAGGATGACCTTTACCTTACCTTAGAAAACCTTAGATTTTATGAACGTTTTATGAAAACCTTAATTTTATGAACATAATATCTTTATTTTCCCCCATATGAAACATCACTCTTAACTAATGGATGAAATAAAAGAAATAAAATAACTAATGAGCATAATTCAACACATTAAATTCATGCACCAAATCCCTGACGGTAGTGTCCTTAGACTCTATCTGCCACTTTTTTTTAACATTGTGCAATCAATGTATCACACAACATTAAAAACCGGATAATGCCAAGACTTGTGGAACCAGGTTTTAGCATTATCCAAGGTATTTGTGTCTACTTAAGACTTAAATGTTACTTTTGTTTCCATCAACATTAAGGCTTCATAAGATACATGGAAAAATTATGGGTGCTTATTTGCTCTTCAGCTATGGTGTTTCAAGAAAAAAAAAGTTTTCAAAATGTTTTAAAAATCTCATATTAGTTTGGTGCTGGGCGGGCTGAGGAGGATGGTGGAGGACAGAGGTGCCTGGAGGACAATGGTCCATAGGGTCACAAAGGGTCAGAATCAACTATGTGACTGAACAACAACAAAACAAAACAAAACAATAAAGAGCTATATGACATCTTTAATACTCTTCTTCTTTACTTTCTCTTTTAGCCCATTGGGTGTCAAGGGAGAGGCAGAATTCTTGTTCAGGCACTTCTAGCAACTACCACCAGAGTTATTTGGAGTTATTGTAATATGTCTTTAATGTTATTTCTCCACCTTCCTCTGGGTCTGCCTCGTGATCTTTGTCCTTCTCCTCTTTCCACATATGCCTTGTAAGGTAGGGAATTCCAAGACATTCTCTCCAAATAGCCAAACCACTTTATTTGTTATCTCTGTATGTAGTGCAGGATTGGTTCTGTTCCAATTCTTTCCTTTACAAACTAATTCCTTAATTTATCCCTTAAGTAATCCATGTTTGGCACTGGTAACATAAGGTGAGAATTAAAATGCTTTGTATGAGGTGGATCATTGTGTTGATTGGTATTACCTTGTGTTGTAAGAGCAGATCTAACTTTTCCAATATTTGGTTTGCCTTACTGCACTGCATGTTAATCTCTTCATCCATTTTACCATTTCCTGGGAATATTGTTCCTAGGTGTTTGAACTGTGCCCCTTGTTTTATACTCATTTCCTCTATCTCGATATCTAGAGTATGCTGTATCCTTCCAACTGCCATTGTGTCAGTCTTCTCTTAATTGATTCTCATATTATTTATCTTATATTCTTGTTTCATGGTTGTAAGGTGTTGTAGTTCTTTATGTATTAACTATCAATGCCTGATCAGCTGCAAAAAGTAATTCATTGAGATTACTTCCATTCATGGGCTTAGCTTTTTTATTTATGCTGTCTACGTAGGTGATGAATAATAGTGGTGATAGCACACATCATTGCCTTGTTGCAGAGGCTTTAACATAACTGATAAGATGTTCACTTATTCCACATTGGGCCAAAGCTTGTCATAGCAGTTTCCTATCAACTCTATTAAATGCCTTCTCCTGGTTACAAATTCAGTAAAGAGATCCTTTTTGTATTCTATATTTTTCTCTATTAGTTGTTTAATAAAAGAGACTTTACTAGTGTCTTTAACACTAGCTAGTATTTTTGCTAGTGTCTTTAACACTAGCAAATTACAATCAAATTTTCAGACACATGAATTACACTCTCAAATTTTTTTACCATGGAATGTTGCTCATGTGATGGGAATGTTACTTGATAAAGGAAATGACAGGTATATTATTAACACTCACCTTTAACAATCCTGTGGTAATATTACAAATGTTTTACCAATCTTAGAGAAAGGATCATAAAAGTCATGTTGTAATAAATCATTTAGTCATTTAGTCTTAAAGGTCACACTCTGTTGTTAAAAAAGAAATAACTATATTTTTAAAAAAGGATGAGATAGAATAAGTTCAAAATTTAAGAATCTGTGATACTATTCTGTTCTGCATAGCAGAGGCAAGCTCCCCTCCCCAAATTTTTTAAATAGAACTTTCCCAAAAATGTTGAAAGAAAAGGCAACAATGAGAAGTAACTTAAATGAGGCCCTAACTCTCACAGTTCTTTCTGCGGATGATGTATGCTTCTTATGTCCCAGTTCATATGACCAAATGATGCCCTCTTTTAAAAATAAAATAAAACTATTTTAACAATGTATTATATAAGTATAAAGCAGCCTGTTCTGACACAGTTAGATAGCCTATATGGAATGCATGCTCTACAAGAGGCCTTGTTTCCAGAATTAGACTGATCTAACAAATACATTTGTGATTTGTACAAAATGTTGGTAGTATTTTTTTCCTTTTTGTTAAAACAAGCATGCATGGACAAACACACACATAGCATGTTTCCATTTTTACTAGTCTACGCAACAATGCAGAAGTTATTATAGTTCTAAATCTTGTATATACAGTATACCAGAAGGAGAAAAAAAGAGTATTTCAAATCCACATATTGTCTCAGAGAATAATTTATCCAATTTTTAAAAAGTCTTGTTGGTAAAAAGAACAGCTGTCTTGTCTAGTATATGAGAATGACCCAGACATGGTTTACATCTTAATCTACAGGGGACTCTGTTATGGATCTCAAAGGAATTTCAATGGGAAATTTCAGAGGGAATCAGCAGAAATTGGCTACATAAAAAAGTAGCAGTGCAACTTTATACTTATACAGTACAGGTATAAAATAGTCATTTTCCTTGACAGATTCTGACTAACAGAATATTAGAATGCAAAAACGTGTTAGTTTTCAAAGCCAAAATATTGTGTCTTTTTTCTCTTCCCCTCTTCTTTATTTTTTACCTACATGCTGAGGTAAACTAACACAACTATTTCTTAGGAGGAAAACATCAAGAGATAAGAAATAGTAGGCTTTATGAGGAGGGTGTATACAGGGTAAGATTCTTTCTTAATGTCAATATGTATGTAAATACTAATAAATAAATATCCATACCAATACATACCAATAAATACCAATACCAGATCTAGCCCATGACACCAAATAATCTGGCCCTCACTCCAGCTGCCGCCATTCATTTCATTTCATTTCATTTCTTCATTTCATTTATATACCACCCTACTCGGTACAACTGACTCAGGGCGGCCATTACCGGAATCAGCTGCAGACTCATTTATGGCCATCATAAACACATTTATGACACCCGCGGACTTATTTATGGCTGATGTAAACACCATAAATGTGAGTCCATGGCTGATTTCTTGACCACCACCAGCAGCTGTAGTACCAGTTCAGCTCACTAACTGTTTGAAGGAGCATGACCCTGCCCCTGACTTGAAAAGATTGAGAACCCCTGCTCTAAATACTATTCTGCACTAGATATTAAAACTTATTTGGAACAATAACTTGTTAACTATATCAATACTTACACTAACTTAAAAAATAGAAAATTCTTCTTATTTGACTATTCATAGAAGAAAATAAGCAAGCAGAAGATCTTATTCAAACCAAAGCAAAAACAAAAGGCAAATAGGGGAAAAAGTGAGAAACACAAGGGTTCCTCCAGAACATTTTGCTGCAAATAATCCATTTTTGAAATCTTCTTTTCCATACCCAAAATAAAGTTGATAAACTGTATTACAAGATAGTCTTTCCTTCATTAAATGAAATTTTGAAGTTCCAGCATGTTCATATAAGTAGGGCACAATAGATAACTATTTTGTTGGAAAAAAACTTTTTTATAATTCTAAAATCCATAGTTCTATGAATCCTAGAAGTATTATCTGTTTTGTATTCGTGTGGTGATGGTACATAGGAATGTAAATCCAATATATAGTCATAACAATATTAGTTGAACAAAATCAATGTGTATACATTCTATTGATTCAACAGGCTTACCCCACTAGGGACTACCAATTCAATTTAGGCCACTGGCTCATTTTTACTACATCAATTGCACTTCAATACACATATCCCATATCTGTACTAGGATCCAAAGGAATATCATTAAACCCGATAAATGCACCTATTTAAATTTTGCACATTTAATCACAAGAAAGGACATTTTAATTCTGAAGCTAAGCAGTATTAGTGGACTTGGATTTAAAATACATTAAATATTATATTCTTATTTTGTCATTGTATGCTGCAGCCTTCATCTTATCTGTAAGTGAAAGCAAGCAAGCAAGCAAGCAAGCAAGCAAGCAAGCAAGCAAGCAAGCAAGCAAGCAAGCAAGCAAGCAAGAAAGAAAGAAAGAAAGAAAGAAAGAAAGAAAGAAAGAAAGAAAGAAAGAAAGAAAGAAAGAATAGATATAATGATGTGAAAGACCATATCAAGAAAGACTAAGCATTACAGCTATAATTAAAGGCATATAATATAAATGCAACTAGCATAACGTGCCAGCAGATTTGGAAAAATCCCAGCAGATTTGGAAAACACAAAATGGCCACAGGATTGGAAAAGATCAGTATGTGTTCCAATCCCAAAAAAAGGGTAAAGCCAAAGGATGTTCAAATTATCGAACAATTATGCTCATCCCACATGCTAGCAAGGTTATGCTCAAGATAATACAGGATATACTTCAGCAGCATGGGAGAGAAGTGCAGGCTGGGTTCCAAAGAGGCAGGTGAACTAGAGGCCACATTGTCAACAGAGAATCCAGTTGTATTAATCTGATAAAAGTAGCAGTCATTAATATGGTCTTGCGGTTCCCTCCACACCATTGGGATGGCAAAAGGCATTTATGTCCTTCGTCGATTCAACCAGTTGCATAGGCCACTGGAACAACTGGTGCACATGATATGTGAAGCCCAGGGTTTATCCTGTTCACCTAATAGACAGCTGAAGTACAGCATGTACATATTTTTAAGATCTGCAGCAACTGGTCAACATTGTGCTGACATGTAAATGATCCACACACGTAACAGAAACTATCAGGTGCCTAGGTGTGATTCCACCTGCATATAGAGGTAAGCATATTTAATTAAGCACAGTAATACAATATTTCACAACACCGGGCTGACACTTCACAATACCTTCTAGCCAGGTCTAACTGTGCAATACCCCATAGGGCAAATGGTCATTGATGAGGCAACCAGTTACACTGTCAGCACTAAGCACAAACTCACACAGCAACACTTATATTAAGCCATCAAAATCTATAATTACTGATAAAACAAAAACTTGACATGCCAGAGAAAAATGGTTTACAGATTTGAAATCAGTGTGAAAACTGCTATAAGACCCATATGAAATGGTATCCAATACAAATTTTGTGTTGCCTTGTGAAAGAGATGGGAATAACAGAACACCTTCTATGCCTCATGAGAAATCTGTACATGAGTCAAGAAGCAACATAGGGCAGAATACGGTATAACAGAGTGATTTGGAATAGGAAAAGGAGTAAGACAAGGCTGTATTTCATCACCCTGCTTATTCAACTAAATCACAGAGCACATAATGCACAATGTAGGGTTGGATGAATCACAAGTTGGGATCAAAATTGCTGGGAGAAACATCAACAACTTGACATATGCGGAGGATAATACCCTAACAGCAGAAGGTGAGGAAGACCTAAAGAAGCTTCTGCTTAGGTTGAAAGAAGAGAGTGCAAAAGCTGGCCTGAAATTCAACATCAAGAAAACCAAGATAATGGCAACAGGCCCTATCAGTCCTGGAAAATAGATGGGGAAGAAGTAGAAGCAGTAACAGATTTTACTTTCTTAGGATCCAAGATCACTGCAGATGGTGACTGTACTATTAACAGTTATTCGTTTGCCTCTAAATGTTTGCTTTCAATCTAAATCAGGGTTCCCAAACTTTTAAGGCTCTCTCAGCTCCAAAGATCGGATCGCCATTTTGCCCTGCCTGCACAATGGGGGTGGTCATTTTGTCCCAACAGCTCTAAATGGGTGGCCTTTTTGTTTCTTTAATGCCCTTGGAGGAGTGGAGAGCCACTCCTGATCTAAATCAATAGGTTATTTCGTTATATTTTGATTTGAGCATTCTAATGCAGACCCCATGTCCCAGATAGTTGGATACCACTGGCCTATGTGACTGTACAATCTAGCTATGCATATAAACAGCCTACTAGAAATAGAAATGAACAATACTGAAACTACTTCAACATGAAGGCTGAGTTTACTGGGAGGCAGAAGGTCAGCAGTTCGATTCCCGAGTACTTCAGGATGGAATGAGCTCCTGTCTTTGTCCCAGATCCTGCCAACCTAGCAGTTTGAAAGCAAGAAATTACAAGTACATTTGCAAATTATTACATTACATAGTTAGAATCAAGTTCTTCACATCAATTCACCAACTGTTCCTGCCTACCAGTACATCAGAACTGAGGGATATGCACAGATGTAATTAATTTTGGGATACTTTAGGTCTGATGTGTTGAGAAACCAGCCTCAACAATCAACGCTGAAGAAATTGAGTCAGCAATCTTTGGATCCAAGTGAAAAAAGCCTTTATTAGGTTCTCCACATCTAAAGAAACCTACGAAGTGTCTGCTGTGATCTTCTGTGCTAGCTAGCTCTTCTTGCTCTTTTGCAGACTGCCTGACATATCTCTATTACAGTACACACACACAAAGAGATTCCTCAGCCAAGAGAAAAAAGGAGGGGGAAGGTGGAGGGAGTGAGATAGAGAAAACAACTATATAGTGTTCTTTATAACTGACTGAAAAGGGGCCCCTTCTTATCTCTCAATGCCGGCTACAGCTAGGCTTCAAGGACAACATGCATTCCTTCAAGAGGCCCAGTTGTCATTTTTCCAGTAAGCTACATACAGTCTTATAAATGAAATCTAGCATCCAGTAAAAAAAAAAACCTAACACAAGTCTATGATCTATAACACAAGTATATAAAAGAAGTACAATCTTGATAAAGGCTATAAATTGAATCCCTACACTGATGAAGTGGATTTGATTCATGAAAACTAACATTAAAATCAGCAGTTAATCTTTAAAGTTGCACAATAGATATTTTAAAGTACAATATTAATAATAATATTAATTTACTCATTGATTTTCTGTGAAAAATAGTTACAATTTTATAATTACAAACTGAAGTTGCCATAAGTATGAATGTATATATTTACATGGAAATCTATTACATATAGATAAGACATTTGTGAAGGAACACACAATATTAAAGTTCTGCTGTATACTGTATATGTGAATACTGGTATGACCCAGAAGGAAATGACAAATAGCTGAGTATTTTCTGCTTAAGTTGGAATTGACTTGAAAGTGCATAATTATTATTATCTAGGAGTCAAACAGTAGAGTTATATAGGTATGTCAGTTATGTGTCACATATATGATGGGGATCTATGCTTCCAATGTACAGTAGTACCTTGCATAATGAACACATCACATAGTGAAAAATTCACATAACGGAGCGTTTGTCATGCAAGGGTGATACCCCGCATAACAAATAAATAAATAAAAATCATTCATTATGCGGTATTTTTTTGTAACCAGGGTATAACCAGCTCAATGGGAACCCTGGTCAATGAACTTTTTCCCCCCATTATGGAAGGTATCTCCCATAGGGAACCACATAACGAAAAACCCACATAACGAAGAGCTCCATGAAACAATTTTTTTTTTTCATTACATGGGGTTCTGCTGTATTGCAATATTTTAAAAATGACCACTTAGGGAAAGCATTGGTACTTTTTTAAGAAGATCCTTTTCAAAATGTAGATCCCTTAGACTTCTACCACATATACAGTTGTTTGTAAATAAAATTTACAGCAGCAACAGAGATTTTGTACTGTATATCAAGGTAATTGTTAGTGTTGTTTCATTATTTTGTTGTTTCATTATTTTGTTGTTTCATTATTTTGTTGTTTCATTATTTTGTTGTTACCAGAATGTGAAGAAAAATAATCTCCAGTTCCCTTTAATAATCAGTTCTGAAAATAATCACTGTACTCTCTTATTGAAAGTATACGCACAAGTAAGTTCAAACAATATTTTCTTATAACTTAGGACTGATAAGAAAATTATATAAAACTTTAAAAAGTCAAAGTGTAACATAAAATGGCTTCAGAACTTCTTTAAAAGTAATTTTTCCAAATAACTACAAAACCCTGTAAATTACAATAAATGATTTTTTATTATTCATTTCATTGGACTTGAAATGTAGCTTGTTGTTCAGTCGCACAGTCGATTCTGACTCTTTGCGATCCTATGGACCACTGTCCGCCAGGCACTTCTGTCCTCCACCATCCTTCTCAACCCCCCAGCTCTGTGCCCATTGTGTCTACAATACCATCTAGCCATCTCATCTTTGGTCACCCCTTCTTCTTTTGCCCTCCGCCTTTCCCAGTCTTTTCAAGCCTTTTCAAGGCTTTCTCAAGTGAGTCCTCTCTTCTCATTTGATGTCCAAAGTACTTTAGCTTCATCTTTACTATTTGTAGCTTAGGCACACTTTTATTACTTAAAAAGGCAGCTAGGTGTATGTAACTTGCTACTTCCAAGGTCTAATTCAGCCAACTAGATTTATTACTTAGGAGCACTGCTTGAAATGATTACACATATTGGAGTTTCTCACAGCCATATCTCTCATACTGGGAAATGGACAATCGCTGCAAGACAACATAAGAAAACTTGCTCAATTCTTCCTCTAAAAAGACATGCCAACTATCCATTGCTGCTTGAATTATCCTACATTCCTTCTAATCTGCACCATATAAAATAATATTTAAATATCTGAAAAAAAAAATTACTTGAATCTCTTTCTCCATGTGTAAATAGCAATATAACTTACACAAACTTCAAAGGCATACACAGGTTATCCCAAAAATGCAACACATTAGGAAAATGGGAGATTGTAGCTAAATGTACTTTTATGAACAACATATTGATCACAAAATTGTACAAAATATTGACAAAATATTCTCTATGTGTTGGCCACTTCTTTTTAAACATACGTGATGTCTTTTTCCCCACTGAGGGCACAAATGTTCCAAGATATCTGCTGATATGCATTTGTATGGTGTCCTTTGGAACACCCTGTAGAAACACATTCCTAAAATTTTCAGATAGACACATAAGCATCCTTTCAACAAGGAAAAAACAGCAAGAAAATCTTAAAAGCTTTGTGATTCTTTGACACAAAATATATAGGTATTTCAGCATGAGATCAGACTGAAATAAATTTGTTAGTCTCTAAGTTCTACAATACTTTTACCTTTTTTCTTTGCTTTACAAAGACAAATATTTTACCCTTAATCCTGACAGTAGTTTTTATTCACTTTTTATCATCAACTGTGTAATGAATAGTTTTCTGTGCCTAATGTCCCATAAACTGATTATTTCACCAGCATCTCCTGTTAATCTTTACAAAGTGTTTGTTTAAAATCAATCTGAAAACTCATCTCATTAGATTTGTTTAAAAGGAAAATTATGGGTCCCCCCATCATCTTTTTGATTGATTATGTACAACTCTAGATTAATAATATAGGAAAATAGAGCCCTGAAGAGTCAATATCCGAAGATATATTCCTAAGTTTCACTTAAACGAAGGAGACAGCTGTCATTTTCAGCCTTTTCTTTTTGCACTGGCATTTGCATATAAGCAACAGTTTCTTCAGGCTGCTAATATTCTTAGCTCTCACTGTGAAACATTTCTTCTTATGGTGCAATTGAGTAAAATGGGGGTACCCAACCTTTATAAACTGGGGGCTGGGTCACACTCCCTCAGACTGTTAAGGGGACAGACTGGTGGTTCCCCAACCACTCCAATCCCAAAAAGCCTCCTTCTACCCCCCCCCCCCGCTCCCCAGATTACCAGCCTGGAGGAGCTGTGTCATGTGGGTGAAGGAAATGTGCATGCAGCCACCAGAAATGCACCTGCAGGTGCTTCCACTTCTGCTGTTGTCACCACCTCAATCTGTGTCTTCTCTGCTTGGCTTGCTGTGTTACTAATGGTGCTCCATAGCAGAGCAGATGTAAGCCTTTCAACATCTGCCCTGCCACAGAGCACCATTAGGGACACTCCAAGCCAAGTGGAGGAGACAAGGATTGAGTTGGCAGCAGAAAGGGCAGCTGGAGTGAGGGTGCGGGCTAGATGATTGGGACGTAGGTTGAGGATCTCTGGAGTAAAAGATATGAAAACAGATTTGGATTTCTACAACACAAAATTAGTTTCAGTGGGGGAAAGCTGGCTGTGGAGGATATTCTGCTGTCTTATTGTTATCACTGTGAGTCATAGTTTTCTAAACAAACTTTGAAAAAATGTGTGGGGAGGTAGACAAATGCCACAAATCCTTGGTAATTGAGCCTCACTAATGGGTTTAATGTATTTTAGTATATATCTGTGTTTTAGTGTTGTAATGTCCAATGTGTTTGTGTGTTGCATTCTTATTTATGCATGTTTAGATATGGGATAGATTTCAAAATTATATGACATGAAATGAAATAAAACTTTAAAATTAACCCTAGTTAAGTTTTAAGTTAGTGAAGATAGCCTTTTCCCCCAGGACATGATCACTGGCTAATTTGCATATGTGCATATTAAATGAAATATTTTTGTACATTAATAGGTAATGTTATCTCACAGACAAAAAAATAGCAAATAAAAAATTTCTGATCTAGTCATTTAAGAAAGTCTTCTAATGAATTATCTCTGTTTCTTTTTCCTTTGAAAACTTACTCTGAACTCCAAAGGAGAGAACAACTTTCCACGTTTCTGAAGTGACTTCTTTCACATCCACTTGGTAATGATGAATTGGGACACCTCCATGTGAATCTGGTTTATTGAAGGAGACCTTTGCAAATGTTTGTGATACTTCTACAATCTTTACTCCATGTGGACTAGATGGCACATCTGCAGAAAAGTAATGAAGAATTCAGTTCAAATGTCACAAAGTTTGTGTTACAATAAAAATACAATACAGTTGTACCTAGCTTAAAGAGCATAATGTGTTCCATAGGATTGCTCTTTAAGTGAGTTTTCTCTTTAAGCAAAACAACATTGCAAATGACCAATGGGGGGGGGATTGTGAACTCTGATTTATCTGTTAAGCGAGTTTTTGGTTGGTTTTATTTGTTATGCGAAGCAAACATTCAGAGAAAATTCTGCTCTTTAAGCGAGTTAGTCTTTAAGGGAGGAGCTCTTTATGTGAGGTTTGACTGTACAATAAAATTCCTACTTACAAAAAAGTCAATTCCGTAGGCCTTTGCTTAAATCAGTTTTTTATGTAAGTCGAAGCAAACCCATAGGAAAAAGAATATTTATATAACTCGAAGTAAACCCATAGGAAATCGTGTAAATCAGGACGTGGTTTTATCACAAAATTATTATGTAAGTCAAATTTTATGTAACTTGAGGCATTCATAAGTTGAGGTTTTACTGTACCTTGCTCACCAGCTTGAGAGGAAAAAACTCATGATAAATACAGAAATCCTGCTAAATTTGTGTGGAAACCATGCAATAACATAAATTGCATTATGTATGTGATGTAACAGCGGTAAAAAGTTAACGTACTATGTC
This sequence comes from Furcifer pardalis, assembly GCA_030440675.1. Lineage (NCBI taxonomy): Eukaryota > Metazoa > Chordata > Lepidosauria > Squamata > Chamaeleonidae > Furcifer > Furcifer pardalis. Next base: position 64,508,868 of record CP126895.1, read on the forward strand.
TCATTTAGGATACCAACCAGTGATGGGATGTTACAGGTTCGGACTGGTTCGCCCAAACCAGTAGCACCCATCAGGAGGGGGTCGCTGTGGGTGGTGGTAAACCCCTGGATGACCCAGTTCGGTTGCCTCTCCGGGCCCTAGCTAGGTAGATAAGTTAGTTGTATTTTGGGGGGGGTGGGGTGTGTGGGTGAGTTAAGGGGTGTGTCTGTGTGTGTTTATTTTTATTTTATTTATATTATTATTTATTTATTTTTACTTTTCTTTGGCTCCGCCCATGTCATAACATCATGACATCGGCTCCGCCCATTACATCATGATGTTGGCCCCGTCCACGACATCCATGATGTCACGGTGGGGTGGTAAAATTTTCGACAACCCACCACTGTTACAAACTTTAAATTTATGCTGAATCTATTTTTATCTCTCATCTTCCGGGCCAAATAATGTCACTAAAACTGATTTTTAACTCTAATATCCTAGCTAAAGTATCTAACAAGCTGTGGTGTTACAGCTCTGTTAGGTCTTATACCTTCTCCTTCATCTTGTTTCATGATACTCAATATTTTCCTCCTTTAACTGCAAAATCAATGAATTTTTGTAAACCTAGACCTCTTTTTAGGAAATTTGTAATCTTCCCATATTTATTTCAGATTGGGACATTCAAGCCTTTGTCTTTGTTGGGGTCCTTTGTCATATTGCCTTATAAGTATTATATTAAATATAAAATATGGATAAATAAGATATACGTACCATTGATGGGTACCAACTTCAGATGAAGCCCAAATAAAAACCTGAAGCAGCCTGCTTCAGAGATATCTGGACTCACTCTAGTAAGGAATGCCGTTTGTTAAAAATACTCTGAAGTGAAGCAATATGTTCCTGACACTCTTATAAGAGGGTGATTATTTGTAGCTTTTCATAAGGCAAAACACTGCATAATTTGAATTTCCAAGACACGCTTCATAAAAATAAAATAGTATAACATTAAAAAAAAAGGGGGGGGAAGAGTAGATGGAAAATGGAGGTGCATCTCACAGAGAAACCTTGTGGTACAGTGGTTAAACTGCTGTACTGCTGCAAAAAATGTGCTCACAATCTGAGTTCAATCCTGATGAGGGTCAAGGTTATCTCAGCCATCCATCCTTCTGAGGCCAGTTAAATGAGGATCCAGCATTTTGGGAGCAAAATGCTAATTACCTTGGAACCACCCAGAAAGTGCACTAAGTGCTATGGGGCAGTATATAAGTGTAATTGCTATTGCTAACTCATAGTTTTAATTTGGGAATAACATCACAAGGAATTTCCAGTCATCTTGTTTTCAAAGATTCAGCTCACTTCTTTTTCACAAGTTCTTTCAATCAGTAGTGGATTTCCTATATGAGAAGGAGCAAATGCATCTAGTCAAAGTTTAGGCCTGACATTAAAACCCACCCATGGTTAACCACCAAGGAAAATGTTGACTTCTAATCCTAGATCACTGCTTTCTGGTCTGCACAGATAAATTTGTCCCAATGGAAATCATGGAAGAATCACTGTATCACAGAAGCTGGAAGGAGAACTCATTTTTTAACCTCCATAGGTAATCCAAAATCAATTCTGTTCTCCAGAGATCTTTTCCAATCCCTGTAGAAATATTTTATCCCATGTTTATGGGGCCACAGGAAAAGATTCTGCATGGTCAAAATGGGTTGACCATCCATATGGAGTGATTCATTTGTACTATTTTTTCCCCAATCACTCTCTGCCCCCAAACCTAATTGAGCCTTCTGTTCATGTCTCAGGTGTTTGGAAGAGGTTTCCAGAAAACTGTCTATTTCACAGATTAATCAAAGGATGGCTTGGGTAGCCTGGCAATTTCTAGAAAGATGCCAAGGATAATGCTAACGTGCCGGTTTTAAAATTTGACCTGGATGTCAGTTCTTTCTTTTGCTTTTTTTTTTTAAACAAGCAAATTATGAAATTCTATTCTGGCAAAAGCACAAAGGCTCCTGTTCATCATCTTTAAAATGACATTTGAAGACATGTTTTGTTCAAGAAAGTGTTGAATGAGTATATCATATTTAGTCACTAGTTTCACTAGTTTCCTGCAGGGATGTGGATCTTGTATACAGCTCCTCTCAGCAACAAACCAAGATAAACAAACAATATTTTTATTTTCCCAGCAGGGAGACTTTCTGTGTGAAGATTTTTCCCCCTTGAAAACTTTTGTAGGGAATCTCACAAGATTTCTCAGATGTTTCACAGTTATTCCCCTCCCCCTCAGGATATCTATCTGTGCAGTACAGCTACAATTACTGTGCACAATGGTATTTTTGTAACAGAACTTTCTCTGGAATCTTCATTGAGCTACTCAAAATAGTGTAGTTTCTTTAGCAAAATAAAAGATGGGAGACAAAATAAATGGGAGAAAAGAACTAGAGGTCTTTTTTTCACACAGCTGGGATATTATCTGATACTAAGGGAAACCTTGGCAAGTAGTCATATCATGGCAAGACTTGGCAAACAATTAGGCAGAAAATCTTTGTTGAGTACCTTCAGCATCCCTATTTCTAATGTTCCTACATGTTTTAAACTTTTCCCCATGATTTTTGCAACTCTTACATTTTTTCTCCCCCCCCCCTCAATGCAGGACACTTATTTATTTATTTATTTATTAAAAAAGTATGGTTAAAAATGAAAAATATCAAATCAACTTTTTAAAATATTCAGTGTTGTACTTTGTTGTATTATATATCACACAAAAGAACATGAAAAATATTTTTAAAAACCTGCTGATATATGTTTTTCTCATTTATAGTGACATTTATTAAGTATAAGGGCTTCCAAGCAAACCTTAATATATTACAAAAATTGCTGTAGTGTAGGATAAACATTAAACAAATTCCATGCCATGGTTGAAAGATGTTAACATATTCCTAAACCTGTATGTTTTTCCTCATGCAAAACCTACTGTATCAAAGAAGAATAAATATATATGAAATAGGGATTTAATGGTATTCCCTGTGGCAATGTATGGTTGTGAGAGTTGGACCATTAGGAAAGCTTAACACAGAATAATAGACGCCTTTGAGAAGTGGTGTTGGAGGAGAGTTTTGAGAGTCCCATGGACAGCGAGGAGAACAAATAGGTCAATCTTAGAAGAAATTATCCCTGACTGTTCCTTAGAAGGTCAAATAGTAAAGATGAGGCTAAAGTACTTTGGACATCAAATGAGAAGAGAGGATTCACTTGAGAAAGCTTTGATGCTTGGAAGGGTCGAGGGCAAAAGAAGAAGGGGATGGCCCAAGATGAGATGGCTAGATGGTATTGTAGAGACAATGGGCACAGAGCTGAGCGAGTTGAGGAGAATGGTGGAGGACAGGAGTGCCTGGCGGACAGTGGTCCATGGGGTCACAAAGGGTCGGAATCGACTGTGCGACTGAACAACAACAAAAGGGATTTAACTTAGAAAATATTTGGTAGACAAACAGGTTTTATTTGCTTTGAGAACATTTATGGAGTAGAACATCTTATTATTTCTTCATAAAAAAGTAACATGTTCACTCTATTTTTTCCTATTTTAAAACTCCTGTTTTAAAGAAAGTTAAGGGTCATTCTCATAAATCTGATAAAGAAAATGTTAATTGCTTATGGAGGAGACATAGTGACATTTAGCCAGCACAATCAACCTTTAAGAATTGTAACACAATTAAGAATACAGGGAGTCAGAACAAAAGCTACACAGACACCATTTTGCAAGAGCCTGAATTTATAAATGTTATAATTGATTCACAAACTAGCTGGTGTAGAATAATACATGATCACATGATCTTTACTATGCCATGCCTGCTTACCGAATGCAGACTAGAAAGCTATATTGGACCAAAAGTTCTACAAACTTGCTGTGTGCATATTTTCCAAAAGGGATAGCTGGGAGGTAGCAAAAATAGTCACTAGATAAAATTGTAAATGAAAGATAGTCATGAAAGATAGGAAAAAAGATCAAGTTGTTTGAAGTATGTTTTTGAAAGACACCCTTATAGATACATAGACATCAGTGAACCTGAATAAGTAAATTGGGTCTATCCTACCATGCACATATAATGAAACTACAATGGTCCTGTGTAAATTACTTAGAAGTAAATCTTACAGAGACAGCATGACATGTTTCTGGAACATTTTCACAGTAAAGGCTTTGTTTTATGGTGCCTGAAATTGGAGGAAAAAAGTACTACTCTATTTCAAATATTGGCTCAATAAAGTGTGAAGTTTGATTTTTCTGAAAGTATCGTCTCACTATTATGTTTTAAGTTTGTTCTAATTAATCAAAATGGTTATCTACATTTATTGTTTATGAGGTACACACCAGTAGAAAAAAATTAGACTTGCACTTCATAGTGAAATCAACACTTTTACAATGCCTTATATTGAGCGATTAAATTGAAATATACTGGAATTAGGTAAAATCACAAATACTGAATTTTTTTTATAAAAAAATGATGGAAATTATCTAGAGTTAAGCTACTTTACACGTATTCAGGAAATAGGGCTCAAAGGCTGATAACCCTCATTTAGCTTTAGTCCTTCTGGCCAAATCCAGATGGAGATAATGAAGAGTTTGGAACCAACAAAGACATTCCACCTGCTCCTGGTTCTATATTGCCTAACGAAGCAGTTGAGCCTTCTTGCATCAGTTGATGAATCCTTTTTAAAATGTTTGTTGTTTATATTGAGATAACAAACTGATGCCACTCATCTAACCATAGGCATAATAAACACCTGCAATGCTATTAATATGTTTCAAGGATCTCAGAGACAATATAATATTTTCTGAACAATGATTTTAAACCAAGCTTTCAAAAGCCCACTGCAAAGTACTATGACCTCACCAGCAAAGGATGTTAACATACAAATGATTTTTATGATAATTGTTTATCTTAAATAACATTTCTCTACAAGCTGAGACATGCTGCTCAGACCATCAATTCTAGAATTTATTATCGTTCCTCGTTACTTGTTTTAATTCAGGTTCCTATGGTCAATTGACCTACCATTCCACTCAGATAAATAACTTTGTATGTATCATTATATGTGGTTAAAGATTGGGTTTGAACCAATTCTAACTTTCCAATTTTATATTCTCATTTGTGTCATACTTACTGCAGATCATCTGGCACTTCCTGATTGATGCTCCTTGAAGTATTAAATAATTAAATTAGATATTCTATTTTGTGTGAAATATCTCTACTGTGAATTCTCTTTTGGGAAGAACACACTCATACCACACAACAAGAGTAACAGACAAACTATCTTTTTTTTTCCAGATTCTTAAACATAACAGTATTTTTTCTACATCTCAGCCACTCGACTAATTCTTGCAATTAATGATTTAAATTACTTGTGCAAAACAGGCAATTTTGTATAAACCATTATCACCAACCAAAACAAACTCCTTGTCTTCCTTGCCAGCAAGAAGAATGTTGTGGTTCTTGATCCTTTCCTGGGATGATGAGATAAGTAATGATTTGATGATGAGATAACCAATGATTGCATTGGTCATGCTTCTGGATAATTTCTGGTGGGAATGGGTCGGAGGTGAGCCATCCATCCTTCCTCTTCTTGACCTCTCATCAGCCTTCGATACTGTCAACCACGGTATCCTTCTGGAATGGCTCCAGGGATTGGGGATCCAGGGCACTGTGTGGTCCTAGTTTTCCTCATTTCTGAAGGACCAGACCCAGTTGGTGTGGTTGGAGGGAGAGAGGTCCAGCCGTAGGCCTTCCAATATGAGGTGCATCAGGCCTCAGTGCTCTTGCCTCTCCTATTCAATATCTACATGAAGCCTCTGGGGGAGATCATCCATTCCCACCAGGTGAAATAGCAAAATGCTGATGATACCAAACTAAATATTTTGGCCTGTGATGATCCTAGCGATGCTGTTGAGGTCCCATCCAGGTGTCTGAAAACTGTCAGGGTCTGGATGGGGGACAACAAGCTACAACTGAATCCTGGCAAGACTGAATGGCTGTGGGTTAGGGGACCCATGTTATGCCAGAAGCTAACATCTTTGGTACTGGATAAGGCCTCTCTGCCTCAGACAGACCCAATGTATAACTTGGGGGTCCTCCTGGACTCACAACTCCTGCTCAATAAACAGATGGCAATTGTGGCCAGGAGGGTTTTGCACAACTTCGTGACATCTGCCAATTACGCCCATTCCTGGTCCGGGACTTCTTGCTTATGGTCACACATGCTCTAGTCACATCCAGACTGGATTATTGCAATGCACTCTACATGGGGCTGCCCTCGATGACCATTCGGAGACTTCAGCTCAAAATGTGGCTGCCCATGTGTTGATGGGGTGTGGACGTTTTGCTCATGCCTCACCCTCATTAAGGGAGTTCCATTGGCTGCGAGTGTGCCTCTGGGTGCAATTCAAGGTGCTGCTGATGACTTTTAAAGCCCTACATGGCAGTGGTCCAGTTTATTTAAGAGACCGCATCACCCCAAGGTCATCTGTCCTTTTTGGCATTTGCTCTGAACCTGTGGAACCTCCTGCCAATTGAGCTGAGTCTCCAGACAGAGTTATTGTCCTTCAGGAAAGAGTTCAAAACCTGGCTGGCAAAGCAGGTGTGGGGAAGTGGTGATATGGTAATCACTGCCCCCTGCTGGCTTATATAAGGAGGGTCACTCACACTTTTAATTAGAATTTTTAATTATTGGGGCTGTGGAGTAGTAGGGTTTTTTTTTTTAGCATTTTAAGAAATGTGGGATTTATGTATTTTATGATGATAGTGTTGTACACCCCAAAGTCGCTTGTTGAGTGGGCAGCAAGAAAAATTTGACACATAAATAAATAAATAAATAAATAAATAAATAAATAAATAAATAAATAAATATTCTGATTGAGAACCCATTAATATTAGGTATCTGATGGTAAAAGTCCATTCTAGTTAGCATCTGGGGACTGTGGTGGCTCAAGTGGTTAAGACTGGCTTTTGAGCAAGGGTTACCTTTACCTAGTTGCATCTGGCCCAAATATGTAATACTGTAGTTGTTTTCAGCCTTGTTCCTTCCATTGCATATAAGGCTAATCAATTTTTCAATAAAGATAAATTAGATATGCAAATACATTAAAACTTATGTATTATGCTTGCAAAAAATGTGTCACAAATAAGATCCAATTTATTCATTATGCAACCAAAAGGCTCCAGCCTACACTTTATAGAACATAATAGCTGGAATTGTATTTCATAGCTTCACATGCACTGTGAGGATGATGTCATCACCCATGGCAAATTGCTGCTGAAGACAAATCACCACTGATGATTTTGGGATGCATGCAACTTATATACAATGTAACAAGTTGCATGCATCCCTAAATTAATAAAAGATTATTTTTATCAGCAGCAATTTACCGATAATGTTGTCACTGCTGCTATGCAAGGGGAACTTGCCTTTATAGTATTTCATGCAATGGTGCATACCACCGAGTGTTTAGTATTTATTTATTTATTAATTTAGTTCAATTTATATGTATTGTAAAATAATGTGACATTTTACAGTTGCTTACATTCAAATACTGTACATGAACTTCTCTATCATCTCAAATACTCCTGCTGGTATTTAAAAACACCCAAATAATTGCATGTACAGTAATACCTCATATAACATTAGTATCGAATAACACGAAAATCGCATAACATCAAGGAATCTGGGGGGAAGAATTGCATCAGATAACATTAAGATCCTATGGGATGCTTCAGATAACAACCGCGAAAGCCTGTGTGGTTACAATGTATCTCTATGGATCCCATAGAGGATCAGATAACACTAAAAATCATATAACACGAAGACTTGTGGAACCAGGTTTTAGTGTTATATGAGGTTTTACTGTACTTATATTGGAAAAGGAAGATGGACTTCCTTTTTGTTCTTTTACCATACTTTCACAATTCTTGACTAACCTGGAATTTCCACCTTGACACATTAAATTGGAATATACAGTCACACCAAAGAATAGACAAATAAAAATCATTACTTACCAGCCAAAGCAAGGACATATTCTTGATACCGTGTTCCTATCCTGTTAGTAGCTGTACAGTTGTATCGTCCAAAATCATTGTCAGATGTGGGAGCAACCTTTACAAAGGCAAAATGCAAACAAGTTTCTCTTAGTTGATAAATGAAGCACCCAATCTTGTTTATGGAAAGTGCATTGCACAGATGCAAAGCATTTCTATACAGTTCAGTAAAGCCAAAATTTCCCCCTTATCCTCATCAGGGACTGCTGAAAAGAATGGAAGGTCTCTGGGAAAATTGAACCATCCTAAACAGTCCTGAAATATAACATTGGATGGGATAAAAATGACTTTTGTTCCATTCAAAATGTACCCAGGAAGTAGTCATAGCCTAAGATTTATGGCAAGAGGAAATAATATTTTGCCTATAAACTCCACTTATTTGAGAAGCCTGCAGCATGTTTCAGAGAAATAAAGCACAAACTAAATATACCTGTATCTTTAAAAAATGAGACTAAATAAAATATCTACACTTGTAGGACAGGTATAAACATATGCAGGTAAATGTGGAATATGTACTGTATATGAAAATATATTTAATTGTGCAAGAAGATGAATATATAAAATTAAGTTCAACACCCAAACACATTTCCTTGCAAAAAGAAATCAACTTGATATTTTAAAAAAGACAAAGATGTAGGTGAGATATGAAGAAACAGAACAAAATTGAGGCTGATAGATTTATGCAGCCATGTCTCTTGCATTTTGTTCAGTTTATAGCATACAGAAAAGAAAACCCTTTAGATGTATTGAATCATATAGGAATCCTCTACCAGTTCAGGTGTCTAGACAGCATTTAGAAAGAGCTGATTTTGAACTTTATGTTTGTAACAGAAAGCTTTGACAAATTATTGATAACTACAACATATCTTAAATAAAAATCAGTTCTGAAAAAATTAACAATATCTGATATTCTTAGTACATAATCCTAGTCAGATGTGATGTGTATTTGGAGTAATATGCCACCCCAATAGACTCCCGCTCTCTCCCGTACGGCCCGGGGAGAGGAGGCACAGCTGTGTTGAGGCTGCCGGCTATAAGATCCCGCCACTGCTGCTCCAATGGACTCTCACTCTCACCTGGCCGGCCAGCCCAGGGAAAGGAGGCACAGCTGAGCATCCTCCAGCTGGGAGGAGGAAGGGACATCAGCTGCAGGAGGAGACGACTGATAAAATTGGTGTGGCCACTTTACCGGACTCCTGACCAATGTCCTCCGGCCAGGAAGAGGAATTGGACTGCAGCCGCAGGAGGTTGCTTTTGCAATATAATGTCTTTTATTATGATGTGTATTGATCTATCGTATGGTATTTATTGAACTTTATTGCTCTGTTATATTATATGCCATTGTATTTTGATTGCAATTGTAATGTAGTGTAATGTGTACTGATCTACTGTATGGTACTACTGTACTTTATTGTTTTGTTATCTGCTATTGTGTTCTTGTCTGCACTATAATATTAATATCTGTGGATTCTGTGAGCTGCTCTGAGTTGGTTTTTACTGAGTAGGGTAGCATACAAGTCAAATAAATAAATAAATAAATAAATAAATAAATAAATAAATAAATAGGATGACTTTCCACTGAAGTAAGCAAACCTTACCTCTAATATCAACTTGTTTCCAGCACTGTGAGTCTTTAAATGAGTTGTGTTTCTTTCAGGCAAAACCAATTTCCCCCGTCTCCAGTGAATAGAAGCAGATGGATTAGCTAGAACATCACAACTTATATTGATAGGATTTCCTTCCCAAGAATAATAGATTGTTTGGTTTGACACAAAAATTGGAGCATCTGTAAAACAAAGATATATATATATATATAAACCATGTTATTACTCTTTTCCCATTCAGCTATGTGCTACTCAAAATGTCTTTGAAATTGCAGTGTCCTAGTTTTAAGATTGTAATAAACACACACATATTTTCTAGCCTTTAATGAAAAAGGTGTCTAATGTTGCTACTAATGGTTCACTATTACGTTCAATGGGATCTCTTTATATGTCCAGAAAGAATAACAACATTAAGTTTTAAAATGTGGCATTTGCACAGAAATGTGTATTTTATAAAACTGTTGTAATATTTCCATTTTTTTTTTTTGTAAAACACAACAGGAGTTATAATAACAATAAATCAAAAATCCCATGAAGTAATTTGGTATTCCCTGTAACCTTTTTTTAACTTAGGAACACAAAAAAAAGATTGATATCCCTGTGCTGAATAGCAATACAAAGCAATTAGGTGTTACATTATTACCTAGTATGCCAATGTATAAGCATATAAAAGTACAGTAATACCTCAGATAACGCTAAGACTTGGTTCCACAAGTCTTGGTGTTGTCTGATTTTTAGTGTTATGCGATGCATGTTAAAATCCTATGGGATGTATCGGATAACGTTAAAGCTCCATAGAGATACATTGTAACCGCACAGGCTTTAGCGGTTGTTATCCGATACATCCCATAGGACCTTAACGTTATTCGATCCAATTCTCCTCCCCAGATTACTTAATGTTATGCAATTTTAGCATTATCCGAGGTAAATGTTATCTGAGGTATTACTGTATAACAATTCTAATTTATTTTTCTTATTAACAGAACATTTTATATCTCCATATAGTTTTAAATACATCAAATAAAACTGTGATATTGATGGCAAAAGAATTAACACCAGACATTGGCCGAAACTGCTGTCATAATTAAGGATGTTTTAATATGATTAAAATCCATCATATTTAAAGCACTTATTCTCCGGAGTGACACTCATTCCTATGATTCAAATATATATTTTAATAATTCCATGTATATAGCAAAATTCCATCCCATTTCATATACTGTATGTCTCCTTTCTAAAGTGTAGCAAACAGAATTTAAAACTTTGACTTTTCAGCATTAAACCTGATACTCTGTTCCAGATATATAAAAACAAGAAGGTTCTATTAGGCACTCCAACTTTGTTTGCATTTTTATTGATGGCAATGACCTTCAGTAGTATTAGTTCCTTAATTTTTTTGCTGAAATGTGGACAAAATTTCCAGGAAAAAGTTGCTAACATACTAAAATGCATGTTAAAGTCTTTTTAAACCTTGAATGTCTGCATGCAACCCACTCCCAGCCACTGTAGTATGAGTATGTGAAACCATCACAATGGGATATTATGTTTTCTTTTAATTAATTCCTTTATCATTATATTTGTCTACATGCTTTTCCCTTTGATTGTGTTACCAAAGAAAGAAAAAGAAACAAACTAAAACAAATTAAAAAAGAAAGAGAAGAAGAAGAAAGAGGGAAAAGGGATACAGCGACAAAACAAGCCGTATAAAGCCATACCCCCTTGAAGGAGACATCCTCCACTTTCTCAGAGCATTAACTTCCATTTTCTCTTTTTTTAAAATAAAAAATATTGCTTTTGAACATGGGCCATATTTGAAGAAAAAAGATTTCAAATTATCAATATAAGATAAAGAGAGAAACCAAGCATTTCATATTTACTCTGAAACATATTGACTAATTCTAAATTCCATAAAGAATCTCACAGTTGCTCAATAATTTAATTATACCCTTATCAGTTGTTTTTGCATTTGAGTCTACTAAGTGGCATTCATATAACAAACACAGGGCTTCAAAATGCAAACAGTCCATTCATTAATATAAGAAAGCCAATAGATCTTTTAAAAAGGCATACTGATTTTATATCATAGCACAATATCCTTGTTTACAATTTTACCTAATTGAAAAAGATGTTATTACTAAATAAACCCTAGACCTCCCAGTACCTCTAAACAGTTAGACTAGAATCCAACTGGGTACATATTTCAATGGAGAAAACTGTGCCTATTGATATATTTAAAAAAGTGATTTTTTTTGTCTCATTCAGTACACACAATGAGAAGTCATCTTTCTTTCTCTCCCACCCACACCTAACTTTGCTTTGCAGGATGTTATAGTCATCTGGAATAGATACTGGGGGCATTTAGGGACTCTATAAAATAAGAGAAATATTTTACCCTTAAGCTGCCTTTTGTTATTGCATATACTAAATGGATCTCTAGGAGGCAAGATAAGTGAAATAGGAATTTTTTTTAAAGTTTTTGTTTAAAAATCTTTTCAAAGAATAATTGTTTTCCATTATTTTCAGATGACCACATTTGTTTCAGAAAAAATGAAACTATTGAATTGAGTCCAAAAATAGACTGTAGTGTCAGCTACAGTATCTTTTCAAACTATAATGGAGAACTTCTGAAACTTTATTATTTCTCTGGCTTAGGTGTATTATTTAAATTACATTTTGTTTACAAAACAACTTAAAATTATTTTAGGGCTATATGCTCTGCACAAAACATATAAAAAGAAAAAGGCAAAACTTACATTCAATATCAAGATACATGCTTTTCTGATGCCCACCAATTCTACTTGCAGCTTCACAATCATATCTTCCTGAATCTGACAATTTCACATCTTTAATGTGCAAGGATGATTTTCCGTGCTGCCCTTTGACTTCTATCCGACCATCTGGGCTCTGTTTATACACATTCAAGGGGGAAAACTTTAATTTATTTCTTACTTTTACATTAAATTCTAAATAATTTCATCTAAACTTATAAAACACCTTTACAAATATATTGCAATTTTAAATCACATTTGGCATGCTCTTGAATTTGTTTATAAATATATTATGTGCAAAATTAATATGCAGATTATGAACTTATTTTGTATATTGCCTTAAAGAAGCTATTATATAGTGATAAGAAACTATAGATTCAGAATTTATAATATTAAAACAGTAAGAAAATTTCAGACAAATTCTAATTCTATAGTTTTAATTTCATCATTTTCTACAGCTAATGTCCACTCAGAGCTCCTATGATTATGATTTGTCTTTGTTTCACACATGCATGCTCGCCCACCCGCAAGCACGCACACACACACCACCCTCCTCCAGCTTTTCCCTTTATGTCTGTTCCATGGCTTTAAACTTCCCCTACACAAACACAGTACACTTCATCTCATTATTCCAGCCTTCCTAACAATTAGTAAGATTCATGAGGTATTATAAATCAGATCAGAGAGTAGTGTAGCAAGATTCATCTCTTGTTTTCTTAATAGGGAAACTGTAACAGTGAACAGCAAAATACAACAGCAAAGGCTGTTCTAATCCATTCACAATCTATGGCCTGCGGGTCAAACCCAGCCCCCAATGCCATTCCATCTGGACCGCTATGTGATTTGACACATTTTCCACAGCTTAAAAGCAGCCTATTTCTGGATGGGGGAAAATTGCTTGTCATTACCAGAGATGGCAACTTATTTCTGGGTGTGTGTGTGGAAAATTGCCCATCATTACCAGAGATGGCCACTAGGTGTGCAAAGCGGAGTTTCCTATAGGAATGCACTGAAAATGAATTTCAAGCCGAGGCAAACTCAGGCAGGCAGGTAGGAAGGTTCCTTTTATTTACTTTTGTGTAGGAGGTGGGGGGGGGAGAGTATTTTTTTTAAATAAGGGTTTCCCCATCAGTCCCCTACTGGCCTTTAAAGGGAACCATTACAAAATCTGGAGTGTGTGTTTCTTGGGCCTTCTGGGAATTATTGCCTTCTGCATAGTCCTGAGGGATTTCAGTTAGCTCTGGAATTTTGCAAAAGTGCTTTCTTAAAAGCCTCCATTTTCCTTCTTCCACAAGGGATATATTTGTTTGGGTGTTCTGTTTTTGATTTGCTGTGTGTTTTTTTTTAATTATCTGATATTGTGTGTACACCTCCCAGAGTGGGAATTTTATAAATAAATAAATAATCCTGCCCCCAACAATCTGTGGGAGCTTGACCCAGTCCCTGATTTAAAGAGGTTGACAACCCTTGTTTTAATCCATGATAGACCCTAATGTTATTTTTGAGAGCAAAAATAAAGAGTTCAATGTACTAGAAAAACAAAAAAGTTACAATGAGTGAAGAGAGGAGAAAAGAATTGCAATGAAGGATAGGTCTGATTATTGGAGATATGAATAAGTCAGTTTTCATGTTAGTTTCCTATATAATAAATAAAATCAATATGCAGAGTTTTCTCTTCCATTTTTATGCACACAGAGAGCTCCAACCATAGAAACTGTCACAGTGCTCTCATAAAATGATTGTCATGACTGGCACATCATAAAATCACCATATGCCAAAGAACAATCCCAACCTGTGCTTACAACAACATGAAAATAATTATATGGACAATTCAGAAAAATATCTTTGAGGACACATATCACTAGGCACTTGCTGTGACACTGTGCTTGTATGCTTTAGTATTACTGGACCCATAAAGTAAAGGGAGGGGATAGCTGACTGGATAGGTCAGTGCTGGGCAGTGGTAAATAACCTGGCTCCATAAAGGGGCCAAGCTCTGATCCACCTTAAACAAATTCACACATATTTCCTGTTTATCAGAAAATGATTTTCAGGAAAAATGTATACTCGGACACAAGTAGCAGCTAATGACAATGAGGTCAGTGGTTCCAGTGTTTGGCTACAGAACAGGAGGTTGGGAGTTTGATTCCCCACTATGTCTCCCACAAGAAGATCCAGCCTGTACATTCATGGGCAAGCTGCACAGTCCCAGGATTCTTCCGAAGAAGATAACCACCTCAATGTACATATGGTTTGATTTAAGCATCAAACCAATTTACATAAACTGCCAAAGCCAAAAAAAGGAAATGGTAAACACGTCTGTATATTTTCTGTCTAGAAAACCCTGGAAAAAGTCACCATAAGTTACAACTTTGTTGAAAGAACACAATTATTATCATCATTAAAGGGAGGAGAACACATTCAATTTTTTTCTGTCTTTTGTTTTTTTTTTATTTGCAGCCAATGAAAAGGTTATGGTAATTAAGTAAAAGTTAAAGAATCAAATCTACAGAAGTCAAAGACGATCTCATCTGTGCTAAAGTTCAAATTCCAGTTTGACTAGCTGCCTAAAGGCCATATTTCTACCCACCAAAAAAGGTTTGGAAAGCCACACAAAACCAATCTCCTTCCACACACACACAAAATTGAATATTACTACTTTAATTGATACAACTCATTCAGAAAGTGTTCAAGTGTTAATTTGTGGTCAAATATAGAAAGTACACAGAATGACATAATCAAGTCAATGAAGCTTTAAAAAAAACATTTCAATTTTCCTTAAAATGACTTCTTGAAAATATAGATAGCTACTAAAGTGTGCACAATATTGCAATAAGTATAAAACCAATTTAGATAATCTGGCAAAGTAGCTGGAAATTGAACTTCAGTTCTATCAGTGGCAGATTTCAGAGTTTCAGAGTTCAGAGTTTCTCAACCTTGGGTCCCCAGGCATTCTTGGACTTCAATTACCAGAAGCCCAAGTCAGTACACCTGTGCTAATTGAAGTCAAACACCATCTTGTGGTCCAAGATTGAGAAACCCTGTCATAGTTGTTGTTTTTAAATAGCATTTGAAATAGTTTTTCAAGGATCACTCTTAGTTTCACAATGCCATTATTAAAAGAACATCATTAAAGGAGGATATAGCTGAGAAATTCAACCTTCCCTACATCACTTGAAGGACCCTGAGTAGGCTGGTCTGCTGATTACTGCCAGAAACATGTACCGATGAAGACTTAAGTTAGGCCAATGGCAAAGCCAATGACAAAGCCAAGAAAGTGGCTTCATTTTGGCTGTCCAGGGTTTGATCAGACACGAAAGAAGAAGTATGCAATTCTTGATCTTCCTAGAGAAAGTCATGGCAGTGTTCCAGTGAAATTATTATTATTATTATTATTATTATTATTATTATTATTATTATTATTATTATTATTATTATTATTATTATTATTATTATTATTATTATTATTATTATTATTATTTCAAATTTATATTGCCGCCCACTCGCCGTGGCGACTCAGGGCGGCTTACAGACAATACATTACATTACATTACAATACAATAAATGATACAATTAAACACCTGAGTCATAATGATTTCTACTGTATTTAGATATGCCGATCTTTTCCCAAATTGCACTTAGTCACAATTCTATCTCTGCACAGGGACATGGGATACACACACAACATAAATTTGTGATGAAATTTTGCACCATTCTCTCCCACACCTCATTAGGCTGTTCTCAAGTCCACGGGCAAGCATACTCCAATTGATTTAGCTCTTTGTATTTTATTAGATTTCTCCTCTACATTTAGCTGTAAGACTGGTCATCACTACAACTAGCAAATCACATTGTTCTTTTGTCTCTTAGCTTAAATCTATGCCAGTGCCATTTAGAATAGATCTACTGAATTAACCACTGAATGGTAAGAAAAATGTAAGCAAACCCAACAATTCAATTGCCAGAATCCTATTCTTCCACAGCTGTTCAAGGACAATCATACAAGAAGAGTGAGCATTTGTCCCAAATGCCTCTTTTTCTAGATCATCTTATGTTTGTGATGTTTGATTATAGTATAGCTTATGTGAACAGCCTGCGACAAAAGTGAAACTACTTGCATGACTGCCCTTATAAATTTTGCTTTTCTTCAATGCAATTTTGGCCATTTGAGCTATTCTATTTCTAGGAACATATACAGTACTGGACTTAGACCCACAGCCTTTTATTCATGCATTCTTTTATCTCTGCTTCCATAGTTATCAAGTGATTTCTTTTCAACACCTCTTCCCTAGGACCCCTAATAGATCACTGTTGTTTTCCCAATAAATCAATCAGGACAAGACCAGAGAAGCCCTGCTAAAACAAAATGCTACTGCACAAAGCGAGAAAATGTAAATGAGAGTACAAAGTGGAATATCACCTCAGATGTAAGTGAAAGTCACTAGTGGCTCCCAGCCATTCAATAAAGCACAATGGTTTAAAGATATGTTGCCAAATAGGAAGCCAAAATTTGGCATCGTGTGGGAAGAAATAATGGCTGAAATCCAGTAGCATAATTTATACTACATAAAGCTAATGACATCATCAGCTGCAGCAGGTCTTGTGTTAATTAAAAAATCTATTTTGTTCCCTAAAAGTCTCAAGGTACCTTTTTATTGAGGGGAAGCAGTTGGTGACTGTAAAATGGGAGGGGGAGTTAACTTTCAAAAATCATTGTCAACCGTAAAATTGTGCCAGTGGTGATGCTTTTGCAAGTTAAGGACCCATACCTTATTCTGCAGCCCCCAGAATGGAAGGGATTCCAGAGAGCCTAATGTGTCTTGAAAGTGGTGGGGAGTGGGTAAAATTATCAGCCTTGCACAGTGCAAGTTACACTACTATATTTTAGCCAACACATTTGTTAGTTGTTTGTTGTTAACAACTCTAGGCTAAATTCTTAGGTAAAAATATTAAATTGTATAGAATGTACTAATAGACAGTTGCTTGCTCAAAAGAACAATGCATTTCATATCTAGAAGAACAAAGATATTCCAAATCCACTTTTAAATAAGTAATCTGACCTGCCTTGAGAATTTCTCTGATTCAGATCTCCTTAATCACATTTGACTCCATAATCCTCATATTTTCCCGCATGCAAAATTGACAGTATGTCTAATGACAACTGCATTTTAGTCCAGTTGAGTTCATTAAAATGTATATTTAACATGCAGTATCAATTTATTGTTCTTTAATACCTAGATCAGTCCATTTCTTAAGCTTTGCAGTTTAGAGAAGACTGTTTAAATCCAAAGAGAAATCTCAAAAATAATCTGAAAAGTCAGAAAAATGAATGACTGTTTCCTATGCTCAGATCTACACTTGTCACTAGACCAAACCAGGAAAGGCAATTTTCATGGGGAAATACAAACATTTGTTAAAATCAATGGAATAAAATTGAATCATAATCAGAGCATGTATTACTCCTAGGTATTGTTATAGTATAGGCAGGACTTTAGAAAAAAGTTTCTTTTCCCTTTTTTTTTTTATTACAACACCCAAAGTTTCCCATCTATTATTATTAAGGATATCTTTTCAAATAACATTACTATTTCCACAAACACATCACTAGTTGTAGTGAGGAATGAGGGCCAGCTGGGCTGACTGGGCAGCCGGCTACAAAAGACCTTGCCACCAGGAGACCATCACCGGATGCTCTCCCTAGCCGGTCGGGCACGGAGAATGAAGACCAGCTGGGCTGACTGGGCAGCCAACTAAAAAAGACCTTGCCACCGCTGCCGCTGGGAGACCATCGCCGGACGCTCTCCCCAGCCGGTTGGGTGGGGAGAATGAGGGCCAGCTGGGCTGACTGGGTGGTCGGCTACAAAATACTTTGTGGCCATCACTGGGAGACCATCACCGGATGCTCTCCCCAGCCGGTCGGGTAGGGAGAATGAGGGCCAGCTGTGTGGATTGGCTGGCCAGCTGAAGACCACCACCACTGCTTCCACCACAGCTGTACTGCGGCCAGCCACTCCCTGTCAGGAAGGGATAAGGGCTTTCCTGACAGTTTTGTAGTGTATTTTCTTGACTGTAGTCTATTTTTCTGATTGTATTGTATTTTTATTTTTATGTAAGATTTATTAACTACATTGACTGTATTATATTTGTTGTTATATTTATATTATGTCATTTTCATATTTGAGATTGTAAATAATAATAATAATAATAATAATAATAATAATAATAATAATAATAATAATAATAATAATAATAATAATAATAATTTATTATATAATAATATAATAATATGCCACTCTCCTCACTGAAGCAACTCAGAGCGGCTAACAATGTTACTATCTCAGATATGAAAATGACAACAAATATAATACAGTAATACCTCAGATAACGCTAAAATCGCATAATGTTAAGTAATCTGGGGAGGAGAATTGGATCCCTATGGGATGTATCGGATAACAACCGCTAAAGCCTGTGCGGTTACAATGTATCTCTATGGAGCTTTAACATTATCTGATACATCCCATAGGATTTTAACATGCATCAGATAACACTAAAAATCGGATAACACCAAGACTTGTGGAACCAAGTCTTAGCGTTATCCAAGGTATTACTGTACAGTCAATGTAGTTATGTATATAGCAGATTCATGTGCGTACAGCCTAACTGGTCCCTGATGATGATTGTAAAGTTTGCTACGGTCAATTACGCTTAATACTTAGACCAGTGTTTTGGTTCATAGGGAATGTTCCTACCTTGTGAATAAAACCTCTGCTATCATATCACCTCTCACACTTTTCCTCTCTCTTTCTTTCTTTCTGGATGCTTCCTCTGACCGCCTCTGTCTTCTCATTTTTATACCTCATTTTCTCTTTATGGATTGCTTGCTGGACACTCCCACCTAAATTTAGCTGTCTCCTTTTCATTCCAATCTCCACTCTTTTATGGATGCACTTGGTAATAGAAAGACTTGTTCATAGCCACAGTGGTAGTAAAAATGGTAGAAGCAGCATTAGTAAATGTTGGAATATTTGTTAAGGAAAAAGGATACACAATTAACTACTATATGTCAAGTGTTCCATGAAACTGTTTCAACAGGAGTGCTGACTTGGGCTTCTGCTAATTGAAGTCCAAAACACCTGGAGTGCCAAAGTTTGTCATCACAGCTACATACACAACAACTTAAAAATATTCCACACACTTGAATAAAATATTGGAAATAGAAAATATGTTCAATAAACTTAAACATTATGAAAAGTATAATCCTTTAAAGCATGCTAATGTCGGTATATTTCAAAATATATATATATATATATACATTGAAGTGTTATTTGATACATCAGCCAAAATTTTCTCACCTAGTTATGCTGGTACAAATGACATATTTTTACGAAGTGAACTGCATCAAGAAAAGAAACTGCTATAGACATTATATGTTGCATATTGAGTTACATGAATCAGTGACACTGAATCACAGGACTCATGATAGGTAATGGCTGAAAATCAGTGGTATTTCACAACTAGAGCAAGCCCACGGAATGAGGGGATATTTAGTCAATTGACTTCTTTGTATTTTCAATTGATTCCATGGGCCTGCTCTAGCTGCAACTTTCTACTAGATTTCAGCTATTATCTACACAGATTTCATAACTTGAGGCAATGCACCTATAAATTAATGCATTCTGCCATTATTTAAGATGTTAAAGAAAATTAACATAGATGATTTGTAGAAAAGGAAGTTGATTTACTTACCACCCATCTGGGTGATTTCCCACTCTGGGTGGTGTGCAACATTTAAAAAACAACAATTCAAAATAAACAATGACAATCACACTCAACCTCCAACAGCAATGTACAGAAGGAAGCTAATATGAATTAAAAATTTAAAAATACACACATACACACAAAAGTATAACTACTAATTGGCATTAGGGAGGATGTTTTGGAATGGCTCTTTAAAAAGGAAGGTATTTAGCTGCTTTTTAAAATATGTTCAGAGATGGAGCCTGGCATAGCTCCATTGCTAAGGACTTCAACAACTGAGAAAGCCCTCCTTCATGCTGCAGTCTTCTTCATCAGTCTTGGTGTTGGCACCTGGAGCTGTCCTGTTTGAGATAAATGAGTGATGTAGGCAGCTGTTCTATGGGAGAGACTTTCTGATAGATAGCAATGACCTAAACCTTGTAGGGCTTTATATGCTAGTGTTAGCACCTTGTGCCTGACATGGAAAGGAGTGGGAATCCAGTGCAGATCTGACAGGGTTGAAGAATTATGTTCAAATTTCTTAAATCCCATCATCAACCTGGCCATTGCATTCTGGACCTGTTGCAGTCTCTCTATCAAGGGCAGCCTCACAGAGTGAGCATTACAGTAGTCAGTTCATGAGACTACCAATGAATGGACCAAAGTTTTTAGGGATTGTTTGTCAAAGTAGGGACACAGCTGTGCAATTTGATAAAGATGGGGGGGAGCAGCACCAGTTTGTAAGATAAGAATTAATGAAGCACAAAATAAAAATCAGTTCAAGGAGTAAACTGTTAGACTTTCCCACATCTATAACTGGAGGTCTGTACACTAATGAAAACATCTAAATACTTCATGGTTTGGTGTTTTAAACTGCAAACTTCTTCCATTGAAATATTATCTGTTCTAATAATTATATTTCTTAAACAATAAGGAAGTTTGAAGTAAACCTAAAAAAAACCCTTAAAATTTAACTATTTGCCCCTGTTGCCCTACACACTATTCAATGTCATGTTTTATCAGTCTGTATTTTAAAAATGGCTATCTACTGCAATTTGCTAAGCATTAATCATTAATGTTAAAGATCCTCAGAACATAGTGATGTTGATTAAATGATTAGCATCAATTAATAATGTAAGTCACTAATATTTCCAAGGAGAGAATGATGCTGTGAAACTGAATCCAACATCCTGGAGTCTGTTAAGCAGAGCCCTCTTCCATCAATGAGAAGAAGTGACTCATCCAAATTCAGGAGCATAGCCTCTTTTAGTGTTGTTAATTGTTTGAATGTAATGAACTTCTAGGTTGAAATTACCTTATTGCTGACATTCAAGTATAGTTGGCCATAATTTGTATAATGTTGTAGCTCAATTCAACTGATTAGTATCTTTGTTTGATGCCTCTATAGTATTTTTGCAGCAATAGATAAAAATGGCATAGTTATCAGGTTCTCCATTTTCATTTAGGTGGGCGTATGCAAGAAAAGTTGCAAGTGGTAATAGTATCTCTTTGTATACTTTACAACAGATTTAGCAAGCTTCTCTTCTTTTGTACATATCTCAAAAATGCACATTGAATTTGTCAGGCAATTATACAGCATACAGTAGTTGAAAATTGAGAACCAAATATTTTCTTAAAATATAAATTTCAGGAAAGATTGAATTTTATTTTCTCCAGAGTGTATGTATGACTTCTTAAACCGTTCTAACAACACACCACTATTCTAAAATGGATTGGTTTTAATCATTCGTAACCATGATACTTTTTCAAACATATTTTTCTGTTCTTAACATGTTCACTTGGTTTAGATCTAAAGAATGCCATGTGTCACCAGCTATAATAATAGGGAAAAAAATTCCAGTATGTATAATACTGCCATTTCTCAAATATATGATGCATATCACAATATTAAATCCATGGAGATACTTACAACCCATCCCCAGAAAGAGGCAATATTTATTTTTAACAGTCATTGAAGAATTGAGTAGCTGGGTAATTATCAAAATCATAGATGGTAGGAGAGCCAAAGCAAAACGATGCCTCAATCTACTTACTTTACCCCCGTCCCTCTTCTACCATTTGGTTCACCCACTGTTTAGCTTGTGAAAGACAACCATGTAATCTCCTTCTGGGCTACATGTCACTGAATTTCAAAAGGGCCGAGAATCTTCATTAAATGGCACTGCTTTTGAAGTCCATGAAATACATCCTTTCACAGAGAAATGCACTGTACGATGGTGTGCTTATGATTTATCCACAGGAAAGATAAGTATGTCAGTATAAAATGTGCATGCCAGTCAGGCTTCAATGTCAGACACAAGGCAGATGAGCTCTAGCAAATAAGCTAGTTCCTCAAGAAGCAGAAAAACAATGCAGACAAAATGTGCTATCTGAATTCAAGGCATTATGAAAATTCCAGAAGTTGAAAGAGATGGCCAAGATTTCCTAGGCTGAAAAGCTACCTTTGATGAGCAAGGGCTGTTATTCTCAACAGCCACCTATGTGGAGAAGCTGATGGAAGCTCCCTTCTGGGTTTTGGATGCAACTTTCACAACATTCCCCACATTCTTCAGGTATATGTACTCTATCCATGCACCTGTTGGAAACAGCAGAAAATTCCAGAGTATTGCCATGTGTATTTTCCTTAATGTCCACTGATTCAGTCATGTTATACTTGAGTCTTGAACCTGAAGTTTGTTTGTTAAATGGACTTGTAATGAAACCTAGAAGTGCAGTTTATTTTTCAGTTTTACACAGCTACTAATAATTGCAACATGCTACTTTTTCCTTAATGGTTTCATTAAGTTTTCCCCTTTCAAAAGAAGGATCTATTTGTATTAACCCATTTAAGAGATGTTCCATATTTAAGACATGAAACAAACATTAGTCATGAAGCAAATATATTTTGTTGCTTTGGCTTTCTGTCCATCTGTAAACATAGTAGCTTATTTTAAAATTTCAAACTGCAAATGAGTCTTTATATGTACTGAAAATTACCCGAGGAGCAGCATTATGTTCAGGTACAATAAATAAATTATTGAGAATGTGAGATATAATTTAAGAAATGGTAGCAATATGAAACATGATCAATCATTGCTTTGCGCTGCTGTTTTCATGCAAATTTTGGTTGGTTATATAAAGAGGTGACACAGGGCATTGTACATACCAAAACCAATACTACTTCTTCTGTTCTTGAAAGAGCCGACATTGGTGTGCCTGTAATTTAGGAGGGCAAAGAAAGAAAAATAATGAAGATATAGTATACTTCAAATGTTTGTCACAAACTTTGTGGAAAAAAAAGATTAGAAATCAGAAAGCAATTGGCAGTATTAAAAAAAACCATATCTAATTATCAATGATCATGTAATCGTTAGTGTGAGATTACATATAAATTAATGCAATTTAATTAGTTCAGAATAGGGATATAAAGCTCTTGTTTTTCTTATCTTTGCATGTAATGATGCAGAATTGCTAAATTTTAATTCTCAGTTGCAGGGACTATATGAGATATTTTGGAGTTCTGAAATCAACTTCAAAATAGTGTTTATTCATTTGTTTTACACAAAGATTTAAACAAATTAACTGATTAAAAAATAAAAGCAGAGTCACTCCTTAGTTGACAATTGAAAGCAGGGGTTATCAACCTTTTCAAGCCACGGGCCGGACCATGCCCCCTCAGACAGCTGAGTGGGCTGGACTGGTGGTTCCCCCCACCATAAATGCTGCCATAAAATGTGTCTGTAACTGTCATAAATGCATTTATGACAGTCGTGGGCACATTTACAGCTGTTGTAAACATGTCCGCTTCCACTGGTGGCAATGCAGGTACTGCTGGCCGTAGGTTGAGAACCCTAATCTAAAGCATTGGGTTGTGTTATTTGAGTCTTTATTATTCCTCCTGAGACACCCTTTCCTCACTTACAGAGGGGAAAAGACAGTTAAAGTTAACATTGAAAAAAAGTATCTAAACTTTTCAATCCCAGAATTTGGTATTGCCCATGTTCTTTATGTTTATAGATAAAACCACAATTGATTGGTATCCCTAATATTCATCAAATACCTAAATTTATATAAATAATTACAAATGGAATATTTGTAGCAAATTGAATTTGTACATTTTTGTGCAGGTGACCAAAACTTGAGTATATTCATTTAACCCACTGTTCAATATTATTGTTTTATTGTTATTCAGTATTATTGTTACACTGAAGAATTGAGATTTGGAGTATAACACAAAGAACTAAATTTCTTTAGGAAGAGGCTGAAGAAAGTATGTTACATAATAGGACATCTACAAATTAATCTGTATAGTTGACATTCTGCATTGAACTAGAAGAAAAAATGGGATTTACAATTATCTGTAGGATTATCAAAAATAATAGCTGTGTTTCAGTTATAGCTGTAGATATACCGGTCAACTCTCATATATGCAGATGATACATTCTGAGACTTACAATGGGTACCTGAAACTGCAGATAACCGCAAACCATTTATTTTACATTGAAGACAGTGGCCTAAAGCAACCAGCTCTATTACTCTTACAGATAGTATTTTTTAATAAGTACCATAATCATTCCTTTTCTATTACAGGTATCCTAATAACTGTTAGCTGCTATTTAATGCCACAAATCCTATTACAAACTCAAGCTACTGCCATAAACATAAATTTCAGTTCAGAATTCCAAATAGTGCCTATGTTAACTTCTTAATGTGTAACAATTCACTGCTGAAAGTTTTGTCAACATTATTAAGGTAGCAGGCTTAATTTCTACTAGCACTTGTGATAACATTTATAAAAATATATATAGAAATGACACCATTCTGTCATTTAGAGTAGTAGCTATAACAGACAAGAACTAATTTTAACAGAACAGTAGTCAGGAATGTGTACACCATACTTTCAGAAACTATCCCAAGATCAAATATCTAAAAGTATTGGCTTCCGGTCTGGCCTGGAGGGTAGAGAACAGCTGCACGGCTCGGCAGCGCTTAAAACTCTGCCGCTGCCCTCCACCACCACCGGACTCCCCTCAGCCGGCCTAGCCTGGATGGGGGAGAACAGCTGTGTGGTTCAGCAGGGCTTGAAAATGCCACCACTGCCCACCACTATCACCAGACTCTTCCCTTCGGCTGATTCGGCCTGGAAGGTAATGGACAGAGTGGTTCGGGCTGTGTTTGTAATATATTTCTGAGTTTTCCTTTGAAATGTTTTGGTAATTATGTTATAATTGTAATTGTGAGATTGTAATTATGATATTTTGGAACTGTGATATTGTAATTGTATTTACAGTAATACCTCAGATAACGTTTACCTCGGATAACGCTAAAATCGCATAACATTAAGTAATCTGGGGAGGAGAATTGGATCGAAGAACGTTAAGGTCTTATGGGATGGATCGGATAACAACTGCTAAAGCCTGTGCGGTTACAATGTATCTCTATGGAGCTTTAATGTTATCCGATCCATCCCATAGGATTTTAGCATGCATCGGATAACACTAAAAATCAGATAACACCAAGACTTGTGGAACCAAGTCTTAGCGTTATCCGAGGTATTACTATATTGTAACTGTTATATTGTAATTGTATTTATTGTAACTGTGATATTTTGCTTCTTCGTTAGCCACCCAGAGTCACATTTTGAGTGGGGCGACATACAAATTGAATAATTGAATTGAATTGAATTGAATTTCAACAACTTTATTTATGAATCTACATAAAGAGTAATAAAACCAAACAAATAAGAAAAGGAAACCCTCATCATATTACCTTAAAAAATAATGAGTGTTAGACTCACACATGGTATAGGCTATAATTCAATTCTTCAGAAACTATTATATCATATAATCTAGGACAGCCTATTTTTATGTAGTTTAGTAGGGTAGAGAGAGAAAAAAAAATATTATAAATTACTTTTGAAAATAAAGCAGCTGAAATCCAGCACAGTAGATTTGGCCTACTGAATCAATGGAACTTATGGAGACGTGAACTTACTGAGTCAATGATCCTACTCTACTTGTGAATTACTACTGGATTTCATGAGAGATATCTGAAAGTCTAGTGTTTGCTATTCATCTCCACACATTTGATATATAGTCACAACCTTATATTTATTCAGTAACCACCCAGAGCCAAAAGAATAGGAAGCTAGAGGTGTATCATCTTGTCCTGTTGAGCAGCCTGATATTTTAGAGTAATATTTGGTTGTGTGTGCATGAATGCATGTTCATACACACACATACAGACACACACCAAATTATTCCCAACATGTCATAAACTGCTGTGACATCCCGTAAAATAAGTTAAAACCTGTTACTATAGGCTTCTCAGTCTTTTCATTGAACATAATGCAGTTCTTACAGCCTTTCTTTTATAATATTCCATGCTTGTCAATGCACATCTCCGCTAACAGTGTAAATAAATTAAATCACTACTTTTGGCTTAGATTAAACAGGAAAATGGAGGGAAGGGATTCATTCCAACAGCTGAATAAAATGAGATGTAGTAAATAAAACACTTTCAGGGATAGAATAGTCACTGAAAAGAAATACTGTATAATGAAATCGTGTTTTGAAAAACTTTATTCTACAACTTTATTGTTCCATTTTTTGGCAGTCCAAGGACACAGACAACGAGTGCCATGAGCAAACAATCCATGTTGTGAAGAAATGAATTTCTGGGGGGAAAGAAAGGAGAATTTGGCAACCCAACAGGATTTCTATAAAACAATCAAAACATTCTACACATGCTCTTTATAGAACTAAAACACTGAAAAGTTTATACAATGCAATGGAAAAACATAAATCACTCATGTGTTAGAGAACTTACAAAAAGAGCCATTTAGAAAGGGTTTTTTCCCCCAAGAATCTTAGGCTCTTAGCTGATTATGATGCTGATGTAGAGCTACTTTCTAGGTCTGATTGAGAGAAACTACAAAGAAAGCAAACAACTACTGTACTTCAAAATAAGCAGTGCTTGCTCAAACTTCTAAAGAGAGTCCATGCTAAAGTAACTTCTCAGAAGTATTAAATCATGAGTGCCCAAACTATGGCCCATGGGCCATTTCTGGCCCCTGACACCAATTCATCCATCCTGTGCTGCCTTTGTGCTCTTGGAAGCGGAAGTAAAACACATGCATACAGACACATTTTACTTCCACTTCCAGAAGCGGCAAGTTTAAGCAGAGAAAATGGCAACCTAAAATCTAGCTCATCCTGTTGCAAAACAAATTGCAAGGCACATTTTACTTCTGCTTCTGTGACCAGCCTACTGAACCACATGTCCAGTCCAAGGCCCAAAAAAATGGGGCATCCCTGTATTAAATATGCAAGTGACCTCTAACTTTAATATTCTTTCATCACTTTCTTCTGAATATTTGCTTAAGATGCAGCTATCTAACATTTATCATATAAACAAAAATAATATTTTGAATTTTAGATTCATAATTCATAATCAGCAGGGATATTGATGCTCTTTTTCAAACATATCATTCATTCTAGGACAAAAATCCAATCATGTTCAACCTTTTCAGTGGAAGGGAATTCAATCTCCTGTTCCCTTCCAAAATCTTCTTCACAGGGATGGATGAGGGTCCACTAACATTGTAGAAGGTGGCAGTCATAGTTATAGCGACAGGGATGGAGCAATAGCAATGCTAAGACCAGCCCTGTGCCTTTTTTCTATAACTAAGACTGCCACCTTTTACAATGTTAGTGGACCCTCATCCATCCCTGTGAAAAAAGATTTTGGAAGGGAACAAATCACTGAACAAATCTTCGAGAGAGGACCTCTACCTGGATTATCCCACTGACTGGTGTTCCCAGGCCCTCACCCCCACACCTGGCTACAAGCAGCCATTGTGGCAAGACTCATTCCCGCTGCCCTCGGACTTCAGCCCAGCTGGACGAGAGTGGACCTCCGGCTGGAAGAACCTGGACTGTTCCACCTGCTGGTGATCCTGGGCCCCATCCGCACACCAGGCTACAAGAAGCCGTTGTGGTGTGCCACCACCGTCACTTTTGGAATTTGCTTGAGTCCAGGGTGAGAGGCCTGATATTATTGGATCATGGGTTGTTATATTGTATATATTATTATATTATTATATGCTGTTCTTGTAATTGATTTAGATATATTGTATTTAATTATATATATTGTATTACTGTGCATTTATTCTATTTGGTTTGTTTAAATTGTGATGATTTGTGATCTGTAGTATGATGTTATTACGATTGTGTGTAATTTGTAACTGTGTATCTTGTGTCCCTGTAAGCCACCCAGAGTTGCTTTCATGAGTGGGGCGGCATACAAGTCTAAAAATTAAATTAAATTAAATTTTAGGGTTGGCTGGCCCTGTTAAATGGCCCAATGACTCAAGAGTTTGGTTTATCTGCTCTAGACATACTGATACCATAGAAAGTTGTAAAGAAAAGGATGGAAAGCTAATGTATGTTCACTAGCATGACACTGGCATACTAACTAGAATAAGATAATTGAAAAAAGGACCACCAGAGATATAGAGAATTTGTTAGTGTTTGTATTTGACTTGGTTAACTCTGGCAAGGTTTTCAAAGTAGGTAATAACAACAACAGCAATTACTACTACAATAATAACAACAAAAATGCTAATAATACTAGCTATAATGCTCATGAAGCTAAAAAATAATAATCAAACCACATTTTAAAGGCCAACAGAACATATTCAATGAGAGGATGGACACCATCATAACAAGGATTAGAAATGAAACAGCATGCTGTGAAATACTGATGAATAGGAAGCCAGGGAATATGAACAGGGTATTTGGGTTTTCAGAAAAGCAATGAAGATTGTGAGGAACCACACAGTGTTCTTCAGTTGCCATGGATATTATTCCTTAGGCTCCCTCCTTTCTGGTACAGTAGAGATTTTTTGGGAAAATTTTTACAACTATATCTTTTACAAGAAAGCTCTTTCGTAACAGGAAGCTTGCACACTCCAAAATACAATGGATGTGCCAAGCAAACATCAAAAATTCTTTCAAGTCACATAATTCAATATACTCACAAAATAATTTTATAATAAGACTTTAATTCACCCGGGGGGGGGGGTTGGACTGCTTTACAGTTCAGTTTCATGTTCCAACCACGGAATCAAACTAAGAGAGGACTTCAAAACGAAAAAAAAAAAGTATTCACATTTGAGATACAAGAAGGAACATGTTTTCAGAAGGGATTTTTTTTAAAGTTAGAGGACAGCCCCAAATTATATCTATTTGGAAATCCTGCTAATTTAAATGGGGATTTATCTCAATAACTGTGTGAAAGATCACAGCCTAAATTAAAATTCTTCTACAGCCCTCCCACATTTGGGTTTCTTGATTAGTGTCCAGGAAAGATCTTGAGTTTCCATAGTAACTATTTCTGTTCACATTCCTTCTCATCCAACTATAAAGCCTGTGAATAAGCAATGCCTTTTGTATATAAAACATGTTTATATTTAAGTCTTTTCCTCCACCGTTTTTACATTAATGACTTTTTTTGATTTCATTCAGTACAACAGTCAATTTTGCAGATATTCAAGACAGATTATTTTACCTTGTCACCTTCAGAGAATGTTATTCCATCAATAGCCCTTTTCCAAGTAATTTCAGGGACAGGTTCTCCTTCTGCTTCACATATGAGAATAGCCTGACCATGTTCAAAGGTTGTTTCATTTTTAAGTTGCATTATTTGAGGCTGTACTGTTAGAAACATACATTATATTATTTATTCTTGAAGAAAAACACAACACTTGTACAGGAGTGAAATAATCTGGCCCCCACCCTTGCTCCAGCTGCCCCTGCCCCCAGAATTAGCCGCAGACTCATTTATGTCCATCGTAAACACATTTGTGACACCCTTAAATTAGTCTGTGGCCATTGTAAACATGTTTATGACAGCCACAGAGGTGTTTTGTGGCAACATTTATGGTGGGGGGAACCACCAGTCTGGCCCACTCAGCTGTCTGAGGGGGAGTGGTCCAGCCCATGGCTGTAAAACATTGAGAACCTCTGGTCTATCTGATAAATGGTATAAGGCAAAAATATGACATTAAGCATGGCATACTATTTACAAGGAATACTATTTTCCATAAAGAATCTATTGGATTCTAATATATTACATCAAGCTTTTTACCCCATTATGTTCTCAGAACTCATAATACTGAAACTCTGTTTCAGTATCTCTTTAGCAAACTACTGTAATAAGTCTAGGGATGTGTGAAAACTCCATTTTAATTTTTTTAAAAATTGTTAGATTTTATTTTTAAATAAGATTTATTTGTGGCATGCCTAGATTTACAGAGATACCTAGCAGAAGAACACAAATGAAACTGTATGGAAAAGATTCCTTGTGTGTATGGAAAAACAAATAACAACTGTATACTTATTTCTGGTCAAATGAAAACATTACTGAAAAAAACGATAATAAACAACATAATCACTTCTGTGTGACCCAACTGCAAAGATGCTTACTTACACTACCTACAAACAATTCCAGATGTAGATCTTGTTTCTCCCTCAACACAAAATACTGTTTGGTCAAGAGAATATGGCAGCAACTGAAGATCTAAGCCTTCACAGCTGTTTGTCAAAGTATATTTTCCTACTGAGAGTCCTATTCAGAAAATAATGCTGTTAGATCACCTCCCTAGAGAGAAACCATTCAAAATAACTGGCGGTTTCAATCTTAAATCTTTTGAGGAAAACCTCTGAGGGCTCAATAGATTTGACACTGCTGGGTAAGCTACTAGACCTTGGGGAAAAGAAACAAAGAGTGATGGCAAACACATTCATGTTTGATTCAAATCATTGCTTTTTCTTATTTCAAATTTCAGGGCAAATTTGGAATCTAGTTGAAATGTCTTAAGAAGATGTCTTTTAAAGGGATACAGCTTCCTTTTCCCATTCACCTTTGGAAATTTCAAGCCTCTAGCTACAATATCATACAGGTTGTAACAAAGCAACAGGACATACACTAGAACCCCGGACAACGTTATGACATGGTTCCACGAATCATGACGTTGTCCAGTTTTTAATGTTGTTCGATACATTGATTCAACAATGCTAAAAAAAACTGAGAAGAGGGGCTTGCACATGCGCGAAAAGGCGCGCCAGTGGGAGCCTCTTCTACCAAACGGGTATAGCAATGGGGATCCCACGTCAAGGCAAGGTATCAAAGTGGGGGGTGCCACCCCCCACTTTGATCCCTTACCGGGGGGAATTCGGAAAAGCAGACCCTTGTTTAGGCGAGTGAAACGGGGATCCCACGTCAAGGCAATTTCCTTGACATGCGATCCATGTTGCTATAGCGTGCCCAGGAAAGAGGCAGCTTGGTCGAAATCCTCACCACCCAAGCCACCTCTTTCCCAAGCTGGGGAGACCCCGCGGAAAGGCGCCTCTCCTCTCCCAAAGTTCCGAAAGGGTAAAGATCCTTATCTTTTCGGAACCTCGGGTGGCTTGCAGGCGTGCGCGTTTGTGGGGTTAGAGCAGGGTAGGGGGGACCTCTGTACCCTGCGCTAACCCCCACCAACGCGCGCGCGCCTGCAAGCCACCCGAGGTTCCGAAAAGATAAGGATCTTTACCCTTTTGAAACTTCGGGCATGCGACGTGCGTTGGTGGGGATTAGCGTAGGGTACGGTGGGGACCTCCGTACCCTGCGCTAACCCCCACCAACGTGCGCATGCCTGCAAGCCACCCGAGGTTCCAAAAAGATAAGGATCTTTACCCTTTCAAAACTTAGGGTGTGCGGCACGCATTGGTGGGGGCTAGCGCAGGGTCCGGGGGGACCTCCGTACCCTGCGCTAACCCCCACCAACGTGCGCGTGCCTGTAAGCCACCCAAGATTCTGAAAAGATAAGGATCTTTACCCTTTCGGAACTTCAAGAGAGGAGAGGCGCCTTTCCGCGGGGTCTCCCTGGCTTGGGAAAGAGGTGGCTTGGCCAAAACTCCCTCCCCCTGCGCGGGGGTGAGGATTTTGACCAAGCCGCCTCTTTCCCGGGCACGCTATAGCAACGTGGATTGCATGTCAAGGCAATTGCCTTGATGTGGGATCCCCGTTTCGCTCGCCTACGTTAAAATAATGTGAAAATAACGATACAAGATTTTTCCGAAAATCTTGTCACGTTATGCGGTTTTCACGCTATACAGTAGTCGCGTTACCCGGGGTATTATTGTAACAGAATATGGATACAAATGTCTTGGAATTGCTATAGCTCTGTATAGGCAATCAAAAGAAAAGAAGTTGGAGGAGACCTAACTCATGCATGTAGCATGGTCCCAGTTGCTTGTACATTCAGCATGAATATCTGCAAAGGGTTCTACAAAGGCACATGCTAAACAATGCTTACAGAGTTCCTGCTAAAATTGTTATGTACAGTCATATTGCAACCAATATATGGTAACTTTAATAGGAATTTCATGGTAAGTGACATATTTAAGGAGTGGTTCTACCAAGTTCCATACCTCCAGTGAGCTTCCATGGTTCAGAGGAGATTCAAACACAGGCTTCCTGAGTCCCTGTCCATCATCCTATACACTACATCACACTGGGTATCCCTGTTAGAGTACAGGGTTTGTTTTGGTTTAAGTGAAATTTGGTGGCATCATGAATCTTGATATGCAAAGTAGTGTGGAATTGAATTCAAATACAGACAAAAGTGTTAATTATAACAAGCAGTGCTTACCAAAAACTTGCAGGTAGGTCTGATTTGTCATCTTTCCAGCTTTGTTTCTTGCTTCACAAAAATAGGGACCTGCATCAAGATTTTTTATGTCTCTGATTGTCAGTTCTGTATTACTTCCTTTCAATACATACTTGTCATTTTCCTCAATACGCTTTCCTCTTCTAAAGAATAGAAAGATTTATAATGGTTAATATTCTGAAAGTTCCTAATCTAATTTTTTGAATTAGAAATGTCAACAATTGACAGAATTCTGCCACTAAATGGCAATGAACAATTGTCATTTAGAATTGCTTGGAATTTTATGAAAATGTATTTTCTTCAAAAATGAAAAGAAAGGAAGAACAACACAAATTACTTTATATAATCAAAACCAAAAAAGTTTTGTGGCACCTTTTAGACTAATACTAAATATATTTTGTATTCATTGATGTGGATTACTGGCCATTTCCAAGATGCATGGAGCACAATAATTGAATTTATGATTAATTTTTCAGCCAATCCAATCTGCCTAGTGGATCCCCAGAGCCAATCATGAGCATTCAAACACATCACCCTATACTGTTCAGTTTTTGAGTTACTTCATCCTTCACTACTGCCTAATCTGTAGTTCATTTATCCACCACATCTAAAAAGAAATAACTTCTCAAATGCTTTCATCTAAAGAAAAACAAGACGCATATTCTAAAAAGAACAGATCATGCATTTTTCTCATAAGAAGAATTTTCCCAAAGGAAAGAGAAGTTCAGTTTGCATCAGGTTGCAAGTATCTCAACAAGGATAGCAATAATGGCACAATTATGTGAGAGGGAAATTTTCCAAGAAAATAAACAACAATGGAATACAGCAGTTGTTTACATTTCAAAAGAAAACACATACTTTTTAAAAAAAAATCACTTATTTTATCAATGCTAATTTTCATCAAACTTTTTTTATTATATATGTTATGTCTATAGGAAGAATGTAAACAAATCAATATCTTTTTTATCTTGGTGCAACCAAATACTTTACAACCAAATACACTACTATGAATGTTTATATCTCAGAATGAGTACTGGAATTCTTTCTTCAAAATGTAATTGTCTAAACCTGAATTGCAGTTAGTCTAGTCCAGTGGTTCCCAACAAGGGGTACACAGCCCACAGGTGGACTTCAATTCCCAGAAGCCTAAGTCAGTACATTGGCTGATCAGTACTTTGGGGAAATGACTTAGGCTTCTGGGAATTGAAGTCAAAAAACCAGCATTTGGGAAACACTAGTCTTTATTTTGAATATACCATTAAAAATAATGTTAGGTTAAATTTTTTTTGGAAACTCATTACTTTTTTTAATTTAGGTATGCCATACTGTACTATTGTATCTACTATGCCAGGGAATCAAAAATATAAAACCAAATGACTGGTCTTTTGCAACATGCATAATTTTTGTATGTACAGCAGTCTCTTAATGTTCCATATTAATTTGGGTTTAAATAACTCTGACAGTAAATGCACAAAATAAAATTTAGAAACTTTTAGAAACATCAGGAATATAATCAGATCAGACATTCAGAGATGAGAATGCCTGTTCAATTGGGACCCATTCTATTAGAACCATTACCTATATACTCAAATATTTATCTTCACCTCACTGTCAATAAAAGCTCACATGTATTATATATGAAAGATAGGGGCTGCACAATCTAAACTTGACCTACCTATACCAGTTGATTTCAGGTTCAGGTGAACCTATGGCTTTACAGAATAAAGTAATTGCTTCTCCCCGATCAGCTGTGGCATTGAAAGATTTCTGGAGCAATGTAATAACTGGAGGAACTGAACAAAATGTGAAGAATGCATGTTAAAGCAGATAACTGAAACATGGGTTTCTCTTGTTGCTGAACTAAATAACAACTATGTAACAATTTCATTCACAAACACAACATGAAGCGTGAAGTATTGTGCATGTCATACATTGAATGGGGAAAGAGAATGCTTCAAGTGTTAATTGAAATGAAGTTCTTTATCCTGCAGTGGTGGAGGACATCAAGAATAAAACCAATTAGTTGTTCATGGTCTGATTTCAGTTATTTATTTAGTTTTACTCTTAAAGTCTTCCTGTAAAAAAGATTTCTGTTCATTAATGTTATTGTTGAAGCAACTTGACTTTTGTTCAGAGGTGATTCTGGCTGCTTTCTACTCAGAGCCATTTAAAGGAACAGTTTTAAAGACATTTGTTGAAACATTTATAAGAACTCAGAGATGTACTTCCACTGGATCCTGGTGCTTCTATCCAAAATAATTACAGTAACTCCATTCCCTCCTATTCTGGGAGACCAGGAAATCTTCTGCTGAAGGGTTTTGGTGCCATGGAAGAGTGCAGTGGGAGAAGAAAGAAGTCCTGGTTCTAATGGTGTTGCATTCCAGTGAAGGCATATATTTGGACTTATTTGCTAGATGCCAACTTAGCTTAATGTATTTGTTGTATTATTAGGGCTTAGGCAGGTAATTGAGGCTATGGCTATGTGATAAATTTGTCAGATTTGCATAATTTCTTTTCTTTTTTTAAATGCTTCTAAATGTAAAACATATTTGGCTTCTAGAAACATATCCAAGGTCTGAAAATAATTTCACTTCCTGGTGAAAAACCAATTACTATACAATCCTCTAAAGTCATTACAATTATCTGAGCAAGACTTAATACTCTTCTTAACATTAAACATTATTCCACTATTTTACTTGAAGGCAGACCACCATCCAGTCATCATTCAAACTCTGAAAAATCTTCACTTGGGAGACTGCACACATCTCTAAATTCAGTGGTACCTCACTTAAAGAGCATAATCTGTTCCACGGGAAGTTTTTAGAAAATTCATCATATGTACACAGAGTAGTGTGTATGTGTATGATAGTAGGTTTTATCTCTCTCCCTGAACTCAAATTGCTGGTCACATGCTTTTCAGCTAATACTACCCCTGGCAGTTCTTAAAGCTCTGAAAACTATGTGCAAGCACAGTGATACTCCTCGGCCCTGGATAAAACAAAGTATAGTATACATCTCTGCAGAAGATCTATTCAATTGGTGCAAAAGTATCCAAACTCTTCTGAATATGGGCAGTTATGACTGGTTCTTGTCTACAGTGCACATAGACCCAACCTATGTTAACTTAACTATTTTAGAGATGAAAACTTCAGAGATTAAAAAAACAGAAGGCAAAGAGCAATAATGACTTCCTCTTTCAATGCAAAAATTATAGAAAAGAAACTATGCTCATACAAAACTTCCAGAAACAGATTAAAAAATCCCAAAATAAATTAACATTATTAAATATATAGTAATATTGCCTTTGTTAAGGATGAGGAAAAAGTAAGTCTACATTATTTTGAGGTATCAACATGTCTTCTAAGAACAATCTATTAGGCTTCCATGTATTCCTGGCAATCAAAGGTTGAAATCATGTTGCTTCACATAGTAAATAGAATTGAAGAATAGGCACATTGAATCCAATAGAATGTATAGCAGTCATCTCACCAAATGCTCACTGATTCAATAAGCCTACTACAGTTGTGACTCACTACACTAAGCAACAGGATTTTGGGCAGAATATATGAGGAAAGTTCTCAAATTTTAATCAGCTCAAATGCAGAAAGTAGAGGGTATGAATAAGATGATATTTCCACAATCGTTTGACTAAAGAATACTTCTTAACAGAAAAAAAGTAAAGATGTTCTTTCCCAACTCACATCTTCATACTTTCTATTCCCATAAAAAACTGGTCCTGACAATAGAAACGACTTCTTAAATACCATAAGAGGTACTAGATGGACTGAACTTCAGGTGAGATTCTACAAAACTAGTGGAAGGAAAGTTTCTGTGTGCAAATAAGCCTATCTTCTTTTGTGTAACATGTATGGGCTTGGCTGTTTTTCTACTTTCCTTTCTCTGCCTTTCCTGAAGTAAAGAAAAAATGATAAGCTGAAATAGCTCAAGTATTTGAATACAATAATTCAATATGAGATAATCATAAGGCTGATCTGACATTTGAAGATATAATAAGTGATACATTGTTCTCTTGGACACATTTTAAAAAAAAACAGAAATTGGATCCTGCCCCACACGGGCTGTAGACTCATTAAATGAATCACATGATGCAATAACAAAATGCCAATAAATTATTGACATTATTTGAACACTTTAATGACTGAAAACATATTCTCACAGTAATGAGATAAGAGCTCATATTAATAGCTTGCATATTCATCAGAGCAATTATAGTGAAAATAATATGTTTAAAGTTTTTGCTTGTTGGCACAAATTGAAAGACCTTTATGCAGACTGAGCCCAATCACCTACAAAAAAACTTTGATATAGCAAAATCCTGTGTAGGCCGTTGAAGACATTCTGTTTGAAACAATCAGATAGAGAAAAAAAAACCCATGATGCTTATTAGGGAAGTTCATTAGAGGAAAAGCCCAAGTTCTAGCTCAGCAGAATGAACAAGTAGAATGACAAAAGCAGCAAGGGTAGCTGCCCACATTTCAGTAGAATACATATTATCATGCGAAGAGCAGAGGGCATGTAAAACAATTAAATCTAGAGTTCCCATTATTTCATTTAAGTTTATAGAAATATAACTACTTTTCACTTTATCCCCAACTATTTGTAGAAACAGCCACCCTATGAACCAATTGTAAGTGCTTTTATTGCAAGAACAGTTTCTGAAGGAAAGCATCTAACTAGTTCTTCACAACAATAAAATCATTTGCTTGCTTCAAATGTCTCCATTGGTTACTATGCAGAATTGTTTCTGAAATTTACCTGAAGTGAAACCTGAAGTTGATTTGAAGATCTTACTCGCCAAACTACATAACACTTCTAAGGAAAGTTAAATGGATTTTACCAAAATGTTGACATTTCTGATATAAAATAAATCAGTTTGCTGTATTGATCAACTTCAAAGAAATTATGAACAGTTTCAAGAAGCTCATGGTTCTTTCCAACCTGACTTTCAGTACTGCCATTTCACATTCTCTTTTACATCATCTTCTATTTTTACTTTCCCCTTCCAATTTACATCAGAATGATGTGTTCAGTTTTTTAAAAAAGATACTAAACCTGACAAATTTAATATTAACTCACTCCTATAAGGCAATTAGAAAAAAACAGGGTACAGTTTTCTAATTGCTACACAGGAATATGTTAATCTTAAAATTGTTAGGTTTAGTAAGAAATTGTAACTGAAAGTAACATATATGAACATAATTGTGACCTAATGCCCCTGCTCCTTATTCCTTTTATCAACATGCCTATTTGACCTTTCCTGACCGAAAAAGAAAACAGAAAAGAAAAGAAAAACAGTTAAGGAAGATGTAAAAAAAAAGGAGTAAAATGAATAGGGGTTTTGCTTTTCCTGAAAGATTCTATAGAATATTGAGATAAACACGACACAAAACATGTACTTTGCATTTGATTAAAACTAATATATCTTGAATTTCAGAGCAAATCTCCAACATTAATCATACAAAGAATCTTATTTCTGCCTGTAAAAACATTGATTCCCACAGAGTTTGGAGCTGTGCAGCAACATATCTTATAGCAGTGATGGAGAACCTTAGCACTCCAGGTGTTCTTGGCCTTCAATTACCAGAAACCAACTCCTGCTAATCAGGGCTTCTGGGAACTGAAGTTCAAGAACAGCTGGAGTGCCAAAGTTCATAATCACTGTCTCATAGTATGCACATTAGCAATTTTATTTGCCAAGTTTTCCCCATCCAATTCAACTCTGGCAGTAAATTTTAAAAATACTGATGAACTTTTAGATAATTTAAGAAAAAAAAATGAATTGTGAACATACTAAGTTATGATTAAGGAGGAAAAGGTATACATTTTATGATTGTAACTGGGCTAGAAGAAGAAGAAGAAGAAGAAGAAGAAGAAGAAGAAGAAGAAGAAGAAGAAGAAGAAGAAGAAGAAGAAGAAGAAGAAGAAGAAGAAGAAGAAGAAGAAGAAGAAGAAGAAGAAGAATCATCTACCCTATGTTCTATAGAATCTATAATATTTGAAAAGATGGAATGCTAAACAGCAACTCAGCATGTTATTTTAAAAAGTAATAGATCTAATATTTATACATAAACCTGAATTACCTAATAATTTAGTTTGACTTTCTATATTGGAGGAAACCATGAGCTGAGTGATTAGTTATGCATAAATGCATTCTAAAAGTGTTTTCTTGGTACTCAGTGGATGTACACAGGTTTTTATATAGTACTTGCTATATTTTTCTGCATGTCCCTTTATATTCAAAACAAGATCACAGTGCACTACTTATGGAATTGTTGATTTCTACAATCTCCAGTATTGGTGAATATTGTCCTAACACACCCAAATGAAAAGTAACTAGTACAATTCAGTTTGCTTCCTACCATTTACAAGTACAATGATATCCCGAAAGTCAATTTCTCCTCTGGCTTCTACTCTTCCTTCGCATCTGTAAAGTCCTTCGTCACTTTTACTGATTTTAAGAATCTGAAGATTGTTGTTTGGCAACATGGCAAATCTATCTGTAAAGGTATGTAAGAGATAAAACAGTATCAATAAATGAAGCCACCAAAACAAATTTTTATTTATACAAACAGAATTCTAGAACTTCATGCTTTATATCTTTTTTTCCCTAAAGTCACTATGTTGTATTTGCACAGAATTACATAATATAAGGACCCCATCTAACAAATAACAAGAAATGGAAAGGAAAGAAAGGAAAAGACAGATGGCAGAGCAGCTTCGAAAGAACTGCATGGCTGGGGGGTTAATGTTTTATCAGCTGGAATTGTGAAGCTGGAATGGAATCTCATTCAACCAACAAACACCGACCTCTTCAATAAACCTTTTTTTAACCTCAGAATAGGCATGTAAATGGCCAGGAATGGAAAAGGTTTGTTTGTTTGTTTGTTTTATTTATAATTAATGAGGTGATCAGATTGTAAAATAGGAACATGTCTGATTGTACAGGAAAGGGCTGTTTTCTTGGGAACAATCTCCATTAAAGAGGCCCTTCATTCATTAAAAAAAAGCAGCAGCTTATCCCAGAAAAGAATAGCCCTGCAGTGGGCCAAAAATAATCCAGTTTAGGGACAGATTGGAGTTGGGATGGATATCTATTGCTCATACATTGTGTGATCAGTGGGAAGTAGACTACTCAAAATGCAAACATAGAGTAAGTCTGACTGCACACTAAGAATGTGAAAAGCTGTTGGTGTCAGTATTCTAAAGTCTAAAAGTGTCCTATAGCCATTTTATTTAATTCCCATATTGAGTTGTAAAACTTTTCCTGCATGATAAATTAAACATTTCTGAACACTTCTTTATATAAAATGCAATCATTTTGCATTAAATAAATGTCTGTGCATATCATTAAAATGTATGCATTTTTAGTTGTAACACATATTTGAAATGTATATAAGGTCTTTTAAAATCATCACAATTCTCAAACATATAGAGCATTGTCAAGGAAAATTAACTCTATTCCATTGATAATCTCAGAAGGTGCAACTTTGATTTTCCACATAGATTTCCACATACAGTAAATCTAACTATTTTTCTTCCCTTCCATTGATATCTCAATGGTTGCCAACTGCTGATACCTAAGCTACTGTTTCCTGATACACACAATAGAAAATTAAATTCAAGAGGGAAGGAATATTCCAAGGAAACATTGTTTAGGAAAAATTTATAGCAAATGTCCCAGCAGAACTCCTATCTTCATTTTGACTGTGGCAATAATTGTAATATTAATTCTAATATTAATTCTAACAATATTATTTTATTCAGTGCAGAATGAGAACATATAATTTAAAGAGTTACCAAAATACTAACTGTCAGCAATATTTGAGATTTCCTCATTTTGATACAACCAACTGACAACAGGTGCAGGAGAACTAGTAACACGGCAAATGACTTGTACATCTTCTCCCTCTATGAATTCTTGTGGTGATACAATATCTTGGAATGTGAGCTTCTCTAAGAAAAAAAGGAATAATAATTAGAACATTTTTGTCCATTAAAACTGTTAGATGTGCTTCACACACATTCCTGTAATAGAGCTAAACATTAATTATCACACAAATCTATTTCAGAAAAAAAGTTCTTTTAAACTTCCTTGTGTGTGTGTGTGTATGTTAGTGTAGCACAAGCTTTCCTGGAAAAAAAATCATATCTAGTGACATAGGTACTAACTTACAAAAGATCAAGGCATAATAACTACTTTTCTTCCCTTCCATTGATATATCAATGGTTTCCAACTGCTGATACCTATGCTACTGTGATCCTACAAGTCTATATATCTTATGAACCTGAAATGGTCCATAAATCATCTTCAGATTTTCAGAATGAATGCCTTCTCATGAATGCAATGAGTAGTGATGGTTGGCTTTTTCATATATTATTTTCTAAATATATTAAAACATTATAAACTATGTGTGCATCAGTTATCCCATTTTAGAACTGATCTCAGTGCACTGATACTAATAAAAACGTTGGCATGACACAGAAATTGTTTTATATTTGTCAGACATCCAATATGAACTTTTTCAAACATTAGTCTGCCCTTAGACACATATATTGGCCAATCAACAAATAAGGAATGATTGCATTCCTGAAGGAAATACAGTAATACCTCGGATAACGC
The DNA here is from genome assembly GCA_030440675.1 of Furcifer pardalis. Taxonomy (NCBI): domain Eukaryota; kingdom Metazoa; phylum Chordata; class Lepidosauria; order Squamata; family Chamaeleonidae; genus Furcifer; species Furcifer pardalis. The sequence continues at coordinate 64,550,396 of CP126895.1, forward strand.
CAAGACTTGGTTCAACAAGTCTTGGTGTTATCCGATTTTTAGTGTTATCCGATGCATGTTAAAATCCTATGGGATGGATCGGATAACGTTAAAGCTCCATAGAGATACATTGTAACCGCACAGGCTTTAGCGGTTGTTATCCGATCCATCCCATAGGACCTTAACATTATTCGATCCAATTCTCCTCCCCAGATTACTTAACGTTAATCAATTTTAGCATTATCCGAGGTAAACGTTATCCGAGGTATTACTGTATGCATGTATTTTGTACTGAATTTGCAGTCTAATCTATAGAAACCTTCCAAATAACCTGATTCATGGACTGCTTGGAGAAAAACTAAGTATCTTGCATAATATAAAGTCTACTAAAATAGTACTAGTAAATCAATAAAGCAGAAAAAAGTTTAACATGCATCTCTGGGTATGTGTGCTACCAACAATCACATACCAAGAGACCCCATGTACAATCAATAAAGACCGTGATATGGGTTCCTTGATCCAAGGGGACAGCAATAATGAAGCATTTTAACAATGGAAACATACTTTTGTTTAATCATCTTCCAGAAGCCACTGGAAATTGGGCTGGAGAAGCAGAGAATGGAAAGTGACTCATTTCAGAAAAAGTGGAGGGAGGAGTTCTATTTATATGAAAAATACCATAAATGCAGTGAGATCAATAAGATAACAAATTCAAGCAATTGGAATTTATATCACACTGTTTGCACCTGTGTTTCTAATGTTGCTCAAAGAACATTAATTTCTTGTCCAGAACCAGCTGGAATAGAGTGACTATGAAAAGTTGTGCAATTCTGTAATATGTGTAATTCTGAAAGCCCTTTTCTTAACCATTGTACACATGCATCCAAGTATATAGTATTTTCTATGGAAAATACAGTGGAAAATTTAAACATATTTCTCCAAATTTGATAGGTCAACAATGGTTACCTATCCCTTTGCTTATCAGGTAAAGGTCACCATTGCTTGAAAGCCAGTCATATCCGACTCCAGGCTACAGTGTTCATCTCTGTTTATAACCAAAGAGCCAGCACTGTCTTTGTCTGCAGATGGTTCCGTAGATATGTGGCAGGCATGATTAAATACATGGAACAATGTTTAGCTTGCCACCAAAGTGGTACCTATTTATCTACTTGCAATTTCTTGCTTTTGAATTGCTAGGTTGGCAGGAGCTGGGACACAGATGGGAGCTCACTCCATCGTACAGCACTCGGGTCTCAAACTGCTGACCTGCCAGCATTCCAGTCATCAAGTTCAGTGTCTTAACCACTAAGCCACCACAGCCCCAAGTGTTATTTTTGACATTCAAAGCACCTAATGGTTTGGGGCCTTCTTACTTGTCAGAACATCTTTCCAATAGAGCATCAGACCACAATACCCATTCTACACAAACAGTGCAGACCCAGAGGACAGTAAGCAAGGCTCTGACCAGAAGGGGAACCATCCTGATGGGTGCACCAACACTCTGGAATTTACTACCTGTACAATTGTGGCAGGCTTCATCTCTCCCTGTTTTAAAAAGCAACTGAAGATGCTCCTCTTTAAAGAGGCATTCAGAGGTACTCTCCCAACAGCTATCAGTTATTCTATGAGAATTCATAACCCATCATCATCACTGTTATTGTTCACTGTATTATGCTTAACTTTCTAGTGTTTATTGGGTTGATTGTGTTAGGCTGGATTTTTAGATTTATTTATTTATTTTGGTATTTTTTAAAATGCTTTTCTCCAGTGTGGGAGAATATCTCAGATGGGCTGGATATAAATGTAATTAGTAAATAATGGACATCTTGTTAACCAAGTTTATTCAATAGGAATTTTGGAATCAGATGGTTCTCTTATACTCTTTCCAAGCAAGTGAGGTGCCGTGTATCCTTAAGGTAAAGTTCATGTTGAAAGTAGATGTACTGCATTCAGGGTTATTTTGTGGCATGATGTTCTGATAAAACGTCATTGTATATCTCTATCTTTGAACAAACAAGATGAATACTACATTAAAACAAGCTATTTATAAGATACTTATTTTCTGTACAACGTTAGAAAGAAATAGCCTCTCTATTAGATCTATATGCCCATTTTGCATTTTACTTACGATAAATTTCCAAAACAACAGTGGCTTCTTCAGTTACACCTCTTGAATCTGTTGCCTGACACCTATATATTCCAGCATCTTCTATATTGGCGTTGTAGATAGTTAGTCGTGACCTAACACCTTCCTTCAGTACTACCACCCTTTGACTGGAAACAATCTTCTCTCCTTGTGGGTTGTACCAATCTATACTCTCAGGCTCACCAATTACTTTAAAAAGAAAAAAAAGATGAATGACAATATATTTAACAAACATTGACAAACCAGCATATATAAATTTTCCTATAATAAAAACTCCCCATTAGGGAAGCAGAAGGAATGAAAATTAAACATTACAGTAAAATAGGTCCAAGTCCACCAATTTCTTGCAATATTTTGGAACAAAGACAACATTTTCATAGTATTGTGTCTAGTAGGCATTTTCAAATAATGTCCAAAGAGAGACAATGCCATTGCATTTGTGAATCAGTATATATGCAAACAAAATAATTGCAACAAAAAGTTGTGTATCAGTCATCGCCCTTAGGGTCATGTATTAGTGGAAGTGACTACTCTTTCTTAATCTCTTCTACATATACAAAAACAGGTCACATTTTCATATAAAAATGCAGGCTGGCCCTTGTATCCATTGGAGATACATTCCAAGAGAATCCATGAATACATGAAACTATGAAAAACAGTGAACACTATATCTGAGATCACATGCTTGAGTCATAGAATCAGAGGGGTGTGTGTGTGTGTGTGTGTGTGTGTGTGTGTGTGTGTGTAAATGCCTCCTTTGTTCTACATGTGACCTAAAAAATGGCTGCCATTAAAAAACATGATCTGTTTCTTCTAAATATTACATTGCAGACAGTAGCTTCTGGTGGCCAGCTGGTAATGCACCATAGAAATACAAATATTATGTATTGAATGATTTTTTTTCATTGAATATGTTTAGACCCATGGATAATTGAAACCATGGAAATGGAACCCACAGATAAAGGGGATGACTTGTAACAACAGTGGCTCATGTGTATATTACTTCCAGGAATACCTTCAAATGTACATCCCAATTTAAAAAAAAAAATCAGATGCAACAGTTTGAATAGATGTAAGAAATAAGCTCTAAAATCAAGGACAACACATGCTCTAGCTGAGGGGGAGAAAAAGAATTGCTGAGCACTATACAGAGTAAAACTTTCTCTTGCATTCTTTCTTTCTTTGTATCAGAGTGTTGCATAAATAAAATTATGGAGTCATATGAAATAAAGATAAAATAGAGACAAAATAAAATATTAAAATTAGAAGACAATTGGCTACTTTCATAGCATCATCTTGGTCATTTACTAGAACTTCTTTGGATGTGTATTAGGGAATAATTTGTGCACAAATAAATGTTGCATTGTTCACATTTCCAGAAAACTTGTTTTTTTAAAAAAAACATTGCAAAATGAAGTTATAAATTAATCATAAATCTATGGCTGAGGAGAAATTTGAAGCACAGAAGTAAAAGCAAAAGTGATTAGCATTGCTGTAAACTTTTCCTATTTGGTTTTTTTTGAAATTATACCTCCTATAGAATGGTATAAATCAGGAGTTCTCAACTATTTTAAGCAAGGGGCCAGGTCACTCTCCCTCAGACAGCTTTGGGGGACAGATTATCATTTTGCCATTCCTCCACCACATGGCACTTCCTGGTGTGGTGGAGGCAATAGAGGTTAGATGGCTGAATAGATCTGACATAGAATGGGTCTGTGCTGAATGTTTAGGATTGGGTTACCTATGCTATTAATACATTGTCAAGGTATAGTTTCAGTAACAAAAATTAGATCTGGATTTTAGACTCTCTGCCACCTACCATTGTTAAATAAACTGGATACTTTAGGATACTATAAAACATACATTGAATTGGACTAACCACTTTATAACAGTTTCCCCATTTTCTTCATTGTAGCCATAACTATTGCTGTGTAAATCTAGAACTGGAAAATGAATGTTTTGGTTTTCCATACTAAACAGCTCCTTAAAGCACAATGGTATATTAGGTGGTTTACAAATCAGTGTTACAATATTTGAAACCAGTTTAACCATCAAGATTGTCTTATGTTTTTCCTTTTCAGTATAGTCCATTATGAGGATTATAATACCTGTTTTTTAAAAAAACAGCAATTCCGTATTGTTTGTGGGCCCTCTTAACAACTAGATTCATTCCAGGGAACTATTGTCACTGCTGATCTGTTCCTCTGATATTTTCTTAGACACAAATGACACCACAAGCATTAAAATATATATTATGTTCTTTGAATGAAGAGATGCACTCCATATTAATAGAAATTATTGTCATTTGTGATCCTAAAAAGCAACAATGGAGCATTCTGCTAGTCAGCAAATTTACAGTGTGACATTTCTGGATAGGAAGGATTAGTCAGGTACACGCCATTATCCAGCAGATATTCAAATGCAGTTGGATTGTTTTCCACTCTTCAGGGAGTTTCCTTAGTGGCTCAGATTTCATTAGTAGCTGTATTATTTTTAACCAATTATTTTTGTAGTTGTCTTTAAGTGTCTGTTATTAACTAAAAATTCAATTGAGTGGAATATGTTTCCATAAAAATGGTTATATGGAATAATCCCTTTACTGTTTCATGACCACATGCCATTTCCTTCTTAGAAGCTTGGAAGCACATGCTTTATAGCCCCCATCACGTAAGCTTTAATTGTAATGGCATGAATCCCTTACAAGAAATCACTAGGAAACACATTACTAGGTGGTGTAAGATTGCAGGGATAATGCAGATTTTATGGTCAAAAATGGGAAGACAGCAAATCCCACTGAGGCCTGCTACAGGAAACCAAACCATATACAGATTGTTTAAAATATTCCTAATTCATAGTACAATAGTTGTTGACATTTCTGCATATATTTCTAATGCTTATAATGAAAGCTGAAAAGCTACTCATAACTATTTGTTTACATGCTAGTAAAAATATTCCCTTTATATTTCTGAAAAGGCAGCCACTAACAAAATTTTAGGAAATGGACCAATAAAAAGGTAAAATAAAATAGCAGGAGACCCATTCTAACTTCCTTTTCTCTTATCTTTCCCCCTTGGATGCAACACGGGAGCACTGAAACTCTTGATGTGATTATCTGGTTGAAATAAACCCTGAAAAATTCCATTTCCATTTCATTTTCTGCGTGTTTTTTCTTCATAGATTCAGCTCCTCAGAAAATGCCTAAACTTCTGGTTACATAGAAGTGAGAATTTCACCTTGTTTCTTTCTGCACATCATGCCACTGAATGCCATGAAAGTCCACAATACAGTTAAAAACATATCACAAAAAATCACAATATGAAAAGTTAAAATATAGAGTGGAAAAATGCAAATTCAGTCACTCAATCCACAAACCACTAAAAACGTGGGAACCACATGGTACTATGCTGCTGGATAGCTTAGTGAGAAAAATATCTGGCTACAGAGCAAGAGGCTGGGAGTTCCATATCCCACTGCACATTTTGGAGGAGCCACCCTGTGTAAGCTTTGGGCAAGCTGCACAATCCCAAGATCCCTGCAGAAGAAAGGAATGGTACATCATTTCTGAATATACTTAGAAAACTTTGTGTCATAACTCAGAATTGACTTGACGTCACACACACAAATATAGTACTAAAAATAGTGATCCCTTTAAAAATATATACCAGAAATGAATTTTCAACTGAGTAGTTGTTATTCTGCTATGATAATAGAGTAGACCATTCTGCCAACGACTCAACACAGTAAACTAACCTGACAACCCTAAAGACTAAAGGCCTTGGGTAGTCAAGGCCACAGGGAAAGGTGATGATCCTCAAGTGGATTAAATCCCACTTGAATCCATCTTGATGGAGGGTAGAAGCTTTATCAATAGTGGCCAAGGGCTGATGAGGACTTTGTGTGCCAAAAGGGCTCAGGACCAGAAAGCGACTCACAGAATTGGATCAGTGGTGTGGCTATCCCACTGTGGTGCAGAAGTCAAATGGAAGATTACTACATTATATTCTCAGGACAATCTTCATGGCTGATCGCCAAGAGGATAGCCAATATTCAGAATCGGATACAGCACTTGAAGAAGAAGAAATTGCTTTCTAATGCTTACAAATAATCCACTTAGTTATAAAGAAGTATGCAGTGCCCAGCTCCCTTAAATTTTTGTATTGCCTGTATTGATATATAACCTGAATATAATAAAAGGATTTTTAAAAATAAGAACCCAGATGGACATGCTGAAAGTTACTGGCTTTCATATGCCATCAACACGGAACAATTATGCAATATTTATATTAAAATTTATAAATATATAAAATATTTGTATTATACATAAGATTCATGCATTTTCCATTATATATCTGGTTCCATGATATCTAACCTAAACAGATGCAAAACAAACAATACCTATTTATTTTTATTTTCAACTTAATAAGAGAAAAGTCTAAGCTTTCTTTCTTTCTTTCTTTCTTTTTCTTTCTTTCTTTGCACAATGAAAGGTACAAAAGCATCCTCAGAATTTGGCTGTGACAAATCTATGCTACCTTGGCCCCTTAGGTCACTATACCTGAGTAACCTTTGCTCACCCAATCCTTCCTGTCATCAACTCCTCAACACAGGACCTAAATCTAAGTGAAAGACTTAGGTTGTAATTGTAACTCCCTTGCCTTGATGACTTGGTATGGCTGGATTGCTAGATTAGAAATGATAAAAAGTACTCAGTCTGTTTCTGCAGCATATCCTAGCTATTATATTTATGTTCAGTACCTTCTTCAATTTACATTAAAGAAGGCTTTGAAGGTATCCTGTTTACTGCTTATCTCTGGCCTTCAGGCAGACCATTCCCTACATTGAGAAGAATCTTTTTATTTTCATTTAAAATGTGAGTGCATGCAGGAAATAAGGAGAAATTATGAGAGTATACATACCTGTGCATGTGAAGAATTTGGATACACCCACACTAACTTCTACCTTGCTGAGGGAAATTGTTACTTGAAGTGCTGCAAAACACAAAAGAAATATATTAAGAATATGCTTACTTTGATAAAGTCAGAAATAACTCTCTTTTACATTAAATCTATGCATACAATATTTGCTCTACAAATTGGATTCCTATTTAAAAGAAGTCCTATTGAGATTTTCAGTTAATCCTGACCTCTGAGTTGAAGAAAACGAACAATTTCACCCCCTCCACCCTGCCTATCTCATGTAGGAAGCTAATTCTGAACAGGCAGCAGTTACTATATGTGGAATATCTAATTGATTTTCAGGTTTTCTGAGCATGTGGAAAGCCTCCTTGGATATGTATTGTTCTTTTTTCCAGATTTAACTCCCTACATGTGGTGACTGAGGAGAGAGCTTCCTGTTTCTAAAGAGCTGGAATAAGATTACTGAAACTCTTGATCGAGTTTGAAGTAATTATTGTAGATCACTAAGTGGGAAGAGATTTCAAAGTATGGGGATTCAAACATTTATACAATTAAGAGAACAAAGTTCTTTCCTCTTCTTTTCCAAAATCCAAAGTACCTTCGAGTACCAATTGTGTATTCATGAGAATATTGACTATCTAGATAACACATACATAAGACAATATATTAGTACGTTTCTCATAAATCATAAATAATTTTAGATTTACACCTTAGTAGCTCAGTGAGTTAGGTATTTGGCTGCAGAGCAAGAGGTTCAGAGCTTAATTCCCCACTGAGTGTTTCAGGAAAAGAGTCCATTTAGCCTTGGGAAAGCTGCACAATGCCAGTTACCCCCAGAACAATGGTATTGTGAGCCACATCTGTTTACAAAAACCTGGAAAAACTTAGCCGTAAATTGGAATCTACTTGAAGGTGTACTATTACTATGGAAACAAAAATCCTCTCCAACATGGCGAGTTCTGCATATTAAAGCCTATCACTGAGGCATATCACACTCCTGTAGAAGGTGGAGAAACAACCTTTTTTAACAGTTTTTTTCCTTTCCTTTTGTTCTAGTCCTTGCTTGACATATTTCTTTTGGTTTTATTCTGTTCCCACTACCCTTAAAATATTAAAAAATAAAAAATAGCTGGCTGGATATATCGGTAGGTTAGCTATTCCCACTGTGCTTCCTGGTAGAAAAGCCAGACTGTGTAGTCATAAACAAGCTACATAGTCCCAGTGTCCCCTCCCCCCTCGAAGGGAACGGTAAACCACTTGTGAATTCTCTTTACACAGAAAACCCTGGAATTGGTTGTCATAAATCTGAATTAACTTGATGGCATAGAAATATAATATTATGGGTACTAGTATGCAAAATACACCACAAATGTAGTATTCTTAAATGGAAAACTATACAGCAGAGGAAGAATCTATGATTAATGAAAGTATAATTTTAAATTACAATGGCTCAAATCATGTTGGAATTTTTGAATGCAGATGTTAGAAGTACAATTTAGTGAGAACATTACACAACTGGTTGTGTTATTGGTTGTAGCACTTACTGCACAACTACCTGGATAATAGCCACCTGACCAAATAGCCTAAACTATTGTGCAGTATTACTTGCTATGTGAAATCCTGAACAAGATTCTGGCTTCCATGTGAGAGATGCGCTATGGACTCCAATTATTTCATATCAAAAGAAAAAAGAACAAATAAAACAAAAGACAGGACCAATTAAAGCCATAAATTCTGTTTATACATTAGTTGTGTAGCTGAAGAAAAGCCATTTTGAACTTTAATCAAACTTTAAGTGAACCAAAGAGGAAAAAATGAACCAAAGAGTAAAATGCCCCCCTGCCTCATCCCCATTCCTTTGTGTGTGTGTCAGGAAACATGTAAAAGAAGTAACCTAATACGCAAAGGACAAGATAAGGGGACCAGGCACAAACAGACAACATCTTCCTCACCAAATGCAAACAACAAAACTGCATACCCAATGGACTGACTGTGAAAAACCCTCTCTGATCAACATATCCCACTGAATATAGTGAGAGATTATGCAACACCCTTTCCAAGAAACTACTAAACCACCTCATCAACATTCTGTACAGCAAGCAAAAGTAGATCCAGAAGAACATTGCAGATCTCAAACCTCTTCTACAAAACCAGCCCTCTACACTGGACACCATACAAACATTTCCCACCACAAGAAAGAAAATCTATGATGCTCAACTTTCTTCCCTGAAGAAAAGGAAACAAGCTGTCCAGCCTACTACAGAAAGACTCCTCCTGCAACCAGGCCAACGTGGACCTACCAAATAACATCATAAATCTTTCAAGCTACCCTCTGAGCCAAGCAGAGGAGTCCATCCTATCACGGGGCCTGTCCTTCTGTCCCACTAAACCCACACAAATTATAAAGCTCTGTGGAGACCTGGAGGCATTCTTCCGCTGTCTACGACTCAGGGAATATTTCCATAACCTGGAGAACAACCAGCATGACAATCCACAAGCTGTTCCTCACTCACTACAACATGAGGAGGAACCAGACACTGACCCACAAACATCTTACTCCTGGCAACCCAGAAAGAAGAATTCTACGTGGACACCTCCAGACGGTCGGAACAAGGAATTGGACTTCTACATTGAATGATTCCGCCACCGTGCCCAAGCAGAGATCATTAGCAAAGGAAGTGGTCCAATCTACAATCTCAACCGAGCAGAACGTCAGGCCATAAACAATCTCAGAAATAATCCCAACATCATCATCAAAGAGGCAGACAAGGGTGGTGCAATTCTACATTTTACCAGCCTCTAACCACGGACCCAACCACCAAATATAAAAAAGAATTACAGAACCTTCTAAAATCTGTTCCTGGAAATGTACGGGATCAAATCTTGACCGAGACACCACAAGAACCTCAACCAGCTACCTTTTATTTTCTACCTAAAATTCACAAACCTGGAAACCCTGGGAGACCCATTGTTTCAAGCATCAACACTGTCACCGTTGGAGTATCTGGATATGTGGACTCCATTCTCAAACCATATGCCACCAATGTACCCAGCTACGTAAGAGATACCACAGACTTTCTAAGAAAACTTCAAAACACACATGACCTCCCGGATAACACCATCTTAGCTACAATGGACGTGGAATCTCTGTACACCAACATTCCACACAAAGATGGATTACAAGCCATAAGGAACATCATTCAAAACAAAAATGAAGCCTACACAGTCACCTCTCTGTGCAACTTTGTACTTACACACAATTACTTCACCTTCAACAATGAAACCTACCTCCAGATCAACGGAACTGCCATGGGTACTCGCATGGCTCCACAGTATGCTAATATATTCATGGCTGATCTAGAACAACGTTTTCTTAACAGCTGTACCTATAAACCACTTGTCTATTTGAGATACATTGATGACATATTCTTGATCTGGACGCATGGAAAAGAAACCCGGGAGAAATTCCACCAAGACTTCAATAATTTTCACCCAAATATCAAACTCGGTTTGGAGCAGTCTACACAACAAGTAAATTTTCTGGACACCACTGTGAAATTACAAAATGGACATCTTAGTACCACACTATATCGCAAACCCACAGACAGATGTACCTACCTGCATGCCTCCAGCTTCCACCCAGAACAGAAAGCAAAATCCATTGTCTTCAGCCAAGCTCTCAGGTACAATAACATCTGCTCAGACCCACACGATAGAGATGCCAAGCTCACAGACTTACAAAATGCATTTCTCAAACTACAATACCCATCCAATATGGTTAAAGAACAAATCAACTGAGCTAGACGAATACCCGAGAGTGATCTACTACAAGACAGGCCCAGAAGGGAAAGCAATCACACACCACTGGTTGTCACCTTTAGTCCTCAACTCAAACCCCTCACACGCATAATGAGGGATCTCCAACCCATCTTAGACAAGAGTGCTTCACTTTCAAAAGCCCTTGGTGACAGACCCCTACTCGCTTATAGACAACCCCCCAATCTCAAACAACTACTGATACACAACAGACCACACAGAAGTGGAGCAGATATGGGAACTAGACCCTGCTGCAAATCCAGATGTCAACTATGCCCCCACATTCGCTCTGGAAACAGTATTACTGGACCCAATGGCACCATACACAACATTAAAGGCAGTTTTACTTGTGCTTTGGCCAATGTGATTTATGCCATCTCTTGCCAGAAATGTCCATCCGTGCTTTATGTAGGACAAACAGGACAATCTTTACGCCAAAGGATTAATGGAAACAAATCAGATATCTGGAATGGCAACACGGAGAAACCTGTCTCAAACCACTTCAATCTAACTGGACACTCTATCGAAGACCTGAAAGTTGCAATTCTGGAACAGAGAAATTACAAAACTAGGATTGAAGGGGAGACAGCAGAAATCAAATACATCCATCTGTTAGATACCCATCACAGGGGGCTAAATATTAGTGAAGGGTTTCTGGGACATTATCAAATTTGATACACAGATTGCTATATGATTTTATATTACAACTTTCCTGCCAATTCTCTTTAATAAAACAGAAAGAAACCAGGTACAGGAGTTTGCCCCCCCCCCTTGACATGCAGGTCACAAGTTGATCAGATACCATAGTGGGCTTACTCAGCAACCTTGAGATTGAAAGGGAGTCTTTTAGAGTTTATTTGAATAATCTATTGTTGCTAATGGCTGGGTGATACTGCATTCTTGTGCTTGCTTGCCTCTCATCTTGCTTGACACCAACCTTTCTCCCATTGACCTCCTGAGTTTGGTATATAAGAACATGCCTGTAAGTTTCATTCCTTGTTTGATGAAGTGGACTTGATCCACGAAAGCTAACAGTGAAAATATAGCAGTTAGTCTTTAAAGTGCTACTCTGTTTTTTATTTTATTTGGTTTATTTTATTTTGTTTTACTTTCTGAGATTCATGTTGGCAGTTTCATATCTGGCCTAGACGTGGAAGAAGAAGAGATAGTACTTATCTAAAGATTTGAAGGTATCTATGGTAAACAAACAAAGGCTTATGAATCAGATCTCCTGGAAAATTTTTCTTATACTCTATTGTGTTCTTGTCTGATCAGTGAATCTCTTTTTTATTCTTTGTGGGGTGGAGTCCCCAAACTTAGTTTATGAATTAAGTTTATTATTATTTTTTAGATAGCAAATGAAAGGAAATCAGTAATTAATTGCTCTAAGGAAAGCTTTAAAAACTCACTGCTACATTTGTAAGAGAAAAACCAACAACTGTATGTAGACACAGGAAATAACCTTCTCAGTTGATGTGGAGCCATATTCTTAAATGCTGGGGGTTTTTTTGCCAGCAACTTTTGAGAAAAACCAGCTATAGGCAAGACCTTATATGCTGCTCATACATTTTATACCATCTTTCCTGTCTCCAACTTAAAACAAAAGTTTTGAGGGCAATAAACTTATATCATCTTTCCTGTTTTTAACATGAAACAAAAGTTGTATCCTAATATGGTAAAAATAACATTATCAACAGCTGACTATTAATATAGTTTACACCTGATACTGTACTTGAGAAAGGTTGTCTAATGCAATATTAGAAAGAATTGGATCTCATGTGCATGTGATTATGAGGAATAAAATACTGTAACACAGGGGGAGACTTTCTCCCTCTCTCTTGCACTGTCTTCTTTTCCCTTTCTCTCTTGCTCCTCTCCTGTTTCTCTCTTCTCGCTTATGTTCTATCGATCTGCTAAACTTTGAATAAAGGATATTTTAAAAGCCACTCTGCTGCTGTGTCTCTCTGCCATTGACTATGCCAGGACCAGGACATGGTGAGATATTTTTTCCCCAACAGACACACACAACAAATCACAATACACATGTACTGTTGGTCAGTGCTAACACACATGGTTTATGTAATGTCACCAAAATAGACAAGGTTATTTGTTTCACCAAAGGCATCCATATTTTTATTTTATTTTCAATTGTTTTTAAGGGTGAAGACAGTGTTTTGGCAGCAGTGCAAAGGGGAACTTTGGCTGTTTGCCTAGGTTATTCAAAGGAAAAATCCAAGAGAAAGAATCTCTGTTCACAGTTTAAACAACAGCACCACAATTAATGCAGGGCATTGGGGATGTTTGTCATTTGGGAGGTGGTATGCATAGGGAGGAAAAGGGTGTGAACACCAACACATATTAATTGTAGGTTTCTCTTAAAGGGCTGCTCCTATGAGAAAGAGGAATTATCTGTGTGCCAGAAAACAGTTGAGGATAAAGAAGCTTTGAAAGAAAAAAGGGGAGAGTGACTAAAAACCTTAATAAACACTATGACTGAATACAAAAAGGTTTAAATAAAGGCTATAAAGTGTTGAACACTCAAAAGGCTGTCCCTGGATGGATGAGTCAACTTCTCCCAATGTTTTTAAAAAGGAAAAATTAAATTATGTCAATCCTGCAAAGAATGTTGTAGTTCTATTTTGTTTTTGCAAATTTTGGTTAATTTCTTTCAAAAACAAATTAAATTGCTATATTTGTCTACTGATACCAAAATTCATGTGAGTTACATGTGGACACAATAATAGAGGGAGGGGAATATAAAAATGGTACCAATGTGTGTGAAAAATGATACCATCCTGGATGCTCTGTCCATGAAAAGACTAAAAATAATGAAGTAAGGCTGAGAATGGTCAAGGCAGAAAATTCAAGGCAAAGCTGAAATTCCATTTATCAACACAGCTCAAACTCCCTACTTACAACTATGAGTACCATAGTATAAAGATAAATTAGAGTGTTGTTATAATGCCCAAAATGTTGCCAGATTAAGTACTACTCTCTTAAAACCTAATCACTAGTTGGAAATGTTCCTGAGGAAAGGATAATGCAATAGATGCCTAATTGTACTATCTTAGCAATTTGGGGGGGGGGGGGAATAAATCTCTTTTCATTTATACTCCCTCTCAGACCTTTCCCAGCTCACAGTGGAGCTGGTTTAAACTACCACAAGAAATACAGAAGGACAATGATTCTGTGAATAATTTAAAGTGACTTGCTTAAGAAGGAAATACAGTTTCTCATACCGTCCTATTTATTTCTTAACAAAATTACAGCAGAAAGATGGGAGGGGGCCATTCCATCATTACATATGGGACAATCGGAAACCATAATTTCACAAAAATAGTGTTATGTAACTAAAAAAAATTCACAAATAGGAAGAAGCATGGTTTTTCTAAATCACATTTAGTACAAAGAGATTTGAGACACAGAAATAACAGTCCTGACTTTTATTTTTATTTTTTTAAAAAATCAGTTAATTTGCAAGTAGCCCGAGGAAACCACATGTGATTCTAAAATTACTGTTCTGTACTAGATGGACTGCGGTGGATCAAGTGGTTAAGACACTGAACTCTCTGACTGGAAGGTCAGAATTTAATTACCTGGTATTGCATGATGGAGTGAGATCCCATCTCTGTCCCAGCAAGAAGTTGCAAGTAGATAAATAGGGATCACTTTGGTGGGAAGGTAAACACTGTTCCATGCAGTTGAGGAATATCTGCCACATGTCCATGGAAATGTCTGCAGACACAGAAAGCACTGGCTCTTTGGCTATAAACTTCTGACACCACAATCGGGCGGACGATTATATGGGACTGCCAGCTGCCAAGCATGGCAGCCCCTTGTTCCTGTTCCACATTTCAACCAATCCAGGGTATCTTTCTCTCTAGGCTGTCAACCACCCTGACTGGTAAAATGCGTCCTGACCCGAAGCTATAGGGATCTGCTTCATTTCCTTACCAGTGCTACCCGCCAAGTGACCAAATTAAAAAGGGGTACCTCCATATCTCAACCATACACAACAGTGTGGGGTGGGCGAAAACCCCAAGAAACCAAGGTGCCAATCAGGTTTCAAGCAAAAATTCCCACCCGGCCCCGAAACAACCAAAACAATCACACTGCTGCTTAAGGGAGGGAGGGTGGGCAACAGCGCCCGATTCAATTCGCAAAAAAGGCGGCAAGGCTGCTGCTCTGTCTTCTTCCGGGTTGTCGGGGCAAAGCGCATGCCGTCGGGAGCTGCCTTCGGTGCATGGACAATTTCTCAACCAAATCACATGCAGAAACACATGCCTAGCTATCTCCGTCCATTTTCCAAAAGTAACCAGCTTACACACTTTCAAGATAACAGTTTGCTTAGAGAAAAAGGAACCATACTTACTACCCTTCTCACAATTGTTGCATAAGAGGCACAATTTGTCATAATTATTGAAAAGGCAATTACTATGCAAGTGTTTATATCACATATTCACTTACAAGGATGAAGCCAAACAAATCTCTCCAAGCTGACTATCCAAAAGTGGGGAACTCATGCATCAGTACAATGTTATCCACAACTGCCTTGAATCAGAACTGCCTGCCATGTATTCATTCAAGGGCATGTAAATCCTATTTTAATATCTGGGAATGTGATACAGTAATACCTCAGATAACATTAGTATCGAATAACACTAAAATCGCATAACATTAAGCAATCTGGGGGGAAGAATTCCATCGGATAACATTAAGATCCTATGGGATGCATCAGATAACAACCGCTAAAGCCTGTGTGGTTACAATGTATCTCTATGGATCCCATAGGATTTTAACATGCATCGGATAACACTAAAAATCGTATAACGCCAAGACTTGTGGAACCAGGTTTTAGTGTTATCTGAGGTTTTACTGTAGTTCAAAACTGAATCAAGTGTTAATGAAGTAGGAGTACTCCACTATAGCTATATAGATTTAAACTGTATTTGCAAGACCTTATTCTCAGAAAGACAGAGAGAAAGAAAGAGAGAGTATACATCATTGATCAATTATCTCTACAGTGGAACCTTGCTTAACAAACAGCTCCATTAAAACAAAAATTGCATAACAAAAGGAAATCAATAGAACAGCAGTTCTTAACCCCTGAACTGTGGGCCAAACCTGGTCCATGCATCTAATTAACCTGGCCCATGGTGGTCACCTCACCACCTCTAGGACTGTACCCATCCACCCCACTGCCTGACTTCACAATATGTCACTTACAACAGCAGTGGTGGTGACGGTTGCACTTATCCCCTGCTGTTCTGGACAGACTCCACTCATTCCCAGGGCAGCAGAAGCCTTTGCCAAACTTGGTTGTTGCATTTTTTAAAAGAATTGCTGCTTCCCCACTTTGTAATCCATGTTGCTTGAAGAGTTGCCTTGGTGCATGATGCTGACATAAGCACCGTGTGTCAAGGGAACTCTTCCAGCACTGCGGATTACAAAGAAGGGAAGCAGCAAATTCTTCTTTAAATGCAGCAATCGAACTTGGCAAAGGCTTCTGCTGCCCTGGGAATGAGCAGAGCCTGTCCAGAACAGCAGGGGGGAAGCACGACCAACACCACCGCAACCACCACCGGCACTGTGCACCTTTGATGATGATGAACATGTAAGTCCAGGGACCAAACATACCCCCAGCCCCTGGCAGGAAGTGTCGGAGGTGGGTCCAGCCCCTGGTGGGAAAATGTTGAGAATGCCTTCCATAGAAAATAGTGGGTTGGTTAACAATTTTTTTTTGAATGAATGAATTGGTTTTCAATGCATTCCTATTGGAAACCAAATTTTGGTTAAAAAAATTTGGTTTTCAATACATTCAAAGGGGAAATTCACTTTACAATTTTTTTGTAGTTCAAAAGGACCAGGAGAATGCATTACATTTGTTAACCAAGTTTCCACTGTATTTCTTTATAAAAGTTTTTAAAACATGTTCTTTAGGTTTCAGATTTCAGCTGTTGTAAAAGGAAGAATAACAGATTTTCAGTAGACCCCCCTTCTCCCATGTTTTGGTTTGCTTTTTACCATGTCCCATATAGTTTTGGAAGGCATCCCCTCCCTGCAAAAGCCTTCAATGCAATTTTTCAGGATGCTACTAGCAAAAATCAGCTCACCTGACTCCTGAAAGCAGTCTTTCATGTACTGTAATATTAAGACAACATTGGATAAAATCTTCCATATCTTAAATTAACCTGTAGGATTATGAGAAGTTTATTTATTTATTTATTTATTTAGATTTATTATCCCACCCCAATCAGGCGAACCTGACTCTAGGTGGCTTACAGAAAATTCATAAATTAAAACCTTGAGGTTCAAAATTACTTAAAAGTCAATTAAAAAAGAATACAAAGCAGTGGCAAGGAAAACAAATACAACAAGCATAGAACTATAATTACAATTCTAGACAGAACTTGCAAACTAAAAGGTATAAACCTATCAAGGCAAGAAGAGAATTACACATTTCCTGCATATGCTTCTTTAATCTTTACAAAAGTAAGGGGGAAGGGGAAATCAAACCATTTGTCTTATTTTTCCAACCACACAGGAATCATTATTTCTGTCAAAGCTTTATTAAAATAGGAAGAGGGAAAACGTTTCCCTTGATACAAATTATAACCAGAACAGTGTTTTCCTAGTGACTAGTTTGGCAATCTATGCTTATGAGGTATCTAGGCAATTACCAATTTATGGAGCTTCCAATCATCAGGTTTTTGAAATATTACATTAAATTAAAAAATGATTCCCCCAAAATAAATTGCATTGCTTTATTTCTTGCATAAATTTATGTCTTCACAAGCCTAGAAGACATGAATGTAAGGTATTAAATGATCTGATGAGTCTAGTGCATAAAAGACAACATTTGCTCATTTACCATCTACTTATCTAGTCAGTGGATTAATGTGTGGGAGGTATTAATCCAAGTTTCCTCAGCATGTGAAAAAATCTCATCAGTGCTTCATATATGGTTAACACAGGCTATATTGCCACTTGAGATAATGAGTCAAGGATACTTTAATAATTTTGAAAGTTCTTGCTTGGGAATGTTTTTCTCACTCATTGTGATGAGCCTGCTAATCATCAGGTTATTTAATGTATTGGGCTGAAATACACTGTTTTATTTAAGATAGAAAAAGATTCTTAATGTTTGACATATTTATCTCCTAATTTTTATCATTTTTGAATTTTTTGGAATAGTATCTGTGTTAGTCAGTGTTTCAAGCATATCAGAGAGTAAACAAAACAAGAACACTGTAGCAGTTAGGCTTCAAAGTGCTACAGGATTTTTTGTTTTTATTTTGTTTATTCTCTAATTTTGATCAAATTGTATTCCCAATTAAACTGAGCGGCACTGCCTTTGGCAGAACACATTGCCCAGAGTTATTATCTAACAGCCACTTTCTCCTGTGAGATATTCATGAATAGAAAGTGATCAAACAAATTCTATACAGATAAATTTGAACTTCTTTATTGATTTTTTTAAAAAAAAATTATTTATGATTTTCAAACACAAAAATAATAATTCAACAATACAAAAAAGAAGAAGTATCATAACTTAGTTTACAAATCAATTTAAAGTACATACTTAAAAGAAAGATACAACTAAAAAGACACATAGAACATCTTAAAAGGAAAAAAGACAATATGCTTAAACCTTTACTACAGACTACTTATACCTCTTATATTTACTACTCAGTCCTTTCAACTTTTTCACTCTTATTCAACTCTAAATAAACTTGTTTATTGAGTTTTAAAGTGAACATACACTTTGTTCTAGATCATTTAAAAATGATTATTTTCCTATTTTTTCAGATCCGAATATGAGCCCATTGAAACAGAAACACTTCATTCCATGACCATAAAATGGTATGAATTAATACAAATTAATATATAGCAACCAGAATGCAAAATAGATATTATGGTGGATATTTCTTTACTATTCAAACTTTCCCAGAGAACTTAAAATAGGGTTAAACAGCAAATACATTTAAGAAGCACACATTATGACATTACAACTCAATCAGGCATATTACAGTATTAAAACAACATTAACTAGAACCATTTCAAAGCAAATTAAGAAGAAACCCTCTATCAAGACTACACCAGATATAACTGTATAGGCATACAACTGAGAGGATGGCCTTCTCAAAGGCAGTAACGTCTTGTGGATTTCAGCCACCCAGGGCTGAAGCCAAATTTGCTGCTCCCTGGTGGACGCTGGCTCCTGCTCCCACTAGGGCTTCTGAGAATTGTAGTCAAAGAACACACATAGCCCAAAAAGTGCCGCTCAGGGCTGCCCGCCCCCTAGCCCCCCATATGCGATGCCACTGCTCAAAGGGAAACTTGCATTAAGAGATTTGATCCACCAGGTTGCCTATAAGTAAGTCATATAAAGCTTTATAGCTCAGCATCAGCATTTTGCACAAAAACAAACCACGAGTCAGTGACGTTGTTGTAATAAGAAATATCTCTCCACTCTAAAACTAGCTCTGGTCAACAATCTACTCACAAAAATTTGGATCTGCTGAAATTTCTGAATATTTTCCAAGGATAGCTGCATGCACTTTATATTCCAGCAATCCCTATATGAATGTGTTGTGGCTGCGATCCTGGGTTTGAGGAGGAGGAGGACAGTTGGCCAGCCCATCAGCCTGCCCAGATCTGGAGTCAGAGCCTGAAGAGGACCTGTTGTCAGTCTGTCAGCCCACTGCTGGCCCAGATCAGGACTCTGAGCACGAGGACATGGACCTAGCACCAGCCCTGCAGTCTGCTGCCAGTTTGGAGCTGACTCCTTTTGGCCAAGCAAGACAGGCTGATCAGGACTTGACAGGAGGACCAGGTGTCAGCACTCAAGAGCAACCCAGCATGTCCAAAAGGTTCAGAACCCTTTTCAGACAAAATCTACAGCTGAGATGGAGAAGGGCTAGGGCATGCCTTCAGAACCAGCCATCAGCTGCAAGCCCTGAGTCTCCTTAAAAGAAGGGACATGCTGGCAAGCTCTTGTAGGAGCAATCCATCTTGGACCCTGACACTGTGTTACCTAAACCTTTGCCTGTGACCCTGATGACGTCCCTGGAATATCCTCACATCTACAGTTTGCTACAGAATGGCTCCTAACCTCAGCTACCTACGACTACGGCTTTTCTTATCCCTTCTAGACTGAAAGTAAGAACTCTCTCCTACCTCTTGTGCAGCAGCTGCTGACCAATTGGCTTGGCCAGTGGGTCATAACAATGAGAAATGTTTCTCAGTTTCAAAAAGCAAGACAAATATGGGTAGGAACATAGGTGGTTTGAAACTGGAAAACTAGAGAAGCATCAATTGTTGGATTTGTATTCTCATTGGAAATATTTCAGAATAGCAATAACTATGTGCTTCTCATAAAATATTAGGGATGGAATTAGTGATTCCCCAGTCCCATAATTCTAAATCCCTGTGGAGGAAATGAGTACCTTTGTTCTTTACACTAGCAGCCTCAATTGTGACTAATTCCCCTCCCACTGTGGTGGGTTGCAGTAAATTCTTGCAAAGATGAAGGGAGATGCCTTTCAGAGATACAAAGAAATACCATGGGAAAATGTGGAGGGAATTGGGCTGCCCTACCTCTTGCCATTTGATAAAATCCTGATCTAGAATTAAGACACAAAAGAATTCTTTCTTTCCTGTAAATCCCAGCCCTGATAGATGTTCCCTCATATTGAGGCCAGTTTTTTTGCTTCCCAAGGCCTGAAATCGCAATTTCTTAGATAGGCCTCAGAAATCCTTTGTCTTCTTTCTGCCTCATGGACTCATATCATAAGACTGCCTGTTTTGTTGTATTTCTTATCTTTCTAGCTAGCTGAGATCCATGTTTTGTCTACATGCCAGAACACTGATTGCACAAGTGTAAAAACAATCCATTGTTTTGAGAAAGTTATTCTCTGTTACCTGATTGGCCAAGGTTAAATCACCTAACCGGGAATTCTCCATTTTGGAGAACAGTTAGTTAGTTCGTCTTGGTTTCTCAATGGACTAAGACCTCAGTTTGGCTTATGGGATTTTCTCTTCTTTTCACTATGATTACCTAAAGATACTTGGACTGTTCTTATTGGACTGATTCTTTGTTATGACCTTTTAATCTATGGTTTTTTCATGGACTTTACTATCAATGAACCTGAAGAATAAAACAGCTGTTTTTCTTTGAAGATTGTTGTTTTCCTTATCACACACACACACAAAGCAACCTATGTTAAGCTACTAAGAAGAAGCCTCCCTTGTTCTGCTCTACTGCTAGAGCTCAGCAAGTTCTTTTTAAAAGCGGCTCAGGTCTCTCAAAGTTGAAAAGTAAGGGTTAAATATGTTCCAGAAATGAACATATGCTCAGGAGCATGAGTGGGAGGGCCCTTACAGAGACACCTGAAGTCTGACAATGGTCTTAAAATATTTCTGGTATTTTGTGGCCTGCTTGTTAATCAGAACAATAATTTCTAGGTTTTTCTGCTGTTAATGAGGTGAAAAGTGACTCTTCACATAAGTGTATGATAGTGGAAGCTAGAGTAAATATCACTCTCTTGCTATAGTTAGGAATAGAAAATTAGATGTTTCCAGAATTCTTCTTGAAATTATCAATTTTTTACTTCCCAGCTTCTTTTTTGAGAGACATTCCACTTCAGAATGATTTCTTTATTAGACTTTCTTTAAAAGAAGGGGGTATAATTATCTCAGGAAAGGAAAAAAGAGACATCCAGGGGAAATGTAAGGGAGAACAAAAAGTAAAAACATGTCAGATTTTAAGTTCTTTGGACAGAATCACATTTTAGGACTAGTAACAAAACTAAACTTGTTAACAGGTCATCTGCCATTTTCTACCCAGGCATAGCAAACAAGGGCAAATCAAAGAACAAAACTCTGTGCATTTTTCCTCAGTAGGATTTTGGCATTTTTATATTGTCCTCTCCACCTTTTGTAACATTTTGCAGTTTGTGGTAGCAATTAGCAATCCGTGAAGAAAGATCTGTTGTTTTTGATAGTTCTCCTTATTCTAAAAAAATGGTCAGTCCTGATTTCCAGAACTAAAGAAACAAAACAAAGGTAAAATCTTTAGGATCCTTTTCATAGAAAGATACTTGCTCCTCCCATTTCAACAGATTATCCAGGAACAAATGGCTGTATGTTAAAAATAAAAACACAGAAGTGTTAACTGTTAAAATATTTCTATACATTTTTCCAATTTAGATAATCTGGCAAAATACCTGGAAATTTACCGTAACTGCTGTTCTTTCAGTGGCAGATTGTGTCATAGTTCAGAGTTTCTCAACCTTGGGTCCCCAGATGTTCTTGGACTTCAATTATCAGAAGCCCAACTATGACTGGGTTTCTCAACCTTTGGGCCCCAGATGGGCTTTGACTTCAATTACAAGAAGCCTCAATCAGCAGGTGTACTGACTTCAATTACCAGAAGCCCAAGTCAGTACACCTGCTGATTAAAGTTTCTGGTAATTGAAGTTAAATACCATCTGGGAGCCCAAGGTTGAGAAACTCTGTCATAGTCTTTTAAAATAGCATTTGAAATAGTTTTTCAATGATAACTGTCAACTTCACAGTACCATCCTTGATCTCAAGCAGTGTTTTCCAACCTTTGGAAATTTCCAGAAGCCTGTCAATTCCTCAAGGATCCTTTCACGGGAAGCAGTGAAAGTGGAGAAAACAGGCAAGATCACGCTGTAAAAGCTGCCACCACCAGCACTGGAAGCAGCGGGAGGAACCATGACTCTGGCCCTCTCACCTGTGTGAGTGACCGGCTCGTGGTACATATTCTAACCCTGGGTTAGAATATGGAAGCAAAGAATTATGGAAAATATGTCAGTTAGAATTAAAGATAATTGGCATAAAAGAATATGGAGATGGTATATGACTCTGGTACACTTATTATGATATAAAATATTCAAGAAACTGTTGGAGATGTATGGTGGGAATGTAAGAATGTGAAGAAAATATGGAAAATGTTTCTTATGGAAATTAATGCAATATTGTCTATGTAATTGGAGATTTGTCCACAAACAGCATTATTAATAGGGTTTGGTAATATGCAGATAGAATAAATTATTATTATTATTATTATTATTATTATTATTATTATTATTATTATTATTATTATTATTATTATTATTATTATTATTATTATTATTATTATTATTATTATTATTATATTTGTAACAGCATTGATATTGAATATTGTTAAAAATGAAGGATAGATTGGGAATATAGCTATAAATCAAGAGTCCCCAACCTTTTTAAGCTGGGGGCCAGATCATACCCCTCAGATTGTTGCTCAGGGTATTCCCTTCACTGCCGACACCTGACAACATCCGCCCTGCTATGGAGCACCATTAGGCCCAAGCCAAACAAAGGAGACAAAGATTGAGGCAGTGGTAGTGGCTGGAGTGAGGATAGGTTGAGAACCTCTGCTATAAACAATGTTAACATGCGAGATAAAGGTAAAAAATGGAGTAGAAAAATGATTTTAGAAAGTTATGAGGAGAATTTTTAGAGTATGTATTGGTAAAAGGGAAACAAGTAAAGCCATAACAAGAGGCATTATCTTTTTAGAATGAAGGTGTGAATACATAAATTAATTGATATGGAAAATACCTAATGGAGAAGGTTTACAACTCCCATAGGTGGTGGGTGCACATGGAAAGTTATATGGTAATATACTATATCTATGTTTGGTTAGTTTGTTTGTGGTGTGTGTGTGCGTGTGCGTGTGTGTGTTTTAACTCATCATTTTTTAAAAGTGATGTTGTAAAGTTCTGGGTATCCCTACAACATGCAGTCACTGATGCTACTAGCTTATGTACGAAGATAAATCTTTGCATGTGAGGTAATAAATAAACTCTGCAATTCTTCCAAATTTCCATTTGTTATTAGCTTCTGATTGTTTTGATGTAAAAGTCTATAGGTCCTATAGTTTTCACTTGCATGTATCAGCAAACAAAACTTTTGCTCTACTGAGACTGGTTCCACCTCATGTATTTGGCAAACCACATTTTCCAGAGTCCTAAATTAATTAAATGTGTTGGTTTCATTCTAATTGCTTGACATTAAGTTTTATAAGTAATTAAGAATGGGAAAACTTTTCAGCTCCTGCCATAGCAATAATGGTGTGCCAGTAGAATTGGCATTTATTGGCCTTTTCATTAATTGTATGTTTTGGGATTCATCTATATAATTAAAATCAACATTTCTAATTTTAACAAACTTTCGTCTGTTAAAAAGAAAGAAGATTATATTGAGCTGTTCCTAGTCTAGTTATTACTTTCATTTTTATATCAGCCTTTATATAAGAGAAAATAAATGTACTGTTTCTTTTATGGGGCATGTTTGGAAGTCATACAAAGTTCAATAAGCCATTGAGATATTAAATATGTTCTTAGTGTGAAAAGAGTGATAGTTTTATCATCCAGTATTTAAAAGAATAGATGCAACAATTCAGAGAAATCCACATTTAAATTTCTTGGAAATCAATATATTTCAAATGTTTATAGCAGCACTCAGCCAAATGTAGGCACTATAAAGTTCAATAAATTCCTGTATGAAAGTTATGTTTATGCTTAACTGTTTTTTGAAATCATTGGCACTTAACATACTTAACTTTGGCTGGATGATATCTCAACTATGTGCTTAAGTTTAAGCATGTTCCATGTACAAAGACACAATCTAAGCAAGTGCTGTTCAAATATGGTTGCTATGGTAATGCAATAATGAACATTACTATATGCATCCTTCAGAAAGCTGGAATATATTATTCTCTTTGTTCTTTACTGAACAATTGTCATTCTTTCAGTAGCTATGTTGGTTTTAAAGCACAATTTGATGCACAGTTAACAGTATGATTCAAAACAAGCTTTATAAAACTGTGTATTTCGTAGTTATTTTTTAAACTGATTGATACAGGGAATCACATTTTCGTGGAAAATTACTAAGGGAAATTCTGTTTCTGATAAAATGGTAATAAGGCATAGTTTCTGCACACATTTTCAAAGGAATAGACTCTGCACATATCCTCAGAAGTATCCTGATTCAAATTAAGCTCTCTGTGTAGTTTTGCATAAAATAGTAATTTGCAATATCTCACATTCTACTTTTAATATAATATGAACTTCATATAATTTATTTTTGTTGTTTTATTATTTTTGCAGGTAAAATGCTAATGTCTGCCTATGTATTTAGAAGCAGAATATCGTTTATCTATATGTTATTGTTGTTCAATCACATAGTCAAATCTGACTCTTTGCAACCCCATGGACCACTGCACACCAGGCACCCCTATCCTCCACATTCTTCCGCAGCCTGCCTATCTTTATGCCCATTGCATCAACAATGCTGTTCAAATAGCCACCTCATATATAGAATTATACTATAGAAGTTCTATTGTAGAATCAATGCAAGTATTCTGTAATTGGAGTCATCACTGTGCCCTTGGGAGGCCATTGCCTCCTAAGTTATACAACTGATCAGTATCCTTTGACCAACCTACCACTGGCTCCAAGGAATGTGAGCTTTATTAGTCTCAGAGGGAGAAAAGGCCATGGCATGGAAGGTAACTGGGGAAGGAAGAAGGGGAGAGGGCATCAATTGAGGAATATAAAGGAAGCTCTGGAGGAGACTAAGGGGGTGGAAGGAGGATGAAGGGGACCTGGCATTGTTTACAGATGCAACAGATGCCTCAGAAACAGAAGGAACCTAGGGAGACATCCAGGAGAAAAAGGAAGTACTTACAGAGAAAGCCTTGAGTGCTGAAGAATTTGGAAAGCTACTGAGAGTATCCCTAGACAGATGTCCTCATACACTTTCACATGACTCATGGACAAGACAAAGGGTGACCTAGTTACTCCCTATGTCCCAAGCTCCAGCACCATAACTGCTGTTGCTGCCAAGACACTGCAGAAGTACATTTGGGCCCCCACACTTACTGAGACCTATGAGAACATACTTTGCAGTTCTGCATGACTGCCCTTGCATAGCAGAATTTTGAATTCAACTGGAAAAACAAGAACACTTTTTTACACTACTGCTTCCACTGAGAAGAGTAATTTGTTATTGTTACATGTGGTCGTCACTGATTTATGGCAAGATATAACTTATAAGTACAGTAATACCTCAGATAACATTTACCTCGGATAAAGCTAAAATCGCGTAACGTTAAGTAATCTGGGGAGGAGAATTGGATCGAATAACATTAAGGTCCTATGGGATGGATCGGATAACAACCGCTAAAGCCTGTGTGGTTACAATGTATCTCTATGAAGCTTTAACGTTATCCAATCCATCCCATAGGATTTTAACATGCATCGGATAACACTAAAAATCGGATAACACCAAGACTTGTGGCACAAAGTCTTAGCATTATCTGAGGTATTACTGTAATGCCATGATATATGGCAAAGTAACAGTTTACTGTAAAACAGCATTGTAGTTCTTGCTCATGCTTATAAAAAAAAGAATAACACATCTTCACAACTGTGATATACTTGATATCTTCCTGATGTTCTTGTGACTGTGTATATAATGTGTGGTAGTGCAGAAAATATAAACAATTAAAAACTTACATTTACAAACACTTTGATAAATTTCTAGTTGTAATTTCAGATTACAAATAAAATTATTGGGACTTGACATGGGCATAACATTTATATATTTATTGAAATATGAATTTTAAAATTAAACAGTTTTAATGCTGTAACATTGAGAACATAGTGAGGGCTCTGGTGTTCACAATATTTAAATGTAAAATTTGACTATAAAATTAATTCCAAAGTCATGGCAAAATGAAGATTATGATGACAGTATATTACAGCACATGACAACAGCCTGAAATACAAGAATCTCATAGAAGAACAAGCAGTTCTCCAAAAAATTAAGATTCCAATTTAGGATGAAAAAACTTGAAGTCAATCATCTACTTTGCATTAAAGAGAACTCATGTGGTGCACTGATTTATCTGTAGTAGTGCAACCAAAACTCTGCTCATGATTTGAGTTCAATCCCATGGGGAATAGGATGATTCAGCTTTTCATCCTTCCAAGGTCTGTAGTTTGTTGGTGGTAAAATGCTAATTACCTTGTGAACCTCCCAGAGTGTAGAAGTGTAATTGTTACTGAATTGCAGGAGTACAGTACATTGTATCCAACTCTGAATGATAATTTCCAAATCAGTATTGAGCAATTTGTTTCAATACATAATGTTGTAATATAATATTATTTGTTGTTAAAATTGCTTTTTAAAGAAAATATAACAGTATAACTCTACTCTAATAAAAATACAGTTGTACCTCGCTTAAAGAGCATAATGTGTTCCACAGGTTTGCTCTTTAAGCTAGTTTGCTCTTTAAGCGAAACACCATTGTAAGTGACCAATTGTGACTTCTGGTAGGGGGGATTGTGGACCCCGATTTATTTGTTAAGCGAGTTTTTGGTTGGTTTTATTTGTTAAGTGAAGCAAACAGTCAGAGAAAATTCTGCTCTTTAAGCAAATTACTCTTTAAGCGAGGTGCTCTTTATGTGAGGTTTGACTGTAACTATCAGGGGGAAAATCCAGAATCTATGCTGTTTTATATCATCTACATCAAAGCAAGTACCTTATAGTTTGCTTGTATTAGATTTTTTTTTTAAAAAAAGTAGAAGTACATATAAATTGGACATTTAGCTTCAGTCCATGGCCACAGTAGTGCACAGAGCAGTAACCTTTGCAGGTGTCATGGAAACTTCAGTTGATCTAGAACACAATGGCGAGACTGATAGGCATGATCCTGGTCAGCCAGTAATGATTATCTATTTGCTTCTATGCCATGTTCAAAGTGTTGGTACTTATATGCAAAGTCCTAAATGATTTAAGACCTTGTTACTTCTCAGAATGTGTCTTCTGTTGCCCATCTTATATAGCTCCTGGTTATGCTATGTGGATGGGTTTCTACTCCAAGGGAGGCTTGGAAGATAATTACCAGGAATAAATCCTTCTCAGCAGTGGCCCTTCATAGTGCTTGGAGAGGGAAATGGTAATATTAAACTAAACTTTTCACAATTACAATCATCTTCCAAAAATGCCAATACAAGCTTAATAATTATACTGTGTCCACTAAAAGACAGATGAAGCTTCCAAAACGGAAAATACAATAGATGTAGACGACTGAATAACTAAATAAATATTTTTTTCTTATCCATTCTTAAACACATTTCCCTAACCAATAGCTTCATTATCAGCAAAACAACTAAGAACAAAAGAAACAATGCTATGGTAGAAGAGATACCATGATAACATGGTGACTATTTAACCTGCTGCCTGAGATTCCATGGCATATACACACAAGATTGTACAAACTAATTATTTTAATGTAGCATCAAAAAATCTGAAGCTGTGGACCAAGGATTTGCAACTTATGACATGTGGGCCAGATCTGGCTGATGGTGCCAATTAATCCAGCCCACAGTAAGGACCCCGCCACCACAGCCAGAAGCACTGAAAATGTACCAGAAGACCTGAAAAATGCACTGAACATGAAATGGATGAGCTGATAACCCAGCAAAACATACTGCAAACATACCAAAAAACCACGGAAAACTGCAAAAAATGTACCGCCCTCGCTCCTGCCACCACGGGA
This sequence comes from Furcifer pardalis, assembly GCA_030440675.1. NCBI lineage: Eukaryota > Metazoa > Chordata > Lepidosauria > Squamata > Chamaeleonidae > Furcifer > Furcifer pardalis. The sequence continues at coordinate 64,578,888 of CP126895.1, forward strand.
AGCAGCAGAAGCAGTGAAAAATATCTGGAAAAGCACAGTGAATGCACCTGCCACCACCAGAATGGGTGGAAGAACCATGCCTCCTGCCCACACAGCTGTCGGAGCTGGGGGGTCCAGCCTGTAGTGGAAAAATGTTGAGAACTGCTGCTGTGGACCCTGCAACTTTATTTATTTATAATATTTATATACCACCTGGTTTAGTGCCAAGGCATGTCTCACAGCTGTGAACAAAATGAAATGTATTACAGTACTGCAAATTCTGTTGAAGATAGAGTAAACAAATGCACTACATATCAAATGGGGAAATATTTTTTTAAAAAATATCTATCTTAACCCATCATTTATTCACATATACAATCCTTTTCCAATTCCAAAATTTTTCAGCTTATTTTCCAAGTTTAGCCATAACTTTCACACCAACCAACAGGTAATTTTCACTGCAGAATGAATGAAAACCCATGCAGAGTCATTATGATTCAGAATTACAGTCTGTTAAGAAATTTTACTAATTAAGAGGATTAAAGAATTAGGTAGTCATGCTTATTAGTGATTATATTATTTCAGCACATTTCATTGCAGAATAAAGCACACATGCCTGATGAAAAATTGGATTATGCATCAAGCATGAACTAATAAATGAGGAAGGTGGAAAAATTGTGTAGAGAGGTATTCTACATAATAGTGTATTAGTATTGACTTCTATGAAAGAGAAAGAGAGATCTTTTAAGATCTCAAGCTGAAGTAATGCCTCCCCTTGGTACTTGATTAAAGCAAAGAGAATAAATTCTGGCAACCACTGAACTAGGGACATTTGAGGGAGTAATTGTGTTAGTCTGTACAAACACATCAGACAAAACAATCAAAAATGAAAATAATTAACGGGAATACATTTGTCATCAGGAATAAAAATAAATAAAACCCTTCCTTAGAATATTTCAGTCTACCTTTGTATAACTTGAAAGTCAATGGGTTTTTCTGGGTGGTGACAGGAAATCACTACAAAACAAGACTTGAAAAAGAAACAAGGTATAAGGATGTTCAAGGACAACTTAAAAGGACTGGATATCAGTCAAAGGTATTTAAGTCATTTCACCAAATGTGAAATGTTACATAGATACACACAATATGCCATTTGTGTCAGCTATCCTACTGTTACCTGTAGACTGAAAACTGACATTATTCACAGCCTAAAAACCTACATGCCCACCAATTAACTAACTCCACTTTGCCTATTATCTGCATCCGTACCTGGTCAAGGGACCATGTATAAATATGTTAGTTATAAAATCTTACTCTTATGTGTGAGGAAATATTAATACAAGAAACATCAAGAAACTCATGAACTATAAATGAGGATCTCAACCATCCATGCTGTGTACATCAGCTTTGGCCCTGAGTATGATGCTCCAGTATGGGGTGTAACCACACACACAAAAACATGCTGTTAATGAAGTCATGCATATAGCGACATGATGCCCAAATCTATACCAGCTGAGAAAATATACCCTCTTGTTGGTAACGCTCCTTGTAACAGTGGGAGCTGAGAGAACTAAGGAAGAGAATGACCCTCAACATATGACTAAATTACAAAGCAACTGAAGCTTCTCAATCTTCCCAGCAACAGTTAGTATTACCCAATCTAGTGACACCTGTTTTTGGCTTGCTCCTCAGTCCTTCTACAAAGAGGTTCCCTGAAATCCTAGGCTTAGTGCAGTTATTTCAAATTTCTCATGACAAAATAGCAGTCATTTCAGGCCACTGCATTGTGTTTGGCATATCTATCTAAAGCAGGGATGGAAAAACTATGGCCTGTGGGCCAGATTTGGCCCATGATGCCAAATCATCCAGCCTGCACTGTTGACTCTGGTCCTGGAAGTGGAAGTAAAATGCATGTGTACATGCACAAAATGCTTCTGTAAATGCACCTGTGGCTCTCATAAACTCATTAATTACAGTCATGGGTGGATTTACAGCAGTGTTTTGCCTGTGTGTGGACATGTTTTACTTCCACTTCTGGTGGGATGAACCATATGACTGGCCCACTGAACTACATGACTGGCCCATGACCCAAAATGTTTGGCCAACCCTGATCTAAAGCAAATATCTAATACTATACTATACTATACTATACTATACTATACTATACTATACTATACTATAGACTAGAACATCAGATAACGATGAGACTTGGTTCCACAAGTCTCGTCGTTATCCGATTTTTAACGTTGTGCGATGCATTGATCGCACAACGTTTAAAAAAGCCCTGTTTCCCTGGAGGCTGCAGCAAGCCAGAACGTTGGGATTTGAATCCTGATGTTTTGTGCGCTATTTTTGAATCTCCCCCACGCTGCTGGAGGCTGCAACAAGCCAAAATGTCAGGATTCAAATCCTGACATTTTGGCTTGTTACAGCCTCCAGGGAGGTGGGGGAAGTCTAGAAACAGCTTGGTTTGGGTCTTCCGACCTCCCTGGAGCCAGCAGGGGGGTCAGAGAGCCCAAAATGGGTAAAAAAAAACCATGCATGTACTGTAATATTCAAGCTACTGTAATATTCAAGCTATGGGTTTATATGCACACTGGCTGAGGTTACTGACATGGGATATAATGAAATGAGACGCGGAAGATGACAAATATATTGCCAACACTAGTCATAAATGTTCAGAAGGTTGGTTAGCATAAATATTATGACAACTGCAAGATCATTTACACAAGTCAATTACCTTCTGAGCTATTAGAGCAATGTTTGTGGTTATCAGATAAAATCTGTTTTAGCTAAAGTCAGAAATGATCTATTTTATCCCTCATTCTAGTTGGAAAAAAAGTGTTTATGTGATACACAATAGGGTAGTGATACAGATCAACTTGCATGGATGAACTAATATACATTGTGGCATAAATATTTCTTATATTTGTTTGAGCAGAGAGGGTGAGCGATTGAGAGAGGCAGGGAGATACAGATAAATGTATTGATGCATTCTTATTTAAAATTTATATTCAAAATATGTCACTCAGACTCTTTTATTCAAGGATAACACACTGAGGTCAGAGATAGGGTAACTACAGAGAATTAAGTGTTCTCTAGCTAGTTTCACAATATTTTGTTTACAACATCAGTACTTTGTATACATTTATTGTTAAAACATTTGTTCTGTGTGGCACTGCAGGCAAAAAATAGTTTAAAAAGTATATCTTAGTGGAATATATGTATGTGTATGAAACCCTCATGTTTAAATTTTGATTTATGTGTGTATTTAAATAAATCAATAAATTTCCAAACCATCTACCTGGGATATTTTCCCACAGGTGGTATAGTCCAAATATACACTTATTCATTTCCCAAAGGTGGTATAATCCAAATATACACTTCTTCACTGACTTCGTCTATTTGGATTAGTAGGGAGAGTGAATTTAGTATATTATTATTATTATTATTATTATTATTATTATTATTATTATTATTATTATTATTATTATTATTATTATTATTATTATTATTATTATTATTATTATTATTATTATTATATGCTGCCCTACTCAGTGAAAACCGACTCAGGGCAGCTCACAACACACAATCAAACACAATGCAACAATTCAATAGAACAATACAATGTTACAACACAATGAAATATCATACTTCAATAATTAAAACAACAGAATATCATAAAATACAGTGCAGTAAGATAAAACCCCAATATACATATGAAGCCCTGCAATTTTAAGCAGAAATGCTGTATTTCTCGTGGCCCACTCTCCTTTATTATGTGCCTCAAAGGTTGGCCAGATAAGGGAAATGATAAAGAATCAGGAAGAAGAAAGTCGTTCCTAGGTAAAGGATTCCGTCCTCAACAGGGACAATTACAGTTGAAGTATAAGCCAATTTGCTTCAAGAATTCCAGTTATTTGTCAGATGGTTTTATGCTGAGTTTAGAATACCAATTGTGGAATAGTTGCCAGCACTCTGAGATTTGAAGGGATGGAGAAGGTATTAAAGGGAAATATTGCCAAGGAGGCAGATTAAGGCAGATTTCGAGTCCCTTTCCAGATCCCACAGTGTGGAATGTGAAGCTTTTCCCATTGGTAGTCTTACCTAAGAAGATACCAGGAGAGTTACAGCTCATTCATCATTTATCTTTTCTTGATATGGATTTCTTAATATTGTGATCTTCCAGGAGATGTGCAGCATGTGCTATATATGCTTTGATTCCATAGTGTGTGTGGTAAGGGCCTGTGGAATTTCGGTGGAGCTGGCAAAATGTGACATCTCATCAGGATTACACCTATTGTTTGTGCACTCTGAGGATTTTGAACCAGAGCAATTTCCATTTGATGGCTGTTTTTACATGGACAGAGCCTTCCTCATGGGGTGATCAATCTCATGTGCATTGTTTGAGCCTTTTTGTTCCTTACTGGAAATGGTTTTGAAACAAGGGCAGAACTACCCTATGGAATCCATTATTAGGACAATTTTTATTTGTTGGGGAAAAGAGGTCAGACATTTCAGAGTCTGACAAAGTAACTGGATATTCCTTTTGGTATATGAAAAGACAGAGACATCTTCCTATGTATTTACATATTTAGGATTGTGGTTTACCACAGTCCAAGTTGGTAGAGTTATACCAGAGGGTTCAGTGGTTGTTAGATAAAGAAAAAAAAAACACTTAGGAATTCTGGGAGGGAGGGAGACATCTAAACCTTGCTTTCAAGACAGAGCCTTTTTTATTTGGTTGTGTGAAGTCATCTGCTGAGATGATGGCAGAATTGTGTATCTGATAGCCTTTCCTAAGCAGTGTCAATTGTATTTTATTTTAGAGGATTGAACTTCAGCTGGGGGGCTGACTCCCAGGTACATTCCAATTCTGTGGGTTCTTTGGTATTGAGTTCTATTTCAGAGGGAAATGACCTGTTGGTTTTTGGTCACAAGTGTGACATGAACTCGTCATAACCCAATGTCTCACCTTTATTTTTTTTCTTATACAGTTGTACCTTGCTTAAAGAGCATAAAGCGTTCCACAGGATTGCTCTTTAAGCGAGTTTGCTCTTTAAGTGAATCACCATTGTAAGTGGCCAATTGTGATGTCTGTTGTGGGGGATTGAGAACCCCAATTTATTTAAGCGAGTTTTTGGTTGGTTTTATTTGTTAAGCGAAGCGAACATAGAGAGAAAATTCTGCTCTTTAAGCAAGTTACTCTGTAAACGAGGCACTCTTTATGCGAGGTTTGACTGTAATTAGGGAATTATGGTTAGATTAGTAAATTAATTCAGTTGTCACCTCTTTTGATTAGCGATGTAATAATCTTGGATAATATCTTAATTTTAGAAACACAGTTCTCCCTAAATAGGCATCTATAACTATTTAATTTTTCATTCACCTGCAGTGGTCCTGCAGGCTGAGATTTGCAACTTCGTGGATGCATCACAATTTGGGGTCAAAATTGCTGGGAGAAACATCAAGAATTTGAGATATACAGATGATACTACCCTAATGGCAGAAAATGAGCAAGACCTAAAGAAGCTCCTGATTTGGTTGAAGGAAAACAGTGCAAAGCTGGCTTGCGACTCAACATCAAGAAAACCAAGATAATGGCAACAGGCCCTATCACTCCATGGAAAATAGATGGGGAAGAAGTAGAGGCAGTTACAGACTTTACTTTTCTAGGATTCTAGATCTCTGCAGATGATGATTGTAGCCATGGAATAAAAAGGAGACTGATTCTTGGGAGACAAGCTATGAGAAACCTGGGGAACATAGTTAAACGTAGAGACATCACCTTGAAAATTAAAATTCACCTAGTCAAATAAATGGTATTCCCAGTGGTAATGTATGGTTATGAGAACTGGACCATAAGGAAAGCTGAGTGCAGGAGAACAGATGCCTTTGAAATGTGGTGTTGGAGGAGAGTTTTGAGAGTCCCCTGGACAGCGAGGAGAACAAATAGTTTGATCCTAGAAGAAATCAAAATTGACTGCTCCTTAGAAGATCAAATAGTAAAGATGAAGCTAAAGTACTTTGGACATCAAATGAGAAGAGAGGATTCACTTGAGAAAGCCTTGATGCTGGGAAAGGTGGAGGGCAAAAGAAGGAGGGGTGGCAGAAAATGAGATGGCTAGATGGTATTGTGGATGCAATGGGCAGAGAACTGGACAGGTTATGGAAGATGGTGGAGGGCAGAGGTGCCTAGCGGGCAATGGTCCATGGAGTTGCAAAGGGTTGGAATCAACTGTGCAACTGAACAACAACAAAAGGTCCAAAGAGGCATTTGGAGATGATGATGCATCTTAGCACTGTGGATCCAAATATATCCATGCTTGGATGGAGGAAGTGGCTAGCTAGATATTGTTATTGTTCCCTAAGGTCATGAGGAGGGTCATCTGTGTTTTGGGTGGTGGGGTACCTGGGTGAATCCCAGTGCCAGGACAGGACAAAGTGGACCTAGGTCCTGGGACTTGTCCACTGTGTGTAAAGTACAAGGATAAGTTGGTATTCCTGGTTTCTGCCTCATGGATCCATACAAGTGTGGAATACAAACATGGCACACTTTTCAAGGCAATCTTTATTTCATAATGTTTTTCTTGAGTCATAATATTTTGCTGCCGAGATGAGCTATTGTGCCCATTATCAATGACTAAAATGTGGTGGTGCAATTGTTGATGTAGGATCCTCCACATTTCTGATATGAAGAAGCAAGAGTTAATGTGCTGAACCATAGATTATGCCTATGTGTAATCAATCAAGACCAATATCAACACAGGGTCAAAAATAATTAGATTTCTAGAACTCTGTGTCTTTTAATAACAATATATAAAGATTGTTTAAATGTTTCCTTCTCCATTTTCACATTTAAAAAAATAAATAGGGTGAGATAATCAACCTGAAGAATCACACAAGAGCTAAGAATTTTAATGAAGGTTGCATTTAAATAAAAAAGAGAAAGGAAAAACATTAACTTTCGCAGGGAAGAAAAATTCTGATGCCAGTATTCACTTGGAATACAGTACAAGCAAACGTAACTGTATAGAAATGAAACATGCAAATAAGCAACCCAAATGTATGCTCAGAATTTTTAATTAGCAGATTGAACATCTGTTTACCCTGAGGTCCTAGGTGCGAGGAGGAAGAGGACAGTTTGCTGGCCATCAGCCTGTTGCTGGCTACATTCTGGAGTTGGAGTCTGAAGAGAACCTGTTGCCAGTCCTTCAGCCTGCTGCCAGCCTAGATCCGGCATGAGGAGATGAACCTGGCACCAGCCCTGCAGCCTTCTGCCAGTTTGGAGCTGGCTCCTCATGGCCAAGCCAGTCAGGTTGATCACGGGGTGACAGAGGACCAGGTATCGGCACTCAAGAGGATGAAGAGCAACCCAAAGCATCCAAAAGGTAAAGGACTCTTTTATGACAAAATCTACAGGTGAGACAGAGAAGGGCTAGGGGATGCCTTCAGAAATGGCCATTAGCTGTGAGCCCTGAGTCTCCTTAAAAGAAGAGGCATGCTGGCAAGTTCTTGTCAGAACAATCCATCTTAGATCCCGACACTGCGATACCTGAACCTTTGATATTGGAAAAACCTGAACCTTTGATATTGGAAAAACCTGAACCTTTGATATTGGAAAAACCTGATCCTCTGTCTGTGACTCCAATGATATCCCTGGAAGATCCCTGTATCTTCAGTTTGCTACAGAATGGCTCCTGACCTTGGCTATCTTTGACCACAAGCTATCTTTGACCAGGGAGGTGGGGAGACCCGATCCAAGCTGTTTCTGGGCTTCCCCGACATCCTCAGCCAGTGCAGCAAGGCAAAATGTCAGAGTTCGAATCCCGACATTCTGGCTTGCTGCAGCTTCAAAGAGGGTGGGGGAACTTCAAAATTAGCATGCATCGGGTCTCCCCACCTCCCTAGAGCCGATGCGTGCTATTTTTGAAGTTCCCCCACCCTCTTTGAGGCTGCAGCAAACCAGAATGTCGGGATTCGAACTCTGACATTTTGCCTTGCTGCACTGGCTGAGGACGTCGGGGAAGCCCAGAAACAGCTTGGATTGTGTCCCCTGCCTGCTCCAGAGAGATCAGAGGACCCTATCTACAGCTGCAGGGTGGCTGGGGAAGCTGATGGGGACTCCCTGTCGGCTTCCCTAGCCACCCGCCCTTGCCTCCGCAGCTGTGGGGTGTCTGGGGAAGCAGACGGGGGAGCCCCCCGTCAGCTTTCCAGCCTCCCCACCCCTGCCACCGTAGTTGCAGGGTGGCTGGGAAGCTGAACGGAGAACCCCATTCAGCTTTCCAGCCCCCCTGCTGCTAAGAATGACTGTATCGGATAACGTTAAAAATCGCATTATTCGATAGATTTTTCCGAAAATCTTGTAACATTATGTGGTTTTAGCACTATCCGGTACTCGCGTTATCCGGGGTTTTACTGTATTCAGAATTCTGTTCTATTCCAGTCTCTTTCTCAAAACCTCTTAAAATAATTATTTAATAAAAGTGATGCAAATAGTGATCTCTAATAGACCAACATCATTTGCTGGCCCTAACAAAATGTAAAGTTAAAACTGATCAGAAACAAAGAAATTTATCTGATCAATCTGAGTGCTCACAGAGAGTACTTGGGCTTTTCTTTGATGCTTGAGCTGTAAATCTCCTTTAGCTTTGGATCTTGTTAAAGTTTTATTTTAATTTTATGTTTAAAATAAACTAGTGTTGAAAGTTTTCCTTTTTTTAAAAAAAAAAAATAATAATTTAGATTTTTAAACCAAAGTGAATTCTGAGAGCCCAAATAGGGAGGAATTGTAAGTGGAGACCTGGTTTCTTGTGTCTGTTGGATGAGGAGCAATATAAAATGGACTGCGATTTCACATTTATTTTTAAGACCAGAACCTGACAAACACCATGCCATGAAAATCTGGACTTTCTTTGATGATTTCCTTACCTTTGCCTAAAGAGGTGATCTTGAATCATGAAAGTTTGCAATGTTGTTTTTTTTGTTCTTTTTTAGTGATCCAAAAATAAGTATCACCTTCTTCTTCTACAATTTGATAGGAGTATCACTTTGGGTTTCCTTGTTTTGTTTCAGAGCAGGTCAGAAATTGATAAATATCCATATTTTTGTTTATGATTCTGAATAATTTCCAAACCTGAAGCACATTCTAATGTCAACAAAAATAATTTTGTCCAAACTGTTAGCTCGTCACTCTCTAAGTGAAATGTCTGTACAGTTATACCTCGCTTAAAGAGCATAATGCGTTCCACAGGATTGCTCTTTAAGCGAGTTTGCTCTTTAAGCGAAACACCATTGTAAATGACCAATTGTGGGGGGGGGGGATTGCGAACCCCGATTTATTTGTTAAGTGAGTTTTTGGTTGGTTTTATTTGTTAAGCGAAGCGAACAGTCAGAGAAAATTCTGCTCTTTAAGCGAGTTTCTCTTTAAGCGAGGCACTCTTTATGCGAGGTTTAACTGTACCATAAACCACCCATCTGCACTTAATAATGTCTTGGTGAAACTCCCAATAAAAGAAAGGAATCCGCTTTGCACTCAGTAAGTTCTTAGCTGAATTGCTAGCTGTTGAATTCAGTCTCCAACTTTTCACTGCAATTGTAGTAAAACTTTGTGCGAGGTTTCAAATAGACTTGCAAATAAGAATTGCAAATATTTCCAGGTAATGAAAGGTGGGATATAATGAAACTACTACTACTTCCTCCTCTCAGACTTTTCCACTAAGGGATCATGAGTCTTTTTGTCTTAATAGATCTATGTAAGTATGTTGCTAATGAGAATGTACTAGTTATTCCAGCAAGTGAGCTACTGTAATTTTAAGCACTCTGTAGTATGTAGTGACACAAATCCTGCAGGCTCATTCTCAGCATGCTTCTTCCAGTGGAAAGTCGTACATAACAAGTACAACTCTCATAATTCACCAGACAGCATGACCGTTGGTGATGACGGCTGAGGAATTCTGGGAGATGAAGTCCATAACACAAATCTGCAGTGCTTGCTGGCTCTAAAGGACAGATGATCAGAAGAAAGCTTTCATTGTTTTCTGTCTTGAGAAGCCATCATCAATTACTTTTATCTGATAATGCAGCACCTTCCAAGTTGTATCTACCTAGCTAGCCACCAAATGCCTTATCCCAAATATGCCCTATTATTGGCTGGGGTGGCAAATGATACAGTGACTACTCCACTAGTATGGAATGGTACAGGACCTCTTTTCTAGTGACTGATATGCTACGCCATTCAGCAATAAAACCACCAATATCTTAATGTTGGATCTGTCAAGTTTTCCTTTGAGATGAGTAAATAAGATCAAGGCAGTAACTCAACATTGGCAAAAAAACAACAACCAAAAAACCAAGAATACAAGCTTATTCCCTTTTGTTTGTCTCATATCTCTCTTGAAAGTATACTATCCTGAAAATATGTGTCCTTCACATTTTTCTCTTTCATGGTTTTTTTTAAATGACAAAGCAAAAGAAAAAAAACCCAATGCTGATCTAGAGTAGGAGTTCTCAACCTTTTTAAACCTAGGGCTGGGTCATGCTCCCTCAGAGAGCTTTGGGAGCCAGATGGCCATGTTATCCTTCTTCCACTACATGGCACTTCCTGGTGTGTTGGAGGCAGTGGGGGACACATGAAATGGTACCATGGGCCACATGTGGCCCAAGGGCCACAGGTTGAGAATCCCTGATCTAGAGCCACACTGGCCAATAGTACAATGTGTCTGAAAAGGGGGGGGGGTAGTTGTTCACACATGAGAAAACAAAGTGCCAGCATGAGACATATTTGTAATACATCTAACCCCTAACTGTTCTGAATCAAACAAGGTCTATTTGGTTGCACTGTGATATAAATAATGCTTACCTACTTTCCTAGACATTAGCTCATTTTTCTAAGCACCCATAAAGCTTTCTCATTCTCAGCATGCTGCTTAGAATTCTCCTGACCATGATAGTTTCTTTTCTGTAGTCTCAGCTTCCTAAACATACTTTGAAATTCAATACTCATGCTGCTTTACCCACTTACACATAAAGCTCAAAACCTGATGTTCCATACAATCAGGATTACAGATAGATTTGCCAATGTAATGTCCAAGCAAATCCCATACAAAATGAAAACTTGAATTTTAGGTAACAACATAAAAATTTATTTACTGTTTCAGAATAAAGATCTACATCTCCATGATAGCAATGAGAATTAACCAAATGCTTCTGGGAAGCTTAAAAGCAGATCGAAAAGCCCTTCGCTCATCACATTTGCCCTGTCTCTGAGTTTGTAGCTTTAAATGAATTTGTCTCGTTTTGGTAAGGAGGGTCGTTTCAACCTTTTCTGGAATTCTATCAGGAACAATACTTTACATTAACTGGAAACCATGAGATCATTGATGACCATATAGCACAAGCCAGATTCTTCATATGTCTTCAAATTCAAAGGTAGAAATGAATTTGCATTTTGGCACGTAGCTCGTGCTCTTAAGACCTTTTCGTGTAACCCTTTCTTATATTATATTTTATAAAACTGTAGCACATCGGTATATGTCAAAATGATAAAAGAGTCAAAGTATCTGAATAGGATAGTTTTTTTGAAGCAATCTTTTTACAGGATTATGTGCTGTACTGTCAGTTTGGTATGTTTGGACCTGGCAAGTATCTACTGAGAGAGAGAAAGAGAATGAGAAATTAATATGCATCCACTGAGTTCTACTGAATGTCACGGTTTGATAGTTTGCATGTACAGAGTACCCAGATGTATACTAATGTGATTGAAAGAGGTCATCTAATCTCACAGTAGAATTAACCCTTTCAGGTGTGACAGACCACAGACTTAAACTATCAAAGCATAATATTTTATAGTGCTCTAAGGGACTTTTTCAAAGTGTCCTATCTTTGACTTTGATATGACTATAAAATAGTCAAAAGTGGATGTGCAGAGCTTGTACAATTACCTTTTAAAAGTAATATAAGAGTTACTGACAAAATAAATGGTAAAATTAGGATATTCATGTCCAATAATTCAAAAAAAAAAAATTCGAATATCTTGTGAGTTGTTTAGGTATTGTTCCAAGGACTCCTGTTACTATGGTTACAACCACAGATTTCTTTTTGCATAAACACTCCAGTTCAATTTCCAAATCACAATATTTTGTAATTTTCTCCAACTGTCAACTAAATGTCAATAAACCATAATATATTATTCCACACATACCACAAGTTAATGATGGGGAATATAGCCAAATTTGTTTCTTCAACATAGCAGGCTATGTGTATTAACCAAAAGTGTTATTACTTATTAGGAAAGGGCATTGCTAATTCTGCCTTTACCTGTGCCAGTGTTTAAGCAGCAGGGGAACGGGTAGAATCTAAAAATAAAAAATAAATCAAGTGACATTACTTGGTAGGAAAACTGAATTTATTATAAAGGTGCTTCAGAACATTGAAGCCTTGTGACATTATTATCCACAAGAAAAGAATAGAAGGATGATTTCTGCTTTTCTCATCAGGTTTTCCACAATTTTAACAAATTGTCTGCACAAAAATATTGCTGTTTGTTTTTGAGAAGCAAAGTAAAATGAAATAGAGATTGCAAACACAGAACTTGTCAATTGCAAAGAAGATAGTGTTACAAAAGACACAATCACAATCCATTTACTATTTCCAAAACTTCAAAGAACAGGGAATAATACAGAAGCTGCTGTATTTGTGCAAAATGTAAGTTATGTCAAAACATTATTTAGAGTACAGCAAATTTGCACAGTTTGGCTTACTTTGTGAAAAAATAAATTCATTCTATTTTGCTATTACAACCTTCTTCTTTTGTTAAATGTTCTTTACAAAATCCTTTGCCCTTTTCAATGGAATCTCTTCATCCTTGCTTATGACACCAGCAAGAAATTAAATCCTCACTTTTACCAATGTTCAAAAATGAAAAGGCTGACTTTTGTACAATAAATCATAGGTATGATTAACAATAGTTTCAAAATGGAAGCAAAGCTTCTGATCTCCTCACAGCCAAACAGGAAAAAAAAAAAGAAATGGGAGTGTGTGAACTTGACATGAGGGGGGAAGGCTCATTCCTCAACAAAGCCTTATCCTCAAAATCCCCAAGTTGTGGTTTGCATTTGAAATTGAAACTTCTGCATTTTCCTTATGTAGGATTACAAAATGTGTACTTAAACTATAAGATTCAATCACAGTCTCTATTTGGTGATGCAGAAAATGGTTAGAAAATACAACCTTCCACTTTCCTCCTTTTAACAGTGGGTGCCAGTGGAGAGATACTCTTCTTTGCACTAAAAAGGAAATGACCAAACTCCAAAACCCTGCAATATAAAACTGTCCAATTTATCTCAGACACGTTAAGACACTATCCCATTCAAAATCATAATGCCCAATTGACTTTCACACAAAAATCAACACATAGGTATGCAACTTTGGTAGAATTTAATGATATTGTGCAGGCATCATGTCCCTTGGGATCAGCTCTGCCAGATTTCAGAGAAATAGGTACAAGCATGCTCCTGTTAGTGTAACATGTAGAGTAATGGACTAGAGGAGTGATAGTGAACCTTGGCATTCCAGCTGTTCTTGAATTTCAATTCCTAGAACCCCTGATCAGCAGGAGTGTTGACTTGGGCTTCTGGTAATTGAAGTCCACCTGGAGTGCCAAGGTTCACCATCTTTCGACTAAAGCTTAGAAGAACTCAGTTCAGGAATCCTACTTGACCATGGAAACTCAGAAGGAGTAGGTGTCACTGAGAAAACCCCTGACTAAGTATGTTATATATTCTTATAATTGCTGTAAATCAGATGCTCATAGATGCTCATAACATAACAGGATACTGCTCACAAACAAAGTGAGTTTTTTGCTATTTTGTAAGAACAAAATATCTCACAGTATAGACCATTTTTGAAAGATGTCTCAACATTTCATCTTTTTTTAAAAAAAAATGAACATTCAATTGTTAGCAATCATTAATTCCTCAGAAAAAGCTAAGAAGCACATCAGTTGTGTAATATATTGCTTCAATCTGGAATTCTAAACCACTGGTAAAACTATTCACTATGATTAAATGTTAAAGCTACCCATACAATATTTATCTCCTCCCTTTCATCTCTTTCTAAATGTGGCATTTTCTGAGTAATGTATCAGTTATTTTGTTGTGTGTTGTCTGTGGTTCAGTGTCCTCCCAAAAACAAATAACAACTTAACCTCCAGGAATGTTCACATGGAGTCCCAATGTAAAAACACTTCCAAATCCAAAGAATATAAAAGTTTGCATTTCTGATACACATTCAAATTTAATGGGGGAAGGGGAGTGCATTGTGGGACTGGTGAGGCTAGAAACAAAATGTTTCTGCAACATAGCCTCAATTTCATTCCTTGCTTTCTCAATACTGGGAGTTTATTAGAGCTAGGTGATTTTAAAAAATAATGAGCAGGAATGCACTTACACAACATTTTTTCTTTGTTTCAAGAAATATAATTAAATGAACAACACTTTAGTTGCTAAGACTTTTTCAATTTGGATGCCAAGCACAACTGACTTTTAGAAGCACCACCATCAGCATTCCCCAGAGCTATGCATTTACAGGAATTTAGCACATTGCTTTTAAAAGCAGACAGGGAATCAAAGATTTAGTTGAATAGTTTTGCCTGTACAAGCAATCCATGATAATCAGAGAGAAGAAATTAATGACCCAGAGTCGGGTTTACCCGATTGGGGCGGGATATCAAGTATGAACAATAAAATAAATAAAAATACCTTTTATTATATTTCTTAACTCTATCAGTTCTGAAACTATCAAAACATAGTAGAAGTATGATTTTGTTTGAAACAAAAAAAACCTAATCAGGATCTTCTTAATGAACCTTTTGCAACTGAAATTATTCCTAACACTGAGGGGAGGGAATGAAGCCACCACAACAGTATGAATATTCTGGGTTAATTCATCTCCAATAGCCCAACACAATCTTTAAAAAGTTGACAGGTCCAAAACCAAAATAGCCATTATGATCTCTAGTAGGAGAAGGGAACCATTCATTCCAAATAGATATGCAATTTAGCTAACATTTGAATCAATCTAAATTTATAACCAGTTTTCCTGACAGACAGTACGATTCACCTGTCTACTGAAAAAACAATGTTCACCAAAAGTTTTCACAGAAGCTGTTTTGAAGAGATTCAGTCAAGAAAACAGTTTTTTGTATATAAAAGTCTACACCACATGGGGCCATGTGTGTCTGGCCAGGTTATCCTGCTATGGTAATAGAGTAAACCAGTTATGGCGGACCTTTTAAAGACCGAGTGCCCAAGGAGAAGAGGGAGATGGGCATCAGGCATCATACATGCTGGTGACATCATGTGGGTGTGCACACACTTCAACTGCACATGCACATCACCCTGCACCACCAAGCTTTGTGCCCCCCGCAAGCCACTCCTCCTGGACAAGCCCCACCACCATGCCAGGCTCATACTGCCAGTGACTCAACGCTGAGTGTCAGGCAGTGGTTAACTTATCTAACAACTCTGAAAACTAATGGCCTTCGGTGCCAAAGTCCAGAGGGAACGTTGATGGTCCCCAAGTGGATTAAATCCCACTTGAATCCATCTTAATGGAGGGCAGCAGCTTCATCAACACTGGTCTGTGGCTGAGGAGGACTTTGTGTGCTAAAAGGGCTCAGGACCAGAAAGTGACTCATGGAACTGGATCAGTGGTACAGGTGTCATGTTGCAATGCAGAAGACAGATGAAAGACCTCTGCATTATATTTTCAGGACAGTCTTCATGGCTGATCACCATGAGGATCACCAATATTCAGATTCAGATATGGCAGAACAACAAGAAGAAGAACATGGGACCACTTTGTTCCAACAGCACATTGCATAGTTCCCTTTCTCTGCACCAGTAAATTATCCAACTGCAGACTTTCAAAGCTGTCTGTTAATTTCACTAAAGGGATTTAAAATGACTCTCTCCAGAAATTGATCAAATGGCTCAACCTGCTAAAAGATTGGATTGATATGTGTAGAGATCACAAAGATAGACAGGAACTTTATAGTAAGTTAAAATTAAACTGTTTTATGAAGATAAAAATGGAGTCTTGAGACAGAAAATACAAAATACGATTTGTGAATGGAAGAGATTTGACAAAATTTGAAAACTACATTAAGGAAGTAAGGGGAAATACATAAAAGTTAAAGGGAGGGGTAAGTAAATTGTATAAAATACTGAATGTTGATTCAAACCCTCAGAAAACACTGAAAGAAATATGGAAGAAAGAGCTGGAAATTAAAATTACAGACAAAGCTTGGAATCATAAATAGACAAGCAGAATAATGAGAAATATGTCTGTTAGAGTTAATGAATGCAAGTATAAACTACTGTGGAGATGGTATCTAACACCAGTAAGACTATACCAAATAGATCAATCTTAATCCAAAAATTGTTGGAGTGTCAAGCAGCAATTGGGTCATACACCCACATGTGGTGGGACTGTAGACATGTAGCTAAATTCTGGAGAAGACTAGAGGAAGAAATTAATATGATAATGGGAATAAAAATGAAGTTAAACCCACAGATAGCATTGATAATGGAAATTGAAACGTTAGAAATATCTGAGGGGGGAAAGACTTATTGATGACTTTTTTAACTCTTACAGACTAATGATAGCTAAACAATGGAAATTATTCCTAATCTTAAAATTGAAGAAATGGTACAGTAAGGTATGGGACATTGCGTTAAACAATAAGTTAATTTGGGAAATTAATGTTAAAAAAGGATTGATCAAACAGAATCAATTTTGAAATATATATATATTCTAATTTGTATTGCTGCCCAACTCTGAAGAAAATATATGAAAATATTTTATTGAATATGCAATGGAAAAGAATTTTAGATGTAGACCTGGCCAGGAAAATTTGAAATTCTGGAAAGGTACTAATGAAATAAAAACATTAAATTTTAAAATGTTACAGGCTCCCCCCACACCTGATGTAGGGAGCACATAATTATTATTTTAGAAGGTTTTCCCCCTCTGATATGTTATATATACTTTTCTTTAATGTATTTTTTCTTTTTTCCTGATTGTTTTGCTACTGTTTTCTTTACTGTATTTCTTTTTCATTTTCTCAAAATTTAATTAAAAATTAATTATTAAGATACTTTCGAAGCTGTCTATTAATTTCACTAGAGGGATTTAAAATGAATTTCTCCCCAGAAATGGTTAATGGGCAGAAAACAAGAGCTAATTACAGAAGAACTTTGTATTTAACGAGTCTGCTAAACTTTTA
Source organism: Furcifer pardalis (assembly GCA_030440675.1). Lineage (NCBI taxonomy): Eukaryota > Metazoa > Chordata > Lepidosauria > Squamata > Chamaeleonidae > Furcifer > Furcifer pardalis. Next base: position 64,596,154 of record CP126895.1, read on the forward strand.
TTTTTATTTTTAATTGCAGTAGGTAAATTGAATTGATGACCTTTGAAGCATGCTGTAATTTAATTGGGGTATGTTGCAAAGTATGTAATATTCAGGGATAGTTCAGGTTGGCCTAATATGAGTTACAACTAATCTAAAGTTGTAACAAGGCCTTAACATGTATTATTATATTCCTTGAGCTTTAAGAATGGTGTATTTCTACAAAGAGACGTTGAAAGTCAAATGGTCAAGCAGAAGCTATTCAAAACTAGGTGACACTGATGTTTCTCCCTTCACTGAATTTAGGTTTATTAAATTGGATCACTAAAATCTGTTTGATGTGCAAATTAAAATGTATCTCTATTTTATCCATCATTAAGCTCATTCAAAGTTATAAAGGCTTGTCCAGTAATATGTACAATGCTTTCATTTGCTTGTCTTTTTATACATTTGAGGCATATATTTGAAAACCACCTCACAGCAACTACATTTAATTAACTTCAAAGGGAATTGTTATGATCTACTGCAGTACTGATATTAATTTGGAAGAGAAAGTTAATAGTAGAAACATCTAACAATTCTGTTGAGTAGAATTATTTCACAATTTCTAAGCACATGACTTTTGCATTAAAACAATTAAACCCATTTATTTTGGGGAAATTTTTTAATAATAAAGCAAATATGGCACAACATTTCTGTGCCATCATCTTATGTAGAGGAGGCAGGCAATAAAGAAAGTTTTTCTTATCAGAAATTTGTACTTAAGTATGCAAATTGCATCACAGTGGGAACCAGCACAAACCAAATGATGAATGTTGAACTAATGTGATTTATTGCATTCAATTTTGCCTCCAGTGTTTTCAAGCTAGAAGGAAAATATGTGGCTGCTCACCAGTATAATTCCATAGACGTTTATTCTATCAACCAGCTTCATATTTCAAGCAAAACTCAGCTAAGGATATAAAGAATAATGCAATCAAATTATTAATGGAGGAGGCATATGTGTGCCCAGCTCATAAGATTCAGCTTTATCAAGAGAGAATCTTTCCTCCCTCTAACTTATTCTGATCATAATTCAGTCTGACTTTATTAGTTGGCTGACTACAACATATCAGACTGAACTAGATCTCACTACAGCTTATGACACATTCAGTAATGCACCCTTGCTGAAGAAAGTCTCCCACATCACAAAGGATTTTGAATTCACACAATCATAGGCTGTCTATTGGAAAACCATAGATTTTTTGTTGATTTCCAAGGACAATATCGCCATTGTGGAATTCAAAGAAATGGCCTCCCATAGGGCTGTGTTAGCCCCCACACTGTTTAATGTATATACTAATTTCTTTATATTGACAACCTGGCAATAGCTGCACAGTGCATAACCTTTGAGGCAAAAAGGCTGCAGGTGACTTGGAATGGCACTAGGCTAGAAGATTTTGTCACCTCCAAATGCCCGGTAGTTACCTTGGATTGAATTCTCACTTTCAAGACTCACTGCCTTAACACCAAACAGAAGGTTTTTGTCAGGAACAATATTCTGAGGAAAACAACAGGCACAAGGTAGGGAGCCCAACCAACACATTAAGAACATCTGCACTAGGCTTCATTTTACTCTGTAGGAGAGTATGCTAGTCCAGTGTGGTGCAAATCATAGCATATAGAGCAGGTGGATGTGTCCCTAAATGAAACAGTGAGATTGGTCACAGGATGCCTAAAACCAACCTTAATACAAAAAGTGCATTACTTAGCTGGTATCCGTTCATCAAAATTCCATCAAGTAAGTGGTGCTCAGAAAGAGTGGGTCAAAGCAAGTTCCTTGGAAACACACCTGCTATTTTATCACCAACCATCAAAGCAGAGACTGATAGAAAGGCACAGTTTCCATATAACTTCTGCCCCCCCCCAAACAACCTGCCCTGCCCCCTTCCTGTAGTGCCCACCTCCTTCCCGTAGTGCCAATGTTATGTATGTGAGTGTGACATTGTAGCCCCCTCCTGAAATTTTGTTTTGCCCTTCCTGAGCACAGGCCAGGGATTTCTTAAAAGAGCCACATTTCGCAGAGTTTCTCTCCCAACAGATATCAGGATAATTGAAATCTCTGATTACTACTGCATCATGCATCTATGGCATTTTTGCAATTTACTTTTCAAAGGTTTAATCTGCAACTTCTCTTTGACTGGACAGTTGGTAGAAGATTCCACTTACCATGCTCATTTTGCCCTACTCCCCACATCATATTAATCCAAATGCTATCTTGCTGCATTTGTAGGTAAACAAAGAACTAGGCTCTCACTTAGAGTTTTCATTGTGAGTAGCAGAGCAATGGCTCCATTGCTATTCTGCCGGAAATGGTCACTCAGTTATTCCATTTCGTCTCTTTTCATGCTCCAAAACATACAATCTCTATTGCCAGTTAAACATTTACAGTAATAATGTTATCCTAAAAAGAGATATATTTTGCTTTTAAAAAAACCCAGTTCAGACTGGAGGCTATCTGCAGCCCAGAATCCATTGGTAGTGAAAACTTGTCAAAGCCCAGAGACATGATTTATCCAGAAATACACATGGAAAAATGAGACAAAATAAACAGTGACTGGAATTGATTAAAAATAAACAACCCCCATTAAGCCATTTAAAATAAACTGCTTAATGGCAGAAATAAAGTGTGCTTTGCTGCACATCATGTATTTTCCAATCTATAAATTGATCTAGAACATGGGAAACCTCACTCAAATACAGGTTTATATCGACATCTGTGTGAGTTTTTAGTTGAGGATGTTTAATGAGAAGGGTGAAATTTAGTGATCAAGTGTATATTTGGACTACGCCACCCTTGGGTATCATCAATTGTTATTGTGTGTATTTTTCTGGATTTAACTATTGTACAACACTCAAATTGGGAAAATGTCCAAGTGGGCAGTATAGAAATAACATAAAATCTTGACCTCAGGTGCTCAGGAAAAGTTCCCACTGTAGGCCCGTGATGGCAACCCTTAACACTCCAGATATTTTTGGACTTCAATTCCCAGAAGCCCAAGTCCTCATGAATCCACACAAATGGGTTTACTGTGATTCATCCGGCCCATGCTGCCCTCGTCGCTCCTGGAAGTGGAAGGAAAATGTGCCTGTACAGACACATTTTTCTTCCGCTTCCAGGAGCGACGAGGGCAGCATGGGCCAGATAAATTGCAGTAAACCCATTTTTGTGGATTCATGGGGGCTTGGGCTTCTGGGAATTGAAGTCCAAGAACATATGGAGTGCCATGGTTCACCATCATGAACTTAGGCCCTATTTCTAATGCTGCTGTGAGCTACTGCATTCCCAGAAAATGGGTAAATTTCACACACAGGCATTCAATCAATTGAATTGAAAACTGCAACTGCCTGAAAGAAACAATAAAACAAAAACATCAAAAACACACTCATCTCTATTCTGAAAACTAAAACAAAGCAATCTAGCTCTATTGTCTCTCACAAAATGACTGCATCACAGGAGGAAAAATCCATGCATGAGTTTTAGGAGTTTCAGGACAGTTGGGGTTTTCTTTGACCCTTGAACTGTCAACTTCCTTCTGCTTTTCCTAGTTGTTACTATTACTTTCACTTTCACAGCCAGTGGTGTGTGTGTGTGTGTGTGTGTGTGGTGTTGTTGTTGTTGTTTTTGGGGGGAGGTAGTTGTTGTTTTAATTTTTCTGTTCCTTTAATCCTTAAAGCCTTGAGGGGAAAAATTCAATTTGAGTGCAGTTCTAGATTTTCTCCATTTTGCTTTGGATTGGAAACAGACAGGTTCTTCTGTTTCCTTTGGAATCCAATTAATTTCCAGAGTCAAAGACCTATTTTAGTTGTCTTATTATTATTTGTATTATTTATTTTATTGTAAGCTTACTTGAGTCCTATTTTTGGGTCCTGTACATTTTTTAAAATCTAGGCCAAAGCTTCTACATTTGGCTTTTTCTTGTTTAAAAGGCAGTTTTGAATTTCTACCCCATAAAGGTCAAATGGAAAGACTTTAGATGTTGCCAACTTTTCCCCAGGTGGAAAATCTTCTCTCCTGGCCACTCATCAGTCAAGAGTCTTGAATTTAAAACGAGTGTCTGAAGATAGATTTCAGATGCTGACAACATATTTTCATCCCTAATATAATTCATTACTATCAAAATATTTTATTACTGCTGAAATTTATTTTATTTTATTTACTTTGTTTTATTTTATTTTGCACTCACAATTATCCCTCAATTGCCCTTTATTATTAAATAGATTAGTATTTGCCAATTTTCTTTGCCACAGCTAAATAATCATAATATGTCTAATTATTACAAAAAGAAAAACAACAAAAATAACCAACACCTTTTGAAAATCGGGAGATGATTTAGGAGTTGTTCCAAACTATTATTTCATTTTTATGGCATACAGCTATTACTTGATGTAGCCTTTGATTTTCTTATTTTCTTGGGAGGCAAGCAGTAAGAAACCTAGGTAGCATAATAAAGAGTAGACATCATCCTGCCTACAAAAGTCTACATAGTCAAAGCAATGATATTTTCAGTAGAAATGTACAGTTGTGAAAGCTGGACCATAAGGAAGGCTGAGTGCAGAAGAATAGACACCTCTGAATTGTGGTGCTGGAGGAGACTCTTGAGAGTCTTGAGAGTCTCCTGGACTGCGAAGAGAGCAGTCAATCCTGAAGGAAATCAACCTTGACTGCTCATTGGAAGGACAAATACTGAAGATGAAGCTCAAGTATTTTGGCCTCCAAATGGAGAAGGCCTTGATGCTGGAAAAGATAGAAGAAAAAAGGAGAAGGGGATACCAGAGGAGAGGTGGATTGATGGCATTATTGATGCAACGGGCATAGATCTGAGTGGGCTGAGGAGGATGGTGGAGGATAGAGGAGCCTGGTGTGTGATGTTCCATGGGGTTGCAAAGAGTCGGACTCGACTGTGTGACTGAACAACAAAAAATTAGTTTATGCTAAAATGAGGGTGTGATTTTTAATCTGAAATACTTCAGCAGCAAAAACAAAACAAAACCCTACCCTATTTTCCGTCACCTGCTATCCTCTACTCAAGAGATTTACTAATGCAGTAAGAACCCAACAATCCATTAACAGCCATGTATCCCAGTTATTTAATGAGGGTTTTTTAAAAAAATAAATAAACCACTTCATAGCCACTGTTTTTCTCTTTGTTGAAACCTTTATTTCCTGAATTATTTTGATACTAGAAAACATGGATCAACCTTAATTACTACTGACATTTTTATGTTGCTTGGCTTATAAATAATGTTTCACTCTCTTGCTATCAAAACCACTGCAAAAAAGGTGAGTTCCCTACTGTGACCTTTTCAAGTACTGCAGTAACACATTTTGGACTCTTGACATTTTCTAGGAGAGGTTTGTAATTCTCTGTGTCAGCAGAACAGCTGGTGTCATGAGCTTCTGGCCTTAGAACCAAGATTATAATGATTCAAACAGTATTTCCCTGAAATAGGCTGCAAAGCCAGATAAATTTTCCCATGTCATTACCCCAAAGTGAAAAAGTCTGCACACTATGCAAATATCAAATTGGTTTCTCATGATCTGCTTGAACCAGCATGAGATAATCTTAATGCTGACATTAAAGTGGTAGACTTTTGATAACTGTTGATAGTCATAACTTCCTCTTGCAACCATCATTTACTTTAGAGATTTCTTCCTCCTTTTTTGCAACTTTTTGCCATCTATCCAACAACACTATTTGAACACAAGCCTTGCAAGTATGCATTTTTCCTTCTGCTAAAGCTTTGCCTGAACATTTATACAAGAAGAGCTAAAGGAAAAAGTTGGTTCAAAGAGAACTTAGATTTCAAAATATTCTCTTAATACTTTGAGACAGGACTTTGCAATTATCCAACATAAATACACACCTTCAACAAAGCTATGAGATATCAGGTTTAAGCCAAACACTGTTTCTTGTTATGCTCAGACTTGCCCAGGTTGTGATTAGTTTGAACTGCAGTTAAACTGTTTTTATCCTCCCCCACCCCAAACATAGTTTAAATCATCTACATTTGAAGTTAATGGCAAGGCTTTGAATATCCCTTAGGCCCCTGAGATGAAAAATGACTTGAACAGGAGAATTCTGAAACAAGACTTATTGTTCATCAAAATTATCATGCAATGCCACAAGATTGATTTTTGGAGTGTTTGATTTATAGGTGACAGAAGATTATATTCCTTTTAACTTTTGTAGCACTGTTCTACCAGTAAAAACTAGATTTTTATGAAAGCCCTCTGCAATAGCAGGCTTTGGGCTCTATTAGACAAGCATTTAGGCCACTCTTTGTTGTGTTGCAAGGATGGGTGGATTCACTTTCCCTCCCCAGTAATCAGATCGCTTGAGCAGAATGGACCAATCTGTCCCCCTAGAACAGTGATGAGAAACCTTTTAGGGACCAAGTGGCCAAACAAAGGAGCGGGGTGAACTCTGTGCTGTGGGGAGGGAGGGAGCACTCCAATTGGGCTGATTTGCAGAGGGGTGGGGTGAACTCTGTGCTGGGGGAGGGAGGAAGCACTCCCATTGGGCTGCTGGGCAGAGGGGTGAGGTGAACTCTGTGCTGGAGGAGGGAGGAACTGATACCATTGGGCTGCTGGGCAGAGGGGCAGGATGAACTCTGTGCTGTCAATATGACAGCTGTATAAAAGGATTGCACCAAATGGTGTAAATATGGTTGCTTCACTCCTCAGATTCAATTTACCCTATTTTAACCATACTAGCCCACAGCAAATGGGCCACTGAGGTCCAACAGAAGTTCAAAATGGCCACTATTTTCATCTTTTGGATACAGATATTTTTAAAATGTTATTTTTGTATTTTATCCATGACTTTGTAAAAGAAACCGTTAATTTATGTTTATCTATAACATGGATGATTGAATTACTGTACTTTATTAGTAGACTTTTGAAATTCACATTTTTCAGAAGTAACTTTTGGGCCAATACCAATAATAAAAAGTCCAAGTCACCATCATCAGGCAAAGGAATTATTTCTGCATGAAAACATTAATCACTGGTACACTAATATGGAACTACTGTAATAATCATTCTAAAATGGAAGACTGTAATAATCAAGTCCCAAGGAACTTGATTATTTTGATCCAGACAAAATTAACTACTTTTGAACTATATCTATTTAAATGAGAGCTCTATGCACATGTTCAACTATACCAAGCATCTATGGGGACATAAAAAGAACATTTTTACAGAGAGCCTAAATGAATACAACACTAAAGGCAGCAGTCATCCCTTCAGAAATGAAGAGTTTTTTTAAAAAATAAAATAAAAAGCCAGCTAGAGGAGAAGAAGGAACAGCTGGCTTTTCTGCTCAGTAATGCAATTTTCTGCTCAGTAATGCAATTCTGGCTGAATTTCTGCCATTTCAGAATGGAGAGTGGAGACACTGGAGACTGAAAAATGGTGCCTGGCCCTTTAAGAGGAAAAGTCGCCAAAGCCCTGGCCTCCCTTCCTCTTCTCATTTAACCCTTGAGGTCCTTGTATAAAAAAGAATGGGCAGGCAAATGCTTGTGAACAGGAAGCTTCTCCTGAAAATTCAAATTTTAATAGGGCTGGTTTTGTGTTTAAAAAGAGTAGAATGACTTTTAAATACTTTTACAACTACAGAATGGATGTGCTGCAAATAAAATAGGTACTAAGGTAATTAATGTCCTTTTAATATCCTGTTAATTTTTAAAATATATTTCAGCAAATTCTTATTTGCTGAAGAATAAAGTCACTTGCATCTGAATGAAGAAAGGGATAAATCATTTTGATAATTTAAAAATCGTAACTTTAAAACTTTTTTACCAAACATCAAATTTGACACAAAACAACTTCAGCACCAAATGCTGATTCAAAGTCCAGTTTAATTGGTGTAAAGTTTTGTTTGGGCTTCCCCCATTTTTAGAACTCCCTTGTAGAATGCTGATTTGCTTTGCCGTGTAATATCATCACTGCACTGCACAAAAGTTCATGCTCAGATAACTCGCCATCCTGAAAAAGGGAGATTCTTCCCTTTCCTTTTTTAAACCATTGAATTAAAAGAAGCAGCAGTTAAACTAAAAGATTCATGCTGTGATAAAAAAAAATATATTCCCTGCTGGAGGAGGAGGAGAGGTGAGTTAGACTGTGGTGAGAATTATTTGTTTCAGCAGGCTTATATTATCTCTGTAACTGAAAAAAGATCACTTTTGAACTGTTCTATGACTCCCATGTTGGAGAAAGAACTGGGTATACTCTGAAAACATGTAAAGAAAGAAAGAAGAACATAACAACCCATTGCTTAAACTTTGATGAGGGAGGAATAAGTCTGCTACTTGTAGCTGAGATATAACTACTTAACCTACTAACACAGAGGTTTCCAACGTTTTTCGGTAAGGGGCAGTTCCCACCACCACCTCTCAGCTGTGTGGGTCAGAGGCATGGCTGTGCCCACTACTTATCTTTTCATTATCATCTGTGATGGCAGTGGCACCAATTGCACCATTTTTGTGGCTTCTTGCACAGCCTCCGCCACTTCCCAGGATGGTGGGAGGCTTTTCAGAGCATGTTCACTCTGTTTTGGGATTTATTTGTTTTTTGCTGCTTCTCCACTGCATTTCAGCAGCCAAAGCATAGTATTTGGGAACTTACTGGTTACATGCTGGGAACCCAGGCACTAATGTAAGCTCTGCCTGGCACTGGAAGTCCCAATTGTCGAGGTTTGCCTGCAAAAATGCAGTGGAGAAGTGGAGAAAAATCCCAAAATGGAGCGAACATGCTCCATAAAGCCCCCCCCCCCGATGTCCTGGGAAGTGGCAGAGGCTCTGCAAAAACAGTGCAATTGCAGACATAGCCAACATGATAAGTGATGTATTGTGACTTCCGGTGGCGGTGGAGCTTCTGGAGGTGCCAAAGTGGCCACTGCAGGCTGTATAAATGAGCTCCATGGGCCGGATTAGGCCTGTGGGCCATAGGTTGGGAACCCCTGTATTAACGCAATGAATAGGTACCAGGGTAAGGAATTTCATTGGAAAAGGCAAAGGACATCATGCCTGCTCCCTTCCTGGCATACAGATAACATGATTGGACTGGCTCTCAAACCTATTTCACTATCAGGAATAGAACAGAGTTCTCCATTAAATTCCTAAAATATAAGCAATTAAATGAAGAGGCAGAGTTTTGTAGCATATAAATTTCAGTCCTCTAAAATAAATAAATAAATAAATAAATAAATAAATAAATAAATACAGTAGCTCAGAAGAAAATAAAGAAGTCATGAACTAAGGTCCATTATATCTGTCCAAATCCGCACCTGACTCAGAGTGAATTACTTTAATTATTGGTGTGGACTAGTTTACAAAGATTTTAAGACATTATGTTTTATGATACAGTATTCTTTAAATGAATGCCATGTATTTGTGCTTTCTTATTTGCTTTTGAAAGGAGATTCTACTGCAAAAAATTCACTCTCTCTGACTGCATGCCTTTGATTTTCTTCTTTTTCTTTTTCTGCAAGTTGCTGCTGTTGACTTGGAATTCACACAAAGTTTATTTTTACATATTTTCAAATACACACATTTACTCATGCATTTTTCAAAGAACTTAATTTAACATACCAACTTCCCCATAGATCAAAATATGATTTCCATATTGTTTTTTCAACTATATACATTCCAAGCCTTGAAATTTAAGGGTAATTCCACAAATAGAGAAAATCTGTTTAAAAAATTGTTGTCTGCTGTGAATTTTGGTCTTGTATAAGAGCAAAAGAATTAGTGCTTATTCACCACCAGTACTATAAGCAAAGATGAGGGTTTTATGAAAAAATAAATAAAAGAAAAGTTTGTAAGTAAAGAAGTAAAGAAAGAACGAAAAAGACTTTTTATAATCTCATCCATCTATGACAGGGGTGTCCAAACTTTTTGGGCTGTGGGCTGATCATGTGGTTCAGGGAGCCCTTCACTAAGGCCCGGGGGCCAGGTGCAGCCCCCGACACCAATTCATCCCACCCACAAAGCCTTCATCGCTCCTGGAAGCGGAAGTAAAACACGCCCATATGGGTGCGTTTTACTTTCACTTCTAGGAGTGATGAGGGCTTCGTGGGCTGGATGAATTGGCATGAGGGGCCGCACCCGGGTCCAGGGCCTTAGTTTGGGCACCACTGATCTATGATAAGGAGCCTTTTTTCTTTCTCTCCCTTTTTTCTTTTCTTCTTCAATTTCTTTCTTTTTTCTTTCTTTTAGGAGCTCTTCTTTTTGATAATAAAATGCTTGAACACTTTCTTCCCCCACCCCTCCACAGGCATTCAAGAATCAAAATGGCTGCCTCTTTGAAGCTGTTGAGACAAAATGGCTTTCTCCATCATGCAGGCATTCAAGAAACAAAATGGCTTTCCCTTTGAAGCTGTTGGGGCAAAATGGTTGACCCCATCTTGCAGGCAGGGCAAAATGGCTGTCTGGCCCTCAAAGCTGGCTGAGTGTGATCCAGATTCCAGCTTGAAAAGGTTGGAAACCCCTCCTTTAAATGTTTGCCTCACATACACTTTGTTTCTACAGTAATCTTATTGGGCCCATATAGCTCTAGTAAAGTGACAAATGGCAATGAAGTTTATGGTTCTTCAAGATATGAGCAGAACAGCAAGCATAATTTGTATTTGATGAAACACAAACAATACTCTTATCGATTACTGGTAATCTATGAGTACCAGACAGTGCTCAGTATTGGAGCTCTGCTGACAAGAAAGCAGAATTCAGTGTACCCAGAAGGGAGCAAGCTATACTTTCTGCACTGGAACTCTGAAAAACTGAGCCCTTAAATCTAGTTTTTTAAGGTTGTATGAGGTGCTACAGGGAGAAGAGTAAAAATATTTTACAGTGAAAAGAACATTGGATTTAGCTCACAGACCTTAGAACAAGAAGATTTCAACAGAATATGTCAGTAAATAATAAAAAAAAGTTCTACATCTTGTCATTAGGAAAAGCATAAGAAGGAAATAGCTAATGTTTCAAACTCTCCATCTTCAACTATAAGATTTTGAACCACATGATTATTTATTATAAGAGGTCCATTCAAGTAGTACAGCAGGGGAAAAGCTCTGGAAGTAGGCTGATAAATGCTTAGCATGCAATGTAACGGAAGTCATCAATTGTACCCATAATTAACAGTCTGACCTTTACTGATACAGCAGATCTTTCATAAAGGCTCTCTAGAAAATAGGCAGATGTAAAGATACATATTGCATTATCATCTGGAGCAATATTAAAAGGAGAGTGATACTGTACTGTTGAAATAAATAAAAACAAAATCTCTTACTCTAAAGCTGTATACTTTCACAAGCATTCCAGCTTGGGTAGATTTCATTATTATTTGTAAGATGCAGATACCGGCAATAAAACAGCAAGAATTAGAAAAGAAATCACTTGCTCCCTAGTAAGATGGCAATTAAATACCTTAAATGTGTTGATGTATATGTTATGTGACATAGTTTCATTTTTAGGAACTGTTAAAGAAAATGGCAGTTATAGTCTAGGTTAGAACTGCACTGTAAGTCTGGGTATTGACCATTGTAACTGTGTGGCACATATGGTGAAGTTGTATACAGTAATACCTCATATAACATTAGTATCGAATAACACTAAAATCGCATAACATTAAGCAATCTGGGGGGGAGAATTGCATCGGATAACATTAAGATCCTATGGGATGCATCGGATAACAACCGCTAAAGCCTGTGTGGTTACAATGTATCTCTATGGATCCCATAGGATTTTAACATGCATCAGATAACACTAAAAATCGGATAACACCAAGACTTGTGGAACTAGGTTTTAACGTTATCCGAGGTTTTACTGTAACTCTGGAAAGATCTTAGTAAGAGTTGCATTTGATTGAATAAGTGACTGGAGAACTCTCTTACTCTCAGAAAGCAGAAAATTGGTTAGGTGAAATGTCATGTTGCAAGTGAGATGGAAAAATGTTTAACAGAGTGGCAGCAGTCATGGTACTATGTATTTATAATTCACTCTGGATCCTTGCAAGACTTAATTCTCAGTAATTTCCATATCAAATTAATTGGCTTTAAAGGTTGCACAAGTCTTCTTTGTTTTGATTTGGTTTTGTTACTTTTTGCTGCAAAAAGCCAACAAAACCAGAATCATTGATATGGATAAAAAAACAGTTCTGCGCAATCAGCTGCAAAGACCATATTTTTGAATGGACTAGGACAGGAAATTTTAAACTGTATGATTCACTTTTGTTGCAAAACCTACACAAATATAAACTTCCCAGGTAGACATTTTAACATATTACCTGTACCCCAGTAGTCAGTGTCACAATACTCTCCATGCACTGCTTTTCTATATATGTAAATAAAAAACAACCAACTCCATTGATTTTGCCAGTTGATTAATTTTTATTTACAGTCAATGGCTAAAATCCTGTTACTTACTATAGAAAGTAACAGATAATGAAAGTCTATTGACTCAAAATGTACAGAGTTACTGACTCACAAAATCTCCACTGATTCTATATGCCTCTTCTAGCTGCAGCTTACTACATTGAGAAAGAAATTTCAACTAGTGTCAAGCATTGCATTAAAAACAGTTTCCTCCTTCTCATTACCAAATCAATATATAGAAAATAACAAGTGATGTATTGTTGTCATCAGTATGTTGGCTCCACTTAGTTGAGGAGACACTAGAATTCTTATTAGAGTCCGAGATAGACACACACACACACACACACACACACACACACACACACACACACACACACACACACACACTTCACACTGAAATAAATTAAACTGAGACATTCATAGTTCATTCATCTTAACTGAATGGAACTGCCTGAATATTGTTAATTCATTCATTTATTTTTATACTCAATTTTAGATCATAGGATCTCAAGTTCAGTTACAAAGTTATAAAATAAATTTAAAACATAAGATGTTTAAAACAGTTCATAATTCAAACAATTTAAAACATAAAGTTAAAAGAATTGCATAGATATCTGGGCAGGCAACAATCTTCAACCTCTGAAGTCAATCCTAAATAAGTTTTGTTTTGACTTAGTGCTGAAATGATGGTAATGTTAGTGACAATCAAGCTTCCAAAGGGAGGGCATTACACAGTGGGGGTGATATGGAGAAAAATGCCCTAACAGCCACGTTGAAGGGAGGCAGGACAAGGTAGAAAACAGGGCTACTGCCTTTAGACTAGAGGTCCCCTGCACTGCCAGCAACAGGGCCTTGGTAAATCCTAGACCCAACTTTGTCTTGGACACAGCTGTACACAGTGGTGGACAGCAAAATTTTCCACTGCCACACTGAGGGCGGAGCCTACATCATGGGCAGAGCCTATGTCATGGGCGACCAAGTCATGCCTGTTGTAGGAAATTTTCCTTTGAAGTCATAACCAGTTTTCTTTTTGGCTTTCCCTCTTTTTGAAGAACTGCTTTCAAGGAATCATGAAGGAAAAACTCTTTTTCTTTGCAGTTTGACTATTGAAATATTTTATTAAAAAAAACAGATCCTTTGCAGTTATTCACCTGTGGTGAATTGTTGTTTGTATAGTGTTGGTGATTTGGGAAAGATATTTGACTTTAAAAAAAAACTCGCTCACTCCTCAGCTCAAGACTCCCAAATTCTTCCCATAATAAAAGGGAGCCCTAGAGAAATTAGGAACCTGAAACAGGGGGATTTACTTGATTACATTTTGCTGGTCCTACTTGATCGCATTCACCTTGCACAGTATCATTTCACACAAGAGGATTTTGCCCACTATCTTTTTAGGCTATACTGGCCAATGCAAGGCTAAGGTATTCAATCCTGTTGTGAGAGGCTTTAGATCCAATTCTTTGAGTCAGAAGAAAATATTGATACTGGAAAAACTGACAGAGAAAGGGACAGGAATTGTTAAATGCTGTTTGTACAGAAAATGTGGTCTTTCTTTCACCCAAGAATTGTATAGAGAAACAGCAATGAGAAGAAAAGCAAGCTTTAGTGAATATATATATATGAATAAAATATAATGTTGAAGAAAGTACAGAGAGCCAAGATCAACTTTAAAAGTATTACACATAAAATTCTAGATCTATTTCCTGTTGTCACAGGCAAATGACCACAAAAAGTCTTTAAAGCCTGGGCGATAGTGATCTATTGAGTTTAAAAGGGCAGAATGTTAATTGTGAGTTCACATATCAGTTTGAATTTACCAAGGAATATTTGGTGTAATTTCTCTATCTTGAAGCACAATTAAGGATAATGAAATCATAAAGTGCTACTGACATCCTTTCTGATCATATATCTAGCTTGGTTTTTCTTTGTAATGAGTTAGAAGAAAAGTTATGTCTATGTTCCATTAAGAATGGAGAGAAAGGGGGGAAAGAACATCTTCATTAAGATACAGTTGACTTCCAACTTATTTCTGTTCTAAAAAATGAAGAATGGAAAAGATGAACATTTGACCCAGAGGCGTAGCTACCGCCGTATCTGCCGTATCAATTATACGGGGCCCCCGGGTCACGGGGGCCCCCAACGTGCGTAAACAAAACAAATCTTTACCCTTCCTAAGGGCCCCCAAAAGATTTTTATACGGGGCCCCGCCAAGGCACGCTACTCTTCTGATTTGACCCGAAAAAAATGTGAGAAAACATGCTACATTTAGGTACATATGTTGAGAAATACTCCATGGTTCATGAAACTTACAGTGACATCTGTACAATTTTACTTGGAGAAGCCATTGGATTGTGCACCCAACAATATCTGGTGATCCTACTTTTCTGACAACCTTAAGAATTCAAGTGAAAGGATGTTTTAAAATCTTCAGTCATTCGTCTTAGCTATAGATTTTAAACTAACCTTGTTTTTAAGTTATCTTTAATGTCATTTTTGATAAAATGGAGAAAGATACTGTACACTTAATAATCAAGTAAACAAAGTACAGTAAATAATTTGATAAAGATCATAATCAGGTACAAAAGACAATATATTGAGCAGATATTTCATGTCTTGTTTTCTCTCTCTTTTTTTTACCAAAAATTCTTCTGGTAGATTTTTTACACAGAAGGACACTATCTTTCTCATCTGAAATGCAATATAGATTTTGTCATTAAACAAGACAGACTATCAGAGATGGAAAATAAATGCAAAGACAAAGTACCTGGGGTGGGGGAAGCAAAAGTAAACCTAACTCAAGGAAAGCATGTGACAGTATCAGAGATTTTATTCATCTATGACAAATTACAAAAGTGTGGGATTTACATAAAAACATTTAATTTCAGCCACATAAATTCCCAAAATGTTGAATAATCTTTGCAAAGTGATGCAGCTAGTGTGTCACAAAAGGATTTATGTCTGAATGTTTTGAAATACAAACCCTTTCCAGTTCTTCTTTTGTTTCTTATTAGCCCCTAAAGTACAAGTGCTCAAGCACAGTTTCAGCAGAAGAAAAAGGGTTTTGTTCAAACAAAGTTGTAAGGTAGATGGCAAAAATATAATACAAGAGTTCACTTCACCTGGGTTGCAATAAAAGGCAAGAAAAAGAACCTCTGCAGCAAATGATGGTTGCAAGTGGATACTGAAGTTACTGGCTTTCTGAGACTATAAAGATTTTTAATCAGAAAGACAACTGAACCAGTTAGTCAGAGAGACTAAAACTAAACTAGCAGTAGCAGCACATGACCAACACACAGTATAAAGTGGAAGTCAATTTAATTACATCTGAAGGGAAGAAATATTTAGCATGCTGATTAGCTGTTCTGGTTAAATGCTGGCCCTTCCCATCTCCTTGCTAGTGTACAAAACAATCATAAAGCATGATGGGATTGCCTGCTGAAAGATCAGAACAAAAAAATATAATCGGAATCAACTATTTAAATTGTATTGATCTTTTCTTTCTGTGTATAAGGTAAGAAGGGTAGGTGGTAAAGATAGGATGGAAGTGAAGGCATTAGCAAGGATAACTGTTTTTCTTTCCACCCTTTTTAATCAACTGAAGGAGATGCCAATGTTGGGCTAAAGAAGAGATTTGCTTGCCACATATCAATGATATGGATGACAAATAATTTAACAATAATAAAAATATATAAATAAATTTGCATTTAGTTGAATAATTTCAATCGGGTCTTAGAGATGAATACTGATCTCATTTGATTTAGTTCTTCCATGGAAAGAAAATACTAATATTACATTAAAAGAAAAGGACAACAGTATTTCAGTGAAATAGTTGCTGGAGGGGATTCTTGAACTATTATTAATGATGAGGTCATTGAAAGGTATTATTTAAGATTGGCCTATCTTTCTTTTTGGATTCTCTCACATTCACATTTTGCAAATGTTTGGTATATTCTGCTTATAAAATACAAAATGAAACATGAAACTGAATTTTCATTTATTCCTACTTTAATTGTATAATGATCTCTCTCTCTCTCTCTCTCTCTGGATTTCCTGTCTATCCATCCTTCATATAAAGTCTTTGATGAGAGGTACCAAATTTTTGTCATTCTGTAGCTCTTGGAGGTCCGTGCTTCCTAATCTGTCATAAGGTGCAGGATAGGAATATTAGTCTAAGTTTCCCCTGACTGGCAGATGTGGAGAAAAGGGAGCTTATCACATTCTGGTTCCTTCCTGGATATGATGAATAGACCAATGTTGGTGTTATCTTAAATAGGTTGCAACTTGATACAATCTGGTTGTCAGTGAAGGGACAGGATGATAGTGGTGAGTTCCAGCAGGTGTCATCAGGTGACTAGGTTGCTGGTTTGGGTACTGAAAATTAAGTGATTCAGGTGTTTAGATGGGTTGACTCTCTAAGAATATGATCTTCCTGGATTAATGAGAACCAGGCTGGAGACACAACTAAGGATGCCTCCCCAATTTAATCCAGCCAGTACGATGCTGGCCAAGCACAGACTTGTCCAAGAGATAGGGAGCAAGAATAGTCCACCTTAGGACCCACCACGGGTCAGGAGATTATTAAATGAAATAGAGTTGTTCCCTGTGTAAAAGTCAACTACTGTATCTTGTCTATTTATTTATTTATGCGTGTGTGTGTGTGCGTGCATGTGCACGCATGCATGTGATGTGCATGTGGTGAACATGCACGCGCACAACAAACTATGCAGCTTTAGGATTTCATTAATAAGTAGGCAGAAGACTCAGAGTGTAGAGGAAGAGCCTGAAAGGGAGATATGTCAGGCCACAGTATGGTCACCCTCCTTGGACTCACCCACACCAGATATGTTTTGGGGGTAGCATGACTGAGTTCTTGTCTGTACTTTCTGTCCAGATCAGTTTCTTGACACAGTGTTGGAGAGAGTCCTTTTGCATAAAGCTTCATATATAAGACCTATCACACTATCACTGTACTCTCATGCCAATATAACCTGCATAATTCAGTCTTGACCATATAGAACTACTGTTAAAACATACCAAGGCTGAAACATCCCCACTGCCATTTACAATTGAAACATTTGCTCTCTTTTTTGAATCTTTACTCTGACCCAACAAAATAACAAATATTTTTTCCTTCTATCTGAGTACCAGCTGTCTGTTATATAGTTTCTTCAATTAAAATTGGACTACCTACATAGTGGTCCACTGAATCTTCATTTTGCATTATCTGAAAAGCATTATAAAGTGAAATGAAAAATAACACAGGGAGCACACTGAAAGGCAGTATGTGTTTGGGTTTGTTCCAAATCTCTGATTTGCTGGCAACAAATGCTCAGTTTCCATAAACATACAAAGGTACATTGTTCTATTGGTAATCAATATTCCCTTCTTTTTTTTAAGTGCTCCTTTAGCGGTAATAAAACACCAAACATAATAAAAGATTTTAGCACGTTTTCTTTGAAAGTCTTATCAAATGCTATAAAAAAGTATTTTGAAATTATTGCACAAAGAGGAATCAGTTCATTCAGCAATTAAATGGCAGGAAAGAATGAATAATGGCAGGATGCTGCATAACAAGGATGACAAATGTCTAGAAATGTCAACTAATTCACATAATGCTTCCTCTTATGGGTGTGATCTATTTTTAACATAATCCATTTGACCCAGTACAACTTGCATGTGTCTAAGGTTGTTGAATTGCATTACCAGTCATGACTTCATCTGGACTCTCTGAGAAGTGGATTGTATGGTAGTGAGCCCTCTAGCTTCCACCCATCATCTTAGCTTTAAAAAGAGAGAGGTCCCAATTAATAAAATAATTAAAATAAAAGAGTCCATAGTCTTTGAAGACTCATTGTTTAGTTTTAGCATCTTTTTTAAACCCTGAAGGAAGTATCTTGCTTGGCTTTCTTGTCCCATACCATCACTACAACTCTCAATTAAAATATTCTGAAATTTTCACTTTTCCCAGGGAATAGATTTTCTTCTAGCATTTAATCTTTTTTTCTTCCAGCCTTTCTAATCCTATTGTTGCTTCTTTACTTATTAGCTACATTAGAAAAAGCAAACAGTCCCCTAAGATATAAAAACATTTCCACCAGCATTCCTGTTATCTCTCTCCTCTCTCTTGCAGGATAATCATGAACAGCTTTGTAATCCTTTTTTCAAGTCATTGTTTCAGAATGAATATCATTTGAGTTCCCTACTTCCCAATTTGAGTTGTTCTGCTATGCTTTCGAATAACTAAATACAACAGCAAGTTAGACCCAGACAGTGCCAAAGGAATATGTTAATTTCTTCACTCATTTCAAATCTCATGAAATCTAATGTGCCATATATATGGATGACATTCCTCAAACATAAAATAAAATCCAAACCTCTTAACTTACTTCTTGTTTTGAATGCATTAAAATAAATATTGTTCATAAATAGATTGGGGGGGAAAGAGCAAGAGTCATCAGTGCAAATACAGTTCAACACAATAAAATCATATATCCAGCAAGTAGAAAGAAAGTTTTGATAAAGTCTTATCATGAGTAGGCAATTTAAAGTGGTCCACTTGGATTTTATGGGAGGAAGAACATAGAATTCACCAAAGCTCCATATTTGCAGTTCTTCTATCTAAAACAGCTGAGTCTTCTGGCCTGTGACTTCACAAAGCCATCTGTGCGATTTCTGTGACTTGTAAGGCTGATCCAAATGTAGTACAAGAATGAAAGAGTGGAAGGAAATTTTCGTAGGAATTAGCTATGGAATGAGCAAAGAGTAGTCCATGAGACATTGCTGGACAGCATCACTCCTAGGGCAACTTTGCCAATAAATGTTTGGATTTGCCATTCAGCAACAATTGGTCCACTGCTCTTTGTCCAATCTGAACAAAATCAATTTGCTATTATCACCTGGTTCCCAGTGTGCTACATTTGATTTGTTGTATATCATCTCTGAACAATGTCCTTTATACTCTTGGATATTTCCATCTATGAATCAGTGATGCTAAGCACTGAACAGAATGACAAGACATAGGAAGGAGTAAGCAAAAAATAAAAACAGCTAAGTGAACTATTTCCTGGTTCGGTGCTGAGATCCCAGGTGTCTATGTCAGCTCTGCCTGGCACCAGAAGTAGCTCAAAGTGAGCAGAGGAGTGTCAGAAAATTACCAAACCAGACCAAAATTGTTCCAAAAAGCTTCCCACCATCCTGGGAAGAGATGGAAGCTGTCCAAAACCTTGGGAAAATCACACAATTTCCTGCTGCCGCCGCTGCCATGGTAAGTGACATATTGTGACTTCTGGTGGTGAGAGGCGGGTCTAGAGGTCTCTTGGTGTACACTGCAAGCCAGATTAATAATATGCATGGGTCAGATTAGGCCTGTAGGCCAGGGGTTGGGAATCCCTATTCTATGTTGTCAGAGAACTATAATGTCTTGATCCACAAGAAAGGTAAGAAATCACACGAAAAGTTACTGTGATAAATTTGCATGCCATTTTGCAGATTAAATCACTATACAGCAATTCATTCTGACCTGGTTACTACAAGAAATTTAGTAAGTACATAGGGTACCTGTTTGCTAAATTCTTATTGTTCCTTTCTAGCACATGCAAGGAATACTGCTGAGGTCTTTAAAATATTCTAAATAATTTACAATAATATAAGGATGGGGTAAACAAACCACATATTAATCTAGATAAGGGGTTCCCAACTTTTTATGCTGCAGGCCTGACCGTGCCCCTGGACAGCTGAGTGTCCAAAGCATTTACGTAAGTGCAGGTGCATTTATACATGCACACGTGTGATTTACAGCTGACGTAATTGTAACCGCTTCCACTTCCAGATGCAGTGGAGGCAGCATGGGCCACATGAAATAGTGCTGCAGGCCAGATCCAGCCCACTGGCTGTTGGTTGGGAACCCCTGATCTTGATAATAGAAGCATTATTGAATCATCCTAATGTGCAAGTGTGGAGAGGGATATGCTTCCTCAATTCTACATGCCATCTAGTGCACATAGTCCAAATCCCTCTCTTATCAGGGTTTTTGATCATGTGGAGGGTCATAAGGACATTTATGAGTTTGATTAGAAAGCATGATGAGATTTTCTCTGACCGCATGGGTGTAAACCAGAGATTCTCAACCTGCAGCCCATGGACCGGATGTGGCCCATGATGTCATTTCATGTAGCCCTCCATTGCCTCCACCACACCCAGAAGTGTCATGTGGTGGAGGATGGGTAAAATGGCTGTCAGGCCCCCAAAGGTGTCTGAGGGAGCATGCTAGGCCTCCGGCTTAAAAAAGTTGAGAATTCCTGGTGTAAGCTCTGCTTGTCTTTTCTTTGCAGGCAACTATGATGAATTACATTATTATTCTCCTGAACTATAAAGATTGCCTCTTACGTTATTTCACTCTTGAATTGTTCCCCCCATTTGTAGCATTTTAATACAAATACAGTCAAACCTCACATAAAGAGTGCCTCGCTTAAAGAGTAACTTGCTTAAAGAGCAGGATGTTCTCTGACTGTTCGCTTTGCTTAACAAATAAAACCAACCAAAAACTCACTTAACAACTAAATTGGGGTTCACAATCCCCCCCACAATGGGTCACTTCCAATGGTGTTTCGCTTAAAGAGCAAACTCGCTTAAAGAGCAATCCTGTGGAACACATTATGCTCTTTAAGCGAGGTACAACTGTAAAGAGATAAAGAAAGTTGAGATGAAATGTTTATAAACATTTGCTACTTTTAAACCTTGGCTAGATCATTTGTGTCTTTCTTAATAATGATGGTTTCTTGCCCTTGTTCTGATCTTATATTTGGAGGCAGAAGCCATAGGCTGGGAATGGTTGGACACAAGACTTAGTTTATCCAGCATATTAATACAGCAGTTCATTTAATACAGAATTGTTGTATAGCCCAGTGGTTTAGGTAATGCATGTAGAGCCAGAGTTTAGGAGTTTGATTCAACATTGTGCCTTCTGTGTTTGTAGTTCTAAAATTACTGTTGTTACTATTGCTGAATAATTCAACTTGGCTAAACTTCAGCTTGGCAGCTAAAATTAGTAACCAGAGATGGTTATGAGAATGTATAACTACCTTTTTGCTGTGGATGTACCTATTGAGAGAATTTGACCTAGCCTATTTGTTGAATGTCTTTTTTGTTATTTACTACCCACTTCTTTTACTTGTCAACTTTTAATATACAACTTCCTGACTGTTTGCTGTCATATTGTTGTCCTTTCAGGTCTGTTTGTTAGCTTTTCAGAGAGAGATATGAACATTCTTCAGGAAGATGTAAACTTCATTGCATCCTCATATTTATTACATGTTTTGAATTGAATGATGTGGTGGAACAAGATGTAAGAAATATCTCATAACCAAGAATGAATAAAAACTGGTTTGTTTTTACAAAGCATATTTCTTACACAGGTTGTTCTTTTCAATTCTGTTGCATTCTTCTGTGTAAAATATCTGTAAATAAGGTGCCAGAAAGCAGTGCTCTATATTTGCAAATCATCAGGTTGAATTTTGTCAGGCATTCAAAACATCAAGGATGCTCATCGTGCTATTTGTTCTCCTCCATTGTTCCACAGGAAGGAAACCTTTTCTGAAAATGTCTCACATTAACGAGATGGAAACAATGTGCAGAAATTGATTCTCTGCAGTGTTTGCTTTTCTTCCTGCCAGACTCTCATAATCTCAGATCAGTGCTTATATGGCAAATACAAACTATAAAGATATATTTCACAGAGCTATTTCTCAGTGGACTGCTTTTCAATACAGTGAAGACCACTGTGAACATATAGAAAGTATCAATTTTCCAAGTGATTTTTAAATGGAAGAAATCGATTCATCCTAATATAGCTGCTTACAAGTAAGGATGTCTGCTAAAATTCAAAATCAGAATTTGGACTCAGAATTTGGAATTGCAGTCCTTTGGATTTGGAATTCATAATTTTAAGAATTTAGAATTTCAAAATACTGTGTCTGGAATACAATATGAACATTATATAGTCATTCGATAAAAGCGAACAAAGCAAGGTATCTTTGTCATCCTTTTATCTTATTATAGTCCTTCAATATACTGTCACCATGTTTTATTTTTATTTTTTCTGGTCAAATATGATGTTCCCCTATTTAGCATTTTCAAGCTAGGTTTAGATTCCTCTTGGATCTGCTGGAGAAAAATCCTACAGTTCTGGAAAATGAAGCAAAACTGAAATAAAGTGAAAATACTAGGAAGAAATAATTCATTATGGGTGGATGGGATACCAATAGAATTATTGTAAGCCATAGAGATTGGATTTATTAAAATCATAATAAGAACATGCAGACAAATATGACAAGGCCCACAGACTTGAAATGTTCAATGTACATTTCAACTCTCAAGAAAGGAGATGCTAAGGAATACAGTACTATAGGACCATTGCTCTTATTTGCCATGTAAGCAAGTTCATGGTATATGGTATATACCACCCCAAAGTGCTTAGGGCACTCTCTGGCCAGTTCACAATTGGCAATTTTGCCCCCAACAGGCTAGGTGCTCATTTTACTGACCTCAGAAGGATGGAAGGCCAAGTCAACCTTGATCTCTGTCAGGATCAAACTTCCAGTGTTCTTGCTACAGTACAGCAGTTTAATCTCTGCATCGCCAAGGCAAGATCATCCACACTTTTGTATTCCTGAGCAAGGAATGGATGTGAAAACTGAACAGTAAGGAAAGCTAGCAGGAAAAATGAATCTGAAATGTAGTGCTGGAGGAGAGCCTTGTGGATATTCTGGACTGCCAAAAAAGGCAAACAAGTTGTTCCTAAAACAGATCAAGCCTGAACTGTCTCTGGAGAAAAACTGATGAAATTAAAACCATCCCACTTTAGGCATATTATGAAAAGAGGCAAGACTCTCTGGAATAAACAATTATCCTGGGAAAGGTAGAAGGCAGCAGGAAACAAGGAAAGCAAATGTGAGACTGATTGATTCCCACAGTAATCACAGTCTGTAAGAGTGATGGTGAACCTTGGCACCCCAGCTGTTCTTCAACTCAATTACCAGAAGACCAAGTCATCACTCATGCTGATTAGGGTTTCTGGGAATTGTCAAGAACAGCTGGAGTGCCAAGGTTCACCATCACTGGTCTATAACATGAATAAGATGAGCAGGGCTCTTGAGAATAGGACTTTCTGGAGATTTTTCATTCAGAGTTGCCATAAGTTGGCGATGACTTGATGAAACCTAACAACAATCTCAAACAGTTAAACAAACATTATGTCAAATAAAATGATTGCACACCAACAGACAGTATTGTCATGGTATTAGGAAGTGACTGTAAATAGGATACTGATAGAACCATGAACAGTTGGAATGTCAGCAGGAAATGCCAGCAGTATTGGAGAAGCAGAAGATACATAAGACAGGGAAATGCTTTGAGAAGGACTGGCATGCAAATTGGAATATCAGATGGCTTGTGGTAGGTGGGAACTGTTCACAATCTTGGATTAGCAGTTGAACAAATGAAAGAAGCATAAGGAGGAGAAAACAAACTGAAATGTGGCATACATAGTACTGTGAGCAGAGTATGACATTTTCTCTTCTGTAAATGGGACTTCAAAGAAGCCCATTTATAGTAGATTAATATTAAGGAAATGCCCTTTAGAAAAAGTCTGGAACAGAAAAAAACATGTTTTATTGGCATTTTAGTGAGCTTTGGAGCTGATTTTTTAAATTTTTTTAATGAATATTCATCATATTTTTGACATCGCTGTTTGTGGACAGCCCTGGTAATTGGAGGGAAAGTGTCACCAAACAGCTGAGGAGGGGTGGGGGTGGGGATTTCCAGCACTTACTGGTTGAGAGCTTCTGCCGGAGCCAAAATGTGATGAACAATTCCAAAACAAGAGCGGAAATATTCCAAACACCCTCCCACTGCTGTGTGAAGCATCAGAACATGTCCCCAAAAAACTGTCCATAACACATTTTTTCCGTAAATTGGGACATGATTTCCTCAGAATTTCCTTCCATAAATTGAGTTTTCTATTACCCGAGGCATCCGTAACCCATGGTTTTGCTGTACAGTAATACCTCGGATAACGTTTACCTCGGTTAACACTAAAATCACGTAACGTTAAGTAATCTGGGGAGGAGAATTGGATCGAATAACGTTAAGGTCCTATGGGATGGATCGGATAACAACCGCTAAAGCCTGTGCGGTTACAATTTATTTCTATGGAGCTTTAATGTTATCCGATCCATCCCATAGGGTTTTAACATGGATCGGATAACACTAAAAATCGGATAACACCAAGAGTTGTGGAACCAAGTCTTAGCGTTATCCGAGGTATTACTGTATTACAAAAATCACCCCTGTACTCAGCTTTATATTATTGTGGTACACTAAATGATTGAGTTTTACAACACAGATAATTCTGTTCTTTATGCTAACTCTCATAATATTTATTACATTTCCATTTAATTCTCAGTATATTTCTCATACAAATTATGAAAATGCAATTTGTGTATAATTTCAGAATTTTGAATATACAGTATACTATCCTAGCTGTAAGCTTTCACATTGCTTTTTACAATATAAATTGTTATATGCATTAAAGTTATATACCCAGTATACTGTAGTGAATTAAGTAATGGATTATATCTCAGGAAACATAGGTTTCATTTCTTGGTTTTGCCATGCAAACTCACTGGTGGTGTAGTGGAACTCGTAAAACTGCTCCTAAAATATCTCACTTACCTTGAAAACCCTATTAGTGTCACTATAAGTCTGTTTCTAACATGATGGCATATAATAACATTAAAATGAATTTGAAATATATTCTGGAGTGTGTAGTTCCATTTACTGCCAGCTTTCTATGTTCTGAAACAACAAACTGTCAATACCCTGTGTTTGTCCTGGGCATTTGACATAGATTTAGGTTCATATCCTAAAATACTTGTGCTGTCTGTGATGTCTAGCTGGAACAAGATGGGATGGCATTTATATGTTTAGCTGTTTCCTTCCCACTCCAAAACATCTACTCTACTTTCCTATTGATGTTCTGTCACTGTAGCCAATTGTACAGAACAGAAATATAGAGTGGCATGCCATTACATAAGTATGTTCTTCAGTATTTTAGAAGTGTGGGGATTAGACACAGAATTTCTGCTTGGAGCAGCAAAACTGTTATATACAATACTCTGTGTAAAGTTTCAATAACACTTCATTTTTTTATGTGCCGTCATGCAGATTCCAACTTATGACAATCCTATGTGTTAGTGATTTCAAAAAGGTCTGATCCATAAAAGCCCTGCTCAGATCCTGCAAACTACTATTTGCAGCTTCATTTGTTGCATCAATCCATCTTTTGTAATCAGGAATATAACAGAATGATTCATCCTGGATTTGTTTTTCCAGTACACATTTTTGCTATTAAGGATTTCTTCCAGTTTCTGTACAAGTTCTCCTTCCAAGTTACAACCTTCTTCTGTTTTCTTGAATGCAGTCTCCAAGTAGATTGGTAATTGAACCATCAGTACCCAATGTGCAATATTCTCAATTTAGTCATGATAGCTAATAGTGAAAGTTTAAGCTTCATTTCATCTAGAACCCACTTGTCTTTCAAGTGTCCATAACACTTTTGAAATCACAATTCAAATCAATCAACTTTTTCTCTTCAGTTTTTAAAATATGTATCTGGATTTTACATCTGTTCACTGTATTAAGGAATAACATAGCAACACAACCTTACACAACCAGCGCAACCTTACTTCTATCATAGCATCATTTCAGCTCTTGCAATTCTTGCTCTTTTATGTCACTAATATACCATCATACACATATCTTAAATTTTGATGTCTCTGCCTCTTATTTTCACTCCTCCTTTTTCGGAATCTAATCTGGATTTCTATACATATACTCTGTATGTATGGTTCAACAGACTATGAGATTGGCAAAAATGTTTTGCAAAAATATGTCTCCATTTTATACAAAGTCACAGTTTATTAAATTAGGCAAATTGTATGAATTATCAAAACTTCTTTTAACCAATCAAGCAGTCCTTTTGTCATCACTTAGCATCCATGTGTTCTTGATCTCTTAAATAAACAGGGTGCTAGATGTTATGGAATTTGAAGTCACAAGGGGGGGGCTTTTCTCTTAGTTTTAGCTGAAACATGAAGAATCTTATGTGATTTTAAACAATTCATTAAGGTATCTCATGATTTTATGCAATCTCAATGAGCAGGAGCAAATAATTCTAAAAATAGCTTTCATTCCTACCCACCGACACTAGTTTAGCAAGCAAGTGATAACATTATATGTCTTCAGACCATGCCAGGCCTTGAAATATCATTTATAATTATGTTTCGGATCAAGCAAATTGTTGTTATGGCAGAAATTACAGTACTGCAGTTTGTCACTCATTCTACATATTTCATACATCTAAGGCAAATAGTCCACAAATTTCATACATATGTAGCTTCCATACAAATAACTTTAAAATTATATAATGTTTGGAGTGCATACTTATTTGTGCAGAAAAATAAGAATGCACAAAACATGAAGTTATGTTTTAATGGAAGGATATACACAATCTATAAAAATGGAATGGAGATTTGATAAACCATGGTATTGCTTTGTAAATTGACATGAGAGGCAAGGTGATTCAATGGAAGAGTTTGCACCCGATATTTCAGAACTGCTGAACATCTAAACATATTGTTGGGGGTTTCAAGACAGTACTGGAATATAGGAAGTTCAGCTTCACACTTCAGAACACAAACTTGCATGTCATAATGAACAACTTTTTCATTCATGCAGCCTCTCTTTTACAATTTAGGGATTAGACAAAATAAAGTTCTATACTGGTCCGGTCCTGGGAATTCACAGGAGTGTCATGCAGATATAATGACATATAATTGCTTTCTTAGCTTTGTTACACATAATTTTTTTCTTTAGGGACACAATGTATTTCATTTTGCTCACTAGGCTAATTTCTTCAAATTACAATAGGAGTTAGGGTGAAATGAAGTGATTTATCCAAGTCATAATTCTCTTAAGCTTCTTTTGTATTAGCTAAAATATCTAAATTAAACTATGCTAATAATATTTTTTTTTGTCCAGATTTAAATGCAAACCCAAAGTACAGTAGAAATTTTGCTAGTATTAAATGATCATTATTAAAACATCTTTATTCTGTTTTGTAAAGATAAAAAGTGAGACATAAAGACCAGCACAAAAGATTGCTCTTTCTAATGAAATGTTCTTTTGAATTACAAAATTAACATAGTAGCCGGGATGAGTCAAATACAATATTGCTGAGGGTGGAAGTTACTTCAGAGGGAATATGGTGAGACCTTGACTGCTGGTCTAATCTTTGGATAGTCTATTGCCTTTCTGTACTTTCCTCAACACTAGTTATCTCATTGCCAATCTCACAGATTGATCACTGTAACACTCTCTACATGGGGCTAACCTTTTATTTTGTATCAGGTACAAGGTATTATTTCTGACATCCAAGGCCCTAAATGTTTTGGGGTCTTCTTACCTGTCAAAACATGCCTCCCATTGAACATTGACCCATATCACCTGCTCTTCCTAGACACTGAAGCTTCAGATACTGCCCCTGAGTTTGGTAAGAAAGGCTCTGACTAGAAGAAGAGCCTTCTTGGTGGCAGCACTGTCACGATGGAATTCATTACCTATGGAAATGTGCCAGATTCCTTCTCTGCTGGCATTTTTAAAAAATTGAAATTGTTTCTCTTTAAAGAGGAATTCATAGATATCATCCCAACTACCGATCAATAGGTTCAACCATCATTGTACCTTATCATCACCATTGTGCATCATTTGTTGGTTATTTTTGATGGTTATTGATTATTCTTTATTTGTTGTTGTTCAGTCGCACAGCTGATTCAAACCCTTTGCGACCCCATGGACCACTGTCCGCCAGGCAACTCTGTCCTCCACCATCCTCCTCAACCCGCCCAGCTTTGCGCCCATTGTGTCTACAATACCATCTAGCCATCTCATTTTTTGCTGCCCCCTTCTTCTTTTGCCCTCCACCCTTCCCAGCATCAAGGCTTTCTCAAGTGAATCCTCTCTTCTCATTCATCTTTACTATTTGACCTTCTAAGAAGCAGTCAGGGTTGATTTCTTCTAAGATTGACATATTTGTTCTCCTCTCTGTCCAGGGGACTCTCAAAACTCTCCTCCAACAGTACATTTCAAAGGCATCTACTCTTCTGAACTCAGCTTTCCTAATGGTCCAGCTCTCACAACCATACATTACCACTAGGAATACCATTGCTTTGACTATGCAAATTTTTGTTTGCAAGGTGATGTCTCTAACTTTTAACTATGTTCCCTAGGTTTTTCATAGCTTGTCTCCCAAGAACCAGTCACCTTTTTATTTAATGGCTTCAATCACCATCCGCAGAGATCTTTGATCATAGGAAAGTAAAGTCTGTGACTGCTTCTACTTCTTTCGATCTATTTTCCAGGAACTGATAGGGCCTGTTGGCATTATCTTGGTTTTCTTGCTATTGAGTCTCAAGCCAGCTTTTGCACTTTCTTCTTTCAACCTAAGCAGGAGCTTCTTTAGTTCTTCCTCACTTTCTGCCATTAGGGTAGTATCATCTGAGTAACTCAAGTTGTTGATGTTTCTCTCAGCAATTTTGATCTCAACTTGTGATTCGCTCTACCCTGCATTGTGCATTATGTGCTCTGTGTATAAGCTGAATAAGCAGGGTGACAAAATGCAGCCTTGTCTTACTCCTTTTCCTATTCCAAACCACTCTGTCATTCCGTATTCTGTCCTAACTGTCCTAACTTTATACCTTGTTGCTTATGGTTCATTGTTTAATTTTTTATTATATTACATTTGATTTTATATTCTATTTTGGGCCAGGTGATTATTTGTAAAATTTCCTAATTGTTGTATGTCATTCAGAGTGGGGGAATATCCTAGATGGGCAATAAATAAATAACCAATCTCTCGTCTCTTTCTAGTATAAGAAAAATAAAAACATGGCAACTATGAACCACATCACATAAGTTAGCTTAATTATTCTCTACAAGAACTCATTTAAAATTATGCACATAACTCTTTTAATATTTAATTATTAAAAATGAAGGGAAAAATCAGATTCAAAATGTTCTCATTTTGAAAGAACTCGGAAAAGCTATAGAATATAGCAATATGACCTGTAATATTAAGTTTCTGGAGAATCTCATTCATATTATTTTCCCTCCCTCCTGAAAAATAAAACACTAAACCAACAGCACTGTTGTCCTTTCATGTTCAAAGCTCCACTTCAAAGTTCTAGCTTATCACAATGTCTGGAGAAATAATTAGAAGTGCTATGATTCCTGGAAGCAAGCTCACATGCCCTGTGCTACTTTGTACTCCTGTTGAGTTCTTTGCTCATTCCCCTGGCAAGCATGAGCTACGAAAGTGACATGAAATAGATAATAAAATATGCAAAATTAATAATGCTCATCTGCTGGTTTGTATTATTTATGCAGTTTGAAGAGTTCCATTTTTATTGTCACAGAATATGGGTTATGCTGGCAAGAATTGTAATTTCTTTAATTCTCAAGCAGCATAATTGCTTTTCAGGAGCCATTTTGTTGTAGGGGGAGAGTATCAAACTAGGACTCAAGAACCTTGTGTTCAAATCCTCACTTAATCATGAAAAAATTGGGAGTGCAATGGTAACCACACCATAAATAAAAATTGACATAACATTCTATAACAACAGAAGTGTTTTACTTATAAAAAATAAGTGCTGAAAATAATAAACACAGTAGTGTATTGTACTTAGATCACCACTAGCATTCATCGTTTTGAAATTATTTTATTTGTTTTATTGTTTGGATGTCTTGTTTTTCTTGTGAACCACCTAGAGTAAAGAAACTCTTCAAAATACTTACATGGGTTTCTCTTTTTTTAAGTTTAGACATCTTTCTCATAAATATACTAGAAAATGTTTGAGAAGCATTGATACATTTTCTAATCAGAACCTGAATTTTATGTGGCCTTTTACCATAAATGGGAAATGTGATGTTAGGTCAGTGAGTTAAGTTAGAACATTGATCCCCCATTGTGCTTTCTCCCTGGGATAACTTGCATAAGCCCAGAAGGAGATAATGATAAACCACTTCTGAGTATATCTGAGAAAATCCAAGAAAGTATTGTCATAACTTATAATTTACTAAACAGTACTGTATGCAATCATATTATAAAAGAAAATGAAAAATCTTTTTTAGCTAACACATGTTCATGGTGATCACCTTTCGTCATTTTATTTGTCTACTTATACTTTGCCCAGTGCTCAGATGTCATTCCTATCATATTGCATGTTTTTCCTAATTGCATCCACTACCTGTATATCTAATTCCTTCACATAACAGTCCTTTGTTTCTCCTCTGCCTTTTCTTCCTCTCATTAAGATGCTGGACATGCTGCTTCCCTTGATACTCTAGCATTTTCTTAGCTCCTGGTTCAAATTTCTTGTCAAAAATTGCTTCGGAACCATTAGTCATGACAGGTAGGAGACATGAACTGAATAATTCAGTAATCAAGTAAGAACTGTGATGTACATTATAAGGTTTAGATTTGCAAAAATACAGGTCATAATTTGATTCCTTATTTTAGTCTTTGGTTGAAGGACATTGTTTTGTTTATCAGTGGCACAAACATCAACACACTCCCATTACAAAACTCCCTATTCTATTCTGATTCACCCTTGTACACAATCACAACTGATCATGTCTTTAGCTCTAGTCAACAAGTAATGCTAAAACAAAAATTTAATGCTACTCAATGAACGCAGTCTTTGCAGGTATTTCTACAGAACAACCTGATTCCTTCCTCTCAGGTTAAGACGTAGATTATTAATTAGATTTCTTTGAATTTAGAGATAATTCTCAGCAGATCAAATGTATCAAAAGAAACATCTCTAATTTCAGATGGAGGAATAAGATAGGTGGAGAGAGAAAAGGGCAAGTTTTGTTCCTTTGAAGAAGAAAACCAGGATGACTGTACCTGCCTGGTAGGTGAAATAGAAGTGAGGAGGAAAACAAAAATAAGAGTGCCCATCTCTATCCCTGCCACCTTCCTGATTAGAACTACTTTTTGTCCAGACTACACAATTCAGTCTTTGACCTGGCCTTGCCAGTTGCATTTCCCCATTTTCAGGGGAATATTAAAATTAATTAATATTAGTTTCATATGCAAATAAAATCTTTATTTCAATTGCTAGGCTAACAGCTTAATGAGGAAGGATATAAAGTATTTCCATATTCTTTGCATGTTGCAAAGCTAGAAAACAATATCTGATAAGAGTCACATTTTGCCCCAAATATTGTCAATACCAATCGCAGCCCCGGATCCTGCTGTTCCCACTGATACTGTTGTATCTCATTCCCTCTCCCATCAAATAATTTTATGTTTTACTCACAAAATACTAAAATGAAGCAGGAGTTATGGGAATACCCAGATTTGGTTGCAGAGCTCTCCACTCTGTTAAATCTTACCAGGTAAATGCATAAACATGAAGGTAAATTAGAAGTTCCTATATACATTTTGGTCTTTTGTGATAAGCAAAACAAGTAGAAGATGGAACCAGAAGCAAATAGGAAAGAAATTACATTCCAGGACCATACAAATATGTGAGGCTGTGTTTTTAAAGCAAGAGCTGTCTATTACTTTCTCAGTCTTCAATGTTGCACAGCTCTGTTCGTAGAGATTTATTCTCTAGGTAATATGTTTGGGATTTTATCATTGCAGATTATTCTAGCAAAATAAGCTCCATGCAGTTGAAAGAACAAAGGTCATCTCCATCCTATCTACTGCAGTCTTTTTATATACACACTGTATTCAATTTTTTTTGTTTCATGGAACAACTGTTTTATTATTAAAATAGACTGAATATTATTAAAATAAGAAGCTATTGTATGGATGTATTATTGACCACACCATGTAAAATGTTTCAAAAACATACTGACGTTAGAGAGCAAAAATATTCCATTGATATTTTTTCCCTGTCCTTGTGATAAAGGAATTTTTTTGCATAATTTAGAAGCAGCCCTGCAACATTTCATTTTTTTTCTGCCAAAAGTTTGAGTTCTGTCATGGATATGCAGTTTTTTACCTTAAAAATAGTGAATGTTTTGGCAGCTTACAGAATAAATAGAAAATGATCCATTTTTAAGAGACTTAAGATTTGTTTAAGACCCTGAAAACACTAGAATATTATGATTTGAAACCACAATTAACCATGTATAGTATAACCCCCTTAGTCTGATTAATTTTTGTTGCCTATATCGAGTAATAAGGCGCTTTAGCAAAATTCACTGAGCTAGCAACAGTGCAGTTTCAAAGTTATCATAGTTTGCTCCTTTAGCACTATCAGCAGTAATTAGTAAACCATTTCAGACTGATAAAACTTGCCCAATAAAAACCAGTGAATCTGCAGTAATGTTCCTTGGTACCTTTCTTTCCTCAATTTGGTTCCAATTGGTTGTCCTGAATTTTGTCTTCTAGGGGTACAGTCTAGTGGAAGGAAGCATGTTCTTCTTTGTGGAGGCAGTATTTTGTTACTGGTAGCTGGATGAGACTAGGTCTGGGTCTGGGAGACTAGGACATGTTGCAATGGAAGCTCAGGAGAGATATGAGATGGAACGGCCTCATATCAACCCTTGGGTAATGCAGGTTTAGTACCCCCAGATGTGCTGTTCATGCATCTGGGTGGTAATGATATTGGCACAATATTGGTTAAGGCTCTAATCTTCCAGGCAGTTTGTGATCTCCAGGAGCTCAAAGATTGGTAGCCTGGTGTGGTCAATGTCTGGTCAGCCATTTTGCCAAGTTGTGTATGAGAAAAGATGGAGTTAAGGTTAGGGTAGACCAAATGATACACAGACCTTTTCTCTAATATTGTAATGCTATTTGCTGTCTGAAACTAGCACTTCACTTTGCCTTTTTAAAAAGGTTTTTTTCCCCATTCTTCCATAACATAATACATAGAACCTCATTTGCCTGTTTGTTCCATTAAAATCATAAATAATTGCCTGAGAATATATTCTGTGTGACTGTCACAGAATCAAAACTATACATTATAGGCTGGAAAATGATTAATTTACACAGCTCCATGTTCCCCATAATGATCTCTGAAATACCATCTATACCAGGGGTGCCCAAACTATGGTGAGCACCCGGACTCACCGCAGACCGCCGCCCCACCACCTGACATCAGCAGCAGTGGTGGCGGAGGTAGCGACCATGCTTTGTCCAGGCTGCTGCAAGCAGCATCTTGCTTGATCCTTTCCCCTCAGCAGCCTTTGCTAAAGCCAATCATTGCTTCGAGGAAATTTTCGGAGCCTGCTGTGAGTCAAAATTCAGGCTGCTAAGAGAGGCCTCTGGCGTGCTTGGGATGATGTCTTAACACCGCACATTCTTCTTGTAACCTAAGCAGCAGCTTCTTTAGGTCTTCCTCACTTTCTGCCATTAGGGTGGTATCATCTGTGTATCTCAAATTGTTGATGTTTCGCCTAGCAATTTTGATTCCAAATTGTGATTCCTCCATCCCTGCACTGCACATTATGTGCTCTGTGTATAAGCAGGCTGATAAAATGCAGCCTTGTCTTACTCCTTTTCCTATTCCAAACCACTCCGTCATTCGGTATTCTGTCCTAACTGTTGCCTCTTGACTCATGTCCAGATTTTTCATGAGGCATAGAAGGTGTTCTCTTTAATTACTTGCCACATTTTGTTGTGCTCCACATAGTCAAAGGCCTTGGTGTAGTCAATGAAACAGAAGTAGACTTGCTTCTGATATTCCTTTGTTTTCTCCACGATCCAACGTATGTTGGCAATATGGTCTCCAGTTCCCCTGCCTCTTCGGAACCCAGCCTGCACTTCTGGTAATTCTCTCTCCATGTGCTGCTGCAGTCTATCCTGTATTATCTTGAGCATCACCTTGCTAGCATGTGGGATGAGTGCAATTGTTCAATAATTCGAACGTTCTTTGGCATTACCCTTCTTAGGGATTGGAATGTATACTGATCTTTTCCAATCCTGTGGTCACTGTTTTGTTTTCTAAATCTGCTGGCATATAAAATACAATACTTTAATTCCATCATCTTTTAGGGCTTTGAAAAATTCAACTGGGTTACCATAATCTCCACTAGCTTTGCTGTTTGCAGTGCTTTTTAGGGTATTTCTGACTTCACTCTCCAAGATGTCTGGCTCAAGTTTCATGTTCTCATCATTGTGATTATCAGGGGTGGTGAGGTCCTTTTTATATAGTTCCTCTGTGTACTCTTGCCATATTTTCTTTATCCCTTCTGCATCAGCTAACTCCTTGCCTTCTTTGTCCCTTATCATGGTCATTTTTGCTTTAAACGTTGCCTTGATTTTCCCAATTTTTTTAAAAAAGATCTTTAGTCCTACCCCTTATGTTGTTTTCTTCTATTTCTTTGCATTGTTGATTTAGGTAAGTTTCCTTATCACTCCTTGCTTTTCTTTGAAATTTTGTATTCAATTGATTGATTTTTTTCCTTTCTTCTTTGCCTTTTGCATTCCTTCTTTCCTCTGCTATTTTAAGAGCCTCATCAGACAACCACTTTGCTTTCTTATGCTTCTTTTCTTTTGGTATGGTTTTCCTTTCTGCTTCGTGTATGATGTCCCGCACCTCTGTCCATAATTCTTCTGTCACTCTATCAAGTTTAAGCCCTTAAATCTGTTCCAAACCGCCACTGTGTATTTCTTAGGGATGTTGTCTTGGTCATACCTGTCTGGCCTAATTGTTTCCCCTATTTTCTTTAGTCTAAGCCTGAATTTTGCAATCAGTAGATTATGATCTGAGCCACAGTCTGCTCCAGGTCTTGTTTTTGCTGACTATATGGAGGTTCTCCATCTTTGGCTACAGAGTATGTAATCAATCTAGTTTTGATGTTGGCCATCTGGTGCTGTCCATGTGTAAAGTCGCCTTTACACTTGTGTTATCTTGGCAGAACTCTATCAATCTTTGCCCTGCTTCATTCTGTGTTCCAAGACCAAATTTGCCTGTTATTCCATTTACTTTTTGATTTCCTGCTTTGGCATTCCAATTTCCTATGATAATGTGGACATCATTTCTTGGTGTCTGTTCCATGAGGCGTTGTAGGTCATCAAAGTACTGATCAACTGTGGCTTCATCTGCACCAGTGTTTGGTGTGTAGACTTGAATTACAGTGATATTGAATGGTTTTCCTTGGATTCGGACTGAAATCATTCTGTCATTTGAAAGAATGTATCCCATTACTGCTTTTCTCACTCTTTTATTAACTATTATCACCACTTCTACTAAGATTTTCTTGTCCATAGTAGTAGTGGTTTCCAGAGCTGAATTTGCCCATCCCTGTCCATTTTAACTCACTGATTCCCAAGATGCCAATGCTTCTTCTTTCCATTTCATTTTGTAACACTTTCAGCTTGCTTTGATTCATAGATCTTACATTCCAAGTTCCTATACAGTATTGTTCTTTGCAACATTGTATTTCTCTTCCCACTATCCTATCCCTTCCACATCTTCCGACCTGATGGGCTCAATATCCTGTTCCATCTATTTTGCCTTTGTTTGCTGTGATTTACTGATTCATAAAGATTTATAGAGGGTTCAGTGTTTTCCATTTGAAACCTTCTCCTACATACTAATTGCTTACTCTATTTCCTTTCTTCCCACAAATAGTTTTTTAAGAAAGAGAAAAACAGCATATATGTACAATGGATTTTGATTCATACTGCTGAACATCCTCCATTTAGAAGTATCCGTAGTAATTTTCCTCAAACAAAATCAGTCAAGTAATTGATATTTCATTGTTAAAGAAACATCACAGAAACTGATCCTACCAGACTAAAAGTCTATCTCCATATCTGAAAGCCCAGCAAAACACAGTAAATCACTACTATGTCAGCAGAATGATGTATCTAGGCACCACACAATATGAGGAAACAGTAAGTTCGGAAAACAAACATACAATTCAGCTATAACTGAAAGAGAATGGAGATAATAACAGCAAAAGCACAAACAGTATTGTTCTCATTTCTCCTACAGAGAAAGAAGTTATTATTACCATTCTGGTTTAACCTATAAAGAGACACAATCTAATTGAGGAAATAAAACAAACAAATCCTTTATGAAAATGTCAAATCACACCAGAATGACAACTGATTTCATTCTGCTCACTGAAATATTTAATGATAGTGAACAGCTAATGTGCCAACACATCCCACAGGGGATGGAACTACACAAATGTAATCTTCTCATGTCTGTAATATAATACCTTTTACATGAATAAATAGAGTATGAGATTGTCATTGCAAACTATTCTTTTGAAGTCATTACTGAAAAATGCACTACAATATTATGAACTGAAGTCTACAGAGACTTAAATACCAGCCTCCACACAAAATATGTATGGAAATACATAGGCAAAATCTGTAAACCTATTTAGCTTTTTAACTAGCATCATTACCCAGTAGTCAAGTTTGTTATTTTTATGTTGGCTTCATGTTTTCATGATGAACTTCAGAAAAATATAAAATAATAACTATATTTTAAATTAGAACTATGCACCAGATTCAGACAAATCACATATTGTGAAAAGAAACTTTGATTTGTATGAACGTACATGAAACTTGTACCAAAGCAGAATGGACAGATTTGGTTCCAGACAGAGTAAAGCAAATGTATAAACTGATTTGTTTCTGGAAAACAAATCAGACATGGAAGAAATTATTTCTGTTCTTTGAAGAAAAATATCTGTACCCTGCTTTCTTTGCCCAGTTAAGTAAAACTCAAACATAATAGGGCTTTACTTCTGAGAAGGCACTAAAAGTTTTCTTAGTGAGATTTGTTTTGCACTTTCATTAGGAATCGCTAAACTTAGTTGCAAATTAATAAAGAACAAATTGTAAGCAAGTAAGAGAAGATTAGGGACCAATTGGTGGATTGTGACTACTGAAGCTGAGTTAGCCATTGTTGCAGAAGTTATTGGATTGTTACATTAAAAAAAAAGCTTTCATACTATGAAAAATTACTTTAATAATAAATCAGTGCATTCAATCAAGCTCAATATTAATAGCACTGGCATTTATCAATTACATAAGCATGAAACATAATTTCCTAGTATAAGATCACTCATCACCATCACCATCACCATCACCATCACCATCACCATCACCATCACCATCACCATCATCATCACCATCACCATCACCATCACCATCACCATCACCATCACCATCACCATCACCATCACCATCACCATCACCATCACCATCACCATTGAAATGCATAATCCTCAATCATAATCCAAGTATCTATTATGTCAAAGCATCTTAGTTTATCTGCCCCTCAGTAATCTTGCATTTTTGCAAAGTTTGACATAGCACTCACTTACTCTCTTAGGAATAGCAACTATACTTGTATACCTATGCATTGAATTTGGAGCACTCTTTGGGTGGTTTACAATGTACAATAAAGCCCTGATTTATGTAAAAAGTCTGTTCCATAGGTTTTTACATAAAACAGATTTTTACGTAAATTGAAGCAAACCCATAGGAAAATGATTTTTTTATGTAAAATGAAGCAAACCTATAGGAAAAAAGATTTTTAAAAATGTAAATCAAAGCAAACCCACAGGAAAAATGATTTCTTTACATAAAACAAAGCAAACACATAGGGACTCTGGGGAAAATGCATTATGTAAATCAGGACATTTACGTAAATTGGGACGCATTTTCTGCAAAAAATCAATACGTAAGTTGAATTTTACATAAAACAAGGCATACATAAGTCAGGGTTTCACTGTAATTAGTATTTTGCCTCCACCATGCCAAAAACTCATAGATATCTTCACATACCCCTCTTTTTGGCACTGTTGCTTGTGGTCTTCTAGCATAAAGAACAGCTTGAGCAAATGGACATAAGACTAAAAAGTTATTTTAAAACATAAAAAGCAATTAAGTAAAACTTAACATTAAAACCTAACCTAATACAATTATCACAAATACATCTAAAAAGCAACCCAAATTCCCCATGTTTATTCCTACTGTAAACAAACACATTAAGTAAGCTGAGGCAGTACCAGAAACATGACAGAATCAACATGCTGTAAGACAATTATTCAACGACCGGTACACAGAATCTAACCGGCAAGATGTGGGATTACATATAAGGGAGAAAAATTGTTCTGCTTATCCAGCTCAACATTTCCAAAACCCACTCTCACAGTCATCTTCTCAAAAATGTATTCAAGATAATTAATATACTGCCACATTCTTCTGGCCTCTCAACCTCAAAGTTCTAACCATTTAGACATGAGTTTCATTTCAACTACCATTGGTTAAGATTTTTCTTTTGCTGGAGATAGACCAGGGAGATATGATCCATCTGTGACAAGCAGTTTTTCCCTCCCAAGAAGGTCTCAATTTGGCAAGAGATCATGCCACTATAAAGTCCTTCTTTATTAGAGAAGATTTTCCCCCTCTGTGTATATAAGCTTCCTGCTGATAGAAGAGATAGGATGGAGACTTCCATCAAGACCTTTTGCCAACAATCTTGTACCAAGGCTAAATGCACTTGCATCCAGAGGCTGGTCAATGGCAGAATCTATTAGAATAGGAGCTTCTAAAAATTTAAGTTTTAAGGTCTGAAAAGCTTGCTAACAAGTCTCTGTCCATGAACTTTTACTAGTACAGTACTTGCTTTTTCACAGATCTTTGAAAAGAGCATCAATATTGCTGAAAAGAGGGGTAGTTCTTTACCTTTTACCCAGCTGAGCCTAGGAAAGACATGACTTGCCTTTTATTTTGTAAAAAAATAAAATAAAAGCCTTTCTTTAACAGCTTTAACTTTTGATTCTAAAGGTTGTTTTTTTTGCCTCCATCCACAATATGATTCAGAATATAATTTCTCTTCACCCCAGTTGACATTTTAGGGCTTCAAGAGTCATCCCTGCTTCTTACAAGTGCTGTATAACATGATTTCTAGTTGCTGCAAGTACAAATC
The DNA here is from genome assembly GCA_030440675.1 of Furcifer pardalis. Classification (NCBI taxonomy): domain Eukaryota; kingdom Metazoa; phylum Chordata; class Lepidosauria; order Squamata; family Chamaeleonidae; genus Furcifer; species Furcifer pardalis. The sequence continues at coordinate 64,635,578 of CP126895.1, forward strand.
AAAATCCTAGCTAAGAAATCCCAAACTATACTGCATACTGTGAATGTGGAGGGGTATTTTAATGATTATTAATGCTTTTATGATTTTAATTGTTATTTTGGGGATGCCTTTGTATTTTAGTATTCTTATTGGTTAGACTGTAAGGCACCCAGAGTACCCTCGGTGAGGGGCAGCAGTAAAAGTCGAACAAATAAATAAATATTGTATGTGCATACGAATGGCACTTCTGCCAACAGTTTATTCATCACAAACCAAAGAAAATGTTCCAAAACAAAGCAGTTCCAAAAATTAAAAAACAGCAGAATGGTTTGTGAAGCAAATTAACATTAAAAAGAGCTTCCAAGGCACACAGCAACAGAACAGTTGCTACAGAAAATAACAAAGCTAGCTATTCTGAGATTATACTCATAAAATCAACTTGGTTTCAAAGCATATGCAGAGTGCAGAGGAAGCAACAAAGTTGCAGGTGAACATAGTCCTCCTAAAAGATACTAGGTTATGTTAACTAAACAAATTCAATTTTCATTTTATACCCATCAATCCACTTTGTACACCTTTTGATGGGATGCAACAATCAGATGTCTTGACATCTCAAATTATCACAACAATAGTAACACAAAGATAAGTAAAATGTGATTATAGGGAAGTAAAAAGATGGAGGCTAGACTCAAATATTTTTAGAAACAAATAGGTAAATTGAGAAAGAATGGCCGATCAATGGAAATGAGGCAATACATCAAGGAATTTTATGGGGTTTGATTAATGGAGTAATTTAATTTAATTATTAGACTTGTATGCCACCCCACTTGCAGAACGACTCTGGGGGCTAACAAAGATACAGAATATGCAGTTACAATCACAGATTCCACATTATCATAATACAACATATAATCATCACAAATCATCACAGTATCAAAACATATCAGTACAGTCAAACTTCGCATAACGAGTGTTTCGCTTAGTGGAAAACTCACATAATGAGCAAGTTTTTTGCTAAGTGATCCAATTCACGTAACGAAAATTTTCGCTATGCGAGTTGGACTTTCCCTATGGAAAAAGTTGCATAACGAGTGCTTCTATGGAGAAAACTCACATAGCGAAATTTTTTCGCTATGCAAGTTTTCCCCCTTGAAATGCTCGTTATGCGAGTATTTCCATAGGGAAAGTGGGTTCCGGTAGGGTGAGGCAGCAATTTTCTCTCTCCGTGCTGCTCTAGGCCTTTTTATCTTTTAAATTAGTTTTTACAGTTTTAAATAGCTCTTTTAAACAACTATAAAGTTTTACTTAGATTTTAAAACAATCTTACTTAGTTTTTAAAACAATTTTTTTTTCTGCAGCTTTTAATACAAGCCTGAAAGGTCTTTTAATACAAACCGAAAGGTTTTCTTTTAGATTCAAGCTTATTTTATCAGTGTTTTATCAGTGTTTTTTAGCCTTCTTGTACTTTGTGAGACCTGCCTCCCTGGTATTTTATCAGGGAGTTGTTAAAACCATGTTTTGAGCCATTTGTTGGAAGTGTCCTTGAATTTTTTCCATCGAGTACGAACATGTAAGAACGCTGACTCAGGAAGTAGCCTAGCCCAAACAAATTATCCGGAGGTGAAGGTGGAATTCGGGCAACAAAAGGAAAGAACAGAAGAAAAAACCCTGCCAATTAAGAAATGGGAAAGAGAAAAAAGCGTCAAGGAGTCAGCCCAGGTTCACAACATCTTTTAAAGTCAGCCAAGCAGCCAAAAATTGATGAACTCTTTATGCAAGAAGAGACTGTAAGTAAGACCCCCCTGATCCCTTCTCCTAATGCACCTGAGGCTCTTGCTGAGTCTGAAGCAGGGAAGCAGCAGAAGGATGATTTAATAGACTGGGTGGATTTTGTATCCACTCCTCCTTGCCATCTCTCCCATGCTATCAGCTCTCCATTCTCTCCTAAAAGTGTGCAGGGCGGGGAAGGAGAAAAGTTTAACTCGGCTGAGCTTATGGCAACACAATGTCTCCTGTTACTGTTACTTCGGTTTTTGAGCAGCTGGCTGTCATTGTGAAAAATTTGGACATTTTAAAATCTGATTTTGAAGCCTTTGCAAGTAAGCAAACAGAAAGACTGTCAACATTTCTTAAAGCTCAGTCCCAAATGGATAATCTAGCCAAACAACAAAAGGAAAATAAATCTCAAATTAAGAAAGAGGGCAACCTATGCGTTGATAGAGGATGGCAAGTGCACAGTGAAAATTGTGAAAATACCTCACTGGCCCGCTCTTTGCAACCGAACCAGGTTGCCCTTCATGTAACTATGAACAGTCTTAATTCCAGTCGTTGGTGGTCTAGAAGAGCAATTATAACTTCCCTGGGGCAACTTCTACGTTGCCATTTTAACCAGATAGACTTGCTTACAGCTGAGTGGCTACCAAGCTGGGTTGGCAGTAAGAGAATCTTATTGACATTTAAGCAACCTACCATACCCCAGATGTTGCTTAAAATGAGACCTTTCCTTGCGTCTATTCAGATCATCCCAATTAGGGTTTTCCGTGATGGAGTGGTAACTCCTTTGATCAGTCCTGATGTTTTTGGTCTGCACAGTCTGGGAAACACCAAATCTGTTGTTAACAGCGGTGTCTCTGTCTCTGGTTTGCCCCTGGCCAAATTGGATGATGGGAATGTGAACATTCAAAAGGAGGCCAAGTTAGATGCAGAGGAGGCCACACTTGTTGGGTCCTTTGGAGTTTTGCCTAGGGTGGAGCAAGTGGATATTCTGAAAAGGCTGGACAGTCTTAAGAGAACACTCCTGGCTACTATGGCCACTGCTGAACCACTAATTGACGTTTCCACAACTGAAGTATCATCTCAGCAGAATTCGGTGGATAAGGAAGAAAAAGAAAATCCAAAGCTTCTACCTATTACGGCTTCTCATATCTCTGCATGCAGTACAATCACTCCACATCTATTAACACTTCCTCCTGACTCTGTTATTTGTTCAACTTGTCAACCTGCAATAGTACCCCACTTAAATAAGAAATCTCCACAAAATTTGTTGGAGCCCACCCAACAGCCAAGTGGACTTGAAGGTAAAAAGAGGTCAAATCAGTGCATATTTTATGACACTGATGGTATCCTGGACAATATCACCTTGGGATGACTAGAAAACTCCTGTGTTCCAACTTATAATATAAGCACCCTGCCACATCTTCCCAGCAACTCCCAGCAGAAAGATCTCATCCAGCTATTGTCCTGGAATATTGCTGGATGGAAGACCAGAACATCAGATGGCGATTTGTTGGAGTTTCTGTCAAGGTTTGATATCATTGCACTCCAGGAGACCTGATTGACCGATGAAGAAGATGAGGCTAAACTAGCAGGGTTCAGCTTTTGGTCCACCCCTGCCGAAAAATATAAAACTAAAGGGCGGGCATTGGGAGGGTTAATTATTCTTGCCAAAGCTGAGCTGGGTTGGCAAGGACAGCAACTGAACCTTGGAGACTACTCTTCCAACTATCTGATTGTCAAATTTTCTTATGTCTCTACAGTAGTGATATTATTGAATGTTTATATTCCTCCTTTTACATCTTCGTATTTCCCACCAAATATTTGGGTAGACTTAGAGGAGGTAATAGTAAAGTTAAACAAAACATATCCCAAAGCTACTCTGATACTTGCAGGAGACTTTAACGCCCGACTAGGGAATTCTCTACAAGACTTTGTACACCAGGGCATTCTACCACAGGATTACTTGACTACTGATCCTCCGTGGCAATCGAGTGACCAGAAAAGAAATATGGCAGGAACCATGTTGGTCTCTCTGATCTACAAATGTAATCTTTATATTCTAGGTGTTAAGGATCCCGTTCTTAAATACCCTTTTACCTATCATGCAAGTAACTCTAGCAGTGTGCTAGACTATATTTGTGTTTCTAGGGATAAGATTGAGTTGTTTTCGGGTATACAGGCACTTATGAGAGAGGATAGTGACCACCAGCCAATTATAGTCTCATTTAAAGGCAGTTCGGATACAAGGCCTTTCACATCCCATGATAAGGGGATAGTGACTAACCTTGAGGTGAGGCAGGAAAGAAAACTAAATTGGGCTAAGGTTGATACTAAGTCTTTAAAAACCTTTTTAGATTCGGAACAGGCTCAGATTTGGAAAAGCTCAATTGCTTCCCCTACAATAGGCTCAGATAAAATCCTGACTTCTTACACTAACATATGCTTTACCCTGAAGAACTTTCTAACACATAAACTTCCTGAGAATTATCAACAACAAACCAGATCAAACTGGTATGACTATGACTGCATATATAGCAGAAAACATTTGAGGGCTTTTATGCGTCAGGCTCTGGAACACCCTACTACAAAAAATCGTACAGAAATGCTAAAAGCCAGACGTGAATACAAGAAATTAATAGCTTCCAAGAAATCAGCATATAAAGCCAAATTATGGTCCGAGCTGGAAGTCTGGTCTAAAGGGACAAATTCGGTTTTCTTTTGGAACAAGGTGGCAGGATTGCTAAAGGAACGCAAATTCCAATTAGATATCCCAGTTCCAGCCTCAGTTTGGGAAGATTATTATACTAATTTGTTTTCTAACTCAAATCTAGGCCAAACCTACAATCTGAGCACAGATTTTCCATCTATTGATAGCCTTCCACTATGGCCTCCTGTTTCTGTAGCTGAAACAAAAATAATTATTCAATCTTTAAAGCCCAATAAGGCTCCCGGGGAGGATTTTTTACCTCCAGAGCTTTTTAAGACTCATTGTGACTGGTGGGCCCCTCTGCTAGCTGGACTTTTTACATTTATAAATAATACAGGTTTTATCCCAGTTGGATGGGAGGTTGCCATTATAGTGCCAGTTTACAAAAAAGGAGACAAAGGTGACCCTAAAAACTATAGACCAATAAGCCTTATTGGAATAGTGGCTAAAATGTATGCCAAGCATCTGCTGAGTAAAATAGTAGACTGGGTTATGGAAAATAATATTTTACTGGAGGAACAAGCTGGTTTTAGACAAGAAAGATCTACAATAGACAATTGTTTTATTTTATATCATCTTCTCACAAAGCAATTAAGAAATAGAAAGAAATCATTTGCTGCATTTATAGATCTTAGAGGAGCCTTTGATTCGATTGACAGAAACGTGTTGTGGGAGAAATTGGTTACCCTAAAAATGGAACCTAGACTTTTATTCTTAGTTAGAGCTCTATATTCAAATACATACCTGAATGTGCGGACTGGTGTAAATGGTTCCTTAACGAAGAGCATACCTACTTTTAAAGGCACCAGACAAGGTTGCATTTTAGCTCCAATGCTTTTTAATCTTTATATTAATGACTTACCAGGATTCCTGTTTGATACACAGACCCATATGTTAAAGATTCTTGATAAGCACATTAATACTCTTTTATATGCTGATGACATGATTTTAATGGCTCATTCACAAATAGGTCTGAGGAGATTGCTTCAAAAACTAAATGCATATTGTGCTCAAAATATTTTAAATATCAGCAAAAGCAAATCCAAAGTGTTGGTTTTTAGTAGGAGAAGCAAAATGTATAATTGGCAGATAAATGGGGAACCTATTGAACAAGTTAACTCTTTTAACTATCTTGGAGTGGTTTTCTCCAATACAGGGTCGTGGCTAAATAATTTTAAAAGAATTTCATCAAGGGCTGCCATAAGTACAAAGAAACTGTATAAACTATTTAATTATAATCATCCTGGCACCCTGTCCCCAATTTTAAAAGTGTTCAGGGCAAAAATTGTCCCAATGCTGTCATACGGGGCAGAATTGTGGGGTCTAAATAGAGACCCACTTCTGGAACAAATACAGTCCCGGTTCCTAAGAAGTATTTTAGGAACTGATAGCAACACGTCTGCTCCTGCAGTCAGAGCAGAATTGGGCTTCCACTCCTTGTATAGCCATTTAGTATTTAAAACATTTTCATATTGGTTGAAGATCCAATCAATGGACTCAAATAGGCTGCCCAAATTATGCTTAGCCGAACAGATAAAGTGGGATTATCCCAAGTCCTGGGTTAATCAACTCTGCGAAATAATTTCTCACCATGGGTTCTCAGTTCAGTATTTGCTCTCAGTGGCCACTCAGGCCAAGGAAATGTTTAAACAGAGAGTCTTAGATATCAGTGCACAATCTGACTTGGAACTACTGGCCAAAAATGGTTCGTTAAGGTGGCTGGCGGTTAACAAAATTACATTTCAAACTGAAAAATACGTTTTGATGCGCCTCACTTATCCTTTAAGAAGGGCATATTGTAGAGCCAGATTCGAGCTATTAGACTCCATGAACAGATATGGGCGTTTTCACCACTTACCATATCACGAAAGAACGTGCATATGTGGGTCTCCAAATGTTGAAAATAGCTCTCATATTATATTAGATTGCCAGTTGTACACTGATATTAGATCTAAATACCTTGCATCCCTATTGGAAAAAACAACTTTTTTGGACTCAAAAAACAAACTGTCCTATCTCCTTCTGGGCTCTAATATCCACGTTGTGTGTAGAACTGCCAAGTTTATAATTAAGGCATCAGCTAAACGAATCGAATATGTCAATCAAATTGGGGTATCCTGCAAAGGAGATTCACTTATCTGACTATCGATATGCATGAATTAATTGTATTTAGGGACCTTCTCCAGTTTACATTCTTTAAAAGTAGTTCAGGTATGTATATATTGTATTTATTGTATTTTTATTGTATTTTATCACACTTTATCGCATTGTACAGATTTTAAACTGTTATATTATTGATAAGGTCGAAAGACTAATCAATTAATAAATATTCATTCATTCATAGGGAAAGTCTGAGTCGCATAGAGAACATTTTTGTTATGCGAGTCTGACTCGCATAGCGAAAAACTTGCATAGCGAGCAGCCTTGTGGAACGAATTAAATTTGTTGTGCAAGGTATGACTGTATCACAGTAACATATCAAAAAGTATCAATATCACAATCACAAAGTAATACAAAAAAACAGAAGCAAGAACAAAAAAAACACTTTTGCTAAGTCCCACTGCATTCATATGAGGAGTCCCACAGAAAGTGGTCGAGAAAATCCAAAAGAAGTGTCTGGTGGTGATGGTAGCGGCCGTGGCAATATAGCATTTTTGTAAGCGGCCGGCCACGGCACACAGCTGCTCTCAATTCCCTTTAACTGGCCCAGTCGAGAGAGGAGTCCGGAGGTGGTGGCGGCGGCAGCGGCAAAACAGTGTTTTTGTAGCTGGCCAGCCAAGGTGCACAGCTGCTCTCCATTCCCTCAAACCAGCCCAGTCAAGAGAGGAGTCTGGAGGTGGTGGTGGAGGCAGTGGCAGCGTGGCCACATCCTCAGAACTCATTGTATGAAGAATGCAACAGTACCCAAAAAAGCAAGAGACTCCCAGTACCCAAACATTAGCACACCACTGGATCCACATGACAAAGTACTCACTAACATCTCATTATAGAAGGTAGCATTTCAAACACAATTTAATATCTCTGAGTGAGGTTGTTTCCTAATCCCCTGTAATACTCCGAAGATGTAATTTTAAATGTCTGTAGGAAGATTCATTTTTAATAATTTAATGCTAAGTTTATATACGAAGTGAACTTTGATTGATGGTAGGCTTCTCAGAGAAGTCATGCCTAACCAATCTTTTAAAAAATACAAAAAACAAATTATTCTTATGATTAAATAAGAAAGACTCAGTATCCATAGTATATACAGGTTTTCAGAGAAAATCTGGCATCAGAGATTAATGGTCAAATTAAACAACTAAAGTACAGAAAGAAAAATAATAATAATGTTCTGAATATAAAGCCATTTTATAATAAAGGGGGAAAGAAAAAGATTTCTGACTCTGAAAGGGAGAATCAGTTATAACTGAAAAATGCAGAGCCGTGTAGTTCCACTGCTCATTGTGCTGCAACTTTCCAAAGATGTGTTTTCTAAACTTAACCACACAACAGACACAAGGAGACAATGCATTCTTTTTTAAAGATAGTTTAATTCTGAAAAAAAATGCTAATAGAATGTCTTACAATCGTTTGTACAGGCTCAAAACACAATCTTAATCCAGTGCAGAATTGAGAAGAACATATATGGAAGTGGCAAAAGAACCTATGCAAAAAATGAATATAGTAGTTTCAATATTTTGTGCAGGCTGGAAAAAGTAATAGTTTGTCCTCTTTTCTTTAAAAAGTACAGGATTCTTCCTCAGTTCATACCTGGATAGAACTATTCTGATTGTAAAAGAGAAAAATACAGTGTTAAATAGATACATTAGAACAGGGATTCTCAACATGTGGCCCACAGCACCATTTCATGTAGGTGGGGGCCTTACCTCCACCACACCAGGAAATGCCATGTGGTGGAGGAAGAGGAAAATGGCTGTCTGACCCCCTAAACTATCTGAGGGAGCATGACCTGGCCCCTCGCTTAAAAAGGTTGAGAACTCCTGCATTGGAATATCACTTTGCACACTGTAAATAAGTTTGACAAAAATGGATCTAGGAAAAAAGATAGAACGAAACAGAAGATGCCAGAGCAGCTACTTGGTCTTCTTCTTCTTCTGTGTCAAGGCCAGATGTGAAACTGCCAAAATAAAAATAAAAACTGATGCCAAAACTAGTGGTATGCAATGGACACACATCAGAACAACATTATAGAAATTAAAACCATCAAATTACTCTTTCATTTTCTCTTCAACCCTCTAAACAAGCCAGAAGGGAAGATAACAGCTCTAAACAGTAATTTCCAAACAGGATAAATGAAATAAATTCATGGTACACTTGTATAACCTGGTTTGATCTTTCACTTTTAGTCTGAAGCTATCTTTTAAGGGTGGATCTAGACCAGGAGTTCTCAACCTTTTTAAGCCGGGGGCTGCGTCATGCCTCCTCAGACAGCTTTGGGGGCTGGATGGCCATTTTGCCCTTTCTCCACCACATGGCACTTCCCAGTGTGGTGGAGGCAGTGTGGGGGTCACATGAAATGGTGCCATAGGCCACATCCAGCCTGCAGGCCGCAGGATAAGAATCCCTGATCTAGACTTTACTAGACATTAAGAGGAATGTGTATTTTTTATATAATTAAGGCAACTGAACTAACATATTTTTGTGTAAGAGATCAGGGAAATAGGTGTGTGCTGCTGTAGCTATTCTTGATATGACAGTCTTCATTGGTTCATATCTGTGACTATGTATGAATGTTTAAGGAAGTCACAAAACATTCCCAAGAACCATATTATAATAACTTGTTCAGGTCAGAAAATCTATATTGTATAAAATGGCAACTTCTTATTATGACAAACCCTAAAAAATCAGTTTTCTTGTTGAAATATAGGGGACTAATGCAACAAACCACAAAATGTCCTCACAAACCACATTCCCATACATGTTATAGCAGAAAATCCATTTTGCACAAAATAGTTGGGGTGGAAACCTTTCAGAGTAAGCAATACAAATGTATGCATCTTTGGAATGTGGGGAATGTGTATTCCCCACATGATTCATGTTAATCGGTGGGGAGGTGGTGAATGCCATGAGACAAACATATGATATGACCAATATCTGCTCATGTGAACAGAATTGGAACGGCTCACATGGATGCCTCCCTGAATAGCTGGAACTCTGGAGACTAAGATGGGATTGAAAGTTACTGTGTAATAAAGGAAGCATAGCATGCACAAGAATATCTCTCTGACCTAAGACAAAAAGCTGTCAGCTTTTTTCTTAGAAACGGCCAACTGTCAAATTGAACCCAGCAAGGACTCGAGTAGAAAACATTTGTCTGTCAAGTCACTTCAGTTCATTAATCAAATATCATATCTTCCTTAATCTTTATATCTCACATTTCAAATGTGAATAGCTCCAGAGTGTTATGGGTGACAAAGAAAAAGACAGCAGCAGGTTACCACCTCCAGTATGGGACATGGTAGATGCTGAATAGGCTGAGAACTGGGGTGAATGATGCAAAACAAACATAAAGATGTGTGGCTATATTGATGATAGTGATCAATGTGGACATGGCAAGAGACAAGACTTTGAACATCTGCTAACCTGTGGTGACCTGCCTGAACTGTGTGATATCGAAGATCTGTTTGAAGCAGATGACGGCTATTTAAACTGCAGAATATTGGAAAAGTAGGATGTAAATATGTAGTTTATATATGTAGTTTTTGATTATTAATGTTTTTTAAAAAATATGTTGTTTTAAATTTTAGTGCATAGATTCAAATAAATAAACATTTCAAATAGCATCCACAATCTGGTCATCCTCAGATCAATTATCTGCATTATATTCTGAAACACAGAAACACAGGGCTTCACATAGGAAGAATAATAACTTTCATTGATTTCTCCCCTATTCTGTGGACAAGGCTAATCAATTGCTGAAAATTTGTTTCTTCAGAATGCAACCCACATTTAGAGAATGCTGAGTTAAATAGTCTGATTTAAAATTATACCTCAATATGTAGCTCATGGTGATTGAGACTTCTAAGAACATTTTACTAATAAGAATACAGGATCATGATTTCAAAACTTGCAAAAACAAAGAAAACTTGCTTGATAAATACTACAGCACAGCTTGATATGAGGAGCAGCAGCCAAAAAGCCTGGACTGCTGAAAAGACTGAACAATGAGCCAAACAAAAGGGCGCTGTATGCAGTGGTGGGCATCAGCAGGTTCGCACCAGTTCGCCAGAACCAGTAGCAGAAATTCTTGCCCCATCCAAGTTTTGAAATAAAGTACAGTAGTCCTAATTCAGGTGCAATACAGGGCATTCCCCCTGGCCATGCCCATCATACCACGCCCACATTGTGGTAGTAAAAAATTTTTGAGCCCACCACTCGTTGTATGCTAATATGACCCAAAACCAAATAGCTCACCAACAGCTCCTGGAAGGAAAGACCAACCAACGCATAACAAAAATAAGACCTAAAAGGAATATATTCAGAGTGAATCCAATTACCTTTATACAGTTTTTATATAGGTGGAACAAGAGGAAGTCATAAGAAGATGTAAGAGTGGCAAAGCATTAGGATTTAATGATAGCTCTTTCAACTCTCTGATAATCATTGGATGAGCAATAAAATCCCAGAAACATGGCAGAAGACTGATGTAATAAATTGAAACCAGGCAAACAACAAGCAGATCCCAAAAGCTACAGCTAGTCTTCCTACTATGCTACTTATACAATGTAGCTGAATGAGTAATATTCAATCATCTAGCCCAGGGATTCTCAACATACAGCTCCCGGGCTGGATCTGGCCCATGGCACTAACTCATCTGGCCTGTGACTTCATTCCAGCTGCCACTTCTTCCATGAGGGGCTTGGGTTTGGTCCCACTGATGCTGCTGGCAGTGGTATGGGCAGAGAGGGGGCTCAAGGTGTTTCCGCTGCTACCACTGCCATTGGTGTGGGTGGAGTAGTAGGGAATTGAGGTACTGGGGTGGTACTGTTGCTGCTGCTGAAGGTAATCACAGTGGGACCACCCTGAGCCCCACCACTCTCACACCGCTGCCGCCAGCACCACCTATCCAGCCCACCAACAGTCTGAGGGGGCATGATCCGGCCCCTGGCTGAAAAAAGCTGAGGACCCTTTATCTAGACCCTAAAATTTAATCTCTTTTAATTCTAGGCTTCATGCCTGGCAAGAACTATATGGCTCAAATTTAACACAGCAAAATTATGGCAACTTTGACGCAATCATCATCATCATCTCCCCTCCATGGAACACTACCTTGAAGTGGTGGAGGGGCTTGCATGTTTGCAAGAACCGGAATAATTCTGTTCCACAACCCAATTAATATGGTGAAAAGACATAATTCTAATCATGTGCTGGTTTTGTTGTCCACCAGATAAACAATGATGCTATGGTTCCTGGGCATGTATTGAAAAATGTGCTACAGGACTGAACTCCTTCTGCTAGGCAGCGAGGGCATGAGGTTGATGAGAGACTGGAAGACAATAAAAAAACCCAGAAAAATCTGGACAAGGGAAAGAAACTATTCAATTATGGAAGTTTATTACAATATGAGCCATCAAAACGTGGATTTCAAAAACATATGCACCAAAAAAAAAATTTTTTTTTTGGGGGGGGGGGAATCACCCAGATTTGGAATTTGGTGAGCAAAGTAACTAACCCAAAGTATCTGGGCATTACTCTGGGTCAAATCTTCACCTACAAACAATATTGTCCAAACAGAAAGTTGCACAAGTAACATAATTAGGAAATTAGCTGGTTTGAAGTAGGGTATACAACCACAAACAATAAGAACATCAGCTCTACCCCTGTGCTACTCTTCAACAGAATACACTAGTATTATATGGTATGAATCAACACATGTCAAACAAGTGGATGGAGCTATTTAATGAATCATGCAGTATTATTACTACCGGTAGTTGCCTGGTTTCTACCCTTACTGGCATTGCTCCTCTAGATTGAGAGGTGTTAGCAAATAATGGACAAAATTAGGTAGTACAGAACCAAATTGATCAACTTCACAAACACCAACCCACTAGTCAATGTATAAAATCAAGGAAAAGTTTTCTGCACACCTCTCAAGCTCTAAATATTAAAGCAGAAGAGACAAGGCTAAATCTTTAGAAAGCAAAAATAATACTACTGAGCAGAATGCATGACTGCAAAAGAGTGTCTTGCACAAGGACAACATTCTGGCTGGGCCAAATGGTAATCACTTAATAGATTTCAAAGTGAAGTAGGCAGATTAAAGAACAATCAAGTAAAATGGGGCAACTTGAATACAGGATAACTTTTATGTGACTATTTTCTGTGAATGTAGCTTCTTTTGTGTGCATGCAATTTATGCCCCATCATACATACAAAATGATTTTATTCTGGTAAAAAAAAATCTAATTGTGCAATGCTCTGACACAAACAAAGAAAATATGATATTGCATCTACCATAATACTAGTCTTATTACTTCAAATATTAATCTGATCATTATATTTTAGGTAATATGAATGTTTCTCATCTTTGTAGCAGATTATATGGTGAAAAAAACTTCTCTCAAGATATTGTTTGCCCAGATATCTTGTTAGATTCATTATTTGGATTTATATTTCTAAATATTTTCAATTAATAGCTGTTTGCTCCCATTTCAGGTAACCTTTGCTCAAAAGCCAGTTGTATCTGACTCTAGGGTTCAGTGCTCATCTCTGTTTATAGCCAAAAAAACAGCACATCAGCATCTGCGGATGTTTCAGTGGCCACGTGGCATGCATGCCTCAACACCAGACTGCATGGAATGCTGTTAACCTTCCTACCGAAGTGGTCCCTATTTATCTATTTGCAATTTCTTGCTTTTGAACTGCTAGGTTGGCAGGAACTGGGACAGAGACGGGAGCTCACTACATCATGCAGAACCTGGGAATTGAACTCTGACCTTCCAGTCAGTGAGTTCAGAGACGTAACCACTTGAGCCACTACAACTGGACTGATAGTAGCAATTTTCTTCTACTTTTAACTTCTGTGGCCACAACCCTTAGAAACCTTTGCTGGAATTCGGAGAGTGCACTAGAATTCTTTCATAGAGAATTTTAAGTCCTCCCACCAAACTGAAGACTCCAATAAATAAAGACTTGGATAAAGTACAAACCATAATATTTTCCCTAAATTTGTAGTACAAATTTTATGTTTAACATAAAAGACATTTTTGCAAACTGAAACACAACTTTGAACAATAATATAATTATCCGGACTGATTTTGAACATGTACATAATATGCATAGTATTTTTAAATTTCAAACATACAGTAAAATGCTCTTTGTCTGACTGAGCATAAAAACATTTAACTTTCTTTTTCATTCAAATGTTTAACCACATCTGATCACTCACAAAGGACATAACACAATAGGAATCCAACAGGCAAAAGAGAGGTATTCCATACATTGCTTAAGAACAGCAGTTCTCAACCCCTGAAATGCGAATCAAACCCACCCTGTGCATATCATTAATCTTGCCCATGGTGGTCATCTCTCCACCTCTAGGACTGCACCCACCCGTAGTACCTGACATTGCAGTACGTCACTTATAGTGATGGTGGTGATGGCGGCCGCCACACTTTCTCCCTGCTATTTTGGGATATGCTTTGCTGGTCCCCAGGGCAGTAGAAGGCTTTGCAGAGCTGGATCGCAGCATTTAAACAATTCACAGCTTCTGTGCTTTGAAATCCACGGTGATAGGAGAGGTCCCTTGGCACATGGTGATGACATCAGTGCCACATGCCAAGGGGACTCTCCCAGTGCCATGTGCCAAGGCTGACATTATTGCCACACGTCAAGAGAAAGTGCAGCTGCCGCAGCCACCACTGCCGCCACTGTGTGCTGCCAATGATGATAGACACATAACTCCAGGGACCAGATATGCCTCCCCCTGGTGGGAAGTGTTGGGCGGGACTGGCCCCTGGTGGGAAAATATTGAGAACGTCTGCTTTAGAATATAAAACTATGGGCTAGAAAACAATTTTTTCCTGCATTGTAATCTGCAGTTGTACATGGAATGCTATGCTCATGGATGTGCTATGCTCATTGGGAGTGGGTTTTTGTATTTAATAGACTTCAGATTAATTATTTTTAAAAACTTATAAAGAGCAAGATCTGTCTACCTTTTATCTTACAGATAATAGCATGTGTTCTTTCATTAAGCTAAATAATACAGCTATTCAATAATTTAATAAGAATAAGTTTAACCATTGTCCTAATACAACTATCCAACCATTTAATAAGAATAAATATTTAAATACTTATCCCAAAGTATCAAAAAGAGTAAAAGTATATAAATCTTGTTGAGTTCAAAAGAGACAGCAGACATGATTACAACCTTCATTATTTGCATAACAACTATAAATAATCAGGTGTTGGAAGCACCATTTCTTTCTCATAATGTAGGGCAGTATTAAGAATTAACATTTGCAAAAACAGTATTGCAGTATCACTGGGGAACAGGTGGCAGCTGGAAGATTGAGCCAGGGATTCCCAACCTGTGGCCCACGGGCCGGATACGACCTGTGGCACCATTTTATGTGGCTCCCATAGCCCTCAGCACACCAGGAAGTGCCATGTAATGGAGGAAGGGCAAAATGGCCATCCAGCCCCCAAAGCTGTCTGAGGGAGTGTGACCCAGCCTCTGGGTTTAAAAGGTTGAGAACTCCTGAGCTAAAGTAGCATTGTGTGCAAGTCAGATCCAGTCTAATGTTGTAAATCAGGGGTTCCCAACCCCTGGCCAGCAGGCCTAATCCAGGCCATGTATATCATTAATCCACCCTGTGGTGGCCATCCAGGGACCTCTAGTCCTGCACCCCACCCACTCACCACCCACCATCCACTGCCAGAAGTTATGGTACATCACTTACCATGGAGGTGATGGCAGCAGGAATCTTCCTAAGGTGGAGGTAGGCTTTTCAGAGCAATTTCACTCAAGTTTGGTAATTTTCTCAGCCTTCTCTGCTATGCTTCTGCAGCTGGAATGGGACAGTGAGCTACTTTTGGTGCCAGGCACCGCTGACATAGGCACCTGGGGTCCCAGTGCTGAACCAGAAAGTAGCTCACGGTGCCACTCTAGCTGTTGAAGCACAGTGGATAAAGCTAGTAATATTACTGAACTGGTAAGTGAAATTGCTCTAAAAAGCCTACCACTGCCCTGGAAAGTGGTGGAGGCTGTCCCAAAACCCCGAGAAACCATGTGATTCCCACCACTGCCACTTAAGCCAATGACGACAATGATGACAAAAACTTAAGTTGTGGGCACCACCATGCCTCCGGCTCCCATTGCTGAGTGTGGTGGTGGGAACTGGCTCGTGTTGGGAAAACATTGGAAACTCATGCTGTAAGTAATCATTTTTCATGATACACAAAATCACGTTTGTGAATGCAGATAAGCATACTGTTATAGAAGTTATAGTAAATGGGGGGAAGCATTTTTCTATCCTCCTGGTTATACGTGCTGATGAAGCTATATTTATCCTTAATTGCATGTATTTGTATTATAAAGATATCCTGGACAGCAGGAAAATCATGCACCTAAATAAAGGTCACCCTTGCTAGAAAGCCAGTCATATCCAATTCTCGGGTTCAGTGCTCATTTCTGTTTATAGACAAAGAGCCAGTGCTGTCTGTGTCTACAGTTGTTTCTCTGGACATGTGGCAGACATGTCTCAACACCAGAGTGCACAGAATGCTGTTTAGCTTCCCACTGAAGTGGACCCTAATTATCTACTTGCAATTTCTTGCTTTCAAACTGCTAGGTTGGCAGGAGCTGGGACAGAGATGGGAGCTCACTCTGTCATTCATCTAACACACCTGCAATATTTATTTTTAGTATGGTGGAGAGTATTCCAAAGGAACCACATATACATAAGGAATGAATAATGTTCTCATTAGTTGTAACAGTTTCCTATATATACTGTGATCTGATATGGCTCATAAATTATTTCTGCTTACTATCAAAAGCTGAGGAAAATCAATAAAAGTAACAAAAAGCTTGTCTTTTGAACTTTATAGTATTTATGGGTGAGGTGATGCAGAATAAAGCACTAATCTATATTTAATCAGTTCTCTTTAAATTCACCCTGCTCATATGCCAATAATAATCTATGAATCAAATAAATCAATGTATACAAATAGGTATTGCAAATCCACAAAAAATGACAATTGAGTGGATTCTACCTTTTATATTGGAAATATTGCACAATAAATACTGAAACTCCTCCTCTATTTATTGAGGTATGAACCATGATGAAATTTCACTTTTATATGAATAAGCATTGCAATGTTGGCATAAAAACAGGCAAGGGTGAGGATAGTTCTAGAAACATCCAACATCCATGGGCAGGAATAGTTTGGATTTGTCATAGTGACAGTTGGCCTGGTATCAGCCCAGTTCCCCTTAACTATTATAGTTAGGATTGCTAAATAACTAGCTGATGATACCCAATTGTACATCTCTGCCTGTGGTGATCCTAGTGTTGCAGTCAACGTCCTATCCAGGTGCCTGGAGGCTGTAAGGTTCTGGATGGGGGACAACGGGCTACAGCTGAGTGGCTGTGGATAGGGAGGCCTAGATTGTCTAAGGAGCTACCATCCTTGGTACTGGATGGGGCACTTTTGTCTCAAACACAATCTGGGGGTCCTCCTGGACTCACGACTCCTGCTCCCCAGGAGCAGGTGGCAGCTGCGGCCTGGAGGGCTTTCACAGAGGTTCATGTGATTTATCAGTTGTGCCCATTCCTGGACCAGGACTCCTTGCTCATGGTAACTCATGCACTGGTCACCTCCTGGCTGGACTACTGTAATGCACTCTACATGGGGCTGCCCTTGGTGACCATCCGGAGGCTGGAGTTGGTCCAGAACGCATCTACCTGCACAGTGATGAGGTGTGGAAGATATGCCCACCCCTCACCCTTGTTGCGGGAGCTGCACTGGTTACCGGTATGCCTCCAGGTGCAATTCAAAGTGCTGGTTATTACCTTTAAAGCCCTACATGGTAGTGGACCAGATTACCTAAGAGACTGCATCGCCCCGCGACTATCTGCCCATCCCACGAGAGCAGACTGGAGGGGCTCTCTAAAGCTACCTTCCTTTGCAGAGGTGAACCTCTCCACTCTGGCCCTTAGAAGCTTCCTGCCGACAGACCGTCTTCAGCCAGGTGTGGGGAGCTGATAGAGGAACAGCTGCCTATTGTCTATTTTACTGTGAAGATTTTATAATAGATTTTATAATGTGTTTTATGTTGGGTTTTTAATGGTATGTCAGTTCTTTCATGTAAGGTAAAGTGCAGTTGCATTGTGAGCTGCCCAGAACAACTTCGGTGAGTGGGCAGTCATACAAATTTAAATAATAAATAAATAATCATGAACCTGAAGAATCCAAATCCTTGTCAGTGCTAGAAATCCACTACTATAACATTTCTGATAAGAGAACATCTACCCTTTGCTAAAAATCTCCAGCATTTTTACTAGCATTTCATGAAGAGAGAGGAACCATGTGATTCATCTATGTGCATTAGCAATACATATAAATAGAGAAGTAGTCTCATAGTGACCCTAATAGGGTCATGTTAATTGAGATACTTAAGAAATTGTTTTGCCAGTCCAACTCCCCTAATGAGTTCTCATCATCAAGTGGGGATTTGAGTCCTAGTCCATTAGACTAGTCCAAGTCTATCCACTACACCACACTGAGTCTAACCAACATTAGCTCTAACAAAAAGGAATCAATTGAAATCAATGGGACATACAAGTCCCTTCAGCAGGCACAGAGTTTCTTTCTTCATGATGAACAAGATGGTCTCAAAATATTTTGCTAACTGGCATTCCCTTTCCATGTTCCCATGCACTGAAAGATCTTTCCTCTGCAGTGTAGCTTGACAGTGAGCTCCAGGTCACTTCTGGAAAGCATGGAAGCTTAGTGTGTGGTAAGAAAGCTACTGGCACACACTATTCTGTGTGTTTACACTCCCCCCCCCCTTGCTCAGACTACTGGCTTACTCTGTCCAGATCAGGTTTGTTCAGATTGTGAAGCAAGTTAGCTTGATACTGTGTTAAACACACAGCTAGACAGCAGTGTAGTTATTATCACTTTGTTTCATTTGTAGAAAGTTACACAGATTTTCTTTGAGGTAGAAGTAGTGGTACATACTTTTTACCTAGCAGTTTATTGTTAATCAATGCATGTGCTTCAGACTATGAGATGGTACTTTAACAAACCCATTATAATTTTAATACGTCCATTACATAGTACTTTTCTTCCTCTCAGGCTTTCTCATAACATTATTATAATCACTGTAGCAAAGAGTTTTACCTTTCTTACATGAGTGAAAAGGAAAGATTTAAACCAAAAAGCCTGTGATAATCATATATTGTACTTTTTCTAAGACTACTTGAATATTACCACAATTTTACAATTTGTCTTTTGCAGCCAATGACCCAACTACTGTAATTTGAGAAATAACTCTAAAAATCTCTTTTAAAATTGTTTTAGCCATACCTTAAAATGAAGCGATTATTTCTTATGAGTAAATAATTATTTGAAAATTACTGGGAATCAAAAAGTATACAGGAGCACAGTTTTAAAGAAATATATTGAATGTCTAGGCAGATTTCATTGAGTTGTACTTTTATAGATAAATATCTTCCAAACTTAATTGCTGACAAAGACTTGGGGAGCTATTCCCATACAGATAAAAGGGATATATGGATTAAAGCTACTTAGCATTCCAGTCAACAGCACACAGAAGTAACATGACAACAAAGATTTTTCTAATTAGAAAGGCCTTTCTTTTCAGCTGATTCCATGGAGTCCTGTTAAAATCCCACCTTCCCAAAACTAAACAAATTAAAACCAGCAATAAAATCAGAACAGTAGTAATTTATACTGTGTTGTTGGTTTTGGGGTTGTTTTTTTGGGGGGAGGGGTGTTAGTACCTGTTATTTTGTCCTTTGTTTGTGCAAACAACTGCAGCAGATCAGTCAGAAAATATGAAGTCCAGCAAGCTAATTGTGCACCAGCGTGTGTAATTGTGCATGCACACACATACACCCAAAAGTGATGTTTGTGAAGAAATAATTCAGTGTTTAAAAAGCATTGTATTTTTTTTTTTTGGGGGGGGGGGAGTTTTGTATAAAATGAATATTGGCACATTTTTTAACCCAAAAAATGTTCTGCAGTTTGTAAAAGGTGAAAATTGTACAGGAATGCTCATGTCATTCATTGCAGTAAAGGGTTTTTAAATTCTTCATTCTCACCTGTGACAACAAAATAAGTAAAGAGTTTCATCTGTAGTTTTGGCATGGGTAATTTCCTGCATTCTCTTGCCTGGAATTGTGAACATTAATTGGAGGATCTCTCCAAATGTATGTATGTATGTATGTATGTATGTATGTATGTATGTATGTATGTATGTATGTATGAATGAATGAATGAATGAATGAATGAATGATTAACTAGACAGACAGACAGACAGACAGACAGACAGACAGACAGACAGATAGATAGATAGATAGATAGATAGATAGATAGATAGATAGATAGATAGATAGATAGATAGATAGATAGATAAGTGAAATTGCTATTGCTCTCTTCCAAAAGATCCAAAGAATCAAAGGGGAAATTAAGCCTAGATTAGGAATGATGAAGAGAAATTGGAAATAGTGCACTAAAGAAATATTGAAGAAATAAAAAGAAGACACTTTTGAAGAGAACTCCTATCATGAAGAACCTGCTGTGAAATAAAAGCTACTCTGAAAGCACTGGGCAGAAATAAATCACTAGGGGTAGATTGAATAATGACAGAACTATTTCAAGTCACAGACAATGTCAAAAACCTAACAAGAATAATGCCAACAAATATGGAAAACAAAACAATGCCCCACAGATTGGCAATGTTCAATATATATTCCACTTCTTTTTTTAAAAAAATGAGATACCAAGGAGTGCATTAACTATAGGATCATTACTCTGCTTTCCTATGAAACCAAAGTGATGCTCAAGATGTTTCATTAAAAGCTTTTACCTTACGTGGAATTAGAAATTCCTGATGTTCCAGCAGATTCCAAAAAGGAAGTGGCATTCAAGAACATACAGTATCAGAAATATCTGTTTGCGGCTGGAGGGCACCAAAGAATTCCAGGAGATCAATATATGTTATATAGACTACAATAAATCCTTTGACTGTGTGGACCAGGGATTCTCGACCTTTGGCCCAATGGCCAGATGTGGCCCACAGCACCATTTCATGTGCCCCCCCACTGCCTCCACCATGCCCGGAAGTGCCATGTGGTGGAGGCATGGAAAAATGGTCATCTGGCCCTCAAAGTCTGAGGGAGTGTGACCCAGCCCCCGGTTTATAAAGGTGTGGACCATGAGAAAGTATAGACTGTTCTGAAAAAAATTGATGCATCAGCATTTGATTATCCTAATGCATAGCAGTATTGTGCACAAGAAGCTATTGTTAAGGACTTAATGGTTTCCTATAGGCCAGTGATAGTGAACCTTTTAGAGACTGAATGCCCAAATTGCAACCCAAAACCCACTTAGTTATCACAAAGTGTCAACATAGCAATAGGGGGAGGAAGAAAATGCTTCCATTGGGCTGCTGGGCAGAGGGCCGGGTGAACTCTGTGCTGGGGGAGGGAACTCTGGCTTCCTCCCTCCCCCAGCACAGAGTTCACCCGGCCCTCTGCCCAGCAGCCCAATGGAAGCACTCCCTTTGGGTTGCTGGGCAGAGGGATGGGGTGAACTCTGTGATGGGGTGACTGTATGGGTGTCCACAGAGAGGGCTCTGAGTGCCAACTCTGGCACTTGTGCCATAGGTTCGTCATCACTGCTATAGGCAAATGTGTCAGACAAGAGTGACATTTTCCCATCATCTGTTTAGTCCAGTGGTGGGCATCAGCAGGTTCACACCTGCTAGATGGCCCCGCCCATCCAAGTTTTGAAATAAAGCAGTCCTAATTTGGGTGCAACACAGATCTTTCCTCCTGGCCACGCCCACCATACCATGTCTACAGTGTGGTAGTAAAAAAAAAATTGGAACCTACCACTGGTTCAGTCTTTATGCAGAACATATCATTTGGAAAGTCAGACAGGAATCAGGTGAACACTATATCAAACAAAAGGAAAACTTTGTAGCTAGAACAAAAATTATTGAGAGTACCCAATAGGAAAAAAAAATTAGAAGATGGAGGAAAGAGCTCACTGTACAAGGAACAACATTAAAGGAGGATACAGCTGAGGAACTCAACCTCCCCTTAGAGGAGGACCCTGAGTTCATAAATGTAAGACCAACATGATCAAGTGGGGGGTACTCCCATACAACAACAAGGTGTGTGAATGTAGACAGATACAGAATCTGGCTCATTTACTGATCTGTGGATTACTGCCAGAAACATTTACTGAGGAGGACTTATGTTTGGCCAACAACAAAGTGAAGAAAATGGCTTCATTTTGGCAGTCCAGGGCTTGATCAGGACACGAAAGAAGAATCCACCAGAATTATGCCTGCTTTGTTTTTTGGACTTCATGGTCTTTACAATATTTCTGGGAAAACATGACTCTCTTAGAACCAGCAATGCTGGTTTGGCCAATGAGGGCCTTTTTTCAGATGGTGGTGATATCTGTTTTTCATCTTTGTTTATTTTTAAAAATGTTTATATCTTAATTATGTTTATTTAGTTAGTCTTTACTCAGCATAAGTGTAGTTCCTAGAATTTGATCTCCTTATTTGTTCACTGGAAAGTTTTTATTTTCATTACAGGTCTTAAAGACTAGATCTACAACCACAGATCTGCAATGTTCCAAATGCTATTTCTGCTTAGTGCTGATTCTCAGTGCTGCCTTATGAGCACAAGTACCAGTGTTAGGAATAATAAAACATGAAAACATGACAGGTGTACCACCAACCCAGCTGTGCGAGTTACTTTCTAGTCCTGAGCTCTTTTGGTATGCAAAGTTCTTCTCAGCCACAGGCCAGTATTGATGAAGCTTTTGCCCTCCAAATGGATTTAATCCACTTGGGAAATATCACCCTTCCCTGTGGACTTTTTCCAAGGCCACTACTCCTCAGAATTCACAGGTTAGTTGACTGCCACCTGATGCTCTGCGTTGAGTCACTGGCAGTATGGTGTACACTATTAACATAGCAAGATGACCTGGCCAGACTTGCAATGTTCCAAAAGCGAATTCTGCTTAGTGCTGATTTTCAGTGCTGCCTTGTGAACACAAGTAACAGTGTTAGAAAGAGTAATAAAACATGAATGTTTAAAGTTGTAAATTAGAGAATGAATTTTGTCTAATGAATAAGAACTGTATCTTATTTCCAGGGAATGATTACTATTTCATGACCTAAAATTTAATGAAATGAAAAGAAAGTTTCAAAAACTGATACAGTTGTACATAATGCGTTCCACAGGATTGCTCTTGAAGCGAGTTTGTTCTTTAAGCAAAACACCATTGTAAGTGACCAATTGTGCCTGGGGGGGGGGGAGAGACTGTGAAACCTGATTTATTTGTTAAGTGAGTTTTTGGTTGGTTTTATTTGTTAAACGAAGCAACCATTCAGATAAAATTCTTCTCTTTGAGCGAGTTACTCTCTAAGCAAGGTGCTCTTTATGTGAAGGTTTACTGTACCTGTATTAGTTCATGTGTTAATTGTATATGTTTATTTTGAGGGGATTGTTAATTTGGTTTTAATATAATTGGACAAATAATATTTATTGGAATAAAAGAAATGTGCTTGAAGTGCTTGCATGCTGTACTTTATTAAAATTAAAGAACATTTTTATAAAGGTAAAGGTCACTCTTGCTCAAAAGCCCTGCTCTTATCCAACTCTAGGGTTCAGTGCTCACCTCTGTTTATAGCTGAAGAGCCAGTGCTTCTTTGATCATCCTTCTACTACCTTGGGAATTTTTCCATGGTGGAGTTTTGAAACCCCTTTAGTTACAGCTCCTCAATTTTTTTTAAAAGAAAGTGACTATGTGGGAATTTCATTTTGGAATCCATGAACTCTGGGAAATTATTCAACCATTTATGGCCCATGGCATATGCTGGGTGCAAAAAATATGCCCCAGTTTGTCTAAATGGTTTTTAAAAATGGTTTTTAATGGTTTTTAATGTTTTAAGGGTTTCTGTATTTTATTTTTATTTTTTGTATTGTGGGGATGTTTTGTACTGAATTTTTTGTGAGCCACCTGAAGTTGCTTTGGTGAGGGAGGCAGCAATATAAATACAATAAATAAATAAATAAGTTACCTATACAAGCTTTAGATGAACAATGTTAGATACAATAAAATTGCAATTATTTAAGTTTGCACTAAACATCTTGCACTGAACACACCCACCTGTCAAGATTGAGTCTTAGTGGTAGCTTCTTCTAGTGCTAGTAAAAACATATTACAATTGCCTCTGTTTAATGTGGCTAGATATCAAAATTACTTTGACAGCATCTTTTTATCTGAGTTTTTGAAGCCAAAATTGTATAGACAACATTCAAAATAACTCATATAGCTCAACTATTGAATCTAACCACATCTAGCCTTGTAAAATACTTGAAAGAGACACTGCCCAGAAAGCATTTAAAAGCTGCTCTGACTAAAAAGGATTAAGCAGCTAATTGCCAAGCTAAATCAAAAACTTACACACCTCAGTATTCAGGAATATTAAAGTCATCAGTCTCTTTCCTGGTCATCCATAAAATTCTTCACCTTCCAGACCAAAAAGATAATAGGAGTGCATTTTTCAGGAAGTTGGGCTGGTGATATCAAGTCCTTTTCCCTGACCCTGGATCATTACACATTAGATGGAGGTAATAAGACACCAGGAGATGAATCCAGAAGTAGTAAAGCTCATTTATTTCCATGTTTCATTACGTTTTCGATTCCCAGGAATTTCACAGGTCGCTGCATGTCAAAAATGATAATCCAATGAAGTATAAATAAGAAATATGCTACTTTAAAAAGGAACATGAAATCTAGCCTGCAACCTGCCAGTAAATAGGATATTGGTTCCAAAGACAGAACTTGCCTCTGTTTGATATAGGACAAAGGACTGAATTAAATTAGTAAATATCTTGAAGGAATTAATTGTGTTTCTTTCTGCACATGATCATTTCCTAGCCTTATAATATGCTGTTGTAACTGAAAACAGATGGCAATACAGTATACCAGTTTGGTATCATTCCTGTGAAAACTATATTTTAATAACCAGAATTCTGGTGATTTATAAATGAATAAATATAATTGTGTAGCTCACTGTGTGGCATTTCTGTTAATCAGCAAGATGCCAGTCACATTTGAAGTGCACTTTATAATGTTACCAACGGTTCATTAGTTAGCACCAATTCATTATAGTGAGATATGCAATTATCACATGTGCAAATAATAAACAGGATTTTGAATTAAAAAGTCATACTGCATACTCAAGCATTTAAGATGATGTGTGGAGGCTTTAACTTAAAAAGGGATGAGCAGTTAGTAAAAATGTTGATTCATGATTAGAATTTCCCATGAATTTTTCTTTATCAGTTTGACAGAAGAGACTTAATGTTTTCAAACATTTATCATCTCTGCTGTCAGAATTTGCTGAGCAGGGTGGAAAACTTCTTTTGGAAACAGACAACTGTAATACAGTTCAAATTCTCTTTGAACTGAAGGGTCAGTTGCATTGCCTTGAACTTTTTTCACAGTTAATTCTGTCTCAGGCCACTGGTTTTCAGTTCAAAGATTTGTGGGTGAAGCTACAGAATTTACTATGCATCTTTACATTTTCTAGCATCTGATTATAATAAGAGGAGACATCTCTACATGAATCAGCATGTCTGCAAAGTCATACTAAATTCAATCCTGTCTGATACTGTTCCTGAAAGTAGTGCTTGCACCAAAAGTGTGGGGTATAAATGAAATAAATAAATAAATAAAAGATCCTAGTAGGAAATATGCACATTTTAGACGCAGCTCCAATGATATGGTCCCACAAATCAAGAAAGTTCTATATTTCATTATTTTATGACTACCTAACATTCAATTTCTCAATAATCTACATGTTAGATTAAAAATTCACTTCATATGTTTATTCTTCAGAACCCATGTTTTTCCTTCATAAGCATATACCAGTGGTGGCAAACCTTGGCACTCAAGTCACTTCAATTACCGGAAGCCCAAGTCAGTACACCTGCTCATCAGGGCTTCTGGGGAATTTAAGTCCAAGAACAGCTGGAGCGCCAAGGTTCACCACTGTGTATATATACAATTATCCAGGAAACGTTATGCTCTAAGCCACATTGGAGATGAAGCAGTGAAAAATCTTCAAAACCTATAGATATCATGTAAATCAAAGGTTAAAGAAACAGATGCACACAATTATATTCAACTTTTATCAAAAATATTCTGATTTACTTAGAAAGCTTCATAGTAGTATGCATAGTAGTAAGCATACAAAACAGGGCTGGAATTGTTAACATTGAGCTACATGATAATTAGACATTGCTGTAAAAAATGTCATAGTTCCTTTTAAAACGTCCACACAGTATTGCACCATAGCCCGAAATTCACACAGAATTTATGAGCAAAAGCAGTTATATAAATCAAATGCTTAGCAATTGTTGAAATCATAAGCCGAAACTGCACAAAGCCATTTAATATCCAATCACCCTGCCCAAATGCTTCAATGAGTACCAACATGATTTGAATACTGATCAAACTAAAAAAGATTTAACTTGTAAAATGAAATTATAAACAAAGCCACAAATTTCACATGAAGTTTCTTGAAATATTACATCTTAATTATCAAGAATTTCACCTTATGAATAAAACTGAAAAATTTATATTAGGAAGAAGTTGCCCCCAGATACACATGTAGCCCTTTTGCACTTAACGCTTACAGACCTATTTTTGTTTTACTTCACAAACATAAAGGGGGATAAGAAAAACATTAGGTGTTAGCAATAATGAATAACTGTTGCCAAAAAAACTGGCTGGTCATTTCTAATCAAAATGGGGTACTCATCTCCACCACTATAAACTGTTGCTTTTTGTTCCAAATTGCCTCCTCAAAGAACCTGCCAGGTCAAAATACTATAGTAAAAGTAGAAGTTATGTCTGGCAGAATTTGCTGTTACAATCTATACTCCACTGTTACTAATGGCCTCTTGGCTTGAACAACCTAATTTCCTCTTGGCTATAACTATAAATGCCTCTAGTCTCTCTACCATATTCACTATTTTGCCCTAACAAGTTTGTTTGTTCATTTCTCCATACATTGCAATCCTTTTTTCTTCACTATACTATATCTTTACTGCACACTCTTCTTTGGGTTCCTGCATTTCAGCCACTGCCTAGTTTGTAATCAGTGATGGGATGTAACAGGTTCTCACCAGTTCGCCAGAACTGGTAGTAACTTTTTCCAGTGTCCCAGAGAACTGGTAGCAGCTTTTGGGGGGAACCACCTTCGGGGCTTATCTTTTCACTGGTTCCCCCACTGCGCATATGTACCAAGCACTTGGTGTAAATGTACGTCTACAGTGCTTGGCATGTACGCACGGCCTCCTTGCTGTCCTTGCTGTCCTTGTGTTGTGGGTGGGTGGGTGGGTTGAGGGGTGTGTGTGTGTGTATGTGCTTATTTTTATTTTATTTTATTATTATTTTTCTTTGGGTCCGCCCACAATGTCATGACATTATGACATTGGCTCCGCCCACACTGATGACATCACGGTGGGGTAGTAAAAAAATTGACATCCCACCACTGTTTGTAATGCAGTCAGACTGAAATCTTGACATATGTAAATGTGAGGAAATTCACAGACATTTCCTGACATTTCCTTCTACCTGCAGCAGTTTTCAACTCTCTAGAAGCTTTCTGGGAGAGCCAGTGTCTGTGTTTCTTTCAACAACAAAAAATGCAAAATGGGGTCCAGTGTGGAGAGGAAGGAGCCATTCCTTCCTTATAACACCTCTTAAATGGATATATGAACTTCCCTCAAAAAGTTCTTATTTCTTGACTGAGCCATGTAGCCTGTCATAAATAGCATAGCTGTCAGGAGCTGAGCAAGAATCTCCCAGCAGCATTTTGTTAAATTGACTGCTCCAAGTAGGTGCAGAACCAGTGAAATACAGCAGATATGAGGCTATCTCAACAGAAACACTGTATCCAAAAGCACAGTATAGCACAGGGATTCCCAAACTATGGCCTGTGGTCTGGCCCCAGCCCTCAATACCATCCCATCTGGCCCATCACTACCTCCACCACACCCAGAAGTGGAAGCGGTCACTTTTACACCAGCCATAAGTCGCACCCACACATGTGCAAATGCACCCACAACCGTCATAAATGCAGAAGTGGGTGCATTTATGACAGCTGTAAAAGTGACCGGTTCTGGTTCTGAGGGAGTGGTCTGGCCCACTCAGCTGTCTGGGGGCATGGTCAGACCCATGATGTAAAAAGTTTGGCCACCCTTGATATAGCAGATGATATCAAAAGCCATTAACAATTCCAAGACAATCACACTCCTATTGACTTTCTGCTGGAATAGTTCACCCCATAAATTGGCCAAAGCAGCTCTAATAAAAATAGGCCAGAAATTGAAGTTAAGATTTTCTAGAGGCCTAGTTTCATCCAAGAGACTCTGGAGTTGATTTACTTGTTCATCTTGCTGCCACAGGGAAATACTGGCCAATACCCTACTATTCTTGAAATGTTTTCCTCCCCCAATGTAAGGGATTTTTTGTCTCCCTCTCCAGGAGCAACCTAGATTTTAAAGTAGAACAATTTTCTCTCCCAGAAAGATGCTTGTACCCTCCTGGATTTAGCTAGATGCACCTCCCTATTAGATGTCATAATGGTTCGAGAGGATCATGAGTCAAACATACAAGTGGTTGGCTAAATTCTACTAAGCACCATGCCCACATCCTTAGTTCTCAACAAATAAAATCCTACTCCGCATGATCCAACAGTGTTCTAGGTATGTTCTGAACACTACATCAAGAAATATCTGAATTTAACTGTACTGTGACAGATGTGGGTCAGTGTATCTTAGAAGTGTTTTAGTCTACTGCTACAAAGGACAGAACCAGCCCAGGGACAGACTAAGGCATGTTGCTCAACATTAACAAAAGCTCTACTGGATAACATGGTGGTGAAGTGGAAATATTCAGAGCACCCTAAAAATCAAAAGAAATGTTCCCACAAGCAGAATCTCTAAAGACTCAAACTCCAAATTCAGAGGGATTTTATTGTTATTGCCCTCATTGAACATCCCCAATAGATAAACAATTTGGTCTATGTCCCTTTTGATATTTATCCTCCCCAGGAACAGATAGAGATTTCTTTTGTTATCTCAGATCTGATCCTGACACAAATAAATGGGTGCTTGGATTACTTAAGCAACCAGTTTTTATAGCAATTGAATAGAATTAGATATTTTATGTAGAAGAGTGTGCATAGTAATTAATTGTGTATTGGTGCTCATATTGCATTCAACGTGCAAAATCTTAGTTGTTCTTATTTGTTCATTAGAATTATCAACCCCATTTGCTTTAAAGATTGTCTTTGTATAAGTAAGCTTGCAGGAATCATCATTAGTTAGGTCATATATTGCTGTTTCAGGAATGTTTTGGTACTTGGCACCAGGAGGGGCTGCAGGGGATTTGCAGCTTGTACACATGTGCAATTCTAATAAGAAAATAACTAAATATTAAAAGCAGTTCTTTGTCTGGAGTGGCTTGCCTTCCCTTGGTTGGGAAAACACTAGTCCCACATTTTGCTTGGCAAAATAAAAATAAAAGGCTTTGATGCTAGGAAAGATAGAAGGCAAAAGGAGAAGGGGTGGCAGAGGATGAGGTGGCTGGATGGCATCATTGACATGGTGGGCATAGATCTGGGTGGGCTGCAGAGAATGGTAGATGACAGAAGAGCCTGACATGCAGTGGTCCATGGAGTAGTAAAGGGTCAGACTCAACTATGCCACTGAACAACAACAAATTAAAATATGCTTTAGAAATGTCTGCCAGCTTGCCTTTATTTGAGAAAAGGGTATGAAGGAAATGGGTACAACAATGAAGATGCAAAGAAGACAGAAAATAAATTATAATGTAGTGATGCCATCACTAAACAATAAGCTCAACAAACTTTAAGCAGTGTTTGGTTAATTTTGGCATGAATTCTATGCCTGAATTCTAGCCATTTACCCACTCGTTTCATTAGCTTCAGCTTAGATACATACTGCACCAAAGCAGTGATAGCAACATCAGCAAATAAACAAAATTTAAAAATCCCTCTTATCCCTCTGAAATTCATCAGAATTCATTGGCTTATTTTTAAAAAAAAAAAATCAATGTATGATTATTTTATTTCTATTAACAATATTCTGTATACCATCAACCTCACATAAAGAGTGCCTCACTTAAAGAGTAACTCACTTAAAGAGCAGAATTTTCTCTGAATGTTTGCTTCGCTTGACAAAAAAAAAAAAACCAACCAAAAACTCACTTAACAAATAAATTGGGGTTTGCAATCTCCCCCACCAGAAGTCACAATTGGTCACTTACAATGGTGTTTCACTTAAAAAGCAAACTTACTTAAAGAGCAATCCTGTAGAACTTATTATGCTCTTTGTGAGGTACAACTGTATTCACGCCAATTTCCCAAAAAAGTTATGTATTTGTGTCCCTGTTTTGTTTATTTCACTTTAATTAAGACATGCACTATAAATTATCCCCAAATCTCTTTGAAGTTGTTTCTTTTTGTTAATCCTTTCTTAAACTTTAATTTGCATGTCATTCTGTCTTTCACCACAATGTTCCATAGTTCTTTGTACCAATCGTTCAGCTCATTTTCAGAATATACTTTCCATCTTTTAACAATAAGTAGTCTCATGGTTGTTACTATTGTTATAATCATTTCCTTCTTATTTCTTGTTATGGTGGTGTTTCCAAAGTCCATTAATAAAGCTATTCTGGGACTTACTTCTAGTTCTATAGACAGTATTTGATTAATTTCATTTAAAACTTTTTGAGAGTATGTTACTTGTGACAAATATGTAGTCTATTCTGGTGTTTGCATTGGTGACGTGTGAGAAATGTGTATATACTCTTTCTTCTCCTATTAGTTATCTCCAAACATCTTTTTTAAGATTTGTTTTTTCCCCATTACATTGTGTAACATTGTTTGTTTGTTTTTACAATCTTTTCTATTTTCCCCTGTCTTATCAAGTCTCATATCCAAAACACTATTCATTAGCTTCTGGGACAAATTGTTTTAACAAATTTTCTATCCTTGGAGATAGGAAGCAACACTGAAAGTTAAAATCTTGGCAGAAAAGTTATCTAGTCATAACAAGGAAATGAATGTTAAATCTGGCACCTTCAGATCCTGATTGAATGACTCAAACAGAACCAGAGTATGCTTTAATGTTCATATCCAAGGTTGTGGTGGCCATGAATGTGCAAACTGCAGCATATGTACTGAGCTTTCTTAGAACAAAGCTGATAATAACTTTAGCACCAATATGAGATCATATTTCTCTAAGGGAAACAGAGGAAGTGAGATGGTATGTATAACAGCAAAATCTTTCCTCTATGCCTAGTATCCAGCACAAGATACATATATCAATGTCTGGTAAACAAATACAGCGGACAACGCTAAGACTTGGTTCCACAAAGTCTTGGTGTTATCCAATTTTTAGTGTTATCCGATGCATGTTAAAATCCTATGAGATTGATCGGATAACGTTAACGCTCCATAGAGATACATTGTAACCGCACAGGCTTTAGCGGTTGTTATCCGATCCATCCCATAGGACGTTAACGTTATTCGATCCAATTCACCTCCCCAGATTACTTAACGTTATGCGATTTTAGCGTTAACTGAGGTAAACGTTATCTGAGGTATTACTGTAGTTAGGAAGGCTGGAAAAGGAGAAGGAATCAGTACACTATGGTAACCTCTCTTCAATGCCTTCAAGTATATGTTAGTGCTGCATTAAGTATGCAGGAGAGATCAGCTCCTTCTCATTTCCATCCAGCTTTCTCTTACGCATGCCAAAGCCACTTATTTTATTTTAAATCAGTTTGGCATTCAGCATCAAGAGCAATACAACGCAGAGCAAGCTAATAAACTAACCAGGAATCTTTTCTTTCTGGAGTGGGAATGAATAACTGATGGAATTGTTCAAAGATATCTGATGGCACTTCTCCGTAACCTGCTTATGTTACCAGTCATAATATTATACAGACACACGCAGGTTAACTAACAAATTCCCCAGGAACATAACAAGTTGTCAGAAAAACAAAAACACCACAATTAAAATAATGAATACTTCAACTTCTTTTAAAGGGCAATAAGCCTTTTGAGAGGCACTTTGAAATGGAAACAACAGCTATGATTGTGCTGAAGGCATACATTTTGGAAGTTCTGAGACCGTTCTCAAGTAAAATTCTCTTGAGAGACAAATTCAGTTTTAGATGAATTTTCTTTCTCTTTCCAAGCCACAATGTATAATGATAGAGACATCTGTCACTATATATGCTTATTGGATCATCTATATTTTTGTGGGATTTGTGTGGGTGTGTGGGTGGGGTGGGGTGGGGTGGGGTGTTTCTCATATAACCTACCAACTCTTGTTGCATAACCACCCTTTTATACACATTTCTCTGTCTGTGATTTTTGCATTTTTATTCACTCTGGTCCTGGACAGAGGTTGATGTCTATTCTCTTAGGGCAGGATTATATTAAACCAATGCAACTGTTGCACAAGCAGAGATCAGAATCTATAAAACACAAATTCAATTTGTGCAGTTGGGTGCCTTCCTGCATGAGTGGCAAAAACATCAAAAACCCTGGGCTCCAGTTTGTTGTCAATGGATAAACGCAATAATGAACTGTAAGCACTTGGTTTAAAAGATCTGACGTTAAACTTGGATCGGACAAAGATTGTTCATTACCACACACAACTCAATCTATTAATCTCTGCCAAAATGTCCTTGTCACATCTCAATAATTATTAAATGACTGCTGTTAAGATCATCACCTACTGCTACTTCATGCATTTCCATTACACACTACACAGATATCTGCCAAATGAAACTTCCATGCATCTGATGCCTCATAAAACTTGCTTGTCTTTCAAGACTCTTTGATGTACAGTTAATGTACATGATTTTTAGTGTTATTCTACTATAACAGGCATTCACAATTTATGGCCCAAGTGCCTTATCCGGCCCATGGAGGCAAATATTCTGGCCCACAGTGAGGACCTAGGCACCACCGGAAGGTCCCTGATGCTGCTTGAAGTGCCGAAAACACAGCAGAAAATTCCAAAAATGGAGCAAAAATGCTCCACATATCCCCTGTCACCATGGAAGTGGCAGAGGCCATGAAAGCAGCCAAAAAATGGCATAATTGTGGCCACTGCCACCCCCACTGAAACCATAAGTGCCAGAAGCTGCAGGGGGAACTATGCCTCCAGCCTGTGCAGCTGTGTGTCGGGCCAGGTCCAGCCCATGGTGTGATCCCTGTACTGTAATGTCTGAATATAAATATGAATGATTTACAATAAATCTGTTTTATGCATCTATGTGTGGGAGTGTAATCTAGCCAGATTATAGAAACAATGTGAAAAACAAATATAAAAGTTGAATAATAGCAGTTGAGAGCAATATACTGAAAGGCAGGGAATTTCCCATTTGAAGTCATGTTTTTGCCCACCAAAACTGTACCAACATTTCTTCTTTTTCTTCTTTGATATTACGAGGCAGCTTTCTTAATGTTTTCACATTTTTCTTAATGTTATTTAGTAACAAATTGTTGTTTTTCTAATATGATTATGTTTCCAAACCGTTATGATTGTTTGCTTTTAATTAGAAACAGATTTAATGGGAAATATTTTAATGCCTGTCAAAGTTTTGAAAATGGTTCAAATTACTGACAATTATATCAAATCTGATTGGCATATTTATTCTTTTCTAAAAAATTAAGCCTTTCTACCAGTGAGAGAAAAAGACTTTCAGTTTGTCTCTCTCTATACTTTTCTTTGTGAATCAATCTGCTATTGTAGCTCTTCCTTTGAATCTGCCAACCTCTTGGTGATCTTCTTCCTACATTCCTATCTCTGACTCTCTTTATCTATGGGACTCTGAGTCTCTCTGAGTATCTTTGACACTTCCTTCTTTTGTGTCTCTATAACAATGTTTCCCAACCTTTGTTTTTTGGACTTCAGTTCCCAGAAGCCTAAGTCAATTCCCCAAAGTGCTGACTTAGGCTTCTGGGAATTGAAGTTCCCCTGTGGGGCATGGGCCCCACGTTGGGAAACACGGCTCTATAGGAACTGCTCTATATGCTTTCAAAAAAATCTCCCAATAGCTTCACTTGATTTCTGGTCTAACAGTGCTATATTATTGCAAGCTGCTCTATTATTTTTACACCTCTCTCTCTCACACACACAAACACACACACACACACACACACACACACACCTACCTCTTGAAACAACATAAGGATAACAGTTAACTAAACTGTATATTTGCTACACATTGGAACATTTGAATGAATTATAAAGTCAATGAAAGGAACATATGGTAAATGATATTGTGATCACTACTGGAAATGTCCCTACGAGATTATATGTGACGTCTCAGTGGCCCTTTGCAAAAATTAACTTCCCAGAGGAGTCTCTGTTACTCTTTTCCTGTGTATTACTGTTCTCAGCAACAATTGGACCCAGGGGATGAATATTAGAATGGCTTAAATCATGGGAGGTTGGATGAGAACTTCAAAAACTAATTTTAATGAGCTTGGAAATAAACTAAGTCATTCCCTGATCTTCCCTCTTGGGGTAATAGGAGTTAAAGCTGCAATCAAACTGTATATTAGATATAAAGGGAGAAGGCCTTTATGGAATGGAGACTGGATAAACAATGGGATGGCAAGTTATTTTTTATTTTGTTTCATAAGAGACACAGAGTACACAGCAAGTAAGGGATTAGTAGCAAGGTGAGTAATTGTATTTTTGGTAGTTAAAGGGGAGGAGAATTATATTACAGTGAACTTCTAAAGTATCTCTGCAAACTGTGTTAATGGTCATTAAAATAGCAAATTAGTTTCACTGTAACTAAATGTAACTGATGAATATTAGAATGGAAACGCAACAAACTACACATGTGCTTTGATGGCATCTGCCCTGACAGCAACAGACTGAGAAAGTAATCTGGGTTTATACTGGATAGTGTGTTGCTGCTGTAAAGACACATGTTGCATGGTGATCATAACTGGAAAAGGGATGAGCATAAAACTGCCAGTATTTTACTGCCCTTAAAAATAACTATGCTGCAACCTCATTTAGATTATTATGTATCGTTCTGATCATTTTGCCTTTAAAAAGTGAACATTGTGGAGAATGCAAAGGTGGGAAAGAGAAAAACCAATAATTGACCTAGGAAGGTTGCAATGTTTGAGTTTTTGAAAAGCCATGCTTGTCAAATTAGCTTTTATCATGTGCTGTCAAATTAATTATGGTGTATGGCAATCCCTTCCAGGGTTTTCTAAATATAGAAAACTCAGAATTAATTTACCTCTTTTTGATGAGGTGCCCTGGGACTATGCAGCTTGCCCAAGGCAACACTGGCTGATTCTTCTCCTGCTATACTCAGTGTAGAATCAAACTCAATGCCCAACTCACTAAGCTACTCAGCTGGCTTAGTAAAGAAATTATAGAAGTGTAATGAAACATATTGTGCAGAGTGTGGACCTGGAGAACCTATTCTCACTGCCATATAGAGCTCAAACTCGGGATTAATAACTGAACATGGATGCTGAAAGATTTAGGAAAAATAAAAGCAAGTTAAGTGCTTTTACCCAAAGTACAGTAATACCTCGGATAACGCTAAGACTTGGTTCCACAAGTCTTGGTGTTATCCGATTTTTAGTGTAATCCGATGCATGTTAAAAATCCTATGGGATGTATCGGATAACGTTAAAGCTCCATAGAGATACATTGTAACCGCACAGGCTTTAGTGGTTGTTATCCGATACATCCCATAGGACCTTAACGTTATTCGATCCAATTCTCCTCCCCAGATTACTTAACGTTATGTGATTTTAGCGTTATCCGAGGTAAACGTTGCCCGAGGTATTACTGTACATAATCAAAGGGTGTAATTTGCAAGGTGCAATGGTGTCTATGGGCTCACATGGGTTTGAACAGTGATTAAACAAATTAGTGCTGAATAAGGCTGCCAGTCATTGCCACTCATGACAGCACTGCTCCTCTGCAGAACATGAGCAAAGGTGATGTCACCCTCAACATCCTGTTTGTGGAATTCCCACAGGTAAATTGTTCACCATTTTGAAAATAGGATGTTGTCTTAATTTGACTTTTTTTGTCTCATTCAGCAAGGATATAAGGCTTGTCTATTTTTAAATTTGATTTTCTATGAGTTTTGTTTGAATATATCTAAATTTTGATTCTGTGAAGGTTCTTCATAATTTATTATTCTATTTTATCATAGCTGTAAAATGATGATCAGTATGGCACACACACACATGTGCACATGAAGCACGGTTGTATGTTTGCTTTATGGTCATCAATTAGTCACACAACCCACAACATATCATATTATAGTTCTGCTACTACTAGTACCACTGTTACTGTTCTTGATAGCACTACTATTGTCACTGCTGTTGCTTTTTACTATGATTACTAATAGCAATACCAATAGCCAATACCAATTCAGTGTATCATAACAATGAAAGACTAGCATGTCAAACATCAGCTCATTAAGTTTGTGAGTACAGTAATACCTCAGTTAGTGTTTACCTCGGATAGCGCTAAAATCGCATAACGTTAAGTAATCTGGGGAGGAGAATTGGATCGAATAACATTAAGGTGCTATGGGATGTATCGGATAACAACCGCTAAAGCCTGTGCAGTTACAATGTATCTCTATGGCGCTTTAACGTTATCCGATACATCCCATAGGATTTTAACATGCATCGGATAGCACTAAAAATCGGATAACACCAAGACTTGTGGAACCAAGTCTTAGCGTTATCCGAGGTATTACTGTATGTACATACTAATAACAATTTGTTTCAGTATTCAAGTTAGTTTAAAAATAGTTTAAAATGTCATAATGCTAGGAATAAGTTGCATTTTTAATACCACTTTAATTAAAATTCTTTAATTAAACTTTGTGGCCTCCTGAGATTTGAGAAGCTAAGATGTGAGTCAAACATGGACCTGCTTGGACCATGAGCTGCCCTGATGGATTCCATGAAAGAATTTTGAGGATTATACTTTGACAAAATTCTAAGATTTATAAAAAGTTCCTGCACACTCAAAAAGAGATGCATTCCAGCATTCTGCAAAAGCAGATAAAATAGTTATACTTTTTTAAGTTACATTATTTGGGACCGCCCCAAAAATGTGCTATTCAAACTCCAGCTGTAAACATCAAAAAGGGCAAAGAAGGTTATAATGGCAAAGGCAGCCATCTTGGTACTGGCCCCCATGTTATACAATACTCCAGCTATCTGTGGAGCTTCATAAAGCTCCTTGTTTGCAGCTTCTTGTAAAAAAAACAACAACAACTTAAAGACAGAATGTTGCCATACGATAACATCTCTCTTCTGTTTTTGTTTGCTTTCAGCAATAATTTGAATTTATTGATAGTTTATATTTTTGCCACCAGAAAGGTTTAGTGTTTCCTTGTTTACTGATTGTTGTAAGGTACCCAGAATGGTAAATTTGCTTTTCACAAGATGTGCAGTACAGAAACATACTAAATAAACAAATTAATTTAAATCAATTTAAACCTGAAATATAAGAGACTAATGAGAAAAAACCCTACAGTTGAGAGATAACACTTCTTACAGTTCCTATACAAAACATGAGTACTGTATATAAATAGTGCATGACAGAAAAAGTATATTGACCATTTACTAATATACACAACTATACATTGGATAGACACAGAAAAAAGAGTCCAATCCCAATCGCAGTCTTTATTATTATTATTATTATTATTATTATTATTATTATTATTATTATTATTATTATTATTATTATTATTATTATTATTATTATTATTATTATTATTATTCCACATGTGACTCAGGGCGGCTCACAACAGTACAATACACAATAAAATTACAATAAAAACATTCGCAACAGCATTCACAATAAAATAACAGTCGTCCAAGGTACTAAAGTTTCAAACAGCCACAGACAGTCCAGGGGCTAGGCTAGCCGGGTTGACCAGGGAGGCAATGTTTGACCCCCTCCCCAATGGCCAAGTCCTGGGACCAAAACAATACAACTGCAGCCACTGGGCATGGCCTGGGGTCGCAGCAGTGCTCCTGCTGCCTGGAGCGGTGGCTCTTCAACCCCGGCCATTGGACATGACCTGGGGTCGCGGCACCGCTCCAGCTGCCTGAAGCGATGACTCTTTAACTCTGGCTATAGGATGTGGTCCAGGGTTGCAG
This sequence comes from Furcifer pardalis, assembly GCA_030440675.1. Classification (NCBI taxonomy): domain Eukaryota; kingdom Metazoa; phylum Chordata; class Lepidosauria; order Squamata; family Chamaeleonidae; genus Furcifer; species Furcifer pardalis. The sequence continues at coordinate 64,673,554 of CP126895.1, forward strand.
CGGTGTTCCTGCTGCCCAGAGTGGCTGCTCTCCAACCCCGGCCATTGGGTGTGACCTGGGATCACGGCAGCGCTCCTGCCACCTGGAGCGATGGCTCTTTCTGTTTCATAGCCAAAGAGCTATGTTCTTTATGTTTCATAGCCAAAGAGCCAGCCCTGTCTACTTCTGCAGTCGTTTCTGTGGTCATGTGGCAGGCCTGACTAGACACCAGAGTGCACAGAATGCTGTTTACCTTCCCGCTGAAGTAGTTATATGTTAGAAAGGAACAATGATTAAACTTTCAGAACTACTTTTCCCCTAAAGTCACCCTATTCATAGCATTTCTCCCATCTATTTTCATATAAATTTGTATCACAAGAGAATGGCTGAGAAAAATATTTATTTATTTAAAACATTTATAGCCTATCCCATATAATAGGATTTCAGGGGTGGTTAGAAAACCATTTAAAATTGTTTTAAAACATTAGATATTTAAAACAATTTAAAATCAAAATTAAAACGCTTAAGTATTAAAATCATTAAAAAATATTGCCACAATTTTTAACACTCAAAAGCTCTAATAAATAAGGACATCTTGACTTGGAGCCAAAATGATGCCAATCCCACAGCCAGTTGAACCTCCAAGGAGAGGGAATCCTGCATTTGGGGAGTTACTATAAAAAACCCTCTTCCCTGTGTCTTCACGTAACAAACTCTTCTCAGTGATGAGCCATGGAGCACAGCCTCCCCATCTGATCTCAGAGACCATGGAGGTTTGAACATCCTTCACATATCCAGGTCTCAAGCTGTTTAGGGCTTTCTAAGATATCACAAACATGAACTCAGCCTGGAAGCTTATTAGTAGTCAGTGCAAGTACTTCAGAACATGTGTCAAGTGAGTTCAGAAGGATATTAGCAGTCTAGTTACAAGAAAGGCTGTGACTCAGTGAAGAGCCTTCTCAGTGGTGACACTAACTTTGTGGAACTCTCTACCGGTTGAGCTGTGCCAGGCTCCATTTCTATCAGGTTTTTTTAATCATTCTTCTTTAAAGAGGCTATTAAGGATATACTGCCAACAGGCAAACAACAGGTTTTGATTAACTTATTCCATCACCAAGATGTGTTCTCGTTTGTTGGAATTAAAAAAATATGGGGGGGAGAGTTCATTTTTGTTTCTCGTAGCTATTTATAATTTATTTAGTGCACTTATTATTTATGTCTAATGTTCTAAAGAGTTTTAAATATCATGTAAGCTATCCAGAGTGGGAAAATATCCCAGATGGCTGGGTATTCCTGTTGGCCAGTTGTCAATGACCAGAAAAGGTCATAGATGGTAATAAGTCAAAGCAGCCCCCAATCACTATGAGCCATTGAGATTACCTGATAATCTATGAGTACCCCCCAATAGGCAACTTGATGATAATTTGAAAAGAGCAATAATCAGAGGCCTGGTTTGTTTCTTGTGTTTGTCAAAGAGGAGATATCAAACGGACTGCTACTTCACATTCATTTTTAAGATCAGAGCCTGGCAAACAGACCATCATGCCATGAACACTTGGACTTTCACTGATAATTTTGCCACCTTTGCATGCCTGAAGAAGTGATATGGAAACATGAAAGCTGACAATAATTTTTTTGTTTTGTTTAGTGATAAAAAAGGTATCACCTTCTCCATTTGTTTTGATGATAATACTGTAATACTTCCAAATAGATGACATGATGATAATTATGATTTAATGTTGTTGAACACATTTCTACATATTTTCAAATTGGCGTTGTAAGATATACTAATCTTATTTTAATATTATAGACTAACATGATAATTACCTGAAACATTTGAAGTTTCTGGAAACACAGTGTAGTATTTCAAGCAAGGGAGAGAAGGGAAGCGAAAGAGTCAACTCTCTCAGAAAGGCTATAGGTGTGGATACATTTTACCTCCATACAATGACTTCAGGTTGTTGTTGTTTTTCATATTACTAGTGTAGCAGAAAGTTCAAAAGTACAAGTCTTGCATTCATATTTCACTACTACAAAAACCATGGTCCTATTAAATCATGAATCTGTACATTGTGTATAATTTTAAAAGACATCAAAAATAAGTGCCATAAGACGACACTGGGCAATCTTGTTGTCCTCTGTTTAAGCCCCCTACATTTATATGGATTGGTAGGTTAGATCCTAAAAAAGCCACAAAAGTCTTGAATACATATTTCCTGATGTATATAATCAACTACTGAATGAAAAGTCAAGAATTAACTACATCCTCCACTGATTCAATGGGTCTATTCTAGCTGGGACTGCCAACTGTATTTAGGTGAGTAAGAATATTCCCAATAGACTGGCATTTTGTTCTTGTCTGAAGAAATTTAGAAGTGTTGTTAGGCCTTTCATCTGACCAGACCCCTGATGTACACTTAAGTTTATCAGTTTTCACTCCTGTCTTTTTGAACACCACTCTGTGGAAGCTCAAAACATTGTGACTGCCTAAAGTGAAATACATTATCTTTCTGCCAGCTTAATAACACAGTGCATCCCTAGGAAATAAGCTTCTAACATGCTTCATAAAATCCATGACAACTATACTGTCAGCATAAAACCTGAACCTTGAAGGTTTGTATATTGAAACCAAATGACCCCAGTGATTACCACCTATTTTATTTGTGCCTCCCATACACTCCCACTTCTTCCAAATATTGACAGAGGAAAATAGTCCAAGATAAAAGAGTCTAGTCTGATGTGCAGAATAGCCTTTCTTCCCAATTTAACAGCATCTCTGAACGATAGCTTACCTTCCCCCCCAAAAAAAAAATGTATCACAATTTTCATTATTACCGTTCCCCCACAAAAAATACTTGAATTTCATATTATTATTGTGCATTCATGTCACAAGCAATTAAATTGTGCTTTTTGAGTGGAACATCCTTACCTTTTATTCAGCTAAGGAAGACTGATAAATTAGCAGCAATTATTATTACTACCCATCACACTATTCATTACAGAGGAGCTCAAGAACATTCCCAATTGTAAACAAGTTGTTACAAAAGCCTTTCAGATATTATACAATTTAAAGGAAATATAAGTGGGTATGGGTGACAGAGATTACTTTCAGGAGAAATATATCACAGTATATGCTAATTAAGTAGGCTGCAGTGGTGTAGCAGATAACTATACTATGCTGAATCTTGAATATGGGCTTGTCATTATGTTGCATCCTAAAAAAAGGTCATCCATTCATTAATATATGATCTCTCTTGTCAGTTGTTGGTGGAAAATTTCATCAAACAGAATATCATTCAAAAATTGTTCTTGACTGGGACAAATGATTTAATTATACTACTATAGTTAAAAACTTCTGTCCCTGAATGTATGACCACTAAATGGTAGCTGTTTCTAAGACACTGTGGACTCCAAAAAAAGAAAAGAAAATTGATAGGTAAAAAATTGAATAAATGTTATGGTGAATGCAACAATCCCATTTTAAGGTACATAAGGATTATAGAAGTTTGTACAGTTATGTGCTCCTATTTAAACCTTAACAATGGCATTTTCCTGCTTCCCTAAATGGGTGTATAGTCTAAAGGCCATCATATTCTGTTGCTCTGCTGAAAAGCTTCAAGGCAGAGCTGAATTGCAAATTGCAGTTGGTCCAGAATGTACCCAACAGTATCAAGAACACACAGCTGTATTTCTGCATAAGGCATCAGAGTTCAGTGGCTTCTATTTCTACAAAATGAGGAATGCAATAATTCTCTGGGATATAGTCTTAATCCTTGCGATACTGTTGCAATACTGTTGACTGAAAAATGTGCAACAGTTTGCCCAAAGGCATGTAGCGAACTTGCATTAAGAAATAATAAGATGGGTGATAGCACTGGAGATGTTAATACGAAATCTATTTGCTGGAAGAGAAGAAAGTCGGGAGAATGGCCTGTGGATCTAATCTGCATATCATTGAATTGTGTGGGCTCAGCTTCTTAGTAAGGGAGGGAGTGGGTGGTCTGGGAGATGAGAAAACAGAATTGAAGTCACTTCTCAAATGTCAAGCTGCACTGGAAGAATGATAGGAGAGAGACCCACTCTGCCCGTGCAGAGAGCTTTGCTTGCCCAAGATAGAGAAATTAAATCCACACCGCTGTTTCAATGGAACTCTGTCACCCCCTGCTGGATAGAGTAAACCCAGTAAAAAGAACAACCACGAAAATACACTCAGACTTAGCTAGTGTTTCTTTCTTTCTTACTGGAACAGATTTTCCAAACGTGATAATATGCAGCAAGTTGTTCTTTTCCCTACTTCTTCCCCACGCCCTTGCCTTTACACACACACACACACACACACACACACACACACACACACACACACACACACACACTATCCAGCCAAATGAGCCTCATTGACATTTGTCCATCCATCAACGAAGGGAGCAAAGGAAGCTCTTCTAAAGCAATTTAGACCCTTCTTTAAGGCGTGCCAAAAACTCGTCCAAGCCGTTTGAAACGCGGCAATTAATTTGCACAAAGGGGCTCTTTCAGTGTGGTCATCTTCGCACAGTGCAACACACTCTCTCCTCCCGACCCGGAGTAGCGGGATCCTGGAGTAACCTAGGAATATAGGACACAGTCACACAGTCCAGGCTCTGTGTCAGGAAAAGGATCGCTACACTTTTTTGTTATCGCTCAAACCTTACGCCTGAACCAGGCGACACCCACAGGGGCAGCCTGTGCCTTGAGCCACTTCTTCCGGCACCACTGCCACTCACTATTTCTTAAATACTGTGTACAGGCTGTGCAATGCCTTGCACCAAAACCACTTGTGCTTACCTACAGAAATACAGATGGATCGCGCGCGCACACCCCACACATATCACACACACCCATCTGCTATAATAATAATAATAATAATAATAATAATAATAATAATAATAATAATAATAATAATGATGATGATGATGATGATGATGATCATCATCATCATCATCATCATCATCATCATCAACATCATCATCAACATCATCATCATCATCATCTCTCCTTACAGAATCACAGAAACAGAGAGCTCATTCATTCTCTCTTAACTCCTGGGAAGGGAATTCTCCATAATTTCTCCCTGACATATCCTGCCCGCATTGTTTTTTTTTTTTGGTTAGTATTTTATTTGACTTTATTTTGTAGGGGGGGGGGAATCAGATGTCATTAACAAGTCCAAGGAAGGCTTGATCATCTACTGCATTGATATATTATTATTATTTTTTTAAAAAAAATCCAACGTAAAAGAAAGACCACGATTGTTCGGAAGAAGAGCAGAGGCAAAGCTCCCATGAAAACTGCAATTAGCATCTCCCCTTTCGTCCTTTTTTCGCATCACCCCCCCCCCCCATACAATTTTCCCTAGATCTTTTCGTTACGCTAGGATATCCCCCTCCCAATCAGACAGACAGACAGACAGACAGACAGATAGATAGATAGATAGATAGACAGACAGATAGATAGATAGACAGACAGACAGACAGACAGACAGACAGATAGATAGATAGATAGATAGATAGATAGATAGATAGGGAATCCTTTTCTTACGAGAGAAGAGTAGAAGGGGGATTCTTGGGGAAAGGATGCTCAGATCATACTGTATTTCAGGTGTTGCATGGCTGGGGGCTTTGATCGGTCTCTGACGAGGCTTTTGCAACGAGGGGTAGAATCAGAGGGTGGGTATGAAGCAAGGGGGCAAAAGGGAAGAGATAAGAAAAATAAGAGTACGTGGGTGGGGGGGTGGGGGGGTGAAATCCCCTTTCCTACCTTGCCCGCTACTGAGGAGCAATCCGAGCAGGTAAGCTGCCAGCAGGTTCATCTTTCAGGAGGTGGACAGTTCCCAAGTTCGAAAGGCTGCTCCTCGGAGGAAGGGGGGGGGGGTGTTTAAAAAGCCACCACCTCGGCTGCTTTATTCCGGCGCCTCTCCCTCCAGACGCACCACGGCGAGGGGTGGGGGAAGCCAACCCACCCCTCAAAATAAAAAGGAAAAAACCTCCCCAACCAACTCCAGCGCCGCCGGCCCCTCCCTTGAAGCCCGGCGCCGAGCCGCTCTCGCCCAGCGACTGCAAGTGCCGCTTCGCACTCGCCTATATCAAGGAAAGAGCGGCGGCGGCGGCATCAGCGGAGGAGGGGCCGCGCTACTCACACATACATACACACACAGGCGCGAAGGGCTGGGAGGTATCCCTCCGCCAGCGCCCCGCCAAGCTTCCTTACGGGAGCCGCTCCAGAGCAGAAAGGCTGGGGAAGGGAGAGTGAGGGGGGAGAGAGAGAGATTCCTCCGCCTCGCTGGGCTTTCGCGACAGGTTTCCTCCCCGCGGGGCGTGGGAAAGGGCGAGGGATGCCTCTTAGCAAGACCAGTGACCCCAAGGCGCTGGGCGGTTCACAAGGGAGAGATTTTGAGAGTGAGCCAACTGCTAACTCAGGGTGGGTGACGCCCACCCTGGCCATCCCCTGGCTATGGACCTAGGATTGGCATCCCCCAACATGCTGGGTACTCATTTTACCAAGGACGGGGAGCTGAGTCAGCCTTCATCTTCTCCCCGTCGGGATCGAACTCACAACGTTTTGGCGGCAGGACGGCAGTATAAGCACTGCCCTGCCGAGGCTGAACTATGGTCTGAAGACAGCGTGGGGAGGCCAGTGACCCCCAGGCTGTGCCCAAGCAGAGGCGTAGCTACCGCCGTATCAGTTATACGGGGGGGGGGACGTGCGTAAGCAAAACAAATCTTTACCCTTCCTAAGGGCCCCCAAACAAATTTTTATACGGGGCCCCCGCCAAGGCACGCTACTCTTCTGTGCCCAAGCCTAAATGTAGAGGGAGGGAGGCGCCGGTGTCCTGGAGATGTAAGGGTGCTGGCTCTTTGTAGTAGTAACCTGTTGAATACCCAGGGGTGGAGGCAGAAGACAGGCGTCTGTCCCTTGAGACCCACATCCCTGCAAAACTGGCCTCTCCCTGGGGAGAGGGAGTTATCTCAGTTGGCACAGTCCCAGGGTTAGCAGAATGTGCCATTCACACATTGAGGTGGACCTCTACCATAGATGCCTCTTTCCTCTCTTCAGGCTCCTTTCCTCACTCTGCCTTCTCTCACCAGTTCTCTCTTCCCCTTCCCTCGCTTCATTCTGTGCCACTGCACTGCCTGCCTTCTTTTGCCTCTTGACATCGCTTGTAAAGCAGTGCCCAGAGGGCAGAGAGGCAGCCAAAGTAGTGGCGGAGGCAGAAGCAGCACTACCACCACTGCACGGCAAGGAAGAGTAAGGAAAGGAGCTTTTGAATGGGCAGTTATTATTTATTTCAAGTATACACAAATAAATTAGAGAAGGTTCAGAGAAGGGCAACAAGGCGGATCAAAGGAATAGAAACAAAGCCATATGTGGAAAGACGGAAGGAACTGGGCATATTTATCTTTGAGAAAAGGAGACTAGAGGGGACATGACAGCACTCTTCAAATACCTGAAAGATAATCATAAAGAGAAAGAGAAGATCCTGGTCTCAATCATCCCAGAGTGTAGGAGGAATAACAAGAAGGTCAAACTCAAGGAAGCCAGATATACTCAGAATATCAAGAAAAGTGTCTTACCTGTTAGAGCAATACGACCGTGGAATCAACTGCCTTGAGAGGTGGTGAGTGCTCCAACACTGGAAGCATTCCAGAGAGAATTGACACCATCTGTCATATCTGTTTTGATTTGGATTCCTGCAAGGAGCACTTGATGTTCTAAAAAGCGTCTTCCAACTCAGTTATTTTGTGATTCTAAATTTTGAAGAGAGGAAGGGGGAAGGAATGCTACAATACTGGGAGGGTGAGACTTCCCCTGCCTCATGTAGTGGGAAACCTAGGCCATTCCTGGACACACACAACCTAATGCATTCCCTAGAACAGGGATCAGCAAACTTGGCTCTCCAGATGTTTTTGGACTTCAATTCCCAGAAGTCCTGATCAGCAAGCATACTGACTTGGGCTTCTGGTAATTGAAGTCCAAGAACACCTGGAGAGCCAAGTTTGCAGATCCCTGCCCTAGAACATTGCCCTACCTCCCCTATGCCTGGTTTTGCCTTTCCTACACTGGGGGTGGCAGCACCACTGCTTGCCCCCTTATATGTCTTTTGTTTGCAGACATTCATAACCAAATACAAGTAGGAAGCTGAACATCTACACGAGGTAGGAAGTGGAAGAGAAGATGGTGGAAGAACATGAAACACAGAAATATGGGAGTTGTTTGGTGGACATGAGGCAAGGAGATAAGACTAAAGAGTGAGGTGTTGGCAATGTGGTGAGGAGGAAGGAATGGATGGAGAGAGAAAAACTGAGTCAGCCAATATCCAAAATTGATGAGCTGCTTCTAGGAGCACACCTGTTCTACCTTCCAATTCTCTTGGTGGAGGTATCTCTATGTGGAGGTGGGTTTTTGAATGGGGAATTACTATTATTTATTGCATCACTAACTATTATTCAAGAAACAGAAGAAGCAGGCATACCTCTATTTCATTTCCAACCCATAGCTTGTAATATTTGTTTGTCTGAGAGATAGTGACTAACTAGATCATAGTTACCCACTCAATTTCATGGTTGAGTGTAGCTGATAATAATTTCATGTCAGAGATTACTCTGGGTTGAAAGGATTTTTAGGGGATTCCTGAATGAGGCTCCTTTTGTGTCTTCATGTCCCTATAAGATCACTGGTTTGAAGGATAGCTAATGGGGTACACAGAAAGAGCCTCCCTGAAAATTGAAGCCTTTTTGAGCCACAATTGGGCATACCCTGGTAATGGCAAAGTTATGTTGCTGGCTAATCTTTCTCGCACTGGATCAGGCAAAAAGAACTGCAGAATTAACTTACCAAAAGATACCTTCATTTTAGCAGTTTCACATCTGGTCTAAACATGGAAGGAGGAGGAGGATAGCTAATCCCATATCCTGCTCACCCGAGGAAACCTCAGATTAGAACATCACCAGCAGAGGGCAGTCCAATCCTTACTTGAAGACAGTTTGCCAACCCACTTGACTAGATAATTTAAAAATCGCTCCCATTGACAAATTATACAAATCATCAAGTCAGTCCTAATGTGTAACTGAAATCTTCCCTTATGTAATATGAGGCTATAGATCTAGGCCCAAACAAGATAAGAACAATATTAGAAGCAATGCTTCTAGATAACAGACATTTGATTATTTTGTCATAAACATGTTTAACTGCACATTTTGCAATTGTGTTGCTTCTGTTCTGTGGTATGCATTTGAGAAATAAAACATTTATTTATTTATTTATTTATTTTATTGAATTTATAGTCTGCCCTACTCGCACAAGCGACTCAGGGCGGATTACAACCAATCAACAAGCATATAAAACACAGTTAAAAACACTGAAAACAATTTAAAACCATTTAAAACAACATATTGTTCCTTTAAGTAAAGGAGTAAAAGAGTCATTTTGAACTTTGAAGGAACTACATGCCTAGAGGTAAAACTTCACAACAGCAAGAAATACATATTTCCTTAATTTGATTCCTAGTCTAGCCATTTGGGAAAACAGAGAATAAATCAAAATCCCCCAGCCACCATTCTCCAGCCTATTACCTTGAAAAAGGGAACAAAACCCAAAATAGAACTCAATAAGTTAATTGAGATTTGTAGTAAAATTTTGAAGAATTTTCTGCAGGAGGGCAAAACCTCTATTTTCAGAAAAACATTCTGGACATTAAGGGAATTCTAAACTGTCCTGACAGTGGCACCATCTTTAGTGATGAACTTTCATCTCTGACTGGTCTCGCAGTTCATTTACTGATCCTACATATTATTCTGCTTTTGGATGCATCGGTTCGTGATTATGACAGGTATGCAGAGGAACCATACATTATATCTACTAGGCAGAATATTCCAGGTTATTTCCCCGGTGTTTCAGTTTTGAAGGACTGGGTAGCTGATGTTGTGGAAGAATTATTTCTAAGAATCTAGAGCAGTGTTTCCCAAATGCTGGTTTTTGGACTTCAATTCCCAGAAGCCTAAGTCATTTCCCCAAAGCACTGATCAGCCAATGTACTGAGTTAGGCTTCTGGGAATTGAAGTCCACTAGTGGGCTGTGTACCCCTTGTTGGGAACCATTCTAGAGGGATGCTGCTAATTACATCTTGTTTCCCTTGATGAACTGTTTCACTTTGCATAAGACATCTGCTTACCTACCTTTATTCTTTGACACTTGACATTCTTCCCATGATTTTCTCCTTTTCCCCATTAGCTGGATTCACTGAATTTTCGAGACCAGCAAAAATTCCAATGACCCCAATTCAAGTGAGGAACATTTGATTGTTACTGATGTTTCATCTTTGTGCTTTTCTAGTAGGACTATTGCCATCTACATTTAGTCCTCCCCTCCCATTAGTTGTCTATATCCATTAGATTCCATATTTTCCAGTTTCCTTATTTGGAAGGAGAGTCAATACCTTCACAAGTTGGAATTATTGTTGTTGTTGTATTAGTATGCCGCTCTATTCGCTGAAGTGACATAGAAATCCTATGTTCCCTGTTTCACTGAACTAGAATTTTATGTTCATTTTATTGACTTCTACCACTGGTCAGGGGAGCTAGTATTCATCAATGAGCTCATATGTTTAAATTACTGTATTTGAGCCAGGCTCTGGCTGAATTTGACAATAAATAATTTGCTGAAATAAGTGTTGCATCATTGGGATCTGATGGTGATACTTTAAATATTTATTTTGTTTGTAGTATTATATGTATGCACTCACACTTATGCACATTCAAAATAATATACTTTTCTCCTTTCTCTTCACAATCTTTTCAGGTGATAAAATATTTTATTAATATTAAGGAAGAGGACTTCTGGGATCCTTCCTTATATTTTGAAAATGTCACTAATCCTTACACGTATTCATTTCCTTGTCTAGAAAATTGCTGGTTCTGCCTTCTTTATTAGCACAGAGAGGGGGAGAAAGCTCTTCCTTCTGTGTCAGTTTAGCCCATCTTTGTGATATGCAATCAATGCAATTTTGCAATGGCTTTATTTTTAAAACCCTCTATAAAGCTTTTTAAACCTATCCACACCATCCCTCCTCTGTCAATTACATTGGTCCACATTTCTACATCCTTTTGGCCCACAAAGCCTCAACCCGACCTACCCCTTGGTAAGGGGAAACATTCCAAACCAAGGCAAGCTACCCAGCCCAACATTCCAGGCCATTTCCTTGTGAGCAGAACTTCCCATGGTACTCGTTTTAGGTTTTAGGGAAGACAACCTCCTTGCCCCAACAATAACCACCCAGCCACAATGGGCCACAAAACACATGGCTGTGTTGCCCCATGCCACCCTTGATGAGCCACACTGCTACCTCACACCATATATCTCTGCCTAGCAGCAGCAAAATCCCAAGAGACTGGCTTTGGGGCAAGGCTGTCCTTTGAAGATGTCTTGACTCATGCTAGTAGTCAACACTCAGTGATACCCTTCCATCAGCTGCCTGCCCCACCTCCCAATTACTGTAGAAACAGAATTTTTTCCTTCTTCCCAAATGCACAGCAGTGTGAATACAGAGGTGGCATCATTTATGAACCATTGCTAGCATATTATCAAATAATTGATCATGAAACAATGATAGACTATTAAACTAACAGAATCATTTTCTATGACTTTTAGTCATGTTAAATTACTGGATGTGGTATCCTAAATATGCTATGGTGCATTTCCTATTATCTTTTTGGCCGAGACTCCCGTTCAAACTGACTTGTTCTTTTAAAGGTAAAGGTTTCCCTTGCTCAAAAGCCAGTCATATCTGACTCTAGGGTTTAGTGTTCATCTCTGTTTCAAAGCTGAAGAGCTAGCGCTGTCTGCTTCTGCAGACATTTCTGTGGTCATGTGGCAGGCATGACTAGACACTGGAGCACACAAAACACTGTTTACCTTCCCACCTAAGTGATCCCTATTTATCTACTTGCAATTTCTTGCTTTCAAACTGCTAGGTTGGCAGGAGCTGGGACAAAGACAGGAACTCATTCCGTTCTGCAGTAATATACTCGGGAATCAAACTGCTGGCCTTTCAGTCAGCATTTTAGCCACGGGCCACTGCAGTCATTAGATTTGAATGTGGTAATTTGCTAACTCTCATTGAATTGCATGCTTCCATGTAAACTACAAGAAATGTCTACTCTTTATTGACTGGATACTTCCCCTTTTAGATTCACCCAAGATGGATTTTTGTCACTTTTCAGCACCTTATTACAGAAAAACATCCAACCAAAACCTGCTGAATCCTTATGTACAATGTCATTGTTCCTTGTTCTTTCTTTACTTATAAAGATCCCATTATAACTGTATCTTACAGCAGCACTAATGAGAAATAATCTGAGAGATGCTGTTTCAGTGGTTGACATTTCTAGGGTGATTGCAGCTTTCCATCAGTAATGTCATCAGTCCTGCCTACAATGTCTGAATTAGTAATTGTAATGGATGTCTATTCATTGAAAATGTAGAAACCCTCAAAATTCAATTATGTTACCCATGATATCTCTTGTATGGATAGTCTCTTCTGGCCTTGTGGGTGATCATGGAGTTCACTGTCATCACAAGGACAAACTAGATAAGACACCACTTACACAAGTAGCAATGATGTGAATGGATTGTTTTCAAAAACAGAGTAATAGCACAAAGACTGCCCTGTTTGCAATTTATTTTTCGAAATGACATAATATTTTATTACCTGAATGGCACTGCATCTATTTGGGCCCCAAATTACCAATTCCCCACTAGGTGAGAGCCTTTTCAAGACATGGAGGCTTGAGTGGTCTAACTAGCCATTGTTGCCCATCACTTGTCAATGATGATAGGCTGGCACTAAAACTCACTGAAGCGTCTTCCATTGGATCCCTTGGGCAAGGTGAAAGGGGGGAGCACACACATCATGGTCTGCCTAGCCAGTGGGTGGCGTGATATCCAAATGGCTAAAAATCCACATGCAAGTGGATTCGATTTCTCAGGTCCATTTGCATGTGTGGAATGTCATTGCATAGATGTCTACCATGTGTGGACCCCTCGCTGAACAACGACTCCAAAGTATACCAATTCAATGTTATTAAAATATCACTTGCCTTTAACCCCTGGAAGTTACTGTCTCTTCTTGTGAATGGCTGGATGCATCAAAGCTGTCTTGCATTTGTGCCAGGAAGAACAGATTGTTCTTTAGGGATGAGTAGACTATATGAACATAGTTTGGGAAAGCAAGTCTTTTGGTCACAAATCTCAGAATTGCCCATATTCTAGAGCTGCAGCCAAGAAAGGAAATTATTCTAAGTGTTGGATGTCAGTGTAACTTGAGGCCCTATGGGAAAAAATATAAAAAGAGACAAAAGTCTCTCTTCAGGGTAAATGTCAAATTATGGAATTTTGTTCCTTTGAATATGTCTTTAAATTGATTAGGTAAGGGTAGGAGAAATGATTTGTATTATTCCTCTAATTGCTTAAAATTTTCAGGAACAGGGATAAATTCAAGGATATGATAAAGTGTTCCTCTAAATCAGGATTAGAAACCTTGACTGAAAGCCTGATAAAGTCAATAGTCTGCTTTCTTTTGATTTGAGAAGTAGACATGCTAAGCTGTGCCTGAATTGCATTTGTATCATTTTCATTCAATCAGAGTAGTGATGTGGGGCGGAAAATTTTAAAATGTATGGCATTGTTCAAAGTTGCACAATAGATTAATATGTTGTGCAGCAATCACACAAATTGCTCATTTTCAACTAAAAATAAGAGGCAGATTTTGACTGGACTAAATTTGTTTGCTTTACTGTGATTCCCATAGTTTATTGTTAAAGCTGAAAATATAGTGGACATTGAGAATCCAAACTGGTTTTAGGGAATGTTTAGGAGTCATCTAAATTCAGAGAGAGGAAAGGCTGACTTTTAGGGCTAAAACTTTAATTATACTGTACTTCATTCAGCATTGCACATCTTTGTCTTAAATATGATTGTCAACCACACACCAAGACATATTTAAACGTGTGTGTGTGTGTGTGTGTGTGTGTGTGTGTGTGTGTGTGTGTGTGTGTGTGTGTCACTTAATCAGAGGAATGTTCAAGTCCCAAAAGGATTTGCATTATCATAGCCATAGACTACTTGGAGATTTGTGAGACTAGGATGGGATGAAGGGGCCACAAGGGAAATGATATTAGATAACCTTGTAATTTATATGTAGCGAGGAGAAAGTAATTTGCACATGATGTTAAACAATATTTTTTCAATATCCTAATAAACCACAGGATCACAGGTTCTTCCCTTCCCCACTGTTTTCAGTTACAGATAAACCAGATCTTTTTCTAATTCTTGTTAAAACAGTCAATCTTGACCTGATAACATGCAGCGTGGATTTTTTTTTCCATCAAGCTTTATACAATCTGCACAAAATGTTTTTGTACCAAACTAATGTGGAGCAAACACATATATTTACAGGAAGCCCAGAAAGAATGACTAGCTAATTCAAAATACACAAACAACTCTTCAGATGTTTCTTGTTTTTGAGAAATTCATGCAACAAAGCAACAGCTGTCGTGGGTATCACGTGATTTGTGCAAATATACCATTTATGCAATTTGCATGGAGTTCATTGTTCCAATTTAACCATTCTTGTCAAGAATGCCAAGTAATATATGATGAACACTTTTGTGGAAGCTTATTCTTTTATGAGATTGCAAAAATAAATGGAATTTACACCCCAAATCCAACACTTCCCAGTTAAAGCCTATGGATAAGATAATTTTAAAAATCTGTGAACCTGAGGCCTATAGGAAAGGCTATAGACCAGTGGTAAAGCATTGGCATTACAAGAAAAATGCCCTAAACTCAGTCTCTGACATTGTCATAGGGAGGTGAGAAAGATCCCAACATAAAACTTAGGACAGCTTCAGCTGGTCAGTGCAGATAGACTGATGTCCAAATTAGTAAAGGAGAGGAATCATTTGCTACTATAATGTAAAGTAAACATTTGGCATTACAGCTGAACTAACTTGGAGATAATTGTAACTTTAATTTTAAAACTTAATATTAATAATTGACCATATACAGAGGGTGGCAAAATGTATACACATTTGAAGAAGGGGGGGGGGAACTGTACAGTATTGAAATAGTAATACTCTGCATACACTGACAATAAAATATGATTACAAGTCTGATTTGACTTCTGCAATTACAAGAGGTGCTCAAAGTGACTATCATCGGCATGCAAGAACTACTGCTTAAGCAACAATGACCAGTGTCCACTTATATCTCTGTGCATTCCATTTCAATTCCTTCCTGAAGTACCACCAGTGTGATGATACAGTACGGTACGGTATGGTGCAACACATCATTTAAGGTCCCTCATAGGTAGAATTTAAGGAGTGTTAAGTCAGCAGAACATGGGAGAAACTCAACTGCACCACTTCATTTTCTTCATTGGCATGGCAAATTCTCATTGAGATAAGGTGTGCCGTTATACCTGTTACATGGTGACACTAGCATTCATTGTTTTGAGTGAACATGATACTACACATTGCTACTGTAATTCAATTCAAGTTCAAAAATTAAGACATAGATAATGTCTCTTAAAATGTGTATACATTTTGACACCCTCTGTAATATTAAACTTTCATGAAATAATTGTATTGGACCTTGCAGAGGTCCTTTAAATCATTAATCCTTGAATCTTGTAATGATGATTTTAAAATATGAAATACTTACCATAATCACCCATGTCCTTAAAGACCCTAGGATAAAAAGAGTAGAACTGCCTGATATTGAAGAAAATTGGGATAAAACAAGGACTTGATTTTGGACAATAAGCAAAAACAATGAAGTTGTCATCTTCAAACATTTTGAATGAATGTTGATGAGCTAAAGGGAGTAATCATTCCAAATCAACATGAAACAGCAACACTTTGCAGTAGTCTTACAATGGTGTAACAAATGCACATTATGAACCAAAGACACATGCTGGCACTAATCTGTTGTTTTAGCAACATCCTACAAACTTCTGAAATATATAAATTGCTGACATGTATTTTAAACATCTGAGTGATGTATGTACAATTTGCATTTCTCACCATGCTGAAATTTGCTCACAACACTTCCCCATTTATTGAATTAAATGATCTGGGATTTATGACATGCTGAGACTATATTTTCATTTTTGAACCTTGGAAAACATGTTACTAGAAATGTTCACTGCCTTGAACAAATGTGTAAATATAAATCAGATGGGTGTATCTGCGTCCTTCTGGGGCAACCACAGGGCAGTGCAAAAAGCCAAGAAACAATGAAAGAAGGGAGTGGCACCCCAATGAATCCTTTATGTTAAATCTAGCATTCATGTGTCGCAATTTGAAGTGGAGACAGACAAGACACTCATTGATTAAGTCATCAAAATGTGTGAATGCAACATCAGTATTTTCAGGATTAGAAACAAAGTGAGGGAGAGATTTTAGATCAAACAGAGTTTAGAGATTATAGAAATTGCATTGCCTTTTAAAGAAAGAATCAAAGTTTACTCTTAAAATCTTTCTCTTCTTGGTGGCTCCATTAGAAAGCCTAAATCTCCACTCATACCATCTTGTCTTGCATGCACCATTTAGTCTATGACTTGGCCTTGCTCTTTGCGTTTTCCCATTCATAGCAATGGGGTCTTGACAAAGAACTTACTATCATGGTTCAAAGAATAGGGGAAGATTTGAGTGTCACCAAAAGAAAAAAGAATGAATTGACTCTTCCCTTCCTGTCTTTTATTCATGCATAGCCTTATTTTAGTAACATAATAGAAACAATAATAGTTTACTGGTGTAGTAGAAGGATGAAACTCTCAGGTGCCTCTATTTTGCCCAACCTAACTCAAACTGCATTTTTGTTACAATTTAGGACTAGTAATATTTATTGCTACACTGTATGCAAAAACAAGTTGTGACCAGCAGGAACTTATCCCTTTATAGTCTGGTCAATCATGGACTCAAGGAATATCTATTGCTATTGTGTGTGTTTTTTATTCTTATATCTAGCTTTCAGACTTTACTGTAACAGACGTGATGGCAATGACAATACATACTAAGCAAAATACAATCATAATCTGTACTGCAAAGCCTTAAGGCCTTGTTCTCACCAGGATATATGCTTTAAAACTGTTTTTTGAAAACAGCAACATATAATCAGAGGAACTTAGTGTCTAATTAAAATACAAACCACCAGGTGGGTTTAAAAAAACAATTCAGGAGAGGAGCAATTTTGACATATTGTTGATGGAGTGAAACGTAAGCCTCAAGAGAGAAGACAGTATGATGAAAAGCAAAATATCTGGGAGGATGACTCCATTTTTCCATTCCATTTGTCAGCCTTTTTGCTGAAGCACATATAATATTATATTTCCTTGCCTTAGTTTATTCTTATGTCGGATACTGTTATAGTCAGATATTTTTCTGAACATTTTGAATTCCTGTCTTGAGTCTCACACTTTATAGTTTTTGAAAGAAAAGAAATTTTAAAAACCTAGGATATTCTGAGAGATTCAGAATTGTATGCCTAAAGCTTAAAATTATTAGTAGGATTTGTTTCTATTGTGTTTTTCCATCATCAGTACATTTGAAAACTAAACAACACAGTTTAATTGCTGGTATATAACACCCTCAGTAGGTCTTTGACAAGACCATTTCAGTGCTACCACAAGCATCAACAGTTCAAAGACGTTTAAGCAGGAATCCATTAATGGATTATGGAAGGCTGATACAGTTTGAGACTCCCCAAGCTATATGCAGATATCAGCTATATATTTTTGCCAGACTGCTTGCAGAATCCCTGCTGTCGCTGTTCAAAGCAGACAGAAAAAGCAAAATATTTACTACACTCAATGGTAGTCTGCATTTTTTACCTTGGTGGCTCACCATTTTTACCTACCCGGCACACAAAAAACATTGTGCTAGGGAAAGGTGTGCAAACAATGCTACTGAAAGAAGGGATGAACTGAACATTCTGATACCTTCTTTGAATGTTAGACATATATTTTACAAATCCATATTTAGTGTGGAATGGTGGAAGTCTTCTAATTACCGTATTTGCCAGCTTATAATACACATCAGAGTATAAGACACACCCCATTATTACCAAAATAGCCAACTATATGTCACTATATACAGTTTAAGATACACTCCATTTTCCCAGTGTATTTTTAGGGGGGGGGAGTGAG
This sequence comes from Furcifer pardalis, assembly GCA_030440675.1. Taxonomy (NCBI): domain Eukaryota; kingdom Metazoa; phylum Chordata; class Lepidosauria; order Squamata; family Chamaeleonidae; genus Furcifer; species Furcifer pardalis. The sequence goes on from CP126895.1 coordinate 64,691,768, forward strand.
TCTTATAGTCCAGCAAATAGGGTACATGAAAATGGGAATTTGGTGAAGGGAGGAAAACCAACATTGGTACAATTCTGTTCTCTTAGATATATCCTGAAAAATCCAGCTTGGATCCCAACTCATAAGCAGCACAGGCAAGAAACATTTGCTTTTAGGAATAAAAAAAAGTAAGTTGGGACTACAGAAGAGATGCTAAATAAGCAGTATTCCACTTTTTGAAATTTTAGTTCCAAAACCTGAGAAGTGGATGCATGTAATGTTTCTTGGATAAAGACTAGGATTGAGAGTAGGCTGGGGATAACCTCAAAGCAAACTGGTTATGTAAATAGGCACTAGGGTAATGAAGAGAAATCATCTCAGAATATGCCTTCAACATAGTTAAATAGATAATATGGCACATTGGAGGGAGGGGGTTTCATGGTTCAACAGGCTTGAAAATATACTTTGCAGGTGGAACAGTTACCACTGTCCCTGCTAGTCCTCACATCGTATACAGATTTACTCACACAAAATTTGTCACAGCTTTGTGCTACTGAAATGTGTTGAAGGTTCACTATTGAAAGCTTGTTACAACTAAAAGATGCATGAATCATGGTACTGGACTTCCATCCACTCACTTGCTCCAAAATGCATGATGAATCTGTGCAACCCAAGTTTCCAATCCTCCCGCCTATCACTTCCCACTGCCCTATGCTTTTTGAATGCTCAAACATAATACATGTTCAAACACCTTCACTCTAAGCCAGTAAACCTGAGTAAAACTGAGATGTATGACCTGAAGTTAAAGACACTTCACACACAAAATTCAAATGTTTTCCTTATGTAGTACTGTTTACTCAGAGATTTATACCTTGGAAAACTGGACAGGTGAAGAAATTCTAAAAGAACTCAACCTCTGCTTTGTAATCTGGCAATCACAGAGAAGAAATAAGTTTTGTAACATGCTTCTACATGATCCGTCTCATGTAAATAATCTCCCTTTGCTCTATTGCACGGTGACACAAAAATAAACAGGGTGGCCCATAAGTCTCTACCCATCCTCTCTGTGGGCATATGCCCCTTCCCTCTGCCCAGCAGTCCAATGGGAGTGCTTCTTCCCTCCCCCCAACACAGAGTTTGCCCCATAATATCTGTTCCCAGCAGCCCAATGGAAACACTTCCTCCTCCCCCAGTAGAGCTCTACTCTCTTTGTTGCTGGGTAGGGATTTACAGGGCCACCCTGTATATACTTGGCATATACTTTCTTGTCCTATGTAAGAACTCAGATACTCACACTTGAAGGTGATCTATATGATCTAAAAATATGATACAAACAAGAACTTTAATTGGTTTAGCTGGACTACACCAATGGTGTCAGCAAGCTAAAGTGTAAAATTTTAAATGCAGCTGGGAGGGCAGAATTTAGTTTTACCTCTTTCTGGATATACTGTACTCTTATCTGAAAATGCCAGGTTTTCAGCCTGGCATCTCAAGGAAGATTGGTGTTGCAGTAAGTAATGTAATTGACAATTCTGGGCTGGTTCACATTTCCAACAGCAATCAGATGCAAATAGTATGTGGACTTCATCTTTGAGTCTGCCCCTTTCTTAATAGTTTCATTGAAATAATCTAGTATGGGCCAGCCTACCTTGTATTGTATATGTATATATATCAGCTGTTTCAGTAAAATTGAAAATTAATATTGATCATTGTGAATTTCCAAGATTTTTTTACTGTATTTACATAGATACCTCTATGCCTACATCCATTTGAGCACTCCCCTATTATTTCTTAAATATTGGGAAATTATTCAAAGTTGTCATGCATGGAAAGGAATTCCTCCCAGAAAATCTACTACTCAGTACTATCCCTAAAAACGACCTAAAAACTCAACTCTATGTTTTTCATTTGAAAAACCATGAGGCATCAAGAAACCTGCAGGTGACTTGGAATGGCACGAGGCTCGAACATTGCATCACCCCTAATTACCTGGGAGTTACCCTGGATCGAACTCTTACTTTCAAGACCCACTTGCTTAATACCAAACAGAGGGTTTTTGCCAGGAAAGTAATAGGCATAAGTTGGGGTCAGTGGTGGGCTGGCCCATAGGGCAACCAGGTCTCAGCCCAGGGCACCCCCAGGCCCCCAGTACCATGGCACCCTCCCTTTGGGTGCCAAACTAAAGGGCCGAGCCAAGATGCAATGCCTGCAACTATCAAGCAAATGAGCAGGGCACCGTGTTCCTCTGCCTGCCTTCCTCCTCCTGTACTGCCAAAGATAAGATTATAAAAACAGCTCCATTGTCAGTGGAGCCACCATGCCTTAGAGGTTGCAATTTTGCCTTGTAAACAGGAGGTTGTTGGTTCGAATCCCCAGAAGGGAGTTGAAATTAGAAGGCGAGTGGGAACATACATATTTTGTTAGTGTTAGACACCCTCATCACTCTCTGTCCAGTGCCTTTTTAGCATAGCCAGCACACCCCTGGTTGGGGTGCCCAACCAGACACATTAAGAACCTCTGTGCTAGCTTTATGTTACTCTGTAGGAGAGTATGCTAGTCCAGTGTGGTATGGAGCAAAACATGCAAAACAGGTGGATGTGGCCTTAAATGAAATAGTGAGATTGGTCACAGGATGTTTGAAACCAAGCCCAATATAAAAAGTTCATTACTTAGCTGGCATCCCTCCACCAAAACATGTTCCTTGGAAACACACCTGCTATTTGATCACCAACCACCAAAGCAGAGACTGAAATCAAGGCATAGCTTCCTCACAACTTATTTTCCTCCAAAAAACCAGTCCCCTCAGACTGCCTTAGAACTTTGGAAGGCGAGCAAATAACTGGGCAGAACCACATGACTCTCTACAGCCTGTCCAAAAACAACCATGTGTGGAAAGCTTTAAATAGACTGTGTGGACTTCCGGTTAAGATGTCGGAGTGAGAGGACGCGTTATTGAGAGCTCGAGGAGAAGGCGAAAGAAAAGGTGTGATTAAATAATGTTAATGTGCATAGAAAAAGTAATAAGTGAGGTCAGAGTTGGATTAGGATTGGGACTCATAAAGTTCAACACAGAAAGTAAAGTAAAGCAGAATAAACAGAGAGAGGAGCCGGAGAAAACGAGAGTTGCTGGGCAGCAAAGGCGAACGGAGGTGTACAAACAATAGAAGAAAGGGAACAGACCAGAGTTCGCAGAGCATTCGTGGAGGTGGGCATTACAGCAAAGTAACTAAACAACTCGGTCCCTGGCAGCGTTGGAGGTATAATCCTATATTCCCTTTGGTTACCGGCCGTTGCGAGTCCTCACAAGGAGAGGGTCTCAGACGCGACGGGACAAGGAGGGAAGCTGTGGGTTACTTGGAAATTCAAACAGGAGGAGTCGGACCAGGGCAGAGCTTGAAAGGGCTCCTTTGGGGCATCTCCGAGGAACGAAGGAACGAAGGCGTTTGGAGTGTTTGAAATTGGAGAGACGGAAAATCAGACGCCCAGACCTCAGGCTTGTACAACGAGGCCCTCTTGTGGAAATAGAGAGCAAGTTCCTCTTGAGTCCTGCCTGAGTAATGCTTGGGTTTGTTTGAACTTTGCAGAAGGAATAAGAGAAGAGTAAAGGCAATCCTATGCAATTTGGAACTGGTGGAAACCATTATCTGTTACTCACAGTACCAGGAGTTTGAAGCCCTGCAGGTGGTTTGGTTCATTATTAATATCACGGTGGTTAAAGGGAACTCATCGCTGCCAGTGGTTTTGTTCTATAACTAATAAGCAGTGGATGCTGGGAGTGGCCAGAGGCAGATAATTGGACATAACTGATTGAAAAGAAGAATTATAACTGGTTAAAAAGAAGAATTATTTAACTGAAAAGACAAAGTACTCTAGCAGACTTGTAGTAGTTTATTTAATAGCAGCCTCTTTTAAGAGCTGAAGGTACTAAGTTTGTGACTTTGACTGGAACACCTAAAAGACATTACCAGGAAAGTGATGCAATAAGTGGAGTGAAAGGAAGGGAAGTGAATGAGCCGACGCCACCCAAAAGATCCCAAAACTATTTGGAAGAGATTGCCCAGAGAGAAATCATCCGACAGGAACTTTAATAGATTGACCCGAATGGACTGTGATACAGATACTGACATGGATAAGGAAATGCTGAAAGGGAAAGCTCAAGGTGATAAAGGGAAAGTTAAGGAATCGATGGGTCAAGATATTCAAGGGGGAACAATTGAGGCCTTAATAAAAATAGAGCAAAGAATGGATAGGATGGAAAGTTATCTTCATCAAACTGATAAGTTTAGGAAGCAAGATAAAGAGGATTTAATAAAAGGTCAGCAGGAGATGAGAGATCTCATAGTTAATTTTACTATGGCCATTGGGACAAAACTTGAAATGGTAGAAGACAGGATAAAAAAATTGGAGGAAGAATCAATGAAAGCAAGCTCGGTTCAAACAGACCTAAAGGCTATAAGAGAGAAGAATAGAGAAAGGGATGTCAGGATTCAACAACAAGATGACAGATTATATACTTTGGAAAATTCTGTTCGACAGAAAAACATTATTATTAAGGGCTTCCCAGAATCAAAATCAGAACACTTAAGATCGAGAGTATTGAAATGGTTGCAGGAACTAAAATTGGAAAGGACAGTACAAGAAGAGGACATTATGACGGTATTTAGAATAGGAAAAACATTAAAAGGGAGTGCTCCTAGACATATAGTGTTAAAATTCTCGAATCTTGAGGTTAAAATACGGGTCATGGGATACATACGAAGAATGGGTAATGATGCACTAAATTATGAAGGTAATGGACTAGTTGTGTTCCATGATTTACCCCATGAGGAAAGGATGTGGAGAAAAAAATTAAAACCTTTAACTGGTTTTCTGATAAGCAAAGGAGTAAAGTATAATTGGATTCCACCGCAAAAACTTAAGTTTTTTTACTCAGGGAAAATTTCAGTTATTAGTAAACAAATTGATGCATTAGATATCTTGGAATCAAGTGGTTTGATTAAGGAAGGATCAGAGGAATGGAACAAGCTAAAAGAAGAATTGATAGGTTCAGGGGGACAAAGCCCTAAGTAATAATTAAGGACATTAAGAAGTATTTAGTTCCTGCTCCATTTTAGTCTCTATTTTATGCTCGCTCACTGCAAACAAGGTTTAAAGCGTTTGTTAAAATAATAGCGCCGACCTCACTAGCGTCCCAACTTTCTCATTCTCTTTATACCAATTTGGTATAGAGGGAAAGCCGTCATTGTGAAGTCCAAACCCCCCATACTCCATATAGGAGGTAACCTTCAAAGAAGTATAGAAGGTAGGGGGATATAAGTTTGAAATTTGTTGCCACTGTTGTGTTAGTTGTTTTGCTGTTATTGGTTTTGTCGTAATTAAGAATTGGTGCTGAAGCTTTTAGGTAACCCTCTGGGTGAGGAAAAGATTTGGTTGGAGGCGGTTAAGAGCACCTATCATAATTTGGTTCAAAATGTCAAAAAGAATAAAAATTGTAACCTGGAATGTGAAGGGTACTTCTTCCCAGATCAAGAGAAAGCGCATAGAACATAGTCTTAAGAAACAGAACGCAGACATCATCTTTCTTCAGGAAACGCACCAGAAAACTGAGCACAACAATAATTTATTTTTAAAAGACATAGATATATATGAGAAAGCTTTTGGCACCTCCAAATCAAGGGGGGTGGCGATCCTTATATCAAAAAAGGCTGGTTTCTCAATAGATAAAAGTGTAAAAGATGAACAAGGCAGATATTTAATTTTAAAAGGGAAACTGGGGGAAGAAGAATGTACACTTGTGAACATGTATGCACCTAATTCAGCTCAAGAAGTGTTTTTGGAAAAAATGAAAAATATAATACAAAATGTGTCTAGCAAGAATGTGATAATAGCTGGAGATATGAATCTTATAAGAGCAGACATTGACACTTCCAATATAACAAGAAGAGGTAGAGAACAGAAGAAATCGGCCCTAGATCAATGGTTGGTGACTTTAGGTATGAATGATTCATGGAGAACATTAAAAGGTAGTGAACAATTATACACCTTTTATTCACAATCACATAAATCCTATTCAAGGCTAGATTATATATTTGTGTCTAATAGCTTAGTAAATTGTTTAGAAGATGCATCCAGTGGAATTTTTAAGGTTTCTGATCACTCGATGTTCATAGTAGAAATGAAGTTTAAATTAGACCATAAACAACAAAGGGTCTGGAGGTTTGATGAGAGATTAATCAAGAATGAAAAGATAAAAGAAAGGTTGAGGAAAAAATGGATAGAAAACTGGGACATCAATGATACAGGCGAGGTTAGCTTCCATATTTTATGGGATGCTATGAAGGCAACTTTTAGAGGGGACTGCATCAAGGAATTAATAACAGAAAATAGAAACATGAGAAAGAATCAAGAGGATTTAGAGAATAAGATAAAACAATTGGAAGGTGAACACGCGAGGACGTTGAGAAATGATTCATACCAAAAATTACAGATTTTGAGGAAGGAATTATTAGGGCAGGAGATGGAAAAGGTCAGAAAAGATTTAATATATTTGGGAAGAGATAACTTTGAGTTCAATAATAAAAACACTAAGAGATTAGCTAAAGCAGCTAGAGAGAAGAAAACTAAAAGAGAAATAAAGGTTTTAGTGGACAAAGGAGGGAAAAGATGCAATAAAATGGAGGAAAAACTAAAGATAGTGGAGGACTTCTATAAGGATTTGTATAGCTGCAAACAAATTGATTCAACAAAGCTAAAGGATTACTTGACTAGGCATTTAAAAATGAAAATAAAAGAAACACATAAAAATTTAATGGAAGAAAAGATTGAAGAAGCAGAGATAGAGGCGGTTATTATGAAATTGAAATTGGGAAAAACACCAGGTGAGGATGGTTTCACAAATGAGTTTTACAGAGGATTTAAGGATCTGATTATCCCAAAATTAAAAAGATTATATAATTATATTTTAGAGGGTGGTGAAATTCCAGATTCCTGGACTCATTCAATTATTGTGTTACTATTAAAACCCAACAAAAATGAAGAGAAGATGGAGTCATACAGACCAATTGCCCTTTTAAATCAGGAAGCCAAGATTTTTTCCTCCATTTTGGTGAACAGAATGAATAAATTTATACATTACTACCTGCATCAAGATCAAGCAGGATTTGTGAAGGGCAGACATATGGAAACATTAATTACTAGAGTATTGAATATTCTAAATTCAATTAAACAAAAGAAAGAAAAAACATGTTTTTTGTCTTTGGATATCTACAAAGCTTTTGACTCCATCCAGTGGCAAACAATCAAAGAAATAATAAAAATCATGGGATTTGGAGGAAAATTTATACACACTATTAATCAACTTTATAATCGGGCTCAAACAAGGATAAAAATAAATCAAAATTTTACAGAAAATGTTGAGATTCAAGCAGGCACTAGACAGGGATGCCCACTGTCCCCTGCCTTGTTCATTTTTGCTATGGAAGCTCTAGCGAATGCAATTAGAAATGATGATAGGATTAAAGGGGTAGATAACAAGAAGATAAATATGTATGCTGACGATACCCTTCTGGTACTAAAAGATCCTAGAAATGCTATAGGTTTGGTTAAAGAGCATTTAAATAGCTTTGAAAAGATTTCAGGTCTAAAAATTAATTGGGAGAAAACAGAAATAATAGCATGCAACCATAGCAAAAGGGAAAAGGAAGAAATAAAGAAAATATATAATCTACAAATTAAGGATAGACTAAAATATTTAGGGATCTACATAGTGGATGATTTTAAACAAATTAAAAAAATAAATTTTGAAAAACTTAAGAATGAGGTTAAATTAATCATAACAAAGCTGAGGAAATTAAACCTATCATGGTTTGGAAGGGTAAACATCAGCAAAATGAAAATTGTACCAAAAATAAATTTTTTATTGGGGAACCTCCCAATTAAGATAAATGAAAAAGAGCTGAAGGAATGGCAAAAAATAATAGACAGGTTTTGTAATGAAGAAAAAAAACCCAGGATAGCGAAATCATTATGGTATCAACATCAGAAAGACGGTGGATTGGGTATCCCAAATATAACTAATTATTATAAGGCCTTTCAATTGAAACGTATAGCAAATTTGTTAACACAGGATTTTGTAAAGACAGTAGAAAGAGACAGGTTAGAATACAATAGATATAAAGGAAGCCTGTTTTTAACAAATCAAGAGAAAAAAGTCAAGATCAATAGTAAAACTTTAAAAGATTTATATTTATTCTGGAAAGGAATGAAAAAAACTATGTCACCAGGGGATTCTCCAGTATTAGAACTTGTAGATTTACCGGATTTTCCATTAACCTTAAACATTGAAAAGAAAACAAAATTAACTCAGGAGAAGGTATTGCTTTTAAGCCAGTGGATTGCATCCTGCGGGGAACAGCAAAGAAGAAAAATGATATATACCAGTTTAAATCTGAATTGGTTTCAGGAAAAACAGATGGAAGAATGGGATAGGAAACAGAGATTAAAAAATTACATAGGGAGAGAAATAACTCCTTTTGAGGAGATTATACACAAACTAAAGAAGGGGTTAACCCCGGAAAAAGGATTAGTTGGCAAAATGTATAGGTTAATTAATAAAAACGAACGACCGCAAAAAATACTAAAAGAATCATGGGAAAAGGACTTAGGTATTGTAATATGTGATAAAGAATGGAAACGGAAATGGAACCAAAGACTAATGAAAGTACTTTCTATAAAAGAGAAAGAACACAACTGTAAAATATTATGGAAATGGTACACCACCCCTATACGCTTATGGCAAATGGGAAAGGCTGAAACCAACCTATGTTGGAGGTGTGGTAAAGAACCTGGAACGTATACTCATATGTGGTGGTCGTGCGAATTCGCAAACAAATTTTGGAAAATGATAGAAAAAGAGCTAGGAAAGATTATGTCTTCTGAGATTAGGTTATCTGCTAAAGCTGTGTTACTGGGGGAAACAGATGAAGTGAAGATAAGTGAGAATAAGAAAGAGTTAATGATCACCTTACTATCTGTGGCGAGACAATTAATTGCTGCTGAATGGAAAAATAAGTTTATAATTGAAAAAGGGAAATGGTATAATATGGCATGGCGCTTAGCTCTCAATGACAAATTAACAAATGAAATAAAGATTAGAAGAGGTTTAAACATTAAGAATGTATTTTGGGAAATTTGGGAACCATTTGTTATATTTGGTATGACTAGTAATGAAGGCTTTAAACCAAGCCAAGAAATGTTGAAGTTTTGGCAGAATTGAGATTTCAATATATACAAGATACTCAATTTATCTGGGATTATATGTACAATATGAGCTGGCATGATTTATGTGCTTTGTTTACAAGTTAGTATGGGAATGGGTGGGTGTATTCGCAGTTGTTATTAGATGTATAATTTTGGTTTTTGTTTATTGTTTATTCATTTATTTTATGTTATAATATTGTCCTATATGTTTGTCACAATATACATGTGTTAATAAAAAATATATATTAAAAAAAAAAAAAATAGACTGTGTGCAGGAGTAGGAAGATCAAGGGCTAATCTGAGAAAGTGGGGTTTCCCTGTAGATGACAGTCTGTGTGAATGCAGAGAAGTACAAACTATCTCCCATATGATACAATGCAGACAGTGCCCCGCAATGTGCACTGAGACTAGGGTTGCCATACGTCCCAGAAAACCAGGATTGTCCCGGATTAAAGGCTGGAAAATTGTCCCGGCCAGTTCAATAAAAATCATATTAAAGTCCCAGATTTTTAAAACTTACTGATTGCATATTATAACACACCATTAAAATAAATTCAAACTCTCATCATCAAGTGAGTGATTTCCTGCCGCATTGGAGTTGGAGTATACCCAGAGACAAATCTTAACATCCTCACCTCACACCACTGCCCGATAAGCATGACCAGTGTGTTACCTGGAACTGAGGACTTTACGAGTTGACCATGATGTGACTTCTCAGAAGTACAGCAGATCATCTTACAGTAAGAATTAACTGTTGCAAATAAATTCATTTATGTATTTATATATTTAATGTGAAAGTGTTTTATAGCTATCATTATATAATGTTTGTTTTAAAAAAGGTTATTTTGTAGATAACCCACCCATTTTTGTCAAGTATCCTTCTGTCCCGGTTTTGTGGGAGAGAATTATGGCAACTCTAACTGACAAGGACCTTATGTTGACAAAAGGGAAATGCTGTTGAAGTGACCCAAAATAGGGCAGATGTCATCTAGACCTTTTAAATTCTATTTTGTTTTTAGAAGTGTTAATTTTAGCCCTGTGTGTTTTTATATGCTGGTGGTGCATCTGACACGAATAAAGTACTATCCCTAATAATCCTGTGTATCTGGTTCTGGAGCAGAGAAATGAGTTCAACCCCCCCCCCCCTCCAGGGTGAACAACCAGCCTGGGTTGACTTTTGTTAAGCTTCCCAGTCCCAGAACATCCAAAGAAGAAGAGAATGTAAAATAATTTCAAAGTACAGTACTGTATACTTTTTAAAACATGGGGAGGGGGTTTGTTTTTAGTTGAAATTGAATTGACAGAACACAACCATGTTATTCCCAAAACAAACAAACCATGTTATTGTTAACCTTCCTGAGTTAATTTGATTTTCCATTATTTCTGTTTTCCCTTCTCACAAGTCAGCGTGGTCACTTTGTCAAGCCATCTGTGTTGTTATTATTGCAAAATATTCTCAAACCATCCAGCCCCTAGAATGTAGGGATCCTTTTTTTAAAGTTTCTGATTGTGGTTAGTACTAATACGATGTTGGGGAATATTAGAATTAACAGTAATGCATGGTCAAGATGTGGATCAGTGCATGGAAGATGATTCTGATGGGCTGGAAGTTTTCTCAAATATTCCATATATTTCATGTCCTATTACTTAAGATGCCCAGGTGCCTCATTACCAAATATCACCAACCTTGTTGATTGTATTTAGCGTACTTCTTGTAATTAGAAGTGAAACAGAGATTTAACCAAATCACTATCATAAGAGGTAGTCTGGCTATTGCATGAGGTGTATCTGTCTTGTTCGCAGCCATTCTGGCTATATGGTTGGGGGAAAACAATGTCTGAGCTACACAACTGCATTCTCTCTGACCACCTAATAGGCTGCTTTATTTATTTTCTACATGGTAAAGCTCCATCTCTTCTTCTAAATGAAAGCTTATTGTAAAATTAATTAGCCATTTGCTTTGCTGCTGTTTAAGTGAATTTCCCCATTATAGTCTCATAACAAACAAAATGAAATTCAAACTTGCTTCCCTTCTATCTTCCATCTTCTCAGTTTTTGATGTGATCAGAAGGTGGTGGTGAGGTTTTTCTTTAATTCAAAACTTGGACAAAAATTAACCTAGTTCCTAAAATTACCACTGTATGTGCATGTGTGTATGCCTGTGTAAAGGGTATTATGGACTGAACACTAACACCCTTCTTTTTACAACTCCTTTGATTCAATCTTGTTTTACAATGCAGGAACTTTGGGGATTATTGTAATTTATTTATTGGGTGCAGGTCAGCCTACATAGCTTTTTTCTATGCTGATTTTCAAAGGCAAGTTTACTTTTTACTGTACCAATGACAGACAAAAGAAATATTGCTCAGAGGTTTACACAACAGGCACAATCCACAGTGAGGCAAACATTGCAAAGTCCTTTTGAAATAGATGACATTTATTGTGTTCTACACATTTTAAAGTTTCTGGATTACAAACATGTAAAGAAAGTTTACTATAAGAGGAATGGGGTTGCATTTGTATATACAGTTACATATAAATCTATTAAACTGAGTGATCTGTTATATAAATATGATTTTGATGGTCATGGAAACCATTTGATCATAGTTACTAAAAATAAGTTCTGATAAATTTAGTAATGCTTATGAAAAAGGACTACATTCATGAACACTATTCTCTCTGTTTTATCTTCTGTATTTATTTATAAACACTATAACTCATCCTCTGGATGTGTGTGCTTGTAAATCGCTAGGTCCAGAGAAACCCTCCCATTCTCATCTCCTGTAGTAGGTCCATATTTTCAGGAGTAGCCATGTTAGTCTGTGGAAACATATGACAAAAAAAATATAAATTAACAAAAACAGAGAAGAGAAAGAAATATTGAGCTATATCTTAATATGGGCTTTTGTGGATTAAGTCTACTTCCTCAGACATAAAATTAAGACTGTGTGACTGTCTTCTATAGATGGCCCCATAACTAGAGTTGCCATAATTCTCTCCCACAAAACCGGGCCAGAAGGATACTTGACAAAAATGGGTGAGTTATCTACAAAATAACCTTTTTAAAAACAAACATAATATAATGACAGCTATAAAACACTTTCACATTAAATATATCAATACATAAATGAATTTATTTACAACAGTTAATTCTTACTGTAAGATGATCTGTTGTACTTCTGAGAAGTCACATCGCAGTCAATTCTTAAAGTTCTCAGTTCCAGAAAATACACTGGTCATACTTATCGGGTGGTGGTGTGAGGCGAGGACATTAAGATTTGTCTCCAGGTATACTCCAACTCCAATGTGGCAGGAAATCACTTGTTTGATGGTGAAAGTTCAAATTTATTTTAATGGTTTTTTATAATACACAATCAGTAAGTTTTAAAAATCCAGGACTTCAATATGATTTTTATTCAACTGGCCGGGATAATTTTCCAGCCTTTAATCTGGGACAATCCTGGTTTTCCGGGATGTATGGCAACCCTACCCATAACCAGGTGTTGATACATATAATGATAAATGGACAATATTTATTTATTTATCTATATTCATTCATTCATTCATTCATTCATTCATTTTACATCTAGGAGATCATCCTAGTCTTGGTGGTTTATACACATAATGTACAGAGGTACAGGTGTCTGATGTGTACAATTTGATGCAATGAAGTCTCACCCTTATGTCTGATGAAGTGGACTTGATCTACAAAAGCCTTTAAAGTGCCACAATGTTTTTGTCTTTTTGTTTTGTTTTGTTTACTCTCTGATATTCTTAAATATATATAAATTTAATTGGCCTACTCTAATGTGACTTACTATGCTGTGAATAGGATTTTGGCCAATAATAGCTATGTTATATGGTCAAATAATAACTTTGATTTTTATATAGTATGTTACACTTAAATCTCATCACTGTACATTTGAGTAAACACTGATTCATCTGGGACAGGAAAGACATGTTTTAAGAGTTACTCCACTTACTACCAGACAATTGGAATAGGTAGTTGTAGGGTAAGTAGTAGAATGTTGAAAGAATCAAAACATATTGTATCTGCTATGTAAATGTGTAATACTTTGTATAATTTGAAAATACAGTAAACCCCCAAATTACATGTGCCTCGAGTTACATAAAATTCAACTTACATAATGATTTGTGTACTAAAACCATATCCCTATTTACACAAATGTCCCGATTTACATAACACAATTTCCTATGGGTTTGCTTCAAATTATGTAAAAAAAAATCATTTTTCCTATGGGGTTGCTTTGATTTACATAAATATCATTTTTTCTGTGGGTTTGCTTTGAATTAAGTAAAAATTCATGTTTCCTATGGGTTTCCTTCGAGTTAAGTAAAAAACTGATTTACATAAAACCCTACAGAATAGACTTTTTACGCAAGTAGGGGTTTTACTGTATTTTAATATTTTGGAAATAAGCCAGGATAAACATGAATTTCTTTAATGTTGAGGGAATGGACAGAGAAGCACACAGGGAACAAGTAAGCATTTAATTTGTTTAGCCACCTGAGTTCTGCCTAAGAAAAAAAAAAGACAATGGGTAGAATCCAGTTTGATGAGAATGAAACTTTCCCTTTTTTGCCTAAGTGATTTGCTCAGAGCTGATTATGAGGTACATTTCATAGAGGGTGTTTTCATGTAGGAGGGCAAACAGCCAGTGGATTCTGTCCAAGGTTTTTATTTGTTAGCAAGATGTAAGCAAAAATAATTGTGGTTGAATAATAAAATACATAACATGTAGTTCATGAATCTAAGGCATCTTGGTCCTTCTGTAACACTGATTTAAAATGCAATTTGCATAAAACCTCAGATTTTGCTAGCAAAACTTGTTTTAGAATATTTAAGCTGCCTGTCGTTGTTGTTGTTTTTCACTCGCACAGTTGAGTCTGACCCTTCATGACCTCATGGACCACATCACAACAGGAAATGGGACAGATTATTTATGTAGAAGTGAGTGACCCCATTGGATTGGAGGAGCATTTCAGCTCTTCTCCATCACAACACACAACAGAACTCAACTGGATAATGCTTTCATGAAGGACTTTTAAGTTTCTTTAAAAAGTGGATCTATTTGAAATGCCTAGTTATTTGTATTTTGAAATTCAAGGCTGTAAGCTGTAATGCGAAAGAAACCTCAATAGTGACAGTTATGGTATTTTAAAAAGTCTAATCTTGAATGCCAAAGTCAAAATTCCACAGATTTTGCACAGAAGAGAAAACAGATAAAAGTTAGAGGAGTTGAGGTCAGATTGAGTCATACTTATTTTAAGTAGCAGTAATTTTGATGACTTAGAGTATGAATATCCAACAGATTTGATTTGTTGTTGTTTAGTTGCACAGTTGATTATGAAGCTTCATGACTCCATGGACCACAGCAGACAAGGCTCCTCTGGCACCTGCCATCCTCTAGTATACCCAGATCCATGCCAATGCATCAAAAATGTTGTCTAACCATCTCAGCCTCTGTCGCCCCTTCTCGTTTTGCTTTCAGTCTTTCCTAGCACCAGAGACTTCTCCAGTGATGCCTCTTTTCTCATTTGGTGGCCAAACTATTTGAGCTTCAGCTTCAGTATCTGTCCTTCTAAGGAGCAGTCATGGTTCAATTCCTTATGGATTGACTGATTTGATCTCATTCCAGTCCAGAGGAGTCTCAAAAGTCTTCTCCAGCAGCACAGTTCAAAAGTGCATATTCCTCTGTGCTCAGCCTTCCTTGTGGTCCAGCTCTCACAACCGTACATAACTACTGGGAAGACCATTGCTTTAACTATGTGGATTTTTGTAGGCAGGATGATGTCTCTTCTTTTCTTTTGCTGCCTAGGTTTGCCATAGCTTGCCTCCCATAGGGTAAGTGCCATTTTATTTCATGGCTGCAGTCAGTCTGCAGTGATCTTGAATGCTAATAATGTAAATTATGTCACTCCTTCCATTTCTTCCCTTTCTATTTGTCAGGGATTGATGAGGCTAGATGCCATAATCTTGTTGTTGTTCTTTATGTTGAGTTTCAAGCCAACTTTTGCACTCTCCTCTTTTACCCTCACCAAGAGAGTTTTTAGATTGTCTTCACTTTTTGCTATTAGAATGGTGTTGTGCTGGAAAATAGAAAAATATAAAACCAAATCTTTGCCCTCTCAGTAACCTACAAAGTGGCATGACATGATTCAGTTAAAACTTGCCTGCCTGTTGTTCAGGCTGAGGCAATAAACCCTTTCCTCATTAGAATAGAGGCCTTATAAGTATACCCAATGGTATAGATAAGTGTGAAGTTTTGGCCACTAGCCAATGTTAGTGTGTAGTTTGAATTCCTTTGTCCCTGGAACCAATACCAAGGTGTCAAGATTGTAAGACCACCGCATGGTCGAGGTGCCAGGCATTTCCTGTTTACTACTGGGTATATAAACTCTTGTCTTTGAATCCTCGTGGTTCTCAGAATTTGAGTAGCTATACTATCTGTGAACTATTGCGCAACAAAAGACCTTTGAATCTGTATGATCTGGAATTGCTGTCCTGTCTCCTCTCTGATACGACAATTCTACAACAGTTTCATCTGCAAATCATAGGTTGTTGAATCCCCCCCCCCCCAGAAATCATAATTTTGTCTTGTGATCATCCAACCCTCATTTTCTTCTTTCTGCCACTGAAGAAATAGTACTGTAGCTATGACAAGTATGGCTAGCATCACATTCTCATCCAGATATTATTTTTTTTAGTAGACACACTTTTCTTCTTAGTGCAATATTTGTTCTAGTGTGATTTGATATAAGGAGCATAATATTAAGTGGAAAAACTAAGAAACAGGAGGGGGACAGGGAATATAAAATTCTACTAGAAATATTGATACCCTCTGTGTGTGTGTATAGGAGAAGCTAGCTGTCTGCATCTGCTAATTATTAAAGGGAGTTAAGACCTTCAATAGAGCTCCTATCTCAAGAAGACATCAAAGCCAACAGATGCCTACAGCTTTATCTTCCATCTGAGAAGGCATAAAAGCAATGCCAAAGGAGTCTAACACCTCATGCTTATCTTTTGACTTCAAAAGTCAGAAATGCTAATAGAGAGGGCTTGTCTGCATAAACAACTAAAGTTTATTCAACATGTTAATTAAATAGACTATTTAAGGTATATGATGAAGATAAAGAGATAGCTTAGTCTCACTGAAAAGAGACTGAGCTTGTTTCTTAGGAGGAAGTTCTAGTTCAACTTCTGAAACTCAAAAGTCAACTGAAATGAGAGAAATGGGGGTGAGGGCAACCTGCAAATTATGCAAATGTTGCTGGGTGGAAGGATAAAGTTAATGCTGGTCAAGAAATGTTATTACCAGTCAGAACGTAAGGCATGAGTATAGTCTTGATTCTGATTGTTACACTGTTATATAAATAATAAGAACACTTTCTAAAGTCATGTTTTTAAGGGACTTATGTTTAAAATACTTTGTAACTAGAAAGTTTCAGTACCTCAGAAGGAGTTAACATTCTTCTGAATCATTGATTTAGATCAGGATTTCTCAATCTTGCCCTTCCCCCAAATGGTCTTGGACTTCACTGTATCAGCAGGTATGCTTGACTTGGGCTTCTGATAATTGAAGCCCAAGAACAGCTGGGGGCACAATGTTGTGATATCCTGTAGATCATTTCATGTTTCATGTTATAAGAGACATTATATGTCTTGATAGACTTTGAAGACCTATTTTGTTTTATTCTATTTTATTTTTCTTCACCTTTGAGCACATGTTTTGTAGTGGATGTTTAGTTTCTTAAACCATATGGGTACTCATATCATAAAACTTAAGAAAACGATTTGCTTGCTAAATAAAGATCAAGAAAGAGAGTTCTCTTCTAGATATTCAGTTTCTCCATATTGAAGATATGTTACCTTTGATGGGAATTTTTTTAAAGTTAAACTGCAACTTCTTCAATTGTTAAAAGGTTACATAACATTTATGTGGGAAACACTGCAATTAAAAATTGTCAACTGTGGAACATAGGCTTCTGAGTCATGCCAAGTGTTCTGATACAGTCAAGTCTCCCTATAAGTAACATGCAAAGTATCCTAAACTGGATTTGACATGTTTGTTGTTCTTCAGTGCTGTGCCAGGAAAGGTAGCATTCTATGCATGTCTCAGAACTAACTTGTTTCTCTACCAACGTGTGAGTATTAGGTAAGCTAGCTAGCTTTGTTTATTTACTGGTATGATCTTCTGGCGTGTTGCCCTTTAATTACTCTATATTTGGTCTCTGTGATTGATCCTGTAGCTTGGGTAAACTGTGTACTGTATGGAACAGTTGCTCTTTAATAAAATACAAAAACCCTTTCATGCAGCTTTTTCAATTTTTGGCTCAGAGGACTTATGGTAATGACTTGACCAACTACTCCAAATGTTGGTGTTTGTGTGGGAGTGGTGGCTGTTACACTACAGGGTTGGCCCTCCATCTCTAAGTGCTTAGCTTTGTGAATTTTTGTTTTGCTGTCTTTCTGGAGCACTGCCATTTATGGAACACTAGTGTGTTTGAAGTGATATATTTTCAGACAGGGTGATCAGCCATCACCACATCTTACTCCTCTCTGAACTCTTCCACCTCAGGACAAGCAAAGGAGGAATAGAGTGATTGAGTGGCTAGATTGGTATCTAGCATAACATAACATTAAAAAAAAAGTATTGTGGCACTTAAAACTTCCTTTTTAATGGAGTAATGCATATGCCATTTAAATGTGTTTTCAAGTGGCATGAGTAATTCCCAAGAGATTACCTGCCAAAATGACTTCAAAACCTTTCCTCCTCTTCTTCTTATGCATTTGTTAGTTCAGATTTGATGGGCATTGGCATTAACACATTTGACTTACTCTCCAACAATGTTTGTCTAAAGGGGCTGTGGTGGCTCAGTGGTTAAGTGTTTGTCTAAGACAGGTTTGTCATCAATAGTTTGGAAAATATATACCGTATTTGCCGGCGTACAAGACGACTGGGCGTATAAGACGACCCCCCAACATTTCCACTCAAAATATAGAGTTTGTTATATACACGCTGTATAAGACTACCCCCTGTTCCGCACACCTTCCACACACCAAATAAAATGTAAAAGAACATCAGATTTGATTTCAACATGTTAATTTATATTCAAATGCTTATGACATGCAGAAAAACTGTCACAAGGCTTTATGTTATCAAACATGTACAGTAAACATAAAACAGTGCATGTTTATTAAATGTAATTCACCAAAGACAATTCACTAAAGCTGAATGGAACAATAAACCTATGGGAGCTGCCATGCTGTTTGTTTTTTAATTTGTTAACCAAACTGGAACTGTCAATGATAGAAGGAAGATAACAAATAGAGGGAGAGAGCAATTGCCAGGCATGTCCCTAGCACGTTTGCTGGCATGACAGTTTCCATTTAAAAGCCTTCAAACTCCTGTTCGTCATCTGATATTAAAAGTTGTTATTTGATCCATCCCATAGGACCTTAACGTTATTCGATGCAATTCTCCTCCCCAGATTGCTTAACGTTATGGGAGGTAAACGTTATCCAAGGTAAACGTTATCGAAGGTAAACGTTATCTGAGGTATTACTGTATTTTATTCAACTGAAGTGCACCCGGCGTACAAGACGCCCCCCCCCCTTGGAGGCATGTTTTTCAGGGGTAAAAAGTCGTCTTATACCCCAGCAAATATGGTATTCCTTTTTGCGGTTCTAGAAGAGCGAGCACCCTGAAACATGACAAGTATGTTAGATATAAGTTTCCATGATGTGTCTAAGAAACACTGACCATGTTATTGGGACACAACTGAATACATGATTGACAGCATAGAAAACAGTGCACACTTTTTATTTTCAAAGGCCACAGAAGGACACTGGCCCTACTATTTCAAGATTATTTTAGGTAATGACATGTTCGATTAAATTTTCACTACTGCCCAAGATTTCTTATTATTATGGTTTACAGATGGACATTACTTTCTTTGCCATGTTTTATGACATCCCTCCTCTTTTTAAAAGTGTCTGTGCAATACTAGTTTGTAAACAAATCAAACTCTTGGCAGCTTGCTAAAGTTTTATCTGCTTAAAGTACTACGTGCTACTGCACTGCAGAGCAAAGGCTGCAACTAAACCTTATCTCATCAGATCTATTAGTAAAAATATTTATGAATATCTGGAATAGGCTTAGGTTCCCAGATGCAAAGTCCCAATGAAATGCAGAGTGTGATTATATTATAGTGCAAAACATGCCAAGCATAGATAAGGATGTAGCAGCATGGAATGAAGTTAAAGTAATGCAAAGATAATTTCAAGAAAAGATGAAGCACTGAATGAAGTATATTTTAAAGCACCAAATGGTATGTGCATTAAAGTTAGATATGTTCATGGAGGAAATGCGCCACCAAACAGGAGCTAAAACCTTTTTAAAAGATAGCATCATAATTTATTGTTGGAAGTGATAGACATTACTTTGTTCAGTATTTTTCACAAAAAGAAAGAACAGAAGAGTTAGTAACATGCTTTCTCCAAGCAAAAGTTGTTGTTGGGAAATCTAAGGAAGATGACACTAACCCCTATCCTCAGATCATGTTGTTGAAGAGTGGGTCTATCAACCAGTGAAGAGATAAAGAAGTAGTCTCCCTGAGATGCAGGGTTTTGTAATAGTTTCCTCATTCACCTTCAATTCCTATGTCCTCTTGTTAGTGTCTAGTTTGCTGTGGATTATCCACCTCTGACTTTTCAGCATGTTAGTAGAAGCTTTGGACACTCAATATTTCTTCTAATCCCCAATTATTCCTTTCCACAAAATCACTGTAAATGATATATATAGTAACACAGCACTCCTAAGCAGATAGATGTCCTTTCATGTAAGAATGAGGCTTTGTATCATGATGGGAAAATTGATTGCCAGGTCAGATAAAGATAAAGATGATGGGTATAGAAAAATCATAAGTGGTTTCCAGAACCATGTTCAGGAATATTTTTCAAAGATTCCTCCTTATTCTTCCTTTTACTTCATCTTCTCTGTGGTTATTCTGTACTTGTTAACACAAGCATGAATCCAACTGATTCTTAAGCTAGGAATGATGGGTCATATGGGGGAGGAGCTGAAAGAGAAAATTTTGCTACAAATTTGGATTTAAAAAATCACAGGACTCTTAATGTTGATGCAATTACATGACAGAACATTTTAATATAAAGTAAACAGAGCACTGAACTGACAGGATGGTGCTGTGGACAGAATGATTGCGCGCCAGCGGGATCATCCTGCCGGTGCGCACTTTGCCTGGGCGGCGGAGGGGGAGGAAGCGGCGGTGGCGAGCACAGAGGGCGGAGCCAGACGCAGCCCTTAAAAGGGCTGCACGCTCATGAAGGCTCACCGCCTTTTCTCCCAGCGAGCAGCTGAAGTGGGCGCGAGTTGCCCTCCCTCCCTCCCTATAGCCGCAGTGTGATTGTTTTGGTCGCTTCGGGGCTGGATGGGAATTTTTGCTTGAAACCTGATTGGCCCTTGGTTTCTTGTAGTTTTCGCCCATCCCACACTGCTTGCGAGTGGTTGAGCTGGAGGTGTGTCACTGGTCACTTTGGCTGGTAGCACTGGTAACGATATTGAGTGGATCCCTATCGAATCTGGTGGGGATGCAGTTCATCAGTCAGCATGGGGTGAAGCGTAGAGAGAACGACAGCACTGGCTGATGAAATGCGGTCCGGGAACAAGGGACTGCCAGGCTGGACAGACTGCAATCCCATAAACTGTTCGCCCGATTTGGGGTCCGAAGCTCTATGGAGACTTCGGACAAGGGATCATTAATTTGGTAAACTAAGGAAATTTAATAAGACAAATTGAGGTAAGTATAGTTATTCAATCCTTACCAGTGCTACTTCGGCCCGTTGCAGGGCAGTTTAGAAGCGTTAATCATTAAGCGAGTTAAGCTGATTTAATAAAGTGGCCCAATTTTTCAACCAAATATCGTTTCTGACTCCTCATTCCGCCGTACCAGGGCAATTACCTGCCATCAAAAAAAAAATCCTTGACCACACAACAAGTGACATTATACAAGGTCAGCAAGCATTGAAAGAGCCTTGAGGTGCTTATATAGATAAAGAACTGTCTTGAGGAATGAAGACAAATGGTTTCTGTGAGATGAAACACTCTAAGATGGATAGAAGTGACAAGCACAGTGCTGAAAGCCTTCCTAATAGTCTACTTTGTGTTAACTCTGTATATCAGTAACTGGAAAAAAAGAACACCTAAGCTTGCAGGATACAAAAACTATGTATGTAAGGGAACATAGCTAAAGGCAGAAGTAGAAAGGTTTTTGTTATTACACAGCTTTTCTTTCTCTGTTGAATGGTTGAACTCAATAAAATCCCTAGGGAGGAAAATTCAACAATTATTTGAAAAAGAAAAGCAATTGAATAACTATGCTAGCTAAGCCAGTATGTTCTGACTGCTTCCCACCTTTGCACTAAGGTAAGAGCACCCTGACATTTCATAAACCTTGATAGACTCCTGCCAGGCTGCCTTATGGGCAGAAGGATAGGAGTTCACTGCTTTTTTCATCCTGATATCATTGAACAATCTCCAACTACATCGCAAACTTTCCCTCATGTTACAATGGACTGGGAAGGCTGGGAGAATTTAGGTACAGTAATACCTCATATAACATTAGTATCGAATAACACTAAAATCGCATAACATTAAGGAATCTGGGGGGAAGAATTGCATCAGATAACATTAAGATCCTATGGGATCCTTCAGATAACAACCGCTAAAGCCTGTGTGGTTACAATGTATCTCTATGGATCCCATAGGATTTTAACATGCATCAGATAACACTAAAAATCATATAACACCAAGACTTGTGGAACCAGGTTTTAGTGTTATATGAGGTTTTACTGTACTGTTTATTCAGAGCCTCTCCTCTTCCATTCCTTCCATCCTCAAAATATCCTTACTTCCCCCATCTCTGGTATAGGGGAGTAGGGGGAAAAGGCTACTATATCCTGTGGCTGCAAGTACATCATTTCAGGTCCTACAGGACTGCACTGAATCTTAACCTAGATAGTTTAGATTGCAGCTCTCATAACCAATTGTCCATGATGGATGGTACTTAAAGGAGTTGATGACCAGAACACCAGGAGAACAAAAAGTGGAAATCCAGTAGATTAGTCAACATGGGATTTGTCCTCTAATTTAGTAAATTTATAATTTAATAGAAATTTAGTGTTTTATTAGTTTCTTTTTAACATTGTTTTAATCATTGGGGGAGTGCAAGAATGTTAAATCAACGTATTTATTCATGCTCCAACTTTTAATGCAAAAACTGAAAACTGTACTGTATATAGAATGGAATCTTGCAGTATAGTCCACATATATTTCAGAAAGATATGGAAACATCCTTTCATGTTATTGATATCAACCTTGGGGCCCCAAATGTTTTTGGACTTCAATCCACAGAAGCCCAGATCAACAGGTGTGCTGGCTTGGGATTCTGGTAATTGAAGTCCAAGAACACCCAAAGGTCCAAGGCTGAGAAACCCTAGGCTAAGGTATCACTTTGTAGCAGCTTTGTTCACTTGCAATCCTATTTCTTCCCTCTTAGTGTTAGATTTCAGTTTATGGTCCTTTAAATAATTCCAAGTGATAGCTATCCAGTAGCTGACCATTCAGTTGGGGATGTTTTCAAGCATATCATTTACTTCCTTCCAGGGAATTACTGAAAGTATATGTGCACATAATTTCACATATATTAAAGATTTAAGTTTGTTGAATTCAGTGGAAGAATGTTTGAAGAAAAGGGCAGGGGATACCTTTATTAGATCATAAAAGTCACAAACAGAATCTATTTTTTGATCCATACACTGCACACTGCCATTGGGCTCTGGATGATGCAGAATATCATATGCTGTAAAAAAAAATGACCAGTTTTAGTGGCCTAATAAAGGCATCACCTAACCTTGCCTTCATCTAGTCATTTTTGAATAGCATACTGTACGTTGTTAACCAGTGGGTACCCCACAGTAGACAGTGGGTTATGGAGCAACTCCAGGAGAAAAGGAGCTGGATGGAGAAACTTTCAGAGGTGTTGGAGTGGGGCCAAATATGGGAGCTTTAAAAAGTTGAGGAAATTAAATGAGCCACTGGAGGATGTCAAAGGGGAGTGAGACATAGAACAGTGTTTCCCAAATGCTGGTTTTTGGACTTCAATTCCCAGAAGCCTAAGTCATTTCCCCAAAGCACTGATCAGCCAATGTACTGACTTAGGCTTCTGGGAATTGAAGTCCACTAGTGGGCTGTGTACCCCTAATTGGGAACCACTGACATAGAAGCACTAGGAGTGGAGATAGCAGTCCAAGTGGAGGCTCAGTATTTCCCTCCTAAATTTTGAGCAGAATTAGAATCCAAGACATTGTGGAATGTGCCCCACGAGGAAGTCCCAAGGGTGTCAGTCAGAGGTAGAGCTACCTGAATAGTCTCACATTAGTCTTAACTCTACAAAGAAAACCCTGGGACAGATGTAGATGTTCCAGATTCCTGCTTCTGTGGCTTCCAAACATCAGCCCATGAAGATGCTGTACAAGTTTCATATTGAAGGGAGATGGCACAGTGGAAGTACTTCTGCTACCACAGAGCTGTTGAAGTTATATGAAGCCCTGAGGATGAGAGGGAGTAACAGTGGCATCAGAAGATCCAGAAATACCAAAGGGAGCTGGAGTGAGCCATTCAGTTTCTACAGGTACTTCCATGGTACTGCCCCCACTTCCCTCATTTTGCTACGGCTACAAAGGACTAGCTGGGACTGACTCCTACTGTAGGGAATACAGGAGAGTTAATGGCTTTATGACTGAAACAGTATAGTGAAGCAATTACATCCTGACCAACCTTGTTAATAAATCTTTATGGCTGCAAGGTTATAATGTCTGACTCAATGCTTCAGTGGCAGCCGATTTACCCAGCTCCACTGGGGGAAGGCAAATACCATTCTTTCTTTTATTTGTATAGGATAATTTATATAAAATGAATTCTCAACCCTGGATTCACTGTCCAGAATGACAAATTCAAAGAAATGTCCCTGTCACAACTTGTCAGTATCAGAACATAAACAGGTAGATCAGTTTTCACCTGTCTTGAATGTATCCCTGCAAAGGCATAATGGATGCAACACAATATACTTATTATCTTTCATGCTATGAGATGTCTGACTGGTCAGATTAGAAAAGGTTGAGTGCTTTCTTTTTGCATTTTATACTTTCAATAGCCACCTTTAAACATTTGCTATAATAATTCCAATTTCAATGTACATGAAATTTCCTAGTGAGGGAAATGTCTAAGAAATATCAAGGCATAGCTTTGCTGGACCAAGACTCCTATGTGGATAAAACCGTTTTTACATAAAAGAGCCATAGGGAATGGAACAGTTAAAGTGTGCATTATTCACAATCCAGACAATGTTCTCTTACTTAGCATCAAATTTAAATGGTGTCTAACCAACCACTGCAGCCAAAAGATAACTTTACGTATTTCTGACATCACAGAACAAATGGTTAATTTGCCAGAAAGCCAATCTCTAAGGCCAGTGGGCAACATGGACTATTGGTGAGTGTGTAATCATTAACTTCAACCACCAGCAAGAATCTTCAATAATTTAAAACTAAGTTCTTCTATCCAATGGTTCCCACAGCTTCTGCATAATTAAAAGGATTAGGCAGTAGTCAGGAAAACTCTTGTCAGTGTCCACCTTCTCAATCAACTTTCCCAAGAATGGCAGAATAGCAACTTGTCTATAGTTGTTTAGAACTTCAGTTGCTAAATTAAGGCTTTTTATTGGTCTTATAATAGTTTCCTTCAAACAAGAAGATTAAAAATCATTTCCCTTAAGGACTTATTAATGATGTATCTATCCCATTCCATACTTGACTCCTTGGCTGATCATCATCAATTGTACCAACTGAAGTTGATCCAATCAAAACTGACTAGATCAAGTATTCTCAACCTGTGGCCTGTGGGCCGGATGCAGCCTGTGGGGCCATTTCATGTGTCCCCCACTGCCTCCACCACACCAAGAAGTGCCATGTGGTAGAGAAAGGGCAAGATGGACATCTGGCCCACATTTTAAAAGGTTGAGAAATCCTGGACTAGATTATGCATTGGACCTTTAGTAAACTGATAGAAGCATCTCAATCATAAACTTTATGAAATTTGCGTCCTACTGATGTTTCAACTGATGAAAAAGAAGCTTCTAAATTGCTTGAAGAGCATAGTACAGTTTTAGTTTCAACAGATATTATATGCATTTACTGCTGATTTTAGTTCATTTGTGGGCAAAGCACCAATTTAGGTCCTTACTGGAGTCTTGTCCTTTTCAACTTAATTAAACAAGAAGAGAACACTATTGATTCAAAATGAATAATTCCAAGCAAAGTATTCCATGGAATAAATTTAACACAGCCCAGCTGTTTTTTTCCAGGCCTTGTAGAAAAGTTTTGCTCATCAGGTTTGACACAGAGTGGAAACCTGGCTTAGATGGAAGCTTTCTGCAAAGCTTCCTTTTGTAGTTCTTTATAAATATAGATGTCTCTGTTGTTATGTATCATCAAGTTCCCTCTGACGTATCCAAATCCTATGCAGTAGACCTCTGAAAGATTATTAACACACTTGCAAATTCAAAATGTGATCCTAGTTAAACCCATTGCTTGTGATTCATCTCTTTTTTGATTCCCCCATCTGCAAATGTTTTCACTTTACTTATATTACATAAAGCTTTCTTCAGTCTCAGAAATAATTTTATGTACACATTTATTTCCATCGTGCTCTCCATACATTAAGGTTGCAATCATAATTTACCCTTATTTGCATTCTCATGACTGAACAGCTGGTAAAAACTGGTCCACTGCTAAAACCCTAAGAAATGTGTAAAATAATTATATATTTGTGACTTATGCTAAAGAAGGGGGAAGCTTAATGATTGAACAAAAGAGATGAAGATAGATTTCACTGAAGTAATTGGTTCTCATTCTACCCCCATTGCTTCTGGTCCATTAAATTTGTCAGTAAAATACATGAGCACATAAGGTCAGTGATCAAAGAATGTTTACAGGTGTAATCAGTTTAAAACAGGATAATTAGCCACATTATCACAGTTAACTGAATTGCAGAAATTAGAAATGGGAGAAAGCCTCTTAGGTCACTTTGTCAATCACACAAATGAAGCAGGACTGTTTTCTATTTTTGCTCAACAGGAAACCTTTTCCAAAGCCATGTTCTTGCAATATATTCTAGCTGGGATAGCAATAGCAATTACACTTAAAATGCAATATATTCTAGCTCAGATAGTGAGCAGAATTGGTCAATAGTTCTTAAAATGAAAGGAATGTACACTGAATCCTGTGGGTTTTTTTTACTGTGTGGGTCCATTTATAAATCCCTCCCAGTAACACTTTGATGATTGCTGACCCTCTTTTAGTGTGTTTGTGGTATACCATAGGCCGGTTGTGCTCCACACTGAGTCAAATTGTGGAATATAAATTTGATTAATAAAATAAATAAATAAATAAAATTAAAGAATCAACAACACATGCCTCAGCAAACTGGCAGAAGTAGAGTCAGGATGTGACTCAAAAGGTAAAATACTGTAGCAAGCATAGGCATGAATAAGCAGGTGACACTGCCATCTATCACTCTGATTTGAAGCATGAGTGCAAACTCCCATAAAAAAAGGTATCCCAGAGAAAAAGAAATTTGCATTATCTAAAAACAGAGTTGTAGTTTTTTCTCTCTAACACTCACCAAGAGATTTGCATGCCATAAGGCAGTGATGGTGAACCTTGACACTCTGGCTGTTCTTAACTTCAATTCCCAAGAATGCTGACTTGGGCTTCTGGTAATTGAAGTCCATGAACACCTGTAATGCCAAGATTCACCATCACTTGGAGGCACATTTTTGCCCCAGCCCCACACCTGTTCAAACTTGAGGCACCGAGTCATTGGAGGGTATTTAGACTAGCCTGCTGCCAACCCCTCCCTTCTGCAGTTCTCTAGGAAATTTTCCAAGGGACACCAATGACAGAGAGAGACAATGCCCCTGTGACACTGGATAAATTGAAACCACAGAACACCTTCTCTGCAGCTGCCCTTTTTATAGAGATATCTGGAACAAATTCATATTTCCACTGCTCTGCACATATCCTGGATGATCAAACAACATATACACCCACTGGCTGCTATCTCGTGAGAGGCCCACCTTCACCCACAACACTGTCAGGTTCTGTGCCACAGCGTGTAAGATCAGAACAATCCTGGCAGGACCTTCAGCCAAATAAAATAATGCCACAGCATGGGCTAAGTAATAGTTGTAACATTATTGATCTATGTACTGTACTAATTTTACTACTCCATAACTCTGAGCAGAAATGCACTCACATTTTAACTTTTTTAAGCACTCACATTTTAACTTTTTCTGGGGTCTCTTGATATATTTTAAGTACCCTCATTTTAACTTGTGTTTCCTTTTATGTTCTATGCTGGTCTTGGATCATAATAAAGATCTGATTGATTGATTGACTTGGAGTGCCAAGGTTTGCCATCACAGCCATAGGACAAAGGCAGTGGTGGGATGTCAAAAATTTTACTACCCCACCCTGATGTCATCACAGTGTGGGAGGAGCTAACATCATGATGTCATGTCATGGGCGGGGCCAAAGAAAAAATACAAAATAATAAAAATAGGAAGCTTTAGGCTATAGGGAGCTTCAGGCTAGCAGCTTCTCTTCCTCCTCCCTGTTTGGGAGGACAGCAAGGAGGCCGTGCATATGTGCCAAGCACTAGGCGTGCATGCACACCAAGTGCTTGGCATGCATGCGCAGGGGGGGAACCAGTGAAAAGGTAAGCCCCGAAGGTGGTTCCCCCCAAAAGCTACTACAGGTTCTCTGGGACACTGGGAAAAATTACTACCGGTTCTGGAGAACTGGTGAGAACCTGTTACATCCCATCACTGGACAAAGGCCTAGATGCACTGTCCTAGTTCCATCAAGGTTAGCAACTAAGTGTGCTAACATGGATGTAACCTTGTGTAATGCTGTTTGCACTGCAAAAGCAATTTCTTTATTTTTAAAAAACCGTTATTTATTTTAATTATTTTTTTAAAATCTCTAGGTATTCCAAGATGGAAATCCTTTTAAATCCACTTTTTCAAGGTAGAATGTGTCCAATTTTTAAAATAAAAAAACCCCATATTTTCAGAATTAATTAAAAAACTTCTGACTGAAGGCTCTGACAGGAAAACAAACTCTCCATAGAAATGCTGTTGTGTTAAGTACTTCTGTTACCTAAAAATCGCTATCCCTTTTTAATGTGGAGATGCATTTTAAATTAAAAAGTTCATTGCTGGCAGAGAACCACAGAGATTTTAATTTCAGACAAAAACAAGACCATTTTATTGACAAACATAACATTTAAAACAGAGGGCCCCCACTGCTGGACAAACCCATTTTTGTCTGCTAGAAAAATCTAATGAGCTTCCCTGTGCAATTTGGTGGGAGAGCTAGCCATTGAAGCTGCCAAGAGTTTTTTATACATTTCCTTCAACTGATCCCATCACCAATGCTAATTAAATTTATACAATGAGACAAAAGTCCAGCAGAGGGGTTTCTTATTAAATCCAAATAAACAATCTTTAGTCACATTGAGTTAGTTAGCACTTTAAATTCAAGATACAATGACAAACTTGTATGCAAATAATAATGTAGGAAGAGATTTTACAATCCGGCTTTATGCTGTACTTGATCTCTTCCAGGTGAGCCTTTCCAGATGCTCATTGTCTATTTGTTTGTTTGTTGTCTGGCAAGCATCACAGTTTATATATGGTAAATAGAGATTCCAGGATGGTGATGGAGGAAATTCAGCCTCTGGCTCAGGAACTTCTTTAATCAAATGATTATGTTAATTCGTTTCCTTATTGAGAAGTCACAGTGTCCTTTGTGCTGCTTCAAAAATACAAACAGAACATGTTAAGAACCAAAATATTACAGAGCCAAGGAAATACCAAAAGGGAACCATTTTAGGGCAATTTAAGAACCCCATTCATGACATGTCAATAGCTTACTCCTGAAGCAATTAACACCTTTTCTTCAAGGTAAACAATCCCAGGACAGTCGGGAGTGTGTGAGGAGGAAAAGAGGAAATTCTGGTTTGAAAAGTTTAATCAATTGATTCTTATCCTTTGGTATCACACTGGGAAGGCAAGACTTGCCAGAAAGGGTGGTTAAACTGGAAAGTACTTTCCTAGATATAACAGCAGTTTGAGATCTTTACAAAATTAATAAACTCTTGCAGCCCTTTTTCCTGCAAGTAATCATTGCACAGTGTTGTGCTTGTGAACATGGAAGACTAAACTTGAACTGGATGGCAAATCAAAATACAGTAATACCTCCGATAACACTAAGACTTGGTTCAACAAGTCTTGGTGTTATCCGATTTGTAGTGTTATCCGATGCACGTTAAAATCCTATGGGATGTATTGGATAACGTTAAAGCTCCATAGAGATACATTGTAACCGCACAGGCTTTAGTGGTTGTTATCCGATCCATCCCATAGGACTTTAACGTTATTCAATCCAATTCTCCTCCCCAGATTACTTAGCGTTATCCGAGGTAAACGTTATCCGAGGTATTACTATAGTGAGAGAAACATATTTTATTGGAAATTAAAGTAAATATAAAACTAAACATATTAATTTCAAAATTATGGTTACATTTCCCTCAATTAATAAAATGATATTGCCCTTTCATGACAATGCTTTCTTCTCCTTATGAAGAAAGGAAATCAACCCTCCAAGAACACGGAGCTATATAAAACAATATCTTCTTTTAAATACAGTAATACCTCGGATAACGTTTACCTCGGATAACGCTAAGTAATCTGGGGAGGAGAATTGGATTGAATGCTGCTTCTTTTGTACTACTCTGTAGTGCTGCCTTATACCGTTTTGTTGTTGCATATTTACAGATGAGGCTGAAATGGTTTTCTGCTTTTTAAATGGAAGAGATCTTTCTGGCACTGTCTCTCTGCCATTTCACATTTGAGTCCTCTCCATTACTTCCTTCCCTCTTCTTCCTTTCCCTCTCAAGTCTATTCCCCTGCTGAATTAAATCAGCTTCTATAGGAGCCTGGAGTATTGGGAAGGCTTTTAAGAAAAGTCTCTGCAGGGAGAGGGAAATGCTGTAGATTAGTGTGGAAGGTTGAAACAAAGGATTTCAGGAAACTCATCCACTCTAATCATAGTTATCTTGAGCATGCCATTTATATCCCTAGTGGCCAATACACTACCGTGCAAGTTTGGACTGTGCCTAAAAGGAAGATATGCTGCTTCTTTTGTACTACTCTGTAGTGCTGCCTTATACGGTTTTGTTGTTGCTGTTGTTTAATGTCAATGAGTTTGCTTGTCAGTTACCTCCTTTAAAGAACACCTGTAGAGTTTGTGGCTGCAGTATTTCTGGTAAGGTAAAGGTAAAGATCTTCCTTGTTTGAAAGCCAGTCATATGTGATTCTTTGTTTACAGCCATTATCTGCATCTGCAGACATTTCTGTGGACGTGTGGCAGTCATAACTAGATGCTGGAGTGTACAGAATGCTGTTACCTTTTCCATTGAAGCAATATCTACTTATCTACTTGTAATTTCTTGCTTTTGAACTGCTAGGTTGCCGGAAGCTGAGACAGATGATGGGAACTCACTCCACCATGTAGCACTCGGGTTTTGAACTGCTGACTTGTCAACCTTCTGATCATCAAGCTCAGCGTCTTAACTACTAAGCCACTGTGGCCCTGTGTTTCTTGTACTAATATTCTAATCTGAAGAAAGAAATTTATGTAGGACGATTTCACATGTCATCTGGGATCAATTTTCATGTGCATTTGTCTGTCTTCATGTATATGGGTGTTGCTATATATTTTATATATTATATTTTAGTGTATCATACCACCTTCACTAATTTTCCTACAATATTCTCTTTTACAACATGAGCACAACAGGATGTGCCCACACAGTAAGAGGTTAAACTCATTAGCATAGGCTCTGCTTGGCAACTTCACACTTTTAAGATTGAAAAAGGGATATTTAAAACTAATCTGAACAACAAACCTTGGATAATGTTTTTACTGCTAGCTGTAGGAAGCTGTATTGATATCCATGCTTATCTGTCATTCTTCTTGATTACTCTTTACCTGTTTACCTTGTAACCTCTTTGCCTCTGTATCTAGTGTATATAAACCATACCTGGAAATTTCATGAAAGCTCACAGTAAAAATATAGCAGTTAGTCTTCAAAGTACTGCAATGTTTTTTATTTTATTTTGTTTTTGTTTATGTTTTCTGATTTGCCTGAACCACAGACTAACACAGCTACTATTCCAAGAGGTTTATAAGCAGTTATCTTTCCACACTGTTAAACTATATTTCGGGATTTGCAAACAGAACACACTCATTCTTCTGTGATAAATATAGCTACAATCCACAGTGCAAGTGGACCATAACTAAATATGTGCCTGTGTGTGAAGGGGTGTCTGTGCATATCCATGGTGAGGCATCTGGTCTCCCTACTCCATAAGCACCAGGGAGCCCTGTTGAAGTTGGGTCTTTCCCAGTCTCAAGCTGAGATAGATGAGGAGGGGGTGGCTGATAAGGAACATCTGAGGGACATTGAGCTGTCAGGGATAAGAGGTTGGGAGGGCCATGGTGAGGGGGCATTGAACACATCAGAATAGTAGGAGGAGACTTGGGGAGAAAGAGCAGAATACTGGAAGCCTTTCTTTTGTGCTTCAGTAGAGATGACAGCAGAGGAGGCTGTGAAATGGAGACAACTGACCTCCCCCAAGCTCAGCCAGTCACAAAAAGACAAACTTCAGCATTGCTCCTGCAGGCTAATTTGTCTCCTCTCTAGCTTCAGCTTTTAAACTGCCTGGCATAAGTTTGGCCTCCCATCCCTCCTAGTCTCAATGTTGAAGAGATTGTGAGCAACAGGCAAGCCAAGGAATTCCCCAGGAGAAGTGTCACCATGGAAACAGGACCTTCTCACTTTCCTCTATAATGGAGTCCAACAAGGAGATGGGCTTGAGCAGCTTACACGGGACTGCCAAGGACCCCTATCAACTGAAGCCGCAACTGAAGGGACTATATTTAGAAGATTTCTTACAAAAACTCAAACCTATGAGGATGCAAGAGAATGGGCATTGAGGCTGATGTTATTTCTTTACTAAAAGCTATTGAGTCACAAACCTGAGCTGAAGCACATGGAGTTATTGCATAAAGGCTCTGCTGGTGACAAAATACACAAACACACACACACACACAACCATCCTATCAGTTCATAACTTCAGGCTAAAACCCTGTACTCACATAAAACCTATCAACATACTTCTGAATAGACGTACTGAAGTGTTCACACTTCTTCTCCACCTGTCTGCACTGCCACTCAAATAACAGTCATCCTCAAAACTCTGCACTCATTGGGTTGCAAATTAAAATTGTGAACAGGTTTTCTTCTTGGTAATTCAGCTGTTAGCTCTGTTAGTCTCTTGTAGCAAAAGAGATACAGTAATACCTCATATAACATTAGTACCGAATAACACGAAAATCGCATAACATCAAGGAATCTGGGGGGAAGAATTGCATCAGATAACATTAAGATCCTATGGGATGCTTCAGATAACAACCGCGAAAGCCTGTGTGGTTACAATGTATCTCTATGGATCCCATAGAGGATCAGATAACACGAAAAATCATATAACACGAAGACTTGTGGAACCAGGTTTTAGTGTTATATGAGGTTTTACTGTACTGTACAAGAAATCTTGTAACATCTTAAAGGCTACCTATATATTTTTTTTAAAAAAATAAACGTTTCTGTGTCAAACCATACTTGTTAAGACAAGGGGCGGGGCAGAGCGCCACTGCTTCCCACCGAGCAGAACAGGGCGGTCATGCCAAAAAGGCTGGCACCCCTGTCTCGGTGCTGCTGATTGCCGCAGCCACGCTGGATACCGCGCGATACTGGATGGTATGTAGATGAGGTTGGTGGGCATCGGGAGGCCACTATGGGCACCAGGCGGGCATTGGGAGGCCACTATGGGCACCGGGTGAGCATCGGGAGGCCACTATGGGCAGCTATGTCTATCCCAACTGAAGTGCACCCGGCGTATAAGATGACCCCCCCACACACACACACACACTTGGAGGCATGTTTTTCAGGGGGGGAAAGTAGTCTTATACACCAGCAAATACTGTATTTTGTTTCCCTTTCCTGTCTTATCTGTCTAAAAAGTGCTGCAAGGCTTTTTGTATCTCTCTCTCACTCAAACACACACACACATACGCACCACTTCAAAAAAGAAATGATTTTTCTCGTTGTCTTCTTGGAATGGCATAACATACTGCTAAATAATAGTCATAAGTAGAGAACAAAAGTACAATAAAATGCACCTGTCCATTCTGCATTTCAGAATGGCAGGTCAGATGCAAGGGATTCTTATAAACCTAGTCATGCTCAAATAGCTTTGATATTCTGAGATGTAGAGACATTACACACACTATTTGGTAATAAGCCTGCTATTTTCATCTTATATATATTTTAGTGGGATGGAAGAAAATGTACTCCTCCCAGCATTCCAATTTTGCAAGTAATGGATTTTTCAACAATAAAAGTCATACTATGTCCCAGAGAGCTTTTTACTGTATGCAGTTGGGTTTCTTTGTGTATACAACTGTGACAAAAAGGAAAGTGAAAGTATGGCTTTAGTTGAATATCTGATTTAAGATAAGTGTGTTGATAGATGCATTTCATCTCATTGTTTTGCATGGTCATTGAAGTGGTTGCCCCATACCCATTTCTGAGAATGGGTCATCATTCCATTTATTCTGTAGTGTCTTCTTTGCTGTAGATTCATGCTAGCTTTAGAAGGCCTCAAGTAGTATTTTTAATCTATAATTAAAGATATTTGTGATAATTTGAGATTATGACCAGTACAGAGTGAAATGGAAGAGCTTTATCTATTGAAGGTAAATACTTTAGATGTAATGGTGAGCTGTAGAAGACCATATGCCTAGCTAGGATTTCAACAGTTGCGACTTTAAGAAGGTGAGGGGTTTAGTCTAAGCACAGTTATTTCCCCTCACAGCAAATACAAAATTCCCCTTGTCAAGGGATCCTGAATCTCTTTAAAAAGGTGTCTTCATCTGCTTTAACTCTCTCTTGCACAACAGACTTTATCCTTATTGATTAAACTGGAGCCTAGTCACATCCATTTCCTTCCTCCTATCTTTTGTCAAGAGTACGGAAGGCTGTGCTTAAATAATATTCTCATCTTGATGTGACATGCCTTAGGCCCTTTTTAATCAAGAATATGCTATGCAGAATCACAGCATGTATTTTCGTTACACTACTTGTTTAGTTCCTGGCAGTTTCCAAAACATCTGCTACATGTTGCAAGGATGCAGTCAAGCACCCTGGCATACAGGGTGATACCAGAGGGTTACCCTCCATTTTGCCATCTGTTAAAATGTTCTGTTTCATTCAGCTATGACATTAATAAAGAAATCTAGTACAAACAAAGCCAAAGGCTACCAAGTCAACATATCCATTGCATGCATAAAGCTTACAAGTTTTAAAACAATTAGATGCTGTGTGACTGTGCTTTAAATATATGTTTGTTCTCTCCTTTTTTATATCAGAGTACTGCACAATTAAAATTATGAATGTATATGAAATATATGTAAAATTCACAACAAATTAAAATGTTAAAATGATTGCACGACTTTTGACCAGAGTTGGGCTACTTCAGTAGCATTATCATGTTCATTTACTAGATATTTTATGTTCATAGTGGGACATAAATTACATGCACATAAACATTGCACTGAGTTTCTCTATTTTCACAGAAAAAATGTCCTGTGTCCAAGTAGGTGCAATTTGGTTGGTTCTACTTCACATCCACAGCTATTAGATGATTTCCAAATGGTACATCCAGAATTATCTCATGGTGGGAGAGTTTTTTCAGAATTCCTCCATTCAGCAAAGTTGAAGCAATGTTTGTTCTAAAATAAATCTATAGCAATTCACTATGTCAAGTTCATTAGATCTTTTAAACCAAGGGTTCCCAACCTAAGGCTCATAGGCTGAATCTTGCCCATGGTGCCATTTCATATGGCCCCAACCCTCCAAGGGCATTTGGGAAACAAAATGGCACCCCCTTTGAAGCTGTTGGGATAAAATGATCACCCCCATTGTGTGGGCTGGGCAAATAGCCATCTGGCTCTCGAAGCTGACTGAGAGAGCGTGACATGGCCCCTGGCTTGAAAAGGTTGGGAACCCATGTTTTAAACTGACCCTTAAAGTATTTTTTCCTGTTTTTCTTTTATTGATATACTGCTGTTAATTACTGGTTAAAATCTAAAAAGAGACAAGGCTTAGCAGTACTGGACAGAGATGGCTCATTTCAACAGCAAATAGAGAAGATCTCAGGCTGGGAACTATGGGTCTTGCAGTGTCAGCAACAGGAAGCAGCTGCACATGATAGTTCAGTTCTAATATGCCTGGAGAAGCTCCCAATGTTTGCAAAACCACCAGAAAGAGTAAAGCATCACTGTATTAACTGAGTATGCTGACACTGTGTTCCAACAGCTGAGGAAATTAGCTCCACAGCTTAGTGCTTCATGATTTTTGTTGCAGCAGCAAGAAAAAGAGATAGTCACCCTCTTCCTCTCCATTCTGCTCTCCGTCCTGCTTCATCTGGTAATACTAATTGGAAATCAGACAGCAATTAAGGTGTGTGTGTGTAATTTGCCAACAAGTAGTCAGGGGTGACACAATCTAAACATCAAACTGGAATCGGCATTGTAACATTTTAAGATTTATAGCAAATCATATATGAGTCTGCTTATCTCACTTCATCTTACTAGTCTGACATTTACAACTCTGCAATTAAGAATTTATGGTCAGAGTCAATAAGACCTATTTCGACTAGCTCCTGCCAAGAACAGACCTTTCCCCCTTGCCTTCTTAAATTACTACAGACTATTCACATGATCTTAAAAGAGTTGGAAAAGGAGTGTAATCCATCAACATCTAGGCATCTGCATAGAACTTGTGAATTTCTCGTCTCATTATAGCGCAAAGAGGGACAGTCACCTAAGAAGGAAGACAAACATATTTCATTATTACAGCAGATAAACCATTTTCGTTCCTCTGTATTCCTTAATTGTTTTCGCTGTTGTTGTTTTGTGTGTTCACATTTGTATGCTGCCCTACTCGCGACTCAGGGCTGCTGACATAGTATTGTAGAACAAAATCACAGTACTCCCAACAGTAAAACCATGGGCGATCCATGGTTCATCTAAATCATCTTAATTATTTAATTTTGATACAATCTCATATATTTATTCAAATTTAAACTTTAATGTCACTAACTCCCTAATGCGGTAAAGCAGTGGTTCCCAATGTGGGACCCATGCACACTTCCCAGAAGCCTGTTTCTCCAATGCTTTTAATTATCTAGCTATATGAAGCTTCTGGGAGATGTCATATGGGGAGGTGGAGTTTGGTGTCATCAGTACACAAATAACACACAGCTCTATCTACCTTGTTTACATCAGCAGGTGTTGTGGTACAGATCCTTGAGTGCTGCCTGGCTGTGATAATTTATTGTATTAGGGTCAACAAAAGGAAAAATGAATCCAGATATGATGGATATTCTACTGCTGGAGGGATCATTATACTGGTTAGAGTTCTCAACCTTTTTATGCCAGGGGCAGCTTTGTTGGCCAGGTGGCCATTTTGCCCTTCCTCCACCACCTGGCACTTCCTGGTGTGGCGGAGGCAGTGGAGGCCACATGAAATGCTTCATGTGGCGTATGGGCCACAGGTTGAGAATCCCTGGCTTAGAAGGTTGTTCACTTGGCCCCAATGGAGTTAGTTTCCCTCTGAAGCATCAGGTTCACAGTTTGGGGGAGTACTCTTGGATTCAGCTCTCTCTAGGGAGGTGCAAATAACTGCTATGGCCAAGAGTACTTTTTTTCAACTTTGGTTGTATATCCACCTGCACCTCTATCTGAAAAAAAAAACCCTATTAAAAGTTGTTTATGTGTTGGAAATCTCTAAAATAAACTACTGCAAGACTCCTTATATACAGCTGCCCTTGAAATCAGTACATAAATGTCATCTGGTCCAAAAATGCAGCAGGCACATAGATTTACATGTACCAGCAGTTTTGAACACATATCCCCAGGCTTGGCATGCCTCAATTGACTCCCAGTAGTTTTTGTGCTCAATTTAATATGCTAATCATAAATTTTAAAGCCCTTAATGGTTTAGGATACCAATATTTGGTAGAATGTTGTGTGGACAAAATAGCCACCCACCTGCTATTTGCAATTTTTGATATTAAGAACTTTAACACACAAGGAGGCTAAAACAGCCAACACTAGGCTCCTTCCCTCGTCTAGAATAAGCTTCCTACAGAGATTTGGTGGGTGCCATTCTAAACTAATTAAGACAGAATTATATAAAGCTATATTCCACTAGTGTTGAAGATGGACCAGAAATGTTCAATAGGATTTTAATGTGTGTATTTTTGTTTAAAGCTACAGTAGATTCACAGCATTTAGTTAGCAACAGGGTTTATTATGTGTCTTGCATTTTATTGCATATTACATTGTGTTTTTATTGTATGATTTTATAGTATGTTGTAAACCATCCAGAGTGTGATATCATTAATGATGCAGTATAGAAGTCAAACAAACAAACAAACTTGCTCAGGCATAACAAAAGACAGAAATGTGGTGTATTTGGCACAGGATTGCTAAAAGAAACAACCATCTACTAGTGATGCCATTTGCATATGGTTGACAATGAACATTGTATATAGGGTAGCCTCTATATACAGTTGCCTCTCACATGTTACTGAACTACAATACCCATCACCCCTTTTTGGCTACCTTACTTATGATTTGTGAGAAATCCAAACCGATATGATCTGCAGAATCACCGATTCCCACGGTGACAAGAGCATATAAAGGACATGCTGATTTTCTAAACAGTGATGCCATACTTATTAGGAGAAACAGTGGGAAGGAATGCAAAATACAGGGCAGAGAATTTTCTCTTCAGAATAGTTAAATGTAGAATAGAATTACAGTTGAAAATATAGTAGGGTATTATTTTTGGAAGAATTTTCAAGATCATTACTACAAAAAGTCAGCAATATTCACGGAAATAAAATCAGTCTGTACTACGTGTTGTCTCTGAATTTCACATTGCCATAATTAACTCCTTAGCTTGCAGAAGAACTGAACACTACCACCTTCTTTCGCCTTATCTTGCCAATCAGATGCCAATAGATAAACAAGGAATCACTACAAGCATGCTCCATATGTTATGAGCCCCATCCCCATGGAAACAAATGAGAGGTGGAAATTTTGCAATAATCTATGGCAGGGATTCTCAGCCTGCAACCTGCAGGCCAGATGCAGCTCACAACACCATTTCACGTGCCCCCCACTTCCACCACACCAGGAAGTGCCATGTGATGGAGGAAGGGCAAAATAGCCATCTGGCCCCCAAAGTTGTCAGAGGGAGTGTGACCTGGTCCCTGGCTTAAAAATGTTGAGCACTCCTTCTCTATGGGATGTTAATTTCACACAAGCAACCTGTGGCAAAAAGCAACTTGCCTGTTGAGTTAGTTTCTTACATTTTTAATCCACCTTTCTACTAAAGAGCACAGAACCTGCTCTCCAGATTTTACCCTGGCAACACTCCTTTGAGGATTTTTGAGCTTAGAGACCCTGACTTGCCCATTATGAGCACCATAGGAAAATTGATTGGTTGGTTGATTGCAGGGCCGGATTTACATGAAAAGAGCCCTAGGCTATTTCACTTATGTGGCCCTTTCACCTCCCATTTTTAAGTTTGTAAATTACATGAGAGTTAATAAAATACATCATTAGTGTGATATATATAAATATATAGGCGGCCTTGGGAGCTGAAGTCCACAGGGAAGGAATGGGATGGTCCTCAAATGGATTAAATCCCACTTGAACCCATCTTGATAGGCCCCTCTTGATCATGAGGCCCTAGGCTGAAGACTAGTTAGCCTATAGGAAAATCCGGCCCTGGTTGATTGTATTTCTATACTGCCCATCTAGGCTGAAACACTTTTGCCACTGCAGGAAGTATCATTGGCCAATGATGGGAT
The DNA here is from genome assembly GCA_030440675.1 of Furcifer pardalis. NCBI lineage: Eukaryota > Metazoa > Chordata > Lepidosauria > Squamata > Chamaeleonidae > Furcifer > Furcifer pardalis. Next base: position 64,731,239 of record CP126895.1, read on the forward strand.
GTGGCCTGGGAAAATGAACAGTGCATAGATAGCTTTATTGTGTGGATGAAAAGACATTTCAACCTGGGGACAGAAACAATCCAGTCATGCTCAGTATAAGAAGTCTGAAGAGGGCTACTTTCTCACTGGAAAAGGGCATGCACTGCATGTATGAATGTCCAGATCCAAGCTGTGGTACTACCAGTGAAAATAATTTTAGGTGCTATCGTTGAGAAAAGTGGCCTGAAATCCAGAGTGTTGTGTTTTATCACAGAATAAACAATGTATTTATTTTATATTTTGTCATCTCCAATCACGGCACTGGGCTAGGTGTATAAATCTCACACTCCTTCAAACTTGGTAAGAAAATGAGAAGGCACCTACATCTTTTCTTTTCACATCTTGAATTCTATGTGGAAACCTCTGTCCAGCAGAAATCTCATGGAAAATCTCACAGGGATTCTTTGATTGTTTTTAATGTACTTTTTTCTCCCAGAAAAAAGACTGAATGCTCTGACATTATTACAACTGCTGCACAAGAATAGGGTATCTTCTGTGTAACACTCCCTGCAAAAGGCATTGTGCTGCACAGAATTTGGTAGCTAATTGCACATGAAAGCAGAAAGCTGGGGAAACTCACTGTGCAAACAGAAAAATCTCCATGAGCCATCTTGGCAGGATGAGATTTGTGAAATCTTCAAGGATGATAAATGTTTGGAGTACTCTCCACACCTTTAAGTTAGTCTGTGGGCCACTTCTCTTTCCTTCATCTAAAAAAAAAAAACTATGCACATTATGTGTACATCCCTCTGTTTTGTGACTCTGTGAATTAGTTAGTTCTGCAATAAATCAAATTTTAAAACAGTTTAAGAGTCTCTCATTCTTAGCAAACAAAAAGCAAAGATGTTTCTTATAAAATGTTTAAATTCTGACAAACTGCACAGCTATGCAGAAATGAAATGCTAAGACACTGACACAATATCCTCTATTTATGTAAATCCTGGTTATGGATTTTTTTGTAACTATGAGTCCATCAGTTAAGTTTACATTTACATAAGGAGCCCTCTGTTGGAACATATTTCACAATCAATAGAAAAAGAAAAAAATTAAGTGGAAGTATACTAGGAATTGAAAGTATTCAGGACCAGATTCCCTCCCCACTCCTAAAGTTTGGCTTTTAAAAATAGGTGAACATTTGAAAGTTGACCATGCTGCTGGGGATAAATGTAGAGAATCACAGTCTGTAAAAATGTTTTCAGCTAAAAGGTGTGGACATCCTGTGATGTTGATATACCACTCCCATTCTCCTTCATATCGTTTACTAATGCTTGAACCCAAAGATCAAGGCTGTCTACTTCTTTCTTCCTTATTTCCTCTTTTACCCCTTCAGATGTCAGGTTTAAAAAACATATCCTGTGAAATAGTAAAGTCATGGCTGAAAGAGATTCTATATATACACAAAGATGTATAGATATATGTGAAGTGAATGTAGACAATAAAGTACTGTTATAATCAAATCATAGAGTAAACAAAACAAAACAGAAAAAAAGACAAAGAATGTAGTGGCACCTTAAAGGCTAACTCCTGTATTTAAATGTGAGCTTTCGTGGACCAAATCCACTTCATCAGACATAAGAGTGAGGCTTCATGGCATCAATTTATACACATCAGTTAACAAGCACACAATGTTATAATTGGTAATTTTTTTTGGTAAAGATCAAGATGCTCATATAAAAATACCAACTGCTAGAAGAGCCTTTTCGGTATCCGCTCTGGCCCTGTGGAACCTCCTGCCAGTTGAACTATCTCCAGACAGAGCTGCTGCCCTTCAGGAAAGAGCTGAAAATCTGGCTGGCAGGGAAGGTGTGGGGAGGTGTAGAGGGAGGCTGGAAAGCTGATGGGGGACTCCCCCGTCGGCTTCTCCAGCCACCCCGCAGCTGCAGAAATAGGGGTGGGGTGGCTGGGAAGCTGATGGGGGTCTCCCCCATCATTTTCCCCAGCCACCCTGTCCCTACCTCTGCAGCTGTGGGCTGCTTGTTTTGGGATGGGGTGGCTGGAGGTGGAAGGCACCCTGATCCTTAAGCAAGCAGCTTGCTCTGGCTGACTGGTTTGAGATCGGAGTGGCTGGGGGTGGAAGGCACCCACAGCCACCCTGATCCCAAAGCAGGCAGCCCATGTGGGCTGCCTGCTGTAGAATTGGAGTGGGTGGGTGGGGGTGAAAGGCACCCCCAGCCACCCTGATCCTTAAGCAAGCAGCCGCTCTGGCTGACTGCTTTGAGATCGGAGTGTCTGGGGGTGGAAGGCACCCACAGCCACCCTGATCCCAAAGCAGGGAGCCCATGTGGGTGCATCCCCTGCCGGGATTGCTAAGGGGCTTAGCCATCCAGGTGGGGTGGGGGCTTCTGGAGAGAGGCTGGGAAAAGGGTCCCAAGCCTCTCTTCAGAATGCCCCCCACCTGGATCACTATGTCCCTTAGCAATCCAGATGGAGGTTTCTGAAAGGTAGCTGGGAAAAGTTTTCCCAGCTTTTTAGAAACCACCCACCTGCCTGGTTTGCTAAGGGGCTTAGCCATCCCAGGGGGGGGGGGCTTCTGGAGAGAGGCTGGGAATAGGGTCCAAGCCTCTCTTCAGAACGCCCCCCAGCTAAGCCCGATCTTTTCCCCAACCCCAGCGCCGATGCCCCTGTGGGTTTAGCGCTTGGGCTGTGGCACCGATTGCCCTTTGTTTGCAAAGTGAACGCACATTCCCTTCGCAAGCAAAGGGTGATCCTACGCTGGGACCACCAGTTTGCTTGGGGAGGGAATGCACGTTGTGGAACCAAGTTATAATGTTATCTGAGGTACTAGTGTTACTAGTAATGCAGGGATGCAATTGCATGAAAAATCCAGTTGTTGTTGTTGTTGATGATGATGATGTTAAAAAGGATGCTGATCAAATAGCCCAGGGCCCATCCTACATCTTGGTTTTGAACTTTTCCTGGACAATTGAGGAGGAACACATCAGTGCCAATTTTTTTGGAATAGTAGCCATGTTCATCTGTGGTTCAGGCATATCAGAAAAAAAACCAAAATAAACAAAATAAAATTAAAATAAAATAAGAAACACTGTAGCACTTTAAAGACTAACTGCTGTATTTTTATTGTTAGCTTTCGTGGATCAAGTTCACTTCTTCAGACAAAGAGTGAAACTTACAGCATGGTTTCTATACACCTAATTCAGGAGGTCAAAGGAAGAAGGGCATGGTCAAGCAAGATGACAGACAAGCAAGCACAACAATACAGCTTCACACAGCCATTAGCAACAATAGATTATTCAGATTAGCTCTAAATGACTCCCTTTCAATCTCAAGGTTGCTGTGAAAGCCCAAAGACTCCCATCTCTAAGAAATCTTTTTTCTTTTTTCTTTTTGCTAAGCTTTTATTCTTGGATGCATGCCTTAAAGTGATGGAGGGTTTTCAGTGTGTCAGTGAAGCTGAGATCAATGCCATCAGGACTCCTAGCAGGAGCAGACAAAATGGAATGATTAAATCTGAGACACCATACCAACATAAGAGAATGGATTATTCCAATAGTGGTTGGGTGGCAACTAGTCAGCAGCAGTTTTAGCTGAAGGTGATGTTGGGAGTGGAGGCAGTGGCAGTGACATATAACCTAACTTTTGCTAGTGCAGCACAGACATGTTCATCAATGGTAAACCATTGCTGAATATTTCTTATTTTGGAAACTCTATGATAAATCAGCCCAAAATGAAACAAGAGATAATTCTGAGGTTGAGACTCAATCACCTACCAGGGAAGAGCCAAGGACAAGTATGAATAGTGTTATCACTAATGAAGAAACTAAATTAAAATAGAAAAGAAGCCTAGTGGCTGATATGCACAGAAGCAAAAAAATAATCTGTCATTGTCTGCATATATAAATTTGCATTACTTAATGGAATTGACCTTGAAGAAGAAGAAATAAAGCTTGAAAGGAGACATTAATAGGAGACATTAATAAAATGCAACAAACAAACAAACAAGCAAACAAACAAGTCCTGTAGTCAAAAGAAAAGGAAAATAGAAATGGATAATGGAAGAAACACTTTGAATATAGAAAACAATAGAGAAGAAAAAGAGAAATGGGATAGAAATATGGTTAAAGCACTGAATTTAGTTTTCCTGCAATTGTCCTATAGAGGCAAAGAGAACTAGTGTGTAGAGTAATATGAGAGACAACAACAGAGAAATGCAAACATTCTTTTCCAGAAGATCCATGAAATCAAAAGGGAAATTTAAGCTTAGAGAAGGTTGAATCAGTATACTGTATACTGAAGACCATACAGAAGAAACAAAAGGATGACAGACTTCTTTGAGGAGGATCCTTTGATTTTTTAAAAAATACAAACCTGCAGTTCTAGAAAGTGAATGCTGCTCTGAAAATGCTGGAAAGAAATAAATCACCATAGGAATGTCCAATACTGACAGAACTATTTCAAGCCACAGAGAATGAATCTGTAAAAATCCTGAAAAGAATATGCCAACCAATATGAAAAGCAAAACAATGGTCCACAGACTGGTGACTTTTAATATATATTCCAGATCCCAAGAAATATTCTCCAGATATAGGAAGTAATGTACATAATGGTATCATGATGGCATAATGACATTGCAAAGATGTCCCTCCTACATTACAAGAAGATTTGCCAATGCAAATATTTAGCATTAGATTTGCCAAGAACCAATGATTAAATTTTGATATATCTGCAGTAATTAATACTTGACACCTTGTTTCTAGCTTCTAATACCAAATCTCTCTCTCTTAAAAAAAATTCCTTCCTGCAAATTAGTTGGATGATTTCCAACTGTCTGGAGACTTGAGTGTCTTACTTCTTCATCCCTTTTATTGATAATCAGTACTTTTGCAGCAGAAGTGGGTAATTATATCCTGGTTCAGCTCAGAGCTAACTAAACCTACTGCAATTTATAAATTGAAACACATCTGCTGTCTCTCTCCATCATTGTGGAAAGAACTGACAAAATATAAAGCAGTCAACATCATAAAAATGAATCTGTCACCTACCTAAGGGTTGCCACAGTATCATGGATTTAATTAATTTACATGGTAATTCTAATGTTATCTTCATTGGACTAGGTCAGTGGTTCCCAACAAGGGGTACACAGCCCACAGGTGGACTTCAATTCCCAGAAGCCTAAGTCAGTACATTGGCTGATCAGTGCTTTGGGGAAATGACTTAGGCTTCTGGGAATTGAAGTCCAAACACCAGCATTTGGGAAACACTGGACTAGGTTAATAGTGCTAGACTTGGATTCCTTCACTACCTGCCAGCATAGCCAATGGTTGGGGATCTGAGAGTGAAAGTTTGGGGGGTTAAATAAGAACAAGATCTGTGACTGGAAACCAATGTATTACAGTGTAGAGAACATTAGTCTTTATACATGCAAGAGATCTATAGTTCTTTCGACCATAAAGAAGATGGAAGCTGTGAGGCAGAATGAGACTATATAGCAACAAGTGTGAGTTGAAGAAAGAGAATACCATTTGGTGGTGCGTGAGCAGTATCGATTGGTACATGCTGTAATAGATCTCTAGATTAATGCAATTCCAAGTAATAAGAAAGAGCTGAAGTTAGCAAGAGATACTAAAAGCAACAAAAAGCACTTTTATATATGTGTAGGAAAAGACAGAGAAAAGAAACAGTGGTTCAGTTGCTCAAGGAGATGGGAAAATAATAAGAGATTACAAAGAAAAGGCAGAAGTGCTCTATTTCTGCTTCAACTAGGGTTTTCTCCAAAAGAACCTTCAGAAAAATGTGAAATACAAAGGGAGGGGGCAGGATTTCAGATTGAGATTGAGATTGATAGGAATAGTTTATTACTTTGAATGAGTTCAAATTCCTGGTATCAGATGAGCTGCATCCAAGGATATTGAAGGAAATGGCTGAGAACCACTGTCTATCATTTTATTGAAATCATGGAGTATGGGTGAAGTACCAGATAAATGAAGGAGGGCTAACATTGTCCCTATCTTCAAAAAAAAAAGGGGGGGAGAGAAACTGGGGAAACTATAAACCAATCAGCCTGACATGCTGTAAATCCCAGGAAAAAAATCTTGAGCAGGTTGTAAAGCAACCTCTCTGCAAGCACCTTGAAAACAATGCAGCAGTCACTATAAACCAACATAGATTTATCAAGAAGATATCCTTCCACACTAATCTTATCTCATTTTTTGGATTGCATAACTTCCTTTGTAGAGTATAGGAGTGCTGTAGATGTAATATATATTGACCTCAGGAAAGCCTTTGACGAAGTATCCAATGATATCCTTGACCCCGTGGACTCACCAATCTATTAAGTTTTTATGCAGCATCAGTAAAGCAAGACAGTTTTACAAGTAGCTTCAGTTGGAATCACAAGTTCTCCAAGCTTTTACTCCCTGTTTTAGCCTAGCAATGAAACACTACACACAATATTTAGAAAGATAACAAAAATATTCTTCACTTACAATTACTGAGAGAGATAAACATGTGCTCTGGTTTGTTAAAGTATTTTAAGGAACAAGCTATGTGGTTAAACAAAACAGTGATCTTACATAAACAGTGGAATCTCACTTTATAGATGCCTCACACAATGGCGAACTCGCCACACTGAAGAAAACCCCAAGAAAATGACACTTCGGCTCACGTTTCCCCCCCCCCCCGCCACATGAACAGATTTTTGGAGTTTTCAGACAGTGCACTCAGCTCCACCATGGCTATGAGGACTGTTTGAGATTTCTTGGTTCCATTTTTGTAATTGTTAGCTGCTTTTTAGATGAGTTTTGGATGCTTAAAAGTGGTGTTTGACACTTCTGGGATGGGGGAAAATAACAGATGACTGTCAGATCATGACCAGACCTGGCCACTAGAAGGCACAAAGCACGATTTCCCATAGGAATGCACTGAAAACTGTTTTTCATCTGTTCCCAAGCCAAAATACCCCAATTTTTTTCTGTTCAAAACTGTTCATAAAGTGCACTTTGGAAATTTTTTTTTGCCACTTTATAAAGCGTTTTAAACAGAAAAAATAGGGTTTTTTGGGTTTTTCCTGACCTTTGCACTGATTAATTATTTTTCAATGCATTCCTAAGGGAAACTGTGCTTCACTACAAGGAAAAATCACTACAAGGAAAACCCCATGGATTAATTCCATAAAGAGGGGTTCAACAGTACATGCTTCTGCTTGTAAGGCAAAAATAGCAAGAAGAACAAAGGAAGAAAAAAGACGTGAACAAGGGCCTGATACATAAAAAAAAAAGTCAGATGAGCCTAGAGGCTTTTCTATTGGTTTGTCAGGGATAAATTATCATTAACAACCCATTGCATGCTGGGTTTGCCCTAAAATACTCAACACAATTAACCATCTATCCAATATTGTTTAACATCTATAGGAAGCCACTGGGTGAGGCTATGTGGGGATTTAGAGTTTAGTGTCCCCAATATGCAGATTACACACAACTCTATATCTCCTTTCAATACCTTGATTATTGTATTTCCTTGATAATGGAATGAATAAAAGCAAACAAGCTGAAGCTCAACCCTGGTAAGATAGAGGTTTTAGTGTTGTCTGACTAGGTGGCCTGGGGACCACTAGGGACCAAGTATACAACTTGGGAGTCATTATAGCATTGGCTCTTGAATAGTAAATTACAGCTGTATATAAAGCTGCCTTTCACCCACTGCATCAAATTGTACAATTGCATCCTTATTTGGACAGACATTACCTTACAAGATTTGTCCCTTCATTAGGAGTCTCCTATATAATTGCTGCAATACTGTCTATGTGGACCTGCCCTTGCACCTGATACAGAAATTTCAGCAAGTACAGAAAGTGGCTGCCAGACTGGTGACAGGAATGAAGAAATGTGAACACATATCTCCAGCCTTGCCAGGTCTGCACTGGTTGCCTGTCTCTGTCTGTATTACACACACAGTGTTAGCTCTAACATTTTAAGCCCTATATGATTTGGGACTTTCTTAGCTGGTGGAGCATCACTCCCATAGGTCATCGCCAGCATTACCCATGCAATCGGCACTACTCCAGTTGCTGACCCCAATGGTAGCTAGAAAGGTGGGAATGAATAGGTGAGCCTTCTTCATGGTGGCACCCTCACTCTGCAATATGTTGCTGGTGACCCTGAACCAGGCCCATTCAATGGACACCTTTAAGAAACAACTGAAAACAGCACTCCTTAAAGACATTCTCCCTACTGCCAGCTAACAATTGCTTAAATTTTGATTTGCAATTCTCAGACATAGTTATTTCTGTCGATTTTTAATTATTTTTGTACTAGACAATTCTACATGTGATGGTTTTCAATTGTTGCAAACTGCCCTGAGTGGGACCATAATCAGATGGTTGGGATATAAATCTAATAATTGAACAAACAAACAAATAATAAACAATCAGAGGAATACATTCCCATTCTATTTCCATGAATTTTGAAAATGCACAGATTTTGAAAATAGTAATGTTCACTTCACTTTAAAAATCAGTTGATTGGTAGATTAAAAACAATTCAAACTAGTGACATAGCTTTAAAAGAATTTTTATTGTTTCTCCTACTTGACTTACCTCTTTCATGCTCAGGTTAGTTTGTAAATGAAACCCAGCATATGTTTGGCATGTCAAACATCTGTTGATAAATTGTAACAAAATCTGTTTAGAAACAGACTTTGTTTCAAAGCAGAAACATTTTATTTATATGCAAAAATCTAACAGTTTGTATTTCCTCTGGCAGGCAGAAATGTATTTTTGTCCAAAATAGTAGTAACAACAAAAGCCTACTCAAAGCAAAACAAAGGCCAGTGAAGAAAGAGTTGCTCTATGCAATGATGTGGCTTTAGTTCTTCTGACTGGAGCTTAAATGTTCTAGTGAAGTCATGTGGGAGGACTTCAGTGACTTTACATGTGGGACATGGTGATGCAGAAGACTAATGTGCCAGTCTTGCCTCCTTTTCAGCTGTTGTTACATGCTTGGGAAAATCCAATTCAATTTGCTAAAGCAAGACTAGTTCATGTACAGATTACAATAATACATGTCTGGGTTGTTTTTTGTTGTTGTTTTTGTTAAATGCTTCATTAGTGGGATTGAAATTTAACAATCTTTTCTTAATTCTGAGTATTAAATTTGTGGTCTGTATTTCTAATGCATCCAAGTAGAATGTTATACATTCCAAAGCTCACCTATAGCTATGCAAACATGAAATATATTTAGATTGTACTGACATACATGGGAATAAATCAAGTTGTTGTTGTTGTTGTTGTTATTATTATTATTATTATTATTATTATTATTATTATTATTATTATTATTATTATTATTATTATTATTATTATTATTATTATTATTATTATTATTATTATTATTATTATTATTATAGATTTCTATGCCGCCCTACTTGGCAAAAACCAACTCAGGGCGGCTTACAGAATCTAGCAATATCAAAGTTACAATACAACAAAAATACACTAGGATAAAATATAACAGAGCAATAAATACAGTAATCAGCATATAAATCAATACACACAATAAATCAATACACGATAAGTCAATACACAATAGATCAACCCCTCCTAACTGTTAATACACACAAACTCAAACAAACCAATCCACAGTGTCCCCAACAGAGCCCAAGCTCAATGTTCATAGCAGAGCTCAGGTTCAACGTCTGCGGATGGGAACAATAACTGTGGTGGCAGAAGCGCATTTTTGAGGCCAACCCGCCCAACTCCAAAAGCCCAGTCCTGGCTTTTCATCCCCTGGGCATGGGTGGGGCCCGGGGGGGCAGTAGGTGTCCTCAGCCAAACAGCGGGTTGGCTGGCCATTTCTTCTGTGAAGAGCTGGCTCGGCCCTTTATCCCCTGGCCATGGGTGGGGTTCCAGGGGAAAGACGGCAGGTATCGGCGGGACATTTTCTGGCAACTCCCGGTGGCAGCGAAATGCTGATCTTTTGAGGCCACTGGGCTCCACAGCTGAGCCCTGTTTCTCCCTGGAGGCTGGGGTAAAGAGGCAGGAGTCCCGGTAGCAGTGAAACGCTGGTCTTTTGAGGCCACCGGGCTCCGCTGTTGAGCCCCGTTTCTCCCTGGAGGCTGGTGTAAAGAGGCAGGAGTCCCGGTAGCAGCGAAACGCTGGTCTTTTGAGGCCACCGGGCTCCACAGCTGAGCCCTGTTTCTCCCTGGAGGCTGGTGTAAAGAGGCAGGAGTCCCGGTAGCAGCGAAACACTGGTCTTTTGAGGTCACCGGGCTCCGCTGTTGAGCCCCGTTTCTCCCTGGAGGTTGGTGTAAAGAGGCAGGAGTCCCGGTGGCAGCGAAACGCTGGTGAATTGCTGATATTATTATATAGGGTGGAAACAAATTAGTCAGACTCACCTTGTATTTCTCAGTGAACCATCATCATGAGAACTGGAACCAAATTAGAGAGACCCTAATAGATCTTTCAAGGTAAGTGAGATATGGAAGAAATGGTTTTACCAGTTCCAAACCCTCAGTATGTTTCAATAGCTCAGCAGTGATTTAAACTGAGGTATTCTGAGTCCTATTCTGTCATTGTAAGTCAGTACATTGGCTGATCAGTGCTTTGGGGAATTGACTTAGACTTCTGGGAATTGAAGTCCAAAAACCGAAGTTTGGGAAACACTGCTCTACAATGATACAGGTTTAAACAAATTTACTGTATGCAGTGACAGTGGATGCTTCAGCAGTACAGCTACCCCATGGGTAGAAGTCCATTTCCAACAAGAAAGCAACACAAATGCCACTTCATGACCCTCAAAGCTGATATCCTAGATTAAAGAAAGTTGTTCCTTTAAACTTTTCCAAGTGAGACTTTCAGAACTCACAATCAGTTTTGACCTAACATTCCATGCTCAGTAATGTATTGCATGTAATTCCTTCCTGATTTAGTTGTGCCTTAGTTTAGACGGCAACATAAAATCTTCCATCATGAACTTCAAATTTTCTTTGTGCCTTATTATACAATACTCTAAAAATAAGGAGCAGTCTATTCAACAAGAGGTGAAATGTTTAGAGCAATGCAACTGCCGTACAGGTCCTTAAAATGGCACATAGAGATACAGCAAAAACAGATTAGTGAATAAACACATTTTGTTTTATAACAGCAAATACAATTTTGACAGGAACACAAAGGAAAAAGGTTATAAAATAAGCAGGCTTTCTTCATTTATTATTAACATGAGTTATGTCAGCCAAAATCTGAATTATAAAGATTAAAATACAAATTAGGTGTGACATTCAAATACAGGGGTGAGGAGGAATCAAGTGCTAAATATTAAAAAAAAATGAAAGAGAGAGGGAGAGAGGGAGAATGAGATCTTATTATCCTCTGAAGGTCACTAGACTAGGTACCTGGAAGGACTGCCAAGGGAAGAAAAATACAAAACTGCTATCTCAGTGGAATGTTTAAACCTAGTAGCAGACATGAATGATTTCCAGCTTATCTTAACAACCATGGAAGAGCTTCTGTCAAGGGGTTTAAAGGTCACAAGAAACATTCTGAATTCCTCCAAACAGTGCTAATCAACAATGAAGATTTAAAACTAGTTCTAGAACTGTAACTCTCTTCAGCAAAGACTCCTGTCTATCCATTCACAACCCATCACACTTTAAAGCCTAAATCTAGTTATTAAACTCAGCTGAATCAACTGCAATGTGGTGACTCAACACCTAAGAAGATTCTATTCATTTAGTGGGTCTGCTCAAGTTGGAACTGACCAATTGATTCAGACCTTAGGATAGAAAACCAAATACACTTTTTAAATGGCACTTACGTTAGAATAAATGCTACCAAGTAGAATTATGCTGTTAGTTTCCAAGTCAGGAAAAGTAAAAACATCATTAGCAAATAAATTTAAAGTCAACCAATCAAGCATAAAATATTCATGCAGGTAACCCTGAACACTACCAGAGGGATGTTGGTAGCTAGTTGCATTGAAATGTGAGAAATAAAGAACAAATTGTGTTTACAGCTTGAATTTCAGGGGACTGCTAATTTTAATTTGGATGTACAGGATTGGGATAAATCAAAGATGCTTATTAATTTACCACTATCAGTGTCCTAGGAACTACAACCTCTAAAATGAAGTAAGCTAGTTTGCTGGATCCATTCTCTGTAATGACTCTGATCAAACCAGACTGAAGGTCCCATGCGTTTTTCCCATTCTCTTTGGAAACAAAGCAAGGGTATATTTTTAATTTAACACCCACACCCACTCAATTTATCATGAGCACTGGAATGGTTTGTGATTTTTAATGACAATGGCAAAAAGTCAATGTGAAAAATCATGCAAAGTCAAAGCATTCCCCTCTGCTTAAACATCACAGTCAATTGTGAAATTTATAAATGATTCTACAATTTACTCTGCACATGCACATCTAAAAAAATATGGTGCAGCTAAGGCTAGCTAAGTCAAAGATAGATCTTGAGTTTCTACCCAGAAAGAATGATTCTGAATCCTTATACTGAATCCTTATACCTGTAAACAAGGGGTGCCCAAACTCTGGCCTGTGAGCCTAATTGGCCCCCTGCATATAATTAATGTGGCCCGTGGTGAGCACCCAGGCTTCACCATGGATCACACACACACACACACACACACACACACACACACACACACACACACACACACACACACACACACACACACACACACACACACATGATGTCAGCAGTGGTGGCGGCAGAGGCAGCGACTGCACTTTTTCCAGACTGCTCTGAGCAGCCTCTCACTTAATCATTTCCCCTCAAAAACCTGTGCTGAAGCCGATCACTGCCTTGGGGGAATTTTTGGAGCCTCCTACAAGTCAAAATTTACGATGCTAAGAGAGCCCCCTGGTGTGATTGGGATGACGTCATCGGGATGCGCACAATCACAACAAACAAGAAAGAAAGAAAGCATAGTTTGAAAGCTTTCATCAGAAAGGCAAGATATTAAATGGCATTTTGATTAACAACTTGCCTGGTGAAGAATTCTGTAGAACTTGGAAACTTTCATATATATTTTGTGACATACCCGACCGTGGTATTAAATCCTGGATTTCCTTTTCTTCATGGGCATCAATCACTAGATTTGTTTTGTCTTGATTTCAAAATGTGTGGAAACATTTGGCTTAATAGTAACTTCTTAAGCTTGATGGATAGGATTTATTTTAAAAATTATATCCCACCCATCTAAAGAACATCTAAAGAAATTCATTACTCTGAATGAATCATAAAACAAAACCCACATGCAGTACAACAAAAATTAAAAAATAAAACATTATACTCTTTAAAAACTTGCACTTTCCAGGTGGCAAGACAGACTTAAGAGGCATCATTTACTCCCTAGGGGGGAGGGTATCACAAAATATTTCCCTGTATTTTGTCTTTCCTTGGATTTACAGACAGAAGGATTTTCATCTGGTTAAAAATGTAAAAACTCCCCCAAAGATTCTCCCCAGGTACACAAATAACCCTGAATGTATGATAAAATCAACAAGGACAGTGCTCATTAGACCAGGGATTTTCAACCTGTGGCCCATGAACTGGAGAGACCCATGGCACCATTTAATGTGGCGCCCACCACCTCCACCACACCAGAAAGTGCCATGTGGTGGAGGAAGGGCAAAATGGCTGCCCAGTCCCTGAGGCTGTCTGAGAGAGCATGACCTGCCCCCAGTTTAAAAAGGTTGAGAACCCCTGCACTAGACCCTACCCCAAGCATTGCCACCATGACCTGAATTCAGTGTAGCCTTGATATACATCCATGGTGTAGATCTGGCTGCTAGTTATTTGCATTATTTCCTTGGGAAAATATGCAACTATGCTGTAGTTTGTGCTATTATGCAAGCAATTTAGTCATAATCTCATGAAATTAATGCTGAGTCTAAAGCAGCCCAAACCAAAGGCCACACTCTATAAACCATCTCTAAAGGCTGATGTGCTATTAACTGTTAATTGGAAGTGAGTTGGGACTTCTAGAGGTTCATTTTCTATGTGAAACTTTCAAGAAAAAGGGAGAGTTTAAATGTGTGAAGCAAATCTGTGGCTTCATTAGTGTATAATATTCATTTGTGCATTATTTAAAATAACTGCTTAAATTTAAACAGCAGAAACTGTTCATATTCACTTTCTTCCCAGTGCTGGATAATTTCCCCTGTTTACATTTGCCTCAGGCCTTGTCCCATCTGCTACAACAAAGGTAAAAAGAGTTCAGCATAAGAAACACACATAAGAAATATAGTCTGTGTTCTGAATGTACTATTTGGAGTGGGGGAGATAGAAAACGTATTATCATTCTCCTTTAGAATTTCTATAGTAGTTCTTGCTTGGTACGGCTTTATCAAAAATCTCTCCACTAAGCCTCTGATCACAAAAATGGTGGATATAGCAAGGGGAGAGAAAAGTGGGTAATCCTCTGAGATGATATTTTTCCTGTTTATCTTTAGATGAGCAGGTATTTCACCAAATAAAGCATGACATTGTCCTCTCTGAGTGATGCTGTCTATAACAAACAAATAGAACGATGATGGAGTGGAAAGGAGAATCTTTCCTTTTTAAAGTCACAATTGGATTTATCTATATGTCCTAAAAACTCAGTCATGTATGAATCTGTATCCTACAACTCCAAAGTATGGCCTAAATACAATGGCTGGTATTGTTCAGAGAAGTCTAATTGAAAATAATTGACAAAAAGTAAGTTAATACTTTTCTAATATCCTATTGATTGAGCAGGGCTTCTGTTGTTTTGACTGGAAGTTGGATTTAGGTGTATATAACTGAGCTTGGAAAAGTTTTTTTTTTTTTTTTTTTGGATTACAACTGGATGTTGGATGGGCAATTCTGGGAATTACAGTCTTAAAATAACTTTTTCAGACTCAGCTGTATACTCAACTTGAGTCATGTCTAACAACAGAAAAAGAGGAATCAAAAAGCTAAAGTTCTAAGAGTAGCCTCAAAAAGAAAATAGGGATGTTCACAAGCTCAAATATCAATGTATAGCTTACTGTCTGACCTACCTTTTTTAAAAAAAATGAAAGAGGAGAATTTCTTGAAACAAGAAAATGTAAAAAGCAAGGTCAAGGTCATAGAATAGTGTGAACAAACAGAAGAGCTAGCAGCTGTTACCTAAAAATCGCTATCCCATTTTTAACAGTGGAGATGCGTTTTGAAATTAAAAAGTTCATCTACTGGCAGAGCTCCCCCCCCCCCCCAAAGAACCACAGAGATTTAAATTTCAGGCAAAAAATAAAATAGTTTATTAACATTGCATTTAAACAACAGAGGCTTTACTACTGGATAAAGGCAACCTTTTTGCCTGCTGCCAAAATCTATGCATGCACTTGAGCTTTCCTAACAGGAAGCGACCTTCCAGAATAAGCATAGACATTTTATAAATTTCTATTATCTAAACCTATCATCTGTTGTTACAATAAAGTTTATACAAAAAGAACAATCATCCAGCAGCATGGTCTCATTCATAAACAAATAAGTCAACTTCAAGTTACAATGATATGTTTTTAAGTAAATAGTGACATTGCAAAAAAAAAAAGAAAAGATTACAAACATCCAGGAAAAGATTAGGGGGGGGGGGGAGAGAGAGAGATGGAGTTTAAGTGGACAGTAGCCAGTGGCAGAATGGAATAGTTGAGTGCACTCCAATGAGCACATTGGGCTGGATGCTACGAGCCAGTCAGGAACTAGACATGTCTGAAGCAAGAAATATTTTTGACCAATCAATATTGGAGAAGCTTCAAGGATATGCAGTCTGGGACTCACTCACTAAGATCTTTAGCATACCCACCAGTGATGGGATGTAACAGGTTCTCACCAGTTCTCCAGAACTGGTAGTAACTTTTCCCAGTGTTCTGGAGAACTGGTTGCAGCTTTTGGGGGGAACCACCTTCAGGGCTTACCTTTTCACTGGTTCCTCCACTGCACATGCGCGCCAAGCACAGCACTTGGTGTGCTTGGTGCGTATGCACGGCCTCCTTGCTGTCCTCCCAAGTGGGGAGGAGGAAGAGAAGCTGCTAACCTGAAGCTATCTATATAGCCTGCTCCCCTAGATATCCTAGAGAACTGGTTAGGCAAAGACTTAATACCTAACTTCTTTAACTGTTGAAAAGTTGAAAAGTGCCAAAATGAAGCCATCTGTGGTGAGTTCGTTCTGTAGTTCCTTCCATCTGACCTAGTGTGAGAAAGATTAGCCAGAATAAGCTTTAAGCTCTGGTTTAAAAGCTCTGGTTGATTTGTGTTGTGGGTGGGTGGGTGTTTGTGTGTGTGTGTGTGTGTTTTTTTTAATGTATTATTTATTTATTTATTTAATTTATTTACAGGTTTGTGTTGTAGGTAGGTTGAGGTGTGTGCGTGTGCTTATTTTTTTTTATTTTTTATAATTTTTAAATTTTTTTGGCTCCGCCCACAACATCATGATGTCATGACATTGGCTCCACCCATGATGTTAGCTCCTCCCACACTGTGATGATGTCATGGCGGGGTAGTAAAAATTTTGACATCCCACCACTGATACCCACCCACCTAAATTCATCCTGTTTGGCAGGCACAACTAATTATCACAGTGTACATATATTCCTTAAGGCAGTCAGGTGTGACTTCTTGCTATTGTCTCAGGAAGTTTGGCTTTAGGTGAGAGGTTGTCTGCAGATTGATGTTAATTGTTTCTGGATGGGAGTGAGATACAGTAAAACCTCATATAACACTAAAACCTGGTTCCACAAGTCTTCGTGTTATATGATTTTTAGTGTTATCTGATCCTCTATGGGATCCATAGAGATACATTGTAACCACACAGGCTTTCGCGGTTGTTATCTGAAGCATCCCATAGGATCTTAATGTTATCTGATGCAATTCTTCCCCCCAGATTCCTTGATGTTATGCGATTTTCGTGTTATTCGATACTAATGTTATATGAGGTATTACTGTAATCCCTTCTGGGAGTGTCCAGGGAGAGTTGAGATTTGAAGAAAAAAATATTTTTAAACATTTTTCATTCAGAAATACAAACAGAACATGTTAGAATACAACAGTTTATAAGGAAGAATCATGTATTCTATACAGAGCAAGGGAAGCAGTAAAAAGAAACTTCATTACCCGTTATTAAAGTATATAAAAAGGGGGATTTAATAGCCTCATTCAGCCTCATTCAGCATTGCAAGAAAGCAGGAGTTTCAGTTAAATTGCCCCACCCAGATCCATGTAATCTCTCATTGACTCCTAAAACAAAGGAACATAGGCCTCAAGGCAAACAGGATTCCAGGACAGTCTGAGAGTGATGAATAGAGCTTCCTGCTTACCTACATATGGTATGAAGAGCAAGTCAAGAGATTCTGGTTTGAATTGAAGAGTTTACAATACATGAAACCATTTTTCAATTAATTAATTTAACTGCTAATGAAATAGAAATAATCAGGCTACAGTTCCCAGATCCTCACTACTGCTGAGGACCAGACAGAGAGAGGGGGGGGGGGGAAGGGGGGGTTGTCCATGCTATTTGAGATCTTTATAAATTATTAAAAATCAACCCTTGCAGTTATCTTACCTGCAACGTTTTGTGAATGTGTGTGTGTGTCAGTGTAGTGCTTGGTGCACACCTAAACCTAACCTTGAAGTGGGTGACAAATTAAAAATAACAAAATAAGTATTTTTATTGAAAATATAGGTATATAAAAATAATAAAAATGGTAATTTCAATATTGAGTTTACACAGCCAACCACAGTCTGGTGAGGTAACTGCTGTTTTATCTTCACCCCCACCCCTTTCCTTTTCAAAACCTTTAGGAAAAAGCTCTGATTTTAAGCTACCAGGAAGGGAGAAACAGTGGGAGTAAAACAGGGTAACAAAAACAACCTTTTCTGAAGCCAATGGTAGATGATGCCACTTTTTAAGGAGGTCATTCAGTCTGATGTTTGATATTTGCCTCAGAGCCCTGCAGAACTTCATAAACTTCTAGGAGTGGAGGAAATCAGAAGCCTGTGTTTATCACAGCTGGCATTTATCCCAATAAAGGGCTAAATCCAGAATGAAATCCGATAGTCATTCCCAAACATACCAAATTCCATCTGGGTATCAAAGAATAAATCTTCCCAGTGTTGTAATAATTCCATGCAATATCATCTTGTCTAGTTCTAAAAAGCTTCATTTATCTGCATTGTTCTAAATAATCAAGGCACTAAAAAGTTGTGAAATGTCCAAAAGTATCTTAACATCATCTTTCATCTGTGAAAAACTGTAAGCATAGATGCTTAAAAATACGTGAAAACTAAACTTAAGTTGCAGGCAAATGCTTAAGTTATAATTGAATCAAAATACAAGTATAAAATTAAAATATAAATCCATTCTTGTGAAAAGCTACTTGTGATCATAAAATGCCAGGACCAGAAATTTAGGTGCATAAAAGTATAAGAAAACATTGAAAAGAATGTTGAACAATGTTTAACTTATATTCTATATGCAGGAGCTTATAGCCTACAAAAGGCACATTGAAAAACCAGAGAATAAAACATAGCACTTTAAAAATAAAAAGCACTTTTTAAAACACTGAATATTTTAAAAGTCAGAATTTATAAAAGATAATGCACCTTTTAAAATACAAATGTTCTTTAAAATCAGAAATTATAAAGTATAATCATTTCTTAGCCTTTAAACATATTAAAATGAGCACACACAGAAAATTCTAATAACTCACCCAACCATGTCATCAGAAACTATGGGGAGAAATCCACAATGAGTATCTATTGTAGGCTTTGGGAGAAGCTAGCAGCCTTGCTACTATATGTTTCTGGTGTTGTTTATATCCTGTACATGTAGCATCATGTTCCTATTTTCCTCCTTGCCTATATTCTACCTCTTCTAGCCATTATTATACCCTATAATGACCTTTTCTAAGCATAAATATTTCTCTTTGCAGGTCCAGGTAAACATATCTCCATATGATTTGCAAAGCCTGGCCCACCAGGAAGCTGAAGTGCTAGGATCTGGCAAACCATTTAAACAATAGCTTGATTTATTTTGACTATTTCTCTGGAACCTTTGGAGGACCAGTTTCTGATGATAACACCCCTTAGAAGACCAGAGAGATGGACTACCTGATTAACATAAAATCCTGCAAATTTTAAAAATAGTGCTACGGTTTAAGAATATCACTCCGGACTTCCTCACTCAATGCTTGGGTGGAGGCAACGGGCAACAGCTGTGTGGGGTGGCCGGGAGGCTTAAAACCTCACCCCCGCTGCCTCCAACACCTCCGGACTTCCTTGCCCGATGCTTGGGCGGAGGCAACGGGCAACACTGTCTGGGGGAGCCGGGAGGCTTAAAACCTCGCTCCCGCTGCCTCCAACACCTCTGGACTTCCGCGCCTGACGCTCGGGCAGAGGCAACGGGCAACAGCTGTCTGGGGCAGCCGGGAGGCTTAAAATCTCGCTCCTGCCGCCTCCAACACCTTCGGACTTCCTCGCCCGACACTCGGGTGGAGGCAATGGGCAACAGCTGTGTGGTGCGGCCAGGAGGCTTAAAATCTTGCTCCCGCTGCCTCCAACACCTCCGGACTTTCTCGCCCGATGTTTGGGCGGAGGCAATGGGCAACAGCTATGTGGGACAGCCGGGAGGCTTAAAATCTCGCTCCTGCCGCCTCCAACACTTCCGGACTTCCTCGGCTGACGCTCAGGCAAAGGCAATGGGCAACAATTGTGTGGAGTAGCTGGGAGGCTTAAAACCTAGTTCCCGCTGCCTCCAACACCTCCGGACTTCCTCACCCGACGCTTGGGCGGAGGCAACGGGCAACAGCTGTGTGGAGAGGCCCGGAGGTTTAAAACCTTGCTCCCGCTGGCCCCAATGTTACCCGACTGGAATAAACAGCTAATGCTTTGATATTCTCTTTTATACTCTTGTGATGTATATTGTATATGTTGTCTTTATTATGATATCCTGATTTATGTATTGTTGATTTGTTACTGTATTGTATAGATTGCACAACAGGCTGGAGGGGGAAGGAGTATGAGGAGTGAAAGTCTTTTTATTTAATTGTGTTATTTAAGTACTATGTGTGCTTTTATGTAAATTGTATTAATTATGTAATTGTACTATTTTACTGATGTATTGTACGGTTAGATGTATTGATTGTATTGTGTTGCATTATATGGCATATTTATGCTGTGTTGCTTGAGATTGTAAGACTATATTGTTTGTTATCTATGTTGTTAGCTGCTCTGAGTCGCTTTGGCGAAAAGAGCGGCAGACAAATTCAAATTAATAATAATCATCATTCTCATTATTTATACATTTAAAGACAAAATGTGTTTGACTGAAAATAATTACACAGTAATACCTCCGATAACGTTTACCTCAGATAACACTAAAATCACATGACCTTAAGTAATCTGGGGGGGGGGGAGAGAATTGCATCTAATAATGTTAAGGTCCTATGGGCTGCATTGGATAACAACCGCTAACGCCTGTGCGGTTACAATGTATCTCTATGGAGCTTTAACGTTATCCAATGCATCCCATAGGATTTTAACATGCATTGGATAACACTAAAAATCGGATAACACCAAGACTTGTGGAACCAAGTTTTAGCGTTATCCAAGGTTTTACTGTATCATGATTAAATGACTTTACCTCCAAAATTGGGTGGAGAGCTAATCTGTTTTCTTAATGATCATAGTAACCCATCAGTCCAAACTGACCAGGTGGGCAAGGGTTCTTTGGTGAATTCAAGGAACTCAATGGATCTAGAACTCTGTCCTAGTATGGGTCTGCAATGTGATCTCAAAGTCTGTGGCAATGGCAATGGGTGGCTTTTTGCCACCAATATAATGAACCACTGACTTGATATCAGTTTAGGGCCATGACGGATCGAGCCTGGTGTAACTGAGTTTTCATGGAGTGCACTATGGCACTCACTCAGATGGACCAGTTACTATCACAACAGTGCTTGGATTGGATGGTGATTCCATATCTAAAACTAGGAGGTAACAGTCAACATGTTGTAAATGGTATGCACATTCATTGTATCAGATTACTACTTGGACAGGAGGTGAGGCAGAGGCTATAGAATTGCCTTTTCTCCATCTCTATAGATAAAAGACTACCCATTTCCTTTAATGAAAGCATTTGACTTTTTTGTGTTGGACCTGAGCAGAAGCACCATGTAACTTGGCAATCCCTCTGCCAGCAAAGCTTGAATTTAAATTGCTTATTGCAGGCCATGCACTGCGATAAGCAAAACAACAACATTCAACTGAATTAGGATTGTTCTAAAGTATTTGGAAGAAGATGGAGTCCTCAGTGCAGTGCCTCTTGAATCTTAAGATAAATTTGGTTTGGATAGGAAGATATGAATATTATATTATTATTATTATTATTATTATTATTATTATTATTATTATTATTATTATTATTATTATTATTATTATTATTATTATTATTATTATTATTATATGAATTATTATATTATTATATGAATATTATACAATATTTATTATCTTTTATTGTTTGTTTTGGAATTGTACACAAATACTTTAAAATACACATTATTTTGCCATTTCCATATTTATACAATGCATTTTCCTGCTTTTAAAAAACATGATGTTTAATGTTACTCACTGTTGCAACCTTCCTTTTTTTTTTAAAGTGTTCAACATAATAAAAAAGAATATTTGATAATGGGATTTTTTAAGCTCTGTGTGGGTACACTGCAGATGTTCTTGACAGCTATGCTATAGCTAGCTATACTACCCTCAAAATAAACTTTTTATTTTCAAGCTTTATTAACCTCAGTCATATGGCTAAGTACTGTATTTCCCTCCCACCATGATTCCAAAAGAAATCTAAACACAAGAGAGAATTCTGTATCGGTTCTGCAAAATTTATAAATAACAGAGAAAAATTCTGGGTTAAATTAACTGCTTCTTCATCCACATTGCTCTCAAAATTTTACAAGCTCTATTTTATTCTGAATACTTCTCAGAATTTAGTTTTTCTAGAATCTGCCTCCACTTGCCATCCTTTTGGTGACCTTTCTGTGCTCATGTTTTAACATCTTGGAGATCCACACTTTTACAGTTCAGAATTATGAGCTACCATTGAGTGGACAGTACTTCTATGAAGATACACACAGGCATGGGCTGGTGCGCCCATGCCTGTGGTGCCCTGGGGCACGAATAATAATATTTTTATTATTTTATCTGCCTGGCATGCTGCACTTTAGATTAAGCCATTGCTTCAAGCTCCCTCTTTCAGCTTGGAACAATGGTTTATTCTAAAGTGCCTAGCACTGGGTGGAGCAAGCAAGGAGCAGTAACCAAGCGGTTCCTGGGGGCAGCCTTCTCCCCCTACCCTTGGTCGCTGCCCCTCATCCTTGTCCAGCACCCTCCCATGGTGCCCAGCACACCCCTGGATACATGGTATGTCCCAATAGTAGATGAAAAGACAACCTCTGTGAGAAATAGATATTTTCACCTCACAGAAGACTGTGGGTAATCCTTGCACGTCTATGGGATCTATTTACTTCTTGAGACTACTTTGCCAGAAATTTCTACTATATTGTTCACTGCTCTGAGGTAACAGAAATAATAGTGCAGAAGTACAGAAAACAAAGCTGGCTCTGGCTGCAAGAATTGGTGAGCATTTTGCCAGCTGGGGAAGACTAAGAAGAAAGAAACCACTCTATCTGAAGGACCTAGCAGTACCAGTGTCATGATAAGGTTGTTATAATGGTTGGTAATAGTTACCACCTTGCTTCTAATGTTTTTGAAAAATCTTGAAACATAGCTGTGAGGGAAGCCATAGGTACATAGAATTAAGTAATTATGAATTAAGATGTTTTGGTTTGTGAAATATTTTGTTGTTGTTGTTCAATTGCACAGTCAATTCTGACCCCCAGTAACCCCATGGACTATCACATGCCAGGCACCCCTATACTCACCATCATCCCCAACCCACCCAACTCTGTGCCCATAGCATCCACAATACCATCCAACCATCTCATTTTCTGCCGCCCTCTTCTTCTTTTGCCCTTTACCTTTCCCAGCATTAAGGCTTTCTCATGTAAATCCTCTCTTCTCATTTGATCTCCAAAGTATATATGATGTCAAAACATGGATAGAACTATGGCCAAAACTTTGGGTCAGGTTCAGAGATATGAATTCCCATTTAGGGATGTTATAGCCAGTCTTTAGCACTGAGCTAAGTCCTGTGTTCTGCTCTCTTGCCTAAATAAGATGAAAAGATCAGGCAAGGCTCTGTGTATTTCAGGTTCACCAAATTCCCAGACCTCTACTGCCATACTATGAGAGCCTTCTTAACACAGTGGTTAAACTGCAGTACTGTAGGGGAAGCTCTGCTCATGATCTGAGTTTGATCCCATTGGACTGAGGATCGACTCAGCATTCTATCCTTTTGAAACTGGTTAAATGTGTAACCAGCTTGTTGGGAGCAAAATTTTCATTACCTTGTGAACCTCTCAGAGAATGCTCTAAGCACTATTGGATAGTATGTATTGTTATGGATTTTATCATTCCTTGAGAGTCTTTGTGTCTGCCCAAATGTATCCTTTAGCCAGTTTCACACTAGGTCAGGTGAAGGGAACTGCAGAATGAACTCACTTAAAGGTGACTTCATTTTTGGCAGTTTTACATCTGGCCTAGACATGGAAGAAGAAGAATTCTATTAGTAGAGTTAAAATCATCTTAGAATTCTAGAACTGTGTTTCAAGCAATATTCTTTTTGTGAGAAATCATTCATACAAATGAAGAATGTACTTATTGCCTGAATGCAAAGCATATAAAGCCAACTAATTTGTAAACAGTGGAAGACAAGACAATCCTTCTATGATAATAACAATTCCATGTCAGAAATTATTCTGGGTTGAAAGGATTTCTGCAGAAGAAACTCCGCTCAGCGAATGCCCAAATGAGGCTCCTTTCATGTCCCCAAGAGCTGGGACAGAGATGGGTGCTCGATCCATTATGCAACACCCAGGTCTTGAACTGCCAACTTGCTAGCCTTCCAGCTGACAAGGTGAGCTTCTTAACTATTGAGCCACTGAAACCACATAATCAGTACTTGAGGAATTTCCTTTACTAATAGATTATTTTTAATGAATAGTGTCACGAAACCAGCTGGCCCCCTCTGCTCTGGCCCTCCTATACCAAAGCCCCCAGAGGGCGGGGTGGCCGGCAAAGCAGATTTACAGCCCTTAGCTGTTTCTCATCCACAAGGAGGTTTAAACAAGTAGCATGTTCAGAGGCTAGTGTGTGAATGCAATGCTTCCCTTACCCTTTTAGTCCAATGAAGACATGTTGCTCAAGCAAATGAAGGTTTATTGATCAGGTATATTGATCAGGTTCATAAAGCATAAAAGTCAATAGCATAAGTCAGTCCAGCAAACAGTCCACAGGTAATCTAGGTAACCATTTTGAAAAGAAGAGAAAATCCCACAAGCCAAACTGAGGTCTTAAGCCATTGATATCTAAGATCGAACTAACTGACTTCTCTGCAAAATGGAGAATTTGCAGTCAGGTGGGTTATTCATAGCCAATCAGGTAACAGAGAGAAACATTCTCAAAACAATGGATTGTTGACACACATGTGCAGTCAGTGAAGACAAAACACGCTAAAGAGATAAGGAATACTGGTAAACAGGCAGTCTTGTGACATGAGTCTATGAGACAGAGAGGGACAAAGGATTTCTATGAAGCCTATTTATGAGGCCTAGCTAAAAACTGCAATTTCAAGCCTTGGGAAACATGAGGAAATATGTCGTTTCCTGACAAATAGTTCAGTCAAAAATCCCTATTTCAGAACCCCATTGTTTCTATTAAGTAAGGTTTCTGTAGTTTCATTCTAAAACATTTTAAGGTGAGAATATGTTTTGTAAATTACACCTTTCACGATACTACAGAAGCTCTGTAAAACAAACCAGCAGTTCCTGTTATTTAACCAAACAGCTATTTTATTAGTACAACAATTTGCAGTGCAGCAACGTGGCCTTTTATTTTTACAGAGTGTGCTCATTTAGAATGTAATCCTGATTAACGTGCTTTCATAATAAGGTCTCTAAAATACAGCAAGACCACATCACTGTTTCTAGTCTTAATCAAAATTTGTTTTATTACTCAACAGCAGTTTACTTTGATCACATTCTTCTTGTATCTGGGGAAAGTGGTGAGCTTGAAGAATGCCATGGCAACCTATTCTGTCAGCTAAGGAGCAGAAGCACTAAATGTTGTGTCTATTTTACAAAACACAGTAAAATCCACACATACATTCATTGGGTTTTTTAAAAAAATAACGAGTGCTGAAATAACTTTTGTAATTCCTGTCTCAGCAACTCAGCTGCAAAATCAACACAAGCTGGAATGAGCATTTGTTCTTTTGGTCATTAGTTAAATGGGCTTTCTCTTTTTGTAATGCATTAGAGTATTCAGTAAATAAAAGCTATAGCTTCAGGCTAGAGATGTACAGATATATTGTTAAAGTACTTGTTCCTCTCAAGCTATGTTGACAAGAATTCGTTAACTACCATGATTTTTTTCACCTAGTAAAGAAAGAGATCACAAGCACTTTGGTTGTGATTGTGATGTGCTATGCCAGTGTACAAAAAACAAATATCTTCAGCTTTTCTGAAAGAAAGCATGTACAGAGAGAAGAAACACACAAGAACAAGAAGATTTAATTGAAAATAAAGAAACATCCTACCCAGTGTTTTTAATTGTATTAGAACTGAAGTCCACTGACCTAGACCAGTGGTTCCCAATTAGTGGTACGCGTACCCCCAGGGGTACGCAAGATTGCATCAAGGGGTACGCGCAACAATCTCTTAACTAAAATATTAAATCCTTAAAAAACAATAATGCAATAACAATTGCCAAAAAATTATTCAATTCAATTAAACGATCAGTAGGTAAGTCAATCGTATGCATCAAGCGCTTTATCCCATGGCAGAGGTTTTGCCCGCGCCTCCCGCGTCTCGCATCACCCGATCGCAGCTGCCCCCGTTCCCGCCTATTTGCTCGCCATTGTCAACGTGCACATTTGTCACATTAATGAAACATGTGTTCTCTGTCATTAGAATGTCTTTTGATGATAATAAATATAAAATACAACTGATTTCATTTTTTATTTAACATTCCTGCAATAAGGGGTACGCAATATTTAACGTTCCTGCAATAAGGGGTACGCAAGTTTGAGGTCTTTCTTGAAGTGGTACATAGAAAAAACTAATTGGGAACCACTGACCTAGACAATCTTAAAAAGAGTTACCATAGAATTGTCTTGATAGCACAGTTATTATTGTTATAAATTCAGCAGTGACCATTTTATGTTAGCAATGGAATATGTACATGGATAAATATTTATGCCTACTTAGAGCTACAGACTCTCCAATAATGCAAGTATCAGACCAGCCCCTGCTCCCTAGTTACCCTTCTAAAAAAAAAATCTGTGCATAATACAGAAACCTCAATGTGTGAAGTACCATTATATGCCTGATTTCAGTGTGATTTTTATCTCACAGTTTTGCTGTGAAACAGAAGTGGTGAAAACATCTCTCCAAAAGCAAATGAATGAAAAATCAATATGCTAGACAAATTCAGATTTTATGCCAACGAGAAGTATAATATCAAAACAGGAGCACTGGTGGGGTGTTGAGAAAACAAATGTGTTGCAGTATGTCGCTAAAGCATTTCAAAAAGAGCACAGATGGATATTACTTAAAAGTACTGCATGTGCTTTCCCTTGAAATCCCCCCCCCCAAAAAAAAAAATATTGTGGACATCTCTACTTGTCTTAAAATTATAACAGTTAAAGTAAAGCACAACAAACAATTTAAGTTGAAATATCTCTGCAGAACTCATGTCCTATTTACCTTTTGTTGATTATAATGTCATTCTGATTTTATCATAGTCCAACAACACGTTGTGTACTTCTGGAGAGATACAGAATCCAGCTCATTTGCTGGTCTGCCAATTACTACTGGAAACATGTACCCATGAAGATTTTATTTTGACCAATGACAAAGCCAAGAAGGTGGCCTCATTCTGGCAATTTAAAGTTTGATTTGGTCATGAAAGAAGAAAAGTAGTACAAACCATCCATGTATCAACCATTATTATAATTCATAGTGCTCATGAATGTAAAGAGCAAAGGGAATCTTTATGGGGGAAACCCAGCAGCATTGATGGAGCTCTAAGGTAACAGTGAGATAAGAAAGTTGCCTATTTGCATACGTGTTTTCACTAAATTAAATAAATGGATTATGTAACTTTGTAATGTGCTTAAAGACTGATATTTCTGATAATATAATTCCTAGCTGAACAAAGTAGACATAACAGATAGTCATTATCACTTCTTTACTCTACATACCCACAAAAATATAACAGGTATGACCAGTGGTGGGATGTCAAAAATTTTACTACCCCACCATGATGTCATCACAGTGTAGGCGGAGCTAACGTCATGCTGTCATGACATCATGGGTGGAGCCAATGTCATGACGTTGTGGGTGGGGCCAAAGAAAAATAATAAAAAATAATAAAAAATAAAATAAAATAAAGCACACACACACACCCCTCTCAACCCACCCACCCACCCACAACACAAACCCGTAAATAAATTAAATACATTAAATAAATAAATACATACATAAAAAAACATTAAAATACACCCACTCACCCAAACACCCACCCCAAACACAAATCAACCAGAGCTTTTAAACTAGAGCTTAAAGCTTATTTTGGCTAATCTTTCTCACACTAGGTCAGATGGAAGCAACTACAGAATGAACTCACCACAAGATGGCTTCATTTTGGCACTTTTCAACTTTTCAACAGTTAAAGAAGTTAGGTACTAAGTCTTTGCCTAACCAGTTCTCTAGGATAATATGCCTTAATGTAAATGTAAAACAGCTGTAGCTCCTTAAGGGTTCTCCAATTGGAACAGCAATTGGAACAGCACAGGTGTAGTTTATTGATGAGGTAACTTCAAGACTTTGCTTAAAAGCCCCAAGCCAGGCTGCCAGGCCTGCCGGCCACCAGGCCTTTTGAGGAACTGTGGTAGTACGTCAATATAGATAAAGGTATTAAATACACATTAAAATACACACAGACACACCACATCCAAAGGTGAGTCACTTACCCTGGGGAGCAGGCTATAGGGAGCTTCAGGCTAGCAGCTTCTCTTCCTCCCCCCCCCCTTGGGAGGACAGCAAGGAGGTCATCCATACACACCAAGCACTGTAGGAATGCATGCACATCAAGTGCTTGGCATGCATGCACCGTGGGGGAACCAGTGAAAAGGTAAGCTCCAAAGGTGGTTTCCCCAAAAAACTGCTACCGGTTCTCCGGGACACTGGGAACAGTTACTATCTGTTCTGGTGAACTGGTGGCAACCTGTTGCATCCCATCCCTGGGTATGACCCTACTGAGTCTATGATGTGCTACTGTAATATACAGTTTTTGTTAAGGGAGGCCTATAAGAACATTTCTTTATTCTTTTTTAACAAGATGTTTACTGTGTAAATTGACCAGAATTTGCTAACAGTACTTTTCCATCAAAACAAGAGAGAATAGATATTTTGCTTTTAGAACCATTTATTTCAAAGTCAAACAGCATTTTCTCTCAGTTTTAAATGCCAGAACTGATGTTCCATGAATTTGAGTTTGTTCCACTCTGGAAAGGGAGCAGAAGAAGGCTAAATGTTCTCTCATGTTAAAAGAAAAAAGATTTAATATGCTGGGACAATATGAATGTAGAGACGTACAACCAGTAGTGTAGCGTTGATTTCAGCCGTCCGGGCCATAAGTCAAATTTGCCGCCTCCGGGTAGACACTGGCTACCGCTACCACTAGGGCTTCTGGGAATTGTAGTCCAAGAACACCCATAGCCCAAAAAGTGCCACCTGGGCCGGGCCGCCCCCTGCGCCCCCCAAGCCACTAAGTACAACAGGTCTTTGCTATCCAAGGGAAGGAAAAAAGGAGGGGGTCTAACCTGGCTCCACCAGGAAGTACATTCCACCACCTGGGAGCTGAAAATACACTTTCTCACATCCCCATCAAATGAGTCTGTGAGGATGAAAGGACTTGAGAGAATGACCATCACAGAAGATTTTAAAAGCCAGGGAGCCTCCTGTGATGTGATATGATATTTTATGTGTTCCCTATAATAGGCCCAAGTCTGGGCCTATTATAGGGAACTTGCTGCACTATTTTGGACCATCTGAAGTTTTGGAACACTCTTCAAAGGCAGCTCTGTGTTCAGAATGAAATTAAGACTTGTGTTACTCTAGTGTCTAGTCAAGTCAGACATTGCCAGGAGAGGGCGCAACTGGAACACTATTAAAAACTGTGCAAACATATCCTACACCACTGCTGAGAAATATCAAAGTGACCAATAAGCAGGCCTCAATCCAGATTGAAATTGATGTTAAATAATTCATTTTATCCAGGAATCTATGAAACTGAAATGCCACCACATAGTCAATACTCTGTTCAAGAATGGCATAACTGGAGATTGGTAGTAGTTATCCAACTTGAGGGGGAGTAGTTGTCCAGTGTGAGGAAAACTTTTGTAATACTTGTCTTACAATGGCCTCTTTCAGGCATGTTGGAATCTGGCCTTCTTGATGACAAGCATTCACCACTCTTCTTATTCACTCAGATGGACTTCCAAGGCTCTTTTTTAAAAAAATGATAATAGGCAAGGGCCCAAAATACAAATGACAATCTTTATGTCTCCAAAGATCTGGTCCTCATGCACAAGCTGAATCATATCAATTGATACAGAACAAGTAGGAGCTAAAGTTACACATACTGGGACTGTCTCAGTTATAGCATGTGAGTTAGGAATGGATTTAGGTGATTTCCTGTGTAAATTGCCAAGCAAATTGGTGAGAATTGGCTGCTGAGTGGTCAATATTTTCTTCCACTTGGTCAATGAAAAATAGGCCCTTAGCCACTTAGAAACAGTTCTGCAAGATGACTCTAAGCAGATGAAATACTGGCAGTGAAAAGTGATTTCTTCACTGACAGAATTGCCAAAGAGCAAGCCTTCTGAAGAATACTGGCCAGTATTTGGTCAGATTTGCTCAGAGGTTTTCACCATCATCTTTCTTATCTCTCCTGCACTAGCAGTAGGCAACATTTTTGTGTTTTAATTTGCTGAATCTGAATATCACATTTCAGAATGTAAGTGTCAGGGCTCTCTACCTTATCACTCAGCAGCTTCTTAGCAAAAGTAGCTTCTCTACGATATTACAGACAATAGCAGCTGATTAGTAGCCATCCTTCCCTGTTATGTTATTAAAGTGTGTCAGCAAATGATACTGGAAGATGGACCAGGAAAAAAAAGAACAGGTGCTTGCAAAGAAAACTATGGAAAGAGGATACCAAGCCTGATGGGAATCATTTACCTTTGGGTTCTTACAATCCAAAAGTAAACTGAATGGGAAATATTATTCACATAAAGCAGGAATGGGATGTTTCTAGATTAATTTCAAATCCCCTCTGAAACAAGGTGAGCAAAAGAAGAATGCAGAATAGGAGGTGGACTCAAGAGAGACAAATAAGCTGGGCTTTATAATATGACAGGGGACCCTTCAAGGAAATTTATCTTTCAATAGAAAAAACAGTTGCACAGTCCAAAGCAAACTTTAAATGAAAAATCAGCACCAATGCACCTGACTAACATTTCTACATACACAATCTATTTGATAGTAAAGTTAATATAATACTTCCTTGGTCCTTTTGTGATATTATCAAGGATTGGATATAGCAATCCTCTTTTCTCCTTCTGTTAGTTCAGACACAACACTGTTGGGTATCTTGATTTTTTCCTTATCTTCCTCTTTTACCTCTTCAGGTGACAAGGAAAAAATATTTTATTAACACCATCAAATCACAACAAAAAGAATCTATTCCCATCACTACCCCTTGTTCACTGACACTGTTCTACCTCTTGTTTAAGGTCACTGGGGAATGTTAGTCCTTGCTCCTATACCTATACAATAGATATATTGAACAAAAAAGGTATAATTAAAAAAAAATTGGGGGGGAAATAGGGAAATTATTTGTGGATTATACATTGTATAAAGGTAAAGGTGGCAGACCAGTGCCAACTGAGTTTTTGGAAGTTGTCATATATCTGCTAAGGCAAACACAGTCTTCAGGAGTTTGTAAATATCACTGATGTTTTTGATTTTTTTTTTAAATACTGGGAGTATTTTATATTGCTGGATTATTTGATATATCCGAGTAGATATGTGTATAATTAAATATTATTCATAGACATTAATATCATAAACTTATAAAGAAATGTGTAATTTAGTAATATAGGTAATATTCTCCTTTCTTCTTGGTTTGTATTTTATGTTTTTCTGTATAATGTAATGTTTGTTTGGCTGCTTGATTTGTTAGTAGGACCGCCTGGTGTTTATTGGTAAACTGATGGTGTAAAGCTCTAAGGCAGGGGTTCCCAATTTTTTCCTGCCAGGGCCTGACAATGCCCCCCCCCCCAAATCAGCTGAGAGGCTGGTCATGTGGTTCTTCCTGGCAGTGGTGGCAGTGGTGTGTGCATTTGTGCCACATTTGCAGGAATTTTTCCCGCCTCCACTGCTTCCCTTGGAGGAGGGAGCAAGGGAGGAACATTTTTGCACCATTTTTTGCAGCATTTATTATTATTATTATTATTATTATTATTATTATTATTATTATTATTATTATTATTATTATTATTATTATTATTATTATTATTATTAGTTCGATTTATTTTGGTGTGAAAACGCAGCAATTTTGGCATGTTCAGTGACATTGGGCCACTTTTGGCATTGGCAGCAATCCGACCCATGGGCCAGATGAATTTAGCCTAGGGAGGATCCGGCCCATGGGATATAGGTTAGGAACCCTTGCTCTAGGGACTCTGAGGTAGGAGTGGTAATCTGATGGCCAAGGTGTCCTCTTTGGTCATTGCCACACAGGGTTATAACACATAACTAATGAGTAAATGCATACGGGACTCTTTCATGAAGATATATTTCTTTGGACTTGACAGTTGGAGTAGCATCTCATAGGTAGTAGGCTGTTAAACAGTGCCTGTAGAGTTTTAAAGCAGTATTATTATAGACTGTAGTTTTCTAAATCAGCAGTGGTTATGTTTACTGATGTGTTTTTAAAGTGCTAACAGTTTATCAAAAAAAGATATGTCTTTTTGTGCAGATGACAGCCAAACGCATGATGACCTTTCAGAGCACAGAAAATATCTAACTGAACTTAGTTTAATAAATAACACATTCAATAGAGCTTTATAGCTGAAGTTGCAACAGCTATAATTTTCCTATCTCTGATTATTAAAGCATGCTGTGCTTTTCTTCTCTACAACTGTCTTTAGAAAAAATATATGCTGTATGACAATTCCCAGTAGGTTTTTAGTAGTATAGTTTCCTTTTATTACCTTTGTCCAGTCTAGCTTAGGATGTGTGTTTATACTTTTTTTCTTGTTATGCTGGTAATTGACTTGTAAATAAAATTGAATTGAATGTGCCCTGGCATTCAGCAGATGCAGACAGCACTGGCTCTTTGGCTATAAATGGAGATGAGAACCACAACCTGGAGTTGAATATGACTGGCTTTTGAGCAAGGGCAACCTTTGCCTGTACAGTAAAACCTCTACATATGATCTTTTTCCATTCCACAAGATTATTTGTATGTCGAAAAATTTGTATATCAAAAACACATTGCATTAACAGAAGAGGTTGCTAGATGTCACTTTTTTGTATGTTGAATTTTTCCTATTAAAAATGTGTATGTTGAATTTTTTTTAAAGCCAGGATTTCTATTTGTATGTCAATTTTTTTTTGTAAGTTGAACCATTTCTATGTCAGGGTTGCACTGCAACAGCCAGGGCTAGTACTATGATAGCAGTTGGTTTGACAATAGCTGTTGCTGGATATGCAGGTCGGCATGTGCTGCAAGCAATGAAGCAGATGGAACCACAAGTAAAGCAGGCTTTGCAGTCTTTGCCAAAAGCTACCTTTAGTGGCTATTACAGAGGAGGATTCGAGCCGAAAATGACCAGGCGGGAAGCAGCTTTAATATTAGGTGTGAGTCCTACAGCTAATAAAGGGAAACTCAGAGATGCTCATAGAAGAAAAAACTTCACATAAAGAGTGCCTCACTTAGAGATAAATTCACTTAGTAAGTAAAGGTAAAGGTTTCCCTTGCTCGAAAGCCAGTCGTATCCGACTCTAGGGGTCAGTGCTCATCTCTGTTTCTAAGCCGAAGAGCCAGCGCTGTCTGCTTCTGCAGATGTTTCCATGGTCATGTGGCAGGCATGACTAGACATCAGAGCACATGGAACATTGCTATCTTCCCACCGAAGTGGTCCCTATTTATCTACTTGCAATTTCTTGCTTTTGAACTGCTAGGTTGGCAGGAACTGGGACAGAGACGGGAGCTCATTCCATCCTGCAGTACTCGGGAATCGAACTGCTGACCTTCCGCCTCCCAGTCAGTGTCTTAGTGACTTGAGGCACTTAAAGAGCAGAATTTTCTCTGAATGGTCGCTTCGCTTAACAACTAAAACCAACCAAATACTCACTTAAGAAATAAATCAGTGTTCGCAATCCGCCCCTGCCAGAAGTCACAATTGGTCACTTACAATGGTGTTTCGCTTAAAGAGCAAACTCGCTTAAAGAGCAATCCTGTGGAACGCATTATGCTTTTTAGTGAAGTACCACTGACCACCCAGACTTGTAAATTAGAGAGCAAAGACTAATGAAACATAAACTCATCATTGATGTTGGATTACAAGAGATTGTAAGCAAAGCAATATAAGATCCAAAAAT
Organism: Furcifer pardalis; assembly: GCA_030440675.1. NCBI lineage: Eukaryota > Metazoa > Chordata > Lepidosauria > Squamata > Chamaeleonidae > Furcifer > Furcifer pardalis. The sequence goes on from CP126895.1 coordinate 64,765,106, forward strand.
GGAACTGGCCACTTGAGATAACAGATGAGCATATTCATGTATTTTCCAATGGGAACAATAGTGTATTAGTACTGATGGATTGGAATGAGTTATTTTTACAAATGGGGCAGGAGTAAATGTAGCAGCATCTTGTTGGCCTCAAGTAGTGAGCAAGTATTTTACAAACAATGTCCCAAACTCTGCCTCTATTTTTGTTTTGTTTTTAAAAACAAGGCACTACTGTGCCATATTATTAAGATGGAAATATCTCCCCTCACAATGCAGACTTCCATTTTTTTAAAAAAATAGCATAGGGTAAACATGCTGGCATGCCATTTTCCTTTCAAAAAGAAATGCAAGGGCTCAAAATAGAAACTATATTTTCAACACACTAAAAATGTCAACCATCAATACACATGTGCATCAATCTTCATAATCAGAGTTGTACCTCTGTCAGTTCACTTATTCTGAGCTTTTATTATCCAGTTATTTCCACCATCTTTTGAATAAATGAAATGCACTTTCAGTACCTGTTTCTTTTTAAATATTTAAATTTATTTACAGTGAGATCTGCAGAATGAGCATAATGCTTGGCTTGGCTGGGGTTCATTATTGTGGTAATTAAAAGCTTCTGATGTAATATGTATTAGTGGCTGTACTATATGATATATGAATTTAAAATAAACGAGCTGCCTTAAAACTTATGCTTGGGACTGGATCTTATATCGCTTTGCTTTCAATCTCTTGTAATCTAACATCAGTGAAGAGTTTACATTTCATTAGTCTTTGCTCTCTAATTTACAAGTCTGGGTGGTTTTCTTTCCAAATTTGGTACATCTATTTTTGAAATACACATTTTGATAGCTCAAAACTGTAATAAATATTCTGTGATGGAATAGTTTTCTTCTCTTGTCCAGATACATCTGCATTTTTATTGTTTTCCAGTCACTCGTCAACTCCATGCCCTGATTTCCTAGCAAAAGGAGTTAATTCATTTTTCAATGGAGCCCTAGGAGCCATAACATCCAGTGTGGTCCTTGTTATTCTGGACAATGATTGAGCCAACATAAGAATTACATTTTATTACCCTATTAAATGGGTTGTGGAACAGATTTAGTCTGGTTCTTCAGCTAAGACCTGTTTGATGAGCTTGTACCTCTTCAGCATAGCTCATAGCATCATTAGAACACACAGGTGTTGTTCCTTTTGGAGGGGTGTTCCTTTTGGAGATTAAGCCAAGAAGTTTAAGGTTCAAATGGAAATGTTAGAAAGAATTTGACTGCCAAAACTGAATCAAGTTAGTAAGGAAAATTTGGCTAAAATATTGAATTAACTGAATGAAGCTATCCATACTATTCTAACAGTTACATTAGCTTAAACACATCAGCTAACGTATGCATCAGCTTATGTTACTACTGAAGTCCAAAAGAATCAAGTGATTTTTAAAAAAGAAAACTAAAATGGAAAGTTTGTTTGCAGTTGACAATTTAAAACATTCAATAAGAGTTGAGTAACCTGAAGAATTTGAGACAAGGAAATATAAAATATAGGAAGAGCAAAAGCAACCTGATAACAATGTATTATAAGCAAAAGGAAAAATGCAATTATAATTGAAAAGTTGAAACAAATAGTTGTGGCCGTAAAAAATCAAGTGCTATGATTGAATAAGTTTCAGCAAAATTTACAAATTTTGAGTTAACCAACATTATTTTATCAAGACCCTAAAAAATGGGCATGGAGCTATCAGAAGTTAAAAGCCTAAGTTAGAAAACATTCTCAAGTTTTGGAAAAGCTTGTAGGAAAACAATAAGTAGCACAATGAAAATGTGAAATGGATCAAGCAGGCTGAAAATCTAGTAAAAGCATCTAACATGGAAGGTATTCAGAAAACAAAAAGGAGAACAGGAAAGGAAGATCAAGAAGTGGAGTCCTTCTGGTTTAGATTATTTCCATGGATTCTGCCTAATTTATGATTAGTTCAGCTATGGGCATGCATATTATACCAGTTCTTAATGCATTACATTGGTTGGCTGCTTTCTTCTGAGTTAATTTCAATGTGCTTACCTTTAAACTCAAAAAGGGTAAACTAGCAATATCTTGCCAATTTATTCAGCTTCCTTGAATGCCACCTAATAAACTGTATTGTCTCTGCATCAGGAAGAGGGACATTTTTGTGGTGCACTCTGACTCTGGAATACCATCCTTCAATCGGCACCAATATTACAACTTTTTCTGCACTAAAGAGAGACATGTTAGTTTGCCTACACCAGAAGTTGGAAACATTATTTTTGGAAGTGCAACTCACAAGGGGAATTCTGTCAGCTGCAGTCCCAAAATGTAATATATTGAAGCTTAGGCCCAGAGAGCTTATTGTCTCTGTAATTTTATGGTTCTGTTGTCACTGTTTTACACAAAATGAAAAATGACAATGTGTTGCTTTTACTGCATTGTTCGTTCATTACTATACTCTTTCCTGGAATTAGTTAGTATGAAGGATAATATTCTTTAATGAAACAGATAAATAAAAATGAAGCACCCTGGTCCTAGCAGGGTCAACAAAAGTTATCAGTTGTTATGGTTTCTGGCTGGTTCCAGTTCAGGGCAAACATGTGTCGTGTTCCAAATGAAAATATGTGAGAGGTCATTCGAAACAACTAAGCTATAGAAGGCAGCATATACCGGCCATCCAGTTTCAGGAAGCAGATTGGGTTAACCATTTAGGTTGTTGGGTTTGCAAAATATTTTGAGGATCAAGTCACTGAAATTCATTCTAGTCATGATGCCATCTTCTCTGAAAATACATGTTCTTCAGACTAAGGAACAAATTCTAACTCTAGATCTTTAGATGACCAAATTGAAAGGATTGCCCTTTGGTAATGAAGTTGCAGAATAGTAAATCATGTGATATCTAGAACCAGGTATAGATTGTCAATACAAGAATAAATCTCTCCCTGCCAGTAAGCTTCTACCTTTAGAAGAAGATGGTTTTGGGACAGAAAGTAAGGTGTTGGCCATAATTACTTTGGGTTCTTATCTTGAGGCCACAACACTTTACCACAGGGTTCCAAATCTTTTTACACCACAGGCCTGACCACACCCCTGGACATTTGAGCAAGCTGGAGCATGCCCTCTGGAAATGGAAGTAAATACACCCACTTCCACATTTAAGACGGCCATGGGTGCATTTATGGCTGACATACCTGTGTTTATGAATGTGTGGATGCTTGTTACGGCTGTCGTAAATGTGCTCGCTTCAATTTCTGGGTGCAACAGTGGCAGCAGGCCACAAGAAATGGTGCCACAGACTAGTGCAGGCCCATGGGCCATAGGTTGCAAACCCTTGCTTTACAGTAATAAATACAGCATCCCAAAATGCATAGCTGTGGTTCAAATGTCAGATATTTGAATGGGTGGCAAATATTGGTGGCTTTTATTTTCTCTTAAATAAAAATATTATTACCGTATTTGCCAGCGTATAAGACAACTGGGCATATAAGACGACCCCCCAACATTTCCACTCAAAATATAGTTTGTTATATACTCGCTGTATAAGACTACCCCCTCTTCCACACACCTTCCACAAGCCAAATAAAACGTAAAAGAACATCAGACTTGCTTTCAACATGTTAATTTATATTCAAATGCTTATGACATGCAGAAAAACTGTCACAAGGCTGTATGTTATCAAACATGTACAGTAAACATAAAACAGTGCATGTGCAAAGTGGTATTTATTTATCTACCATATATACATGAATATAAGCCGACCCGAATATAATCCAAGGTACCTAATTTTGACCTTGAAATCCAGGAAAATAGATTGACCTGAGTATAAGCCAAGAGTGGGAAATGTAGCAACTGCTAGTGAGTTTCAGTAATTAAAATACAGTAATATTAATTATTTTATTGTTTTTTTTAGAACTGTACTTTTTTAGAACTGTACTTTTTTAGAACTGCTGCAGGTAAAGTGGGTGGGCAGGCCAATTGCACCGAGGCAGGAAGTGTTGCTCTAGCCTAGCCTCTTGCTTCCCCTGCAAAGAAGCATGGCTTTTTCCTCCATTTTTGGGCAGAGATAAGGGCAGAAGGTACCAGTAAATGAAACCCTTTCTTTTTCCCCACCAGTTTGAAAGGGAGACACAATTGTAACATAGAGCTTCTTTCTTCATCTCTATGGTATGTAGAATGAGGCGGGCGAGCATTGGGAGGCCACTATGGGCAGCTATGTCTATCCCAACTGAAGTGCACCCGGTGTATATGATGATCCCCCCACTTGGAGGCATGTTTTTCTGGGTGAAAAAGTCATCTTATACACCAGCAAATACGGTAACTATTAATCTTGGAAGAATTTACAATTTTTTGTAAGACAGACATGGAGATTCAGTATTATTTCATGTTTGTCTTTGTATCATAAAGGATTAATTCATCTCATAAAAACATTAGGAATATAAGAAGAACCATGCTGGATTGGACCAATATTATGCACTTTCACATTCTTTTTTTCCATTGTAGCTAATCAGGTGTTTGAGAAGCAGACTATGAGCAAAATGTTATTTTTACTTCCAATCAGTTTTCAAAGGCATACTGCTTCCAATACTAGAGTCACTATAGACATCATGAGTTTATCAGTTAATTGTATGATCTACATCAATTTTTAAAATAGTGTTACCATCGGAAACCATCTAAATTCCCAATATATTAAAAACATTTGTCTTAGACAAATAAGATGCTCTCCTAGATTCATTATCAAAGGTCCATATTCAATTTCCGTAAAAAGAATTAATTTGGTTTAGCAAAGTCTTACTTGACCCTTGTTTAATATTTTCTTATTTTCTTATACCCCCCCCCCAAATTGTTTTTCCATAACTCAGCTTAAAAATGCAGTAGTTGAAAAAAGTACAACACAGAGACAAAAAAATGCATGTATAATCATAATCTGCTTACTCTGACATGGGCAGATCATTAATATGTTCCTTTGCAGTGCTTTCAGAGCTGGTTTGATTTCATCTCACTGAAAGATATAGTAATTAGTACTAAGATTGGTAACTCTCTTGCTTAATTTAACCAAAAGGCTCCCTTGCTTATCACTGAGGTGTGCAGTAGAGTCTAATAAAGTGTATTATATCCTACTTGTTTCCTGTTTTAATTTGTCCCAGTGAGATTTGAATCTCATTTTGATGAAGTCTGCTCACCTTCATATTGTTTTTATCTGTAATGGAAAATTAAACATGATTGTCACCAGATTTTTTTTTAAACTATCCAGAGCATATGATTCAACCAAACTTAATACCTTACATATTTAATTACCGTAATGTTCTCAGTGTGGCACAAAAGAGTTCTTTGCTAGAAGCAATAGTAGAAGTAGTTTTTAGCCCTTATCATTTGTATTTGTATTTAGACTTATATGCCACTCTATTCACCGAAGTGACTCAGAGCGGGGGGTCCTGGCGGTACTATGACCCCAGCTCGCTGGTTAGTTTGAGCTCCTTCTCTTCCCTGATCTTTTAATCTTTTATCTTTAAGTTGTTTTTAACTTTTTAAATTATTGTTGAAATCTGTTGATTTTTATAAATTTTAAAAACTCTTAAAATTTTTATAATTGTAACTTTGAAGTTTTAGTTAATGGGATCGGGTTGTATTATGTTATGCTTTTATGATGTTGTAAACCACCTTGGGTCGCCCCGGTGAGGAGGGCGGTAATAAAAATGTGAATAAATAAATAAATGAATAAATAATACAATCTCAGATATCGCAACAACATAATATAAATATAACAACATAATGCAACAATCAATACAGTCAAAATAAATGAATAAATGAAAATACAATACAGTCAGGGGAGTCAATTCCTAGAACAATATATCCTTTTAAAAATCAACTCCCTCCTACTGAGAAGAGGTACTACAAATAATAGCACAAATATATAATACAAAAAGCTAAATAAATATGCAATATACTAGCCCAAAGTACAATACAAGCGGGAGAATCAAAAGAGTCCTTATCTCATCCCAGCAGGGAAGGGGTGACCATGGAGAAGCTGAGACAGTGGAGGCAGTGGTATTTAGTCAACCACCTGGTCTGCGCAGCTGCCCCACTCTCCAACCCAACTGGCTGGAGAGAGTCTGTGGAGGACACAGGGCTGTGGTGAAGCTGAAATAGCTGTGGCCAGTTGTTGCAGCTGTACTCAATTCCTAACCTGACTGGCTGGGGAGAGTCCATGGAGGACACGGGCTGCAGCAAAGCTGAAAGTAGCCATGGCCAGTCCTTGCAGCTGCACTCAATTCATGACCTGACTGGCCAGGGAGAGTCCTATCACCTCTAAGTCATCCCCTTTCTCCTCAGTTCCCAACCCTGTGATCCTGACAGGTCTCAAAATGGTGAGAAAAGATGGCCACCTCATGGAAAGGTGTAGCCTTAAGAGAATCTCTACTTGTGTTTGTTTGAAAAGGAATTAAATTCTGTTAACACTGGAGGCCATATTTTATCAGAATCATGCAGAATTCTACCTGCATTTAATCAAATGTGACCAATGATCTTTTCAAGCTTCTTCACTCAGTATTGCAAGGTGGGGTGAGAGACATAATTTTCTGATCTTCCTATGTTAAACAGCAGATTTATGAATTTTGATTTTATTGCTATGAGCAGCTGCTTCTAAACTGGTTCAAACTCATTCAAAGTCCCAAAGCAACTGCTCCTGTCTTAAATGTTTTTGTTCTCAAAATCTATATGCATGCACACTCACTACAGAAGAGAGAAAAATCTTAGTTACTATACTAACAGTCTAGGACAAAAGATAATATGCAAATTCTAATATACCTGGGTATTTGAAAGAAATGGGAAGCTAACTTTTACCATTTTAGACACCCTTCAAGATGGTATTGCTATGAAACTGCTATAAATTATCTTAGATAATTTAGTATTCTTTTTGATGATGATTGCAAAATGTAACAGAGGCTAACCCATTCATATGGACTTGAGAACCCCCACAATTACAGCTGAGATAGATTTAGGCAAAAAGTTTTCTTAGTAGACTTTTCCCCTTAAAGCTTCTGCTAATGTCTAACGACTGTGTTCATATGAAACTGCTGAATAATTAGTTGACTACCTCATATCCTTAGACATTTCCCTTTGTCTTCAAACCTACTTTAGAAGTGAGATGTAAATCAAATATATCAATGTATAAAAACAAGATGTAAAACAGATGTCTAAATAAACATATCATCCACCTGCTGGTTTGAGAAAAATTCTGTTAGTAATGAAGGTGGTGGTGGGAGATAACATGGATACCCTATCTCTAAATTTCACCAAGGATGGAGAGGATTGAGAGTCAGAAGAAAAATCTCTATAATTTTGGTGTGCCTAAGTGGTGCGGGGATTGAGTTATGCCCCTTTCCCCTCTCTCACTGAATTTTCCCCAAACTGACTGGTGGTGGCACAGTGTTGTAGGTTAAATGAAGAAATTGGTTCAGTACTACATTCCATGCAGTTCAACAATGACCAATGACACGGATTTAGAACAAACCAACACTCAGCTGTTCTTTTTAATACTCCTGGTCAAATTTTCCAAAGTTCAACAAGTCATTGCATTAGCTTTTTATATTAATTCACCCAATTACTTTGGAGCCAAGAGGTTGATATTTTGTCAGAAAATCTATTTGAAAACTCAGAAGCAGCATAGCAGCACTTCTGACAAGCAATTAATACTCTGGTGCTATGTACTATTATTTTTACACAAAAGGAAACTCAAAATCTATACCCTATTGCACCAGTCTGATACTGAAAACATAGTGTGTATGATAGTGTCTAGTCCTGGAAGCTACTGGTCAAATAAGAATGAAACAGAAGTCATTTTAAAAGTTTGACCCACAGGTATGGTTATTTGTATAACTGGGTTACTGACATTTAAAAAAAAAACATTTTTAATCATTGTATTGTTGTTATTTCACATGCCATCAAACCACCCTGACTCATGAAACCCTTTACCCTCTTTTAATTGTGTCAGAAGCACACAAAGGTGTTTTCTGGGTTGAAAGGATGTTTGCTGGAGGAACTCTACTAAAGGATGCCCAAATGAGGCTCCTTTCATGTTCCCAAGATCTTTTCCCACCAAAGTTATCCTTGCAATTTTTTGCTTTTGAACTGCTAGATTGGCAGGAGCTCGGACAGAGATGGGTGCTCATTCTGTCATTCCGTCATGCAGTACTTGGGTATTGAACTGGAGACATGTCAACCTTCCAGCTAACAAAATGAGCTTCTTAACCACTGAGCCACCACAGTCCCACACTTTTATCCTATGGAACAGTGGTCTCCATAATGTTCAGTTCTTAACAGAACTCCTCAGCTTTTGTAAACTCAAGCCTGTGAGTTCCTCTAGGGAGCAAATCCATCTCTTATTTGGTCTTTCTCTTTCTTAATTCTTGTAACCTTTTGCATACTTTGGCAACATTATGTAATGACAAGATACTTTGGAAAAGATAATAATGTAGCTAAAGTATGACAGCCTCACTTTCAACACTCATCAGCCTCCAGAGACAGTCAGGCTTGATTTGGTCCAGAACTCTCTTATTCATCTTTGCAGCAGTTCAGGGCATCCACAAAACTCTCCTCCAACACCATATTTCAAACAAAACAATTTGTCTCCTCTCGTTTTCTTTACTGTCCAGCTTTCAGACCCATACACAGTGGTTGGAAATACAATAGTGTGTATCATCCTGGTTATGGCTGCTATGATATCACATAGACCCCAAATTGCAATGGCAACTTATTGTCACTGTGATAAAAGATTCTGCCACCACCCGACAGGACTCCCGCCCTCACCCGGTCTGGCCCAGGGAGAAGAGGATCCAGCTGTGTTTGGGGCTAGTGGCTTTAAAGGACTCTGCCACCATCCTACCAGACTCCTGCCCTTGCCCAGTCCAGCCCGGGGAGAAGAGGACCCAGCTGTGTCAGGGCTGGCGGCTTTAAAAGACTCTGCCACCGCCCCAGTGGACTCCCGCTCTTGCCCGGTACGGCACAGGGAGAAGAGAGCCTAGCTGTGGGGTCTTCTTCCCTCCAGCTGGGGAGGAGGGGTGCAGCAACTGTGCAGCCCAGCCTACCATGACAATGCTGCCGCTGCCACCAGGCACTTCCCCAGCCAGCTCAGCTGAGGGAGAAAGGAGTAGCAGCTGCATGGCCCAGCTGGCTTTAAAAATACCGGTAATGCCCTGCCACCACTAGATGCTCCCTCAGCTGTCCCAGCTGGGGAGGAAGGGAGCAGCAGCAGTGCAGCCTGGCCAGCTTTGGAAACAGTGCTGGCTTTGGAAACAGTGCCATCAAATGGTCCCTCGGCCAGTTCAGCCTGGAGGGAAATAGACTGAGTGAGTGGGGTTGAGTTGCAAGATTTTTCTGTACTGTTTTGAAATATTTCTGAAGTGTTTTTATGATGACTTGATATTTTGTAATTGTGATTGGGGATTTCTTGAAATTATTATTATTATTATTATTATTATTATTATTATTATTATTATTATTATTATTATTATTATTATTATTATTATTATTATTATTATTATTATTATTATTATTATTATTATTATTTGTGATGTGATATTTGTAATTGTGATACAGTCAAACGTCACTTAAAGATCACCTCGCTTAAAGAGTAACTCACTTAAAGAGCAGAATTTTCTCTGAATGTTCGCTTCGCTTAACAAATAAAACCAACCAAAAACTGGCTTAACAAATAAATCAGGGTTTGCAATCCCCCCCCCCCCAACTGGTCACTTACCATGGTGTTTCGCTTAAAGAGCAAACTCGCTTAAAGAGCAATCCTGTGGAACGCATTATGCTCTTTAAGCGAGGTACAACTGTATATTGTTTCTTTGTGAGCCGCCTGGAGTTGCTATGTGATTGGGGCGGCATATAAGTCGAAAAATATCATACAATATCTCTGGCAAATATGTTGATTGCTTTTGAGATGTTTGAATGTACTATGGCTACATTAACATCATTCTTTCCAGCTGGACACTGCCAGAACTGCCATATCTTGTGGACATGAAAGGAACCTCCTTTTGACATCCCCTGAGTGAAGTTCCTCCAGAAAACCTCCTTTCAACCCAGAAAGCACCTTTGCATGCTTCTGACATGATTTTTTTTTAAAAAAGAACTTTTGGTCTGAACACCATACTTTCTGTTCATGTGAAATAAAGATGTTTCACTTATATTCCTATTCATGGTTACAAAATTCACAGTGTCACCACAGATATTATATGCTCTTCTCTCCACAGTGTCACACTCTGCATGTGAGTAACAAGGGGAAGAATGATAGAAGGGTAACACAGACACACTCCCTGTCCTTGTGTTTTTATTAAACATCATTGGCAGCTACTCATGTCTGAGCATACGTTTTCCCCCTGAAAGTCATTATTTTCACTGTTGATTGATGTGTCTCTGGTGATCAATAAGCTGATCCTCGCATGAAAAATGCGACTACACACATTACACTGAATAGATGGTGGTTGAGTTTGACAAAACTTCCATGCTTGTTGCTTGGCCTCTTTGTGTCTATGACATTCTCCTTCAAAGTGATCAGTAGCAGCAGAAATGGTTTTGCACCAAAGTGGGTGATCTTTGGCCTTCCACATTTTTGGGTTTATACCTGACACCTTCATACAGTTGTACCTCGCTTAAAGAGCATAATGCATTCCACAGGATTGCTCTTTAAAAGAGTTTGCTCTTTAAGCGAAACACCATTGTAAATGACCAATTGTGGGGGGGGATTGTGAACCCTGATTTATTTGTTAAGCGAGTTTTTGGTTGGTTTTATTTATTAAGCGAAGCGAAAATTTAGAGAAAATTCTGCTTTTTAAGCGAGTTACTCTTTAAGCGAAGCACTCTTTATGCGAGGTTTGACTGTAGTTTGTTTCAGCTTTATTAAACATAGAGAGGGAATATTTACTTTATCCTCTCTCCCTCTATCTCTCCCTCTCTCTCTCTGTAAAATAAAATCCTTTTGCCTCTCACTTTATTTTTGATTCCTCAATGTATTTTCCAATGAACACCCTCAATTGTTTCCAGAACAGGGAAACTTCAGAACTTCAGTAAAGATGCATGTTGGGGGTAAAAAAATGCTAATTACCTTATGAACCTTCCAGAGAGTGCATTAAGAGCTATTGTTATAACCTAGAGTTGAGCTATGCAGTGCCTTCAGATCTGGAGATGCCATGTACTAGAAACATTACAGCCAGAACCCTATTATGAATGTACAGTAATACCTTGGATAACGCTAAGACTTGGTTCCGCAAGTCTTGGTGCTATCCGATTTTTAGTGTTATCCGATGCATGTTAAAATCCTATGGGATGGATCGGATAACATTAAAGCTCCATAGAGATACATTGTAACCGCACAGACTTTAGCGGTTGTTATCTGATCCATCCCATAGGACCTTAACATTATTCGATCCAATTCTCCTCCCCAGATTACTTAACGTTATGCGATTTTAGCGTTATCTGAGGTAAACGTTAACCGAGGTATTACTGTATTCAGAAATTGTTTAAGTCAGTGAAATTATGTAAATCACCATGGAGAATTTCACTAATAAATGATATGCCAGGCACATGACTTGTAGTTTATCACATATGGGGCCACAGAAGGAGGAGAGTGAAAGAGAGATTCAATAGCAAGATATATGGATTGTTTATACAGATGGTTATGTTCATATAGGATTTTATATTAATAAATCAGTTTGAGTTTTTTTGTTTTGGTCAAGGTTGTTCTGCTTCTAAAAATAAATACATTGAATACTATTACACAAATCTGAAAAAGAAAGTCTGATTTTATTACTGTTATTTTAAGCAAAAGGAACACAATGCCCTGAGGGAAATCCAAGAGGAATACATCTATTTTAGCTGCATCTTATCTAGATTTTCACACAAACTATATTCCTTGTTGGAATTTCTTGTTTAATCCTTCCAGCCTTTCTTTCTGGGGCTTCAATCAGCAAGGGCAAGAACAGTAATGAAAAGTAGAAAGGTGAGAATGAGAAGTGAGATTAAAAGACAAATGCTTGAGCAATAAAAAAAACATATGTAAGAGAGACAGGTGGGATTCATAGTTAAGGATCTGTCAAACCTTTCATTACTGCTACAGGGGAGCCTTAACTGAATGTTAATCTAAGTGAAGACATATCCTGCCTAGAAAGTCTCAAGAAACTTGAGAAAATGCAAGTGGCTAAAGATACATGAGAAGAAGAGATGTAAGTAGAGAGGGGAAGGAGATAAGCCATGCTTGAATGGCAGGACAATAAACAGTCCTATACAAATGAGGAAAAGGTGAAGAAAGAAAAATAATGCATTTATCTCATCCATTCCTCCCTTTAATATTGGAAGAATAAAACAGAAATAAATAAGTGAAATAATTTGAGAAGCACTTTCTCGGAAATAAAATGGTGTCTGTGCTTTCTTTCCCTGTTTGGGTTTCCAAAAATGATTTTCAAGTTTATTTCTATTCAAAGCAAGCCTCTCCATGCTTCATGAAAAGTGACTGAACATTCCACTGAAGTTAGGTTGGAGTCTTAGATAGTATACTATATATGCTCATCTGAGAGTAAGATCCAGTAAATGAACTAGAGCATATGCTAGAATAAACATACAGTCTTGGCCACATAGTGTATCATGATGCTTGTGATTCTTAAGCCCAGTAGTGACAGAGTTGCAATTATGATTTCCAATGGCAGCTGCTCTATTTAATCCTTACAGATAATAATAGCAATAGAAACAGTAATGTGTAGCTAAACATGCAAAATGCTTGTTTTACCTATAGTGCAAGCTGCCTTTGGTCTCATATCTGATAGAATGTCTAATTTCACAGATGGAATAAATAATTTTTGGAGAGGGAAAAACAGTCTCAGACTAAATATGAAGAATATAAAAAAGTGCCTTGAACTGAGTCAAACCATTAGTCTCTGTGGTCACATATTGTAGATGCTGGCTGCTAGCAGCTTCTTGAGACCTTCAGGCAGTGCAGAACAGTATGAAGAAGAGATTTTATAATTATAATCTGTTGGGTAACATGTTGAGTATAAGAGCTTATTTGCAGCACACTATTGTTAGTATTCTGGTGCAATGCTATATGGATATTTTCATCTTTGCAAATTATGGCATAAATTGATCTGATCCTGGAATAATATGCAGCATGGAACATAGCTATCCCTTGGATTTTGCATTTCTCTCTACTGTACTTTGAAACATGGTCCTTGGCTTCAAAAACTGAACAAAAGCATAAAATTGTACTGCAACATGTACAAACAGTATTATATGGTACATGTAAGATTAAATATGTATCTAGTTTGAAATTCATGCTCAAATGGGATTTTTATGCATTTATTTTTTAAAAAAAGTACAGATAAATGTAACTATTTCTCCCTTTCATCTAAATCAGAAGCTGTTTCAGTTATAAATCAGTGCCTGCTGCCAGTAATGGACCTTCATTGGATGATATTTCATTGTATCCTCATAAAGATATATAAGTTAAAAATGTGCAGAAGGCTTCCAAACAACTTTATACCCAAATATTATGCATACAAATTAAGATTAAGTTTCTTTATAGGCATTCTGATATTCCTCTAGAATATGTGACATTATCTTTCCATTTCTGTTTCTCTATCAATAAAAAATAATACAACACCATACATCTCAGAGATGAGATTGAAAATATTGCAGCCAGGAGCCCACTGTACATAGAACATGTACAGTAGCATGAACAGAATTGTTTTAAATTAGTGGCAAATTTGTCACTACTCATGAGGTCCTAGCAGCATGACATATCACACATATTTATGGGCATAGAGTTCAATCTCCTCAAAAGATAAAATTCAGATTGGACCAAGAAAGAACTGGGAAATTACTGTAATGCGCTCTACATGGGGCTGCCCTTGGTGACAATTTGGAGGCTGTAGCTCGTACAGAATGCAGCTGCTTGGGTAGTGATGGGTTGTGGGCATTATGCTCATGCCTCACCACTGCTTCAGGAGCTTCACTGGTTCCCAGTATGTCTCCGGGTGCAATTCAAGGTGCTGGCCATTACCTTTAAAGCCCTACAGTATATGTAAGAGACCACATCACCCTAAGATCACCTGTCTGTCCCACCAGGGCAGATCAGAGAGGCTCTCTTATCATTCCATCAGCTAGAGAGGCACATTTCTCTAGCACCAGAAGGAGGGCCTTCTCCATGTCCACCCCTCCCCGGCCCTTTGGAACCTCCTGCCAACTGAGTTATGCCTACAGACAAGTAATACGGGGTCCCATGTTGGGTGGCTGATCTGATGGGATGGCCACCCTTTCTCGCTCTTTTAAACTTTTAAAAGCTTTTAAACCTTTTAATCTTTTAAATGTTTGAGGTTTTTTTTCTAAATTTATAGTTTAATTTTTTTGAAGTTGATTTTGAACCTTGGGGTTTGGTTTCTGGGTTTGTGGGGGTGTGGTGGGATTGTTTGGTTTAGTTTGCACTCATTTGTGTAGTCTTTTTCTTTTTTGTGAGCCGCCTAGGGTCGGGTTCGCCTGATTGGGGCGGGATAAAATAAATAAATAAATAAATAAATAAATAAATGAAGGAAGGAAGGAAGGAAGGAAGGTCCCTTTACTGCCTGGCTCCCTCCAGTCTCTTGATCCTGCACAGGGAAAGTTCATTTCCCCCAGGCTACCACCATTGTATGAAAAGATGCAACTTCCAGGGCTATTTCCTTTCTAGGGAACAGAACATTTTTTTTCTGCCTGTCTCCCTTTATCTCTTTTTTTACAGCCTTTAAGTGCTCAAATGATGCTTCTCAGAAGTTTATATGGAAGAAAGGAACTCATGAAATCTGGTTCCCATCAATCGCTCAGAAGCTGAGAACACATTTGGGCTCCTGTGGTGTCATGGATCTTCTACCCTACAAGCTCATGGCTTTTATTCTAGGAAGCTGCTAAATAATGAAAAACTGTTACCCCTTTCTGTCCCTATTCTGAAACACTGTTGTTCTGCTTTCATTCTTTTGGCAGTCCTCTCATCCCTAAGTGCTAATCTGGCACTCAACTAAGATGCTCTGCAAAGTGACAAGACCAGGACCCATCTACCCCTTGCAAGTATCCACCAGCTACTTTCCAAGCTCCCACCATCCACAGATTTGTGAGGATAAGGTAATTTGTTTGGCATTCAGGGCTCTTTCTCATGGTTTACCACTCTGGGAACTATTACAATCATCAAGCTCCTACTCTGCAATGGATCCTTTCTCCTCTCTTCCTAGGATCCTCTGTGTGGAAAACTGCTGAGAAATGGAATTTCTGACATTCCTACCTCATACACTTGCAAGGTGGGCTTTTGGATTTTAACATATCCTCTTCTCCCCCAATCTTAAATCTTTATCTGGCATGCTTCCTGGATCCTCTACTAATAAAGCAGGTGTCTCTTTACCATTGCTGAGAGTTGGGCAGCATCATTGGCAACCATTGAAGCAAATATCCCTGCTGTGGGCAGATCAGAAAAGCTTGCCATTTATAGCTGGCTGTGGAATCAGTGGTTGAGAATTCAGTTCAACACTGTGCATCCTAGAGAGACAGCCTGTAGCCTTGAGCAGACTGCATAGTCCCAGGATAGCCCCAGAAGAAGGAAATGATAAATGACTTCTGTACATTTTGTACCTATCCAGCCAGCTTGAGCTTTCCCTTGACATGTCTTTAATGAGTGGATGCACAAGTGAGGGGCAGTTAAACAAAGACTTCCAATGAAAAATGCTTGGAAGGTGGTGAAGACACTTGCCTGGCTGCCTGCCTGTCAACCACCTCCACTGATAAGGAAAGAAAAAAGGCAAGGTGGCCAGAGAGATAGAAAAGATTGATGATGGCAAATATTCAAACTAGAATTCTTTTCTGCCATATGTTACCTATAAAAATATTGCACAAGACTCAGTCTATTGCAGAATACATCATGGATGTTGGCCCATCTTACCACAATCATCATCCAGGCATTTTAGTGCCTATTCTTGTGTAGAGACAGCTCAGGAAAGCCAGTTTGACAAACCTATTTGAAGCTGGTCACAGACCTGGAAAAACCAATATATATTCCAAATAAATAAATAACCTAGTTTCATATATCTTGTGGTCACTGCTGAAATAGGTAGAGTAGCACATGGAACATATACTTTGCCTGTCTCTCGGAAGTAACTCAGGATGGTCAAATGGGGGAGATGGTACTTTTCCTTCATTTGTGCTCTATATGCTGGAAAGGACAACATGGAATTTAGAGGTGAACAATCTTGCCAAGGTTTATTTAAAAAAGAGTGTACAGGACAGAGGTTCCTAATCTTGGAGCCACTGGTCTTGGATTACAACTCAAAGAAATTTTGGCCAGCACAGCAAATGGTGAAGGCTTCTGGAAACATCTGGGGACCAACTACTTCATGTAATGCTTCTCCAAGTAAAAACAATGCACAGGTAGGTCAAGAAAGAGAAAGACAAGAGGGAAAGTAAGGGTGAGTAGGCAGTCAAATAGGAGAGGTAATCCTGTCCCTTCACTCCTAGCCGGCCAATTAGGAAAGGCAGCATGCACTACAGGAAGACATAGTACAGTAGTCCCACCATATCCACAGTTTTTGCATCCATTGTTTCAGTTATCTATGGCCTCAAAATATTCACTGAAAAGTCCCAGAAATATGTAATATGTGTATTTTCAAGATGCATTAGCAGACCTAGCCATTAGAGGGAATCAGAGATTATACAGAATTGAGGATTCCCTACTATCCTGTGTTTTAGGCATTCAAAGTAAGTTTTGGAACCTATCCCACATGGATTTAGCAAGGGGTAGGCAACCGATGGCTCATGGGCCAGATCTGGCCCACAGCAACAAATCAGCAACAAATCATCAGGCCTGTGCTTCTGCCAGAAGCAGACATGGACATGTTTACAACAGCCATGAACACACCTGTGGCTGTCATAAACATCAGCCATGGATGCATTTTACGGAAGTGGTTGTGGCGGGGGAACCACTAGTCCTACCTGCTCAACTGTCTGAGAGAGCATGACCTGGCCCCTGAAGTAAAAAGGCTGGCAACTCCTGTTTTATTGGCAAAGCTTGTAAAATGTGCAGATGTACAAATAGGTCAGGTATAGCAGTAACATGGTTGGGTAATATAGGGTAGGCAGTGGTCCTCTGTATCCAGATAACAAACCAATAGCTGACTTGAAGATTCCCAGGTAACATTTGGCAAGGAAGGTGGCAGACAGAAAAAGTGGCTTGATAGAATCCCACAGAGATTTGTTGTACCCAGAAAAGACAGGATGTAACTAAAGCAACAAAGGTAGGAATGGGAAAGATGGTTGACAGACAAACATAGTGAGATTATGCCCATTAGAAGAAATCAATCAACCCCATTAGATTAACGAGACAGGCAAGAAAGTTGTAAAGGCTGTTAATCAGCTACCAGAGTTTTTACGCCATTACACCAAAAACCGGCGGGGTGTGTGTTTGTGGTAGAAGAGAAGGAACAAATATTGAAGGAGAAGTAAATAAATACCAAGCTAAGAGAAGTGATCTACCTGTTCAAGTGTTGAATCTGAAATGGTAATACTGAACTCTGGAAGGGCTGTCTAAAAACTGCACCTGCAAACAGGATGTGGTGAAGAGAATTGGTGTTGCCCATTCTGCCTTTGTTGTCTATCACACCAGGTCTTCATGAACAAAGATTTAACAATCCATACTAAGCTCGTGGTGTACCAAGCTGCTGTTATCTCAACACTATTACATGGTTGTGAAACATGGACCCTCTATCGCCAAGACATCAAAAAGCTCGAGCGCTTTTACCAACAGAAGCTAATATCCATCCTGAGCATCAAGTGGGATCACTATGTCACTAACATCACAGTCTGAAAGAAGACAAATATAAACAGTATTGAAGCTTCCATCATAGGCCATTGTCTTAAATGGATAGGGCATGTCGGCCATATGGATGATTCCAGACTACGTTGCCAAATCCTTTAACAGGAACTTAGCTCTGGCACAAGACCCCGCATAGCTCCTTTGAAGCATTATAAGGACCAGCTGAAACAAACCATGAAGGTGTCAGATATAAACTCACAAACTTGGGAAACAGCAGCTGAAGATCACCTACTTTGGTACCAAACCATCTCTGCTGCTACTGACCACTTTGAAAGAGAATGCCACAGGGATGAAGAGACTAAGTGACAAGCATGGAAGCTTCGCCAAATTCAACCATGTCTGCCACTGTGCACTGTGTGTGGTCGCATGTTCCATGCCAAGATTGGTTTATGGAGACACCAGAGACACATCCACCAGTTGAGGAAATGACTTCCAGGAAAGAAGCTGCCTGGAGTTGCATCGGTGAGTGGGCAGCCATACAAATTTAAATAATAAAATAAATAAATGAAGAATGTATGCTCAGATATAAATAGCAGGTGCCACCGCCGCAATAAATACACAAATACTGTAACTGTATAAATTGTTTATTTACTACAACAAATGAGTGAGATACATGTGCTAATTTGTTTTACTGAACTTTAGTATACTAAGCTAAATGGAACCATAAATTGAAGTCTGTTCCAGAATGCAAAATGGTCATATAAATAGTGGCACTAATCTTTCACTGTACAGCTCCACACAAACCTTGGTGGTTGCGTTAGAACAGTAATATTTCAGTAAAGTTCAGTAAACTGAGCTGAGTAAAAAAGCACAGAAACCAACACTTTTCCAGAACACACAGAAAGCTTTTTAGACAATGATACAAGTCTTTCACTTTGCTTCACAGCTTTGCATAATGGATGATTCAGTAGCTGCAAGAAAATATAAAATGTACAGTAATCTCATTTGAGCTTTTCCAACACTTCTCTGTTTGAAGCATCCAGTAAAGCTTTCTGGAGTTCAGCTCTCACTCATCTTTTTCTTTGGTGCCAGGAACTCAGTGTACAAATACTGTATATCAATTTAGATTTCTCTTTTCCGTAATTTAAATCACAGACCCTAGGCATAACACTATGAATAGACTAAAAGAAACTCCACTAGGGTATTGCTCCACTCAGGGTGAATAAAGATTTTTTTCTCAGCCCTGTAGTTGCCTGAAAGTTGGAGAAGTACCTCTGATTTGGTCCGTTTTTGCACATTTGTCTGAAGACAGAGCACATACTTAATATTAAGCACAAGAACAAAAGTTGTGCTGAGTGGAACACATGGATTGATTGTAACTTAATTAGAGCTTCATGAAGCACTTGTACAATTATTCATTGTGCTATAGTGATAGTCTTGTCCTCTCTGGCTGGGACAGAGAGTCTGTTTTATCTCCAGTCAATGATTGGAAATACAATGAGATGGCAATTTAAAGATCTTCAGGAAAAATCAGCCACGAACAAGTCATGACATTGTCCATTTTCTCATTCTGGGAAATGGGAGAAGAAGCAAAACTTTGTTTTCAACTGAAGCACCCAATGGAAACTATCACCACCAGACTAGCAGGTTGTGTAGTAACCTCATTATGTTAGGGCACAGTAATGATACATCCTGACATCTAACCCATGGAGATTTATTTGAGGGACAGCTCAGTGGTAGGTAACAGTAGAAAATACAAAGTTTTCCACTACATTAGAGAATATTCAATTTTCAAATACAGACTCCAGCCTATATCATGCCTTCTCTATATGCAATTACAGCATAGTCTTTTCCATGTCCATATTACTCTTTTCAGGTCATTGTTTTATTTTTACCTAGTTGTTATCCAAATGTTATCAGACCATTTGCAAGATCAGATGAATTATTCATTAAAATTATATATGATGTAGATTTGTATCTGTCTCTATATTATATTTCCAGGAGTCTACGCATTTATGGAACAATCTCAGTGGATGGTCTCAAAGAAATGCCTGAATCATTCATTAGAAATAATTTCAGAATTCACCACCCATATTATTAGTTTTCGTCTAAGAAGCGATATCTTTCCTATGGCTGACATAATATTCATAGTTATACCCTTAGTAGAATTTGAATTCCCATCAGTTAACATAGTGGAAATTGAATAATGTGTTTTGCAGGCTCAGAAAATATTAGCTGGATATTGCAAGAAGACACAATCATTCTGTTTCATTTGATCCAACAATGAGTAATCATTTCCCTTACATTTTGCTGAATGCAGATTTGGATCATTGCTACCTGAACTTAGAATGGTTTTTTATGACAAGTTTTTTTTCTAAGTTGTGGGACAAAATAGTAATCTATAAAGTTAAACTTCCTTGACTGTATGTGTGAGAGAGCTTGTGTTAGGTATATTTACATTTAATTATTTCATTCTCAAAAGATGGCCAGTCCAATCTAATTCTTAGCAATTATGCTTCCAGTCCCAATGATGTGATATGTGAATAGGGCAGAGGTCTTCTCTTGCTGTTTCTTTTCTTCTTCTTCATTAATAATGGGCTACACTGACATTCAGAGCAGCCTTATTCTGATAGAATTTTGGTTTTAATGCAATAAATAAATATGAAATTTTCAGCCATCTCAACCAGTTCTTACAGTTCTTCTCTTTGTGGAAGAGACTGTATTGTCTTTGCCTCTTGGCCAGCAAAATAAGCATGAAAAGACTATCAGAAAAAGAAAGTGACAATTTCACTCAGCATTAAATGTAATGGAGATTCACATCCAGACATTTAAGAGGTAAGTATGGAAACACTGGGTGGCCAAATCAACCCTTTTCTGTTTCTCTCATATGCAAATGTACATTTCATGCACTGTTCCAAATATGAACAAACATGCAAATGTTCAGATACTTATTTTAAAAATGAATTCACATTAAAATCCTATTGCTGTCTAACTGAGTGACTATTATTTTCCCCAACACTAACACACACACAGACACAGACACAGACACAGACACAGACACACACACAGACACACACACACACACACACACACACACACACACTCATATTGGTATTTTATCTGCTCACTTTTAGGGTTTATTTACCACCATAAGCTTGGAATGTAGCTCATCACTTGCCTTTTTCTTAGGAGAAAGAATGACAAACTACTATATTCATCTTCTCACTAGCAACAAATGTTTCTCACTCTGCTAATACACAAAGAAGACAATCTGTACATCAAACTGACCTCTTTTTGTTGAGAAATAGGGAAAAAAGTTGATTGGTGTAGAAAACAAAAGACTGTTGCTTTCTTATGCAGCATTTCAAAGCGTTTAGGCATCAGATGAGCTGTTTGCTTCTTAGGGAACAAGAGCCAGTTCTATGTTTGCAGTTCATGTGTATTTTGTGGTACAGAAAGAGCTCCATATTCAGAGCAAAAGCCTTTTTAGTACAAAGCATGAGAATCTCAATGAAAATGTGTGCCTTGCTTTCTCAATGTGCTGCTGAAACTTTTTAGCATCATGAGTCTCAAAAGATTTGTCTGAGATCATGTTCAGATACCTGGATTGCAAGAGCTCATGTTTCTACCTCCTGCCAAGAGTTATTTCAACAACAAATTCTGAAATAATGAATTCAGAAAAGTACCTGAACTGCCAAGAGATGAAGCAGGTTATTAGGTGCTGAAAGCAGAAAAGCAATCAAATAAAAAGTGGGATATTGGGGCTAGTTACGCATACTTAGAGTCCACTGAAATAAATACCTCTATTGTAAATATGCCTTTTATTACTTCTAAAATATGACAGCGTTACTTGTCACTTTTCTACAAACATAAAATTATATAGTTTTGCAGAGAGTTTCTGCAACAGGTATTTTGAAGTTCAACACAGCAAAAGGAACTACTCTCACTAGGTAATATTCACAATTGACTTTAATTTGGACTGATCTGGACTAATTTGAGATGCCTAGTCGGTAAATCTATTGCACAATCCTGGAGGACTGGTTTTGGGTCGCATCATCCCCCCTCCACCGCATGGAGAGTGACCAGTTCCGGGGAGAACCATTTGGGGGAGGGGAATATCTAAAAGCCTGGTTTCCTGCTTCTAAATTGGAAAAAGATGTAAGCTCCTGTTTGTTTTTTCTGCTCTCCCATTTTACATCTAAGAATAAGTTTGGCTGGACTACATACTCCATGCCACGTTAGCCTGAAGAAGTAGTCGTGAACTACGAAAGCTTGCTAAGCTTTAAATTTTTAAAGTGACCTGAAAAGGTACCATCTCTTTCCTGCATCTGTTTGAATTTCTGATTGGTCACACAGCTGGATTTTCTTTATTGGTTCTAAATTTGTACTTAGGTTTCCATTTTTACATTACAATAAATGAGATGCAATATTCTACAATTTTAACAAGTTAAGAAAAGGAAGCAAAAGTGCCTTATATCGTTTTGTTACTTTATTACCTCTGCAGTCTACCTTCCTACCTTATCCTCATTTCTATTCTGCCACTAATCCTATAGGATAGACTTAGAGTTATTAAACGTTAGTGGCTTGCTTATTTGCTTATGAGGATGCAAAAGGCAAAGACAATATGTTGAACAGAATGGAATTCTTTTATCTACCAGAAGTTCAAGATAGAAATATCTTGCTGACCTTCCAGCTAACAAGATGAGCTTCTTAACCACTAAGCCACCACATGAATGAATAGTAATGAGAGTAAAGAACCAAGTAGATGGCACCAATGAAAATATGCTACAAATACACTCCTGACAAACAAAACCTCATTAGAATTGCTTCTATCTTCTTTCTTTAAATGCAATACAGAGGAAAGTCATGACATGGTCCTCTTTTGATTGCTTCTAACTATTCTAGGGGTAATTCTAAACACATGCAATTCCTCATCCTCATGTTGCATTTACCTCCCCTCTGTAGAAGCAAAGCCCTTATTGACTCTGTTGCATGACATTTTTGAAAGTGAGGTCAGGGGTCAGAGCAATTTCCCGCTTAGACATTCATCTATAACTGTGAAAACAATTTCATCTTTTATCTTCTTTCTCATCAGGGAGCCAAACTCACATCTATTTATGCTTGTATTTTGTTCAGTGAAGAGTGATTTCATGATATCTGCCTGAGATATCCAATGCTTTTGCATTGTGAGCCGCCCTGAGTCGGTTTTCGCTGAATAGGGTGGCATATAAGTTTAATAATAATAATAATAATAATAATAATAATAATAATAATAATAATAATAATAATAATAATAATAATAATAATAATAATAATAATTCTTATTATTATTATTATTATTATTATTATTATTATTATTATTATTATTATTATTATTATTATTATTATGCAAACAGTGGCTTTTGGGCAGACCAAAGTCAACATTTCACAAGTGCCTCAGTAACAATCACTGCATCCACACAATCATTAGAAGTAATGTATGCAATAGAATTATATCATTTCTACCTCCAGTGAAAATGTTAACATCTATGTTCTTTTTTTAAAAAAGAAATCCTTTCTTCAAGTTTTAGATAACATATTTTTATATTCAAGATGTCAATTTTCTTTCAGGAAGTTTAATACGGCACCTATAGACTTCCACTTCAATTCTGTCTTCTAAATGCTATCTTGTGTTTTTGAAAGTGAACTTAGGAATAGATAAGAATTTTGTTGGCTAAGACAAAACAGGAATTTTTATATTTCACAAGAAATATGCATCTTGCCTCAGGAATGTACACATAATGTGAGGCTTAGAGACATTTTTGAGGGAAATAAAATAAGCACATATATTTTTAAAATGGGAATGGCTGAAATGTGTACAATATATGCACCAAGAAGCTTTACTCAGTGAGGAAATCATAGATGAGTAAACAATATAAATGTATGTGGTATAATGTATAAATAAATGTGTGTATTAGGTATACTCTGGTTTCTCTTCAGATCATATCAATCTTTCATCTTTTTACACATAAATAAACACATCTAGAAGAAATATGAATTTTATCTAATGGAGAAGCAACAAAGACTTGCTATCTGATCTGAAAGAAAAATAGCTAGAAAATACAGGTGGGATTTGGAGAAATGCAATAAAATCAATATTTATTTTACTTGTGTGTCAAAAGACAAATAAATTATTAAATTTGACATTGAAGTAATAATAAAAATATCAATGAACAATGAACTCTGTCTAGAAACAAAAATAACTAAAATGAGACTATCATAGATAGGACACATGATCAAGAAAAGAGAGTCACTAGAAAAGACAATTATGCTTGGAAAAGTTGGAAGCAACCGGGAAATGGGAAGATTGAATACAATATGAATTGACTTGATGAAAGAAGACACAATCATGAGTTTGCAAGAATTGAGCAGAGTCGTTAATGACAGAAGTTCACTAATTTGCATGTATGCCATGGGTTGGAAGCCTCTTAGTAGCACATTGATAGCAATGTGCAGCCATATACATGTTTCTACTTGGTTTGCGGGAAATTTATGCAAGACAGACAAATCAGATATGCAAATTATGTATCAGAATTGAGAAGAGGGCTGCATAAGATATGCAGAAGCTGTACATAGGCATATTTTGCATGGGATACCATTTGGTATTAAAGATCGCTCTACAGCTAAAGGTTTAGCAGGACAGCTTCTAACAGGATATAGGAACACTGGAATGAAGAGGTCAGAGGATTAAATAATAAAGATTTTACAAGAAAATAAAATAGAGTCTATCATATTGGCAGGCTCTTATTTTGGAATAAGCAAGTTAGTACCACTACAAGGGTAAGTTATGAATTCACTTATGAATTCTCTTTGTTATGTCAACCATTTCAATGATAAACATCGAGACATGTAACAGCATCTTATGAAAAGGATTCGTGAACAAATTAGTCAATTATTTTCCTCCTTTATTCTTCTGTGACCTGGCAGCAAAGGAAATACTTTCAAAATGTGGTGTTTACTGGTTGACAAACATCTCCAAACTTTCTTTGTTGCTTTGCTGCAGGATTGAACATTATACTACATCTTTTATTTTTATTTTTTAAAAGGGGAAGTATTAGTTTCCCATGGCTCTGATTTCCTCCCGCCTCCATTACATAAAAAAGACATGTTCAAAGCAATTCTAACACACTTTTCAGTAGCTGCTTTGGGTGCTTTATAGGAGAAGGGTGAGCTATATACCTGTATAGTTTTAATAGATAAATAGCATCTGTCCCTCATATAATAAGAGCCACAACATTTATTTATTTATTTATTTAGATTTATATTGCTGCCCACTCACCATGGCAACTCAGGGTGGCTTACAGTCAGCAAAACAACAGAGCAAAAAAAAATACATTTGCTTTCACCCTAAGAACAACAACATCTTTGTCCTATCTAAGAAGAACTACACTAAGCCTAGTATTTGTCTGGAATCTAGTTCAATGGCTCTTACCAAAGTAGTGATATAATTCTACAGGAAAAGGAAAAGAGGAAATAAAATAAATAAATAACTGTAGGCATTCATGGGAATGATGATAAAAGCAATTTGAAAGATGCAGATATTAATGCTGCATCTGTTTTTATTATATTATTAAAAGACAATGAAAATATTGTCTATCATTTCTAATGAAAAGTGCTACGCATTGGCTCAAATCCTTTTGCTTGCTAACACTATGGTAGGCTCAATAAATAAATGAGAATTTGGTGAGTCAATTGTTCTGTATATTGCACTAACTCAATTAGACCTATTTTAGCTGTGACTTATTTTAGTGTAGTAAATCAAAATTAGAGAAATTCCATTTGAATCCATGGAAGTTATGGAAGAGTTGACTCACCAAATCCCCTATGATTCAGTGGATCTATTCTACTGTGATTTATTACACTAATCAACAAAATTTTGGCCACTGATATGCAAAATATATAAAAAGAGAGAGGAAATTCTCCCTCCCAACACCAAACATTCATAGAAGTATGAAGCAACAGTTTTGCTAGGGGAAATGATTTTGTTGACTTTCTCACTTTCAAGCTAGGGGCTTCAGGGCAAGTATATCTTTGCTATAGTGTGATTTATATATAGTTTCATATATCACTTTATTTGTAAAAAAGAATATCTGGCCCAAGTGTATAGTCAGAGAGCTTTCATTCCTGTGGTAAAGGGGTACCTGCATGTTTCAAACAAAATCTCTAGTGCACTTCAGATATAAAGGAGTGCAGCTCTCTAGACACAGAAATGGTATCTGACTCAACAAAATCAATACTTGCTTTCATTTTGGAAACAACAAAGCTAAAGCTATCACTTGGCTATCTGAAAAGGATCTGGTCTTCGAGAAGTGGGTTCCTGGCAACCACTTCATAGAAAACTTTCCACTGCAGGAACAGCCATCAGCCACCCTCCTAAACTGGTGGCCTGAGCAATTATCACATTTTCAAGCATATAAGGTGCATCGGAGCACAAGATGCACCCCTTTATTACCAAAATATCCCACTATAGCCCCCTATATACAGTACAAGACACACTCCATTTTTCCAATGTAGTTAAAGGGGGAAGTGGGTCTTATACTCCAGCAAATATGGTAATTGCATTAATTGGGCTGTTCTTTCACTAGATTTATTTGCGGATTTATTTATTTGTGGGTTTGTATTGCTGCCCAACTCCAAAAACTCTGGGTGGCATACAAATGTTAAAACCATCACAATTTGTTTAAAAATCACAATTAAAACCCCATTAAAAACTACTACAAAAAACATTCCCCTACCCTCCCACCACTTAAAAAAGAGGGGGAGAGTGCTCTTAAATCAGCCAGCAGGCCAGGGTCACAGCATTGCCAGTGCCCCACACCTGCTCTGCCAGCCAGGTTTTTAAGCCTTTTCTGAAGGGCAACTCCATCTGGAGATGTAGTTTGATTGGCAGGAGGTTCGATAGGGCCGGAGCAGACACTGAGAAGACCCTCCTTATCGTGCTAGAGAGATGATCCTCTCTAACTGATGGTATCTTCAGATAGCCTCTCCGGTCTGCTCTGGTGGGATGGACATATGTTCTTGGGGAGATGTGGTCTCTGAAGTATCCTGGACCACTACCATGTAGGGCTTTAAAGGTAATAACCAGCACCTTGAATTGCACCCAGAGACAACCAGTGCAGCTCCTGAAGCAGTGGCGAGGCACAGGCATACCACCTGCACCCCATCACCACCTGAGCAGTCGCATTCTGGACCATTTGCAGCCTCCGAATAGTCATCAAGGGCAGCTCCATGTAGAGCGCATTGCAGTATTCAAGTCTGGAGGTAACTAGAGCATGCATGACCATAAGCAAGGAGTCATGAACTAGGAGTAGGCATAACTGGCGTATGACATGAAGTTGTGCAAAAAGCCCTCCTGGCCATGGCTGCCACCTGCTCTTCAAGCAGTAGACGTGAGTCCAGGAGGACCCCCAGATAATGCACCAAGTCTGTTTGGGGGCAGAGTAACCCCATCCAGAATCAAAGATGGTAGGTCCCAGGATAATGCAGGGCCCCTAACCCATAGCCACACTGTCTTGCCGGGATTCAGTTGTAGCCCATTGTCCCCCATCCAGGCCCCAACAGCCTCCGGAGTGCATCGCTGGGATCACCACAGGCTGAGATGTATAGCTGAGTATCATCAGCATACTGATGATACCTCAACCCGTAGGAACGGATGATCTCCCCCAGTGGCTTCATGTAAATATTAAATAGAAGAGGGGAGAGAACTGAGCCCTGAGGCACCCCATATTAGAGATGCCTAGGACTGGATGCCTCATCCTCTAAACACAGCAACTGAGTTCAGCCCCTCAGACATGAGGCAAACCAGGACAAAACAGTGCCCTAGATCCCCAAACCTTGGAGCCTTCCCAGAAGGATACCCTGGTTGACAGTATCGAAAGCCGCTGAGAAGTCAATAAGAGCAATGACTGACGGATAGCCTCCATCCTGAATAAATAAATAATTAAATAAATCATTCAGCAGTGCGACCAATGCAGTCTTGGTACCATATCAGGATTCAGGCCCTGCAACTGTTGCACCACTGCCTTCTCCAAGACCTTCCCTAAAAAGGGGAGGTTGGAGACAGGCCAGTAGTTGGCCAATATTGTTGGGTCAAGTGCTGACTTCTTCAGGAGGGGGCACACCAAAGCATGTTTTAATGGTGCAGGAAACACCCCCGCCTGCAAGGAAGCATTGACTATTGCCCCGACCCAACTATTTGTGACCATCTTGGACAACTTGACTAGCCAGGTGGGACAAGGATCTAATAGACAAATGGTGGCACGAACAGATGCAAGGAGCCTGGGACAACTGGATTGAACTGATCCCAGATAACTTGGCCATACTGCTCTCCAATCAACCCCAGATCCAAAGCAACCACACTAGGGTCAAACTTTGAGCAAATCTGAGCGATGTTCTCCACCAGATAATCAGCAAAATCCTCAGCTGACCCTTGCCAACTGGGGCCAGATCCCCTTCTACCAAGGAGGGAACTAGTGGTTATGTGCAGAGGCAATAAGGGTGGTGAAATATTGCCATTTCACCACTTGTATAGCCACAAGGTAGGCTTTAATAGCGGCTCTAGCCAGTGTTCAGTTGGAATCACTCTGAGTCTTCATCCAACAGCACTCTTGGTGTATCTTTGCACAATGTCCCTCAATTCCTCCATAAACCAAGGGGAAGAGCGGGGCCGCCATGCATGGAAAGGCCATAGTGGCATGATTATGTTCACTCCCTCGTGACAAGAGCCTCAGGTGAATCATGTAGCCAGTCCAGAGGAAAAAAAACCAGCTCCCTTTGGAAACCATCCAGATCTATCAGTCGCCGAGGGCCAACTTAATATGCCCAGCCTCTCTATGGTGAAGTGTCATGCCGCAAAAGTCCAGAGTCATGACATAGTGATCTGACTATGACACATGTGTTATTTGCAAATGTTGTAATTTCAGATAACTCAGCCACCGCTCCGAGAGAAAAATTAAATCCGGTGTATGACCACTGCTCCTGGTCGGGCCCTGAATTACCTGAGTCAGGCCCACAGCTGCCATGGATGCCATGAACTCCTGAGCTGCCTCGGAGCCAGCCCCTAATGAAGGCAGGTTGAATGGAATGGTTGGGATAAAGAAGTGGTATCCACAATATTGTCTTGTTTGCATACTTTTATGCCAAATCCTTAGAAGCTGACCACAATTTTATTAGCTTGTTTACTGAGGTTTGCATTTCACTCTTTATTACAGTTCAGTAGAATCTTGGAAACAGTCTGCTGTGGGTTGGGGATCGTCTCCCTGTTTCATTTTTTGCATATCATTTGTATAGCATTTGCTGAAAAGGATAGACAATGTTTTCTTGAAGTAGTTCTATAAAAACAACAACAGATGAATAGATATTTGTCTGCATCTTTCAAACTGCTTTTATAGCAACAGACAGACAGACAGACAGACAGACAGACAGACAGATAGATAGATAGATAGATAGATAGATAGATAGATAGATAGATAGATAGATAATATGCAAATCATAGTGGCCTCTAGTAGGAGAAGGGTATAAGCACTTCTCACAGCATCTTGCAGGCAGCATTATAATAAAATTATTATTATAATAAAATTATTATTTTATTATACCAATATGATTTTCCCTGTAAGTGTTTATTCAGTGGGTTTCTTGGACAAATTAATAACTCAAATTTGTGAATCTTTGCTTCATAATCATAGGACTTAATATTCCATCACAAATGATTATTGGTACCATCATGTTACTATATCAAGTAAAGAATTTTTCCTACAATAGTTAATAAATATCCCTTTTTTGAAAGCTGTTTTATTTCTCTTATCCGTGAATTGTAATCAGAGCTGCAATCATACCATTACTGTAAAAAATTAAGGGAACCCTGATGGCTTCAGTATAGCAAAGGTTTAATCATATGATCCTTAAGCCTGCAAAGGACATATGAGAGCAGATAATCATTTGAGGGCTGTAGGATAGTCTTCTTTAGGTAGAAATTAATATCTCCATCCCTCCGAATGTTCTACATCAGATTCCCTACTGCAAAATATAATGCTACAACAGTCACATAAATACTGCAGAAAAGCACAGTGCAATATCTGTAACTACTAAAATATAATGACAAAATCAAGAAGTAGCGAGGTCTATCATAAACATATTCCTAATGCATTTCAGCTTCCAACAATTTTAATTTCCAGCCTATGGGAATCCTTTAGATTTCAAATAAAGGTAAATCTGAGGAAAATTGGATTACTTTATTCTGTTAGAATTAGAACCAAATTCTGTCTCTAGTGCACCCCATTCCTTCCAGAAATTCATTACAGGACTCTCAGTATGTAATATGGCAATATTTTATCACTCAGTCTTATGTTTTTCAATTTACTTATCATAACATCATGTATGGTTTTTTTCAACTTTCTCAACACCTTGAAATACACTTATATGGCTATTATCTTAATATCTTAAGCATACATTTCTTTATAATTTCTTCCTTTAAAAGAAACGACTTTGATTATAAAGTGTAGAAGCAATTTAATATGTCACTGCAGAATTTTACAGCTTGAAACACCTCATCCTTCAATAATTAAGTCAATAAAGTTAACCTAATTTAATTTCAACTGTACTGCTTTTTTTAGGCCTTGTGGAATGATTACAATTAGTAATCCATAATTAGTATTTTATTGATGTCCATATACCGGATTGCCAGGGATCATCAAGATACAGCAGTGATTGGAGGTAATTTGATAAACATTCAGAACTGTTGCATTAATGACATGCCTCCCAATTATGTCTAGAGTTAATGAATGCATTTAAATATTATGGAGATGAATTTAAAGGACAGCTCAACCTTAATTATTATACAGTTTTTCTCTAACATTCTAATTAGAGCTCTTCTGCTTGTTACCCTTTTGTGTGAAAAATAGAAAAAAAATGAGGAACAGCCTTAAAGTTGTTTATAAAGTCTGTCTCTTGGATATAAATACAGTTTATAAAGTCAATACCTTGGGGTTTTTTAATCACCATATTGTTGAATGTATTCTTATGGAGAGGGCTCTGTGAGATTCTTAAGTTTTGCCTTGTAAACATACCAGAGTATTATTTGAATTAATGAAGTGGTGTGTCAATCAATGGATGGATGGACAAAAGATAATAAGGCACAATTCTGTCCCTCAAACTGACCCATGACGTGAAAAGCAGCTGGAACACGTCTTACCATTACAATGTGGAAACCCCAACTTATTCTTCCATATTCATGTATAATGATGTGTGTGTGTGTGTGTGTGTGTGTGTGTGTGTGTGTGTGTGTGTGTGTAATCTGCCATATAGGGTCTTTCAAACTGCTAGGTTGGCAGGAGCTGGGACAGAGACAGGAGCTCACCCCATCATTCATCAATTGGGTTTTGAACTGCTGGCCTACAGACCTTTCAGTCATCAAACTCCCATCTTTGTACCTGCTCCTACCAATTTAGCAATTTGAAAGCAAGAAATTGCAAATAGGTACCACCAATGGGAAGGTAAACTGTGTTCCATGCCACATGACTATGGAAACATCTGCAGAAGCACTGGCACTTTGGCTGTAATTGGAGATAAGCATTTGGAGATGAGCACTGTACCCTAGAGTCAGATACAACTAGCTTTCAAGCAAGGGTGACCTTTATCTTTACCTAATCTGCAATATAAACCCATAAAGCTATCAGCAAACAGTTATATTTGCTTCATTTACACTCAAGTGGCATTAAAATGAGATCACATTCTTGCAATTTAAAATGAGAGGCAGAGAGTGACTTCTGGAACATATCCAAGAGAATTACTGGAGGTTCAATTCTGGAAGACATTGCTTGTCTTTTTAAATTCCTTTTTATCACACTATAATGATTTTTTTTTACCTTTTACAATTCATTTAATATGTACGATGAATACCTATAATTTGGTGTTTGTATGAGAATATCGTTTCGGAGAATAAAACACTTATGTTCTGTCCTGTTCTCTCTTAACAGACACCTATACACAAAGACACAGAGCTATTCTGTAGAAAGATGTTGACAATTATTTTGATGCATTACACCAGGGGTTCCCAACCTACAGCCCATGGGCCAGACACAGCCCACAGCACTATTTCATGTGGCCCGCTGTCACTGCTACACCCAGATGTGGAAGCAGATACATTTACAACAGTTGTAAAATGCACTTGCACACATGTAAATGTGGTTACATCAGCTGTAAATGTGCCTGCGGCTGTCGTAAACATGGAAGTGGGTGCATTTACTTCTATTTCTGGTGGCGTGGTCCACCTGCTCATCTGTCCGGGGTGTTTGGTCGGACCCGCAACATAAAAAAGTTGGGAAGTCTTGCATTACACTCATCTAACTCAACTGTATTGTACTGTACTAGATTCTGCTTTGACAGAGTAATCCGTCTGATCACTCACATGAATAATTCTGGTTGGACTAAATTTCCTGGGGGGTGGGGAAAATCTTGTAATAAAGTAAGACTGATACTAACTAGTGTTTTATACTCAAACATTTAAGGCAGAATTCAATAGTTCCATTGAATGAATTGGACTTGTTGAATCATCACTTCTATAATTCACATTGATTCTACTGTAGCAACGTACAAAATTGTAATTTTTCTTTTTAAAAAAGATATCTCCTTTAAAGTATGATTTCTCTTTAGAAGAAGGTGAATGAGTAGTGAACACTCTGCTTTCAAGATGAATCTTGCTTCCAGAAGTCTTCTAAAAATCACTATCACTTGTAAAATCAGGTGGTTTAGGAATTTTTCCCAAACCCCAAAATAAAAAGGTCACACCCAGTAAAATTTGGTATAAACCTGGACCATAACTTTATTAAATTTAGACATCTCAGAAAACAGAAAGTTCTTGTGCTTACTTGTCTGTCATCTTGCTTGACACCAACCCTTCTCCCGTTGACCTCCTGAATTTGGTATATAAAGAACATGCCTGTAAGTTTCATTCCTTGTCTGATGAAGTGGACTTGATCCATGAAAGCTAACAATAAAAATATAGCAGTTAGTCTTTAAAGTGCTACTGTGTTTTTTATTTTATTTTATTTTGTTTTGTTTTCTGAGATGCCTGAACCACAGACTAACATGGCTACTATTCCAAAAAAAATTATTAAATTTAGTCATCCTTGACCTGTAGAGGAGCCTAGCAGTATGCAACCTAGCATAGACTGGCGAATCCCTAGCCCCTGTGTAGCGCTGATCCTTGCCAGCTGCTATGGAGACCAGCTGAGTTGGGGAGAGATCACTGTGATTGTTTCAAACAATATTCCCAGCAATGGATGTTGGTCGTACTGCAGCGCTGTCCCATTGTGTCTCCACTGATTCTCAAAAATCATGTTGATTCACCTCTGCGACCATAACCCCATGCTTCCTGCCAGCTACTATTGTGACCTATTTAAAGTCTCCGCTCCCAAAGTGAGCCCATAAATATCTTGCAGGCCAGAGTTGGATAAGCAAAAATAATCAAGCATCCTTTCTTCAATGTGCCAATCAGGATACTAGGCCTAAAAATTCATATCAGGCCCTTAAGAGTGGCTGCTAAGCACTCGAGCCAGCAGGATGGGTAGCTGGGTAGGCTGTGTACAAGGAAGCAAAGAGGTTGGCTAGTGACCAAGTAAGGCCTAAATTACCCTTTTCTACCTCATGCCCAAGCCAGCAAGTGATGATGTGAAAATGTTGACACTGCCCTATGCCTCTTCATCTGGTACACAGGGGAAAGAAATC
This sequence comes from Furcifer pardalis, assembly GCA_030440675.1. NCBI lineage: Eukaryota > Metazoa > Chordata > Lepidosauria > Squamata > Chamaeleonidae > Furcifer > Furcifer pardalis. The sequence continues at coordinate 64,798,671 of CP126895.1, forward strand.
TTCCTTCTCCCAAAGCTTCTTCAAGGCAGGGATTGTGGGAGATACAATTCAGTATTCATCCTGTTCCCCTTAACATATGTCACTTCTGGTTCAAAGAATTCTTTATCCACTACAAGCCTCTTATTTCCATCAGATGAATGAGCAGAGGATGTCAAATTCATATCCCAAAGTGGCTCAAGTCATATCTTGCACCTTGGTCTGGAGTTGAGTAGGGCCTGGACACACACACAAAAAGATCTAAATTCTGTCACGAACAGCTGATAGTTCTACCAAATGTTACTAAAAAAATAAATTTGTAAGTTACATCCATGAATCTCAATTCCATGCATCTGTATTTAGGCTATTTACTATGATGAAAGCAAGGTCTTGGTGCTCCTAAGGCTCAAGATGCATTGAACAGAAAGAAGTAGCATGTTCCTGTCTCTTGTAAGATCTCATACAAGACTGTGATCAAGACACAGAAAATGTTGCTTATCTCATCCTGAGAAGATTGTTTTGATATAGTACAGCATCTAGTTCTTACCATACTGGCTGTGGTGCAATTTTAGTCAGATTTTTGATGGAAGGGAGAATGGGGAAGCAGGGCTATGAAGTTGTAGTGGTAAAATAAAACGTGAACAGGTAAAAATCGAAGGTGTTCCAACTTTTCATCATTGTTTAAAGTAACAGTGGCCTGAGGCTATAGGCAGTGACAGCCCAGGAGGCAGCCATGGGTAGCCATTTCTATAGCCAAAGTATTTCTTTAAAAAAAAACTTGCTATAGCTCATCTGAAACTAAATTGTCAGGTTGATACCTAACAATAACTCTGCTGCTCAGAATACAGAATGGCCAGCTTTGCAGAGGATGCTAGTAGCTACAGGAGATTGTACCAAATCAACTCCCCACTTGGTAGAACTATTACATTTCATAATTGCATGAACTTGCTTCAGAATTTTATTGAGCTGCAGTCTTCTTTGTTTCATCTATGTAGGTCTGCTGAAAACAGGAGTAACAGCATTTGAAAACCTATTTGTGTATACAGACTTTTCAGTTTAGACATTGGAGGAACATCCACTCAGTAAAACACTTTAAAGATTCAAACAGGTCATAGTGATGTTTTTTTATTGGAGGAAAAGGTCATTGCTCACACCCCTTTTTAAAGACAAGATATGGATAAGATTAAGAACTAATGTATTTATTTTGGATCACACAAAATGAGGAACACTTAAGGTATGTAAAAAAGGAAAAGGGCAAGAACTTTTTTTTATCTTTAGTTTTAACCCTATTAAATGCCCTTGTCATGTCATTTACCAGCTTCTTGCCAACAGTTTTTGAGGTGTGTAGTACTGCCCTTTTCTGTTTGGGTTCAAATCTAACCTAGATATGGGGGCTACTTTTTAATTTTTTTGAGGGGATTTGAGATAGTTTTAAAAGTGGTAATTAATTAATTTGAAAGTCCCTTAATTTTCTGAAATTAATAAACTTGGAGTTCAAACATCAAAGTCCACTACTTTGATACATGTATGTACTTCAAAAGGGATTCATGGAAATACTTTTCATCTTTCACTCAGCTATTAGTATTATTTGTAGAAGGCTGTTCACATTAGAAGCTACAGTATTGAGAAGACTGTTTATTTCTGTGGTAAAGCTCTACAGCAGGGGTTCTCAATCTGTGGCCCGTGGACCAGATCTAGCCCATAGTGCTATTTCATGTGGCCCACTGCGCTTGCTCTCACTGCCAGAAGCTGTGTCATGTGTGGTTCCTTTTTAATGCATTTCAAAGCTATTTACATTAAAAAGAAACCACACATGGCAAGCTTCCGGGGGTGGGGGTGTGGCGGCGTGAGGGCAGTGTACCACATGAAATGGTCCTGCAGGAAGGGGAAGAACCATTGGACTCCTGGCCTTGTTTCACCCAAAAAACTCTGGGACCACCAGCCCCAAGAATAACCTCCAGCCCCACAAGGAAGGACTGGCCTTGTTAAAAAGCCCCTCTCACACTCACCCTTTCCCTGAGCAGGCAATTAATCTCATTAGTGTCCCTCAGGGAGGAGAGGGGAGGAGAGGTCCAAAGCCTCAATTGATGGTTGGCATCCCCCTCCCTCCTTCAAGGGAGAAACAAAATGACCACCCCTTTGAAGCTGTTAGGACAAAATAACCACCTCAAAATGGCCACCCCATCGTACAGGCAGGACAAGATGGCCATCTGGCCCATTCATCTGTCTGAGAGAGCATGGCTTGAAAAAGTTGAGAACCCCCGTTCTACAGAGTGAAAAGATGCAGCAGTGTGGGGAAAACGGGATGTGTAGGACAGCCATAATGTTTAACACAAGGAGACGACCAAAGTGAGTCCCCCGTACAAACCATTTTTGTGATCACTGCATGTCTTCCTCGGGGGGGGGGGGGGATATGCTTTTTTTTCCCTCTTGGAAATTTCCTGGGGTGGTGATTTTAAACAAAAAAAGGTAAAGAGACCTCTAAACTCTCAACACTATATCCAAACAAATTGTAATCAAACCTCCAATAACATTTCATTTTGATTTTATTTATTTATTTATCTGTACATTGTGCTCATTTGTTTTTGTAATGTAGCTACTGGTGAATCCTGGTACTGCAAAAGTGACCACCAGATATTCTAAAGTTTCCTTGTTTTATACCATTTCTATAACTTGGGTGGCATAACATTGAGAAATTTGAGAATCTAATCCTTTATTTTATTTCCCCATGAAATAGTCTTTGTATCATACCCAACACTATGTACATATTTTGATGGGCTTTCCCCTCTCTAATATACTGTGATTAAATCCAAAAGCCTAGGATAGGATGGAATAAAAAGAATTAAATAATCTTTCAAGTGCAGATTTGAGAAAAGGAGAAATAAACATATACACATGTACTGGGAAGTATAAGCTTGAACACAGCAAACAAATGGAGAGAGTTGAGATTTTGCTTTTGGCTGAGGAAAGCTGTAAACAGCTTTGACAGCTGAGTAGATAGAAGGCAATATTTGCAGGTTTGGGGCTGGTTGAAACCCGAGACATCTTAACAAGCTCCATGGGCAGTTCACGCATCTGTCTGCTCCCTGTAGCTACTGTACTGAACTTTACAGCTAGACAGTATGCTATCAATAAATGACAGTGCTGGTAAAAGTAATGTGTATACTTAAGGCTCTGTGTAATGGGAATAAAATGTATCATTTCAAAGTCTTTGTAGTGGCGGTTTGTGTGACAACTCAGCAGGCTAAAATACTAGCAAGTTAGTGGATGAGAGTAGGTGCACTGAAGGGTGTAGTTACTGTATATTTCCAGTCTATCATATTACTAAGTAAACGCCATGGAATAGTTGGAGAAATGAACTCAAGCTGATTCAAAGCTCATATATCTTATGACAGAGAATCCAGAAGATTTTACAGCATTTTGAGATGGAAGGTGATAAACTGTTTTTGCACAATAAATCAGGGTAGTTCAACAGATGACCTATTTGGTCCCAAATCTGGATGTCAGACAGGCAGAAATCCAGCAGGTAATATTTTTCTCTGCATAGAGATGTAGTTATAGGAAATATTATGCCTACTGTACGTTTCATTCATTGGACTGGAACTACATGCAGGCCACATGAAAGCACAGTTATTGAGACAGCTTTGTGTGTCTTGTGACATATAAACAAGCTTAGATACTGCTATCATGTGTCTTACAAAGGCACAATATAAAGGATCACAATGGGGTGTGTGAATAGGGTTCACTTCAATTTGGTCCACAATGCCTGTGTTACAACTTACAAACTCATTTTCAGTTGATTTGTAACTTGTTCGCTTCAATCTATGCAAATATTTGAAATAAATTTGTATGCATTTGTGTGTGTTTGAGTAGTAGAAAACAAGAAAATGGACAAAATAAAGGGCTCTAATCTGGGTTGTGTGTCTGTGTGAAATTCAGTGTCATCAATAATTGATCAACTCCGAATGCTTAGCTAAGGTGTCCACTAGTGTCTCCCCCTTCTCTTTTTCTTTCCTACTGAGAGCTTCCTGGCCTAACTTCTTTCCTCTCCTGAATCCATCCTGCATTATCTGAGTACAGTTGTACCTTGCTTAAAGAGCATACTGTGTTCCACAGGATTGCTATTTAAGCGAGTTTGCTCTTTAAGTGAAACACCATTGTAAGTAACCAATTGTGACTTCTGATGGCGGTGGTGGGGATTGTGAACCCTGATTTATTTGTTAAGCGAGTTTTTGGTTGGTTTTATTTGTTAAATGAAGTGAACATTCAGAGAAAATTCTGCTCTTTAAGTGAGTTAGTCTTTAAGTGAGGTGCTCTTTATGGGAGGTTTGACTGTACTGATCCCCATTTGTCAGCTTAAAACTCCTATGTAACAAAAGCTGTTGCTTGATATCTTTAATCTCCAAAATGCAAAGCAAAATTCCTCACTAGAATGATTCCCCCAGTTCTATTTGGACCTTGCTTTCTTGTTTCCCTTTGTATTCTAAATAATACAAATATGTATTATTCTAAATAATACAAATATGCAGCACATTATTAAATAAGAATACAGTGGAACCTCAGTTAATGTAATTAATGCATTCTCTGGGACATTTCTTACAGTGAAGATTACTTTAACCAAATTTCCCATAGGAATGCATTGAATTCAATTTCCCATAGGAATTTACTGATAACCAAAATACTTTAACCAAAATGCAGTTTCCCATAGGAATGCATTGAAAATCAATTAATTCATTCTGAAAAACATCCCGTAAACTGACCCACTATTTTCTATGGATTTACTTTTGTTATATAATTTTTATGTTAACCAATGCCATTTGTTAACCGGGGTTCCACTGTATCCAATAGTACATCAGACTAGTGTTAAGGTAAAGGTTTCCCTTGCTCAAAAGCCAGTGATATCCGACTCTAGGGTTCAGCGCTAATCTCTGTTTCAAAGCCGAAGAGCCAGCACGGTCTGCTTCTGCAGACATTTCTGTGGTCATGTGGCAGGCATGACTAGATACCAGAGCACATGGAACACTGTTTTTGACCTTCCCACTACATTGGTCCCTATTTATCTAGTTGCAATTTCTTGCTTTTGAACTGCTAGGTTCACAGGAGCTGGGACAAAGACGGGAACTCATTCCATCGTGCAGTACTTGGGAATTGAACTGCTGACCTCCTGCCTTCCAGCATCTTAGCCACTTGAGCCACTGCAGACTAGTGTTACAGTGTAATTAAGGAGTTTTAGAATCTAATCCTATACAATTCTGCATAAATAAACCCTACTGAAATCAATGGGATTGAGGATAGATTAATATATATAGGATCACAGGTTTATCTGATTAATCAGATGCCATCATATGATGGAAGTTCAGTAGATATTACAAAAAGTCTGTTTAAGTGTCAATAGAAGGGAACACAATATTTGATAGTTATTGCATTATTCACAAAGTGCCTCTTTATTTATTTTTCCTTTTCCTAATTACAACAAAGGTTTCCCCAGTAATTTTGACCATGACTTAAGTAAAAGCTGTATAAATAAATGTGATTCCTAGCATACTATTGCTTTAAAAACTACTTGATAATACTACCCAGTCCTTTATCTTAGATAAACCCACGAAATGAACAAATGCTTCAGGTAAACAACTTTGTATATTCAGTTTTAAGCTAACAAAGCCTTATTTATAATTCACTAATGGCATCCACTTTACACACAAGTGCTTAGCTTTCACTGTCAAAAATCCAAGCTTGGTTACCAGCAGGCATAACTATATCTGCCAAACATGTTAATTTCTCCCCCATGTCTTCCTGATATACAGCAAGACTACAACACTATGAATACCTTTTTATTTGTGAGATAACTTTTTTAAAAATCGTAGTTGGTTTGTAAAGAGTTCAACAAGCAAGCTAGTAAAATTTCATCACATCTCTGCACTGACTGTTCCCTTCAAGCAGAAACATTTATGAGGTGTATTTTCATTTCCAATGCCTTACAGCAGAAAACAGAAGTTTGTGCCTCTGCAGGTCTATAGTTGTGTTTCAGCAAAACCTACCATAATTCTAAATGTTTGCAGGAAAACCACTTCAGTCTACCTGGACACTCTATCCAAGGCCTGAGAGTTACAATTTTGGAACAGACAAATTACAAGACTAGAATCAAAAGAGAGACAGCAGAAATAAAATACATCCATCTGTTTGGACACCCATCACAGAAACTTAAATATTAGCCAAGGGTTTCTAAGACATTATCAAATTTGATACACAGATTGCTATATGCTGATAGATATTTTATATATTATATTTTTGTGTATTATACAACTTTCCTGCCAAATCTCTTTTACAACTTGAGCAGAACAGGAAATGTCCAGGTGGCAGTAAACAAGTGAGAGGTTAAATCAGAAACCAGTGAGGGCTTTGCTTCATACCACTAAGTTTGAAAGGAAGACATTTAAAACTAATCTGAATAATCTATTGTTACTGATAGCTGTAGGAAGCTGTATTGTTATGTTTACTTGTTTGTCATTCTGCTTGAGCAAACCCTTCTCCCATTAACCCCTGTATTTGGTGTATATAAACTGTGCCTGTAAGTTTTATTCCTTGTCTGAAGACTTGATCCATGAAAGTGGACTTCCACATGCTGCAAACTCCATTTTTCCTCTTGTTTTTCCTCCTGACTATAATTGCAGATGTAACACCAATACCACCAACACCACTACGAACAGCAAAAAGAAGACAAAATATTATGGCACCTTCAAGCTTCACCACTTTATTTTAATGTGAACTTTTATTGGCCAAGTCCAATTCCTCAGACATAAGGAAGTGGACATGGTCCATAAAAGCTCACATTATTTATTATTTATTTATTTGCTAGTTTGTTTGTTTATTTATTATATTTTTATCCCACCCATCTAGGGGATTTTCCTACTCTAAGCAGCTAGCAGCACAAACTCACACATTAACAGACAAACGTTTAAAAATACATATATAAAAATACCAGAGTAAAATTTTAAAAATTAAAATAAGTAAAATAAAATAAAATAGCTGGTGTCTGAGGGCACAGAGGATCAACTAGATGGCTAATTTATTGCTAAATTAAAATATAGCAGTTAGTCTTTAAATTGCTGCAACATTTTTGCTTACATTATTGCTGTTGTTGTTATGTTTTAATTTTGTTTCTTGTTTAAAATGATGGATAACTAACACGGGAACCACTTCGAAAAACGGTAACTACAAATGGTATCTGACGTTTTTGTATTTCAAATACTTCTAGAGTGATTTAAAAATATATAAACCACTAGTTTATGTGCAAACACCCCCACCCCCACACCCACACAGAAGCAGCAGCAACAACAACAACAACAACCAGGAAAAAAATGATCCGGGCTGATGACTAAGCTGATCTCTTTAGGTTTACAGTATCTGTAATTTAACCTATTCTCTGCCAACCAGAGATAATAACCAAAAGAAAAAAATCCCCAGTAGTTATTTCCCTGCATTTGTGAATTAAACTAAAAGGATTAGGCGTACAAATCTTTATTCTTATGGGAAACAGTGCACTTTGTCAGACCAGGAGTCAACTCAAACAACATGCTGAGCACAGTTCTTTGTGAACTGCTATTACTTCACAGAACAGACATCCAGATCTTCTCTAGCCTGTGGGCTCAATATGGCTCAAAGTGTTACCTCAACTGGCATGCTCTCTGGTTCTTACATTGCTCAGTGACAAATAGGCTCCTTTATCACAAAGCAGCTCACAAACATAGCAAGTTCCCCTGAATTGTGACATTTATGTCTGGGCAGTATATTTGTCACCATAATATACTGGAGACTATGTGATTTTACTTATATTTATATTATTTCCTCATTCCATTTAGGAAAAAAAAGTCTCTTCTTTATCCTTCCACAGAAAGATCTCCATGTAGAAAACTAAGTTAACAAACAGAAAACTCTGATATTCATGAGCATTTGGACATGACACTGCCCATTTGCTATCCAGAAAATTTCAGGCCATGTGATTTCTTTGGCTTGTAAACTGATCTATTCTAAGATTGAGATGCCTATTTGGGCAAATGATTTTCTACACATTGAAATCATTTGACATAGTGAAACGTAATTCTTTTGGATCATTAAAGTATTTTTAAAGTTAAAACATGTACACATATGCATCACACACATACACAATCATATTGATATTAAATGTTACTTTTTAATAAGGAAGCTAAAATTCAAACATAAGAATCAAATGTACAATTTGACTTCCCAAACAGTAACATTTGTATCTTAGAGGGCTGGTGCAATTTCATTTTCTTCTATTGCCTCAAAACCTGGAGAAGAAAGAAAATTCAACCAAACACTCCTAGAAACAGGCTGCTCTATTTGTGAGGTGCTCCTTTACTTACTGCTATGACTACCAAACAACAACTGACAACCTTGAAAGTTGCTCGACCTGTGGAAAATGAAGTCCATGCTTCATAACATAAATCAGCTCATAGGAACAGATCTGAATCTTTTAAATCCGTGAAGCATCTCTCCATTCCATCATATGCCTGACTTTTCCTTAAAACACCTAAGGAGACTGCATTCAAATCTAGATTTTAGTTTTTCAATCTGGAACTTTTCATTCAAGGCAGCATATTACAACTATTGTCCCAAAGGTCAAGGATCACTTAATTGGATTTCTGACACTGATGTATTAAGACAGGAGAACTCTTAGGGAAAAAGCTTTCTTCAGCTCCAGGAGATACAACTCTATAAAAATTTTAACTTCCAGTTGGAAAGAAAAAGTTTTCATACAAGCACCTGAGCCGTTCTTAAATTTTAACGGTAGCTACTGAACGTCTTCACAGAATCCAGAAAATACCTTAATTGCAATTCATGGCAATAATAACTATTTAATTTCTTAGAGTTTAGTAGGTTTATTGTATGGAATCCTCTTTTTCCTTCCAAAGGCTACAAAAACTCAAATATAGTTTGTACTTTATTATGTAAGTTTGTAATTAAAATATGCAGTAAGAGTTAAAATGCGGTTCACAACACATTTCTTCTTAATGTTCTGCAGAGTCAAGTTTTTGAAAAATGGACACCATTATTCATAATTACAAAAAAATCATTTCAAAAATATTTTAAAGATTAACTTGGCCAGTTCTGATGCTATCTCTGTGTGTTTAATGGGTGATGACCACAGCAACACATTAATAATACATCATGGTATTTGCTATTCGTGGATAATGAGCAACAAGCTACTGATAAAAATTAATTACAAAGAAATCTGTTAAAATGTTCTATAGATTTGTATGAAAGCACACAACAGCCTGGAAAGACAGGCTACTTTGGAAAAAGCCCAACTTATGGCTATTAATTCTCAATTTACATTAATTCTTGAGGAATTCTAACAGTTGTAGGTTTAGCTAGAAGGAAACAACTACAGTAAAACACCGGATAACGATTGGATCAGATAACGCTAAAATCGCATAACGTTAAGTAATCTGGGGAATAGAATTGGATCGAATAATGTTAAGGTTCAGATAACAACCGCTAAAGCCTGTGTGGTTACAATGTATCTCTATGGAGCTTTAACGTTATCCAATCCATTCCATAGGATTTTAACATGGATCAGATAACACTAAAAATCGGATAACACCAAGACTTGTGGAACCAAGTTTTAGCGTTATCCGAGGTTTTACTGTATCCGCTTCAATCACCACTGAATTCACTCCATCCTGTTTCCCAGGTTCTACACTTTGTTCAATGCATATGTTGTAAACTTATCCAGCAGTGGGAAACCTTGGAGAAACCTTGAAAATTTTCTGAGTTCAGGAGAGTTATCTGAAGACCTTTCTTTCATCTTTAGCATGTTCGATATAGATCAAAAGAATGAGGGTTTGGGCTTTTTTACAAACTCTCAGTACTATGTTTGTTGTGATGGGAAAAAAAGCTATAAACATGAAATCCAGTCCTCTGTTGTAATACCAAGTGAGGAGAATTTATTACAAATTCTAAATGTGCCAGGGATTGTGGTGGCTTAGTGGTTAAGACACTAACCTTGATAACCAGAAATGACTTAGCAAATGAGGATTGTTTTTTTTTTGTGTGTGTGATACTTTGTTACTGTGATTTTGACATTTTTTGATACTGTAATTTGGGACAATGATATGTTGTATTATGATAATGTGGAACCTTTTTCACACTGTGATTTTTGATGATGATATGTTGTATTACAATAATGTGGAACCTTTTGACACTGTGATTTGTGATGATGATATGTTGTACTGAACTTTGTAATTGTAACTGTATTTTTTTAACTTTGTTAGCTGCCCCGAGTTGTTCTGTGAGTGGAGCAGCATGCAAGTATAATAACGATAACGATAACGATAACGATAACGATAACGATCACCATCACCATCACCATCACCATCACCATCACCATCACCATCACCATCACCATCACCATCACCATCACCATCACCATCACCATCACCATCACCAGACTCTGAAGATGATCTGGATCAAGAGGCACTTCCTATGCCCGGCCCAGTTCTTCCTGCACTCAAACCTGAGAATGTCCTGAACCAGGAATCTCAGCCTGCTTCTGGCTCAACTCTGTTTCCCCAGGCAGATGATCTGTCAGATCAGAAGTCTGACTCTGACAGTGATCAGCTGTCAGTCAGGAAAAGATTTAGAAAGGAGCTATACCTGTGATGCTAGCAAGCTAGAACTAATTACGAGAGAAGGTTCCCAGTTGATAGCAATTAGCTGGGAGGCTTTTAAGCAAGCTTGTTGCAGCATTCCATCATTGGTACAATTCTTCAGTGCAAAGGCCGACACCCGGCTTGACTTTGGATACCTCTTGAGATTGCCTGCCATGACCCTGACTTCTCTGCCAACCCTGACAACACCCCTGGGCATCCTTTGGACTAGATGCTGCTTGAACTACCTGTAACCAGACCTTGGCTTGCTCTTTGGACTTTGCTTTTTGGATTCTCCTTGAATAGACTGTCTGTGTAGCAATGCTGTGCGGTGACCGTGCTCACTGGGGTAGGTCAGCACAGCATATGATGTGGAAGTATGGGCTAGCACACAGCGAAGAGAACTTTATATTGCCAAAACTATTTTGTCAGTTTTAGTCAAAGGTTTCAAATTTAGAAGAAATTTTAGGATTACACGTTGAACTATAAGGAACTGAAAGGGGAAAATAATTATGAAAATCAAACTGTTCTTTAAATATTCCTTAATGACAAATAGGCTTCCTTTGTCTTCCTATAGAGCATAATCCATATTCCTTCAGGAGAAAAGTTCCTTTTGAAAAGAAATTTACTCATTACCCATGATTTGCAATAGGAATGACATGGATGAAGCTTATTCTGCTCTTTGGATGCTGTCAGAATGCAACACCTAATACCCTTTATATTTGGCCAAGGAGTTACAGTCTAGCAACCTCTAAAGGGCCACATGTGTCTAAACCCTAGTGTAAATAGAAAGGGTTGGGCCTTTTTGGATTTTGAAGACACACTAAGAGTGAAATGTGTTGTTCAGTTCTGAATCATATTCAAAATCACATTCCCCACAATCTATTAAAATACATTCTGCATTGTTTGCTGCCGAAGATCACTACAGTCCTTAAACTTAGTAAATTAAAACGTTTTACAACTTTTAACTACCACCTAGATGTCCAAACCATCCATTATTAATTTAATATTCTTCCTAATGCTCTGGTTTTTCATTGATCCATGCAGCACTATATATATTGCAGATACAATTTGCTCTTCACCTCACAGTAATTCAAGGGGTAGTAAAGCAGCAGTAAAACAAGGTGTTAATAATTACTGCCAAAGTGAGTCATGGAAGAAACACAAAGAAGGTTAAAGAAAAGACCTTAATATATGAGAACAGATTCTTAAAAGGAAAGGCCTCGTGTATTTTAACAGCCAATATGGCTGCGATGACCTTCATTTCTAAAAGTGAAAAAATGTAGAAAAATCAAAAGTTCTCCTATATCCTAAAATTATTTTCTTGCTATCTCTTTTCAAAAACAGAAGAATCAAGCAAATTAAAATATATGGTGCAGCTGTAGTCCCTTTTGCAAGTGATCACCAGTAAGCATTTCCTCCAAAGCTGTAAGATCTAGAAGTCAAAGGTACCATTGCCTAAACATGGATAATGCCATTTTACTATATGAGGGAGGAATAAAAACATACTAGTCTCCTCCTTCCATTTGGAAAAGTTAATGAGATTATGTCTTCCAATTCGTTCTTCCACATAGCTCGGTCTTCCACATAGCTCTGTCTTCCTGCTCTTCACTATTGCTCCAAAGCATCTTCTGTTTAAAGCTGTTGCCTTACACTTTCTAATAGTAGGGCCAGGCCTTTGAATTAACAATATTCTGAAAATTTGAGTAGAAAGCATGAGCAGTATAGTTAGCTTCCACTAAATCAGTACAACATGATCATAAAACAAGTTGTAGTAATACAGAGGCTGTACTAGGCAAACAAATAACATTGATTCATTTTAAACTGAAAAGGAAGGAACAAAGGAAAGTATGAATGGAATCTAGGGTGGTGGAGAACAACAGGTGAATTTATTCTCCAAAGCTGTGTTGAAACATAAAGGTCTTAGCATTCTTCTAGAAAGGTAATGAGAAGCTTATTCTGCAGGCTTTACAGGGGACAGGATTCAATTATAGGAGATATCCCCGAATCAAACTCTATTTCCCATGTATACCAGTTGAATTTTTGTCACTGAAAACATGCCCAGACTTTTCATCATACCCTCATATATGCCATTCCACAACATAATCTATGGATGCTTTTTAAAGGCATTGTAAAGGGGCTAAAAAACCCTTTAGTGGAACATATATTGAACAGTTTTCCCAATTGCAAGAATTTGGTTAGATTTTCTTCTTTATTGCTGACGTGATGCATCACGTCATTTGAATTAAAAACAATAATTTAATTTAAGGTTTTAACTGCAGGCATTGTTTTGATAAGGAATACACACAAATATATATATTTTAAACTTTAAACAAAGTGATGCATCCTTTCAGTCATTATATAGAAGACATAAAAATTAACTTATCCTGACCACTCACAAATGATCAGATGAAGTGTTCAATAAAAAATGAAAAAAGTCAATTCCCCTCTGAATGGGAACAAATACTTTTCTGGCTGATCCAGACATCCATTTATTAAGTAGTCTAGATGGGCCTAATAAAAAATGGAGCACAGACCCTTGAATTTTGAAGATATGACTAGTTAGAGAGTCTTCAATGAAAACAGGAGTTGCTTATGGGACCCTGGCTCCAGAACATGTTGGCCAGAAATGTCTGGAAAATGGAAATGTTCTTTCAGTTTTTGTGTAAAGTGCACCTATATCTGAATGTTTTAATGTGCTATTGCAGTTTAAATTTTAAATTGTCCCAGCTCCTGCCTACTTAGCAGTTCAAAAGCAAGAAATTGCAAGTAGATAAATAGGGACCACTTCAGTGGGAAGGTAAACAGTGTTCTGTGTGCTCCGGTGTCTAGTAAACAGAGATGAACACTGTACCCTAGAGTCAGATATGACTAGATTTTACACAACTAAGAGAAATAACTAAGAGAAATAATCAAAAAATCCCTAATAGATTTCATCTCTGTGTGAATCTTATCTGTAAGCATTATATGTATTCAGCGGAGAGGAAAAAGCACAGCATCTCAGGGGATTGTATCAAAGAATAGTTTTGAAAAGATGCTAGCTTTCAGTGCAAGATTTTGTTTCTACTACATGATTGTTGAATAAAATGCACATATAAAATATGTCAATAACATTGATCCAAATATATACATTCTTCTCTTCAACAGTAAATAATGAACAAATGGCATTTATTTTGAAAAGACTGGAAAATGGAAGTTATTAACTAAACATGGAGTTGTAAAGATGCTACTTTCAAAGAAGGACTTCCTCCATCCAGTGGAATAAGATCTCCCAAACTTTTCAGCTATCTAAAAGCATGGGTTGCTGGTTGATGCACAGATGATTGTCAGGGCCATAGCCAAGGGGGGCAAGGAGGGCAATACCCCTCCTGAGCTAACAGTCCAACCCTCCAAATCACCCCCGAGGTGTGACATTGTTGATTTTTTGCCTCTCCTGAAAATTTTTTCAACCCCCCCCCCCAAGAATCCTGATGATTGTAAAGGAAGTGTGTGTGTGTTTAAAACTTGATCCAATAAGAAATACATTTGATGTAAAAACTTGCTTCTAAGGAGCATCCCTGCACACCAAGGAAAGCTAAAACATTAGAATTAGAACTATGTCTGCATGGCTTGCTGTCTTGACCACTAAACAGATTTCCAAAGAATGTATTTGAACAGATTTGAGAACTGTGTTTTATGTAGCAAGTGTGATCAGGTCCGTATTTCTCTATTGCATGGAAATGGATTTGTACTCCTGAGATTGTGAGATCATTTCATTGCCAAGAAGAGCCTGATCCCTAAAATACATTGAAATTCCCATTGGATTAGCACAGAACTCAGATTGTATGGAAAAGGTGGAAAATTGTGGTCAAATGGAGATGAATGAGCACCAAGCTGAGAGTGAGATTTGTCAGGAAAGACATTTTCATCAAATGATGAAAAGGCCTGGTGTGGACCCCCTAGGAACTTTACAATTGGCAGATTGCTTGCTTGTAGAAACACTTGTACCTTTTTTTTAGGGGGGGGGGATTTCTATGCTATAGATTTACTCAATTAAAATGAATACCTAGTATGTTGGGGGCAATAATAATAATAATAACCTTGTGAAATGCCCAGAGTGTGCTGTAAGCACTAGGGGTAGTTTAGTTGTTGTTCAGTTGCACAGTCTATTCCGACCCTTTGTGACCCTATGGACCATTGCTGACCAAGCACCTCTGTTCTCCACCATCCTCCTCATGCCATTGCTATTGCTAAGTTTAACTCAACCTTGCAGTTACCAATATAGCACCAATTGCACCAACCCACTAAAGTACAGAAACTGAACCTTACTCTGGGCTCACAGCCAGTTATCTAAACCACTAAAGTATTCACAGCCAGATAAAGATGTATTCCAGGGGAATGGGGAAGCTGTAAAAAGCTTCACTCAAAAACCCCAGTCCATACTCACTATTTCCAACAATGGGGGTAGGTGGGGTTGTGGGAGGCCCCACTCAGTTGGGCTAAAAAAAAAAAATACTACCACACTGTGTGTGTGTTGTGGTGGGCATGGCCAGGGGGAAAGCCCTGTGTTGCACCCAAATTAGGTCTACTTTATTTCAAAACATGGATGTGCAGGACGAGCCAGAATTTCTGATACTGGTTCTGGTGAACTGGTGTGAACCTGCTGATGCCCACCACTGGTCCCACTGTAGTCAGCCCACAGATTATCCTGGATGCCACCCAAACAATCTAGCAAGGCAGATACTAGGAAGGGTGTCCACACACACACCCCACCAACTTTACCCTGCAGTAGCTCTAAAGCACTGTCACATCTGCTTCTATATTCACAATTCAAAACAATGGCCCAATATTGCTGATCCACATTTTAGGGATTTAAAAATGGAAGTTTAAATATACATAAACTGCACAGAGTTTAGAACTGTATTGCAGAATGCTGATTTGCATAGCTGCACAATAACTTTTTGAAATGGATGAGTAATAGTTGTTGCACTGTATTATCTTTCAGTGATGTTATATCAAGTTTAGTTGTTGGCTGAGTATAGGATACCAATTACATCTATGGCTGTGAACTTTTCAAGCAGCTCTTAAATTATATGCTTGGAAAAAGATGTATTAAACAGAGCTGTAACCTCAGTGAAACTTCATTATTATTGCACTACATATTATTTGGTTTAAAATATGAATTACTCCAGCAAATCATAAAATTTATGTCTTCAAAAAGCTTATTTTGTAATACAAGAAGCAGATATCCTGGCTAAACCCAAATAAAAACAAACTACTTTAGATTTTAGAACCCTAAATATCTGAGATCAGTCCATCTCATCCATGATTTTAAGACATACAGTAAAACCTTGCATAAAGAGCACCTCAGTTAGAGATATAAAGAGCAGAATATTCTCTGAATGGTCACCTTGCTTAACAACTAAAACCAACCAAAACTCACTTAACAACTAAATCAGGGTTCACAATTCCCCCCCCCCCGCAGAAGTCACAATTGGTCACTCACAATGGTGTTTCGCTTAAAGCGCAAACTAGCTTAAAGAACAATCCCGTGGGACACATTATGTTCTTTAAGTGAGGTACCACTGTATTAGCATATTTTTGCATGCTGAGCAGTCAATTCTGATATATGACAACCCTTTCTGGCATTTTCTAGGTAGAAAATATACAGAAGTATTTTACTACTGTTCTCTTCTGGGGACACCGTGAGACGACACACTTTTCCTATGGCTCTGGGAGGCACAGTATGGAGTTGAAATCCTAATCTTTGGCTCCAGATATCTAAACCACTGAGCTATCCAACTAACATTATCACATAACTGCACAAACAATATTTATGGCCACTCATTTTCAGCATTTTAGTTAATCAGCTTGACTTCCCATTTGTTATTAAATTGCAGTAGGCTTGTGAATAACAGCTTCCATACTTAAGCATTTTTAATGTTGTTAGAGGAACTGCACAGAGTCTTGAGTAGATGATAATCAATTAATGAAGAAAACAGATTTTTGTTGTCTGAATGGAAACAGTCATTCTGTTTTGGAGCAAACAAGGATTTTACAGTATTTAAGTATTCATTATATTAACAACGGTATGTACGGGGCACCAAGTTGCTTCAGAAATTACTTTGCTGTTGTAAAAGTCCTACTTTAAAAATGTATTAACGTCAGTTGCAGATAATGATTTTTCATCTTTATTTGTGTGAAGGTCTTACTGTGGATTTCAAGTCAAATAGTCTAGAACCTCTAGGAAAGTCATAGAGGTTTTAAAATCTCTAGGATACCCTTTTTAGGTGGGATTTCCAGAGAAGCAACTGTGTAAGTCTGCCTCAGCAGATATGTTGCAAAAAAAAAAAAAAAAAGGGGGGGGGTGAAGAAGACAAAATATTGTAGCACTTCAAAGACTAACAGATTTATACTGCAGACAGTTACTTTCCACTTGCACAGCTTGATGATCAATGTAGAGGAAAGGGTGGAGTTAACATGATTTTTCCAAGTCCTCTTTGAATATATTGTTTACCTAGTTTGCAACTTGATCATACACCTATGTTTAGTCCTGAAGCTGGACTAAAGATGCATGTTCATTTGCTTCATTACTGTTACTCTTCCATGTACAATGGAACCCCACATAATGAATGTTTCATATAACGAAAAATCTGTACAACGAAGAGTTTGTGTTCTCTGCACATAACAAATTTCCCCCCCATTATACAGGGTTTTTGTTAATTGGGATAAAGCCCACTTAACGTACACCCCTTATAACTAACATTTTTTTCATTATGCAGGGTATTGCCCATTTGATCCACATAATTAAAAAAACGCATAGCAAAGAGCTCTGTGGAATGGAGCTTTTTAATTACGTGGGGTTCTACTATATGTCCACTTCTTGAGATGTCTGATGTAGCTTCACTGGTATATATAATCATATCCTTCTGGGACTATTGTAATACTTTCCAGTTGGAACTGCCTTTGAACTGTGCTTAGGGGGGGAAATCTGCTGGTCTTATACAGCAGGGTCTAGCTTTTGGAATGACTTTATATACTCTTCTCAACTTTACTGCTTGGATTGAGTAATTGGTGGAATTAAAATTAGATAAACATATATATAGTTATAACTATATAACTGATCTAGTGAGGGTGGCTGATCTAGTGACAGCCACCCTTTGGTTCAATTTCTGGCATGATTTTAATGTTTTTATGTATTTTTTAAAGTTTTAATATTAAGTTTTAAGATGATTATATTTTGACTTGTAAGCCGCTCAGAGTCGGGCCTGCCCGATTGGAGCGGGGTAGTAAATACGAGTATTAAAATTAAATTAAATTAAACTAAATATATAACAATATATAACTAACCTGAGGAGGTGCACATTCCCAGCTGTAGCGCTGCCCATGGAGCTCAGAGGAAGGTGGGAACCTGATGCCGACAGGAACAGCAAACAGTCTGGAATAGCAGTAGAAATGCTGCCTCCCCCAGCACCTCCACAGCTGCAAGCACTGAACTGTGACTTACTGCCAGGAGCAGCCACCATTTTAAATGGCGACTGGCATTTTAGAGCTTAAAATAGCATGATTTTTGGTCATAAATGAAAAATATGTCATAACCCAGGGAATTAATTTAATTTAATTTGCTATCGTAAACCACAGCAAATATAACCCAGGGCCATCGCATACTGGTGTTTTACTGTATATATGCCGTCTTCGCCCTTCAGGGCAATCAGGAAAAAATGTCACTGGTATGAATTTGTTTAAGGTGGATCCCAGCTTGCCATGAAGTGACCCGCACACTGTGATCACGAAGCCATCTCCTGCAGCACATATTAAATTAGACATACAGGATTTAATACTGGGACTGCAATGGACTTCCAAGCCTTGAGGATATCATCAAGGTACGCCTTCATAGCTGGTCCATCTGGCATGGCCTCTTCTGCCCCCATGACTGTTGGGAATCAGAAAGTGGTTTCTCCTCTGTTCATTTTGTCAATGGGCCCAATATAATGGTTTCCAGTGGCATTTTCTAGACTGAGGATACCGTGACCCCACCTATAGCCTGTCATAAAATAGCCCCTTTTAAAAAGGTGCTTTTCTGTTAGCCTTGTTACCCACATAATTGAGTTTTAGTATACTTAAAATGGTGGTTCTGGATCTGGGGGAGAAAAAAGAATTCAAAACAATTTAACCACATGGAATTGCAAAAATGAAAGTGAATATGTGATTGACATCCCTTGCTGTAAGATAGGCTGAAATCCCTAAGGAGGAGGGCCAGAGGTGTAACCCAGTGATGCAGACACACACACGTGTGCGCGCACGCACGCACGCACACGCGCGCGCGCGCACACACACACACAGCTTCTTCTCTCTAGGGAATGCTGTGTAGCCATTCTGCAAAATGTGTGACTTGTGGAAGGAGGGGGATGGAAGGCTTTCCCTGGAACCTTAATGGTTAATTTCTGTTTTGAAATGCTTGCTGATCTTTTTATGAACTGTATCCTGTCTGTTACAATGCTTTCAATATATTTCTTGAAGAGTGGTTATTTGGCCTAGTGCTACCTTTTCTACACATATCCGGAGCCAGAGAAGTACAATCCAGAAGAACAAATGGCCTACCTGAGAGGCAGATCCTTTCTGTTACATAGCCATTGGCTCCTTTTGGGAGTCAGGTTATTTACCGCTGCCGAACACTCGGCGTTGAGTTGCTTGCTGTTATTATAACTTGCTGTGAAGCCTGGCCTTATTCCAAATTGTTGCAAAATAAACTTTTCTTGCAAGCTGATGCAACACATTCAAAGGATGGATGCAAAACAAATATTGTGGCATTACACATTTTCCAATGAGTTAGCATCTATTGATAATGTTCTTTTTTGTAACCCTGGCAAAATTGCAGCATATAACAACCTGTTAGTTGTGGCGTATCAAATTTGATAATGTCCCCGAAACCCTTGACTTGGTTCAAGACACTTGTGGGATCCTTCTACATCTGTAATGTTTATATTTTACATTACTAATATCACTATTTCATTAGTTGGGTTAAAATTTTCAAAAGTATTTTACATTGCTTTATTTCACCCTTATCTTAATGTCATGTGATATAGCTTCATTATAAATACTCTAAACAAATATGCTGCACTTCTCTTCTGGTTATACAATTAAGCAATGAAGATTCTGGAAATCAATGAGATGAATTTATTTTAGACTGATAACACTAATATGTATCATGATTTGTGATGTACATCCAGTGTCAGACTGGCAAGCACGGAGTAGGATGGAAGATTTAACTTCTCTGCTATTTCATGTTCCCTGGTATCCTGCGTTAGAGGGTTTTCCAGTCCTCCAGAAGCTTATTCTCATCAAGCTCTGTTCAAAGACAAACACCTCTAAGACTATAGTAAACATTACTCCATTAACTGTCTTCCAAATGGTCTACCAGATGCCTCCACCAGTGAACCAGAAATGAATCACTCATCACTTTGGTTTGCCACCTACTGGTGGCAAGCTAAATCCAATTTCATTCACTATAGAGTTTTCTTGCAAGCTCTAATTGTCAATAAAAGGGTGAGAAAAGCAGTAATGGGATATAATCTCAAAAATGATAGAATGATGTCAGTCAGAATACAAGGCAAGCCATTCAACATCACTGTAATCCAAATATATGCACCAACCACTAGTGCAGATGAAGCCACAATTGACCAGTTCTATGAAGACTTAGAACACTTCATAGAACAGACACCAAGAAATGATGTACATATTATCATAGGAGACTGGAATGCCAAAGTAAGAAATCAAAAAGTAAATGGAATAACAGGCAAGTTTGGTCTTGGAACACAGAATGAAGCAGGCCAAAGACTGATAGAGTTCTGCCAAGATAACGCACTGGTCATAGCAAACACTCTCTTCCAGCAACACAAGAGGAGACTTTACACATGGACATCACCAGATGGCCAACATCGAAACCAGATTGATTACATACTCTACAGTCAAAGATGGAGAACTTCCATACAATCAGCAAAAACAAGACCAGGAGCAGATTGTGGCTCAGATCACAACCTACTGATTGCAAAATTCAGGCTTAGACTAAAGAAAATAGGAAAAACAATTAGGCCAGAAAGATATGACCTAGAAAACATTTCTTGGGAATACTCAGTGGAGGTGTGGAATAGATTTAATGGCTTGGACCAGATAGACAGAGTGCCAGAAGAATTATGGACAGAGATGCGGGACATCATGCAGGAGGCAGCAAGGAAAACCATACCAAAAGAAAAGAAGCGTAAGAAAGCTAAGTGGTTGACCGATGAGGCTCTTAAAATAGCAGAGGACAGAAGGAATGCAAAATGCCAAGGAGAAAAGGAAAAATACAATCACTTGAATACAGAATTTCAAAGGAAAGCAAGGAGAGATAAGGAAACCTACCTGAACAAACAGTGCAAAGAAATAGAGGAAAACAATATCAGGGGTAGGACTAGAGATCTTTTCAAAAAAATTGGGGAACTCAAGGGAACATTTAAAGCAAAAATGACCATGATAAAAGACAAAGATGGCAGGGAGTTAGCTGATGCAGAAGAGATAAAGAAAAGATGGAAAGAGTACACAGAGGCACTCTACAAAAAGGACCTCAACACTCCTGATAATCACAATGATGAGAACATTGAACATGAGCCAGACATTCTAGAGAGTGAAGTCAGAAAGGCCCTAAAAAACACTGCAAACAACAAAGCCAGTGGAGTTGATGGTATCCAAGTTGAACTTTTCAAAGCCCTACAAGATGATGGAATCAAATTATTGCACTCTGTATGCCAGCAGATTTGGAAAACAAAACAATGGCCACAGGATTGGAAAAGATCTGTATACGTTCCACTCCCCAAAAAGGGTAATGCTAAAGAATGTTCAAATTATCGAACAATTGCACTCATCCCTCACGCTAGCAAGGTGATGCTCAAGATAATACAGAATAGACTGCAACAGTATGTGGAGAGAGAATTACCAGAAGTGCAGGCGGGTTTCAGAAGAGGCAGGGGGACTAGAGATCACATCGCCAACATAAGATGGATCATGGAAAAAACAAAGGAATATCAGAAACAAGTCTACTTCTGTTTCATTGATTACACGAAGGCTTTTGATTGTGTCGACCACAACAAGATGTGGCAAGTAATTAAAGAGATGGGAATACCGGAACACCTTATAGGCCTCATGAGAAATCTGTACATGAATCAAGAGGCAACAGTTAGGACAGAAAGTGGAATGACGGAGTGGTTTGGAATAGGAAAAGGAGTAAGACAAGGCTGCATTTTGTCACCATGTTTATTCAATTTATACACAGAACACATAATGCGCAATGCAGGGATGGAGGAATCACAATTTGGGATCAAAATTGCTGGAAGAAATATCAACAATTTGAGATATGCAGATGATACCACCCTAATGGCAGAAAGTGAGGAGGACCTAAAGAGGCTCCTGATTAGGTTGAAAGAAGAAAGTGAAAAAGCTGGCTTGAGACTCAATATCAAAAAAACCAAGATAATGGCAACAGGCCCTATCAGTCCCTGGAAAATAGATGGGGAAGAAGTAGAAGCAGTGACAGACTTTACTTTCTTAGGATCAAAGCTCACTGCAGATGGTGATTGCAGCCATGAAATAAAAAGGCGACTGATTCTTGGGAGGCAAGCGATGAGAAACCTGGGGAGCATAGTGAAAAGTAGAGACATCACATTGAAAACAAAAATTCGCATAGTCAAAGCAATGGTATTCCCTGTGGCAATGTATGGTTGTGAGAGCTGGACCATTAGGAAAGCTGAACGCAGAAGAATAGACGCCTTTGAGATGTGGTGTTGGAGGAGAGTTTTGAGAGTCCCATGGACAGCGAGGAGAACAAATAGGTCAATCTTAGAAGAAATCATCCCTGACTGCTCATTAGAAGGTCAAATAATAAAGATGAAGCTAAAGTACTTTGGACATCAAATGAGAAGAGAGGATTCACTTGAGAAAGCTTTGATGCTTGGAAGGGTCGAGGGCAAAAGAGGAAGGGGAAGGCCCAGGATGAGATGGCTAGATGGTGTTGTGGAGATGGTGGAAGCAGAGCTGAGCGAGTTGAGGGGGATGGTGGAGGACAGGAGTGCCTGGCGGACGGTGGTCCATGGGGTCGCAGAGGGTCGGAATCGACTGTGCGACTGAACAACAACAACAAAAAGATTTTTATATTGTTTAGATCCAAACACATTTAAAACATTAAGGGGTTGCAGAGAGGGAGAAGGAATTGTCCCAACCCTTATATCCATTTCACCTAATGGCTAAATTTTAGGCTCTCGATAAAGTTTGGTGGATAAGACTGAAGTCATGGACTTGAGGAGAAAGAAAGATCAGAAATGAGGGAAACTGAGAGGAAATATGGGCCTATGAAGGAACAAATTAATTGATCTTAAATGGAGGCTTAACCTGGTTTTATTAAAACAACATTTATTATTTTTTCAGAGCAGGTTGATTTAGGAGTTCGAATATTTCTTCTTCTTCTTGAATCATAAGTTGTTGATAACAAAAGTTATACAATAGAATTCTATGCTAGAGATTGAACATTAGCATATAATTGCCATGCAAAGTTCTCTCTGACATTTTGTTATACCAGAGTAGTGAAGAGGGTCTGTAATGCCTTGCTCCCATCAGGAATTCTTTCTGTTCAGTTGCTAGGGGAAAAGTTCATTACTGCAGAAACTTCTAGTTTTATGTAGCAAAATGAAATATATAAATCAATATCTGGATTAGCTGAGTTTTCATTTTTCAGTGAAAAGATTTTCCCCTTGGCAATTTTCAAGAGCTCTTTACCCAACAGGCTTTACCTTTATGCTTTCTCAATTATCTCAAGTGCACCTTACTCCCTGTACTTTTAATTATATGTGCTGTTCTCAAAGACTCTATTGTTATCTTGCCTCCTTTCTTTTTAATCTTTAGACCTACATCATGACAAGTGCTCTCTAAGAAAGCCACTCTATATACTCCAAAGAGGAAGGAGTTCTTTTTAAAAGATATACACTAAAAGACTTTCAAATCTGACATATTTTTTTTAAAGCAAAGACCATTAACTCTTTTAACTTGGGATGGCAGAGCAAAACCCATGGCTAAAAATAGAATTAAAAAGAAATAAAAAAAGAAATTGTTTTCTTAACTACAAAACTATTTTTTATAGAAATTATGATCATAACATTGTGACAGCAAGGGCCTTTCATGACTATTCATAAAACAAACTTAAATCTACGTAAAAGAACACCAAATCCACAGTACCCTTTTCTTGGACAAACCAAAACTGTGATAAAAAAAGGTAAACTGGATTTTGTATTGTCCAACATTATTCATTAGGATGGATATTATATAAAGGGAAGCAAGGGGGGATAGCTTGCTAGTGAAACCATAGTGTTAAACTGGAATATGTTTGCTGGCTTAATTGAATAATCTTGCAACTGGCTTTTGAAGCCGGGATGAAACAGGTTCTCACCAGTTCTCCAGAACCGGTAGTAACTTTTCCCAGTGTCCTGGAGAACCAGTTGCAGCTTTTGAGGGGAACCACCTTCAGGGCTTACCTTTTCACTGGTTCCTCATAAGTCGAAAATACATACATACATACATACATGCGTGCCAAGCACTTGGTGTGCATGCACACCTACAGTCCTTGGCCTCCTTGCTGTCCTCCCAAGCAGGGAGGAGGAAGAGAAGCTGCTAACCTGAAGCTCCCTATGGCCTGCTCCCCTAGATATCCTAGAGAACTGGTTAGGCAAAGACTTAGTACCTAACTTCTTTAACTGTTGAAAAGTTGAAAATTGCCAAAATGAAGCCATCTTGTAGTAAGTTCATTCTGTAGTTCCTTCCATCTGACCTAGTTTGAGAAAGATTAGCCAGAATAAGCTTTAAGCTCTGGTTTAAAAGTGCTGGTTGATTTGTATTGTGGGTGGGTGGGTGTTTGGTTGGGTGGGTGTATTTTAATGTATTATTTATTTATTTAATTAATTCATTTATAGGCTTGTGTTGTGGGTGGGTGGGTAGGTGGGTTGATGCGTGTGTGTGCTTATTTTTATTTTATTTTTTATAATTTGTTTTCTTTGGCTCCGTCCACAACATGATGTCATGACATTGGCTCCGCCCATGATGTTAGCTCCGCCCACACTGTGATGATGTCATGGTGGGGTAGTAAAATTGTTGACATCCCACCACTGCACCTGCCACCAGAGACGGAGCAGACCTGGCCATGAGAACTGCCTCTTTTTAATTTTTCCTTTCCTTGCAATGCACAGGCAAAATGTTGTTCTCAGCCCTGCTCAGGGATGAGGGCTACACTCCCACAGTTAGTCACCCTAGCAACTTTATCAACATCCTGAGCCAATGTCTCTTTTGAGGATCCACTCTTTCCCTGCCCCGCCTGGCCATTGACAAGCCCCCCCCTGGTTTATTTAACTTCCTACATCTACCCTCCTATCCCGACTCCCATTCCCATTCCTTTTATCTGGTTCCTTTTAGGCTAGGGAATGGGAGGTTGTTTTTAATGGGTTTTAATTTTTATTGCTCTTTTAGTGTGTTTGTGGTATACCATATGCCGGTTATGCTCCGCCCTGAGTCACTTGTGCGAGTACAGCGGAATATAAATTTGATTAATAAATAAATAAATTCGGGGGGGGGGATAGGCAACCCTCAGCTACCCAGAAATCTTATCTTGGCTGAAGAAACCGCTTCAAAATCCTCCTTTCTGGTCAAAGACGAGGCGGCAGCGTCTTTTAAGATTTTATTGCAGAAATGATGCAAAAGCAGTAATAATCCATTCCAAAAAGCAAATGGCTAGGAAAGCAATAATTCTACCTAAAATATTCTTCCCTATTTCTATGCTATCGTGGTCCATGGTGGACCCCCTAGTCTACTCTATTACTTAGAAATCTAAAGAAAATAATAAAGTACTAGCTTCACTAAAATCCTCATTTCTTCTGACAGTGTAGCTGATGTTGGTTTTTCAGCAAAGTTCTCTCTCTCTCTCTCTGGGCACTTGGTCCCCATTCCAAGTTCTGATGTTGCAATGCCATTATCAGATGACAAAGTGATAAGAGCTTCACTGTCTCCCAGGTGTTGCTTTTTGAAAGTCTAAAATCTAGTGTTTTTATATTGTTTTGGGCACTCTTCTCCACCCCTCAAGAATGTTTCTTGTGTGGGAACTTGCTTTCTCACAGGTGCTTTCTCACAAGTGGGGGCCCAGAATTCTATCTGGGTCTCCCATCAACCTTTCCTCCCAGATCTGAGAGTACAAAAAGTCCTGGTTAAAGGGTGGGTCTGGATGAAGTGTATCCCTTCCTGGACTCCCCCTCCCAACTCTTAAATCAAAGTGAATGGCCCACAATTAAACTGAGTGAAGGAGGGTTACAAAAGTTCACTCCTGTCCCTCTACAAGGTTGTGCATGCTCCTGGGACTCTAACAGGTGTCTGTCCATTAGGGGCTTTAAACTTGAGTGATGTCATGTCTCTGGAATGTTCTATGGTATTCACTGAGAAATGTCACACTTTAAATTGAAGCTAGTGTTTCTCAACCTATGTAACACTAATACATTTGAATAAATGAAAGGTAACTTAAAAATTGTAACATTCCTTGGGTTCTCACAACAAATAACACAACAAGACTATGGAAAAATTGCATTTTTGGACCACAACTTACTTACTTACTGTATTTATTTATTTATTTATTTATTTATTCCACCCATCTGGCAGATACTTGTACTAAGGGAAATTTTCATACTTATAATAATAACAGCATACATTTAGCCAACAGTGGCAATGCTGGCTAGGAGATGTTGGGAGATATAGTCCAAAAATAGCATCTTCAGCCTCTAAATTAACTTCTGTAAAAAGCTAAACGGTAGCTTGTTCTTCTGAGGAATAGAATCAGGATTCAGGATGATATGAACACATGGGAGAACTTGACTGAAAGGAACAAAATGAATTTCAACAATGACAAATATAAACTTCTACATTTAGGCAGGGAAGAAAGCCCCAAATGACAATTGCCCAATAGCTGGCTTGGTGGTAACACAAGTGAAAGGGTTTTGAGGTTCTTATTAGGTTGCTCATTTACATTTAGCTTGCAGAATGCCATAGCTGATAAAACAACAAAGACAGATGTAATACACTAGTACCTGAGATAACAATGAGACTTGGTTCCACAAGTCTCATCGTTATCCGGTTTTTAAAGTTGTGTGATGCATTGATCACACAATGTTAAGAAAAGCTCTGTTCCTTTTCCGAAGAGGAAAGGGAACGGGGGGGGGGGGAATCCCCCTGCCTCTTTGGAAAGGGCAGTGGGGATTCCATGAGTAGAATCCCCACTGCCCTTTCCAAAGAGGCAGACAGATCGCAGTGTGGGATTGGCTGCTTGGGTTGGGGTTGAACCAGGCACGCCCCTGTTCAACCCCCCAACCCAAGCGCCGATCCCACTCTGAAATCGCAGCACCCGGGGAGGTCTGGGGAGATTGGGAACAGCACATATCAGGTCTCCCGACCTACCCAGAGGTGGCAGGGGTGCCGGAGAGCCCGAAATTGGTGAAAAATACTGAAGTTTTTTTCATCCGTTTCTGGCTCTCTGGCACCCTGCCACCTCTGGGGAGGTCGGAGGACCCGATCCATGTTGTTCCCGACATTCCCCAACCTCTCCGGCCAGTGCAGTAAGTCAAAATTATGGGATTCGAATCTGTGTCTGGGCCAGGCCTGAAACTGACAAAATGAATCCACATTTTGGTGACTTCATTCTGCAGTTTCTTTCCCCTGACCAGGTATGATCCAGATTAGTTGGGACAATGAGGTTGCCATTGTCCAGGTTACACACGATTGTGGTTACCTCAATTTTTGATTACCACAATATTTGAGGAGGCGCTTTCTGTGTACCCCAGAATAGTCCTATTTGTAGACCAAAATAGACACCTGGGTTATATATTGCATAACATTTATTAATTTCTTTCTCTATGTGTGCACGTGTGTGTTAGGGATCTAATAATTTCCTAAGGCCTTTTGGTATTAATCAAGAAAATGCATTTTCTTCACTTGAGAAACATCAGGTGCTTGCTAGGTTATTTTATTGCAGACAAAAAGTGCAAGGAGTTCCTTTATGTTCTTTCTTTGCTGAAGACATAAAGACCATATCATGATGCAGCATTGAAGTACCAGGATAAACAAAGAGTACTACCTACCAAGGATGAGATTGGGTGAAAGGCAGCCCTCCAGATCAGCTTGGTCCTCAGCAGTGCTATCAGGCAGTCATTGAGAAAGAATGTTTGCAGCTAGTGTGCAACAATATTTGAGCTGCCACCAGTTAATTTTAGATTTTTGTAATTGTTTTGTTGTTCAGTCACACAGTCGATTCCAACCCTTTGCAACCCCATGGACCATTGCCTGCCAGGCACCTCTGTCCTCCATCCTCCTCCTTTACATATATAGGATGTCAACCACCTAGAATGGTCACCAGCACAATGGTGCTGAAATGTTAAAAACACATGTGCGCACACCTCTAGCGGCTTACACTTTGCTCAATTATGATTTAAAACGACCCTGATTAGCATCCTCCCTGTTCCCCTCACAAAACCAAGATAGCAAAGTGCCTTCCTTAATCCAGTCACAAATCTAAGATAGCTGCTAGAAAGCATACTGAACATTAAATAAGCTAAAACTGTGAAATCATGGGTCTTCCAGTATCACATAATGTGCTTATCCTTTGAGCTCACCTTGCCTGAGGTATTGAGATTTGTTAACATAATAAGGGTATATTTCATGTCTGTTCCTCATCCTGCCAAAAACCTCTTTCTTCCCAAGGCTCTTTTTAAAGTCACGGAGACATTTTGAACAATGTAAAGTACAGTTACTTCATGACACAGATCGTGGAAATGTTCCTTTGGGTTATTTCCTTAAGTCAACATCGATCTTGTTTACACAAGCACAATTGGAGCAGACTGCAGTGGGCTAAATAAGGTTGCATAAATTCCATTTGAGGTCTGGCATACCATTTGGTGCAATCTTTGAATTCAAATGGGACATTCACCTCAAACAACCCTAACTGGTCCACTTTCCTTATGAAAACAACCACCTCCCAAACAAAACAACCCTCCTTGCACCTTCCTCTCTCTTCTTGTTCTAGGACAGTGTTACCCAACCTTTGATTCTTGGACTTCAATTCCCAGAAGCCTAAGTCAATTCCCAAAAGCACCGATCTTCTGGGAATTGAAGTCCAAGAACCAAAGGTTGGAAAACACTGCTCTAGGACAAAGTTTACATTTTTATTTTCTAAGTGGCTTAACATATTGTTACTCTCATTATAGACCTTTAGAAACCTTTTTGCTTCTTTTCTCTGCCTCTCTAGGGAGGAGCAGAGGATGTATTTCATTTCCTGATATTGTTAATTAGCTAAGCTTTATTTTTAAGCCATTTAACAGTATTGGGAAATAGGAAGTAGAAAGAAAATTTAAACTCACAGGCCCTGATTTGAATTTTTTTTTGGAGTAGTAGCCATGTTAGTCTGTGGTTCAGGCATATCAGAAAAAAATAAAATAAAAATAAAATTAAAAAAACACTGTATCACTTTAAAGACTAACTGCTTTATTTTTATTGTTAGCTTTCATGGACCATGAAAGCTAACAATAAAAATAAAGCAGTTAGTCTTTAAAGTGATACAGTGTTTTTTATTTTTATTTTATTTTGTTTATTTTGTTTTGTTTTCTGATAGGCTCTGATTTGGTTCTTTTCCATTGATTGTGTGTGCTGGAAATGAACAGGCATAGAACAACATGACCCAAAGCCCCTGAGATGCAGTGGATAAGCTGCAATACTATTGCAGTCAAACCTTATTCACAATCTGAGTTTGATCTCAGTGGGGTCAAGGTTGATGCAGTCTTCTATCCTCTGAGGTCAATAAAATGAGTATCCAGCATGCAAGGGCAAAATACTAATTATTTTATGTATTATCCAGAGACTGCTCTAACTGTTATATGGTCGCACATAAGTATAGTTGTTATTATCATCAATAAAAAAGCCTTTTAAAGGGAACATGAGAGTTGCAGATAGGAATGCTGTAGCTTGAGCTAATGATTACGTAGCCTGATCACCAGCAAAAGAAGTGAGCTATCCCATCTCCAAACAGGAGGAAAAAATCCTGTCTTACTGTACAATCATTTTATTTATTTATTTATTTATTTATTTATTTATTTATTTATTTATTTATTTATTTATTTATTCAATTTGTATAGCCGTCCCAATCTACATATGACTCTGGACGGTGTACATAAACATTAAAACTATAGAGACCCTTAAAATTCCTAAAAACACTGAAATAGTTACCTCCCACCTGCACCAATTAAAAAATCTAGTTAAAAACTTTTAAAAGCATGTGTATTCGGTTAGTATTAGTATTCAAGCTCAATTTAGTATTAGTATTCAAGCTCAATTTAGTATTGCTTCCACTTCCATAAGCAGTCTCATCTCACATTCTGCACGATAAGACCGAAAAAGGATTGTGACTTGACTTGATCAAAGAAGGTGTTATTTTAAAACTCACAATCTATAACAAACATAAAGGCATGAATGCATGACAAGAGTCTTAATGCCACTTTTAGCCACTGTCATCAAGCAGAAAATATTGAAAATATAGGCTTGAATTACTCTCTTTCCCAACTGTTGCAGAAATATCTACCATATTCATGTGCATCTGTTAGTTTTCTTCATGTGTCATGTGCAGCACATTAGTCAATACACTTATTTATTCTTCACAATACTAGAAAGATTAATACTGTAGTGCTATAATATAAGGCAGGGGGTTCTCAACCTTTTTAAGCTGCAGGCTGGACCACGCCCCCCTCAGGCAGCAGAACGGGTCGGACTGGTGGTTCCCACGCCATAAACGCTGCTGTAAAATGTGTCTGCAGCTCCTGTAAATGCATTTGCAACAGCCGTGGGCAAATTTAAGGCTATCATAAACAGATCCTCTTCTGCTTCCAGTGGCAGTGGTGATGTGGGCCACATGAAATGGTGCCACAGGCTGGGTCTGGCCTGTGGGCTGTAGGTTGAAAACCCCCGATATAAGGATTATTTATTTATTTTTATTTATTTATTTAATCAAACTTTTATGATACCCTCCTCAAAAAGACCCAGGGTGGCTAACAAAAATTTTAAAACACTTAAAACACAGTAAAACATGGTATAAAAATCAGGATTAAATGGTAAAAAGATTCAAAAAGATTAAAAAGAGATTAAACAAGACACACACAGAGAGGGATGGATCATATGAGCCAACAGAATAGGCACAAGATTGGTACAAGATTGTAGCATGAAAGAAATAGGTATAATATTGGATCTATGAAGGGATTGTCATGGAAAAATAATAGTCTTCTCTCTTCCCCCCCCCCCCCCCCAAATTGTCTCTCTAAAGGTATGGTTGAAATGACAAAACTTTCTTTTGTCTTTTTTCTTTTTTAAATAAATCAATGACTTGTGTATTATATTTTCATTGAATCTGTGTTCAATACTGGCCCACAATCAAATGGGGCCTCTTGGTATCCTTACCTACATGATGTATACATTAAGAAAACCTTCTGACTTACAGATCTAGAAAAAGTTAACACACATTAAAGACTAGCTATAATTTTGACTCCAAAGTAAATTGGTTTAAGAAAATTGATGAAAAACCTCTGGCCTCCCCCACAGACCAATTGATGGAAAAAACTCTGACCCTCCCCCAGCACACCCCCCCCCCAAAAAAAAAAGCTTTGCTGAAGCCATGAAGCATGCCTGAACAACAAGATGTGTTAGAGAATTTACTATACAGTGAAACACCGGAAAACACTAAAACTTGGTTCCACAAGTCTTGGTGTTATCCGATTTTTACTGTTATCCGATCCATGTTAAAATCCTATGGGATGGATCGGATAACGTTAAAGCTCCATAGAAATACATTATAATCACACAGGCTTTAGCGGTTGTTATCTGATTCATCCCATAGGACCTTAACGTTATTCAATCCAATTCTACTCCCCAGATTAATTAATTTTATGTGATTTTAGCGTTATCCGATTCAATCGTTATCTGGTGTTTTACTGAATTCAATTATTGTCTTTCCATTTTTTTGATATCATCATCAATCCTCAATTTTAAGCCACATGAAACAAGGTACAGAATACACAGTCACTGTCTCATATAGGTTGTAATATCAGTCAGACCTTTATGATCATAACAGAGGACCTGTGGCAGAAGACACAGTTATCACCAGAAACAATGTGGGATCAAATATGAGTTGCACAAGTATATTACTCCATTTAATATGCAAATAGATCCTGATGCACATTGTTGTAGGTTCAATGACATTTTTTAACAAGTAAAAATAGATTAGCAAATGCTTATTAAGTTTGAAAATCAAGTGTGGACTGTAGTCCTTCCTTCTGGTAAGAGTGACACTTTAGAACAGGACTGGCCAAACTTTTCATGCTGTGAGCCAGACCATGCCCCCAACAGCTGAGTGGGCAAGTCACATGGTTCCTCCCACCATAAAAGCTGCTGTAAAATGCATCTACAGCTGTCATGAATGTGCTTACGACAGCTGCAGGTGCACTTGTGGCAACATTTACAGCAGGCATGGGCACATTTACACATGTGTGGGAATGTTTTACAACTGGCGTAAATGTGTCTGCTTCTGGTAGCAGCAAGGGCAGCTGCAGGCCACATGAAATAGTGTTGTGGGCTGCGGCTGGCCCATGGGCCATAGTTTGGCCACCACTGCTTTAGCATGTACTAGAAAACTGACTGATAATTTATGAATTCCTTTGCTGGAAAGTAAGTATAGCTTGTTAGGCATGCTCTTAATGAAGGATATAGCCAGTCAATTGACCAAACTGCCAAGACTGGTTTTGAAACTGTCAATAGTTTGATTTTTTTGAGGATTGGACATGTCAGGAAAGTGCAGTAACAATCAAATCCATCATGCTATTGTTTCAGAATTGTCCTAGATGATTAATTGGAGTTGTCTTCAAAATGAAATTATTCTTGATTAACAAAAGCAAAATGAATCAAGCAACCCAAAGATTTTGGAAGAAATCATTCCTTCCAATAAGAATGTTCAATACTGTACTTACAATTTTGTACACATCAGGAACCCCTTCATAGGGAAGTTTTGAAAAACTACATCAGTGTTCAAGTTGCTTAAGAAGCTGGTTAATGTGGGATTATGCAGACAATCATTTCCAATCATATCAATCCTTTGGATGTGATACATCAGCTTGCAAGAGAAGTTTGTTTTGCAATCATTTGCAACTCAGTAGGGCCAGACTTCACAGAAAGTTTGAATAACAACTGGGGATTTTTCATTATTGCCAGTTGTAAAAAGCTACAAGGTTACTTTTGTGTTAGGCTGGCCAAACATTGTGTGCATCTGTACCTGACGCATATAAATTGATGCATTGAGGTGTCACTTTTATGTCTGATGAAGTTGACTTGATCCTTGAAAGCACACATTTAAATACAGGAATTAGTCTTTACGTTGCCCCAAGATTTTTTGTAATTTTTGTAATTTTGTTTATTCTCTAATATTCAGTCATATAAAAATTAATACCACATATTTAAATACCACATATTTAAAAATATTTTGTATGTTTTATTTTTCCCCTCAGAAAATAAGCAGTGTATCAGTGAGAATAGTGAAAGCAAGAATAAATTAGAAAATATATAACTTTTGGTTATGTAACATATCTTAACTATGCTTCAACAATTTCATAATGTTTTCTCAATTTTTTCCTCGCTATAAGTGTAGCGTCCAGTAATGTCCCATGATTGCTACAAGGAAAGTGTGGTTTTCTTCTGAAGTCTGAAAGCTATTGTAGAAGTTATAGTAGAAGCTTGGCTATGTGTAGGTTTCTTAAAAACCCAGCAGCATAAATAATAATATAACATTTCCTCAAGTCCTGTAGGTGGTGGATGCATGTATTATACACTAGTACCTCAGATAAAGATGAGACTTTCTTCCACAAGTCTCATGGTTATCTGGTTTTTAATGATCGCACAACATTAAAAAAAACCCACACGGGGGCGATCCTTCTGCCTCTTTGGAAAGGGCAGTGGGGAT
Source organism: Furcifer pardalis (assembly GCA_030440675.1). Lineage (NCBI taxonomy): Eukaryota > Metazoa > Chordata > Lepidosauria > Squamata > Chamaeleonidae > Furcifer > Furcifer pardalis. The sequence goes on from CP126895.1 coordinate 64,832,391, forward strand.
TTCATGTGTGGAATCCCCACTGCCCTTTCCAAAGAGGCAGGCAGATCGCACCATGCAGTCAGCACTTGGGTTGGGGGTTGAACTGGGGGGCACACCTGTTCAACCCTCCCAACCCAAGCACCAATAATGAGCTGCAATCAGAGTGCCTGGGTTGGTTGGAGGACATCAGAAACAGTGAGGATCAGGTCCCCTGACTTCCCCAGAGGCAGCAGGGGCAGCGGAGAGCCTGAAATGGGGGGGGGGGACTCCCATTTTTTCCACTCATTTCAGGCTCTCCAGTGCCCCTGCCACCTCTGGGGAGGTTGGGGACCCGATTGGCACTGTTTCTGAAGTCCCCCAACATACCCGGCCGGTGCTGTAAGGCAAAACGCTGGGATTCGAATAGGAGCTTTTTTTTTGCCCATTTCGGGTTGTCTGCTACCCCTGCTGCCTTGGGGTCGGGGGGTTCGGAAACCCAATCTGTGCTGTTCCCAACATCCCCAGACCTCCCCAGCGGGCGCTGTAAGGCAAAACACTGGGATTTTTGGAATGATTCACAGAAAATGTTTGAACTATGGCAAAATATCAAGCATAAAACATATCAGATATGCAGAAGCATGAAACAAAAACACTGACTTGGTACTACCAGGCAAGAAAGCCATTGGTGTATGTGGTGAAACAAGGTGCAGATGGAGAAGAGAAAATTAGTTGTCAAAGGGTTCTTCCAGAAATATGGAGAAAATGTCAATGAAACCTTTGCTCCTATTCCCAGGCACAGCACAACAAGAATGCTTGTGAGTGTGGCAGTGTCTGGAAATTTAAATTGCTGGACTATAAGACTCACTCCCCCCCCCCCTTAAAATACATTGGGAAAATGGAGTGCATCTTAAACTGTATATAGGGACCTATGGTAGGCTATTTTGGTAATAATGAGGTGTGTCTTATACTCTGATGCATTTTATAAGCCGGCAAATATGGTATGCAGGTCAAACATCTAGGTAACAAGACCTAATTTCTACATGGAGAGATTGTGGATGTCAGGATTTGCAGCTGCTGCTTAGTCCTGCAGGACTTGACCTCTCAGCATGGAAGCAGCTACTAATCCTCACCTGAGAGAACTGGGAAGTTTACAGACCTTTATAAGCTCCACATGGAGACCCTGGGTGGCTTATCTATATATTAACCAGCCCTTCCTCCCTGATGCTACTTCAGCAACTAAGTTTAGCAGACCTGCAGTTGCTTGCTTCTTGGTTTCCAAAATAGCTCTTGCTTTGATCCTGAAGACTCCCTGCTTTGTTCCTGTAGACTTTGTTGCACCTTGCCAGGCTCAAGTGTCAGGGAGGTGATGCTTTATTGGATTTTTAATGCAAGATATTCAAGCTTTGTTCTGTTGCATCATTTGTCTTCACTCATGAAGTGATCTTAAGCTCCATATCTGGAGCCAGATGCAATGCATTAGTCTCTTTGCTTCTGAAGATAAATGCTAGGTCAGTCCTGAGTCATCATGTCTTCCTCACACATATAAATCCAGGCAGGAAAGGAAGTGGGATAGAGAAATGAAAGAGATAATATTCCCTGGAGGCTTGGTAAAGAGATATCAAGCTTTTTCTTGCAAAAATTGGGCAGATAACTTAATAAATCCTGTTGGTACATTCTTTTCTTTTTTTTTAACATTCTTCAGACATATGCCATTAAAATATTCTGCCCCCTCGATCAGACAGCACATGGCTGCTACATTTTGTGTATGCTGTTGGTGATTTGCAAAAGCCCTTTTAGACTGCTAGAAGGCTTAGATGAGGAAACAGCAGTGAGGCAGTCATTTTTCAGATTCACAGGCAGACAGTGTAGCCATTAAGTAATGAGCCTGAGTATCACTTATGTGCATCTTCCCTCCTACTTCATAACTCTTCATATATCATTCAGAGTTTGGTCTGGCGGAAGGCTGCACAGTGAGCCCAGAAGACAAAAGATGAGGGTGGGGGAGACAAGAGCAAAGGCAGCAACAATCCAGATTCAGAACCGAAGACTGAAAAACCCTGGAGTTGTGCCCCCCCACACACACCATTTTTCAGAGTCCAGGCTCTGTGGATTCTATTATGAAAGACAACAATCAGATGAATGTAGTATTTTGTTATTGTTGTTGTTTTGGGGGCTATTCTAGTATCATGTAGTACATAATACCTGATATGAAGTTAATCCAAAGTGATGGCCTAAATCAGAATCAGATATTCTATTTTATGGGCCATACTATAGATTCACAGGAAAGTGAAATGGGATACTGGTGGTGTCATTACCATTTAAATCCCTATGAAACATTTTAATAGCTGGAGATGTGTGGTAGGCTCTAATATATGCTTTATTACATTGTTTGTAGTGAAAAAAATTGAATATTTAGCAGTGTGCTCATTTATAACACAAGTGACAAGCATATTAGTGTACAAGAAGCTGATGATTATTTAAAGCACATTTAAGATCTGGACACCTAGCTACATTACTGACATATGCATATTCCATTTAACAACTGAACTCACACTTGTAACTAGGAATGGGATTCAAGTTTGAGGGCTTTCAGTTACCTCTCCTGCCAGGATAGTTGTCCTCCTGACTCCGTATCACAAACCCTGGCTTGTAGAAGCTAAACTGAAACCTGGTTTCCGCATAATCAGAATTTGAATTTCTTGGTATACTGGAAGGATTTTCTTTTACAGCCAATATATGGTCAAGAAAACATGTTCATTAACTAAGGCAAGAAGATGACCATTAGGTGATATGCTGAAAGAAATTAAAAGCCTATGGATTTTGAGAATTTAACTCCCTGACATCCAATTTGTCTCATCCCTGTTCAAGATATATGCCCTATTACAGTGATGGTGAACCTTCGAACTCCAGCTGTTCTTGAACTTCAATTCACAGAATCCCTGATCAGCAGGAGTACTAACTTGGGGTTCTGGGAATTGAAGTCCAAGAATAGTTTGAGTCCAAGGTTCACCTTCACTGCCCCATTACATTCAATGAACTAAGTCCAGAGTACATGTAGAGCAGTCATTCTCTGAATTGTCTTTGGTGAATAATGCCATCAATGTGGTACAGTCATACTGAAGGTAATGCAATAGTTAATTTACCTAACCAGCTGCTTCAGGTTGAGAAGTTTAGCCAAGAGGCTTCTGAAGCTATGAGTAAGTACATTATTCCTAAGCCCATCTAAAATGGACCTGTGAAGATAAAGGCAAAGGATGTTATCTGGCCTTTGGTATACAGAACAAAAAGGCCCTCTTCCCAGAAATCTTTTGATGGGCACAGAGCACCAAGATTGTCCAAGATAAAAACATTCTTGGTCTTTTGAAATATTTGGTGTTTCCTGTACAGCAGAAGAAATTCACAATATAGTAGAAGAAATGAAAACAATGAATGTCTAGATCCTTGGAGTAAGCACAGGGTTGTTTTTTGTTTTGTTTTGTTTTTAAATCAGAACCCAGGCAAATGCAATCATTATCCAATTACAACCAAATTCTACATCCATATAAGTATAAGCTCTGACTGCTGGCAGAGGTGAAGATTGCATTAAAAAGTTTTTCAAAGCAGTTATAAATATATATATATATATAAGAAACAGCATCAGCATTTTATGACAGAAGATATCAATGCTAAGGGAGGAAAAGAATAACCTGCAGCAGTTTTGTTGGAAAATATGGATTAAGAACATGACATGAACGGAAGGATGAATAATTCAATTTTGGGGAAAACAGAAGTCTTATTCACCAGCATTATATACAAGTTGCCAGCAACAAAACCACACCCGGGGGTGGGAGAACCAAAGAGATTACATGCTAGTAAATAAGATATACCAAAATGGAGTTCAGCCAGTGAAAGCTTATCCCAGAACTGCTGTAAATTAAGAGCATAAACCTGTTACAGCTGTAACTTGCCTAAAATTAAAGAGAATGTTCATGCTCTCACAAAGCAGGAAAAGCACAGAAACTGAACAACTGATCCAGTTATAAACACTGTTACTAAGGTAGAGATTGCTAAAGATACTGATAAGATCACATAGTCAAAACAGATATAAATAGCAGATATAAATGCTGTGAACTGACAGATGTATTAGTAGATGGCATGAGAAGCAATTTCAGAAATAAACATTTAAAGGAAAAATAGGAAGAGAGAGAACAAATATTAGACTGGGAAGACTGACAAAAAAGAACAAATAAAGAAAATTTCAAAATAAAATAAAAGAGAAAACTATGGAAATCAAAATAAAATGGTGATCAGAACAATGGACAGAAACAGAAAACCAAAAGAAAATCTCGGAGAATACACTTTTTAAAATGTGCATAAAATGTTAAGAGGTTAGAAGGAGTTTTTTAAGGCAATGCCCACTATTGACAGCAATAATCTTATACTTGGTGTAGTGATTCACACTGTAAATATATTTTGTATATAAGAGTTGGATCTCTGTGCATGGTAAGAGGCTAGGGTTTGTTTGATAGTTAGAATACTAATAATGATCTTAGAACTGCAGAGCTTATGGATCATTGAGTCCAACTCCTTTCAAAGAAGCATAGTGGGGAACTGAATGCCCATCCTCTGGCTCTGCTACCTAAACTACTACACTGTCAAGCAGTTGCAGGTTGGATGTTAGCTAGGAGCAATAGTTAGAACAGTTGAAAGCTATGTAACAATGTTTGTGTATGGAGTTATGAGCTAGTTGCTTCATTTGATTTCTGGTTGTAGAGAGTCTGTCTGAGTATAATCAGGGTGCACATTTCAGAGAATGAATTTGAGTTTTGAGTTAGACACAGTAGGAAGGGTTTGTTAGGAATAGTGCTAAGGGATATACCTGAGTAAGTGCTCTGGTTGTGCCATTGGCCAGAGAGGCGCACCTCGCTGGCACGAGAAGGAGGGCCTTCTTGGTGTCCGCTCCAGTCCTCTGGAACCTCCTCCCAATAGAACTACTCCTGCAGACGGAGTTGCTGTCGTTTAGGAAAGGAGTGAAAACCTGGCTGGCAGGATTGGACTGGGGAGTGGATGGTTCAATTTCCCCAGCCAATTGGTTGCTTTGACCCTAGTATGTCTAAGTTACAATTCCTAGCTTTTAATATTAAGTTTTTAAGTTTTTTTAAGTTTTTAATCTTTTAAATGGTTTTATAATTGTTGTAAATCGCCCTGGGTCCCTTCTGGGAGGAGGGCGATAAACAAATATAAATAAATAAATAAATAAATAAATCTCTGTTTATAGCTAAAGCGCCTACATTGTCTGCATTTGCAGATGTTTCTGTCAATATGTGGCAGGCATTACTAGACACTGAGGTGCAAGAAACCAATGTGGAAGCCTAGACGATTTTGGTCACATAATGAGAAATGAAAAGTAAAGCTGATAATTCAAGATAAAATTCACAGGAAATGAAGTTCAGGAAGGAGAAGTCATCATTAGCTGCAGAATGCAGAAGACTGGTTTTGATGCAACACAAAATTATTGTTTATACTTGTTTTATCAAATTAAGGAAATCTATGATGATACCCAACATCCAGTAGTGCAGGAACAATAAGAAGAAATCAGGATCTAATACACTTTCTTGCTTTACAACTGAGCTACCATGTCAGGGAAAAAAGACTTCACCAGTCTGCGAGAAGCTTTTCCTCAGCAAATTGCCAAAAACCTTCTGGAATTAAAAGGGTCTTTATTGAAGAACAGGAAGGGAGGGGCAGCCTAACTTTCACATTGGAAAGGACTTTCACAGGCTCAGAGAGGCCTTCTTTAGCATCAGAACCAAATATGTGTCTGAATGTGATACAACTGAATAACTATACTAAACCAGTGGGCAATTGAGACAAAGTTGTGTGTTTCTAAAGAGAAGGGGACAAGAAAAAAGAAATGTGTGTGTGTTTTTGAGGAGATAAATTAGTGTTATTCCAACTTACAGTGATCAAGAATGCAGTAGTGTGAATTATCCTGGTTTTCATCTCTGATAAAAAAAATCCTTACACCTCATGATCTTTTCTAATTCCTTTGTTGCTACTTGTCCAAGTCTCAGTCTTCTTCTGATTTCTAAGCCACAATCACTATTTGGATTGATGATATACAAAATCTTTCAATATCTCAATTTTTTTATTGTTAACTTTAAAATTATGTACATCATTTGTAAGGATTCTTCTGGTCTTTGTAATTTTCAACTGAAATCCTGTTTTGCCCCCCTATGCCCGCACAAAAGAGACTGACCACAGTGATGTTGGTTGAAAAATTGGGCCACTTTATTTAAGGTCAACTTGGTTAACTTTAACCATTTCAACAGTAACTTAATGCAGCAAGGGCCGCAGTAGCACTGGTGAGGTCAACGATATCCATTCCAAACTTCACTTGGATATCGGACAACCATATCCGTACAACATTTAACTGTCCCGGTCAGAAGTAACCAGCTGTTATCTCCTTCTGACCCAACACCGGGCGAACTCTATATTGGGGCTGCCTGCTGCCGAGCTGGGCAGTTACCCAAGTTCGCGGTCCGCATTTTGATCAGACTCACCGAGTGGCCGATCAAAACACGTTCCTACCCGGTTCTCCTGGGACCAAATTTATTCCGCACCAGTGCTACCCGCCACACGGGGGGAGTGAAACTACTCACCGCCCCACCCCCCCGAGACCAACAACTCGGTCACCAGGCCCTGCTGCAAAGCGGCCAGGAACAACACCTGGCCGTCCAGTGACGGGTGTACTCCGTCGCTCCTGTACAGGTGGCCCAACTCCGATATATGAAACAGCGGATGCTCCACCACTGTACCCAGACCCCAGGTCTGCAGGAAACGTGCGACGGTGCGGTTCACTCCACGCCGCGCCCGATCCACAGCCCGATAATCCACCGCGCCCCTGTACCGGGCACGCGGTATCATACTTGACCAGACAATTCTGGTCGCCGGCCAATGCTGGTGCAGGAGATGGAAATCCCTGCAAATGGCCCTGGCTAAATCTAGCCCCATTCGCTGACCCAGGTCGTTCCCACCCAGGTGCACCAGGAGGATGTCAGGGGGTGGCACATGCCAGCTAGACATCAAAAAAGGCATCAGCTGATCCCACAACATTCCCCGGACCCCCCGCCACACGAGGTAGGCCCACTGCCGCAGGCCAAGGTGGATCCCGCAGGGAGCTGCACCAGCAAAACGGGCGGCCCAGTAGATGTAGCTGTGGCCGACGATCCAGACACGGGCCACAGCACTCCGAGGGAAGAGCTCTGAAAGAAAACAAACAGAAAACAAACGGCAGCAAGGCAGGTCATGACAGTAACGGTCGCACATATGTTCGAAAACACGCGGACCCCCACCGCCCCATCCTCATGATGTCCGCATCAGAATACCCGAAAGAGGCTGCAGTGGAAACAGCCCCAATGCGGAAAGAGTGGGTGCCGTAACGGGCGCCAGGGATCCCCACTTCCGACAGGGCCGCCCCAGTAACCCTCCAAAATTGGAAACGAGTAAGGGGGGACCCATCCCGATGTACAAAAAGGAGCAGGTGACCAGAGGGGCGTATGGCCATGTAGCGCTCTAGCGCCCCCACCGGACAGATATCTGCAATACTACATCGCAGGAGCAATAAAGAAACCCCCCTGCCCCGCTGGTCAGTCTTAGACATCCGCACCGTCAGCCGAACCGACGACGCGGTGAACGCGACATCGGCCAGCTGCAATGAGCGGCCGGACATATCCCCTCGTGATGCTACCACCAGTTCCCCCACCCGGAGGGCCGCAAAAAATGCCACGGAAGAAGCAGCGTGAAACAACGCCGCCTCATACCCATCAGTACAATGGCGTGGCCAAGCCGCAGCCAAGCGCCGCAGCACCACCGGGGACACCGGCTGTCGGGCGTCTGGTTGGCGGCCACGCTCCCTCGACCAGCCCTCCAATACCCGGCAAATACGAAAATCGCCAAGGGTGTCGGGTACGCCGTTCGCCCGAGCGGCAAAGGCCAAGGCCGACAGCAGCCCTTGGATGGTACGAGGAGCAAGACCAGACCTCCACAGGTGAACCATGAACTGCAGCACATGGTCCACCGGGAGCGGCCAAACCTCCGGCAACCCCTGCTGGCTCCTAAAGGTGGTAAAAGCCTCACAAGCCAGGCGATAAGCACGGCGTGTGCGACCCGATAGGGAAAGGCCGATGGCCCGATTCACCTCGGCCCTCCAATGTTCCAGACCGCGTCCGGCAACTCCGAAGGAAGTGCCCTGGCACCGGGAGCCAACGCCCTGAACCGCGCCATCTGAAAGCGGGACAGGGCATCAGCAATGGAATTGTCCACCCCCGGCACATGGCGTGCGCGAAAAACGATGTTAAGCCTCAGCGCAGCCAGGACGAACGGCCTGACTAAGGACATAACCCGGGGGGAGCGGGACGTCAGCGAGTTGACCACCTGGACAACCGCCGCGTTGTCACACCAAAAGGTGACAACGGAGTTTTCCCAGAGACGTCCCCACATGTTGATCGCCCCCCAGATGGGAAAAAATTCCAGGAAAGTCAGGTCCCTCACAACATCGGAGTCCTGCCAGTGCGGCGGCCATGCACCGGCACACCAACGGCCATCAAAATAAATGCCAAAACCGCAAGACCCCGATGCATCGGAATGGACCTGAAAACTGGAAGAGAGGAAAAGATCAGAGCGCCAAAAGGAAATCCCATTGAAGTCCCTAAGGAACGCCAACCAGACCTCCAAATCCTCCCTCATCCCATGGGTCAGCCTGGTCCTGTGGAACTTTTTGGTCAGGCCGGCCATCGCGTCGCACAAACGGCGAGCAAAAGCGCGGCCGGGGGCCACCACCCGACAGGCAAAGTTGAGATGCCCGTGAATCTCCTGTAATTCGTGCAGGGTGACCTTTCTTTTGGGCAGGAGCGCCTCTATCCTGTCAACCAGGCGCTGCACCTTGTCAAGGGGGAGACGAGAGGACATGGCGACCGTGTCCAATTCGATGCCCAGAAAAGTGAGGGTAGTGGCCGGACCCTCAGTTTTCTCAGGCGCCAACGGAACAGCCAACTCCTCCGCCAGGCGCTGAAACAACTGGAGCAGGTGAATGCAATCTCCAGTACCTGCGGGCCCCCCAAAAAGAAAATCATCCAAATAGTGGGCGACCCTGTCAGAACCTGCCTTCCTAACTAAAGCCCAGTGCAAAAAGGAACTAAAGCGCTCGAACGCGGCGCAGGAAATAGAACAGCCAAACGGCATGGCCCGGTCCACGAAATACTGGCCCTCAAAACGAAAGCCCAGTAGCTCGAAGTCATCCGGGTGCACCGGCAACAGCCGAAACGCAGACTTTATGTCGCATTTGGCCAATAGCGCACCCGGACCGCAGGAGCGGACCATGCGTACGGCCTCGTCAAACGACGTATACCGGACTGAGCACAACTCGTCCGGGATAGCGTCGTTGACGGAAGACCCGGCAGGGTAAGACAGGTGATGAATCAACCTGAACTCACCCGGGGCCTTTTTTGGAACCAATCCCAATGGGGAAACCTTAAGGTTGGGAAAGGGCGGGCTGACAAAAGGGCCCGCCACCCTGCCTGCTGCTACCTCCTTAAAAATCTGTGCCCTGGCCACCGACTCCATACCCACCAGAGATCTCAAGTTGGGTGCGTCCTGAGGCCCCCGCACCCCGACAACCGGGATCCGGAAGCCAAAGGTGAAACCCTCGGACAGGTACTTTGCGTCAGCGGGCGAAGGATACTTGCGTAGCAGGCGGTCCAGGGTGTCAACCCTAACTGGGCTGGGGCCCCTTTCCAGGGGCGTTGTCAGCCCCGGCCCGCTTTGCCCCCTGCTGGTCTTTTCCCCTGCCCCGGCCCGCCCCTCCTCGAAAACAGGAGGTGGCGGGGTGAGCGCCCGCGCAAATCGAGCACTCATGCTTGAACTTGCACTGCTTCTTGGTGCAGCGACCCGAAGCAGAGTACTCCCAGCAAAGCAGGCGGGCCGGAACCGCCTGCCCCGCCGACTGGCGGGGTGACTGAGAGGGAGTAGGGCGCTGAATCAGGTGGCCACAGTCATAACGCTCACCAAGGGCCGGGCGGGTCGGGGTCATAAGCTGCATCCACAATGCGGAATGCAGCTCGTCCCAGCGCATGCCGGGGCGGATGGCCGCGCGCATACGAAATTCCTCGTCGTACGACAGCCATGCCTGCCCCGGAAAATCAACGTAGGCCCTGTAAATAATGTCGAGGTATTGAAACAGGGAGACCCCTAGCTGAGGGAAAGCCCGGGACAGCACACCAGCATATATGATGAAGCCTGGGAGCCAATTGGCCCAGGTGCGGGGAGGCTTCTTCCTCTTGGCCCTCTCCTTGTCCGCGTCATCCGCCTTCTCCCTCTCCTCCTTCGTGGAGTCCCGATTGAGGAGGGAGAAGAAATCAACATACTCACCCCGAAGAATCTTATCCCGGGTGGCAGGGAGCAAGTGGTCACCGAGCGGCAATGACTGGTCGCCGTACGGCATGGCCAAGCGAGACACCGAGTTATAGCCCGTGTCTCCAAAGGAATAGCATGGCCAACCCGGTGCCGGAATAGAAGGGACGCCGAAAGGCGATGCCGCCAGAGGCGGCGGATACGGCGCCCGCCACGTGCCAAGCACCGGCTGGGCGTGCGGAGGCAGAACAGCCGCCGACGGGGCCGGCCCCGGCCACGCAGGGGCCGTCCCCTGACCCGGCGGAGCCGGCGGCAACCAAAGGAACCCAGGAGCCGCTGCCGGCCAAGACGAAGCCGCAGCGGCCGCCGGTTGGCATGGCCAGGGCCACTGCACGGGGGGCTGCGGAGCAATGGTCGGTGAAGGCGCGTCCACCAGGGGGAGCTGCGGGGTGCCCGAAGGAGGCTGCTGCGGCAAAGCGCCAGGGAGGGTGGCCGCATCGGCCCCATACTCACCACCGGCCCGCGCGTCGTCGACCGTCGGAGGGACAAGGACCGGGCGAGCAGCGCTGGGCCCTGCGTCGGGTTCCGCCACCGCCGGGGGCGCAGGATCGTCCATCCGGCCCTCAGCGTTGCCAGGGAGCTGGTCCTCGGTGGGCCGGAGCGGCGGCAGGCGAGCCTCAAGCTGGGCAATTCGCTGGTGGATAACCTCCACCAACCCAGCCCAGTCGGCAGCAGTCGGATCAGTCACCGACTGTGCGGCCCGTTGGGCCGCCCCCCCGCGAATCCGGCACCTGTTCCGTGGCAACGGCCCGTTCCAGGGCCGCCACCCGGGCCAAGAGGGCCGCGGGGGAAACAGGGGCACTCTCGGGCCCCGGGGTGCGGCGGCTGGGACCCCCTTCGGCGGTAGCCCTGCGGGGGATGCGGCGAGGGCGAGGGACCACCTGCTTCTTGGGAACCGCAGCTTGCTTCTTAGGAGCCATGGCAATAAGGGATAGGACTACCCTACCTAAGCACCCGACAACGACGGCCTGAACAAGGTGGCAGCCACTAGACAAGACTGGGGACCACCAAGGACCTTACGGACCAGGGTCGACCCCGCCCAACCAGTCGTGGATAGAAAGATGAATAAGGGAAGGCGACCTGGCAAATGACAGCCAGGCCACAACAATGTGCCGCCAAAAGCCCTAGAAAACAGGGCGGGGGAGACCAGAAACCCCAGAGAAGGCTAGGGCAACCAACTCACAAAATGGCGGGCGCACTTGAAAGCCACCAAAATGGCGGCCGCAATGAGGACGAGCCGAAAAAGGCCCAGCAAAGTCGGCCGATGGCCGGAGTAAGGACGGGAGACCCGAGCCCTGACTGGAGGTGGCACAAGCCCCCAACAGCAAAGGAAGACCTGACCTAACAGCCCCGGAAGCCCGGAAAAGTGCCGCGGGAGAGAACCGACCCAGCTCGCTCGCCTGTCAAAACGGGACTGGCGAACGAGCGCAGGGAGCGCGCTGCCCTTATAAGGGCAGCGCTTAACCACGCCCCCTGCGCTCGTCCCCAGGCCCGTCACTTCTGGCAGGCAGCGGGGCAAAGCGAGCGGCCGCTGCAATCGCCGCGGCCGCTCGACCATTGTCACTTTTTTCTTTCACTTTCATTAAAAGCCATTTCAAGCTATTGCTGTTTTCCACCAGTCAGATAATGTCAACTGCATATTTTAAATTATGTGTGTTTGTTCCTCCAATTTTCATTCCTCCTTTATCTGAATCGAGGTCAGCTTTCTGTATGATATGTTCTGCATGCAAATTGAACAGTAAGTGGATAAAATGCATCCTTGTCTGACAGTTTTGCCTATAGGAAGTCATTCTGTTTTCCAAATTCTGAAGTTCTTTGGTGCCCGCCAGTATCCAGCAAATATTTACAATATGAACTTGGGTATCTCTGCCTTTTTAGAATCCAGCTTGGACATCAGGCATTTCTTGTTCCATATAAGATAAAAGCCTTTATTGCAGTACCATGGCAATCACCTTGTTTCCATGGGAAATTTAAGCAATGGTTCTTTAATTACTGCTCTCCCTTACAGTTCCTTTCTTGGGGATTGAAATGTATTTTGAGCATTGCCAGTCTGCAGGCCATTGTTTTGCTTTCCAAATGTGTTGGTATATTCTTATTACGATTTTGACAGATTAATTTTCTGTAATTTGAAACAAGTCAGTCAATATTCTATCTGATCTTGGTGATTTATTTCTTCCTAGTTCTTTCACAGCAGCTTTCATTTCACTTTGAAAAACTGCAAATTCTTCAGCATAGGAATCTTCTTCAAAGGAGTTTGTCATACATTTATCTCTTTTGTATAGCTCTTCAGTTTGATATTTCCAGCTTCTTTTTAATTTCCTCCTGGTCACATAGCCATTTCATGCTCAGCATTCCTAGTTGAGTCTTAAATTTCCTTTGAATTCTTGGATGGAGAAATGGAGATTAACACATATAAATTAGTCTAGATGCAAGGTGTTGATCACAGTGGCCAACCTTCTATAGAGTTTTTCCTGAGTGGAATGTCTCTTCAGCATAGTAATAGGAGATTTTACCACTGGTACAAGTAATTATACCTATGAAGAAAACCCACCCTGCTCTTTGAAATGGCAATTATTGTACAAATTATGTAATCCCATTTAAAACACTGTTGAGATCTTCCACTCATCAGAAAATCAAGATAACTTTGGCTGATATCCACTCTAGAATTCTCACTAGATTTTCTCTTAGGGGAGTTGTGAAGTGCATCTAAAGTATTTCTCTTGGATTTTTTTTTCAAAAGTTCAAAGACAGCTACAGGATTCAAGAAGATGAGGCACCTTTTCTTTTATAAAGTATGTGAATATTAGAGGCTTTCACAATTTTTTTCACAGCCAGCATATATTATAAATGAAAAAGTAGAAGTAAATATGTCTGCTTGGTACATATATTGTAAAGAAAAAGCAGGAGTAAACATGTCTGCTTGGTACTTAAGAATATGCTGAATATATTGTATATAATATGTCTTTTCTACATATTCTAAAGATAAATGGAATTGATCACTTCTGCTCAACGGAGACTGCAATGAAATTAGATTTAAAACACTTTGCTCTTCCCAAAATCCAGAATATTACAGGAGTCAATAGCTTCTCAATTCACTGTGCTCATGCTGGTTTTTATCACATCTTCTCTACAACTGAGATCTTTTGTCCTGAGACAGAAATATGAGGAGATTCTAATGCAGGCTCCATCCTCACAATTTGCATCCAGATGGTCCTCTGACAGCTTTTTTTTACACAGTGAGGAACCTTCTGTTAGCAGATGTGTTATGGGTGGTGAATTAAATATTTAGTTGCAACTTCATTACATCCATCAAAATAGATGTGATGGTGGTATGCTTTTAGCTACTCAGTCTCAATCTACCTAACAGGCCATGTTTACGCTAAGCCTCAATATGATAAGCCTATATTATCAGTTGATCTAATTCTCCTGAGTAGCATATCCTTCCACCACCCAGAACCAGGTCACCATAGGCAACTGTATTCTATCATCTGCTTGATCTACACCTCTTTTTTTCTCATAGACATTCGAACTATTTCATGGTCTTTTAGTATAACAATTTTCCCTGCCTTTAGGAGAACAACAAATGCTTACTGATGTAATGCTAAAATCAAGGAATGAGAATGAGTGAGAAGAGAGATAGTGAAAGGAAGAGGATACACACCAAACCAAATTGAAATTAATCTGTATACAAGAAGGATTTATATAAATTGCAAGATGTGATTCCTCACAACTTACTGAACTTGAAGCCATTGTATTTCAAAACAACTGCAATTTTCAGCCATGGTTAGATTGCTTGCTATTCCCTTTGCACTAAGGCACTGAGACAGTTAGCTTAGTGTAAAGGAGTAATGCCACCTCCCATTCCTAGGTCACATTCCAGCTGACATATCTTTAGAGCTTCTCTTCTCTCTATATTATATTCAATATGAGTTTGAAACTCTTGGAAACCACTTCAACTGTGATTTTGAGGTGAAATGACTATACTATATCCCTAACGTGTTAAGGAGGTATAAAATTATAATCACTAAGGGCATAAACTTTGCTGTATCAGCAAGAGTAGCTGACACACGTTGGGATTTGAGATTGAAGTCCAAATTGATGATCAACTTAATGAGGATTTCACTTTTCAAATACTAAAGTCTATTGTTTTTCTTTAGGACATTTTCAAAAACATGCTGAAGCAAACTATTAATACTCTTTCCTTTGCATTTCCAGTTAAAAAATAAAACAAGCATCTAAAACTCACATTGGGATAAAGCAAAAATTCATTTCCTCTATGCCTATTTGTATTTATATTAGACTTGCTAATCCAAATACTGTATGTGACTAGAATATGATTTTGAGAGGTTACCTGGTAGATGGATTGGCTAGGCACATTTGAAAGCACTAACAATAATATAGTTTCTTGCAAGCTATTGATTATTGTCACTTTTTAATCAGCTTTATCAAGCTAAATGGAATGAACAAATACTTGGATTTAAAACTTAGCTGGAGATACCTGCACTACAGTGGAAGTAATGGTGGCAATTGATAGGATAGATATAAATCTTTTAAAAAATTGATGTAGCTCAGTGTAGGACCCAGTATAACAAGAATTTAGCTATTGTTATATGAGAAAGTGGATACCCAGCAATTTTCAAATCCTCTTCTATGTAAAGTGCTTTAGCAGACAAAAGTAGTGATTTAACTGTTCTTAGCCATTCAGATTGAAATTAAAAAATATCTGCACAGACTGCCTAAAAGAAGAGACAAAGCAAACTAAAATTTAGAGAAGGTTGTATAGTAAATAAGGGTCCAACACCCAAGAGACATTAGCTGAAATTTGGTAGAAGGTTGCAACTAGAGTAGACCTATTAAGACAGTAAGGATTTGGTTTCTTTTTAACATGTCTATAGTATCACATTTCAGTGATGAATTAATAATATTCATTGCCCAGATATTCTAACAGATTTTGCATGAAGGTTGTTCGTTTGTTTTTAGATTTATATCCCACTCTCCTTGGTAGCAACCGACTCAGAGCAGCTCACGGTCCCCTAATATCACTATTAAATTGCAAACAAAAATACAATAGCATACAATATAACAAAACAGTAAATATCATATAGTAGGTCATTACACATCAGTACACATTACAGTACAATCAAAATACCATGGCATGTAGTGCAACAGAGCAATAAGGTTCAATAAATATCATACAGTAGAACAATACACATCATAGTAGAAAACATAATGGTTTAACAAATGGTTACATGATGGGCAAGATCATAATGAGAGGTCGTAGGCACACAGGGTAAAAGCACCTTGTTCATCTCCTCAGATGACGTAAGCTGAAACTGGTCCCACAAAGTATGACAAGATGGCTCATTGGACATCTCAAATTAATCTACTGTATTAAGTGTGGAGTCAAGGTCCCATCAGATGACCTCAACCTTTGTCTGGAAGTGTTTTGCAAACTCTTCACAACTCTTTGGTGAGGAACACTTTGTTGACCTCCTGCAGTGAGACAGCTGACTATCTTATTGAGTTCTACTTGTTGACTAGATGCCTTCTGAATTCACATGAAAAGATCAGTTCAAGAGTATATATAGCTGTATGCGTGGATCCGATGAGATGCTGAGAAAGGTTCATGAATATCATGGCATCCATGAATTCTGAGGCTGCATTGACAAGCATTGACAAGCAAGCACCTCCTTTGTGTGGATGTTGAAGTCCCCCAATAACACCAATTTGGAGGATATCATCACCATCATGGAGATAAAGTCAGTCAGCTTTGGGAAGGAGAGGGCCATGTCATGGGGAGCTCAGTACAGTAGCCCAATCCCCAGCCTATCTCTAATAACTCTGGAGACACTTTACTTGATTTCTGTTAATGTGTCGTCAGTGATCTGCCAAATTTGTGACATTTGGGGAAACTATGAGATGTGCAACGGATATGTATTAATAGATAATACATTAGCAATAGAATTTATGCCTTTCCCATTAACCACTGTATTTCACTGACATTTAAAGATAGTCTAAAAAATATCTTTAAGACTACACTAAGGCTAATTATTTTACATTGGAAAATGTCAACAGTTTAATGACAACTGTTGTATGACACTACTGATGCAACAACACAGTGAGAGTCTCATAAATTTTTAGAAGCACTAAATCAAATGGATAATATCCAACATTATTAAAACCAATTAATTAGTGCTACCAAAAGAATTTAACATTCTAAGTTGTGAGCAGTTCACACAAAACTATTTTTGATTACCAAAACAATTTGATTTTGATTGACTGAATACATTGTAACTAGAGCTGATGCAAAGGACATTGCAATTTTGTAGTCCCCAAAGTGACTCTGTGTGTGTGTCTGTCTGTCTGTCTGTCTGTCTTTACCATGTGTGTCTTTCTTTACAATTTGGAGGAGATGAGAAAATTTTCCTTTTGCCTTTTCAAAACTGCAGAGTGCCAATTGTCTCTTGCATCCAACTGTTCCCTTTTCAGGATTGTATGATATAAGAACATTCATGGGGGCAGGGGAGGGAATATTTTTCCCTAGTGAGTCAATCTGAGTAACAATTTTTCATCAACAAGGGCCTTGATCAAAAGCCAGTCATATCCAACTCTTGGATTCGGTGCTCATCTCAGTTTATAGCCAAAGAGTGAGCATTGTCTGTGTCTGCAGATGTTTCCATGGTCATGCAGCAGGCATGACTTGATACCAAAGTACACAGAATGCTGCTTACCTTTCCACCAAAGTGGTACCTATTTATCTACTGTAAATACTCGAGTATAAGATGACCTGAATATAAGCCAAGGTGACTAATTTTGACCTGAAAACCCTGGAAAAAAATTGACCTGAGTATAAGCCGAGGGTTGTAAATGCAGCAGCTGCTAGTGAGTTTCAATAATCAAAATACATGAAAATATGATATAATTAATTAAATTGTTGGTGCCTCTTGGTCATTGACCCGAGTATAAGCCATTTCCCCTTTTTGGGGATCATTTTTGGGACTAAAACACTAGGCTTATACTTCAGTATATACAGCTACAGTCAAACCTCGCATGAAGAGTGTCTCGCTTAAAGAGTAATTCGCTTAAAGAGCAGGATTTTCTCTGAATGTTCGCTTCGCTTAACAAATAAAAACAACCAAAAACTCGCTTAACAAATAAATCGGGGTTCGCAATTCCCCCCCCCACACACACACAATTGGTCATTTACAATGGTGTTTTGCTTAAAGAGCAAACTCGCTTAAAGAGCAATCCTGTGCAACGCATTATGCTCTTTAAGCGAGGTACAACTGTATTTACAATTTTTTACTTTTGAACTGCTAGGTTGGCAGAAGCTGGGACAGAGATGGAAGCTCACTCTGTCATGTAGTACTTGGGTCTTGAACTGCTGACCTGCTAACCTTCTAGTCATCAAGTTCAGCATCTAAATCATTAAGCCACTGCAGTCCCATCAAGCTGAAAATCAGTGCAAAAAGTTTGTACTAGAGCAAAACACTAAATACAACAACAGCAAAACCTCTTGCAGTCCAGTTTATTCTGATTTGTGGCAAATCTTTCAAGATTTTTCTAGGTAAAGAGGAGTCAGATTTGGTTTACTATTCTCTTCTTCTGGGGGACTTATGAGCTGACTTTTCTTCTACAAGGTACCACAGGGAATTGAACTTCTGCCAGCTGCTCCATCTCACTGACTATCCAACCAGCTATATATAATTATAGACATAATATAATTTATTATGCATATGACTAGCAAACATATTTCTCCATCTGGAAGCTATGTCAAATTTCCTCTATGTGGAATGAATGAAGCAATGGCCTGTGGGAGCAATAGATTTGCCACCTGCTTTCTTCACAGGAAGTGCAGCTATTAATTTGGGGGGGAGGCTTTGCACCATTTGCAACATAACCTTGGATGTTCTTTTTTCATCTGATTGCATGATAGTGAGCGTAGGAAAATGAAATCGATCCAGCTGTAAATTAATGGATCAAAGCCATAGTGTAAGGATGGATTGCAGGAAAATGCAGAGTGATTTTCCTTCCAAAAGTAATTCCTGGCTCCAAACATTTGATTGTGCTTTCTTCCAGTCTCTCTGGGGTCTCATCTACTCTAGCTGCAGACTGTCTGTCCTCAGTGATCTAAGGCCCTTGCATCTCACTTTAGGTTTTGCTGGTCTCTTTTGCAAACTAGTTTCTTATATAATCCTCTCTTTTACCAACAGCCACTTTCTGTAATTTTAAATCATTGTTTGTGAAATCTGCCACCCAATGATGTGATGCTAATGTGTAGTCTAGTTGTATATCTGTAGCCCACACTCCAGTACTTGTTCCCCTTAACCTCCTGTCATGGACACCAACTGGATTTCTAATAGTATCTAGTTTAATAATTGCATTATTATTTTTTGAAAGAGTAGCCAGGTTAGTCTGTTTTTCCAGCATATCAGAGAGTAAACAAAAGAAAATGTTGTGGTACTTTTAACTGCTGTATTTCAATGTTAGCTTTTGTAGATCAGGTGTTTGATGAAGTGGGCCTGATCCATGAAAGCTAACATTAAAATATAGCAGTTAGTCTTAAAAGTGCCACAATGTGTTTGTTTGTCTACTCTCTGATATAATTTAATAATGAGTTTTTAGTAAGTCAGATCAGTACTCACATACCCATGCCTCTGAATCCACACACACTTACATTCCTACTGCTGACTAAAAATTGCTTTCCTGGTATTTCCAAAACACATTTTCTACAATTGTTTTGCCCTTCCTTGTTTACCTGTTCCTTTCCTGATGCCCTGTTTACAATTTATTTTCTGCATGGAGCCCTCTTCCCTATGAACACTTAGCTTGCAAGTTCAGGTGCCTATGTTAGCAGACTGTCCTCTTGTTATTTGGCAGTGCGTCTAAGATATTGTCTATTACTATTAATTCTATTACATATTTATAACAAAAGAAGAAGCCTATATTTAGCTTCTTAGGAAAACATTACCACATCTATCCAAATACCACCTCTCTCTCTCTCTGTATGTGTGTGTCTCCATCTACTCACCCCTCCTTTCAGGCAGATTCTCACACAGCCATCTATGAGTAAGAGCCATTCGATGATGGATAGTGCCACCTCACAAAGCATAGACATTTCTTTGTTGAAGACTGTTAAAAAGAGATGAACTGGCCATCATTCTGGGATACTTTTACTGTGGATTTCCAGCATTGACAAGAAGTTGAATAGATAATCCCTGAGGCCCTTTCAATTTACCTGCTGTTCCATAAGTGTTTCATCAAGAATAAAGTTCAGATTTCTAAACAGAACTGCTCTGTTTATTGTTATTGTGTAACATTCAATTTAGTCTGTAACTATTTAAAAAATGGTATGTTATCACAAACTTTAAAAATTGGCAACAACATCATTATCATCTAGGAAACTGTGATCTCATTCCATGGTGAATGTTTTAAATAAAACATATTCTTACAGGCTGAAATCTATTGGTGATTTACCCATGAACAAATGAAATTATGTAAATTATGTAAGTCTATTAATTAGTGAGATGCTAATGCCAGGGATATAGCCAACATTTGGTTAATTGGCAGCTATTTGCTATCATGATTTATATAATTCCACCTATTCATGCATATATCACTAATCAGCCAGAATGCTTGAAATTTGACATCAGTAGAAAGAAAATGACTTGTAAATACAATGTAGCCTTGGTTCTTAATCCATTTTCATCTAAATTGGGTTCCATAAGACTAGATTCATGGAATGAATGAATTTGTATCTCCCCCCCCCCCTTGAATCCATTTTCAGTCAAACAACTGACTAGCATCTTGAAAAAAAGCAATTCAGAGAATTATGCATTCTAGTTCCTTCAATTGCATCCAGTTTTATAGCACAGTGAATTCTATGTTACCATCCATGGAAGGAAATGTACTGGGGAAGGAATCCTCATGCATTAAAGACTCTTTAGGTTCGGTGATCGTAGCCGATATTAATTTAGATAGAACACAGAGTGCCAGGAGTTTGTGGCTATCATTGCATATATTACTTTTATCACAGGGAAAAACTATAGTAAAGTGTGGTAGTTAATTCTTGTAGTTAAAAAATAGTACCAAAAAGAAAACTAGCTTCAGTTTGATACAGAATCAGGAATTTTCAGCAAGAAAAACATCTAGACCGTTATCTTATCCAGATGACCTGAGACTTCAACTTCAAAAATTGGAAAAAATAGATCCTACCAACTTATTTATATGAGGATAAAATATGCTACAGAATTTGGATATTTATTTATTTATTCATTTATTAGATTTCTATTTAAGGTGCTATATCCTTAGGTCCAACATAATTGCTGTAGGTAAAGCAGTCTAATGAATTCATTGTCATCCATTACACAGGCATGAGAAGTCTGTCAGACTTTTAATGCTATTGGGTATTTTCTCTGTTAATTACCATCAGTTATATAATTTGTATTAATTTTGTTAAAGGTGTATAGCTTGGTGCATTTTTTGTTATTTTTCTTTATGTATTGTTGCTTTATTTTCAAGTACTGTACTGTAGAATGATTCTCTGCTGCTTTGGCTCTGTTTCTCCAGTGGTTTTGAGGTATCAGAAACATGAATTAGAAACCTGAAATTAGACTTTATAAAAACCCCAAGAAAGCTTCCTGTTTTATGTAAGACAAAACATCCGGTCCATAAAAAAATACAAAACAAAGAAGACAAGAGCCCAAAGAGAAAGAAATATGTAAAATTTAGTTGTGCATGCCCCTATTTACACTGTATTCTGTGCCCATTCCAGACATTTTCTCAAAGAGCCTTCAGGAAGCTGTCTTTCCTCTAACGAACTAGTGTCTTGCTTGGTCCCATCCAGTGTCCAGTGTCTTGCTTGGTCCCATCCCCTCTGCAGCCTTTGCCAAAGCCAATCACTGCGTTGGGGAAATCTTCGGAGCCTCCTCTGTTTCAAAATTTGTGGCACTAGCAGAGCCCCCTGGTGCACCCGGGATGACATCACCGCAGCACACCAGGTTTACCCTTCCAGTGCTGCAGAGTTTGAAACAGAGGAGGCTCCGAAGATTTCCCCAATGCAGCGATCGGCTTTGGCAAAGGTTGCAGAGGGGATGGGACCGCCCCAGAGGCTGCTCAGAGCAGCCAAGACAAAGCGTAATCGCTTCCACCACTGCCAGGACAAAGCATGATCACTGCTCACCACAGGCCACATTAATGATATGCAGGGGCCTAATTGGGCCCGTGGGCCACAGTTTGGGTGCCACTGATGTAGACTATATCCTCTGGAGCAGAAGTTCTAAGCACACTAGATGAAATCCTTTCATTAAATCCTCATTCTCACTGTCAGCAGTGGGAGAGCCCACCTCTAGCCCCTGCAGGTGTGTTGGAGTGGGACTAGCCCGAGAAAAAAAAAGTTTGGGCATCGCTGGTCTACATGCTCTCAGGATCAGATTTTGAGGTAATGGTGATGGGAAAAAGAATCACTTGATTCTGGGTCCACTATGGGCTTAATCCATGTATCAATTGGATCTTGGCATTATTTGCATCACATCGTTTTTTTTTCTCTTCAGGATCTTTCCCTACAATTTAGACTGTCATACTTCTTAGCAGAAGAGGGGGAAAGGGGCATATTATTAACCTTGAAGGGTGTAGCAGATGGAAGAGAATACTACATAGTTTTTGCTATGTATTTTTCCTATGTATTTTAATGTGTACCCATTGTCTTGAGATTTGCAGTAATTTTAATGGTAATATCCAAATTGTTTCAATAAAGCATATGTGAAAGAAAGGGGAAGGAAGGAGGTTGTTTTTTTTAAATTCTGGTTGGAGTAGAGTAGGAACAAATGTTTGCTGATTTCTTAATGTAACCACACAAATCTATTCTGTGGTTATATTAAGAAGTCAGACTGCATTTCAATCTAACACAAATAGAAACAAAATATAATCATCATCATGCTCAATAAGGCAATATTCTGTTTAGTGTAGGACTTTTTTTTATGTGGCTCATCAATAGAGAAAAAAGAGATACTAATGAAAAGGCCACAAGAAAGAACAAGAATTATTGGCTATATTAGAATAACTATTAACAACTGTTAGACCTTCGTAAAGAGTTCAGGCATGGTTAAACACACATTTGTCTCTGAGAGACCAGAATACAGTACAAGTTGTTTGAAATGAACCATTAAGTACAATACTAAGAAGCTGATTTATTTCCTATGACAGAACCTTGCTACACACAGTGACTGCCCCATTACATGAGATCACACTTGAAAAAGTTCACTTTTTTCACTTTTTTTACCTACACTTCTATCATAAAGCAGAAAGAAATAAAGAACTTGTATTTTAATGCTCTATGCACATATACCGCATACAGTATTATAAATTGTTTCATATAACAGAGACTAGAGTAGCCTCACTGTAATGGTGAATAACAAGACAATTGTGCAAATGGCACAAGGTTGAATAGAATGCCTAGAAGTGAAAGGCTCCATTATACAATAACATAATTAACATAATTTTACATTTGCATTTGTACAATAAATTAATTAATGGTATTGCAAGAGAGGAAAAATGAACATTAGTATTTCTTCTTTGTTCAGTTTCCAAGATGTTACTGAGTTCTAATTTTAAAATGCCTTGATGATGTTCTAGAACAGTGATGCTGAACCTTGGCACTCCAGGTATTCTTGGACATTAATTCCCAGAATCCCAAGTCAACAATCCTGCTGATCAGGGCTTCAGGGAATTGAAGTTGATGAACAGCTGGAGTGCCAAGGTTCACCATCACTGTTCTAGAACCTTTTAAACACTTATTAAAATAGTTGCTCAAAGAGTATGACATAGTGTTGCAATAGTATCCTTCAATTACAAATGGTGTATTGTTCAATGAAATAATTATTTTGAAACCTATTAAATTTAAAATCTAGCCTGCATTATGATTCTCAGCATTTCTTCTAGGTTGGTTTTTTGTTTGAAATCACCCAGCAAACATTTGTTGTTTTGTTTTTGTCAGACAAGGACCTTGGAGACAACAGTGTAAGTGAAGGTAACTCATCCTTTTGCAAAGAAATTGACATGTTAGCCTGTCTCAGCATGTTGGCAAGAGGAAAGAAAGAAAAAAGAGGAAAAGAAGAGAGGCAAAATATTATGCCACTTTAAATACTTTTTTTGGATCAGAATCCACATTATCAGACACAGACGCAAAAATACACATCTTCCACATTTATGTATATTATTATGGCCAGATGAGATTGCACATCACAAAGCGCCTTAGCAACAAAGCAGCTACTTCAGTTCATTGCTTACTGTTGAGCAAACATTATAGCATGAGACAGCTGGGATCTACTGTTAAGCAGGACCCCATACAAGACTGACAACATAATTGCAGCCATCACCATTTCTAAGGTTTGAAAAATTGAGGATAAACAGTGGAGGAAGTATGTTTCTTTCCTTCTTTGTATCAAGGTGTTGTACAATTTAAAATTGTAGAGGTATATTTCATGTGAAAATCACTAGAAACAGGTAACCTCATTTTGTGTTACCTTGCCCATATACTAGATCTTAGTTTGTACATGTGGTGGGGCTAAATGCCATGCACATAAATACTGCATTGCTTGAATTTCTCCACATTTGCAGAAAATTGTTCTGCATCCCACTGTACTGTACTTCATTATTCTTTCAACTTCTTACTTTGCTTTGAAGTCTATTAAATGACTTCCAGATGGTCCAGACAGAATCTTCTCCTGGTGGAAGACATGCTTGGCAAGGTTGTGTTGTTTCTGCTCTCCATAAGTTCAGTTTAACATATTTAAAATTTAAACATTTTGGACTTGAGTTACATACAGAAAACTTTCTGCAGCATGCAGAAAACTTTTCTTCATCTTGGGGTTGGTGTCAATGAAATTGATAGGTTTAGTGTTGTATATTGTTTGTATATACAGTGGTATCTCATACAATGATTTTAATCCATTCCATGGGGGTCGTTGTTGTACGAAACAATTGCTATACGATGCATTGATGATATAGCAATTTTCCCTATGAGATGCATTGTACAATGATTTTTTCTGTTTTTTCCCATTGAAAAAATGCTGTATGATTTTTTCCATAGGGAAAATTGTCATGCAGGATGCCGTTTCCCCCCAAAACCTAATTGTTATGCAATTTCATTGCTATATTGGGCAATTGTTGTATGAGGTTCCACTGTATATTCTTATATTGTTCATTATTTTCTAGCACCTTAGACTAGCATATCCCTGGAACTAAATAATAGACTTTTTCAGTGGAGGTGGGCTTCTGGAGCCATCAATAATTTTGCATGATTCTTTAAGTGCTACATCCACTTGCTTGGCTTATGCTGATTTATACAATTGACACAAGCATATTTTGCTGAGAAGTGACACAGGGATAAAACTGTTCTTAGCAACTTTCTGTTGGGTGTTTAAAGAATGTTTTTGTAGACTTGGGTTCAATCCAGAGTGACACCAAAATACTTTTGGATAGGGCAGTTTTCAAAAATCCAAAAAGAAAATGGGTATGGTAATGCTAGAACAAGGCAGCATGGGAAATTTGTACCACATTAAAATGTGTTTGAATTTACTGGAAATCTTACTAGCCCTATTCTCTTTTTTTTTCTTTTTGTCTTGGGTAACAAGAAAAGATGGGCTCAGAATTTTTAATAGCCAATAGGATATACTGAGTGAATCACTCACAAAGTGAAGAATATTTTAAGAATCATCATACCACTTCAGGTATAAGGGTGAAAAGTACAAATTACAATAAGCTAATCTAACCCTGGTTCATACCAGAAGTTAATGAGATTTGTTATCTTTCCTTCTAAATACCATGTAGGAAATGAAGAATTCATATGGAAGGTGTAGATCATATTAAAACATTTTACTCATGTTCTGTTCCAGTGAGAAATGAGAGCTTTAATGTGGAAAAGAGGTTTTCCCACATTTTCCCATTTCACATTTAACCAGAAAAACAGGGGAATATATTCACGGGTGAAGTGGACCTAAGCTGCTAAGAGTTGAGTCTTAGCCAATGAATGTTTTGGTGGCTCCATTGTGAAAGGAATAGTATATCCATTCCAGGATTTCATCTGTACATTATCAGAGCTAACCAAAGTACTGACCCAGTTTCAATGGTCATTTCCTATACTTTGGCTAGCCCCTGTAAATGCTTTATTTAAACCTGGAATGTGTTCACTGCACCACTGGCATTTGAGCCACTAGCCTCCATTGGCCTGTGTTGAGCTTAGCATGCCACTGAAAGTACTCTTGAACTGTTGGTAGTAATTACTCAGTTACATAAAATCTAACCAGCTAAAACCCAAGACCAATCCTCTTTAAGCATCAATCTACTTCTACCTCAGCAATACAATGCAAACTTACATGGCCCTGTTAGCTTCCCAAGGGGTACACAGAAAGAGTCTCCTCGAAGATTGTGGTATTTTTGAACCACAATCAGGCAATAGCAACCTTCTGCTGGCTAATCATTTTCACAGTAGGTCAGGTGAAAGGAACTACAGAATGAATTCATCAAATGTGGCTTCATTTTGGCAGTTTCATGTCTGGCCTAAAGATGAAAAAAGAAGGAGAAGAAGAAGACATTAGTTTCCCAATACAGTGATACCTCGCTTAATGAGTAAAATGTGTTCCATGGGGGTTACTCATTAAGCAAGTTGCTCATTTAGTGAAACACAGCTGTTAGCAAGACAGATTCACCTCCCCACCCTGCTCAAGCAACAGGATGGGCAGGCAAATCCATCTCACTAACAGTGCTGGCTTGCCGGTGAAATGAAGGCAGATGGATTTGCATGGCCACCCTGTTGCTTGAGCAGGGTGGGCAGGGAAATATGTCTTGCTAACAGCACTGTTTTGGGAAGCAGAACGGGGAGCCCCCAGTCTGCTTCCCATCCACACTGTAGGGCAAATCCCTTGCTGTTAGGTTTGCCTTTGCTGTTAGGCAGGGCAAATCCCTTGCTGTTAGTTTTGGCAAACCATTGCTGTTAGTGAGAGATATTCATACTGCCCCCCCTGCTGAAACAACATGGTGAACAAGGCAAATCCCATTGAAAAGTGCTTCTCTGACCAAAGGCAAGCTAGCGCTATTAGCAAGATGGATTTGCCCTGTCCACCCTGTTGTTTGAACAGGTGGGCAGGTGAATCCGTCTTGCTAACAGCACTGGTTTGCCTTTGGTCAGAGAAGTGCTTTTCTAAGGGGAAAGGGCTTCTCAGGCCAAAGGCAAACTTAACAGCGAGGGATTCGCCCTGTCTAACAGCGAAGGCAAACCTACAAGCAGTCGAATCCATTTTGTTAACAGCACTTGTTTGGGAAGCAGAACGGGGAACCCGGTCTCGTTCCCAAACAGGCTGCCACTGCCGATTTGCCAGCGCAGGTGAGAGAACTGTTCTCGTTAAGCGAGTTTTTGTTTGTTCAATGAGGCAGATCTTTTGGAAAAAATCCTGCTCGTTAACCAAGTTACTTGCTAAGTGAGATGCTCGTTATGCGAGTTATTACTGTACACATTTATTTCATAGTTTCAGTCCTCACTCTTCCATGACAGCTTAGGTCTCTATAAGAATTCAGAAACCAGCAGGACCAACTAAATTAAAGTATGGCACACAGTACAAGTATAAACTGCTTTGTCATGGCATGAATTAGCTGTTAGACCATAAGCCCTTGTGCTGTTCTGCATGAAGCCCCACATGCCAGGCTGATAAGCAGGTTCTCTAACCCAAACTGTATTATTTAGAGGTCAAGTGTTTATAGGTTCAAAGTCATTAAAAAAACAGCATTATACCTTTTATCAGTCTTTAAATGTGTTATAAAATGATATACAAAGTGGTTATTCAGCCAAGACAGTCAACATATGTGGAGAAAACTCCATGGTCTTTGCTGCAGAATTAAGGGTATTGTAACGAAAGAAAGTGCTAGTTATAAGACCTGTAAATGCTATTTCTGGTCTTGAACATGTTGCTACATTTATTAATTATTTCAAGACACTTTTCTACTTGATTTCCGTATTTTTTACAGCTAGCATTTGTAAAACACATTAAGCATGTGACTTAGCATTTAGACTTGACTGAGATGAACAAATTATTTTATAGTACTTTTTCTTATATCTCATTTTTGAAAAATACAAGTTCAGGACTACTTTTTCTACACCTTCTTTAGTATTTCAGCACTCTATACATTTAAAATTTCACCTCTAAAAATGTTATGTATAGAATGCACCCTAAAACTGCAGTTTAATGCCCATTCCTTGCCAGTGGCCATGGATTGTGTTGTTAACACGATTTACTACATTTTGAAAATGCAGTTCCAACTGTTTATGCAAGCGACCATGGAAAATAAGGATTGTCCTGTTCTTCCTAAAAATATAACAATAGATTGACCATGTTAAGAAAGGAAAACCTCCCCCCCCCCATTTCCCAAGGAGAACCACACACACTTGGCCCTTTAGCAGTGCCTAGTTGCACTATAGTAATTATCTAGGCCATTTAAGGGAAAAGGTACAGCATTTCTCTTAGTTTTGCACTGAGATTGCTAATCTATGGCTCCATGAGCCCCAACTAGTTGATGTAGCTGCTTTTTTGGGGGGCAGTCAGACTCCTGTTGCAGAACCACAGCAGAGATGGTTGAAGGGCCAGCAGCAGAAGCAGGACCCAGAATTGAGACATCTGTTACTGCAACCCAGCCAAGATATTTGCATCTCATCTGCATGTAGTGGATAGCATGAGACAAAGTGTTATTTCCGATTTGCCTAGGCATATGGCTAGAGAACATCTGCACTGTTTTCTGCCAGTATATAGGCTGCCAGTGTACAGACTACCACTATGTTACTGTCAATATATAAACTGTCCATGAATCAAAACCTCCCACATTTCAGCAGGAACCTCTCTGCCAGATATACACTGTGTTCCTTGTGGAGAAAGTAATGATGGAGAGGAGACCACCTGTGTGTCCCCTTGAAGCATGTTGTAGAAATCCAGGTAAGTTATGATTGAATATCCATATCCCTTGAGGATTCTTTATAAAGTTATATATTTGTAATGATAATTATTCATTGGGTGGGATTCAAAACAATGTTTAGACTGCCTAGTCCACCCCAGATGTTATGCACAAGTAAGGACCTCCATTTTCCTGATATCTTCCTTGTGTGTGTAGAGCCCTCACAAAACCAGGAACTTCTCTGCAGATGCCTCTGTCTTTGTCTATACTGTTTATTTCCACAACCATGGCAAATTGTTTGAATTAAAGAACAATTAATTAAATAAGGACAAGATTGGATGTCTTCATTCTCTCTTCACTAGTAAAAGAATGAGTATTTAATTAACAGCCCAAACAGTTTGGATTCTGAGTAAGTGAAACCTTCAAGCCAAGAATCCAGTTTTTCCATTTAGTAATGATATGCCTTTCTACCTTGACAGGAGACCTGGCACATTCCCATATTAGATGATTAAAAAGCAATAAGGGCAAGATATAATTTGGAGTATCTATTTCTACTTCTGCTGTTTCTGCAGAGACTGAATCACCTTTACTACCATTTCTGCTAATCCTCATAGTTATCTCTTCCCTTGATATGAAATATATTTAAAGCTAGACATTACAGAATGTTTTCTACCTTGGAATGATCTCCTGAGGAGGCATACAAACCCACTCGGTAAGATGAGAATGACTAATGGTTAAGTCCCAGCTTTTTACATCTGCTCTCTGAAAAAGAGAAATAAATTCAAGAACATAAGATGGAAATGGGGGAAAGAAGGGAGAAGCCATGCTTGCTACAGTGCTTGCCAATCATCTTGAAACACTAATTTTGAAGCACAGTCTTGGCTGCCAATCACCTCCAATCTCACACAGACTGGCTCTGGAAAAAACTGTACTACGCTCACCACAGTGTATTGCTGGCATTACATTATCCCTAGTGAAAATAGACTCTTCCCATATTGCAAAATAGTGGGGGGAAAGTTCCAGCACACTCTTTTGAAACTTTTGACTACTAAGTTTGAAGAAAACCTATGATTCATATAACTTTAATGTTGCATACCAACAGAGACTTGTGTTGTTCAAATGACTCTCTGAATATCATGGATCTCACTGCAGGAATCATTTAATTAACATATTTTAGAGCAGATGAAAGCAGAGGAACAGTGTGATTCATTCACTTCTCCACTCTCCTGTTCTTTCTAACCTCTTGCAAACAGTGATTTTTAAAAACTCATTAACAGAATTCAAAAATTATGTTTCCTATGCATTAGAAAATTATCATTTCCTATTACAGTAATACCTCAGATAACGTTTACCTCGGATAACGCT
This sequence comes from Furcifer pardalis, assembly GCA_030440675.1. Classification (NCBI taxonomy): domain Eukaryota; kingdom Metazoa; phylum Chordata; class Lepidosauria; order Squamata; family Chamaeleonidae; genus Furcifer; species Furcifer pardalis. The sequence continues at coordinate 64,862,100 of CP126895.1, forward strand.
AAAATCGTGTAGTGTTAAGTAATCTGGGGAGGAGAATTGGATCAAATAACGTTAAGGTCCTATGGGATGTATCGGATAACAACCGCTAAAGCCTGTGTGGTTACAATGTATCTCTATGGAGCTTTAACATTATCCGATACATCCCATAGGATTTTAACATGCATTGGATAACACTAAAAATCGGATAACACCAAGACTTGTGGAACCGAGTCTTAGCGCTATCTGAGGTATTACTGTATTTAGAAATTATTCTGATTATTTTTTTCTTGGATTTGCTGGCTCTATTTGTTTGTCACCCCCACACCCACACCCGGGGCGATGTTTCTTCTCTAATAGATCCTAGCTTCTTCTTGGTCCCATACTTCTTATTTGACAAGCAATCAGTAGTACAGCAGAATTTTATTTTCTTCTTATTAAAAGTAGAGACAATGGTTACATCATGTTGCTTGAAACATTCTACACTAGACTCCTTGTGCAAGTAATATCCTGTTGAAAGCAGTGGAAAGGAAACTGACAGATCAGCTTCTAGAAGGTAGACTGGTCTCACAAGAATAGAATGGCTTTAGATTCAGTTTTCCACAACCCAGATCGTCCCCACCCCAAGAATATAGTTATATTAGCTTCCACTGGTGAGAGCACAACAAACAGGCATGTGCCTTACTAATGATCACCTGGGGAGCAAATGGTCATAAAACAATTTTCTATCAGAAGGGAGACTCTCTCATATTTTCTCACATTTCCACCTCCTTCATCAGGCAACATCCAAGGGAAAGCAAGGAAAAGATGCTAACGGTGATAAAAAAAAACCCTAGGGATTTTTATTTGAAATACATGAGCATTATCTGCAATAGCCACCAAGGTTCAGCTTGCAAAAGTTTGCTAGAAAGCACATCAACTGTGCATCTAGAACTGAATCTAATCCACCTCTCTCCCCCCCCCCCAGACTAATACTGGCTCCTAACTGGGGAACAGAGTTATCCCCATAGGACCTTGTCCTAGTTCACAAGTCACCCTGTCTCAAATTAAACCTAGCATAGTCATCCCTCATGCTATTTGAGCAAAAGAGTTATGTGCAAACAGCTGCCTAAAAATTTTAACAGAATTGTCATGGGAGCACATATAGAATGTGTGCAAATGATAGTGATGTCCTGCTGTGCACCATCTTTATTTTATTTATTTATTTAGTTCAATTTATATGCCGCCCTACTCGGTGCAACCGACTCAGGGTGGCTCACAAAAATTCACGAAAATCAACAATCTATTACATAATCACAATATATCACAATACATTTGAAATTAAACCTAATAGAAAATACAGTATAATACAACAAAACAAGGAAATAACAGCAGATGCATCAATGTTATGCATATATATCATAAAACAGTTACAAACAATCACTTCCCTCTGGACAATAATTACAATTACAAAGCAGCAGAATGGCAACAGTACAGTAATATCATCTATACATCACATGTAACAACTTGCAATGGTCTTAGAGCTGCCTTAGGGGGCCTCGTAGTTTTTTTCCCTTTCCCCCTTCACTGAGCCAGTCGCAGGTGTGTCCGGATGAAGCCTCCTCCGGGCAAAGTGGCGGGGCCTGGAGGGAGGGCTGGAGAGTTCTCTGCCCGTCTGCAGCCAAAAAGTTCCTTTTAACGCCTCCGGCCAGGATGTTGGGGCTTGGAAGGAGGGCGGGAGGTTCCTCTGACTGCCCGCAGCTGGCGGAGATTTTTCTTCTCCTCCGGGTGAGGTGGCGGGGCCCGGAGGGAGGGCTGGAGAGTTCTCTGCCCGTCTGCAGCAAAAAGGTTCCTTTTAACACCTCCAGCCAGGATGTCGGGGCTCGGAGGGCGGGCGGGAGGTTCCTCTGACTGCCCGCAGCTGGCGGAGATTTTATAGGATGCATCAGCTTTTATTATTGTACATCAGTGTTGCCCAAACTTTTTTCTTGCGGGCCAGTCCCAACCCTGAAACACAGCTGAAGGGCCCAGAGGCGGTCTGCTCCCACTGCTGACAGTTTTGATGTCGGCAGTGGTGGTGATGGAGGCAGTGACTGTGCTTTTTCCAGGCTTCTCTGAGCAGCCTCTTGCTTGATCCTTTCCCCTCAGCAACCTGTGCTGAAACTGATCGCTGCTTCGGGAAAATTTTCAGAGCCTCCTACGAGTCAAAGTTTGTGGCGCTAAGAGAGCCCCCTGGCATGCTCGGGATGAGGTGCACATTTTCAGCTGTAGCACTGCTCAGAGGGAGGTGGGAACCAAGTGGATAAGGTCCCCAGACTCTCCCAGTGCTGGCAGGGGCAGAAAATGGGCTCAACACATCCCTGTCCCAGGTTGGAACTGAGTGGATAAGGTCCCCCAAATGGCATGAAAAAGGTAGGGAGATTGCTTTGTCATTTTTTGGGGGGTGGGGAATGATCGCATCTGGCATTTTTTGTCTTTTTTGGTGTGTTTTTGTATTTTATTTAATTTTTTGAAAAAAATTTTTGTCCGTTGGGGCTATTTCCCTTTTTGGGGGGATGATCTTTTCTGGCATTTTTTGTATGTTTTCCTGTTTTTTTGTATTATTATTATTTTGTATTATTATTATTTGTTTGGGCCTTTTTAAAAAAAAATTTCAATGCATTCTTATGGGAAAACATGCTTCAGTTTATGATTTTTTCACGTTACAATGGAGGCTGTTGGAACAGCCCTCCATCATAACCTGAAGTTTTACTCTAAGAAAAAAAAACTATTACCATTGTTGTTTCTGGTTTGATAAGACATATTACTCATTGGAAGAGACTAAGATTCCATGATTAACCACAATATATGTCAACAACACAATAGCCATGCCAGATTACATTCTTTGTAGGGACAAGTATTTATGAAAAAATAATGACATTTATATGGCTATCTAGGCTTGCTTTTAAAGTGTTCCCTATGCTTTTCTCCCCTCCTGATATTTATTTTAAATCACATGGTGAGAGATTTCATTCTTCTTAATAGGATTCTGGTTTTCTATTTTCATTTCAGTATCTTAGAGGGGAGAGGTTCTGAACCATATCAATATTCATTTCTCAGTAGAATATACATTTCTGTCACTTGGATGATAACTTTGAAGAATTACTTGAAATACCTTTTTTGATTCATTTTTTTCTGTGAATAAAACTATGAGTACATTGTTTTTCACATTTCATATAGCCTGCTCTGAAATTATAAATGGCTACGTTTCTTTTCCTACTTCATTTATTCCATACCAAAACCAAAATGACTTTGCTTTCTTTTACTGTTTCATTTCACATTTATTAAATAAAATTCATTTGAAATTCTGTGTATCTCATCTGTTTGATTTGCCTTAGTGTCATGTGCTGGAACTGAAACCAGATGTCAAAAATTAACATTCCATTTAAAATGAAGAATCTGCATTTTTGTTTGATTTCCAACAGTTAATGGCTTGTTTGCTACTTTCACTTAGCCTGAAGTTCCTAATGAAGCTTTGTTCATGGGCTATTGTTTTGTTTTTGCTGTTGTTTCTGGTTGTACAGTGATTTGTTGCAGTTCCCTGGTAGCTCAGTGGGTAAAAGCACTGTGCTTGGTGACTGAAAGCACAGGGTTCAATTCTCCAAGAGCTGCAAGATAGGGGACATGAAAGCAGCCTCATTCTGGGGTCCCCTGCAAAAATCCTTTCAACCCAGAGTAATCTCTGACACGAAAACATCCACACAGTGATTTGTTGGCAATTTTATGACATATTTATTTATGGTCAGAGGTTATTCTAAATGTATGTAAAACTATAAAATAAGTTTTTCCCTACAATAAATAAATCATAAATATAGTTATTGGCAAACAAAACTCTTTTGAAGTCAGGGAGACTAAACTGATAGGCCTGTAGTATATTGTCCTGAATTTTATCCATTTCTTATATTTTCCACTTTCTATAATCATTTCCTTTCATAAACATCTTATTTTCCTGTTGACACAGAGTATAGAGAACAGCCTTTTCACTTTCAATATGCAAAATTCAGAAATGGTTGAAACTGGAACTTATGTTGTTAGGTGACAAAATGATATCACTGCATTCTTCCCAGCTGCCATATTTACACAATTAGTGTACAAAGTCCAATAGTTTATTATTTATTTAATTATTTATTTATTTGTTCACACTTGTATGCTACCCTATTCAATACTCAGAGCCGACAACACAGCATCACAGAACAAAACATCAAACATAATAATCCCAACAATAAAACCATGAGCAATCCAGTAAAAGTTAAAAATTTAAAAGACTAAAAAATTCAAAAGAATTAAGAGAGAGGGACAGTCATCGGATCAGCCAGCAGGCCTTGGTTACTGTGTTACTGGCACCCCATACCTGCCCCGCCATCCTAGTCTTTATGCCTTTTCTGAAGGGCAGCAGCTCTGTCTGGAGACACAACTCAATTGGCAGGAGGTTCCATAGGGCTGGAGCGGACACAGAGAAGGCCCTCCTTCTAGTTCTAGAGCGATGAGCCTCTCTAGCTGATGGAACAGTTAGAGAGCCTCTCCGGTCCACTCTGGTGGGATGGACAGATGTTCTTGGGGTGACGCGGTCTCTTAAGTATCCTGGCCCACTACCATGTAGGGCTTTAAAGGTAATTACCACCACCTTGAATTGCACCCAGAGGCATACTGGCAACCAATGCAGCTCCAGAAGCAGTGGTGAGGCACGTGCATAATGTCCACATCCCATCACCAACCAAGCAGCTGCGTTCTGGACCAGTTGCAGCCTCCAAATGGTCATCAAGGGCAGTTGATCGCAGTAACCAATTACAAAACATTTTAACCAGTTTGCTATTTACAAAGTTGCTATAAAATAATGAAGGATGAAGAAATGTCCTTTACTGATTAAGGCATCTGTGCTTCAAATAACAAAGCTGCTTTGTTTGTTTCTACTGCCAAAGAGTATAATCCTGGAAGATCTGTATGCTGGCTAAGAGCATGACCAGACAAGGTAATTCTACCACGTTGATTCACATTATGTGTGCCAAATAGTTGTAGATCAAGTCATCAGATTCAAAGATCCTTGTTTCTTTTAGTACAAGATGATGTGTTTCAACCACCCACACAATGTGTAATGTCAAAAACATTTCTCCTCTAACGTCACATTCTTTCTCCTCTTCCTCCTTTGTTTAAATCATTTCCCCTGCCCTTTATATTCCTCTTTACATCTTGTTTCACTCGCTTGTTTCTTGGCCTGATAGTTTGTTTATTGTAGTTCACATTTTCTATGGTTTCTTATAGCTCTTGATTCATTTTTTTTATTTTTTTGAAATTTTTAGCAACCAATATAAAATGATTTTGCAATATATCAACAATAATCATTTCAGTTGAAAGCAGTTTTTAGCTATACAGATTTATCAACATTTTCTGTTGTATATGTATTTCATAATTGCATTGCATACTGATCATTGTTTAATATCTCTAAAAGCAACTAAACAAAGATGTAGGGGTAAAATTTTGCCATGTGCAAAATGTTGTACATGATGAAGGGAGCTGTTCTTCCTCTTACAACCACAGGTCTCCAAAACATTTGACATACACAAATTTCATACTTCCATTGCATATAGCTATTGGTCTGAAGCAATTTTAAATTTTATTTTAAACAACCAATATAGTACTAAAATGATTTGCTGGTGTATCACATAATTTATTTTGTTACTACAAACTCATTCAGCGCTTCTGTAATTATAGATTATTTATGTATATGCTTATATATGTAAAGTTATTGTTATTTAAAAATGTTTGCTAAATGCTGGCCTTTCCCATCTTCATGCTAGCATGCAAATCATAATGCATGATTGGCTTGCTTGCTATAAGTTCAGTCATTAAGGGATATCAAGTTGCATCTGACTAATAGGGTTTTTGAGATGTGAAATATTTAAGGAGTGGGTTAATCATTGACACTCCAATCATGAGTTTCCATGGTTAACCCAGGATTTGAACTCAGATCTCCTAAATCCTAGTCTCACTGGCTCTTCCAAAGAATTCTGTACTGAAATATACATCCTGGACAGATGACTTTCACTCACATTGTTACATGGGATAGAAGTGTATTTGCTATTAACTTACTGTTTCACAAATGGTTCACTGTTTTGCTAACAGACTTATTTGTGTTGATATCACTGTCCTGTTAGAAATTTGTTTTAAAAGGCAGAAAATCTATCTCAAGACTATTTCTATTTCATTATTTCATGGTAGTACATGAAGAGTCAGTGGCTCAGCAAGGTTTTTCAAATGAATATTATATTCATATATTCATATATTATTTCATATATTCATATATTATTTTTGATAAGGTGAGAACTTCATCACTTGTTTCTATTTACAGGCACTCTGATAGAATCATTTAAAAAAATGCCTTGATAGCATCTCCACCTTTTTCATTAAAAATGAGAAAAGGATGGAAAAAATCCACCATTCCACCCACATTTCCCATCTTCAAAAGTTCTAGGCACAGTCAGTATTACTAAAATATTCTTAAGTTCAAAACTGTATGTGTCTTTAGAAGCATGTAGTTATTCAAAATACATCATCAGATTTCTTCTCTGAGCCACACATTTCCATAAATCTCTGCCAAATATATCAGATTTTAAATGCCATGTAGTGATACTACTTTTCTCTCTAATGTTGTACAGGTCTTGGACAATTCCTCCCAGTTTTCACATCCCCAATTAGAATAATTAGTTTTGTAATTAATATTTTCTTCAATTGAAAAGCATTATAGTGGGGCGATGTCAGGTGACACAGCCACCCCTCATTGTCACACTTCTAACTGTATGTGCAAAAAAAGTCAATCATTCCTTCACAGACAGTTTACTTTCAAAATACCACCCATCAATGTCCTCCTTTTACTTTAAAAATGGAGTGCAAATATTGTGAATGTCCCCCCCCCCCAGCAACGGGGTCCACAGTTATCACTAGATGTTCCACTTCGTTCACGAGTCAAAAATAGTCACCATTATTTGATGCTTCAAATGTCAGCTTGCCTAACAATGTGTGAAGATTTCATTGGGTAAGAATCTTATTACATTTTACTGGTAGGGGGATTTGAAATTGGATTTTTCTCCCACCCTGTATTAAGGACCTAGCTTCACTTCAGTTGTTGGAAGAAAAAAAAACACTTAATGTCATACCCACTTCTCTGTCTTGTTCTCAGGGTTATGAGACACTATCTACTTCTTGTGCTCCAGAATGAGCTACCATGTTTTCTTGGTAATTACATCCACATTTGGGCTGCTATAGATCTGGTCATCTCCCACCTTTTGTCCTTCAAATGACAGTTGCCTAACACAGCTTATTCATACAAATTCTGGGAAATAAGCAAGTGTTGATTTCTCTAACACCACTTCTGTTTTTATTGCTTGGATTGAATTTTAACAGAATGTGCATTGTACTGCTCCAGAATGTGTGGTGTTGACTGTGTCTTTAAGTTGATTGTTAACCACTGTGAAATTCAGTGAGGAAGAATAGGATATAAATAGAATTAAAGAGCAGACAGACAGACAAATAAATTAATAACCAAATGTGGGCTTAAGGAGATCATTCCTGTCATGAGTTTATATCTATTTGGAATTCTCAGAGACTGTCTTGCCTCTGAACCTGGCAAGCCCCGGGCAAGGGAGTTGCCTCTGCTTACCCTCGCAAGGGAGGAACCTGCATATTATTTATGACATAGCATTTGTCAGAATAGGGGAGGGGCACACTGAGGCTTTTAAGGTGAAGCCTGCCCCAGATTCACACTCACATACCCAAATCAATACTTTTAATAGTCACCCTATGTAGACTATACATCATCAAGCATCACTTGATTGAACCAATTTAACAGAGCTAGAGTACCTTTCTGGAATCAACAAAATGGTACTACATTGTTCGCCATTATTTGCCAATTGTTTGCTTTATCAGGAAAGCTAGTTCACATGAATGTGATTGGTTTCATCACTGTTATTTACAGATAGTATAGTTTTCTTGCCTTGAGTATCCTGGTGAGAGATCTTACAATTATAAAATCCATCTCTTTCAGAGTTGGTAGAAATCAATAGGATATGTTTGTGAATAGCAAAATATTCTCCTTGATACATTACTAATTACACAGAACTAATGTATTTAACTCATTTCTGTTGCCAGACAGTTAATCCCTTACAAAAATGTCATCTGTTGATGTTACAAACATTTAAAGATAGACATTCTCCACAGTCTTGTTTTGTGTTTGTGGTTATAACTTCTAAATATATTCTTTGCTATATAAATTCCCTGTGGCAATGTATGGTTGTGAGAGCTGGACCATTAGGAAAGCTGAGCGCAGAGGAATAGACGCCTTTGAGATGTGTTGTTGGAGGAGAGTTTTGAGAGTCCTCCGGACAGCAAGGAGAACAAATAGGTCAATCCTAGAAGAAATCAACCCTGACTGCTCCTTAGAAGGTCAAATAATAAAGATGAAGGTAAAGTACTTTGGACATCAAATGAGAAGAGAGGATTCACTTGAGAAAGCCTTGATGCTTGGAAGAGTCGAGGGCAAAAGAAGAAGGGGACGGCCCAAGATGAGATGGCTAGATGGTATTGTAGAGACAATGGGCACAGAGCTGAGTGAGTTGAGGGGGATGGTGGAGGACAGGAGTGCCTAGCGGACAGTGGTCCATGGGGTCGCAGAGGGTCGGAATCGACTGTTTGACTGAACAACAAATACATGCATATCTTTTGTCTCACAGGTGTGAATAACGGTTGACAACTTGGCCAAAATGAGCAAGAAAGAGAATCCCCTTAAAAATAAAAAAGGTGTTAAAAATAAATAAATGCATAGGCTCAAGTGATCCATGTGAGTGACATATAATCTAAAGCAACTCATTCTTGTCATATATTGAGTTTATGTCACTGTCAAACCACTGCAGAGCAAGAAAAATTACTATCTGTAATTACTGTTGCTATATCTTTTCATTAGACTTTTTAAAAAAATTTTATATAGTTCAACACTGTAGAAACTTTGTGATTGGTTAAGTTGCTTAATCAACAATTAAAATACACAGACGTTTAGCTTACTGTTGTAGAATCAGGTCAGGTCAGTTTTCAGTGTGGATTGTTAGGAGATACAGAATTGCTTAAATTTGAGTGTAGGCAAAATTGTGCAGTTTTTTTTTTGTTTCTCTTTATGGAATCCTTTGGTTCTACTTCTGTCTTTTATTTATGTAATACAGTAACTCTATTGTGCATCCATAGCCCTGTCAACCTTTCCGCAAGAAAAAGATAAAATCAGCACAAGTTCTGATTGGAATAGCTATTTGACACTATCATTGCTTTGATGACAGAGGATTAAGTGAGGGATGACACACACAACACATAGGATTTTCATCCAACACAGTGGCAATGAAATTGTGATCTTGCCTACAGGGACTGTGGTTAAAGCCTTTTCCTGTAATCCTCATCTGAATTAGTATGGGGGGGAGAGATTTCAGTCCTCAGTGTAAGTAAACATTGTGACAGACAGCATGATTAGCTATCAGATGGATAATGGGAAATGTAATGCTGTTTCCCTATTGGTATTTCCAATAGAAAATCAATTTTGGTCAGATTGCTCGGCTAAAAAAGGCTTTTGTTTTCAGCCCTCTGCCCTGCCAATCCTGGAGAAGGCCATTGTGAACAACAATAAGGAAACATGAATATGTCATAGAATCACTGAGTTGGAATAATGGAAAGATGGTTGTGCTGGGCCACAAGCTGTCCGACAGAGTTTGTTCTGGTGCTGATAACCTGTATATGTCATGGGGACGATTCATCTTTCAGTGAACAAAATGGAGGAAAAGAAACACTTTTGAGGAAAAGTGACTAAGTTCTTCACTGAAAGATGAATCCTCCCCATGACATATACAAGTTGTCTGCACCAGAACAAACTGTGTTGGACAGCTTGTGCCCCAGCGCAACACTCTTTCCATTATTTTTCATGTCCCATTGTGTAGGTATTTTCTAAGCTAGGAGGATTCTGGAAATGAGTAGGGGGTTGAACTTAATGGCCTAAAGTAATCTAAGTTTACTTCTTGTTTTGAAACACAAACAAATTCAAATTCTACCACCACCACCCCAAAAAAACCTAATCAACCCAGACCAAAAAAAGGGGGGGCCTTTTTGGGGCAGCAAGAAGTGTCTGCAAAAATAGCTGAGATGTGTATTACAGAAGTCAGTTTTAGATCCCTGGCCCCAAATGATTAACAAATGATTAACAGGTCAGTCACTCCATGTCACTTTGGGATTTTCCTGTGGCTACATCTTCACATCTGTGGCATAGCCTTCTCTAGCCAGCTCTTCATAAGGTTGTGTAACTCAATACATCTGGGGAATAGGATGCTGAAAAACCAGATGTTGGCTGTATATGTTTGAAGAAGACTATATAAAGTTGTCAAATGGCACACACAGCTCTGCAAGACTAGTCTAAAGAAAAACAATTTTAGCAATCTGAAATAATTAGCATGTAATGTGGGATATTGTAGGACAGGAACTGACAAAAGCCGAATTAGAGTGGTTCGAGTTTGGAGGATTCTTCTATCTCTTTGTAGTTTTAAAAGATGTAACACAAATGTAAACTTTTCTGTTCTAACAAAAATTTGGGCTTGTTTGATTCAAGTATGTTGACATTGTTTGCTACCGATCATCTGCATCTGCAGATGCTTGTCTGCATCTGCAGATGTTTCTGAGGGCACGTGGCAAGCATGACTAATTACTTAAGTGTAAAAACTGAAATTAATCAGACCCAGTTATTGCGGGTTGTGACTAATTTTGGATTCAGCTCTCTATTTTTTAATGTTGGTCATAAATGTTAATTTCACTTCACTGTGGGACCCAGGGAATATATTGCAACAATAAATAACTATCTTCCCACCACATACACATTCAGAGATAAAGAGTTCCTGAACATGTTTAGGAAGTATTTTTCTACTTCTGCCATATCCAAATCTAAATACAGTAATACCCCGTATAACGCGAGTATCATATAGCGCTAAAACAGCATAACGTTACAAGATTTTCGGAAAAATCTTGTATCGAATAACACGATTTTAACGTTATCCGATACAGTCGTTCTTAGTAGCAGGGTGGGTGGAAAGCTGAATGGGGTTCTCTGTTCAGCTTCCCAGCCACCCTGCAGCTATGGAGGCAGGGGTGGGGAGGCTGGAAAGCTGACGGGGGGCTCCCCCGTTGGTTTACCCAGCCACCCCACAGCTGCGGAGACAAGGGCGGGTGGCTAGGGAAGCCGACAGGGAGTCCCCGTCAGCTTCCCCAGCCACCCTGCAGCTGTAGATCGGGTCCTCTGATCTCTCTGGAGCAGGCAGGGGACACGATCCAAGCTGTTTCTGGGCTTCCCCAATGTCCTGAGCCAGTGCAGCAAGCCAGAATGTCAGGGTTCGAATCCCGACATTCTGGCTTGCTGCACTGGTTGAGGACATCGGGGAAGCCCAGAAACAGCTTGGATCCAGTCTGCCCACCTCCCTGGACCCAGCGGGACCCAAAATTGGTAAAAAAAAAACCGTCCATTTTTTTTAACCAATTATGGGGTTTCTGACCCTCCCGCCGGGTCCAGGGAGGTGGGCAGACCCGATCCAAGCTGTTTCCAAAGTTCCCCCACCTCCCTGGAGGCTGCAGCAAGCCAAAATGTCAGGATTCAAATCCCGACGTTCTGGCTTCCTGCAGCCTCCAGGGAAACAGGGCTTTTTTTAACATTGTGTGATCAATGTATCGCACAACGTTAAAAACCGGATAACGACGGGACTTGTGGAACCAAGTCATAACGTTATCCGGGGTTCTATTGTATTGATGATCATCATGGCAATCAGCCATGACGACCATCTTGAAAATATAATGCTGTGGCATACCATCTGTCTTCCACATCATAGCATGACAACCATACTACTGATCCAGTTCTACAAGTCACTTTTTGGTCATGATCCCTTTTTGCACGCAAAATCCTCATCAGCCCCAGGCCAGTATTGATGAAGCTGCTGCCCTCCATCAAGATGGATTCAAGTGGGATTTAATTCACTTGGGGACCATTACCCTTCCCTGTGGACTTCAGCATCAGGTTTACCACCATCTGACACTTGGAGTTGAATTGCTGGCAGTATGGTCTACTCTGTTACCGTAGCAGGATAACCTGGCCAGACTGAGTTAGGAAGTGTGAAGAGGCAAATTTGTTATTTAATCAAGTCCTGTCCTTCAGACAAGGCAAACTATTTATTCACAAGCACTATCAGAAAACAATCAATTTTAATTGATTAGGACAGCCTGTGTAATTGAGAGATTAATGCACAAAGGAATCCAAACATATACAGTGGGAAGTTGCATAACTGGTTGAATTATCTGGGCATATAGTTATGGATAGCTAATTTTGGAGGCCAGGTGTTAGGAGGAAAAAGATCTCCTTCACATCACCTCTGGGTTGCAATATTTCCTAAGAGCTATTGCTAAGAAACATTGTCTACCTCAGTTTATTGTGCGAGGAAATGCTCTTAAAATGTGCCAGGTTTTGCTACATTTGATGTGTTTGTATGAGAAAGCCTTCTGGTCATGTCTAGGCTCTCCATGTAAACAAGAGCCCTATAAACTAAAGGTTTCACTATGTGAAATCAAGAACTCTTATCTGAAGACATCACTTTCCATATGGAGAAATTGATTACAACATGGAGGTGAACTATATGTTTGCCTAGCATCATGTTCAAAAGAAGGGATTACATTTTATGGCTCCATAGTGAATGTAATTTCTCCATCTCTAATTTGAGATTTAAGAATCCTAAAATTTGGAATTACATCGGTTGACATTATTTATTTAGAACTATATACCTATTAGGATATACAGTTGTACTTCGCTTAAAGAGCATAATGCGTTCCACAGGATTGCTCTTTAAGTGAGTTTGCTCTTTAAGCAAAACACCATTGTACCTCATTTTTCTAAGTACAGTCAAACCTCGCATAAAGAGCGCCTCGCTTAAAAAGTAACTCGCTTAAAGAGCAGAATTTTCTCTGAATGTTCGCTTCGCTTAACAAATAAAGCCAACCAAAAACTCGCTTAACAAATAAATCGGGGTTCACAATCCCCCCCCCCATTGGTCACGTGCAATGGTGTTTCGCTTAAAGAGCAAACTCGTTTAAAGAGCAATCCTGTGGAACACATTGTGCTCTTTAAGCGAGGTACAACTGTAACTATATCTTGCATTAACTTTCATGATTTATGTACTGTGTGAATACAGTACAGTATTTTCATTAATCTCTCCTTAATTTCCTATCATTCATTTTCAGCAGATGAGTACAGATTCTAATATAACACAAAAGAGTAAAGGGAATGGCTGTTCACTATTCACTTTTTTCACACCATAAATAATTTGAAGCAATTTTATTATGTTTTTGCCTGATCTTTCTTTCTTAGCCTCAATTTTTAAACTGTTCTTCATTGGAGAGTAGGTCCAACAATTGGAAAATCACAACTGTGGTTTCTTTGTTTGTTTGTGTTACCTTCAGAAAGTCGCACAGTCCCAGGAGCTCCCAAAAGAAGGGAATGATAAGCCACCTCTTAGCAGTGGTTCAAGTGGCTAAGAGGCTGGCTGGGAGGTGGAAGGTCAGCACTTCGATTCCCGAGTACTGCAGGATGGAATGAGCTCCAGTCTTTCTCCCAGCTCCTGACTACCTAGCAGTTCGAAAGCAAGAAATTGCAAATAGACAAATAGGGATCACTTCGGTGGGAAGTTAGTGTTCCAACTGCTCCAGTGTCTAGTCATGCCTGCCACATGACCATGGAAATGTCTGCAGAAGCAGACAGTGCCAGCTCTTTGGCTTTGAAACAGAGATGAGCACTGAACCCTAGAGTCAGATACAACTGGCTTTCAAGCAAGGGAAAACTTTACCTTTAGTATTTTCTTCCTAGAAATCCCTGGAAAGGATCATTATGGAATTTGATGGCACACAATTATATACAATCTAGCTAAGTAAAATACAATACTCTGGGAAGTAGACAAAAAAACAGTATCCCAAACATGCATGTAATAATTTTAAAAAATACCTATAAACACAAGAAACATTATAGATTTATATAATTGCATACAGTATTACAGAAGTACACTCTCCAAAACCCATGATGTTTAGTCCCCCTCTATTCAGCTCTAGTTAGATTACATCTAGAGCACTGAGTCCCAAGTCTGGGCACACTTTAAGAAATATCCAAACTAGAGCAGGTTCAGAGAAGGGCAACAAGCATGATCAAGGGACTGGAACCCAAACCATATGAACAAAGATTGAGGGAACTGGACATGTTTAGCCTTAAGAAAAGGAGACTAAGAGGGGATATGATAGCACTTTTCAAATAACTGAGTCGTATAGAGAATCAGTTCTCAATAATCCAAAAATGCAGGACACATAATAATGGAGTCAAACTAAAGGAAGCCAGATATAGGCTGAATATCAGGGGGGGTGGGGGCTCTGAATGGTTAGACCAGTGTGACAGTGGAACCAACTGCCTTGAGAAGTGGTGAGCACTCCAACACTGGAAGCATTCAAGAGAGAATTGGACAATCATGTGTCAGATTTGCTTTGATATGGATTCCTGCACTAAACAGGGAATTGGATTCAATGACTTAATGCCCCTTCCAGCTCACTTATTCTGTGATTCTATAATGGCAGGTTTCTCTTCTAATTATGTCTAATTCCATTCTTTCTAATTACTGTAACTGGTTTCCCAATGGAAATTATTTCCAAACTAATGCACATAAAATCAGGTTGGAATTGTATTATATAGCTGTAGAAAAATATTTACCAAAGGATTTTTCCCCTCTGTGGCACAGACCAAAGAATCTGAAAATTAAATTGTTCCCTACACAAGCTATAAACATATTTCACATCCTCTGTGTTTTATGTTTTTAATATCTAGCTGTTATGTTTCAGTTGCTTATCCAGACCTTTCTACAGTTTGTGCACACTCAAATCAATAAAAGTTAAAGATTATTCTGAAGACAGAGAAGTGTCTTTGTTTTTGTTTGATTGTTTATTTGTGGCTTTTGTGTATAGGAAGAAGATAAGGGACACAAAGTTTGCTGCTCTTCTCTGTGTAGCTGCCTTTTCCCCTTTTAATTCATTAATGCAAACGTATGAATGAGACCTCTGAAGCTAGGTTCAGTGTGTGATTGATTAGTAATACGATTACAGTATAATGATCTCATTTCCCCCCTTGAGTCAATACTAAATTGCAATTTTACTTTCACACTAAAGATCAATAGAGGTTATACAAAATGTTCACATGGGGATATTTGAGTTGTGTTTCAAACCTGTTGTTTTCTTTTCTTTGACAAAGAACAAGGAAAAAAAGTCACATCACTTTAAATTCAGCCAAGTAGCAAGTAACCCCTAAACTTGATTAAGTATATGAATTACAATAATCATACTTGGATTACATCTTACATTTTTATTGTGCCAGCTTCTTTTTGATCAATTGTATGCTATATAAAATATGTTTATTTTGTGTTTTTAACTTAGGAATCTTACAAGGTGTTTAACATTTTATGAGCAATTATAAGACTAGATGACATGCTCTTAATTGAAATTTTTGAAATGGTAGCTGTGTTAGTCTGTGTTTCAAGCACATCAGAGAGTAAACAAAACAAAAAAGTTGTGGCACTTTGAAGACTAGCTGTTGTATTTTAATGTTAGCTTTCATGGATCAAGTCCACTTTGTCAGATTTGGTCCATGAGAGATATTATTAAAGTACAGCAGTTAGTCTTTAAAGTGCCACAATGTTTTTGTCTTTTTGTTTTGTTTACTTTCTGATGTGATCTTAATTGAGTCCCTAACTTTGAGAAACAGTTCATTTTATGATTGAAGTATATTTTTCTTGTTCTTGATATTGTCTTTGCCTAACTGATTGGTCAGAATAATATGTATACAGTAATACCTCGGATAACGTTTACCTCGGATAACACTAAAATCACATAACGTTAAGTAATCTGGGGAAGAGAATTGGATCAAATAACGTTAAGGTCCTATGGGATGGATCGGATAACAACCGCTAAAGCCTGTGTGGTTACAATGTATCTCCATGGAGCTTTAACATTATCCGATCCATCCCATAGGATTTTAACATGCATCGGATAACACTAAAAATCGGATAACACCAAGACTTATGGAACCAAGTCTTAGCCTTATCCGAGGTATTACTGTGCTTGCATATCTGCTATGGTGCTTTAAGACCATTGAGTATGTGACAGAGCAGGTGAAATGTATTGTCTCATTAGTTTGCCAGTACTGTGGATAAAAGGAAGGTTGCAACCACAGTTACTTCAGCTCTGTGCTCAACTACTGCTCAGGGACAGATTTATGGTCAACAACTGCTTGAAGCCTACAGACTGCTTGGAGCTCAACTGCTGCTTGGGGCTCTGCTACAGCTTAGTGCTTACTGCTGAGCTCACTGCTCTTGCTACATTTACTATTTTGTTTTGCTATTGGACTATTTGCAATTGGACTATTGTGATTGTTAAAGAATAGTAAGGATAAAATAATCTTCTGCTTTGCTTTTGAAACATCATCTTGACTATCTCTGCTATTGCTATGCTTGACTTTGGAAAGCTTTTGAACGTTGCTTTCAACCTTTTATTTTGCCACAAGTAAACAACTCTTCTTACTATACAATATATCTATTTGTTTGCTGTGTTATTCATTAAGCTCTCAGACTTTTGCTGACATGCCCTTGCAGCACAAGGGTTTACTCTACACCAGTGATGGGATGTAACAGGTTCCCACTAGTTCGCGAGAACCGGTAGTAACTTTTCCCAGCGTCCCGGAGAACCGGTAGCAGCTTTTTTGGGGGGAACCACCTTCGGGGCTTACCTTTTCACTGGTTCCCCCACTGTGCCTGCGCGCCAAGCACTTGGTGTGCATGCATGCCTACAGTGCTTGGTGCATATGCACGGCCTCCTTGCTGTCCTCCTTGCTGCCCTTGTGTTGTGGGTGGGTGGGTGGGTGGGTTGAGGGGTGTGTGTGTGTGTGCATGCTTATTTTTATTTTATTTTATTTTATTATTTAATTTTTTTCCTTGGCTCCGCCCACAATGTCATGATGTTAGCTCCACCCACACTGTAATGACATCACGGTGGGGCAGTAAAATTTTTGACAACCCACCACTGCTCTACACCCTAACAGATGTTCAGTCAGTCATCAAGATTTTGCAGATAATGCATTTGCTCTGGGCCTATGGCACTTCCTACCAATTGACTTGTGTCTCCAGTTGGAGCAGGTGTGGGGCACCAATGACATGGTGACCCCCGCCTGCTGGCTGATCTAGAAAGACCGCTGCCTATCTTTTAATCGGTAAGGGTTGGGGTAACTTTTGATAGTCATTTTAATGGGGTTTTTATAGGTTTTAGAGGTTTTTAACTGTGATGCTGGTTTTTGTTCTTTGTGTGCCGCCCAGAGTCTTTTGCGTCGGGCAGCAATATAAATCACAAAAATAAATAAATGAATTTGATAGGGGAAGAACACCGCTTAATAGCAACAGTGTTCAGAAGAAGACTACAAACCTTCTCCTGGAAAAAAAAACATTGAGAGTGCACAATAAGCAGCATAATTACAAATGTTATTTATCTGAGATGGTAGATAAGACTCAGACCCTTCTCTTCTGTTCATAATTTGGAAAGGTACTTTTAAAAATCAAATTAGTAAAACTGAGTCCTAAACTTACCTGAGCTCAGTAGCCCGCATGGATGCCAGGAGCAAGTCCAGCCTACCAACACAGTGTTCCATTGAGTGCTGGGATGCTGACTGTGGGCAGTTGAGATGGCCAACTCATCACATAGGATTGCTGCTCAATTTCAAAGGGGGAGGTAGTGCCACAGCGTCCCCCTTTTGCTGTGTGACAAGTTTTCTTACCTTCCTATCCTCTTTCTCCTATGATAATAATAATTTTGTATCCAAAATGATTGTGGGTTGAAAGGATTTTTGCTGGAGAACCTCCACTCAGGGGATGCCTAAATGAGGCTCCTTTCATGTCTCCAAGATATTTTCCCACCAAAGTGGGAAACTATGGGGACTATGCTTGGGAAAGGCCAATGAAAACCTCTGGTTCTTATCAGGTCGTAGAATAAGACTTACTTATTTATTTATATTTATATATCACCTCAATCAATAGACTCTGGGCAGTGTACACAGTCCAGAGAACACCTCACTGGCTGCTCAGCAAAACATAAAAACAATATAAAATCAGTTAAAAGCCATTCAATAAAACCAATTACATGAGCCGGGGGGGGGGGGGGAGAGATCTCAGATGATCCAAAAAAGAAAGATTGTTGGCAATCCTGGCCCCCAGACCTGTACAATATAACTTGGTGCATGATTCTTAGCTGCTTTGTACTATTGTTGCAACTTGTCAGCAGTGTGGAACATTAGGATGGATCAAGGTTGTGTGTCCTGATTGTAGTGGAATCCCTTTAGGTAAAACAGTGGATAGAGCCATGATCTAGTGCAGGAGTTCTCAACCTTTTTAAGCTGGGGGCCAGATCATGCTCCCTCAGACAGCTTTGGGGACCAGATGGTCATTTTGCCCTTCTTCCTCCACCACATGGCACTTCCTGGTGTGATGGAGGCAGTGGGGAGGGCACATGAAATGATGCCATGGCCCAGTGGTGGGCCTCAAAAAAAATTATTACCACACTGTGGGTGTGGCCTACTTTGTGGGTGTGGCCTACTTTGTGGGCATGGCCATGTGACTGGGTGGGTAATCTAGTCATGCCTGTCACATAACCATGGCTCTTATTAATTATTTAATTAATAAATTAAATAAATAAATTAATTAATTTATTAATGGAAATAAGCACTGCATCCTAGAGTCAGATACGACTGGTTTTCGAGCAAAGGTGACCTTTACTAACCACTTGCAACTAAACAAGGCCAAACTTAACAGCAAATTTGAATACCAATAAGGGACCTTCTGTTATTAGGTAAAGATAAAGTTTGCCCTTTCTCGAAAGCCAGTCTTATCCAACTCTAGGGTTCAGTGCCAATCTCTGTTTACAGCCAAGGAGCCAGTGCTGTTTGCATTTGCATATGTTTCCATGGACATGTGGTAGGCATGACTAGACACTGGAGTGTGCAGAACACTGTCTACCTTCCCACCAAAGTGGTACCTATTTATCTACTTGCAATTTCTCGCTTTCGAACTGCTTGGTTGGGAGGAGGTGAGACAGAGATTTAAGGTGCAACAAAACTACTGTGTACACACAGCAAGAGAGAGAGAGAGAGAGGTCTACAGATAAAGATTTCAAATTATCCTCACAATGTTTATACAAAGATTTCCATTCCCACTCTTTCTGGTGGTGGGAGCTCAGATTAGGACACAGTTTTCTTACTGTACAAATCTAAGCTTGGAACCTATGCACTTTGCCCTGTGGGTATGTATTGCCTCTGAGTGAATGCAGAGTGCACTTTTCCTTCCCCTGCTCCCCTGCAAATATTCCACCATGCTGACACATGAGATTAAAACTGACCTGGAATTATTTCCCATTTTCCCATCAGAAGGTGAGTAAACAGTGCAAACCTTCACAACTCTTCACAACCTCTCTTCTGGGGAATGGGCTTTTTAGTGTGTAAGAACTAGATTTGGCATTTTTCATTATCTAGGTTTTGAAGATTAAGAGCCCCAGACCCATTTTTTAGATGAATGGTAGTAAATATCTAACCTCTTGTACTAGACAAGGTCATGGATGGTTATGCTACCATTTTTTTTAAATTGTTAAATGTTTAATGGGTTGCTTTGCATTTTACACATCTGGAATAATTCTCATAAATGTGAGTTATATCTTTACCACTAGAAAGGTTCCATGTGCCTTAATCAGTAATGATTGTGGCTTGCTTATTATTACAATCTAAAGCAGATGCTTAAATCTAGTGCCATTAATCCCTATTAAGATTCTAAACTGGTGTCCTTCTACCCATGATATTTCTCCACAAGAGTCAATGTAAATTGCTGAAAGCAAATTGACTTTAACCCTTCTATATAAAGTTGAGTAGTGACCTCCTGCATGAGATTTTTTCCTATTAGCATTTTGGGGGAAGGCAAAGCATGCAGAAAGAATAACACTCTGTTCCTGTACACCTTTCTCCATGTTTATCTTTTCCACATTTGCTCCCAATTTAAAGTTTGTGTTTTTCTCTCTCTCTCTACTTCTATGGCATTTTCTTCTCCCTAGCCTCCTCCTCCTGCTTTATTCCAGATTTCTGAATAGTCCCCTCCTGTAAGGAACAAGATCACATTAGATTGCTTTGTAGCCAAGGTCTTTATTACTATGGTACCTGCACTGTATTACTCACTCAAAATTAATGTGGAAAGGATATTTTTGTGTTGCTGGCAAGATGAAGAATTTGAGCACAGTTCCTGTGACAAAGAAGGCATCCTGCTGTCTTTAAGATTTGGCTTCCCTCTTTGGGCTTCCTGCATATCTTGCTTTTTTGCAAGATTCTAAAAGGAAAAATCTCCTGCATTAAAAAAAACAGCTTCTCAGCTTTTCAGAAAAGGTTTAAAGTGGATATGGGCATAGAGACCATGTAGTTTCAGCATTCTTCATTACACAGGATCATTTAGGCACATTATGCTGGTGGTTTTCATTTAGTTTTTTGCATCTTTGCAAAAAGAAAACCAGACTTTAGACCAGGGATGTTCAACCTGTGGCCTGTGAGCTGGATGTGGCCCAGGGAATCATTTCACTTCCCCCCCCTGCCTCTACCACACCAGAAAGTGCCATGTGGTGGGGAAAGGACAAAATGGCCATCCAGCCCCCTAAGCTGTCTGAGGAAGAGTGACCCAGTCACTAGCTTTAAAAGGTTGAGAACTCTTGCTTTAGACTGACAGAAAGGAATAGACTCCATTCTAAGGGCTACCTATAACACAGAAATGTCATCACAACACCCACTATATGAGGCAAAACCGTCGAAAGCAAAATAAATAAATAAATAGAGCAAAACAAAAGGCAAGAAGTGAAGGCTTATCCCATGAGTTGGTTCTGGGCATCTACCATCAGGAGGAGGAGGAGGAAGTGGTGGTGGAGGTGATGGTGGTGGAAAATTTCCATAATCCATTTCAAAAGAGCTGCTCTTGCAGGACTTTAGGAATAGAAAAATCCATTTACAAAGTTAGAAGGAGCTGGAGAGACACAAGAGGGTATTGTTAGGGCCTGAGGGCTACACAAAGTCTGCAGTTTGCCCAGTCTTGCTTTAACTCCTTTAAAATCATGTTGGCATGGTGCAACAAAAACAATCGTGCATTGCTGTTTCTGAAAGGCTCCAGGAACCATGATTTAATTTTTAAATAGGTAGTAGAGGTCTCCTGTCTCATCCTTCTTTCACCAGTCAGAAAGTAGACTGGAATTGAATTCCAATTTTATTCTGAAAATATTTTTTATTGTTATCAATGCAGTCTTTTGAGGATTCTCAGGGGTAGAAAACTGGCCTCTTGACTTGCTAGGTCATGTGTCATGATTTAAAGCAAGGCAGAACCTTGTCTGCCCATCTTTAGAAGTCCTTTGTGAAGGAGCATTTCTGAAAAGAAGTGGGGTACAATGTATGGTTATGAGAGCTGGACCATTAGGAAAGCTGAGCGCAGAAGAATAGACATCTTTGAGATCTGGTGTTGGAGGAGAGTTTTGAGAGTCCCCTGGACAGCGAGGAGAACAAATAGGTCAATCTTAGCAGAAATCAACCCTGACTGCTCCTTGGAAGGTCAAATAATAAAGATGAAGCTGAAGTACTTTGGACATCAAATGAGAAGAGAGGATTCACTTGAGAAAGCCTTGATGCTTGGAAGGGTCGAGGGCAAAAGAAGAAGGGGACGGCCCAAGATGAGATGGCTAGATGGTATTGTAGAAGCAATGGGCACAGAGCTGAGTGGGTTGAGGGGGATGGTGGAGGACAGGAGTGCCTGGCGGACGGTGGTCCATGGGGTCGCAGAGGGTCGGAATTGACTGTGCGAGTAAACAACAACAACAACAAAACAATAGCTCTGTCATAGCTACATTAAGGTAAAGGTCTCCCTTGCTCAAAAGCCAGTCATAGCCAACTGGGGGGGGGGCAGTGCTTTTCTCCATTTACAGACAGTCAGCAGTATCTGAATCTGCAGATGTTTCCATGGTCATGCAGCAGGCTGAAGTGCATGGAATGCTGTTATCTTTCCCACCAAATCAGTACTTATTTATCTATTTGCAATTTCTTGCTTTCAAAATGCTAGGTTGGCAGGAGCTGGGACTGATCACGGGAGCTCACTCCATCATACAGTACCCGGGACTCCAACCTTCTGGTCATAAAGCTCAGTGTCCTAATTACAAAGCCACCATGGCATAAGGATTCATATTTGGAGACTGAGTAGGCTTTCAGCATTCCTAAATGAGGATGTCTATCTTACATTTAAGGCTGTATTTAGCAGTGTTATTGGAAACAACCTTCAGAAGGAACCTGAGAGCACTGTATTGTGTAAAATGAATTATCTGCTTCCTACTCCAGCATTTCTTTTGTAGTACCTGTCACAAAGATGACTACCATTTATAATCATTAAAACAAACACAAAGCAATTCAATAAGCAATTTAATATTAAGTTATTTGAGTAATTAAGCAGCATTTATACTCAGCACTGGCATTATTCACACATGACTGGATACTTTTATTTGAAGCCAGCTACTGTGGCATCAGAAAAATGAATAAACAATTGTAAAGGCAACTGGTGAATACACAGTATTCAGCTGGATAGAATTGAACAATACAGCTCAAACTCAATTTATTTCCAGTTAAAATGCAGTCTGACTTTAACTAAAATCAGTCAATTTCTATATATATTGTGTAGACTGGCAACAGTGCAGAATGTTAGTTTTCTCTGCAAATTTACATTACAATGAATTTTAAAGCAATTCAGGAGATTGGCTTTTGAGCTAACTTTCCTTGTGCGAAGGGGGGAATGAAATCTTCCTATCAAAATGATTAAATATAGAAGCATTTACTATCTTATATATCAGTAGGTTACATAGAGTATTTTGTCTCAAAATCACTTTCCAATAAAATACATCAAAAAATCAACTGATTATAGCATAATTTATAACAATATATAAATCCTCTCTGAGACATGGAGAAAATTCTGTGAAAGGGGATTACTGTGGGCAGAGTTTGTTTAACTGGCATAGAACCTCTCCCTGCTCACACATTGTTTGTATAGGTTACTAAGATTGTGATCAGATGGATATAATGGTAACTACTTGACTGTAACAGAAAGGGTTAATTTAAAGTGAGTAGTGTCCTTTAAAGCAGCTTTTCTGTTTGCCCAGGAACTTCTCCAGGCAACTTTCCACAGGTAGTATCCCTAAAGCTGGACCAAAATGGTTCAGCTAGGGAACAAATCAGCTTTGGACTGAAGCATATTCCCCATGCATCATGTTATTGCCACCCCTCCCCCCACCCGCTAGGTGAGAGCCTTGTCAAGGTTTGGTCGGTTGAGTGGTCTAACTAGTCATCACTTGTCAATGATGTTAAACTGGAGCTAAAACTCATCAAAGTGTCTTCCATTGGATCCTTTGGGCAAAATGATAGCGGAATGCACACATCATGGTCCACTTAGCCAATGGGTGATGTAATATCCAAATGGATAAAAAACAGCACACAGATGGACTTGACTTCCCAGATCCATTTGCACATACAGAATGTTGTCACGGAGATGTCTACTATTGTAGACATCTACAATATACCATTGGTTCTTCCACCATTTGGGTGGTGGAGGAAGCTCCTGCCCACCTAACTCCGGGCTCCACCCACCCAGAGAAGGATAAAGGACTGTCACAGCCCATGGCTTGGAGGATGCTCCTGCCCGCTCATCCTCAGGCCCCGTCATTGCCTGAAGGAAGAGGACCAGACTCAGCTGCGGCCGTCCGGGCGGTGGAGGAAGCTCCCACCCACCCCCTGATTTCCATCTGCCGGGGGCTTCAAAAACAGCACTGGCTCGGGTGGCAGAGAAGGGTCCCACCTGGAGGTTAAGGATGCCTGCCGCCCCATTCCCAGACTTTGTTGTTTGTTGGGGAACTTTTCTTTAGTGGTTGTGACTTTATAATAATAATGAATTTTGTATATGGTATTATTCTGTATTTATTGTATATATTGTTTAATTATTATGTGAGCTGCCCTGAGTCGGGTTTCCTGATTGGGTAGCATACAAGTACAAAAATTAAATTCAATTAAAATTAAATTGTGCAGACTCCTCGCTGAATAAGAACTCCAAGGAATCTAAGGTATCATGTTATTGCTGGGACATAGATAACATTGGACTGTTTCACAACAGTTCCACCTTGTGATCTATCTCACCATGTGATCAGATCCTAAAACTTTTAAGAAAGGATCAGCTTTCATAGGAATGGTGTAATTTGTAGTGAGGCCTGCACAGACAATCATGCCTCCCCTCCTTCAATGCACATTTATTCACCCTGAAAAGGGTGAAAACAAAATTTAGCAGAGGTTGTTTCTTAAAGTGAGGTGAAGCAGATACTATTGACCAGTGGCAATATCCATGCTTTGAGCAGCTGCAGGATTGGAAGAAATTTACCATTCTCCATCAGTGCATATACTAGTGAGTGTTATGTTGTTTCTCAGATGTAAATATATAGGAGATTCTTCTTCCATGTCTAGGTCAGATGTCAAACTGCCAAACTAAAGGCACCTTTTTAATGAGTTCATTCTGTAGTTCCTCTTGCCTGACCTAGTGTGAGAAAAATGGACGAGCGGCCGCTGCAATTGCCATGGCCGCGCACTTTGCCCCAGTGCCGGTCAAAGAAACGGGCCTGAGGACGAGCCCAGGGGGCGTGGCTGAGCGCTGCCCTTATAAGGGCAGCACGCTCCCTGTGCTCGCCGCCAGTCCCTGTTTGACCGGCAAAGCGAGCCCCGCCCTCCCTCCCTGGATGCAGTGTGACTCTTTTTCGGTCGCTTCGGGGCCGGATGGGAATTTTTGCTTGAGACCTTGATTGGCCGGTAGGTCTCTTGGCGTTTTTGCCCATCCCACACTGCTGGGCCGGGTTGAGTTGGAGTGATTAGGTGTTTGGGGGCGGGTAGCACTGGTGGGGGACTAAATTTGGTCCCAGGAGAACCTGGCTGGCATGTATTTTGATCGGCCACTCTGGAGGCAAAGACGGGAAGATAGAAGAGTGGGCCTGATCAAAATGTGGACCATGAACTTGGGTACTGCCAAGCTCAACAGCTGGCAGCCCCAATATACAGTTCGCCCGGTTCTGGGTCCGAAGGAAGAGAACAACACGACACTTCTGACTGGGACAGTTAAAGAAGTTAAACAAACAATTTAAGGATATCCAAATTTTAAGTTAATGGAACGGATATCTTTGTACCTTACCAGTGCTACTGCGGCCTGCTGCAGAAAGTTATTGGTTAAAAGTTTAAAGTTAATGAAGTTGATTTTAAAATAAAGTGGCCCATTGTTTATACCATCAATACTATGGTCAGTCTCTTTTGTGCGGGCATGTGGGGGCAATTAGCTGGCAACACAAGGTTGACGTTATCCAGGGTATGCCCGATTGTGGTTCAAAAATACCACAGTCTTCGAGAAGGCTTTTTCATTGGCCCCCTAATATAGGAGATTAGCAGATTTATTTATTTTCTAATTTGTATTGCTGCCCAATACAAATTATTATTATTATTATTATTATTATTATTATTATTATTATTATTATTATTATTATTATTATTATTATTATTATTATTATTATTATTATTATTAGTTTTTGTGTGTGGAAAATTTCAAGTTCATCTTCTTCATCTTCCATTTGGCATGCCCCTTTTTGTCACCATATGTTTTCTTTGTGATATCAGTAAATCTAATGTAGATACAATCAACGCTTCAGACATGATGTGAACATTTGGAGACATGATGCTGAATAAATTCAATTTTGCTGGCAGGCAATCATGTGAGCAGAAAGAGGAAAAAGCTTATTAAAAATTAATGTTTGTGAAATTCCTGATGGCACTAGAGATGTCACTAGTGCTGCCAAACGGCAACAAAGATTTGTTTGCTTATACCTGTCTGGATGATTACAACCAATATTGTAAAAACCCAGGCCAGGCTACACTGATTCATGTTTTATATGCCTCCAGTTTGATCACTGCAAAACAGAACATGTAGAAATTAATTTGCAAGCTGTGCTGCTCTGTGAGCCTATCGTAGAACACAGCACCCCACCTTAAGAACTGGCTTCTGCTGATTAATAAAAACATGATTCATTATTGCTTCAGTTATTTGGTTGGTCTATAATGTAAATCAAGCTCATAAACTGGGGAAACAAACATGAAAAGAGAGCAAAATATTTATGAGTCAATCTCATAAATGTTTCTTACAAGAGAGGAACATTCTTCTTGTTCACAACCTGACGTATATACAGAAACTGTGCAGAAAAATGGCAGTCTAGCTTTTCTTATTTCTCATGCCAGGATTTTTGAGTTTGGATTTGAATCAAAGGATTTCAAGTTCAAGATGCACCTCAAATCTTGATTAACAAATGAAACAGAAATAACTTTTTTAAAAAATTGCATTTTGAATTGTTCTGCTACACTGAAGATTCTGGATGTATAAATGATCTGACCAAACGTGTATTTCTTGAAAGCACAAAAAAATAAAATAAAACAAACTCCACAAATCTTGTAATTAGAGGCATTTTGTTTTTCTCATTTGTGAGGCAAACATCTCAAAGTTCAGTGCTCATGATGGATGCTTGTCATTCAAAGATGCAATTGCATTAGAGTCACATAGCAGCTTGGGGAGGGATCTAAGTTGGGGACTGAAGGAACTGAGTAGAATGGTCTATTGATGCAGAGAAGGAGAGTGCCCTGGCAGAGGGTACACCAAGTGTGTGTGTGTGTGTGTAAGGTTCCTGGATTAATGCAGGTACAACAAAACTTTAAAGAGCAAAACAAAAAAGTTTACTCACTGAGTGAGGGAAGGCTTCAAATACATACAGCAGAATAATAAAATAAACCACATAAAGTTTCTTGGAAACACACAGTTAGAGTCACTGTTGCTTTTTGTCCATTATGTACATTACTCAGCAGTTGAATGAGCATGGTAGTAAAGAGGTATAGTTGCTTTCCTCTCTTCTGTAAGAGTCTTACTCAACAATCAGTTCTGAGGGTGTCCAATGTTGTTGATGGCGTCCATGGCATCAGTCAAACAGTGGAGTCAACAGCAGTATCATGTGTTCAGCAGAAACAGCAGTCAGCAGGAATGATGGCTCCCATGATGAAGCCCCTGAGCATGTAGCTTCTGAGCATAGAGCATCTGAGAATAAAGCTGGAGGTACATAGGATAATGCCTTATACAGAAGGCTCCTGGCTTACTGGGAGAATAGCCATCACATGTGCTCCCAGGATACAGCAACTTAAGGTAACAGTACAGTACAATGTGTAATACAATCATGTTAGCAAGCAAAGACATATGCCCTAACATGGTCCAGAATGAATAAGGAGATGATAGTATGGCATCTTAGTAGTGCCATGAATAAAAGAGGTTACTAAGGCTATAACTCACATATAGTCTTGTGAGTTGCTATCTCAGAATAGAGATCTAGGTCACAAGAGGGCAAAACAACAACAGCAACATCAGTGATGGGATGTAACAGGTTCTCACCAGTTCGCCAGAACCGGTAGTAACTTTTCCCAGCGTCCCGGAGAACCGGTAGCAGCTTTTGGGGGGAACCACCTTTGGGGCTTACCTTTTCACTGGTTCCCCCACTGCGCATGCGTGCCAAGCACTTGATGTGCATGCATGCCTACAGTACTTGGCGCCTATGTACGGCCTCCTTGCTGTCCTCCTTGCTGTCCTTGTGTTGTGGGTGGGTTGAGGGGTGTGTGTGTGTGCTTATTTTATTTTATTATTTATTTTTTCTTTGGCTCCGCCCACAATGTCATGACATGATTTTAGCTCCGCCCACACTGTGATGACATCACAGTGGGGTAGTAAAAAATTTGACATCCCATCACTGAACATCATGCTGCGTGATACAATGTGTCAAATGAAAGTCAGGCTATTTATTTAACAGATGATTACGTTCAATTATCATTACTGTTAAAATATTATAGAATAGATGGATTCGACCTTTTCTTTTTAAGAAAAAGTTAGAAAAGAAAGCTAAAAAGATATAAACAGGATGCATATCATAAAAACAGATGAACTACAACTATAAAGATCAGAGAAGTAATTACTATATCAAAGGTATTTCTACAGTTTGGACGGATAAATGTTAAAAAAACCACTAAAAGATAATTGTCAGGGAGGCCTAAATTTTCCCTTGGTCTTTATTATGTCTATCTGTCTGTAGTTTTGCTAAAATACTGGAAGTTGCTTGCTCCCAAACTTTTGGATAATATCCACCTGTTATCATATTTATTAGTGGGCTTTGATCGAGGAAATAACAATGATGATACAATCTTTTTTACTGTCAGAGACACTGAAGTACTATAAATGTTCCAGAGTTTTTTCTAATAACAGGAAACACCAAGAATATTTGGATAAACTAACGTTAACTTTTATTTATTTATTTATTTATTTATTTATTTAATCTACTGTGATTCTCTATGGGAGATTTAAACCATCATAGCTGGGAAGACTACCATAACCCACCCTGGACTCGCCATATAAACAGTGATGGGCTCAAATAAATTTACTACCACACTATGGGCACGGTATGGTGGGTGTGGCCAGGGGGAAATCCTTGTGTTGCACCCAAATTAGTACTACTTTATTTCAAAACTTGGATGGTTGAGGCCAGCCAGAATTTCAGCTACTACAGTAGTTCTGGTGAACTGCTGCAAACCTTCTGATGCCCACCACTGCATATAACAGATTACTCCACATTACCTGCCCAACATGACCTAAAGAGAAGGCTACCCCCAGCCAATTCCCCAAATCCCTTGGTACCAATGATAGGATAGTGGGAAAAGTTCCACACAACCAGCTAATTTCTGTGTGCACCAAAAAATCCTATCTGGCTCCAAAGCAACCATCTACTCTCACACTGAACCTGATGGTGGTCAGGTGGTTTGCGGATCGCTGCCTAACACATGAGGCAGGGGGTGTGTAGCACCAGAATTTAAACTGTCTACATGGCTCCCAACCCCCTGCCATGAGAAGGAAGACAATTGACTCAGTCACCAAACGAGAAGAGAGGATCACTGGAGAAGGCTCTGATGCTAGGAAAGACTGAAGCCAAAAGGAGAAGGGGCGGCAGAGGATGAGATGGTTAGACAGCATCATTGGTACAGTGGGTATAGATCTGGTCAGACTCCAGAGGATGGCAGAAAATAGAGGAGCCTGGCATGGTGTGGTCCATAGA
Source organism: Furcifer pardalis (assembly GCA_030440675.1). Taxonomy (NCBI): domain Eukaryota; kingdom Metazoa; phylum Chordata; class Lepidosauria; order Squamata; family Chamaeleonidae; genus Furcifer; species Furcifer pardalis. Next base: position 64,891,473 of record CP126895.1, read on the forward strand.
GCCTCAAAGGGTTGGACTCGACTGTGTGACTGAACAACAACAATTTTATTTTGAGTTTATTAGATGGTTTCTTACTGTATTGTTTTACTGTACTGTGAAACACTAATTGTGTGGTATAAAAATGAAATGAAATAAACCCACCCACCAAGCATCACCTCTCATATGTTCAACCTTCACAAAACACAATGAAAGAAAAAGTGTTTACAACTGAAAAAGCTTGCCTTTAGCTTACCAAAATGTGAGAATCAATAGCTAAGAAAAAAGTAACTTCATAAAGAGTAAAGTGATGTCTCAGTTACTCATTAGCTTCTTGTTGACTTGTTTATTATTGGCCATTTCCACCACTTCATTTATAAATAAACATAATACCCAGAATCCTATGGCGTCTGTGCAAATTGCATTACTAGTGATTCTGCTCAGTCAGACACACCCAGGTGATGTATTCAGTTCCACATCTCGGAGTAAGATGGATGCCAAGAAAACTGTAAACACCATTTGCAAACTTTCCTTTTTGTGAGCTGCATTTCACTATAGAATTCTGGTCTTAATTATTTGAGGGCTTTCTTTGCCTCATATGGGAAGATTAGCCCCACTCAGTTAATTCAGATCTGTTTTTCCTTAACCAATATCAAGATAAAAGGATACCCCAAATAGTTTTTTATTCATTAACTAACCAATGTGCTGAAATTAAGGAAGCAGAGGTCAATAAAAATAATTGGCAAGTAGAAAGTAATTGACTGTGAAAACAGAATGAGCATCTGGATGTTTTATGGGAAGAAATGCTATTTGAGACTATGAAATAATTTTCTGAGATGTCTTATGATGTTTGCAATATGTGTAATAGCAAAAAAATAATTTATTTCTTAATTAATGCAGCCTCAGGAGATCATTAAGTGATTGGATTCCCCTGTCTTCAAACAATCTTTTATATATATTTACAACAATCTTTTATATATGTTTATATAAAAGAACAGTTGACTGAGTTACTTCACAACATAATTTGTTTTCTTAATCTTGCCTTTCATCACTTTAGAAGGAGATAACTGTCTGAGTGGTGCTGTTTGATGAATCACAGACTGGAAATAATCCTGAATATCTTGCTTAGCATTGTAAGAATTTAAGTGTTACAGAACTAATAGATTTTACTTTACTGTAAAGGTGGATATTCTGAAAGGGTTGCATGGTATAAAAATGCCATTTCTATGATTTGTAGAATGGTTCCAGTATAGATGTTAATGCCATATGAATATCTTATTCTGCAGCTAAAATTTTAAAATGAGTAATGAGGGGTAACCATTTTGGGTCAAGTGACATATGGATGATAGAACTGGGGAGAATGGGGAGAAAGATAAGATACAGTTGTCTTACTCAGACATCCCAAAACTTGGTCTTGTACAAGTGGAATTTTTATTTGTTTCATTTTACTATTTGATCTGTAATAAACCTTAACATCAATTACATTTCAATTGCCATTGATTTCCAAAAGCAATTCATCATATTGCATAGGTGGAGACTGTAGTTCAAATGTGTGTGTGTAGGTTTAAAATTTGTTTGGAATAATAGAATGTATGGTTCCTTTGATCCTGCTAAGATATCAGTAAATAGAGTAGATATCTTATTTACAGGACATGTCTATGGCAAGTGTAACTCCTGTGGGCTATATGCTTCAGCCAATGGGTGGGGAAATCTTTGGAAGGTTCTGTGATGAGTGATTCCTCATAGTGATGTTATGCTTTTGTATTAACATGTGTATTTTATTTCATGGTTCTAGAGATTGCAAAAGTAGATTGGATTCCTCTATGTTCTTGATGCTCTACTTTGACTAATAAATATATCTTGGACTTTGTTCTTATTTTTACACCTACCCCAGATTGGCTGAAGGGTTGAGTGGGAAACTGGCAACCCACTGGCAGCAGCATCCTCCTAAGATCATGGGGGGTCAAGTTGTAACTGAATGGCCAACTGGGAGTGTGCTGTCTATGCACAGTGCATTCTAGTGACATTGGGACTCACCCAAAGCCTGAACAGGAGCAAGGGCCAGAACAGACCCATGGCTCCATGACCCCACACTACACAGGCCCCACTGCAGTAAGGGTTGGCAATTTTTTGCCCAATTGAAGCTGTTGTTTAAATTTAAGTTGTGGCTCTAGTTTACAGCAAACAATGTCTCCTTGTATTTGTTATGGGGTTGTGGAGGCAAATTTCCATATGTTCCATACGGCTTCAGGAATTCAAATATCTCCTTATAACCAAATAAGAACCAAGTCCAAGATATATTTCTCAGTCAATAGCTTGACCAGCCATTGTTTAAGAATCAAGTAACAAGACACAGTGTCTTCCATCATTGAAGATTTGTTTAGGGTAAGGAAGAGAGATAAAACACTCCATGATGCTTTATCTTCTCTAGATATGAATGAGTGGATGTTATGACTTTTTCCTTTATATTATAGTGTTTTACCCTCTCTCTCATGTGTGAATTTCTCATGCATTGATCAACAACTAATGTTGAGTTCTTCCCTCCCAGTGAAAGGAAAAGAAAGGAAATTTTTCTGACTTCTATCTCCTTTTGTTTCTGTTTTTCTCTTCTACTAGTTCTTATGATTACCCAAACAATTCTAACTTTATCCAATTGTTTAGCTTACTTCTTTAAATTATTGTAAGCCACAGTAAATCTAAGTACTGTACTACCATTGGTTTCATGACTAGATATGTCTCTGAATTAAATGTAGTGTCATTTGCATGTCTCTTCATTTGTGTTTCTCATTTCTCAACCTTTATTCATCATATGTGTGTTGCACTGCAAGATGTATGGTGTTCTGTTTCTCTCTAATTCTCGTGCCTCAGCTGACATGTTTTCTGGGCCTCTTTGTGGTGCTGCAGCTTGGTACTTTTTGATGTCTCTGATGTAAGCACTATTTGTTGTTCTTCTTGGTTTTACTTCAACTACATAATTTCCCAGCTGTCAAATGACAACCATCAGGTTTTTCGACCAATATACATCAAGTCCAGGTTTCAAGAGGCAGGAAAAACTAGTAAACATACTTTCTGGTGCATCTGTTACTATTCTAAATATTATTCTGTATTATCAGCATTTCTAAGCAAAACAAAGGAATACAGTAAGGCATAATCAAAATCATGTTTACTCAAATGCTTGTCAGCACATAGTAATCTGCTGCTCTTTGTTTAGAAAGAATAGCTTTATATTTATAGATATTTTTAATGTTTATATTACTTGTGTAGAACAGGTGATTAGTTGATAAGCATGTGGTTTGCTCACTTGGTAGGAGTACTCTAGAACCCAGCCCCTCCCACCCACCCAACATTTATTTCATTTTGCCAGGAGGTGGCAATCTTGTATTGCATATAAGAGTTTATAGCCTGAACATTATTGCATAAATGATTACTGTAATCTTCCTGAAAATGGAATGTCAACATTCTGTAATCCCCTTTGTGTCTACATTTCCAGAAGAAAGTCCATAGAAGGGATATTCAGTTTTGGTTGCTTCTTCTTCTTGTGTCATATCTGATTCTGAATATTGGCGATCATCATGGTGATCAGCCATGAAGAGTGTCCTGATGGATTGTCATTTGCTTTTCTTTTATTTTCAGAGGGTAGTGAGAATTGGAACCCATCCACCCACCCACACTTTTATTTCATTTTCAGATCTGAGTGCCTGTATATAAAATCTGTGCCATTGTGCAGGATATAAGTAGGATAGGATGTAATCTATCTAAATTGCATATCTCCCAGTGAGGAGGCAAGAAAGAAAGAAACTGATGGGAGCTTTGCCTGCATGCTAGAAGTCAAGTAACAGTTTATGCCTCTGATTTCCAACCCCATCTCAGGTCAGAGCCCTTCGTTTTCTCCATTTTATACATGGGCTATAAATTGTTTCAAAGTAAATAATTTCCAATTTTCAAAATACAATAATACCTCATATAACATTAGTATCGAATAACACGAAAATCGCATAACATCAAGGAATCTGGGGGGAAGAATTGCATCAGATAACATTAAGATCCTATGGGATGCTTCAGATAACAACCGCGAAAGCCTGTGTGGTTACAATGTATCTCTATGGATCCCATAGAGGATCAGATAACACGAAAAATCATATAACACGAAGACTTGTGGAACCAGGTTTTAGTGTTATATGAGGTTTTACTGTAGATCATTTGGACTGGATCAAGGCAGATGGTAATTGAATACCACATGTTTATGTTACTTCCTGAAGTAATTGTTCCTAGCCCTTTGGATAAATATGATAGTGGACAGTTCCAAGTATATATTATAGATCTTGCTATTGTAGATCTTGCTTTATTGTAGACCTTGCTCAGAATTTACTGTCTCTTGTTGTTGTTCAGTTGCACAATTGAGCCCGGCCCTTTGCAACCCCATGGACCACAGCATGCCAGACTCCTTTGTCATCCACCTACTGTCTCTAATTCAGCACTAATGACCCAGTGGATGAAGGGGCTTGGAATACTATGCCCTTCAGTATAGAGTGGTAGTTAGCTGTGGAGCCTTTTGTCCTGCTATTGTTTGTCCTTGAATGGAAAGCTGACATAATCAGTGGAGATCAGTTGAGACAGGTAACTACCATGTTGAAGCATTCAGAAGTTTAAGTGGATAAAAGATCATATTTGTGACCCCAGAAAGTATCAGCAGGCTCATCGTCTTTGTGTATCCAAGTGGGCATAGAAACATAATTATTACCATATTAGTAAATATTTGCTGCCTCAGACTTTGACCCTTAAAGGCTGTCACTTTGTCTACATCAATCCTTCACTCTCTCCGTCTTTGCTGTGGCACACCCCTTTACCTCCTAGATAGCTGTCTTCCCTTTTTTCTCCATAAATCACTTGGTCTTAAGATGGCTTCCTGATTGGGCTTTACAGCTGATCTTCCATTGGTCCCCGTGGCCATCATGGGTGTTTTGGTAAAGGAATATAGAATACAAGTCCTAGTTGGAATGGTGAGAACTGCTACCAAGCCATATCAAAATGTGCTCCCTTCCCAGTTCTGGGTTACCACATTACTTGTTTAGCATACTTTTACTCAGATTCTGAGTCAAGATTATCCTCGTATTCTTTTCTCGAATCAATTCTGTCTCACAACTCTTTCTGAAATATCACAAGTCTTTTTTTTCCTTTCTTAGAATATGGATGGGAAGAGGTTGTTATCTACCCTTTGTTCTCATTTTTACAGATTCACTACTGAGAAAAGTTTTTAACTAATAAAATGCATCATTTATACAGTCTGATCACAACTGGCTGGTACTAATAAGAGATAATTTGAAATTCAAAAATCCATGTCCTGCAGTTATTGTAAATCTTTACTGACACATTTATAGTAGATAAATTGGAGGGATTTAGTTCAAAATGCAGTTGGCCATGCTTTGGGCATTTTTATGCATCTGTGGATTTATTAATTTTTTTACTGTAGTCTGAATAACTTTCATATGTTTATTGGATTGTGAGCCTCTCTGTTATAAAACTTTATTCATATACAAGAAATGATTCAATCTATTATAAAAATTAAGGAACACCACTATGGAATGGCTGGGGATAAAAATTTGAGCTGTGTTGTGTAAATGTATTGGTACTTCAGAACTGACACCTGAAACAGCCTTTGAAAAACTTCTGGATTGAAAAATCATCTTGATATGTTTAAAATATTCAGAAAATGTGAACCATGAATTTCCTAAACTCCACAAGGCAAGAGTGGATGATACCTTTATCAGACCACTAAAAATATCATCAAAATAAATTGAGAGACAAAATTGGGAGATATGTTCTAATCTGCAGAAACAGAAGTGAAATCCAAAGCCTAGATCTGTGACCTGAATGTGCAGACCCTAAATTTGAAACTTGTTTTATACAAATTAACCTGGGCCAGCATTTTACAATGATTTTTGTTTGGAACTGTTACATTTCTACTGCAACAATACCAGCTATTTTATGGCCAGCTGAAGATTGGGTAAGGTTGAAAGCTAATTTATGCTTCTGGCTTTAGGCAAGCTAATAAATGTATCATGAACACTTGCTTTAATATTCTGTACAATGACCACATAGCCCAAAATATTTTGGAGACCAGCATACATATTTCAAGATTCTCTGTGTAACTATGTGAGTGTCTTTAATGGTTTTAAGCCTTTAAAAATGAGCTTTGTCAAGAACACCTGTGCAACAAATGTTTGCACTGTCTTTATTCTTTACAGTCAGGGTTATTATAGGTTTGAGACTGAAAAATCAGCAAACAGTAATTAAGCGCAGGGATTTTTCTCCCTATTTGCATTCTACAAAATAGGAGATGCTGTTCTTTAAACACTTTCCTCTTGTCACAGCTGTGATTTGTTTTGCTTCACTAAAGTGTCAAAATTAAAATGAATAGAGGTTTAGTGGGAAATGCCTAGATTGACAGCAATCTGAAAAGTAGCAACTTCATTTATAAAATTCAGAACATTATGTCTTGTGAATCCTCAAAATACTGCATCTGGACTTTAATCTGCAGGCTAAAAGCTTTGATCACACAGATGATCACAGATGATTTCAGACAAAATTAAACTAAAGCAATATTTGGTAAATTAGGGAATGTGTTGACATTTGCAGTGAAATATATGTTTGCTATTCCATTCATGTTATACAAAGACAGTCTGGAACCATATTATTCCAACACCCCAGTCTACCATGGACCAGGCAATGTTCTAGGAAGTTCATAATTAACTACAAAACACTAGATTCCAGGAAACAAAGTGTCTACTTCACAAGGGTATCAACTGCCAACATATCTGATAAAAAAAGTTTAAATCCTCAGTAACTGGTTGAGGCAAGACCTGGATTTAAGTATTTTAAGCTTAAACTAGGATACCAGACAGTTGTTTGAAAGGATTTTTGTATTTTATGAAAAGATGGGGGATTGCAAAACACAAAAAGCTTCCAAATAACTACAAATGATTTTCCAAAACAATACAGCAAATGACAGAGGCATACAAATTAACATTCAACACACTAGATCAGGGGGCTGGGTCATACTCCTTAGACAGTTGAAGGTGCAGGACTGGTGCCCCCCCCCCCGGTAAACACTGCCATAAACACACCTGTATCTGTCAAAAATGTGTCCGTGACTACTTACAGTGGCAGTGGCTGGAGCAAGGACACGGGACAGATGATCTTGTGCCACAGGCCAGATCTGGCCCATGGGCTGTAGGCTGCTGATCCCTCAACTAGACCAAAAACAGCAACAACAACAACAAGCTAATCTATTATTCACACCTTTGTGAATAGATAAGTAAGTCTGGGATATGTGTTGCTTACATCACATCACATCATGAAATAACAGCAAGGCAGGTAGTTGGTGAGCCAGCATCCTCTGGAAAAAACCAAAGCTAACTCATTTAATTATTAGCTCTATTATCAATGCATGAGAGTGCAGTGATATTATTTTTCTGACACATCAAATCAACGTTCTACAAAGCAATTCTAAAAAAGGGGACAAAACCCCTGTATGTTTTAAACTGAGCACCCCAGGATTCAAGCTTTACATAGCAAAAGTCAGCCTAAATGTTGACAGCATCAATGGTAGCAGTCATGATGGTTCTACAAAAGACCCTCTTGTTTTAAAAAAACAGAAAATTAAAGTCTTAAAAAAGAAACAATTGTCTGATTTATCATTGTAGGATATAACCCATGATTTTAAACACAAGGAAATACCTGATATTGCTGCACTGTATCATGGCCACATTGCCTGCAAGAAAGAGCCTTATAAGAGCAAAGGGCAGCCTGAACATTCACAACACTAATGACAGCAGTCAAGATGGTCTATATGATGTCATTTTGTGCTTACTACCTTTCACACATGTCAAAAACCACCCCTGTAATTTATTTAGTGTTTGGCTGAGAAATGAGTAACTGATGACAAAGGAGTCAGGTTCTGGGATTTTCTCTTGATTTCTGTCTCTGTGCAAGACCAAGGTAATTGGTTACGTTGTTGTGCTGCTCTAACATTTAAAATATTTTTAATGAAGTTACTCTGTGTCCTAGGCCTGTCTATTAGTTTCTGACAGTAAAATACTGTAATTTCTTGGTTGCAGCATCCAAACTCAGACTACTTTCTCATCCAATAGTGGCAATGATTTTATTTCAGCTGGCATTTTCTTGTGATGTTTTAAAAGGTTTTACCTTTGCTGCTGTCTTTTCAAATTACAATGTATTTCATTTTGATCATTTCAACGTAAAAGCATTGTGATAGAGTAGTTAGTGTCAAACTGAGACTAAGGCTGAAGTCATTGATGTAGATCAAAAGAATGACCATGGGCTGGCCATTTCTTCTCAGCTTGACTGACCTCACATGAGAAGAAAAGGGATGGAGCTATGTACATCCCCTGTAATTCTGGAATAGGACATGGATAAAAATAAAATGAATATATAAGTAATTGAGTTTTTCAATATATTTTTCCTGATTATTCTATAGCAAAACAGATAAGCTTGCATATGTTTTCCACATTGTTTTACTGACCAAAGAATAAGTGAAAAGGTAATGGTAATTGGTTCTTTGCAACTTTTGTGAGACCCATTAAGAACTGCAGAATATCTTACAGAATGAGTATGATGGATGTAGAAATAAGCCCTAGTGTTGGCGGAAGTCTTATTTATGCATCTGGTATAAGGCTGGGGAACAATGATTTTGGTGCCTCACAATTTTCACCTATTTCTGGCTATATTTGGGTCACTGATTCCAAAAATGCTTTCAGTTATGCCCCATCAGCTCTAGTTTTTTAGATATGGCTTATTCACATTAGGCCAATCTAACCATACTGGTTGCATATATAACCAGAGGCGTAGCAAGGGTGTAAGCCACACAGGGGAGAGTGAAATTTTGCCACCCCCCCAAAATTTTTTTGCCCACCTAACCTTTTTTTTGCCCACCCACATATTTTCCCACCCCCAAAAGATTTTTCCACCATGCTTCCCACCTCCAGGAGCCTTCTATGCGCACCTGGAGGCAAAAAAAAAATTTGTTTGGAAAAAAAATGGGGGAATTTTTTTTGGGGGGGGCCCTTCAAAATGCCTCCCCCCTGGAGCACGCCACCCGGGGCATTTGCCCCCCTGCCCCCTTCCTAATACAAGTCTACGCAAATACAAGTGTAGTCATAAGAGCAATGTATAATGACATCATCGATATCTCATGAACTGGAGCTGCTAGAACAAAATGGATGGCATTTTCGGAATCATCTGCCCCAAAATGCCCGAAATCAGTTGAAAAATTTTAGGCACCAAGAAAAAAAAAATTTTTTTGTTCCCCAGTGTAATGTCACCAACCATGACAATTTTCCAGAAATAGGTCCTAAGGCCTCCTGTTTTATCACGAGGAAGATATTTAGGACAGTAGGATGGGGAATATAATATTTTACTTCCAAAAATCGCTGCTCGAACAATTTTACCAGTTGTGGCAGTTTTCAGAAATTATGGACTTCATCTTTCCATCTCAATCTCCTTCTTTCCAGCAGCTTCCCTGTGATGCAAGAGATTCCAAGGGACTTTTAGGGGAGATTAGAAATGTTTTATGTCATCTGCCTTATGTGGCCTAGCAAATTTCTTCCTTTACATGATGAATGAATGCTAGGGAAGTGCCATCCTTTGAACTCCTTCCCTGCCTGGCTAGAAATAGCTGCAGCCTTCACCTCTCTAACATCAGAGCCTTAACAGCAGGAATGAAAGAGGATAATGTTAAAGGTGTGACGTGAAAAGACACACAGTCATTTTAGATCTTTATGACACAGTGCCTTTCAATTCTTGACCATCTCTACTAGGGTGGGAGGCATTTAGACCAGCTTTGCAAGTGGAAAGAAGGAAAGTTTTGGTTTGAGGAGGAAACACAATGAGTTGAAAAGATCAGAAACATTGTTCATCCTTCTCTGCCACCTTGCCAGCAGAGATTCAGATTTATGTTAAAATCCCTTGAAGCACTATGACTCAAGTGCTGGATTGATGTGCATAGGACTACAGCAAAGGAGTCCTATGCACATCAAAAGAGTGTGTTATGGATTTCAGTGGGACTGACATTTTTGTACAAGAGGTTTATATCTATCTGTTATATGTACAACAGCTGCCTGGTTACCTCAGTGAGTTAAATACTGTATCTGACTGCAGAACTAGAGGCTAGGAGTTCATTTCGATGCTGTGCATCCCAGATGAACTAGCTTATGTGGTCACAAATAATTAATGACTACAATATGTCAGCAATTTTACAAGTATTTGCTGCAACCAAAAGAAGTTGTATGTATAATACAACATAGATCATTTTACATGGTTTCCTACCAAGATATAAATAAAGAAATAGGAAAAGATCTCTAGGTGATATTTTCCTTTGTCTACAGACTTAAGAAATATATTACCAGAAGTCCATCAAACACTATGCCATGAATGCTATTTAGCTCCATACAACTGTTAGTTAAATACCTATTATCTCTGAAATAAAAACTTTTGAATATATCATAAGGTCTCCCTAAGACTTCTATTTAATTATTATGCTGTGAATAGCCAATATTCTCTGTATTTATGTTTAACTATTTTTTTATCTGAATATTCCTATATATATAGATCTTTAGATGAAAGCAGAGACAGAAAATACTTCATTAAAAGTATTGAGGTTACCTTTCATACATACAGTATTGTTATTTTGAAATATCAACGTGAGAACATGAGAACTAGAAACAAGGTTTTGTTCCTCTTGCAGAGCAGACTCAATAATCTGGGGAGAGGAAGACAATGTTTCTCAGGACAGCTGACCTCTGTTTGCTCTTAGATAGTGTGTGTAACTTCTTCTTTTATATTAAATGTCCTGAATTTCTGCCAAACAATGTTTAATTGTAGAATTATGAAGAAAAAATGATTTAAAAGCCCTCATTTTCTTTTATATTCCACTTAATCATATATTTTACCTCATCAAGAAAGTGTTCACAGTAATAGAAGTCACATTTAATTATTTTGACTGCCCATTTCTGACCTTTCACAGATCTATCATCTGTTGTTGTTTTTTTGCAATGGAATGACCATAATTTAATTTAATTTATTATTATATTTATATCCCACCCAATCAGGGGATATCTGACTCAGGGCGGCTCACAGTCATGCATACATATACACAATATAATCAGAATACAATCCATAAACAATACTCAGTGCAGAATAAACAATAAAATCACAGTATAATCAATAGCTAATACCCAATAAAAGAATAATTGATTTGACAATGTACAATATACAATACAGAATACCATAATGTGTACAATAATGTGTACATTATTTCAAATGTGACTGTAGATTTTTGTAATTTCATGATAATAATTGAAACCTGATCTCTAATATTCCTAAGCATAGAACTCAAGCATTGTTTTAAATAAGCCAGTTTGCTTGTTTTTTAGATAGCCACCATGAACCATAAGCTCAAGATCTCTTTAGTAACTACAAGTTTGGATTTAGCCAAGACTGATGTTGTTGCCATGTGTTCCCTTTTTCCCTAACGTGTTTCATTTTCATTTACTAACACTGGTAAAATTTATGTTGCCAATGTCTGTAAATTTGAAAATTGTTCTTTCTCAAGATCCTATAAATCTATGTTGATTTTTTAAAACCATGCTTTATATTTAGCTGGCATATGCAAATTGGACATTCCACTATAACTCCAGGTTATTCAGTATAATGTATGAATAACAGAAACTAACGGGCCTATAACATACTTGACATCTTCATCAACAAAATCTAGACTTATTATCATGATTTATCTGTCAAAATAGTGTATCTGAAATGCTTTAAGAAATATCATATTTGCTGGCATATAGGACCCACTAAACCCCCCCCCCTTAAAATATTCTAGAAATTGAAGTGTGTCTTGTACTGTATATAGCGGCCTATGGTGGGTTATTTTGGTAATAATGGGGTGCATTTTATACTCCAATGTGTTTTATACATTGGCAAATATGGTAATTTGATGTACAGTTTGCAAAACATCTTAATAATGCTCTTAGTTGTGCTAGCTGCTACCTTAAAAATGTAGTTTCCATTTCATCTGACAAAATTAATTTTGGTTTTGTCAAATGATGTACAAATTCCTAGACTAAGACTTGCATTTTCTGTCGAAGAAGCTGATATGCTGAATTAATAATCCCAAATAACCCAGGGTTAAGAAATTCATGTATTACCTGTATAACGTATCAAATACATCCAGTGATGTAACTGAAATCATTCTATAAAATGAATGAGTGCAACACTCATTTTGTAAAGTGACTAAAAATTGAAGTCACTGTGTAATGAATGGTTATACTGTATAGTATGATGAATAACTGAATGTGTTAAAATGTAGTGAAATGTGATATAGTACAATATAAAACCATTATTAATAGTAAGAATTGATAAAAAAAATTGATCACAGAATGGGCTATGTGTTTGATATTTGTTCCGAAATATATTATAATGCAAGTAAAATAAAGATGATGGGAAGTTAGTTCAGTTTTATTGTAATTAATGGTGATTTGCCAAATTCATAACAGAGATATATTCCTATAACAGTGAACAAATTAAGCCTAAAGTATCACAAGACATCTTTTAAAGTGCAAGTAGTTAACTAACAGGGTTCATGGACTTTTCAGGTCAGCTTTTATAGTGTTCCTGCTGTAAAGAACAAAAATAATTAGATATCAAAATGTCACCTGTAGTGAATAAAAATCTCTAAATTTTTAAGTGGGGCCACTGCATTACTCTAAGAATTCAAAGAAGGAAATCATTCTACTTCAATCTTCTTACTATAATATGGAAAAGCTAAAAAGATGTCACAAAGTGTAAAGACACACAGTAGAATCCTCTGTGTTGGAAGTGAACATTACTGAGTTCATTGGATCTCACTCCTGGTATGTAGGTATAAAATTGTAGCACCAGAGTGCAATGCTGCACAAATCTCTTGAGATGTGAGTACCTAATGATGGTCAAGAGTCTAAGGTGTCCTTCTTTACCCAATGACAACACATTTGGATAGTCTTCCCTTCATCCTCCTGTCACTTCCTTCCATGGTTCTAAAATCCTAGATCAGAAGATTTCTTGTTCCTCAGGAACAAGTTTTATCAGTACACTGAGGACTGCAGGAAGACATAGGGATGGAGGAAAAGATAGATTTTAATAGAAGAATTAAGATACAGCAGAAGTATACCACACTGGATTCTGCCTATTAAGAACAAAAGTGAATTACCTTTAATTTGTTTCTTTTTTTACATGGAAATTTCCCCATTGCAATCGGAAATTAACTCATGTCTGTGCAGCTTGATAGGGAAAAATACAGAGCCAATCTGATAGTTGCAATGGCATAAAACAAGGATAAAAGTCTGAGCCATGGATCTTAATGATTTCTACATAGGATATCTTTGCTCCTTCCCAAGAAGAAAACCAGTCCAACATTATAGAACACCTAGGTATAAAAATATGTGATATGAAAGATGGTAAAGTGTTGGATGGACCCTTTGCAAAGGAATGCAAATAATCATAAGAATGACTAGTAATTTTCACTCCATGTATTTACTTGCAACCATGAGATTGATAATTGTTGTTCAATTCATAGTCATCTGTAATGAAGGCAGTTCAAGCACTGACATCCCAATTAATCTAATACGTGTGGTTGGGAGTAGTGATGAGCCAACAAAAAGGGAGGATCTTTAGTCTCAAAACGCTTGGTCAAGTCTCTTTCAATATATCAACTGATCATCTTCCTCATGTTTTTGCTTGTGAATTAGTATTTTTCATGTTGGAGAACGATTTGCTTCTACAAGAAAAATATTCTGCATGATGAAAAATAGCAAAAGATATGTGCATGTACAGGCACACAAATGCAAACTCACATACATGGTACACACAGTGTTTAGTTCTTGAGAATTATGGCCCATGTTTGAAGAGGTCCTCCCTGCCAATACCAAAGGGGTAGAGATGTCAGTAGGTGCAGCTTAGCATCAAAACTAAAATCATTCACAGTTGTTACTTAAGGTATTGTATATATTTTATTTATTTTCATGGCACCCTGCAAGTTTTTTTAAAAAAGGAGGCCACATTGTTCTCTCAATTAAATAAGAAATGTTCAGCCATTAGCCTTCTGCAGTCAACAGAGCACAATCCAAAATGGTAAAAGATGGGTGGAGGAGGTGATAAAATTAGACACCAACATTTATTAGAAAGTAATCATTCACCTTTTGCTTAGTAAATTATTTTGCATCCTATAGCAATGATTAAAAACATTTGTCCCCTCATCTTGTGTATTATAATTTTCAGGGATGTCATTTTATTTAAATAACTAAAGTCACTGTGTATATATATATGCCCTCCTGATGCCCACCTGGTGCCCATAGTGGCTTCCCGATGCCCACTCGCCTCATTCTACATACCATCCAGTATCACGCGGTATCCAGCGTGGCTGCGGCGAGCATCAGCAGTGAGACAGGGGTGCCATCCTTTTCGGCGTGATCGGCCTGTTCTGCTTGGTGGGAAGCAGCAGCGCTCTGTCCCGCCCCTTGTCTACGCAGAGCTCGCACATGCGCACTTGCGCACTAGTGCCGGCCACAGGGAGATGTTGAAATCAAATATATATTCAAAATAGTTTAACTTAGACACATATAATCAAATTGTGAATCAGAAAAGCTGGCAGTTTTGTTTTGTCCTTCACTCATTCTTTTAAAACATGAAGTGCATATCTTTATGGTGACATTTGTTTCCTCTTGTAACAAACCCCAGAACATTTGAAAATGTGGTATTTACTCAAATTGTTGACTCTAAAAAGATTCTTTTCCATATTCATTAGTGAGCAGGAGATACTTTGGGGAGAAAATCTCAATCCCTGGATAAGAAATTTGGGTCAATTCAGTAATCTCAATTCAGCAGTAACAGTACATAGGGACTCAAAACATCCTCAGTACTAAAAACCCAGGGTTCATGTGAACAAATATGCCACTTTCTGTTTCCTCTAGATTCAAGGGTTTTTTTTTTTTTTAAGTCAAGTTATATCCATTCCAAGTATGTAGATATTTATAAATGATGAAAAATGGGGGTTTAAGGGCTTTTAGTTAGTTTCAAAGTTGCTTTTAATGGTTGTTAGACACCCAGAGTCGTTGCCGAGTTGGGTAGCAATAGAAATTTGAAGAATAAATAAATAAATAATATGAACAAAATTCAAAGATTTTTAAAAATGACTAGCTCCTGAGCTGAATGTTAGTGAAAGCATTTGCATATCTTAGATGCACAGTTTCCCACATGATTTAATAAAGGAATAAAGAGAGTCAGAAAAACTTTTTGCTGATCTCTTGACGGCTGCCTTGAATTAGCCTTCAGTTAATAAAAGGTGGGATACAAAAGGAATGAAAGGCTTTTTCTGCTTTTTTACTGCTATTGATAGCAGTAAACAGTAAGTTGAATGTAGAGAAATCTAGACAAGAGTGTGTTGTGTGTGCATGCACACATGCACACACTTAACTTCAGAAGAAGAAAAGATGCTAGGAGTATTTAAAACACTTGGTGTTTCTTAACTTTACTGTATTTTAAATGTTTCGTGGCAATTGTGAATAGCACCAAAATAAATATATACCTCCCATCTTAGTGTTTTATTCTTGTGGTGGAGCTAAGAATTTACATGACAGTTGCAGAATCCCTGAAAAACTTTTCAACCTGCCTAGGCAGCTTGCCTTGATCCCAAATAAACAGTCTGGTGGTATTTCTTTACAAAACTAATTCAACCTCACTTTTGCAGTGTGGAGCTTCCCTTCTGCTCTTTTTACGATTATTTTAGTTGTCAATTTTTTTTTGAATATGGCTGTTCTAGACTGAGGCAAAGTAGAGATAGAATCAGATACTCCAGGGAATAAATAAGATGAAAGCTTTAGCTTTTGGTTATCTAATATTTTAAGATTACACTACATAGTAAATAGTTTTATTAAATGGGGGGGGGACTTATCTTTTGGGTGCACCTTTTCATGCCTATTTTGCATTAATTTTGGAATATTTCCCAGACTAGAATAAATGCCACTTATTTGTACCTGGATGTTCTGTTCAGTATTTATAATAATAGTAAGTGTGTACCATCAAGTCAGTTATGACTAATGGTGACCCTTTCCTAGGGTTTTCTAGGTAGTGACTACTCAGAAATAGTTTATCATTCCCTTCTTTTGTGGGCACCTTGTGTCTGTGTAGCTTTCCTATGACTATACAGGTTAGCTCTGCTTTCATGAGGCACCGTGAGGAAATAAATTCCTACCCTTTGGCTCCACAGCCAGACAATCTACTAAGCCACAAAACGAGCTTCAGTATTTATAGGCTTGGACAACACAGCTCCTCTAGTGGCTTAGTGGGTAAGACACTGAGCTGGAGGCTGGAAGGTCCAGTTTCGATACCCAAGAGCTGCATGCGGGGATAAGAAAGGAGCCTCATTCGGGTATCCCCTAAAAAACCTTTCAACCCAGAGTAATCTCTGGCACAAAGAGAGAGAGAAAGATTGGAAAACAACAATTTTTTAAAATTTGGACCATTTGTACAGTGTTTTGATTTAACTTGAACATCCAGAATTAGTCATAATGCATGGGGATGTGTAACTTTGATTGCTTTATATGAAACATTGCACCCATGAACTCTTTCATTGAAGTATTGTTGTGAAACTGCCTTGAGTCGTCTGCGAATAGGGTTGTATACAAATGCAAAAATAAATAAATAAATATGAATTTAAAAAGTAGTATATGCTCTGGATGATTAGCTATTTTAGAGGCTTTTGAAGCCTTCACTTAGACAAAAGGTGGAATATAAAAGAAATGAGAGGCAAGATGTAACTACGAGGATAAAAATGAGTGGACAGACAGATAGGCAGGTGGGTGTGCAGATGGACAGACAGATGTAGATAGACAGGAGAGATAGATTGAGAGATAGCACATTGCTGTTTCTCTGTCAATTACTATATATTTATTATTGGCATGTTCTAACAACGAGGAACTGAAACAAAATGTTACAGTGTGTACTCTGTTGTTCTAAGCTGGGTCCTGCCCAGCAAATCTGAAAATTTAGAAACTATTATTTACATTTCAGTTTTGCTTTCCTAATAACTACATGTTTCTATATTATATTTCAATTCTGCCATAAAATATGTGTCAAGAGCTGGTGATACTGGGTATATTAATGTACTGGGTATATTAATGAACAGATTGTGTGATACAGTATTCCACTTTTATATGACTGATTTTCCTCTATGATACCAGTACACGCTATGATGACTGACACAGGTATAATTTTATACTTTACTTCCAATATTCAAAAATGTATTATTGATTTGCAGTAGAGCTGGTATTCCTTTTATGTCGCAAGAAATCTTGAATTCAAATTCCCTGGAGTGATTTATAAACAATGTTTGAATGCTTAAATTATTTTCACCAAACTTTAAAGTGTTTTCTCTCTTTTTAAACACCATTTTCTTTCGTTCTAATTCATTTTCTTATGCCATTATGAATTTCGCATGCAATACTTTTCAACTACAGTAAAACCATGTATAACAAAGGGCTCTTATAATGAAAAACTCATATAATGAAAGGATTTTGAAGAAAAGTTTTGCCTTGTATATACAATGCACCGTTTCTCCCAGGGTGGTTTTCAATACATTCCTATGGAGATTTTTGTTATACGAAGCATCCCATAGGAAATTTCATTATACGAAGCATGCTTTGTATAACGAAAAAAATCACATAGTGAAAAGCCTTGCAGAATGAATTATTTTCATTATACAAAGTACCACTGTACTTTGGAAAACTCAGTATTGCTTTCTTACTTTACAACTTATCTAGATTTTATAAGATAATATATTTTTTTAAGAAAAGAAAACACATACTTCTATTGGCATGTTCTTTTTAAAAATATTTTTTATTTTTTTAAAAAAGACAAAAGGAAAACATCAAAATACATAATATGTAGTAAGCAAATTTGTTACATTACAATTACTGATAATAAAATTTCATCTCGATCTCGTGTCCTACTAGTTGTAACAAATATGCAACAACAACAACAAAAGAAAAACAACATAATTTTTTTTATAAACAATAATACCACCCTGGTGCTATTTACAATGCCGTGGTGATCACGGTTCGTTTTCTCTTCTCATATTATTCCCAGAAACTCATTTGATCTGGTGCTGGCATATCACCTTTACCCTTATTCAATGTATGGTTCAAAAAAGGTCTCCAAATTTCTCCAAAAGTGTTCTCCTTAACCAAACCTGTTTTATAATTCAATTCCCATGTTAATTTATCATTTAATGCCAACTGCCACATTTCTTTGTACCATTCTTCTATCTTTACCAATGAATCATTTTTCCAATTTCTTGCAATACATTGTCTTGCTGCAGTCAATATTATAGATAACAATTCAATTTTATATTTATCCAATCTTATATCTTCAGTTTTTGTCAGCAAGGCGGCACCCAACTCCAACACAAAGCTAATTCCCATTATTTCTGATATTTCTTTTTCTATTTTCACCCAAAAAGCTCTAAGCACTTTACATCGCCACCACATATGTTCATATGTTCCCATTTCCGTTTTACATCTCCAACACATTTTTGTTTTTGAACTATCCATCTGGTTAAGCCGAATTGGAGTCAGGTACCACCTCCATATCATTTTATAATTGTGTTCTTTAACCCTCACTGATAATGTTTTCATAATCCTTCTATTCCATTTGTTCTTCCATATAACATCAGGAATATTAGCATGTTCTAACAACACTTTCTTCCATTAATTTCACTTCACTTGCTTGATAGTATTTTTCTCCCTGATGTCCATCAGATAACTTGTGTCTGGAGCATAGCAGTGAGATCAAGTAGAAGAAAAAAAAATTCACTGAGATTAGTTCTCTGTGTGTATTTGAATGAAGATGTAAGGGTTGTGCAGGGTAGGGGGCAGATTTGGATAATTAGCTCTTACCTCCCAAACAGGATGGACCTTGAAACAATTCATTCATTCAGAAGCCTTGAACTGAGAGTTATGTATTTACCTTCTCATATTTCTGGTCCAATATTTTCAACACTACTGGTAAATTAATACAAAATACAAGACAATACAAGAGAACAACCACATTAAGAACAGTGAGTCTTCATTTCACTAGACCTACTGCAAGTGCTAGTCTTCCCAGATTCACCAAACATTCACTAACATGCATCATTAACAAGACTATGAATGTACAATAGAGTGAGGGTAGGAAGGAAGGTGAACTAATACAGCTAATACAGTATAAGCCTTGGCTATGCTCACAGGAAGTACAAAATGAGAATGTTTTCCTGATTTTCCACTCCAGTCCTGCCCCTAGAAATACACCAATGCTGGTAATTGGCTGGTAGAGGTACCAAATGAATTATGGTGTGACCAAGCAAATCATTGCATGGCAGTATCAAAAGCAAACATGCCTCACTGTTCCACCACTTGGTAGTGAAGTACAAATAGACCTTCCTGGTAATGTTGAGCACGTGGTTCATATCTTTAGAATTCTCTTACCATTGTGTATCAATGATACATATTATAATATTGGCTAAGCTTTCAAAGTTCTTAGGCCTAGATCCAGCTGAAGACTTCAATTTAGCGACTGAGTCAAAGTGTCTGCTTTAGCTAGGAGTTGCAGTTAGATTTAGGCTATCATCACTTAATGTTACTATGCCTACCATAACCATTTTAAAAAATTTTTAAAAAATGGTTCATTTTAAAAGCAGCATACTTTACCTATGATACTGTACAACACTGTTGGCTTGTTTCATGACTCACTGTGTTGATTTATCTGGTTTCTTTATTGTAAAGTCTTATTTTGTGTTAAATTACTTAAATTGTTCAAATAGATTAAGTAGTTCTATATAGGCATGGATAGAAGATCAATGCAGTAAAGACATTCAGCTTGATAACATTGATCCTTCATTCTTTTTGATATTCCATGCTTGCATTTCCAGTGAGAATGTGAACTTGCTGAAGTTGGTGACAAGAAGTATATCTTTACTCTACTTGGTGAAATTCATCTTTAATAAATGAAAGGGGGAAAGAAGAGATAACAGGATAATCATAATTGATGTGAATTTCTATGCATAAAACATCCTTTCATGGATTAGTGAGCTTCTTTTATTGATTTGCACTTTCAGTCACATTGTATAAAAACGAGATAGGTGACAATTGTAGATAATTTAATTTTTGAGAAGCATGTTCCAGAATTTACAGAACTCTTAATATATGAGACAGAAAGGAACAAAGAGAAGGTGTTAGCAAAAAGTAGACATCTGTCTTTAATGTGTACATTCTACCAAAGTTATGCTGCTGGGATGGAACCCTCAACATTATCTCCCAGGAATCATGTAATGCATACAACCAGCAAAGGGAACAAGATCTTTCCTATGCTAGTAATCTGTACCTACTGAATTTGATTAATTCAGATGAGTGATTTGGGTTTTTTTGCTTTTGTTTTCAATTCAGAATGACACATTCTATCTTATTTTATTTCACCAGCAATTTTTTAGGGGATAATGTAGGGATAATTATGTGTCCTGGTTTAAAAAAAGAAGCTGAAGGGGAATTGCTTCCCAATATAATAAGAAAAAGTACTTCATAAAAAGAATTAACTCCATGCTCCTATCTCTTGGGAATAACACAAAAGAAAGAAAGAGAGAAAGAGAGAGGAGAGAAAGAAAGAAAGAGAAAGAAAGAAAGATCTGTGTAAGTGTGAATAAACCTGGTCAGGGATAAGCTTCCACTGAAAATTCCTTATTTCACTAGACTGGAGCATCAAAAAGAGAAACACTTAATTCTTGCAGCCTCCAATTGGTCATCAAGGGGAGCCCCATGTAGAGCACATTACAATAGTCCAGTCTGTGGGTGACCATGAGCAAGGAGTCCTGGTCTAGGAGCAAGCATAATTGGCGTATAACACGAAGTTGTGCAAAAGCCCCCCCCCCAATGGAAAGGCCAATGAAATGAAAGCATACGAGAGCTTTGTAGCAGCTCAGTAGCTTGATGGAATGAAAATTATTGATATATTATTGTTATTATGTCTATCTCATTAAAATGTAGCATTTCATAGGAAACAAAGATGCTGTCTGTTGCATTATTTATACAAAATGAACTATCATAGTCAAACAATGTTAAGAAGCAAAAAGAAAACAAGGCAAAGGAAACTGAAATAACTGTTTCAAGCCAATTTGGTTATCATGTTTTTTCCGTGTATGAAATATTGATTTATTTTTCATTTCAGCCATTCAGACATAAATTAATAATACAGCTTTCTGTTTTCTCTTACAGAGAGAAGGGAAGGAGAGAGAAAGAGAGAAATTGGCTGCTAAATAAGCTACTAAATAAACAAAATAATAAATCAAGTAGAGGGGAAATTTCCCACTTCAAATGTATGGAATTGGTGGATATCTGTATGTCTAAATGAGTCTTGTTACCACCACCATCCAGAACACTGAAGACAAAACCTATAAAGGATTATATACAGTTGTACCTCGCTTAAAGAGCATAATGTGTTCCACAGGATTGCTCTTTAAGCGAAACACCATTGCAAGTGACCAATGGTAGGGTAGATTGCGAACCCCGATTTATTTGTTAAGCGAGTTTTTGGTTGGTTTTATTTGTTAAGTGAAGCGAACATTCAGAGAAACTTCTGCTCTTTAAGCGAGTTAGTCTCTAAGCGAGGCGCTCTTTATGCAAGGTTTGACTGTATTTACTTCATGGTACTGGGAAACCTTACTGGCTGTATGATGGTGTAACTAGGTCAGAGCATAAATTCTGGTCCTCAGGCAACATGCATCCTTTGTTTATTCCTTGCCAGCCTCATACCACTCTGTTAGTTGGTGAGCTAACTTGAAACCTAGAGTAGAACCAGTGATGTCCATGTGGACCTTTATTTCTCTCTGTTAAAGGTAAAGGTAATGGTCCGTGGGGTCACAAAGGGTCGGAATCGACTGTCCGACTGAACAGCAACAAAGGTAAAGGTTTCCCTTGCTCAAAAGCCAGTCATATTTTGACTCTAGGGTTCAGTGCTTATCTCTGCTATATTCATGTTACAGAAGTATAACGAAGTATAACGAAAAAGCTCCATTCCTCATAGCTCTTCATTATACAATTTTTTCATTATGCAGATCATATTGGCGATACCCCACTTAACAAATTTTTTTCATTATGTGGGGTCTCGCCAATAGTGTCAAAATGCTTCATTATACAATTTTTTTTGTTATATGAAGCATTTGTTATACAGGATACCACTGTATTTAGAAATGTTCTTTCCGCTTCAAAGTCACCCAGTAAATAGTTCTGTTGACTATTCATATAAGGCAATTATAAAACTGACAAAATATCCCTAACAGATTCACAAGGTCAGTTTTTTTTTTTAAAGTTTGAATTATATGTCCTATCCAACTTGCTGGCAATCTGTACAATATTCAACAGGAAATATAAGCAGGGACATTTAACAACCTTCATAAAAAGGATGCTGTCATCAAATGAATTATCATTTTCTGTCAGCCTCTTATGAGCAATTCCTAAATACAAAATCTGTTTTGTTACACAATAAAAGGTTTTGACATTGTAGTCAAAGTTTTATACTTCTTAAAACTGTGAGGAAAAGTAGCAAATCTTATTGAAAGAGAACTCATCAAATATACAAAAACTGTTCCTTAACTTTGTGTGTGTGTGTATTGAAGTTGAGGCTTGGAAATTGGAGCTCATAGGAGAGGAACCATTTATCCATCTTGCAAAATAATAATACAGTTGTACCTCACTTAAAGAGCATAATGTGTCCCACAGGATTGCTCTTTAAGTGAGTTTGCTCTTTAAGTGAAACACCATTGTAAGTGACCAATTGTGACTTCTGGTGTGGGGTGGGGGTGGGACTGAACCCCAATTTAGTTGTTAAGCGAGTTTTTGATTGGTTTTAGTTGTTAAGCGAGGCAACCATTCAGATAAAATACTGCTCTTTAAGCAAGTTAGTCTCTAAGCGAGGTGCTCTTTGTGTGAGGTTTTACTGTAGTAATAACATTCTCCTCAAAACAAGCATTTCTCCAGCATAGTTGGAAAGCCACAAAAGCTCACTTCTTCCTATCAATGGAGCAGGGAAAAAGACGCCTGGGTAAAACTGAGGACAACTTTACTGATTTGGTGAAAGCCAGTCGTATCTGACTCTAGGCTTCAGCACTCATCTCTGTATATAGCCAAAGAGCCAGTATTATCTGTGTCTGCAGACGTTTCTGTGGACATGTGCCAGGCATGACAGAGAACAAATAACACACAGCAGCTCAAGTGAACAACTGACAAATACATCACAAACTGAACTGAACTAAAATAAAATAAAATAAAATAAAATAAAATAAAATAAAATAAAATAAAATAAAATAAAATAAAATAATTCGTGTCTGAGGGCATAGGAACTCAACCTGATTGACAATTTATTGGACAATTTACCTGTTTATCTACATGCAATTTCTTGCTTTCAAACTGCTAGGTTGGCAGGAACTGGAATATAGGCAGGAGCTCACTCTGTCATGCAGCATTTGGGTCTCAATGTGCAATAGCTCTGTCATAGCTACATTAAGGTAAATGTCTCCCTTGCTCAAAAGCCAGTCATATCCAACTCGTGTGTGTGTGCATGTGCATGTGCGTGTGTGCGTGAGCGTGTGCATGTGTGTGTGTGCTGCTATCTTTCCCACCAAATCAGTACTTATTTATCTATTTGCAATTTCTTGCTTTCAAACTGCTAGGCTGGCAGGAGCTGGGACATAGACGGGAGCTCACTCATCATGCAGAACTAGGGTCTGGAACTGCTGACATGGCAACCTTCCAGTCAACAAATTCAGCGTTTTAACCACTAAGCCACCACAGTCCCTTTTACTGAATAACAGAATCTTGTAAACAGGTACAGCTACATTGGAGGTCACTTTAGAGTGATTGGGTGTGCTCTGGCGTTAATCACAGCCTGTTTAAGATTCTGTTATGAGATGACTGCGTAAGAGTCTGCCTCAAACCTACACCAGTTGAGAAAATATATCATCTTGTTAGTATCATTCCACCTAAGATCAGGAGAGAAGTATCAGAGGATGCTGAGAGAACTAAGCAAGAGAACGACCCTCAACACCCTCTAAATTGATATGAGCCTTAAGTCCATCTGCTCAGATCCAGGAGGAGCTTTTTAGCAATAACAATTCAGATCCAGGAAGAGCGTTATAGCAAGAACAAACATTATTGAGGGTACACAACAAAACCAAATTAGAAGATGAAGGAAGGAGCTTGCTGGACAACAAGCAACATTAAAGGAGGATATAGAAGATGACCCTAAATAGGCTGAGAGTTGAGAGTTCCTAAATGTAAGACCAACATGCTCAAGTGGCCAAAATCCGTATGATTGATCATGCTTGAAGAAGGTAAACAGTGTAATTTGCATTGACGTCTGACAGCCACTTAATAAGTTCCCACTTGAATTTCTGGGTGTGCTTTCTTATGAGTTGGTCTGCACCCAAAAATCCAAAAGGAAACTTGTTGATTGCCAGTGGGAAAGTACTTCAAATTATGCTGTTTTCCTGACAGACATTTAAGTACACAACAGAATTTCATTCTGTTGGCCAGATGAAGGTGAGATCAATTTACAACTAAGATGCAAGTTGAATAAGTATAGACAAAATTAACAAGAGTTAAACAGCAGTTTCAATTTAGACGAGAAGTCTGTATGATAGATTGGACCAGCACAATCTTTTCAGAGCTAGAACAATCCTTGGCCTACATGGACCATTAAGCAGAGATAATTTTCATTTAACTTATTCATTTTCTTTAAATCTCCATTTGTCTGACCTACATTTTCTCAAGAAGTTCTAGTGCCAAATAAAGGAGGTTTTGGAAGTATTCTTCATACTGCTCTTTTCACAGATTGAGTAAGGTTACCTTATTTATTTTTTCCTTGCAAGAATGAACAACCAAATAATAACGGTCACATACTACCACTATTAATATCAGCATAAAGTGAAACATATTGAGCTAAATGAAAAATAAGAAACCTGTGGATGAACGTTATTGGTTTCCATGAGTCCAGCATGTTGGGGACATAATGCTAATTAACTTGTGAACCATCCAGAGAGTGCACTAAGCACTATGGGCTGATATATAACTGTGATTGTTTTGTTTTTTTATTGCTTTTTCCTTCAGGCTGGATGTTACACAAAATCAAAGATAAAACAAGAAGCAGGAAACTGTTAAGATGTGGTACTGAATTATTTGCAGAATAATCCTGTACCTCAATGATATGGTATACAGTATTTTGATGTTCATTGTGTTTGTGGACTGTAACTTGCAGTTGCATCAGTCAGCATGAGTAATTGTAAGAAATCATGGAGACTGGTCAATCAACATCTCGAGGACTATAACTTCCCTGTTTATGAGTTGCAGGATGTATTTCATTCAGTAAAACTTATCCTCAGGTTATAGGTAAAGATTTGTGACCCAATTTGTTTTGTCTGAAGTATACTGGGGAAAGTTTCAGTAGCTGGTGACTTTAGAAATAGAAATGCTAGCCATTGTTAGAAATCCTTCATGTCTTTACCAGAGCAAGAAGCATCATTCTTATATGGTGTACCAAGATGCTGGTCCTCCTCATGCCCCCTGACATGACTAAATGAGGCAAATGGCCCAATTTCCTTGTCACACCCCGCAGAACCAGAACATGCTGGGGGTTCTTCAAGGCAAAGAGTGTCACTATCCTAGCCAGAGGACCATAACAAGAGGGGTAAAATACCTAGAAATTTACTAAGGTACTTGCAAGACAGCTGTATCTATAACTCTTTAGTTGACAAATTATAACTGCAACGTACAAACATTCTTCTTAATCTCCAGGGACCATGACAATGTGGAGTTATAATTTGCCCCTCTCCTAGGTGGAGATAGAACTCAGACAACATGTTCAATTTCATTTTCAGTTGCCAGCTCAATATTCTCCATTACCAAACATATATTCTCTCCATGAATTGTTAGGCAACAATTTGTGGCTGGGAAATTGTTTTGTTCATGCACTTGTCCCACATGATCTGGAACCCTAACCTAGGATATAAGTAAAGAAATCTTTGTTGTGGACACTTTAGCCTGGAAGCAAGGTGGGATAGAGTTATGTTCTGCATCAGAATCACCGGAAGAAAATAAGTTGGTGCTATGGTCAAACAACCTCTTTTCAGCATTATTGAGGACGTTGAGCCCAGGACCTCATTGAGCAGCAAAGGAGTTTTTATTATTTATTTGTTATTTTAGTTTTAAATTGTGTTTTATTGTGTAAATTGTATCTTATGGTAGTTCATTGTGTTGATGTATATTGTTGAGGTTGAGGATATGTTTGTGAGCTGCCCAGAGTCATACTTTGTGAGTGGGGCGGCATATAAGTCAAACATAATGATAATGATAATGGTTTAATTATTTATTTGTTTGTTCACATTTGTATGCCACCCTACTCATAGAGCAACTCAGGCGACTGGCATAGTAATGTAGAACAACATACAGTAATCTCAACATACAGTAATCCAAACAATAAAACCATGGGCAGTCCAGTACAGATTTAAAAGATTTAAAAAAATAAAAATTAAAAAGAATCATAAGAATTAAAAGAATTAAAAGATTTAAAAGAATTAGGGGAAAGAAAAGTAATTATTGGGTCTTTATGCCTTTTCTGAAGGGCAGCAGCTCTGTCTCAAGACACAATTGGCAGGAGGTTCCACAGGGCTAGAGTGGACACAGAAAAGGCCCTCCTTCTAGTGCTAGAGAGATGAGCCTCTCTAGCCGATGGAACAATTAGAGAGCCGGTCTGCTCGATGACGGCAGCAGTGGCGGCGGCGGCGGCAACGACGATGATAATGTCTAAGCAACCAGAAAGCAAATGCAGACATTCTTCACTCATAATCAAAACACAGAAAGCTAATTTGCAAGCTACTGGAAATTGAAAGAAATCCAGCAATGGCAACTGGATAAACCACAACACGTGACATTTACCACATCTAAAAACAAGCTCCTTATAGTGTCTAGTTTGGCATAAGTGCAACTGTGTCAAGGAAGAAATAAAATAAGCAGAGCTATCCTCATCTCCACAGCTGCCTCGTACAACCCCATTCTTCCTCAGATGATTCTGATCATGGGAGAAATTTGAACAAACAAAATGGAGCTCCAGGGATCGTTAATTCCACCTAACTTCTCTCTAAACTACCTCAATGCATGCATAAGATAGTGGGAATAGGGAACAAAACAATTACGCAGTAGGAGCCTCCAGGCATATGTGCTGCATCTGAATTGCAAGTGTTAACTACATTTTTGTGGCATGTAATATATTACACTTTAAATGGCTCTGCAGCAACCATAAACAAGTATATACACTGAGTGTAAATATATTATATCTAGATGTCAAACCTCGTATAAAGAGTGTCTCACTTAGAGACTAACTCACTTAAAGAGTAGAATTTTCTCTGAATGGTCGCCTACGCGTAACAACTAAAACCAACCAAAAACTCACTTAACTAAATTGGGCTTTGCAATCTCCCCCGCCCCCACCAGAATTCACAATGGCAGTAGCGGGGCTTTTTTTAAGTGTTTCTCTTAAAGAGCAACACATGTAGAGAGCAATCCCATGGAATGCATTATGCTCTTTAAGTGAGTTACCACTGTATCAGCTTTTATATCATGCTTATGAGCAAAATGCTAAAGGTTGAGGAAAGTACCTGACCTCCCTAATCATTTTTCTCCAAATAAAATTAATTGACATGAATTTGTTAGTATTTGAGCTTTGAAGTGGGACATGACATGAGCATAGGTACATATTATCTTAAGAAACAATGACATGTGCAATGAATCATAGCCTTGTCAACAAGATAATAGTGATTTATGCACTCTTCATGGTTGAAAGATGATGTGACAAGCAGACTGGGTGTAGTTTCGTAAAAGCTGCCAATTGACATTTTTATTTCAAAAGTACAATATAAAGGAAGTTGAAATGTATTCATTAAGCAGGAAAGCATAGAAAAAGCATGCAACTTCAGTGAAGCAGGGCTCATGAATCTAGAGTTATTTGCTGAGTTCAGGGCAAGCCTGAGTGGCTTCTACTTTAGTTAGGTGTGTAGTTATTATAATCAATTCTTTCTCTTGCTGTCTGACAGACACACGTTTGACATTAATAGAATTCACCAGAATCTGTAATGGGTACAAGATGCATGGAACTGTGTGAGCACTGCAATAAATTGTGCCTATTTGGGGGGCACCTTTATGTTTAAATTAGTTAGACACCCCAGTATTATATTTTTCATACTACAATTTTAAAAAAAAATCTAATCAAGATAAAATGATTTGGAGTATGATGCTTGATCAATGTGCCTAACATTGCTGTAATTAGTCAAAGGAGTTCCTAAAATGGCAGTGGGTGGGATTATTCCAGGTCAGAACTTTCTCCCTGGGGAAGCAATAAATCCTATGCAAAATGAGGCTGCATTGGTCTGATAATTCATTGAATGCATGCTGTTAGGCTATCCAAGTCACAAGCTCAAAACTGGCAACAGATTATCCTTTGTTGGCATGCGTGTGTGCAATGTTTTCTTCCCTTGCCTTGACTCTGCTTTACTGGGAGTATGGAAGAAATGGTAATCTATTTTAACACACAAAGAAAAGTAAAATAATGATAAAATAACAGAGGTTATTTCTGTCACCGAGATGTCCAATATTTTCATACATTGGCTGTGTTTATTGAGAAGGAACAGATGCAAGGGACCTCAGCAGCTGTTAATATTTGGATTAGCCAATCTAAAATGTATTTAGGATTGCACTCTGTAGTGGCAATCTGGAGTTGTTTAATGGTTGCCAGTCCAGAGTTTCTGCTTGCTGTTCCATTGTACAGTAAGGAATTTCCACTTGGATTTACCATCTTTGCTGGCTTATAAAATGCATCAGAGTATTACCATAATAGACCACTATAGGTCACTTTATACAGTTTAAGATGCACTTCATTTTTCCAGTGTTTTTTAAGGGGGAGAAAATGAGTTTTATACTCCAGCAAATAGGGTACCTGTCATTCTATTATCTTTCCTCAGGCCAGTATCTTTTGATACACTCATAAGATACCAACTGATGTTCCATTGAGTGTTATTTTTAGACATATCTGCTGAATAGTTGCGTTTTTTTATTCTTCCAACCATAACACTCTTTTTAACTAATGCTTCCTAGAAAATATCTATATTCCCTAAAATCTCTGGTATGTTTATGGACATTTTTCAGAGGCAGACATTTTTATTTATGTTCATATATTTTCTTATAGGAGGGGGACTGTGGAGGCTTAGAGGTTAAGACACTGAACTTGATGACTGGCAGGTCAGCAGGACAGCAGTTTGAGACCTGAGTGCTGCACAGCTGAGTGAGCTACTGTCTATGTCCCTGCTCCTACCAAACATTTCCTTCCTTTAAAAGGAAGAAATTGCAAATAGATAAATAGGTACCACTTTAGTGGGAAGGTAGCAGCATTCTCTGCACTCCAATGTCTAGTCATTCCTGCCACATGTCCACAGAAACTTCTGCAGATACAGACAGTGCTGGCTCTTGGACTGTAAATGGAGATGAGTACTGCACCCTAGAGTCAGATGTTACTGGCTTTCAAGCAAGAGCTGCCTTTATCTTTACTATTTACGTATAACACTAAAATTGGATAACGTCGGGGAATTTGAGGAAAACATTTGCATTGCACAACATTAATATAATGTTGTACAATGCAAATGTTTGCCTCAAATTCCACAACATTGATCTCTGCCCCAAAGCCTGCAGGTCTGGAGACCAGCCCTGCGGGCTTTGGGACAGAACTCTACCGAGGCAATCATTACTGGTTTGGTTGGGGGGAGATCAGGCACATGCCGGTTTTCCCCCCAACCAAATTGGCACTACAAAGCTCTCAGCAATGGCATGGCTGGAAGCAGAATGGGGGCTCCCAAGTCGGCTTTCTAATCACACCGCCGCTGCACCCTTGGCAGCAGTGGTGCATTTGGGAAGCCAATCAGGGAGCTCCTGTTTGGCTTCTCAAACGAGCTGGTGCTGCAATCAGCACTTGGGTTGGGTGTGCATGCCCCAGTTCTTCCCCCCAACCCAAGCGCCGATTGCAGCACGTAGGTGCTGCGATGGCCGGCTGGCTGGGGGGAATAACCAGGAGCGTGCCCTGTTCTTTCCCCAACCCAGCTGGCCATTGCAGCGTGGTTTAGGTATCTGGCTGCAGAGCCAGAATTTCAGAGTTTGGTTCCCATTGAGTCTCCAGAGAGAGGAGCCAGCCTGTGTACTCATGCTTAAGCAATCAAACACCATGGCTGTCACTTTCAGCCCACAACCAAAACCTCTCACATGCATAATCAAAGATCTCAAACCTATCCTGGACAAGAATAATTCACTTTCCCAAGCTCTTGATGGTAGACCTCTACTTGGCTACAGACAATGCCACCCCCTCCCCCTTGACTCTCAACAGACTATACAACAGTGAAACAGAGATGAGAACTAAACCCTACTAGAAACCCAGATGCCAGCTATGCCCCCACAATTACAGGACCCAACAACATCACACATAACATTAAGGGCAATTTTACTTTTTCCTCTGCTAATGTGATTTATGGCATCTCTTGCCTCTATATAGGACAAACAGGACAATATCTTCAGAAAAGAATTAATTATACATCAAGAATAGAAATACAAAGAAATCTGATTCAAACCACTTTAATCTACCTAGACACTCTGCACAGGCAACTTGAAAGGTGCCATTCTTGAACAGAAGAATTAGAATCCTATAATCCAGAGAGAGACAGCAGAAATTAAGTACATGCATATGCTGGACACTCATGTCAGGGGTTTGAATATTAGTCAAGGGTTTCTGGGACATTGTCCAATTTGATGTACCATAACTAACAGGTTATTTTGCCTGGGTTACTCAAACCATTGTCAATAGGTGCTAACTCATTGGCAAATGTGTAATGCCACAATGTTTGATTTGCATCCAACTGTACAAGAGAAGTTTGTTTTATAACCATTTGTAGCTCAATAGGGTCAGGCTTCACAGCAAGTTTGAATAACAACCCAGGATTTTCCATTATTGCCAGTTGTAAAAAGCTACAATGTTACTTTTCTGTTAGGCTGGCCAACCATTTTGTGCCTCTGTACCTGATGTGTATAAATTGATGCCACAGGGTCTCACTTTTATGGCCAACTGAGAGGACTTAATCCACAAAATTTCAAATTTAAATACAGGAGTTAGTCTTTAAGGTGCCACAACATTTTTATCTTTTTTGTTGTTTTGTTTTGTTTATTCCCTGATATATCTTAGAAGAAGTGAATGGTAAATCTCTTCTGAGTATTCTCTACTTTAACTACCTTGAAAAGGGTCACCATAAGTCAGAATTGACTTGACAGCATGCACTGTAATATCATTTTAGATAACCAAACTTTTTATATTTTGTTCTATGGTCATACTGTATCATTGTTCATATTACATTATATAAATAATATTTGTTTATTTTTTTTAACAGGAAGACTACAAGCAGAAATATAAGAAAACAAAGATAGGGTCAAACCCAGAATACTGTTTTACAGCAACTGGCATGTAGAGACAAAATTATTATTGCATTAACCACTGCAAAGAAATAGAAGAAAACAACAAAAAGGGAAAACAAGAAATAACTTCCATGTAGTCCATTCACACTATTTGATATCACTTCCCCCCCACACACACACACACATTACCTAGACATCTACTTGTATTCCTTTCTCTTCCTTTCAGAAACACTGTATCTGAAGGCATGCACTAAACAGAAGGAGGTTAGCTATAGTGACTCTGTACCATTTCTGAAATAAAAAAATAAACACTGAATATGTTCTCAAAAGCGATTTATGGAAAACCTTACTGAACTTGACATGTTGATTACAATATTCTAAATCTACTGGTAATTTTTATAACATTGCTTATTTAGATCTACACGTAGATTTTTCTGTCTTTCCAAAGAAATTGAGTATTAATTTGTTTTCAAAACGCTTTGTGTCTGGGCATATATTTTTAGTTGAAGTTCTGAGGAAATATTCAAGTAACTTTATTTCCATGACAATAAGAAGTTGAAAGAAAAGTCTGTAATAACTTGCACATTTGTCTCCAGAAATGTATAAAAATTGCAAAATGAGCCTGTAGGTTCATCCTCTCTCAAGAACCACAATTACATGCAAATGACTTCTTTATTTCTCATATCTTTGTGCAATTTTAAAACAGTTTTAAATAGCAATTCAGCAACAATAAAGTTCAGAGTTTATATATTAATGGCCTTTGGGGAACATTTTCTGTAAAGCTCAAATATAAAAGTAAGGCCTCTCTGTCTTGATAAATCACAGGAAGAAGATAGTAGGATGATAATGAAAGGGAAAAGACCATTTTTGGACCATTTTGTTCGTATTCTAAGGTGCATTATTAAAAGGCTGCTAACATTTGTTCAGATCTGATTCAAGTGCTAAAAATTAGAAATATAATGCTTCTTTTATGTTGTGTGAGAATGCATTAGTTCACTAAAATATATTGTTCAACGCACAGTAAATTGAACAATATATTTTAGTGAACTAATTTTAAATGAGTGTTATCTTACTTAACCAAGTGTATACTGATGTTTTCAACAACAAACTAGGCACTGCATTTTGTTGTAGCTGAAGTATCTATGTTGTCCTCAAGGTAAAACCACATCAAGCATAGGGTGCTTGTCCAATAATGATGGAGACATGAATGGTATCTGACAGATCAGCCAATATTATAAAAAAGCTTTCTATGTTACCAAAGCAATTTGAATCTTCTGATATGTTTACAAGTGTTCCCAAGTTGTGTGGTTCTCCCTCCCTCCACCACCAATATTGATGCTTGCCCAGCCAGCTTGGCTGAGGGGGAAAGAAGTAGCAGGGAATTGGATTTAGTGAGTGGGGTAGAGTTGTGATTTTGTGAACTGTTCGAAGTGTTTTTGAAGTGTTTCTGAAATGTTTTTATGATATCTTAATTTTGTAATTGTGATGGGGAATTTCTGAAATGTATGTGATATGTGATACTTTGATATGTTTTGTGATTTATGCTGTTAGCTGCTCTGAGTCGCATCGGCAAATAGAGTGACATACAAATACAAATACAAAAAAAGCTACACACTCATCCAAGCATTGTGGAAGGCCATCCAAGGAGAGCCATTTTCCCACTCCCCAGAGTTGTTAACTATCAGGCTGCAGAGTCCGTGTAAGAAAGTTTTGGCAGTCAATTTTTATTCTACCATTTTCAGTTGAACCTTAATTTTCTCAGCTAATTAATCACTGACAATTGGTTCTTCAAAATCTTTGCTTCTTGTTTTTCAGTAGCCTTAGTGGTGGTGATAATTGTTGTCGTCATCATCATCACCACTGACATTATTTCTGTTGCTGTTTCCACTTATGTACCACTCCCTGAGCTATGCATTCTATGAGCAATTGACAAGCTATTTAAGGAACTACAGTTTGCCTCTGGCAAGATAATTATTCATTTTACTGATCTCAGAGGCATAAAAGGCTGATTCAACCTTGAGCTTCTCAGGATTGAACACATATCATGATTAGAGTTAAGTTGCAGTATGTCAGGATCCCGGCAGTCCCAACTTAAGGGCCTCTCCCCTAGTTCCAGGGACTCAGTCCCCTTACGTGAATTTAGCTCTTCTTCAGTTTAACCATTATACCAGCTTAGCCGTCAACAGCTTAACCATTATACCATGACTCTATAAGAGATCACATTTCTACAGAAAGATCAACAATTCTAATTCAAGATGGGAGGCAGTAGCAAGACAAACATTTGAATAACTATGTTTACAGTAACAGGGAAAACACTATTTCTTGATTGGTAATATTTATTCATGTACTTAGATTATGGCAATGTACTACACAGGAAGATACTCCTGAAGAGCTTTGAGAAGGTTCAGAACAAAATAGCTGGAGTACTAAATCATCTATGGCAGGGGTGGTCAACTTGGACTTCTGGGGATTGAAGTCCAAGAACAGCTGGAGCACCAAAGTTAGCCACCACTGATATATGGCATAGTCAACATTCAGTTCTTCAAATA
This sequence comes from Furcifer pardalis, assembly GCA_030440675.1. Taxonomy (NCBI): domain Eukaryota; kingdom Metazoa; phylum Chordata; class Lepidosauria; order Squamata; family Chamaeleonidae; genus Furcifer; species Furcifer pardalis. The sequence goes on from CP126895.1 coordinate 64,925,626, forward strand.
AATTTCCAGTTTACAAATGTGGGATATTGTTCTTCTGTATCTCCAAATCAAAATGCCAGGAAATGAACTGATGTTGCTGTGCATCCCCACATTGCTAGCAGGAAATAGGATGCCAAAATTTACATTACAAATGAAAAGCTGAATGCTCATAACGCCAAAGATTTCAAGACAGTCTACAGAAGGGATTCTCAAACTGGGCTCATGGGCCGAATGTGGCCCACGGCACCATTTCATGTGGTCCCCCACCACCTCCACCACACCAGGAAGTGCCATGTGGTGGAGAAAGGGCAAAATGGCAATCCAGCCTCTGAAACTGTCTGAGGGAGTGTGACCTGCCCCAGCTTTAAAAGGTTTTGAACTCCTGGTCTACAGGATACCCCTGTTCAACACCCCCACTTTTAAATATTTTCTCAGTTGTTGTCCTACATGAAGATCAATGGAACAGCAGTACCAATTATTCTCTCAGCCTCCTTTTAAATATCTGGAAAAACATTGTTTTGTGACAAAACATTGGCAACATGTAGGTAAAAATTCTAGAGCAGCAGCAAAGATAAATTCAACTGGTAACACATTTGAACAAAAAGATGAGAAGAAAGTAGAAAGAACTCTATCCTTTGAAACTGCAAAATATAAAATTTGAAATGTGAAGTCATCTTTCTTTCTCATCCCAAAAACAAGAGTTTCTTCAGAGCACTTGATGATCATCCATATTTTACAAACAATAAATTCTCAGAGAACTTGTCAAAAACATCCCTAATAATTGCTTCGTGTTTGGGTGAGAAGTGGTTAACTGTTGAAAGAAGAAATAAATTTCTTGGATTTTTTCACTGCTTGATATATCTATGTGAGTAGTAATGAGCTCAAGAGTAGTGTGCAGCACTACTGAGCACCATTTCCTAGAGTTTTGGATCATGGATATCCTGTATTTATGCACTGGAAGTCTGAAATTTTGCACATCCCTTTAATTTAAAAGTTATGTAATTTTTACTTCACGTTCATGCTACAGATCACTGATTCTGTCAAAATCAGTCAGACAAGTCCAACTAAAGTTTGGTTTAATTTCTCAAACTCACATAATATGTGTGCCATTTTTTGCACGATAGTAGCATACAGTATATCTGATGCCTATTCAGAAAAGCATATATGTAGAAAGGGAGGAGGAAAGATTGGGAGAACACAGAATAACTGAAGTCTGGTTTCCATTTCAGCATGACAAGCAGCTAATTCTCTAGAACTCTTTAGCTCTCAATAAAGATTTGAAAATGTCCCGCTTATAAGCTTCAAATGTTGTTTTATATATGTTTAGAAAGAACAAATGTAATTTCCTGTCAACTGACAATTAAGACCTAATTATTTAATGGTCCAGTGATGATGGTCTACAAAATACCCTCTTATGCTCACTACCATTCACAAAGAGACACCAAAGAATGAAAACTCAAAGACACTTTTTTCATCAGTTAACATTTTCTTACTCAAACATAAAGAATGTTCTGAAAAATGGAGACAAGAAAGCTAACTTCCAATGTCCAAAAAAATTATTTAGAGTAGGCAACCTGAGGGAGAAAAATGCAGTATATAACACCAAAAGATTTATGAACATATTGTTTGCATGTTATTTCAAATGCCCTCTTGTCTTTAAAATAAAAAAGGAGGGTGGGTTGGGAATTAGCAAAGATTGTCATTGGAAAATGAGGTCAAAATCATCCACACTATGTAAAAGACAGAAAGTGAAGAGAGACAAGAGGGGGAAATAAGCATATTTGATCTGTGGTATTGAAGGAGAGCCTTATAGATGCCACCAAGAAAGCAGATAAGTGGCTGCTCAATCAAGTCAAGCCTGGACTCTCACCGCAGCAAAAATTAGTTGGCTTTCCCATCGCGCACATAGACTGAAAATACAATATTGCTGGGATTAGATGGAGGCAGAGCAATAGAAAGGGACTTGACATGAGATAGAATGACTTAATAAAGGAGTCCATAGGTGTTAGTTTGCAAAACCTGTGCAGATCTTATTGGAAAAGACAATATTAATCTCTTGAATTAGGCTGCAAATCTAAGACAGCAGTTTGTGGTACCCACCTTGACAAATGTTCCTATTATCTAATAGTTGCTTACATTACTCTTCCAGAACTCTTCTGATATTTATGTCATGGAGTCCTGCAGTTCCTGTGAATCAGGATCTGAATAGTTTCCTTTCCTTTCCTTGGAGACAGATTACTGATGCATTCTGGCATGCCAATTTGAGAGTTTTATAATGATGTTGCACTTCTAGCTGTCTATAAAACAAGACTTCTTTTCTCAAGGCACTAAAACATCATCTTTCCTTCAAAATCCATTTTAAAAATGACAATGTAACCCACTCTAAAATCTATTTCAAACAACAACAAAACAGTGACTGATGTTGGATATCATGATGTACATATCTGAATATAATGTAATTAGGACAGATCCCTTATTATAAACAAGTATAACACAAGCCAAGAATTTTAAAATATTATGTCACATCATGAAGGCTGTAACTTTTTGGCTGACATCTGACATACAATGACTTGTATGTCAACAAAGTCAAGGCATTGCCATGCTTATTAATCCAAGATGAGCAGAACGTTACTGACACACAAAACAAGTTTGCATTAATTTTGAAACAGACTATGTCAGTAATAATGGTAGACATTCTAACTCTTCAAATACTTTCCTAGATGTTATTAATTTGACTTCCATATTTTGGCAGGGTCATGGATTGTTAGAATGCTATAAAGCACTATTTTGGGATAGATTTCCAAAACTACAGAGGGCCGGGTGTGTACAATTTGCTTTCACCACGTGGATTTCCATTCTTTTTGTGTTTTTCATGTTATTTATACAGGGACTGTGGTTGCTTAGTGGTTAAGATACAGAATTTGATGACTGGAAGGTTAGCAAGTCAGCAGTTCAAACCAAATTACTGCATGACAGAGTGAGCTTCCATCTCTGTCCCAGCTTCTGTCATCCCAGCAGTTCAAAAACAAGAAATTGCAAGTAGATAAATAGGCATTACAGCAGTGGGAAGGGTACAGCATTCTGTGCGCTCTGGTGTCTAATCATGCCCATAACATGACCATGGAAACATCTGCAGATTAAGGCAGTGCTGGCTCTTTTGCTGTAAATGGAGATGAGTATCATACCCTCAAGTCAGATACAATTGGCTTTCAAGAAAGGGCAACCTTTACCTTTACTATGTTAGCTATAATTCATGTGCATGTGAATGTTTACATTGCGATATTATGCACAAATTATCCACCTATTTTGTAATCAGCCTCCAACTCCCTTGAACTTTCATTTCTGAATGGTATATTCACATTATAAAAAGCTACTGTTGAACTTGTATTTACTGGGATATTTTCAGTTTCACTTCTTTCTAATGGTCTGTCTTCTCCAGTTCCAAAATGTTTGGGAAAGGAATTAGGGTCATAATTATAAGAACATCCCTGTTTAAAAAATAATAATAAAACAACAGAGGAGTTTATGGGAATATATTTTGTTTAGGTTACATTATAAGATCAGTAATTGTTTTGCAGTCAGAAGCCTCTCTGTCATTATTATTGTTGAGGGAGTAACAAAGTTAGCATTTGAAATACAATTACAGGTGATGTATATTGGACACCCAATACATACATTTGTGTCAGAAACTGGCTCCGTCTGCTGATATCACAATGATTTTCTTTTTATTTTACAATTAGTTTAGTGAGTTAGGTGTCTGGCTACAAAGCCAGAAGTTGGGAGTTCAGTCTTCAACTGTGCCTCTAAGTAGAAAAGCCTTGGGCAAACTGCATAGTCCCAGGACACCCTCAGAATCAGGGAATGGTAAATCATTTCTGAACACTCTCTAGAACAGTGGTGCCCAAACTAAGGCCAGTACAGGTGCATTTTACTTCCGCTTCCAGGAGCAATGAGAGCTTTGCAGGCTGGATGAATTGGCATCAGGGGCCGCACCCGGCACCCGGGCCTTAGTGACTGGCTCCCTGAACCACATGATCAGCCCGCAGTCCAAAACGTTTGGACACCCCTGGTCTAGAAAATCACAAAAGAGATTTCCATACATTGGGATTGATTTGATACTACACATTATTATCATTGGGATACAATAACTTCTTTTATCAGTCCAGCTATAAATCCATGCAAGTAGATTCCCCAGGATATCATAATGCTCTGCTGGCTTTTCTTCATCCATGCATCTTCCTCTAAAGCACTTCTTTTAACTATGAAAATGTATTCTTATTTATTATGAAGCAAAAATTTACTTAATTCCTTACTTTTGTCCATTTTACTTGTTTCAACTCAATGAGACATCTCAACATAGCATTTTAAAACTCCACAAAATTCCTCATTTCCAGCTTTGAGAAAGACAAAGAGGTCTTTGTAATTTGTGCACAAAATCTGTTGTGTCCTTCAATGTCGAGAAGCAAAGGATACAAAGCCAAAGAAAGGGGGGCTAAAATTATTAACAAAGATGCAGACAACCCATCTAGTGCTTCAAATGTTTCAAACAAGTCATCCTGATCGTGTGTAATTTATACAATTCAGATTACAGTGTGTATTGAGCAATTTTGCACAAAAATAGGGACTTTGATGAAAATACTGGACAATATTATAGAAAGCATCTTGCTATTGGGAGAATATCCAGATCATCAGGAAATTTCTTGATATCCTTCTTAGGTTTTCATCCTTGAGTGAGAGGATGTGAGAAACAAGGTGATACATGTCTAGTTCTCATACATTGGGTCATTTCTGCATTGAAACAGAAGATTGAGAAGAGTTGCTGACAACCTTTCCCAAGATTAGCTTGCCTCCCCAACTGGGTACACTTGGGATGGGGGGGGGCATTTTCCATCCCCACCACAGGGAAGAAGCTCAGGTGGCATCTGCAATGAAGCAAACATGCCCACCCACAACTGGAGGGTGGCCTTGCAGCCTTACAAGCTCAGGCTGGGCCCTGGGAGAACCCCTTTTCTCTTTGGAGCCCACTAATGACTACCTGGTGCAGTAATGAGTGGGGGCCCGGTTCTTGCCTGTCCAGTGCAGGGAGGGGAGAGACTTTCTTCCCTTGCCCTGACATCAGGGTATGCACTGCCTGTCCCCCCTTCCACAGGTCCCTCAACTTAACAACTCAAACATGGCTCAAGCCTTTTACCATAGCTATTTCTGTCTGGCCTCCTTATTCCACGCTGGGGGTGGAAACAGCCCTCCCTTCAATCATTCAACTTTTTAATTTATCTTTAACATGTATCTGGCCATCAGTATGGCCAGATACATGTAAGGGGCTGTGGCGGCTTGGTGGTTAAGAAGCTCACCTTTTTAGCTGGAAGGCTGGTAAGTTGGCAGTTGGAAACCCAGGTACTACATGACAGATTGAGCATCCATCTCTGTCCCAGCTTTTGGGGACATGAAAGGAGCCTCATTTGGGAATTCCCTGAGCAGAGTCTCTTCTGCAAAAATCCTTTCAACCCAGAATAATTTCTGACATGAAATTATTATTAGTATGTTATATTCTGCTAGAACCTTAGGCTGTGATCCTAAACCCACTGAGGCAGCAAGCTCTCTTCACTGATTATATCTCACTTCAGAATGAACATGAGTCAGATTGCACTGAATACTTCATTCAAGATTTCAATTTGTTTCTCAGCCAAAGTCTAGTCATGTTTAGCTCTAACTGTTACAAATTTGTCATTCTACATCCTGCTCCTCACACCAAATCTATTATCAGTTTCTGTTCTTCTTTTTCTTCAGTTGTAACACATTATATATAATTTCTTTTCTATGCAACAAAATAGATAGATTTTTGTTACTGTTAGCCTACTTGTCCTTGCTAGATTCAGACTCTTCAATCAGATTATGTTCGGTCATTTATGAGAAAATGTTTAATTTTTTTAATGCTGTTGCTGCTTTTTAACTACTTAACCCTTCTGAAGTTGAGAATATCCTTGAGACGTTTTAGCTGAATAACATTATTGTCCCTTCTACCCCTTTTGTTAAAGGAGACAAGGTTGACTTTCTTATTCACAATAAAAAGAAATTGCTCATATTTTGGAGGACACTTAGAATTGGAACAGTTTTTACTTATTAATTTTAAGAGGGCTCTAGGGGGCTCTTTTACAAGGTATAATTTAAATGTATAGTCAATGTGCTCTTTTTAACTTTTATTTTCAACTTTTATTTTCCATGGTTTGGAAATCATGGAATGTAACATGGCAACTGTTCATCACCTACTGTATATGCTGGCGTATAAGACTACTTTTCCCCCCTGAAAAACATGCCTCCAAATGTGGGGGGGTGTCGTCTTATACACCGGGTGCACTTCAGTTGGGATAGACATAGCTGCCCATAGTGGCCTCCTGATGCTCGCCCGGTGCCCATAGTGGCCTCCCGATGCCCGCCTGGTGCCCATAGTAGCCTCCCGATGCCCACCCACCTCATTCTACATACCATCCAGTATTGTGCGGTATCCAGCGTGGCTGCGGCGAGCATCAGCAGCGAGACAGGGGTGGCAGCCTTTTCGGTGTGACCAGCTCGTTCTGCTCAGTGGGAAGCAGTGGTGCTCCACCCCACCCCTTCTCTATGCACAGCTCGCACATGCGCACTTGTGCACTAGTGCCGGCCACAGGGAGATGTTGAAATCAAATCTGATGTTCTTTTATGTTTTATTTGGTGTGTGGAAGAGGGGGTAGTCTTATACGGTAAGTATATAACAAACTCTATATTTTGAGTGGAAATGTTGGGGGGTCGTCTTATACGCCCAGTCGTCTTATACGCCGGCATATATGGTACCATTTATTTCTCCATTGGATCAACATTTCCTGTTGCTTAATTACTTAATAATTAATTAATTAATTAATAACTGGAAGACCAACTAACCAACATTTGTTTGTCCATAAATTCTACCAACAAAAGTTTGAACATAAATCATAGCTTCTTTAGTACATTACTTGCATTACCCAGCTCCTGTGAGCTCACCACAAATTTAGGGTTTCAATAAGACATACATTCAAATTAGAAAGAAGGTAAGATCTGTGTTAATAGAAAGTCACAGTATCAGATACACATACAGTCATTTATTGTCATTGCTACTATTTGTGCATCAATAATATGCTCACACCACTGCCTATGTAATCTACTATACTGCATGGTCAGCATTGTGGTGGATGGGGATAGTGATTGATAAAACCTTACTTTATATGGCTTAGGAAGTGAACTGTGCATCTGTGAAAGTTCATACTAATTTAAATCTGTTCATTCTAAAGATCTCACAAGAGTCTTTATTATTTAACAAACATTTTGTCCTTACTGCAGAGTAGCTTCCTAATGTGTACAAATATGGGGCAAAGGTGATGCATATTTATATAAGACCTGATACAAATAGTAACAGAAAACCCAACTATTATAATAAATCCAATCTGTAACCTTTTCTTAAATCATAACATAAAAAATAAGAGGTGTTTTCATCCCAAAACAGCCAGAAGAAATCAGAAAACATTTACCACCAACATCCTTCTACTGCGCTCATATGAATGATGAGCATTTAGACTCAGGCCAAAAAATACACACAATGAAAACCAGCTGTTTCAAAATACCAAGTAAGTGTCAACTACAATATACCAGTAACCACACACAATGGGAATCAGATCTGTATGATTCTATGTAGACTACAGCATAAAATGCCACTGATGAAGCAAACAAAAGAGATTAAAGCATGGGGAATTTACGATAAAGAAATTGTATGCTTTTGCAAACAGAGGTGATGAAACTAATCTTTGGAAGGAAACAATGGAATGGAAATTCGTGATTATTTTTGAGCATGACAGGAAATGAAATGAAATGGCTGTACTTTTTATTTTTGAACAGCTTTGCAGGAACTCAGTACTGTTCACTTATTGCAAAATTTCCTATTCTGAAAGGAGAGAATATAAGGAAATTAAGCTTTCAAATATAACTGGTATTTAGATGTGGCAATGTGCTCACAATAGAATATGGTTGGAAACAACACAAAAGCAGCTTTATGAGCAAATAACTGGGGGTTCTGTTTTTTTTTTTTTTTTTGCTGTTGTTTCTTAAAGTTTTGTTGTGTTTACAGTTGTTTTAGTTTTATACATCCAACATTTCATAGAATTTGTAATACAGTGGTAACATCACCCTAATACAACTAATCCTAACTCCATACTCACTATTTTTTTTGTCCTAGTGGATATTGGTACTGTATTAGGAAATCATCATGGATATACACTAGAACCCTGTATAACAAATGCCTCTAACAGAGATTAAATTTTACAACAACGAGAATTTGAAAAAATGTTGTGCCCTGTATAACAACTAAAATTGTTATATGATGCAATGTATTTCTACAGGAAAAATCATACGACGATTTTTTGTCATTGTACAATTTTTCCGTAGAGATAATAGTTGTACGATGCATCCCATAGGGATAATCGCTATATGATGCATCCATCGTATAGCAATTAAATCATACAACAACTAGATGCGCGAAACAAATTAAAGACATTACACTGGTTTTACTGTGCTGAAATTGTATGTTGCACTCTATAAAGGTGTGCAACACTGTGCTTTTGTACTCTACTTCCCTAGATTCCCAGTGCAGTATGGCTGTTACACAGCTTTACATATGTTGCGTCCGAACAAGTCCTCAAAATTATTCAAACAATTAGATTTGGTCTTTCTTGCTTTAAAAAGCTGTACTTTTTGTTATACATTTTTTAAACAAATGATTTAACTTTCTGTGGAACTATAGAATGAATTCACCAAAAGGTGGCACTTTTTTTTTACAGTTTTAAGTCTGACATAGAAATGGAAGAAGAAGAAGAAGAAGAGGCAGAGGAGGAGGCAACCAATGGAAAATTCATATATCAGACACTTCAAATAATTAGTTTTGTTTTACAGAAAGGTTCAAGAGAAGGCACAACTTTGCCAAGTGGCATTCTCCACCTGGCAAGCTTAAATCTATAGAGACTTTTTCCTGTACTAAAGTCACAGCAAAGCCTATGGAGACATACAAGAAGGAAGAGTAATTTTCATTGTTACTTATCAATGGACACCAGAGAGAACAAAATTCTTGATAAAGTATTAATATAAATTATGCTTTGTCCTCATGGACTGAATGAATTCTTATGAAAACAAGTTATCCTTCATGTAAGATATTTTGTTTGGTGATGATGAAAAACTGCATTTTTGTAAGGCCATTTTTGCATGTATGTAAACATGTAAAATATTATTATTATTATTATTATTATTATTATTATTATTATTATTATTATTATTATTATTATTATTATTATTATTATTATTATTATTATTATTATTATTATTATTATTATTATTATTATTATTATATTAGACTTATATGCCGCTCTACTCACCTCACTGAGGCGACTCAGAGCGGCTCGCATAACATAAGCAACATATACAGTGTCACAATCTCAAATATAAATACAGCATAATATATATAACAACAGATGCAGCACAGATAATGCAATCAATAAATTTTACATAAAAAGAAAAACAATAAAACAATACAATAAAATACAGTGTAATTTAAAGCAGATAAATAGATAACTACTGCTTTTCAGACCAGAATTCAAGAAGCATACGTCTGTCTTCTATTTTGAGGTATAGTTTTACGGTACCATGTAAACCATCATGCCCACTTTATCCATTTAACATCTAAATTCTCAAACCCTCTTCTAAAATCCTCTTCTAACTCCTGCTTGTTAAAATTAAAATGAATAATTTCGTGAGTTGCTTGGGTTTTTTTTTACCACTTTGTGAGGTTGTTGTGTGTGAAATAACTTAAACTTAATTTCACAGGGAAGAAAACACTGAAGAATTTGTGTGAAGCATGCAGAATAAACTTGGGAAAAATAAATTACCTCTTACCCCACCATCACATTGAAGAGAGATATTTCTTTTGAGAATCTCCAACAGTTTTGTGGATCTTCAACAGGCTAGATCACCATTCTTCAGATCCTAAGCTAAGGTCTTGGCTTCAGGTAGGATTGAGATACAGATCTCATCACTTTTTACACAAACAGTTCATATTGTTCCTTCATAACTTTGGCTAAGAAGTGTCATCAGTTGTGCTCCTTTTTGCTCACATCCATTGTTACAGAGGTAATTTTGACACTTTTTTTTACAAATCAACACAGGCACAACTTTAATTGAAATGTAATCCAGCACAAGTGTGATTGATTACATAAGAAAGGGAATTGGCAGTTACCTTACTGCTCAAACTCATCAAACTCTTTCGGAGTCTTTAAGTGCCACACCATAGTGTGGGAATTGAGTAGGGAATCCCCTTGTGACACTTCATATATCAATTTTTCCACCAGTCCATTCCTGTCAATTAGCACCCCCTGTGCTACTGCCTAGCTCACAACATTTATCCCACTGCAACCACCACCACCCAGTATGAGGACTTCTTGGGTAATCATCCAGGGATCTTTCTTAAAGATGATGGTCCAGCAGAAGGGCAGGTTGAAGTCCTCTCTGATCCCTGGTCAAGAGCCCTTGTGGTCAGTGATGGGATGTCAAAAATTCTACTACCACGCCATGATGTCATGGACGTCATGGGCGTGGCCAACGTCATGACGTCATGACATCATGGGCGGAGCCAACGTCATGACGTCATGACGTTGTGGGCAAGGCCAAAAATAAAAAATAAAAATAAAAAAAATAAACATGCACACAGACCCGTAAATAACTTAAAGAAATAAAATAAATAAAGAAATAAAATTAAAATTAAATAAAAGTACACCCACCCACCCAAAACACCATAAACCACCCACCCACCCCAAACACAAAACCCTCACTTACCCTTCTTGGGGCCGACGACCCCCATGGCCCGGGGAAACACGGCAAGGACCGCCCCATCGCCGCCGGAACCGAGGAGGAGGCGGGGCGCTCCATGTTGGCTCCAATTTTTAAAAAACCGGACCCGGAGCCACTGCCTGCTGCTACTGTCGCCGCTGCTGCCGCCTCCCGCCATCGCCATCGCCGGGGGGGTGGAAGGAGGAGAGGGAGGGGACTGGAGTGCCGGGAGCGTTTCTGTAATTGATCCGGGTAGATGCATTTGCTTTTTCCCTCCTTCCTTTTCGTTCCAGAGCTTTCTCTTCCCCGCCTTGCCCGTTGATCGGCTCCCATCCCTTTCGGGGGCGAACAGGTCCTGCCGCCGCCACGGGACTCGCACGGAAGAGGTGGAGATGCGGTTTTCTCTTTCTCTCCCCCCGGGGGGGGTTCCCTTTCCTCTCCTTGCCTCCCGTTGTTTCCCCTTTTACATCCATAAACCTCACGGGGGGTCTGGGGAGGGATCGGGGGGCAGCCTTTCCATCTGGCAGCGGAGATCTGTGGCTTGGTTTTAGAAGTGACGCTTCACACGTGACGCCAAAAAGCCCGTCTTCTTCGTTGCCGCCGTCGCTGCTGGAACCGGAGGAGGAGGAGGCGCGCTCCGCTGGCCTGGGGCGACGGCGGCAACGGCGGCGATGGCGATGGCGGGAGGCGGCAGCAGCGGCGACAGTAGCAGCAGGCAGTGGCTCCAGGTCCGGTTTTTTAAAAATTGGAGCCAACATGGAGCGCCCCGCCTCCTCCTCGGTTCCGGCGACGATGGGGACGGCAACGGCAGCAGCGATGGCAGGAGGTGGCAGTGGCGATAGAAGCACCAGGCAGCAGCAAGCGGCGGCAAGCGGCTCCACAGGAGGCTCCAGTCAGGGGCGGCCGGATCCAATTTTTTTTAAATCGGAGAAAAAAATGGCTCCAATTTAGTGCGCATGTGTCAGATTGAGTTTCTGTGCATGCGCACTAAATTGGAGCCATTTTTGCTCCAATTTTTTTTTAATTTTCCTCCCGGTGAGGCGTCCGATCCGGACGCCTCAAAAACGGTATTACCCCCACGGAGAGCCCTCCGGAAATCCTTAAAACGGTTCTGTGGATCCGGTCAGAACCGGTGTCATCCCATCACTGCTTGTGGTTCAGTGGTTAAACTGCTGTACTGTAAACAAAAGAACATGGCACTCACACAAAGCAACAACAAAGTGAATTCAACACGGTGCTTCCATTTTTGAATGCAAGAAGGATATATTAGCAGGTTATAGATTGGGGAAGAGAAGAAATGGGACTGTTAAAAGGTATGTTTTGGTAAAATGGAAAAAGAAGGTCTGGGTAATATAGCCAATAGGAAAATTTGATAATGTAATTATTTTGTGGCATATATTAAATTAATTTAATGTTTAAATTGTCATGAAGTGTTGATTGATCAACTTGTATTTCTTTTGTTGGTTCAAAATTTGAAGGAAAAATGCATTTTTATAGTATAGAATATAAAAGAAGTAGGAAATTTAAGGAGAAGGAGAAGGGTAAAAGGGAATTTCTATAAGGATGTTATGAAAATGTAAATAATTATTGTCAAGGAAGGTTAAAGGTGGGTAAGGATTGAAAATTCAATTAGAAATAATCTAAAGGAAAAGTAATAAAAAGAGAATGGTAGACAACCACCAGCTGAAGGAAAGGAGAAAGAGAAGCAGCTGTATTGTTATGAGTAATAAGATTTAATTGATGTCTTTAAACATCAGTATGAACCTGCTCTAGTCCCAGTCTCCTTCCCCTTCTTTGACACTCGGAGGCGGTCCTTCAATGGAAGGATAGGGAAGAGAAGATGACAAGAAGGTGAAGGGTTGGGTGGGGGTTGTTTTTGTTTTATGTTATGTTATTATGGGATTTTGGGGGGTGTAGGGTTGGGTGAGAGTGAATGTATTTATTTGCTTTTTGTCTTTTTTATTTATATTTGGTGTTGTATTGTCCTGTAATGCTAAATGTCTTTTGTTGATTTTTTTAATGTGGAGAATTATGTTGTAATTTTTTTTGTAATCTCTTGTTTGTGTTTTTTATTTTAAAGTTTAATAAAAATTTAAAGTTTAAAAAAACCCTGTGTGGCAGGTTATGTGTTATTGCTATTGCTATTGCTATTGTCTGTCAGTCAACCTTCCGCCATTTTCTGGTATAACTGCTGAATAGGGCTATATGTATCAATATAGTCATGAATGTCTACACATCAAAGGCTACCAGTATGTGACTACTTCTTTAGAAACACATTTCCAATAATTTAGGAACCTTTACAAGAAACACCTTGGCCAACATTGTTTTCAACATGTTAAAACCGCTTAATTAATTCATTCTAACATGTCAAACTAGGCATTCACAACCTATGCCCTGTGGGCCAGACCCAGACACCATTCCATCTGGCCTTTGCAGCCTATGGCACTTCCAGGGTGGGGATGGGGGGGGAGGAACAGTTGTTTTTGGGGTCATCACCAGAGATGGCTACTAGAGGGTGCAAAGCGCAGTTTCCCATAGGAATGCATTGAAAACTAATTTCATGTTCTAAAAAGACAACAAAAAACCGAAGAGGCAGATGTAAGCTGAGGTAGGAAGGCTCCTTTTGTTTACCTGTGTGTGTGTGTGTGTGAGAGAGAGAGAGTATTTTTTTAAAAAAATAAGGAGTTATTTGTTAAGGTGCATGCAACTTTATGGTGAGTGCGCTCCATTTTCAAAAGCAGAAGAAAGCTTTGCATTCAAAAACGGAGGCACCATGTTGAATTCACTAAGTTGTTGCTTTGTATGAGTGCCATTTTCTTTTGTTTATATGTCTATAGGAGGGGAAAGGGGGGTGAATATTTGTTTGGTTCTTCTGTTCTTCATTTGTTGTGGAGTTTTTTTATTATCTGATATTGTGTGTACACCACCTAGAGTGGGAAATTTATGAATAAATAATAAACAAATAAACAAACAAATTCTATTTTAAAAAATTGTCTGGCCTCCAGAATAGTTTGTGAGAGCTTGACCCAGCCCCCAGCTTAAAATGGTTGAGAACCCTGTGTTAAACCTTTCATCATTATGTAATCATTACCTAGGATTTCTTCAGTGATCGATGAATTAGACTAAACTATCTTTGTAGGCTAGCAGCACAACTGGTATCTTCACTATCCTTCAAACAATATGCATTACCTAACGGAAGTAAGATACCTTGAAAAGAGAAGTTGTCACAAATGGAAAAAAGCCAGTGCCATGTCCCCCATGCAACATATCATTGTCATCTTTGTCTGCAACTTGTATCTGAGAATACATTTTTTCCCCTGAAAAAGGAAAAATGCCACTGGTGTGAATTTGTTTAAGGTGGATCCCAGCTTGCCATGAAGTGACCCACATACTATGATCACAGTGCAATCTCCTGTGGCACATATGAAATGAGACATGCAGAATTTAACACTGGGACTGCAATGGACTGCCACAGCCTTGAGGATATGGACAAAGTGCACCTTCACAGCCAGTCCATCTGGCATGGCCTCTTCTGCTTCCATGAGCATTGGTTATCAGAGTTCCTCCTCTGCTTATTTTGCCTTTGGGCCCAAATATGAAGGTTTCCATTGGCATTTCCTCCACTGAGGGGACCATCACCCCACCTAAAGGGGAGCATTTGCCCATAGTCATTGGCCCCTTTAGGGAGTCAGGTTGCTTAGGCAAGTGGGGCGGCATAAAAATCAAACAATTAAATTAAATTAATTACATTAAATTTACCACCGCCCAACACTCTGTGTTGAGTCACTGACAATACGGTCTACTCCATTACCATAGCAGGATGTACAACCAGACATTAGTCAGCATATACTTTTCCCATAAAAACAAGGCAGGAATACAATTTTCATAATCACAGTTATACCAGTCAGGTATAACATTTTAAGAAATACTTTTTCCAGTTAAACTAGGCATAGGAAAACAGAAAATAAATGTTTAAGAAGCTTCACCTTTTCCCTCTTGTTGAACAAAAACATGATAAATTGCCTGGAAATGATTTTTTACCACAAGTTTTTTCTATCAATTTTTATTGCATTTTAATGTACTATATATTAGTTTTTAACTGCTTTCTTGCTCTTTTCTTGCAATACAGTGGAACCTCATACAACAATTGCCCTGTATAGCAACGAAATCACATAACAATTAGATTATTGGGGGAAAAGCATCCCACGTAACAATTTTCCCTATGGAAAAAAATGTACAACAATTTTTCAATGGGAAAACCCACTTAGCAAATAATAATAATAATAATCCATGCATGCATCGTATAGCAATTGTTTCATACAACAATGAGCCCCGTGGAATGGATTAAAATCATTGTATGAGGTACCACTGTCCATTCAGTTTTTACTATTTCTGGTTTGGGGACTGTGTCAACTGTACAATAGATAAAAAAAGTTTTTAAAACTGTTATAAAATATAGTCAGCTAGTTATGCTGGTGATGTGTAAAAGAAAATTGGAGAAAAGTAATTTTTGAGAATTGCCTATGATCTGCATTGTTATTTTTTTAAAAAAAATATGAAAGGGAAGCACCAAATTTTATAGATATTGCCTATCTCAATGTGTCATTCCTTTCCCCCTTTAAGGTCAGATTATAATTTAGCACTGATTTCTTCACCTGTTAACTTCATAAACCAGTGCACGTCCTTGATAATATCCTTGGCTTTCTCAAGAATCCCAAGAAAGCTATAAAAATATAAGTCATTCCATTTGTGTTCTGCTTTTGTGCTAGAGACTGTTTCATCATATGGCTCAATCTACCATTATTTTTCTCTATGTGCTCTATTCACCCACTGCAAACGCAACACAATTATGAAACTTCAGAGCTATTTTATCCTCATGAGATTTGTAAGTCCAAAGAGCAGTTAACCAGACAGATTGGTGGCATATGTACACATGTGCCCTTGTTGCTTTTAATACCACATTTTGCAATAGCCAATGGTTCATACCATGCTAAACAGCAACTCTTAAAACCTTGCTGTGAAATTGCTGAAGTGAGTTTTATTTTGCAAATAAGTCTCATATACTGTATTGTCTACATTAAAAAAAATTCAGAGCTATGGGCAGGAATTTCCAGGAACAAAAGTTCATATCCATTGTCAATGACATTCAGATTAAATATAGAATTCCACCGTCATTAATTATAATCTGTTCTTTACAGAGGCTGTAATTTTATTTAATTACGCAGAAAGCTAAGATAAATCAATGTAATACCTGCCTGTGACAATTAAATTTTCGTCCCTCTGTTCATGTAAGATACAACTGAGATGAATTTTTTGACCCAGAGATTTTTACAGTGATCCTAAGTTTTTTGAATTTGATCTTTCATCTTCTTGGTACTATTCTATTCTTTCATTTGTCCATATTTCTTAAACACAACCTTGTTGTTTTTTATGAAGATTCTAAGCCATATTGAACACTTACTTTCTACAACCTGCCAGTTGCAGGTAATGTTAACATGTTTATTGAAGACATAGTGGCAGTTATTATTATTATTATTATTATTATTATTATTATTATTATTATTATTATTATTATTATTATTATTATTATTATTATTATTATTATTATTATTATTATTATTATTAATTCAAAGTTATATACCGCCTCACTCACGCACTGCGACTGGGCGGCTCACATGACCTCAACACAATATAAAAGCATAGGTCTACACAATATACACAATAAAACACAATTAACCATACAACAATACAACAATATTCAATATAACAATAAGTCACATTACAATAACATTTAATAGGCTCTCAATCACAGCCGCCAGGGCAACTGCGGCGAAGTCCTACTGCCTGTTGTTGTGGCAGTTTTTTAAGCTCCCAGCCAGGGGCAGAGACCTGGACACCGGTGAAGGAGGTGGTCCTGGTGCTGGCCGCCATGGCAGCCTCTCTGCCCCACCACAGGTAACTAAAGGGTGGCAGTGAAAGTCCTGTCGTTCTGTCGGGCTTTTGAAGCTCCTATCTAGGGGTGGAGTTCCAGATGCCAGTGAAGAAGGTGGTCCTGGTGCTGGCCGCCATGGTAGCCTCTCCACCCCACCGCAGGTGACTCCAGGGCGGCAGCGAAAGTCCCGTTGTCCTGGTGAGCTTTTGAAGCTCCCAGCCAGGGGTGGAATCCATGGTAATAGAGTAGACCATTCTGCCAGTGACTCAACACTGATGTCAGGCAGCAGTTGCCAAAAGGATTCAGAACCAGAAAGTGACTCACGGAACTGGAACAGTGGTATGGGTGTCACTCTGTGAAGAAGGAGGAGAAGGAGGAGGAGGAGGAGGAGGAGGAGGAGGAGCTTAATTTTCCCTAGAACCCACTTGTTCATATTTTTGGAAGTCCAGAGTATTCATAAAGTTCTCCTTCAACACCATTGTTCAAATGAGACAATTCCCCTCCCCCACTTTTTTATAGTCAAACTTTTTCATCCATACATATTGATCAGGAAAACAATACTGTTAATGGTCTTGTTCTTGGTCTCCAGTGACATACTTACAGTTGTTGATCTTGAATTTTTTTATCTAGAATTTAATAAAGGAAAGGATTCAGAATAGTTGTATGACATTCTACAATAGGAAAGGGGAGCCAAGTTCACGTAAATTATTTTCTATCTTCACATTATTTTCTGGTTAGGAAAACAACAACAACTGTGAATTAAATCCATTAAATAAATACAAGGTCTCTCCCCCTGCAAAAAAATAAAAATAAAAATAGGTCATCTGAAAATCCACCACAAATTATCTGTATGGGTGTGTAAGTGTAGGTACGGAACAAAAGACATTGTATACTTTCTTCCTGTCTACATTCCTTCCAATTTTTTTCCATTCAGAGCTGCAGACAATTATTACCGGTATATACAGAGAAACAAGGCACCCTGCAGCTTCTCTTCCTCCTCTTCTGCCCTTATTACACTGGCACGGTGGCAAGTTCACTGCAGGCTTTGGTAACCGGGGGAGGGGGAGATTAAAATCAAGACTTGCCCACACAGCAGTGAGTACTATTTTGGTCAGGAAGTATGTTGTGCTTTTTTTTTTTTTTGGAAAAAGATGCAAAACCTGGATAATTAGAAAAGGTTTTATTCCTCAGAATCAAATTCTGCACAATTGTGGATCAGTTTGTTTCCTACCAATGCCATTCTCTCAAGTGTTCAGTAACAATTCTAAACTATTTCTACACTATCTAGTAGTGTTTGGGATTTTTTTGTTACTGTTGCTGATTAAAGTGTTGCTGTTACCTGTTACATTTTTGCTTTTCTGTTAATTTCTAGTACACTAGTACCTTGGATAACGTTAAGACTTGGTTCCACAAGTCTTAACGTTATCCAGTTTTTAACGTTGTGCGATGCACAACATTTAAAACAAAGCCCGGTTCCCTTTCCGAAAAGGAAAGGGAACAGGGGGGCAATCCACCTGCCTCTTTGGAAAGGGCACCGAGGATTCCATGTGTGGAATTCCTGCTGCCCTTTCCAAAGAGGCAGGCGGGATCGAGCCAAGCACTGGTTTGCTGAGGTGAGAGCACACATGCCCAGTCTCCCCCTAACCAAACCAGCTCTGAGCATTGGCATCACGGGCAGTGGACATGCCAGACTCAGTTGCACAAATAGCCACAAGGAAGTTTTTTACAACGTCCTCATGGCCATTTGTGCAGCTGAGTCCTGCGTGTCTGCCACCCCTGCTGCCTCCAGAAGGCTTTGGGGAAGCAATCCCATCGGTCACCATCATTCTGCGAAGCACGGAGACTTTGCTGCAATCAAAAAAGTCCGGGGGACTTTTTCAATTGTAGCAAAGTCTATGGGCTTCACAGAATAATGGAGACTGATGTGATCTGTCCTCCCAAACCTTCTGGAGTCTGCAGACCCAGCGGGCAAACCAGCAACAGCAGCAGAAACAGCCACAGAGGCATCATAAAAAATGCCCCCATAACTGTTTCTGCCACTGTCACTGGCTCGTCCACCGGGTCTGCAGACTTCAGAAGGGTTGGGAGGACAGATCGTATCGGTCCCCGTCATTCTGCGAAGCACATAGATTTTGATACAATTTTTGTTATCATTTATTCTGTGATTTATGGGAAAGTATATTCTTTTATGCTCTTCTTTCCAATTTCTTTCAAATGAGATGTTGTTAGAAAGATAGAGAAAAGGAGGAAAAGAGAGATCAAACAGTGGATTTCAGCTGGTGGAATATTTTATGTCTAGGTCAGACTTTAAACTGCCAAATGAATCCACTTTTTGGTGAATTCATTCTACCGTTCCTTTCACCTGACCTAGTATGAAAAAGATTAGCCAGCACAACAAGTTTGCCATTGTCCGAGGTATGCTCCATTGTGGTTCAGAACTACCACAATCTTCAAGGAAATTCTTTTTGTGTACCCTGGTGGGATATTAGAAGCCACCTCCGACTGTGAAGCCAGAGGTGGTTGGTTTGATTTCCTGCTGCATCTCCTTGACAGAGACTGAAGGATCCACTGTTAGTACATTCCAAAGGTGCTACTGATGACGACGATGACGATGATGACAATTTTAGCTAAAATTAATTCTGCCTCAAGATAGTACCTTTCTAGCAGTAGTGGGATGTCAAAAATTTTACTATCCCACCATGACATCATCACAGTGTGGGCAGAGCTAACGTCATGACATCATGGGTGGGGCCAAATAATAAAATAAAAATAAGCACACGCGCGCACACACACACACACCTGCAGGTGTGCATGCACATCAAGTGCTTGGCATGCATGCACAGTGGGGGAACCGGTGAAAAGTTAAGCCTCCAAATTGGTTTCCCCCAAAAGCTGCTACCAGTTCTCCAGGATACTGGGGAAAGTTACTACTGGTTCTGGTGAACTGGTGAGAGCCTGTTACATCCCATCACTGCTTTTCAGTATATCTCACCTTTAAATCAGACACAGCCCTCTAGTGAAATTACTTTGTTAAACATGTAACACCAAACACAAATGGGGCTGTTGGCTTTGGATTCAGGACTGGTGCAAAGAAAATATATTTTTCTAGATATTAATTTTCTCCCATTTCAGTAAATAATATGGAGGAAAGCAAGACCTATAGCAAACCCAGTTTAGAAATAAAAGTTCAGGTGGTTTAAAGTTAAATAAATATGGAAGTGAAATCAGTATCCTGTGTGCCTTACAATGCCAGAAAAAATTACCGTTCTCATATACCTTCCTGATTATCCATTTGTTCATGGGTAAATTAAATGTGGAATACAAAGACATAGATAATAGACTTTGCCAATAATGACCTGGCAAACCTGACTGTGCATGAATAGGATGTCACATTAATGCATGAAAAATGTAGCTGTCAAAAGTTGTTTTACATGAATTTGACATCAACCTTTTCTAAAAGCATTTTGATTGATAAAGCAGCCTTGAAATACAATAAAAAAGAAATGTAATGTTCAATATCTTTCCATCTATTGTTACTTGCATCTAGAATTTTTTATCCCTTTTACCAGATTATAACTTTCTTTGCAGCATTAAAAAAAGGTGCTTCTGAGTCTGATTTCACTCTTTTCATGGGCGATAGCATTTTTGGTATCACCAGAAATTAGGGCAGGGGGAAAGAAAATTTTCCAGTTAGATAGGATGGATTGGCCAGCACAGAAAGAGACCAGAATAAAGATATGACATTGGTGACATTTGGAAGGAGATAGAAATACTATAAGAAGGTTTCAGTGGTTTAGGCTCCAGAGCCAGAGGTTTGTAGTTCAATTCCTGACTGTGTCTCCTGTAAGTAGTGCCACTCAATGTTGCCTTGGACAAGTGTCACGGTCCCAGGGCATCTCCAGAAGAAGTGGATGATCAACCAATTCTGAGTATTCTCTAACTAAAACACCTGGGCAAGGTTTGCCATAAGTCAGAATTGACATTCACTTGATGGCAAATTTGGATTGCCAACCAAGCTGGCCAGGCCAGCTGGGCTCAGATTCTTTTAGGATCAATAGACCGTAAATACTCAGTGTTTGGTAAGAAACATAGCTTTGTTAGACAAATGTTCCTACAAACATACAAGTAAGATAGAACAAGAAATCAAAGCATGCCAAAAAGCATATACCAAGTAAGTTTCTCCCTTCAGCTATCCAAGAGCATGAAAAATAGTGAACAAGACCTTAGACTGTTGCCACAGCACCTGGCTCCCAGTCTGTGGATTCCTTATTTGGTGGTCGAATTTGCTCTCCTATTATCTCCTGGGCAAAGATGCTTTCTCAGCATTCTTGGCTCTAGCCACTCTCTGTGAAGTGTATACATGTTGCCAGATTTAATTAATGACATGTGGGGTGGACAGGTTGGCACAAGCATTTCAGCAGATGGAGATGGGAGGAGGGTCATACCATGCTGCCCTATCTTGTCCAAGGTTTCTGCGGATGATATCATGCTCCACACTGTACATCGTTTCCTGTCAAGAATTCTCACTACACTTTGATGCAGCTGTATGTTGTCCAAACATTTAGGGATGCTAATTCAGGGAATGTTCTATTTTCCCATGCCAGGCATGAGAAGCCAATTCAGTTTATTATGATTACATAGAATTTTAACCATTTTGAGAACTTGTTGGAGGAAATGAGACATGCCACTAAGCTTTCTCAAATAATAATGGACTCCCACAATTGCCATTATTCCCCAAAACCATGAGGCAGACCCAGAGGAAGGTGGAGAGCAGGGGCGTAGCTACCGCCATATCTGCCGTATCAATTATACGGGGGGACCGGGCCACGGGGGCCCCCAACGTGCGTAAGCAAAAATTAATAAAAACTTCCCAATATTTTTTTTTATTTCACAAATGACAAAAGTAAAAAAAAGCAATTTCTTTTTTTCCCGTGTAAAGTGTGTGCTCAAAAGTTGGCAACACCCTACATCGGTTATCACGGGCTGCGGGATTTCCCCGTTTAAGTCATTTACTTCAACGGGGGAATGCCACAATAATCGATGTACATACGATACGATGATACGAAGATAAACCACGGACGGAGAGCAGTGTTTATTGACACATTTTATTTAATTGTGCATTACATTGTAATACAATACAAACAATTTCCTTTCACTCATTGTTTTTTACAAATAGCTACTAATACTACTAAACCAGAAGAACAATTGTTTGTATTGTATTACAATGTAATGCACAATTAAATAAAATGTGTCAATAAATACTGCTCTCCCAGCGGATATTTCTTTTAATTTTATGCAATTTTTTTTCTTTTGTGAGAAATCTTTACCCTTCCTAAGGGCCCCCAAACAAATTTTTATACGGGGCCCCGCCAAGGCATGCTACGCTTCTGGTGGAGAGATAACATATTACAAGAACACCAGATAACACTGGTGGAGGCCACTAGAAGTGCCAGAATAAGAATCTTGCATCAGCAAAAAAAGAAGCAAAGAAGAAAACCACAACGTTTTTAGTTGTAAAGATGCAAAAGAATACAGGAGGCAGATGATACCTGTAAGGCAAGGAGAGAGTAACCTCGCCCACCTGGAGAAAGTTTCCCTCTTTCCTTCTGTGTTCATGGGTCCCAGATGCCATGGAAAGGGGGAGAGGCAATGATAACAAGGAGATGGGTCTTGCTGGTCCGAAGTTATCTATAGGAGACATTCCAAAGGATGGGGTTGGTCATCAGGAGGGAGAAAGAGGGGTGGGGATGCTCCAGGATGAGTGACTCCACTAATTAACCAGAAAAGGACAAGGGATTGGGTAACATCTGGTGGGGAGGTGGAGAATGGGATCTGGAGTGATGTGACCGTCTATAATTCAATGTACCATTTTGTGATGCAGGCTGTTGCTGATCTTAATTTTTCTGCTTTTCCATTCCTATGGTGGAAGCACGCATACCACTCATCCTGGTCGGTCCATGAGGAGGAAGATAGGGTGGAAGCCCTGGCTGGCTTCTAGCTAGGCTTTTCTTGTTTTGGCACTCTTTGCCTATGTATGCACTGTAAACTTCTGAATTTGCAATAAACATTCCAGACTACTGAAGATTCTGTCTCCTGTTTTCAAGAGGTAAAAGGCTGGGAAAGGGGCTGTCACCCTGGCAACGCTACCTCTCAGGATTTCCCAGTCTTACAATACCTTTATTGGATCACAAAAACAAAACAAAACGTTGTACAAGCTTTTGTGATTCAAGACCACTTCTTCAGGCATTTATTAAAATGTTCATGGCTGGTGGTCTACCTCACAGAGAGTGGCTAGAGCCAAGAATGCTGAGACAGCATCTTTGCCCAGAAGATAATAGGAGAGCCAGTTCGACCACCAAATAAGCAATCCACAGACCGGGTGCCAGGTGCTGTGGCAACAGTCTAACAGTCTTTAGAACAGCAAAATATTTCATGGAGTTAGGATGCCACTCCCACAGGAAGCTGGGCGTTTGTTCCCAGTCCATCTGACCCTCTCTGAAGCGTAGCTTACGTTTGTGGCCAGACAAAGGAATACAGATGCCATGTGCTGCCCAGCAGGATGCAAGGCTTCAATTTTTTATACTAGGCATGCCAATTACAGTCAAATTAAAGTCAGTCCAAGTGTCCTAGTGATGTGGTGTTCCTTCAATTTGTGATGCTGCCTCAGTGATTTTGATTGGCTTTAATTTGACTGCAATTCTACCACACACATACCTGGAAGGACACAACACTTCTATGAATGTAAGTTGCACTGTATTGACAGCCATCATTAGTTGGCCAATGTCAGGCTACCATATTATGGTACCTACAGGACGTCTTGCTTGATTATTGTTCAATAGGATATTGGCCACTGATCACCAACAGCATTGCAGGCAGAAATCTTTCATACCCCATCTCATTTTTCTTCCTCCTCAAGGTCGTTAAGAACATGCTGGCAAACCAGTTGTATCCATTATTAGACAAAATGGAACCCCTTGATCTTTTCCAATCAGGCTTCAGGCTGCAACATGGTACCGAGGCAGCTCTGGTTGCGTTGCTGAATGAAATTTTGAGAGATTCTGATAAGGGTAATGCCACCCTGTTTGTTCTATTTGATTTGTCATTGGTCTTAAATGACATTGACCATCATATCTTCCTGGACAGGTTGTTTGAGATTGGAATTTGAGACTAAGTCTTGACCTGGTTCTAGTCCTTTCTCAATAAGCAGGTTGAAAGGGTGCAGATAAAGGTTTCTGGTAATTAAAGTCCAAGAACATCTGGGGCTCCAATGTTGAGAAATCCTGGGTTAAGTGTTCCATTACAGGCATATGCTTTCAAATGTCGGCTTAATATGATGTACTTTTGACCTGAGCTGTTGACTGTTTTGGGATCCCAGGATCTGCATGCACATATTGAAGATTATATGTTGTTTTCTGCTCTATACTATAGGAATCTAACCTGATCTGTTCACTTAATGTAATATATTTTCTGGCAAGGCTTATGGCCCCATACAATGCATGCAACCTAAAATAGGATGCTAACACAAATGACAGTTAAAACAGATTAAGTGATAATACAGGGTTTTGTACTTATGCTTGAATAATTGCAAATTAGATAATAATACTGTACACTAATGATAGATTAGTTAACACAGAAGCACAATAGAAGCATCAGTTCAATCCATATAGCATCTTTATTAATGGTTATTGAATTGTTATCATCACCGTGATGATGGACTTCACATTACATTAGTGGTGGCAAGACGTTCTTTGAATTGTTTAGTTCTTAAAATAAACACTGTGTAGAGGCAACTATTGCATGACAGATCTCTAGTGTGTTTCTTGGAAATGGGAAACAATAGAAGCCTACACTGGAGTAGACAGCTTTTGAGGCTCCATGAAGCATTTTTGCCTTTTCTAAGCTCTTGTAAGCCACACTTTATCAACATGAAAATTCCCTACCCAAAGCTTGTGAGGCTTATTCTTTCAAAGGACAAGTGTGATGGTGGGTCACTGCTTGGCAGCATGAGGACAGGGACAGATTGGGGGTATATATTACCCAGTCTGGCCTCATGCAGGTCTCTTTTTGCCAGTTTAGACAGTGAGTTTTTAATGAAACCTGGCAAATTTTAACAACTCCAATTGTATAAAAAATTTACTATGAGGTTCTATGCAACAAATCCTAGTGCTTTGACATAATATTATCACATATCTTATCTTCTTCCAAAGTTGCCATGTATGCCCAAAGTGCCTGTGTGGCATTGTGTTTACCAAGCAGGTTTATTCAGTCTGGGGCTAATTCCATAAATGTGTCCATCAAACTGAAAATTTCCATTTATGCTTACTACAAAACAGAAACCACTGTGCTCTCTTTATTGGGTGGGAACCAGAATTATTCATACATTTAAACCCATTTAAGTAAACAGGACTTGATAAGCCCTATTCATCCATTACTAAAGTGCACAAAAGGTTAGCTCTGTTCCTTTCTATTGTCACTTTCAACACATGATAGTGTCCAAGATGAGAGGTTGCTCTATCAGGTCTCCTCTCCCATGTATTGCCTCTCCAGGATTCATGTTCTTGTGCACATGAAGAAAATATATGGATGGAATAGTTTCATGTTTTTTTCAAACATGTTGAAAGCAACCAAGAGAGGGACACAGTCAGCATGCTTCTCTCATTGTGTATAACGGAGTGCTCAAACTACAGCCCATGGGCCAGATCTGACTCCTGACTGACACCAATTCATCCAGCCCATGCTGCTTTCATTGCTCCTGGAAGCCCTTTACTTCTGCTTCTGGGAGCAATGAGGGTGGTGTGGGCTGGATGAATTGGCATTGTGGGCAAGATCCAGCTTGTGGGCCATAGTTTGGGCACCCTTGGTTTAAGTAGAGAAAGTGGCAGCTTAAAATTTATCTCATCCTGTTCCAAAACAGATTGCAAGGCACGTTTTACTTCCGCTTCTGGTGGGAGGAACCACATGCCTAGCCTGCTGAACCACATGACTGGCCCATAGAACCACATGACTGGCCCACTATACACATTTGCTGTATAGGCTAATAAATAAATAGGACTACCTGGTAAATAGGGTTATAGTCACATCCATTTCTGTGCATTTTTCTAAGTACAGTCAAACCTCGCATAACGAGTGTTTCACTTAGCGAAAAACTCGCATAACGAGCAAGTTTTTTGCTAAGTGGTCTGACTTGCATAACGAATTTTTCACTATACGAGTCGGACTTTTCCCTATGGAAAAACTCGCATAACGAGTGTTTCTATGGGGAAAACTTGCATAGCGAAAAAAATCGCTATGCAAGTTTTCCCCATAGAAACACTCGTTATGCGAGTTTTTCCATAGGGAAAAATCTGACTCGCATAGCGAAAAATTCGTTATGCGAGTCAGACTCACATAGAGAATTTTTTGCATAGCGAGCAACCTCGCAGAACAAATTAAATTCATTACGCGAGGTATAACTGTATGATTAAATCTGAATCCAAAGCATTAGTTTGTCTTAATTGTCTTCATTATTATCCAAAGCTTAAACAACAACAACAACAACAAACCTTCTTTTTTATGTATGTAGGACATTTTGTTTCTGCATCCACAATTCAGAATGCCTGGAAATGGCTTGACATTGTTGCACAATATTGTGCCCACATTGCCAGCAGAAAAAAGATGCCAGGCTTTACATAGCAAAAGGCAGTTGAAATGTAGACAGCACCAATATCTTGCCAGAAAAAGAGGAAAATATTTTTTTTAAAGATGCTTTCCCAGCAAGTTAGTTGGAGAAGGCAAGGGTCATAATTGCATCCTATAAATGCACAGCAATCCATATTTCCATAGATGGCACATAATCTAAAAAACTGTACCTTGTTTATTAATTTTATTTCTTTGTTATTTCCTTTCTTTCTGTAAATTCAAGGCCACTGTTTAACAAAACAACTCTACACTGTCTACTCAGAAGTGATGCACTATGAGTTCAAGGTGATTGACTCTAGGATTGCAACTGTAAAATGCAGTCATAACCAGCAAAAATGGTTGACATCCCATTAAGCAGATTTGGCAAATTGAAAGTGTGCTGAATCCAAGTCCTTGCAGCCAAGAGTAAATTATGAAGAAGATTTAGATATATCATAACTGGACTCCTCCACAAAGTCATAGGGAACACACCAGAAAGGGCTCACACTGGCACAAGGATATGCCTGTGTGCATAATCGGGTTTCCATTAACTAAACAACTTGATGCCTATTTCAAAGTGTGGGCAGACAACATTGTGTTAGAACTGCATTGTAAAACTGTGTTAGTCTTTGACCACAATAACATTTTAAAAAACTTACTGCACTATAAAACTATATTATATTTTGTATTTGCCTAGATTTTATTTAGCAACTCTGTCTTCAATTGTTGACAACATGAAAGAGGAAGCACAGAAAAATAACAAAATACTGTAAATCCAATATTCAGCTGCTACATACCAACAATGGCTATGTGTTCAGGATCTAACAGTGGTAATATCACAATAATCCACATGTCCCTGTGCATCCTTGTGCTTGTTTTTCCCCATGCTTTTAGCAGCAACACTTGCCTGCACTTGTTCCACACAGCAAGCTATCTTTGAACCTGAGAGAACTTTCAAGATCTGTTTGTGCTATAAGAAGGAGTGCAGAAGGTCCAAACACAATTTCAGAGAATTTATCAAGGGCACATTCCAGCGGTGTTGAGTAAATTCTGTGTAACTAAAAATGCTAGCACATTTTAGGTTAAATCTCTTACTGTCAGTAAATAAGTCTTAGGATAAGCAAGGGGAAGGAGATGCAATATAAACCTGAGGAACCAATTTATAATGGCACAAAGAAGAAGGGGAATATACATAGGTGTAAATAAAAACCATAAAGGCCACATCTGACTTCAGGGTATCTGGATCTCTGTCCATGTATAATAGCATGCGGGCCTGGCATGGCAAGTGCAAGGTACAGAATTTGAAAATTTACTTCTAAAAATAATTTGGAAAAGTAACTCATGTTGCTTGTTTGAGCTGCTTTTTATTTTTCTGTTGCTTGCCATTTGGTTTTCACATTAAAAAGGTAAAAATTAGTAAAAGAATGGCATACAACATGAAAAAACTCCACCAGAATGTCTGTAGAATGTATTTAAAAGTTTCTTAAAAGTATGAAAGAAACTAGAAAATATTATTCATTAAGGCAAAAATATAGCTTTGTTTTTTACTCATTGTGTTACATTTGTGGTATAACATTTCATCCTAATCCCCCCCCCCCGGCAGATTATTGGTCACAGAAAACTGTATTACCTATAATCCTTGCATCCATGTTATGCTGGGAGAGGGGGATGGAGGGACAGTAAAACTCTTTATGACCATGCCCTTGCTCTGACATGTAGCATTTTAAAGATCTTGACACCTAGCTATAATCTATGACAGTGAACATGTGCACCTGCTGGCCATTAAAATATTTGCCATTTAATCATATGTGAGTGGTGGACTACTGGTTAAGACACTGAACTTGATGACTGAAAGGTCGGCAGGTCAGCAGTTTGAGACCTGAGTACTGCACGACAGCATGAGCTCCTGTCTCTGTCCCAACTTCTATCAGTTTGAAAGCAAGTAATTGCAAATGGGTAAATAGATACCACTTTGGTGAGAAGGTATTTATTTATTTATTCATATTTATATTGCCGCCCACTTGCCGAGGTGACTCAGGGCAGCTTACAGTCGAACCAACAACAGTACAATAAAAAAATAAAATAAACTATAACCTCACAAAATACAAAATACAACCAAATCAGAACACAGACTAACTCCCCTCAGGCCATTCTTATGGGCCCAGAGGAGTGGGCAAGGTCCTCAGTCGCCTGCCAGGCCATGGAATCTTCTTCCTCAGGGCGTTGTTGTGGGCCCAGATGAGGGGGCAATGTTCTCAGCCACTGCTAGGCCATAGAGTCTTCTTCCTCAGGCCATGTTGTGGGCCCAGAGGAGGGGGTGATGTTCTCAGCCACTGCTAGGTTATAGAGTCTTCTTCCTCAGGCCATTGATGTGGGCCCAGAGGAGGGGGCGATGTTCTCAGCCACAGTATTCCATTCAGTCTGGTGTCATTCCTGCCACATGACCACAGAAACATCTGAAGACACAGACAAGCCCTGGCTATTTGGCTGTAAACAGAAATGAGCACAACACCATAGAGTCAGATATGACTGGCTTTCAAGGAAGGGAGAGTGGCCAACTGACTGGAGTGATCTGGGAGTTGAGGGAGCTTGTCTAAAGAAGTGGGTTTAGAACTGGAGCAATAGCTCCATATTTTAGTTTTCTCAACTTATGATGTATTGTATAGGTTTGGGTGAAAAAAGCATATATACATGTCAGTGAATAACCCATTAAATCATTTATATATTTTATAACTAGACTGGGTATATAGTGAGCAGTTTAAGATAAGTATGAGTGAAATAGCTCAATTTAAAGTCTTTTCTTCTCTTTTCTTCTATTACTTTAGTCATTTTGTTTGAATGTGAAGCTCTACTTCTCAAGGAAGGAGACTGGCTGCAAGTTACTTTAGAGTTGGCATTAAAGTGTGCATGTGTGTGTGTGAATGCACGTGCTTTTAAACCCAATTTCAAGGATTAGCCAGTAGAGAATGCAGAGCATCTGGTGCTTTACCTGAAAGTGGATGTTTATTTTTTGACTCACTCCACTGGCACAATTTATGATTTTAAAATACTCTAGAAAAGCCATACCTGAAAGACATCGAATATAACATGCACTAACTGCAATCATTTCAATTCTCTGAAACAGTGGGCAAACACGTTCATCTCCCCATCCTACAATCTACAGAGTTTTCAGCTGGAAGATTTCCAGCTGGGGCACTCTACACTTTTCTTCTTTTTAAAAGCACAATTTAAGGAGCCAACCAAAAGCACCATTTCTCTTTTTTCTGTGCACTGACCCATCAGTGAAAAAAGCCCTGATTCTTTATGGTCTGGAAACCTGAAGAAGTGTTTGAAAGTGTTTACCTTGGATGCTCCACCAACTATATACCCAGAAGAATTATTTACCTCTTTACTTTCATGGGGTATCTAGCCATGTTTTACAGCAGGTTGCCCAAACTTTTTGGGCCGTGGTTCAGAAAGCCGGTCACTAAGGCCCCGGGGCTGGGTGTGGCCCCTGACACCAATTCATTTGGTCTGTGAAGCCCTCGTCACTCCTGGAAATGGAAGTAAAATGCGCCCATACGGACACATTTTACTTCCGCTTCCAGGAGCGACGAGGGCTTCGCGGGCCAGATGAATTGCCATCAGGGACTACACCTGGCCCCCATGCCTTAGCTTGGGAACCACTGTTTTACAGTGATATGCTACTAAAGTTTTTTTTCCTTCTGAGAACATAGGTAAGCAATTGGACCCAATGAAGTTCCACCTCCCCTGCTTTAACTTTCACTCATAGTTAAGCAAATGGGTGAAAATTAAAGCAGGGGAGGTGGAACTTTATTGGGTCATATTTGAATATCAAACTATCCAATTAAGAGTTCCTGAACTAAAGCATATTTTAGTCCACAATCACATGCCAAAATCTGTAGTGTCCTACATTACATTCCCAAGATGTCAACTGTTTCACATAGAAAGATGTGAAATTTTGTGGAAATAGAAAGTAGGATGTTTAAGAGTGTTTGTATGGGACAAGCAACCCTGAAATTGTTTTTTTTTTAATTGAGGTTTAAACAATAATTTACAAAAGTCATTGCAAAACAATTAGCTCTCCAACCAAAAAAGGACACTGTACCATAACATCCCTGATAGTTTAACATGTTTTACAAATGATAACAAAGATGGGTATCACCACCTAGTTATACTGCTCATGCCTTCACTGGATGAGAGCCTTGTCAGGGCAGGGGGTGTAATGAAATGAATTATATCCTTTGCTTTAGCCTAATCCAAGATGGGGAATTTTGTGTGTAGCAGTCCCTTCACACCGGGTCTGGTATGTAACTATATGCGCCTCATGGATTAGAAGAACCAAAACCTAATGTGTGATA
Organism: Furcifer pardalis; assembly: GCA_030440675.1. Taxonomy (NCBI): domain Eukaryota; kingdom Metazoa; phylum Chordata; class Lepidosauria; order Squamata; family Chamaeleonidae; genus Furcifer; species Furcifer pardalis. The sequence continues at coordinate 64,956,427 of CP126895.1, forward strand.
GACATGTCATGCTGTAAGATCATTGGCTGGAATCCCTAAGGGGGATAGCCAGAAGGTGGACCATTTGGGAGGAAATATAAGCCAGATGTTGGGGCTGAGAGGACACACTCTCTTGGATACTATGCTTTTAAACTGCAATAATGTAGAGGCTTGAGAAAGAAGAGGAAGGGCCTTTGGCTCCCTTAAACAACCAGCTTTCTTTATTTCTTTGTTTTGAAATGTTTTTTTAAGCTTCTGATGCTTTATTTTGAACTTTGCTCTGATTTCAATATACAGTACTTTAAAATACCTGAAGAGACTGGAGTGGTTATTTGGCTTGACACTACCATATCTACACATATCTAGATGCCTGAGTTGTCCAGACAGGGAGCTGCAACTCAGAAGAATGATAGGGCCTACTCAAGAGTAAGGCACCTTTCAGTGGTCTACTAGGTGGTGATGCCCATCCCATCTCTTGCCAATTATGTTAGGTCGGAACTAAACCAAAGCATTCTCTGTTGGATCCCTTAGGCAAGGTGAAAGCAGAGGGCCTCGAACAATGGCACCCACACATCACACTTCTGCTCCGAGCATGGGTGTGGAGAAGAGAACTTATCTGCACCCTGTCCAGGAATCATCAGTGGCCATGGCCTTGGCCACCCTGGATCTGACCGACTTAGTGGCCAGGATAATGGCCTTTCAGCGGGCTGATGCTCTATGTCTGGCACCACTTCCAACAATGACGAGATGTCGGGAGACCCCAGAGGATGATCCCCTGATATTGAAAGAGATTGCACAGGCCCTCCAGAAGCATATGGACACCCTGGAGGTGGAAGTGGCATCTCGAGGCTTTCAACAGATCTGCATGAGATGGGGAAGTTCAAGAAACTGCCTAGTTGTCTGGTGCTTCCATGCTGACTGAACCTGAGAGCACTGTGGCAGTGGTGACATCTACCGCTGGAATAACTGGGCTGAGATTAAGTGAGTATGGGGGATTGGGGAGTGTACTTGGGTGTGGGGCCCCAGAGCCTCATTCTTGTCCTACTACACAGCCGCCTTTATGCAATGGCCTTTGTCTAGCCCCATGCAGGCTACTAACTTCCCAGGTGGGCAATTGACTGCTATGGTCCCGTGGACGGCTCCTTATCCACCCAACCCCCTGAGTTTATTCCCCTGCCACCTTACAAAGTTCAGCAACCACCACCCAAGTTGGGTTCTTGTCCTTGTCCACCCTAGCTACGGTGTCTCTGTCTGTGTTGCCTTTTGGCAAACAGTCCCTACCGTTGGGTGACCATCTTCTCCCCGTGGCCAGGGATAAAGTTGTGTGATGCAAATATGTCGATATATTCTCCCTGCTTAACAGGGATTCGGACAAGCCAGAGAAGGACATGGATGAGAAGGATAAGGAGTCCACCAGAAGAAAGAAAACTCCCTGGACCTGGGCTAATTGGCTGCTTGCTTATCTGAGCTATGCAAGGGGGTGGGGGTCCATGCCAGGCAACAGCTCACATTACCCTTAATTCAATACCTAGATATTATCTATTGAGCTTATCTAGACTTACCAGGACAGGCATGGGTTCTTTATGATGAGAATTTCCACATGCTTGTGGCCATTCGGCCGACCATGCATTGGGATGAGCCACATGCCCAGTTGTGCCTCCAATTTATGACCCCTTCTCACCCGGTGTCTGGTGACCGTTATGATTGTGGACACCTGGTGCAGCACGCTTTGCTGGCACCTCCCGCCCACCAGTTGGTGGGCCGGGCAGTTCAACACTGGTTGTTTTGTTGGGAGTTCGTGGGTCAGGGGCGTTGTTCCAAGAAAGTGGACAAATACTGACATGAGTGCAGTACTTGCGGAGGCAGCCACCCAGCTGCCCGCTGCACAAAAAGCGGCCCCCATAGGTATAAGGGCCATGATACTGGGTTGCAAAAAGAGTTAACCCTGAGCTGCTGCAGCCTGCAAAAGACGTCCAACCCAATCAAGCTTGATACATTAGTTTCCTGGCTTGCAGGTTACCCTGCTGAGGAGACACACTATTTGTGGGAAGATTTCACTTTTGGTTTTCGGATCCCTGCTTTGGGGGCCCATTTTTCACAAATGGTGCCAAACCTCCATTCAGTAATTGGATTGGAGCTGGTGGTCAGGCAGAACATTGCTAGGGAGCTGGCTTCAGGATGTGTGGCTGGCCCATTTGACTGACCACCCTACAAGAATTTGAAAGTGTCCCCTCTGGGTTTGGTTCCCAAGAAGAGTTCCAGGGAATTTTGTTTGATCTACCATTTATCATACCTGGTGGGCGGGTCGGTAAATGTTTCAATACCACATGAGTTATGTACGGTCAAGTATTCCACCTTTGATCAGGCTGTCCAAATGGTCTGATCATGCAGCAAGAATGCCCTTATGGCTGTGGTATTAAATCTGTTTTCTGCTTCTTGCCTGTTCACCCAAAGGACTTTGAGCTCCTTGGCTTTGCATTCAAGGGCCAATATTTTGTAGAAAAGGCTATGACTTTCAGCTGCTCGGTCTCTTGTGCAGTCTTTGAGTGTTTTAGCACTTTTTTTGGATTGGGCATTTCACCAATGCACTGGATCTAGCCACGTGATCCATTATTTGGACAATTTCCTTTTTTGTGGCCCTGCCCAAACCTCTAGATGTGCCAACCTCCTGCATGAGTTCCAGGTGCTGGCCTTTGAACTAGGAGTCTCCTTGGCAGATGGCAAAATGGTGTCTTCCCTGGGACAAATTATCACAGTTGCAAGATAAACTGAGTAACATGTTTTTGAGATGCAACGTGATGCTGAAAGAGCTGCAAGTTTTGCATGGTCACTTAAACTTTGCATGCAAGGTAGTCACACCAGGCAGGGCTTTTGCCCTTTGCTTGTGTGATGCCATAAAGGGGGGTACCCAGCTATTACATCGAGCCAGGGTCACCTGAGCTTTGAGGGAAGACATCCGGCTATGGTTGGAATTTTTGCCCAGTTATAACGGTGCCTCTTTTTGGCATTCCAAAATTAAGGCTGAGGCACAAATGGCATCAAATGTTTTTGATGCCTCTGGCAGTTGTGTCTTTCCATTATACCACCACGATCATTGGTGCTATGGCATGTGGCCCACCCATTGGAGAGAATCAGACATCATGAAAGACCTTACATTTTTGGAATTATTCTCGGTGGTTGGGATGGTGCTCTTATGGGGACCTGATGCACCCTCACCTCTGGTGCCCTGTGGTGCAAATAACAATTTTATTATAATTTTATCTGCCTGGTGTAGACCCATTGCTCCAAGTTTCCTCCTAAAATGCCATGTGCTCTGCAGAGCAAGTGAGGAGCAGCGACCAAGTGGTTCCTGGGGGAAGCCTTCTCCTCATCCCTTGGTTACCATCCCTCTCCCCTCTCCAGTGCCCTCCCAAGGTGCCCAGCATACCCCTGGCAACAGTGCTCATCTTCTAGGTTCCTTTAGCACTGGGGGTGTGGTATATGCATACCTAATCTTTTTTATATAACCCAGGACATCCAATTCAATTGTTTAAAAACACCCTCCAATTTATGAATGTGAGATTTTGTGCCTCTGTATCCAATATTCAAAATGCCAGGAAAGTATCCGTTTTTGATCGGTGTCTCTGTTTGAATGGTACTATTCTTTATGAGTATGTATGTCATCTTGACTGGTATCACTTGTGTTAACTTTCAGGCTGCTCTTTGAAGAAGAATGTCACCCTTTTTTCTTGTGGCAATGTGGACACAATATTGTGCAGTAATATCAGGCCACTTCTTATCATTTTGAATATTGGATATAGATGCACAATATCCCACATTCACTAAACCGGAGGTTTTTGATGAATTGAATATATAGCTATATAAATATTTATAATATATATAAAGACTTGGGCAACAACATCCATAGAGAGAATAATTATTTGAGCATCTGTTATTTGAGGAAGGTTGTTCTTTCTACTTGGCAAGACTTCATGTCATGTATGGATTTGCCTTTATTGTGCAGTTTTTTTTAAATCCTTTCTTCTCTTGCAGTGAATCTGAGGGAAAACTGAAACTACTTTGGAAGTGGTGATCTGAAAATCATAGTTACTACAGCAACTTGTACAAATCATTCCTTAAAATCTGTTGCTGTTTCAAAGCCTTAAAATTCTGGATCAAACTTAGGACAATTTAAAGCACAATGGACGATGGAAGCACAAACGAGGGTCACTAGGGATGTCTTGGGATGCCCTGTGGCTAATACAGAAACACAGAAATATCAGTGTTTTACCTTTTGGACATTTTTATCTGAAGCTGGTGCACATCATTAGTTTGGAATCACTCCTCCTGTATTATTCCCAAGCTCTTTTTCTAAATAAAATCTAATCTGATCTAGGAATAATATTTAAAATAAAGAAATCATATTATCAGTCATTTGAACTGATGGTTTTATTTTATTTGAAATGTGGAAATTAACAAATTTGCCAGGAATGTCTCACAGTAAGACATTATATTGGTATAGTAACAATCATATAAGCAAACAATGGATTCCTATTTTCTTAGGTAAAGATTTCCCCTGCTAGAAAGCCAGTCATATTCAAATCTAGGGTTCAGTGCTCATTTCTGTTTCAAAGCCGAAGAGCCAGTGCTGTCTGCTTCTGCAGATGTACCTTACATTGTCTCTCAAATTGGCATGATTTATTCCTAATAGAATGAGGATGATTCATTCCTAATAGAATGGGGGGGGGGGATCATTTTCATATATATCTTTTATGCTTGTTACATTGTTTCCTCTTTTCTGTCTGTAAAGTGCTTCCCCCCCCCTCCTTTTCATACATGTGTTGCTTGAGAGGACTGGCTTACATTTGCTTTTCACTTTTATACATCAGTAGTTTTGCTTTTATACAAAACTGCAGTGGCTCAAGTGGCTAAGATGCTGACTGGAAGGCGGGAGGTCAGCAGTTCAATTCCCAAGTACTGCAGGATGGAATAAACTCCCATCTTTGTTCCAGCTCCTGCCAACCTAGCAGTTCGAAAGCAAGAAATTGCAAGTAGATAAATAGGGACCACTTTGGTGGTCTAGTCATGCCTGCCACATGATCACAGAAATGTCTGCAGAAGCAGCCAGCGCTGGCTCTTTGGCTTTGAAACAGATGAGCACTGAACCCTAGAGTCAGATATGACTAGCTTTCAAGCAAGAGCAACCTTTACCTTTAATTCTGCTTTTAACACTTTTATTCTGAATTGTGCTGATTAAAATGGAGTCCCATCACTCTCCAGCCCATATGCCCAAGTCTGCTCCCTGAATGATTGTGCAGAAGGATGTCCTTCCTGTCATCTGTAAAATAGAATTGTAAGAGTTAACTCTGTTTGTTTTCTTGGAAAATTGGTTGAATGTTGTCACCTTCCGCTTCTCCAGAGTTAATTGCAGATTTTAAAAACCCTCTCAAATCCATTTAACTTTATGAAATGGGAATATGGCAAAATGACTAGAGACTCACAGGCTGTTTCCCCCTTTACATTTACTCTATTATATTCATATATATGCAAGCAGTTTGTTGAGACTAGATAAGCCATGTAATACAATAAGTCCTAGAATTATAAGATTGTCCTCATTATCTGAAGCAATGACACTAGCAGCAGAACAAAGAAGTTCTGCATAGATAATGATTTTTGAACAAATTAGGCTGAATAAAATTCCATTACCAAAGGTGCCTTTGAGGTGTCAAGCTATTGTAAAGTGTGTGTCAGTAGATAAGGATGAATAGTAAAAATTTCATTATTGAATATTTAGTCAATAAAATTTCTGAATTCAATTTAGCTGTAGGTAATGCATGAGGTCATGAGAAGAAGTTTCATAGATGCCAATGGGAAAACAGTACAAAGGGACACAAACAAGATATCTAAAATTAGGTACTTCAGGCCAACAGTGTAGAGGGCTATTGCCCTCATGTGCAATTAGTCAATTTATGGGATTCAAGCAGGATACTATATTAGCTGTTAGGCGGATCATTCTCAGCTGTATGGCCCACAAAAGGGACATAGCAAGATTTCAGGGGAGTATGTGGGCTATTAAAAAAACACTGTAGCTAACATTTTAATGCAATAATTTGTTTTCTACAATATTGGCTGTTTGATTAAATTATATCATTTTATTTAATGTTTTATATGATTGCAAGCCACCCTGAGTGGTACCTGCACCATAAATATAAATAAAGAGATAAAAATCTGGCACAATGCATACGGGTTTTTAACCTCTTTAAGCGTACAGATACACACATACAACTGAGATGCTGTTATTCCTATAAAACATTTTCACTCATGATGTGCAGCCATGGACATTATTCCAAAGACCTTTCAACTATAGCAGAATGCAGCCAAGCATTGCTGGATGGCTATTTCTGTCTTGCAATTGCTTCTTTGTTCTCAGTGCGGTGTAAATGGCATGGATAGTTTTCACAAGCCATTTACTCCTGATTAATCCTGTTCAAGTCAAAGGATTTGCTCCCAGATTAAGTGAGTTCCAGATTGTGGGTGCAGTAGCTACAGCACAAGACTTTCTATCATGCCATTTCCTTTTATAGATGCCAAGGCTAGCCAGCAGCGAGAAGCCAGAAAAGGTGGTAGGATTGGGGTTTCTTATTCTAATGTTTCATAGTCACATTATGTCATGGTCCATCTAGCCAGCGGTAACATGATATCCAAATGGGTAAAAATCTGCATGCAATTGGACTTGATTTATCAGGTCTATTTCCATGTGTAGAATGTCATCGCAGAGAAGTCTACCAGTACACAGACTTCTCCATGAATAATGACTCCAAGGTATCCAAGGTAAACACTATCTTGTTTAAAAAATTACTAAAATCACAAATTTTTATCTTTTATGTCAAAAAAGATTCTTCCAGGGCATCTTTACAGCTCACAAAATATGATCTAATAAAGAGTATAGCATTCATAACTTGTATGAACAGAAATGGCATGCAAAAACTACGCTTAGTAACATTTTTCCTCACATGAACAATAACAATTAGGTAAAGGTAAAGTTTCCCCTTGCTCAAAAGCCAGTTGTATCGAACTCTAGGGTTCAGTGCTCATCTGTTTCAAAGCCAAAGAGCCAGCGCTGTCTGCTTCTGCAGACATTTCTGTGGCCATATGGCAGGCATGACTAGACACCGGAGTGTATGGAGTACTGTTTACCTTCCCACCAAAGTGGTCCCTATTTATCTACTTGCAATTTCTTGCTTTTGAACTGCTTGGTTGGCAGGAGCTGGGACAAAGAAAGGAGCTCATTCCGTCCTGCAGTACTCGGGAATCGAACTGCTGACCTCCCACCTTCCAGTCAGCATCTTAGCCACTTGAGCCACTGCAGTCCTTAATAACAATTAAGGATGTAATAATGTTTTTATTTTATTTTTTGGATCAGTGAGAACAAACAGTTTAAAAAAATATTTTGGTTGAGATTATGAGAGTATTGGAATACACACACACATACCACCACCATTTTAGGGAATTTTGTGTGAACAACTCATTAAAGTTGTTTGTGAAGGAAAACATTTTTTTTTTATAATATTTTTATTGGGTATATAAAGTAATACAAAGCAAAACACATACATAAAACAAAATGAATTACATAACTGAAGAATATAAACAGAGAATTCAAAAAGGAAAATAAAATCTCTCATATATAACAATACTGCATTGTTAACATCCATCATAGATTATTACCTCATTATAAAACACTATTTACTACATCAATCTCCAAACTATATTTCCATCTATCACCTCATAACCAATATATGTTATTCTCTATCTCAATTTTTCTTCTTATCTTTAAAACCACCCTTGTGATATATACAATGTCCGGGGATTTATGTTTACTTATGTTTTCCAAAAGTCATTTTGCTCAGGTACAGGGGGTATGCCCTGATTCTTTACTGTTACATATTCAATAAAAGGTTTCCAAATCCTCCAGAAGTTGTTACCAGTTACTTTACCCTTTTTAGAATTTATCTCCCAAGTGAGCTTTTCGTTGAGTGCCAAATCCCACATTTCATTATACCAATTTCTTCTTTGTAAGTTTTCATTATTTTTCCAATTTCTGGCTATACATTGTCTGGCCGCTGATAACATTATCGCCATCAATTCATTTTTATCCTCACTCATTTTATATTTATCCATCTCAGTTAACAAAATTGTATTTGGACCCAGTTCAACCTGCAAATCCAATATATTTTTAATTTCAACCTCTATTTTTGCCCAAAAGTCCTTCAAAGCCTCACAAGACCACCACATGTGTTCATATGTGCCTCTATCTTTTTTACATCTCCAACATTTCTCACTCACATCTTTGTACATTAGATGCAGTTTTACTGGGGTTCTATACCATCTCCAAATTAGTTTATAATTATGTTCCTTCACTCTTACCGACATAGATCTCATAATACGTCTTCTCCACATTTTCCCCCAGGTCTTCTCATTAATTGTTATGTTCAGTTCTTGCTCCCAACTATCTTTCAATACTTGTTGAACCTTCCCTCCTTTATTTAAAATTTTATATATTTGACTAACTATCCCTTTTAAACCTATATCTCCTTTTCTCAATTTGACCAGCAATGTTTCAAATTCTGTAAGCTCCCTATCTGATCCCATTTCAAAAAAAAATTTCTTATTCCAATTATTTATCTGGAGGACTTTAAACCAATCCAATTCCAGTTGCCGATAAAGCTCCTTTCTCCTCTCTAAATCCCTACAAATTTTGATCCAATCCTTCAACAGAGAGACCCCATTTTTTAATAAGATATCCTTAATCCTACCTTCTATTTTTATCGGAAAGTTATTAAAATCTTCTAATTCTGTAACCATTGAGATCCCTGGAATAAGTTCCTTTCTTACTTTGTTCCATTCTTCTATTGTTGCTCTTATCATCTTGCCCTGAATCCTCATTTTTTTATCCTTATCGCCACTTAAAAAGAATGCCTTCCCTTTCCTAGAAAACTCTTTTGATTCTAATTTTCCCCATATCGGCTCTTCTCTATTTAGTAATTTAATAACATTTCGTAATTGAAAGGCTCTATAATACTTGCTAATATTCGGAATACCCAGTCCCCCTTCTTTTTGTGGTATATACCATAAAATCTTAGGTATCCTTGCTTTTCTTTTCCCATTGCAGAATCTATTTATAATATTTTGATATTTTTCCAATTCTTTTTCTGTGTGTTTTATTGGCAGAGCATCAAATAAGAAATTTAATTTAGGTAACAACATCATTTTACACATTGCTACCCTGCCAAACCACGATAAATTCAGCTTGTTGTATTGTAATATCTTTTTATCTATCTCTTTCATTTGTTTTCCATAGTTCAATTCCTTAAGTTCCCCAGTTTTTCTAGCAAGTATTACCCCTAAATATCTCACTTTATCCGGAATTTGAATATTAAATTTTTGCTTTATTTCTTCTTCATCCTTCTTACTCCCATTAACTAGAATCATCTCGGACTTATCCCAGTTCACCCTTAAACCTGTCATTTCCTCAAAAGTTTTCAGGTGTTTATTGATCCTTAATATTCCTTGTATTGGTTGTTTAGTTGTGATTAATGTGTCATCGGCATACAAACCTATTTTATTTCCTTCAATTCCAATTATTTCTTTATCTTGCCGTATTAAATTCGCCAATAGTTCCATAGCCAAAACAAATAATGTGGGCGACAATGGGCAACCCTGCCTAGTTCCAGCCTCCAGTTTTATTTCTCCTGTATAGTTATCATTAAATTTCACTGTTGCTGTTCCCTGTTTATATAGGTTCTTGATAACTTTTTGGAATTTGTCCCCAAATCCATATTGTTTAATTACCTCATGTATTGTTGCCCATTGCAGAGAATCAAATGCTTTAAAAATATCCAGGGCTAAGAAACCTACCCTATCCTTTTGCCTTTCAGCTATATCCAATAAATCCACTACCCTCCTTGTAAGGTCTGACATGTACCTACCCTTTATAAACCCTGCTTGATCGTCTTTTATGTATTTGGCTATGAAGCTATTTAGCCTGGTCACCATTATTGTGGAAAAAATTTTGGCATCTTGGTTAATTAAGGATATCGGCCTATATGATTCTATTTTATGTAAATCTTTCCCTGGCTTAGGAATCAGTGTGATAATTGATCTATTCCAAGATTCGGGTGTTGATTCTCCCTCTAAGATCCCATTAAATAATTTGTGTAATCTCGGAACAACCCAAGGCTTAAAATCCTTATAAAATTCAGCGGGAAGCCCATCTTCTCCTGGAGCTTTATCCAATTTTAATTTATTAATTACATTCTCAATTTCTTTTGCGGATATTTGTTCCTCCATCATATTTCTATGTTCTTCTGATATTAAGAAAGTATTGTATTTTTTGAAGTGATCCTCCAATTTGTTCAAATTTACCTGCTTCTTTGAGTATAACTCCTTATAAAAAGCCTCTATTATTTCCGCTTTCTCTTTCCTTTTATTGCATCTCTTCCCCTGCTCATCTACCAATACTCCTACCTGGCCTTTGTTCTTTTTATCCCTCGCTGCTTTTGCTAATAACTTTGAATTTCTATTACTGTGCTCATAGTATTCTCTTTTTAAAAATATCAAATCCTTTTTTACCCTTTCCATGTCTTGGGCTTCCAATTCTTTCTTTGTTTTCTGTATCTGATGTAATACCCTCTGATCGTTACCCTTTATATATTCCCGATGAAGTTGTTTTAGATGTATTTCCAATTCCTGAGTTCTATTGATGTTCCGTTTCTTTTTCCAACTGCTCAATTTTATTGATTCTCCTCTAAAGATCGCTTTCATTGTGTCCCATACCCCTCCTGAGCTGACCTCGTTATTATCATTCCATATCCAATATTCATCCCATTTCTCCATAATTTGTTTTTTCATGCTGTCCTCTTTATATAATTTTGAGTCATATCTCCAAACATATCTTTTCCCGTCACCTTCATCCAGTTTTATATCTATACTTATCTTGGCATGATCTGATTCTCTAAATGTCCCTATTTTAATATCTTCTATGTTTTTCAATAGCCCTTGCGTTACAAATATATAATCTATCCTTGAATACATATCATAAACTTGAGAATAGTAAGTGTAGTCCCTTTCCTGTCCTTTAAGTTCCCTCCATACATCTTTTATATTCATTAATTTTGTCCAGTCTCTTAAAATATATTTATTACTCCTCTTCTTAGTACTTGTGGTGTCAATCTCGGAACTTAACAAGTTGAAATCCCCCCCAATAATCATATTCCTCGTTCCTTCTTTCTGTAGAATTATTCTTAATTTTTCTAAAAATTCTGCCTGATTAGTATTCGGGGCATATACGTTTACAAGAGTTATCTCTTCATCTTCTATCCTCCCCTTAATTATTAGATATCTCCCCTCTGGGTCAGCTATGGATTTTATCACAGTAAAACCCAATTTTTCCGATATAAGGGTTGCAACACCTCTTGCTTTTGATGTCCCATAAGCCATTTCATAAATGTCAATTCCTCTCACAAATAATTTATTAGTGTCTGCCGATTTTTGATGGGTCTCCTGTAGAAAGATGATATCAGATTTAGATTTGTTGAGCGCTATCTGCAACCTCCTCCTCTTCACGGCATTCCCTGTCCCTTTCACATTCCATGTTAACAACCTTAAGTTCTTAACCATTTATATTTACTAATCCCTCCCCTCCTTTACATTCCTCCCCGGACGTGTTGTCCCCATCCCCTACTAAAGATCTAAAAAAAAAGCTAAGAAAGAATACAAAAAAATGAGTACAGTATAACGACAAAAAAAACAATTGTACATTCTCAGTACAAAGTAACTCAGTAAAGTAAAATACTTGAAAAAAATTACTTACTATTACTACCAAAAAGTAAAGAAAAAAAACTTACCTACTCTTTCTTTTTCTGCAACCCTCCCCACACCTTGTTCCAAGATGTCGCCTCTATCCTTCAAAGAGGGGAGGGGGGGACCGGGGAAAAAAAGCATTGTGTTCTTCTAATGCCCCCCTCCCTCCACCATTATAATTTATTCTGCAAGTTATTTATTCAAAAAGCTCCGCACTCGATGTTCCTGATACTTCCACTCCTCCCGCTGCACCCTCCATCTCCCCCTCCTTATTCAGAACCGGGCCCATCACCCCAACTGCGTACAAGTCAGTTCTCATAGCAATCCATTCTGGACTAGCCACCTTCATGAACCCAAGTTGAGTCAAGTACTCCAAGACATCTGTTCTATCATCCAAAATATGCCATCTTTTTTCATAAAAAAATCTCAACTGTTGTGGAAATCTCCAATTATACTTAATGTCTTTTGAAGCCAAAAATTTCGTCACAGGTTTCATCATGTATTTCCATTTTCTTTCCTCAGGCGCTATGTCATTGTAGATTTCCACATCAGCCCCCTCAATCTTTAGAACGCCAGACCCCACTTGTTTGATGTAAGCCATCACTTTTAGCTTGTCCGCCCAATTTGCAAACTTAACCAAAACATTCCTTGGTGATCTCCTATCTCGCCTTCCCCCCACTCTATACACAGCTCCAATATCTTCTGCCACGAAATCTTTTCCCATTTTCAAAGAGTTCAGCCAATCCACTACTCTACCTCTAAGCTTGTCTGGCGTTCGTTCGGCCATTTTGCGTATCACAATATTCTGTTTTCTCTGCCCCTCCTCCACCATCATCATCCTTTTCTCCTGAACAGATACTCTTGAGGCAATCACATGTTCTTGGATCAACATTTCATTCATAGAAATCTTTGCTTGCTCTAAATCCTTTTGCATTGTATCAGTAATCATATTAATTTTTTTTGTATTCTCAGTAACCTCCTTCTGCAAGTCAGTCAGAGTCCTGGCCAGGCTCTCATGTTGTAGCCTGGCCAGTTCTCTGTCTTTTTTCATTTCTTCACAATTATTCTCCACCATTCTGTTCAATTTTTGCATTGCAACCTGATTATCATTTCCATTTTTAACCAATTGTTGTAGAATAGCACACATATTATCCATTCTTTCCGGTAACCCCTCTAGTCGCCCTCCAGTGGTTGCTTGAGAATCCGTTGCTGCTGTTGATGCCTCCATCTTTGGTGACGGGGTACGCCTTTCCTTATCTTTCTGATCTTTCTGATCTTTTTCTGCTTTCTCTCTCCTCGTTTTTGGCTTAACTGCCCCCTCCCCTACTTGCATGGTCTATCTATTTTTTTTTAATTCTGCCTTTCAAAGTTATAAATTTATCAATCCCCTCAAAATAGCTCAAGTACAAATGTGTCTATATTCAATTATATCCAAAATTATAATATACAAATAATTGGCTCAATAATTACTTATGTCAATGCTTAATATCAGAAAAAATCAGAAATGCAATAGTCCGTAATTGTAGCTTATAAAATACAATCAAAATAAACTCTTATTATCTTCTACGTATAGTTCGAAGAACAAGGGGAGGGGGAAACAGGGGGAACAGGGGGAGGAGACCAATATATAATACTGCTGAGACCGCTACAATTTTCCTTCTTCAAAAAGGCAAGGTATTTTCCACTTCTTTCAAAGGAGATCAGAGCCTATAATCTCTATTCAGTCAATCACCCAAAACCAACAATTATTAAGTTTAAACAAAGTCCTTCTTCTCTTCTTTGTTTCGCTGCTGCTCTTAATCTCGTTTCCCCCCTGAGTTAAGTTTCAATCTTCCCAAACCCAGCAGCAAACAACAGTTTTTCTTTCTCTCCCAGAGTCACTGTTCAAAAATGTTTATTAAAGTTATTAGAAACTAACCAGCCCCATCGTTATAATTTCACAACTGTCCACTCTATCCACTTCTACCACTCTCCGATCTTTTCCCCTTTGAATCCTCTTCTCCTCTTTGTCCCAAATCAGAAGCAGTTAAGTTTCGTTTCCAAATTAAGTTTCGCTATTCGTCGCCATCTTTGCATTCAAAGTAATCCAATTTCGCTTTCAGCGCAGCTTTAAAAACCAATCCAATAAACTATTTTTAAAGGGAAAAGAGTGTATCCTAAATTTTTTCGCCAATACCAAAGTCTTTTTCCTTCACAACTTTCGAGTTTTTCTGAGCAAAAAAAAACCCAACCGCCACTTCAGTTGATCAAAAGATCCACCACTCTCTCCCCCCTCTCTCTTTCCAGCCACTCTTCCGTCTCCGATCTTTTCTCTTGCCTTTTTCCAAACACAGTCCGAAGGTCCACCACCAGTTCCCTCTCTGCGGTTCCCCGTCTGCCCTCGTCAAAGCTCCTCCAACTTACAGTACCCGGGACAATAGACAGACTCCGGAACCGACAAATCCACTCTCCTCTCCTCTTCTTCTTATCGCGGCACCCCGTCTCCACGTTGCTTGCCCCAGCTCCGCTCAAATCAAACAGGACTCCGGTGCCGCTTCCACGCTCTCTCCGCACGGCTCGCTCCCAGGCTCCGCTTCGGCCTCGGAGTCGGCTCAACGGGCAGCTAGCGGGACCGAAAACCTCTTTCGAGGCTCGGACCCACCGCGGCCCGGAGCACAACCTCCTCGCCCGCTTGCCCAGCTAACGCCGCTAACGCCGCTTTTCCGCCGCTTTTTACCTTCCTTTAGCAATCCTGGTAGACCCCTTCCTTTTGGCAACTCCGGCCACAGAAAATCTCCAAAATGTATTTTTTTTTTTAACTTAATAACTCATTGTTACCCCATTTAATGGCGGAGGAAGGAAAAGCCGCTGCTTCTCCTACTCCATCCAAACCACGCCCCCAGGAAAACATTTTGATTAAACATTATTGCACCAAGGAGCAAATTTTTCATTTAAAAACTGAATTTGGCATAGAAAGATTTTGTTTAATCAGAAAACATTTTGATTAAACAAAATCTTTCTATGCCAAATTCAGTTTTTAAATGAAAAATTTGCTCCTTTTGGTGCAATAATGTTTTTTATTTGCTAATGTTTCTGAAGCCCTCCATTCCAAAGCTTTGGTCTCATTGCAGCAATGACAACTCTCACCACAGTTGGTCATTTTTTCCAACTGGGTGTCTTCAGTCAAAACAACCTATTTTGGTCAAGCACAAGAAAAATGTGTCATTGGCTTCTTGATAACTAAGTGGAGTTCAAAAGCAAAGTGGCATAATTCATAATGGTATAGGAAGGTGTTGAATTTGAAAGGTCTCAGTCTTGGCTTGACATCTCCAGGCATAGAAAAGAAAAGAAAACTATGCCTGACTGTTACTGCCTGGCAGGGTAGAAAAGTCTATATTAATTGAACCCATGGTCTGATTCAATGTAAAGCAGTAGCCCATATTTCTTTGCAAACTGCATCCAACAGCACTGCATTGTCCCACCTCTCTTTTTGCTTTAGTAAAGTAAAGGTAAAGGTTTCCCTTGCTCGAAAGCCAGTCGTATCCGACTCTAGGGGTCAGTGCTCATCTCTGTTTCTAAGCCGAAGAGCCAGCGCTGTCTGCTTCTGCACACGTTTCCATGGTCATGTGGCAGGCATAACTAGACACCGGAGCACGTGGAACGCTGTTACCTTCCCACCGAAGTGGTCCCTATTTATCTACTTGCAATTTCTTGTTTTCGAACTGCTAGGTTGGCAGGAGCTGGGACAGAGACGGGAAGGTGTGAATAAAAAAAATACTGCCAGCATTGTGTTCTCCTTGGTACAGTTTATAAAGGGTGGCACAGTTTCATTAAGTTGCCTGTTTGTATAGAGAATCTTCTATCTATTGATCTTGTGTGTTGGCTAAATTCAGCACTTTTCTGATGAAAAGGTTGTGTGAGAATAATGGTTTAATAACAAGGCATCATTGATCATATTGACTGGGTCTTAATATCGTGGCTCACTGGTTTGCCAATATGTTTGCTTATTTAATAAGCTGCCTATTTTTGAACAGATTTGCTCTTGTTACTATTACAGTTTGAGTTTAGATAAGAGCGCAGAGACCTCTGCAGGATCATATAGAATGATAACATCCATACCTAAGGACTGGTTCACATATTCTACTAAACACAAAGTATGTTTATCACATTTTTGCCATATGATGAATCCATGTTTTCATGGCAAATAAATAAAAACATGAGAGAACGACATACTTTTAAATACACAGCTGTGATAAGATATGTAACTGTGTTGTATGCAAGTGTTTACATGCATCTCCACGCATGGAAATAATATTGTTTTCAAGTTGTGGACTATGTATGTGTATTTGTGTGTACATGTGCACACGTGTGCATGTTTTAAAACAGCCAGAAGTGATGGGATTAGTGTCATATCCAAGTATTAAGTGGATGTGATATTCAACTTTATTTTCTCCCTATATGATCCAACATGTCAGAAGCACCATTTTCTTTATTTTCTCTTTTGCTCAGTTTGATGTTATTTCAGGATGGCAACTCATTTGACACAACAACTTTTGAATACAGTGATATCCTATATATTGTATATGAAAATTGTTGGGAGGTAAAGAGACTATAATCTTAGAATAATTTATTTCCACCATCTTCAGAGTCAAGGCAACAGAGCAACTTAGGTGAGAAAATATATTAAAACACATATTTAGATATATAAACCATGTGGTATTTTAAACATGTTAAAAATCAAAGAACTACCACAATTTCTGCATTAAATTTAAAGGTAAAGGTTGCTCTTTCTTGAAAGCCAGTCATATTCTACTCTAGGCTTCAGTGCAGTGCTTTCAATAGAGTTGCATTGTACCAGACATGAACTGGCCCACCTCAGTGCTGATCATTTCAACTGGCAATAGCTCTCCAATCGGTAACACAGAAAGAGCCGCCTCAAAGATTATGATACAGTAAAACCTTGAATTACGAACTCCTCAACTAATGAAAAACTCATGATATGAAAAGAATTCTGGGAAAATAATGCTTTGAGAGACATTTTTTTAAAATATGAATATATATATATATATATATATATATATATATATATATATATATATATATATTGGGGGGGTGTCTTCTGACACTTCCCATGGTGGCAGGAGGGTGTTCAGAGCATTTCTGCACTGTTTTTAGAATTTTTCATTGTGTTTTGGCACCACCAGAAGCTCACCCCACCACCAGGAGGTGCTGAAAATTCCCCCTTCTCTGCAACAGCTGTTTGTTGGGGGCTGGTTTAGCAATTACCAGAGTTAGCCACTAGAGGCCATTGTTAGAAATATGTTGAATATGCATTGAAAACCATTCCGGAAGGAAGTCAGAAAAAAGTGGGGGAAAAGTATTTTATCTGTTCAAAACTCTTCCTAAAATGCACTTTTTTTGCTGTGTTTTTGCCACTTTAGAAAGAGTTTTGAACAGCTGATTTTTTTTGCTTTTTCTTTCTGACCTCCAAAACACATTATTTGGTTTTTTATGCATTCCTATGGGAAACTGTGCTTCACGATAAGAATATTTCACGATATGAAAACCTCGAGGAATGAATTAATTTTGTATTTCAAGGTACCACTGTATTTTTAAACCACAATTGGGCATACCCTTATGTTGCTGGCTTGCCTTTGTCACATTGGGTCATGCAAAAAGAACTCACCAAAAGGTGCTTTCATTTTGGCAGTTTCATATCTGGCCTAGATATGAACAAAAAAGAAGAAGAAGAAGCTCTCCAGAGATTAAGTTAACTTTCTTTCCCAGAGACTGTCAAAAATTGAATCAGTAGTTTTCTGTAATTATAAGATGTATTTGCAAAATGATTTTTGGTTGTCACCAGCACATCATATATTGTATTTTCATCTACTCACTTGGATTCATCTAATTATCTCAGTCTTGCTTAAAACAAATCCCATATAATTATGTAGGTAGGTTAAAAATGTGAAAATGTTTATAGTATAATTGCAAGTCTTATCAGAGGCTGCCTTTTTCTCTTGGCCTTATTCTCTTGGCCTATAGCAGCTGATATGTACTATAATAACCTGTTTCTTCCTAAATGCTATGATTTTTTGGTAATTTGTTGGGAAATTCCTGCGCAAAGATTTTTCAGTTATTCTCAATTTTGCTGGAGAAGGTAACTCAAAGCTAAAATAAAGTGTGAAAATATTTACCTGCTGACAAGGCAAGACACATGAAATTGGGTTAAAGCACCACACACAATTTATTTTATTACATTTGAATTTATTCCTTAATATGAGCAGCCAGTTAGTGGACCTCCTTACCCCCTCTAGAGTGCAGATGCAGCCAAGCAGATGGGCAAATCTCTAGTCCCCATGGACTGCTGTGCCTTCTCAGCTGTGCATAGGTTGGCTCAATTGGGGAACCATCCCCACAGGTGTTTCCAATGTTGATATTCTTCTTCTTCTTCTGTATTTAGACCAGATGTGAAACTACCAAAATGAAGACACCTTTTGGTGAGTTTATTCTGCAGTTCCTTTCACCTGACCTAGTGTGAGAAAGATTAGCCTGTAACACAAGTTTGCCATTGATATTGGTCAAATCATGGAGATATCTAATGTTGGTTCCTGAGTGTACATCTGATTCACATTAATCACAGCACTTACTCATTGGCCACCTCATCAAATGATGCCCTGAGGATTCACCACTCCCACCCTAACCCAACAAAGAGCCATTCAATTGCTTACCTCTCCTGGCCTTCCATTCCAATGTGGCTTTACCACCTAAGCCCAGCTGGATACCTAGGAATGTCAGTGTGGCTCTTCTGGCTAGCCATTGGCTTCTTGCCCTGCCCCATAAAATTTGTTGCCCTTACCTTTTGGACATGTTGAGAAAGAGTGTGGTTCACAATAGACAAAGCACTTGTGCTTGAACATCCATGGCTGCAGTTGCATATTCTATGAGCTTCAAATTCCCAACAGAGAAGGCAGACTTGAACTCTGTCCTGCAGAAGGTCAGAACCTTTCTGTATTAAATGACTTCTATCAGTATGGTCACTCTGTGTGGATAATTCCACTGATGTCACGTGGGTGTGTGGGTACCCACAGTGTCTGCCCGCATGTCACCTCCTCCTCCTTGGGTACTCAGTCTCTAAAAGTTTCACCATCGCTGACATATACAGATGTACATGAATTACATCCTGTACAGATGTTGCTGCAACTCCCGGTCCAGACAAAAGCACATTGGATGGTCCTGCATCTGCCTCAAGAACATCTATGTGAGATAGAACCACATCAGCAATCTCTTGCAATTTAGAAATCTTAGACCAGTGATGTGAAACCTTGGCACTCCAGATGTTCTTGAACTTCAAATCCCAGAAGTCCTGATCATCAGGAGTGCTGACTTGGGCTTCTGGTAATTGAAGTTCAAGAACACCTGGAGTGCCAAGGTTTGCCATCACTGTCTTAGACCATCATGTCTCCCTCCCTGGCTAAGAAACTCTGGCCTCTTGAACCTGGGTTGTCCCAGTGTACTGAAATGAACAAAAAATATTGTCAAAATGGGGCATCTCCTCATCATCATAACATGATAACAAGGCAGGTGTTATGATAGCTCTTTTTTACTGGCTGTTTGCTGCCAGTATGTCCAGTCCTCCTCCTCCTCCTCCTCCTCCTCCTCCTCCTCCTCCTCCTCCTCCTCCTCCTCCTTCTTGGTCCCATGATAAAACTGATCTCATAGAGAACCTGCAATAATAAAGGTTAGATAAACATAACACTAAACTCTCCTACCAAACTTTGTGATTAGTCCAGAGAATAAGGAATTATTTATAATTATTTGTTTATTCTTAGTTACATAATTGTTTTAATTATATTGTTTAGTGTTCTGTTTATTATTGCAGCTTTTCCATAGGACCATTAATCTTCTTATTGACCCAAAATGGCAACTGGAGTAACTAAGATTGCAGCCAGGACACAACTGGCAGCTGGCCACAACTAATGAGAACCACTGCTACTGCCAAAGGACAGAGGGGGACAACAAAAGGGAGACCCACAAAGGAGAAAGAATGTCAAGGTGGGGTGCACACAGACAACAACTAAGACGACACATAGCTCCCACTAGGGCTCTGAGATAAGAGGCCACAACCAAGAGTCAAAATCAGAACCTTTCCCCAGAAACAAACCTTCATACCAGCAAATCACAAAAGAAAAATGAGACCATAACAAGTAGGAAAGTTGTGAATTTCCAGTCAGGTAAGTGGAGGCTCAAAAAAGGTACCAGGCTCAGAATGGTATCACAAAGTGCACCATTCAATAGTGAGGTTGCGAGAAGCTGGCTTTGAGGCAGGGGCAGGATTAAGAAGAGCCTCTCTTGCTGCACTCCAAAAGCCAGCCAGTAGCAACATAGAACACAACACTACTCTCTTTCTTGTTTTCTGCTGAAAGGAGGAAAAGTTCCCCCTCTTTCCATGAAGTGTTGCAGCAACGATTCAGAGAAGATGTTTTATCAGTTTAGTAAAATATGAAGACTAAAATTGTATACATATGCATCCTAACATGAAAGTAACAAAACATTGCAGTTGGAAGGGACACCTGACATTTTCTCAGTGATTTCCATTATCCTGAGTTTCCCAGACTTTTGCAGGAAGAAGCTTTGCTGGCTTCTCCCAAGGATTCTTGCCATATGCGGCAAGCATATGGCATAGCTTTGTAACAGCATTAAGTAGCAAGAGCATGGCAGATTTTCACAGAGATACAATTGTGGGAGGAAGTTACTTTAATATGACAAACAGCTGCATCTACAAATGTTGTCCATAGTTAAAACAAACACCATTATTTATGATGTGGTTATGTTTGATATTGCCAAATGAAGATATTAATCAAAGCAGTGCTCAGTTGGGTTAGGTAAACAATCTAAAAACAGAGAGAGTTACACTGCATAGTATCCTAGGAAGTGTTTTATTTTTCACTTTCGAATTGTGTGGTGTATGTGTTCCAATTCATGCAATAGTTCCTTCAAATTATGGTACCTTTGTATTCAAAAGATCTCTGAAATTATAACTTGCTTTTCATAAAATATGAAGGTACAAAAATGGAGCCATAATTCTTATACTTAACTGCTGGATAAAGCTTTCATCCAAATTACCTTTAAGGGAGTTGTGCACTGGATAATTGAGCCTGGCAGCAATGTGAGTGTGTTTGGTAGATCACAGCTACCTTTTCAGGCAGTGAAATGAATATGATTTCAGGCCATTTATGACTAGAAATAAATAAATGTGAAATAGTGTCATGTATTTCTGCTATAATAATTATTTTGTGTCAGAGATTACTCTTGGTTGAAAGGATTTTCAGGAGACGCCTGAATAAGGATCCTTTCATGTCCCCAAGTGCAGCTCTTGGGTATCGAAACCCAATCTGTCAGTCTACATGGCTGATATATTTTATAGGCAGGGAATTCCATCATAAAAAATGTTGGCATTATTAGAGATGTGGCCATAGTCTAGAGCAGTGATTCTGAATCCTTGGTACCTTATATTTCATTCTCTGGTTGAATTACAAAATGTGTTAGGTATCTTGCAACAGAGTGAGAGTTTAGGAGTTGAAGAAAAAGCATCCTGTGTAGCCTTGAAAAAACTGCAAAGTCCCAGGGTGCCCCCAGAAGAATGGAAGTGTAAACCACATCTGAGAACTACATGCCTAGAAAAAATTGATTTCATGATATATATTATTATTTTTAGTCACTCTGCCAATGGACCTGTGTTTCACTATGGCAGAGTCCAAAAGCCTACCACTCCCAAAGAGGACACTTATTCTGTTCTTATATTTACCATTTTGAATAAGCTGGGTAGGTGAGTGGCTCAGGTGGCACAGTAGGAAATGGCATGTCAACTTGCAATAGAAAGTGGTGACTGAGTTAAATCTCAGCTGTTCTAAGGAAAATCTTGAAATGCTGATAACATGTGGCTGTGCTCACAATGTGAGTTCAGGTTGCATTTATAAAACTGTGTCAGTGACCATAGTTATTGCAATCAAGTGCAGATAGTCATTCAGTGTATCAAGTTCATGATTTAGTATCACGTGAATGCTTCTTTGCCTGATATTTCTTCTTCCAAAAGATATGAAGCCATCTCTGCAACCGTCCTTCCAGACCAAAGAGGCCTCTTATTTTCCAAGTCTTCTAATTTAGTACAAAAAACTATTCCACAGTGCTAGTTTAGAAAGCTTAATTTGTCATTACAGAAGTGATAATATAGAATATATCACAACAAAATACTTTGGAAAAATGTATATATCTTCCATTAGTGGAATGCATTGATATCTGCTATTATTCAGCCACACAGATTCTGAGCGGTGTCTGTAAGATTGCATTGCAAAGTTCTGTTTGTCTAAGAAGCTCTTTAAAGATGAAGATTTCATTAAGAAAGCAAAAAAGAAGCATTCAGATGCTTCATACTTTGAAAATCAGTTATCCATTTCCAAAAGATATTTTCAGAACATTAAGCAAGATTACCTGTACTCGTTGAGCATCAAGTATCTGAAATTTGCTGCCTTTCAAGCACAAGTATGGAAAAATTGTAGAGATCTGATCAATCGTTAAAATGGCATATTCACAATATAAAAGGAGGGTTGGCAAGTGAGAAAGCATTTTGAAACACCAAAAAAATAATAATATCCTGAATGCAAAGTATTGAAGGACGATATCAAATCAACAATGATTTGTGTGGAGCAATTTCCACACCACATTGGAAACTTCTGCTTATTCTTATTCTTATTTTTTACTTTTAACTTCCAGAACTGTGTTTCTTCCTTATTCTTTCCCCACCTTTCAGTCTAGTAGTAAATATGTTTTAGCAGCTTCTGCAGGGATCCAGTTCTATTCTTTGCTTGTCCCTCTCAAGCAGTGTTTTTTTATTAAAATAATTTCACTGGTTTTAAAACATTGTTCTGGAATTGTTGGAACTGCACCAAAGGCCAAGAATGTTTCTTCTGAGCTTCTTGGCCTTTGGTGCAGTTCCAACAATTCCAGAACAATGTTTTAAAACCAGTGAAATTCTTTTAATAAAAAACACTGCTTGAGAGGGACAAGCAAAGAATAGAACTGGATCCCTGCAGAAGCTGCTAAAGAAGAAACATCCAAGAGTATTTAAGTACAGGGTGGTTTAAAAATAATCAATGGAAAAATTCCATTAGAAGAAACACAACTGTTAGGATTCCTGTAGAAAAAGCTTGAAATTTAAGTGGAAATTAATATTCTGGGTAAGCGGAGGAAGTTCTTTTAAGGTGGTTAGTCTTCCCCTCTTTTCTTCATTTTTTAATAAACTAGATTTTTTTCCCATTTGTACACATAAAAGAACTTTCTCTTCTTCCTTTTTAATCGTTTTTTCTTTCTTCTTTTCTTTTTTTTGAGTGTTAGTAGGTATTATTCATGTTATTCAATTTAATGTATATACATGCCATAGGGAACTTCTTTTCAAAAATGTAATTACTTATATGAGGGAGAAGGTGGAGGATGTATTCTCTCCACTAACCTTTCTGATAGTTCTGGATTAGAGAGTAGCTGCATTGGGTTTATGTTACATGAAATTATATTTAACATAGTACAGTGGTACCTCGCTAAAGTTTGGATAAAGTATATACTTTAGGAATCATATAAAATCTACTACAAACAGAGTTAGAATAAAAAAGCATTAATAAATCAAATTGGTCAATTTGATGTCTGGTGAGAGGGTCAATGATTAAATTTCCATACAAAATAAAAAGATGATAGTCATATCCAACTATAGGGTTCAGTGTTCATCTCCATTTATAGCCAAAGGGCGAGTACTGTCTGAGTCTGCAGGTGTTTCCATGGAATTGTTGCAGGCATGACTAGACATGGAATGCTATTTACCTTTCTGATGAAGTGGTACCTAGTCATATACTTGAAATTTCTTGTTTTTGAATTGTTAGGTTGGTAGGAGCTGAGACAGAGATGGGGGCTCATTCTGTCGTACAGCACTCAGGTCTCAAATTGCTTATTTGCTTACCTTCCAGTTGTCAAGTTTAGCGTCTTAACCACTAAGCTACCACAGTCCCTGGAGTCACAGATGAGTATGAGAAATGAAGAGAGAATTTAGCTTTTGACAAAATCCATTGTAGCTATCCTTGTTCCAGATTATCACATAATATTTTGTGATGCTATTCTAGCACAAAGTTTGCTTGCAAAGAGCTGGTGCAGTTATAACATTATAATTGGTAGTAGACTGTCATGATGAGAAAGATACATAAACTGATATCTCAAAGCCAGCAGTAAAATAAATAGTCCAGTTGCAATCACTAATCACATAGACTTGAAAAGGTCAATGCCATTAAAATTAATACTGCTAGAATCTGCTATTTAGATAAACTGCCAATGCTAATTCAATTCCCCATGTGAGGCTGTCTGAATAATACCATAACAGTTTACAATTTTTGATTGCTAGCAAAACATTTTAACATGTGTTTGTCTGTATTAATACTGCTAGATTAATGCTAAATATTTTAGTATATGTTTGTATGTCTACACACCATACCCAAACATGCCATACATTTTATTATTGACATTTTGATTGTCTTTCCTTTTTAAGTGCTGTATCCAATTCCAAATATTGACTATCATCATGATGATCAGCCATAGAAGATTGTTCTGAGAACAATGTAATGCAGTAGTCTTCCATTTGCCTTTCCCATTACAGCATGTCATTGTAAGGATAATACTCCCATACTATCCCACTATCATAGGATTCATTCCACCTTCCAGAGACCTGTATCCTTTCCAGAAGCTCACATAAATCTTTGTGCTGCTTCAGAGTATCTGTGGTCCTGCTCCAGGCTACAGAAATCTATGATAAGTTTCAGTCACTGGCTCTTTATGCTTACAAACCAGCCATATCAGGTGGAACATGCAGCGTGAAATAACTTAAAGGTAACATTGCTAATAATGAAATAGAGGAACTGGAATTTCTTTCACCAGCTTAAACTCTATAAATTAGTACAACTCCTGATTACTATCAGCTTTATCTAGAAGAAAAATTAGAAAAGTTCAGGATGAGGCACAAAATAGTTCAGGATCAGGCACAAAATCAGCCTCAGACCAATATTAGTTAAGCTACCACCCTCCAGCACGTTGGATTCAAATGGGATTTAATTCACTGGGAGACCATCACCCTTACCAGTGGACTTTGTCACCCAAGGCTATTAGTCCCCAGGGTTGTCAAGTTAGTTAACTGATGCTGTACGATCAGTGTTTTGAGTCACTGGCAGTATGGTCTACTCTATTACCATAGCAGGATAACCTGGACAGACTACTTTGATTGCTACTTAAGTCAATATAGAATAAGTGATTGAATCCAGTCCCTTTGGGCCTTCCATAAACAATGATCAATTGACAGACTAATTGTTAGGATAATCAAATATGTGGGAGATAAAGAAGGATAAAGTGTGGAAAGCATTGTGAATACACTTGAGTATCTTCCAAATGACATTGTGTAGCTGACTAATATTTCCCATTCAGAATTGTTGAACTGTAGGACTGAATTTATTTATTTTTTCAGAAGAATTCAGAAGTTCATCAACTTTTACATATGTAGGACAGAAACAACTTTACATTTAAAAATTCAAATGAATGTGGGGAGGTCAGAAATTAATGCGTTTAGGTCCACGTCTTTGAGTGCCTACCTGTTAAAAATGGGTTTCAATTCTTATGTATACTGAGAGTACAAGAAAGAGACCATCCTTCTCTTTACGTGCCATTCCCTGGGTGCTAGGATGAGGTTGCTCAATAGAAACTTACATGTATGTCTCATACGTTACAATTAACCAACTTTGTCTGCATTGATACATTTTCTTCTTTTACCTATTACATATAATAATAA
This sequence comes from Furcifer pardalis, assembly GCA_030440675.1. NCBI lineage: Eukaryota > Metazoa > Chordata > Lepidosauria > Squamata > Chamaeleonidae > Furcifer > Furcifer pardalis. The sequence continues at coordinate 64,982,093 of CP126895.1, forward strand.
TTTCATTTCAGAAATTATTCTAGGTTGAAAGAGTTTTTGAAGAAGAAACTCCATTCATTGAACACCCAAATGACGCTTTTTTATGTCCCCAAGATAGGCGCTCAATCCATCATACACTACCCGGGTCTTAAAGAGGGAACAAGTATAAAACAAGTGGCAGAGTTCAAATACCTAGGAACAACATTTACTGAAAATGGCAAAATGGACAAAGAGATTAACATAAGGTGCAGTAAGACAAATCAAATACTGGGACAGTTAGCTCCACTCTTACAACACAAGGCAATACCAATCAGCACAAAGAAACACCTCAGACAAAACATATTCATTACCACCTTATGTTACCAGTGCCAAACATGGACACTTACAATAAAACATAAGCAAAAGTTGGTCACCAAATAAATTTGATGTCTGAGGAAGGCTGCTGGAGTGAAAGGATAAAATCAGGAATGAGATCATAAGGGAAAGAATTGGAACAGAACCAATCTTGTACTACATACAGAGGCAACAAATAAAGTGGGTTGCCCATTTGGAGAGAATATCTTGGAATTCCCTACCTTATAAGGCAGATGTGGAAAGAGGAGAAGGACAAAGACTATGATGAAGGTAGAGAGATAATATCAATGATATAGTACAAGAATATCAAATAGCATGATTGGAGGCCGCTAGAAGTGCCAGAAGAACAACTTTGTATCTCCTTTGACACCCAATGGGGTAAAAGAGGAAGCAAAGAAAAAACCTATTACATAGGCTTTTTGACTATATCTCATCTATATCTTCAGTTTGAGGTAGATATTGCAGACTCACCCTCTGCATATCATTAATTTAACTTGCATTCTTTCATTTGCCTTGAGTAAATGGGATAGTCAATGGTCTTGCTTTGAGGACACCAACTTGGTACTTATCCATCTAAATAATTATATTCAATTCAAATTACACTACATGGACTCGTCAGCCAGCAAAAACATGTCAAATGAATGGTGCTGAGACAAACGGATATGGAACAAATTGTCCCCAGAGAGAAATGCTGTTTTATCTACGTATCCAGGCAGAAAGAAAATAGACCACATTCATTATTAGCCTCAGTAGAGCATAACAAATGATTTGGGTCAGTTGGGTCCTAAGATATTATGCCAAATGATGCTTAGTAGCTTCACTGGTGCTTCTCTGGACCTTAATTACTCAAAGGAAATAGGAGAAACTGCCCCTTAGCAGTACTTTATGATCATTATAGAGCTGTGTCTAGTGCTAGTCTCTTCAATTTTATCTTGGTCTTGGGTTGGAAGAATCAATCATTTTAGGCTCTTTGAGAGGGCAGAATATCCGAGTCTCTCATGGTGAATTCATAAAAAGAAGAATGGACACCTACATCCTGAATTTGGTTTTAATTATCACATATTTTGTTTCAAAATTGTGGTAAATGCAACAATACTGCTGGAAATAATTGACTTTCATAGGCTTGGGCTGGGCACCACAGTGACAGTGAGTCTATCACACTCTGCTATTTCGATCTAGGCTGCAAACAGATATCCATATATTTATGTGTTATATTTCCATTAGAGATGTGCATCAGCTTTGGCTGAATCCCAAAAATTAATCAGCTTAGTTAGGAGTCAATTTGCATGTTGTCCTGATCAAAGCAGAATGGTCTGATTTTGTTCTGGGATGAATTGAAATGGCACATAAGGATCCAGACTCAAATAATTCCATAATCTAGACGTTATTATTATTATTATTATTATTATTATTATTATTATTATTATTATTATTATTATTATTATTATTATTATTATTATTATTATTATTATTATTATTATTATTAATTAATATTAATAATAATAATAATAATAATAATAATAATAATAATAATAATAATAATAATAATAATAATAATAATAATAATAATAATAATAATAATAATAATTCAATTTATATACTGCCCTACTTGGTGAAACCGACTGAGGGCGGTTCACAGAATCCATATATTTAAATTAAGTAGGAAAAAGACTGACTACAGGGAGGGATTATGTTCATGCAAAATAGTGATGTGCCATTACCTGCTGCTGTCGTGCAGGCAAAGAGCCTACCAGTTTCCTTTCTTTCGCTCTCCTGATAAAACAGCTTAAGTTCTGATACAAATGTGACTTACACCTTCTCAAGCCCACACAAGTCCTGAGATATCATTAGAAACAAACACTCAGTGAACGAGATTTAAAAATGTAATGCAAAATGGTAACTGTAGCCATGTAAAGGAAGAAAAAAAAATCCAAAGCACATATGTCATGCACACATCCTACTGAAATTAAAATGATGCAAATAGCCATCTTGAACAGAGTAATATACTTCATGTCCATGTCAAGATGTGTGAAAAGAGAATTTGTAGTTCATCAAAGATCTTGGGATTTTTTAGTGCTGCTTGAGCAGTATCTTTCTTATCTACGTTTCTGTCTATGTACACTAGCTTTCACCCCCTTAGAATAAGAAATTTGGATACAATTTGTTAGCAAAGAAGCATGTTTTGATAAACTTTTTTTCCATTTAGAGATTGACTTTACAATAATTGTAGTTGCTGCTTGTTTTTCTCTTCTTGCCATCAGCAAGTTCTACCAATAACACTTTCATCATTTACAATAGTTGGGTGAGGGCAGAAAATATATCCTCCCACATGCAGTGGCTGGGTAGCAGGAGCCTTTGTTTGCAGCTTCTTCTAAGGCTCTTCAGTGTGGGCCTTTTCCCCACCTGCCTTTCTCTCCCCAGTACTCCACATGACTTTGAAGACCAAAGCTACAACATCTCCATTCTGGCTGGTTTCTGTCACTCCACACTGTTTCCTCTTTCAGTTGACTTATTCTTCTCAATCCCTCCTAACCTTTGTTACTGGCAACTTTCAGAAAGAAAGGAAGGAAGGAAGGAAGAGAGAGAGAGAGAAAGAGAGAAAGAAAGAGAGAGAGAGAGAGAAAGAAAAAAGAAAGAGAGAAAGAAAGAGAAAGAAGGAAAGAAAGAGAGAAAAAGAGAAAGAGAGAGAGAGAGAGAAAGCACGCATGGACTCATGCACACACGCATGATCACATGCATGGACAGACGGACAGACGCACATCTGTGCCAGTATGAATAAACATAGTCAGGGATAAGTTTCCACTGAAAGGTATCTGCATGCACATACAGTGGAACCTTGGTTAACGTAATTATTTTCTTACAGCAAAAATTACTTTAACCAAATTTCCGATAGGAATGCATTGAATGCATTTTCCCATAGGAATGCATTGGAAACCAATTAATCCATTCAAAGAAATGTGTAAACCAAGCCACTATTTTCCATGGATCTCCTTTTGTTATGTGATTTTTATGTCAACCAAGGTTCTACTCTACACCCATTAGATTGCAGCATCAAAAAGAGCAGTACTAAATTCTTTCTGCAAAAATAACTACTGTGTTCTTGTTCTATCCCATTAGAGTTAGACAGTTAAAATTATCCATCTTACTTTAATCAGCTGCAGCCATGGCTCACTACATCTGCCAATCTGAAAAGCAGCTGTGCCATGTCCTATACTTACCCTCCAGTCAGGCTTTGTTCTCCTGTCGGTCCACCTGCTGTTGCTACCAGCAGATTTCCCATGCTCTGTCACATTCCCTTTTTCTTCGAAGAACTGAGGACAACACATGTGGCTCTTCTCCATCCCACTTTATCCTCATAGGCACCCAGCGAGGCAAATCGGTCTGAGAAAATGTGATTGGCCTAAGGTTACTCACTGAGCTTTATGGCTAAGTGGAGGTACGAATCCCGGTCTCCTAGTCTTAGTGCAACATTCTGGCTGCCAATCCTGCAGTCATTTCCCAGCAGGGATTCATTTTGATTTAGTCATGTATATGCTTACATAGTTAGAGAAATAAACACCTTGTCTGGGTTCAGTTCTTACAAAGGCTACCATTCTCATTAGGCAGAGTGAGGTTGCTGGCTTCATTAGTACATGCCAGGGAAGAGAGCTGGAGGGGGCAGCTGGAACTATGCTCTAGTTAGTCCCTCTGTTAAGGCTGTGAATTTTAGACAATCTACTCTGTCCTTGAATTGGCATTATGGAGAATTTCATTTCTGCTTGTGTTTACATAAAAAGTACAAGCATTGTCCACCCCTGTTTTAGGAGAACAATACAATGGATTCCAGATGCCATGTGGAAATTTTCTGAGAAGAGCTAGCCGTCAACAGATTAAATGCCTTTAATCCATACCTACGCATAGCAGGCATTTTTTTTAAAAAAAACATTTGATTACAAGGATTGAATCTATTGTTGGAAGGTGGGGGGAGTAGCTGTCTATTGGATATCTTTAAAGGAGACTCTCATCAATAGACAGAAAAAAGACCAGGGTGTTTTATTTGTGTGCAGGAATGGAAAATGAGGGTTATTGTGCCTCCAGATTTTGGTTCATAATGTGGCATTGGGATAGAATAGGATATAGAAGAAATAAATCCCTCCTGGCTAGATGTGTTCATGGAAAGAGAAAGGATTAGGTTTTGAAGAATAGTCTTCAAAATCACCTTTAATAGCCTTCAGGAGACATTTGAAATGCCGTTGTGCTGTGATATTTTGCTGGATATCATTCCGTGTGCACCTCGTTTGGTCTTTTTAATTCAAGCAAGACTGCTGAAAAATGACACCCTTAAAATCCAATCCAAAGAAACTGAGAGAGCTAATAGAATGGTTTTGTTACCACTTTAAGGCTCTCTGTTACTGTCTTCTAAGAATAAATAGGGAACCAGAGCCCAACATACGTAGTAATAAGATGCAATATGCTCCCAACTTCACATTAAAAAGGGAACTTTATCTCTCAGCAAAATATTTTGTTCTCTTGTCCTATTTTTTCTGCCATCACAGTGAATCTGTTCCTTTTCTAACATGTTTAAAAGAAACAAAGAAAGGGCTTCTCAGCTGTTATTGCTTTTTGCCTAGATTTCTGACTGAAACTTTAGGTTCAGAACAAAGGCAGTTTGTTCGTACACCTCAGTTTGCCCTCTCCCAGCCCTCTTTCTTCAGAAGATGTCAGATATGGATCACATTTCATTTTAAAACCATTTCTCAAATTGCCTTCAGGAGATGTCAGGTATTTTTGCAGAATGGTATAAAGAAATGTAGGAAGAAAAGGGGATTGGGAAACATTATCTGGAGGCTGTGCAGTTTTTCTTAATATTAGACAGAGTGAGGAGGATATGAATACACGGTACATATTGTACCATATCTGTGTGAAACAAGTAGAAAGATCAAGAAAATGCAAGGATATAGGAAATTGTGTTGTACTTGGGCAGAATATGTCTCCATTTAAGCCTAAAAGTGTCTACTCTGCTCTGACTGGCAAAAATTCTCCATGCCTTCAGTTATTCCATTCCATTGTTTCTGTCCTGATTTTTACTTATGGCTGTGCTCAAATTACCCTTTTAGGTTAGTTTCCCTATTTCGGGGTGGAGAATTAGGAGGATCGTTTCAGCATGCTTCTGTTGAGGCAGGAAAAAATCATCAACATTTTCTAAGAATCAAGGATTACTTATGTGTACTCAGTGCCCATTCTAAAGGTACCTAGATGTCTCAAACAGGGAGGTTAAAAGAGGACTATGTCAGAAAAAAGAGGAATAATCTAATTCAGATTCCTGGCTGTTATATAGAGTGGGAGAGTCTAGCTATCTGAAAAATGGAATGTAGGACAAACTTCATTTTGCTTACAGCCCGAAACAATAGGCTAGTATGGAAAATGGATACAAAATTGTTGTCCACTGAATCTTGTTACCCTTTGAGCCTGAGATATACTGAGATATGGTGTCAGGGTTTGTAAACTGCTAGAAATAGTAGAAAACTGTCCCCACAGGTTTTGGTTCCACTGCACTACCTTTAATTATAGAGGCTTTAAAACTGAATATAGATGCTTAACATATGACACATTTGTTACGTTACTAAACTACACCCACTCCACAAAGACATAGACAGGATAGTTATTTCTTGGTAAAAGGTTCTCGTGGGCACTAGGAATGTAAATTGCTTTAATCATTTGTGTGAGAGTAAGATAATATATTTTTTAAACATGATAGATTAAGAGATAATTTCTGTTGGTCTCAAAGAATTTTGCACTAGTGAGAAAGCTTTTTCTCCAATAGTTAAAGACTAATATATAGGTAAAGGTCACCAGTCATATCTGATTCTAGGGTATGGTGCTCATCTCAGTTTACATCCAAAGAGCCAGCACTGTCTGTATCTGCACATGTATGTGTGGTCATGACTAGACATCAGAATGCATGGAATGTTGTTTACCTTCCCACTGAACAGTAGCATGGTGGGGGGATGGGGCGGGGGGTGGCCCGCCCCGGGTGGCACTTTTGGGCCATATGGGTGTTCTTGGACTACAATTCCCAAAAACCCTAGTGGGAATGGGCACCAGCGTCCTAGGCCCTGCCCATGGGGTACCAAATTTAGCTTACGTCCTGGGCGGCTGAAACCCATGCTACGCTACTGCCAGTGAAGTAGTAACTATTTATCTACTTGCAATTTCTTGCTTTTGAACTGCTAGGTTGTCAGGAGCTGGGACATTCTGTCATGCAGTACTCGGTTCTGAGACTGTTGACCTGTCAACCTTCCAGTCGTCAAGATCAGCCACCACAGTTTAAGCGTAACTTGGATACTTTGGAGTCATTATTCCGTGAGGAGTCTGCATACTGGTAGAAGTCTCCGTGATGACATTCTGCACATGCAAATGGACTTGAGAAATCAAGTCTATTTGCATTTTTTTTTAGCCATTTGGATATCATGTCACCTGCTAACTAGGCAGACCATGACATTTGATCTCCGCTTTCACCTTGTCATGTTAAAAATGCAGGCTTTTAAGTTTTAGTGTGCTGCTCTCTGAAAGGAGGGAGGCTGGATGCATTGTGAGAGTCCTCCTGAGCCGAAATTGTTCTCTAGTCTAAACAATCCACACCCCGTGCTTTAGAGGAATGTGAAACTTAAAATTAGTGAGATATAATTGGCTGGAGTCATGCACATGAGAGGTCAGAGGTGAGAGATGGACAGTGGCATATAAGAAAGGCCAGGAGGAAAATTGCTCTCTTTTCCAGGATAAGGGGAGCATTACAGCATGAGTAAATATGAGTAAAACTTAGCAGAAATGTAGTACAGTAATACCTTGGATAACGTTTACCTCGGATAATGCTAAAATCACATAACGTTAAGTAATCTGGGGAGGAGAATTGGATCAAATAACGTTAAGGTCCTATGGGATGGATCGGATAACAACCGCTAAAGCCTGTGCGGTTACAATGTATCTCTATGGAGCTTTAACGTTATCCGATCCATCCCATAGGATTTTAACATGCATTGGATAACACTAAAAATCGGATAACATCAAGACTTGTGGAACGAAGTCTTAGCATTATCCGAGGTATTACTGTATGCAGATTTGACTAGGCCAAAGCCTGAAGTTTGCTAGATTTATTATTTTAAAGCAGGATTTCTCAACCTTTAAAAGTCGGGGGCCAGATCATGTTCCCTCAGACAGCCTCAGGGGCTGGACAGCCATTTTGCCCATCCTCCACCACAGGGCACCTCCAGGTGTGGTGCAGGGAATGGCTTTGGGGGCCACATCCAGCCCATGGCCCACAGCTTATGAATCCCTGTTTTAAAGTGTGAAAATTATTTCATGTCAATGTATATATGTTTCCCTTCTTTAAGGGAAAAGATGTTTGTACTTCCTGCAGAGAGATATTTCACATTAATTAAAGAAGCCATATTAAGGGGAAAAGATTCCTTACATGCTTTCACCCTACAAATGAGGAACCGAACAGGGCTTGAAAATGTCTTGCTCAAGATGTTCACCTTCCCAAGATAATCAAAAGGTACCACAATGTAAGATTACAAGTGCTATTCATACTTTTAACTGGGATCCTTGAGACAGGGCAGTATGTTTATTGCAGAGATAACTTTTCAGGAAACTAGAACAAGATGCATTATTTTTTTTGTTGTTCAGTCGCACAGTCGACTCCAACTCAAATCAAGGGATGTATAACACAAGAAAGGATGGACTATATTTCCATAATATGTTCCTTTAATTTGTATTTTTAATCCAATTGTGATGTAGCTTAAGTATAAATTCCTTCCAGTTTTATTTTTATATCACCTGAAATATGTTGATTTACCTGTTCAGTAAAATTGTCAAAATGCCATTTCGGCTTAATGTCAAAACAGAGATTTCTTCATCTTGTTAAAGCCTTCTGATTTTGTAATCTCTGTGGAATAGTTCTGACATAGTCTCTCAACTAAACACAGCGAATGTGCAAAGGAACTAGCAATCAAAAAACTGTCTTTTTGTCCTTTGTGATACAGATACAAGGAAGTTATAGGATGTCAAAGAGAAGAGTTTTTAGTGGAAGTTTTCTGTATCACAAAGTCTCCAGTCTTCCAAAATAGTTTGTGCCTCAGAGAGCTAGAGAGAGGAGCATAATTTTGAATTCACCTATAAAATGTCTGAAGGTTGTGTGACTAATAAGTTCTTTTGATTCCACCTTTTTGCTGTCAGTAAGTCAAATATTAAATATATACCTCTCATCTTTGAAACTTAAGCAACTAGAGAGAATTCATTACTGTCTAGATGTTTGAAAACCTCTAAATCCTCCAATTTCAGTGATAAATTAGCTTGCAATGGGGCTAAAACTTCAATTTATCAAAAAGTTCTGTTCAGAGAATAATCTCCCATACAGTTACAATTGGATATGGATTCAATCAAATATCATATCTTAAAATAATTGAGGTTCCATGATCAAATACTGTGGAAATTGTGTCTTTATTAGACCAGTGCTATGTTTATAGAAGTTGCAAGTTTGGAGTCTAGAGAGAAGTTTCACACTTTATGATGGCAAGACAAATCTGGAATGTTCACAATTATTTCACAATGCAAACTGCTATGTAAGTAATCTCTTTCCACAAAGTTATGCAGTTAGTATTGTAATATAATGTTTCTCAGCTCCTTTCACAGTGAAACTGTCCCATCATTACAACTACTCTGATGCCTGGCATACAGGCAGAGGCATTCTCTCTATATAACATGAAAAGCAATATTTAATATTTTGTTTTAGTATAAATAAGCAAAGTGGTGTTCAAGGTTTTGCAACAAGGACATTTACTAGGAATAAAGCAAAAAATGACAAATGTTCAAGTGGATTCTTAAAAGGAAAAGACTTTAGAGATCATATTGCAAATATACATTGGGTATAAGAATTTTGGAAGAAAACCATTCTGCTTCATAGATTACAGCAGAACCTTTGACTGTATGGACCACAAAAGGCTATGGGTCATTCTAAAAGGTGTTCCTTTGCACTTGACTGATCTTATGTTCAACCTATATCCATACAAGACTCTCCCATAAGAATAGGGGATGGGGGGGGAAAATGATTTCCTGTAGAAAAAGATGTCAGACAAGTTGCATGTTACCTTGCTATTTATTAAATATTTATTAATTAAATATTTATTATGTCAAAGGGAAAGGTGGCTTCTTCACCATCTCCTCCTCCTCCTCCTCTTCTTCCCAAACAAAGCCACTTTTGGGTGAATTCATTCAATGGTTTCTTTCACCTGACCCAGTGAAAAAGATTAGCTGGCACAACAAGGTTGCCATTGGCTGAGGTACGCCTCAATCCAGTTCAAAAGTACCACAATCTTTGAGGAGTCACTTCCTGTGTACCACAGTAGGTTCTGCTTTGATAAAACTGTTTTCATACAGTATTATGAATGTGATACTATGTTCTGTGATACTATGTTAGCCGCCCTGAGTCACTCTGCAGGTAGGGTGGCATACAAGTGTGAATAAATAAATAAATAAACATCTATGAAACTATTTCTTTATGAGCCTTCATGCATTGTAAGTGGACTTAAGCAATGTGCAGAGAAAAAATGTGAAATATAGTCTTAAAAAGTCAGATTGTGCTCTTAAATAAACATATCTCATTCAACTTTACATTTCGCCCCCTCCTCTGGGCCCACAACAATGGCCTGAGGAGAAGGCCCCATGGCCTAGCAGTGGCTGAGAACATTGCCTCCTCCTCTGGGCCAACAACGCCTGAGGAGAGTTAGTCTGTGTTCTGGTTTGGTTGTATTTTGTATTTTGTAATGTAATATTTTATAATTTTTATTGTACCGTTGCTGTTTTGACTGTAAGCTGTTAAATAATATAATCTGGTATCCAATGGAGTGTATATTAGGTTCAGGCCTTCCCATACAGAAACATTTAATCTAATAGTAGTGGTAGGGTTATAACAAATGATCTTGTTTCCTGGTTGTTCACATAAATGATACATACAGTAGTTTCATTTGCAATACAATTTCTTTCTAAGGGGATACATCCTTCAGAAATCTGGGTATTATAAACCAAAGTGCTCATAATTCTTTCTCCCCAGATTGCCAGTGCTATACAGGGTTTACATTCATTCCAGGGATTAAGTATGATTGTACTAGGTGGTCTGGGTAAATCTTTTGGTGTCACAAATGTAGCTGGTTGTTCTATTTCTAAATAACTTAAACAATAATAATGTTTTGAACCTGGCACCATTCTCGAAATTTTGTTTCCAATCCTAAAGGTGGTAAACACATCTTCTCTAAATTTCCTTTATTCTCTTCATCTTTACCTCTTCCTTCCTCCAGTTGCTCCTCTATTCTCACATCAACTTTCACTGTCCTTTCTGTTTGTAAATCAGCCTCTTCATTCTCCTGTGCATCAGAGATTGGTTACACTTCTTTTTTCTGTTTCTATTATCTAAACCCTCACACGTACCCATCCACACTGTTCCCATATCTGAAATTTCTAATTCAGGTTTATTTCCATATTCTGCACAACGGAGGGTAATGTTTGGTGTTCCTGTGGTCATAGCATTTTGGCTAGGCTGTTCAGGGCATTTCCCTTTCTAAGGATCCATCCCAATTATCTACACAACCTTCTCCATTTAAATCTTGGAGCATGTACAGCTGTGAAATGCTTAGCACATAAAGCTCTGATCCAGGCATCCCAGTACCATTTAAAATAGCAAGGATTTGGTTTACTATCCAATCATATGGTTCCATTATAAATATTGGGTATTTGCAGTTTATCATCCTTCTATCATATACATTTCTTCTTGAGACATATGCAAAGTACTGTGGGGTTATTGTTTATGGATTTTATTCTGATTATATTGTGTATGTATTTATTTTATTGTACTGTATTTAATGATATTCTATGGTTTTGAATTATTGATGTATGATACCTGATTGTACTATGCCATTGTATTGCTTTATTGAACTGTTACACTATATTCAATTGTATGATGTGAATCATCCTGAGTTGGTTTTCACCTAGTAGGGTGGCATATAAATCAAATAAATGAAATGAAAAGATTTCAGGCATCCCTTCAGGCCCATGCTGGCCATTTGGGACACAGGGACAAATCCTGGTGTGCCCCAGTGACTGGTGCCCCCCAGAGGCAGACAGAAGTATGTCACCTGGCAGCTATACTAGATTTTCATCACAGCCCCCCACAAAGCTGGAACCATCCACACAATGGGGGCTGTTTCCATGGGGTGGGTATTGCCGTGCACCAACCAGCCCCGTCCCCCACCATGGTTGGTAGGTATATGTTGGGTATTTCTGTGCACTAAACAATTTGACCAGGTGCTGCTGCTCCCGCCACGGCTGCCGCAAGCTGCAATGAAGCCCAGTGGGTCTTTCCCATCCACCAAGGCCAAGGGGGCAGGGCTGTTTGGTGCACAGTGATATCCACCATCCACCAACTAGCCCCACCACCTCATGGCTTCAGTGAATGGGGAAGATCCACTGAGTTTCTTTGCAGCTTGCAGCAGTGGCGACAGCAGTGGCAGCGCTGGGTTAGATTCTGAGGGAGAAGGCAAGGGTTGGAGGTTGGACGTCTCATCTCAGCAGCCATCCCAGCAGCCTGGGTCTGCTGTGCCCAAACCAAAATGCAGGGGAAAGAGGGAGGTTGGTGGGAGAGGCAGCTGAATTGGATTAAAGGTCTCTCTCTCTGCTGGGTGCTGCCTTTTCCTTCTTTCCTCCTCCCCATTGTCCGGTGGAGGTGGGCGGGTGAAGAAGGTGATGGAAGTGCCTTTCTCTCTGTTTCCCCTCCATCTATTAGTCTCATCCTCCATGAGGAGGGCGAATGAGGCTCCATTCATGCCCCCAAGATCTTTTCCCACCAAAGTGATCCCTATTGATCTACTTGTAATGTCTTGCTTTCAAACAGCTAGGCTGGCAGGAGCTGGGACCCGAGATGAACGCTTAATCCATGACATCATGTATTACCCCCCATAGGCAACACCCCCCTCCCTGTCCAGCACCCTTTTAGCATAGCCAGCATGCCCCTGCATTCCCTAAAAGGAGTTTCTCCACCAAAAATCCTTTCAACCCAGAATAATTTCTGACATGAAATAATAATAATAATAATAATAATAATAATAATAATAATAATAATAATAATAATAATAATAATAATAATAATAATAATAATAATATGATTTCATTTTATTTAATTGTAATGATTTTACACATGATTTTCTTATTTGTTAGTTTTTCTTTGTTTTATGTTTATTGTAAACTGACTTGAGTATTATCTAATAGTGAAACCATGAGGTTAAAATGTAACATAATAACACCAAAATCAATGGAGTCTGGGGAAAAGGAAAACATTTATTCATTACAAATATTTGTCATACAAGGTGTTAAAAACGACAGAAAGATCTTTTGACAGGCTTTTAAAGACAGCTTTCAATTATGATGAGTCAAAATGTAATTATAATTCACTAACATTTTAAAAGCATTTATACATAAACTCTAATTTTTTGGTTCAGGTTTTGGTCTCAGTTACAAACAGTGAGTTATAACACTCTCACTGCTGACATTATAGTAAAACAAGAAAAGAAATGCAGAACATTTAATGGAGGTAAGAAAAACAGAAGAAAATATAAGAAATTTGCACTCAAAACCATTACAAAAGCAAAAATATTTTCAAAGCCATTTCTTCTCGTACAGCAAGTACCAAAAATATTGAATAATTGTTCTTTCAGTGATTTAGGTTAAAAATTAAAGGTATGCTGTTGTTACTGCATCCAATAACTTCTGTAGATAAGAAACACACCCTTGTTCAGAGGTAATAACTTCATATTAGGATCGTGATGGGTAATTGCTTAATTTCTTGTTTCATACACTCAGCTGATCAAAAAATCTGAACAAACCATTCAGAGAACCTATTTTTAAAAAGTTTGTTGAGAAAGGTAAATGCTAATGTAATTGAGAAGGTACCCATTGTGGTGATGGCAAAATGCTAATTAACCTTTGATCCACTCAGAGTGTACACAAAGTGCTATCAGGTGATATATAAGTATAATTGTTATATAATCTATTGTTTGAGGTGGTTTTTGACTGCCTTGGAATGGGTTGGTCTGATTGCATATGTTAGGTGGTGGATTGAGCCATTCAGCGCCAATCTACCCATTTCATACATTGTCCTTCTGTATTTTATCCCATCCCCAGATTGATGGGGACAACCCTTCCCTCCATTAACTGGGATGCACTGCAAGTGAAAGGAATGCTGCAACCTTATTTTACTCTTTTGGAGGAGCAAAATCATAATGGATGAAGGATTATTATTTTTTCTCCAGGTGGCATTTTTCTTTTTCTGTCGACCTCAGCAGCTTTTTAAGAGTCAGGCAACACTGGCTAGGAATTTCCGAATTGATACTAATCAGGTAATATTGTTACTGTCCTTCTCACAATGTTATCTAATGGTCTCTTTTGCTTTTCTGTCTACTGGGAAAAAATGAATTAAAAAAGGAAGCTCGTTTTTATTGATTTCAAGTATTTACAGGTGTATGAAATACTGTTATTTCCTACAGGAGAAAATTACTTTATTTTATGAGTAATTACTTTACTTTAGGAATAATCTCATGGGTCTTCTCCAAAATCTTAAAACTGATAGCTTTTATTGTGTAAATGTAAACCTTTGGGGTTTAGATTTAAAAGTTGCACAATTGAAAATATCTCCCTTCTTAGGAAGAATTTTCTGCCTGGATTTTGCTGTTTATCTGATAGTTAAAAGTAATATTCATCAGCTGATAGGTTTTTTTTAATGCAACAGATGTTTTACTGGAGATGAAATCACAATTTATTACTTATTTTGCTAAGGTTTTTAGTTCCCCAGGGATATCCAGAAGGAGGAATTAAAAATCACTTTTGAACATTTTATATCTGAAAACTTTTCATTAGACATCTCTCTCTCCCCCTCTCTTTCCTCCATTCATCTATCCATCCATTGTGCATGGAAAACTGATACAGCACTTGCATATTTCTGCATACTGAAAATTAATTAATATCATAGGTTTTATCATCTACTGCCTTCATAAAGAACTAATTTTTATTATATTTAGAATGATTAAAGTGCCTTCCTGACTAATATCCCCTGTAATCTGATGCACCTGGCAGAAAACAACACGATGACATGTATCTAATATTGCTATATATAAACAAAATGTACAATTAATTGTCCACAGACAAAGTGCCAGTTATTAGTGCAAATTTGCAACTGCATTATAGCTCATGATACAGAAAGCAAGTATCACTGTTTCTTTGGTTCTTGGGCAATTAGCAGATATTTTATTTGTTTATCAACAGGTCAATCTGCTGATTAATTATGTAATTCTGTGATGACATATTCATTTATTTTACAGCCTTTTGTTTAAACAAGATCCAGATGAATAATTGATCTTTGTTCTGGAAATGTTTTATAAAACAACTTATATTTTACAGATACAAAATGAAAGCTATCATACAGTAAATGTGAATTTTATCAGTTGGTTGCAATGGTATTCCCTGTGGCAATGTATGGTTGTGAGAGCTGGACCATAAGGAAAGCTGAGCACAGAAGAATAGATGACTTTGAGATGTGATGTTGGAGGAGAGTTTTGAGAGTCCCCTGGACAGCGAGGAGAACAAATAGGTCAATCTTAGAAGAAATTAACCCTGACTGCTCCTTAGAAGGTCAAATAGTAAAGATGAAGCTAAAGTACTTTGGACATCAAATGAGAAGAGAGGATTCGCTTGAGAAAGCCTTGATGCTGGGAAAGGTGGAGGGCAAAAGAAAAAGGGGGCGGCCAAAAATGAGATGGCTAGATGGTATTGTAGAGACAATGGGCACAGAGCTGAGCGAGTTGAGGAGGATGGTGGAGGACAGAAGTGCCTGGCTGACAGTGGTCCATGGGGGTCACAAAGGGTCGGAATCGACAGTGCGGCTGAACAACAAATATGTGTAGATTGAAGTATGAAAATTGATATTATCCTTCACTGCCCAAATGTCAAAAAAGTTGATAATTTTCCCACTGACATAGATGGCTAATATACAATATTGTACTCTCATCTCTATTGCCCAAAAATTTGCTTAACTGAGTGGTTCCCAATGTGGGGCACATGTCACACAGGGGGACTTCAATTCTCAGAAGCCTAAGTCACTACATTGGCTGATTAGTGCTTTGGGTAACTGACTTAGGATTCTGAGAATTGAATTTCAAAAACCAAAGGATGGGGAACACTGGCCTAACTATAAGCATGTTTGATCTCAAAATCAATATCTTTGTCAACACAGGACCCAAGACAAACCCTGCATTCAATTACAACAAAACAGTTTGGAAGTATTGGTCATTTGTCTGATTCTATTTTAGGAGCAGCAATTTTTGAAATACTTGTAGATAGTGATGTTTCATCCAAATTCACTTTGCCCCCCTCCCTCTGAAAGACGAGACAGGCACAAAGTTGGAGATAACTAGGGCCACACTTTATTAATAGCATTAACTGTGCAACATAACCAAACTGTGTGCTATCCCTCCCAAATTTTTGGGGATGCCTCACATAGTGCAGACTGAAGCCGGGATCCTGAGGATCAAGCAGAACCGAATTAAGCTGATAAGGATGAGTCCAAGCACCCAGGAAATGGCACCCAGAAACATGCACAAATACTCCAAATCAGCTTCCTCCCATCAATGGATTGGACTCCTGCAATCTGCAGGGAGGAATATTCCCCCACTCTCGACTCATTGAAATGCCAATCCCTCTGCACTACTTGCCTGTTAGATGCTTAAGCATGAGGAAGAGGGTGGTTAACACCAGCTCTTAACATGAACTCAACTCCACACCCCGGGGCACATGACTCTCTTTTGAGCCTGGGAAAGGGGGGAGGAAGAGGAAAAGAGCCCTTGCTAATGCAATTTAATGTGTGAATGCTGTCCAAAATTGAATCTCCTTATTTGGAAAGGTGATGTAAAGAATAGTCACTAAGTTCTTCATTTGCATTGATTTAACCTGTCAAAACCAAATGAGACATCTTTATAAGGAATGTTCAAGCTTTGTCCAATTCTTCACCTCCAGGTGAGGGCAGGATAGGGAGTATTAAGAGCGCTGGTGGAGCTTCAGTTAAATTGCTGTAGTGCAACCAAAAGGTTGTGAGTCCGATCCTGACTAAGTGCTATGAGGCGGTATATAGTGTGTTTGCTTTTGTTTTGCTATTATACATTTTCTTAACCTGAGAAAGGGGGTTAAGACCTGGCTGGTGGGGCATGTGTGGGGTGCGGGCCAGATGGTCACCTCATCCGGCTAGCTCTTTTGACCGCCCCCCCCACCTCTCTCCTTGTTAATCTTTTTAACTTTTTAATCTTTTTAACTTTTTAACCTTTTAGGTTTTTTTGGAATAGTAGCCGTGTTAGTCTGTGGTTCAGGCATATCAGAAAACAAAACAAAATAAACAAAACAAAATTAAAAACACTGTAGCACTTTAAAGACTTTAAAGTGCTACTGTGATTTTTGTTTTGTCTATTTTGTTTCCTTTTCTGATATAACCTTTTAGTGTAACTACTGTGCTTTAATTGTGTTTTTAGTGTCTTGTAAGCCACCCTGATTCCCTTGATGCGGGCGGGATATAAATGTAATTAATAAATTAAATAAATAAATAATGAGTGGCTATACTTTGGACATCAAATGAGAAAAGAGGATTAACTTGAGAAAGCCTTGATGCTTGGAAGGGTCGAGAGCAAAAGAAAAAGGGGACGGCCCAAGATGAGATGGCTAGATGGTATTGTAGAGACAATGGGCACAGAGCTGAGCGAGTTGAGGGGAATGGTGGAGGACAGGAGTGCCTGGCGGACAGTGGTCCATGGGGTCACAGAGGGTCGGAATCGACTGTGCGACTGAACAACAACAAAAAACTAATTTTTCAATACAGTAATACCTCAGATAACGATTGCATCGGATAATGATAGAATCGGATAATGATGCAAATTTTTTGGAAAAAAACTTGCATAAGATAATGATTTTGGATAACGATTCTTTAGCGTTATCTGAGGCAATCGTCTGGCGGTGTGTGGATTGGGTAGAACATCTTCCCAATCCACCCCCCCCAGGGATCCATCGCTGCGGGGGGTGGGGTGGATTGAGTCCAATCCACACACCCCCAGCGATCCATCACTGCAGTTGGGGGGTGGATTGGATAGCCAAACCATAACGATTGCTAAGAGTGCAGTAGGGTCGGGGGGAAAGGCGCTCGCTCGCGCGCGAAAAGGCGTGTGAGCGAACGCCTTTCCCCCCCCCGACCCTACTGCACTCTTAACGATTGCTATGGCTGGGGGTTGGATTGGGTAGCCCAATTCATCCCCCAACTACAGCAATGACTTCAGGGACAAACCACACTAGCCTAGGGTCAGTTTGACTTCGGGGACAAACCACGTGGTTTGTCCCTGAAGTCAGTGCTTTTTTTTTTAGCATTGTTCGATGCATACATTGAACAACACTAAAAATCAGATAACGTCATGACTTGTGGAACCAAGTCATAACATTATCCGAGGTTTGACTGTATTCCTCATTCCCTTTCCAATCCCCCATCCCCAATAAAATCATGCTATTACATTTTGTTCACATTAAACATATGCTTAAAGCTTGAGCCAAGGTTTTAGGATGGGTTGTCAGCTCCAAAATTGTCAAAGAGGATGCTTGAGATGCTGGGCATGCTTAAATCACCTCTGTGCCACACCCAGACCCCAAAACAAGGCAACAGCAAAGCATCATCCTACGTGCATGCCTCTTTTCACCTAAGGGTGGGAAAAAAACACCCCAATCTTTTTAAGCTACTGCAGCTATCATTTGGAATGCACATTCCCATTGCCTCTTCTTCAGAGACTTTCAGCTGTTGTTCTATGCTATACCTCATATATTTACTGTCATAACTCAACAGATTACATTACTTTATTGGAAGAATTAGAAGGAAAGGTGTGTGTCAATGTTTTGAGTAAACAAACAAAGGTATTGGCCAAAATCTATGGTAGCGTAGCACTGGAAACTTTTTCAAGGGTTTCTGGAAGTATGTTTGTTTTTTGTTATCACCAGAATTGGCCAGGCACTTGTAGTTTACTATCTACAACAGATTAGATTGGTTTCTTTCAATATTTTACAATTACTAGTTTTTTTTTCTTTACTAGTTTTCCATATAGCTATAGCAAGGCTATATCTGCTGTCTTTTCCAGTGTGCTTTTGCATCTGTTTGGTTTTAGTCCTTCTGTTTAGTTTTTTCCCCATCTTTTCCCTTGCTGATAGTTTCATTGAAATTATAGGCAATTTTTGTCTGTTCATTCCTTGTCTTTAGAATCATTGAGCTGAAAGGTTATTAAGCAAAGTATAGCAGCTGATGACTATACCAACAGCCTCCTTCTACTTTCATTTGCAAGCAATCAAATTGTCATTATGTCCAATTTAGGTGAGGCAACTACTTTTCCAAAACGATCCCTAATACTTTTGTACTTGCACCACACAAAGATTTCCTCTGAATGTGAAACGTTGTATGTATTGTAAAGTTGTTAAGTACACTCAAGATGTCTTCACTGAAGAATAATAAAAAAAAACCAATCATCAGATAAATTGCAGGAACCATACTTGAAAACATATTCTTGGTCATTGGTTCAGGGGAAGAACCACCAGTTCTTAAAGCTTCAATTTGCAGGAATGGCTTAAAATGCAGCTATATGTTAGAAGCAATTTTATCTTATCTGAGGTTTTTCTCTTTATCTGCCATTCCACCATGTAAATGGTAGCTTTTGGGGGGGAAATGTTAGAAATGCTGCAGCTGGATGACTAGTTGTGAACCACACAAAAGAAAAATTAAAAATGCAGAAACAAATTATATGAGCTGTGATTTGTGTTGCTTTCCTGCACAACTAGTTGCCTCTATTTTATTTCTATGTTTTCTATTTCTATGCAAACCTCCCTTTTACTCTTATGTGTTCTGATCAGGAGACTTCATGTGATCTATATGGTTGGTTGATTAGACAAGAACCTGGTGATGCTGAGAGCCAAATTTATATTATAGAGATCCATTTCTGAAGAAATGTTGCTCAATTGGCTGTGAAGAGAGAACACGTTAAAAGTGGGAAAATGTATGTCAATCGGATTACCTCTAGAATGTAAACAATGACTTACTTTGCATGTCTAATTCTAAGATTATCTCACAACAAAGCATGTGACTTGGGAAGAAAAAGTGGAAAGAGAAGGAAAGAAATTTCTGTGAATGAATATTTTTGCCCTAAGAAATTCGATCAGATGTTCAGCTTTAAAAGTTCTAGAGCAGTGTTTTCTAACTTTTGGTTTTTGGGCTTGAATGTACAGAAGCCTAAGTGAATTCCCCAAAAACACTGATCAGAAAATGTACTGGCTTAGGCTTCTGGGAACTGAAGTTCAAAAACCAAAGGTTGGGAAACCCTGTCCTAGGGCAGTGATGGTGAACCTTGGCACTCCAGGTGTTCTTGGACTTCAATTACTAGGAGGCCAAGTTAGCACTAGAGTGCCAAGTTTTGCCATCACTGCTCTCGGGTGTCTCAGAAAAGTGAAGGAGTAAGTTTACTGTTGACAGTCTTGAGCTGCCTTGGATGGCTCTCTTGAGCCACCAACTTTATTGGATCAAAAAGAATAGATGTAGCACAGCAATTTATGGTTAATTTAATAAAAAAATTAAAAAAACTTCCAACATGCTAATTTGACTATTCTTCATTACAAACTGATCTTGATGTCATAAGAGGAGCCATATATTCAAGGGAAAATTTCAGGAAGCTTAGGTGTTTGTTGCATAATTTTGATGGGATTTTGACACACAATTTCAAATGCAGGAAGAAAGCGTTCATGAAAATCTTAAAAATAACAACCTCCTGCTGTCTCTTCTACAATTCTTTGAGACATGACATTCTAGGAAATAAGCCAGAGGATGGCAAAGAGAGGACAACAAATGTGTTGTCTGGAATTGATTAATGGGATCCTTCCTAATTTTTCTTCTTTTGTAATGCAGCAGGCAGTGTACCATTGCATCCTGAATCCTCTTCCTTTCAGTAAAACAAGCCATTCTGTTACAATAAAGAGCTAGCTACTTTAAACATATGGAGTAAGACCAATCATATGTGGCAGTTTCCCACACACTTACCACATCAAAATGTTCACACACAAATAATAATAAGCAATAAATACCATCCATTTCAGAGTACACAAAGAATTGTGGAGGTGCTGATATTTCCCCCCATTTTTTTCTTTTTTGTGTTTTAATGACTACTTTTTGAAGTAACAACCTTTATCAATTTTTAAAACTATAGGTTCATGTCCAAGGACATTTATGCATTCCAGGTCTCTGATACCTTGACCCCATCAATTGCTCACGCTTTGCATTGACCCACAGGTAGTTCACTCAGAACAAAATGTGCATCTGTGTTCATTATTATAGCCATGTTCAGTCATTCTTGTGATATAAAATCATCAGCATGATTAAACTTGAGAAGATATCCCCACACCATCCCTTTGCTCACATAAACAATGATGTGTCTGAAGAAGAAAAGGGTCCTGGTTATACATAAACTGTAGGTATACACTTGAAGCCAGGTTTTCCAGAGCTCCTGCCTATGAGTAGCACCTAATAATGAAAAGGAATTTCTCTTCATACTCATTGCCTGTGTGAGCAAAGCAACAGAACAGAAGACAGGTCAAATTCTTTTCTGTAACCATGGCTTTGATTTTGGCTTAAGAACAAATGAACAGGGTTGTTGTCATGCAAAAAACATGGAACATAAAACATGCAATTTTGGACAATGTTTTAGTACTATTTGCTATCTTCCCCACCAAGATATCTCAAATGTCACTGTCTTTGCCTGTTCTGCCAGTGTCACATTTAGCTACCACTCGTGCCCAGTAGCTGTTGCTACCATCATCATTGGGACTATCCAATCTCTTTCATTGATATGACAATGTTTGTCAGGTAATTTATAGCAGTTTCTGCATTACTGTGTGGTCGTGATAATAAAATGTGTAACAGGAGAGCCTATGAAGCTGCTTTGAAGAAGAAGAAGAAGAAGAAGAAGAAGAAGAAGAAGAAGAAGAAGAAGAAGTAGTAGTAGTAGTAGTAGTAGTAGTAGTAGTAGTAGTAGTTATGAAAAGGGTCTTCCTGCAGTTCTGCTGGAGGCAGAAGGTACTGTATTTGGCAACGTATAAGATGCATCGGAGTATAATGCACTCGCCATTATTACCAAAATAGCCCGCTATAGGTCACTATATACAGTACAAGACACACTCCATTTTTCCAATATATTTTAGGGGGGGGAGTGGGTCTTATATGCCAGCAAATACGGTACTTCTGAGGATGGAGGTCTTCTCATCTGCAACAAGAATCTTTCTTTATTTTGCTGAAACATGGTACCTGCTGGACTTGATCTTTGCTGTAGCTCTTGTTTTTGTATCAGGATGCTGTCAATGTTTCAAACCTAAGGTGATGTTTCATATATTCCGTTAAGAATAAAACTGAGAAAATAATTGACAATATTTGCTGCTTCATTCATCTTGATCTATAGCACAAATTTAGAAACTATAGAAAGGTAGGTGTGTTGGATTTAACTTCTCGTGTTTTTTGCAAATTACTTCATTTTAAATCACTGTCAGGAATGTTCAGTATGAAACTTTGCAAAATGTTTGCTGGAAATTTATTTGAAATTTGGGAGGGTAAGGAAATGGGTTAAACTACAGCATGTGATTGGCTGTGTCTTTTGGATGGAAAATATGTTAATTCCACATCTGCCACCCACCCTCTCTGGAAGATAAGCAGGCACAGTGAAGAAAGAAAAGTCCAAAATGTTCCAAAAAGTCAGCAGAATAGAAACAGATGATAAAGTAGAAAAGCAGGGTTGTGGAGGAGGTAGGTGAGCTCTTATTCCTAATACTACTATGACTCAACCTATTTATATTTGACCCATTTCACACACACCAGCACTCAATCAACTTAACTGAAATCTGCAGTTGCCTGAAAGTAAAGAAGAAAAAAATCCATCACACATTCACTGAACCTCATGAAAATTAAAGCAATTCAAATAGCCACCCATCTCTATTATTGCTGACATGAATCTTGCTTCTGCATAATGTGTGCTCATTGTTTTTACACATGACAATAGCTGTTGTTCTTGCTGAAGACATCCATTGGAATGAGATCATAAGCTAGCAATATTATAATGGAGAGAAGGCTGTGGAGACTTTTGCCACATGTGTGATGACAGAATTTGTTCTTGTGGTTGTGGTGGTGGTTAAAGGGGAGCATAGACTAGTCCACATAATGTCAACACTTTCTGTAAACATGGCTACCAGAGTTATATCCAACTCACCACTACCATATTCACTGGCAAAGAAAAACATCTCAAACTCAGTTCTGTGAAAGGAAAACAGTTTCATATATCGCCAATTACTAGCCTTTTATTTGACTCAAAGGATTTGCCTGTGTTAAAATCTACCAAATATTCTCAGTTGGCAGACTGCATGAATACAATGTAGAAATAAGTATGAAAGGTCTCCTTTCATAACCTCCTTTATTCTTCTGGAAATTGGTTTTGTCAAGCACAAATGTAATATAGTGACTGTAGTAAGGTACATGGCCTCAAGTGGCTCCTCTCCACTCCATTAACCAGAAGGGGCAGAGGGGAAAGCATAACAAATGTTCTTTTTACACTTTAAAAGTAATACAGGACGTTTGGTTTTTATGTATTCCTCTGTCTAAAACTTGAGTATACTGACTTTTATCTTGCCGTCCCCACCTCCACCACCACTTCTCACCTCTCCCTGAAACACATATGCCTCTGCCCAGTGATGGGATGTAACAGGTTCTCACCAGTTCCTTAATGTAGTAAGGTGAAGTTATAGTAGGCCTATTTGAATCAATGGAAGTTAGGGAAGAGTTGACTCACAAAATCCCCATTTATAGATCTACTCCAGTGCAGTTTACTACATTAAATAACAGGGTTTGGGCCATATTCATATTGTCATGGTTTTGCAGTGCCTTCTGAATCTCAGTGATGGAATTGATTGTGATGGCTACAATGCCTGCTATTTTCTGGACCAAACATCCTCTGGTTCTGGCAATTGCTGTTGCTCAAAGCCAGTGGGAGTTGGAGGCAATTTAGTTGATCATTACTGGTCCGGGCTGATGGTCAGTCACTTCTATCAGGGACAATTGTTTTTACCAGAGTATGCTAATTAACTACTACCTGCTATGTACTCATCAAGGTACATATGTAAATGCAACCATTCATTGACGTGCTACTCACCATAATCAGTCTAAAGGTCACCCCATGAGTGGTGCCTAGTGTTAATATTTGATAACAAGAAATACGGACCACCAGTATCCAGCACAATGCAAAGTATTGGTTTTGATCTTGAACTGTTTCTTGTAAGGACCAAGGAATATGAAGGACTTTTAGCAACAATAAAAATGTGTCTGGATTTTGATATCTTCTTAGCCTTTCTCTAGCAGCTTCCAATTCCAGAGTTAATGGGTATAGACTACTTTGCCATTATAACATTATAGAATTGCATCTCTGAAGGACATTCATCTGACACTCAGCTTGTTAAATATCAAATAAAAAGATTGTTTTACTATACTTAAATTAAGCTAAATAGATAGGCACACAATAGTGTTTTTAAAATTGACTGTGGCCTGTTATTTTCTAAATGTGCTGTCTGTTATTTGTTTTATTTTGCATATTGATTTTATGAACTTTTAACATGTGTCTTTTATCTGCAAGCTGTTTAGTGTAATAAACATGAATGGTAAGGTAGCAGGTTAAATAAACAAAAACAAAACAAAACCGGATTTTGTTCTCCATACAAAATGAAGTTTACCGGACAATGTATATAGCACAAGGGTGATAATAAAGTTGTGAAATGTAGTAATGTAGAAGAACAATATGTATTAGTAAACAGGAGGATAAATAATACCATTGTGTGAATTTGTATTTGTATTCTTATTTTTCTTTGGTTCAGACTGAGTGATCTTTACTTACAGTTATTACTTACAGTTACTTTATGGGTAAGGATTGTATTGTAGCATTGGTACTTATACTACTTATATTACTTATATTACTTATGTTACTTATGTTTCTTATGTTACTTTTTTTGATGTTTTCTATTGTTCTTATGTATACTTATATTTGTTTTGTTTTATATAACTAATAAAAATTAATAATTAAAAAACAAAAAAAACAAAAAAACAAAATGAAGTTTACCAAGTCCGCACACCTGCTGATCAGGGCTAATGGGAAATCCTGATCTACATTAATAGTAGTAATCAGTACAGGGTATCCTGTAGACTGTCTTGACTGCTGCCATTGGTATTGACAACAATCTGACTGCCCTTTGCTCTGTAACCCTTGACATTTATTATTATTATTATTATTATTATTATTATTATTATTATTATTATTATTATTATTATTATTATTATTATTATTATTATTATTATTATTATTATTATTATTATTATTATTATTATTATACTTCTATGCCATCCTACTTGCCAGAGCAACTCAGAGTGGCTAACATACCAAGGGGCACAAATATTACAGTATTACAATAGCAAATATAATTACAACAACATAATATAAATATAACAACATAATGTAATACAATCAATACAATTAATAAATCTAACATAAAAATGAAAATACAATACAGTCAGGTGAGTCTTTATTCCTTCCCGGCCAGCGAAGGGTTGGCTCCAGAACAGCTGTGGCAGTGGCGGCGGTGGCAGGGTGTTCAGCCAGCTGCAGGCCTGGCTGTTCTTATCCCTTCCCAGGAACAACTGTAGTGATGGCAGCAGTCCGGCCATTCTTATCCCTCCCCACCCAGTCCTTCCCAGCATCCTTTTTCTTGCTGGTAGCATGGACATGACATTGTGAAGTGATCAGACAATTTACTGTTATTTTGAATTGTTGGATAAAGAACCATAAAATCACACATTCATAAACCAGAGGTTATTTCAAAAATTGCATGATAATGATGATAACGTTGATTGATGATGGTAATGAAGAAGAAGAAATCTGCATCTTATCCAAACTAACACCTACTGATTAGTCTGCTAAGAAACACAGTGGGCAATCAAACTCCCAACTTCTGGCTACATGGAAAGATACCTAACTCACTTAGTTGTCTAATCAGCTGCTTGGCAGAGTTACAGGTAAGTAAATTACATATGTCAACAGTTCCAACTGAAGTGCTTTCTCATTTACCTTTTTTCCTTCCTTTGACAAGATATTAGGAGTTTATTCACATGTCACAGGCCTAGCTTTCTCCATAGGGAATTACTTAAACTAGTTTGCTGTCCTTATTTGTCCTTTTTTTTTTTTTTGGGGGGAGGGAGCAACAGGAAAGAATAAAGAACAAACCCATGTTGAGAAAAAATCCCTGTGGAATTAACAAATGCAGTTCAGTAAGGAAGACTGTCAGCCACTGACAAGTTGAGAGCAGGTTTTTTAGATGACTTTGAATTCTGTCTGCAAAATACAAGAAAGGGCCTCTATGGGCCACTAGGCCCATTAATTGATATTTATCCTTTACACGTAAGTGTAATATGCTTGGAAATTGATGGATTGGTTAGTTTGGGAAATGAATAATTCAAGCCGGTGCAAAAAGGATGCTTTTTTGGCAGGTTGATTTTCTGAAAACTAGGAATATATTAGCACTGGGATGAAGCACCCACTGCCTCTTTTATGTTAGTTACATCTTTCAACTGTATAACTTTGAAGAGAATGAAGATCTGTCAGGGCCACACAATTCTAGTTCCATTGTGAAACAAAGGTGAAATCTGGACTGCACAAATCTGCAGGACATTCTATCATGCATTCTTTGATATTTCATTGTTTTATTCATCTCAGTCTTTGAAAGTTCTATATAGGGTTCTAGGCTGAGAATTTGAAAGGTACATTTGGTCATTTTTGCTTTCTTTCACATGCAACACTTCAAACTTCAATCTTGTTCTGTCTTTAATATGGAGTTTAAGAATTTTGTTAAATTCTTTGAAAGAAAATTGATATAAAATTCTTGTCTATTTGAACTTGCCCAAATTCATTAGGTGTAAATTATTCTCAGCATGGAGATTACATCCTATTTGCTTGCCATGTTGTTCTTGAAGACAGAGACTGTCAGTATGGAGAGGAAAGTCGAAATCCTGATTCAGTACACAAACATGTTTGAATGCATTAGGAATTTTAAAATATTTTGAAAAACTAAGCAGCCAACACCTCAATGAAGGTAAAGGTATTAAAGAATGTTGGTTTCAATTTCGGACCCATCAGTACTCACAATATGCAAAAAGATATATATTTCAACAATGAAAAATATATAAATACTTCACAGAAGCACCCTTCACATGTGTATTCCCTGATGAATACAGAACAGTTAATTAATGAGTACATATTAAGTGTGCACACATATAGAAAACCAATACATGAAGAAAAGTGCCTTTACACCTTTTCAACATTATACAGATGAAACAGAGGGGAAGGGGAACCAAATAATTCTACTGCTATGGAGAAAATAACCTTTGCAACATGTCCTTGCTGTTGGATGATGTTGTTAAATGGGAACTCTCATTAAACTTCAGAGAACATAATGTGACCGAGGTGAGGAATCAGTCTCTTAGGTTCTAGTTTGTACCATCTATCATGTAACTTCTCTTTTCTCTGTCTAAAGTAAGGGAAAGGTATATGGATAGTCTTCAATCTTCTCTGCTTGTGTTTTTATCTCTTTTCTAAAAATGCTGCTTCCAAAGAAGTAGGTTTATTACTCAACACATTGCCAAAACAGAAAGAAAAGGGAAAGAGAACAGAGACAGTATACATTTACAGCTTTGTTTCCATACGAGTTTTCATGGATTAAAGTCCATTTCAAAACATTTATTTATTTACTTATTTTATTTTATTTATTTATTTTTCCAATTTGTTACCCCGCCCCAATCAGGTAAAACCCAACTTTGGGTGGCTTACAACATAAATCAGAAAAAGACATATCTTAACACACAATTCATACGTAAATATAAAACCAAAATGACACTCCGAATGTGCCTCATTCATATTAAACATGTGATATTACAAGCATAGTGAATATTTGGAGACAATATTGTTTAAAATGCTGATGTTTCTTATGATTTTTACACAGTATTTAGCACATTATTTTTGATCTGAACATATTTATTTGGGAATTCAGTTGATAGTTTTTATTTATTTATTTTAATTGATAAAGTGATAGAGTCTATTGTTTCATTACTTGCTAGCTGTTTGGTCATCTTAGTAGTATATAAGGACAAAGAATAATTACTGTTATAAATCTTTGGCTCCTGTATAAGAATATTTGTAATAGTTGATCCGTTTTGTAATTTTTTTTTTGGTACCACACACTCCAGTATAATTACATAGGGTGTCAGTACATATCTTAAAAAGCAACATTTGGGCAAAGCTCACTGCAAGATATAAAAGTCATAGAAGACAAGACGCTGGAGACTTTTTTTAAAATTATAAAAATGGTACAAGGAAACACACATCAGCATTACTGGATAATCAGCAATACCAAATAAAATTCTAATCCCTGACACAGTTAGTTCATTATGGCCTTGATTCAACTCAAAGCATCTTGTTGTTTCTCACCTTCTACTGTCCTGGGATCAACTCTCCCTTATGACCAGCTGTAGAAAGAAAGAAAAATCCAAGAGAAAGCAAAGGAAGCTCATGATGGACAGTATATTGATGAATGGGAAAGGAGTAAAGCCAGAACAAGATATATTATCTTTTTAGAATTTGGAGACAAATATAAAAAATAATGACATGGAAGATATTCGTTTGGAAGGTTTATAAGTTCCATGGATGGCAGGTGCACAGGGAGTTATAATGTAATATATGTATCTTTCTAAGGAGTGTTTTTTGGTTGTGCAGTGTTTTGTTTCTGTCCTTTTAATAAAAATAAAAATAAAAAGGAGAGTTCAGCATGGGGTTGCCTTTGTTACCTGCAATACTGTCAAAATTTAGTTTGGGTGTGAAAGCCATTGCCTCTTCTGCTTGTGTCACCTTCAGCTAGTAGTTGTCATCATCATCAGTACCCTTTTGTCCTCTTAGATTCTGCTGTGCCTGATTTTCCTTCCCTGAACTTATATAGTGTGCTCGTATGCCTCTGGGTGCAATTCAAGGTGCTGGTGATGGCCTTTAAAGCCCTACATGGTAGTGGTCCAGGGTACCTAAGAGACCGTGTCACCCCAAGAATATCTATCCATCCAACCAGAAAGAACTGGAGGGGTTCTCTAATTGTACCATCTGCTAGAGGGGCTTGTCTCTCTAGCACAAGAAGGAGGGCCTTCTCTGTGTCCGCAACAACCCTATGGAAACTCCTGCCAACAGAGTTTTGGCTGCAGATGGAATTGCTGCCCTTTAGGAAAGAACTGAAAACCTGGCTGGCAAGGCAGGCATGCAGCACCGATGGATGGGTGACCCCCACCTGTTGGCTTATGTAATTAAGATTCTCTCTCTCTTTTAATGGATGGGTTGAGTGGGTAAATTATTTTGATGGGGTTTTTAAGGGCTTTTAGTTAGTTTTGATGTTGCTTTTAATTGTTGTTAGCTGGCCAGAGTTGTTGCTGAGTTGGGTAGCAATAGAAATTTGAAGAATAAATAAATAAAATAAATAATGGTACTTTCACCCTGATTCCTCTGTTACATTCCCTCCCTGCGTGAGGTTGCAAAGAACCAAGTTTACAATTTCTCCTCAGACACTTGACATGGAGTTAGCTTTGAAGGGCTATTTAAGAAATATTGCACATGAAATATTCTTCAGGAAGCTTATCATCTATATCTGTTTGTCATGCAACATTATGTGACTCCAAAAGCAACTGTCTTGAGGTCACAGGTGTGTACTCATCACACTTTTTTTCCTGAGATATATACCACAAGTTTTTTTTAAAAAAAATACACTCAGTCTTTTAATTTCATTACAAAAATATGTTGTTTTAATTCCCCTTCTGTTGTTTTAATTCCTTTTTGTTGTTTTAATTCCCCTTCCGTTAATTGTATTGGTAACATCTAAAACAAAACAAAAATATTTTAGGTAGTATCTTCATTTTACATAGTACTATCCTCCCAAACCATGAAAATCTTAATTTTTTATTAAGGCAATCAAAGTGAAATGTAAGATTGAAGTTAAATCAAGTTGTAAATACATGAGAATATACATTATTAAGAATTTGCAGTACAGTGTTTAAAAATAATGAATTTTGATAAGTTGAAAGGAGATATAAAATAAAAATGGGAAGATTATTAGAATTCTCGTAGATGTATCCTATAATGAAGAAGCTACAGTTGTATAAAGTGGAATGAAAGCTGCTCTGGAAGTATTAAGAAAAGTAAATCATCAGGGGTAGATGGGATACTGATACAATTATTACAAACCACAGAGACTGAATATGTTAGAAACTTAGTAAGAATATGCAAATGCCAACAAATCTGAAAAACAAAACAGGGTCCCACAAACATGAAACATTTTATATGTATTCCAGTGCCCAAGAAAGATGTCAAGAGGTGTAGTACTTATAGGAACATTGATATATTTTTCCATGCAAGCAAAGTAATGTTTAAGGCAGTGTTTCCCAACCTTTGGTTTTTTACTTCAATTCCCAGAAGTCTAGGTCAATTCCCCAAAGCACTGTTCAGCCAATGTACTGACTTAATATACTGACTGGTTTAAGGTGTTGCAATAAAGGTTTTTACCTTATATAGAGTGAGAAGTGGCTGATGTTCATGCTGGAATCCTAAAAGGAAGAGGCATTTGAGGTCATGTTGCAAACATTTGATGGACACAAAAATGTACCAAATATTTTCTCTGTTTTATAGACAAAAACTATAATTTGGTTGCATAGGGTACCCCTCAGAAGGTTCTAGAGTCTCCCAAAGACTTGACTTTTTACATATTTTAAAAAAATATATTTATAGTTGTATGATGTTCCTTTTTTAAAGTGTGAGTTCTTCTCTTTGGTCTGTGAGTGTAAAAATAAATTTGAATGTGATCTATGGATTGTTCTAAAATAAAAGATGTCTCAACACTTTAATTTCCTGATTCATAACTATATGTAGACAAAAGGCTACCATTAGGAGGAAATATGGAGAGACAGAATGGTTTCAGAGAAGCAAAGGTGACAGACAAGAATGCATATATCCCCTTGTCTGTTCAATCTGTATGTGGTGAATATTATATGGAAAGTCAGACTATATTCAGATGAAGAAAGGAACATCAATAATTCTGGATAGATGGATGACACTATCTTACTGGCAGAAAATATCAGTGACTTTAAATGACTTTAATGAAAGTCAAAGAAGAACGTTCCAGTGCAGGGTTGCAGTTGAAGATTATGAAGATTAAAATAACAACCTCAGAAGAACTGTACAACGTTAATGTTGACAACAAAGTAATTGAGATAGTGAAATAATTTTCATGTCTGCATGTGGAATGCAGCTAAGAAATGAGAAGTCTGAGACTCAGAAGGTTAGGAATCAAGGAATTGGAAAAGATCAAGAAGTGTAAGGATGTGTTAACGGAGACCAAGACCAATATCATCCAAACTGTTGTATTCCAAATCAC
Organism: Furcifer pardalis; assembly: GCA_030440675.1. Taxonomy (NCBI): domain Eukaryota; kingdom Metazoa; phylum Chordata; class Lepidosauria; order Squamata; family Chamaeleonidae; genus Furcifer; species Furcifer pardalis. Next base: position 65,013,092 of record CP126895.1, read on the forward strand.
CATACATGGGTGTGAAAGCTGAAAGATATATTTTTTATTACTTTGAAATATGGTCCTGGGGAGAGCTTTGTGAATATCCTTTCTCCTTCTTTAGATGCCATATCTGTCCAGGATACTAGTTATCATCATGATCTGAAGAAGTGGACTTGATCCACGAAAGCTAACAGTAAAAATATAGCAGTTAGTCTTTAAAGTGTTGCTGTGTTTTTGTTTTATTTTATTTTTTGTTTTCTGATATGGCTGATCATGGTGATAGTCTTCCTGTTCTTAACTTCTTGGAACAGTTCTTCCAAGGACATGCCACACCACACTGGATTCCCTAGACTGCCAAAAAGACAAATGAGTGGGTCCAAGACTGTGGTGAGCAAGAGCTGGTTCGCACCAGTCTGCGCGGACTGGTAGCAACTTTTTGGGGTGTCCTCATCGACCGGTGGCAACTTTTTTGGGGCAGCCATCCGAGTAGTTACCTTTTTTGGTGGTTTCCCCCGCCTGCACATATGTGCCTCCACCATGCATGCGCACCTCCAGCACACATGTGTGCCTCCAGCACTCAGGGTGCATGTGCACCTCCAGCATTTGGTGCGCCGAGCCAAGCAGCAATTTGCTGCTTGGAGTGTGGCAGTGCAGAGCATCTGGCATCCATGCACAGCCATTGAGGAACTGGCGGCTGCTGCTGAGGTCCTCGGCAGCCTCTTTGGAGGTGCTGTGGCTGCATGACTTAGGCCCTCAGTGGCCTCCTTGGAGGCGCCACGGCTGCAGCCTCATGGCTGAGGCTCTCGGAGGCATGGCTGGAGCGCCGCTCAGGCGCTGATGCTCCCCTTGCTTGCTGTCCCGAGTGGGGATAAGGAGTAGGAAGAGCAGCTTCTGAAGCTCCCTACCACCTGCTCCCCAGGGTAAGTGACTCGCCTTAGGGTGTGGGATGGGTGGGTGTATTTTAATGTGTATTTTAAAGAGTATTTTAAAGAGTATTTTAAAGTGTATTTTATGTGTATTTTAATGTGTATTTTATGTTTATTTTAATATGAGCTTTTGTGGATCAAGTCCATTGGCTCTTTGGCTATAAACAGAGATGAGCACTGAACCTTAGAGTTGGTAATGACTGGCTTTCAAGCAAAGGGCAACTTTTACCTAATAACAGAAGATCCCTGACTGGTATTCAAATTTGATTTCAGGTTTTGTCACTGCAAGATGTTCAAGGTCTCCCTTGCTCAAAAGGCAGTCATATCTGACTCTAGGGTGCAGTGCTCATCTCCATTTACAGCCAAAGAGCCAGTGCTGCCTGTTTGCAGATGTATACATGGCCATATGCCAGGCATGACTTGATCACCCATGACGTTGGCTCCACCCATGACATTGGCTCTGTCCATGGCGTGGTAGTAATTTTTTTGGCTGCCCATCACTGGTCCAAGAGGAAGTCAAACCTTGTATCTGGAGGCAAAAATGATGAAATTTAAATAGTCCTCCTTTGGGCACATCATGATATGGCAAAAATCTCTTGGAAAGACAGTAATGCTGGGAAAGGTGGAAGGCAGGAGGTGAAATTCAAGAGGGAATGATTCAACAAGGCAAGCCACAGATTATAACTTGCAGCTGCTGAGCAGCGCTATTGAGGACAGGACATTTAAGAGATCTCACAGAATCACAGGGTTGTCATAACCTGGAGGGAACTTTACAGCACACAGCACTAATATCCATTATCTATTTAATCATTTTCACCATTCACAGATAGCAACTGTATCAATCTGTAGAAAATAATAGTAAAGTTCTAAAGCTTTGCCCTGTTGCTCTTTTGCCAAGAGAAGGACACTTGTTCAATAAACTTGGTTCTCTGCCCAATGATGTCATGCTTTTTAGGGGGGGGGGGGACAAAGTTGTGCCATTGTTTTTCCCCATACTACTTCAATCAAAAATCTGGAATAAAGCTGGCTTTCAAAATTCAGTTTAAATTCATAAACTGAATTTTGAAAGCCAGCTTTGTTCTCTCTATATGTAGGCTACACTGTAACAAATATCCTCAAAATGACATATAGGATATAAAAATAGATTGGAGGAGTAGGAGGCAAAGAAGCATTCTGGATCATTTTCAGCTCTATTTCTTTTCTCCAGAGGCATAACTGAGGCAGGATAATTGAGGTTTTGACCTAGTGTGTCAAAATATGTGGGGTGCCAAAACTGTTGAGTGATGGGCACAAACTTACCTACTGGTATTTGTTTTTCAAAAAAAAATTATGAACCCACAGGAAACACTGTGGCTGCTGTACACTTAGACACTAATGTCCTTGTACATTCCTCCATCCTTTCTTTATAATCTCACATTATTTGGGTTTAACAAACAGGCCAGCAAAACATAAGGGGTCAACATCACTAAGTTAGCCCAGGTTCTAAAACTGTTAGTCATGTCCTGTATTCCTCCATCCCCAGGCTATTGGAAGGTGGCTAGTTTTTCACCTATCCCATTCTGGCACTTGAGATATTATTATTATTATTATTATTATTATTATTATTATTATTATTATTATTATTATTATTATTATTATTATTATTATTATTATTATTATTATATGCTGCCCACTCGCAAGTACCACCAACATCCCTGTGGGGAGAATTATAAGGAAGATAATGATACTAACAAAAGAAGCATAAAGAAAATGTCTTGTTTGGAGATGGTTCAGGGGTGGCCAACCTTGGTGATTCAGCAGCTCTTGGATTTCAATTCCCAGAAGACCTGATCACAGGTGTGTTGACTTAGGCTTCTGGGGATTGAAGTCCAAGAACAGCTGGAGCGCCAAGGCTGGCCACCCCTGAGGCAGATGGTTTTATTCTAAATATCCTCTTTTTTCCAAGCAAGATGTCTTCTTCCATCTGAGAAGAATACTCATCACCAGCTAATTTTTTTGTTTACTGTGGATTATCAAACTGCATTTTCATGTTACTTGGAAGCAGGAAACAAATGGCTATGATTAATAAGTGGTATGTTTAAAATGTATCTCATAAAGATGGGATATACATTATTTAAGTTAAAAATATATGTTGCAATATGAAAACAAATTCCACAGTAAACATCATATTTAAAGATACCTTAAAGCCTACTTTTGTCCTCAACATGTGTCTGCCATTGTGATAAAAGAATGTGAAGGTGAAGATATTTAAATACACTGACCAAACTGTGCTATCCCAGTACTGCAGAGAGAAAGCAAATCAATTTTGATAAAATCATTTTTAGGAATAGGCTGCTTGCCTATATTTCAACTTTTTTTCTTTCCTTTAAAAAAATAAGAATTACAAAACCTAGAATGCTTATTATACAGACATCAAGTAGGAGGACATTCTCCTCATTACCTACCATGGACAAAGTTTCAAATAACCATAATTAATAGTTGTACAACTTGTTTCAATCATTTTGACACTTTACACTTTCAATATGAAAGGCTGACTTTGTAGAAGGATAATGCTGGGCAATGCAAATTGCCAATTAGGCTACAATATTGTATGCAACCTTTTTCTAAATTGAACTGTATTTGCATAAAAATACAGCTAAAGTACACAGACCTGTTCACTTCTGCATTTCTTAGAAAACACAAACAGATCTCAGCTAAATTTTAAGGGAGCAGAAAGTTCTCTGTTTCTAAACACAGTTTTCCATTTCAATGTCATTCTCTTTTAAAAATTGGAATTGCGTAGCCCCTCTTTTTATAATTTCCCACTCTTAGAATTTTTTTTACAAGGGAGATCTGAAAATAAGCTGAAATTGCCACAGAACTGGGGATGTGGGAGAGCATTTTGGAAAGTTTGTTATATGGAAGAAAGCAGGTTATTTCTTACCGGTAAGCTCCTTGCTGGGGTTGCAGAGAAACTTGAGGGCTTGTGTACATGTCCATACATTTCATCCACTTGTCATGTAGAGTTGATGTTTCTTAATTTCACAATAGCAAATAAGAAAATGGCTCAAACAAAAAGTGTCCCAGGAAATCTATTCCATTTTGCTACTAGCGTACTTTGCCCTGGTACAGCAGAATGAGGAGTCAGACACGATATTTGGTTGAAAAATTGGGCCACTTTATTAACTTGTAATCAGCTTAACTCGCTTAACCATCAACGCTTCTAAATTGCCCTGCAACAGGCCGAAGTAGCACTGGTAAGGATTGTCTAATTATACTTACCTCAATTTATCTTATTAAATTTACTTAATTTACCGAATTAATGATCCCTTGTCCGAAGTCTCCTTAGAGCTTCGGACCACAAATCGGGCGAACAGTTTATGGGATTGCAATCTGTCCAGCCTGGCAGTCCCTTGTTCCCGGGCCGCATTTCATCAGCCAGTGCTGTCCTTCTCTCTATGCTTCACCCCTCACTGACTGATGAACTGCGTCCCCACCAGATTCGATAGGGATCCACTCAATATCGTTACCAGTGCTACCCGCCTAAGTGACTGGTGACACACCTCCAGCTCAACCACTCACAAGCAGTGTGGGATGGGCGAAAACTACAAGAAACCAAGGGCCAATCAGGTTTCAAGCAAAAATTCCCATCCGGCCCCGAGGTGACCAAAACAATCACACTCCGGCTATAGGGAGGGAGGGAGGGCAACTCGCGCCCACGTCAGCTGCTCAATTAAAAAAAGGCGGTGAGCCCCCATAAGCATGCAGCCCTTTTAAAGGCTGTGCCTCCAGGCTCGCCACCACCGCCGCTTCCTCCCCCTCCGTCGCCAGGGCAAAGCGTGCGCCAGCAGGATGGTCCCGCCGGCGCGCAATCATTTTCTAGTGAAACATGTTGTATGGATAAGTGTCACTTGTCATTTTTCTGTGAACCATGATTCCAAGAAATAGATTGATTGATTGATTGATTTGATACCTTTCTTCTCTCCTAATTGGAGATCCAAGGCAGTTCACCACGATGCTAAGAAATTTAAATGATGTTTAAAACAATATTTTAAAGCTATATTAAACCAATTTAACATCAGTCAGTGTTAAAACCAAGACTAAAACCAATTTTTAAAGAAACATTTGAAAATCTCTGCCTTTAATAAATACAACATTCCCTTAGACTTCTATTGATGTCTTAAAAGCCTGTCTGAAAAGAAAGTCTGTCTGACAATAAAAGACACTCAAAGAAATAGAAAAGTCTTCTTGACAAAACAAAAGATCAGACAACTCTTGTAGACTTAATTTTAAAATAATTTTTAGAATTTGACACATTGTTTGCTTTGCTGAATGTAAAGTTCATTTATTATGAATTTGCTCAATAGTTTTATCCTAGAATTCATAATTCTGCCTTTCAGTTTGACATTCAATTATTTATTTGTAAATATAGTGAGGCCTACATTTACTAATTAACAGAAGTGCTGCTGAGTTTTATGTTAGATGTTGCAATGAGATAAAAGATGCCAAATTTAATGTGATCAAAGTACCTTGGAGTAACAGTAGAATGAAATGAAACTTCATAAAATACTGATTAGAATTTTTGAGGCTGCCTGAGAGCCTATCATTAAACAATTTTAACCATTGTAAAATGACAATTCTGCACATATATTCTCAGTAATATTTCCACTGAATTCAGTGAGAAGTTCTCTCAGTACATAAGTACACAACTGAGTGATATGTGAATAACAAAAATAAGAGAAATTTACTTTATGCTACACAATGCCACAGTTTGCACCATTTTTTGGCTTGAAGGAAAGTGACAGTTAGGGAGATGCAAGTGTTTGTTGGACATTTTAAGTTTGTTTGTTGATTGGTGGCACCAGCTAGGACCTTTCTTAGTAGGTTATGTGAGGCCATGCTTGTGTTGCAACAGCCATTCCACAGAAAGAAGTTAACATATAAGATGAGGGAAGATGAGGGCATGGTTGTTGAAATCAATATTTAGATTAATATTAAATAATTCAGAACTAGAAGTGTTGAACTAGTGACCTAACATTTACCTCACATAGACTAGACCGAGGATGTAGTTTCCTTACAGACCCTGAGAAAGATATGTCATTCATAGAAAAGTCCCTACCTTAGAAACAGACATCCTGATTAGCTCATGGTGTAGGAGAAAAACAGGAAGCAAAGCAAAACCATGAACAAAAGGATTGTAAATTAGATGTATACCTTCTGGTGAACAAGAGCATCAAGTATGGAAAACAACTTTGTTCACATGAGAAACATTAGTTGGAGAGTTACTGGACGTGGGTTAGATGCCTGTAAAATGGTGTTTGAATCTTATTGCCAGTGCAACATTCAAGAATACCTCCTATTGAAAGTTTTGCCCAGGTTTCTTGTTTGGCCAAATTAAATTGAGCTGTATTGCCTAAAACCTCTGGTTCAGAATGTTTATTGGGAATACTTCTGAATCTAAAAGAATGCTTCAACAAAGCTTTGCTATTTTCTGTTAGCAGAATTGCTTTTTGGGTTTTTTAAAATGCTTCTAGTCCTTTCTAAGCAGCCAAGTCAGAGCAAGCCACATAGTCCCAGGCCACCCCTAAAAGAAGGGAATGTTAAACCTTTTTCTTTAACTAGAAAACTCTACAAAAGGTCAAAATTGACTTGATGACACAAATTATCAAATTCTGATTATTATCTTAAAGTAGCTCTGTATTGTCATGGTACACTTGTTCTCAAACATGAGATAATTGTTCCTGTTCAACTGAACGTGCCTGCTTCCTCCTTGATCTTATGCACAATAAAAGAGTCACAATCTTCTCTAGGTTTTTGCATGCTAGGAATATAAATCTCCAGTTCAGAAGTCAATAATTTTTCTCATTGCCTACAAAAGGGAAAGCTACTTTCCTCTTAGACTTTCTATAATCAGAATTTTGCAAAGCTGTTTTGTTGCATGGACTTTTTAAAAATTAAAAACACTGGATGGGTTGAATCAGTCTTTCTGATCAAACATTCCACCCTGTGCTTGTGTGTGCATGTGCCTGGCTTCAGAAACAGAAATGACACTAGTGTTGCATATATACTTTTTATTCAAATAAAAAAAGTAAGGGAAAAAGTGCTTATTATTTCATTTTCACTTAAAAGGTGAGAAATATTTTGCAGTTTGAAATTCCTTGTGAAGATATCTTATTATCCTTTGTGAACATTCATTTTATCTAAATCTGTGGGAAGAAGCAATTTAGCAGGTATTCTTTGTATGTCTTGCACATACAAACATACCTTCCAGGGATCAAAAGTTTCAGTGGTTTATGTTTCAGTGATTTAACTTCATTTATTGGCTAAGTGTTGTCTAGCACTGTGTACAGCAATTAGCCATAGGATTTGTGAAGAGACAGTGGGCAGTTGTACAAAATCTGTCACAGTAGTCAACATAAATTACTTTGGGATTTGGGGGATTTGAGCAATGATCAAATATCAGCCAGACATAGTTTCCATTGCTTACAAATATAAGACATTGGAAGAAATTGTTGACATACATAGAATATGTTGTAAGAAATGCTACAAAACAGATTTCCATTTAAAATAATACCAACGTTTAATGGCAATAATACACTGAAGACTTTTGAATACAGCAAAGGCTATCTCAGCTAAATACAGTACAGTATGTTTCTTCTCAACTCTAATAAAGAAAAAGAGGCATATAAAATAATTGTATAGACAATGCACCCCTCCAAACCCAACCCCCCACTATACCAGAGGAGGAATTTTCCTCATGTTTTGAAAGGAAGAGGCAGCATCAAAAAAGAGAGGCCCTGCATCATTTTGTTGACTAAATTGGGGCAGGGCAGAAGGGTTTTTAAAGCCCAGCTCACCCTCCATTCCACCCTCTCTGCAATAGCTTCTGACAGCCTACCTGCCCACCCTGCAGGCTTAAGTGTTTAGGGGTCACGTAAGGGCTGGATAGAAATTTTGGGGTTGGATTCCTGATTGGCAGATTAATAAATGATTCTTTTTCTGTTGCCTCTCCTACTCAGGTTTGCAGGACAATAGAGCTTATCCTTAGGGGCACCATCTTAAATTTGTCATAAAGTTAGCATATTGAGTAATGAAGGATTAGAGTGGCAGAGGTGAATCCCTTAGGGTGTTTTTGGATGCAGTGAATGCAGTATGCTCAATATGACTTGTGAAAATCAGAGGGGCATGCTGTCATGAGGCAGCACTGTGATATGACCAACATCTGTTCCTGGTACAGAGTTGGAAACGACCACAGCAATGTCCCCCCAATTTAACTAGCCTGTATAGAAGCTAACAAGGATCAGCTCTCAGCAGGGGCTGGGGATTTGTTAGTCCAGACTAGAGAGGTGAAGAGGAACTCACCTACTCCAGTGCCAGATTACGTACTACCAGTCCCCTTCACAAACCAGGGTTTATGAAAATGTTAATAAAGTTGTGGCCCAAATTTTAAACCAAACTGATATGTGTGCTGCCTCTTTATTTCTGAGGTGGGGGGAGAGGAATCCTAGCAAAGTTAACTCAATTAATGTAATGGAAATTGTAATATAGCTACATTTTCAGAGACAAAAGATCATAGCTGAACTTTTGATCTGAAAATCAAGACATAAATGACAGTCAGAAGTCAGAACTTTTTAACTCCCTCCTATCTAAACAGCCATGAAATGTGATTCTGTTTTCAGTTGTACAAAGTATCTTAAAATATATACTTTAAAGTAGGGAGAAAAAGTTAAGAAAACTAAATTGTTTAAGCTGTGAAATTACTGTTTTTAGTTTGTGGACAAGGATAGTCTTACTTGATATTAGCAGAATTTTTGCTGCCTATCCCCCTGTTTTTCTAGCAACATTTTCTATAAGATTAAGTGAATTTTATCTTGTTCCACTCCCCCAGTCTTTCTTCTTTTTCTTTCTTTTATGCAGTATGGATAGTTTTTACCTCGGTCTCTATATTCATACCTCCCAGTTTCTCCTTTTTAATTATTAATTTAAACTTAAGGGGACATCTCTTGGAAAACAAGCACACAAAATTGTTTTGTTTTTGTTTTTTTAATCTGGTAGCCAAACCCAAGGAAACTAGAAGATAGTTTTCTAGTCTGCATTCTCCATCGTGGGCATGGTAGTATTAGTTTACCTGAGATATTAAAGAGAATGTGTGTTTTCTCTGTTGTATGTGTTGCACTTGCCCAAATCTTGGATTCATGATTTAATCAAGTCCAAAATTCCTTCAAAATATTATGGCACAGAGGGACTACAGTGATGTCCCATTTGTCCCTGCTTCTTGTCCTCTCACAGAACATAGTAAAGATATGTGCTCATCTTCTGGGACCTTCTAGAACTGGGTAGTTCTAGTAGGGTAAATTTGTGCTAGAGCTTGAATGTTGTATATGTATACTTAAACTTTAAAAAACCAGGAGACACAATTTTTTTGTAAAAATAAACCCTCTAGTTCATTAATATGGGATACTGTGCTTCTGTATTCATGATTCAAAATACTAGGAAGGACTATATATTGCTGCAAAATATTGTGACAACTTGCCAGAAGCCTAAATGTTGACAAAACCAATGGCAGCAATCATGATGGTCTACTGATTTCGTCAGTTCAGCACTCCTCATCAAAAACAATTCTCACAGAGAAGCATGAAAGCATGACTGCAGTTGAATATTAAGAAGGCTAGCATCAATTCTTCAGAAGCATTGCATTGGAAAGTGCAACCAAGAAATTAGAAGAATGAGGCTCGAAATATGCTATGAGAGAACAAAAAAGATCCTCAAAAGCAAGGTGATGTATTGGAGACCAAGGTGAAGACCATACACAGGAATAACAGGTTTGGCATTGCATGTGGCTGATTTTGCATTTATGGTAATGTGTTATTCAATAAGCAGCATAAAATGTGACCTCTTAACTTATTGATCTCAATAGTTACAACTTTATTGTTCTCTATATTGGGCTTTTTATGTGAAAGCAAATGTTGTTATGGCTAAAATGTAGTGAATATAATGAGCAGTCTTTCTTAACACAAATAAATCACCACTCAGCAACCCTAAGGGCATTTTTCACATAAGACTTTAAGTAGTTCTTGGCTTCTTGCATCAATCACATTGGAGTATGGAATTGGAGTGCAAAACCTGAATGAGGCAGAATTCTCATTCACATTATGAATTATCATGCCCCTCAACTTTCTGAGTTATGAACAAATAGGCATTCAAATAAATAGCTTATAAGTGGCTAGGATAAAACTGAAACTTTATGTAGGAAAATTCTATCCTTCGGCTTTATTAAAAGGAAACAAAAAGCTTATGCACTGTTATAAGTACTGCATTGTATGGTTGGAATGCAGAGAAGAGGTGGCTGGGCAAGCAGAGGAGGCCCACCTCATTTGGAAGGCTTTCCATGGCAGCAATCTTTACTAACTCAGTAAATGCTCTAGAGTAATTCAGATAATGTTAATATTTAGAAGGGTATGTGACTGGAGAACAAAGATCCCAGAAGAAACAATATTGTCTATATTATATAACGGGCATATTTTCACTACAAAGGTTGGCAGAAATAGGCAGACAGTAGTAATAATTCATTAAATTATACATAGATATTTTGACCTTGCTGTCAATGACATTATTCCCTCCAAAACATGCTTCAGACAGAAGCTTGCCCTAAATGACTACACAATAATTCTTTATTTCTTCCCAATGACTACACAATCCAGTAAAAAAGAGAGAGAGAGAGAATGGGAAATGAAGATATATTCAATACTGACAAGTTGTGCTCTCAAGTTCTAATAGGCATCATTATGTTAGATTATGATGCATTATGTCATGTTTCTCATTACATTTTAATTGCAAATTTCTAACTATAATGGTATTTGCTAATTCACCAATGGCAGAACACAGACAAGGAATTACCCCCTACCTGTCAAATAATGGGACATGAAACATTTGTGCTATAAGGCTTGGGCCACATTCATTAAATAAATTGAATCCCTTGACCAGCAGAAGAGCTGGAAGTGTGATTTCTGATTTTGGAGCAAGAGACACCTCATACCCTCTCCAGCCAGGAGAGGGAATTCCCTTTTTTCACCTATCCCATTCTAATCCACAATTATCTAGTGGTCCAGAGTGGGATAGGTGAAAAAAATACCCTCCTCCACATGCCAATTCTGACAATGGTTACAAAGATTCCTATCTGGCCTCTGAAGGCAGCCCTAACATTCTAGGCACAGGGCTGTTGAAAGCAGGCAAAGATGCCCAATCAGGGCATGGCATGGCATGGCATGGCAGGGCATGGCATGGCAGGGCTGGCCTTAAAACAAGCCTCTTGCTCCACTTCAGGACCTCCTAGAAGGAACACTGAAGGAACACTAAAGTATCTCATGCTGTTTCTTGCCTCTTCAGCCAGAAAAAGTTAAAGTCACTCATTCATCCAGGCTCCATTGCAGCCTGTACAGAGAGAGTGTTTTATATAAAATTCCTGATTACAGTTAGGTCAGTGGAGTCAGACTTCAGGTATTTTGCTGCAGAAAAATTTACTTCAGAACTGCTGTAATTCACCAACTCCTTATTTTAATAATCCCATTAGTTTAAAACCTTGGTTCTATTTCCATTAAAGCATGTTTTCTTTTTTTCATTTGCGGGGCTAATAAATGGATACCCTGGACTGGAACAGTCCTCTAAATGTTAACAGAATTAAATTACACTTGCTTGGGTACATCTGAGTCTAAGGAAGTAGAAACACTGTGGTACAAGAGAAAATTAGAAAATATTATGTACATTAGAAACTAGATAGGAAGATGAGGTTAGAGAGGTTTGGTAATGATGCCTGGAAAGTGATTTTCAGAAATCATCTGAAACAGAAAAGAGCTTGAGAGGTTAGCTTTGGTTGAGGAGGGAAGTTTTAAACAAACTCCTATGGGAGAACATGGGAGAGAAGTATCTTCTTCAGGAACAGTAAGTAGATCATACAGCAAAAAGAGACAATAGCGTGTTCATTTCTAATGGTATGACTGGAGTTTGGAAGCAATTCATTTTTTCTTAACGAGGTACATGAAACTTTTGCCTGTGTTGATTGTTGCTGCAGTTCATCACTTTTTAGTGGATCTCAAACAGAATGGTTGACTTACTCATTATCATCCTCCAACTTTAAATAAAGAGGCAGGACAGAGATTACTAGTAAAAGGTAATGCCCTGCTACTCTGAAATAATGAGTTGCACACAGCATGGATAAACTAGGGACACAACACTCTTAAATTTTTAAATTTTTCCTAAAGGGCAGCAACTCCATCTGGAAACATAACTCAGTTGGCAGGAGGTTCCATAGGGCCGGGGCAGACACCGAGAAGGCCCTCCGTATTGTGCCAGAGAGACGGGCCTCTCTGGCCAATGGAACAACTAGAGAGCCTCTCCGATCCGCTCTAGTGGGACAGGCAGGTTTTTAAAGAAAATAACCAGCACCTTGAATTGCACCCGGAGACATATAGGCAACCAGTGCAGCTCCCGGAGCAGTGGTGAGGCATGTGCATACCACCCACACCCCAACACCATCATAGCCAGGCAAGTTCCAACCCCATGAAATAGTGACCACCAGCTTCCACCCTTGGTCAGCCAGCTTATTGCTGAAGCATTGTCATCCCTGCAACCAAGTGCCATGAATAAGTGACACTCCCTGATATAAACCTACCCCCACCCTCCCACTCCTCCCAAAGTAGCCCCACAACTATCTCTTGGCTGGAAGAATGGAGGGCCATCCCACCCTGAACTCACTGGGACCAGATTACAATCCACACTACTCATGAGTTGTGACCTATTTGAAACAGCTACTACTCCAAAAGAAGCTTCAACTCCCCGAGGAGAACACTGCATGATTTTATTTATTTATTTGTTTATTACATTTTTTTTCTGCCCATCTGGGATACTTTCCACTCTGGGCAGTATTCAGACACAGAAACAACAGCAACATAATAAAATAGCAAAATAAATACCTGATGGTGTCTTAGGGCAAGCAAGCTCAAAACTGACCAACAAACATATTGTCAAAGGTATGATATTCTTAAAGGCTTCCTTGAAAAGGAAAGTTTTAAGCTGTTGTTTTTTTTTTAACTCCAAGGGATGGGGCCTAGCACTTCTCAACTGGTAGTGAATTCCAAAGTGACGGTGCTGCCACCAAGAAGGCTCTGTTACTGGTCATAGACTTTCTAGCCATCCTTGAGGTCAACACCTGGAGCTGCACATGAGTGGTAATGTGGTGAGTTGTTTTGAGAGACCCAACAACTTATAAGGCCCCAAACCATATAGGGCCTTATGTGATAATACCAACACCTTGTATTGGACACAGTAGGAAATAGGAAGCCAGTGCAAGCCTTCCAAGGCTGGGAAAATATGACCAAATTTCCTTGTACCCATCACCAGCCTGGCCTCTGTGTTCTAGACCTGTTGCAATGTCTATAGCAGACACAGGGGCAATCCCACACAGAGAGCATTACAACAGTTAATCTGTAAGATAACCAATGAGTGGGTCAGGGTTATAAGATAATGTCTGTCCAAGTAGGGGTGCAAATCTGCAGTATAATGAAACTGGAAAAAATGGCTTTAGATACTGCCACTGTCTGACATTCAAAGGAAAGTAATGGGTCCATAATGACTGCTAAGTTGTGAACTCAGTCCCTAGGGGTGAGAGTAATTCCACCCAGAGTAGGGACCAGGATACCTAGTCAGGCAGAGAGCCCCTAAAACACCAAAATGCCTGTCTTGTCAGACTTCAGTTTCAGTCTGTTAAGTTTTGTCCATTATATGATTAATCCAGACACTACTCAGACTGTAGACAATGAAAAAGGATATATTTGGGTGTCATCCACATATTGGAGACACTGAACCCCAGTGGCTCCATATATATAATGAACACTGGAGGTAGTGGGTGCACCAGTAGTGGGATTCAAATTTTTTTACTACCTACTCTGCAGTGGGCTTGGCCAGGGGAATGGTGGGTGTGGTATGGTGAGCATGGCCAGGGGAAAGCCCTGCGTTGCACCCAAATTTAGGACTACTTTATTTCAAAACTTGGTTGAGTGTTCTGCTACCAATTCTGGTAAACTGGTGCAAACTTGCTGAATCCCACCACTGGAGTGCACCCCATTTAAGGCACCTACTGCTCCTCACCTTCAGATGCCATGGAGGGATCCAATTGGCTGCTTAAGCCATGCTCCAACTCTTTTGGTGCAGGAGGAGAGTAACAGAGTCTCCAGGATGAGCATGAACTCACCTAGAAGCCAGTCTCGGGCTACATTTATTAATTAATTTAAATCCTCTACCTGTGGAGGGGCTGGTAGTGCTATCCCTGCTGCCAGAGCAGGAGTCACATCCCCTCTTCAGACCAAACATGTGAAACCCTTGTCCCTGGGCAGTTTTGTACCTTGACAACTACTATCCAGGCAGGATAAGTTGGAGAAGCATCTCTGTGGGTGTTTCCAACTCCATTCCCATGAACAAATGTTGGATGTACAGTGGAGGTGGTTCATGTGTCCCCCAGGTGCCTAACTAATTTGCTCAAATCATGCCCAGCACCTTGGTTTTATCTCATTCAAAGATGGCCCAAATAATTCCCTGCTACCACCCTAACTAAACACTACCAACCTAAATGTGACCTATTTAAATGACTGCATTCCTAACCCAATAATAATAATAATAATAATAATAATAATAATAATAATAATAATAATAATAATAATAATAATAATAATAATAATAATAATAATAATAATAATAATAATAATAATAATAATAATAATAATCCAGGTGCCAGAATGGAATAGGTGAAAAACTAGCCAACTTGTCAATCAGGAAGATGGGCTAAAAAAAATCATATACAGCCCATGTCATATACATGGTGTAGGCTCCTCCCCCTGTGCCTACACCAACTGCCAGGGGAGGAAGAAGCCAGGGCAGGTTGAGGACCTTGCCACCCCTCCTCCTGTGCCTACACCAACTGCCAGGTGAGGAAGAAGCCAGGGCAGGTTGATGACTTCGCCGCCCCTCCCCCTGAGCCCACACCAACATATTGTATTGTAATGTATTTTTTGTAAGCTGCCCTGAGTCGCCACGGCGAGTGGGTGGCAATATAAATGTGAACTAATAAATAAATAAATAAATGAAGATGACCCAAACATTCTAGCCATTAGAAGGGTTGGAGGGCTATTGCAAACCAGCAAAGAGTCCTGAGCCAGGGCCTATCACCCCACCTCCAGATCACTGAATAGGGATACTACAGTGCCCCCTGCTATAATCTGCTCCTTATCAACAAAAGAGGGAGGCAAAATCCCTCCTTCATCCAGGAAGCATAGCAGCTGGATGTTCAGAGGGCACATTGTTGAAAAAGTGGAGTGATTGACTGTTAATGGATTTAGTTCTGTGTAGAATTATGAAATGCACAGTAGAGGGTGTTGGGAAGAGATTGTTCCATGAAGTAAGTTCTCTTCAAGCATTGTCTTGATGTTTATATGTAATACAGTGTCATGAAATGGTAGCAGTTCTTTTGTTTGTTGATGTTAGTGATACTTAACATGGTGATGCAGAGAAATGCTTAAGATATTTTCTTGAAGAAGAAAAATCATTTTCCTGTGTCTTTGCTTGGTTTCTGATGGTAACAATAACACATTTACAATGAGTAACACAATTATTTTTCTTTTAAACAGCAGAAACACTAGTGACAACAGTCTTCTGCCCAACTATGAATAACACTATGGCAGAAATCTTGGTGCATAACAATGATGTGAGCAGCTTCAGCAAATCACCATTGATTAAAGGCTTGCTCTGGCAATTTCCAAAGGCAGGAAAGTTTGTTGAATTATATATGAGCCACATATTCTCAAAAACTGCCTTTAATTAGCAGCAATTTGCTATGTTTGATATCACCATTGTGCATGAAAAGCTATGGTACAACATTTTAACCTGTGATTTTTCTCTCTCTCAATAAGTGATGTTTTAAATTCTAAATGCGATTTTTAAAATATGCTCCCCATTGAGGTGAACCAGCCACTGACATCACAGTGTTTCAAGAACTGTGCTAAAATCTATGTTTGCACAGTCCTTTTAAGTTGATTTACTTCAAATTGATTGATGTGAGCTGTCTACTTTATATATTTTATCCTTTCATTTTTGCAGCTGTTTAATTTTTATTGTATAGCTTACATAGTGAGGGAAATTGATTTCTTCCTTCAAAAAAGTGTAAAACTTCATATGAGCTAAATCTCTTAAAATATCTATAGTAGATTTTGATAAATTGTACCTCATGTCTATCTCAAGAAGTGATCTTCTGTGCTTTTTGCAAGCAGATGGTCTTATCACATCAATGCATTTGGAGATAAAGACCCATAGCAGAAAAAAATACAGCAAACTCAACAAATAAGTGAAAAAATAATCAGGAAACAGAGCACATGTAATGGGTCCAATGTTTCAACATAATACTTCAATATTAATTTTAACAATTTCCCGAGGCTGCTTTTTGAATGTTCTTCCAGACAGAGTGAGAAAATTCTTTTCACTTTGCATTAAAGCTACTGCTCTTGCCTTGAGGGGGAAAAACTGCATAGAGAAAGCATTACCATATCCCTCAGCTCAACAGAGAATGTGTCCTTTTCTCACTTATGTTGTGGGTGAAAATAAGCTACATGAATTTTTGAAAAGAGCTGTCTATGAATTGTTGCAGTATCAAGATGGGTCATGAATTAGAAATGAAATGAACTACATATAGTGAAATAATATTAATTGAATAAATAAAAGCTTATATTTATATTTATAAAACATTTCTTGGCAGTGTGAAAGAGGGGATGAGCCTTTTACAATGGTTCATATATATAAAAAACATAAAAAGGTTGAGAACCTCTGGGCTAGAGGCAGGAGATTTCAAAGATGTTAGCAGGAGAGGAGAGAATGGGCAAGAAGGAAATTAAGGATTTAGGGAGGTAGAAGGAGAATGAGAGAGGGTAAAAACCTTAGAGGTGATGGAAGACAGGGAAAAAATGGAGGCCAGTGAAAGTGGGACAACCAGTGTTGGGCTGCTTCTGGTACGCCACGGTACACGCGTACCAATAGTAAAACATCTGGAAGGCCACGCCCATCTGCCCACAGGTCACCTGGCCAGCACCCACCATCGAAACCACCCCGGCCAGCTTGGGTTTGTGCATGGAGATCTGCCTCAGCACATGTGCATAGATATCTGCCTCATCGCATGCACGAGAGCCTGGGGAAGCCCCTCCCTGTGCTCTCATGCATGTGCTGCTGCAGATCTCCACACACATGTGGTGAGGTAGATCTCCGCACAAACCACACAAACCCAAGCCGGCTAGGAGGTTTTTAGTGCTGGGCTCACCAGCGCCTGCCACCCCAAACCCCCAGCCGGCTTGGTTTGTGCGGTGCATGTGGAGATCTGCCTCAGTGCCTGCACTAGAGCATGGGAAGGCCCTTCTCCATGCTCTCATGCATGTGCGGCTGCAGATCTCTGTGCACATGTGCTGAGGCAGATCTCCGCACAAACTACTCAAACCCAAGCCACCTGTGTTTTTTTTTTTGGGGGGGTGCTGGGCTCACCAGCGCCCACCACCCAAACCCCCCAGCCAGCATGGGTTTGTGTGGTGCACACGGAGATCTGCCTCAGCACTTGCATGAGAGCAGATCTCACACAAGTGCTGAGGCAGATTTCTGCATGCACCAAACAAACCCAAGCCAGCTGGGGGGAGTGTTTCAGTGCTGGGCTCACTGGGGTGAGGTGAGCCTGGCAGCAGCGGCGACACCAGCAGCAGCAAGCAGAGCACGTGAGGCAATGGTGGTGCAGGCGCTGCCACCAGAGCAGTGCAGCTGGGCATCCATTCTGCCTGGAAAGTAGATATCTGCTCGGCCCAGGGGGCAGACTGCTGTATTTTAATGATAGTTTTAATGTATTTTAATGTATTTAATTTGTAATTTATTTTAATGCTGTATTTTAATGTGATCTTTTTTATGCTGTATTTTAATGTGATCTTTTTTTATGATGTATTTTAACGTGAGCTTTTGTGTATCAAGTTCCCTTCATCACACCATTAGTTAGCAATTACACTTTGATGCTCTCCTTTTCCTTTAAAGAGTAACTGTTGCAGTTATTCTTTAAAGGAAAATTAGAGCATCGAAGTGTAATTGCTAACTAATGGTATGACAAAGTGGACTTGATCCACAAAATCTCACATTAAAATACTGAATTTTAACCATGCCCATCCAGTCACTTGGCCACACCTACCCAGTCACCTGGCCACGCCCACAGAATTGGCCATGCCCACAGTGTAGTAGTAGATTTTTTTGGGAGCCCATCACTGGGGACAACAATAAAGAGGAAAAGGAGCCATCTAGCAGAAGAGAAAAAGATGGAGGTGGAAGATAGAGGGCAGGAAGAGAAGAGAAGAGTGAAAGAGTGCTGTTGGGATCGCAGTGGAAGGAAAACTCAGCTCACTGAAAGATGACTGCTTCCCTGTCAGAAGAAGGATCTCAGGATGTGTGTGTGTGGGGAGAGCCATTGGAACTGCTCTGCCCTCTTGGCTAGAGAGGAGATGCCACCGATTGGGTAGAAATCCAGCACAAATCCTAAGCAAACTTACCACACTGAAGATCTGGAACCTAAGTTTACTTCTGAGTACACTGAGTCCAGGTTTTAAGCAAGGTTATCATTCCAAAGGTCTCAGTTTTGCTTCCCATTATGATATTGCCAGCTTTGGGACCAGAAATTCCTTTTCCTGCTAAAAATCCTATACTGTACTACCTTATCAACAGTGCCTGAACTCCAACCTTGTAGATGGACAATAAAGTAAGTAAGAATGCACAGTATGTGTATAAGCCAATTTTGCTTGAGGTTATATCTGCCTTCTGGCTGTTTTGTCAATTTCTGAGGGAGTTTATGATGTGCCATTCACAATGTAAGAGATGAAAGGGATCACTGGGAATTTTTTTTTAATGTTATCAAATGAAACAGCTCTAGTGAGTTCTATTGCATACAGAAATGAATGAGCACTTCTTGTAAGTCCATTTTTCATGACATTCATGAGAAAGATGTCATATGTACAAAAGACTGTGAGCAACAGGGTGTAATATTACTGTTCAGGTTCTGTGAAAATAACCTCACCCCCTGAGATCTCTCTATCTACCACTTTTAATTGGCCTGTTCATCATTAAACTGCCAAGAGTACATAGACATCAGGACTGTCCTAGACTTCACCTGGCTGAATTAGACTGTCACCTTCCTTTGAGGTAGGCTTCTTACATTAAGCCACCCTTGAGTGAGAGAGTTGCAAAAATATGGTAGTATAGGCCTCCCTACTGAATAGGCAGATTCTTATGGTAGCACTCATTCCTGATTCCCAAAGATGACACACAGTGTAAAATTATTCCATTTATTAAAGAAGGATAGAAGCAAAAGTGTAGATAGTTTCAGAGATACAATGATCCATTATTAAAAAATGGAATTTAGAAAACAACTAACTCCCTGGAAAAACAATGAAATTTACCCTGGGTGATCATTCTAAAGTAAATTCCTAAGTAAATTCTAAACAGGGTTACCTCTCCACCTTTCTGTAAAAGGCTACTACTAGAAAAACCTCCAGACTACCCTCAAACCCATAAAACAGTGCAAAACTGTCATTCATTGCTCACCTCACAAAATTAGTCAATCAAAGCATTTCTTTAACATGAACAAATCCGTTCTCTTGGCACTTTCGCACAGACTTTAATTCCCAATTACTCAGTTTTGAATGGCAATCATTCTCTTCACATCCCGACACTAGCTGATAAGAAGTTCCCAAACAAAAAGCTCTTGTGATCCTCCCTTCAACTAAACCATTAACCTACTCCTTGTAACTTTGTGCCAACTTTCAGCCATTTTCTTAATCTACTCATGTACATGTTACATAAATGTAACCATTTTGCATTTTTATAAGCCCCTCTATAAGGTGTGAGTTATTGTTGATTTGATCACTACAGTAACTAATACAAGCATAACAACCTATTCTATGTGAGGTAGAAATAGTCCCTGCCATCCATACATTGAAGATATCACCAAAAAATGAATAAAAATGGAAGCCTTTACCTAATCTTCCACATCATCAAAAAGTTGGACTAGTAAGTATATATACTAAGTGCTGTGTGACAGAGTGAGCTGCCATCATCTGCCTCAGCTCCTGCCAACCTAGCAGTTTGAAAGCAAGAAATTGCAAGTAGATAAATAGGCACTGCTTCGGCATGAAAATTAACAGTGTTCCATACCCTCCGGTGTCTAGTCATGGCTGCCACATGACCATAGAAACATCTGTAGAGAGACAGTGCTGTCTCTACAGGTGTAAATTGAGATGAGCACTGCCCCCTATAGATGGAGCTTTTGAGCAAGGGAGACTTTTACCTTTACCACTTCTTTAAGCAATTCAGTGTCTTCATGAAGACTAATGCTTATATGACCTTTCCAGATATTATAGCATGAATACATGAGCCACTAGCTCTGAATACAGAGCTACTTCCTCTGACCCTGTGGTGTCTTCATACCCAGCACATCATCTGGAAAAGAGCATCAGAGCTGAACAAATCTATGTACCATTTTGCGGATCAGGATGAATGTTGCATTTGTGCTTAGCATCTCAGGACTGATGTCATGATCCTGCTTAGGATACTTACCTTATGGGCACACTCTCAAAATGCTTGGTTCACTGTTTTCAGAACTTTTTATGAGATACTCTGCTCATCACACACAAGACAATTAGACAAAAATTAGAGAAAACCAAAGAAAATACAGTAGCTCTGTCACACAACAGGCCATAATAACAAAGTAAAAGTTTCACATTTGGAGGAAATATGTATGCCTCTCTATGACATTAGATGCTGTGCTAATTGATTCTGTCCATTATGTGATTGCAAGTTTGTCAGATGTGATTTGTTGATCTTATGGGGAAACAGAACACTCTGGTCCTGTACAAGTTCTTACATTTGTATGGATATGTAAAGCTATGGAAAATTTTATAGAACTGACTAATATTTGCATTTTGTGCTATTATTTGTTTCTCTGAAGATTTCTATCTGCATTATTGCAAACTGTCATATGCCAAAATGCTACAATTAAGGTAAACAGCTCCTGCCAAATTAGCAGTTTGAAAACAAGAAATTGTAAGTAGATAAATAGGGACCACTTTGGTGGGAAGATAAACAGCATTCCGTGTGCTCCGGTGTCTAGTCATGCCTGCCACATGACTATAGAAACATCTGCAGAAGCAGACAGTGCTGGGTCTTCGTCTATGAAACAGAGATGAGCACTGAACCCTAGAGTTGGATATGACTGGCTTTCAAGCAAGGGTGCCCTTTACCTTTACTATTTAAATATTTTATTTGAATTTTCAGCTTTTACAACTTTTATGGATATGAGCATGATGTGGATGTTGATAATAGATCTCAGTATCTGGAAAATAACATCATTAAAGCGACTTTAGGTCTATAGGAGAGCTTTGTAATAAGGAGATCTTGGGGTTACATAAGACTAGGATGGAGATCATAATAGGATATCTATGACCTAGATGATAGTGTAATTTAATACTTCCTAACTCATAAACAAGTCCTGATTATTCTACCAGGTTTACTTACTTCTTTCAAAATGTGAATAGGATTGCCACTTTAATTGTATTAAAAAAATTAAAATATTTAAATTTACAGGATTTGAAATAAATTAATTTATATTTATTTTTGTTGAAATTTAACTTTCTTTATCCTAATTGACCAGGATACTGGAATGGTAGAAAAGATTATTTCATTCCAAGAATTCGCATTAGTTCACTGCTTGCCCCCAATCCCTAACATAGCCTTCAGCATACAGATCAAATACCTAATTATTTTAAATGACAACTGAAAATTCAAAAGAGATTTCTTCTGTTACAAGCCTTTGGGTGAAACTCTGAAGTGACTGCAGCATTCTATTTAGTCAGATCCATGGCATCTTATTAAAATAGTAAAGGGCTCTCTGGAAGAATTTCACCTTATCTCTATGAGACACAAGCCAGACACATTGTTGTATCTGATTTATTTCAACCTGTCACCAGTTGAGCTTGAGATTTGTGCCAGTAAAGTTCAGAACAATTCTTTGTAAGGTTCAGACAATAAGCAAACATTGAGATATGATAAACTCCACTAAAGCTGACAATACAGAAGATTTTACAAAATATGAAGTATGACGGAATCTCGTTGAGATGACCCAAATATGCCAACAAAAAAAAGGAAAGATATGATGTCCTCCTCCCCCAAAATTATTTTTATACATAACATGTGTTCAACAGATTCCCCCTTTCCCACAAAGATCTGTAGAAAAGTTGAACCTGCAGCAATCTGTCAAGAACATCTTGAAAAAGCAAGCCTTGACAGTTAAAAACTTTACTGAATTTGATAATAGCTCTTATTAAAGGAGGAAGTTTTTCCTCATGAAGGGTAAAGGAATTAGCACAATGCTTCTTTATCATTATGAAGATTGTTCAATATTGCTATCAGTGGAAAAATATTCAGTCAGATGGAAGAGAAACACACATACACACTAAAAACTAAGATGTCTATGAGTCTGAAGTGACTGGCTGCAGAAAGTTGTGTTATTTTACTACTTGGTTACTTGAAGACCATGGAAACTGCCTTTCAAATGGCTTCTGTTGTTATTTAAGATTGAATATTAAAGATGTAGCCTGTGGAGCTAAACAAAAAGCTGTATCAAGGTCTGAATTGACCCTGCACTTCAGAGGGATTCAGAAGTACCTTGCAAGTAACCCAGAAGATTGAAGTGTCCAAATTCCATTGTTGGCACCTATTGTTGTATCTGATTTATCTCAACCTGTCACCAGCTAAGCAGTTCTATACATTGACTGATTATTGTTCTAGTCATGAATCAAGAGGCAACAGTTAAGACAGAAAATGGAATGATGGAGTGGTTTGGAATAGGAAAAGGAGTAAGACAAGGCTGCATTTTGTCACCCTGCTTATTCAACTTATACACAGAACACATAATGCGCAATGCAGGGATGGAGGAATCACAATTTGGGATCAAAATTGCTGGGAGAAACATCAACAATTTGAGATATGCAGATGATAGCACCCTAATGGCAGAAAGTGAGGAGGACCTAGAGAAGCTCCTGATTAGGTTAAAAGAAGAGAGTGAAAAAGCTGGCTTGAGACTCAATATCAAGAAAACCAAGATAATGGCAACAGGCCCTATCAGTCCCTGGAAAATAGATGGGGAAGAAGTAGAGGGAGTGACAGATTTTACTTTCCTAGGATCAAAGCTCACTGCAGATGGTGATTGCAGCCATGAAATAAAAAGGCGACTGATTCTTGGGAGGCAAGCGATGAGAAACCTGGGGAGCATAGTGAAAAGTAGAGACATTAAATTGCAAACAAAGATTTGCATAGTCAGGGCAATGGTATTCCCTGTGGCAATGTATGGTTGTGAGAGCTGGACCATTAGGAAAGCGGAGCGCAGAAAAATAGACGCCTTTGAGATGTGGTGTTGGAGAAGGGTTTTGAGAGTCCCCAGGACAGCGAGGAGAACAAATAGGTCGATCTTAGAAGAAATCAACCCTGAATGCTCCTTAGAAGGTCAAAAAATAAAAATGAAGCTAAAGTACTTTGGACATCAAATGAGAAGAGAGGATTCACTTGGGAAAGCCTTGATGCTTGGAAGGGTAGAGGGCAAAAGAAGAAGGAGACAGCCCAAGATGAGATGGCTAGATGGTATTGTAGAGATAATGGGCACAGAGCTGAGCGAGTTGAGGGGGATGGTGGAGGACAGGAGTGCCTGGAGGACAGTGGTCCATGGGGTCGCAGAGGGTCGGAATCGACTGTGCAACTGAACAACAAAACATGGAACCTAGTCCTTGTATCCTGTCTTCCTGTGTGTGTGTGTGTTTTGTATTAACATTTTAAGTCTGAAAGTAACACGTAGTATTTAAATAATATAATTTCAATAATGAATGACAAAGTAACTCTGTGGCCCGGAGGAGAGGGTGATGTTTTCAGCTGCCTGCTAGGCCATGGCATCTTCTCCCTCAGGCCGTTGTTGTGTGCCCAGAGGAGGGGGTGATCTTCTCAGCCACCTGCTAGGCCATGGCATCTTCTCCCTCAGGCCGTTGTTGTGGGCCCAAAGGAGGGGGTGATGTTCTCAGTCTCCTGCTAAGCCATGACATCAGTGAACTAAAGTGGACAGGGATGGGTGAGTTCAACTCAGGGGGCCATTATATCTGCTACTGTGGGCAAGAATCCCTTAAAAGAAATGGAGTGCGCATAATAGTCAATAAAAGAGTGAGGAAAGCAGTAATAGCATATAATCTAAAAAATGACAGAATTATCTCAGTACAAATTCAAGGTAACCCATTCAATATCACTATAATCCAGGTTTATGCTCCAACCACTGGTGCAGAAGACGGTACAGTCAACCAGTTCTATGAAGACCTTTGTTGTTCAGTTGCACAGTCGATTCCGACCCTTTGCGACCCTGTGGATCATTGTCCTCCAGGCACCTCTGTCCTCCACCATCCTCCTCAACCCATCCAGTTCTGTGCCCATTGTGTCAACAATACCATCCAGCCATCTCATTTTTGGTAACCCCCTTCTTGTTTTGCCCTCTACCTTTCCCAGCATCAAGGCTTTCTCAAGTGAATCCTCTCTTCTCTTTTGATGTCAAAAGTATTTCAGCTTCATATTTACTATTTGACCTTCTAAGGAGCAGTCAGGGTTGATTTCTTCTAAGAAAACTGACACCAAAAATGATGTCCTTATCTTCATAGGAGATTGGAATGCCAAAGTAGGAAGTCTAAAGTTACCTGGAATAACAGGCAAGTTTGGCCTTGGAACACAGAATGAAGCAGGGCAAAGGCTAGTAGAATTCTGCCAAGAAAATACACAGGTCATAGCAAACACCCTTTAGTAAAAGGCGAAAGATTTGTGCGATCTGAAGAGAAACCAGAGTATACAAAAAGAACCTCAAAGTCCCTGACAACCACAGTGATGTAAATATTGATCTTGAGCCAGACATTCTTGAGTGTGAGGTCAAGAGGGCCCTAGAAAGCATTGCCAACAACAAAGCTAGTGGAGATGATGGTATTCCAGTTTAATTCAAAGCCCTAAAAGAATATGCAATTAAATTGATGCACTCTATATGCCAGCAGATTTCGTAAACACAACAGTGGCCACAGGACTGGAAAAGGTCAGTATACGATCCAATCCCAAACAATTGTGCTCATTTAACATGCTAGCAAGGTCATGTTCAAGATAATACAGGCTAGGCTTCAGCAATACATGGATTGAGAACTTCCAGAAGTGCAAGCTGGGTTCAAAAGAGGTAGGTGAACTAGAGATCAAATTAGCAACAATCACTGGATCATGGAGAAAGCAAAGGAGTACCAGAAAGAGGTCTACTTCTGTTTCATTGACTACACCAAGGCCTTTGATTGTGTGTACCACAATAAACTGTGGCAAGACTTTAAAGAGATGGGAGTTGCAGACCACCTCATCTGTCTAATGAGAAATCTGTACATGAGTCAAGAAGCAACAGTTAGGACAGGATTTGGAACAACTGAGTGGTTTAGAATAAGAAAAGGAGTACGACAAGGTTACATATTGTCACCCAGCTTATTTAACTTGTATGCAGAGTACATAATGCTCAATGCAGTGCTGGACAAATCACAAGCTGGAATCAAAATTGCTGGGAGAAACATCAACGACCTGAGATATGCAGATGAGACTCCCCTAATGGCAGAAAATGAAAAAGACCTAAAGAACCTCTTGAGTAGGTTGAAAGAAGAGAGTGCAAAAGCTGGCCTGAGACTCAACATCAGAAAAACCAAGATAATTGCAACCAAGCTCCATCACTCCCTGGCACACAGAAGGGGAAGAAATGGAAGCAGTGACAGACTTTACCTTGAGTTACAGCTGAATCCTGGCAAGACTGAGTGGCTGTGAGTTGGGGGTTCCATGTCAACAAAGGAGTTACCATATTTGGTTCTGGATGGGGATAGTTTGCTCCAAACAGACCCGGTGTGCAACCTGGCAGTCCTCCTGGACTCACGACTCCTGCTCGATGAGCAGGTGGCAGTCATGGCTAGGAGGGCTTTTGCACAGTTTTGTGTAATTTGTCAGTTGTGCCCACTCCTTGACAGGGACTCCTTGCTCATGATCACCCATGCTCTGGTCACCTCCAGATTAGATTATTCCAATGCACTCTACATGGGGCTGCCCTTGATGACCATCCGGAGGCTGCAGCTGGTCCAGAATGCGGCAGCCTGGGTGGTATTGGAATGTGGGTGTTATTCCCGTGCATCCCCACTGCTCCGGGAGCTGCACTGGTTACCAGTTTGCCTCCGGATGCAACTCAAGGTGCTGGTCATTACCTTTAAAGCCCCATATGGTAGTGGGCCAGGATACTTGAGAGACCACATCTCCCCAAGGTTATCTGTCCGCCCCACCAGAGCGGTCCAGAAGGGCTCCATAGTTGTGCCATCAGCCAGATATGCTCGACTCTCTGGCACTAGAAAGAGGGCCTTCTCCATCTCCACTCTGGCTTTGTGGAACGGCCTGCCTTTGGAGTTGCACCTTCAGATGGAGTTGTTGGCTTTTAGGAAGGGTGTGAACTCTTGGCTGGCGGGAACAGTGTGGGGTAGTGATGGCTCATTGACCCCTCCCCACTGGCTTATACTCACCCTCCCTCTTCTTTACTTAAAGAAACAGCAAAATTGTTTTTAGAGTTTTTAACTGTGTTTGTTGATTGGTTGTAATCCGCCCTGAGTCGCTTATGTGAGTAGGGCAGAATATAAATTTAAATAAAATAAAATAAAAATAAATAAATAAATTGTATTCCCAGTAGTAATGCATGGTTGTGAGAGCTGGACCATAAGGAAGACTGAGTGCAGAAGAATAGACACCTTTGAAATGTGGTGCTGGAGAAAATTTTTGAGAGCTCCCTGGATAGAAAAGATATCAAATAAGTTGATCCTGGAGGAAATCAATCCTGACTGCTCCTTGGAAGGACAAATATTGAAGATGAAGCTAAAGTACTTTGGACACCAAATGAGAAGAGAGCACTCACTTGAGAAGGTCTTTATTCTGGGAAAGATCAAAGGCAAAAGGAGACAAGGACAGCAGAAGATGATATGGCTAGATGGCATTCTTGATGCAATGGACATAGAGCTAAGTGGGCTGCAGAAGATGGTGAAGGATAGGGGTGCCTGGTATGCAGTGGTCCATGGGGTTGCAAAGTGTCAGACTTGACTATGTGACTGAACAACAACAACAATTTATCCAGATTTGTTTCACTTGTACCTAAAAAAATCTTCTTGTTCTCATTATCTTCTCTTGCTTATAATGACAAAAAGATGTCACTTCTCAGAAACGAAGGAGTATAATTGTGATGAACTTCATTGTTGCAGACAAGTGATGATTTCCATTCCTATGGTCTGTCTTGGATAGCTAGGATGTGCCTAGCACAGTAATAGGCCAACTACCTGTTTTTGTCACCCTGAGGGAGAGCCTTCAATATTGCTGTTATATGTGGTAGAGGTAGGCAGAAAACAAAAGAGGTGGAAATCATATGAAAACAAGTATCACAAAGATCTGGGCAACACAAGAAAGGGCCTGTGTTTGTTGTTCCAGAAGCAGAGAAACCATCATTGAAAGTTTTAGCACTGGGAATTTATTGGTGTTGTTATCTGAAACCAAATGGAAACACTTGGATGAGATTATCTTTGCTTTTGAAGATTCCTCATAGTTCAAGCATATCAGGGAATAAGCAAAACTCAATGACAAAAAAAGAGGCACTTAAGACTAACTGCTGTATTTTAATGTTAGCTTTTGTGGATCAAGTCCACTTTGTCAGACATAAGAGTGAGTACTGTATTGTACTTCCAGTAACTGAATGATTGAATGGCCAGCATCAGTCAATCCTGCTTTGCTAAGGGGAAACTTCCTGCATTTATGCCTTCTGACAACAGTAAGAGTACTCTGACTTGAACAGAGTAACCATTTGGCCATTTCTTGTATTAATATTCAAGGCAGGTTCCTCTTTGGTCTTTTTCAAAGAAGCCTGGTTTAGCATCAAGAACACTACAGTCATGGAGAGTTCAGCCTCTGTTTCTTCCATTGAAGATGCCAGATCCTGTGGGCCTTGCCCATAAAGAGATTTCAGAATGTGTCTTCAGATCTTACTAATCAAATTTATAAAAGTACCTAACACACACTCCACACATACCAAGGGAAAATGTATTTATAATGCATTTGCAAAACTCATTGTAAGTACTTTTCATTCCCTGGGAGTTCCTCTTACATTTTTAATGCAATATGATGAAATGAATGGAACAAGTGACTGAGAATTCTCCCTAAATATATAATAAGAAATTTACAGCTGAAGAAAATGACTTGGAATTCAATTTATGCTGGAAATCAATTTAGTATTTCTTGTCTTTTGAAAACTAATTTCAATCACCTCATTTAATTTGAAGAGGCTTTGAACAGTTTAGTTTCCAGAGACAGAACTATGTTGTATTATCTTTATCTTCATTTTTCATCATTTTGATTCATTTTATCTAGAAGAGAATTCTATTTCTCCTCTCAGTTTCCTTATGTAATATCAAATCTTAGAGACAATTTCTGAAAATAGAAGAAAATTAGGCAACACTATTTAGGGTTTCAGAAGAGGCAGGGGGACTAGAGACCACATTGCCAACATAAGATGGATCATGGAAAAAAACATAGAAATATCAGAAACAAGTCTACTTCTGTTTCATTGATTACACTAAGGCTTTTGACTGTGTCGACCACAACAAAATGTCGCAAGTAATTAAAGAGATGGGAATACCAGAACACCTTATAGGCCTCATGAGAAATCTGTACATGAATCAAGAGGCAACAGTTAGGACAGAAAATGGAATGACGGAGTGGTTTGGAATAGGAAAAGGAGTAAGACAAGGCTGCATTTTGTCACAGAACACATAATGCGCAATGCAGGGTTTTGAGAGTCCCCTGGACAGCGAGGAGAACAAATAGGTCAATCTTAGAAGAAATCAACCCTGATTGCTCCTTAGAAGGTCAAATAATAAAGATGAAGCTAAAGTACTTTGGACATCAAATGAGAAGAGAGGATTCACTTGAGAAAGCCTTGATGCTTGGAAGGGTCGAGGGCAAAAGAAGAAGGGGGCGGCCCAAGATGAGATGGCTAGATGGTTTTGTAGAGACAATGGGCACAGAACTGAGCAAGTTGAGGGGGATGGTGAAGGACCAGAGTGCCTGGCGGACAGTGGTCCATGGGGTCGCAGAGGGTTGGAATCGACTGTGCGACTGAACAACAAAAAATTAGGGTTTATAAAAAATATTTAACATGCATACACCAACAAATAAATTTTCCTTTTCCTTAGAGCAGTGGTTTCCAACCAGTGATGGGCATTAGTAGGTTGCACCAGTTTGCCAGAACCAGTAGCAGAAATTCTGGGTGGCCCCACCCATCCAAGTTTTGAAATAAAGTCGTCCTAATTTGGGTGCAATACAGGAATTTCCTGTGTTGCACCCACAATATCAGGCCCGATAGATCAGTGCTTTGAGTAATTGACTTAGGCTGCTGGAAATTGAAGTCCTAAAACCAAAGGTTGGGAAACACTATCTTAGAGTAAAACATACCATGAGGCATAAGGAGGAGATATTTCAACATGACAACTACCTGAATTGAAAACACACCTGCATGGCAAATGTGAAGTCATGGGAAGTGACTGCTCTTCCATAAAGAGGTCCTGCTTTAATTTTGTGTTGGCCATGGCTATCTCATTCAATGCAAGTCACACTCAAAAAAAAAAAAATCAAAGCAGTGACTTTCTAATCTGTTGCTTATCAACCACTAGTGGTGATGTCATTGTCATGCAACAGCTATGACAACTGTTCTCAAAAATCCATTTTAATGTGCATAATATGTGGAAGATATGCTACTTTTTTCATTAAGCTTCACAGATTATGGTTCAGATCATTTTTGTCTTCAGCTTGCAGCCTTCCTGATTTTCCCATTATTCTTCCTTCTGTTTTCTTACAAGGAAGATAAGTTGTAAAAACCTGACAAAATATGTGTACTTTGAATGATAAGAGAAAATATATGGGATATAATGAGTCGCCTTGGTGAGTGGGTGGCAATATAAACCTGAAGAAATAAATAATCTCACTGATGTCCTGTTTCTTGACCAAGATATGCTGAATCAGCACAATGAACTAAACTGTCAGATAGTTTGGTGTCTCCAGTAGTGTTCTCAGCTCCAATGAGAGAGTGAGCCTCTAAAGAGTTATTCAGATGCCCACATGATCACAAATAGGACTTAAATTAGAGACACAAATCTTCTTGCATATGTGGAACCTGACACTGAATGCATGCAACACCCCACAGTAACAAAACATATAAATATCTGCAGAAGGCTCTGTGACTATATCCAACTTATTTTACTGGGATACAGTAAAATACTGACATACACACAGAACAACCACAAAAGGGCAGTATTACTGCTAACAACAATATAACCAACCCATATATATACAGTGTACTTTTTAATAGGCCATACAAAAAGTCAACAGTTACATGGTGTGGATTCACAGAGATATTAAAAAATTAGTCTGACAAGTGCATGTGTTCTGTTCACAATGGGGGGGATGTTTTACTATCTTGCAGGTGATGAGAAAATCTGTGCACTTCATCCTTTGACATGTGAGAATAAGACAAAGTGAAAATGTAGATCCTAGTTAGGCAACTCCCATTTGGAGTTATAGTTTTCTATATTGAACTTTCAAGATATCAGCTTAGTTAATACTGGCTAACACAAACAGCATAAATTTGGAGGTAAATTGCCTGAAAATAAAAAAAAATCACTGAAGACATATTGTATACTTACTGAGTTGTGCAACTGATGTCTGCAGTGATTTCTTAATTTGAGGCAATGTCATTTGGATAATACAAGATAATTTTGATAATCTGTTGATATTGAACTCTTTGTCCTAGCTATATCAGAAACACACACACTAGCACCTTGGATAACGCTCAGACTTGGTTCCACAAGTCTCATTGTTATCCAGTTTTTAACGTTGTGTGATGCATGCAATGCACAATGTTAAAAAAAACTGGTTCCCTTTCCGAAGTGGAAAGGGAAGATGGGGTGATCCGCCTGCCTATTTGGAAAGGGCAGCGGGAACCCCCGCTGCCCTTTCCAAAGAGGCAGGTGGATCAAGCCAAGTGCCGGCTGAGTTGGGGAGAGAAAAGTTCTGCCCCCAACCTAGCTGGTGATCACATGCTGCAATCAGGGCTTGGTTTGTGGGGAGGAATGGGTGCACATGCCGGTCCCCCACCCACCCAAGTGTCGATTGTAGCATGTGATCGATTGGGGCTTGGGTTGTGGGGAGGAACAGGCATACATGCCAGTTCCCCCTCCAACTCAAGTGCCTATCGTGGCTGTGATAGATCAGGGCTTGGGTTGTGAGGAGGAATGGGTGCCGGTTCCTCCAACCCATGCACTGATCGTGCACTGTAATTGATCAGCACTTGGATTATGGGGAGGAATGGGCACATGCTTGGGTTGGGGGAGAACCAGTGTACACACCTGTTCCTGCCCCCAACCCAAGCGCTGATGGCAGTGCAGCGACGGCTTGGCTGGGAAGCCAAAAAGGGAGTTCCCAGTCAGCTTCCCAGCCATGCCGCCCCTGAGACTGCAGCTTCTCAGCCCCCATTCGGCTTCTCAGCCATGCCACCACTACAATTACCTCGGATAACACTAAAACATCATTATCTGTCAAAAAAAATTATTTTTGTCAAAATTTTGCATCATTATCTGATTTTAGGATTAACCAATGTAATTGTTATCCAAGGTATTACTATATATACAGTATTCATTCAAAGAAACATGTGGATATTTTGCTTTTGACATTACTGAGAAATATAAGAATAATGTGTCTGGTCCTCCTATGTGTGATATCCCCTCAAATACTTGGACAATGGGCTACCTACAGATCCTATTGTACTTCCCTTTTCCATTACAGAACCTCTGAAGCTCCAATGCATCGGAAATATTCTTTCTTAATACTACTGAAAAGTAGCTCTCCAGGTTTTGGAACCTGTGGATAACTTGTTCATGCGGTAGACAAAACATCTGTGAATATACTTCTTTTCTTCAGTTGCTTTGACAGGATGATTAGAAATCACATACAAGCTTCTGACTGTCAAAATCTTATAGTAAGGGTAGAGAGTGATAATAAAGAATGCAATCCATTTTCAACATACTTTTTCTGACATTTTCATCTACAAAAATGCATTTATTACAGTTATTTTTGCTAATAATGTAGCAGTCATTTACTGAATAGAATGGTTAAACATTAAGTATTTTTAAAATTAAGGATCCACAATTCCAGCTGGTATAGAAATGCCAAATCAAATTGCATTTAATATGGACAACCCTTCATTTTATAAAGCTTTCAAGGCCAATTTTTCTTGAGGCGACGTGTCTTTTACTTAAAACATGTTACATAGGGTCAGTTCAGGATTTACACATAAATTACATAAACTACAGTTTAAACCTTCAGATTATGAGAAGCCTCTAAATACATGTACCCATCATTGCATTTCAAGTTTTACATAATGATTATAATAACAGACATTTCTGTGGAAGTGCCTCTTACACTTGGCAAGGCTTAGAGACTCAACATGCTTTGGATATGAAATTAACTACAAATCAATTATAGTTTTATGTTATCTAAGGACTTCCTCATCCAAATTTTTTTGGCTACCTTGATTATTTTGGAACAGTGGAATATAACAGACCTTTTGTAACACCTCAGAAAATAACTAATACTAGTTACAAGTATTTAATTGTATTAGAAATATATGGAATAGTTTCAGTTTGACCCACTGCAACAAAACTATAGAACTATTCACAAAGCAAATTTGTATCCAGAATAATAAAGTGGCAGTAGCCAAAGACTGCTTCTGGTTTTGAGAAAATTTGTGGGGAAAGAAAGTAAACACACTTCTGGCATTTTTCAGCAGTGAAAACTCATACCTTGCCAGGAAACATGTTGGAAGGAAAAAGGGACCATGATAGTTTGATCAAGTGATGGAGTGGGATTGCTAGGTCTACATTTGGTCCATCTCTGGTTTATAGGGAGAATCTGCACTATAAGCAACTGCAACAGCAATAAAATAACAAATTAACCAAACAAAACGAGAGACTTAGAGAAAGGTACTGAGTACTGAAGAAAGAAAACAAGTGTTGCCCTTATTTGTTGGCTTTCTGTTTTGATTTCTTGTGTGTTCTGTCATGTTATTTCATATTTGCTTGTACACCACCCAGAGTGGAATACCACCCAAATGGTATAAATAAATAATTCCCTGTAAGAATATTCACCAAATTTTCCATTACATCTTCCCACCACTATAAGACAGTTGTAGTGCAAAAAAAACAACAACACTAACAACTCATGAAAAACATAATTGAAGCTGTGCTACAAGTACAGCTCACATACAGGCCCACCTCTAGGAAACAACTGAGTTTATTTCTTTGTCCAGATAAAATGTGGAAGTTTTATAGCCATTAGTTATTGAGCCAGAAACCAAAAGCTGGAGACTGTTCCCTTGTATTTTTCTTTCATTCCATTAAGATCAATAAACATATTATTAATTTTATGTAACAGATTGCTTTCCCACCTAAGGAATTGATAATGGGAGATTGATTGGGTCAAAATAAAAAAGATAACTTGAAAAGTCTCTTTTGAAAAATAGATTGCAATGAAGGGCAGAAATAATTTGTAGACCCAGGCAATATAACCTAAGATGCCCTCTAGCTCCTGTTCTCCATAATCTCAATGAAAATCCATTAGAAGTCATTGAAAGTTTTATAGAAGGAAATTGGTAATGGATATAAAAAGACACTGCTTCAATTGGCCACAGCAGCATTGTATTATCATAGTATAGGGAGCAGATCCATAGGTTGGATGACCTGCCTGTCATTCAGTATCTACCATCCCAGTGCAAGAATGACTTAAACAAATACACTGTGGTGCAGAGAGACCCCTTTATTTCCTTTGTGGGAAACTATTGGCAGTTCTCCCAAACTTTCATGTTCCTCACATCCCTCTTTAATTTAATTTAATTTAATTTAATTTAATTTAATTTTTGCACTTGTATGCCGCCCAATCAGAAAACCCAACTCAGGGCGGCTCACATGACAATCAAATACAGTAAATACAGAATACATGGCAATCAAACACAGTAAATACAGAGTAATACAACATACAAAATACAAAAATCAATATAATAATAATAATAATAGTCATAACCACAAGAAAAAAATCCTAAACAAACAACAAAGTCCAGGGGTGGGACAGTAGGCATCCTCGGCCTCAAGGTAGGCCCCTCCTCTACCGCCCGAGCAGGCATGGCTTTTGAAGTCCCTGGCAGATGGAAATTTGGAAGTGGGGCAGTTGGTGTCCACAGCCTCCGGGCAGTCAGCATCCACAGCCTCTGATTCCATGGGTCCTCTGCTCCATTTATATCAACACCCCTTCACACTTTTGAAGAATCTATATACAGGGGTATTTTAAAATCATGTCATTCGGTGTTTCTGCTCCATTCAGAAGAGACTCATACAGGGTTGCCATAATTCTCTCCCACCAAACTGGGACAGACATGTTACATAATTGCATTCTTCAAATTGTGCATGTGTCATGGAGATTGTAGCTCTAAGACCCCACAGAATCCCCATCCAGGGTGGACAGCCATCATCAGTTTTTAAAAAAGCTGTAGCCAAGAGGTTGTTTCCCATATGATTCCTCTTGCAAAATATGATTCTTGATGGTTCTATTTTTTATTTCTTTTCCCATCTCTGCCCCAGGTCCTGACAACCTAGCAGGTTGAAAGCAAGAAATTGCAAGTGCTGTAGATAAATAGGGACCACTTTGGTGGGAAAGTAAACAGCATTCCATGCACTCCGGTGTCTAGTCATGTCTGCCACATGTCATGGAAACATATGCAGATGCAGACATTTTCCAGGAAGAGCAGCTATACTTTGGATTTGTCATTAATTGTCAAAAGTTAGTTCATGAGCCAATC
This sequence comes from Furcifer pardalis, assembly GCA_030440675.1. Classification (NCBI taxonomy): domain Eukaryota; kingdom Metazoa; phylum Chordata; class Lepidosauria; order Squamata; family Chamaeleonidae; genus Furcifer; species Furcifer pardalis. The sequence continues at coordinate 65,048,090 of CP126895.1, forward strand.
AACTTAGACAACCACTAACAGTTGGTTTTTATGGCTGTCTCAAAAAGAGTAGCTGTTTTGCATTTTTTTTCTTAAGATGTTTGTGATACAAAATTCCCTGCAGTTTCTAAATTGATAGAAACAGCAAAAGCGCACATAAGCAGAAATAACTTTCCTTTGAAACATGTGAAAAACAACTTGTGCAGTGTCAAAGGAGTAGAGAAAACAGCTCATTCAAAATATTATCTAAGGTTAACAGAGGGGTGCCATGTTGAAGAGCTATACGGAAAGTCAGTGGGATAATTTTAATTACTTTGTCAAGGGGGACCTTGAAGTAATCACCCATTTATTTTTCAAAGTGATTTTCCAACCACTTGATACAGGCACATACATATTTTGTTGTAATGTTAGCACACAACTATTTATTTATTTATTTATTTGTTTGTTTGACTTCTATTGCCGCCCCCTTGCCGAGGCGACTCTGGGTGCCTTACAGTCTAACTAATGAGAATACCAAAAGGTTAAAACATCCCCACAATAAAAATTAAAACCATAAAAGCATTAAAAACCATTAAAATGCCCATCCACTTTCACAACAGTTGAAGACTAAAACCCAGATGGCATTCATATGAACCAGCCGGGGGGGGGGGGCATTCCACAGACAGCACCCCACACCCGCTGGGCCAGCCAAGTTCTGAGGCCTTTTCTAAAGGCTAATAACTCGGACTGGAGGTGTAGTTTGGTCAGCAAGAGGTTCCACAGGGCCAGAGCAAAACTATTCTTATATTATGATATTTCTGAGTAAGCAACTCATTCCCCCTCCACTCCAAATAAAGAAGAGCCAATAGTCATCTAGCAAATGTCATATTGTTCAATTTAAATAATGCCAGAATTGTGAACATACATACTTGTGAATATACATACTAATAAGACCGTTATAATGATGATTAAGGATGTGCAAAGCCCCCTGTGACTCACTTTGACACTGAATAAAGAATGCCTACATCATAAGCAAGCCATCAAGTGATACTTGGTGGCCTTCTATCCTGATGCTTACTATGTCCCTGATGATACTTTTGCATTTTTAGTATGCCACAAAAACAATTCCTATGTGAAGTACAAGGCTAGTTATTGGTTGTATGATTCAAACTGGACAAAAGAACATTAGTGACTAGGAATGGACATCTTGCATTTCAACAAAAGACCCCAAAATATACTGTTGTTATTGAGTTTCAAGTGTTATCATTGATTGCCAACATACAGTCTTTAAAACATGATTTCCCCCCATTTCTATTAGAAAAAAAGGAGAGTTAAACTCACTATAATCAGAGCTTTCTATCTATACCCCTTGAAGCAGGTACGTTAATGTCACTATGTAAAAGAAACCCATCTTCTTATGAAAGATGAAATTACTTTCTCTTTTGACAGGCTTTTCTGGGAAGTGATGGTAAAGCTACTTATCTGTTTGAATTTGCCTAGTTGTATTCTAAAGATTAAGATAGGTTTATGCTTACCAGTTCATCAAAACTTCTCTTGAGTCCTAAATAGTGATGATTAATGAAATGGATTTCCTATTTTTCAAAAGACTTTGTTAAATTAATGTAGGCCTATTTCTAGCATTTTTCAGAATGTGTCAGTTAGGAAATCTGGTTGGTTTTGATAAAAGAAAGCTCCATTTTAGTACTGCAGCAAAAACAAAGTGGAAACAAAAACAGATGAATTGACATTTAACTTTAGCTTCTCTCAAAGTCAGTAGGATAATTTGATTTATATAAACTCTGCCACAAAGAAGCCCAGAGTTTCAGGAGAGATTGTAATAAAGCAGGGGTACCCACTACACCTTTTGGGTAGGATTCTGCCCCCGACGCCAATTAATCTGGCCCACAAAGCCCTCATCACTCTTGGAAGTCAAAGTAAAATGTGCCCATTCTGGAGCAACAAGGGCTTCTGCTTCTTGGAGCAACGAGGGCTTCTGCTTCTGGGAATGATGAGGGCTTTGCGGGCTGGATAAATTGGCATTGGGGACTGGATCCAGGCCCTGGACAATAGAAACTGGCCTCCTAAACCACATGACCGGCCCATGGTCTGAAAGGTTTGGCCACCCCTATAATAAAGTCACAAGAGGAGGAAAAGACATTTTGGTGGCGGTAAAGTCTTTCTCTTCCAGATAAAATTTTGTAAGGAAAGTATGTTTTTAAAAATTGTTATATCTTTTCATTTCTTACAGGCTCTTTCAGTTCTAATGCAGTGGCTTCTGGTCTCTTAGGAAAGGACCGCTCAAAACAGGTGGTGATATTCTGCATGTTTTAAGTGTTATGTCTGGCCTTTGATTTACTATTCATAATTTTTACTATCAGGAGTACTATCTATCAGAAGGAGACATATGGTCCTCTGTGGAGACACTGTCATGTTATGGTTGGCCAGAAGAGCGGCAAGGTATGGCTTAGTTAATTGGTTGGGCCTGGCACGCCAGATCATATTTGAATGGATAACCAGGAGGGAGATGATGTGAGGCAGCCTTATCCCATCCCTGTTGGGGGATACAAGTCATTTTCCCCAATCATCTTTTTGGTTAACCTGGGTGGTAATGATATTGGCCTTTTAAAATGATTAGCATTATCAGGGATCTCTCAGAGATGAGGTAAATTTGGCTCAACCTGGTTATCATTCAGTTTGTCATCATGGCAAGGCATGTCTGCAGGGGTGACTGTGGTCCCTGACGTTTGGATCAGGCACACCAAAGGATTAATAGGGAACTTAAGTTGTGGATCAACAAAGCCAGTAGATTAAATCTGGGTCACCTGGCTTTCCAGTTTGCCTGCCCAGATCTTTTCTTCAGGGACAGAGTTTACTTAGTGCAGTGTTTCCCAACCTTTGGATCCCAACCTTTGTACTTCGATTCCCAGAAGCCTAAGTCAATTCCCCGAAGCACTGATCAGCCAATGTACTGACTTTAGCTTCTGGGAATTGAAGTCTACCCATGAGGCGTGTGCCCCACATTGATAACCCTCCCGGCCCCCGTCACCGGCTGGGAGGAAGATAAAAGGGGCCTCCCTCGGCCAGGGGAGGCCCGAAGAAACACCGCCGCCGCCGCGCTAGATGCCGCCACCGCCGCACCCTCCCGGCCCCCGTCACCGGCCGGGAGGAAGATAAAAGGGGCCTCCCTCGGCCACCCGGCCTCGAAGGGAGAGAACTTGGGGGTCTTGGGCAGCTATAGAGGACTCAATGGGAGGGGGGGTTGGTGGGATATTGTTTTGTTTTGTATGGAAGCCGCCTAGAGTCAGGTTCGCCTGAGCGAGGCGGGGTATAAATTTGAAGAATAAATAAAATAAAAAATAATAATAGAATAACCACAGACTTAGAGGATGCAGGCGTTGAGATCTTTATTGGCAGACCTGTGAACGGGCATTTCAACTGTCCTCAAAGGCAATTGGGGTGAGAGGATCCAAGCATGAGCAGGCTCTTTCTAGTGGAAGGTAGTACTAGGTTTTGGTTCTAGCAGTGAAACCCTCAGAGTTTCGTTGGACAAGGTGGTTGGCACAATTTGGGTGAACCAGTTGGAATCATGAGCTATCTCTGTGGTAAAACCAATATACATTCACACAAATAGAGTTGGAAATATCCAAGGAGATGCCTCCTTGAATTATCGGTCCTGTTCAAGAGCTGACAAGGTTCATCACTGCACAGGAACAAGGGGATTTGTCCATCCATGCCAGTGAGTAGACAATGAAGTCTCCTGCAATGGAACCAGATATGCACTACTAGGTTCCCTCACAGATGAAGGGTTTCTTTAAATGTTAATAAATGTGGCCCAAGCTTTATACCAGGGGTTCCCAACCTACAGTCAATGGCACCATTTTATGTGGCCCGTGCTGCCGCCACCGCAACTAGAAATGGAAGCAGATGCATTTACGTCAACCGTAAAATGTGCCCACACATACGTAAATGCACCCACACATTTAAAAGTGGCTGCATTTATGGCAGCCATAAATGCACCCACTTATGCTTCCGGGGGGCATGGTCCAACCTGCTCAGCTATACAGGAGGCGTGGTCAGGCCCATGACATAAAAGTTTGGGACCCCCTGCTTTATACTATAACATCTATGTTTTACTCTTTCTTTAATGTATTGGGGGTATTTTTTTTTTACTTTTTGAAGACTGTGGCTTTTATTCAAAGTGAAGAGGAAAAAGTAGCTTTTCCTTGAGACATAAATAAAGTCACTTTTGGTTTTCTCATACACATTTTTGTGTGTCCTCTTCTTTTATTTATTCCACTTTACTTTTTTATTTTTGTAGTGAATACACACATTTACTAATAAAAGAAACATTCTTTATTGATCTGAGAGAGTGAGAATGAAAACTTTGCAACATAAGCCTTTCAGAAATTTGGAATTTAATACTTATATGGCAGCAAGAAAGCATAACAAAGATAAATATCTTCTTAGGGAAGAACACTTTTGGGCTGCAACTTGATGTGACTGTGATCTGACACATTATTTGTAGGTCAGATACAAAATCTCTTTACCACATTGTTCTCAGTCTTCATACATTATAATGCTCAGAGGCAGTGTAACAGAAAATATCACTGCCTGCATTTTTTACAAGATCTGTTTTCACTCTTGTTAAATCCACGGCTGAAGACAATAAAAGCAAAGGCTGTCAAAGTTCAAGCTGTACCCTCAGGTTTATATGTAAGAAGACTAGTATCTATTATTAAAGGCACTATTGTTAAGAAATAGGTGGTGAAAAGTGAATTCTGGTATCAAGGAAAAACTCTAAAGACAGCGGAGAATGCTGTCATGGTAAATAAATATTAAAATGGTGGCTATTCACACTGCTACAAACATATAATAATGCACTGAAAATTAAAAGTCAGAGTAAATCCACCAAAAGCAGCTCCTTTTCATCATCATTCTGTGTTGTAATTGCAAAGAACTCCATACCTTTTCCCCTTACATGATAGCTATTCCATAACTGTTATAGCTGACAGGAGTTTTCATACTTTCACATCACTCAACTGATGCTTGTATATTTCCATATATATTGTAAACATGGCAATAATTTAATGGACGTTTCTGGCTGTTGCATTGCAGTTGGTTGTTGCATTGCAGCCAACTGCAAGGAATGGAGATGAGATATCTGCAGAAGGTCAAGAAGAAGACCAGGTGTGACAGAGTGCAAAATATGACCATCAGACAGAATCTGAACATTCAACCATTGGGGAATACAATCAAGAAGGATCAGCTATGCTTGTTTGGCTACGTCTATCCAATGGTCGATACCAGGATTCTGTGGCAGGCATGGGAAGTCTGAGTGCAAGGTGCAAGATCCTGAGGCAGGTCCTATGTCAAGTGGATTCACAACATCAAGGAGGCCTCCCATGTTCATGGTAGTGACCTGAGGCAAGCCACTGAGATCCTTTGTGAAATTAATTTTAATTTAATTTAATTTTCATACTTGTATGCCGCCCACTCAGGAAACCCAACTCAGGGCTTCCTCTCAAGGAATCCTCTACACTTGAAGGTAAAAGAAGAGCTAAGTAAGTAAGTAAGTAAGTAAGTAAGTAAGTAAGTAAGTAAGTAAGTAAGTAAGTAAGTAAGTAAGTAAGTAAGTAAGTAAGTAAGTAAGTAAGTAAGTAAGTAAGTAAGTCTGGCTGTTCTTTGGATTTAGAAAGTAGGAAATGCCAAAAAAAGGGGGGGGGAGAAAAGTAAAGTAAAGAAAAGAAACCACTTACTGGGACAGATACAACATTACATAAGAAAATTCTTCCACCTGAGAATCTCTCTGTTTAAAAATATATAAAGTCTTTAGAACAATAACACACCAGTATGATAGCTATTGTCCTGAAAGTCTTTCAGCAAGATAAAGATTGTAACTAATGTGGAAACTCAGAGTAAGATAGCTGACTGTTTCCATTAAATAATAGAATCATAGAAATTTAGAGCTGGAAAAGTGCTCAGAAATTTTAAAGCTCAACTTTCTGTTGGAGCAGAAAATCCACAGGTAAAGAATCCCTGATGGGTAGTTCTACAATGCCTCATGTCCAAAGTGCTAAAATTCTCAAAAGCAACTATAAAAATAGTATCTTAGAATAATTGAGTTGGAAGTCGCCTATAAGGCTATCAAATGTAGCCTTTACATCATGCAGGAATCCAAATCAAATCAAATCAAATCTGGAGGATGTTTTGTCTAATTTTCTCTTCAATGCTTCCAGTGTTCAAGCTTCCTGCAACTTAAGCTCATTATTACATGTTCTGCACTCTGGTTGAGAACAGATCCCGCCCTTCTGTATAACAGTCTCAAAAGTGCTCTCAAATCTCCACCCAGTCTTCTCTTTTCAAGGTGAAATATACCCAGTTCCACCAGTATTTCATCATACAGCTCAATTTCCACTCCCCTAAATATCTCTGTTGCTGTTTTCTGGACATCTTCCACTTTGTTGGCATCCTTCTGGAAGTACTGTGTCCAGAATTGGACTTAATACTCAAGATGAGGCATCACCAATACAGAATAGAGGTGAATGTTTATGAAATCTGGCAATGACACAAATTTAGGAGGAATAGCTAATACCTTGGAAGATGGAATCAAAATCCAAAAAGCCCTTAACAGCTTGAGCACTGGGCTGAAAACAACAGTATGAACTTTAATAGAAATAATTGCTAATATTTTCACAAATAGGTCAATCTTAGAAGAAATCAACCCAGAATGCTCCTTGGAAAGTCAAATTGTAAAGATGAAGCTAAGGTACTTTGGACATCAAATGAGAAGAGAGGATTCGCTTGAGAAGGCCTTGATGTTGGGAAAGGTGGAGGGCAAAAGAAGAAGGGGGCGGCCAAACATGAGATGGTTAGATGGTATTGTAGAGACAATGGGCACAGAACTGAGCAAGTTGAGGAGGATGGTGGAGGACAGAAGTGCCTAGCGGACAATGGTCCATGGGGTCACAGAGGGTTGGAATCGACTGTGAGACTGAACAACAACAACAAAATCTTCACATTCTCAATCATGATATTACTAAGCTAAGTATTCCCCTTCTTGTAACTGTGTGTTTGGGTTCCCCCCCCCTCTAGATGTAGATATTAACAATAATTTCTATTAAAGTTCATACTGTTGGTTTGTGTCATTTGCAGATTTCATAAACGTTCCCTACACCCACTCATCCAAATCATTAATAAAAATACTGAAGAATACCAGTCCCAGGATTGAGTCTTCTGGTCCGCCACTTGTTATCCCCTCCCAGTTGAAGAAAGAGCCACTGATAACTACGCTCTAAGAATGACTGCTATTATTCAAAGGCAGGCAACCATCCCTTCTATTTTACCATACTGCAGATAGGAAAATGGATGAAAAAGGTCATGCACTAATAGAAATACTGTGTAGATAAGGATTCCACAGTAGTGCAAATATAAAAGATAAGATGTAGAGCTGCAGGTATCTTGGCCTTTATGTTTATGTTGGTGAAATAGTCCTTGATGCTCTGAACCTAGGAGGTCTAATGCTAAATCTAGTACTGCAATACTGAAAAGTCCTTAATAGTTTGCCAAGATCATTTGATAAATGTCTGTTCCTAGCCACTATTCCGATCTCTTCCAATTATTTTTACTCTTCAGGCATGCCCATTAATTCCATTATTTCCATCTTTTATTTATTGTGTTTTACCCTTATTTTCAGTTCTTGACAAGACCCAACTGCAGCAAAGCAATGATGCACAACAGTGTGAAATCATTGTAAAATATTAAGAAAAATCTACTAAAATTCTTAAGAACAGCAATAAAAATATAATTAAAAATGTGAACTGATAGCTCAGCTAAAAGATTGTACAGTTTAAAAATGTAATCAAATGGAAAATAAAAGGGAACAGGTTCAGCAACCTCTTGTGAAAAGTTGTTTTTCAGAATATGATACTGTAGACTTTCAAAGTTAGAGAAACCCATGTTGTTCATAGTCATCAATCTACTTTGAGGCCACTATGGCTCTCAGAAAGGAATTTGAGAGGATTCCTTATCTATGTTTTTGGGATCATATGGAAGATCAATGTTCTGAAGTATCTTGATTCAAAACTAAGAGCTAGATCTCTGAATTTTGGCTAGATGCATACCTTTTGAGATAGACACAATGTTACATAGCGTCAGCATGGGGTGATTCTTTTCTAAAATTTCAGAACAAAAAGTCAAGAGCCATATAACAAATCACAGTACTTGACACACAAATTTACAGTGCATATATGATAATTTTAATGTAGTTAGTGGTAATACTGAATAACTTATTTCCTATTTCAGAGCCATCACCACAATTTATGAAAGATTACAGGCCCTTTCATATACTAAATATTCCCAGTTCCAAAAACTATTCCTTTTCAACTCACCAACATCATGGATATCCCAGCTTCCCAGCTGTGTATAACAGTAAGTGGGACCAGTCCCAGTGTTTATTTTATAAATGTACAGTACATCATGAATATAACACAACATAGCAATAGGGATTTTGATGTGAGAAAATTGGGCTTGTTTTATAAGGAAAATTATTAGCTTTTCAGGATAATCCTGTCATGATTAATCTGTGGTTTAAAAATTAGTCTAATAGATGAAGTTTTGGAGATTTACTACATAGTCAGAACAAGTAACAGTGAACTAATAAACATTATTTAATGAATTATTATTTAAATAAGCTATGTCTGGAGCCATTCCAATGGTAACATAACCCTAATAGCATGTTACGCAACATCAGCCAGTTACCTACTGTAGTGCTGATCCATATTTTTTCTTACTAATTTGTTACCTTATCTTTCTTCAAAAGTGTGACCAAAATAAATCTACTTTAAAGAAATTATTCTTTTTCATCTTTTTTTCTCCCTAATCTACCTGTGAGTGGATACTTATGAAAATTATTTCCTATTTAAACCTAGATAAGAGGTGTTATGATTAGCAAATAATTATTTTTTTCACATCTTCAGCATGACCCAGATTATCTTTCCTTTTTGAGCTATAAGGAATGAAATTCATGATGAGGTAAGCTAAATGCAGTGAACATTCCACCGGAAGAAATGCAGTTCCAAATACCATTTGTTTCCTGTTGCATATATAACATGCATATAACATGTATTATTATTAGGTTCAAAACCATTTACACTCCCATATTGTTCATATGAAAACATGATGTCCTTATCAACACCATTAGGAATAGATGTGAATTTCTTTGCACCACGTGATTGATTAGATTTTCTGGTTTTACTTTTGATGAACAAGGTATAAACCTAGATTATCTTCATATACCTTCATTGAGTGAAATATTGCATTTAGGGTAAATCTAGGCAACAATCCTGTGGCCCAGAGGGATATGTGACAAAACAGTTATAAGTATTGGCTGCAAAAAAATCTGCATAATTATTCCTATGTTGCTTTTACTCTTTCAAATACCTTAAATCTTTGAAAACAGCAGGATTAAATAGTTGGTTACTGAAATAAATGATAGGATTAAACCGTTTCAGTGCCAAACCATACTGTACTGCTGAGGTAGTCCCATGGGAATTATTAAGTGTCATCTAAAACAAGAGGCTTGGATATTGTGGTTACAAAGACAGTATCCAGCAAAGAAATGTGCAAGTTTAATAAGTAGATAGCAATCCCTACATTTTTTCTTAATTACATTCAAAAATAATGGCTTGAATCCCAACATAATTATGCTTAGAGTGGACCTTTTGGGCCAATGAAACTTTAGTGAGTTATGGCTAGTTTATCCAAAGGAATTCATTTATTTTCTTCAGAACAGTACTAAGTCTATACTGTATAAGATACTGCTTAGTAAACCTTCCAGAAAATAAAATATAAAACTGCCTTAGGTCCTTGTCTTCAAAAATTTATGTCACCATAAACTTACAAAAAGAAACAAAACAAAATAGTATATCATCAATACAGATGTGGAATATTAAAATATAGGTAAGGTATGGATAGACAAAAATGTATTAATGGGAATGAACATATCCAATCACTCATTATAAGTATTGCAGCTCCACTGGATACATTTAGAGTTTCCATAATTATCTTCCACAAAACCGGAACAGAAGTATATTTGACAAAAATGGGTGGGTTATCTACAAAATTGCCTTTTTAAAAACAAACTTAATATAATGACAGCTATAAAACACATTCAAATTAAATATATCAATATATAAATGAATTTATTTACAACAGTTAATTCTCATAACATCTTCAGTTCAAGAAAACACACTGGTCACACTTATCGGGTGGTGGTGTGAGGCAAGGACATTAAGATTTGTCATGAGGTATACTCCAACTCCAATGTGGCAGGAAATGGCTCTTTTGATGGTGAGAGTTTGAATTTATTTCAATGGTGTGTTATAATACACAGTCAGTAAATTTTAAAAATCCAGGACTTTAACATGATTTTTATTGAACTGGCCTGATCAATTTTTATGACCTTGAACCCGGGACAATCCTGGTTTTCTGGGATATATGACAACCCTGGATACATTGCATTTATACAAGTATTGATTTATCCTTCTGAAATTGCTGCTATGCTGCCTTTGTAGGTGAAAGATCCACTGTTATTGAATAGACATAAATCCTATTTTGAGAACTAAAAGGAGAATGTTCCCATGCAGGAATGACATAACACCTCACCTTTTGTTAACACCCTATGTTAGCTGCTTCATTTACATTTATTAACAGAATTGAAAAATTCCCTACAGATTGACAATGGCCATTGTTGTTGGTATTTCTAAGAAACATGTTCTTTAGGAACTACCATTGGGTAAACTATATAAGTGTTGCTGGTAAATTGTATGCAAGACATTTTTGGGACAAGCTGGAAAACTGGGTGTCCTCAAATTATCTTTTGAAAGAGGAACAAACTAGTTCTCAATCTTCTAGAGAAATGTTTTCCAACCTTTGGCTTTTGGACTCCAATTCCTAGAAGCCTAAGCCAATTCCCCAAATAACTGATCAGCCAATGTACTGACTTAGGCTTCTGGGAATTGAAGTACCCCTGTCGGGCATGTGCCCCACATTGAGAGCCACTATTCTAGAGCAACTACTAACCAATATTTTCTGTTTCACAGGGTGGCACTATACATTCCTCCTTATCATTTGCCTTTTGTCTTTTAGTCCATATCTTGACTTTGTCTTCAGAATAAATTGGGATCCTTGCTGGCTCTCTGGTTTTGAAACAGAGATGAGCACTGAACCCTAGAGTCAGATATGACTGGCTTTTGAGCAAGGAAAACCTTTACCTGAGCACAAATTGGCAACTTTTTCAGGTGAATTCAGGGACCATTGGGAGAATTCTAGACTATGAAAGAGAGTCATCTCAAATAGTGACCTTTCAAATCCTATCCCAGAAAATATGAGACTACACCAGGGATTTTATTAGCACTTCTCTTATTTAATCTATATTTTAATGTCATAGTTTCTTTTAAAATCAAATATTTAGTTCTTCCTGTTTCATCCAGAGTACCAATGTTTCAGTGTTTCTATATTCAGATGATGCTGTCCTCCGGTTACACACACAGGTGAGAATTCAAAAGCTCCTTGGAGCTCAAAACTTATTCTGCACAAGGGGAGTTCTCCAGATTAATTATGGTAAAATCAAAAGATTATTATTTGACTGGCACCATTGATATTATCAACATTTAGTCGGCCCTTTGCTATGTTATTCTTGGTATCCTTTTACCTGCTGACAATATGGACACAATATTGTGCAGCAATATTGGACCATTTCCTGACATTTTCAATCAAGGAAATATGGAGGGGTTTTAGAAGAATTGAAAAAAATATTTCTGGCAATCTCAGACTATAATCCTGTCTCCTTTACTTCACATTTTTTCTGTAGATTTGTAGATTGCTTTTTGGGGAAAGACTGAGCTATTTATTTTTTATATTCACCATGTTCATCAACTTCCTGAACAGAATTAGATTTCTTTGTATTCTTTTATCTAGCAAATAATTGATAGACCTAATTATGAGAAAATAAAGGTTGCAAAATCTTATTTGGTTACTGTCATGATGTGAGTAGTACTTAAAGGCTACACAGGAAGCTTAGCAGTGAATATTAGCAAGTAGGTTTTAGTAGGTTTTTCATTGCTGTATGCTCTCAGTTATTACTGACTTCAAAATAATTTGCACTTTAAGCAGTTTTGACAGATTGACCACTATTCTTAGAAGCTTATAATAATGTGATAATTATGTAACTTCAAGTAAATTCTAACTTATGATAACCCTTCCCATGGTTTTCTAGGTAGAAAAAATACAGAGGGGATTATCATTCCCTTCTCCTGGAAGCACCCAGGGAATGTGTAGCTTGTCCATGATGACACAGGTTGCTCTTTTCCAGGGAACACAGTGGGAATCAAACTCCCAACTGCTGTCTCTGCACACAGATACCTAAACCCTTTGAACTATTTAGACTCAAAAAAGTATTATAAGGATGATTATTATTATTTTGCATTGCATAACAGTGTTTAATAACATTAGCAATACTTAACCTTTATTTTCAGAAATTTCTTCAGAAGTGCTGTGTGGTATAAAGAAAATGTTAAAAGTTAGAAATGTTACCTATATATAGCTGAAATGAATTAATAATTTAGTTTCACTATTGGAAAAATCATAGCAGAAAAGGCCAAACCAGGAAAGAGTTAAATCACTTTATTTTTAAAATGCAGGCTGTGGTTATAGTAAATTGCCACTTGGATACTTCAGTAAGTTAAGTATCTGGCTGTGTTGCTAGAGTTCGGGAGTTCGGGCTTGCACTGTGCATCTCAGAAGAGCCAGACTATATGGCCTTCAACAAACTGCACTGTCCCAAAATGTCCCCAGAAGAAGGGAAAGGTAAATAATTTCCAAGTATTCTCCATCTAGAAACTCCTGGAAACATAAACCAAAAAATCCTGGTTGACATAAACCAAAATTGCCTTGATAGCATACTATTATTTACTATTATAGTAAATAGTTGTTCATGACAACATTAGTTCCTGTTTTCCAGCCTTTGAAAAGTCAGATATGTTAATATCAATAAACACTTATATCTGTGAGATCAAGCGGGTTTAATTGCATTTGAATGTCTTCTATGAGTGCAAAATATATTTCAAAAATAGCCCATGTTATACTGTATTCTGCAACTTTGTGTAAAATTGCATGAAGTGCATTGTGAATGTCAAATGGCTAATTTTACTTAGACAGCTGTTTACTACTAGATAATAGTAAAATATTTTAGAGAGCATACAATTGACCACTAGAAAAGTATTGATATTATAAAAGTTCAGGCCAAATAAGAACTATGTACTTTGTTGGTATTTGAAGGATTACTTATAAAGTCAGTAATAAGGAGTAGAAATTTTTTAAAAAGTAAAGTGAAAGTCTTGAATCCAGTTGTTTGCACCAGATACAATAGATCCACTAAGCCATGGAAAATTAAGTCCCTAAAAGTTTGATGACCAACTTTATCTAGAAAGTGCTTACTCCGTTTGTCCTTTGAGTTCCAATGAAGACACAGTCCTGGTGGTCCCCTTCTTAATTATTTAGGGCAAAAATCCTTTCAACCCAGAATAATTTCTGACATGAAATTATTATTATTATTATTTAGGGAGGAGCATTTAGTATGATGGCACCAACTCTTTACTCTGCTGTTAAACAGGCACCCCTTTTGATGCTATCATATAGAGTAGGTGAATTTGCCTGTTTTTGGCTGCCTTTTTAATATAGTTCATCCACATTATTGATAATGTAAAACACAATATTTTGTTTTAGTCTGTTTATGTTTTATATGTGTTCCTACTGCTGTATGTTACTGTGACATATAAGGTATGGCTTACAATTTTGGGAAAAATTGTTATATTGGCAGCAAAGTCAATCCAATTTAGAATTTGAGAAACACTCCCAACACCACTTGTGGTGGGTGGAGCCTTGAGTGACAGGAAAAAATCAAGGGCAAAATAATCATCAATGACATATTTTTTCACCCAGCTTCTCTGAATACATGAAATTAACATCTGAAAGCAAAGTATGTTATTTAATTCCCATATTAGCCTTGGAAATATTTCTTGAAAAACACTCCATTCTTCCATTATTAATTGGCTTATATGGGGGTGGAAGGAACAGTTTATGGACATAATAAATGTAGACTTGTTTGTGACTGTAGTAAGCAATTAAAAAGTAGAGCATATTGTGTATGAAAACTGGAAGTTGAATGTTGTGCTACATCTAAATAACAAGGAAGAAGATAGTGACTATACTTTTAAAAATAATTGGCAAATGAACATTTTATGAGATCAGCATAGTTCCCTTTCATCTGTCAGATATATACAGTTAGTACAAAACCTATTGTTTTGTTTTATAGATGCCCTTTGGAATGAAGATCCTTTTAAATAAATGCATGATTGATAACTTTTAAACTAATAGTGATACCATTAATACCTTCAAATTGGTTTCTGAATAAAATCAATTACAATTAATATTTAGTATTGTGCTGCACTTGCTTGAATAATGCTCTGAAGCTACAACTACAAGTTAAAATGAATGTTTAATCATTAAAAATGTATGACTTCATTTAAATTTGTGTTTCTAGGGAAGTAGCTGGTCTCTCACAATAACAAAATGGCTTTGTGGCAAAGGAAGCTACCTGTTTTGCTGAATAAATATATTAGAGTAGTCATTCAGTCCACATTGAGACTGGATAAAGTATTTGAATGTGTTCATCCTAGGAGTAAATCTGTAGCTTTATTCAGCCATTCTGTGTGGAGACAAAACAAATGTATGAGAGCTTTTACCTAGTAAGACTCCATCAGTTTTCTCAAATGGAGAGTATCCATGCAAAGAGGGGATATCCCTTTACATTCGTAGGCTTTCTGTGTGATTTTGAACACTGATTTTCAAGGGGTCTACATTATATGATGAACCTTGAAACCTAGAGGAAGCTCTCTTCTTCTGCCTATCGCTCTCTACCAGGGGTGGCCAGCCTTGGTGCTCCAGCTGTTCTTGGAACTGAAGTCCGAGAACAGTTGGAGCACCAAGGTTGGCCACCCCTGCTCTATGCTCAGAAAATTCATGTCCAGCCCTACCATGAGTTCCTCAGAGGGAATTGTCTCAGATGAAAGAGTGATTGGAACAGCACAACCCTGAGCAGGAGTTATCCAGCATTTTGGATAATATAACTTCTTGGAAAGCAGTGGCATTCCATGGGGTTTTCTCATTCTTGTTCTAACCTTTCTTGACTCAGCTTAGATTCCAGGATCAAACAAAACCGAGTATGTTCAGAGTGGTGTGGCAGTCTATGCCACCCTGAATCACTGTTAAATACAAAATGACTAAGTCCAAACCTGAAGGTTTGGCAACTAGATCATGAGGCGGATTTTTCAGGAGGGGCAAAAAAAATTCAGGAGGAGCAACAATGTCACACTCACATATATATAACATTGGCATCATGGGTTGGGTTGGAGGGCAGGCTGTTAGCTCAGGAGGGTCCCCCCCCCCCCCCCCGGCCCTCTCTAGCAATGGCCCTGCTTCAGCACTTTGGCTAATTCTAAGAACAAATTATACACAATGGGCACAGAGCTGAGCAAGTTGAGAAGGATGGTGGAGGACAGAGGTGCCTGGCGGACAATGGTTCATGGGGTTGCAAAGGGTCGAATATTGCTTGTTTATCATCATCACCTGGGTGCCTGGTACAGAACCAGGAAGTCCCAGAATGGCATGCTTTCCTTGCTGAAGCACAATGGAGGAAAGTTCTAAAGATCCCAAAAAGGAGCATTTATGCTCCCCAAAGACTGCCGCTGCCAGGAGAAGCAGCAGAGACTGTGTAAACAGCAGCAAAAATGCCGTGATTGTGACATATTGTGACTTCTGGTGGTGGGTGGCAGGCTGTCCTAGAGGTCCCTGGGTGACCACCACAGGCTGGATTAATGGGCCCAATTAAGCCCATGGCCCATAGGTTGAGAATACGTGAAGTAAACCCATAAATGGAATGCGGTGGTTTAGTGGTTAAGATGGTGAACTTGATGACCAGAAGGTGAGCAGGTCAGCAGTTCAAGATCCAAGTACTGCATGATGGAGTGAGCTCATATCCCTGTCCCAGCTCCTGCCAACCTTGCAGTTTGAAAGCAAGAAATCACAAGTAGATAAATAGATACCACTTTGATGGGAAGGTAAAAAGCTTTCCGTGCACTCCTGAGTTTAGTCATACTTGCCACATGTCCACAAAAAACATCTGTAGACACAGACAGTGCTCGCTCTTTGGCTATAAACAGAGATGAACACTTAACCCTAGAGTGAGATACAACTGGCTTTCAAGCAAAGGTGACCTTTACTTTTATCTAAACCCATATAAAGACTTTTGAATATTGAGATACAAATCAATGTGGAAAGGTTATAAATTAGATCAAAGTGAATGTGTTGCTACTTATAAGACAAATAATTTCACACATCTCAAATTTTGAGAGCATATTGTAATAGCAAACACTTTGTTGCATTTTTTTTAAAAAATTTCACTTTAAAAAAACCTCATTAGATTTGCTCAGATTACAGGTGTTATATTACATTTCCCTCCTCTTGCCACACTGTTAAGAAAAGTATAGTGTGCCCATTTTGCACTGTAACAGCTCTTAGAAATAAATCTGTGTATGCACTAACTCTAAGATCAACTATATTAACACTCCACAGCTCTAGTATTTTAAATGAAAATCAATAATCAAGTGTCAAGAGTCACTTTGAAACTCACTCTGATGAGCAGAACTGTCTTCACCTAGCTTTATTTCTTGCTATACGGAGAATATAGATGGAGAATTTAAAAAAATTAAGATGAAGAAGCAGCATAACGCTTCATAAAAACTGGGATGTTCACTGGCAGTCACAGGTATACAGAGGTGTATCATTGGTCAAACTGCATTTTCTCACTGATTCCCCATTTTATGTTGTGTTTTGTAGTGATGTTAGTTTATAAGTGTTCAAGACAAACAGTTTATCTTGAAGCAGTATTCAATTATATTTCCCCATTGGACCATCTATCGCCAAGACATCAAACAGCTTGAGCACTTTCAACAACAAAAGCTAAGGTCTATCTTGAACATCAAATGGGATGACTACATCACCAGCATCACACTCCTCGAGAAGGCAAATGTAAATAGCATTGAAGCTTTCCTCATAGGCCATCGTCTTAGATGGATAGGGCATGTCCACCATAAAGATGGTTCCGGGCTTCCTTATCATTTATCTATGGGGAACTTAGCTTCGGTACAAGACCTCATTGAGCTCCTTTGAAGCATTATAGGGACCAGTTGAAACAAACCATGAAGGTGTCAGGTATAAACCCACAAACTTGGGAAGCAGCAGCCATAGATCGCCCACTTTGGCCAAACCATCTCTGCTGCTACAGATCATTTTGAAGGAGAACGCTGCAGACATGAAGAGGCTAAGTGACAAACACAAAAGCTTCATCAAACTCAACTATGCCCTCCACCATTTATCCAGTGTAATGTGTGTGGTCACATGTTTCATGCCAGGATTGGTTTATTGAGTCATCAGTGACACATCCATCAACTGAGAAAGTGATTTCCAGGAAAACTTGGCTGGATATGAGTAGCAGCCAATGACGATGACAAAGAAATGGCTAAATATTCTTCCTGTGGTATCTCATATGTGCACTTGTAACTGCTATATAAGTGGAACTCTGTGTGGACTGCAGGTTGCCAAAGTCAGTGTGGTTCTTCACACTGCAGTGTGAAATCCACATGCCATGTATAATTATTTTAAAACAATTTTCTCAATAGAGAGGAAATAAATTTTATATTGATTGTTAGAAGTAGCTATTGGCAATGTCTTCATGACAACCTCCAGGAGAAATGCTGTCTTAGCATGCTTATTGAAAACTTGAAGACCTCATTAATTTTAAAAGAAGCACTTCCGTGTACAACATGTGCAGTGTTGGATCACTGTACACTGTTTTAACCAATTACCAGAGAGAGGGGGGTTGCATAGTTATGGCAACAATTTCTTTACAGTTCATTGACCAACCTGTCCCAAAGTCAGACAGGGCTGGAACCCATGAAAGAGTCGATCATTGCTGATGTGTCAGCTAATTATATCCTGGGGAGGGGAAAGAGGTAATTTGCAGGGAGTAAGAAAGGAGAATATAAAAGAAACTGGAGGTCAAACAGAACTCAGAGCCTCTTGGAAGGTCAAAAATCAAGAGAAGTAAGCAGTGTTTCTTAGAGAGAAGAACACAGAAGACCAGATGAACAAGGGAGGAAAAATATGACGATCAAAAGTGGAGAAGATAGGTTGAGCTGAAATTTTGCCACATATACATTTATAAACAATTTTAGAACAAATAAAGCCAAATAAAGCCACAGTTTAATAACAGAAATATGAGGAACAGTTCACAATGCTCACATATTCCTTCAAAGAAAAAGAACCAATTTTTATTCATTTTCTTATTTCCTCTTTTTGTATATATATTTCTCTAAGCCATACAAAGTAAGTTCTTTTAATTGTTCTTTGCATATCCATCCTGCAAAACTCATTAATCATTTTTACTATTTTCACCTATGCTCAATCTAGTTTGTCAACATCTTTCTGGTAGTGTGAACATTTGAAATCAAAATGTTATTTCTCTGCTGTCTTTAAGTCTACCTTAGTTATCAGTCTCTTGATGCGTTTGTGGCACTTTAATCAATCTTTTTTGAGCTAGCTCCTGATACTTGTCCCTTAGAGAGAGAGAAATAATCCAAAATAATGTATTTCCAGTTCTTAGCCCTTCAACTACATATGCAGATTATGATGTTATACCCAGATCCATTACTATTCATAGAAAGGCATACAAAGGTTATCAGAGTCAGAATCTGATATGACTCTTTTGTCTTTAAGGGATGCATAGGAATGAAATTCATCGGGTGTATCGTTTGCTGTAGTATTTGGATATTCCATGTTTATTTAATTTTTGAAGCAATTTTACAAGGCTTTAAAAAGTACTTTCACAGTAACCCTATAATACCGGTAGGACCCGGTAGGACCCGGTAGGAACAATCTCGGAGGGTTCTCCGAGAGGGTGGCCCATTTTTAAGGCGTCCGGTTCTGGACACCTCACCGAAAGAATTTTTTTTTAATTGGAGCCAAAAGGGCTCCAATTTAGTGTGCATTCGCAGAAACTCAATCTGATGCATTGTGCATGCATCAGATTGAGTTTCTGTGCATGTGCACTAAATTGGAGCCATTTTGGCTCCATTTTTTTTTAAAAAAAAATTCAGAGCTGGAGCCGCACCTTTTCAGAACAGCTCTGGCAGTGGCGGCGGCAGTGGCCCTCAGAGGAGGGCACCTCCCCTGGGGCCGCCGAGCTCCCATGGGCACGTTGAGGCCTGCCCAGGCCATCCGCCACTTGCGTGACCTACCAGGGACTTGGGGCTGAAAAGCCCCCATGGGCTGGGGACACCTGGTGGAGCACGCTGCTAACTCCTCCTCCTCCAGCTCCGATGGCGGCAGTGATGGCGGTGGCAATGGCGGCTCCGTCAGTGGTGACAGCAATGGTGGCAGCAGCAGTGGCGACGGCAGTGACGATGGCGGTGAAAACGGCGGTGGCAGAGGTGATGATGACGGTGGCTTTTTACAGCCTATTGCATGTGTAAATACATGTAGTGTTATATATTCTATACCAGTAGCTTCCAAACTTGCTGGAATCATTTATTTTTATTTATTTATTAATCGTATTTACTATCCCGCCCCAATCGGGTAAACCCGACTCTGGGCGGCTTACAGTATGGATTAAAATCACAGGATAAACTAATATAATAGTTAGGTTTAAAACCATAAAAAGTTCATAAGAGAAATTAAAATTAAAATAGCGCACCACTAAAAACCGGAGCAGGAAGAGGTGGCAGTCCCCTAAACCAACCAGCCTACATGGGATCCCACATTACTGGGTCCCCATACATGTTCTGCGAGCCAGGTCTTTAAGCCTCGGCGGAAAGACAGGAGATCTACCTGTAGGCGCAGCTCAGTTGGGAGGAGGTTCCACAGGGCCGGGGCGGACACAGAGAAGGCCCTCTTCCTAGTGCCAGTGAGGTGAGCCTCCCTAGCCGATAGAATAACAAGAGAGCCCCTCCGATCCACCCTGGTGGGACGGACAGACGTTCTTAGGGTGATGCGGTCTCTAAGGTATCCTGGCCCACTACCATGTAGGGCTTTAAAGGTAATAACCAGCACCTTGAATTGCACCCGGAGACACACTAGCAACCAATGCAGCTCCCGAAGCAGTGGTGTGGCACAAGCATATCGCCCGCGCCCCATCACTACCCGGGCCGCCGCATTTTGGACCAGTTGCAGTCTCCGAATGGTCACCAAGGGCAGCCCCATGTAGAGCGCATTACAGTAATCAAGTCTGGAGGTGACCAAAGCATGTGTGACCGTGAGCAAGGCGTCCCGGTCCAGGAGTGGGCATAACTGGCGGATTACACGAAGTTGTGCAAAAGCCCTCCTGGCCACGACTGCCACCTGCTCTTTGAACAGTAGTCGTGAGTCCAGGAGGACCCCCAGATTACGCACTGGATCTGCCTGGGGCAGAACTGCCCCATCCAGAACCAAAGCTGGTAACTCCCGAGGTAACACGGGGCCCCCTACCCAAAGCCACTCAGTCTTGCCGGGATTCAGCTGTAGCCCATTTGCCCCCATCCAGAACCTAACAGCCTCCAGGCACCTGGAAAGGACTTCCACTGCACCGCTTGGGTCCCCACGGGCCGAGATGTATAACTGAGTATCATCAGCATATTGATGATACTTCACCCCGTGGGAACGGATGATCTCACCCAGAGGCTTCATGTAGATGTTAAATAGGAGAGGAGAAAGCACCGAGCCCTGAGGCACCCTGTATTGGAGGGGCCTAGGGCTGGACTTCTCGTTCTCCAGCCACACCGACTGGGTCCTGCCCCTCAGGAATGAGGAAAACCAGGCCAACACAGTGCCCTGGATCCCCAACCCTTGGAGCCTCCCCAGAAGGATACCATGATCGACGGTATCGAAGGCCGCTGACAGATCGAGAAGAGCTAGAACGGACGGATAACCTCCATCCTGCTCTCTCCAGAGATCATCCACCAATGCGATTAGTGCAGTTTCTGTCCCATGTCCGGGCCTGAATCCTGACTGAAAAGGGTCCAGATAATCCGCTTCATCCAGGACTTCCTGTAACATATCTCTGTATGTTTATGAACACCTCATACTTCCACACTATCATACAATCCCCTGTTAACTGAAAATTCAATTTGTAATTGTAAATCTAAACTGAAATAAGAAGAAAGGAAGTTATTTTAAATTAAAAATAGCACAATTTCTTATTAGAAAACTTAAATTCTGGTAATAATGTATGACTGAGAAATTTGTTTAAGCTGATAAAATACCAGGTGCATGAGTTATATTTGTTTTGTATTGTTATTTTAATATTATAAACCACCCAGCGTGGGAAAATCAATCAGATGGGAGGTAAGTAAGTAGGTAAGTAACCAAGTAGCAGGTAACTGAGTAAGTAAATAAATATTCCTTCAACTCCCAATGGGGTAAAAAAGGAAACAAAAAAGATGTAAAAATGTCATAATTTTGTCCCCTGCCATTGTTTGTTTCATATTCCTTCATATGGGAAAAATATGGGTGGGAAAACTAATGGCTTATACAATTATTTTGACTATCCCAAGTTTAACCAGTTACTAAAAGGTTTCTTCAAAGAAAAAGGCAAGAAGAAAACTGCTTTTACAACACTCACGGAAATGCCTCAATTTTTGGTTCTCCATAATGCCTCAGGCATGTTTCAGAAATTGATGTATAAGCTTTAGAAGGAATTGAAGTATTTTCACGGGTTTCTATAGATGATTTTTTTTTTAGATTCATGGGACTTCTCCTCCTCAAGCTATAGATACAGTATTACCTTATTTATGGAGAGCTGAAATAACTGTGAAAACCCATAATATTAAACTGTTCTTGAAAGAGGTGCATTTGCACAACCAAGTAGATGTGGTGATTATTCATACTGTGGGAATGGGTGATATATGAACTCAAACCATGACTGTTCTTTACTATTGTTCAACCAACTTTAAATATTGAGTTACAAAGATGGCATATTTCAGTAAATCATATTTGACTTTTTTTCAGATAAGAAATATTGACTTTTTTTTACTATAACCCTTAGATGACTGTAGGATTCTCAAAATTATAGTCCCTCTGCTCTACAATTTATTTCCCATCTCTCATAAATCTTTCAGTCTCAATATTAGTCCAACAGATTGTCTCTGTGATTTGTTTGGGAATGAGTGGATTATGCTATTGAAATGTTTTTGTTTTAAATGTTTGGAGTTTTATTCTAAGACATCTTGCAACTTTTTTTTTTAAAAAAAGTGCCATGTACAGAAATGTCAAATCACAGTTATTTGGAAATAGAGATAATCTATTATGGCATTACATCTGAACTTTTAATGGAAAATTGCATCTTTCTATCTATTATGTCAGGATAACCAAGAGATTGCTTTGATATCCAAAATAATAAAAATAACACTTAGGAAAGCTATATTTTTGAAGCATATCAGAGAATAAACAAAACAAAAACACCGTAGCACTTTGAAGACTATTACATTTTAATATTAGCTTTTATGGATCAAGTCCACTTCATCAGACCTTAAGAGCATGACTCATGAGGCTAATTGTTCTGTACTCCTCACATAACTTTGTGTTTGGTTTCTTCAGTAATGTAACAAAGGTTGATAGCAACTAATAGCTCAGAAGTATTCCTGTGTCAGAAATGGTGTTAAAAAGGTTTGTCAATTTTTTGATGTTAACTTTGGACAGAAGTTTCAAAATTTCTACTGCGATGTCATCTGGTACTCTTGCTTTCCTGTCATTGGATCGTTGCAAAGCTCTTGCAACCTCATTCTCCAGTATTGGTGGTCTAATATTGCCCTTTGTGACAGGCTGTTCTTCTCTTTCATCACTAAACAGCTCTCCTATATATTATTTCCATACATTGATCTTATCTCTTATTTCAACTGCAAAATTCCTTGTCCTTTAACAATGTATGTGTCTTCTGTTGTCTTCTGCCAGTAACTTCCTTGGTCTTTTTAAGTACGTTGGAAAAAATTGTCTTTATTTTAGTATTCCTCTATCTTAGCACATCTATCAGCCATATACGTTTCCTTTGCAGCTCTTATTTTGTGCCTAATCATCCACTGTAGATCATTATATTTTTCCTTGTCCTGATTCTTATAGGTCATTCTTATTTCCATTAAACTGAGTATGCCATCTGTCATCCATTCCTTATTCTTATGGTTTGACCTTTGTCTGCAAATATATTTCTGTCTAACTTTCTGGGTTATATCTTTTATTATCCCCCATTTCTCTTCTACACATATTTCCCATTGACATTTTCCCATTTTGTCTAACTCCTTTCTCATTGTCTCTCTTGTTGTTGTTCTACATTCTTTGTCCTTAAGGACATTGATATCAAAAATAGTTTTCATTGTTTTAGTTACAATTTTAGATAATTTTAGGTAGAAACGAGGTATTAACAGGTTATGGTCTGCTCCAGGATAGGTCTTTGCTGACAAGATGCTGCTACAAAACCTTCTGTTTATAAGAGCAAAGCATATTTGATTTCTGACCAACTCAGAGTTGTGCTGAAGTATACAAAAGAAATGAAGTTACTGTGATTATGACAGTTTTTAATGCTAAATTTGGCCAGGGTAAAGAGAATGACATAGTCGGACTATATGACCTTGGAAAAAAGAACAAGAGAGGAAATCGCCTTGTACAGTTCTGCAGAAAAAATGATCTAGTGATCACCAACACATGGTTTAAAATGATACACAGGACTTTACACATGGATGTCCCCTGCCTATAGCCCAAATAATATTATCTGAAAATGGTATTACACTAAGTACTGTGTTCTTTATCCCTTTGCTCAGGATCACCCAACTCCATTCCAGTGACGTTTTTAATTGTTTCCTATGTAATTGACCATGTATTCTGACACACTGCATTGGCTCACTCCTGGCCACCTTGTCTCACTCATTCCCACTCTATCAACATCCAGCCTCTTCATTTCCTTTACTACATTATAAATATTTCCTTTTTCATAAATACTCCTGACATTCCAGATACAGACTTTTATGGATGACCCAGAGATTCTTAGCACCTTCTGCCTGCTGAAGGGCTGCCAGGGACTGAGAGCTGTGATTATTTAACTTTCAGTCATGGAGGTTGTCCTGGGAGCAATATATTGCATTTATCTTCTCCAACCTTCTACATTGCAGTGTGACACCTGTACCACTAATCCAGGCACACAAGTCACTTTTTGATCCTGAAGCCTTTTGGCATACAAAGTCCTCAGCCCCAGGCAGGACTGATGAATCTGATGCCCACCATCAAGATGGATTCAAGTGGGATTTAATCCACTTGATCCATCACTCTTCTCTGTGGACGTGGGTGCCAAAGGTCATTAGTCCTGAGGGTGGTCAGGTTAGTTAACTGCCCTCTGACATTCAGTGTTGAGTCACTGGCATTATGGTCTACTATATTACTGTGGCAGTGTAACCTGTGTATGCAGATAATTCAAACTAATCTGGGAAACCTGAACTTCCCATAACACATTCACTTCACACTACTAAAAATTCATAAAAGTTGGACTTTTTATAATTTTGAGATGATTTTAAAAATGTAAAACAAAATAATGTAGCAGGGAGTTATTTTTAACAAAGAACCCTATTCTTTCAGCAGCATCTCTTTAAAGGCAGAAAGATAAATGAACATTTAGATTAAGAGCTGAAAGTTGCTGTTCCATGTTGACAAGACTTTAAAACATAATCAGTTTCAATCCTTTCTTAGCAAACATTCTCCATCTCAATGACTGTTTTATCTCTCATTTGATGATAACACACCAGAAGCCTGTTTATGCATGTCAGAAGGACCAAGGTTTGCTGTAAAAATGTGAAGATCAACTGTCATTGAGCTGTGCAGAGAAACTATGATTGCCCCATTTATATGATTGCCATGAGCAAAGTAATTACATAGACAAATAATAGTATTTTCCAACTATGTATAATTTTGTTTGTTATTTTTTCTGCCCTCTTATCAAGAACAACATGTCATTGTTCAAATGAGGGTTTTGCTACTCCATTGCCCCTGTTATTTATTGGCAGTATAAACAAAGATGCTACTAACACTTTAAAAGCAATTTTGGGGGCAATAAACACAGAGTATTCAATAGGAGTCTTCTTTCTGGGAAGGGGGATTGCTCTTATGTGATAAAGTGGTGTTAAGAACCTTATCCAAAACTGCAAGAATATTAACACTCCCCTTCCCTTAGAGACTTTTTGGATTTAATATTGTAAATAAGAACAAATATCATTCTCTATCAAATGCATGTGTCTCCTGTCAGATAATAAAATAAATATTTCATTCTTCTGTTCTATCATTTGAACCCTCATTTGTGCCTTCAGCTAGTTAAGGGATCAAAACAGCAGCATCCTAACCTTAAGACAAGAAAACAACTCCAAGGCTCAAATGCTGAACATATCTACCTGGGAGTAAAATCAATGCAAATGAACATACTTACTTTTAAGTAGATGCATACAAGATTGTACTGTGAACTACTGCTAACTTGATTATACTGTGATGGAGTGCATAACAGGATAGGAACCCATGAATCATATCTATCATTGTATTTTGGAATAAAACTGCAGCCATGAACAATGAAATATAATGAATTACAATTCTCTTTAACATGCAACATTGTGATTTTGAAATCTTCTTTGCCACTTGTTGCAGTTTTTAGGCCCCCTATTGTAAAAATGGTGTCTCCTTGACACTCTCTTGTTTAATTGATGTTTCTTGTCTCACATATATTTTAAATATATGGAGAAACCTTACATTTCATCACCCTCTTCAATTGCTATGCCCACTTCCAGGTATGGATAGAGGCCTATAGATACATCCTGCCCCATCTTCACTACATCTGAATCTCTCTCAGACCATTACATGTTTAATTGAGATGACCTGCAATAAGTGGTGGCCATCAGCAGGTTCACACCAGTTCGCTAGAACTGGTAGCAGAAATTCTGGCTGGCCCCTCTGCCCATCCAAGTTTTGAAATAAAGTAGTCCTAATTTGGGTGCAATGCAGGGCTTTTCCCCAGGCCACACCCAGCTTTCTGATTACAGTAGAAGCAGCTATGCCCTTTACTTTACTTTACATTGTAAGTTAACAGACATTGGGTTTTGTATGAACCATTAAATGTATGCCCCCATGATCAGAGTTCCATTCCCTTTCCCATTATATTTTTTTTTCAAAACAACAACAGAAAACTGAAATAAAATTACAGATAAGCAGGTCAACTGCCTGCCCATAATGCAAAGCTATTATCCAGTACTGCATACAAATATATGGGTATGATTTTGATCTGCAAATTCTGTCTGGCTAATGCTAAGCATCCAGAATAAGTGACTGCATAAAACTAAATCAGCTGGGAGTCATAGTGGCCTGAGACTTTATTTAATAATGCCAGAGCAAGCTAGATATTACTAGATTTATAACTTTGTCATATTAACTCAAGTAAACTGAACATTTATCATGTTGACAATGACTTTCTGAATAAAGGCACTAATTCATAGAAAGGCTGGGTTTTCATTAGATATTTTGCTAGCTTGGCTGTTTAACAAATGCAGAGGCACATGTTTCTTGCTTACCTTGCACTTTAAGCTATCAGAGATGAAAAGTAACCTTGGAACTCCCTTGTTGACTGGCTTCCATGATTATCTGTGAGTTCAGAAACTGAAGGCAGGTTGAGTAATCTGTCTTTTCTTCAGATTCCAGACTACCCATGAATAAAAATCACACCGTTCAGAATGTAGGGGTGTAAGGAGCTGCTTTGTACCTGAATAAAGGGTATGTAGATGGGGGCCATGTAGATATATCCTTCAGGATTCATTCCAACCTTCTCCATCCTTGGGTTTCTGGTGTTATCTGGGTATTTCTGAATCTATTTGTTCTTAAACAAACAAAATTTTGAGAAAGGAATGGAACACTAAGAGCTACGAGCTGAGGATAGAGGATTTATCTTGTGACTGAAACTGTTAAAGTCCACAATTCAACAAGCCATGGTGGGTATAGTGAAATCCATTCATGTCATATAACTGCTAAGCCCCTACCCCACAGCAAAATTGTTTCAGTCAGTTAAACAGACTTCCACTCTCCAATCTGTTTTAGATTCAAAATGGCATTTTTGTCTTCTTTTTAAAAAAAAGAAACATGGAGGGGTTTTTTATAGAATATTTTGAAACTTAAAGGAGATCCATGGCGATGGCTTATGAGTGTATGGCCAATTAAAAGCTCAAGAGGCTTCTGAAAGTTTGACTAGCCATTTTTATGCCATGAAAATATACAATCATGGGAATATCAAGTGGTTACAGGTATGTTATCTTATGAAGTCCTCAATGTCTTCTGATGGCAATCATTCTTGAGGTACAGTGAAGTGATTTGTGAGGTAGTTGACTAATTGGGTTGTAAAATAACAGGAAATTTTTATCTTTTAAACTAATTGGAGTCATACTTTTACTCCCATTGAGAACTATCTGTGGGCTCTTCTGACTCGAAGGAAGAATTAATGTGAAGTGTCAAGGGGAAAAAAACTTGTTCTAGGTACAACATGAATGGTCCTTATCAGGGATTTCCCTAGCAATATGTGTGCCAGGGTAGCAGAATAGCACTTTAAGCTGTTGCACAGCGAAAGCTTCAGGTGCAATGACACGCACACATATAGTTTCAGTGAAAGGTGTAGTTTACTTGTGAGTGAGGGGAAGACAACATACACAGAACTATATACAAAGGTACCAGTCTCTCTCCAAGTCCCACAGTTGCAATAGAGCTTGGATTCCTCTGATGGCTCCAGTCCAAAGAGCATGTACACAGTCCTGCTAGCAAACATTCACTGCAGGCTGGCAAAGTCAGTGTGCTACTTCTCAGTGGTATAAGGTACTTGTCAGTTCTCAGAGAAACAGAGCTTCACGCAGCACATATTTCTCCCTCTCGAGTCAGTGGTCAGTCTGTCAGCAGTTCTTCCTTCTCAGTAGAATACTCTCCTCAGCAGCACAACCTCCTTCAGCAGTTTCACCCTCCTCAGCATAACCTTCCCCAGTTGGCCACAGTTATACTGTGGTGTTGCTGGGCTATTCCTCTAATCAGCCACAGCTGTGCTGTTGCTGGGGCACATACACCAGGTAGGCACAGCCGTGCAATCAGTCTGTGCCTCAATCCCAAGCACCTGTGTTTAAGGCTCTTGCAGGCCCTTAAAACTGTACTAACACACTGGGCAGAAATCTTTGTACAATACCACCCAAAATGCCCTAACAGTCCTGCTTTGGGATACTCAGAGGATAACACAACAAGAAAGTTCTTCATAGTATATATTCCACAGGGAGAATTCCACAGTCAGTACTATACTGTTGTTATATTAAAAGTGATCCTAAAGAAGGAGCATTGTCTGAATTGCTCTGGACACAGAATTTTTCAATCAACACCTACAGTTTTCTTTCTCTCTGTTCACACATAATCATCTGGTGTTATCCATTTTTGGACAATATAGCTTGGCCAACTTGAAATATCATGGCTTGGGTGAAGTGTCTACATACCATTTAGCTGCCTCCATCCGAAGTCGCAAAATGTCTTCACTTGGTCCTGCTTTCCTTAAGCACAATTAAATATCCTATAATTTTAAAAGAGAATACCTTTTCCTGCATCAGGGTGATTTTATGTCCCATCTTAAAATGGTATGACCCTACATTATTTTACATTACAAATTACATTAGTTGTATTTCATTTTGTTAACGTTAAGTCTTCCTCTGCCTTCTACATCTCTGTTTCTGTTTAATAAGACACATCATTTCAATCATTAATTGTAATGTTAATTTTCCCAAACATGACAATAGTTGACTCCATATACTGTAGAACATAGTTGAATATTCTTTAATAGGAGTTTGTATGGAAATAAATTATACACACACACACACACGCATGCAAGATGATTTAAGTGTATAAATAAATTCTTCCAGATTGTCACAAACAATTCTTTTTCACAGCACAATGTTCCAAAGACATTATCTATTGAATGAAAACCACTTTTTGTCTTGTATATTACAGTAGGAGTGAGTAAAATATTTGCTTAACTTTCCCACTAGAATTTGTACCTCCCTTAAAGAGCATAATGCGTTCCACAGGATTGCTCTTTAAGCGAGTTTGCTCTTTAAGCGAAACACCATTGTAAGTGACCAATTGTGACTTCTGGTGGGGGGATTGCAAAACACAATTTATTTGTTAAGCAAGTTTTTTGTTGGTTTTATTTGTTAAGCGAAGCAAACATTCAGAGAAAATTCTGCTGTTTAAGCGAGGTGCTCTTTATGCGAGGTTTGACTGTATATAGGTTTTCCTCTGGATCTTGATCTAAATTAATTTCCAGCCTTGTACTCTGGCATTTGATTCTGTCTATCATTAGCCCTGCTTATCTCAGTCTTTTAGCATCCTGCCTAAAGATAACACTAGTACCTACAGCAGTAATAATTGAACTGAATACTTTTCCATCTACCATTCAAAGTATGGCAGTAATGGTTTTGCTCCTGGTACTAGAACCACCAGTGTCAATTTTAGGCTCTACCCCTCTCCCAAAGGCTTTCCAGGTCAATAGAGTGCCCTGGGGACCCTCTTTAAACTAAGCTAACAGTTAGCACTACAGTTTGATGATGTCATCCTAGTTGTGCAGCATAAACTCAGGCCAACAGGATTTTAGTTGGACAAAGAGTTATCTGTTATCTCCTTATGCAAAGAAAGGTAAACTCCATTTGTTGTAATAGATCAGTCTCTAGCCTGTACAATGCCAAGATGGAAACTATGCAAATTTCTGCATGTAAATATTATATACTGTCCAAAGACAACAGGATTCCAGCCATAATGACTTTGGACATTGTAGTTTTATTTTTTTAAAAAAAATCAAAGAAAGTACCATATGTACTTAAAAAAAATCATTAGGAGGAATTTATTGCATTAGTATTTGTTTTACAATTTGTTCAATAAATTAGCATTATCTAGTGTTAATTCAAAGAGGAAGCGCAAGAATGAAAGAAGAGTTATAACTGATTAAAAAAGAATTCTACACAACTATCTTAAGGAAACGAATCAAGTGAAATATAATTTCAACATATCTTGCTGAAACTGGTAGTACTGGATTCAAGTCCCAATCACTCAGGGTTTGAAGGTTAGCTGACATACATTTATTGTTCAACTA
Source organism: Furcifer pardalis (assembly GCA_030440675.1). NCBI lineage: Eukaryota > Metazoa > Chordata > Lepidosauria > Squamata > Chamaeleonidae > Furcifer > Furcifer pardalis. The sequence goes on from CP126895.1 coordinate 65,078,370, forward strand.
TTGAAATATAAGGTAAAGACTTGCATGAGTGAAATACCCATTACTGATCAAACACCATTGCTTAATTTTCATCCTATCTACATCACTCACAAATGATGGTCTCAAATGAAATGATTTAGAGTGTATCTATATGGCATAGGTATGAAAGATTGATAACACTTTGGATATCATGGTTCCTTCTTTTGGAATCTAGGATTTGTAGTCTGGTCAGGTGCTCAGAATTCTCTTCTAAAAAGCTTTAATACTGTTCAGTCTAAAAGTAGAGAATTCTAGGTACTTCACCAAACTATAAATTTCAGTATGCTGTGGATGAAGTCATGAGAGCTGAAGTGCTGTCAAACTGCTTTAACGGTATACAGTAGATACACTCTTAGTTTTATGTTACTCACTGATACACCCAACCTCATAAATAATGGGATTTTGCTAGTTATATAAATCCATCACACTCTGCTCAAGGTGCTGGTACTTAATGAAAGCTTTGAAATGCTTTGGAGCTAACTACCCAGAGTTGGACCTATTCACATAGCAGCTGGGATGTGAATTGCAAATATGCTCCAGGTTTTCTGCTTAATAAAAGGACAATCACAAGGGATATGATTTTTCTTAGTGGTGGCTCTACAAATTTAGAATTCCCTTACTAATGAAATATGATTAGTACATACTTTACAAAATTTTCACTGCTAGGTTAATATATTGCCATTTGTCCAAGTGTGGGCCACTTGAAAAAGCATGGCAGATGTTCCAGTGGAAGAGAGCTCATTGTTCTTGGGAGTGTCCTCCGAGGATCCCACAGCTGGGAAGCAGAAAGAGCCAAGCTCTGAAGAGCTGCCCATCGTGTTCCTGTGTGCTGGCTGCAAACAGTCTGTAGGAGATACACTAAACTGGGAAACCAAGGACGAAGAGACCAACTGCATCCTCCTGAATAGTGGGTATGCCCTTCAGGCATAATGTTGCTGCTGTCCCCAGATATTTGCCTCTTGAGGCAGAAAAGCATAAGATGCTCTTTTTCCCTTACTGGGGAGTGTATATTTTTTGAACTGGTAGTGGTGATAGTCTGTTATTCAAGCATCTCACAGAGTATACAAGACAGGGGCAAAAACATTGTGGCATCTTGAAGACTAGCTGCTGTATTTTAATGCAAGCTTTCATGGATCAAGTCCACTTTTAAGTGTATTTGACCCAAGAAAGCTAACATTAAAATGTAGCATATGAGAGAAAGCAGAGCATCAGAAGACAATGGGGAATGTTGTGGCACCTTGAAGGCTGACTACTGTGTTTTAATGTTGAATGTGAGCTTTTGTTGACCAAGTCTACTTCATCTGATGAAGTGGCCTTGGTCCACGAAGGCTCACATTTTGCATTTAGGTGCAGGAATTGGTCTTTGAGGGGCCATGGCATTCTTTTTCTTTTTCTTCTGTTCTGATTTGTTAACTCTCTGATGTGTTGTGTCAGCAACTCAACGCCAGTGTTGGGCTGTGGTAAATAACCAGACTCCCTAAAGGGGCCAATGACCATGGGTGGATGAACCCCTTTAGGTTGGGGTGATGGTTCCCTTGGTGGAGAAAATGCCACTCATAACCATCATATTGGGCCCAACAGCAAAACGAGGTGAGGAGGAACTCTGATTCCCAATGGTCATGTAGGTGGATGAGGCCATGCCGGATGGACTGGCTGTGAAGGCACACCTTGTATGGACAAGGTGTATCCTCAAGATTCTCACAGTCCATTGCACTCCCTGTATGAAATCCTGCATGTCTCATTTCATATGTGCTGCAGGACATAGCTCTGTAATCATAGTGTGTGGGTCTCTTCATAGCAACCTGGGATACACCTTAAACAAATTCACACCAATGGCATTTTTCCTGCTTCAAGAAAAAATGCATTCTCGGATACGAATTGCAGCCGACGATGTCTAAGTACTTTAACTTGCATGAGCCTTTTAATCTACCTTTCACTTTGCTGTCTTTCATTATGGTTCTCTGGTGTTAGTGTTGTATTATTGTATTATGTTAGGTTTAAGAGTTCATTATCTACTGCCCTAGAATCTGATTTGAAGAAAAACAGTGCAGAAATGTTCCTTGTTGTTGTTCAGTCGCGCAGTCGATTCTGACCCTTTGCGACCCCATGGACCACTGTCCGCCAGGCACTTCTGTCCTCCACCATCCTCCTCAGCTTGCTCAGCTTTGTGCCCATTGTGTCTACAATACCATCTAGCCATCTCATTTTTGGCCACCCCCTTCTTCTTTTGCCCTCCACCCTTCCCAGCATCAAGACTTTCTCAAGCGAATCCTCTCTTCTCATTTGATGTCCAAAGTACTCTAGCTTCATCTTTACTATTTGCCCTTCTAAGGAGCAGTCAGGGTTGATTTCTTCTAAGAGTGACCTATTTGTTCTCCTCGCTGTCCAGGGGACTCTCAAAACTCTCCTCCAACACCACATCTCACAGGCATCTATTCTTCTGCGCTTAGCTTTCCTTATGGTCCACCTCTCACAACCATACATTGCCACCGGAAATACCATAGCTTGCCTCCCAAGAATCAGTCACCTTTTTATTTCATGGCTGCAATCACCATCTGCACATTTCTATTTATTTCCTTCCTCACTGAAGAACTTTCAGTAAGCCACCTTTTGTGAAACTCCATGAAAAGAGAAAAATATTTTAATTTCTCCTAGGCTGGTAACTGTGAAGAGTGTGACATATTGAATGTTAAGTCTCTATGAGTTCCCCATGGGAGAAAGGTAGCCTTTCTATAAAACAAACAAACAAATATGCTGTAAGGTAATGTCTTTTTTAAACCCTCTTTTTCAAAAGAACAGTTGGGATTGTCATGAAAGAACTCAAGGAATGTTACATTTCTTGAGTTACATTTTATATATTCATTTGTATTAGGAGCTGAATAGTTTGAAAATCCCCTAGCTTCAGTGAAGATGTGACATTTCTCGGTGAAGGCCATTCCACATTACAGAGACCTGACATCACTAATCTACTGCTCCTAGTGGTCAGACATTAGTTAAAGACCTAGGGATTTGCTCAACCTTGAAAAAAAAAGTGTGGCAGGTAGAGTCTAAGGACACTACCATCAGGGATTTAGTTTGTGAATTCGATGTGGTAAACAGGCAAAGAACAGTGAAGTTGATGAAATGAGTCAATTTATCAAATGAAGACTAACAATCATGTTCTTTTTGCCTATGTAGCAAATCAAATTCATGAAGTAAATCACTGACAGTAGTGTCCTTAGACTCTATCTGCAACATTTTTGGGGGGTGAGGCAACAAACATTGAAATAAAGGTAAAGGTTGACCCTGCTCAAAAGCCAATAGTATCCAACTCTATGGTTCAGTGCTCATCTATGTTTATTAGCCAAAGATCCAGTGTTGTCTGTGTCTGCAGACATTAAGGTGGACATGTGGCAGACATGCCTCAACACCGAATGGTATTTATCTTCCTACTGAAGTTGTTCAGTGAGGGTGGAAGTGGAGGAAGAGAAGATCAGAGGTGAAAATGGGTGGGTTTCTCCCTTTAAATGCATTGGCCTGCTTTTGAGCCCCACCCCCACACCAGCCTTGTTCATCTCCCTACCAGGAGGCAAACAAAGCAGGCTAGCAGGAAAGGAAAGGAAAGGAAGCTCTCTTGCTGGCTCTCTCCCCTTTGAATGTAAACCACCCACCAGAGCCAGAGCCAGGATTCTAGATGTGGGTGGGTGAAGATTTTTTCAGGATGGGCAACAATGTCATTCATATATCAATACTGTCAGGCAAGCCAGAGACCCCTTCATCTATGGTTGGTGAGGGCTTCTCCTGCACTGGCTGCCTCTGGTAATGGACTCTGCAGGAAGACATTGGGTTGGAGGCATGTCTGACGCATATACAGTCCCCAGACCTCTCTAATTCCCTGCTGTGCAGTTGTAGCAGAGGGTGTTGGGGAAGGAAGGAGGGGGTGGAGAAAGGCAGAAATACAGAAAGCACATTCTGCCTTGCCTCTCATCTCTCCCTTCCAGCGGTTGCTTCTCTTTCCCTCTCCCACATAATCCGATTCACTCCACTTGCACTTATTTGCACTCTCTGTCTCTCTCTCTCGGGTGCTCCTCACCCATCAGACCAGCACTCAGAACATACCTTACAAATTTGGGGACATAAACCGG